>BSYR01000077.1:11740000-14697500 GCA_030270665.1 Hibiscus trionum | reverse complement strand
ATAATAACTATATTATAAAATAACGAGTAAAATTAAGTTAAAAAAACCATACAGGAAAAAGAATCTGGCATGCTTTAACTTCAAGAAAGAAGCTGGCAAAGGAGTACGAGCAGCTAGCAATTCGGTAAACCTTAATGTCAATAACATATAAATTATCACTAATATATAACTAGAGATGGACATTTAACCTATATTCGACGTGTTTTGATCTGACTCGAATTTATAGGGTCGTGTTTTTTAAAGAAAACTTTGAGCTCGAGTTGGGTTTGGGTCTAATTTTTTGAGGATGCGGTCGGGTTGAGTTTGAGTTTAAGGTGAAAAATACTCTACTCTACCCGGCCCGACCCAACCCGAAATAATAGTTTAATTTTATTCTAAATATTTAAGTATAATTGTTACAATGTCCCTCTCTTTGTATACATATATTTCAATTATCTCTCTATTTTGTCTAATAAAAATGGAATAAATTAATTATTATAATGATCTCTCTTTATTTTTATTTTTTTTCAATTAGCTCCCTATTTTATCGAATAATAATGAAAATTGATAATTTTTTATTTATGTCGGGTTGGGTTTGAGTTTTTATTCTAGAGTTCAAGTTCGGGTGGGAGAACATCATAAAATATTATGTCGGATCGGGTTTGAATGGACGTGTTAAATTTTCGGGTCGGGTGCGGATCGACAAAAATTCGACTCATGATCATCCCTATATATATAACATGATGATAAGACACACTGTCAAAAAAAGAGATTCATGTTCAAAATTTTAAAACGGAATCATTAAAAAATATTAATCTGAAACTAAATCATAAATTAAACATAAAAGAAATCAATCAAAGTTTTTTTCTAGAAAGGATTTGAATACCGAATAACACAACGCATTGCTATAACTAGTTGGAGCAAAAAAACAAATCAAACCATTGAATCGTACAAACCATTTACTTGAAATCACAAGAATCTGCGAACTAATTTTGGAAGCATTGAAACATTAATGAAGTTCATTGTTTGGTAGTGGCAGTTTAGTATAGTATACCAACTCGTAATATATAATTATATATACACAGTTACACACTTAACATAAGCAACTAGGCAGCTTCTGTACTGTTGAGTTGTGTCAGACCAATATTTTTCTTATTTACGCTATACTAGTTTGCATGCAAATCAAATGGAGCACTTTAATTAATTAATATAGTATTTTCAATTCGCCATCCAAACAGCTATTAATTAATTTCTGGAAATATAAATTAATTAACATTTTTTTGTCATGTTTGATCCACATCTTCTCCCTTCGCTATAAGAAAACTATATATATATATATGTTAGGATTCAATTGCACAGTGTAAGAGTTTTTAACTTTTACACGTATTTTGAAACATTAGGTTGCCGGTTGTATGAAGATTATCATTTGGAAAAAAATAATGAGTTAATCTAAATCATCTATTTTACCTATTCAGCAATCCAAAAAAAATATAAAACTATGAATTTTACCTTTTGTGTATGTGGATTCTATCCCTATATATATATAGTATAGTGCCAGTGCCAACCTCTTGTCAGCAATAAACTTGAATAAATGAATAATGCTTGTTTTGTTTAATTACATTAATTATTGAAGTTCTGAAATTATGCTGATTATGATTGTCACCTTGAAATAGACCTCTCTATAGATTATTATGAACCCTAAGCTGTTAATGCTCTTGTTGAACTTAAGCTATAGCTACCTCTTCTGGTAATTAATACCCATTAACAATATTCCCAATGTCATTCTCATTAAGATTCATTATATATACTAACTATCAAAATTATTATAGGTAGTCAAAAGTTCTATGAATATGGATCTTCTTTTAATTAACAATTAGTGAAAACTTTATCTGAGACGAAAAAGAAAATAAAATTTAAGACCAAGTTTGAAAATCATCAAAAACTATATATACTCATGGCCATGGTATTATGTAATTATTCAAAAGTCAAATAATAATTAAATTGTCATAGATAAAAAGAAAATATTAGTATTTGTCCCACTGATTTGATATTGAGTTGACTTAAGATATCTACTATGTCAAAAACTTCATACATGGTTTAAAAAGTGAAAGGTTGGATATTCTCTGATCTATGGGTGAATAGAGGTTTAAGTAGTGTAGATATGGGTAAAGTTCACAAATGGTTGCTGAACTTTGTTAAAAAAATAAAACGATAATTAAACTTTCAAATGTTACAAAATGACAATTAAACTTTATGTTTTGTAATAAAATAGTAACTCTACCGTTAAAGTCCGTTAAAGGGGTAACATTGTAATTATGAAAATTTGAATAATAACACGTTTAGTCCTCTATATTTATAGATTTAATCAATTTAGTTGTATTTCAAATAAAAACCCAAACTTTCAAATCATTCTCTATACTTCATTTATACAATTCCTCCTAGCTTTGAACTTAATTTCCATGGCTTCCTTTACACCAAATCTTTACCGCACGTCCACGTGATAACATATGAAGACCAGGTTGAAATTGGTAATTTGTTAATTTAAGGTACCCATCCAGCAGCAAATCGAAAGGCTCCATGCTCAATACCAGGTTCTTCCACGATGCTTCTTCTCTGGTAGAATGAGATGAAGCCATTGATTCACTTGAAGCCACAATGCCAACCCTAACAATTTGTGCAACAATCCAACCCTAATAATTACAAGTTAAGAATCAAATGAAGATTCCAACACGTACCCAAAGTTGGTAACTAGAAACAGTGCTTCAGTCCCAGCCCATGCTTGCCATGAACACACCCAGCCATCACATACAAAATTGGTGACCTTTTCGAATTGTTCATCTTCGCAAACGCCTTTTTCCCCAATTTCCTCATCCTTTACCTTCCGAGTTGCCCATCAACATTCAAATCACGCCCATTTTACCCTTTTTTTGTCTTTTTGGATTGCAGAGATTTTTAAACAAAAATGGGAATTGGGTTAGCTTGGAAGGGTATCTCTTTAAAGCTCCTCTTTTAAGTAATGGTTGCGGATCAGATTTAGTGCGAAGGAAACCATGAAAATTAAGCTAGAAGGAATTGAGAAATGAAGTATAGGGAATGATCCGAAAGTTTATGGGTTTTGATTTGAAATACAACAAAATTGATTGAATCTATAAATATAGAGGACTAAATCTGTTATTATCCAAAATTTTATAATTACAATGTCACCCATTAACGGACTTTAACGGTTGAGTGACTACTTTATTACAAAACATAAAGTTTAATAGTCATTTTGTAACATTTGAAAGTTTGATTACCCTATTATTTTTTTAACAAAGTTTAGTGACCATTTGTGAACTTTACCTTATAGATATTGTATACTAAATGTTTAAAAAGGTGAAAGGTTATATTTAGCTTTTGAAAATGTTTTCCATAATCATTTTTTAAAAGGTATAATGTCAAAAAAAACTATAATGTTTGACTGAATAGTCATTTTGGCCATTATTTTTTTTTCGAACAAATTTAACTCCTAATGTTTCATTTAATTTTGGGTCAAAATAGCCTCCCTGTGGATGAAATGTCAGTCAACTGACGATAAGCAGCTTAAAAAATGTGACAAACCTACATGACAGTGCACGCAGTGATAACAGTGTCATATAGACAAATATGCTGACTTTACATAATGACACATTAGTCAAAAATATTTGTATAAAATTGTACGAGATATAAAATATTTTTTCTTCTAACTTGTCATTCTGTCAAGTCATTTCAAGTTGTTTATCGTCAGTTGACTGACATTTTTCATCCGCGGAGGGGCCATTTTGACTTAAAATAAAATGTTGAGCGTTAAATTGGTTCAAAAAAATAGGGGCCAAAATGACTAATCAATCAAACGTTAGGGACATTTTTTTAGGTTTATGCATTTTAAAAAAAATATTTTTTAAAATATTTTGATAAAGAAATAAAAATTTGTTTTCAATGATGAAAATATGAAAAAAAAAACGTTTGATACCTACTTTTCTTATAATATATAGAAACATGAAAAATAAAATAAAATATCTTACATTATATGACTTCGAATTAGAGTCTGATATCTAATGTTTTAAAATTGTTGAAAAATAATTGTATGTTTACTCTTTTTTTTTTGAAGTGGGTACCACCTGGCGTTTTATTCTAACATAAAAGGAATAAAAATAATTACAGTTATGACTTCAAAACAAAACAACAGACAAAAAAGAAAACACAAAACAAGAGAAAATGAAAAGCCACAAATGGCAAAATAGAAAACACAAAGCAAGAGAAGATGAAAGTCAGATGATCCAATGGTTGATTGACTAAGTTTAGATGCAATACAAGTAGAGCTTTGAAGCCAAAACAGAAGAAAATCAGAGTGGGCTGAAAAGTGCTGGGTGCCCACGAAATTAGAGAACTAGAGAGTTCTATGGCGGGTCAATGAACCGTCGGTCAAGATCGGTTGCCGACGTTGCTTTCTCCGGCATTTTTTTCACCCAAAATCGATCTTATGTGTATCAGCGACCCAGGGAAGCCATTGCATGCGCAATTTTGTTCCCATTTCGGCCGATGAAGGTAAATTTGCAGCTCCTGAAATTCTTGGATAGGTGTTTTGCATCAGAAAAATTAAGGGCCTTATATTTGACCTATCTTCTTCATGCTGTGTTAATTTTTTGATGACAACCCTTGCATCTCCTTCAACGATGATTTCTTGGAGCCCTAAATCCCGGGCAAACTCAAGACCGTGGACCACGACTTTTGCTTCAGCCTCAAAAGTATAGTGTATATTTGAACTGATGCGGCAAGCCGATCTCAGTATTTGTCCTAATGAATCGCGAACAATGAAACCTGACCAGAAGATTTGTTGTTGTAGGGAAAAGCTGGCATCAAAATTTAGTTTCACAATTGGGGATTGAGGGGGAGTCCATTGAGCTTCAGTATGGGTTCAAGGGTGGGCAAATTGGGTTGACAATACCTTCAGCTCAGCTATGTAACCTTTCACAAAAATAATCACAAATGTAGGGCTTTGCTAAATCCCTTCATGTATAAATTTATTTCTTGAAAACCAGATTGCCCAGACAATAATTGTTATCTCAATATGTTTGCCACTGTTATGATTAGCAAAAACCCAATCTAGCCACTCACATAATGATGCTTGTTCAATTTCAGTTGGCCATTGATAAGGAAAACCAGCCCATACTTGTTTAGCGTAATAACACTGCCTACTTACATGACTGGTCGTTTCTGCCTAGTTTGAACATCTAGGACAAGAACTATGAGTAGACAATCTTTTTGTAAATAGATTTCGCATATGAGGTATATAGTTTGCAGCAAACTTCCATAGGTTAATACGTATTTTAGCAGGGCAAGGTATTTTTCAGATTGATTTATAAAACTAACCAGTGTATGCATAAGGAAAAAGAGCCTGAATAAGCAGTTTGTAGCCACTTCGAACTGAATAAGACCCTGTATGTTCACCTTCCCAAGCTAGGATATCTTCGTTTGCAGTTGTAGGCAAAAGTATAGATAGGATTGATGTTGAATCTTCCACAGTGAAATTGTCATTGATAAGGTTTACATTTCATTCTTGAGTCCATGGTATTATCAAATCAGACACCCATTGCAAACCAGCAACCTTAAGAGATGTGACTAGGCGTATTGGCTTAGAAGGTAGCTAAAAATTATTCCAAATGGAAATACCACATCCATTTTCAATTTTCCAGTATAGACCAAGTTCTAGTGTTTTTCTAAAACACCAAATGCTCTTCCATATATAAGATGGCCTTAATCTCAAATTGGCATGAAGGAAATCACAATTAGGAAAGTACCTTAATTTAAGGAGTCGTGCTACAAGAGAACCCGAATTAGTAATAAGCCTCCAACCTTGCTTGGTTAGTAGTGCAATGTTAAAACATCCCAAATCACGAAAACTCATATCACCATTCTTCTTAGGTTGACATAAGGTCTGCGAAGTACACCAATGCAAACCTTTCTTTGTTTTTGAGTTCTGCCACCAAAATTTTGCGAACATAGTTTCTAGCTCTTTACATAAGGTTTTAGGTAACAAGAAGCAAGTCATAGCATATAATGGAATAGCTTGTAGAACAGATTTGATGTAGACTTCTTTGCCTCCCATAGATAGAGAACGAGTAGTCCAACTCGACATGCTAGATGCACATTTATCTTTTAAAAAAGTTAAGGATTCTTTTTTATTTCGACCCACCATGGATGGAAGACCAAGATATTTGTCCGGGCAAGATTGGGCAGTAACCTGTAGTAGCCGACAAATCTCATGCATGTTTTCAGATATGACATTAGTGCTGAAAAACACACTCGACTTTTCATAGTTTATTAGCTGACCCGAGCATTGGGAATACGTATGAAGAATCTCCTTTAGTCTGTGAGCCCCAACCGTAGTAGCCTCGCCAAATATTATTGTAACACCCGGGTTTAGGGGTTAGGTGAAAATAATATTTTAATATTATTTGGGCTCGGTTTTATAATTTAAATATCATTCCGGGTTCTCGATTTCAATTTATTAATTTAAGTTAACCATGTTTTGAAATTTAATCTCAAATAGCCATAGTTGGTGTGCCCTTGTGAATACCCCATTTCATTAAGGGCAAGATAGTCTTTTAGCCTTGAATTTAAACAAACATATTAAAAAGAAGAAAAAAACCCAACTCCCCCTATTCATCTTCTTCTCCACCAACGTGAAGAAGAACCCCTCACCCCTATCTACTGTTCCATCCTATTCCTCACACTTTTCAGCCCCAAATCGAAAGGTAATGGTATTTTTGACTTCCCCTTACTCTCCTCTCTTTAAAAGTACCTTCTATATTCATTTTCATGTAGGTTCTAGAAAATGGAATTTTGGGAAGTTTGGAATAAAAATGAAAGCTTTATGTAGTTAAAGTAAATGTTTTGATTTAACATGTTTAGTTATGATATAAGGAGGTCAAATGGTATATCATATATGAATTTCAAATAGTTTTGAGCAATTTTCGGATTTGGGTTTCCAAGGGGTTTTAGGAAGGTTTTAAAGTGGTTTTGGGGGTGGTTTGATGTTGGTTTTCGAGGGCTGTTGTTAGTATGATGTTTGAGGATCATTTTGGGTGCGATTGATGTTTGTTTGGGTGCTTGAAATGAGAGTTTTCAGTGGGTCAAGTGGGCTGCTCGAAAATCCTGTTTTTGGTCTAGTTTTGAGTGTTGAATGCTTGGTAATGATAATCCGGGTTAGTTTCGATGACAAGATATTGATTGTGGATGTTTTGTTTGTGTTTGGGATTGATTAGAATCAAGTTTGGGCGCCGGTGAAGCATCGGAAGTGAATCCGGGAAATTGAAGATAATTGGTTGCTTGGTGTTTGAGCTTGGAGTAGAGGTGAGTGGTTAAAATATTTTAAATGGTTTTGAGCAATTGGTTCGAGCATGTGGACTAGGTTGAGATTGGTAGACTCACCTAGAGTTAGGATTAGGGTGGTAGCCTAATCCTAAGCTTTAGTTAGAGACATTGGATGATCTCTTTAATTGATGTTATGCCTCATGAGTATTTGGGTATGTATAATGTGTCATATATGTTGTTGAGACATGGTTTGATGCATTGCTATGCATGTGGTTTGGATTGTAATTGTGTATGATGATGTTGAGTTTAATATGATGTAAGATGCCATATTATTACTCTTGAACATGACATTATGATATTATGTTGTTGAGATAATTGATGTTGAGCTTAATGTGATGTAAGATGCCATATTATGACTCTTGAACATCAAAGGTTGTGAAATTTGATTAATTGGCACTAGTATGCTTGGGTACAATGATCGATCATTAGGATTAGTGTGCACACAAATTGAGTCAAAACGTACGTGGCCTTGGTGGCGTTAAGGCACCAAGGAGGAGTACGGTGATGTAATATTCCACCGGAAATTTATATATATTCTACGTGATGATGAGTGGAATCCCATCCGTAGGGCATGTGGCGATGAGTGGAATCCCGTCCATGAAAGACCGGTGATGAGTGGAATCCCACCGAGGTAATGTTGTTGTTGGAAATGCGTTCCAACATGTTATCCGCGTATTCGAGTCATAGCTAGGTGCCAATATGAGAAAGTATGTTTATGCCGTTATGAGATTATGCATACATGCTAATATGAATTGATATGTGTATCAATGTGATATGAAATGTGATTTCAAATGTGAAATGATATATGATGTGGTTAATACATTGAGTTAGGTATCATTGTATGATGAAATTATAAGTGGTTGAGCATGACATGAATTTGGTAATATGTTCATGCACCATTTATATTTATGGCTCATATGGATCAAAAGTAAAATCATGTATTACATCATGATAGTTGCTCGAGCTTGGACCCTGTATTGTCGAAGGTTTGTTTTATGAGCTTACCCTCACTAAGCTTTTATGCTTACGCTCTCTTTTGTTCGACAATGCAGATAAATAGCTTGTGGGTGGCAAAGGCAAGGAAAGGTCTCCAAGTGTTGCTTTTGGTGAGCTCAATGTATGAGTTTTCAGTAATAGAATGTAATAGTTAAGCAATGGGATAGGTATTGATGATTTGAGTTTTGATGTATGTCGATATGTGTTATTGATTTAAATGCCTTGTTGTATGTTGAAGTGGTGTGGCTCTTGGATGCCTTGTTGAATTGTAAAGCTTGCTTATGATGCATGACTTGTATGCTTATATGTTTGGTTGCTAAGGCATGAAATCTTAAGTGCTTGTATGACCATATATGCATAAATTGCTCTTTTGTTAGAATGCCATGTATGAATGCTTTAATCCATGTTTGAGTGATTCCTCTGGCTTAAATATGTGTGCTTACATGTTTGTATATGCTTAGGTGAGTCGAGAATTGCATCTAGAGTCGTGTTTGAGGTCGTTTAGCTAAAAATTGTGGACTTACAGTGCAGGGCGTATCGATACGCCTAAGGGCTGTATCGATACGGCCTTGTTCAGAGAACACAAATTTGGCTGGGCGTATCGATACGTGGGGTGTATCGATACGGTCCCAACCCTCTGGAATTCAGGTTAGGCTGGGCGTATCGATACACAAGGGTGTATCGATACCCTCTTAACTCTCTGGAATCTTGGGGAGTTGTGGAGTGTATGGCGTATCGATACGGTGTCCAAGCGTATCGATACGGTCCAACCTAGTTGACCAAGTGGGGTTGACCGAGAAGGGCGTATCGATACGCTCAAGGACCGTATCGATACGGTCTTCTTATGTTGACTATAGGGTGTTGACCTTGGTCAAGGCGTATCGATACCCTCTGAAGGCGTATCGATACGACCTGCTTAAAAAGGCTAAATGGGTTGTTTTAAGGTGCTGTTTTGGTTGGTCGTTGCTATGGAGTTGTGTTTCCGCTGTCGTGTTTCACATAGGACTTAATAAGGCATTTAGACAAGATTAATTAAAGAAAAAAAAATAGGGTTGCTAACCGAGGGGGAACCTTAACGGGTTTCGCTTCGGTTTTCCCCGTGTGACCCACTCGGACCGGTCATCCGGCCAGACCGGGACGAGGGGGTTACAATTATGCTAACATCAGCAAAAAGCAAGTGCGTAATCAACGGAGCTCCACGACAGATATGCGCTCCTTGAATTGTTCCACGTTTGATTCTCATTCGAAGCAAAGCCGAGAGCCCTTCCCCACAAATAAGAAATAGTAAAGGGCTAAGGGGATCCCCTTGTCGCAAGCCCCTAGATGGAATAAATTTATCTCCAATCTGTCCATTCGTAACAATGACATATGACACTGAGGTAACACAACTCATAAGCCATTGGATCCATCCATTTGCGAAGCCCATTTTTTGTAAGATCACTTCGATAAAAGACCATTCCACCCTTTCGTAAGCCTTGCTCATGTCTAATTTCACGGAAAATGAGCCTTTCTTCCCAAATTTTTTGTTTTTCATTGAATGAAGAGCCTAATAGGCAAGAACAATATTATCAGTAATAAGTCTACCTGGGAAGAAAGCACATTGTGCTTCATCAATACAAGAGGAAAGTACCATCAGTAGACGATTAGAGAGCATCTTCGAAATAATCTTGAAAAGGACATTACATAGGCTAATTGGTCGGAATTGCGACATTCGGATCAAATTCTGTACCTTTGGAATAAGTACTATATGAGTAGTATTAATTTCTGCCAAAGGAAACTCTCCTCTGACTGCCCTTATACAAAAATCGGAGATATCTGGACCAATTATATGCCAAAATCGCTGGTAGAACACTACCCCCAAACCATCTTCACTTGAAGCTTTTAGTGGACCCATAGATCGGACAGTGGTAAGAACTTCATCATGAGAGAAATCAGCTAGCAAAACATCGTTCATTTTCGGTGTAATACATGGGTTAATTCCTTTAAGAATCAAACTAGGATCAGAAGTATCTTGAAAAGTAAAAAGGGTACTAAAATACACCTTTGCAGTTTGTTGTATTTCTTCCTCCGACTGAACAACAATATTATCTTCCCCTATCAGCTTATGTATTCTGTTTTTTGCCTTCGGTTTGATGCAAAACTATGAAAATAGTGAGTATTACGATCGCCATTTTTTAGCCAATTAGCTCGAGCCCGCTGCTCCCAATAGATTTCTTCACGATCAGTTTCCAAATTTAAAGCCAGCTTTGTTTCAAGAATTTCCTCCAAATTATCATCATTTGGCTGTAAATCATTTAATTCCTTCAATTGTTGTTGCAGTACTTTAACTGAAATATTTTTCTTTTTTAATCCTTCTAAACCACACATCTAGACCAAAGCTATAATTTCCAGTCGTCCAGGTATAGTACATGAACAAGAATTCCATAACCTCTGAACTTTAGGTTCGCAAGAATCCTCTACTAACCATGCATCTTTAAAGCGAACATGAGCAAATCGTTCTCTCACTCCAGACTTTATGTTTGTTGATAGTAACAGTGGACAATGGTCTGAAAAAGCATGTGGAAGATGGTCAATATGATATTCAAAAAACATATCCCACCAAACTGGATTTGCAACACTCCTATCAAGCCTTTCTCTAATATTGTTAGAGGATAATCGTTCCCATTCTCAAGTAAACCAAGCACCACGGTACCTAATATCATCAAGATTACAGTCCATCAAAGCTGATCGAAAATTATTCATTTGACGTTCGTTTCGGACCCTTCCACCACTTTTCTCTGAGGTAAGGAGTAATTCATTAAAGTCGCCAATTACAAGCCAAGGGACCGTAGGCATATCATCTAGGCTGCGCAATAAATTCCCCGACGCCTCTCTATTTTGTTCCTCGGGAGCTCCATAAAAACCAGTACAACGCCAAGTGATTCCATCTACATCCTCATCAAATAAAACATCAATGTGCCGACTTGAATACGATCGGATTGACGCCTGGAAATTATTTTTCCAAGAAAGTGACAATCTTCCACTTCGACCATTTGAATTAACATCAATTCTATTCATATAACCGCATAGCTTTCGAACATTTTCCATCCGCGTACGCTGTAATTTTGTCTCAATTAAGAAAATCACAACCGGGTTAACATCTTTAAGCACATGCTTGAGACGCTTTATCGTTCGGGACTGACCCAAGCCACGAACGTTCCAACTTAGGAGTTTCATAATGCCAGGCTAACCCGTTGACTAGGGTCTGCCGATATATTCAGTATGGTACCATTCGAATCATCACTAGAAACTCCTGGCACTTGTGGTGTAACTCTAAGACGTTTTAAACCATATGGGATATCAATGTGATTTTCCTCCTCTTCAGTGGTCATAACAACGTCATACATAGCCAATGCACCCTCTCGTACTTGTCCAGCTAAGCTTGAATCAGAGTGTGATGCATCATTAGTTGGTGGTGACATGGGCTTATGACATGGCACCTCCTTACCCTTTTCTGAAGTAATTGAAGTCTGCGCAATTGGAGGTTCAGAAGTGGGGACTTGAGTATGTGGCGTGAAAATAGGGAAACACTAGTCGTGGAGTAATTTCTCATCCCTCAACCATCGGCTACTTTGCAAAGCCGCCACCCATCTAGCTATTGCCCGTAAGCTAACATCCCACCCAAAAACAATCTCTTCCTTAGGCTTAGTCAGTCGGACTGGGCATAAGGACTCACCATGTTAAATTTTACCACAAATAAAACAAAAAAGTTGTAGCTTCTCATACTCAAATCAGACATAAAACTGAACCACCATTATGCAGCGCCACCTTCTTCCTTCGTTTGAGAGGCTTTCGAATGTCAAAGCTTGCCCTGATTCGCATGGTGCCTTTATACCCCAACGATACAACGTTGGTGTTATATTCCATAAATGTTCCAATGAAATTGCCTAACAGTCGAGCAAACCCCCGACATATAACCATGTGGGACATTACGGACTAGAATTCAGAACGGGGAAGTAATTAGGGGAACGATCATTGGGTCATCGCCAGCCTTTAGACGATGAAGAAGAAGAAGATGAGAGTTGAAATTCCATGGTCCACCCCCATCCACTCTGTCCATATCAACCAAGTGGAAGAATCGAAATAGATAGCGGTTACTTCCTATATCAGAGATTGCAATTCCTCCCAGTGGCCTCCACAAATTTGCCAAAGTCATTCACATGGATTGAAAATGAATCACGCTAGTGGTCAGGAAACGACCAACAAAACACAGGTCAAAAGAAATTCCCTGATTTCCAATATTGTCTCGGCTTGAATTTCAGTATCCTCATCATCTTCTAAAGTCAAAACTGCCAAACCATCATCAACTGTAGGATCCATGTGTACGCCAGGATCAGATTCAAGAAACAAATCAAAATTAAAAGACAGAACGTGCAAAGAAGCAGAGTTTGGACATGCTAAGAAGCAGTTATATTTTTACTTTTATATGTATTTCAACCTGATCAATTTACTAAATTAAGATCATTATTTTAAGTTTTGTAAAAACATTTTCAATAAAAATGGCGTGTATGTGCGTTTTTTAAGGTTTAAAAATAAAGATCAGATGTAGAGAAGTAAAATCGGGTACTCGGTCGAGTTTTAGATCAGGTCGAGTCAGACCAGATTCGAGTTATGTCGGATCAAGTCAGTGGTTCGACCCAAGTTGGGTTAGATTCGAGTTAACTTGGCTTTAGGTTAATGTCGGGTTGATCTCAACTCATATTCGGTTTGGGTTCGGGTCGGGTCCATACCAAGTTTAGGTCCAAGCAATTACTTATCGTGTTAATTCGGGTTCAGATGGAATTCAGGTCGGGTCATTTCAGATATCAAGTCGGGTCACATCGGTTTCGAATAAAATTCTGGTCGGGTTAATTCGGTTCCGAATAGACTTCGAGTCGGTTTAATTCACGTCAATTTCGCATAAAATTCAATGGGTATAGATATAAAATTATATTAAAAATTTTAAAAATATATGAATAATATTTACAAAAATATTAAATAACATTACCCATCTTAAAAAAATTATGAATAATCTTTAAAAATTTTAAAATTTGAAATCTTAACTCAATGAGTATATATATATATATATATATATATATATGGGATAGGATCAAATTACACTGTGTAAAACTCTCTAAGTTATACACCTCTTTTGGATCGTTGGATGAGTGAAACGGATGGATGAGATTAACAGTAAAATATGTGAAGATTATCACTTGGGAATTAAAAACACGGAGTTAATCTCAACCATCCATTTCCCCCATCTAACGATCCAAAAGAGGTGTAAAACTTAAAGAGTTTTACACAGTGTAAGTTGATCCTAACCCTATATATATATATAATCTTTAAAAATTATTAAATAACATTACAAATCTTAAAAAAAAATATTTGAATAATCCTTAAATTTTTTTGAATTTTAAAATTTAAAATCTTAATCCAATGAGTACATATAAGAAAAATCTTTAAAAAATATTAAATAACATTATAAATCATATAATCTTTAAAAATTTAAAATCTCAATACAATGAATATATATATATATATAATTCTATTAAAATTAAAAAAAAATTATATGAAAAATCTTTAAAAGTTTTAAATTTTAAAATCTTAATTCAATGAGTATATATATAAATAATATTTAAAAATTATTAAACAACACTACAAATTTTTAAAAAATTATATGAATAATCTTTTAAAATTTAAATATATTAAAATTTAAAATTTTAATTCAATGAGTTTATATATAAAAGTATGATAAAAATTATTTTTTAATATATACATATATATATATATGAATAATATTTATAACTTTTAAATTTTTAAAATTTAAAATCTTAATTTTATGAGTATATATATGGATATTCTTTAAAAAATATTAAACAACATTACAAATCTTTTTAAAAAATACTAATGATTTTTAAAAATTTTAAAATTTGAAATATTAATTCTTTGAGAGTATATATATAATTATATTAAAATATTGAAAACTTAAAAAATTATAAGAATAATCTTTAGAAAATATTAAATAACATTACAAATCTATAATAAATTATCTGAACAATACATTAATTTAGATTCAATAAAGATCTTCAAGTGATTATATATATAAGAACTTGAGTATATTTAATACTTGTTTGAATAATTTATTAGTTATTAATATTTTATATCTATTAATATTAATTATATTTTAAATATAATTTTATTAACTATTAAATTTATATGTATATATTAATTTTTTATTTATGAAATTATTTTTTAATTTTATTAGTTATTCAAATTTATGTTATTTAGAGATTTTTTTTTTATAATTATCAAGGACAAAAAAAGTCTTTACAAATCTTTTATCCAAACCTCTAACTAAAAAAATGAAAGGTTTACCCCAATCATCTATTTACAAAACATATAAATTAGCGTATTTGATTGGTCAAACCACTAATTTTGGCTCAAAAAATAGTTTACCAAACATAGTCAAATACAACTTGGCAGAATCTAACTAAACTATATGAGTACTGGTTTGTTTTCTTCCCTTTTTTTCCAGCTTTCCAGACCGAATAAAACTTGGCAGAATCTTCATTTCTGAAATTAACTCCTCATTGGCTCAATGCCCCATTAGATTCACTGCATGAAACCATTTTGGGATTAAGATATTCATTCATATGAAGTATGAATCCAGGCAAATACAACCAATCAAACCTCATTACTTTCTCCCCGTGGATAATTCTTTATTTAAATTATACCACACAGCCCCTGAATTTTGAATTGAACTTTTAATCAACCCCTAAATATTAGAATGTTCAAATCAAAGTATTATTTTAATTATACCCTTCTAGAAGTCTCACTGTCAGTTTTGGCATTCAATAACAACTTGTATTAATCTGAATACTTTTATGATTACTTCATCGAATCCAAGCTGGTATTTAATATAAGGCTTAAATGCGGAGTATTTGGCTACTGAATTTGTACATCTTTTATCACTTTGATCGCACTTTGCATACTAAACGTATGTATTTGTAACACTGTTAATGCGCCATCTATTACCATATTTAAAAAATGTAAGTTTTGCCAAGTAGAATCAATTAAACTCACTCCCTTTTTTAAAAGATGAGTCTGCCACGCTCGACGAGCACGATGAACACCACTAACGACGAATACCGATGAGCACCACTAACGACGAGCACCATTAATTCAATTTATAAAGATTAAAAATCTAAATGACTCGCAATATAATTATAAATTATTTAAAAATCAAAATGTAAATGAATTAAAATATATTATTCTATTTTTAATTTTCTTTTAAACATAGATCAAAATACATATTTATCCTTAAATTATAAAAATCCTAACTTTTGTTTATTTTGAAATTCAAGCCATCGTCGTTGCCGCCGTCGCCAGTCTAACCGGATTTGTTCAGATAAATGAAAATTATGAAGTATCAATTTAGACTTGGGTGGGAGATTTCAGGTTGAATGAGCATGCGGTGGATGACCCAGAGGTCGTCGCAGCCAGGGACGGACCCAGAACTTTAGGTTAGGGGGGGCGAACCTATAAATTTTTAGGGGGGGCAAAAATAAATTTCTAATAGAAAATACATAGAAAAATTTTAAAATTTTTCTAAATCATATATGATTTTCAAAAATTTAGGGGAGGCGGTTACCTCCCAGCACCCCCCTCGGTCCATCCCTAGTCGCAGCCGAGGTCCAACCCATCATCGACATGTGAGTTTCTCTCTAATTTGTTACTAAATGTTTGGGTTTTTAGATTTTTTTTACGGGAGTACAAAAATGCATTTTTAGAGTTAAAAATATTTTTACTCCAACTATGGTTAGAGTGACGACGACAACAGCGGCGGCGACGACAGCTTAAATTTAAAATAACAAAAATTAGGTTTTATAATTTAAGGGTAGATAGATATTTTGATCTATGTTTAAAAGAAAATTAAAAATAAAATAATATATTTTAATTAATTTACCTTTTAATTTTTAAATAATTTATAATTATATGGTGAGTCTTTTAAATTTTTAATCTTTATAAATTGAATTAATAGTGCTCATTAGTGTTCGTCGTTAATGGTGTTCATTAGTGCTCGTCGAACGTGGTGTAATTTCCCTTTTATAAAAGTTAAAAAGAAATAATTGAAGGCTTCTAAAAAGTATAGAAGAGAGTTTAAATGATTCCATTTGGCAAAATTTAATAGGAACATCATTTTTTTTATCGATAATAGACTTCGGCCATGTTTGGTAAATAGCGGTTTGGGCAAAAATTAGAGGTTTGACTAGTCAAATCCGTTAATATTGATGTTTGGTAAATAGCGGATTGAAAGAGCGGATTGAGGTTAAAAAGCTAATTTTGAAAAAACTCCTAATATGAGCTTTTTGAGATTAGAGGTTTGATATTAGAGTTGTAATGACTCTTTTACCCTTAACAATTACCAAAAATCTCCAAATAACTTAAATTAAATAATAATATTTTTTAATATAAATAATAACATATTAAATATTCGACTTATTTGTTGTTACTACTAATTTATATGGTGATATTTGTAAGTTAATTCTATTTTTTATTATCACATATTTATATGTGCATATAATTTTTTAATAATTATATAAATAATAAATTAATATATAAATCTTTCAAATATGTTTAGGAAATTTATATTAAAAATAATTTTTACAAATCTAATTAATATTTATTAGATACAAAATATTCATAACTGATAAATTATTCAAACAAGTATTGAATATAATCATGTCTTTATATGTCATTTTGCTTGTTTAAATAATCAAACAACTATCAACTATCAATTAATTTTACCAAACAGTTTTATACAATCAACTAATACAATCCACTAGTCAAATCAACTAATGCAATCAGCTATCAGCTAATGTAATCCGCTATCAGCTATCAGCTATCCGCTAATTGCCAAACAGGGCCTTTGTATCACCAATGTTAAAAAGTATAAAAGTTTAGCGGATAACTTGAAAAAATATATTCAAGAATCAGTGATAAAGGTGTACAAGTTTAATGGCTATATATTGTCATGACCATTACACTTATCTTATGTCTAATAAAATGTGCAACGTTACCCTCATATATCTTAAGACATCTTTTTTTATATATAAGATTAATGTCCCGTTTCTTTCGTGACAATATGCAGTTAGAATAATTTAAAGTTTAAGTATTGATTTAAATTTTGATCAACAATCCCTACCATGCTTTCATGCTTGCGTAAACCTTTTTGTGTCCAATTATCCCTACTTTTTCTCCTTGCATTCTTTTATCAGCATCCAAAACCATATAAATTATACATATTATATGCTAAGCCTGAAAAGGAAACCGCCCAAATTTTGTTGAAGCTGACCCTGAGAATTGAATTTTTAAAAGAAGCATCGAGTTTTAAAAACAGTTGCCTGCTAGGCTGCTAGCTGTCTTAGCATTTTCGTCAATCTGGTCTGATATTTTTGGAAGTTAATTAGCAACAACTAATACTCCATTATGATGATAGATTTAGTGAGCCTTTGGGGTTGATGAGGGAGCAAAATGATGTTTTTAATATGACTAACAACAATTTATGGTGGGTGGGAATGGGATGTTTCCATTACTTGAAACTGCTTAATAAATTTGCACCACACTCTCTTCACTTAATCATTGCATTATCTAATGATTGGACTTATGCCTTTAGATTATGATACCAATAAGATGTGCTTTGATTTTGCTAATGCTCTCTGCCTCTCCTTATCTTTAAATTCATCCCCTCTAATATTCTTTTTGTCACATCTCACCCCCCTCCTGTATACATGTTTTCCTCTAATTGTGGGAATAAGATTTTAAGTTCTAACATTATTGCTTCCTGAAATTAATGCCCATTACTTCCCACAAAAGAAACTAATATTTGATTCCAAACAATGTTCACATCAACTTGATTTGTAAAAGTTGATGGCAGTTAGTTTTGTGGTCTAATTATTGTTTTAGCATTTTTTTTATTGAAATGGGCTACGAATGCATGACTCGTTAAAAAACTTCCCTAAACTTAGATGAAGGAAAAAGAATACATACAATCGTAGATAAAAAGTAAACGGGGACCAACACAAGGATCACAACATAAACTCACAAAACAAGACCAAGGAACCAAAACCTCATTAACTTACACAAGCAAGGATTGAGGACAATAAACACGCACACGTTACCCAGCAAGAGCTTCTCGTTGGACCAGCGCAGCAAGCTCAAGAGGAGTAGCATCAAACTCTATGACGCCGACAGGACCCCCACGGCAAATAGCAGCCAGCTTATCAGCCACACAATTCTGGCCCCGTGAAATAAGATGGACATCTACCGTCCATTACCGATCGACAAGCAACCGTAACACCTCCACTAAAGCACAACCAGATAGGACGTGCGATTGGTTAGACATTTAGATAACATTTTAGATAGTTTTTTTTTTTTTTGATTTTTGACAAGTAGCGATACTTACAAAACAAGTATCGATACTTTGTCCAAGAACTTAAAATGATATAAAAAAACAAGTAACGATACTTGTCAAAAATCACGGAAAAAAATAACCTAAAATGTTATCTAAAAGTCTAACATTTTAAGTTCTTTGATAAATTCCGAAACTTGTCGTTTCTTAGCCGCACTCTAGACCTGTTGCACCCTAGACTCACCAATTCTTTTGATTGACTTTAGTTCATGAATTAGACAAACTATTTTTATTTTTAGTCTTTTTGATGACATGGCATTTCAAGATTGGTTTATATCAAAATTTTAGAGAGTCACGTCGTTAAAATTATCCTAAATCGAAATTTAAGGACTAATACAAATCAAAAAATTGTTCAAGAACTAAATGTTGCTTCTAACGGTGTTATTAACCCACTAATAATATTACAAAGGTATAAAAAATAAATTATGTGAAATTAAAGTAATGATTAAGTTTTTGTTGACATCAAATCTTGGGTTCAAACTTAGACAACTTCTCTCCAAAAAGAAAAATGTAGGAGGAATAAAATTTCAGATTATAAAGGGACTGAAACTATGATTAAATTTAATTATCTATCATGAATTGATATAATATGTCATCCTCCCATCCATAGAAGATCTACCAAATCCATTCTCAGCAATCAACATGTAGAGATGAGTGAGAGAGAAAGATGTCAGAAATGCACAACACAATGAAGAGGTAAACCAAACAAAGATTCCAAGCTACAACAGCTCTGCAATATTCAGACATGATATTTATTCATAATGTCACGAAACTATTACCGTCATTCTAAAAGACATGTATGATATAAAATGTATAACGCCGCCACTTATATATTACAAGATCTCATTTTTTTCTTTTTGGCGTAGAATTAATGTTCTCGTCTATTCCTAAACATGACAATATGCATGGACTGACATTGTACGTAGGAATTAAATCTCCATGTAAATTAGGGCACAATTACGTGGACAAAGAGAGAGCTTAAAAGCATGTTACAAGCCCGTATAATACGGGGGAAACTTTGTCACTATCTTCTCTGTATTTTTCAGGTTTAAAATAAACACAGCTCACATGGGTGTTTGTTGGAATTGAGAATCAATTACCAAACTAAGCAGGACGATGGGTCCAGGGAGGAAAATACATATAAAAATATGGGGTTAGTGTTCTGAAAGAAACCCCATACCTGAATCATGATATAGTGGTTAAATCATAAATGGATTGAGTATAATATTTTCCAAAATATGAGTATTTATTTGTATATCTTTGAAGCAATTTCCAGCTGCAGCGGCAATCATAAATAGTACATGGTGCGAAGTGGAATGTACTTTGGGTTTTTTTTCTTTCTGAACCCACCATTAGAATGATTGACCAAACCAACACAGATGTCATCCACTTCTTTATCAATTAGATTTTTACACGAATCTGATGTGCAGAGATGTACTCCATTAACAATGTGTCCAAGCTGGCTAAATTATTGAGAATCAAAGATGATTACCTCGGAGATCTAATAATTAACTTTGTGATCAAGGATGCTCATATTGTCTTATCTTGTATGAATTTAAATTTCGACATTTACTTTTGAAATATAAATATCTCTTTAATTAATAAAAAAAACGATTACCTCGTTGTACTGTCCTGATTGGGCGATTATCATCGACACATTCCTGCGGTCATCGTTTCAACCTTTAAGCAAAGCAATGTCGGATCCACCCTTGAAGTAGACCGAAACCGTATATGGTGCAGGCTTTAGTAACACCTTCTCTGGCCCATGGGTACGATGGAGTTTTGTGCCCACTTGCCTAGGCCCTAAATCATATTCGGCTAATACCTTGTCTAATTTAGTTGATGAAAATGACGTCAAAATCTTTTTCTAACTTACAAGGTAAGAAAATTGGTTTGAGGTTGCTTGGCTGCATCTAAAAACTATGTAAGGGTTAGGTCACCCATCGAAACTTAAATCCTGCTCAAGATTTGGACATAATTATTATGTACATGGATTTGTGTAAAAAAATAAATCTGAATCAGACTCGAACTTTAATATTTAAGATCTATTGTGGTTCATTTTCTAAGTTTATAATTTGTGTTGATGCCGAGATTATCAGGCAACGAATTAGGGAGGTGAAGATGAAAACCAAAGTAGTTATGGCAGTTTACTTCTATAAGTTTGGACAGAAAATCACGATCAGAATAGTTGTTAAAAAGGTGAGAAGACGAGAGTAGATGAAAAATGGGTATTTTTCCTTTATTCTTCTTGTTCCGATAATATTTATAACATCCGGTATTGTTTGATGAGATAAGGACAACCGGACAAGCCTAGTGGCAGAGTTAGTAGTGTTAGTTCCGGTTCCCAATCAATAGGCTTTAGCAGTCAAATTGTTGGCCATATTTAACTTTTAATAGTGGTGATTAAATGTTTTGTTAGTTTTTTTTAATTATAATATCATGTCGGGTCGAAGTTAGTTTAAGAGAAATATATCAGATCGAAGTCGAAGTGGGTAAATTAATATTCAAATCAGAGTTTAATTTAAGAATGAATGTGTTAGATTGGGACGACCAAATACCCCAACTTGTCATGTTGTCATCCCTAGCGAAAAGCATTTCAGTGATTTGCAAGAGCTCGCCGAAGTGAGGAACAAGATGATCGTGCAATACTATACCGGAGGACATTTGTTACCTTGTACAATAGAACCTTTATAAATTAATACTTAATAAACGAATAACATCTCTAAAATAATAATTTTGTTGTCCCAAATTCAGTCCAAAGTCTAAATTAATAAAATAATAATTTTTTGAAAGACTCTTACATAAATTTATGACCCCTTTAATATTATAAATTAATAATTTTATAAAATTATAAATATAACTAGGATAACTTAGTAAATTATGATTATATTATTGTTTGCTTCTTCTTAAAATTTAAATCTAGCTGTATTTCACCTCTAACTTTCTTTACTGCATCCAAAAGTTTCGGTGTTGCGTTCTCATATTGCAACAACATTCATCTCTAATTCTATAAAATTATAATGAACTTTGCTTTTTAAGGGTATGTATTATATTTAATTAGTCACATTGTACATATACATCATTCAACTAGTCAATAAAGTGTATATGTTTTGTTCATAAGAATAATGTAAGTTCATTGAATCAGAAAAATTTTCTTCAAAATTAATAAATTATTAATTTATTGATTAATTAATATATTTTTAAATTAATAAAATTACATGATCCTGACATTATTAATTTATAGAGGTTTTATTGTACTTACCACGTATCAACTCGGCCTTAGTGATGAGCACAACCCCAACTTTAAACATAAAAGCTTGGTTATGCTAGTAAGTACGATGGACTCCAAGACCGCCGCGGTTCAGAGGTTGGCAGACTGTCTTTCAATTAACAAGAAAAAATTTAAGAGGCAAAAGGGAGCAACCCCAAATGAAATTGCAGATTAATCACTCTATCTCTGTACACACTTGCTTCGGATAGCATTGAGAATCGACTTAGCGAGGGCAACACGACCCGCCATACAAAGAGTTTGAGCTGCCTACCCAGTAAGGCGAGAGTGCATGTGCATCATATCAAGAATAAAATCCAAATCCAAACATTTAAGAGCATATCTGCTCGGCCACATAGTAATTAGTAAGAGATCATCTTCAAATAACATGTGGGAAAGGGGGGTTCCTTGTCAAGTCCCAACATGTACGGCATCAGATATACAGTGTCCAACTCAAGGCCTCGTAGATAAATATATTTTACTATTATTCTATACAAATTTTTATTTAATGTATTTAAATATTAATTAATGTTAAAGTGTTTTTCATTTTCTTTTGGGTAAATTACACACAAGGTCATTAATATTTTAGTATAGTATGTTTTTTAATTTCTCCAATGATGTTTGAAAAATTATATAGCAAATTATAAAAAGAGTTAATATCTAATGTGAGCTATAAACTATAGCTAATTTTTCATAAATGATGATGAGCTAAGCAACAATGAAAATTTCTAATTATCCTAAAATCAAAAAGAGAATGCGGGAGTTAAACTTATTTAGAGAATTAATAAATGAACTGAATATGTATAAATATAGACAGATAGATAGATGTAATGAAAGTGGTAGCCAAATCCAATACAACATAGATTGGCATTGGCCCCAGTTATTGAAGCAAAGAGTTCTATGTCTCCACTTTACAATCATTTTCTCAAAAGACATTTCAAAAACATGCTGCACTGCACACACACTCTTTGAAAAAACAGACACAGACATAAAGTTTAACATAATCTATGTATATTTATCCTCATTCCTTGTCAAACCCTAGATGTAGATGACATGAAGTAGTGTAATGCTTTAAGACTTAAAAAAAATCCGATAGTATAACCAACAATCAGCTCCACGTACCAATCTGCGAATAAGCCTTCACCTTTGCCATCTTCTATCTGTAAAGAGAGAGGATTCAAGCCATTAATGTGTGCAAACCTCTATATTCCCCATCAACAACCAGAATGGAAACCTAAACGGTCTGATCCTTTCTATCTCACCGAAATTGCCATCCCGGGATATGCGTCCCTAAATGACTAATGACTGATTTGGTAAGCTTGACTGTTTATGAAGATCAAATACTGAGATGCTAATTTCTTTTATGAAAAGTACAATATACTTTAAAAAGAAATCAAAGGCCTGAAAATGTACTTTTTAGCTAGCAACAATGGATGCTGGCTGTATACAGCGACATTAACACTCTGACATAATAAGATATAAAAAAGTTTAGCTTGTACCGTTAAGAGGATTAGTTCCATTTGCTTTTGCACCCTGCTGTGCTTGAGATGATGATGGCTGGATTCTTGGAGAAGACTGCTTCCCACTAGCACCAGGTAAGGAATGTCTCTTTTTGATATAAATATCTCTGTCTTGCACATCTGGACTCGATCTTGGAGAGTTATTTGCATTAACCTTGGCTCTTGCAGATTCCGTGGCTTGCATGAAACGGGGAAGAGAATTGCTACTGTTACTATCTCTCGGTTCCTCATCAGTGTTCTCAGTTCTTGTTGAACCAAGAGAATTCCGCCTCTTCCCGCTTTTTTGATCTCTGGATGATTGTTCCATACTACTTCTTGCACCATTATCATGTGTTGCAGTTGATGGAGAACCCTTAGCAGTAGACGGAGACTTGCGCTTCTGACTGCTCTTGTCAGTTCTCTTCTTTTTAGTTTTCACCGAGACCTGGCTAGATGGTGTTCCTTGGGGGTCAGGAACAGTCTTCATATGGCTCCTGGGTGAGGCTTCTGGGGATAATATGCATGCTTGATTACCTTTCTCGGAGTCCTGTCCTCTCAGCAGATTAGATATTGGTTCATGCTCTAGTGGAAGGGAGTCAACAACTAAATTTTCCGATTCATCTTTAGTGTCATCAAGCTTCTCGGGCTGACAAGCAGCAGATAGAGAAGAACCGGGCATTCGGATTGCAATTTTATCATTGTCTTCAACATCCAAATCCTTTGCACTGTTAGAACAGCAATTTTGTTGTTTGGAAACTTTGGCTCCATTTTCATATTCTATGGTTCCAACTTCAGATCTATCAGGTGAATCAAGGATCAAAGTGGCAGAAAGTTCAGTGCCACATTCGGAGCCACCATGTTGACCCCTCAAATTACTGACTGGATTTTCTGTGATGTTTGGCTCCTTTGACAGGCTTATTGTATCTACCCCAGATGACACAGTACTCAAGTTAGATTCAACTCTAATATCTTCGCCGGACGAATCAATTGATCTACTTGAATTGGCTGTTGAACTCAACTCCGAAAATTTTGTTTGTGCAGCTGTAAATGCAGGGTTACTTGCCTTTCTTGATCCAGATACAAATTTCTTTTCCTCTGTTTCTAGTTGTTCACTCAAAATTTCGGGTTTGTTAGAAAGACAACTGGCTTCTGTCTGGGAGTGCGCATCTGTTTCCGTTGTTTGATCCAGTGAGGTCCCTTTCACATCAGATGTACTCATGATATCAATCTGAGATTGCTCCAAATCACCTGTTACTGAAGAAGTTGGCTGGCAGGCCTCAAGCTCAGAGTTGGCAGCATCATTAGTAATTCGATTCTCTTCACTCCCTGGTGAAACCAACACCTTGGTTACATCACACTTTGGATCATTTGTCTCGGAAATAGCTTCAGATGGATCTCCATCATCAAGTGGAGAGTCAGAGTTGTCACTTTTCTCTGTTCCTGGTAGTTCAATAGGTAACTCTGATTTTGAAGCCTTTCCGGATGATGACACTGACATCCACCTCTCCAACCAGCTCCAAGAAGAATTTGGTTTTGATTGAACACAACTGATGTGGATAGGTTTGGTCCTGGGTGTTGAATCCATCAGCTGCAATCAAAGCAAATTCCGAGTAATGGCTGGGTAGACATGTTTAGAGAGACACCTGCCAGCAAACAGTTAAAAGTTATGAAGCCAAAGAATGTCGATGTCACGTACCTGACGAGCAAACCTATTGTTAAGCAGCTTCTCTATGGATGTGGAAGAAGCATTATTGTTTATTGCTGAGTTTCCCTGAGGAAGAAAAATGTGTAAAATTATTTGACGATAGCTAATATTAAAGAAACACATCATGCAAAACTTTCTCTATCGGGACCACCATAGCCCTTCTAATTTAAATGGTTTGGTGATAATGTTTTAGATAGATTTCTTCGTGTTTAACTGCATCCTGATTTCATACTAGACAAGAATAACACGTTCACAGACTGTGCTCTTAATTAAGAGTGGACATCTAAGCAGCACCGCACACACCCTTTAATTGAACCGGAAGAATCTAAATAATGTAAAGGAATCAGAGAAGGGTTTCAACCGATCAATAAACAATGAAGCAGAGAATTGTGACTCCTGATTATAGAGGTGAGCTGAAAGAATTACCAAACTTTGACTGCCTTTATGGTCCTTGACATCCAGTTTTTTTCCGTTATAGGAGCCTTCTTGAGATAGATGAGCATGACGAGCCCGAACAAGAAGTTGCATTTTGATAATGGCTTGAACACATCGTAAGGTTCCCACAGCATGCCTCCGAACCAAGTGGCCGCGTACAGCAGCCTGCAACTTTACTAAATTCTTAAGCTTCCCTAGCTCTTTCTGTGCCTGCAAATGGGGTCATAGAATTAAAAGTAAAAAAGAGTAGCAATTAGTAAGTTTTAAAAATTCACATTGCGAGTAAATTAATACCAAGAACCCTCTGATAGCAGTCTGGATGACAATGACAACAGATTCATCCATGTTTGCATCATCTTTGGCCACAATTGTGGTGGTAACAACAGGTTCAGACACCTTTGAGTCCTCCGGGGTCAACAACTGAGATTTTTCTTCAACATACTCTTTTGGTGCCACCAACTGAGATTTTCCCTCGACGCAATCTTTTGCAGTCGGCGACTGAGGTTTCTCTTCAGTGTATTGAATGGTGGAGGTCTTCTCAGGAGCAGTGGAGACATCAGTCTGTTGAACATAACTAGAAGATTCTGGAATTTCCTTAAGTCCAGAAGAAGCTTCGTGTATCACGGTGTTGCTAAGTACACGATGCTGTTCAGATCTCTTTCGAAAACTCCATCCCTTTTTGTCACCTGATCTCTTGCTCTGGGATAAATTTTAAACAGCATAATTCAGCTAGAAGAGGCATGCAGAAAAGAAAGAAACAAAAAAAAAGAATAATTTCTTATTTCAGAAAAACAAAATTGCATTTCACTGTATAATCTAATCCGGAATGTAATGATTTATTCAGTTTCTTGCATCAGTAGAGAATTGTTATTTGCAATAAGAGACAAAAGAAGGACCACTATATCTAACAAACAAACATTTCCTCAGTAAACAGATTCAACACTGTTAAATTTCCAAATTTGAAAATTATCACTCATTTCCAGTAAATAGCATCAGAATTAACATCAATCAGACATTCAAAAAAGGTAAATTAATACAATTTAGCATTTCATATCACATTATGACTTTCCATGTCTGAAAAATCCAGTTAGAACAGAACAGAACTTAAAAACCTCACTGGATTTGGAAACAGCAGCTAAAAGAACAATTTCAGTTCATAAATTGTGGAAACAATCGGATATAAAAGGAAGGTTTGACTTTGCTGATATAAATGCAAACACAAAATTCCTCCGATCTTAAAACATTGAAGTTTTTAAAGCTCCGATTCATCAAGCAAATCACAAGTTGAATAAGTTAAAAAAAGGCCGGAACTGTAATTAAACAACTAAAACATTAAGAACGGATAACAAAAACAGCAGCCGTAAAGGAGAAAATGATGAACCTGGGGAACATCGATGGCGTCGTGTTTTTCAACGGAATCGCTGCCGCAAGTAATGAGTTTGAAACAGGAAGCGGATCTTCCCATGTTTATTTCCTCGTTAATCTGTTTTCTTCTTTGAATTCGTGTCTGTGTTTAACGGACTGAAAAGACGAGACACGAGCTATATTTGTTGGAAATTGTAAGTTGTAACCAGAAAATAAAAATAAAATACGGACGTCAAACACGCTCCTTGAATCTAGCTACTTCTCGACATTGGAATCCGCCAATTATCGTCAAAATCAAACATTTAATATTGAAAAAAAAGCAAAGTTTGCATTTTTTACATATAAGCCACTAACAAGCGAGCAATTAAATCAAGCATGAAATAAATCAAAAGAAAAAGAAAGAAACTATTTCAATTTTATAATATAAAACAAAAACATAGTTTTTGATTTTTTATCCCTCATAAATTATCTTAGATTTTTTCACACTCAATGGAAATTAATATACATAAATATATATTAAATTTATTTAACAAATAATTAGGGTTGAAATGATAAAAAAATTTGTATATATATATTCATTGAATACGACATGTTTCGTAAATAGCGGTTTGAATTAAAATTAGAGGTTTGAGTTAATATTAGAGGTTTGACCGGTCAAATTCGCTAATTTGAATGTTTGGTGAATAGCGAATTTGAGTGAAACTTTTAATTTTAAAAAACTACTAATAGGAGCTTTCTGAAATTAGAGGTTTTGGCATAAGAATTATAAAGACTATTTTACACTAAAAAATTATAGAAAATCTCCAAGTAACTTAAATTTAACCTTTTTTTTATTTTAATTCTCACCCTTACATATTTACATTTTGACATTTGTCAACTAATACTTTTTCTTTTTTTTCTTTTTATTATCATATTCTTATTTGTATTTAAATTTAATTAATTTTTATTAAAAATAATTACATAAATAATAAAATAATATATAAATACTTCAAATATATTTATATTAAAAATTATTTTTTATAATCTAATTAATATTAATATTGATAACTAATAAATTATTCAAACAAATATCAAATATAATCATGTTCTTATATGTAATTTTGCTTATTTAAATAATCAAACATTTATCAGCTATCAATTAATTTTACCAAACACTCTCATACAATCAGCTAATACAATTCGCTAGTCAAATCAGCTAATACAATAAGCTATCAGTTAATATAATTCGCTATTAGCTATCCGCTAATTGTCAAACAGGGCCAAAGTATTTGATCGAAACCATTTTTAACTATTTTATTTACAAATTTTGTTATCGACGACCCTTAATATGTGTGTATAAAAAGACATAATTATTTGATACATTGCCGATGGAAACTTTTAATTTCCACAAGCACCTTAGTTTTATGGTTTAAAGACTCAATTTAGGGTGTAGGGTTTAGGAGTTTAGGTTTAGTAGTTTAGAATTTAGTGACGTTTAGAATTTAGTGAAGTGAAAAGAATTCATGGTTTAGGTTTAGAATTTAGAGTTTATATGTTAAAACCTAAATCCTCAACATATTACCCTAAAACTTAAACCCTAATCTCTAAACCCTAAATCCTAATTGTAACCCCTAAATGCTAAACACTACACCCTAAACTAAATCTTTAAACCCTAAAATTAAGGCGCTTGTAGAAACTAAAAATTTTCACCGCCAGTGTATTGGATATAAATTTGGTACCTTATAATAACATTAATTATCATCTATAAAAATAATTGTTTCTCAACATTTTAGAGAAACATTTTTTTCCTGTAAAAAAGAGATTTTTTTTTTTCATTTTCGTAATTAAAACCCTCTTTATATTATAGCTTTACTTTTCGTACATAATAGTACTAAATGCAAACGTAAATTACACTTCTCTTCTTGTAGAAAAAATGTGCGCATCAATAATGGAAGCTTCTTGACTTTTAGATAGACCTGTTGAATATATTTATGTATGTTAATATTGTGAATTTTGCGGGAATTCTCCCCACTTCATATTTAATTATATAGAAATAGTTATAAATTTTGCAGGTTGTGGAGTGAGGATAAAGATAAAAATTAGATTCACCGTAGGTGGTGGGGAAGGCGTGAATATGCTTTTGTACCCGCCCTATCCCCACCGCCTCGCATCATCTTCACTTGCCCCCAACAAATCTTATAATATGTTATTATAAATATTATTTAAAATATAATATCATTTTGAATCATAGTCAAATTTATGGTAAATCATATTGACTTGTCCTAGGATATATATATAATTGAGTTCGAGATTGAGATTGATCAGATCAAATATATAAATATTTTCTAAAATATCTGTTTTAATCAGAGTCAAGTTTAAGATAAATTATTGACTTGGTAGATAAAAATGATGTGGCGTTACTGAATCCAGTGGTGGATAAGTTTCGTAGCAGGTTAGCAAGTTAGAAGAGTTCTCATCTATCACTAGCAGGGCGTCTAATTGTAGTGAAATCAGTATTATGCAGCTTGTCGCTATACTATTTATCTCTTTTTTAATTGCCAACTTCGTTAAGCAATTCTCTTAATGAACTCATCTTTAAGTTCATCTGGGGCAAAGTTGAAGGCAGGCCCATTCATTGGGTAAGGTGGGAGGATATGTGATGCCCCATCGAGTATGGAGGTCTCGACATTGTCGATTTAAAAGTAAGAAATCACGCCTAGTCAACAAATGGCCGTGGATATCCGGCAATGAACCTAATTTCTTGTGGCGAAGAGTTATCGAAGCTAAGTATTACCTTAACTGTACCTTGCTTTTGCCTCCTTTAGGAAATACGAAGAAACTGTCATGGGTTTGGAAAGATATAGTGAGACCCTTGAACTCTACTTCGGACCCTTTCAAAGAAACGTTTCGTCCAGTTCTTAGTGACGGGAAATTAATTGATTTTTGGTTTGATTGTTGGACAGGAGATTTGTCGTTGTCAACTATGTTCCCTCGCATATTTGCACTAGCTGTGAAAAAAGAAGGGAAGGTATGCGAATTCGGGGTTAAAGTCCCTGGTAGTTGCTGTTAGAATATTTCTCTCAGAAGGAGTTTATTTGATTGGGAAATACAGGTGTGGGAACAATTTTTGTGTACGTTGCAGAAGTGTACGTCATCTTCACTTTCTATTGACAGTGTCCGCTGGTTGGGGGATTCTTGTGGCTTCTATACACCGAAGAAATATTGTGATGTGATCATAGTGTTAGATAAAAATAAAGATGAATGTTGGAAGCTAGTGTGGGATAAATTCATTCCACAGAAGGTACAATTTTTTTGCGTGAAGACTGGTTCGAGGAAGGATTTCGACAAAATCGAATTTGATTCGTAGAGGGGTACCAGTTAATTCTGACAAAAAATGCTCATTGTGCAGATCAGATGAAGAAATAGAGCTGCATTTGTTTATATCATGTCATATTAGCTGGAGATTATGGTTGAGATGGTGTGCATTGTGGAATCAGAATCTTGTTTTTCTAGGTTCTATAAAAAGTTTGCTTCTAATTTGGCATGAATGTGACATAAAGACTTCTTCGAAGCTAATTTGGTGCGTAACATTTTTTCGTCGTTTTGACTTTGCCGAAATGATATTGTATTTAACAACACATGCTTAAGTGAAGACCAATTGTTCGAAGCTTCAATGTTAAAATTTTTTCGAATGTGTCAAAGCAACTAGCCTGATCAGGTTTTCTCTAAAATCTACTTTCTTGCAAACCCTCAGCTCTTGAATTGCCATGATGAGGTAATGTAACCCCCTCGTCCCGGTCTGGTCGGATGACCGGTCCGAGTGGGCCACACGGGGAAAACCGAAGTGAAACCCGTTAAGGTTCCCCTCGGTTAGCAACCCTATTTTTTTCTTTAACTTAATCTTTTCTAAAGGCTCATTTATATCTTACGTGATCAAACAGCGGAATAATATGCAGAAGGTAAACATTCGTACTCAATCAACATTTGAACAGCCCAATTTTTACTCCATTAGACAGGCCGTTTTGAAACACCCTTAAGGCGTATCGAAACGCCCTTGACCAGGTCAACTGCCCCAAGCCATACAGGGAGGCCGTATCGAAACGGAGGTCAACCGTTCCGAAACGCCTTCAACGGTCAACTTCTCGTGGTCAACGAGATTTTGACCGTTTCGAAACCCTTAAACCTGTTTCAATACGCTTTCATCTCGTCATTTTCTCAAAATTCCAGTAGCCAAAACGTTCCGATACCCGTTTCGAAACAGGGGATTCATAGGCCAAACCGTATCAAAACACGTTCCGATACGGGGTCCCTGAAGCCTTACCCGTTCCGAAACGGCCCAGCTCGTTTCGAAACGCGGACTGTCTGCAGCTTTGGAAAACCAGACTTAAGCGAATTTTAACAAGTCTAAAGGTCCCATAGGACCCCTAAAGGCACACAACACCAACAAACAAAGTCTAGAGGCATACATCCTAGGTTTGGCATACTCAAACACCCACAAGACATGGATTTAAACAATCTTTCATACATGGCAAATACACATTAAAGACATATCATAAAAAGCATGATTGAAGACTTTAATAGACAAAGGATACCAAATTGTCACATGTAGGTTTACATGCCATCAAGCAATCTTAAGCATCCATAAGACATACACCATTCAAGCATTTGGCAAGTTGTATCATGCTTACAAACCAAGTCAACCATAGACATCAAAATCATATATGAGTCATACATAGCTTATTCAAACACACACTCTTGCCACATTGCTAAGCAACTATATAATTAATAACCGTACTTGAGCAACAAAACTTGGAAAGCCCTACTTGCCTTGCTCCGAGCTAACACCATGCTAATGATCTGCATTGTTGAAAATGAGAGCGTAAGCTATAAGCTTAGTGAGGATGCTCTAAAACCGAAAACATCAACAATCCAGGGTTCAAGCATGTATTCCCTCATCCTCATTTCTATCATGCATAGGTAAAATGACAAGTAGACCTAGCTAGTCTTTCAAGAGGCATAATATGGCATCTTACAACATACTAAGCTCAAACATCACTTGTCAACATCATGCATAGCAAATATAAGATCAAGTTCAATTGGCTATTATTAGTTTACCCGGATGTGCGGATTTAATCTCAACATTCACATTACCTCGGTGGGATTACACTCATCATCGGACCTTGCATAGGCGGGATTCCACTCATCACCACATGCCCTACGGATGGGATTCCACTCATCATCCCGTAGAATATATATAAGCTTCCGGTGGAATATTACATCACCGTACTCCTCCTTGATGACTCAACGCCATCAAGGCCACGTACGTTTTGACTCAATTTGTGTGCACACTAATCCTAATGATCGATCATTTACACCCGGTAAGTTAATCAGTGCCAATTTTCATTTACCACATCACATAATCCATCAACCACATCTCATGCTCATCACATATACATATCATGGTATACATGTGCAAAACAACCACATATCGCAAGAGCATAAATAGGCAAACACAAAGCATTTAATGTAAATCAAGAGCTTAAGTTAACAATTTAAATCCACATGGAAATGGCCTACCAAGCACATTTCAACTCAAACATTACACACACCCGAACCAAACTTTAAAACACATTTAAAGTCACTCACCACCCTTCCTTAGCAACCAAAGCAAGCCTCCTACAAGCCCGGATTCGATCCCGATGCCTCTTCAACGCCTCCTCTTGCTTCTAGCCAATCAAAAACACATCCATTATTCCCAATCAATGCTAAAACTCAATCAACCCTCAACTCTCAAGCTCAAATCAACTTCAACAAATTTTCCAATCAAATTAATCCCCCAAAATATGCCCATTTTCGTGTTCCTTCAAACCCTAGCTGAAAATTTCATTTTCAAGCATCCAAATGACCCTCAAATGGTCCCAAAACACCCTCCTAACATACATAACCCATCAGCCCTCCAATTTAAACCTAAAACCCACCAAAAACCATGTTTTTGACACCTTAAAAATTGCCTCAAGAACCCATTTCGGGTTTTCACCCAAACCTAACCATTTTAACATATTATGTTCATTTTAAGGTGGTTAAATCAAAACCCAACCTAACATTTCAAGACAAGATGAAAACCCCATAAAAACCTTAACTTTCATTAAACCCTAACTTTTCAAAAGTGGGTAGTTTTAAAATCTATGACCATGAGTAGGTAGGAAATGAAGAGGAAAGTGAAAAAATGTTATTACCTTTGAAAATGACCTCAAGATGAAGATGAAACTCAATGGAATAGTAACTTAGGGTATTAGGGGGTTTTGAAAGTTTTCCCACGTTGGAAGAGGGGAGAGGATAGAGAAGATGATAGTTTTTTTTCTTTTTGTTCTCTTTTAAAAATTTTAAAAGTTGTCTTCCTTTTTAAATTCTTTTGGGTCAAATCACCAAACTGGTCCCTCCCCTTTATTTTAAATTTCAATTAACTCATGTCATGGTCAAAAGATTTAATTTAATTTTACCGACTTGAACCACTAACCCGACTAACTCCTAACCCCAAAACATGAGTGTTACAACTCTCTCCCACTTAAGGAATTTCGTCCCCGAAATTACCTGACTGAAAGAGATACGTAAACTGTCTTTCCATATCCTTCTTCCTCTCCCAAGTGGCCTCGTCCACCCCTCGACGCTGCCACCGCACATTTACTAACTCAATCGATCTACCCTGCAACACCTTACTGTCAGAAGCTAGGATCTCAACTGGTTCTTCTTCATAGGTCAGATCCGGATTCAATTCAATCTCCTCAACAGGCATAACATATGATGGATCAGACCTATACTTACAGAGCATCGAAACATTGAATACATCGTGTATCTTCTCTAGCTCGGATGGAAAATGCAACTGATAAGCAACCAGACCAACCCTCTTCACAATCTCATACGGTCCTATGTACCTCGGACTCAACTTCCCTTTTCAGCCAAATCTCATTACTTTCTTCCACGAAGACACTTTCAAGAACACCTTCTCACCCACTGAGAACTCAACTTCCTTCCTCTTCAAGTCGGCATAGGACTTCTGCCTATCCGAAGCAGCCTTCAAACGATCACAAATCAATTTTACCTTGTCAGTCGTCCCTTTGAGCAAATCTGGCATAGGTAACAACTTCTGTCCCACTTCGGCCTAACAAACTGGAGTTCTACACTTTCGGCCATACAAGGCCTCATACGGAGCCATCTGAATACTCGACTGAAAGCTATTATTGTAAGCAAACTCTACTAGAGGCAAGTGCTTCTCCCACGTACCCTTAAAATCAATGATGCAACAACGCAACATATCCTCTAAGATCTGAATAACTCTCTCTGACTGACCATCTGACTGAGGATGATAAGACGTGCTGAAGTTCAAACGAGTACCCAAAGCTGTATGCAGACACTCCCAAAATCGAGATGTAAACCGCAGATCTCTATCCGACACGATGGACTTCGGCACACCATGCAGTCTAACAATCTCACCAATGTACAAATCGGCCAATCTATCTAAAGTGTAAGTAGTGTTGACTGCCAAGAAGTGAGCACACTTCGTGAAATGATCTACTATCACCCAAACTGAGTTCTTCTTCGTAGGAGTCAAAGGCAAGCCCGAAACAAAATCCATGGTGATGTTCTCCCATTTCCATTCCGGAATTCTCAACGGTTGCAACAAACCTGAGGGAACCTGATGTTCCACCTTCACTCTCTGACACACTAAACACTTACTCACAAAGTCGGCTACATCTCTCTTCAAGCCAACCCAAAAGTACTCATTCTTCAAATCACGATACATCTTCGTACTCCCTGGATGCATAGCAAACGGACTACTGTGGGCTTCAGTCAAGATCGTACGTCTCAAATCACTGTCCTCTGGCACAACTATCCTATCTTTGAAACACAAAACCCCATCGGTACTGAAACTGTAGTCTGAAGATCTACCTTCGGCTATATCTTGCATGTGAGGTGCCAAAGATCTATCTAAGAGCTGCTTTTCTCTAATCAACTGACCTAGAGTAGGTCTAACCTGAAGCTCGGCTACCAAGCCACCATCTCCGGACAAGCTCAATCTAGCAAACATGGCTCTCAAGTCTACAGCTATCTTCCTACTCAATGCATCGGCCACTACATTGGCCTTACCCGGATGGTACTCAATGGTAAGATTATAGTCTTTTAGCAACTCTAACCACCTATGTTGTCTGATATTCAAATCTCGCTGAGTCATAATGTATTTCAAACTCTTGTGATCGGTGTACACTGTGCATTTCTCACCGTACAAATAGTGCCTCCAAATCTTCAGAGAAAACACAACTGCAGCTAACTCTATGTCATGGGTCGGATAGTTGCGCTCATGGGTCTTCAACTGTTTTGAGGCATAAGCCACAACTCTCTTGTCTTGCATAAGAACACAACCTAGCCCTACATAAGAAGCATCACTGTAAACTACATAGTCCTTCCCAGACTCTGGCTGAATCAAGATCGGTGCTTGGGTCAAAGTGTAGAACTAATGTTTTGATATAATAATTGAAAAATGTTTTTGGACTTATCTAAAAAGTATTTAAAACAATTTCCAAAGTCCACATATCTTGAAACTATGTTTAAGGATGTTTTTAAATGAGTTTAATATGTTTTCAAAGGCCAAACTACACAAAACTGTCCAGGTGTTTCGAAACACCTTAAGGCGTTTCGAAACAGGGGATTCCAGTAGCAAAATCGTTTCGAAACTTGTTTCGAAACGGGCTTTCCCTGGACTAAATTTTTGCCCAGCGTTTCGAAACGGGCTAGGCCGTTTCGATACGCCCACGTGGCAATGACCACAACGGTCATAAACCCCAACAGCTATCTTCCCAACTATCTTTTAAATGCAGGCGTTTCGATACGGGCTTATAGCGTTTCGATACGCGTTTCGAAACCGCAAGGGGGTGTTCCGAAACGGGTACCCTGACAGACTGCAACGGCTCTTTCTACATTGAGAGTGTTTCGAAACGGCTTCGAGCGTTTCGAAATGGGGAGCTGCAGAACTGCATTTATGGTGGGAATTAAAGTCCTCAACGGCTCCAATTTGATCCCAACGGCTAGTAACGGCTACAAACTCATTTGGGAGTATAAAAGGGACCTCCAAGCATCAAGAGAAGGCTAATTCTTCAATTGTCAATCAACAAATGATCAAATATTGTCTTAGTGCCTAAATTGTCAATTCTTGTATAGACAAACACTAGTGAGCCAAAATTGTCAAATTTGCTCAAGTGTTTTAGGTTTTGGGTGAGTGCTTCATTGTGCAAACAAACACCTATAAGAGGGTTTGAGTTTGCTTTGTTTATCTCTTTGTAAAAGAGGGTTTTGATCAAGGCTTTGGGTAGAAGCTTGATCGCTTGTAAGGGTTTCCTCCTAATCCTAGAAAAGGGGACGAATCAATAGTGGATTGATTGTGAAATCCTTAGTGGGGAGCTAAGGTAGTGGATGTAGACCTTGGTTAGAAGGTTGAACCACTATAAATCATTGTGTCTTTTTACATTCTAGCTTCCACAACCCTTCCACCCAAAAATCCATCTCTCCACCACTTGGTGAGCATAATCGGTTGAACGAATCGAGCCCCACACATCTCAACACAAAGCTTCTTTCAATTTCTCAAAGGCTCTCTGTCTTGCATCTGTCCACTCAAACTGAACACTCTTCTGAAGTAACTGTGTCAATGGAACGGCTAACTTAGAGAAACCCTCTATAAATCTTCTATAGTATCCAGCTAAGCCTAGGAAGCTACGTACCTCTGTTACAGACTTCGGTTGCTTCTATTCAACAATAGCCTCAATCTTCTTCGGATCAACTCTAATCCCATCGGCTGACACTATATGTCCTAAGAAGACTACCTCTCGGATCCAGAATTCACACTTGCTCAACTTCGCATACAACTGATGATCTAGCAAAGTCTTCAACACTAGTCTCAAGTGTCGGTCATGGTCTTCTTCAGTTCGCAAGTACACCAAGATGTCATCTATAAAAACAACTACAAACTGATCTAGGTACTAATGAAAAATCCTATTCATCATATCCATGAAAGCAGCAGGCGCATTAGTCAACCCAAAAGGCATGACTAGAAACTCGTAGTGACCATACCTAGTCCTAAAGGCCGTCTTCGGTACATCAACCTCTCTTACCTTTAGCTGGTAATAACCCGATCTCAAGTCAATCTTCGAAAAGACTGATGCTCCTCTCAACTGATCAAACAAGTTATCAATTATGGGCAACGGATATTTATTCTTCATTGTCAACTGATTCAACTGTCTGTAATCTATACACATCCTCATGCTTCCATCTTTCTTCTTCACAAACAAAACTGGTGCACCCCAAGGTGAAGAACTAGGTCGAATGAAGCCTCTATCTGTTAACTCTTGCAACTGAGTCTTCAACTCTTTCAGTTCTTTCGGTGCCATGCGATACGAAGCAATCGAATAAGGAGCTGAATCAGAATAAGTCTCAATAGAGAACTCTACCTCTCTATCTGATGGTAACCCTGTCAACTCCTCTGAAAACACACTAGGGAAGTCACATACTGTCCGGATGTCTTGAGGTCTAACCTCACTCATGTTAGGGTTCATCACATACGCCAAGTATGCTTCACACCCCAACTCAACTAACCTCTTAGCCTCTAGAACTGAAACTAAATTGGACAAGAACTTCACGTTCTCACCCACCACTACAATCTCATAATCATCTGCGAGCCTCAAAGAAATCCTCTTAGTTTCAAAATCTATCCTAGCTCTATGCTCCGTGAGCCAGCCCATACCCAGAATCACATCAAAACCATAGAAAGGTAGCTCCATCATATCCACTGAAAACACATGCCCCTGAACCATCAACGGACACCTTCTGTACATTTTTCTAACCACTACCGTGTTCCCAAAAGAACTAGTAACACTAACTCCTACCTCTAACATTTCACAAGGCAAATTCAAAGACTGTGCATGCTCACTCAATATGTAGGAATGTGTAGACCCGGAGTCAATCAAAGAAAACAAACCCAAAGACTGTATCGAGAAGTTACATGCGATCACATCGGTGTCATGCTGATCCCCACGCTGAGCGTAAACTCTGGCCTGACCTCCGCCCTCCAGCTGAACTGCAACTACATGTGCTATGTTCCTCTGGCCATCATTCCTCGGCTGGAAGTTACCTCTACCGCGCCCGCGGCCTCTCTGAAAGTCATTGGCTCTAGCAGGAGCCTGAGCTGGTGACTGTCCCACCTGATGTAGACAGTCACGCCTAATGTGGTCTCTAGCCCCACAAATCCAGCACGAATGGAAATTTCCCCAACACTCACCAGTGTGGTTCCTCCCGCAAGTAGCACACGTGGGCAACTTCCCACCAGCTCTCTGGCCCTGTTGGCCCCTACCGTGGTTACCGCAACCACGTCTATGATCATAATGATGTCTGTTGTCTCGATGCCTCTTGGCATCACCTCTATCAAAGTTACTGGACCTCTTACCCGAACTAGAACTACCAGACCGCTTGGTCAAGCTCAAACTGTGCTCCAAGTCCTTGGCCCTCGAGACCAAGACATCAAAATCAGTGTAGTCTGAAGCTAGAGTATACGTCTTGATCTCTTCATTCAGCCCATAGCGAAAACGGTTACAACGTTCCACCTCTGTAGGAACAAGCTCAGGTGCATACTGGCTCAGTCTGAAAAATCGAATCTCATAGTCTGTCACGGTCATACTCCCCTGAAGCAAAGCCATAAACTCTCTCTTCCTCTCATCGAGGTATCGCGGACCCAGATACTTCTTACGGAATGCTAACTCAAAGAACTCCCAAGTAATCTCGGCCTCATCCATACCCGAAGTGACGGTGACCCACCAAATGTAGGCATCACCCTGAAGCAAGGACTCAACACATCCTAACTTGCGCTCACCAGTACATCCCATCTGAGCGAGAATACAGACAGTCTTCTCAAACCACAACTCGGATCTCTCTGGAGTAGACCCTCGGAACTCTTCGGCCCCTAAACCACGGAGTCTCTCTAATGGCAAACCAGTGCCCTCTCCCTGATGATGTGCTGCTGCCTGACCCCCAGCTACTACAGCCTGAAATACCCCGGCAATCGCCTGAACCAAAGGAGCTAAGTTTATTCCGGCCGGTCCTGGGCCACCTTGGCCACCTTGGCCTCCCTGAGGTCTCTCTCCTTCGGCCCCGGCCTCGCCTCCTTCTCCAGGTGGAGGAGGTGGTGGTGGTGGAGGTGGTGGAGGAGCTCCAACTCCAACCACATGCTCTCCCACTTGAGCCTCAACTCTAACTACTGGCTCAACTCCTGGAGCCGCTGCTCGTGGTTCCGGCCGAACCATCCTAGGCCTCCCACGTGGTATCATGGTATAGCTAGCAAGGTAATAACTACAACAACAAAGAAATAGGGATTACGTTAGCCAAAGCAAGGGTCCAAATAGTGCTCAAGTACTCTCTTGACTATAAAATCTTTTCAAATTAAGTAATAGTAGCAATGGGCACGCACTCTACACCAGACGCAACAACTCATGCTTCAAAACATCACACGAATAGTCAAACATTAAGATTTCATGGCAAGGCATGCATCGAACATTACAATCACTTAACATATCAAGCTTACCTCACTTACCTGCCCGAGGTCTCGGTAACCTCAGGCTCTGATACCAACAAATGTAACCCCCTCGTCCCGGTCTGGTCGGATGACCGGTCCGAGTGGGCCACACGGGGAAAACCGAAGTGAAACCTGTTAAGGTTCCCCTTCGGTTAGCAACCCTTTTTTTTCTTTAACTTAATCTTTTCTAAAGGCTCATTTATATCTTACGTGATCAAACAACGAAATAATATGCAGAAGGTAAACATTCGTACTCAATCAACATTTGAACAGCCCAATTTTTACTCCATTAGACAGGCCGTTTCGAAACACCCTTAAGGCGTATCGAAACGCCCTTGACCAGGTCAACTGCCCCAAGTCATACATGGAGGCCGTATCGAAACGGAGGTCAACTGTTCCGAAACGCCTTCAACGGTCAACTTCTTGTGGTCAACGAGATTTTGACCGTTTCGAAACCCTTAGACTCGTTTCGATACGCTTTCATCTTGTCATTTTCTCAAAATTCCAGTAGCCAAAACGTTCCGATACCCGTTTTGAAACAGGGGATTCACAGGCCAAATAGTATCGAAACAAGTTCCGGTACGGGGTCCCTGAAGCCTTACCCGTTCCGAAACGGCCCAGCTCGTTTCGAAACGCGGGCTGTCTGCAGCTTTGGAAAACCAGACTTAAGCGAATTTTAACAAGTCTAAAGGTCCCATAGGACCCCTAAAGGCACACAACACCAACAAACAAAGTCTAGAGGCATACATCCTAGGTTTGGCATACTCAAACACCCACAAGACATGGATTTAAACAATCTTTCATACATGGCAAATACACATTAAAGACATATCATAAAAAGCATGCTTGAAGACTTTAATAGACAAAGGATACCAAATTGTCACATGTAGGTTTACATGCCAGCAAGCAATCTTAAGCATCCATAAGACATACACCATTCAAGCATTTGGCAAGTTGTATCATGCTTACAAACCAAGTCAACCATAGACATCAAAATCATATATGAGTCATACATAGCTCATTCAAACACACACTCTTGCCACATTGCTAAGCTACTACATAATTAATAACCGTACTTGAGCAACAAAACTTGGAAAGCCCTCCTTGCCTTGCTCCGAGCTAACACCACGCTAATGATCTCCATTGTTGAAAATGAGAGCGTAAGCTATAAGCTTAGTGAGGATGCTCTAAAACCGAAAACATCAACAATGCAGGGTTCAAGCATGTATTCCCTCATCCTCATTTCTATCATGCATAGGTAAAATGACAAGTAGACCTAGCTAGTCTTTCAAGAGGCATAATATGGCATCTTACATCATACTAAGCTCAAACATCACTTGTCAACATCATGCATAGCAAATATAAGATCAAGTTCAATTGGCCACTATTAGTTTACCCGGATGTGCGGATTTAATCTCAACATTCAAATTACCTCGGTGGGATTACACTCATCACCGGACCTTGCATGGGCGGGATTCCACTCATCACCACATGCCCTACGAATGGGATTCCACTCATCATCCTGTAGAATATATATAAGCTTCGGGTGGAATATTACCTCACCGTACTCCTCCTTGATGACTCAACGCCATCAAGGCCACGTACGTTTTGACTCAATTTGTGTGTACACTAATCTTAATGATTGATCATTTACACCCGGTAAGTTAATTAGTGCCAATTTTCATTTACCACATCTCATGCTCATCACATATACATATCATGGTATACATGTGCAAAACAACCACATATCGCAAGAGCATAAATAGGCAAACACAAAGCATTTAATGTAAATCAAGAGCTTAAGTTAACAATTTAAATCCACATGGAAATGGCCTACCAAGCACATTTCAACTCAAACATTACACACACCCGAACCAAACTTTAAAACACATTTAAAGTCACTCACCACCCTTCCTTAGCAACCAAAGCAAGCCTCCTACAAGCCCGGATTCGATCCCGATGCCTCTTCAACGCCTTCTCTTGCTTCTAGCCAATCAAAAACACATCCATTATTCCCAATCAATACTAAAACTCAATCAACCCTCAACTCTCAAGCTCAAATCAACTTCAACAAATTTTCCAATCAAATTAATCCCCCAAAATATGCCCATTTTCGTGTTCCTTCAAACCCTAGCTGAGAATTCCATTTTCAATCATCCAAATGACCCCCAAATGGTCCCAAAACACCCTCCTAACATACATAACCCATCAGCCCTCCAATTTAATCCTAAAACCCACCAAAAACCAAGTTTTTGACACCTTAAAAATTGCCTCAAGAACCCATTTCGGGCTTTCACCCAAACCTAACCATTTTAACATATTATGTTCATTTTAAGGTGGTTAAATCAAAACCCAACCTAACATTTCAAGACAAGATGAAAAACCCCATAAAAACCTTAACTTTCATTAAACCCTAACTTTTCAAAAGTGGGTAGTTTTAAAATCTATGACCATGAGTAGGTAGGAAATGAAGAGGAGAGTGAGAAAATGTTATTACCTTTGAAAATGACCTCAAGATGAAGATGAAACTCAATGGAATAGTAACTTAGGGTATTAGGGGGGTTTGAAAGTTTTCCCACGTTGGAAGAGGGGAGAGGATAGAGAAGATGATAGTTTTTTTTTCTTTTTGTTCTCTTTTAAAAATTCTAAAAGTTGTCTTCCTTTTTAAATTCTTTTGGGTTAAATCACCAAAGTGGTCCCTCCCCTTTATTTTAAATTTCAATTAACTCATGTCATGGTCAAAAGATTTAATTTAATTTTACCGACTCGGACCACTAACCCGACTAACTCCTAACCCCAAAACACGGGTGTTACAAGTAAGGAAGGATATTTCTTGATGCATGAAATATTTTGCCGACAAGCTCATATTCAGTGTTGATGGTGCGGCAAAGGGGAAATTTGGCGAGGCGGAGATAGGAGGAGTACCTCGCGATTATGATGGCAAGGTTTTGGAAAAGTTTTCGAGGTCAGTGGACGCTTTGGATACAATCTCTACTGAAATTTTGGCCATCAAAGAAGCGGGTATGATTTGTAAGGTAAATCTCATTTTGTCTTCTAAAAAGATTGTTATTGTTTCAGATAGGTCTCTTGCATGCATTTGGATTAAGTCTCCACAGGTTGCTCCATTGCCATTCAAAACAGAAATAATGGAGGTTTGGAAATTATGTAATTCATTTGGTTTGAAGGTAGAATTGGTTTATAGGGAATTGAATGGGGAAACATATATGTAGGTGAAAAATGGGATCAGAAGGGAGGTTAATTTGCTTTGGTTTGATGCAGAGATTCAAATATTATCTTGGGTTGCTAGGTGCTAGGTTATTATGATAAGCTGTGTGCCTGGATTGCGAGCTATAGTGGGGTGGTCATAATTCATTGAAACGTGAATGAGTAATTTTTTGTACGGGTACTGGATGTATGTTGTTTGACCGACTTTAATGTTTGTAAGCTTTAAATAGTTCATTATTAATAAAAGAAAAGACACTATTTTCCTCCTTCCAATGCTTGAACTCGATCCTTTGAGTTTAGGTATGAAAAGGGTTTTTTTTAATGAGGTCCGAGTTTCATTAAAAAAACATAACGAATACTTAATTTCTAAATAATAATCACTCAAAGAGATTAATTGTTGCTTCTTATTATGTAGTAATTAGGATATTGTATCATACATAGAAACGAACAACATCAGAATTAAATGAACTATGAATGTGAATGATGACATAATTTGAATTTTTTTGATTGGAAAAGTTGAAATTATTGATTGTGTTTAATAAAATTATATTTGTATATGGGTTTTGATTAATGAAATCAGGGTCCCATCAAGAAGTTTTTGCTTCAGGCTTATAGCTATTGTTTTGGCTGTTGTAAGTGGAGATGCCCTTGCATTAGGATAAAAGGAAATAACGAAAGCGATGGGGGAAAGTTCAGGGAGGCTTTAGCAAGGGTGCGGCGCCGTCTAGGTTTCTCAGTGTTCGTCGATAAAGTTAGTAAGAGAATTCATCAGAAGAAGGTTCAGGAAGCTTTTCAATTCTACATGAATGTAGTTGATGTGTACATCACCTATAATAACTTAAAGAGGAGATTGAAATCGACAACGTTTTCATTTGTGAGGTTTAGTAATGGGGATGAAGCAAAGGTAGTGGTGGAAAAAGGCAATGGGAGAATCATGGACGGGTATAGCGTCAGGGTGTTCATAGCAAACAACAAACCATCCAAGAGGGACTTAGAGGAGAAAATTCCAAGGGTTCTACGTAAAAAAGTGAGGCTTTTAGAGATTATAGATCATTCAAAGATGTGTTGCTGGGTAAAGACACAAGCAAACAGAAGCAAACAGAGCACAATGAACAAAGTACAAGAGAGAACAGTAGAGACAACCTCATTCAGACTAAGCCTGGCGATGCATGTCAAAAGTCGGAGAATAATAAAGTGTTTCCAAGTGTCAATGCAATTGAAACAACCATTTGGATTGAGGAAAGCCCCAGTATGGGCTGTGGCAACAACGTTACGAAGAACATCTCGTTTCCAAAAGAAGAAATGGCATGGTGGAACAGATTCTTAGTTGGACAAATTAAAGCTATGTATAATCTTGAAATAATGCAAGAGGCCCTATCATTTGATGGCTTCAAAACGAAAGTATGCTAGTGGTATAGCTTGTTAGTAGTCATTCATTCCCCTAGTAAAACCGAAAGGTTACGGTGCTGGGAAAATAGATAGGATCTTCTTAAGGTGTGGTTCGAAGAGTTGGAATTCCTTGAAGGTTATGATGGTAAGAGAAGAATTAAGTCTGGGTTAAACTGTATGATATCCCACTCCAAGTTTGGAATAGAAGCTTCTTCTCTAGTCTCGGGAGTAGTTGGGATAACATGTTGAAAATTGATGAGGATATGTTACTCAGGAATCAGTTCAATATGGCGAAAGTTTTGGTACAAGTGCAAAAGGCGAGTTGCATCCCGGAGAGAATTTCCATTTTTGTTAATGGAACAATTCATTAGATTAGGGTCGAAACGGATGAGTTAGAAGAAGATTGTGTGTTTATTGATGCAAATGTGTCGCCCTTTCAAGAGGAGGAATACGAGAGAAATGGTGACTTTTCGATCAACCATAACGGGGAAGAAGGGAGAGACGGTTCATTTTCCTAACCTTTCATTGATGTAGGTGGGACCATCGCCTCAAGTTCCAAAGAAAATCTCATGCAAAAAGAGGGGGCATGCTGTGCGGGTGTTTTATTCTCGAAGGGTCGAGTTATTGTTATCCAAAGCCATGTGGAACAGTCAGATCGAAGGGCGCAGTCTAGTTCAAGTGGAATTGGGTTGCACGAGGTTCCTATAGTGTTGGATGATACTAATGGGTTTGGTGGTCATTTTGGGCCCTTAATGACTACAGAACAAGCATGCCTATCAACCCAGTTTGATCCCATCTCCAACGATTCTAATTTACAAGCTGTTTATGTTGAGCTTTTGGAAGAAGTATTGGAGCAAGAGCTAGACTGTAATTCTAGAGAGAAAAGTCAGCCTAATGGTTCAGACGAAATCAAATAGACAAGCCGTGTATATAGATGTAGGCATGCGAGTCTTAGAGCCGATCTGGATAAGTTTAATTGGTGGGTATTTGTTGCAAGAAGCAAATCGAAGCCCAAACAACCAAATGTAAAGAGGAAAACCTTACCTCTGCTGAATGGGGCGATTCCAATTATAATGGGAAAGAATATTTCTATCAATATTGATCGGAGCCTTTTTCTCTTAAGGGCGTGCGACGATAAGGAAGAAGAAGCTCGAGCTACGCTGGCGGTGGGAAAAAACTAGGGGTTACTTTCGAAACCTCTGATGCGGCTATCGTGGCGTAGATTGTGGAGCTGAAAAAAGATCCCTAATTTTCGGAGTAAAAGTTAATTTTATTTAAAGGCGCGTGATTGATTTTCTATCCTAATTAACTGTTTATTTTTCTGTTGGAATGTAAGAGTCTTAAACAGAACAGAGAAAGTGCGGGCGATGATTAATAATCATGCGGCAAGCAAGCCGAAAATGGTGTTTATACAAGAGTCAAATTTATCTAACCTTAAAATTGTAGAAAGCAAATAAGCTAAAAGGTCGATGCTTAGGAGGTCTAGAATGTGTTCATGCCAACAACAATATTGGTGGGCTCATATCAATGTGGGATGAAAATTTCTTCATTAAGGAAAGAAGCATCTTAATCGACATGGTGTTGACACTAAATTTTCACCTCTTTTATTATTATTATTATTATTATAATATAATAATAATAATTATTATTATTATTATTATTAGAATTGAAAGTCAAAAAAATATACATAAAAAAACCCATCTCTAAAAAATAGAAATAAAATAAACCCATAAACTCATTTCATTTAAGTACCAACCCATTTTAATATAAACCCATTTTGTTAAAGCCCATTCCCAAAAATAATAAACTAAAAACAATAAAAAATGGCCCAAACTAACCCATTCGTCTTTGTTTTTTTCAGGTTTAATGTAGGCCGTTTGATTTGGAGCAATAAGGATCAAAGGCCAAGATTAGATCAAGCAAAAATCAAAAGGGGGGAATGGGTACCAGCCCGTGTGCCATGCGTTTGACGCGTGCGCACACACGTGCGGGGGTGTTTCCCAAAACCCAAGTTCGACTGCTGCCAGTCGACGTCCCACCGTCTCCAGGCCACGGCTGACGACAATGATAGTACTGGTCTACTCGTCTCGCCGTTCGCCGCTATCCTTTGCCGTCACCGGAATCTGCAAAAAATAGAAGAAAAGGGTCAAAACCTAGGCTCAAATTAAGGGAGTGATTCATCTCCAAATCATAACCAAATTGGATGAATTTTGGGGGGTTGTACCGAGAATCAAGCTCTATGTCCGATTTTTGCTTCAATTAGGGATTAAAATCCAAATTTTCCTTGATTTGCAAGCTCAAATGTTAGTATAAATAGCCCCAAACCCTTTTTTTTTCATCACCAATTGAAGAAGAAAAATACTTAGAGATAATATCCGAAAATTCCTTTGAGATTTCTCAGATTTTTTTTAAAACTTGTTGGAGTAAGTTCAAGCTTTGGGATAGCTTTGATCCAATTTTTGGTGACGATCAGAAATGGTTCGGGTGGAGATTATTCGCGAATTCTTCGCTTTCGGTAAATTTTCTTTCTTTGCATTGCTTTAATTTTCTATTTTTTTTTCTTCTTGGTTAATTTTTTTGTGTGTTTATTCATGTTTTTTAGGTTGCAGTTTGGAATAGGAAGATCAGATTTGGTGTTCGGTAAAATTTTCAGTTTGTGGTTGAACTTTGAATTTCGTTCATGTTCTTTAATTTGGGTTTAATCTTTGGGTAAACTATACTAATGACCACCGAACTATGGGGTTGGTGTCGATTTGACCACTATATTTTCAATTGTGTTAAATATACCACGTAACTATTTAATTGGTTCCAATGTAGCCACCTGCTGTTAAAAAACGAAAAAAATTAACGGGATTGTTAAAATAATTGGTATAATTACACATTTAGTCCCCTTTATTTATACAATCATTCAATTTAGTCCTAATTTTAATCTAATAAAATAAATTAATTATTCAATTAGGTGGTGACACGTGTCACCACCTTATTTGAGGGATTTATCTATTTTTATTAGATTTATTAAATTTATTTTCCTTCCCCAATCAGGTGGTGACACGTGTCACCACCAATTGGAGTAAGAAAAATGAAATAGTGGAAAATGGCCACAAGGAGAATCAAATTTGGGTCTTTAGGGAAAGAGAGTAACGCTCTTGCCACTGGGCCAAGCTTGTTTCTGGTATATGGGATACCAAATATAATATATGTGGTATATGTGTTACTTTATTGAATCCTGCTCCATATCAGAATTCTGATCGCCGAAAGAAAATGAGTAATGTGTTTTTTCGCTTGGCTTTGCCTCCTAAGATACGTCAAAAAGAAAGTAACCCCTGTCCTGTCAGTACTGGCATTGATAGACATACTTCAGTTGATGAAATCATGGGCATGCTGCACCGAAGCCATAACCATTGGGCAAAGACAAGTGGTAAACCATTAGTCAAGCACAATGCTGTTGCTGCCAACCTTAAAGATAAAAAACAGACCACCAGGAAAGACGATCCTGGTGTGATTTCAAAGGAGATGATTCTAAAGTCTACCTCATTCAGCAAGGAGAATAGCTGCAAAAAAGCTGGAGGACTACTTTTGTTAGTTTCAAACGTCGTAGTGCAGTGAGAAAAAACCTTGAAGATGGTAAGACTAGAAACCATTGTGAAACTCGGAATGAAAAGAGTGCAGCAGCTGCACAATGTAAAAAGAGAAAATTGATTAGGCTAGACTTTTGTGAGAGTGAGCCATCTAACAGGGGCATATCAGGTGATGCTCCTCAACTATCAATATTGCCTTCAACAGAATGTTCTTTAAAAAATAATGCCGAAAGTATTAGGGTTTCTATTGTCCGTGTTAATGAAAAGGATATATCGTGAAATGTTAAATTGCCAAATGCAATGTGCCAGACTGCTGTTAAAGGCAACAACAGTGGCAAGGGAAGTGGCTCAAATTCAGAACAATTTTGTGTGGAAAATTTTATTGATTCAAGAACTTCATGATAGTCCATATATTATATTTGGTATTCCATATACTAGAAACAAGCTTGGTCTAGTGGCAAGAGTGTTGCTCTTTTTCCCTAAAGACCCAGGTTTGATTCTCCTTGGGGTCATTTTCCACCTAATTGAATAATTAATTTATTTTATTAGATTAAAATTAGGACTAAATTGAATGATTGTATAAATAAAAGGGACTAAATGTGTAATTATACCAATTATTTTAACAGTCCCGTTAACTTTTTCATTTTTTTAATGGCAGGTGGCTACATTGGAACCAATTAAATAGTTATGTGGTATATTTAACACAATTGAAAATATAGTGGTCAAATCGACACCAACCCAATAGTTCGGTGGTCATTAGTATAGTTTACCCTTAATCTTTTTTGCTCTTACAAAATGAAAAAAAATATTGTTTTTAAAAATAAAAATTTCAATCTATTTTCATCCTTAAAAACTAAAAATATGAGTTGTTGAAAATAAAGTTTTTTTTTAAAAAAATTTGATCCACTCTTGTTCTAGAGACCAAACATGCCTACCAACCCAGTCTGATCCCATCTCCAAGGATTCTAATTTACAAGTTGTTTATGTCGAGCTTCTGGAAGATGTATTGGAGCAAGAGCTAGACCGTAATTCTAGAGAGAAAAGTCAACCTAATGGTTCAGACGAAATCAAATAGACAAGCCGTGTATATAGATGCAGGCAAGCGAGTCTTAGAGCCGATCTGGATAAGTTTAATTGGTGGGTATTTGTTGCAAGAAGCAAATCAAAGCCCAAACAACCAAATGTAAAGAGGAGAAACTTACCTTTGTTGAATGGGGAAATTCCAAGTGTAATGGGAAAGAACATTTCTATCAATATTGATCGGAGCCTTTTTCTCTTAAGGGCGTGCGACGATAAGGAAGAAAAAGCCTGAGCTACGCTGGCGGTGGGGAAAAACTAGGGGTTACTTTTGAAACTTCTGATGCGGCTATCGTGGCGTGGATTGTGGAGCTGGAAAAAGATCCCTAACTTTCAGAGTAAAAGTTAATTTGATTTAAAGGCGCGTGATTGATTTTCTATCCTAATGAACTGTTTATTTTTCTGTTGGAATGTAAGAGGCTTAAACAGAGCAAAGAAAGTGCGGGCGGTGATTAATAATCTTGCGACAAGCAAGCCAAAAGTGGTGTTTATACAAGAGTCAAATATATCTACCTTAAAATTGTGGAAAGCAAATCAGCTAAAAGGTCGATGCTTAGGAGGTCTAGAATGTGTTCATGCCAACAACAATACTAGTGGGCTCATATCAATGTGGGATGAAAATTTCTTCATTAAGGAAAGAAGTATCTTAATCGACATGGTGTTGACACTAGTTTATTATTATTATTATTATTATTATTATTATTATTATTATTATTATTATTATTATTAATTTTATTATTATTATTATTATTATTATTATGTAGTATATTATTAGAATTGAAAGTCCAAAAAATATACATAATAAAATCCATCTCTAAAAAATAGAAATAAAATAAACCCATAAAACCATTTCATTTAAGTACCAACCCATTTTAATATAAACCCATTTTGTTAAAGCCCATTCCCAAAAATAATAAACTAAAAAAAATAAAAATGGCCCAAACTAACCCATTTGTCTTTATTTTTTTTCAGGTTTAATGTATGCCGTTGGATTTGGAACAATAAGGATCAAAGGCCAAGATTAGATCAAGTAAAAATCAAAAGGGGGGGGGGGATGGGTACCAGCCCGTGTGCCATGCGTTTGACGCGTGTGCACACGCGTGTGGGGGTGTTTCCCAAAACCCAAGTCCGACGGCTGTCGGTTGACGTCCCACTGTCTCTAGGCCACGACCACCGACGATGATGGTACCGATCTACTCGTCTCGCCTTTTCCATTCCAACTACACAATCATCGTTCGCCGCTATCCCTTGCCGTCGTCGAAATCTGCAAAAAATAGAAGAAAATGGTCAAAACCTAGGCTCAAATTAAGGGAGTGATTCATTTCCAAATCATAACCAAATCGGATGAATTTTGAGGGGTTGTACCGAGAATCAAGCCCTCTGTCCGATTTTGGCTTTAATTCAGGGATTAAAATTCTAATTTTCCTTGATTTGCAAGCTCAAATGTTAGTATAAATAGCCCCAAACCCCCTTTTTTCATCACCAATTGAAGAAGAAAAATACTTAGAGATAATATCCGAAAATTCCTTTGAGATTTCTAAAAATTTGTTGGAGTAAGTTCGAGCTTTGGGATAGCTTTGATCAAATTTTTGGTGATGATCAAAGTCGGTTCAGGTGGAGATTATTCGCGAATTCTTCGCTTTCGGTAAATTTTCTTTCTTTGCATTGCTTTTATTTTTTAATTTTTTTCTTCTTGGTTGAATTTTTGTGTGTGTGTTTGTTCATGATTTTTAGGTTGCAGTTTGGAATAGGAAGATCGGATTTGGTGTTCGGTAAAATTTCCAGTTTGTGGTTGAACTTTGAACTTCGTTCATGTTCTTTAATTTGAGTTTAATCTTTTTTGCTCTTACAAAATGAAAAAAGAAATATTGTTTTTAAAAATGAAAATTTCAATCCATTTTCTTCCTTAAAAACTAAAAATATGAGTTGTTGAAAATAAAGTTTTTTTAAAAAATTTTAATCCACTCTTGTTCTAAAAAACTAAAAGATTGCGTTGTTTAAAAATGAAATAAAAGTAGGTTTTGATGCATCACATTTTGGGAAAAAATAAAATGTGTTGTTTCCTAAATAAAATTTTCTTTTAAAAATAAAATAAGTTCTTTAAAAAGGGTGTTTAAAAATAAATAAAAGATTTTGGCGTTTGGCGGAGAGGGCACCAGGCGGGCAGTAGGGCGGGCGGCGACGGCTTTTGGTGTTTCTTGTATTGGGGCTACTGCTACAAGCTCTACAGGAAATGGTGGCAGGATGAGTCTGTCATCAGGGAATTTCTGCAGGAGATAAGCCATAAAGGCTTCTTGGACTTCCCCCACGAATATCATGAAGGTCAGATATTGCTGCTCTATGCGCTTTGTGATGTCTATAAATGTGTGCAGCAGTGTGAGGACTTCATTTTCTAGGGCAGTTTCAGTATTGTCGGGGGCGTCTGGAATGTCAGGCTGGGCGACAGATGGCTGGCTGGCCGTTGTAGGCTCTGTCTCTGGGGCCTGCATCATCTATATGCGGACTTTTCTAGTCCATTCCTCTTTGGCTGTTGTCATTTGATCTTTCGGTTCGATCGGAACACTAATATTGGCACAAAGGCCCGTGATGAGGGATGCGAAGTACAGCCTGCCCTTCATCTTTTTGAAGCAATTGTGGATCTCCGTGCATATGATTTCCCCAACATTTATTGGCCGGTTCATCAGAATACTATGAATGAGGGCGAGGCGCGACCGATCAACGGTAGAGTTGTGGGAAGTGGGCAGTAGGCGCCTTTTTACAAAAGTGTTCCACAGCATGGGTTCGTGCAACAGGTGGCGCGCTGGACAGATCCCACATGTTTTCCTGCCAATCGCGACGTGTTGGGCTTGCAGAGTTTGGCCTTGATTTTCTCATAGTCGGCAGCCGTCAGTGACTGCCTCCATTCCTCGTGAGGGTTGTCGTGCATATCTAGGCCATAGTATCTGTTGATGACGGCAACATTCAGCTTGACAGGCTCTCCTCGGACATAGACAAATGGCTGCCCCGGATAGGGGTGATGGGCATAAAATTCCTTGACCATGGTGATGTTGGCTATCTCTGGCTGCCGTACGAACATCTCTCATCCCTTGCTGTGGATGGTCTCGAACATGGCAGGTTCTAAGCCGAGATCGCCTGTCTCCCTTGTATAGTGAAAGCCTTGCTCCTCCCATACGTTCTGCTTAGCGAACTGATCTCTGTATCTCTCATTGTCTGCCTTGGAGCAAAATCTTTTGTAGGTGGGTTTTGGCTGTGATGCGGATGCAATGTGAAACAGTTGAAGTAACTAAAATTTTGAAAGAAAAATAGGTAAAAGAAGTGGATGCAAGAGTGAGATAGCAAGGAGATGAAAGTAAAGTAAATGAATGGAGTGAGATAGGTTTAAATAGGGGTTTCCGAGAGGTGTCGTGGCAGCATTAAATGCCTAACAGTCTGGTTATCTTGCGCACATTACGGGATTTCTGCCCGTTATTTTTGGAGCTATTGGCGGCCAACTAGCCGTTGCGCGTTACTGCGCTGGGCTGCCCTGGGCTATCTCGGCGATATGGTGGGCGGGCTTCTTGCTTGGCCTTCTTCTTGGTCCGGATCTTTTATTCTTAAACCTGAAGTAAAAATAAAGACTAAAGTAATTAAATAATTTCTGAAAAATAAAAATCTGAATACAACTCTAATCCTAAAAAAATTAAACTCTAATCCTAATACATAAAAAGTAAAATTAAAATGAAAATTTGGTTATGTTGGGAGGTGTATCTCCCAAACATAACCACTTCCACAAGGTTTTGTGTTTGGCTTTTCGTCCAGGTATGTCCTTCCTCTCCTCAGGTAGGTCCTCTTGTTCTTTTAGGTTTTATGCTGCTGGTTCCTTCAGCCTGCCCCTAGGTCTGTCACGACAGCTGCTGCCCTGACCTATTTCTATGCTGATGTTGGCAGCTCTTGCATCTGGGCATCCTTCCTTTCCTTTTTCTGAGGGTTGTAGCACATTCATCTTAATGCTCTGGCCGTCTACCCATATGGTCAGTTCCCCAAGTTCCACTTCTATTAGCGTTCTGCCTGTGGCCAAGAATGGTCGCCCAAGGATTATAGGGGCTTTTTCATCAGCCTCGCAGTTCAGGATGAGGAAATCAGCTGGCAGAATCAGGTTTCCCACCTTTATCAGGATGTCTTCGATTTTCCCTCCGGTTGTACAAACGAATGGTCCGCAAGTTTTAACATGACATAGGTAGGTTTGGCAGGCCCTATTCCTAGTTTATCGAAGACTATCTTGGGCATAAGGTTGATGCTGGCTCCCAAGTCGCACAGTGCATTTGTTTGGTGTTCGCCGCCTATCCTGCATGGGATAACAAAGCTGCTCGGATCTATTTGCTTGGGCGGCAGCTTGTTGTGCAGTATTGCCATGCACTCTTTAGTGACAACCACTGTCTCGAATTCCTCAGTCCTCTTCTTTTTAGAAGCCATGTCTCTGAGATGTTTGGCATAGTTTGGCATATTCTGGATGGCTTCTATTAGAGGTATGTTTATGTGCACCTACTTCAAAATATCCAGGAGTCTTCTGAACTGGTGCTCTTGCTTTTGCTGCTTAAGCCTTTGGGGGAAAGGTGCTTGCAGGTGGATGTCCTTTGTGTGTTCCTTGCATTAGAATTTAATCTGGGGAAGATCGTCTGCTTCAAGGCCGCTGTCTCATTCAGCTGTTGGGGCGGCTGGTATTGGTGCTAACGCGACAGGCTTTTCTTGCTAGTATGGTTGAGTTTTTGGCTGTTTCTCCACCATGAGTTCATCCAACTGCTTCCCACTTCTTGTAAATATGGCCTTGCATTGTTCGTAAGTGGGTTTGGTTGTTGCCTTCGAGCTGCTGAATACTGCTCCCATTGTTCAGCTGTTGTATATCTCTATGAACTGCCCAAACTGGGTCTCCAGGTTTTTTATAGCAGCCTCCTGATTGTTCATCCTCATCTCTGTCCTGTCCATAAAAGACTAAGTTTTATCAATAAATTTATTGGTACGAACAATAAAGTCACTAGTTCTAGACATGAAAGTGTGAAGGGTTGCTTCTACTGAGTTATTGTTTTGTGGCTGTTGAGTCTGCTGTCTGGACAGGTTCTGTTGGTAGCCTCCCTGTAGCTGTTGTGGGTTTACAGCAATCTTTGGATTGCTCCAAGAGAAGTTATGATGGTTCTTTCATCTAGGGTTGTAGGTGTTCTTGGCAGGTCTGTTGTTCCTCTCATATCCTCCAATATAGTTTGCAAATGCACTGCAGTCAGAGAAATCATGGTTGCCCCACACTCGCCACAAAACGAGTCCACAGCCTTTACCTTATAGACCTTCCCAACGGGTTTCACAATGCTCATGACCAGCTCCGTCAGCGTGTCAAGGTGGGCATTAACAGAGTTTGAGGCTTCTACCTCGTTCACCGTGGCTGAGGCATCAATCATCATCCTCGTTGGGTAGTTCACCCCGCTGTAGAATATTGATACCTGAGTCCAAGCCAGAAGACCATGCAGCGGGCAATTATTCAGCATTTGTTGGTACCGCTCTCATGCTTCGTAAATCGACTCATCATCCATTTTCCTAAATGCTGTTATTTCGTTCCGCAGCGTATTTGTGATGTTGGACGGGCTGCATCGGTCCAGGAAGTCTTTACAAAGCTTCGTACGTGTGTTGAACGACCCCGCTGGCTGGTTATTCAACCATTGTTTAGCCCTATCCCTCAGTGAATAGGGAAACAACCTCAGCCTCAGCACGTCTTGATGGACCCCGTGTATTTTAAATGCTCTGCAGATGTCTAGGAATCCTCTCAAGTGTTGTCGAGCTTCTTTAGTTGTAGTCCCTCCAAAGTTCCCTAATGTATTGATCATGTTAAACATAACCGACTTCAACTCGAAGTGGTCCACCTCAATATCAGGTTCCGTAACTGTTGGATTGAACCCTCTGAAGTCATGATCGAGATAGTTTCTAGTGGTTTGAACTGGCTCGGGCTGTCTTGACGAAAAAGGAGGGTCCTGCCTCGTTGGATCTTGCGGACCTCTAGGCGGCAAGTCTTACTGCCCATCCCTGCCGTTCGTGGCACTGCCGGCAGGGTTTTCGTTTTCCATGTTTACCTTTGCTTCCTCCTTTTCTTTGTATTTCCTTAGGACCACTCTGATCTCCTTCTTAAAATTCTCTTGCTTTATGCTCGATATCGTCGTAAAAGAGGAGTTCTCCTTTCGGATTCGCCCTGGTCATAAACTAGCAAAGAACACTGTAAATTCTTTTTTATTAATAATAGAAACAAAAAGTAAAGAAAAAGTGCAGAAATTTAAAATGAAAGTTGATGTTACCAATCCCCGGCAACGACGCCAAAAACTTGTAGGGCGTGTAGGTGTTCCCTTTTTGTAAGAGTGCAAGTGCACACTCCTGCCAAGTTATAATATAAAAGATATCGAATCCCACGAGGATTGGACAACTTGTTTCGGATTGTCGTTCTTGCACAAGGAAAAGTAAATTACACAAGTAAAGTGATTGTTGAGAAGAAAAGTAAATTAAAACACAAGTAAAAGAAGAGATAATCAGGTTGATAGAGAGGGCAGGGTTATGCTGCTTCTTAGTGTGAAACTGCGTTGAAAAGGCCAAGTTGTTTTGCGCTGCCATGATATTATGCCTCGACGGGTAAAGACGAATTGAGGCTGCGACCCTTTCGCTGCCGCGACGGATCTCTACTCTTGCAACTTCCACTGTCTCGACAGGTGGAATTGAGAGAAGTCCTGGCAGCAAGTCTAGCAGATACTCCATGTTCGGCAGAGCAATTCTGAAGTGATCTTTTCTATGTCCAAGCAAGGATTCTGTCACCATGTGATGTAGGCAATACCTAACAATCTCAACGTAAACCTAACACATGCAGTCGATGTTTGGTTGCTCCTCTTAGCCGCTGAAACTCGAACTTATGTCTAAGCCGAATTAGTCAACACCTCGACATGATGAGACCGTACTTACTTCTTTCGTGAGTTTGACACTCTCGTGCCCGAAAAATAGATTTCTTCAACTGGTTTTTTGGAACTAATTGAAGAAGTGAAAATCATGAATTAAGCAAATTTGCAATATATTATTAAAAACAAACTTGAAACCTAAACAACCGTTTTCACAACTAAATTACAACATAACCTCAAACCCAATGGAATTTTAGAACATGGAGGTGGCAGAAAACCCTAACTATGTCTAGAGAAAACCCCAAGATGATTTGAACTAGGAGTACAATGAGTATTTATAAACAAATAGCTAGGTCTAGTCCTTCTTGAAGTAGAAGTCCTCAAAAGTAGCTTTTCACATTTAATGTGACTTGAAACTCTGACTTCTTTGAGTTGAATGTGGACTTTATCACGTTGCCTTAACCTGCAAGCTATCTTGAGATTTCACTTCGGCGGCTCTGCCCGTTGCTACAGACGTCGGAAAATTAAGTGGTCCGCATCGATAGAATCGGGGTTTTTGGCTCTACAGATCGCACTCCTATTCTTTAACTCTATAATTTGCTGTCGTGGGCAGAAAGGTCGGAGGCAACAGCACTCAGTAGCTACTGTCTTCAGTTGGAATTGCATCAGTATAGCTCCTTAGTTTGCTGCCTCAGCATTGCATCCTCAACTCCTCTTTCCCTTTGTCAGTCGTTAGTACCTAAAACCAAAAATACACTAAAACAATATCTTCTTCACCAAATAAAAGATAATCTTATAGAAACAAGGTAAAGCGAATAAATATTGTAAAATGCTATGCATGATCCTATTTATGCCTAAGATGTGCTTAAAAGCGGCAATAATGTGAGATGGAATGTGCATGAAATATAAGACTTGTGGACACTTTACACACCCCCAAAATCGAACTGTTGCTTGTCCTCAAGCAATGCAACCTAACATAATTGCTTTAATAATAACCAGAAAGAAAAACCAGTTTTTCAACTTGATTTCATGCCTCAAGACCGTGGCACTTATATTGAATTAGTGAAGGGAATTAAGCACAAAAATAACTCAGAATTAATTTCTAATGCTAGTGCAGTGTGTGCATGAATGTGTACAGACTGAATATGCAGAATAACTAAATAAGCAAAGATGTTGTTACGATATAATGTTGTTGCCGAGGTAGCACAGTTAAGAAAAATATTTTAATCATGGCAGTGAGGGCTTCAGCTTATCACAATTAATCATGGCAGTGAGGGCTTCAGCTTATCCCGTGAAGACTTTCATTCACACATGCTAATTTTTCCGTCACTTCAAAGCTTTCAGATTCATGGACTTTGATAACAGCGGAGTGTCCTCGCACATGATTCTTCCTAGAGCCTGTTGCGGGCACCTCTAGGGTAAAACAACAATTACATTTGTTTTTACTTCTACTGCCGTGGCAGTGCTGTATTTTTCTGTTTCTTTTACCTGCCTCGGTAGCTACCTGCAATCATTGTTAGAACTTTGCAAAGAATTCTAAAAACAAGCACGCAGTTTTCATTAGATATTCTAACACATTTAGCAAGTAACAGAGGTGTTTTGACAGTTTTGGCAAAAAGAAAAAAATCTAAGTCATTTTTCATGCTTTTCCCAAGATTAAGTTCAATTTTAATTTGGTGTGAAAATAAATTAATTCGGATATCCTATCATAGGCACAAGTTATAACAAATTTTTCTTTTCTGATTATTACTAAGGCAAGTACAATGCAACCTATATGCAACTATGTATGCCTAGACAAATGATGCGAGAGCTATCCCCCCAAACTCGAGATGGACATTTCCCTCAATGCACAAAATATAAAAAGAAAAATAATAAAAGAACATAAATACAAGAGATAAATAAAAGAAAACAGAAAAAGAATAGAAATAAAATAAAATAAAGAAAAGGAAAAGGAAAAGAAAAGAAAGAACTAAAAGTTGGCTGAGGGTTGAGAGGGGGGTTGAGTCTATTATGCTGAGGAGGAGGAAGAGGTGTAGATGACGAAGCGACAGCCAACAGATGTCTTGGTGGCAGCCTTAGCCGGTGAAGTTTTTGCTTTCCGCGTCGGCTGAACTCTTTTCGGCGTATGCTGAGGCTCCTCTTGAGGTTCGGTAGAGGGAGCGGCAGGAAGTGTTTCGCTCTCTTCTGACTCTGTCTCGAAGTCCACAGGCTCAGCGGCTATGATGTGTCACTTCCTCTTCCTAGTTCCTTCCTCCGTGGGTGTTGTCGGAGGGACAATCACCATTGGGATAGCTGCTTCTTCTACCACTGCTGTTTCTGGTTCTGGCGGCTTCTGCTTAATCTCCTCTGGTGAGGAGGTGTCTTCCACTGTCGCTGCTATACAAGCAGGTGAATGGTGTTGTTGGTGCCTCTCGGGGGAGTTTGCCACTATGTCGGATGCGATGGTGGCTGAGTAAGTTTTGTAGTGCGTCGGAGAGGGAACCAGGCGGGCAGTAGGGTGGGCGGCGGTGGCTTTTTGCGTTTCTTGTGCTGGGGCTGCTGCTGCAAGCTCCACATGGAATGGGGGTAGGATGGGTCGGTCATCAGGGAATTTGTGCATGAGATAAGCCATGAAGGCTTCTTAGACTTCCCCCACGAATTTCATGAAGGTCAGCTGATGCTGCTCTATGTTGTCTATAAATGTGTGCAGCAGTGTGAGGACTTCATTTTCTGGGGTAGTTTCAGTACTGCCAGGGGCGGGTAGAGTGTCAGGCTGGGCGGCAGATGGATGGATGGGCGTTGCAGGCTGTGTCATTGGGGCCTGCATCATCTGTATGTAGACTTTTCTAGTCCACCCTCTTTGGCTGTTGTCATCTGATCTTTTGGTCCGATCGGAACACTAAAATTTTTGCAAAGGCCTGTGATGAGGGATGGGAAGTACAGCCTGTCCTTCATCTTTTTAAAGCAATTGTGGATCTCCGTGCATATGATTTCCCCAACGTTTATTGGCCGGTTCATCAAAATACTATGAATAAGGGTGAGGCGCGACCAATCAATGGTAGAGTTGTTGGAAGTGGGCATCGGGCACCTTTTTACAAAAGTGTTCCACAGTATGGCCTCGGGTAGCAGGTGGCGGCGCTGGACAGATCCCACATGTTTGACTGACAACCACAGCGTGTTAGGCTCGCAGAGTTTGGCCTTGATTTTCGCATAGTCGGCAGCCGTCAGTGACTGTCTTCATTCCTCGTGAGGGTTTTCGTGCATATCTAGGCCATAATATTTGTTGATGACGACAGCATTCAGCTTGACATGCTCTCCGCGGACATAGACAAATGGCTACCCCGGATAGGGGTGATGGGCATAAAATTCCTTGACCATGGTGATGTTGGCTTTCTCTAGCTGTCGTGCGAACATCTCCCATCCCTTGATGTGGATGGTCTCGAACAGGGCAGGTTCTAAGATGAGATCGCATGTCTCCCTTGTATAGTGAAAGCCTTGCTCCTCCCATACGTTCTGCTTAGAGAACTGGTCTCTGTATCACTCCTTGTCTGCCTTGGAGTAAAATTTTTTGTAGGTGGGTTTGGCTGTGATGCGAATGCCATGTGAAATTGTTGAAGTAACTTAAATTTTGAAAGAAAAATATGTAAGAGCAGTGGATGCAAGAGTGAGATAGCAAGGAGATGAAAGTAATGTAAATGAATGGAGTGAGAGGGGTTTAAATAGGGGTTGCCGAGAGGTGTCGTGGCGGCATTAAATGCCCAATGGTCTGGTTATCTTGCGCACGTTACGGGATTTCTGCCCGTTATTTTCGGAGCCGTTGGTGGCCAACTAGTCGTTATGCATTGCTGCGCTAGGCTGCCCTGGGCTATCTCGGCGGCATGGTGGGCGAGCTCATTGCTGGATCTTCTTCTTGGTCCGGCTTTTTTATTCCTAAACCTAAAGTAAAAATAAAGACAAAAGTAATTAAATAACTTCTGAAAAATAAATATCTGAATACAACTCTAATCCTAAAAAAATAAACTCTAATTCTAATACATAAAAATAAAAATAAAATGAAAATTAGGTTATGTTGGGAGGTGCATCTCCCAAACATAACCACTTCCACAGGGTTTTGTGTTTGGCTTTTCGTCCAGGCATGTCTTTCCTCTCCTCAGGTGGGTCCTCTTGTTCTTTTAGGTTCTGTACTACTGGTTCCTTCTGCCTGCCCCTAAGTCTTTTACGACAACTGCTGCCATGGCCTATTTCTATGCTGATGCTGGCAGCTCCAGCATCTGGGCATCCTTCCTTTCCTTTTTCTGAGGGTTGTAGCACATTCATCTTGATGCTCTAGTCGTCTACCCTCATGGTTAGTTCCCCAAGTTCCACTTCTATTAGCATTCTGCCCGTGGCAAAGAATGGTCGCCCAAGGATTATAGGGGCTTTTTCATCGGCCTCGTAGTTCAGGATGAGGAAATCGGCTGGCAGAATAAGGTTTCCCACCTTTACCAGGATATCTTCGATTTTCCCTCCGGTTGTACAAACAAATGGTTCGCAAGTTTTAGCATGACGGAGGTAGGTTTGGCAGGCTCAATTCCAAGTTTATCGAAGACTGCCTTGGGCATAAGGTTGATGCTAGCTCTCAAGTCGCTTAGTGCTTATGTTTGGTGTTTGTTGCCTATCCTGCATGGGATAACAAAGTTGCCCATATCTGTTTGCTTGGGCGGCAGCCTGTTGTGCAGCATTGCTATGCACTCTTCAGTGATAGCCATTGTCTCGAATTCCCCAATCATCTTCTTTTTAGAAACCATGTCTCTGAGAAGTTTTGCATAGTTTGGCATATTCTGGATTGTTTCTATTAGACGTATGTTTATGTGCACCTGCTTCAAAATATTCAGGAGTCTTCTGAACTGGTGCTCTTACTTTCGATGCTTAAGCCTTTGGGGGAAAGGTGCTAGCAGGCGGTTGTCCTCTGTATGTTCCTTGTATTGGAATTTAATCTGGGGAGGATCATCTGCTTCAGGGCCGCTATGCCATTCATCTGTTGGGGCGGCTGGTGTTGGTGCTGCCGTGACAGGCTTTTCTTGCTGGTATGGCTGAGTTTCTTGCTATTTCTCCACCATGGGTTCATCCAACTGCTTCCCACTTCTTGTAAATATGGCCTTGCATTGTTCGTTAGTGGGTTTGGTTGTTGCCTCCGAGCTGCTGGATGTTGCTCCCATTGTTCAGCTGTTGTATATCTCTGTGAACTGCCCAAATTGAGTCTTCAGGTTTTTTATAGCAGCCTCTTAGTTGTTCATCCTCATCTCCGTCCTGTCCATAAAAGAATCAGTTTTACCAATAAATTTATTGGTACGATCAATAAAGTCAGTAGTTCTAGACATGAAAGTGTGAAGGGTTGCTTCTAGTGAGTTATTTTTTTGTGGCTGTTGAGTTTGATGTCTGGACAGCTGCATGATCAGAAAAAACGATAATTTTAGTAGTAAGCAAATAGGATCGAAATTTTTCTAAAGCAAAAACAATAGCAAATAGTTCTTTTTCTGTTGTCGAATAGTTCTTCTACGCAGGATCCAAGGTGCACGACGCATATGCTATAACATGCGGTTCTTTTCCGATTTTTTGACCTAACACGACTCCAATGCTAAAATCGAAGGTGTCGCACATCAGCTCAAATGGATAGTTCCAATTTGGTGGTTGGACGATAGGAGCATTTACAAGCTTCTATTTAAGGATGTCAAACGCCTCCCTACATTTCTCGTCAAAATTGAAGGGTTGATATTTTGTAATAGACTGCAGAGAGGTTGTGCCAACTTCGAAAAATCTTTAATAAACATGCGGTAAAACCCTGCATGGCCAAGAAAGGATCAAATATCCCTCACAATTGTGGGGTAAGGAAGTGAGCGTATAACATCTGTTTTAGCTTTATCAACAATAATACCTTCAGCATAAACTATATGTCCTAGAATTAACCCTTTTATCTACCATGAAATGAAATTTTTTGTAATTTAGAACAAGGTTAAATTCAAGGCATCTTTTTAGCATATTTGTTAAGTTCAATAAACATTCTCGAAAGGAATTACCGTAAACCGTAAAATCGTCCATGAATACCTCAATACCTTTTGCGATGTAATCTGAGAAATTGCTCACCATGCACCTTTGGAATGTGGTTGGCGCGTTACAAAGCCCGAATGGCATCCGGTGATAAGCGAATGTGCCAAAAGAACATGTAAAGGTCGTTTTCTCCTGTTCTTCCGGCGCCACAAGAATCTGGAAAAACCCTGAAAATCCATCAAGACAACAGAAGTGAGTTTTATCGGCTAATCGCTTAATCATTTGGTCAATAAACGGAAGTGGAAAATGATCTTTTCGAGTTAGAGAGTTCAACTTCCTATATTCTATACAGACTCGCCAACCATTTTGGACTCTTGTCAGGATCAACTCACCTTCTGGGTTCTTGACTACCGTGACTCCAGTTTTTTTAGGAACTACGTGGATCGGGCTTACCCAGTCACTATCCGAAATTGGATAGATTATATCCGCATGAAGAAGCTTTTATATGTCTTTTTTAACCACGTCCATCATTGGTTGGTTTAGACGGCGTTGTCCTTGTCGGGATGGCTTTGCTCCATCTTCGATCTTTACTTTATGCATATAAATGGAGGAACTAATCCCCTTGATGTCTGCAACGGTCCATCCAATAGCTCTCTTATGCGCTCGCAACACCGTTAGTAGATCTTCCTCATCTTCTTTGGACATCTTGGTCAAGATGATAACCGGTAAGGTTTCCTTTTCCCTTAAAACTGTGTACTTTAGATGCTCCGGTAATTTCTTAAGTTCAATCTCAGGTGCCTGCAACACAGAAGGTAGAAGTTTAGACTTGGGTGCAGTAAGTATCAAATCTTTATTCACTGAATAAATATTTTCACACTCCATGTCCTCGTCGTCAGAATCCACGATTTCTCTGCATAAATCATTCATAAAGTTAGTAAAACTAGATTCAAAGAAATCATTTATGGCAGGCTCAATGACATCAACAAAGTTTAAACTAGCAATATTTTCAGGATGTCTCATTGCTTTGTAAACGTCAACTTTTACCACCTCGCTATCGAATTCCATTGTAAGGATCCCACTTCTTACATCGATTTTTGTATTTGCAGTGCTAAAAAATGGGCGGCCAAGGAGGATCTCGGAAGAATTATTTGTACGGTCGTTTTCCATGTCTAAGACATAGAAATCCGCTGGAAAGATCAAATCGTTTACCTTTACCAGGACGTTCTCCAGTAATCCTTCCGGGTAAATTATGGATTTGCCTGCCAGCTATATGGAAGTTTACCTTGGGATTCAAGACGACTTACTGTCTGGGCTAGCTGGCTCATTTGTTTGTCTAACTCTTGTAAGTGAGCCTCGATACGATTTTGGAATTTCTCTTAGGACATCGCTAAATGCTCAACTAAGGTTTCTAGAGATGTCTTGTGTTGTGGGTAATGATGTCTTTGTTGGTATGGTTGATTCGGTCTCTAGTTGTTTGCGTAACCGAAGTTTGACTGGTTTATTCATCCCGAATTATATGCATTTCATATGGTATTGGCTTGGGCAATATCATCTTCTTGAATCATCGGACAACAGTCTGTCGGATGTTCTGGACTTGTACAGATTTCGCAAAGTCTGGTTGTTCCCTTTTTCCCGCAACAAGAATTTGCACTATTTCAGCAAATTTATCAATCTTATTTTCCAAAGAAATTGTACTTACCTCGCGAAGCTTTCGAGATGGTTCACTATATTGAGTAAACCTTTGCAAGTTGGCGGTCATGGGTGATATTAACGTTTTTGCCACAGTTGGAATCATATTGACTAGAGCCTCGCCGCTTGCTGCATCTACTACTTTTATATCCATGGGCACCAGTCCTTCATAAAAATACTAGAGCAGGGTTTGTTCCGACAACCCATGTTCTGGACAATTTGCGCACAACTTTTTAAACCGCTCTCAGTATTCATATAAAAATTCAGTTTCCTTTTGTTGAATGCTCAGGATACCGCGTCTTATTTCACTCGCTTTTGCCATAGGGAAGAACCTGTCAAGAAAGAGTTTAGCCATACCCGTCCAAGTTGTAAGAGAGATGGGAGGTAAATCAAACAACCAATCTTTTGCTATATCTGCTAAAGAAAATGGAAAAGCTCTAAGTTTAATTTGGTCATCGGATACTCCCTGAGGTTTTGTGCTTAGACAAACCATGTGAAATTTCTTCAAATGTTTATGCGGATTTTCATTCGGCGGGCCGTGGAAAGTAGGTAAAAGGTGAATCAAACCCGTTTTTAGCACGAATTGTATTTCTCCATTTAGGAAGGTTATACACATTGGTTGTTGGCTATCGGGTGCCGCATTAAGTTGTCGAATCGTCTGATTTTCTTGATCTCCCATCGGATAATGATATTCGTCGGTGTATTCAAAGTTCGATCCTACTTCAGACATTATCTCTAGATCTCGTTCTAGGCGTTGTTGACGCAGTCTCTGTTTCTTTTCCTGAAGTGTTTGTGTGTGTAGTTTTCGGGCTAGTGCTTTGATCTCCGGGATGAGTTTAAATTATTCTCTTGGATTACTCCTGGTCATAAATCAAATAAAACGATATTATTAACTTTTGTCGTAGTCCCCGACAACGACGCCAATTTTGACACGCGTCGTATAGTGTCAAAATAATTTCCTTAAACTCAAAGAAATAATTAAAATAAATAGTATAGAGAGAGTAAGGGTCGATCCACTGGGTCTAGGTAGTTTCTAATATTAATCGCTTTTGACCTTTAACTAGGAAATCTGCAAGTAACCAAAAAGAGGGGGTTTAGAGAGTTTAATTGAATGCATAAAATAAATAAAATAAAGAAATGATTGAAGATAATTATGGATAGAGTTAGCCTCAAGCTTCGTTTCGCCACAACTCCCCTCGATCACTGAAAGGGATTTTACTTCAAGCTCTTTTCGGTTACAGCCTACAAGGCCCAACCCTTGTAACTTGCTTCTCTAAAGTAAACTCAGTTCCCATGGCAATCCTTGAACCTAAGTGTTAAGTTGATTAGCCACGAAAATCGATGCTAATAAAGGCTGCGCTTAGTGCTGAAGAAGCCCATGCTCAGACAGTTGTCTCAACGAGAATCAAATCCGATCTTAATTCGGGAATTGAATCAGGTACAAGCCTTTTCTTGTTCCCAACGGTAGATCAAGATGACTTTACCATGACATGCACTTTCCGGGACGAAGAAAACGTGATGCTTAAAGGTTAAGTCGATTGCCTAACCTATTTTTCTGAGAATCAAGAAAGATGTTGAAGGTTTGAAGAACGTTTCCAATCTCATGAGGTAAGTTGGGTTTTGGCGTTGCTCTTGGCTATGGTGATTTAGCTAAGCATAGTTTGTAATGAAACCATACTTAGTTTTTTTTTCACGAAGGGAATAAAAAGAAAATGGAGGAAGAGAAATGTATTCAACTCAAAAGTAGAAGAAAACAATGAGCAAGTGATGTCTAACTCACCCCCAAAGTGGGGTATTTATAGTATCTGAAAAACCTAAAAATCTAAAAAGATAAACCCCAAAAATAATTTAAATTACATAAGATAATTATTCAAAGTTTGAAATTTAAAATTTAAAATCCGAAGGATAAGCTATCTGATAAGCGGCTTGATAAGCTATCACTGCTGCTGACGTCAGCTTCTAGATGACGCTGACGTGGTGCCCAGTTAGCATTCATTCCCTGGTTCATGCCCATGAATCTGCCCACGACTACAGAAATTCTGCAGATCTCCAGTTTAATTTCCAGCAACTAATCTTCTGCACGAAAACAACACAAAATAGCCCATATTAAGTATCTTAAGCCTCTCATCTAATCAAAATAAAGATTAAAATCACAACTGATGTAGCCATTCATCAAATTCCCCCTCACTTACCCGATGCCTGTCCTCAAGTATCAAATAAAATTAAGCCCACGTCATCATCCTTACATCACTAAGTCCCTAGCTTACAACATGAATTAGCTATCCCAACATGAAAGAAAAAAAAGGTGCAAAAGAATTAAGTAAGATAGCAGAAAATTATAAAAACAATCCCACAATCCTATTAACTAATCAAAGATTACTCAAGGAATTACTCAAGCTACTCGAAGTTCTTTAAGAACATTTAAATTAACTAAAGCATGCAGAAAATTTGTGAAGAAATCCAATATCTACTATGCAAAGAACTTGTTTCTCTTGCTAGAACCAGTGTTAGGCACTTCTATCGAATTAAGCTAGAGTCAGTGATAGGCACCTCTAGCTATTATTATTTTTTCAATTTTTTTGGGCTAGAGCCAGTGATAGACACATCTAGCTATTATTCTCTTTTTCTTTTTTTTTCGTTTTTTCATGCAAATAGCTTTGGCAAGAATTCTCACAAAGGTTAGGCATGCTAGCATTAATTAAACATACTCAAAGGGACAAAAAGCAACAGAGCATCCTTTCGTTTTCCTGTTTCAATTAACAAGGTTGTGGAATACGTAAAAGTTATGAAAATAATATCAAAATTAATCCATCATGCAACCTAAGGTTTCTAACATGTTCAGATTTCCATCATCATATGGCAAGCATAGGAACTAAGCAGTCTAAAGGACAAGAACTAGAAAAATCACAAGGCAATGCATCGGACAAGCAATAAAGAAATTTGACAAATTCCCCCTCACTTAAAGCGTTTTGTCCCAAAATGTAATAAAAAGTAAAGAGATGGAAGGAGAAACTCTCCTAATCAAGGGCGACCACGCCCATGTCGTCTGCGAGATGACCCCGGGCGAAGATACGAGAGGATTTCGGCAAGATCAGTTTCAATAGAATGTAGTCGCTCATCCATATTTTGTTGGGGATATTCTTCTTGTGTCGGTTGTGATTGTTGTCGGTGTTGAAACACTCGTGCACTGCGAGGTGTGATGGGGCCTAGAGGAACGATAAAAGGTGCATTCGGTGTTCCTGCAAGTAGTCCCATGGCATCCAAACACCTGTCATCCAAAGCACTCATAGGGAAGGCGTAAGTGAACTGAGAAGGATCAAAAGTAGCAGGAAATATACGTAAAGTTAGGTGAGTGATGTAAGGACCTAAAATAAGCGACTTATTGGTCCGCGCTACACGATGAAATGTGTAGGCCATCCAATAGTTGAGGTTTACCTTTATACTTACCTGCATGCACCACAAAAAGAATAACTCGGTCTTACTTAGTGTGGAGGGAGTGTCGTTACGTCTGGAGAAGTTGTAGACGAGGAACCGATGGATATAACGCAGTGCCGGGCTGTGGATATCATGATCTTTTGTTGTTTTCGAATTGTACTGCGAGCCCGCTAAACCTATCAATGTCTCGTACGATAGGTCGTTATCGAATTCCTACATAATGTCTAAAAGTGCAGTCAAATATCCGGGGTCCGAGACGTTAGTCATAAAACCCATGTAAACATTAAACTCAGTAATAGACAAGCGGAAATATTGACCTAAAATACGGAAATATATAACATTTGGTGTATTGAAAGTCATAACACGGCTACGATTAAAGGTAAATGTAGCATAAAATTCCAGTACTAACTCACAATATGTATCGCAATGAATAGTCGGATATACACCCCAGCCAATGTTATCAAACATTAACATAACCGGGTCACGTAGATGCAAACGCTCTAATGTTTGAATAGGGACATACTTACAGACCGGGAAATTCGATGTTGGATACGGTGAAATGTGTCTAATTCGGCACCGGTGAATTGTAAGTAGCCACACAAACTGTCGTCAGTCAGCACTGTAAACCTCCTGCCGCGTCGTAGAGTATCGTCTCTTTCATCTTGTTGGGACGGGATATCATTCTCATCGGTGTTGTGCTCATGTGGTGGAGAATCTGGGCGTGTGATGTTCGACTGAGAGTTGTGGTGCGTATTTGTATTATATCTAGCATAGAAACTCTTTGCAAAACCATAGATAGGGTGGTAAATCAGTAGTGGTTGAACTGAAAAAGTAGAGTTTACCTCGTCGGCGGTATGTGCCGAGGAATGGTCGCCGGAGTAAAAGGAGGCGGTCGTATGCATGGAGAATGATGGGACTCGGATCGAACTTAGAATATGATGAGATTGGTGGTGAGAAGACTCAGACGGATCCATTGTGTCCAGGGAATAGAAGAACGGCGAGGGTGGGGTCATGGGTCGCGGGGAACGGCGGGGCAATGAAGTGGTGGTCGCGCCATTATCGAAGGATGGTGCAGCGCGACTGCTAGATCGTTGCTCTAAGTGTCAGGCTGGATGTTGCGGTCCTCGTTTGAATGTGACATGGGCTCGGTCGGCTAGTGTAGAAGAGAAGGGGTGCGCCGAACGGGGCTGGGCAGCGGCTGGTGTTGCTCGAAGTCGCTGTTGATGGTCATAAATTGCAGCGGCGCCGACTACCAATGATGAGTGGCGGCTACTGCGGAAGCTGGTGTGCTTGTTCTCTTGTCCTTGGCATGGTGGTGTGTGAAGGAGGATATGTGGTTGGGTGAAGGGTGCTGGAGTTTTGTATGAAATTGTTTGGAGAAGAAGAAGAGACGGCTAGGGTAGGGAATGGGGTTTTATTTTATTATATTTGTGGGGATGAAGGCTGTGGGACCTAGGCTATCTTTTAGATATGGGTGGGGTTTGTTTTGAAATTTAAGTGGGGGGATTGGGTGTATCAGGTAGATTGATATTTGAGATGGGGGTTTACGGGTGAAAGTTTTGAAAAGGGGTGTTGACCGAAAAGGAGAGGAAAAAACGACTGGGGGGTAAGGATAAAGGGGTGGAGTCCACAGGTTTTAAAAAAATGTGTGATTTGGTTTTGGTTTCAAATTTCGGCTGATAAAGGGTTTTATCTAAAAGTGTGGCACATGGAATCTAGAAAAATAGGGTACGATAAAGATGAATGTATTTTAAATGGTGATTGGATTTATTTGAACCATGCCACGCACATTCATTCGAATATCCATCTCTTTATTATCTGAAAATAAGAAAAAGAAATATTAGCATAAATAAATAAATAAAATAAAATAAAATAAAATTAAGAAAATAAATTAAAAAACAATAAAAATAGAAAATAAATGGGTTGCCTCCCATTCAGCGCTTGTTTAACGTCAGTAGCTTGACGACCTTATTCATGCGTTTGGCTCCTTGAAATGAAGTTCTTCAATTAAACCAATCGGAACATTCTCGTAAAATTGCTTCAACCGTTGTCCATTGACTTTAAAGCTATGTCCCTCAATATCCTGAATTTCTACCGCTCTATGTGGAGAAGTTTGAACAACGGTGAATGGTCTGAGCCATTTGGACCGCAACTTACCTGCAAAAAGTTTGAATTTAAAATTAAATAGTAGAACCTTCTGACCAGCGGAAAAAGATTTAAATGCAATATTTTTATCGTGAAAATCCATTGTTTTGTCTTTAAAGATTTGTGCGCTATCGTAAGCGTGTTTCCAGATTTCCTCGAGCTCCTGGATGTGCAGCTTGTGTTCCTTCCCAATCGCAACCATTTCCATATTGCATTGTTGAATTGCCCAAAATGCTCAGTGTTCTAACTCGACCAATAAGTGACATGGTTTACCGTAAACGAGACGGTATGGCGACATCCCGACGGGGCCTTTGTACGCAGTTTGGTATGCCCACAACGCATCAGACAATTTGACACTTCAATCCTTGCGATCTGTCTACACGATCTTCTCGAGTATGGTCTTTATCTCTCGATTTGACACCTCCACTTGACCATTTGTCTGCGGATGGTAAGATGTCGAAATCCGGTGGGTGACGTTGAACTTCTTCATGAGAGCGTCAATTACCCGGTTAATGAAATGCTTCCCTTTGTCGCTTATAATCACCCGCGGTGTGCCAAACCTGCAAAAGATAGATTCCTATAGAAATTTAACCGTGGTTTTAGCATCATTATTTCGGGTAGCTATAGCTTCCACCCATATAGAAACATAATCCACCGCAAGAATTATATAAAAATTACCAAACGAAGAGACAAAGAGACCCATATAATCTAATCCCCAAACTTCAAATATTTCACATGCAATGATAGGATTAAGTGGCATTTCATTTCGTCGACTCAAATTACCTACCCCCTGGCATTTTTCACAAGATTTACAAAATAAGTAAGCATCACGAAAAATGTTAGGCCAGTAAAAACCACACTCAAGAATCTTATACGCAGTTCGTTTAGGCCCGAAATGCCCACCACAAGAATAAGAATGACAAAATTTTAGGATAGAGTTTACTTCGCTCTCTGCTACACATCGTCTAATTACCTGGTCTGAGCAGTGTTTCTAGAGATAAGGATCATCCCAAATGAAGAATCGGGATTCCCCTTTTAACCGTTTAACCTCTCTTCTCAGTAAATCTTGTGGCTCCTTACTTGTGGCCAAGTAATTAACCATGTCTGCGAAACATGGTACGCTTGCTTTTGCTGCCATCAATCTTTCGTCAGGGAACTCTTCGCTAACTGGTGGATCCGACATAGACAATGGGATGGGACTCAAATGATCTGCAACAAGGTTTTTGCATCCCTTCTTATCTTTAATCTAAAGGTTTAATTCCTGAAGTAGTAGAATCCACTGGATAAGTCTCGGGTTCGCCTCCTTTTTTCTCATCAAAAAGCGTAAAGCTGCATGATCAGAAAAAATGATAATTTTAGTACCAGGCAAATAGGATCGAAATTTTTCTAAAGAAAAAACAATAGCATAGAGTTCTTTTTCTGTTGTCGAATAGTTCTTTTACGCATGATCCAAGGTGCGCGACGCATATGCTATAACATGCGGTTCTTTTCCGATTCTTTGACCTAACACGGCTCCAACGCTAAAATCGGAAGCATCGTACATCAGCTCAAATGGATAGTTCCAATTTGGTGGTTGGACGATGGGTGCATTTACAAGCTTCTCTTTAAGGATGTCAAACGTCTCCCTGCATTTCTTGTCAAAATTGAAGGGTTGATCTTTTTGTAATAGACTGCAAAGAGGTTGTGCCAACTTCGAAAAATCTTTAATAAACTTGTGGTAAAACCCTGCATGGCCAAGAAAGGGTCGAATATCCCTCATAGTTTGGGGTAAGGAAGTGAGCGTATAACATCCGTTTTAGCTCAATCAACAGTAATACCTTTAGCAAAAACTATATGTCCTATAATTAACCCTTTATCTACCATGAAATGACATTTTTCGTAATTTAGAACAAGGTTAAATTCAAGGCATCTTTTTAGCACATTTGTTAAGTTCAATAAACATTCTCCAAAGGAATTACCGTAAATCGTAAAATCTTCCATGAATACCTCAATACCTTTTTCGATGTAATATGAGAAAATGCTCACCGTGCACCTTTGGAATGTAGATGGCGCGTTACAAAGCCCAAATGGCATCCGACGATAAGCGAATGTGCCAAATGGACATGTAAAGGTCGTTTTCTTCTAATCTTTTGGCTCCACGGGAATCTGGAAAAACCCTGAAAATCTATCAAGACAACAGTTGTGAGTTTTATCGGCTAATCGCTCAATCATTTGGTCAATAAAAGGAAGTGGAAAATGATCTTTTCGAGTTAGAGAGTTCAACTTCTTGTAGTCTATACAGACTCGCCAACCATTTAGGACCCTTGTCGGGATCAACTCACCTTCTGGGTTTTTGACTACCGTGACTAGGGTTGTAAATGAACTGAACGTTCAGTGAACTATTCATGAACCGTTCGGTGGGAAGTTCGTTTATGTTCGTTCATTTAATAAATGAACGAACATGAACAAGATTTTTTGTTCATTTATTTAAATGAACGAACATGAAAAAAGGGCTTGTTCGTTCATTTGTTCGGTTATGTTCTTTTATTCATATTAATTGGATCATTTTGAATTCCCTAAAAATATAATAAATTTTATGTAAACATATAATATTTTGGGGTGTGAGTTTAAATTCTTCAACGTCCGTTTCATTCCAAATTTTGGTGACAGTAAGTACCAACCTAGAAATAATTTGTTCCTTAGTTTTTAATCCATTTGTTTCAACTTTTTACTTGTTATTTTGTTCTTGTTTCAACACATGTTTTTATATTTTTATTAGAATATACCTTATATTTTAATTAAAAATACCTTCAATTGTTAACCTAAAACCCAAATTCACGATAAACAAAACTCAGCCTCTCTTTAGTCTCCAAATTGCTCTGCCTCTCCCCAAATTCCACCATCGCCGGCAAGCCCAGCGAACCCAGCCATCGTCGCCGTCAAGCCCAGCGGCCCCAGCCACCGTCGCGACTCGCGGGTAAGAGCAGCCACCAACGCCTTCTCTTCTTTTCTTCTACTTTGAGAGTTTGAGTATAATTGTTACTGTTGTAACTTGTAATTTGTATACTTGTAAAAATATTATTGTGTTCCTTCTTCAATTAAAAAAAATCAATAGTGCTTTTGCACTTTACTTTGCAGAAACAAAGTTTGGAATTTGGATTGTTTGCCGACTGCCCACTACCCAGTGTTGCTATATTCTTTTTTATTCTTTTGTTTTCAATAAAAACATTATTGTATTCCTTCTTCAATTAAAAAAAAACCAATAGTGCTTTTGCACTTGACTTTGCAGAAACAATGTTTGGAATTTGGATTGTTTGTCGACTGCCCAATGCCTAGTGTTTAAAATAAAAGTAGGAAATATTTAAGTAGGAAATATTTTTATCTTTAAAAATATTATTGTATTCCTTCTTCAATTAACGTTTGGTCGGAAGTTAAGCACAGGGGAGTTTTGGTGAATTTTTATGGAAGAATGCATTATAATCTTGATGTTAAAAAAAGAAAAGAATTAATGTACTTCTTTATTTTTTTATTAATGCTAACATTTACTCATTGTTAAATCAGAACCGCAAATGTCTAATGTCTCCTGCAGTGGTCTATCTCCTTTTAATGACGATAAATATTTAGACAGCTATTCGCCATTTGAATCAACTGAACTTGAATTAAGTACAAACAATCCGGCCATGGAAGATACACAAAATCCTGAAGCTATTCGAATTATAGATGATGACAAAGAAGTTGATGCAACTTCTGCAGCTGTTAGTGCTGGTGCTGAATAAGTTAATGCATCCAACAATGAAGAATCTACTCCATTCACTAAAAGGAAGAGAAAGAAGACTTCAGGAATTTGGGAACATTTTCGCTTGGTTAAATTGCCTAATGGAACTGAAGTGTGTGAGTGCATCCATTGTGGAGAAAAAATCAAGAAAATGAAAGATGGAACTACTACACCGTTGCATAGGCATATTGGTGATTGCCCAAAGATGAAAGTTGTTAACAAAGGTCAGTTAAATTTAAAAGTGGTGCCTAGCAAATCGGATTCTTCATCTATGATTCAAAATTGGAAGTTTGACAATGCAAGGATGAGAGAGGTTATTTCCCACATGATCATGGTTCATGAGTTACCTTTTAATTTTGTGGAGTATGAACTATTCAATGTGGTAATGAAAGAAGCAAATCCTAGATTTAGCAAGATTTCACGTGCATCTATTAGACAAGATTGTATTTTCAGTTATGAGATTGGAAAGAAAAGAGTTCAAAAATTGTTAAACACTGTCAAGCGCGTGAGCACCACTACAGATATATGGACATCGAGTCAAAATATCCATTACATGGTAGTTACATGCCATTTTGTTTATTCTAATTTCAAGCTCCACAAATGTATACTGAGTTTTGTTGATGTGCCTCCACCATATTCTGGAGTTTGTATCTATGATTCTCTTTTCAAGTGTCTAAAAGAGTGGAACATTGAGACAAAGGTGGTTACTTTGACAGTGGACAATGCTAAGACTAATGATGTGGTGGCTAGGAAATTGATGGAAAATTTGAATCTTCAGAAGAAACTTGTTGTTGGTGAAAAATTGTTTCATGTGCGATGTTGTGCACATATTCTTAATTTGTTAGTCCAGGATGGTCTTGGAGATATTGAAGACATAATTTGTAATGTTTGTGAGAGTGTGAAACATGTGAATGCTTCTCAAAGTCTGTTGCATGTCTTTAGTGAACTCGCAAAACAACTTTCAATCTCAAAGAAGCATTTGATTTTAGATGTTTCTAATCGATGGAATGCTACATATGCTATGTTGTCTACTGCTTTGGAGTTCAAAGAAGTGTTTGTGAATTATGCCGATCGAGAGCCTACATACACTACTTTGCCAAGCGAAGAAGATTGGAAAAAAGTTGAAGAGGTTTGCTCATTTTTAGCACTTTTCCATGAAGCCACAAAAATCATTTCAAGTATTACTTGAATTTTTATTATTGGTATTTTAATACAAGTTATTTTTCTTGCAAGATTTACTAATATTTTTATATATATAATATAGGTTTCGAATATCCTACCTCCAATTTATTTCTTAGTGAATTGTTTGGGATAAAAGAAGCATTTGATGTAGTAGTTTTGGAGGGAAGTGATTACATGATAGCTATGGCTACTAAGATGAAGAAAAAGTTTGACAAGTATTGGGGCACTTGCAATTTGTTGATTTCGATTGGCGTCGTTTTAGATCCAAGGTATAAAATTAAATTGTTTGAATTTTCTTTTAATACCTTTATTTATTTATTTAAGTTTAATGTTGTCCTTTTTTAATCAGGTATAAAATAAATTTGCTTGAGTTTTCTTTCAATGCAATTTATTCACATGACGACGCTCCAAAATAAATGCAAATAGTTCGAGATACTTTATATGAGTCGTACCAAGAGTACGTTGAGGCTCATAAAGCAACAAATGTTGTTTTATCTACTATAACTGATGAGAGTTACGGTGCTAGTGTTGGTGGTACTTTTAAGAGTGGTATTAACTCTTTAACTAGTCAATTTGGTAAAGGTATCAAAACTGACATAGCTAAGTATGATCAACATATTAGAAGTGTCGATCTTTTTGGCATTGTAAAGTCAGAATTGGACACTTATTTGGAAGAAAGAGTTTATATTGGTGAGCCTGGCGTATATTTTGATGTCTTAGGGTGGAGGAAGGAGAATAATCTTAAGTTTAGGATTTTGTCCAAAATGGCTGCTGATATCCTAGCAATTCCAGTCATTATTGTTGCTTCTGAATCTGCTTTTAGTGCTGGTGGGAGGGTTATTGATCCACATCGTTCCTCTTTAGGAACTAAGATGGTAGATATGCTTATTTGTGGAGCTGATTGGTATCGTCAATACTATGGGTTGGAGAAAAAGAAAAGTAAGGTATTTTTAATGTTTTAAAATTTAATAGATTTAGTTTTACAATGACTAATATTTTTTTGTTTTTTGATTTTTTGTAGTAAAATGAAGATATTGTATCTGTTGAGCTTCCTTGAGGAATGTGGATGAGTGGATTAGTATACTTTTGCTAATTTAGTATAATTTTCAAATTTTGTTATAATTTCTTTAATTTAATATAATTTCATTTGTTTGGTTTTCATCAGGATGGATAATGAATTGAAGATTGATAGATTGTTCATGAATACAAGTTGAAGACTTTTTTGAAGGTTATTGAAGACGGTTGGATTTTAAAAAGATTATTTTGTTGTGTAACATGTTTACTTTAAGACTTTATTTTTAAACTTGCATGTTTTCGTCGTACTCGAAGACTTTAACTTTGAAGATCATTGTAAACTATTTATCGTTTATGCATGTTTTTGTCATATTTGAAGACCTTAACTTTGAAGTTGCAGCTTATATTAATGAATTTTATGTTCGTTTATGTTCGTTTACGTTCGTTTATGTTCGTTTATGTTCGTTTATGTTCGTTTATCATTTTAACGAACGGACATTAACGAACGCGAACAAACTACATTCCTTAACGAACGAACATGAACAAGAAATTTTGTGTTCGTTTATGTTCGTGTTCGTTCATTTGTACGGTTAAAGTTAAACGAACGAACATGAACACACCCTCGTTCGTGTTCGTTCGGTTCGTTTACAGCCCTAACCGTGAATCCAATTTCTTTAGGAACTACGTGGATCGGGCTTACCCAGTCACTATCCGAAATTGGATAGATTATATCTGCATCAAGAAGCTTTTGTATCTCTTTTTTAACCACTTCCATCATTGGTTGGTTCAGACGGCGTTTTCCTTGTCGGGATGGCTTTGCTCCATCTTCGATCTTTACCTTGTGCATAAAAGTGGAGGGACTAAGCCCTTTGATGTCTACAACGGTCCATCCAAAAGCTCCCTTATGCGCTCGCAACACCATTAGTAGAACTTCCTCCTCTTCTTTGGACATCTTGGTCGAGATGATAACCGGTAAGGTTTCTCTTTCCTCTAAAAAATACGTACTTTAGATGCTCCGATAATTGCTTAAGTTCAATATTAGGTGTCTGCAACACAAAAGGTAGAAGTTTAGACTTGGATGCAGTAAGTACCAAATCTTTATTCATTGAATAAATATTTTCACACTCCATGTCCTCGTCGTCAGAATCCACGATTTCTCTGCACAAATCATCCATAAAGTTAGTAAAACTAGATTCAAAGAAATCATTTATGGCAGGCTCAATGACATCAACGAAGTTTAAATTAGCAATATTTTCAGGATGTCTCATTGCTTTGAAAAAGTCAAATTTTACCACCTCTCCATCGAATTTCATTGTGAGGATCCCACTTCTTACATCGATTTTTGTATTTGCAATGCTAAAAAATGGGCAGCCAAGGAGGATCTCGGAAGAATTATTGGTTCGGTCGTTTTCCATATCTATGACATAGAAATCTGCCAGAAATATCAAATCGTTTACCTTTACCAGGACGTTCTCCAGTAATCCTTCCGGGTAAATTATGGATATGTCCACCAATTGTATGGTTACCTTTGTATCCTTCAAAGGCTCAGCAGAAAGTGAGTTATAAAAATAAAGGGGCATAACATTAATAGAGGCCCCTAAGTCACACATTGCTCGTTTAATACCCACTTTACCGATTTTGCAGGGAATGGAAAACATACCTCGGTCCTTCAATTTTGGTGGTAACCTTCACTGAAAGACTGCTGATACGTGCTCTCCTAGATTAACCTTCTCAACTCCTATAAGACGACGTTTGTTAGTACATAAATCTTTAAGGAACTTAGCATACCTAGGGATTTTTCAGATTACGTAGAGGAGTGGAATATTGATTTCTACTTTTTGAAACACATCTAGGATCTCCTCTTCTTCTGGTTTGTCTCTTTTCATTAATCGCGACGGGAAGGGTGGTGGCACGGTATAAGGGGATGGTTCAGGGGTTAGGTTTGGTGTATCTTTTTCAACATGTGAAGTTGTCTTGTCTTTTTGAGTGTTTACCTTCGAGGTTTTGGGTTCAACAACGGTGCCACTCCGAAGAGTGATGTCATTAACATTTTCTTTCGGGTTTGTCTCGGTTTGCGAAGGAAGTTTACCTTTGGATTCAAGATGGCTTACTGTCTGGGCTAGCTGGCTCATTTTCTTGTCTAACTCTTGTAAGTGAGCCTCGGTACGATTTTGGAATTTCTCTTGGGACATCGCTAAACGCTCAACTAGTTTCTCCATCCCAGATTATATGCATTTCCTATGGTACTGGCTTGGGTGATATCATCTTCTTGAATCATCAGACAGCAGTCTCTCGGATGTTCTGGACTTGTACAGATTCCGCAAAGTCCGGTTGTTCCCTTTTTTCTTGCAACAAGACTTTGAACTATTTCAGCTAATTTATCAATCTTATTTTCCAAAGAAACTATACTTACCTCGTGAACCCTTCGAGATGGTTCACTAGATTGAGTAACCTTTGCGAGGTTGCGGCCATGGTTGATATTAACGTTTTTGCCGTTGTTGGAGTAATATTGACTAGAGCCACGTCGCTTGCTGCATCTACTACTTTCATATACATGGGTGTCAGTCCTTCATAAAAATACTGGAGCAGGGTTTGTTCTGACAACCCATGTTGTGGACAATTTGTGCACAACTTTTTAAACTGCTCCAGTATTCATATAAAGATTCAGTTTCCTTTTGTTGAATGCTCAGGATACTGCGCCTTATTTCGCTCACTTTTGCCGCAGGGAAGAACCTATCAAGAAAGAGTTTAGCCATATCAGTCCAAGTTGTAACAGAGTTGGTAGGTAAATCAAACAACCAATCTTTTGCTATATCTGATAAAGAAAATGGAAAAGCTCTAAGTTTAATTTGGTCATCGGATACTCCCTTAGGTTTTGTGCTTAGACAAACCATGTGAAATTCCTTCAAATGTTTATGCGGATTTTCGTTTGGCAGGCCGTGTAAAGTAGGTAAAAGGTGAATCAAACTCGTTTTTAGCACAAATGGTGTTTCGTCATTTGGGAAGGTTATACACATTGGCTGCTGGCTATCGGCATTAAGTTGTCGAAACGTCTGATTTTCTTGATCTCCCATCAGATAATGATCTTCGTTAGTGTATTCAAAGTTCGATCCTACTTCAGACGTTATCTCTAGATCTCGTTCTAGGTGTTGTCGACGCAGTCTCTACTTCTTTTCTCGAAGTGTTTGTGCGTGTAGTTTTCGGGCTAGTGCTTTGATCTCCGAGATGAGTTCAAATTGTTCTCTCGGATTACTCCTGGTCATAAATCAAATAAAACGATATTAGTAACTTTTGCCATACTCCCCGACAATGGCGCCAATTTTGACACGCATCGTATAATGTCAAAATAATTTCCTTAAACTCAAAGAAATAATTAAAATAAATAGTATAGAGAGAGTAAGGGTCAATCCACTGGGGCTAGGTAGTTTCTAATATTAATCGCTTTTGACCTTTAACCAGGAAATCTGCAAGTAACCAAAAAGAGGGGTTTTAGAGAGTTTAATTGAATTCCTAAAATAAATAAAATAAAGAAAGGATTGAAGATAATTATGGATAGAGTTAGCCTTAAACTTCGCTTCACCACAACTCCTCTCGATCACTGAAATGGATTTTACTTCAAGCTCTTGTCGGTTACAGTCTACAAGGCCCAACCCTTGTAACTTGCTTCTCTAAGGTAAACTCAGTTCTCGGGGCAATCCTTGAAACTAAGTGTTAAGTTGATTAGCCACGACAATCAATACTAATAAACGTTGCGCTTAGTGCTGAAGAAGCCCGTGCTTGGACAGTTGTCTCAACGAGAATCAAGTCCGATCTTAATTCCCCTTAGTGGACCACCACTAAGTTTGTTCTTAGGGAATTGAATCAGCTACCAACCTTTTCTTGTCCCCAACGGTAGATCAAGATGACTTCACCACGACGTGCACTTTTCGGGATAAAGCAAACGTGGTGCTTAAAGGTTAAGCCGATTGCCTAACCTATTTTTCCGAGAATCAAGAAAGATGTTGAAGGTTTGAAGAACGTTTCTAATCTCACGAGGTAAGTTGGGTTTTGGCATTGCTCTTGGCTATGGTGATTTAGCTAAGCATAGTTTGTATTGAAACCATACTTAGTTTTTTTTCACGAAGGGAATAAAAAGGAAATGGAGGAAGAGAAATGTATTCAACTCAAAAGTAGAAGAAAACAATGAGCAAGTGATGTCTAACTCACCCCCAAAGTGGGGTATTTATAGTATCTGAAAAACCTAAAAATCTAAAAAGATAAATCCCAAAAATAATTTAAATTACATAAGATAATTATTCAAAGTTTGAAATTTAAAATTTAAAATCTGAAGGATAGGCTATCTGGTAAGCGGCTTGATAAGCTATCACTGCTGCTGATGTCAGCTTCTAGAAGACGCTGACGTGGCACCCAGTCAGCGTTCGTGCCCATGAATCTGCCCACGACTCCAGAAATTCTGTGGATCTCCAGTTTAATTTCCAGCAACTAATCTCATGCACGTAAACAACGCAAAATAGCCCATATTAAGTATCTTAAGCCTCCCATCAAAATAAAGATTAAAATCACAATTGATGTAGCCATTCATCATTGACTTATGCTCAACAAATTATGTTTTAGACCATTGACATACAAAACATTTTTAATGAGTATGGAAGAGTGATTACCTATGGAGCCAAACCTTCAATTTTGCCTTTGGAGTTATCACCAAATGTTACTACACCTCCACTTTTTGGATTTAATTCCATGAATTGACTCTTGCCTCCGGTCATGTGCCTCGAGCATCCACTATCAAGGTACCACAAATTTTGGCTTTTTGCTTTGGCCTTGTAGCAATGCTCCCTCTACAAACAAAGATTAAACTTTGATTTTTGGTACCCAAATCATTTTAGGTCCATGAGTGTTAGCTCCAAAAACCTTGGTTCCCTTAGGAATCCAAGGTGACATGGCAATAATATTATTATATTTTACAAGTTTCTTAGGAACTCATATGCTTATAATCTTTTTAGTTCTATTATTTCTATTGGAGCCACTTTGTTTGTAGTTAAAATTCTTTCTTTTTACAAAGTTGATTTTTGAAGATTCACCTTTTTCTAGTTTAGAAGAACCAACATTTTTGAAAGAATTTTATAGCTCACTAAGCTCATTCACCAACCTTTGGTGTTCATCATTATATTGAGAAAGAAGGTTATTTAAATCAATGTTTTCTTGTTCAAAGAACCTCAAATCATCTTGTAAGCTTAAAACCTTTTTCTCAAAATCTGAGTTAGCCATAGAGAGTAAATCGTTTTGAGCTTTTAAATCTGAAATGACCTTTTTAATTTTAAAAAGGGCTCCTTATATTTCTCTACTAACTCGTTATATACCTCTTGTAACTCATCATATGCATCATGCAATTAATCAAATGTGAAATCAAAGCAAGATGAGTTAGAGGTTACCATAGAATCCTCTTCAAGAGCCATGAGGCAAAGGTAGGTCGCTTCATGTTCCTCATCCTCGGATGACTCCTCAGCACTCCAAGTAGCAAGCTTAGCTTTGAGTTTCTTCTTCTTCTCAAAGCCCTTCTTCTTGAGTTGAGGGAAATCGGAACGTATGTGACCCGTCTTCTTGCATTCAAGGCAAATGATCGGATCCCTTTCTTCTTCTTTTCCTTTGTTCTTGAAGTCCATCTTTCTTTGAAATTTTCTCCCTCGGTTGGACTTCATGAACCATGAGAATCGTTTGGCTATCATAGCCAACTTCTCAAAGTCTTCCTCCTTACTAGAAGAGCTCTCCTCTTGTAGAGAGGCTTTGAGAGCAACTCCTAGCTTCTTCTTCTTTTCCATCTTATGCTTCTCTATTCTTCTCTCTTCCTTCTTCTTTTCTTCTTCTCTTCCTTGCTTCATGATCTCATGTGTAAGAAGAGACCCAACGAGCTCATCAAGCTTCAAAGTCTTCAAATTTTTAGCTTCAATGATGGTTGTTCTTTTACCATCCCAAGACTCTAGGAAAGAGTATAGAAGCTTCTTTACTAGCTTGTCATCGGGAATTACTTCACCGAATCATATAAGACCATTGACGATGATCAAAAATCGATCAAACATCTTTGAGACGCTCTCATCGGGGTCCATCTTGAAATTTTCATAGCTTAAATTTAACAGTCCGATCTTTGTCTCTTTCACGTCGCTAGTAACTTTATAAGTCGTCTCTAATGTGTCCCACACTTCCTTTGCACTTTTGATAGATGAAACCTTCGAGTAGATTCCTGGACCAAGTGCACAAAATATAATGTGTAGAGCTTTGTCGTTGACTTGTATCCTTCGTCTATCTTCCTCGGTCATCTCCGACTTCACCTTCGGGACTAGTCTTCCTTCATCGTTTCTTTTAACCGAAATGTAAGGACCTTTTTTCCACTACATCCCAAACCATATAATCTGTGGACTTGATGAAGAGATGCATCCTATTTATCCAATATGGGTAGTTGTCCCCATTGAAGAAAGGTGGTTTAGTGGTGGATTGTGACTCGTAAAGGTTGGAGGTTGAAGTAGATGTCATAGCTTGTCTTTAAACTTGATCACACTCTCCTAGGAACTCCACTTGTGGTTGTTAATCCTTCAAAGATATAGGCTCTGATACCAATTGTTGGGCTTGTAGCACGCTCGAATCAATCACCAAAACCGTCAATGATGGTCGTAAATGTTTGGTGGTTGAATTGGATAAAATCGAAATAAAGGTAGACAAGTGACACAATGATTTTAGAGTGGTTCGAGCTATTAACTAAGCACCTACATCCACTACCTTGGCACATCACTAAGGATTTCCCAATTCACTCAACAATGAATCCATCCCCTTTTACCAGTTTAGGAGGAAACCGTTACAACCCTATCTTTTGGACTTGGCTAAGATATAACCAACTCTAGTTTTTCTCTCAAGGCTAAACTAGAACCTCTTCTTTTACAAGGGATTTTTTTGGTAAACTTAATACCTCACAAGATGGGTGTTTACACAAATTTAAGCTCACACGAGAACAAAGGATTTACAATTAAGCTCTCTCTAAAGACTATGTACAAGAGAATAGTAAAATAAATATTTAGACTCTAATTCTCTTGACCATATTGTTTGGATGTTTTCTCTTAGGATCAATAGTTGTTGTTGGTGCTTTTAGGACTTCCTTTTATACATTCTCATTTAATTCTAGTTGTTGGGGTTGCTGCCATCATAATTATAGTCATTGGGATGCAATCTTCCCACTATAAATGCACTTCTACAACTACCCGTTTCGAAACGCTTGAACTTGTTTCGAAACAGACCAAAATAGAAAAAAGCCGTTGGGGTGTAATTAAGGGACCGTATCGAAATGGACCAGATCGTTTTGATATACTAAGAGCCCGTTCTAAAACGAGCTAGAGCCCGTTCTGAAACGAGCTAGAGCCCGTTTCGAAACATTTTGCCACTGTCAAAACCCGTATCGAAACGGCTTAAAACGTTTCGATACACCCTAACTGTTTTTCTGAAAATCAGTTATAAACTTATAACGGTCATATTTTTTAATCAAAGTTTGAAATCGTTTCGATACACCCTAACCGACGGTAGAGGAAAAAGATGCGGCACAGAGAAAGGCTGCTAACGAGCCAGATAAAGAATGAGAAAAGGATTTCTTCCAAGAGAAGCCACCAGTGATTCATGAGCCTGTAAAAGAATCAGAGGCCTAAGAATTTTTGGAAATACTCAAGCATAGTGAGTACAGTGTGGTGGAATAGCTACATAAACTTCCCGCCTGAATCTCTATGTTGTTGAGTTCCGATGGACATCAGGATGCCTTGTTAAAGATTCTTAACAGAACTTTTTGTGTCAAAGGAGATTACGACTGACAAGATGGACATGTTGGTCAGTAACATTTCTGTCAATAATTTAATATCATTTAATGACGAGGAAATACCTGTGGAAGGAAGGGGATTATGCAAACCCCTCCATATTTCTACAAGATGCAAAGGATATATGCTTCCAGGATTCGGTATTGACAATGGGTCGGCTTTGAAAGTACTCCCTTTGGCTACGTTGAAAGTTTCCTATTGATAGTTCTCACATGAGAGCTTAACAAAATACAGTACAGGCCTTTGACATGACCCAAACCGATGTGTTAGGGAAGATTGAAGTTCCCTTGCATATTGGTCCGTCAACTTTTGAAATAGACTTTGTAGTTATGGACATAAAGCCCAGTTATAGTTGTTTGCTCGGGCGTCCATAGATTCATACAGCATGCGCGGTACCTTCTACTCTTCACCAAAAGCTGAAATTTGTGATTGACGGGCAGTTGGTGACGGTTGGAGCGGAAGAGGAAATCATTACTTCGGTAGTTATTGATGCGCCATACATTGAGGTGGACGAGGGACTGCTCGAGTTTCATTTCAGGACATTAGAGCTAGTCAATGCAACCCTTGTCACTGAAGGGAGTAAGGTGCCAAAACCAGAATTGTCAAGCTGTGCAAAAATGCAAGTAAAGCAAACACTAGGAAAATGAGCTAAGGTTAGAATGAGATTTGGGAAGAATCACCAGGGAAGGATGTATCCTATGGAAATCCCAATAAAGAAGGATTGGTTTGGTTTGGGCTTTAAGCCCAATAAATGGCAGAGGAAATCAGAGTTCAGGAAGCAACAAGAAAGAAGGAAGGCAAAGCTGAAGGGGGAGGAGATTGAGTGGGAACCAATAACATACCCACCTTTGAGTCACAATTTCAGATCCGGAGGTCTTATGGATCCCAATGCCAAATGTGATGAGGAGGATAAAGAAAAGAATGAACTATGTGAGGCTTTTGAGAATTTGAGCATCAACGTTATCATGGACAAGGAAGAGGGAGAGAACAAGTACTTGTCCAAAATTTGCCCCAGTGTTGAGCAGAACAATTGGACCGCCAAAGTAGTCCCTGGAGTTTTTAAAAAAGTCTCAAAGTCTCAAAACCAACTCTTTTACCTCTAGGGCCGGGGGTAATTAGAGTTCTTATGTAAAAGGGTATATGTTAAAACTATTATTATCATTTCAATAAAGATTCATATTTTTCCAATAATTTTGTGTGGCAGACTTTCCTTCGCAAAGCAAAACAAAAAGAAAAGGACCATAAAAATAACTTAAAATAAGAACAAACCCTAAAATGAATCATACCATTCATCAATTTGTTTATTCTTTCTTGGTATATATCCTTTGCCCTTTTCATTGCAGGTCCTTAGATATCAACAATACAAATGACTCCGAGTCAGACTCAGAAGTCAGTTTTGAGCTACATTTACACTTGGAAGAAGTTGGAAATGTAGACGAAGAGGAAGAGTATGATTTTCCAAATGACTTTCTCAGAATGGTAGAATGAGAAGAAAAGCATATTCTACCTCATAAACAAGAATTAGAAATTTTGAATCTTGGCACAGAAGAGGAGAGGCGTGAAGTGAAGATCGGTATCACCATCACGGTCAAGACACGACAATGCTTGATCAATATTTTAAAAGAGTATAAAGATATCTTTGCCTGGTCGTATCAGGATATGCCTGGCATTGACACCGATATCGTCATGTATCGACTTCTTATAAAGGTAGGATGTGAGCCTGTGAAGCAAAAGCTTAGAAGAATGAAAGTTGATACGCTTTTAAAAATCAGAGATGAAGTAAAGAGGCAATATGACGCAAGATTCCACGAAGTGGTTAAATATTCGGAATGGGTAGCAAACATTGTTCCAGTCCAAAAGAAAGATGGAAATGTACGAATGTGTGTTGATGACGGGGATCTTAATAGGGCAAGCCCCAAGGATAACTTCCCACTCCTACATATCGATACATTGGTAGGCAATACAGCCGGTCATTCCCTTTTCTCTTTCATGGATAGATTTTCTGGATATAACCAAATTAAGATGTGCTTGGAAAAGGAGAAGACTACTTTTGTAACACTTTGGGGAACCTCTTGCTATAAAGTGATGCCCTTTGGTCTGAAAAATGCAGGGGCAACCTATCAAAGAGCCATGGTTACTCTTTTCCACGACATTATGCACAGAGAAATAGAAGTATATGTTGATGATATGATTGCCAAATCTCGAATTGATGAGGAGCATCTGGCGAACCTAGAGAAGCTATTCCAGAGGTTGAGGAAATTCCAACTAAAACTTAACCCTGCCAAATGCACATTTGAAGTTACATTTGGAAAGTTATTGGGCTTCGTTATAAGCAAAAGAGGAATCGAGATTGATCCTAATAAGATAAAGTCCATACAAGAGCTTCCATCACCTCAAACACAGAAACAAGTTCGGGGCTTCTTGGGAAGGTTAAATTACATAGCTCGCTTCATTTCCCAGTTAATGAATAAGTGTGATCAAATATTTAGGTTGCTTAGGAAGAATAACCCAGAAACAAGGAATGAAGAATGTCAGGCAGCCTTTAAAAAGATCAAGGAGCAGTTAACTAATCCACCAGTGTTGGTGCCACTAGTTTCAGGGAAACCATTGATACTCTACTTGATGGTATATGAAAACTCCACGGGTTGCATATTGGGGCAACATGATGAAACTAGAAGAAAGGAAAAGGCAATATACTATTTGAGTAAGAAGTTCACCGATTGTGAAACAAGATTTACCTCAATTGAAAAGCTATGTTGCGCTTTGTTATGGGCTACCAAAAAGGCCTAGGCAGTATATGTTGTACCATACTACATGGTTGATCTCGAAGTTGGATCCGTTGAAATTCATGATGAAAGCCCTGGCCTTATTAGGCCAATTAGCACGTTGGCATATGTTGCTTTCAGAATATGACGTTTAGTACATGAGTCATAAAGCAGTGAAAGGAAGTGCCATAGCTGATTTTTTGGCAAGTCGTGCTCAGGACGATTATGAGGCATTAAATTTCAATTTCCCTGATGAGGATTTAATGTGTATTTCAAAAAATGTTGAGTCGCCAACAGAATCCTAGGTCATGAACTTTGATGGTGCTGTAAATGCATTAGAGCGAGGTATTAGGGCAATTTTGGTTTCGCCAGAAGGAGATTATTACCCTTACACTTGTCGTTTGGAATTCTTTTGCACCAACAATATGGCAGAATATGAGGCATGCATATTGGGCCTAAGAGATGACATTGAAAGAAAGATCTAAAATTTGAAGGTTTATGGGGATTCAGCGCTAGTCATTTATCAAATACGTGGTGAATGGGAAACAAAAGATGCAAAGCTAATAGAATATTACAAGTTAGTTCTTGAATTAATCAAAGAATTCGATGTGATCACTTTTAAGCATATTCCAAGAGAAGACAACCAGATGGTCGATGCCTTAGCTACTTTAGCTGCCATGTTCAAGGCAAGTGAAGGCTCTAAGATGATGCCCATCAAATTGAAAATTCTATATTCCTCAACTCATTACAATGGCATAGAGGAAGAGGAAGACGGTTTGCCATGGTACCGCGACATCTTGCAACACATAAAGTTTCAACAATACCCAGCTCAGGCTACAGAGAATGAAAAGAAGATGATTAGGAAAATGGCATCAGAGTACATTCTTGGTGGAGAAATCCTTTATAAAAGAAGTCGAGATCGGGTTCTTTTAAGATATGTGGATGCAAAAGAAGCTCGGTTGATTCTAGAGGAGGTTCGTAAGGGAGTCTACGAAACTCACCCTAGTGGCTTCGCTATGGCTAGAAGAATTATGTGGTTTAGATATTACTGGTCAACTATGGAAGGAGATTGCATTAATTATTCACGCAAATGCCACAAGTGCCAGATTTACAATGATAAGGTCCACACGCCTCCTCAATCTCTCCATGTCATGTCATCTCCCTGACCATTCTCTATGTGGGGCATAGATGTTATTGGGCAGATTCATTCAAAGGCGTCAAATGGGCATCGCTTTATTCTGACAGCTATCGACTACTTCATAAAGTGGGATGAAGCAGCCTCGTACGCAAATGTCTCTAGATCAACAGTCTGCAAATTCTTAAAGAAAGAGATTATTTTTCGATATAGGTTACCATAGAGCATAATCACTGATAATGCTTCCAACCTGAATAACAGAATGATCATTGGGGTCTGTGAGCAATTCAACATAAAACACCATAATTCAGTGGTGTATCGCTCGAAGATGAATGGAGTAGTAGAGGCTGCCAATAAAAACATCAAGAAAATAGTTGCAAAAATGACTGACACTTATAAAGATTGGCATAAAAAGTTATTGTTCGCCTTATATGCTTATCGAACCGCGGTACGAACATCTACTGGGGCAACTATGTTCTCGTTAGTATACGGAGTAGAAGTTGTGCTACCAATTGAGGTTAAGATACCATCGTTACGTGTCTTGATGGAGGCCAAGTTAGATGAAGCTGAATGGGTTCAGGCAAGGTATGACCAATTGAATTTAATTGAAGAAAAGAGGTTGAAAGCCTTATGCCATGGTCCAATGTACCAAAGAATGATGATAAGGGCTAATGAAAAGAAGGTCTGCTCCAGATAATTTCAAGAGGGTGACCTGATATTAAAGAGAAGGCTGCCAATTCAAAGCGGTCCCCAAAGAAAATGGGCGCCCAATTGGGAAGGGCCTTACATTGTGACAAATGTCTTTTCAGGCAGAGCATTGATCTTGGCTGAAATGGATGGAGATGAGTTTCAAAACCCGGTGAACTTGGATTCCATTGAGAGGTATTATGCTTGAATAAAAAAGAAAAAGAAAAAGAGAAAAAGAAAAAAAAAGAAAGAAAAAGAAAAACAAAAACAAAAACAAAAAATAAGGGTTCAAAATGAAAACTCGTAAAGGGCGGCTCAGGTAATTTGTAAGGTGGTTTTTGGGGTTTCACGACTTTATATGTCATGATCATCCTCAAAGACTCCTCAATAAATGTGGCATTCAAGATTTCTTCCGGTTTTTTATTGGAAGTTTGGACTATTGATATCTGAATACTTGTTTACCTTTCCTTTCTTGTAAACTTTCTTGTGTTTGCCACAACATTAATAAAATTTTGTCTCATGGACCTTTTTTCTTTCTTCTCTTGTTTCCTTCCCTATTATTATTGGCATCTTGCTTTGAAATGAGAATTAATAGGTTTGACAATCACTTAGATATACAAAATATTTATTTAGCATTACTTTGAGAAAGTTTTGAAAGTACAAGGACTATGAGGCATTTCATGACTAAGATTATAACTTAGGGATTGTGGCACCAATATAGAAGACATTCATAGTGGGAAATAAGTTTTTCGCAAAGATTCTCAAGTAAATGGTCCCATGTAGGAAAGAAAATGTGAATTCTTGAAGAGCCTTACGAGTGTCTCAGGCCTTTAAGCAATATATCGCGAAATAAGGGTGCTTTCTTGATCTTCGGTTTTTCTCATATGATAATGAGAACAACTTACAGACATTGGATATGAAAAAACTTGACATAAGGATTTCTAGTCATGCTCTAGAAGAGGCTTGTCTCTGAATACGGATGTATCAACTACAATGATGGTAGACATGAATCAAATGTTTTCATTGAAGCAAAGAATGAGATGAAAGGATAAAGTCAGTCCTTCCAGTCAGGAGTATGAGATAACAAGATTAAGTATGCAAAAGATCAGAAACGTTTTCGAATGAAGCAAAAGGACTAAAAGTGTTTATGGTGCTAAACCCATGTTGTAGCCTTGAGACATTTTGGTGAACTCTAATTCCGCCTAATAAAAGTAGGCAATGGTGGAGGCTTTCTTCCAGGAATGGTCGACGGAATTGGTGAGGCCAATTAGAATTGAAAGATGGGACGTAGCTGGCTTTCTTACTTATGCAAAGTTTGATTCGGTGTGAAGAAATAAAAAGGAACTCATATTGGTTGGGCCAGAATCGATGTCCAGCATTTTTTACCAGAGTTGAGAAAATGTTTCACAATTCCTTATGTGTCGGCCGTTTTATAAAAACTAATTCTAAAAGGAAAAAACATGAAGCTCGACATGCATTCATGTTTTAGGCATCCTTAGGGGCATGCACATCATAATTGCATTGTATATTGCATTTTTTTCAAGTACATGGAAGACATTTTAGTAAGAGAGCCCGCTTATTCATCCAAGCGTAAGGAGGATGAAACTTTTTAAGAACTCTGCTCATCTATTCGAGCATTTGGAGAATAGAATATGTCTATCCGTTCGGGCGTAAGGACAATGGAATCCTGCCCATCTATTCGAGCACTTGGAGAATAGAACCCTACTCATCTATTCGGGCATTCGGAGAATAGAATCTGCCTATCCGTTCGAGCGTAAGGAGAATGGAATCTTGCTCGTCTATTCAGGCACTTGAAGAATAGAACCCTGCTCATCTATTCATGCATTTGGAGAATAGAACTTGCCTATCCGTTCAGGCGTAAGGAGAATGGAATCCTGCTCATCTATTCAGGCACTTGGAGAATAGAACCCTGCTCATCTATTTGACATTTGGATAATAGAATCTGCCTATCCGTTCAGGCGTAAGGAGAATGGAATCCTGCTCATCTATTCGGGCACTTGGAGAATAGAACCCTGCTCATCTATTCGGGAAGTTGGAGAATAGAACTCTGCTCATCTATTCGGGCACATGGAGAATATAACATGTCTATCTGTTCGGGCATCAGAAGAATGGAACCAATCAGTGAATCGGTAAAAATTAGTGCTTTTTGGTCTTTGCTTTATCTCCGTTACTCAAAGATGAGAAAATAGGGGCAACTGTTGACACTAGACTTTCACCTCTTTTATTGTTATTATTATTATTATCTTTATTATTATTTTTATTATCATTATTATGTAGTATATTATTAGAATTGAATGCCCAAAAAATATACATAATAAAATCCATCTCTAAAAAATAGAAATAAAATAAACCCAAACATATTTCATTTAAGTACCAACCCATTTTAATATAAACTCATTTTGTTAAAGCCCATTCCCAAAATAATAAACTAAAAACAATAAAAATGGCCCAAACTAACCCATTTGTCTTTGTTTTTTTTCAAGTTTAATGTAGGTCGTTGGATTTGGAGCAATAAGGATCAAAGGCCAAGATTAGATCAAGCAAAAATAAAAAAAAAGGGTGGGTACCAGCCCGCGTGCCATGCATGCAGGGGTGATTCCCAAAACCCAGGTTCGACGACTGCCGGTTGACGTCCCGCCGTCTCCAGGCCACAGCCGCCGACGTTGATGGCACCGGTTGACTTGTCTCGCCGTTCTAACGACACCAGTATCGTTCACTATCGTCCCCTTCCGTCGTCAGAATCGGAAAAAATAGAAGAAAGGGGTCAAAACCTATGCTCGAATTAAGGGAGTGATTCGTCTCCAAATCCAAACCAAATCGGATGAATTTTGAGGGGTTTTACTGAGAATCAAGCCTTATGTCCGATTTTGGCTTGAATTAGGGGATTAAAATCTGAATTTTCCTTGATTTGCAAGCTCAAATGTTAGTATAAATAGCCCCAAACCCCCCTTTGTTCATCACCAATTAAAGAAGAAAAATACTTAGAGATAATATCCGAAAATTCCTTTGAGATTTCTCTGAAATTTCTGAAAATTTATTGGAGTAAGTTCGGGTGGAGATTATTCGCGAATTCTTCACTTCCGGTAAAATTTCTTTCTTTGCATTGCTTTAACTTTCTTTTTTTTCTTCTTGGTTGAATTTTTTTGTGTATGTGTGTTTGTTCATTTTTTTAGATTGCAGTTTGCAATAGGAAGATCGAATTTGGTGTTCAGTAAAATTTTCAGTTTGTGGTTTAACTTTTAACTTCGTTCATGTTCTTTAATTTGGGTTTAATCTTTTTTGCTCTTACAAAAAAAATATTGTTTTTAAAAATAAAAATTTCAATCTATTTTAATCCTTAAAAACTAAAAATATGATTTGTTAAAAATAAAGTTTTTTTTAAAAATTTTGATCCACTCTTGTTCTAAAAAACTAAAAGATTGTGATATTTAAAAAAATAAAATAAAGGTAAGTTTTGATCCATCACATTTTGAGAAAAAATAAAAGGTGTTGTTTCTTAAATAAAGTTTTCTTTTAAAAATAAAATAAGTTCTTTAAAAAAGGTGTTTAAAAATCAATAAAGGGTTTTAAAACATAAATAAAAGATTTTGATAAAATCTTTAAAATTAAAAAGGGCTTGAAAACATAAATAGTTTAGAAATAAAAGATTTTGATAAAAATTTAAAAATCGAAGAATAAAATTTTAAAATGGGCTTTAAAACATAAGGATTTTAGAAATAAAAGGTTTTGAAAGAAAAATTAAAGGAATAAAAAGGTGTTAAAAAGAAAAAAGAAAAAATTTCAAGGGTAAACTACTGCAGGGGTCACTTACGTTTAGCGTCTGTAAAGAGTTAGTCACCACTTTTGAAAAGTGTCAATTAGTAGTCCTCTACGTTTTCGATGTGTAAATACTTGGTCACTCCGACGTTATACTCCGTTAGTCCCCTAACGGATTGCTGATATGGCGAAATTAAAATAAGGATAAATTACTGCAATAGCCATTAAAATTTATCTCATGTACATTTTTTCTCCTCAATTTAAAAAAGTAAACATTATAGTCACTAATAAAAATGTTTCTTTATAATTTCACCCTTAAATTTTTAAAAATTCATTTTTCAATCCTAAAACTTTACAATCAATTAACACAATAATATTATAAATGCTTAGATGAAAAATAGGTGCCCAAAGTATACCCTTTGAAACTTAGGTGCCCAAATTGCTCCTATTTAATAACTCAAACTTAAAAATTTAGTCCACTAACTACTAAAAAATTCGAGTTATTGAAATTTCTATTTTATAATTCAAACTTTATTTTGAATTTTTGAGTCGAGTTTATGAAATTATGAGTCGAGTATTTTCACATCAAACCAAAAAAATTAATTTTTTCGAGTCAAGTCGAGTTATTGGAATTTCTATTTTATAATTCAAACTTTATTTTGAATTTTTGAGTCGAGTTTATGAAATTATGAGTCGAGTATTTTCACATCAAACCTAAAAATTTAATTTTTTCGAATCAAGTCGAGTGTTGCACTTCCCTACATATAATTTTTAATTTTAATCCGTGTTTGTCCCAAGAAAAACTTCGAATCAAGTCAAGTCTATTGTTGCTTGTTCACCTTCCCGATCGGCCGTCGTCGATCTCCGTCACCGTCGGTGTAACACCCGGGTTTAGGGGTTAGGTGAAAATAATATTTTAATATAAATCGGGTTCGGTTTTATGATTTAAATAATGGTTCGGGTTTGGTTTTCAAATTAATTAATTTGAAGTTAGACTATACTTTGAAATTAAACCCCAAATAGCCATGGGTTTTATGTCTTTGTGAATGTTTCATTTCATTAAGGGCAAAAGGGTCATTTGGCTTTTAAACTAAAAGAAAACAAAAAAAACCCATCATCCACTATTCATTCCCTTCTTCACCAACGGGAACCTAAGCTCTCCACCCAAATCCACTGTTCCATCACCTCCCTTCTTCGTTTCAACTCCGTTTTGAAAGGTAATAACATTTTCGACTTCCCCTCATCCTCCCCTTCATGAAAGTACTCTTCTTTTTCATTTTCATGGAGTTTTTAGAAATGGAGGTTTTGAATGTTTTGAATAAAAAATGAGAACTTTATGTAGTTAAGTGGAGTAATCTGATTTAATATGCTTAGTTATAGTATATAGGGACCAAATGGTATAACATATATAAATTTCAAATGATTTGGGGCAATTTTCGGAATTGTGTTTCAAGGGGGTTTTTGGAGGGTTTTAAAGTATGTTTTGGGGCTGTTTGATGTTGGGTTTTGGGGGCTGTAGGTAGTATGACATATGAGGATCATTTTGGGTGCAATTGATGATTGTTTGGGTGCTTGAAATGAGAGTTTTCAGTGGGTCAAGTGGGCTGCTCGAAAATCCTGTTTTTGGTCTAATTTTGGGTGTTGAATGCTTGGAAATGGTAATCCGGGTTAATTTCGATGACAAGATATTGATTGTGGATGTTTTGTTTGTGTTTGGGATTGATTAGAGTCAAGTTTGGGCATCGGTGAAGCATCAGAAGTGAATCCGGGAAATTGAAGAAAATTGCTTGCTTGGTCTTGAGCTCGGGAGTTAGGTGAGTGGTTAATTGTTTTAAACGATTTTAAATTGGTTGGTTCGAGTATATGGACTAGGTTGGGCTTGGTAGACCCACCTAGAGTTAGGATTAGGGTGGTAGCCTAATCCTAAGCTTGATCTAGAGCCCTTGGATGAACTTGAATGTATGAATGTATATGCCTCGTATGTGTTGTGATATGAATGCTTATATACATTGTATTATGCATGTGAGATGAGGCATGATTTGTATTGCTTAATGCATGCATGGTGTTGGTTCATGATTGTGTTCATGGTGAGTACGTGCTAAGCACGGAAATGATTGAAATGAGTAATGTGGAACGAGTAAAATATTGGCACTAGTAAACTTAAATACAAATGATCGATCATTAGGATGTTAGTGTGTACACATGAGTCAAAAGTCGCGCGTGGCCTTGGTGGCGTTGAGTCACCAAGGAGGAGTACGGGTACGCCCGGAAATGGTATTTAAATATAGTCGGTGATGAGTGGAATCCCATCGACAGGGCGTGAGGATGAGTGGAATCCCCTCCGCGAGACCGGTGATAAGTGTAATCCCACCGTCAGGTAATGGTTGTGTTGTTGGATGTGAGTCCAACGGTTATCCGTGTATTTGAGTCTTAACCAGGTGCCAATGTTGATTGATATGTGTATCAATGTGTTGAGATATATGAGCTGCTTGGATGTTTAAATGTGATTACATGTATGGTAGTGTTGAGCTCATGGTTATGGCATATATGTGATATGTTGTTCATGCATTTTATCTTGTGGACCCTTGGTATGATTGTGGTTACCTTGGCTAGATCGTGCTCGGACCCTGCAATGTTGAGGTTTTTTTTAGAGCTTACCCTCACTAAGCATCATTACTTACGCTCTCTTTGTTCAACATTGCAGATTATTAGTTCGTGGGTTGCTCGGGCAAGCGGAGGGCCTTCAAGTGTGGTTTTGGCTTGATTTCATCAAGTATGGATTTCAATGTTAAACGTGTAATAGTTTAAGCAATGGGACGTGTAATGCCTTGTGGTTGTTGTTGGTTGTTAGAAGCATGTTTAGACTCCTTAATATCTTGCTTTTGTATGGATGTGTTCCTATGTTGAATGTTTCGATGTGTGATGGTATGTTTAGAATGTTTAGGTTGCCTTGTGTATGTGTGCAAGCCTTTCAAGATGTCTTGTCCCTTTTAAGGTCCTTTGTGTTCTTGTGCATGCCAATATTGCATGAATTGCTCTTTAACTAGAATGTCATGTATGAATGCATTAATCCATGTTTGAGTGACTCCCTTGGCTTAATTATGTGTGCTTACATGTTTGTATATGCTTAGGTGAGTCGAAAATTGCATCTAGAGTCGTGTTTGAGGTCGTTTAGCTAACATTTGTGGTTTCACAGTGCAGGGCGTATCGATACGCCTAAGGGCTGTATCGATACGGCCTTGCTCAGAGAACACAGATTTGGCTGGGCGTATCGATACATAGGGTGTATCGATACAGTCCCAACTCTCTGGAATCTTGGGGAGTTGTGGAGTGTATGGCGTATCGATACGGTGTCCAAGCGTATTGATACGGTTCAACCTAGTTGACCAAGTGGTGTTGACCGAGAAGGGCGTATCGATACGCTCGAGGGCAGTATCGATACGGTCTTCTTATGTTGACCATAGGGTGTTGACCTTGGTCAAGGCGTATCGATACCCTCTGAAGGCGTATCGATACGACCTGTTTAAAAGGGGAAAATGTGTTGTTTTAATGTGCTATTTTGGTTGGCCGTTGCTACGGTGTTTGTGTTTCCGCTGTCGTGTTTCACATAGGGCTTAATAAGGCATTTAGACAAGATTAATTAATGAAAAAAAAATTAGGGTTGCTAACCGAGGGGGAACCTTAACGGGTTTCGCTTCGGTTTTCCCCGTGTGACCCACTCGGACCGGTCTTCCGGCCAGACCGGGACAAGGGGGTTACACTTGTTGGTATCAGAGCCTAAGGTTACCGAGACCTTGGGCAGGTAAGTGAGGTAAGTTTAAGTTTTCGCTTGATATGCACGGTGTTTGCTTGCTTGTAAGAATGGTTGCCTGTTTGACGAGTATGTTGCTTGTTTTATTCAAAGCATGTGTGTGTGAGTCCCATTGCTACTATTACATTGAAAAATGGTTTTGTTTTAGTGAGGGAACGTACTTGAACACTTGGAAGCCTTGCCTTGCTAACCCAACTTGTATGTTTTGTTGTTGTGGTTGTAGTTAATATTTGCGAGAGCAATGTCTAGACCGAGAGGTAGACCGAGAGTGGTTCGTCAGGAACCACGGGTTGCGGCTCCTGTTGAGCCGGCTGTCAGAGTGGAGGCTCATCTGGAAGGGCCGGTGGCTGCGGGAGTTGGCGCTCCACCACCACCTCCACCACCACCACCTCATCCACCTGGAGCTGGAGGTGAGGATGGAGCCGGAGGAGATGGACCTCAAGGTGGCCAAGGTCCAGCTGGAATTGACATGACTCCGCTAGTGCAAGTGATAGCGGGAGCGTTTCAGGCCGCAGTTGCGGGAGCTCAGGCTGCAGCTCAGCCTAGGTATGATGATGCTACTCTACCGTTGGAGAGGCTCCGTAGTTTGGGAGCCGAGGAGTTTAGAGGATCTACACCGGAGAGATCGGAGTTATGGTTGGAGAAGACGGTTCGTATCTTAGCTCAGATGGGTTGTGCGGGCGCACGTAGATTGGGTTGTGTGATCTCACTGCTTCAGGGTGATGCCTACACCTGGTGGGTCACCATTACTGTCGGGGTTCCAGAGGCCGAGATAGATTGGGAATTCTTTGAGTTTGCTTTCCGGAAGAGGTACTTAGGACCGAGGTACCTAGATGAGAAAAAGAGAGAGTTCATGGCTCTCACTCACGGAGATGCTTCTGTGACTGATTATGAGATTCGTTTCGTTCGTCTGAGTCAGTATGTTCCAGAGTTAGTGCCTACTGAGAGGGCTCGATGTGATCGTTTCAGATATGGACTTCATGAGGAAGTTAAGAGGTATACCTTGGCTTCTGATTATTCTGACTTTGATGTCTTGGTTGCTAGAGCCAAGGACATTGAGCATAGCTTGGGGCTGACCAAGCGTTCTGGGGGATCTAGTTCTGGTAAGAGGCACAACAACTTTGATGGTAGAGATGCTAAGAGGCACAGAGGTGGCGGACATCAGTTTGATCAGAGACGTGGCAGTGGCCACCATGGTAGAGGCCATCAGGGCCATAGAGGAGGAGGGCGTTTGCCCGAGTGTGCACAGTGTGGGAGGCAGCACACTGGTGAGTGTTGGGGTAACTTCCATGCTTGTTGGAACTGTGGTTCGAGGGACCACTTTAGGAGGGACTGTCCACGTCAGGCAGCTCAGGCACCAAACATTACTCAGGCTCCTGCGAGAGGTAACGATTTTCAGAGAGGCCGTGGGCGCGGTCGTGGCTACTTCCAGCCTAAAGCTGACGCACCTAGGGGAGATGCTCAGAGGAACCTTGCTCATGTTGTGGCTGTGCAGCCAGAGGCGGGAGGGCCAGCGAGAGTTTATGCTCAGAGAGAGGCCGGGAACGACACCGATGTGATAGCAGGTAATTTCGAGTTACAGTCTATGTCTTTGCTTTCTTTGGTTGATTCGGGTTCTACGCATTCCTACATTCTGAGTGAGCATGCACAGAAGTTAGATATTCCTGTAGAGATCTTAGATGTAGGTATGCATGTTACTAGTTCCTTTGGTGAGACAGTTGTGGTTAGACGTATGTATAGGAGGTGTCCACTGAAGATTCAGGGTCATGTGTTCTCAGTTGATATGATGGAACTTCCTTTCTACGGTTTTGATATTATTCTGGGTATGGACTGGTTGGTCGAGCATCGGGCTAGTGTGGATTTTGAGACAAAGAGAATTTTCCTAAAACTTTCTGATGACTACGAGGTAGTGGTAGTGGGCGAGAACATTAAGTTCTTGTCTAATGTGGTGTCAGCTTTAGAGGCCCATAAATTGATGGACTCTGGATGTGGGGCCTATTTAGCTTATGTTATGAATCCGGATATGAGTGAAGCTAGACCGAAAGATATCAGGACAGTGTGTGATTTTCCAGATGTGTTTCCTGAAGAGTTGTCTGGTTTGCCTCCTGACAGAGATGTTGAGTTTGTGATTGAGACAGTTTCAGGGTCTAACCCAGTTTCGATAGCTCCGTATCGTATGGCTCCGAAGGAGTTGAAAGAATTGAAGAGTCAGTTGCAAGAATTATTAGACCGTGGTTTCATTAGGCCTAGTAGTTCTCCGTGGGGTGCTCCAGTGTTGTTTGTGAAAAAGAAAGATGGTAGTATGCGCATGTGCATTGACTATAGGCAGCTGAATCAGTTGACTGTGAAGAACAAATATTTGTTGCCTCGTATAGATGATTTGTTTGATCAGTTGAGAGGTGCTTCAGTGTTCTCGAAGATAGATCTGAGATCCGGGTACTATCAGTTGAAGGTGAAAGAGTGTGATGTTCTGAAGACAGCTTTTAGGACTAGGTATGGTCACTATGAGTTTCTTGTGATGCCATTTGGGCTCACGAATGCACCCGCAGCCTTCATGGACATGATGAACAGAATTTTCAGAGACTATCTAGACCGGTTTGTGGTTGTCTTCATTGATGATATACTTGTGTACTCGAAGACAGAAGAAGAGCATGATGAGCACTTGAGGTTTGTTTTACAGAGATTGTTGAGCAATCAGTTGTATGCGAAGCTTAGTAAGTGTGAGTTCTGGATTCGAGAGGTTGTGTTTCTTGGCCATGTTGTTTCGGCCGAAGGTATCCGTGTTGACCCATCGAAGATTGAGGCTATTGTCGAGTGGAAACAACCTAAGTCCGTGACTGAGATTAGGAGTTTCCTAGGATTAGCTGGTTACTATATGAGGTTTGTTGATGGCTTCTCTAGGGTAGCTGCTCCCCTGACTAAGTTGTTGCAAAAGGGAGTCAAGTTTGAATGGTCAGATGCAAGACAAAAGGCCTTTGAGAAATTGAAAGAAGCTTTGACGAATGCTCCGGTGTTAGTACAGCCTGTTTCAGGTAAGGAGTTTGTGATATATAGTGATGCTTCCTACGTAGGCTTAGGATGTGTTTTGATGCAAGATGGGAGAGTTGTTGCTTATGCTTCTAGACAGTTGAAGATTCATGAGAAGAACTATCCTACCCATGACATAGAGCTAGCCGCAGTTGTGTTTGCATTGAAGATTTGGCGTCATTATTTGTACGGTGAGAAGTGTATTGTTTACACCGATCACAAGAGCTTGAAGTACTTGATGACATAGAAAGAGTTGAATTTGAGACAGAGAAGATGGCTAGAGCTGTTGAAAGATTATGATTTGACCATTGAGTACCATCCGGGTAAAGCAAATGTAGTAGCCGATGCCTTGAGTAGAAAAGTGGCCGTTGAGTTGAGAGCTATGTTTGCTAGGTTGAGAGTGTCCGATGATGGTGGTCTGATCACCGAGTTGCAAGTAAAGCCTTCTTTGATTCAGTTGATTAGAGAGAAGCAGATGCAAGATGCGAGCCTAGTTCCTCATGTTCAAGACATAGCCGAAGGAAGACCGACTGAGTATAGTTTTAGTGGTGAGAGCTTGTTGTGTTTCAGAGATAGAATTGTTGTACCTGAAGATGTTGAGTTGAGACGTCAGATTTTGAGTGAAGCACATTCGAGTCCCTTTTCTATGCATCCGGGTAGTACCAAGATGTATCGAGATTTGAAGACTGATTACTTCTGGGTTGGTTTGAAGAGAGATGTAGCCGAATATGTGGGCCGTTGCATGGTTTGTCAGAGAGTGAAGGCGGAACATCAGGTTCCTTCAGGTTTGCTACAGCCTTTGAAGATTCCGGAATGGAAATGGGAGAGGATCACCATGGATTTTGTATCGGGGTTGCCTTTGTCTCCTTCGAGGAAGAATTCAGTTTGGGTGATTGTGGATAGGTTCACTAAGTGTGCTCACTTCTTAGCAGTGAACACTACGGATTCCTTAGACAAGTTGGCAAACTTGTACATTCGTGAAATTGTGAGACTTCATGGAGTTCCGAAGTCTATAGTTTCAGATAGGGATCCTAGATTTACTTCGAGGTTCTGGAGTTGTTTACATAGTGCTTTGGGTAGTCGTCTGCATTTCAGCACATCTTATCATCCGCAGTCCGATGGGCAGTCAGAGCGAGTGATACAGATTCTAGAGGATATGCTTCGTTGTTGTGTGATTGACTTTCAGGGTTCTTGGGAGAAGCACCTACCGTTGGTTGAGTTTGCTTACAAAAATAGTTATCAGTCTAGTATTCAGATGGCACCTTATGAAGCCTTGTATGGTAGACGGTGTAGGACTCCGATTTGTTGGGCTGAGACAGGTCAGAGATTGTTACCTATGCCAGACTTGCTTAAGGGAACCACAGAAAAGGTGAAGTTGATATGTGACCGCTTGAAAGCAGCTTCCGATCGTCAGAAGTCTTATGCAGACATGAAGAGGAAAGAGGTCGAGTACTCAGTGGGTGAGAAAGTATTCCTGAAGGTATCTTCGTGGAAGAAGGTAATGAGGTTTGGCCGGAAAGGCAAGTTGAGTCCGAGGTTCATTGGCCCGTATGAGATAGTTGAGCGGATTGGGCCTGTAGCTTATCGGTTGAGGTTACCTTCTGAGTTAGAAAAGATCCATGATGTCTTTCATGTGTCTATGCTTAGGAGATATAGGTCGGATCCTTCTCATGTGATGCCCGTTGAGGAAATAGAGTTGAATCCGCATTTGTCTTATAATGAAGAGCTCGTTGAGATACTTGCTTCTGATAGCAAAGTGTTACGTGGCAAGACCATAGAGTTGGTCAAGGTGTTGTGGAGACATAGAGGTGTGGAAGAGGCCACGTGGGAGAGGAAAGCGGATATGGTTGAGCAGTTTCCGTATCTGTTTCCACCAGGTAATTTCGGGGACGAAATTCCTTAAGTGGGGGAGAGTTGTAACACCCGGGTTTAGGGGTTAGGTGAAAATAATATTTTAATATAAATCGGGTTCGGTTTTATGATTTAAATAATGGTTCGGGTTTGGTTTTCAAATTAATTAATTTGAAGTTAGACTATACTTTGAAATTAAACCCCAAATAGCCATGGGTTTTATGTCTTTGTGAATGTTTCATTTCATTAAGGGCAAAAGGGTCATTTGGCTTTTAAACTAAAAGAAAACAAAAAAAAAACCCATCATCCACTATTCATTCCCTTCTTCACCAACGGGAACCTAAGCTCTCCACCCAAATCCACTGTTCCATCACCTCATTTCTTCGTTTCAACTCCGTTTTGAAAGGTAATAACATTTTCGACTTCCCCTCATCCTCCCCTTCATGAAAGTACTCTTCTTTTTCATTTTCATGGAGTTTTTAGAAATGGAGGTTTTGAATGTTTTGAATAAAAAATGAGAACTTTATGTAGTTAAGTGGAGTAATCTGATTTAATATGCTTAGTTATAGTATATAGGGACCAAATGGTATAACATATATAAATTTCAAATGATTTGGGGCAATTTTCGGAATTGTGTTTCAAGGGGGTTTTTGGAGGGTTTTAAAGTATGTTTTGGGGCTGTTTGATGTTGGGTTTTGGGGGCTGTAGGTAGTATGACATATGAGGATCATTTTGGGTGCAATTGATGATTGTTTGGGTGCTTGAAATGAGAGTTTTCAGTGGGTCAAGTGGGCTGCTCGAAAATCCTGTTTTTGGTCTAATTTTGGGTGTTGAATGCTTGGAAATGGTAATCCGGGTTAATTTCGATGACAAGATATTGATTGTGGATGTTTTGTTTGTGTTTGGGATTGATTAGAGTCAAGTTTGGGCATCGGTGAAGCATCGGAAGTGAATCCGGGAAATTGAAGAAAATTGCTTGCTTGGTCTTGAGCTCGGGAGTTAGGTGAGTGGTTAATTGTTTTAAACGATTTTAAATTGGTTGGTTCGAGTATATGGACTAGGTTGGGCTTGGTAGACCCACCTAGAGTTAGGATTAGGGTGGCAGCCTAATCCTAAGCTTGATCTAGAGCCCTTGGATGAACTTGAATGTATGAATGTATATGCCTCGTATGTGTTGTGATATGAATACTTATATACATTGTATTATGCATGTGAGATGAGGCATGATTTGTATTGCTTAATGCATGCATGGTGTTGGTTCATGATTGTGTTCATGGTGAGTACGTGCTAAGCACGGAAATGATTGAAATGAGTAATGTGGAACGAGTAAAATATTGGCACTAGTAAACTTAAATACAAATGATCGATCATTAGGATGTTAGTGTGTACACATGAGTCAAAAGTCGCGCATGGCCTTGGTGGCGTTGAGTCACCAAGAAGGAGTACGGGTACGCCCGGAAATGGTATTTAAATATAGTCGGTGATGAGTGGAATCCCATCGACGGGGCGTGAGGATGAGTGGAATCCCCTCCGCGAGACCGGTGATGAGTGTAATCCCACCGTCAGGTAATGGTTGTGTTGTTGGATGTGAGTCCAACGGTTATCCGTGTATTTGAGTCTTAACTAGGTGCCAATGTTGATTGATATGTGTATCAATGTGTTGAGATATATGAGCTGCTTAGATGTTTAAATGTGATTACATGTATGGTAGTGTTGAGCTCATGGTTATGGCATATATGTGATATGTTGTTCATGCATTTTATCTTGTGGACCCTTGGTATGATTGTGGTTACCTTGGCTAGATCGTGCTCGGACCCTGCAATGTTGAGGTTTATTTTTAGAGCTTACCCTCACTAAGCATCATTGCTTACGCTCTCTTTGTTCAACATTGCAGATTCTTAGTTCGTGGGTTGCTCAGGCAAGCGGAGGGCCTTCAAGTGTGGTTTTGGCTTGATTTCATCAAGTATGGATTTCAATGTTAAACGTGTAATAGTTTAAGCAATGGGACGTGTAATGCCTTGTGGTTGTTGTTGGTTGTTAGGAGCATGTTTAGACTCCTTAATATCTTGCTTTTGTATGGATGTGTTCCTATGTTGAATGTTTCGATGTGTGATGGTATGTTTAGAATGTTTAGGTTGCCTTGTGTATGTGTGCAAGCCTTTCAAGATGTCTTGTCCCTTTTAAGGTCCTTTGTGTTCTTGTGCATGCCAATATTGCATGAATTGCTCTTTAACTAGAATGTCATGTATGAATGCATTAATCCATGTTTGAGTGACTCCCTTGGCTTAATTATGTGTGCTTACATGTTTGTATATGCTTAGGTGAGTCGAAAATTGCATCTAGAGTCGTGTTTGAGGTCGTTTAGCTAACATTTGTGGTTTCACAGTGCAAGGCGTATCGATACGCCTAAGGGCTGTATCGATACGGCCTTGCTCAGAGAACACAGATTTGGATGGGCGTATCGATACATGGGGTGTATCGATACGGTCCCAACTCTCTGGAATCTTGGGGAGTTGTGGAGTGTATGGCGTATCGATACGGTGTCCAAGCGTATTGATACGGTTCAACCTAGTTGACCAAGTGGTGTTGACCGAGAAGGGCGTATCGATACGCTCGAGGGCAGTATCGATACGGTCTTCTTATGTTGACCATAGGGTGTTGACCTTGGTCAAGGCGTATCGATACCCTCTGAAGGCGTATCGATACGACCTGTTTAAAAGGGGAAAATGTGTTGTTTTAATGTGCTGTTTTGGTTGGCCGTTGCTACGGTGTTTGTGTTTCCGCTGTCGTGTTTCACATAGGGCTTAATAAGGCATTTAGACAAGATTAATTAATGAAAAAAAAAATTAGGGTTGCTAACCGAGGGGGAACCTTAACGGGTTTCACTTCGGTTTTCCCCGTGTGACCCACTCGGACCGGTCTTCCGGCCAGACCGGGACAAGGGGGTTACAGTCGGGCGGTGGTGGTCACCGCCTACATCGCTAGAGGCGCCACGTCGTCGCGATCTCATCCATGGCCACCACGCGTGTCTTCGGGCCGCCTTCCGCCAGCAAATATCGATTGAAGCTCTGGCAAGAAACCAATCGACGCCATTGTTTCTCGCATTTTTCGGCATCGGTTGCCGTCCATTCGCGAGACGGACACCAGATCCGGGCTCCTGACGTGGCGGCGAGCAAAACCCCTAAGGTTCCGAGTCAAACCGACGTCGGCAGAGCCTCTATCGGAGCTACGTAAGTTCCGACGACGACGACGACGACGGCCGAAGTTTTTCTTGGGACAAACACGGATTAAAATTAAAAATTATATGTAGGGAAGTGCAACACTCGACTTGATTCGAAAAAATTAAATTTTTAGGTTTGATGTGAAAATACTCGACTCATAATTTCATAAACTCGACTCAAAAATTCAAAATAAAGTTTGAATTATAAAATAGAAATTCCAATAACTCGACTTGACTCGAAAAAATTAAATTTTTTGGTTTGATGTGAAAATACTCGACTCATAATTTCATAAACTCGACTCAAAAATTCAAAATAAAGTTTGAATTATAAAATAGAAATTCCAATAACTCGATTTGACTCGAAAAAAATAAATTTTTTGGTTTGATGTGAAAATACTTGACTCATAATTTCATAAACTCGACTCAAAAATTCAAAATAAAGTTTGAATTATAAAATAGAAATTACAATAACTCGATTTTTTTAGTAGTTAGTGGACTAAATTTTTTAAGTTTGAGTTATTAAATAGGAGCAATTTGGGCACCTAACTTTCAAAGGGTATACTTTGGGCACCTATTTTTCATCTAAGCATTTATAATATTATTGTGTTAATTGATTGTAAAGTTTTAGGATTGAAAAATGAATTTTTAAAAATTTAAGGGTGAAATTATAAAGAAACATTTTTATTAGTGACTATAATGTTTACTTTTTTAAATTGAGGAGAAAAAATGTACATAAGATAAATTTTAATGGCTATTGCAGTAATTTATCCTTATTTTAATTTCGCCACATCTGCAATCCGTTAGGGGACTAACGGAGTATAACGTCGGAGTGACGAAGTATTTACACATCGAAAACGTAGAGGACTACTAATTGGCACTTTTCAAAAGTGGTGACTAACTCTGTACAGACGCTAAACGTAAGTGACCCCTGCAGTAGTTTACCCAAATTTCAAATATAAAAGTAATTTAAAGAAAACCAAATAAAAACATTTTAAATAAAAGAATAAAAGAACAAAAAACAAAAAGCATAAAAAGTAAAAGAAAGTTTTTATAGATATTCTCATAATAAAATTAATTCAAATTTGAGTCTCAATTTTTCTTGTTTGCTTTTAATATAAGTTAAATTTTAGGGTTTAAGATTTTTAAGCTTAGACTAGAGACTTATTTGTGAAAAAATTCTCTTCACAAAAAAATAAATACAGTTAATAAAATTTAAACTCTAAATTAAAAATAAATACACAGCCCTATTTATTTAGCATTGATGCTTAACTTCAGCGCGTATATATACCAAAAAAAAAGAAAACAAAAAGGGTGGGGCTTCATTATAAAATCTGCCACCCACTTTATGTCTTGTCTGCCAAACTAATCTCGTCTTTAATTTTTCTTTCACTATACCAAGCTGTAAAAGCCTATGTTCTTATCTTATATTAGATGCTTTGCATTTGCACCTTTTAGATTTCTCTTTTCCTATGTTATCTTATGGAATGTTTCTTTACAACCCATCCTTATGTGTTATGTGCACCAACAAAAACCCAATCGCAAATCATCGGTTGAGCCTTAGGATCACTATTGTCTTCGTGTTCAATAAAAATCGTTAATCGTGTGTTCAAAGAATAAAATCCAAAACCGCAAGGGGCTAAATTTGTTAGAATGTGAATTGTGTATACAAGGGCCAAATTAGGAAGACGATAATCTTTCAGGGATCAGAACTAGAATTTCCCATTTATGAAATATGAGCATGGAAAAGAAACACGAAAAAAAAATTATGGGAAAACTACATATTTAGTACTTCAACTATGCATGTGTTATTGTTTTAGTACCCCAACTATTAATTTTGGCAAAATGGTACCAAACATTACGAATTTTTTTTGTTTTGGTACCTCGGTCGTTCAAAACTAACGGATGTGATGATGTGGCTTGCTATAATCACAATTTTAGTCCAAAACACTTATATATGTTATCAGTTTAGTCCAAATCCATCAATTTAAAACATCATATTAATTTTGATTGAATTTTGTTTCATCCCCTTTCCACCCCTCGTATTCTCGTCGGTATCCCGGTCGTAGAGTTTGGGTCCTCCAATGAACCCTGCATTAGACCTCCATTGATCCGCAAATCCTAAAATTTTGGTTGTCCGTAGCGTGTTTTAAACTCCAAAACCCCAAAAAATGTTCGACTGGAAGAAGAAGAAAAATGAAAAATTTATAATTTTAATCTAAAAATTAAAATAATGTTTAAATTGTTAAAATTTTAGACTAATTGATAGATTTTATAAGTTTTTAGACTAAAACTGTTATTAACCTAAGCCACATCATATTTTTATTATTTTTAAACGGCAGAGGTACCAAAGCAAAATAAAAACATAACGTTAAGTATCATTTTGCTAGAAAATAATAATTGTAGTACCAAAACGGTACTAAAACAGTAACTCAGACATCATTAAGGTATTAAATATGTAGTTTTCCCTAAGTTTATATATCATTTCACCACTTCATCTATCATCTCCATTATTTAAAATTTTCATTTTATATATTTTTATCATCTGTGCAATGAGGACAGTAAAGGATACATTAAGAACATGAATTATTATTTCATACATAGGTGATGAAACTTTTTTGTTTACACAAGTGCTTTAATTTTGGTGTCCAAAGTTAGAGTTTAGTGGTTTTAGTGCATGTGTTTATAATTTAAGGTTCATGGTTAGAATTTAGGATTTAAGGTTAGAATTTAGGGGTTAAAGTTAAGGTTTAAGTTTTAGGGTAATATGGTTAGGGATTTAAGTTTTAACTCATAAACTCTAAATTTTAACGCTAAACTTGAAATTATATCAACAACGCCTAAATTCAAAACTACTACACTTAAAGCCCCAAACCCTAAGCTCTAAAACTAAGGCGCTTGTGTAAACAAAGTTTCCACAAACGCTTGTGCATTGAATAATTATCCTAAGAATATATGTATCTTTTCTATGGATGATTACTTAAAAAATTATTTAATATAATATGAGTTAAAAATCCATGGTTAATATAATATGAGTTAAGATTCACATACGAATAAATGAACTCAAATATAACATTTAGCAGTATAAAAAAGGCCTAAAGTCGAGCACTAGCTTTAAATGTCATAGTGGAACTCAACCTTATTTATTAAATGATCATTTAAAAAATATTTAAATTTAAAAATATAAATAATATGTTTTTAGGTACTAAAATATAATTTTATCCTTACCCAACTTAAATATTTTCAATTTTTTAAATTTTCTTTGTGCGGCCATGGCTCCGCTGGTCCATACCGCCCCAGCTTGGCTGCATAAGTGGTGTGGGTATGTTCCGGTTAAATGGTTGTATGAGTTGTACCAAGAATACATACATACATACATACATACATACATACATACATACATACATAGTTGTGCTCACTCGTTGAATTGGACATGGACCGTACTTAGGCTCTATTGGGCCTGATATGGACTCGGCTTAAACTCGGCCATGTGATTGGGCTCTATTCTACTTTGGATCTCCTCACTTGTTTTGGACTAAACCGGTTTGAACTATTGAGTCAATTTAAAATTCCACAATAGACCTTAATGGACTCGTAATTAAAAACCAGCACGAATCAGAAATTAAAGTCCAACTTGGATTGGTTTCTCATACAACATCGTCTCTAAAATGTAAATAAAAAATTCTCTTTAAAAATTTAATACTAGTATATTATTGAATTCAATACTTGATTAGATTATAATTTTCATTTTCTTTACATTTTTTTTCTAATTACAATTAAAAATAAAACAAGTTTATTACCAATACCAAGTGGTCTGGTGGGTGAGACAAAAAATTCTTTAATCAGGATCAATAATTAAAATCGTGACGTTATGAATGGAGTAATTAAATTGGGAGGGTTTATTAATAAAAGAGTTTGTTATTTACTAAATCTATTAAAAAATAAAATAAACATTATTATAAAATTTTAATCGACAACCTCATTAATAGTAAAACCCTTGGTTAAATTGGTTATAGTATAATTTCTCAGGCGTGAATTGGCGACACCAACCCAACAGAAGCAGCTGGCCAACTCTAGAATTCTCTAGCTTCATCGCCCTCTTTCCATTTGCTTCCTTTTCACCACCTTTCTACTCTTATCTCGAATTTTCCCCATTTCCCTCCTTACACACATATATATACACAACTCTGCCTCCCCTGTTTCGTATCCAATTTCATCATAGCAATTCTTCTATATACGAAAAACTTCCCCTGAGTTCTTATTTCTCACACGTACTTCTTTCTGCTTTCTGTTTTCAAGTTTTAATGGCGGCCAAAGCTGAAGGCAAGGCAATTGGAATTGATCTCGGCACAACCTACAGTTGTGTTGGGGTATGGCAGAATGATCGGGTGGAGATTATTGCCAACGACCAAGGCAACAGAACGACGCCGTCCTACGTCGCTTTCACCGACACCGAGCGGCTCATCGGTGATGCGGCCAAAAATCAAGTCGCCATGAACCCTCAGAATACCGTCTTCGACGCTAAACGTCTCATCGGTCGTCGATTCTCGGACCCATCGGTGCAAGACGACATGAAGCATTGGCCTTTCAAGGTCGTCGCCGGTCCTGGCGATAAGCCGATGATCGTGGTTAATTACAAAGGCGAAGAGAAACAGTTCGCTGCCGAAGAGATTTCTTCCATGGTGTTGGTCAAGATGAAGGAGGTTGCCGAGGCTTACTTGGGGCAAACCATTAAAAACGCGGTCGTCACCGTGCCGGCTTATTTTAACGACTCGCAAAGGCAGGCCACGAAGGACGCCGGAGCCATTTCGGGGCTTAATGTGATGAGGATTATCAATGAACCGACGGCTGCTGCGATTGCTTACGGTCTCGACAAGAAGGCGTCAAGGTCCGGCGAGAAAAACGTCTTGATTTTCGATCTCGGCGGCGGTACTTTCGATGTTTCATTGTTGACAATCGAAGAAGGGATCTTTGAAGTGAAGGCAACTGCCGGGGATACTCATCTGGGCGGTGAAGACTTCGACAACAGGCTTGTCAATCATTTCGTTCAAGAATTCAAGAGGAAACATAAGAAGGATATTAGTAGCAACGCAAGGGCTTTGAGGAGGCTGAGGACTGCATGCGAGAGGGCGAAGAGGACACTTTCATCCACTGCTCAAACCACCATTGAAATCGATTCACTCTACGAGGGAATCGATTTCTATTCCACTATTACAAGAGCAAGGTTCGAGGAGTTAAACATGGATTTGTTCAGGAAATGTATGGAGCCCGTCGAGAAATGTCTTCGGGACTCCAAACTCGACAAGAGTCAAGTCGATGAGGTTGTTCTTGTCGGCGGATCGACAAGGATTCCCAAAGTTCAGCAACTTCTGCAAGATTTCTTCAACGGGAAGGAGCTTTGCAAGAGCATAAACCCCGATGAGGCTGTCGCTTATGGGGCTGCGGTCCAGGCTGCTATTCTGAGCGGTGAAGGGAACGAAAAGGTCCAAGATTTGCTTCTTCTTGATGTTACCCCTCTCAGCCTTGGGCTTGAAACTGCTGGTGGTGTAATGACAGTGCTGATCCCAAGGAACACGACGATTCCCACCAAGAAAGAGCAGATTTTCTCGACTTATTCCGACAATCAGCCTGGGGTTTTGATTCAAGTCTACGAAGGTGAAAGGGCTCGAACTAAAGACAACAATCTGCTGGGTAAGTTTGAGCTAACAGGGATTCCACCGGCACCGAGAGGAGTGCCTCAAATCAATGTCTGTTTTGACATCGATGCGAATGGTATCTTGAACGTATCTGCGGAAGATAAGACTGCAGGAGTGAAGAACAAGATAACAATTACAAATGACAAGGGAAGACTGAGCAAAGACGAGATAGAGAGAATGGTGCAAGAGGCAGAGAGGTACAAGGCAGAGGATGAGGAAGTGAAGAAGAAGGTGGAGGCCAAGAATGGGCTGGAGAATTACGCTTACAATATGAGGAACACCGTGAAAGACGACAAGTTTGCTGGGAAACTCGACCCCGCCGACAAACACAAGATTGAGAAAGCCATTGATGAGGCAATTGAGTGGCTTGATGCGAACCAACTGGCTGAAGTTGATGAATTTGAGGATAAGTTGAAGGAATTGGAAGGGATATGCAATCCAATTATTGCCAAGATGTATCAAGGTGGTGAGGGCGGAGATGTGCCGATGGGTGGTGGTGCTGAGATGCCTAATGGCGGTGGGAGTGGTGGTGCTGGGCCCAAGATTGAGGAAGTGGATTAAATTTAAGTGTCGTCAGTTGCCTTGGATATGAAGGTAGTTGGTGTTATCTCTATTTCCCATATGTTTGTTTTGGTTTGGACTTTGGATAATGTACTTACTATGTTGAGGGTTTTAAGTGAGATGCATAAATGAAAACTTTGTAGATGTAAAACAATATCATGCAATAAAAGCTTGGAAAATTTTAGTCTTTTTCTTGCAAAAATTCGATACAAGCCTAAGAAAAAAACGCAGCCTTAGAGAACTCTGACGTGTCACACTAGCTTTCATTGTTTGAAATTATGCAGTCAAGGATTGTGGATGAGATTTGAGGAAATTGAAGACCATTGAGTTAATGATTAAGAAATACATAGCAAAAATCCTTCAAGTGAAAGGCGATAAAGAAGGGTTCGAAAGAAGCTGAAAGTGGTGGCCGACTCCTTCAAGGTGCTTGACATCTGAAGAGCCAAATCCTTTACATTGTATATATGGTTGTTTAAGTTGAGCATCGTCATCATCAAACTTTATCATTTACAATTTTTCAATCAAAGGCTTCCTCTAAAAAACTCACAATGTCTACTGTTTCTTGCATCTGATTATTTCTGGATAACATGAAAATAACACATGCACGGATTACCGGATCTATTTTACGAGCATGGAAATCTTTTGCAGAGTGATCTATAAAAGAAGAGGTTTACTCCAACATTTATTTACAGAGATTACATCATTTTCATCTTCTAAGTGATCAGAAGTTGAAAATTTTACATACATTGTCCAAGCACACAACCTCAATGGGAAAACCTGAAATTTCATAAATATGAGGGGGAAAACCTTGAAATCCCAAAAACATACTTAAATGGGACTCGAGCAACACGAAAGTGGTTGAAAAGGGTCCTCAACAATCATTGAACTGCCAAGATATTAAGAAAAAAGGTGTTGGAGACAACTCCAGTGCAGTGGAGGCCGGAGGGAGATAGCAAAGAAACATACCCGACCAAGTCCAAGACATTAAGAAAGCCTTCTGATCTGGGTGGCAAAAATGATTGAACTGCCATGTACGGCCTGCCCAAAAAGCAATCATAATTTAAACACCTCGACAATCAACAGGTTACAGGAGCAATGGTACCCATAAAAAACGATATTGAAAAACAGAACTTCCCATAGACATTATTCTCAAATGCGTACATGCCAGAATGTTCCTAAAAAGAAAAGAAAAAAACTATTAGAACCACTTTCATTACAAGATATTTCAATCATGGCACTGAGTAATTAGCGGCAAATGTTTGGTATCCTAGAGCTGATTTATCTTTACAAAAATTGTAATGTCCAATCATAAGTAATGAATCAGAAACCAACCTCTTTGCTTGATAGAATAACTGGAAGAACCAGCAGAGTTGTCTTGCTTTCACCTGTATTGAGATCCCAAAGCTTAATCTTTACATATAAACCATTGAAACAATCAATAATAGGATATCCCAAACAAGCAGAAAGAAATCAAGAGTAAATTGAATAGAAAAATAAATTCAAAGGCAACAAATTGACCTCAGAAGATTGTTCTCCTGCAATAGCCACATATTTAAGTCCTTCAACAGATGTTTCTTCTGTCAATCCAACGTGCAAAGGATCTAGTAGAATACCAATGAAATTTTAGCAAAATCAACAAGCCGTTGGCATGTAAATGTGCTGGGAAATATAGTAAAAAGAGTAGTGGCAAGCGAAATTAATGGCAATTTTGCCACTTAAAAACTACTAGTCCTGCACAAAAGGTCAAAAGTAGGATGGTCTTGGCACATACAAAGGTATATCTAGAATCAGGCCCCATTATGAGTTGTTTTGAGAACCCATCCTCCTAGTTTAGATAACAGCTTAACAACTCAAAAAGACCCAACTTGCTATATTTTTAGACTTCAACAAGGAAAACCAAAAGAATTGAGCCTAGAATATGATGTAGTAGAAGAAGCGATTGCTCTGAAATTGCAAGTAGGAAGGTTTAAACGACGGTAAGAGATACAAAAATGAAATATTACTACAACCATTTCATATCCACATGAAATTTCTATCATTTGTTTTTTACTTTATAAGAGAGCACGTTCATTGCCAGATAAATTGTGTCCTGATGATAAATATTGATGGAAAAAATAAAAGAGTGGTCATTGGAGTCTATTTCTGAATCTAGAAACCTATCGAGAGAATCTAACACCGTAGAGAGAAGAATGAGTTGTTAACAATATTTATGTCTAGATTCTAAAAGTGGCCTAAAGCGCATAGACTAACCTACAAATGTGTTGGAACACTCTTTTTGGTCTTTTTCCCTCTTCCCTCTTCTATCATTGGGAAGTTCTATATTAACTGTTTCATCATTCCCTTGCTTTGTATTAGCAATAGGTTTCTTCACTAAAGAGAGCTTGCAAAAGTAGTAAGAATTTGTCCTAATTTGTAAGTGAAGGTGTCCTGTTAAGAACCAAAATAGTAGCAAGGTGATATTTATGAACAAAAATTGCTGGTGGATAGCATCACAACCAAAAAAATAAGTCATGAAAGAATGCTAGTCATCCCTAATTTGGTTTGCATGCCCATGAAGCTCTGGTTAACAAAAAACAAAGAAAGCTTAAAAATCAAATAATGCCTTAAATAAGGGGAAACAAAAGAAGCTAGATGGTGAATTTTTTGAAACAAGATAATAGATAGGGCAATCTACTCACTTACAACATCAAGATAACGATTGAGAGACTCAGTTCTCCATAATTTCAACTTTCAAAAATTATTTTGTTATACCCCTAATAAATTATATGAGATCCACTAATTTCACTAAACTTCCCCAAGAAGCTCCTTCTCAAGGAAGCTTTGGGCACCTATATAATGGGTACATTCCCATCAAAAAGGGGTCTCTCCCGCCGATGATGGCACCACCACTCGATATGTCTACCTTGCGGCTCTCGGCCCCAATTCAATCAGGGGTGAACCGTCCGATTCTATAGTCCACCACTGCCTACCGCGACTCTCCGCCCGTCCCACAGCGAGTGAACTACCAAGCCTCGGCGCCAAACCTTTCTCCGGCCCTCATCTCCACCCCTTGTTTGGAGTCGGCCAAAATCAGCATCAACATATTTAAAAAGAAAACACTTGAAAGGAAAAGAATCTAATCATTTAATCTATAAATTATTGTTTCCATAGGTTGACATACTTGCCAATCAAAATTTTAAAAACAGTATGGATTGGTAAAGTTCATAGTTCATAGCATTGAAATTCGTGCATTTTATCAATATAAAGATTAGGCAACCATGTTTCCCTGTGATACTCAAACTGCTCCAGAAAAAGACCAATAAGACAGCACATTGATACCATTTTCAATGAAGAATAATTATGAAGTGATTGATTACCTTGGGAGACCTCCCTCTTCTATGTCCCAACACTTCACAGTTCCATCCCTTCCCTGACTACACATGTTATAGAGGAAAAAATTGTTTAGCTTATGATTCAAGAAACCATACATATAAAAGAGGAAAACCACCTTATAATTTTGTTGGTCCCCAACAACTATAATCTCATGCACAGCGCTAAGAGCCCTGCAAAGAAACAAAACAATTAATCAGCCAAAAGAAGAGGAAAAACCAAAGTCGGTGAAGTAACAAAGGCGTGAAAGGAAATGAGAAATGAAAAGAAAGACAACAAACCATGAAGATGATACCGTGCGATGTTGAATCGTGTCCCAAATCCGAAACTCACCATCTGAAGAGCTGAAATAGAACAACACCCATTTGTTTTGAGTTGAAACAAAAATAAGGGTAGTTTTATAGTGATTAGTGAGGCCTTTACCTTGCAGCTAAAATGAGGTGAACTTTTACACAAATTTTTAATTAAGGTAAAATTTATACAAATTCTTACTCAATAGCAAGAATTTAGATTATAATGTAAGAATTTGTGTTTGTGTAGTCACACAAAATAGTTACATAAATTTTACTCCGTTAATAAAAATTTTAGTAAAATTTAGTTAATTGTATTTTAACCGTATCCTAAAGATGTATCACCTTAGCCTTTCCCCAAAATAAAGGAATGAATCAAAAAAGAAAGGCAAAATGACAAAAGATGCCCCCAACGTTTACATGTTTTGTCATTTGGCTCCCTATTCTTTTTTTTGGTCCAAAGATGCCCCCAACGTTTGCTTGTTTTGTCATTTGGCCCCCTATTCTTTTTTTTGGTCCAAATATACCCCCAACGTTTCATTCGTAGTCCAAATATGCCCCCAACGTTTCAATTTGGTCCAAATATGCCCCCGTTAGATGGAAACTGTCAGTCAACTAACGTTCAACAGCTGATGCTGACTGGACTTGCCGCGTATTAAGATCTGCTGATGCCACGTCAAAATTTTTTTATAAGCTGTTGACCGTCAGTTGATTGACAGTTTACACCCAGCAGGGGCATATTTGGACTATGAATGAAACGTTAGGGGCATATTTGGACCAAAAGAAAGAATAGGGGGCCAAATGACAAAACAAGCAAACGTTGGGGGCATCTTTGGACCAAAAAAAAGAATAGGGGGCCAAATGACAAAACATGCAAACGTTGGGGGCAAAATTAAGAAAAGAAGTTGAGGATTTACCCGGTGAATAAAAATGGTCTCGAAGGATGAAAACAAGCACCGGATACGGAAGCGCGGCGGCCACTTAGCACAGCAACCAGGTCAGGCGGTGGTTTCATGCTCTTAGAGCCCATTTCTTTAACAAAATAGCGTATTGCGCCAGAATAACCCTAATTAGCTAATATCCTTCAAATCATCATCTTTATTCAGTAAATATAACAAAGTTATCCTAAGGAAACCTTGTAAAATTTTAGTTTAGTATTAGCCGATCCAAATATTTTCCGTTAACCACACTTGGTGTTTAAATTAAGCCCCAAGAGACATCTTAATTTTATACTAAAAAAATACATAAATTTCAAATTAGTTAATTAGCTCACTCATCCAACGATTCAAAAAATGTGTAAGTAATTTGATCCTATCCCTATATATATATATATATTCTATTCTCTCAATTCTCTTTCTCTGTTAACTTTTTCCCCTTCAGTTTCATTCTTTCTTTGTCACAATTCATCGAACATTTGATGAGCATCTGAAATCACAACAAAAGCTCTTTTTTTTGTCAGTGAACAGAGCCTTTTTTATTCAGTTCCTTCTAAAAAATGGTTCCTTTTAAAAATTTCCGAGTTGTGCCCAATAAAAGAAGAGCTTAATTAACAATAAGAAAGCCCTATCTCCCGTTATTTGAGGTTGTCCTTGTTTCGCTACTTCTTTCGAAAAGTGAATTTTCAATTATAATTCTATCTCTCTCCCGCCCAATTAGAGTTTAGAAAATAAAGAAATCAGAAATTGTTAACGTTCTCAGATCCGATTCAATACTCTCATCGAGAGAAAAAATGGCTTCAACATTCAGTGGCGATGAAATTAAACAGTACAAGATAAAGATGAGGGGTTGGTGTGGCGTCGATGGGTGTGATGAGGCCAGAACTGATGATGAAGTCGATCGTCTTTGTGGTTATGGCTGGTGTTCTCGGTATTTATGGCTTGATTATTGCTGTTATCATTAGTACCGGAATTAACCCAAAGGCTAAATCTTATTACCTTTTCGATGGATACGCTCATCTCTCTTCTGGTCTCGCTTGTGGACTTGCTGGTCTTTCCGCTGGTATGGCTATTGGGATCATTGGTGAATGGTGATGCTGGCGTTAGGTAATGCTTTTTATCTTCGGTTAAACAATTCAGTTTCTGTTTACTTGGTTTATAATACATGGTCACATCAGTTTATTGCATTTTCTCTATACAAAATCCGTATTATATCTGGGGTTTTGATGTTAACCCTGCCAAGTTACTTGATTGCTTGGGCAGGAAAGATGAATCTTGTTTAAGAATTATTATTGTTTTCTAGGTCCGTAAATGAGACGAGGCAGATCGCGAGCTATTCGAGCTCGACTCAATAAAAGTTCGACTCGGTTGAACTTGATTCAAGCACTCGGCTCGAATTTATAATATGTTAGTTTAATTTTTAGTTTAACTTTCTGTATATTTTTATGTGTACTCTTTTACTTCGACTAGGATTAGGAGTTTTTAATGAGACACATGTAAAATATTTTTTTGTATGATTCTATCGATAATGAAATGATGCAATTTGATCAATAATAATAAACGAGTCAAATTGCTAGCTACTCGAGTTCGACTCGGTCAAAGTTCGACTCGATTGGACATGACTCGAGTTCGAACTCGACTCGAGTTTTTAACGAGCCGATTCGAACTCAGCACACTCAAGCTCGAATTCTTAACAAGCCGAGTTAAGCCCGGCACTACTCGGGTTCGACTCGGCTGAGCTTGACTTGGCTCGTTTACACTCCAATTTCTATCCCTGAAACTAGTGCTATATTGCTCGTATTCATTTCGTATGCCAGTATTCATTTTGTTTAAGATGATATTCATTACTATCATTGTTCGTTTACTTTTGCAATTGGTATTACTTGGAACCTCATCTTATTGTTGAATTGAACTTGCAGAGCTAATGCAGAACAGCCAAAGCTCTTTATTGGGATGATCTTCATTCTTATCTTTGTCGAGGCATTGGCACTATTCGGCATTATTCTCTCTTCCAGAGCTGGTCAGTCAGGAGTAGAGTGATAGAAGGCCGAATTAGTCGGTGACTCTTATGGTTGGTTGTGGTTCCTGAAGAGTTGTTCAATACTTTCTTTCTTTCGCTGGTCAGAAGTATATATAAGTTTTGCTCATAAAATTTCTTGGCTGCCCAGATTGAGAAATTCCAAGGGGCTGATGATAGTAATAGTAGATTGATTAGATATATGTTAGTTGTTTCATTTATGAAGTTATGTACTTGTGGATCCTATTTAAACCTTGTAGACTTGCTGCTTGCAGTTATTTCTTTTGTCGGGTTCTTTTTTAATTGTTTCTAAATGCTGAGTTTGGTGTAAATATGTTGAGCTCCGCTACAAGCTTAAAAATATTCAGGAAATTCAATGGCACAGATAGCAGTTTCTCATTTTTTCTATTTTTGCCTCGGGGTGTAAACCAATTCTTTCGAATATGAAATTGAACATAACTGTGTGACCTAAAACTAAAAGCATACGTCTTTCTCGGTGGATCTAGGGCCTTTTCGGTTGGTGATGTGCATGTTTCAATGGCCTTCACTCCAAGCCCTTGGGTTTCGTGGCGGTTTCTCCCGTCCGCCAAGGCTTTTCGGTTGGTAGACTCTGTTTGTTTTTTACGTGCGGCGCCGTTCCTTTGCCTGAAATGTCTTCCGCTGCCTTGTAACTTTGTCGATCAATTAGGCTTTTTTTTTCTCCGACTATGTCTTCCTGGAATGGGTCTGGGCCTCCATTGGTCTTGTTTCTGCAGGCACTTCTAGCCTTTGCTATGTTCATATGGGTCTTGTCGCCCAATGTAACTTTAACCCTTTATGAATGAATGAAGTTTCATTCCCATGTAAAAAAAAAACCATACCATTAGTCCTAAAGTATTAAAGTTAAATTTTAAACTTTCTATGTATAGAGATAAAATCTAAAACTTGAAAAATAATTGCAAATTACCTATATTGGGCCGTGCTTAAAATACCATATCTGCTTTTTGAGTTTGGTTACATTGTTGGATTAAAGAAGGTGTTGATTCAGTTTCTTTATTGATGAAAGCTCATCTGCAATGTTGTCTCTCAAGTCTCACCTCACCCTTATCGGTTTCATTGTTAGAGAAGATTCTTTGCCTCAAAACTTTTTATCATAGCTAGTTACTGGTTGAGGTAAATAAAGTTTGGGCCTCCTTTTGACAGTGACATGTCAACAGAGAGTACAAGTAAAAAAATTAATAAATAAGGTGAAAGGATGCAAAAGTGTATCACCTGCTCTGCTCAGCTCTGCATTGCACATGCTAGTTAATAGCTGCGCCATCTTTGCATTATTGGCGACTTTGGGACAGGGAAGTGTCATGTATTTTACTACTTACTGCAACTTCACCCCTCCCTTGTTCAATTTGAATCCTGCTGATTGGAAATCCACCTTCTACTTACTACAACTCTCTGCTGCTTCTGACCTCACTATTTACTCATCTGCCCTATCAATTATTTACATCTTTGCCGTTGGAGATGGCAATCATATCCTCCGAATTGAATTATTTTGGGTCTATTTGATTTTGATTCAATTCACATCAGATTTAGTTTGGGTTTACGGTAAATTAGTTCGAGTCAGGTATTAGTTCAAGTCAATTTTAAATCAGTTCAATATTAAATCCATCTGTTTTTAGGTCGGGTAAATTGACCTAATATTAGTTTGTGTTCTCTTTAAATTTTAGGATCATTCAGCTTTCATGGCCCCATTTATTTATAGTTTCACTTTTAACATCCATTGTTGTACAGTGAAGGGTTTGTTTCTTATATTCTTTCACGAGAACAGATAAGTGACGCCAACAGGGACGGACCCACGTGCCCCCTCAACTGTCCATCAGAATCCGACGTGGCCACTCTAACTTTCGAAAACGTCAAATCCCGACAATCTCAAGGGCCCTGACGCCAACTTCGCTTTTTCCCAATGACTCGCTTAACGGCTACTTCTCCCCATTCCCCTCGATTCTTGCCACGTGTCTTTTCCAGTTTAGACGTTGTGCTTTTGGCGGGATTTTACCTGCTGGGTCCTCAAACGACGTCGTCTAACTCGTAGTAATAAAGAAGGGAGACAAGAATTAAAATCTAACACGGAATGCTGGTAATGAAGGAGAAATTTGCAATTAAACAGTACAAGATAAAGATGAAGAATGACTTCTTCTGTGAAGTAGTAATTCTATCACAAAATACAAATTAAAAAAAAAAAAAAAAATATCAAAGTGGAGAGTGTAGAGAGGTCGTTGGATCAGCTGAAGATGGGATTTCTGGTCCAACTCTGCAACCTTCCAACATGAAAACGATGTCTGCCATTGCTGGCCTATCGAGTGGCTCAGCTGCTGTGCAAAGGAGTCCCACTTTGACCCCTAGCAAGAACTCTTCCCACTCTGATGATTCAGGGTCTAACTCGAGCAGCCCCGGCTCTAGCAACTCTGAGATTTGCCCTTTCTCCAATTGCTTTTTCACCCATTTCACAATGTCTTCATCTTCACTAAACATCACCGGTTTTCTTCCCGTAAGAATTTCCAACAGCACGATCCCAAAGCTGTACACATCGGCTTCTTTGGTGGGTTCTCCTGTTAAAACAGCTTCCGGTGCTACATACCCTAGGGTGCCAACTGGGGTTGAAGATGATGAAGCATCAGCTGGGTTTGCTATTATGAGTTTCTCGAGTCCGAATTCGGATAAATGAGCTTCGAAATCAGCATCGAAGAGGACGTTTTGCGGTTTGACATCACCGTGGACTATTGATAAAGAATGCAAAAATGCTAGGCCACGAGCAATGCCAAGGGCGATGAGATGAAGCATTGGCCAATTGAGCATATGTCCCTCTTGGTGAGATGCTTCTTGGAGGAGGGTAGCTAGGTTTCCATTAGGCATGTAGTCATAAACAAGGAGTCTTAAATCCGGTGGTCCAGCATAGTAGCCTCTTAGGACTGTTATGTTTCGATGCTTTACCTTCCCCAACAATTCAGCTTCTTTTCTAAAGGTAGCTTCATCCATCGATCCATCAACGAGACGACGGATAGATAGGACCATACCGTCTTGAAAGGTTGCCTTGAAAACAAGTCCATATCTTCCCCGACTCAAGATATTTTCCTCGTCAAATTGCCTCGTCGCTTCAAGTGTCTCCGCTAGCGTTATCTTGTTATTGAACATGACTAGTTTTGGACCTCCATTTTCACCACTTCCATGACTCTGGTCAGCTCCTGAGCTTGCAGGAGCCGGACTCCTCTTCTTCTCCTCTGTTGCCCATCCTCTCAGCTTTTGCCACCACCGTATAAGGCTGTAAACATACCCACAACAAAACACTGCAAAAACACAAGCTCCGCCGACAACCATAACAATCAGTAAAACCAGCTTCCTCTGCTTTCTTTTTCTTCCATTTGCACACTCTCTTAATGGCTTACCACATAGTTTTGCATTCATTGAAAATACAGCAGCATCATTGAACCGAGAACCTAATGCATCCGGAATCTCACCTTCAAGATTATTTCTAGTCAAATTCAAGTACTTCAAGCTAGACATGTTTGAAAATTTTAATGGAATGGCTCCACTCAATCTATTCGACGAAAGATCCAAAGTTGTTAAGTTGGATAGTTTTGACAATGAATCTGGTATGGTACCTGAGAGCTGATTTCCATCCAATAACAAAGTAGTCATAGAGGAACATTCGGAAATTTCCTTTGGGATTGCACCAGATAACTTATTGGAACCCAAGTCAAGCTCTTTCAAATGAGATAATCGAGAGAAATCACCAGGTGGATTACCCTTCAATTGATTTGAACGAAGCTGGAGCACTTCAAGATCAGAACAGTTACCAAGCTCCGCCGGAATCCTACCAGAAACTCTATTGTGGGACAACGAAAACACAACTAACGACTGCAGAAACCCATAGGTACTCGGAATCCGACCAGTGAATTCATTAGCACTAAGATTCAAGTATTGTAAACCAGCCAAGCTGCTAAAACCTTCAGGAACATCACCAGATAACTTGTTTTCTTCTAAAGCAACAACCTGCAAGCTTGGCAACCCAAAAAGTTCAATAGGCAACTCACCGGAAAGCTGTTGTTTACTCAAATCAAGAGACTTTAATTTCATCATACTCCCAATATTCCCAGGAATCCTCCCTGAAAACCCGCAAGCACTTAAATTTAAAACCTCCAAACTAGATAAATCCGACAACCCATTAGGAATTTCCCCAGAAAATTTGTTGCGACTGAGATTTAAAGAAGTCAAATTACCCAACCGGATTATATCTTCCGGCACGGTTCCGGTCAAGTTATTTCCACTCAAGCCCAATGTTTCAAGCCCTGAAATGCTCCCAAACCCGAACGGAATTGAACCGGAAAATAGATTTCTCCCCAAAGATAGGCTTCTCAAGCTCCTCATTTGACTTAATAAGACCGGTAATTTACCGGAAAATCGGTTTCCTTCGAAATCAACCACTTTTAAAGAACTGCATTGTAGGAGTTGACTGGGAACCGAACCGGTTAGCGAGTTGTTGGCCAGTCTAAGCTCTTGTAAGTTGAAAAGGTTGCCGATTTCGACTGGTAGTAAACCGGTAAAGAAGTTTCCAGAAACATCCAAAATTCGCAACGTGGTCAAACTGGTCAACCAAGATGGAAAAACGCCATGGATATGATTCTCGTGAAGGTCCAAAACCTTCATAACCGCCACGCAACTTCCATTATTTCGCGGCTTAAGAACTTCCGTGAACTCATTGAATCCTAGCTGAACGATTCTCAACGACGCAGTTTTGTTCCCCGATGATTTACAGAAAACAGTTTCAGGAACCGGGCCGGAAAGTCCGTTACGCGATAAAGCAAGCACTTGAAGATTCGGAACCGCGACAATGCTTCCCGGAAGCAGTCCTTTAAGCATATTATCTTCGGCGCTCAAATGTATCAACGAAGAACAGTTGGCTATAGCCGACGGCAATGTTCCGTACAACTGGTTCGAGTCGAGCCAAAGGGACTCAAGTTGTTGGAGTTTTCCGATACTCGCCGGAATTTCACCGGAAAACCGGTTGTATGAGAAATTTAAGACTTGTAGTTGAGATTGTACCGTGAAATTCGACGGTATATCCCCCGAGAAATCGTTTGAGGACAAGTCCAGGTACCGGAGGGACGGCAGAACTGCGGCGGTGATTTTACCGGAGAGATAATTATGAGCTACATTGAGGACTTGTAAATTGGAGAGGTTGAAAATGGAATGCGGGAGGTTCCCAGAGAGTGAGTTGTACTGTAAGTAAACGACGCGTAAAAGAGCACATTGAGAGAGCGCGTCCGGGATGGAGCCGTTGAAGTTGTTAGAATGGAGGCTTAGTTTGCGTATCTCACGTAGGTTGGATAGCTGATCAGTGAGTCGGCCACCGAGTTGAAGGCGAGGCAAGCGGAGCTCCAGGACTCGGTTGTTGTAACAGACAATGCCACGCCAGTCGCAGGGAGCTGACGGCGTGGATGGGTCCCAACCATCGAGGGCGCCAAGTGGGTCGCTGAAAACGCTCCGTTTGAACGACGTCAGCGCTCGGATCTCGGATAAAGCGACGGCGCTGTGATTTTGGGCGTAAGAAGATGGGAGGAGGAGGGTAAGGAAGAAGAGAAGGATAGGCGTTATTTCCATAGAGAAAAAACAGAGTTTGGTTCTGGGGAATGGCAAAGTGGAGAGCTTTAGAAATGGTGGAGGAACAGAGGGAGCGTGTGCTACCACCGACTCACTGTAAAGATTGAAGCTTGATAGAAACGACGCCATATATGTTGCGTTACAAAGGTGCGTTTTTTTACTCATATAGAAGGAACCTTTAACCGAAATGAAAAGTGTTCTCTTTTTTAATAAAAATTGTTCTCTTTAAAATACCTAAATTAAAAAAAAGTCAAAATCTAATTTTAGTACCTACACTATATTCAATTTGACATTTTAGTCTACGTACTTTCATTTTATATAATTTTCTCTTTCTTTTTTGTAATTTATACCTGAGTTAATTGCACCATATGTCATCAAATTATGGCTCTAATTTTAAATTATTCTCTAAATTTTTAAACATTTCAATTTCACCTTCAAATTATGACTCATTTTAAGTTGACCTTAAACTATTGAACATTCCAATTTCATCGCCAAACTATGACTCGCAATCTACTGTTGTTCCCAAACTTTTGAATGTTATAATTCAATCATAAAATTAACAATATATGCTAACCATATTCAATGTTAATAAAATCATTATAAAAATTGTTGATTGCATATAAACCTTGATGTGTATTATGTAATAATTTGATGCGATGTAAACAATTATTTGATGATAAAAGCGAAATGTTCAAGAGTTTAAGGTTTAATTTAGATTGAGAATCATAATTTAGGAATAAAATTAAAATGTTGAAAAGCGTGAGGACTAATTTAAAATGAGAGTCACAGTTTAAGGATAAATTAAAACATTCAAAAGTTGAGGGACCAATTTAAAATAAAAATTATAACTTAAAACATGTGGTGTAATTAACTCTTAATACCGTTAATAGTTTTACCTGGTTGATTGATATGTTTTTTTCTTCTAAAAGTACGAGAGTCCTTTCCTACTAATTGACAATTACAAAAGTGATACATCAAAATTATTCTAAGCCAGAAGTAGACTTAGACAAACCACACAAAGATTAGAATTTAAGTTAAAAATAAATCTCGATAGAGTTCAAACCTGGTTTTAAGTAGGATTGAGATCAAGTTTAGGTGTTCAAAGTCCTAAGGTTTCAATCTTTCCAGTCAGTTTTGATATTTGACAATGTGCACACACACCATGTTAATTGTCAGATTTAAAATTCTTTCTAAACATCCTCCGCTTTTCTACTGAAACATTGGTTGAGTTCGTTTAGAAAGAATTCTAAATCTGACAATTAACATTATTTTTAATGGTATTAGTGATTTGAATTAAGACTTAATATTAATAAATATAGAAATATCAAATTAAACTAAAAAATATATAGAAACTAAAGTTCAAATCAATAACGGTACAAAGATGAAAAACCAGTAACGAATAAGAACTATTTTTTTTCTTTGTTCGGTGTGTCATGTATGCCTCAACTCTAAAAAATCAAACCGCACATATAGTCTTAAAGCCTAAAACAAAATCATACACTTTAAACCTTAAATATTAAACTCTAAACTCTAATACTAAAATCCAATTCTTCCATTTTTAGTGTTGAGATATACATAAAAAAAACACCAATAAAAGATAGAATATTTTTATTCGGAATAAAAAGAATTCTAATGCTTATGGTTATGGTTATGGAGTTGTGCTTTTTAGGATTGCCATAGAAATTAAAAGGCAGTTTTAAAAGGGATCACTTGAATGGAATCTGAATGTGGTCAAGTGAAGGAGCATATTTTTTTTTGTATGAGAAGGTGATAAGATTTTGAGTGAGTTTAGTTTTACAAATAATTAGTTTTAACCTAGTGATACAGTGTACCAAGGCAGGTTAGTTTTTATATTTAAGCCTTTGAGTTATATTTATCAAAGTGTTCTTTAACAACTGCATATGCATGCAAACAAGGATAGACTGAGGGGGCTGGCGAGGGTGATCCCTAAAAACTTGAAATTTCTATACGATTTAGAAAATTTTTAGAATTTTTTATGTATTTTCTATTAAAAATTTATAAGTTCGCCACCCTAAAAATTTATAAGTTCTCCCCCTAGCTTAAAGTCTTGCGTCCGTACTTGCATGCAAATAAAAGTGTGATCATAAATACAATTGGGTGCACCTAATTAAATCTTCACATGGGAAGGGGATTTATATCTTAATTTTTATCATTATTCTCTTAAAATCATTAATTAATAGGAAATAAAGATATTGATTATCTTTTGAAAATTTTAATTTGTTTAGCAGACATAGTTTTGAGGATTCCTTTGTTTCCTTTTGTCCTTCCCTGTATTCAGTTCTTTGAGTCTTAAAATTTGCAATGCAGAAAACACGCAGCCAATGCCCAATCATTACTATAAAAAATATTATTAAAAAAAGTGTTTTAAGAATTTCCTTTTATAACAAATTTATCACTTAGCTGTTACTAATGTAAATAATGATTACATAACATTAAATAAACATATATGATTTACTAAATAAAAATTCTATCGCGCTCGACGAGCACCGATAAACATTATTAGTTTAGTTTATAAAGATTTAAAATTTAAAAGACTCAATATATAATTATAAATTATTTAAAAATTAAAATGTAAATTAATTAAAATATATTATTTTATTTTTAATTTTCTTTCTAAAATAGATCAAAATACCTATCTACCCTTAAATTACGAAACTCTAATTTTTGTTTATTTGAAATCTATGTCCCCGCCGCTCCTGCACTGTTGCCGTTGAGCCTTGCCGCGGTTTCCTGTGAATGAATTCCCGTGAATTATAGTGACGTTAAGCCTTTTTTTTGCATTTGTTCAAATGAATTCATCCACTTGAATTCACAAAGGAATTTTTGTGCAGGAGGTATGCACGCATTCTGTTTTTTGAATTCGCAAAGGAACATTAACCATGATTCATTCACTTGAATTCCAGTGAATTTTTATGCATTTGATCAAATTAATTCATTCCCGTGAATTCCAGTGACGTTAAGCCTTGTCGCGGTGGAAAACGACGGCCATGCAGGAGTGGCGAGTATGTGGTCGACGGCAGAGGTTAGCGGCGGTGACGGCTGTTTGTATTTTAAATGAACAAAAATTAATGTTTTGTTCATTTGGGGTAGATAAATATTTTGATCTATGTTAAAAATAAAATGATATATTTTAATTAATTTACATTTTCATTTTTAAAAAATTTAATCTTTTAGATTTTTAATCTTTATAATTAAATTAATGGTGATCATCGGTACTCGTCATTAGTGGTATTCATCGGTGCTCGTCGAACATGACAAAATACAAGATTAAAAATACATGATCGATAGAATCAACGTGGCTGCAATGAAATTTTGGTTTAGAATGAGACCCATGGAAGGGGGTGCTAATTTGGAGGTGAAGGTTGTGGAAAATTATAGTTTCTTGCATTCTTCCTACGTGCCAGTGTTAAGGCAGATTAAGTCTGTTAAGCTGCAGAGGTTTAGCCGTGAGAAAACAACAGAGAATGCGATAAAAGATGTCAGTTTAAATTTTAAATGAACAAAAATTAGTATTTTATAATTTAGGGATACATAGGTATTCTGATTTATGTTTAAAAGAAAATTAATATATATATATATATTAATAAATTTATCTTTTAAATTTTAAATAATTTATAATTATACGTTGTTCTTTAAATTTTAAATCTTTATAGATTAAATTAATAGTGTTCATCGGTACTCGTCGAACATTGTTAACTTTTTTATAAAAATAAAGATGATTCTAGTTTCTACAAGGTTGGTGTTCACGGGCATAAACCATTTTGCTTCAAGTGTGAGCAAAGCTGCATATGAAGACGAGATTTTGGATATGGCAAAGTCAGATTATGAGTTAATCACGTTGACTCAGTTTTCATGGATTAAAGTTACAAGAAACGACTTCAGTTCATCATTCCCTAACCGAATAGTCCTTCAATGGATTTTAAGTTTAGTGTGTAGGGTTTAGATTTTAGGGGTTAAATTATTTTTAATTAAAATAGTGTAAATTGAAATATGTGTAAATAATAATGGTTTTTTTTTCTTGAATTAAGACAAAATTGTTTGAATGTGCAAATGTGGAGGACTAAATGTGTTATTAAATAAAATATTTTAACTGTCATGTCATCCTTTTAACGATTGTTAACGACCCAGTGATCAATTTGGAGCAAAACTAAAAGTTTAATTGTAACATTGAAATAATTGAAAGTTTAATCACTAAATTAAATAATTTATCAAAATTCAATTATCATTGGTGTACTTTACCCAAAAAGAAAAAAAAAATCTGAAAAAGTAATATAAAAATTGTTTTTTAGATTTTATTCTAAAAAGGATAATAACTTTTTTCTGTCACCATGATTTTAAAAATAATTAAAATAATTAATGATAAGCGGTGCACATAATTAGTGGTACATAACTATACATGACGTTTATTGTAGAATCATCCATAAAAATAATATTTAAATCAACTCAATATTTATTATGAATAATAATTAAAATATTTGAATCAATACAAATAAATCTCATTTATAAATGGATTATATTTTAATATACAAGTTGTGTAAAAAAAATTTACATAACAATTCATATTTAAACTATAAAATTTAAAACATATATATCTAACACTAACTCTCTAAATACTAAATTTAAACCCTAAATCCACTGTCTTAAACCTTAACCCATAAACTCTAAGTTTAAAAACGTGTATAAATTAAAGTTTACACAAACTATATACGAAAGTTTTTTTCTTTATAAATATCCGAATTTACATTATCCATAATCTTGGTAAGATAGTGAAGAGAAAGAGAAAATTAAGTAATAATTTCAATAATAGATAGGCAGAGGATATTTTTAGGAGATGTATTCTTTGTAAAACATGTTAGGATGTTATTTTGGCCCATATGCTATTTCTGAGGGAGATGGTCCCCTTATTTGCTTGCCCCAACCTTTATAAAATCCCCGCCCCCGCCGAAAGCACCCCCTCTTTTAGATTTCTTTTATCGTCACTCTTTTCCCACTATAACCCCATTGATAGTATATTTTCATAAGTATTCTAGTTCTGTTAATTAAATACAAGGAGTTGGGTCTAAATCCTATTAATTTATGTTTTTAAAGATTTTGGTTCAGATTGATTAGAACTAAGTTATTAGGATTATAGAGTTTGTGTTGAGTTTTTTTTTTATTTACAAATTTTAAATTTAATTTTAGTCCTACTTAGAGGGGGAAAAGGAGACTCTAAGGAAAGAAAAATGAATGTTCCTAATAGGTCTAGAACTCATGACCTAAGAGAATATTATGAAAAAGAGATAACAGTTTATCAACCGGCCAAATAAACTTGCTTGAGTTTATGTTATTTTAGTTTTTGATTTATCACTTTAAATTTTAATATTTTTAAGTTTATGTTCAATTGGTTCGAGTTGTTGGTGATTCATATGAAATAAGGGTAGGTTGAGTTTAGATTCAGATGAATCAAAATGAGGGTGACTTTGGATGGACAAAGAGGTTAAAAACAATAATGACAATGAAGTTGGTTCCTGTATACGTGAGATTAACAATATCAGTGGGATTGTGCTCAATGTTTACCCATGTACGAGTCAATACAACGTATACGATTAGTCATTAGGTTTGTTTCGATAGAAATTTGAAAAAAAAATACAAGTGAAATTTGTGCAGGAACGAAGCCAGAAATTAAAAGTTAACGAAAATGAGAAAAAAAAACAAAAAAAAAAACTAAAAATGTCACTGATAAGATTCAATCTACGAATTACTCAAAATAAAATATATAAAATTTCACTTATATATTTTACCATTAAGACAAAAACCAACATACAATAATAAAACAAATAAAATAATCTTTAAACTTCAAATTATACACGAGTTAAATAAAAATAAAATAAACTGTAGAGGTGGGCCGCATGAGCCCGACCCTTTGTGACTTCCCCTATGTGTCTGTGTTTGGGTTCAAATGCAGTGGTGACAATAAGGTGAAAAAATGATAATAGGGCATCATACTAAGAAAATGTAATTAAATTTATGTCAATATAATAAATTTATCATTACTAATTAAAATTTAATTAAAATGATAGTAATATATCAAATATTTTTATTTAATATTGATGTAGTTATTAATCATTTAAACGCAACGTACTGAAGAAATTTTCCAACTATATAAGAATATTTTTCAAAAACAATAAAAAAATTCTATATAATATTGACACGTTATTTTATAAATAATTACATAAATTCATTTTGGAAAAATTAGTATTTATAGATAGGGAAATACAAATAATATAATTATAAATGAAATAATGTTTTAAAATTTAATAAAAATCATTTTAATTTTGGTTAGAATGTTGGAATTTTAGCATAGTTTGAGTTGTAAGGTGTCAGTTCTCAAAGTGTACGATGTGCATGATGACCATAAACTCCAGATTCATACGATGTTTAAATCAATATCGAGAGAGAAAAAAAGGAAAATTTATTTTACACAATCATGCAAATTTATATTCTAAAATTTAAATTTTAAATTTTTTAACTATAAACTTTAAATTATAAATCGTATATCCTAAGTTCTAAACCTTAAAATTTAAACCCTAAACATTAATTTTAAATTTTACACATCTTATATATAAAGAAAATTCTTTAATCAAACTCCATATTCATATGATGTACGTTTAAAATAATCACAATTCACAACAAGATAATTTATATAAATCTTATGGGATCGATGAACATGCATTATTCCTTAGGATCACTAGTAATTAGGGGTGATCAAAACTTGACTCGACTTAAAAATTTAAAATTTTCGAATTGACTCGAGGCGAATAAACTCAACTCGTCTTGACTCGACTCGAAAAAATTTCAAATAAAGTTTGAGTTGTAAAATGGAAATTCGAATAACTCAATTTTTTTAGTAATTAGTGTATTCATTTTTAAGTTCGAGTCGAGTGCTTCAAATTTTCTTGATAAATATACCGATATAAAAAATATGAAGAAATATATGTCACACATAAAAAATATATAAAGAAGTATATATGCATATCTTATATGATTAGAGAAAGTCGTTTAAATTAGAATCAAATTGTACTATAACATGATAAATAATTAAATATGTATAAGAACTCGAAAACTCGACTCGAAAAAATTTTGAATAAAATTTGAGTCATAAAATATGACGCGTCAACTCAACTCACGCTTTGCCCCTACTAGTAATTGTAATTCCCAGCAACAATGATATATTAATATATAGTCTATACTCCCAGATTTCCTGTAAAAAATGTTTTGCAAAAAATTTAATTTCCGTTGCCGGGACTTGAACCCAAGTCTTTCGGGTGAGAGCCAAATATCCTAACCAACTAGACTACAACAGAATGATGCATCGTTTAAGATTTTATATATTTGTCTAAATAACTAGTGATGTTTATTGTGTGCTTTCCAACGGTCTAATTTGGTTTTGGTATCTTTACTATACAAAATTTTTGGATTTAACTCCTATAGTTTAATTTGGCATCATTTGGTCAATTTTATAATGTCATTCCTCAATCCAAATAGTCAACACTCTTAACGATTTTCGGTTAAAATGTTAAAGTAGATAAAATCTTTAAAATACTTGTCTCAACATTAAAAGATCCATGTCAGGAAGATGAGTTTCAGTTTAACGTATATAGTTACCACATTATTTTAATTGAAAATGTTAAAAGCCATTAACTATTTGGATTAATTAACTAATGACTATTTACAGATAAAATTATGGCAAATAAACCAAATTCCAACTTTGAGCATAGTAGAGTGATCAAAACCATGATTTCTACATTTTTTCTTCTAATTGTCATTGTGTGTTTGAGTTTAACATAGATAGTATATGACTTTTTTTTTTCCTGGAAAGTTTTCATTGTTGCATGATGAGGGGACTGATCGTGCAGCTGAAAACTTCTGGGCTTGGTTTGTCAAATGAATATGGTCGACTAAAACTGGCCTATCCACAGTGTACTAAGAAAATAAAACCCTTCATGGCAGTCGACACATAAAATACTACTAATATATATGTGTATATCTCAAATTGAATCTGTTACTAAACCTCTGGTTAACTTTATATACAACTTCCGATTTTATATTAAGAGTTGGACAGAAATATATCAACCTAGTGCTCTACCTTCGTCTATTTCAGGGGAGGAAGCACGTGCTTCCAGCCGGAGGATCTTCGGGTTATGGGACGGGGCAAGATGCTGAGTCCGATTACCCCCTTGGGTGCTTGAGCAGGTTCCAAAACCCCCAGCAACTTGGCCACTAGAGCTGCACTGTCCTTCACATGCCGCATGTCCTGCGTCTTTGTCCATATACGTTGCGACAGTTGTAAGCTCCTTTGCTTAGTGTTCAACCCAATTCCCCACTTCGTATACACTTCCTCTTTCTGCTTTTTCGACAACTTCTGTATTTGCTTCCACAACATTTTCCTCTCACCAACCAAACCTTTCGAACTGCCACCACAAAACGAATTCGTTTCAATTCAATCCGGTCAAAATGTTCCTTATTCTAAGTTGCATATGCCTATGGCTCAAACTTGCCCAAGGGTTACTTCAGGTTTTATAATTTAGCTTAGTTTCGATATGATGAATCATGATTTGATCATTCTAGGTCATTTCAAGTTTAAATCGTTTTCATTTTAGGTTTTCGACATTTTATGATTAAACCAGGTTGAATGATTATATTTATTTCTTGAGAGGAATCAGAATTAACAAGTCTAGAGCTAAATGGCATTGTACTGTTCAACTAAAGAAATCTTAAATTTACCCTGAAGCTGCTGTGCCAATTGGACTATCTTTCAAACCGTTACTTCCCGATGGCATTGAGTTCTTTAGAAAAGACAATCTTCTGAACTCTACCTCCATGTAAATGGAATCCGAAGGGTCGCCTTTGAAAAGCATGATGAAATAGGTTCTATGGATTAATGGTACATTGCATGCATCCCAAAGTTCGATTATCTTTCTCTGCAAACTCTCGAATTCAGCAGGCCAACTAGAGTGCAGTTTCACGGAACCGTTAATTTCGACGGAATTCTCGGTCTCATCCTTGGTTTCAGGTGCCTGGAATTCATAATCATTCAAACAGAAAAGGGAAAAATGTTAGCAGCCAATAATCAGTCAGCAACATACCAGGTTTTATTTTACTTTTTGGGATTTTCAGGACAGTTCTTATAGATGCGTGAAGAGTTACTTGCGTACCAAGTATGTTGTATTCACAAACAATATTGCACAAGTATTCATCATTTCATGTGATAAATAAGAAGAATGAAGAAGGGATGAGGTTCATCACCAAATTCATATCAATTTGTTTTTCTGGTCGTGGAGGGAAACTGGCTTCACTATAATTGTCTTCCTCGCCTGTATCTTTCACACTTTGTGCTTTCCCGGAGCTACTGCTAAATGAATTTTCAGAATGACTTCTGGACATCTTTCCACTTCTGTTGTCACCTTTCCGTGCAGAAAGCTTATAGAAGAGGGATTTTGCCCTTTGAAGCAAGTCCTTTTCAAGTGCTGTGGAAGGGGGTATGCTTTCATAATGTTGTCGGTTCTCGAAGTTAGGTGAAGAAGTGACAATCGCCCCGCAACTTCTGCTTCTGCTCATGGTCGTGCTGCCAGAGCTAGTAGCTGCATCTAATGCAAAAGGCAAATCCCCTACAGTGACAAGAACTTTGATGGTCTTCTGCAGCTCCTCTATTCTTTGTTTCAATGCCTCGCAAGTTTCATCTGTATTAACATCACTTGATTGCAATTCTTCCTTTTGAGGAGATGATGCTACATTTTCTTTCATGGTTATAGACATGTCTAATTTCCCTTGATTTTCCTCAGGATTACTGTAGTAGCCATTGTCTTCCTGTTTCTCAATACTCTCTGTCCCAGTTAATTTTCCTTCAATATCCTTGGGAGCAGTGAGGGATAATTTTTCTTCCCTTTCCTCAGGAATAGTAACGGACTCCGACGTGGCTGGTTTCCCTTCCTGTTCCTCGGGACCAATTGATAATTCATTGGTTTTGAATGTTAATTTTCCTTCATGGTTTTCAGGAGTCAAAGAGGAAACATCTGCTTTTTCATTCATCTTAATGTTCGAATCTTCGAATTCAATGCATTGAACTTCCTTGAATTTATCTTCAAGTTCTTCATCCATTATTAGAGCAACCTCCTTGCAGCCGATGCTTGGATCAGGTTCAACCAACATTGGAGTGATGCCACCGGGATGACATTCCTCTTCATAGTTCTCTAGAGGTAGAGGTCCCAGACATTGGATGTTGGTCATAGGCACACTTGGTGCAACAGTATCCCTATGCTTTCTGTAATCAACCATACAGAGAGCATTAGCCACTTCTGGTGAATTTGATGAAGAATATTCTGCACCCGTTAACATTTGAACTTCTCTAACTGATACTAGCAAATTCTCAACTCGCGATTGAGCAAGATCACGTTCCCGAGTCAATTCTTCTATCTCTTTGGACATCTGTAGATCCTCAAAAGAGGAAAAGCAAGGTTAACATGCGTAAATCATTTAACTGAGAGCATACTGCAACTTGCAACTTGCTTTATCTTATTTTCCTAAGTTCTTTTTGTTGCTTTTGTATTTTCTTTTGGATAATAGAAGTTGAACATACAAGTTCTCAATACCAGTTTTAGAATCCAAATACAAATCTAGTGACTACTACAAAAAGCCAGGGTTTATACTGAAATTTTCTTAGATGCGAGATATCATGCTTAAATGAATGGGAAATGGCTTTCTGAAGCCGTATAATCACCTGCTCAATGAGTAGCTCTTTCTCTCTCAACAAACTAGCCGAATCAAGTTGGAGTAGTGATGATCTGAAGCTCCTCATTTCGTTCTCCCGTCTAGCCAATTCTCTTTGCAATTGCTTTACCAATGCCTTATCTGACATAACTAAATTGACTTGTGCATCGGTTGTCACCTCTTTAGCACAACAGGCAAATGAGAGAGTGTTTCTTGATTGTTCAACATGAATACGGTCGGGACTCATAGTGCAAATGATGGCTGTTCTGGCATTGCCTCCTAAGGCATTCTGGAGTATGCGTGTTAGCTTAGAGTCTCTATAAGGTACATGACTGTTTCTTCCTTTGCTGCAAAATATATTTCCATGTAAATTGGCCATAAACAATATATGCTATGTTTATGAGTCAAGGATACAGTCTATAATATTTGTCAATAAAAAAATTTGAAAAAGCCAAGTAACTCAACCTTAGTTTGCGAATCACAGTTCCAAGAGTTAATAAACTTCGATTTATGTGGCAGCCTTCTTTCAATCTTGCACCAGCAGATAAGGTCTGAGAGGCACGCTCGCTTCCAGCTAAATCAACAAAATTCTGTACAAGAAAACCCAAGTTAGACTTTCTCAATGCATTGATTCCCATCTGAAAGAAGACAAGTGCTTTTTCTTGTAAGAAAAGTTAACAACATTATACCACGGAAGCTGCAAGAATGCTAGAATTTTCGGCTCCAGCATAATCACGAGCAGAGCTTTCGATTGCCTGCAAATTACATCATTGAACGCAGCTATAAGACTAGCACAACATAGATAAAGAAAGTTTACTCAAGTAGGGATGCCTACCAGCCGCAAAATCTGATGTGATCTCGAGCTAGTTTCATTCAAAGCAGTCTCTCCTATCTGCCTTTGATCTGAGCAAAAATATGCCAAAATGCATATAAGCTGTCATCCAGAGAACCAAAGAAAACGAGTGAGACCAATGGTGTTTTATAAACATGTCACCTTCACAGATTGCAAGGAGCTCCTGAAGATGTTCCTTGTCTCTTACAGTCTCCTCGGTTAGCCTCTCCACAACGGTTCCTCTCTGTTGAAGTGAAAACATCAAAACAACGCTATAAAAAGTTAATGCACATCTGAAATGATGACCAGAAAGATAAAGGGGGGAATTTTTACCTCTGGATCATCTAGGAGTCTGAGTGGGGTACTATCCGAGCTAAGGAGGTCTCTCACAGCTTCATTATATATCTCCATAGCTGAGAATTTCACCAAAAATTCTCTTTCTTGATGCTAAGATATTGATCAGAACAGAATGTCATTTCCATTCCACATAAGAGTATAAAAAGGTGATCCAAAATTTATCATTACCCTTTCAATGTAGTCATATATATCCGCCACAGCATAATCCGTGATCCCCTTCATCGTATATGTCTTTCCGCTGCTTGTTTGCCCGTACGCAAATATGCTTGCTATCGGTTAAAAATTTACATTATTGTATGAATATAGATACCTGGAAATAGGGGGAAAGGAAGAAGAAGATTACTTACAATTAACACCATTTAGTACTGAAAGTGCTATGTCTTTTGCTCCTTCCTCGTACACTTGACTCGTACGGCAGTCGCAGTCGAATACTTTGTCTATTCACAAAAAAGAAGGCAAAATTACAATGACCAGAATTGTTTGTGTCTTGATGTGGTCGTGACATTTTAATAATTAAAACACAAGCAAATCTTATTCACGATGGACGGAGGAAGAGGGAAATGCTTACCAAATGTGTAGGAAGCAGGGAACATGGCGCGTTCAGGCAAGCTGTTGTTGAAAACAATGGTGTCATTGTTAATGCATTCCCAATCAGAAATACCGTTCCCTGCTCTCTCTTTATCATTCAATGGCCTTAATCTAACGGAAACAAAAATTTTCTCTGCTTGTTCTTGAATTTCCGCCTCTTCATTCATTCTTCCCGTTTCTCTTATGCTAATCCTTTTACTTTTCTTTCCGTTTCTCTTCTTTTTCCCCCTCCGCTTCGAAGCCTTTTTCTCTGCAGTTCCACCTCTCGGAACAGATTTCAAATACCTGTATGTCCTATTGATCCTTCCAAATCAAAACGTAAGAATTAACATCAATGTTAATGGTGAATGAGAAGCAATTCAAAAAATTGAACATAAAAAGGAAATTAATGCGATTCGATTTAAACAATCCTCTTACCTTGGGGCTTCAATTCAAGCATCAAAAAGTGAAGGGAAAATCGCAGCGAAAACGCTTCAACTCTCAAATCAAATCAATCAACAGTTAGTAAAAAAAAGGTTGAAAAATGAAAAAGAAGGAATTAAAGTTTACGAAACTTTAAATTTTCTCCCCTTCTTTTTAAACAGAGGAATGCATTTTTTGTTATTTAAAATGATCCAAAAAACGTTCTGAAAACAGCTAAAAATGGATGGATCAAATTCCGTTAAATCTGAGGGAAAAAAAGAAAAGAGAAAGAAAAAAATCATTAACTCAACTAAAAGTGAAAACAACCTTATCTCTATCTTCCAGACTTAACAGTGCATTTTAGGGAAGAGAAAGATAGTTGAAGAAGAAATTGGCAATGCCAACTTCAACGCCAAAATGCAATGGCCGTTGCACTTCCCCTTGGAACAGCACCCACCTTTCAAATTTAACCGCTATTTATAAGTTATAACTATAATACCAACATAGACAATTACTGTTTTGATCTTCATAGCCTCTCTTATTTTTAAGTTGGGTAAACTACATGGTTAGTCCCTTTTGATTTCGGACTGTTTGATTTAGGTCACCAGTTTAAAAAAAATTATGTTTCGTTATTGATTTATCTTATTTTGATCGTCCAACCGTTAATCCTATTTAGTTTGATGATGTGATGCATGAATAAAAAAGTTAATTTTAAAACCAACCCCTAAACTTTTAAACTTTTACCATGTTCACACACACACAAAAAAAACCTCTATTCATACTAGGGACGAATGGTTATGGAGTTAGTGGGGCCCTGGCTCTCCATTTTTTTTTTTTGAAAACTAGCATTTTGTCCTTCAAAAATTTTAAAAGTATAAATTTGGCCCCTACAAAAATTGCAAATACTAAGAATGTGTTTTATTTTTTTTATAAATATTTTTAATTAATTCCCTCCTAATAATTTTTAAAGTTCTCACTTCTCAATTAGTATTAAAATATTATGAAAATTTTAGTTTGACTTCAATTTCTTTTGAAAATTTTAAATTAAAAATTTTAATTCAAACATCCAAAATTTTTAAAAAATAAAGTTGGCCTCCTCAAACTATATTGTTAAGATCTACCCTAAATGAGGCATCTAAATTAAGTAAAGTTAGAGTTAGAGTTAGAAAGTTAAAATTTCCACTAACTTCTATCGAAGTGAATCCAAGAAATAAGAAAAGAAAATTGCCAAGAGAGTGCAGGACTCTCCAAAAGCAATAGCTGGCAGTCTGGCACAAGTTTAAGGGTTTTTCTTGGTTATCAAATATATGAACACAGATCAAAGGCAATTCCACTAGGCATCATAACCATTCTCTCTCTTCGGCCACTTGGTTTGGCTTAAACCATAATAATTAATAATTGTGTAAACAGAAACTAATCTAAAATTATAATAGCTTTATTCTGTTCGATAGGATCTTGTAGACTCTTAACAAACTCCAGTGCCGTCTTAAACTTCATAAAAACTTTTTCAAAATTTTAATTTTTTAGAAAATTCTTTTCACTCTTCAATCGAAAAATCAATTCTTCTTTTTTTGGACCAACATTTACGCCATCGTATTTAGATATTGAAATAATAAATATGATTATGAACAAGAAACAATCCTTCACTCAAAAAAATGGACCAAGAGTCCAAAAGAATAGTTAAAAAAAAGGAAGAAAAGGAGAAAATATAAAAAGAACAAAGTAGCCAATCATATTCATCTTCGGAACCTAAGCTCCAATGTTGAAGATTAAATTTAATTAGTTTAAATAGTGGTTATCTTAATTATAACATAAATTAAACTATATTTATGAGATGATTTTTTATTTTTTTTAATATAATACTTTTAAATTATTAAAAATATATTTTTCTAAATTTACTTCTAATATCTAATATTTGAGTTTTTTTTTTAATTTTAATTAATTATTTGACAACAATATAAAAACCAATTTTAATTTTAATTAGTTCTTTTGTCTTTTCATCAAGAGTTTTGAGTTCGATTTCGCTTACCCACTATTTTTTACTTTTTCATTTCTAAAATATAAGAATAGATATAATAAGTGGTAATTAAATTCACTTTTAAATATAAGAATACATATTATAAGTGGTAACTAAATTTTAAAATAGTAGCTTAGCTTGATGACAAAACATTTAGCCCTCATGCATAAGGCTTGGGTTTGATTCGCACCAAATACACATTAAAATTTTGCTTATTTCTTTTATCTTTAAACTAATCAGATGATGCCACGTGTCATCATCATATTGGTTATAATTAACTTAATAAAATATTTAAAACTACACGTGGACATGCCACATCATCAATCCAATCCACATGGACGTGCCACATTAACAGAAAAAAATTGACTATTAGTTAATTAACGGTTTTCATCCAAATAAGACTATTTTGACATAAACTAAAACGTTAGGGGGCTTAAATACTCTAAAAAAATAAAATAAGGGAAAAAAACAAACGATCAAACATTGGGGCTAATTGTGACTTGTGCCTTTAAATTTTAATACTCTATTTCTTTTTTAATATGTGTATGCAAAATCTTTTTTATTTTTTCCCCTTATACATTAAACCATACCCGGTAGTTTCCCCTAAACAATGTGTCACATCCCAAAAACCGGTCTATTCGGAATTAAATTCCGGTGACCGAATATTTTTATCGATTGAATAATTTATTCGATTTTATCTGAACCAATAAATATTATTCGGGTTAATTTATGGTAGTTTATTATTATTATTATTATTATTATTATTATTATTATTATAAAAAAAAGTGGGAGACAAAGGCCTAATATTTACCACTTACCTATATTTTAAATGATAATGGATACACCACCATATTGAAAATAATAAAAAAAAATGATTAAAGGGGGCTGCCGATTGCTATAAATAGGGGAGGGGGAAATTGATTCAAAACACAACAAGGAACAAAATAAATATAGATGGTCCAGTGGTTGGTTGGTTGTCCGATATTTTCGATATAGTAATATCGAATTTCTACCGATGACGGGGTAAGCTCAAATCTCTAGTAAGTTTAAGTTTCGGTATCGAGTTTGATGAATATTTTTATATATATTCGATACTGTTTTATTGATTAGTTTTTATTAATTATCATGGTACACGAGGTAGATTCGGAACAGCCGTCAAGCCCAAGAAATAATAATAAAGTACCGATCTATCAAGGTGAGTAAAATAAATTAGAGTTGAGATTAGAGTCTCAACTACCTTTAATTTGATGTTAGTATTTATATTAAGCATGAAATTGGATTAATTAAAGGTTGGTAAAAGATAAGGGTAGAAAGAATAAAGAAATTCGGATTTGTAAACTGTCCTGTAGAAAACTGCATTTTTGAGCATGTTAGAGTCATTTCTGGAAAAAGTGTTCTTCTACAAAGTTGTAGAGAACAAAATTTTACATGAAATAGAGGTATGATTTTCTCAAAAATGTTAAGTATAGGTCTCTGAATTGTTGTTAGAAGTTGACGGGACTAAAACTGAATGAATCTGGAATCTGCTGTACTAAATTGTAAAATTCGAAAATTATAGGGGCTTAAATAATGCCAATAAAATTCTGGAAATTTATACTTGAAACAGGGGAGTCATGAAATGAATGAAATTAAATGGCCAAGCTTGAATTAAGTCTCAATTGATAGGTTAAATCTATTTAGATCACATATAGGATTATTAAAGAATTAAAGGGGACTGTTTTATAGAAATTGATAAATTGAGGACTTACATGTCCTATTTTTGAGGTTGCTGGATTATAGAAATAATGTTAATATGTGAAGGTAAATGTGGTTAAAATCTCAAGATTAATGGTGTAGTGAAACATAGGTTAAATGTACACTAAAGTGGCAAGTTGAAAACAGTGGGCAGAATAGGTCTACGAGAAAGCCCGGTTTTCAAACAATAAACTGTATTGATAGGTACATGCTAAAAATATGTACCATACATGATTTTAAAGGTGTGTTTATAAGCTTTCTAGAATGGTAAAGAACTCCTTATTTGGAGTTGTGAGTAAAAAGATATGAATTTTTGAGTAAGTAAATGTCATAAAAACAGGGTAACAGTTTGCCCCTAAGTCTGCATCAACATCGACTTTAAAAATTCATTATAAATTGTATAAGAAAAATTAAAAGATATAATTTATATGGTTTAAAAGGTTATTCAGTCTAGTTTCGTTTAAAACAAACGAAATCAGGTTTTGAGTTATAGAACATTTTATATAAATATTTCTTTAAGGACAATACAAGCTGCCTAATGTACTAAATGATATATTTCTTTAATGTTTGGTTAGAAAAGATGTAGAAATGAAGGAAACCACAAAGTTGGAGAATAAGGAAAATGTCTCTAAGCTTGGATTGAGGTGAGTGTGGATGCATGTGTCTCGGGTGACACGGTGTCATTCCGATCTTTGTTTCTATGTTCTGATATGTGAGTGTAGTTGTGTCAAGGGATAGGCTCGGTGCCTTCCCGTTGCGTTATTTATGATTATGTTTGCATTTGTTAAGGGCTCACGTAGAGCAACTATGTTCGAATGGCAAATTTGACAAGTGCCTTGCATTACTTTGATATGACTATGAAATGCTACATGATATGGAGCTACGGCTCATCTTGTTATTTCATATGATATGATATGATATGATATGAAAATCATGGACTATGTGAATTTGTGTGTATTTATGGACGTTGGATACAATTGGCATGCCATAGGGTTATTCGAGCTCACCATGTAAGGGAGGACTACGGTCCAGGGCTACGGCCTATATGTGGGAGATAAAAGGATGGAAGTGTAAGGGATACATGGAGCTACGGCTCAGGGCTACGGCTCATTTATGATTCATGATATGGTGTACATGGAATCCGCGTATCCAATGGTACCAATATATTATGTGTTTGATATGTATGCCATGTTATTGCATTATGATCATTTTTGGAAGCATGCTACATGACATAACATGTTCATTCATTGTCATTGGCTACCTCACTTAGACTATGTAAGTCTAATGCATTCATTGCATAACATTTCAGGTTAAGGAAAGTAACAGATCGAGATCGAGATTAGTTGGAAGGTTGGCAAGTCACTACAATTAAAGAGTAATGTGTTTTGTTCTTATGAACTCCTAGTATGGTGGCAAAGTAGTTAAAGTAATTATACTAGTCTTGTGGGCCTACTATTGTGAAATATTGCCTATGTTTTGTATAAGGTTTTAAAGCTATATTGATTATTGAGTTAGTAATAAAATTGACATAATTGGTACTAAATATTGATTAAAGGACTCTAAGATTTTTGTGAGTTGTTAGGCTAATTTAAATATGTAAAGAATTTTAGTAAGATAATTCAAAAAGAAATAGATTTGAATACTTTACAAAATAGTCACTAAACATTACATCGTCTAATCAGATAGGTAAATGACCTCCATTAGTAATGAGATTTTACAGGCTAATAACTAGTAAGTTTAATTTCAGTATAATATCATGAATTTCAGATAAGGACCCCTAATTTGTAAAAATTACAATTGGGTCCCTAAGTTTGAAAAGTTTAAAATTGACCCCAATTTGAGTAAGTTGTTAATAAGTTAAGTGTTAAGTCTTAGAAGAGATTAATAAAATAATCCGAAATGATTTTTTTGAACTTTGGATTTATGTCTCCGATCTCCGCATCGTTTCCGGTAGCGCTCTCCGACCCGGTTCTCTACCAGGCCGGGAAGGGGGTGTTACACAATGGGGGTGCAACTACTACCTGGAGAGCTTAACAAATCTGTCCCTTATTGGTTATGAATAATACACCAGGTAAATTTTTAAGCAAAAAAAAATGGTGTATAAGACACTCTCAAATATTAAATCTTTTCTAAAATTAATCTTAAACATGCACTTTCAAACTATCACATTACTTTTTAATAATTATTTATGATTTACAAACTATAATTCCCTTTTTTTTCGATATTTTTGAGTTTGAAGTAAAACATAGTTAAAAACATAAATTGTGCTTTGTTAATTATCTTAGTCTTTAAATTTTATGTTTTAGCCCAACTTATATAATTCTCACTTTAAAGACTGGTATGAATATCATACGATAAGATTATAAATTAAAATGAAACTTCTTATATTAAAATTTTAACAAAATCTCATAATCTAGAATTAAAATAAAAGTATCAATTATTTCTAGAACAATTGGTTAAAGCTTTCAGTTATTCTCTTCTCTCTCTTAAGTTATGAGATTAAACTCATTAAGAGTAGATTCTCCCTCCTATTCCTAATTAAAAATTGTTAAAAAAATTAAAGTAGAAGTAAACTTTGTTTACTTGAGAGTGTCTATGTCTATAACTCAATATTATTCTCAATTAGATTGACCTCAATGAAGTTCATATGAGGGACTTAACAATGACCTCCTATTATTCTGATAGATATATATTTTCTAAAAAACATAATTGTCAGTACAATAAAATTATAACATGTATGAATTCGATCTTGATGTAAGAATATAATACTCCTTTATTTAATTAAAATATGTAAATTTAAAAAATAAAAATAAAATATTTATCGTTAGTAACATCCAGCATTACTCATGTATCAAATCAAACAACAAAAGGATGACCGTTTAGTTGTTTCCCTTTCTTTCACATTGAGTCATGCCCATATAGTCACTTTTTTTTAGGGGAATAATGTATTTAAAATTGATATTTAGGAAAATGAGTTTATAGGTTTTTACAGTAAATATTTTCTGTTAGATGGTATTGTCATATGCAAGTGACGACCTTAACTTTTGACGTAATAATGATTATTTTTTGACGCAAGAATGAATGTTCATTGATGCAGAAAAGTTATTTTAAAATTAATATCGTTATTTGCAGACAGTGACACCACCAAATATTGTAACATTTGTTGTAGAAACCAAATTAAAGTCCTATAAACCTCATTTCCCTTAATATCATTTTTAAATGCCCCATTTCCCCAAAGCTGCCCGCATATAGTAGGCACTACACATGGGCCCTGTGGCTTTATTCGTATGCTTAGAATATGTTCTAGGCCAACCCATAGAAGACCCAACAAAGCATTGGATCCATGTAGCAAAATCTCCATGTCAGATTCACTAAATCAACAATATCAATTAACATCATAAAAAACAAACAACCATAGCAAACTAAAATATTATCCATTTTTTATTGTTGGCGCATCCGAATGACCAACAAATATCTTGAGCGCCCAACTTCTACAGTAGGCTCACTAAATTTAGCCACATCTAGTAAACATGTTTAATATCAAATTAATTAATTTTGTTCCCAAATTTTACCACTAACTGCCGAGTCAATTGGTTCCCCAAAATCCACTATTCTACTTCTGCACACTACTCCACCAGTAATTCAATAATTTGGCACCTCAACATTATTGGCATGTTTTTGCAACATGTCAACCACCTTCTAAATAATTGCTTTTCATTTTTTTGAATAAAAAAATAAAATTGAAAAAACGATTATTTAGAAGGTGAAAATAACCCATAACAATTGACCTGCCCCTTATTCAAATAACCAAAAGCAATTGCTAATTGATAAACAAAATATATCATAATTAAACAAAATCCATCTCAACTGTACGTGAACATGCCTTTCTTTTATGCATATTTTAATTAGTATGCAAGTTTTTTTTTTAAAAGAAGCTACTAGTTTTATTAACGAGAAAAATACTCAAAATTACAATAAGAGTTTATAAACTATCATTGTAAACGAAATACATATTTTGAACTTTCTCCTAAAATTAGCCACTTTAGATCAAACATGAACCATACATAAAAAGGTTATAAACCCATCCAAACACTCGATCAAAAAATAGATACAAAACTTGACTGTATCGGCAAAACGAACCACAAAAGGGGATGAAGCTATTGATAGACCACTAAGAAAATGCAAATCAGAGCCGAGCACCGTGAGAAATTCCTCACAAGCGCAAACCGCGTATCCAAATTCAAACCGAAGGTCCAGAGCAGGGAAGATTAGCAGGATTACAAATATGATTACATGCTGTTCACAAGCCATTAAGCCTTTTTTTTACATTCTAATATGATTATAACGTAGCATCTTAGTCTGAATTCACATATGAATAAACTCACACACACTTATAGAGTACGTTGCCCGAATTTGAATAAAGGAACATCTCGCTATTCATTTGTGAGACAACTCAATGGGTACAAAGTATGGGGTTCAGACAGAAATGGATATTGGGGATCAAATAAATTTGGGTATTAGGCCAGTTGGAGAAATAATGGGTTAATTGGTTACCATATGATCTGTAGCTCGGTTCAATGCTTTAATTTCAATCTGGTTTGGATCAGTCCATCTAAACTAGTTCAAGTACTTTAATCCAAATCTATTTCTTAATTGTAACTCACATATAGATCGAATACGCACCCGGTTAGAATAAAGCTTTAAATGAATCGGATCTGGTAGATGATCGAATTCAACTGTTAGACATGGAAAATTATGAATTGAGTAGGTGAATAGGGAAAATTATTTTTTTTTTGATTGAAAAGAGAACAAGAATAATATCATATGCCTCATTAAAAAACCTCCCTAATCCTAGATGGAGGAAAAAGAGTGCAAATGATATTATTTACATACGCGAAATAAAAAAGAACCAAGCGGTACCAAAACCAATCACGACCATAAAGGCCACACAATAAAACAACACCTCAAGCATTTAGCCTCCATCAAAGGGAAACTCCGCGTCAACAGTATCCTTCAACACAGTCGACTGTAACCATTGTGGGGTCTCATCCAAAATCCAGCACTCTAACGGGGCTTCGCGCAAAGCGACCGCAAGGCCATCCGCAACTGCGTTAGCACTGCGAGCAACGTGCATAAAAGCAACCTCCCATCTCCTCGTAAGAATCTCTTGAACAACCACAAATAGCCCATGCCTGGTCGTCAACGGTGCAAATTCCTTAATTCCAATGATAACTTCCTTACAATCAGATTCAACCAAGATTCGACGATAACCTAACCTCCAAGCATGTCGTAGCCCATCGACCACAGCCCAAAGTTTCGCATTGAACGACGAGCACTTCCCAATATTCCTTGCAAAACCAAAAAGCCACTTGCCCTCACTGTCCCGAATGACGCCCCCTACTGCAGCATCCTCCGTCCTCAGATTCACAGCACCATCTACATTCAACTTCACCCACCCATCCGGCGGCAACATCCATTTAGCAGGCCTCGTAACTGAATCAGCGACAATGGGTACAGTGTTTGGCACTCTTAATTTAGCATCATTAACTAAGGAAAGATACTTACAGCATTCTATCGCCAAACCCTCTTTTTCAATAAACTCGGCATCAAAAAGAAGTTTATTACGCCGATCCCACAACTTCCAGCAAACAATCGCAAAGAGGGCCGGCCATTGGGAACTATCAACAGCAAACTGTTCCCCTCGCAAATTCATTGAAAACCAATCCATCATTGAGAGTTGATTAAAATTAATCATACGCTCAGGTTTAATCAGATTTACCCAAACTCCTTGAGCTCTCGGACAATCACGTAAAACATGTAATACATTCTCAGCTCCCGTGTGACAAAGACTACATACATCGCTGGTAGTTAAATGTCTCCTACGTCTCTCCACATTAGTAAGCAAATTACTACGTATGTAACACCCGTGTTTTGGGGTTAGGAGTTAGTCGGGTTAATTGGTTCGAGTCAGTAAAATTTATTTTAATCAAATTGACCTTAGTGTGAGCAAATTGAGTTTAGAAAGAAAGGGAGGGATCATTTTGGTAATTAAACCAAAATAAAAATAATGACAACTTTATAAGTTATCATCTTTCTCATTTTCTTCTTCTTCTTCACCGTAAACCATCTCCAAAATTTCTCCCAAACCCTCTTTACTATTTGCTTTGATTTCTTCATCAAATCAAGGGCGTTTTTGAAGGTAATTACATATTTGAACTCTCCTCTTCATCCTCTACGTTTACATAGCTTTATATTTCGAAACTACCCACTTTTGTAATTTTCAAGTTTAATGAAAATTTGAGTTTTTGTTGAGTTTTTCAATTGATTTTGATAAATTGAGTTGGGGTTTTGTTTAATCATGTTAAAATACACATAATATGTTAAAATGAGTAATTTTGGGTAAAAATCCGAAATGGGTATTTATGGCCATTTTTGAATAGTCTAAAACTTGAATTTTGGTGAGTTTTAGAGTTAGGTTGAAGGGCTGATGGTATATGTATGTTAGAAAAGTGTTTTGGGACCATTTAGGTGTCATTTGGATGTTTGAAAATGGTATTTTCTGCTGGGTAAAATAGGAGTACGAAAATGGAAATTTTTGTGGATTTTTAGGAAGGTTTGTAGATGAGTTTTTGGTATGAATTATGTTGGAATTTGAGGATTTATGTTAGAGTAATAGTTGGGGGTTGTTTTGGAAGTGTTTGAATGTGTTAAATATGTTGAAATCACAAGTTTTGGACTGTTTTTCATGGCTGCTCGGATTTGGTGATTTTGGGGATTGTTCATGGCTTAAATTGTGTGTTTAATGTTGGAAATTGGGGGTTGATGGATATACTATAGTTGGGCAGTGTTTTGAACATGTTTAAGAGTGTTTTGGATGACTACAATTCTGATTTTTGACGGGTTTTTGTGGAAGTACGAAAATGAGAAATTGAAGAATGAACTTGGCTTTGAATTGTGAGAATTGAAGTGGATTTGTGTGTTGATGTTAAACTTTGGGTTTGTGACTGATTTTGAGGTTAATATATTGTTTTTGAATGGTTAGAAGCAAGAGAAATCAATGGTGAAGCTTCGGGCTCGAATCCGGAAACTTGGATGCTTGGTAGGCTTGTTGGCTTGTGCTAAGGAAGTAGTCGGTGAGTGGTTAAAATATTTTAAATGGTTTTGAGCAATTGGTTCGAGCATGTGGACTAGGTTGAGATTGGTAGACTCACCTAGAGTTAGGATTAGGGTGGTAGCCTAATCCTAAACTTTAGTTAGAGACATTGGATGATCTCTTTAATTGATGTTATGCCTCATGATGATTTGTGTTATGATGATTATGTATAATGTGTTATACATGTTGTTGAGGCATGGTTTGATACATGGCTATGCATGTGGTTTGGATTGTAAATTGTATATGATGATGCTGAGTTTAATATGATGTAAGATGCCATATTATTACTCTTGAACATGACATTATGATAATATGTTGTTGAGATATTTGATGTTGAGCTTAATATGATGTAAGATGCCATATTATGACTCTTGAACATCAAAGGTTGTAGAATTTGATTAATTGGCACTAGTATGCTTGGGTACAATGATCGATCATCAGGATGAGTGTGCACACTAATTGAGTCAAAACGTACGTGGCCTTGGTGGCGTTAAGGCACCAAGGAGGAGTACGGTGATGTAATATTCCACCGGAAATTTATATATATTCTACGTGATGATGAGTGGAATCCCATCCGTAGGGCATGTGGAAATGCGTTCCACATGCAAGGCCGGTGATGAGTGTAATCCCACCGAGGTAAGGTTGATGTTGGAAAATGCGTTCCAACATGTTATCCGCGTATTCGAGTCATAACTAGGTGCCAATATGAGAAAGTATGTTTATGCCAATATGAGATTATGCATACATTCTAATATGAATTGATATGTGTATCAATGTGATATGAAATGTGAATTTCAAATGTGAAGTGATATATGATTTGGTTAATGCATTGAGGTATATATACATATCGTTGTAAGTTGAGATTTTATGTATGTCCATATATGCATAAATTGCTCTTTAATTGGAATGCTATGTATGAATGCATTATACCATGATTGAATGATTTCCTTGGCTTAAATAGGTGTTCTTGCATGTTTGTATATGCTTTATTGCTTCCTAAAATATGTTTTAAATGATTCTAACTTTAGCCGATCTTTTTCAAAATATCTATGATCCGTTTTTGCACTAAAGCTGTTTTTCCAGTCTCCAAGGCAAAAAGGATCGATCCCCTGGAAAAAGGGATCGATCCCTTTGTTGGCAGAATCATTTCAATTTCTGCTTCCAGCCTCCAAGTGCAAAAGGATCGATCCCCTGGTTTATGGGATCGATCCCTTGTGATATAGATGCTAAATTTTTAAAAATTGAGGTTTGCAAGCTTTACGTTTTAGTCTTGATTCTCGTATGTGCAATTGCTTGAGTTTGAGATGTCCGTTTGAGTTGAAATTTTTCAGAGAGGCATGAAACATGACTAATTTCATAATGGTAACTTAAAATTTGGTAAAGTCCTCTTAATTTCCAGAATTTACAAATTGGTCCCTAAATTCGTATTTTGTTCAATTGAGTCCCTTATTGTTTTCCGATTGCTGTGATTTTTGAGTATGCTTATCTCAAGAATATGCCTAGGTTTAATGTGCATCTAGACAAGTTTAAAAAGAAAAAAAAAGGGTCGTTAATCAAAGTTGACTTTCGGGTTGACTTTGGTTTTCCCCGTGTAATCTTCGTAGTTCGGGTCAGCCGTCTAGGCCGGGCTACGGGGGCTACATTTGTTGGCATCAGAGCTTAAGGTTTCCGAAACCTTGGGCAGGTAAGTGAAGTAAGTTGTGTTTTATGATTGATATGGTGTTTGCTTATCATGTAAGCATGTTGCTTGTTATTCGAGTATGCTGTAATGAATGATTGCTTGCTTTGTAAGTATGATTGCTTGTATGACAAGTATGTTGGTTATTTGTTTAAAAGCATGTTGCTCGTTACCCGTGTATGCGGTGATGTGTGATTGTTTGATGGAGAAGGTATGTTGTTTGATCGTATGCATATGTTTGCTTGTTTAGCAAGTATGCCTTGTAATATGCATGATTGAGCATGTATGTGTGTTGAGTTGCTTGAAGCATGTTGAGTAGAGTCCCATTGCTTCTATTACATCGGAAAAAGAGAATTTAAGTGAGGTAATCATACTTGAGCCACTTGGACCTTTTCCTTTGCTAACCCAGTTTGTATGTTAATGTGTTGTTGTTGTTAGTTTACTGCTTTTTGGTAAGTTTGAGGCCAAGGCGTGGACTGTGAATCGGTAAGTGGAAACTGTGGGTTCTGAAAATGTGAATGATGTTGAGGGAGTCCATCATCTTGGTTAGGGAGGTGTGGTTGTACCGGACTGGAGGTACAATTTGTTTGACTAAGTTAGTGTGTATGTGGGTTGGTTCCTGTTGATGAGGAACGATGTGATCGGTTCTGGTGTTAGTAGTGAAAGAGGTGACGACTTATGAGTGGGAGTCAGAGTATTATCGATGATATAGTAGGTAAGCCCTTGGTACAGTTTTGAGCTTGTTCCCTTCTGATTGATTCTGAGTCTGCACTTCTGTATATTGTTAGCAAGCATGCAAGTTTGAATGTGCCGATGAGGTGTCAGAGGTAGGTATGAGTACCTTAGTTCTTTGGGGCGAGATCAGGGTAAGGGTCTCGTTTGTGTAATCTGAAATTCAGAAATGCTAGTTGGTGATCGTTGGGATTCAGCCTATGGTTTTCATACAAGACAGCCGTTCAGTGTCCGTGAGTGAAAATCAATTTGTGTGATTGGGCCAGTGTGCGTCTGAGTTGTCTTTCAGTTAGAAGGAGAGATGAAGTTATTTCCGATATAGTTGAGCCGAGAAGGAAGTCTTGAGCTTTGAATTCAGATTGTTTGGTAGTGGGATATTTTGAGTCGTCCAACCGATGTTATAGAACAAGTTCAAGCGTGATTGTTTGTTTGTGATTAGAACTGCATTTTGAAGTTTCGAAATGCTCTAAAAACAGTCTAAAAGAGTCAGATTTTGTTGAAGAACTAGTCCTTTTTGGAGACAGTGGTGATCAGAAAGATGTACAGAAGTGTTTGTTGGTGGTTCGGAGTTACTAGTTTCTAGTAGATGTGAAGTGATCGTCTTCCTACAGTTTTGAGGTACGTTTTGACAAGGTTTGGCTTGAAGAGCACAAAGTTAGTGTATACGTTGAGACAAAGAGAGAGTTGCCTTGAAGTTGCAGATTTCTGTGTGACTGTAGTAGTAGGTGAGGAGGTGAACTTATTGTCGAATATTGATCCAACTGTGGAGGTCGAAGATTTACTGAGTTTAGATGGCAGGCTTGTTTACCAAGTGTAATGAATTTGAGTTTGAATGAAGATTAGACCGCAGAAGGTTAAAATGGTTTGTGATTCTTCCTAGAAGTGTTTAGAAGAAATGCCTAGTTTGTCTCTTGACAGAGAAGAAGAGTTTATTATTGATGTTGTCTCCGAGTTTGCTCGTGTTTTAGTTTGCTCTGTATCATATGGTTTCTGACAGAATTGAGAATGTTGAAGAATTAACTACGAGAACTGTTAGGCCTTAGATTCATTAGGCCTAGTGCATCATCTTAGAGTTCTACAGCACAATTTGTGAAGAAGTGAGAGTGGAAATACGAGGATATGTTTAGATTCAGACAATCGAAACAAGTGGCAGAAAAAAAAATTGCATCCATCTCCGAATGTCAGTGATTGGTTGATCAGTTAGTGTGTGCACCAATATTTTCGAGGATTAAATTGAGATCCAATTATTAACAATTGGAAGTGAGAGAAATTGAAGTAAGGAATATAGCTTTTGAGGTAATATATGATCACTTTGAGTTCTGAGTTATGCCGTTTTGTTTAACTACTGTATTAGTTACTTTCATAGAGATGTTGAGCAGAATATTTTCCTGAGTTTCTTGATCAGTTGTAGTAGCTCTTCTGGATGTCACATGAGTATGTTCAAGTACCGAGAAAGACCTTGACAAGCTATGGAGTTAGTGTTGTAGATCCTATTAGAGAATTAGTGGTATGCCAAGATGAGCAAATGTGAACTCCGAGTTAAGAAAGATGTTCTCCTAGGACATATAGTTCAGCCGAGTGTGTTAGAGTAAATCCCAAGTAGGCAGAAGAAGATATAGTTGAAAAAAAAAACTTGAACCATAGTGATGTGTTACATGTAGAGTTAGGTCGTGTACTTATGCAAGACAGAAGTTGTGGCTTGTTCATTAAGATAGTTGGAAGACCGTGGGAAGAGTTATTTGATATATGACATAGAGTTAACTACAGTTGTAATTGCCTCGAAGATTTGGAGACAAGCTTGTGCGGTAAGAAATGCACAGTGGGTATGTACATATCATCGGAACCTGAAAAATTTGAAGACTTAGGAATGGTTGAAACTTGAACGACATAAGTTGTTAGAATTGCTTGAAAACTGCAATATTGAGATTGGGTACTATCTGAAGAGAGTCTAAGTGGTAACCGATGTTCCGAGTTATTTTGTTGTCAGATTTGTGGTTGAGTTGCGAGATGTAATTGTCGAATTCAGTTTACCAAATGATAGTGGTTTTGTGGCCAAGTTTCATGTGAAGCCTACTTTGAATCAGATATTTAAAGAGAAACAGTTGCAAGACAGGTTCTGGGCACCTCACGTGCAAGATATAGCGAAAAGAAGACCTTCAGAATACAGTTAAGAGATGATAGAGTTTGTATTGTTAGAGATAGAATAGTTGTGCCGATTGACATAGTGCTTTGAGACGTATTGTTTCGGCCGATGCACAAGGTAGTTCATTTGTATATCATCTGAGTAGTATGAATACGTATCGTGGGTTGAAGATGAATACTTCGGGATTGAGATGATGGGTGATGTGGTTCAGCATGAGGGTAAGTGTATAATTTGCCAGTATGTTAAGACTGGACGTCATTCTTCTTCTAGTTTATTATATCCGTGGAAGGTTCTTAATGAAAGTGGGTAATAGAGATCCGAGGTTTCAACTAGATTATTTTTGAAGACATCTGCATAGTGTTTGGTTACTTGTTGAAGTCAGATGATCTGTCAGAGAAAGTTATGGGACAGGTGTTCAAAATAGTGTTGTATGAGATTATGAATCGGGCTAGTCCTGTTGTTTATCTGTTGCGGTTACCACCAGAGTTAGAAAGAGATTTGTGATGAGTCTTTGTATTTACAATTCGAAAGTGTGTGTCAAATCTGTTCCATGCTATGTTGAAGAAGAGATTGAGTTGAGTTTGAAATTTGATATGCCTTGAAGAACCAGTTGAGATCTCAGTGACGGATAGCAAATGTTGTGTGGCGAGTCTACCGAGTTGGTTAGTATGTTGTAGTGAGAGAGGAATGTGTGGAGGAGCATGTTTCAGTGACTCTTCCTGTTCGACGAATTTCGAGGACGAAATTTCTTAAGTGGGGGAGAGTTGTAACACCCGTGTTTTGGGGTTAGGAGTTAGTCGGGTTAATTGGTTCGAGTCAGTAAAATTTATTTTAATCAAATTGACCTTAGTGTGAGCAAATTGAGTTTAGAAAGAAAGGGAGGGATCATTTTGGTAATTAAACCAAAATAAAAATAATGACAACTTTATAAGTTATCATCTTTCTCATTTTCTTCTTCTTCTTCACCGTAAACCATCTCCAAAATTTCTCCCAAACCCTCTTTACTATTTGCTTTGATTTCTTCATCAAATCAAGGGCGTTTTTGAAGGTAATTACATATTTGAACTCTCCTCTTCATCCTCTACGTTTACATAGCTTTATATTTCGAAACTACCCACTTTTGTAATTTTCAAGTTTAATGAAAATTTGAGTTTTTGTTGAGTTTTTCAATTGATTTTGATAAATTGAGTTGGGGTTTTGTTTAATCATGTTAAAATACACATAATATGTTAAAATGAGTAATTTTGGGTAAAAATCCGAAATGGGTATTTATGGCCATTTTTGAATAGTCTAAAACTTGAATTTTGGTGAGTTTTAGAGTTAGGTTGAAGGGCTGATGGTATATGTATGTTAGAAAAGTGTTTTGGGACCATTTAGGTGTCATTTGGATGTTTGAAAATGGTATTTTCTGCTGGGTAAAATAGGAGTACGAAAATGGAAATTTTTGTGGATTTTTAGGAAGGTTTGTAGATGAGTTTTTGGTATGAATTATGTTGGAATTTGAGGATTTATGTTAGAGTAATAGTTGGGGGTTGTTTTGGAAGTGTTTGAATGTGTTAAATATGTTGAAATCACAAGTTTTGGACTGTTTTTCATGGCTGCTCGGATTTGGTGATTTTGGGGATTGTTCATGGCTTAAATTGTGTGTTTAATGTTGGAAATTGGGGGTTGATGGATATACTATAGTTGGGCAGTGTTTTGAACATGTTTAAGAGTGTTTTGGATGACTACAATTCTGATTTTTGACGGGTTTTTGTGGAAGTACGAAAATGAGAAATTGAAGAATGAACTTGGCTTTGAATTGTGAGAATTGAAGTGGATTTGTGTGTTGATGTTAAACTTTGGGTTTGTGACTGATTTTGAGGTTAATATATTGTTTTTGAATGGTTAGAAGCAAGAGAAATCAATGGTGAAGCTTCGGGCTCGAATCCGGAAACTTGGATGCTTGGTAGGCTTGTTGGCTTGTGCTAAGGAAGTAGTCGGTGAGTGGTTAAAATATTTTAAATGGTTTTGAGCAATTGGTTCGAGCATGTGGACTAGGTTGAGATTGGTAGACTCACCTAGAGTTAGGATTAGGGTGGTAGCCTAATCCTAAACTTTAGTTAGAGACATTGGATGATCTCTTTAATTGATGTTATGCCTCATGATGATTTGTGTTATGATGATTATGTATAATGTGTTATACATGTTGTTGAGGCATGGTTTGATACATGGCTATGCATGTGGTTTGGATTGTAAATTGTATATGATGATGCTGAGTTTAATATGATGTAAGATGCCATATTATTACTCTTGAACATGACATTATGATAATATGTTGTTGAGATATTTGATGTTGAGCTTAATATGATGTAAGATGCCATATTATGACTCTTGAACATCAAAGGTTGTAGAATTTGATTAATTGGCACTAGTATGCTTGGGTACAATGATCGATCATCAGGATGAGTGTGCACACTAATTGAGTCAAAACGTACGTGGCCTTGGTGGCGTTAAGGCACCAAGGAGGAGTACGGTGATGTAATATTCCACCGGAAATTTATATATATTCTACGTGATGATGAGTGGAATCCCATCCGTAGGGCATGTGGAAATGCGTTCCACATGCAAGGCCGGTGATGAGTGTAATCCCACCGAGGTAAGGTTGATGTTGGAAAATGCGTTCCAACATGTTATCCGCGTATTCGAGTCATAACTAGGTGCCAATATGAGAAAGTATGTTTATGCCAATATGAGATTATGCATACATTCTAATATGAATTGATATGTGTATCAATGTGATATGAAATGTGAATTTCAAATGTGAAGTGATATATGATTTGGTTAATGCATTGAGGTATATATACATATCGTTGTAAGTTGAGATTTTATGTATGTCCATATATGCATAAATTGCTCTTTAATTGGAATGCTATGTATGAATGCATTATACCATGATTGAATGATTTCCTTGGCTTAAATAGGTGTTCTTGCATGTTTGTATATGCTTTATTGCTTCCTAAAATATGTTTTAAATGATTCTAACTTTAGCCGATCTTTTTCAAAATATCTATGATCCGTTTTTGCACTAAAGCTGTTTTTCCAGTCTCCAAGGCAAAAAGGATCGATCCCCTGGAAAAAGGGATCGATCCCTTTGTTGGCAGAATCATTTCAATTTCTGCTTCCAGCCTCCAAGTGCAAAAGGATCGATCCCCTGGTTTATGGGATCGATCCCTTGTGATATAGATGCTAAATTTTTAAAAATTGAGGTTTGCAAGCTTTACGTTTTAGTCTTGATTCTCGTATGTGCAATTGCTTGAGTTTGAGATGTCCGTTTGAGTTGAAATTTTTCAGAGAGGCATGAAACATGACTAATTTCATAATGGTAACTTAAAATTTGGTAAAGTCCTCTTAATTTCCAGAATTTACAAATTGGTCCCTAAATTCGTATTTTGTTCAATTGAGTCCCTTATTGTTTTCCGATTGCTGTGATTTTTGAGTATGCTTATCTCAAGAATATGCCTAGGTTTAATGTGCATCTAGACAAGTTTAAAAAGAAAAAAAAGGGTCGTTAATCAAAGTTGACTTTCGGGTTGACTTTGGTTTTCCCCGTGTAATCTTCGTAGTTCGGGTCAGCCGTCTAGGCCGGGCTACGGGGGTTACAACGTAACGCCAACCAAACAAAGGATCGAATACGTTGTGGAATTTGAAGCTTCCACAGCACTGCCCAAACAGTTTCCTTGTTTAAATTACTCTCACCATTCAACATTGAATACGCCGATTTGACTGAGAACATCAATGTGGAAGTTCCTCGCCATCCCACACGATCCGATCCCAAACTAGCCATCGGAGGAAGAACCGCCAAGATCCGCAACACCATATCCTCAGGAAGATATTGTCGAAGACGCTCCTCATCCCAACACCCACTATTATCAATCAAAGCCACAACCGGGCACGGATTAGGAGGAGGATCCAAAGACACCATATCAATCAAAGGGCCACACGATCCCAACCAACTATCATACCAAAAATCCACCAAACAACCGTCCCGGAGACTCCAAGTGACACCATTACGAATCTCCTCCCAAACATGAGTTATCCCCAACCACAGGCGGGAGCAATTACGGACAGAGATCTCATCGGGAATGACACCCTCCCACTTATATTTAGCCTTTAGAACCCTCACCCATAAATGTTGCGACTCCACTATCATCCTGAAACCCAACTTCATAAGAAAGGCGAGATTGAAATTCTCAATATCCCGAAACCCCGCACCACCACAATGCATCGGCGTTTTCATTACCTCCCATTTCACCAGACTTATTCCACGATGCTCAGGAGTACTACCCCAAACAAAACTACGAATACACTTTTCAATTTCTAAGCAAATACCCTTAGGAAGCCATGTAGCCTGCATAGCATATATCGGAACCGCCTGTAACACAGATTTTGCTAGGGTAATTCTTCCTGCCAAAGACAAAGAGCGCGCTGGCCAGCTAGATAGACGATTACGAACCTTTTCTAACAAATACCCATAGGTAGCCTTCGTAACACGATGATGCAACAAAGGAATGCCGAGATACTTACCTAAATCCTGCACTTCCAAGTAGCCAAACCCATCCATAATAGCACGTTTGACAGTCGGGCAAGTGTTACGCGAGAAGAAAATCTTAGTCTTGGCAGCACTAACTTTGTGCCCAGAAGCATTACAAAACTTTTCCAGGACTCTACGGATAATAGCCATTTGCTTGATGGAGGCTTCTGCAAAAAGAACCACATCGTCCGCGAAAAAAAGATGAGACAATCCCGGACCATTTCTACACAAACGCACTTGCGTCCACTCACCTTGTTCTATACACATATCAATTGCCTGAGATAATCGTTCCATGCAGAGAACAAAGATATAAGGAGAGAGAGGGTCACCTTGTCGGATACCCCTAGTCGGTTTGAAAGAAGGCGTTAATTCTCCGTTCCACAAAATTTGAGTAGACACCGTAGTGATACAGTCCATGATCAAACGTCGTAGACCAGAAGGCATACCAATATCAAACAACATATCCGCAATGAAATCCCACTCAAGTCTATCATAGGCTTTCTCAAGATCAATCATAATAGCCATAAGCCCCTTACTTCCAGATTTCCTTCGCATAGAATGGATCGCTTCCTGAGCAATGATCACATTATCCATAATACAACGACCGGGAACAAAACTAACCTGCGTAGGCGACACCCAGTGAGGCAAAAATGGTTTTAATCTATTAACAATCACCTTGGAAAGCACCTTGTATACAACAGGGCATAGGCTTATAGGTCTAAACTTATTAACGGATACAGGAGATGGACCCTTCGGAATCAAAACCACTACAGTGCTATTAAGGCTTTCCGGCGTTCGATCACCACGAAAGCATCCTTGAACAAAATCAACAACACTTTGTCCCACAACTTCCCAATTCCTTTGGAAAAACATGGCATGGAGCCCATCCACACCCGGAGCCTTGAGCGGGCTCATAGCAAAAAGGGCGCCACGAACCTCATCCACAGAGACATTTACCAACAAACTACGCAACTCCCACTGCTCAAGCCTCACAAATCGGTTTCGTACACTCCAATCCTCCAAAGCAACAAAAGAAGACGTGAACAAAGATTGAAAATATTGAACAACCCCCTCCCGAATCCTTCCAGCGTCATCGAGCGCATTATTGCAAGTTCACGAGCCACATTTAGCTAATAAGAAAAATAGTTATGGTTAATATTTGGTTGAATCATTTGAAATTTTTTTGAAGCACAATGGATTCGTTTGTTTCGACAATAGATATCATCTATCAGATTTTGAAGTAAATTTTCTTATTTAATCCTTAATCCTTTTCGAGCAAGGAAGTATTTGATACGAGCTTCTTTTACTAATATAAAACAATATAATTTTAAAGTAAATTGTTAGTATTAAATGGTGTTAATGTATGGTAGGTAGGTCAGACTTCTATGGTGAGTGCGATTCGTGCTTTAAGTAGCTTGTTTAGAGCTTGCGAGTTTCGGCATGTGTACCGAGAGGCTAATAGAGTTGCGGATGCTTTAGCGAAGTTGGGACCTTGGCAGGATTATGAGGCGATCCATTTTGATTCTCCGCCTGATGCAGTTTTGGGCATGTTGCACGATGACTTGCCTAACTCGGTTTAATTGTTTATGATCTTAGTTTGTTTCACATTGTTGTAATGCTATGGTGAGTACTCTTTTCCTCCATTTAGGTTAGGGAGGTTTTTAATGAGGCTTGCCATAGTATTTTATCCCATTGATTAATAAAAAAAATGGTGTTAATGTATTAAGGGAAATACATTATCATTTTATATCCGCCAATTCAGTTTACATTTTAATTATGATGATATTAATAAAATTGAATTTGAGTCTTGCTATATGCTGCTCTTAGAGTTGTCAATAAAAACTATGAAATTTATTATTAATGTTTATTTTATTTTTTAATGGAATCTACTTTATGTGATTTTGTGCAATTTCACTTATTTTAGTTGTTATTATTTGGTTAAAGATGTAATTTTGTCCCTGAGTTCGACCCGAAAAATCAATTTCGTCACATGTCGAAAAATGCATCCAATGGGGCTCCTCACTTCGCGAAATCGATCAAATTGAGCCTTTGACTGACGTTGATTGTTACAGTGCTGACGTGACAGTTAACAGTGATGACGTGACAGTCCACGATGCTGACGTGACAATACAAATGGGATGATGACGTGGTCGTGTGGGCTGAATTAATTATTTTAACCAAATTCAAGGGTGTAATTGATTTTTTACCGAATTCAAAGGCATAACTGATTTTAATTAAAAGTTCGATAACTTACTTAATCTTTAAGCAAAAAATAAAAAATATTAATATTTAAATATTCATAAAATATTAAAAAATAAAAATACTATAATAAATTTAAAAAATTAAGTAAAAATATTAAAAGTTATAAATATAAAAAATTAAAATTTTAAAATATTTATAAACAATTGGATAAATCTTTGAATGTTTCTCGTTATGCTAAATATTAATGTTCCTTGAACATATTTTCAATTGAAACATCCTTTTATTAGAGTAGTAATAAAATCACAATTATCTTTAATTTTTTTACATCAAATATTAATGAGCATTAATTTGATGTAGAAAAGCGAAAGAAAATTTGAGTTTTATTGTTACTCTAATACAAGGTTGATTCCACTGAAAATTTGTTTAACGAATGGTAATACTCAAACTGACGAAGTTTAATCCTTTTTCGATGAAAGTGTTCAATTTTTTAATACTTTATAAACATTTTTATTAAGTTTTTATATTTAAATTTTATCATTTTTATAATTTCTAATACATTTTAAATTTTATATAATTTTGATTTTAATAATTTTTTGAATACTTTATTTATTTTTTAAACATTATGTTTTTTTTATAAAAAATGAAGAATATTTTTATTTTTTGTGAGAGTTTTTACTTTGATTATTTTTAAAATTATCGAGGACCCAAATGATATTTACACCAATTTGTTAATTGATTTTTCATATATTGTATTTGTAAAAGTTCTACTCGAAAAACCAAATTATTTATCTAATTTTATTCAAAAACTAAATAAATCGATCAAGTTAACTCGAAATTTAAACAAATTATTTATCCAGTTTTAATATTTTTAAAATTTTAATAATTTTCTAAATTCTTATTTTTTTAATTTTTTTTAAGAAAGGTGGGCCTCATTAAAAACCCTTCTATAGCTCTTCGTAGCCCGAAAGCAACGAAATAGCACCTATGAGGAAAAAGAGTAACAATATATATATATATATATATATATATATATATATATATATAAAGATGGATGAGAAGAAATCTCATTAGTTACAAAGGCATAGATATAGTCTGGATAATCAGTACCAAAAGAAACAGAAGACATGGAGCGAAGAGCCCTAGTGGCTAAAGTATGAGCAACAACATTCACTCCTCTAGATACAAAAAAGATGCTGAAATTAGCAGTATTAGCTAGAAGAGACTTAGCATGCTCAATTAGAGGACACAGAGTAGATAGATCTGAACCCAGACGATTGATTTTATTCGCAACAATAGCCAAATTCGTCTCAATGGTCAGGTTGGACCAGCCTTGATCCCGCACAAAAATGATGCCAACAATGACGACAAGGGCTTTAGTCATGGCTGTATCCAAACAGCTACCCAAGAGGTAAGCAATACTCCAAGGACAACATCGGACGAGTTCCTCGCGACAACACGTACAGGTTCATTTCGAGTGATTGGATCAAAAGCCCATCCGTATTAAGCTTCAAAGATCCTCCTCGAGGGCGCTGCCAGCAAGGTTGTGCAATGAAGGGTAGATCCGGTTGAGGAGAGGAGGTGTTTGTAAAATTGGCTGCAGCATACTTCCGCAAAATACCTTGTGAATTTAGAGTTGTAAGCCAAGGTGACTGTAAATGATGATTGTGAATCTAATCATTTCGTCAGTTCCAAATGTTCCAGAGCATAATAAAAAAGAGAGCAAAGGATTGTAGAGGCAATTTGGTTGCCCCTTCCTCATGCCATTGCAAGGACGAGACTGCAGAGCTAGAAAGGATAGAGGTGGGTAAACCAACATGTCGAAGAGCCTTATTTGCGCCTGGACAGTCCCGCAAAGCATGGAGAATCGTTTCCTGCGCCGCGTTACACAGTGGACATAAAATAGTTCCAAGGTTTGCCGCAAGAAGCTTAGATCCAACTAGTAGATCATCATTACCTAAACGCCATCCAAAGGATCGAATTTTCGATAGAACATGTAATTTAGAAATTGCTTTCTAGATACGTGAAGGTCGGTTGATAGGAGCTGGAGGCATGTGTAGAAATTGTAACACCCCAAAAATTACGCCCAAATTGTAAACCCTAGATTCGAAAATTCCTTAATTTTGAAATTTCTAAATTCAAAACCCTTTTTATTTGAGAATTTTAATTCAAAAACCCTAAATTTAATTCTTATGGCCAAATTGAGAATTTTAAGAGTTAAATGATCTTTAATCATAATTTTACGACTTTATCAAAAGTTTGGGGGGGGGGGGCTTGTTAGGTGATTAACCCATTATTTTAAAAAAAATTGAATTTCAGCCGAATCATCTTTAATTATTATTATTTAAATGTTATATATATATATAGTTCTTTAATTTTAAATTGAATTCTAATCCCCTCCTCTACTTGTCTTCTTTTAATTATTTTATTTACTTTTATTCTTTTCTATTATATATCACTTTCATTATTTTACTTAAATTAGGTTTACTCTCCCCATATATATATATATATATATATATACATACATAGTTCAAATAAGATCACCCCAAGAACCCTACTTTTTATATAGTTTCTTGCCGCCAAAATCCCTTATTGATTTGTTAAATTCCTATGTAATAATTTCCACTGCTCTATACCCCTTCTTGTTCGTTAATCCCTTCAACCCAAGTTTAGTTAGGTATTGATATAGTTGAATCCAATACTTCTAATCATGGAAAATCACATCATTCTGTAGGTTGCGTATAGCTTGGCTAAGGTGTGTTTTCTTCCGGTGCTATAATTAAATTATAAACTATTCTCTATGTGTTGGTGTTTTACCTATTGCGTGATTATTTATATGTATTATGACTTGTATGGTTGACATCATATGCATACGATTTCATAATTTATTTTGGTTATGTATTACGAACATTCATTTATGAAACATCAGATTTATGGAACTATGATTTATGGAGTTATGGACTATGATTTATGTTTATGGAATACCGGATTTACGGAATTGGTTTTTATGAAACTTGAATTTTAAACATCATATGTGTTTGAGCATGGGTTGGGATTTGTAAGGAGGAAGTTCAGTGGTTTCACCCTTCGGGCTGAATTCCACTTCGGATTGGCGGACGTAGAGAGGAGGTTATGGGAACCTTCCTCATTTATAACTGACGTAGTTGGGTGGATTGCATTGTGCTTGTGATTTATGTGTTGTGCTTTAAAGAATTTTAAGAAAATATTACTATGTTTTTACGAATTTGATTTTCTTGCACTTTAGAGACACACTAAGCTCATTAGCTTACTCCCCAATAATTTCCTCTTACAAATATCTTTGGGCTTCAGGCGACGTGGTACTTGGAGGATCTCAGATTTTATCCGGTTATTTAATTATTTAGTACGAAACTATTTTAGTTTAATCAGATGAATATTTATTATTTTGGGATATGGATGTAATTTTAGACTATTTATATTTTGAGATTACTTTTAGCATTCATCTACTGTTATTTTAATTCAGAGATTTTATATAATTATTCGAATATCTATTATGATATTTATATTTTTATTTAGGGAAAACTACACCGGTGGTCCCCAAACTATTATCGGTTTCCTATTTTGGTCCCAAAACTATTTTTTTCGGCAAAATCGTCCCTTCTGTTACATAGTTCTCCTGTTTTGGTCCCCCGACGTTAAATAGCTAACGGTTTTGCTGACGTGGCATTTTTAAAATATTTTTTAATATTTCTCTCTCCTCCTATATTATTTTTATTCAACTTTATTCACCCAATCATGTGGTGCCACGTGGCATTACCCTATTGGTTGAAAAAACCCCAAAATCCTTAAAGTTGAATTTGGTGCTGCTAGGATTCAAACCCAAGACCTACAGCAGACAAGCCATGCGCGTGAACCACTTGTGCTAGGCTGATTACTTAAATCAAATCTACTAACAGTTATATATAAGCTATAAATATTAACCCAAAAATACCTTAAAAACACAAGCCATGGTTGTTCCGTAATGTAACCGACTAATAGGACTGCAGTAGTTACCTGCATTAGCTTTGTAGCTTTATCGCCCTCAAATTTCCCTGGATACACAATAGTTACCTTCATTATATTGTGGCAAAGCTTGCACAATTTTCTGCAAGTCTCGTGTAGACATTTCACCATCTCTGCAATGAACTGAACTTCAACAGGAGGAATCTATGGTATAATTGCATGACTACAGAACTTAAATTTACCACTAGAGAGATATGAGATGCAATGTAAAGTAAAAATATTTGTCACCTTTAATCATATGCTTGTAAGCAGACCTTAAATGAAGTATCTAAATCTTCAGGTTGGAAAAAAATGAAGAAAATCCCAGAATATGTCTACTTTTCTAGTTGCAGAATACACCTAAGTTGCAAGGGTTTGAGCATGAGACTTGGATATAATGTGTCTGGCACATGTATGCTCTTTTTTTCCCTAATATTTTTCATGTAATTGGAGGGTGCTTTGATTTCATATCTCCATAACCATGTCAATAATATATTTACGTCGGACAGGATACATCAAGAAAATGAAGATTAAGAATCAAAAACGGATAAAGTGCATTGTGTTTTTAAGTTTTTTTTGGGTTAATATGTATAGCTTATATATAACTGTTAGTAGATTCGATTCAAGTAATCAGCCTAGCACAAGTGGTTTACGCTCATGGCTTGAGTGCTGTAGGTCTTGGGTTCGAATCCTTGCAGCACCAAATGCAAATTTAAGGATTTTTGGGGTTTTTTCAACCAATAGAGTAATGCCACGTGGTACCACATGATTGGGTGAATAAAGTTAAATAAAAATAATATAGGAGGAGAGAGAAATGATTAAAAAATATTTTAAAAATGTCACGTCAGTAAAACCGTTAGCTATTTAACGTCGGGGACCAAAACAGGAGAACTATGTAACAGAAGGGACGGTTTTGCCGAAAAAAATAGTTTTGGGACCAAAATAAGAAAACGGTAATAGTTTGGGGACCACCGGTGTAGTTTTCCCTTTTATTTATTATTAAATTTATGTTATTTTATTTTAATTTAAAGTATATCTTTTTAAACTTAGTTTTCTTGAGGGAAAAGTTTTCAATTGTAACTTCCTAAATTCGGTCTTTTCTCCTAGGCCGGGTTTAGGGGGTTACAAAAATGAATAGCTAGACTAGATAGAGTATATACCAGAGTCGTGATTACTCTATAAAATCATATCCCGGGTATCATTGATGATAGGAACATTGATGATAGTGTTTGCATCTTCCGGGTCGAAAAAATTACGAACTTTGGTAGTATCCTAACGAGGTTGTCCAAGGACCATAAACTCACAACAGCGAGTATGCAGCTCATCATTAATCTCATATTCTCCATAGAGCTGAACAACAGAAGAACCCCCTAGATGTCCTGGTGAATTTGGATCCGGCTGTCAATCCCTGGCCTTTTAAGAAAATGACTGTGAAGTTGCTTTATGGCTTGGTAGAGACCTTTCCATGCAAAAGAAGCTCGACGAGTCGGCTTAGCATCAAGTATGTGACTTGAGGGATAGTATTTAACCTTATAAATCTGAGCAAGCAAATTGTTTGGATAACAAATAAGTCGCCAGATTTGTTTTCCAAGCAAGGCAATGTTGAAAAGGTGTAAGTCCCGGAAGCCCACACCTCCAACAAATTTAGGTTTACAAACACGCTCCTATGGAAGCATATGCCAACCCCGTTTTTTATTTTGACCCGACCACCAGTAACACTGAATGGACGTAGTTGTTGCGTGATTTGAGTGCTTCGCAATTTGCGAAAGTATACACGTCACAAGTTATAGTATAGAAAGATATCGTCTCCACAGAGATTGGTGCTACTTCAAGAATATATCCTCTCGCACTGAAAAGTAAAAACACAAGTAATAGTTCTGGGTTGAATAATCGACTAAACTATAATAAACGAGTAAATTAAAGAGATAAGTTGACAGAATAAGAGAATAGGCCAGATTATATTGCGTCGTAGTGTGAAATTCGAATGGACAGTCTTGGTTTTGCATGCAAGAGGAAGCTAGATTGCCTCGGCAATGGGCAATACGATTGCCTGAACAATGCACAAGGTGATTGCTTGGGTAATTGATAGGGCTATTGTTAGGGCAATGAAAACAGCTACTGCCTGGGCAATTTGGTGACAACCTTCAAGGTTCGACAAAACGTTCTTCAATGGTTTCTTCTTATCCTTAAGTCGAAACTCTATCAATGTGCAAGGTTTGATAATACCTCCCAGCATGAACCAAGGGTGAACATCAACCGATATTACGCCTCTTTTAGCCGTTGAAATTCGTACTTATTCCTAAACCTAAACAGAATCCAAATGTTTTCTCACAACTACTAAACAAAAATAACCCTAGCCTAAGATAGTTTAGTTCATGATTGTGATTGGAAACAACACAAGATTAATTCCCAATAAGAACATCAACCGAACAAGAAAGAAAAATAGAAGAACTTGGGAAGCCTTGGTCTTCAATCGATCTCTCTCCTTTTGTCTCTCCTTCTCTCGTTATCTCTAATGGACGACTTGGCCTCTTACTTATAGAAGATGAGTAGGTCAAAGTCATCTTTGAGTAGGAAGTTAAGTTGGAATACAATAAAAGAAATAAATCTCTTTTATTTTATTCTTTTATTCCTCCTAAAACTCTTCCCATTTTCATGGAATTTAATCTCCTCTAGCCTCTCTATGCACTTCCACGCTCCAATCTTCATGTAAATTATCTCTAAAAATTCAGCTCTTTACGCTCTTCAAGTTACCTACCACTTTGTTCTTTTTCTCCCTTGTCGGAAATTGCTCGGACATTTCCTTGACAATGAATTGCCTCGGCAATGGCTCGACATAGTTCGGTGCGACAATGACCTGTTAATGGTCTTTCGGTCGTCTTCGCTCAGTCAAGTGTGCTCAGTATTGCACAGCATGGCTCGGTTCTGCTCGGTCAAGATTATGCGGCAGGGTTTGACAATGAATTGCCGCGACAATAAATGTTTTACCCTGCATATATACAAAACAAATACCTAACAGTACCTTTTCTACCAAATAAGCAATTAAAGATAATCAAGCTTGGCAAGGAAGAAAGTAATGCAAATATGCATGAATGACTAATAATGCAACCCAAATGAGCCTAAGTTTAACAATAATTGAGATGAAACAGGGTAGAAATTTAATACTTTTGAACACTTAACAGTAGTCATGTCATCATTAATATTCTTTGGTAGCAGGTAGCATGACATCACATACTGAGGAAGAGATTGGAAAACTGCTTTAATTAAAACCTCTCGTCCACTAAATGAAAGAAGATGCTTGTCCCAATGGGACAATCGGGAGTTCACCTTTTCCCTTGTGAAACCAAGGGTAACGATTTTGTTTTTACTAGTTAGGAGGGGAACTTTGAGGTAGATCCCCGGATCATCCACTTCTCAAACTTGTAGGATAGCATTAATGGCTTCTTTGTGCGCATCAGATGACATTGGATTAAAAAAGATGGTTAGATTTTCAAAATTGACCATCTGTCATGAATTGTTGTTGATGAAAACCATGCAATCATCGACAAAAAGGAGATGGTTTACACGTCGTCCATGACGACTAGCACATAGTCCAGGTAGATGACCATTTTGTTGCTCGGTATTTAGAATAGGTTATAGACCCTGTGTGCAGAAAAGGAAGAGAAAAGTTGAAAGGGGATCTCCCTGACGGAGACCTCATTTGGGATAGAAAATTGATGACAGAGAGTTGTTCACCCTAGCGGTGAAAGAAACAGATGTAATAAAATGCATAACTATAGAAACCCATTGTGAATTAAAACCTATACGAAGCATAACCTACTGAAGGAAGGACCATTCAACACAGTCGAAAGCCTTTTCCATGTCTAGTTTAAGAGCGACACCTTGGAAGATATTTGAGTCTCCAATATTAAGGGAGTGAATTAATTCATGGGCAATTAGAATGTTATCTGAGTATTCCTACCTTTAATAAAGTTAGCTTGGTTATTACTTATACAAAAATGGATGATGGCTTTCCTACGATTTAGAAGCACTTTTGCAAATGTCTTGTAAATGACCGTACATAGATTGATGGGGTGTAAATGACGCATCGTAGTAGGTTCATTTACTTTGGGAATTAAGACTAAAATTGTATGGTTGATCTCAGCCATGTCTGTTTTCTCAGATAGAAGATCAAGACAGAGGTTAATGACATCTTGTCCTACCGTGTCCCAATGTTGTCAGTAAAACCCACTCAGCAGCTCGTCAATGCCAGGGGCTTTCCTTGGATCTATGTCTCGAAAATCATGAGTGATTTCCTTCGGGGGTAAAAGGCCTTGTTAAGGCCCCATTCATAGTAGGCATAATAGCGGTGTCAATATTATTGAGAATATTAGGCGCAATATCTCGGTCGGAAGTAGAAAAAATATTTTGGAAATAGTCAACAACTATTTCCATAATATTATCTTCCGTTTCCTACCATATATTATTAGTGTCAAGAAGGCCTTTGATTTGATTTTTCTTATGTCGTTCATTTGCACGAGCATGGAAGAAGGATGTGTTTATTATCTCCATGAGCTAGCCAAGTTATTCGGGATCGTTGAGCCCAATATGCTTCTTGGGAATCAAGAAGTTGATTAAGTTTTGATTTGGCAGCAAGATAAGATTCTTCCTCAGAGGTAGAGAGCCGATGACGAAGGCAAGCATTAATTTGTTTATTTAAGACCTTTATAAGGCCCGTGGAAGTGAAACGCTGGTACGATTGCAAATCGTTTAGCCGAACGTTAACAACTTGTATTATATCAATTATGGACCCATTAGTAGTTGACCAAGTATCCTGAACAAGGGAAATACATTCTTTATTGTAAGCCCAACAATTTTCACATCGAAATTGGTTACCATGATGTTGGCGATGTTCGTAATAGTTGTATTCGGTGTCCATAATGATGAAACAATGGTCAGATTTTGCATTAAATTCAGATATGATACGATGCATAGGAAACGAGTTATGCCAATCAATGTTTGCAACAAAACGATCAACGCGTTCAAGGATAGTTGAAGTGTTTGGGCTCGATTTAGTCTAGGTGAACCATCCATTAACTGGCTTACAATCGAATAAATTATTTCGTGATAGACAATCCCTAAAGTTATAAATTTATGAACGTGCTCGACAGCAACCGCTTTGTTTTTCATTGTCTAGTAGAATTTCATTTAAATCGCCTCCTATTAACCAAGGTAGAGTGGGGGAATTATTGAGGGAGTCGATTAGTTGCCATGTTTTGATATTTTGATTTGTTTCAGAATAGCCGTGAATTCCGGAGAAGTGAAATTGATAAGAATATGAATGAACAATAGAGTTAATATGGTGATCCGAGTACTAAAGTAAAGCCATAGCAATTTTATTATTCGAAAAAGAGCTAGGCCCGAACAAGAAGGGTTGTTTTCAACTAGAAAACAACCAACCATATTTAAATTAATACGAAGTTGTTCACAAATATACTTATTTAGGCGAGTTTCACATAGGAATAAAACATCGAGGTTTATCTTCATGACAACTCGTTTCAAGCCTTGAACTGTCTGGGCATTACCAAGACCCTAGCAGTTCCAACATAGGATAATCATTCCCTAGGTGAGGTTGAATGTCAACCTCCGCCGGAGAGTTTTTCCGTTGCTCATCCCAACTTTTTCATTTAAAGGTGGTATAGGTCGAGGCCTCTTAGGCTGAAGAACGACTTACATTGGGGATCTCCTTTTAGTACCGCGAGCGGTTGGTGCTGAAGGGCCTTTGTTAGGCACTGCATGTGGTGGTAAACCTTTAGCAAACCAATTCTCAAATTCGGAACATCAATGGTGGCCACTGTTGTGGTAGGTACTGCTGCAGTAGCGTCAGCCACGGTGGGGGAGTGTTCGATGACAGCTTTCTCACTGTTGGCAAATTGGTTTAGGGGTAAGTTGCTAAAAGATTCGACATCTTCAAATTGGTTCAATGATGGGTTCCCTTCATCCATTTTCTTCTTGCCATCATCCATCTTGGTGGATTTCCCTTGAATAGAAAGGAAAAATATTAGCCAAATTCTAATGTATTGTAAAGCAAGATTAGTAAAGTGTATAATATGGTTACCAAGAGTTGTTTGAGGTTTGATTATGAATGATCCATCGTCAAGGGATTGAATTCATCCTTTAGAACGTGAGGCGATTTCATGTCTTCTTGGAGGGATATAACAGAGCCAATCACCATACTGTAATTTCATTTTCTCTGTAGATTTGATGGTTGGACAGAAGTGAACCGAATGGCTAAGGATACCACACCTATGGCATATTTTAGGTAACCTTTCGTATTGTAGAGGGCATAGCTTTGTTGTTGTTCCAGCACCACTAATGGCTACACAACGTCGGATGGGTTTGCCGACGTCAATTTTGATTTCTACGCGAAGGTAGTCGATTGTGTTTCTGTCTGTTCGACGAGAATCTGTTATGAGTATAGTTCCTATCATCGATCCTAGTGAATTTCCAGTTTGATGGGCGATGTTATCGTTATCCATTAAGATAGTCGGGATGCTGTGAATACGGACCCAAATATGATTTGTGCTGAATGTGTAGTCATCGATGTTGAATGTGTAGTCATCGATGCTGAATTGTGGATCAAAGGCCACTAGAGCCAGCCATTCGTCTTTGTATGTCCATGGTCCCCTATTGAGGATATCGTTCCTACTTTCTTCATCCGAAAATTTGATACAAAAGTAGTGCTCCTTTAAGATGGAGATTGATTCAAGCTTGTTGTTTTTCCATATACTCTAGAATGCTTTAATCACGGCTTGATCATCAATATGTTTGGAAGCTATGAACTTTCCAATTAGAAGAAGATTGATATCATCAGTTGTTGAGTCCCATTTGATAGTTGGAGTAAAGACTAAACCTTGTTCTTCGGGGGTGAAGCTAAGTTCACCGAATTGTTGGAAGAAGGAGTTGGAAGCCATATATGACGTAGTGTGTTTGGTCGGGAAAAGCTTTGAATTTAGGAGATTTCGGTGAAGGGTGAAGATGAATATGGCTTGAGTAGGAGTAGTATATATAGGAATGGTGGTTAGGAAGAAAGTTAAAATGTAGAGAGTTATTTGAAAATGGAATTTTTTTTAATAGGTAATAGTTTGTAGGGCTTGTATTGTAATTTTGGGGGAAAGTAAAAGATATGGGTTTGGGAAAGAAAGGTAGTAACCTTAAATAAAAGAGGATGCTAGCTAGTGTAGGTATTTGTTTCCAAAATGGGGGATGGCTTCGTAAGGGAGGTCTTTGTGGACTTGGGATTGACATGGAAAGAGTTTTTGGAATAGTATTTTTAAGATTATAATTAGTATGTAGGTATAAACGGTAAGATTTGTTAGAGTAGAATGTGTTTGATATGGTAGTGAATGTGTCATTATTTATGGCAGTTGAAAATCGGTTACGATAAATTTTCATGTGTGAGTAGTATGTGTTGGATATGTTAGCATTAATGTATGTTATAGTGTTGTTCTATTTTAAAAATCAAATATGGGAAGTTTCCATGCATGGGTAAAGAAAGGTAAGTAGATTAAAAACAAATTGAGACAATTTATTTGTATTGGTTACACTAGTTGTGTGTTCCCATGTAAGTTGATTACCAAAGGTTTTATTTGTCTCCAAATTCATAGTAGGATTTTCATTATCACAATGTATGAATCCAAAGTCCATATTCATAAAATAATTGTCAGAAATATATTGTATGAAGACCAAAATCACGTTTATATAGTGGTGCAAAGTTCTAATATGGGAAGTTTTCATGTATGGGTAAGTAGAGAAGGCAAGTAGAATGAAAAGAGATTGAGGCAATTTATTTGTATTGGTCATAATAGTTGTGTGTTTCCATGTACGATGATCACCAAAGGTTTGTTTGACTCCAAATTTATAGAAGGTTTCCCATTATCACAATGTATGATTCTAAATTCTGTATTTAGAAAAAGATTGTCCGAATTATAAAGTGACATATTTATGTCTATGACTTGAAGTTGGACTAGTCGAAAATATAGAGGGGGAGGGGTGGGATCATTGGAAGACTGAGACCACAATTGGTAATAGATAGTTTTGGTAATTTCTGTTGGGAGAATAAAGATATTATAGGTAGTAATAGATATGATTTTTTTGGAGCACTTATAATCTATGAGAATATAGTTCCCTTGTAAATTCGAAGTAATTTGTTATTATGGTAAGTATGGTATTTAATTAGTGTAGTTATAAGGTAGGTAAATATATTGTACTTATTTAATATGTGGATGGTATGTTTACATATGAAGGAGATTGCAAATTAGTAGTATTTAGAGTAAGTTTGGGGTAAAATTTTATAACAATAAAATGTATGTAGTATAAGCTGAAGCCCGTAGGTTTCAACATAATATTTGGAAAGATGTTTATTCGAAATGGCAAGTTTAGATATTGGTGGTAAAAGTTTATTTGGACAATCTCGATCACAGGTTAGTTTTCATGATAGTATTATACCATTTAGAGATTGTGAATGGTCCTTCCAGATCTCGTAAGGATAAATAATAACTAAGACATGTAACCGAAAATCGAAAGTAAGTTGTTGGTCGTATCTTATTAGATTCGAGAATAACCACAATCCGAAAATTGATGTGAATATAGTGATGTATGGGATATATATGAATCGTTGGAAATAATCATCCATATTTTTATGATGTATGGGTAGTAGTTTCAGATGCCATGAGGCATCTAATAGTTTTATTCCCATAAAGAGATGAAATAAAGATATAGATATCCTTGATTAAAGAGTAAAAAAATTAGATAAATTCGTACTTGTGGGAAAGACGGTGGGGATTGTACACAAAAATGACATACAATACAAAGTTAAGAATTTAGCTAGCAGAAGAAGTAACCAATGTAAATATTGCAAAGCAACTTTATGCAAGCATTTTGTATCCGTAAGAATTATAATGAAAGCCCTATTAGAGTATAAGAGAAAACTAGTAACATAAAGGAAAAAAATGCATGAAGGATATTAAAAAAGGAAGGAATGGATCGAATGTAAAGGAGATGTGGGATTCAAACATGGTGAAATTTTGCAGATCATAAGAAGAATGCAGGCCAAAAAAGGCATAATATGAGAACACTATACAACCATGGATCGAATTAAATTGGAAATAGGGAATCCAGTATAGTGTGACGTTGTGGGATTGAAAAATAGATAATAAATAGATCGAGAAAAAAGAAACAGAGCTTACCTGTGTTAAAACGCTAGAAGTTTGAATTCAATCTGGAGATTGGATTGGTAGACAATGGCTTCAAAAGGGATCTCTTCTCCTTCTCAGTGGGGTGGTTGTTGGTAATTTCTGCAACGTTTATTTGGCGCTAGTGACAACGGCAATGGAAGACGTTGATAGTGGCTGCAAAAAGCAGTGGTCACTAGTGACACCGAAAAAGGAAGGAGAGACGACGAAGATGGGGAGGTTGGCGGCGGAGGGGAGGGGGAAAGAAAGGCGAAAAAGAAAAGAGAGGGAGGAGAGCATTTCGAAACCACACCTGCAGGTTAGCCGTTGGAATTTTAATCGAGTAAATATAAAAAGTAGCCGAGTAAATATTTTAACTTAAATATTAAGTAAGTTATTGAACTTTTAATTAAAATCAGTTATGCCCCTAAATTCGGCAAAAAAATCAGTTATGTCCTTTAATTTGATTAAAATAACCAATTCAGCACCTTTCGCTACATCATCATCCCATGTGGACTGCCACATCAGCATCGTGGACCACCACATCATCACAATTAACTGACATCTCAACACTATGACGGTCAACGCTGGTCAAATGGTCAATTTGAATGATTTCGCGTCATAAGGGGGCACATTGAATGTGTTTTACGGCGATGGGTGAAATTGATTTTTTTGGTCGAACTCATGGCAAAAATACCCCTTTAGGCTTATTATTTATAGTTTGTATGATTCTTTTCCCATTTAATTTTTCATTTATGAGAAATGGTTATATATATATTACTGATGCTTGATTTTGACTTGAATAAATCTCTAATTAAGGAAGAAAATGAGGAACAATATAGTGAACCCTTTATTGGTGAAACCTTTGAAAACAAAGACGAGATAATTATTTTCTATAAAATTATGTAAAAATATGGATTCATTGTTTGAAAAGATCGTTCAGATAAAAAACATGGAATGACTATTATGCACAAAATTTTACGCCATCGTGGAGGAAAACAACGTTTAAAGGTAGTTGATCTCTCTAAACCTCAAAGAAATAAGCAATCATCAAAATGTGATTGCAAGGCTCATATGCATATTACTTTTAAAAGGAGCTTTGATTTTTTTCCTGAAAGATTGGCATGTGTTTTCTTCCGACACATCAAACTGTCACCTGTGATGATGAAAAATAAATATTGTCACACAAGGAAGATGGACTACATGTTAGGCAAACAATTCAAGTAATGAAGTTTAAAAAATTATCAAGCATGTAAGATGATAGAAATTAACAAATGTTTGGAGTTGATGAGCACACAATCTTATAGATTAGATGAAATATGTAAAGCAAGAAAATAAAAAAATTCAATATGCCTTTATGATGGATGGAGATATGAGACTTATATATTTGTTTTGGTGCCAAACTCAAAGTTTTGATTGGTACAAAAAATATGATGATGTAGTCTTTTTGTACCACATACAGATTTAATGCATATGACATGCCATGCGAGATTTTTGTTGGTATTTTTGTTTAAATTTCACCATTGTTGGATGAAAACTGTTAGTCAACTAACAGTCAACACCTGAGGCTGATGTGGCATGTCTGCAGGGCATGAGAAGATGACTTGGCACTACTACGTGGCACTTTGTTGATGTGACGATTGGTTAATAATATTTTAAAAATATTTTCTTTAAAAAATGATTAATTAATTTTTTAAAAATGCCACGTCAGCAAAAATGCCGTGTGGCAGTGCCACGTCATCTCCTCAAGCCATGCATACATGTCACGTCAGCCTCAAGCGTTGACCGTTAGTTGATTAATGGTTTTCATCCAACAAGGTGAAATTTAAACGAAAAATGAAACGTTAGGTGGTTGTTTGCACAAAAAAAAGGATAAGGCTAAAATGACCAAAATGTGAAACGTTGAGGGCTATTTTTGACCTTTTACCTAAATTACATAAAATTTTAAAATATATATGTCTTTTCCTACTAATTCTAGTTTCTTCTATGATTTCGAATAATAAACTTTTGTTAGCATTATAATGAAGAAACCGTCAAAGATTATTACAACTAACCAAAATCCTTGAATGACTCAAGCAATTGCAACTGAAACGTCAACCACACAACATATCTTTTGTATGTGGCATATTACTTACAAATTTAGTTGCTGGTTTGTGAATCTTCTTCGCAATGACTACATAAAATGGCATGTGATTTTTACCAATTATACAAGATGAGTGTGCCTGGGAAGTTTGAACATAATTGGGTTCTCGCGATTACAAATTATAAATTACAAGACAATGAGCATATCCAAAGTCTGTACAATATCAAATATTTTTGGGCACCAACTTATCTTCGTGATATTTTTTGAAGGGATGATAACAACCGAAAGATTAGAGAGCATAAATGCCTTTATCAAGTGATTTGTTTCTTCTCATACATATTCAACTACTTTTGTTAGACATGTTTGTATTTTTTTGCTAAGCTCCTAAGAAAAGATTGTAACGACCCAAATTTTGGATCCACGAGTTGGCTTCACCCAAACTTTGGGTCTTAGGTGTTGGGTCTAAGAGTTGGGCCTATTTGGTGTTTAAGGAATCTTAGTGGGCTTCACACTTGACTAATGGGCTTGGTTAGTGGCCTAGTTGGGACATGGAAGAGTTTAGAGGGTTTTATGTGGTGATTTCCCCATAGTTTGAAATAAATACTTATAGATTTTAAGAACATATTTGTTTGGTGTGGCATGTAGGAACATGTTTGCATCACCCCCTTAATTACACCATTTCTCCTTTTCCATGTTTCCTCTCAAAACCCAAAGACAAAAATCAAATCTTTATCGTCTAAAATGTTATTTTTGGACTCAAAAGTTGGGGTTTTGGAATCAACATCTCAAGAGCTTCATATCAAGGTAAAAATCTTAGAAATGGGTGGAAGGGTGAGTTTATGGGTTTTGGTGTGGGTCTGGAAGAATTTGGGATGAATGAGGATTTAATCTCATTTTCAACCTTGAGGTTATGTTTTAGTTACCGCTTTTCATCACCTGCAAGTTCTAATTCGTTTTACAACCCGATGTGTAGTGAGAGAAGATGGGGAGACCTTTAAGGCTCAAGGGAAGAAGAAGGTTTGAGGATCTTTGAGCAAGGAACTTTATTTCCAGTAGGGAATAAGGTTGGTACACCTCTAACTCCTTTGTTTCATGCACATCCTAAGAATGATACTTTGTATGCTTAATTTGGTTTTTTGGGTGTTCTAATGTCAAAGACATGTTTGATGGCTTAATCCGAGAATTGATGTTAATATTGTGTAAAAATGATAGTAAACTACCTTAAATAAGTCTCATAACTTTTACGATCATTATATGGCCTTGCTATGAGTGTTTGAAAGGTTTTAGAAATGATTTCTGAGCCTTAGAATGTATTTTATAGGATTTGGTACCAATATGCGGGGTTTCAATATCAGTATCCCTTGCTCTGAATGAAGAACAAGGATAAACTGTGAGTAGGGCATTAGTACGCATATGCGGTACTGGTACTGGGGGTACCGTACTGATACTCATAGTTGAGTATCGGTACCCATTGGGCATTCTGCCTGCGAATGCTCTATATGAGGTGTTTCAGTCAGAAAAATTGGGAAGCTTGCCTAATGGCTCGCTTATGATGTGATATAACATAAATAACCTCAATAGTGAGATTTCGTACTCATATACGTTCATAACGTGTAACAAGTTGGTAGTGTAAATTGGTGACATATGGGTAATTAGCAACAATAGGGGACCCTTGAGGATTCATGTTGTTGTTGTATGTTGGGTAGTACTTGTTTGGTAGAGTTAGTGATTGGTGGGATTTGGATACCTAGAAAAATGTGTTGTAACATCATGGTAAACGATACCGAATGTACATTCCTGATGCTTCGTGTCCTTGGGCCTCACTCATAGTATACATTCCTGATGCTTTGTGTCTCTAAGTCTCACTCAAGGTTTGTATATGATTGTATTTCATGTTTGATGCTTATGGCGTACACTTGTATCGCCCAATTGTTTTGGCATGTTTTATTTAGGTGGTTTGTAGTAATGCCTCGTGTTGTTGTTGTTGTTGTTGTTATTATTATTATTATTATTATTATTATTATTATTATTATTATTATTATTATTATCTCTTGTTACATGCTCATATTTATGATATGCATGAAGCATAGTAGAGTAGAAGTGTACCATTGAGCTTTGTAAGCTCAGTGTTCAGAATCGTTGTTTCCGTTCGCAGGTTAGTAGGTTTAACGCGTCGCTTGGAAGAGCACCATCAGAGTTGGATTTTAGCTCATCACCTCATCAACGTACAATGCTTTGATTATTGGGCTATATATTCATAGGACTCTATTAATGTGTATTGTAACTCTTATTTTGGATTGTAATGATTTGAGTCGAATGTTTAATACTTTTAATTTAAATGGGGCTCACTTGTAAATGTTTTGAATACTTATATATGATTTGAGATGAGATTTGATTTATATTTTAGAAATGATAGTGTTTGTTAAACTAGGTTGAAATTTTATGGTTATGAGTTGGGCTTGAGACCTAAATATGACATTTAAGTTTAAGGTGTTACAAAGGTCTTTTATTACTTTTTCGAGTAACTGCTTATTTTTATCAATTTCTTTGAAAACAAAGTTACCGTTGGAAGAACAAGCTAAGCCTTTACACCATTTGCTTTCCAAAACTATCAGAAAAAATTTACTAGAGTAAGTCAATATTCAACAATTTATGTTGAAAGTAATAAATTTACAATACAATATTTTGAAGGGGAAAAGAAAATATTTTATAGTCTGTTGCGATGAAAATACAACTATGTGTAGTTGTAAAAAATTACGTTTTGGGGTATACTTTGTCGTCATATATTGACAATATTATTTCACAAAAAATATTTTAAAGTCTCATACATTTAAAATGAGCCATAATATCTTGACGTCGTTTTTTTGAAATTTCTTTCCAGCTAGCGACTTGAAACGGTGCATGTTGTCGAGCACAATTTGTTACTTCAGCCTTGAAAAGTTTGGCATGCTTACCACATACCTTATTGTATGGAGGGGAAATTGAATATCCAATTCTTGACCTTTCGCCTTTTTTATCGCAAGTTTAATATTTGTAGTTGGTCCCCGTCCTCTTTTTCTAGAAGCTTGAGTCTCTATATATATGGAATTAATTATAAATATAAAATTTTTAATCATATGAATCATTTTTTGGTCAAATAATACATTTAACGCTATCACTACAATTGTCAATGGATGAAAAGGGCACAAGATTTAGAACCCCTAAAAAATACATACTATAAAGCATAAATGACAACAAAATAATGAAACAAGAATCTGCAAGAAGCATGCATGCTAGTTAGGTAATCACAGTTTGAGTCGAAAAACATGGCAATTGTTCATAAATCATCTTTTTAATTTTAATATAAAATTTAAATTTCAGTAAATAATTTGTTCAAATTAGATAACCTGTAGAAGTGAAATTTGGTGCTTCTTATCTACGGTTAGTATCTAAGTTCTCAAGTCCTTCAGTTAGTTGATTAAGCGCATTTGTTTGTTGAATATCATTTTTAGCATGTTCGTCCCCTTGTTGACCTTTAGAATTGGTCAAATATATGCGTTTTAAAATGTTGACCATTTTATACTTACAAAATTAAAAGATACTTATAAAAAATAGTTCAAAGAGAAAGATAATAAATTTTATACTAAATTATACATACATGCAATCTACCTGGATTAAAATAGAAATAATAACTCAATAATTAAATACAAAAAACAAAAAAATCAAAAATTTCACGAATCACATAACATTAAGCACCAAATTTCACGATTAGTTATTCAAAAGGATCAACAAAAATATTTATTCAAATTAGACGTAAAATTTGTAGAGAAAAAAAATAAAATTTTAATTTTAAAAAACAATATAATGTTAAAAAAAATAACAGTAGGCTATTCTAATTTTCAAAAGCAAACATTATTATTGTTCATCAAATATTTCTATTACATGGTGAATTGAGTGATAACACATATTTTATACACAATATAGATGCTTTGCTATGAGGCCTTAAATAAGGTAATTATGTTTACCTTGTTTCCTTGGAATCTAAGAATTAAGGTAAGTCTAGTTTCTTTATATCATCAAACAAGTACGAAGTGGAAAAAGTACGAAAGACATAAACGCAAACAAATTTAAAACACGAAATCGTATAAACAAGTACACAAAAAAAATCTCTAATAGAGAATTACAATAGAATCATTAAACAAAACCAATACGACCATAAAATTATTCAAGAAAAAATAGTAAATAAAAGTTCTCCACCTCATGCCATAGCAACATCACCCCAAGAAGAAGAAACCGACACACCCATCATAGCTCAAAAATAGCTAAATTAAAGAACAACAAAACAAAAAATTTTGAAAAATAAAAGACTACAATTAACAAACCTAGCAGCAATTAAATTGACATAAAAATTAATTAAATAAATCAACCATGAAAATAAATATATTAAATTATTATAGACACACAATTCATATATTCAAAAGCACGTTTCAATTCATAGATAATATGAAAAATTATTGAAGAAACCAAAAATTTAATCCTTTTTTCTCAGAAAAAGACATACCTGACAGAGAGTTGTTCCTTGAAACTTTTAAAGAAATCAAAATAGATAGAACAATTTTACTAAACTTCTTCGAAAATGAAAGAAAAATTTTAATAAACAAAACCAAATAAAAAGAATTGTGTTGGAGCCAAAACTCTAAAATAACATTAAAAAGTAAATTTTTACATTTTATGTAGAAATGTTGGCGGGTAAAACTGAAGCATATGCACATTTCTTAGATTGTGCAATGTGCATTTTTTTTAAATTCATGAATTAATTAATTTAAAAAATGGATTAAATTTCTATAATGTAAAATTAAATAATTAAATTAAATATTATAAGTGGGTATTGAAAATAATAGGCTTGGGTTTTAGGAGGTAGACGGTAACACGGGAAAAGCTAAAGGAGGGGTTTTTGTTTTTATTTCTATGTAGGCCTCATCCAAAAATTATGAATGGGTCAATGCCACTAATGTGGTTAATATAGCCTATTGGATAACCTCCTAACAGATTGCCCATTAACCGTCCAATCTGTTTTGGGGTTGTTTGGGGAGTTACAACAAATTCATTTTATTTCAATATTCATCCTAGTTTCTTGCTTCTTAAAGAACCCCTTTTGAAAAGACCGAAAGTTGACTTCGCAGCTTGCAAAAACTATCATTCGACAGAGGCTTTGTGAATACATCGGCTACTTGATGCTCAGTAGGGACATAGTTTACCATAATCTTCTGTTCCCCAATCTTTTCTCGGACAAAATGTAAGTTTAAATCCACATGCTTAGTCTTAGCATGTAGGATTGGATTAGCGGCTAAAGCAACAACGCTGGTATTATCACACCAAATGGTCGGTGTGCCCATAACACGCACACCCATGTCGCTTAAAATTGTTTGAAACCACAAAATCTCAGATGCCGCATCAGCGAGGCTACGATATTCTACCTCGGCTGTTGATCGTGAGACAGCTCTCTGTTTGCGTGAGCTTCAAGAAACAAGATGTGGCCCATGATACACACAATACCCTGATAGAGACCGTCGATCATCACAATCACTACCCCAATCAGCGTCCGCAAAGACAACTAAATCAGAGTCTTTATCTGTGGTAGCATCAAAAAATAGGCCATAGTCTAGGGTGCCGTTCAAGTACCGTAAAATACGCTTGACAACAGTCCAATGGGATTCAGTAGGTGTTTGCATATATTGCGCCACTTTATTAACCGCAAAAGAAATCTCGGGTCAAGTGTGACAAGCATAAAGCAGCCCCCCTACAATACTATGATACAACTGAACATTCTGGAAAAGATTGCCACTATTTTTACTGAGCTTAGTCGAGGTAGACATTGAAGTTTCAACATGCTTAGTAGTGCTTAGGTTTGCCTTAGCAACGAGCTCACTGATGTACTTCCGTTGCTCAAGAAAGAGACCAACAGACGTACGTTCAGCTTCAAGACTGAGAAAATATTGAACTTCACCCAAATTTTTGAGAGAAAACGTATCATGTAACTGAGTATTGAACTTGGCAATATGAGTTTCTGAGTTGCCAGTCATTAAAATGTCATCAACATATACAACAGTGTAGACCAGAGTTGCATCCTCACGAAAGACAAACAAAGAGGTATCTGCAGAAGAGTTTCGAAAGCCAAGCTGAACTAGAAAGCCTTTAAGTTTCAAAAACCAACTTCGTGGTGCTTGAAGAAGCCCATAAAGGGCTTTAGTCAACTTACATACAAGGCATGAGCCATCGACAATAGTCTGTTCGAACCCAGGTGGTTGGGTCATGAAGACATCTTTAGAGAGATCTCCATTAAGAAACGCGTTGTTGATGTCGAGCTGATGAATCTTCCATGAGTTTTGAACTGCCAGGGACAAAATTAAATTAACCGTGAAAAACCGTACCACATGACTGAATGTCTCGGTGAAATCACAACCCAGAGTCTAAAAATACCCCTTAGCAACGAGACGGGCCTTGTACTTGTTAACCGACCCATCATCTTTCACTTGGACTTTAAATAGCCATTTACAGCCAACTATTCTTTTATCGGAAGGAGTCGGAACCAGCTCCCAAGTATTGTTCTGAAGAAGAGCATTATACTCAGCCAACACTGCCTCATGCCACAAGGGTTGTTGAAGGGCTTCAAAAATATTCGAAGGAGTTGTATGGCAGGTTGCCTGATACACCTTGGGCTTAAACACCCCTGCCTTGCTGCGGGTAACCATGCTACACTGATTGAGCCCACTAGACATACAAGGAACAATAGAATCATTGTCACCATTGGATGCAGGTGCAGCTGCATCCACCAAGGTGTGCACATCACAATCCAGAGGAACATGGCCACCAACAAGCTGATCACCATTAGAAGAAGAGGAAGCAGGGACCTCCATAGGTTGGGCAGCATCTGTGTAAAAGGGTTGGTGCTCAAGATCACGTATGTCAACAGATTCAGGAACAACTGGTGCACTAGTATCTGCAGCCAAACCACTGTTTGTAGGTGTCATAGCAATAGAGTCAGGAGGGCTAGGAGCATTGGGTTCACCATCGGACAAAGCAGCAGGGAAAGAAACAAATGAAGCACCATGAGCTGAATCCTGACCAACATTCAGGGAGACAACTCTCTGCGTGTTAGAAAGCAACTCAGAATGCACCAGAAGAGGAAAAACAGTGGACTCGATGCTGGTAGAGGAGGGAGTGACTTGAGGAGCAGCTGCAAAAGGGAAAACTCGCTCATTAAACCGAACATTACGACAAACAAGGATTTTACCAGAGGCATTAAAGCATTGATAGCCATGGTGTTTCGATGAATATCCTAAGAAGACGCAAGGCCGAGACCGGAACTCAAATTTATTCTTGTTGTTGTGTCGAAGACATGGAAAACACTGGCTGCCAAATACTCTGAGGAAGAAGTAATCAGGGACTTCCCATGTAGCATCTGATATGAAGACTGCCCGCCAAGTGTGGGTGAAGGGAGCCTGTTGATGAGGTATACAGAACTGAGAATAGAAAAGGACCAGTAGTGAAGGGGCATAGAGGCATGTGCCAATAAAGTAAGTGCGGTCTCTACCACGTGCCGGTGCTTACATTCAACTACACCGTTCTGTTGAGACGGCTTTGGACAAGTTACCCTGTGTCAGATGCCAAGTTTAGCCAGAGTATCTCCTAAGAAATGAAACTCCCCACCACTGTCCATTTGAATGGCAAGAATCTTAGCCGAAAATTGAGTTGCAACAAGGGCAGAAAATAATTCAAAAGCTTGAACAGATTTAGACTTAACTTTAAGAAGGTAAACCCATGTATTATGTGTATACATATCAATAAAAGAAATTTAATATTTATATTCAGAATATAAAACTGGAGCTGGGCCCCATACATCAATTTCTACCAATTCAAATGGTTTGGTGTATTCAGTAGTAGAGTGAGAAAAGAGTAGCCTGTGACTCTTCCCTAGTTCACACGCAGTACAAACAGTAGACTTATCAGTCATAACAGTATTATTCAAAGCTAAACTAACTATATGTGGAGCTCGATGACCCAATCTCCTATGCCAAAGCCAATAAGCAGATGAAGAAGACTCAGAGTTAGGAAACAAAGGAGCTAAAGTAGTGAGAGCAACACTATTCGAAGCTGAAGTAGATAGCACTTGTGGTTGAAAATTGTATAATCCAGCCTATTGCACCCCTTGCAGCAACACCAGTCCCGTATTTTTATCCTTCACAAACCACCTATCAGAATGAAACTCGAAGAACACAAAATTATCACTTGCAAACCGAGAGACATATAACCGATTCTTTGCAATTTGAGGTACATACATTAAGTTTTGCAGTGTTAAGTTTCTATTAACAGTAGCAAACGATGATATTCCAATGCTATCAATATCCAAACCAGAGTTATCACCAAGGAGAACCTTACCCTTACAATGATACTCACGAGTCTGTTGCATGACTTGAGGATCCCGAGTCACATGATGTGTGGCACCAGAGTCCACAAACCACTTACTGTCAGATGTACCACCTTTCCCAACAACAGAATTCACCTGGGCACTGGTTGTAGGGTTATTTGCATTCAAATCACCATTACATGCAGAAGAATTGACGAACGGGTTATAGCAAAACTTAGAGGAACAACGACACTGAGACGCCGGAGATTCAGGTGAAAAAAATTGAGTCATATTGACACTAGACACTGGAGAAGAGCCTTGAGACGTAGCCCCTCGAAAGTTCTGATTAAACTGATGCCAACATCGATCAGCGGTGTGGCCGAGCTTACCACAGATCTGACATTGCAGGCGTGTCTTACCACGATATCAATTAGAGGAATCACCTGCTTTGTAAGGCCGAGAGTTGACGCTTTGATTCACAGATGGATTAGTAGCAGCAGTAGGTGAATGTTGAGCCACATTAATACCGATTGGCAGTCGCAACGGATCTTGAAGACGAGTATCGGCATCAACGAGGACAAAGACTGCAGAATCCAGAGAATATTGTCCCTTGCTCCCAGTGATGACCGCAACGAAATGATCATACTCGGCAGTGAGACCGTTCAGGATTGTGGCAACTTGTTCAATCTCAAAGACCTTACTGTCACAAGTAGCAAGGAAATCGCACACTTCCTTCACCTAAGTAATATACTCAAGTATCGAGAGAGATCCTTTCTTGAGGGATCTGAGACGGCAGTGGAGATGCATTATTTTTGTGGTAGAGAGTTGCGCATATAGATTAAGAACGACTTTCCATATTGCAGAGAACGTTTTCGCTCCCACTAGTTGAGGAAGAACCCTAGCGCTCATCGTGGAGAGCAACCAGGATGCAGAGAGCTGTCTTGCTGCCGAAAACGAACATAGACTGGATTAGGAACCGTTTCACCAGCCGTATTGACGAGAACTTTGGCCGGAACAGTGGTGGAGCCATCAAGATAGTGCTCCAGTCCATGGCCACGAATCAACAACAAAACATGTTGCTTCCAGAGAAGAAAATTCTCATCATCCAAGCGAAAACTGATAGTTTTTTTTGCAAACACCGTGCTGCTAATACCATCACCGAATGGGAGATCACTGCTTGCCGGCTCAACGAGAACCATGATGAAAGGCCACAAAACAAGAGAGAAAAAATAGAAGGATTATAGGAGAAGGGAAGAAAACAGAGGCGCGCAAGAGATGACGACCGGATCTTGACCCTCTGATACCATATTGAAAATAATAGGCTAGAGTTTCAGGAGGTAGACGATAACACAGAAAAAGCTAAAGGAGGGGGATTTTTGTTTTTATTTCTATGTAGGCCTCATCTAAAAATTATGAATGGGTCAGTGCCACTAATGTGGTTAATATAGCCCATTGGATAACCTCCTAACAGATTGCCCATTAACCGTCTAATCTGTTTTGGGGTTGTTTGGGCAGTTACAACAAATTCATTTTATTTCAATAGTGGGAGCCATTTTTACGTTTCTTTTTAGTTTATTACTTTAAGTTTCTTGTAAATAAAAAAAGTTAAATATTATAATTTGGTTTTGAATCTAAAAAATGTTTGAGCATGTTAGGATACTATTTCAAATTTAAATTGTAATTAAATTTAATATTTTAATTTTAATTGTAAAATCTCAATTAAATTTTTAAATAACTGAGTGTGATTGTGTTTTAATGATAATATTTATTATAAAATAATAACAACTTTATCTAATCAATTTGTTATAATAGGAAACACATACCACAAAACTTCCTAAAAGTACTCCAAAAATCTGCAACATGAATTGAAAAACAGTATAAAATCTCCATTAAATTCTATTCAAAAAAATATCCATTAAAATTTTAAATAATTTTGTGTTGTTGCATATTAACGGTAATATTTGTTGTGATATTATAAAAGTTTGTTATTTTGATGATCCTACTAAAACTATTCCAACAAAACATATGTATATATAGGTAATTGATGCTATCACTTCTCTTAAACTAAATAAATTTGCACATATTGTCGACAAAGGGAATTGGCTTGCATTTGCTTTCAACTCGACCACGCTTTCACCTTATTACTGAAATCAATTAAAAAAGTATTTTGTGGTATTGATTGATAAAAAAAAAAAGACACGATTTGATGTTAGTTTTTTTTCTTTAAAAGTCAATTTTCATCTATTTATTCAGATTTTGTACATGTAGATTGATGATTTGTTTGTAACTTGAATGAAATTAGAATGATAATTTTTTAATTAAATAGAGATAATTGGATAAATAACTCTTCTTTTAGTAATTTGATAGATAATTTTTTATAATTAGATAAGATCATTTTAACTTTTATATTAAATGATATTATGCAAAATTAAAAATTATTTTTATTATAAATTAGGTTCATATTTAGTTATATAGTTTGTTAGGGCGACTATATTTGTAATTTAAAATGCTAAATAAACTTTACGAATTATGTTACTACATTATTTTCTAATAGACAAAGTTAATGATTTGAAAATTAAAAAAAAGTGATTGCAATTTTAAACCTACTAAGGATAAATCAGAATTTTTTTTGACATCAATAGAAATGAATTTTCTGTACATTTGTATAGATAATTAGATATTTTTTTCGTAACTTGTAAGCATTAATAATTTTAAAGTTTAAAATAGGTTTTCTAATAATAATAGATAACTTTTAAAATAAATCATATAAATATTTTCTAACATATTTCAAATTTAAATTTAAACCTTAATTAATATCTTTTTTAATTTAAAAAAATATGATAGAACTTATCGTTTTACAAGTAAATAAGATTTCATATATATTATTTTCACTTTTATATTAAATAATATTTTGTAAAATTAAATATTAGTTTTATTATATGTTAGGTTCATTTAATACACTTAACATAATATCGATGTAGAAGAAAATATATATATTTTTATAGTTAGTTAAGTACACTATTAATTCATTTATTTATAAATTAATAACCATATTAAATCATGTATTTAAATTGATGTAAAGCAAAATTATAAAGTATTTATTTAAATTTGATGTAAAGGAGAAATATACCCCGTGTTATCATTTATGAGTACATTACCCACTTTCAAAAAAATATATAATTATTATTCTAATAATATACATTAAATATATTGCTCTTATTTTTAAGAGGTGTAACACCCGGGTTTGGGGGTCGGGTGAAAATAATAATAAAATAATATTTTGAGTATCGATTTTATAATTAAAATAATATATATATATATATATTTTGGACCTTGTGATTTCAAAACAAACATTGTGAATGTTGGACTTAAATTGATTTGGAAATCAAATCCCATGGATTTTAAGATTTTTGAGATTACCATCCTCATTAATGTCATTTTGGTAATAAGAGGGACTTTCAAATTTAAATTCCCTTTTATTAAAATAGTTTCCTTGTCATCTTCTTCTCTCTTCACATTTCCCATTTTCAACGACATAAAGAAGCTCTCATCTCTAAATCACTATTCCACCTCCTTTCTTCTTCATTGTTGGTTTTTTTGAAAGGTAATTACAGCCCCATCTTGCTCTCATCTTCCTCTCTTTGAAAGTACCATTAGATTTCATTTTCATCAATGTTTTAGAAATTTGGTTTTCCATGGAAAAATGTCAAAGGTTGAAGCTTTATGAGATTTTATCAAAGCTATTGATTTATTAATGTTAGATAAGTTGTTTTCAACCTAAGAGGTCCAACATATATGGATTTTAGAGTGTTTTATAAAGATTCCAGGATTTGGGTTTTGATGGGTTTTTAGAAGGGTTTTAAGGTTGTTTTTGGGGTTGTTTTATGATGGAAATTGAGGGCTGATGTTAGTATGATAGTTGGGGGTTGTTTTGGAATCCTTGAGGTGTGTAAAAAGGGTGGAAATCATAAGTTTTGGATTGGGTTTAAGGGCTGCTCGAGTTTGATGTTTTGGGGGTTGTTCATGGCTTGAATTCATGTGTTTTATGCTTGAGTAGTGTTCCGGGTTTGCTACATTGATGTATGTATGATTCGAGGTTGTTTTGTTTGTGTTGAGTTGATTAGAGGCAAGAAATTATGTTGGTGAAGCATCTGGAGTGAATCCGGAAGCTTGAAGGTCTTGGTTGCTTGGTTGTTGAGCTTGGAAGTGAAGGTGAGTGGTTAAATGTTTTAAATGGTCTTTGAATATTTGGTTCAAGCATGTGGACTAGGTTGGGCTTGGTAGACCCACCTAGAGTTGGGATTAGAGTGGTAGCCTAATCCCAAGCTACAGTTAGAGACTATGGTTGATCTTTGAATGTGTTTATGCCTCATGTTTAATTGTAATTGTATTGACTATGTATATGGTGTTATACATGTATGTTGAGGCATAGATTGATGCATTGTTATATGCATGTGGAATGTGCATGATATTAATCATGGTGAGTACGTGCTAAGCACGAAATTGGATATGAAATGATGTTGTGAAAGGTTGTGGATTGTGTAATATTGGCACTAGTATGCTTGGGTACAAATGATCGATCATTAGGATGTTTAGTGTGCACGCGTGAGTCAAATGCGCGCATGGTCTTGATGATGGTAGTCGTCAAGATGGAGTACGGGTTCGCCCGGAAAACCTTCTTATATTTATGATAGTCGGTGATGAGTGTAATCCCATCGACGGGGCGCGAGGATAAGTGGAATCCACTCCGCGTGAACGGTGATGAGTGTAATCCCACCGTAAGGTAATGGTTGTAGTTGGATGTGAGTTACAACGTGTTATCCATGTATTCGAGTCATAGCTAGGTGCCAATATGTGATGGCATGTGTACCAATATGAGATGAGATGTGTACCATTATGTGGTGTTATGTGTTGCCAATATGGACCATTATATGTGTTTACATATGTTGAGGATTTGAACTTGATGAGCATGACATAATATTGATTATATGTTCATGCGTCATGTGTATTTTGGCTCATGTGGATCGAAGGTAAGATCATGCATTCTACCTTGGTTGTGCTCGTGTTTGGACCCTGCATTGTCGAGGTTTTTTTTAATGAGCTTACCCTCACTAAGCTTTACGCTTACGCTCTCTTTTGTTCGGCAATACAGATCCGTAGTTCGTGGGTTGCTAGTGCAAGAAGGGGCCTCCAAGTGTGCTTTGTGGTGATATCTTAGCTATCAAGTATGGACATTTTAGTTAAAGGATGTAATAGTCAAGCAAAGGGATATGTAATTGTTGCTTTGATGCTTTTGAAGTATGTTGGTGTTGGTTGTTTAGGAGCATGCTAGACTCCTTTTATATGCTATGATGGTTTGGCTTTTGGATGCCATGTTTGGGTTGTAAACCATGTTTGAATTGCCTATCTTGAATGCTTAAGTATATGTTCTTGTGAAGCATGTTATCTTAAATGCCTTGTATGATCTTTTATATGGATGCCCCAATCTTGTATCCTTATGTGTTTTGAGTATTTTTGCAATAGGGTGCATGCCTCTAGAGTGTGTTTGTATGTTGTGTATGCTTCTTGGGGTCGTTAAGGGCGATTGGGATCATTTGGAGATGTTTAAAACTGATTTTGGGAATTCACAGACTGCAGGTGTTTCGAAACGGGTTGTGCTGTTTCGGAACGTGTGTGATTCCAGGGCCCTCCGTATTGGAACGCGTTTCGGTACGGTTTGGCTACTGTGAGCCCCTGTTTCGATACAAGTTTCGAAACACTTTGGCTTCTGTGATTGCCTGTTCCGAAACGGGTATCGGAACGCCTAGGCGAAATGGGACCCTGTTCCGAAACGGGGTGGATGCGTTTCGGTACGGGTGTCTGGCTTTTTAAACTGGAGCCCGTGTTTCGAAACGGGCGATGTCTGTTTCGAAACACAAGCCTGAAAATGGGCTTTTTGACATCTCTAAAGGGTCTCAAGGTTTGGGCTTAGGCCCTGTTTGCTGTTAGGCTTCTCGTGAGCCTTGTTTCCGCTGTCGCTTCACACATAGGTTAAATTAACGCATCTAGACAAGATAATAAATGAAAAAGTTTTCTTGGGTCGGTAATCGAAGTGAAGCCTTAACGGGTTTCGCCTCGATTATCCCCGTGTAGCCCACTCGGATCAGTCAAGCGTCCGGACCGGGACGAGGGGGTTACACTTGTTGGTATCAGAGCCTAAGGTTTCCGAGACCTTGGGCAGGTAAGTGAGGTAAGTTGAGTTCTTTTATTGAAAATGCACGGTTTTTGCTTGCCACGTAAGCATGTTGCTTGTTTATCAAGTATGCCTTGTTGAATGCTTGTTTGAGCATGTATGTGTGTTGTTTTGTTTGAAGCTTGTTGTGTGGAGTCCCATTGCTACTATTACATTGGAAAAAGGATTTTTAAAGTGAGGGAACATACTTGAGCCACTTGGAACCCTTGCCTTGCTAACCCTATCTTTTGTGCTTTGTTGTTGTTGTTGTAGTTGTTGTTTGTGAGCACGTATGTCGAGGCCGAGAGGTAGGCCGAGGGTGCTTCGCCAGAAACCACATGTTGCGGCTCCTGTTAAAGAGCCTGTGGTTGGGGTTGAGGCTCATGTGGGAGAGCCTGCTGCTGCTGGAGTTGGAGCTCCTCCACCACCACCTCCTCATCCTGAAGCGGGAGGCGAGGCTGGAGTTGATGGAGCGGGACCGCAGGTTGGTCAGGGTGGCCAGGGTCCTGCCGGAATAGATATGGCTCTACTTGTGCAAGCTATAGCGGGAGCATTTCAGGCCGCAGTTGCCGGAGCTCAGGCTGCAGCTCAGCCTAGGGGTGATGACACTAGTTTACCGTTCTACACCTGAGAGATCCGAGTTGTGGTTGGAGAAGACCGTTCGCATCTTAGCTCAGATGGGTTGCGTTGGTGCCCGTAAGTTGGGCTGTGTGATTTCTTTGCTTCAGGGTGATGCCTACACTTGGTGGGTCACCAATACTACCGGGGTTCCAGAGGCTGAGATTGGATGAGATTTCTTTGAGTCTGCATTCCGAAAAAGGTACTTGGGCCGAGATATCTTGATGAGAAGAAACGAGAGTTTATGGCTCTAGTTCAGGGAGATGCTTCTGTGACTGATTACGAGATTCATTTTGTTCGTTTGAGTAAGTATGCTCCAGAGCTGGTTCCGACTGAGAGGGACCGTTGCAACCGTTTCCGTTATGGGCTTCATGAGGAAGTTAAGAGATATATTTTAGCTTCTAATTATTCAGATTTTGATGTCTTGGTTGGTAGAGCCCAGGACATTGAGCACAGCTTGGGACTGACCAAGCGTTCAGGAGGATCTAGTTCTGGTAAGAGAAATAATAACTTTGACCATGGGGATACCAAGAGACATAGAGGCGGTGGACAGCAGTTTGACCATAGACGTGGCGGTGGCCACCATGGTAGAGGCCACCAGGGCCATAGAGGAGGAGGGCGATTGCCCGAGTGTACACGTTTTGGGAGACATCATTCTGGAGAGTGTTGGGGTAACTTCCATGCTTGTTGGAACTTTGGATCGAGGGACCACTTTAGGAGGGAGTGTCCACATCAGGCGGCACAGGCACCGAACATAGCACAGGCTCCTGCGAGAGCGATAGATTATCAGAGAGGCCGTGGGCGCGGTCGTGGCTACTTCCAGCCTAGGGCTGGTGCACCTAGAGTAGATGCTCAGAGGAACCTTGCTCATGTTGTGGCAGTGCAACCAGAGGTAGGTGGGCCAGCGAGGGTCTATGCTCAGAGAGAGGCCGAGAACGACACTGATGTGATAGCATGTAATTTTGAGTTACAATCTATGTCATTGTTTTCTTTGGTTGATTCGGGTTCTACGCATTCCTACATTTTGAGTGAGCATGCACAGAAGTTAGATATACCTGTTGAGATCTTAGATGTAGGTATGCATGTGACTAGTTCTTTCGGTGAGACAGTTGTAGTTAGACGTATGTATAGGAGGTGTTCGCTGAAGATTTAGGGTCATGTGTTTCCCGTTGATATGATGGAACTTCTATTTTATGGCTTTGATATTATTTTGGGTATGGACTGGTTAGTTGAGCACCGAGCTAATGTGGATTTTGAGACGAAGAGGATTGCTTTGAAGCTTTCTGATGACTAAGAGGTAGTAGTAGTAGGCGAGAATATTAAGTTCTTGTCTAATGTTGTGTCAGCTTTAGAGGCTCATAGGTTGATGGATTCCGGTTAAAGTGCTTACTTAGCTTATGTGATGAATCCGAATATGAGTGAGGCTAGGCCGAAGGACATTAGAACAATTTGTGATTTTCCGAATGTGTTCTCTGAAGAGTTACCAAGTTTGCCTCCCGACAGAGATGTTGAGTTTGTAATTGAGACTGTTTCAGGGTCTGCACCAGTATCTATAGCTCCGTATCGTATGGCTCCGAAAGAGTTGAAAGAATTGAAGAGTCAGCTTCAGGAGTTGTTAGACCGTGGTTTCATTAGGCCTAGTAGTTCGCCTTGGGGGTGCTACTGTGTTGTTTGTAAAGAAGAAAGATGGCAGCAAGCGAATGTGTATTGACTACAGGCAGTTGAATCAGTTGACCGTAAAGAACAAGTATCCGTTGCCTCGTATAGATGATTTGTTTGATCAGTTGAGGGGTGCTTCAGTGTTCTCGAAGATAGATCTGAGATCAGGGTACTATCAGTTGAAAGTGAAAGAGTGTGACGTTCCGAAGACAACTTTTAGGACTAGATATGGCCACTATGAGTTCCTTGTGATGCCGTTTGGGCTCACGAATGTACCTGCATCATTCATGGATATGATGAACAAAATTTTTAGAGACTATCTAGACCATTTTGTAGTTATTTTCATAGATGATATTCTTGTGTACTCGAGATCAGAAGAAGAGCATGATGAGCACTTGAGACTTGTTCTATAGAGATTGTTGAGCAATCAGTTGTATGTGAAGCTTAGCAAATGTGAGTTCTGGATTCGAGAAGTTGTGTTTCTTGGCCACGTTGTATCTGCCGAAGGTATCCGTGTTGATCCGACGAAGATTGAGGCTATTGTCGAGTGGAAACAACCTAAGTCCATGACAGAGATTAGAAGTTTCCTAGGATTAGCCGGTTACTATAGAAGATTCGTTGATGGTTTCTCTAGAGTAGCTGCTTCTTTGACTAAATTGTTGCAAAAAAGGAGTCAGGTTTGAGTGGTCAGATGCAAGACAGAAGGCCTTTGAGAAATTGAAAGAAGCTTTGACAAATGCTCTAGTGTTAGTACAACCAGTTTCAGGTAAAGAATTTGTGATCTATAGTGATGCTTCCTACATAGGTTTAGGGTGTGTCCTAATGCAAGAAAGAAGAGTTGTTGCCTATGCTTCGAGACACTTGAAGGTGCACGAGAATAACTATCCTACTCACGATATAGAGTTAGCCGCAGTTGTGTTTGCATTGAAGATTTGGCGTCACTACTTGTATGGTGAGAAGTGTATAGTTTACACCGATCATAAGAGCTTGAAGTATTTGATGACACAGAGAGAGTTGAATTTGAGACAGAGAAGGTGTCTAGAGTTGTTGAAAGACTATGATTAGACTATCGAGTACCATCCGGGTAAGCCAAATGTGGTAGCCGATGCTTTGAGTAGAAAAGTTGCAGTTGAGTTGCGAGATATGTTTGCTAGATTGAGTGTATCCAGTGATGGTGGTTTGATCACAGAGTTTCAAGTGAAGCCTTCTTTGATTCAGTTGATTAGAGAGAAACAGTTGCAAGATGTGTCCTTAGTTCCTCATGTTCAGGACATAGCCGAAGGTAGACCGACCGAGTATAGTTTCAGTGGTGAGAATGTGTTATGCTTTAGAGACAGAGTTGTAGTACCTGAAGATGTTGAGTTGAGACGTCTGATTTTGAGTGAAGCACATTCGAGTCCTTTCTCTATGCATCCGGATAGTACCAAGATGTACCGTGACTTGAAGAATGATTACTTCTGGGTTGGTTTGAAGAAGGATGTAGCCGAGTATGTGAGCCGTTGTATGGTTTGTCAGAGAGTCAAGGCAGAACATCAGGTTCCTTCAGGTTTGTTACAGCCTTTGAAGATTCCGGAATGGAAATGGGAGAGGATCACCATGGATTTTGTGTCTGGGTTACCGTTGTCTCCTTCGAAGAAGAATTTTGTTTGGGTGATAGTGGATAGATTCACTAAGTGTGCTCACTTCTTAGCAGTGAACACCACAAATTCTTTAGACAAGTTGGCGAATTTGTACATTCGCGAGATTGTGAGACTTCATGGAGTTCCGAAGTCTATTGTATCAGACAGGGATCCGAGATTCACTTCGAGGTTCTGGGGTTGTTTGTATAGTGCTCTAGGTAGCCGTTTGTATTTCAGTACTTCTTATCATCCGCAGTCCGATGGACAGTCAGAGCGAGTGATACAGATTTTAGAGGATATGCTTTGTTGTTGTGTGATTGACTTCCAGGGTTCTTGGGAGAAGCACTTGCCCTTAGTTGAGTTTGCTTACAACAACAGTTACTAGGCTAGTATACAAATGGCTCCTTATGATGCTTCTTACATAGGTTTAGGGTGTGTCCTAATGCAAGAAAGAAGAGTTGTTGCCTATGCTTCGAGACAGTTGAAGGTGTACGAGAAGAACTATCCTACTCACGATATAGAGTTAGCCGCAGTTGTGTTTGCATTGAAGATTTGGCGTCACTACTTGTAAGGTGAGAAGTGTATAGTTTACACCGATCATAAGAGCTTGAAGTATTTGATGACACATAGAGAGTTGAATTTGAGACAAAGAAGGTGGCTAGAGTTGTTGAAAGACTATGATTTGACTATCGAGTACCATCCGGGTAAGGCAAATGTGGTAGCCGATGCTTTGAGTAGAAAAGTTGCAGTTGAGTTGCGAGCTATGTTTGCTAGATTGAGTGTATCCGATGATGGTGTTTTGATCACAGAGTTGCAAGTGAAGCCTTCTTTGATTCAGTTGATTAGAGAGAAACAGTTGCAAGGTGTGTTCTTAGTTCCTCATGTTTAGGACATAGACGAAGGTAGACCGACCGAGTATAGTTTCAGTGGTGAGAATGTGTTATGCTTTAGAGACAGAGTTGTAGTACCTGAAGATGTTGAGTTGAGACGTCTGATTTTGAGTGAAGCACATTCGAGTCCTTTCTCTATGCATCCGTATAGTACCAAGATGTACCGTGACTTGAAGAATGATTACTTTTGGGTTGGTTTAAAGAAGGATGTAGCCGAGTATGTGAGCCGTTGTATGGTTTGTGAGAGAGTCAAGGCAGAACATCAGGTTTCTTCAGGTTTGTTACAACCTTTGAAGATTCCGGAATGGAAATGGGAGAGGATCACCATGGATTTTGTGTTTGGGTTACCGTTGTCTCCTTCGAAGAAGAATTCTGTTTGGGTGATAGTGGATAGATTCACTAAGTGTGCTCACTTCTTAGCAGTGAACACCACAGATTCTTTAGACAAGTTGGCGAATTTTTACATTCGCGAGATTGTGAGACTTCATGGAGTTCTGAAGTCTATTGTATCAGACAGGGATCTGAGATTCACTTCGAGGTTCTGGGGTTGTTTGCATAGTGCTCTAGGTAGCCGTTTGCATTTCAGTACTTCTTATCATCCGCAGTCCGATGGACGTCAGAGCGAGTGATACAGATTTGAGAGGATATGCTTCGTTGTTGTGTGATTGACTTCCAGGGTTCTTGGGAGAAGCACTTGCCCTTAGTTGCGTTTGCTTACAACAACAGTTACTAGGCTAGTATACATATGGCTCCTTATGAGGCTTTGTATGGTAGACGATGTAGGACTCCGATCTGTTGGGCTAAAACGGGTCAGAAATTGTTACCTATGCCGGATTTGCTTAAGGGGACTACAGAAAAGGTGAAGTTGATTTGTGACCGTCTGAAAGCAGCTTCCGATCGACATAAATCCTCTGCAGATTTGAAGAGAAAAGAGATTGAGTTCTCAGTGGGTGAGAAAGTGTTTCTGAAAGTATCTCCGTAGAAGAAGGTAATGAGATTTGGTCGGAAAGGCAAGTTGAGTCCGAGGTTTATTGGTCCGTATGAGATAGTTGAGCGGATTGGACCAGTAGCTTACCGTTTGGGATTGCCTTCTAGGTTAGAGAAGATCCATGATGTGTTTCATGTGTCGATGCTTAGGAGATATAGATCAGATTCGTCTCATGTTATGCCTATTGAGGAGATATAGTTGAATCCGGATTTGTCTTATAATGAGGAACCAGTTGAGATACTTGCTTCTGATAGCAAGGTGTTGTGGAGACATAGAGGTGTGGAAGAGGCGACGTGGGAGAGGAAAGCGAATATGCTTGAGCAGTTTCCGTATCTGTTTCCGTCAGGTAATTTCGGGGACGAAATTCCTTAAGTGGGGGAGAGTTGTAACACCCGGGTTTGGGGGTCGGGTGAAAATAATAATAAAATAATATTTTGAGTCTCGTTTTTATAATTAAAATAATATATATATATATATTTTGGACCTTGTGATTTCAAAACAAACATTATGAATGTTGGACTTAAATTGATTTGGAAATCAAATCCCATGGATTTTAAGATTTTTGAGATTGACATCCTCATTAATGGCATTTTGGTAATAAGAGGGACTTTCAAATTTAAATTCCCTTTTATTAAAATAGTTTCCTTGTCATCTTCTTCTCTCTTCACATTTCCCATTTTCAACGATATAGAGAAGCTCTCATCTCCAAATCACTATTCCATCTCCTTTCTTCTTCATTGTTGGTTGGTTTTGAAAGGTAATTACATTCCCATCTTGCTCTCATCTTCCTCTCTTTGAAAGTACCATTATATTTCATTTTCATCAATGTTTTAGAAATTTGGTTTTCCGTGGAAAAATGTCAAAGGTTGAAGCTTTATGAGATTTTATCAAAGCTATTGATTTATTAATGTTAGATAAGTTGTTTTCAACCTAAGAGGTCCAACATATTTGAATTTTAGAGTGTTTTATAAAGATTCCCGGATTTGGGTTTTGATGGGTTTTTAGAAGGGTTTTAAGGTTGTTTTTGGGGTTGTTTTATGATAGAAATTGAGGGCTGACGTTAGTATGATAGTTGGGGGTTGTTTTGGAATCCTTGAGGTGTGTAAAAGGGTGGAAATCATAAGTTTTGGATTGAGTTTGAGGGCTGCTCGAGTTTGATGTTTTGGGGGTTGTTCATGGCTTGAATTCATGTGTTTTATGCTTGAGTAGTGTTCCGGGTTTGCTACATTGATGTATGGACTGATTCGAGGTTGTTTTGTTTGTGTTGAGTTGATTAGAGGCAAGAAATTGTTTTGGTGAAGCATCGGGAGTGAATCCGGAAGCTTGAAGGTCTTGGTTGCTTGGTTGTTGAGCTTGGAAGTGAAGGTGAGTGGTTAAATGTTTTAAATGGTCTTTGAATATTTGGTTCAAGCATGTGGACTAGGTTGGGCTTGGTAGACCCACCTAGAGTTGGGATTAGAGTGGTAGCCTAATCCCAAGCTATAGTTAGAGACTATGGTTGATCTTTGAATGTTTTTATGCCTCATGTTTAATTGTAATTGTGTTGACTATGTATATGGTGTTATACATGTATGTTGAGGCATGGATTGATGCATTGTTATATGCATGTGGAATGTGCATGATATTAATCATGGTGAGTACGTGCTAAGCACGGAATTGGATATGAAATGATGTTGTGAAAGGTTGTGGATTGTATAATATTGGCACTAGTATGCTTGGGTACAAATGATCGATCATTAGGATGTTTAGTGTGCACGCGTGAGTCAAATGCGCGCGTGGTCTTGATGATGGTAGTCATCAAGATGGAGTACGAGTTCGCCCGGAAAACCTTCTTATATTTATGATAGTCGGTGATGAGTGTAATCCTATCGACGGGGCGCGAGGATAAGTGGAATCCCATCCGCGTGAACGGTGATGAGTGTAATCCCACCGTAAGGTAATGGTTGTAGTTGGATGTGAGTTCCAACGTGTTATCCGTGTATTCGAGTCATAGCTAGGTGCCAATATGCAATGGCATGTGTACTAATATGAGATGAGATGTGTACCATTATGTGGTGTTATGTGTTGCCAATATGGACCATTATATATGTTTACATATGTTGTGGATTTGAACTTGATGAGCATGGCATAATATTGATTATATGTTCATGCGTCATGTGTATTTTGGATCATGTGGATCGAAGGTAAGATCATGCATTCTACCTTGATTGTGCTCGTGTTTGGACATTGCATTGTCGAGGTTTGTTTTTAATGAGCTTACCCTCTCTAAGCTTTACGCTTACGCTCTCTTTTGTTCGGCAATACAGATCCGTAGTTCGTGGGTTGCTAGTGCAAGAAAGGGCCTCAAATTGTGCTTTGTGGTGCTATCTTAGCTATCAAGTATGGACATTTTAGTTAAAGGATGTAATAGTCAAGCAATGGGATATGTAATTGTTGTTTTGATGCTTTTGAAGTATGTTGGTGTTGGTTGTTTAGGAGCATGCTAGACTCCTTTTATATGTTATGATGGTTTGGCTTTTGGATGCCATGTTTGGGTTGTAAACCATGTTTGAATTGCCTATCTTGAATGCTTAAGTATATGTTCTTGTGAAGTATGTTATCTTAAATGCCTTGTATGATCTTTTATATGGATGCCCCTATCTTGTATCCTTATGTGTTTTGAGTATGTTTGCAATAGGGTGCATGCCTCTAGAGTGTGTTTGTATGTTGTGTATGCTTCTTGGGGTCGTTAAGGGCGATTGGGATCATTTGGAGATGTTTAAAACTGATTTTGGGAATTCACAGACTGCATGTGTTTCGGAACGGGTGTGGTTCCAGGGCCCCCCGTATCGGAACGCGTTTCGGTACGATTTGGCTACTGTGAGCCCCTGTTTCGATACAAGTTTCGAAACACTTTGGCTACTGTGATTGCCTGTTCCGAAACGGGTATCGGAACGCCTAGGCGAAATGAGACCCTGTTCCGAAACGGGGTGGATGCGTTTCGGTACGGGTGTCTGGCTTTTTAAACTGGAGCCCGTGTTTCGAAACGGGCGATGTCTGTTTCGAAACACAGGCGTTTCGAAACACAGGCCTGAAAATGGGCTTTTTGACATCTCTAAAGGGTCTCAAGGTTTGGGCTTAGGCCCTGTTTGCTGTTAGGCTTCTCGTGAGCCTTGTTTCCGCTGTCGTTTCACACATAGGTTAAATTAACGCATCTAGACAAGATAATAAATGAAAAAGTTTTCTTGGGTCGGTAACCGAAGTGAAGCCTTAACGGGTTTCGCCTCGGTTATCCTCGTGTAGTCAACTCGGATCGGTCAAGTGTCCGGACCGGGACGAGGGGGTTACACGGGGGGTCAATTTTCTCAATTTCAAAATTGATAAGGATTAGAATGTTACTTTTTTATAGTAGAGGGGCTAAAATGAACTTTTAGGTATACTACAAGGACTAACATGAACTTTTAGGTTTAGTACAAGGATTAAAATATTTCTTCTTAAAGTAGAAGGATTAAAATAAACTTTTTGATATAATACAAGGACTTCTACTACACTTTAACCGAAATTATTACTTTTATAAGTAAATAAGATTTCACATATATCATTTTAACTTTGCTATTAAATATTAATTTTATTTAAATAAATCACTTAATTTTAAAAAAAATTTTACTTTTTAAAATATTAAATTGTATTTAAATAAATCAAGTAATCAAATTAAAAATATACAAATTAATCTATTTTTATATTTTTATTATAATAATAATCCTATAAATATAGTTTATAGAAAAGAAATCAATTACGCCTTATAACAAAAAAACTAAAATTTCATGTCAAAATATAATTTTAACAAAATATTAATTTAAAATTTTAAAAATTTAAAAGGATATAATATTTGATCTCCAAATTATTTTAGGTAGGATGTAACAATTATCCATACCATTAAATCAATTAAGTCTTTTAGTTAGTAAAAACTCAAACTTGTTTTATAGATCTGTAAATTAGATTACTATAGTATAATCCATCCTTAATTATAGTTTTTAATTTTTTATAGAAAAATTTTACAAAAAAATCTCATTCATTAACCAATAATTTTCATTGTAGGATATGACTATCGATAAAAGTTGGATGAAAATTATTGATAGACGATTACCACAATATGAAAAAGGAGTTAATAAATTTTTTGAATTTATTTTCGAACAAATTGATGGAGGAAGGGAAGCTCGTTGTCCATGTAAAAAGTGTAATAATAATTTATTTAGGACACGAGAATCTATTTATGAATATTTGATCATACATGGAATAAATTGAGAGTACAAAAAATGGTTTCACCATAGAGAGAATATGTTTGAATCTAATGATTATAGTGATGATGAACTTGATAATGAGAGTGAGGATGGTGATGTTCAAGATAGAATACATGATATGGTGTTCGACTTTGGACGTGCTGCTGAGAATTTTACCCGACAATTTAATGCTCAAACTAATGATGATCCCATTGATGCAAGTTCTAATGCTAGTGGAGAAGTTAATGAACCTATCAATGTAAGTACCGGTGATCCAAATACTGAAACTATTAAGTTTTATTGATTATTGCAAGAAGTAGAACAAAATCTATATCCTGGTTGTGAATTTTTTTTTTCAAATTATCTTTCATTGTTCAAATACTGAACTTCAAGTGTCTCTATGGTGTTAGTACGAAAGCAATATATGCTTTACTAAAAATATTGATCAAAGCATTTCCTAAAGGTAACAAACTTTCTTCATCATTTGTCGAGAGTAAAAAAATTACACAAGATTTAGGGCTTACATATGTGAAGATAGATGCTTGTGTAAATAATTGCATCCTTTATAGGAAGAAATATGAGAATGTTAAATCTTGTCCAACCTGTGGTGAATCAAGATAGAAGAATGGTGATAAATGTGAGAATACTACTAATTAGCAAGGTCGTAAGAAAATGGTTGCCCAAAAAATTTTACGATATTTTTTAGTAACTTCACACTTGCAAAGGTTATACATGTCATCAAAGATTTCTAAAGAGATGAGATGGCACAAATAAAATTCTTGTAATGATGGGTCTATGAGACATCCAGCAGATTTTAAGATTTGGAGAAACTTTGATATATTTCATCCTTCTTTCGCAGCGAATCCACATAATATTCAGCTTAGTTTAGCAAGTGATGATTTTAATCCATTCAGCAATATGAGTTCCTCGTATAGTGTATGGCTAGTGGTGTTAATTCCTTATAACTTACCACCAGGTGCGTGAAAGATTTTTATTTTATGATTTCACTCATCATTCCAGGTCCTAAAGCTCCTGGAAATGATATTGATGTGTTTTTAGAACCTTTGATTGATGAGTTGAAAGAATTATGGGAGAAAGGAGTGGAGACATATGATGCATTCTCAAAGAGTAACTTTCAGTTGCATGCAACACTCTTGTGGACTATAAATGATTTTCCTGCATATGCTAATTTATTAGGATGGAGCACAAAAGAAAAATTAGCATGTCCTATTTGTAATATGGAGACATCATCTTATAGGCTTCGACATGAACGTAAAACATGTTATTTAGCCCATCGTCGTTTCTTGCCACATAGTCATTCATGGAGAAACAATGCAAAATCCTTTGATGGAACAAAAGAAACAAGGTGTGCACCTGCAATTGTATGAAGATGATGTGATTGAGCAATATGAACAATTTTCACAGGTGAAACTTTATTTATTTTTCATTTTGATTCATTAATATTTTAATACATTTTTATTTTTATTTCTAATGCAATTATATACAGGTGACATTTGGTAAAAATTCAAGAAAAAGAAAGCGAGACGAAATTTCATTACTCGACAATTGGAAGAAAAAATATTTTTTTGAATTACCTTATTGGAGAACGCTAAAATTGCGACACAATTTAGATGTTATGCACATTAAAAAAAATGTTTGTGACAATGTGCTTGGGACATTATTAAATATTGAGGGTAAAACAAAAGATAACATCAATGTCCGTTTTGATTTGGACTGCATGGGTATACGATATGAGCTCCATGCTACTTCTGCTGGTGATGGTAGGTATGTGTTTCGCCCTGCATGTTATGCAATGTCAAAAGATGAAAAACGAGCTTTCTGTCAATTTCTAAAAGATCTTAAAGTTCCAGATGGTTATTCTTTTAACGTCTCTCGTTGTTTTTATCTAAATGACTACAAGATTTTTGGAATGAAGTGCCATGATTTTCATGTATTTTTGCACCGATATCTTCCGTTAGCTCTACGTGGTTTATTGTCTAAAGAGGTATCTGGAGTACTAATTGAGTTAAATGCTTATTTAAGAGAGTTGTGTGCTAAAACATTATGTGTCGAGGACTTGGAGAAACTTGAACAGTCAAGTCCTTTAACCATGTGTAAGTTAGAGAAGATATTTACCTTTTTTTATATAATGGTACATTTACTAATTCATTTAGCAAGTGGGGCGGAACTTTCAGGACCAGTACAATTTCGGTGAATGTATCTTATTGAGCGATTCTTACGTAAGTTAAAATCTTATGTGAGAAACAAAGCTCGTCTAGAAGGTTCAATTGCTGAAGCATATATCATGCAAGAAGCGGTCCATTTTTGTTCTAGGTATTTATGTGAAACTAAAACTAGTTTGAATCGGGTTGGAAAAAAATTTGAAAGAAGTGAAAGCCATTCACATCCAAGGCTACATGTTTTCTCTCAAGTTGGTAGGCCATTACTTGGAAAACAATACAAAGAATTGAGTTTGACAGAATGGGCTCAAGCTAGGATGTATGTTCTAGAAAATTGTATAGAAATTAAAATCTTTGTTGAGTAAGTGATCTAACATTTGTATATTTATATTATTTGTTCTATTCATAATTAATTTTTCTTACATTTGGTTTCTTATGAATTGTGTAGCATGCACAAGGAAACGTTTAAGAGGGAGGATACTAAAAATATAGAGAAAAGGCACGCCAAAAAATTTCATCAATGGTTTAAAAATCATGTAAGTATTAGATATATTTTTAAATTGTTTAACATCAATTTTTTTTTAATTTAATGATTTTTTGTTGTAACAGGTATGTCAGTTGTATGATGAAGGAAGTGAATTGGTCAACAATCAACTATTTAATTTAGCTTGTGGACATGATAAACAAGTTTTTCGCTACACAAGCTATCTTATCAATGGTTGGAGGTTCAACACGAAAGAACGTGACTTGAAATTAAAATCACAAAATAGTGAAATTTTTGTCAAAGGAGATGAGAGTACATGTAACTTGGATTACTTTGGTGTGTTAACAGACATCATACAATTAAATTACCCTGGTGAAAATAGTGTAGTTTTGTTTAAGGCTAATTGATGGGAAGTGTATCAAAAAGCAGGGTTTAAGGAAGATAAATTTGAATTTTCTATGGTTAATGTCACGTAAGTTGAGAACCGAAGAGCCATATGTTTTAGCTTCTCAAGCTGAACAAGTTTATTTCGTTAAAGATATCAAAGATTCGAATTACCAAGTTGCAGTGAAGACAAAGCCGCGTGATTTGTACGATTTACCTTGTGAAGATGTTAGAGAAGAACCATGCCAAGAAAATGAGAAATTAGGTTTCAAATTTCATGAATTTAATGTGGGTAATGATGATAATGATGTGGTGTCTTTGGACAGGCCTCAATTGGGTATTACACTTATTGAAGGAAGTCCAGTTAATCTTGATGTGATCACAGATGTTGAAGATGAAAGAGATGAATCTGATCATGATGAGTTTACTTCTATTAATGATGAAGATCATGAGTTAGATTTAATTAGTGATGCTGAAGCAGATAATGATGATGATAATTGAACATATATTATTGTTTAAAATTTTATATTTTGTGACAATATTTTTTTAAACAATTTGCTATTTTATTTAAATACTTTTTTATAACGCATTTAGTTTCTTTACATTGTGTTAAAAACGATTATTAATATTTTTTATAAGTTTAACGTAGTTTTATTAATTATTAATAAAATTTTATATAATTTTTATATTGTAATAATTTTTTGATAAATTGATAAATTGATAGCTAATACTACATCGTTTCTTAGGAGGAAAAAAACTTCGCGCCAATATTAGCATTTAATCGGTGGCAAACTAAAAAATAAAAAATATACTATGTCTCAATTATGAACTTACATAGGTAAATATAATCATGAAAAAATCTTATCGTCGCAATTATTATTATAATAGTGACTATTTTTAAAAAAATAGGTGCAAATTTAAAAATTTGATTAGTGTCAAAATAATAGTGACAAATAGATGTCATCACAATATATAGTTATAGTGACTATACACTTTTAACACAATTATTTTATTATAGAAAGTTAAATGTAATAGTGATTAGTTTGTATCGTAAGAATTATGAATAATAATAGTTACTCCTTTAATGTTGTTACTATTACATTTTTCCCACCAAAAAATAAGTTGGCGCCATTTAGAGTGTGTTATAAAAAGCTAAATTTAATAGTGACAAATTTATATAGTTACAATTATGAATAATAATAGTGGCTCCTTCAAATGTTGTCACTATTACATTTTTTTCCCACCAAAAAGTAAGTTGGTGCCAATTTGAGTTTGTTATTAGTGACGAATTTCTAATGACAACTTAATTTGGTCACAATAAGATATTAATAGTGACGTTTTACTTGTGACTTAATTTACAATTGTCGCAAATACTATTAAAACAATGACCAAAGAGTGCTACGTTACAATTACTAATTTCATTAGTGTCACAAACAATTTAAGTCACAAATAACCTATTTTTTGTGACAAAAATTTTCATCATCACAATTAAGTCGTCACTAAAAGTCATAATTGTTGTAGTGTTTGTATACTTTGCACATGATCAAATGAAAATATACAACCGCTTATATGATGCAATTTAAATTCATAACAAATCCAAGCTTAAGAACAACCAATATTTTGATTAAAGCAGATAAAAGACCTTTGACCAGAAACATATAAAAATCAAAGAAACATAATACTTCATGTTACAATGGACATGCATGTACTAGTAGCAGAGTATACACATGACACTGAAACCGAGCAATAGATAGTTAGATACAACCAACTTATTAAATCCAAATTCATGTCCCCGTTAAATTTAATCTTTAAAGTTGAATGATCAAATTGAAAATTTTTAAATTTTAGTAGCCAAAAAAAAAAAGAGTGAAAATAAAATTGAATGATGAAATTTGTAATTACCCTTCTATAATTTACGTTTTTTACTACACCAGTGGCCTTGATTTTTTTCTCCAATAAACCCTAGATGAGTTTCAAAGGTTTTTTTTATGTTTTCTTAAACCTCTTCTATATCAAGGTTTAAAACATGAAAAAAAATAAAACACTAGATGTGTGTATGATAATTTCTCTAGTCTTAAAAATGAATGCGGCAGTGTTCAGTTGTGTCTAAAAACGTTAGGTATTAGGATGATCCTAATATAAATCAATCCCATAAAAAATGACCTAATCAATCCCATTATGACTCAAATTTCATCTCTTAGTTGTCATGAAATTGAACCCATCAAACTTGAAATTATGCTTTCTCATTCTGATAACTTTTATACTATGTTATAGATATGTTAGATGTTTTCACACCTATCACTGAGTGAAAGAGTGTTTTATATCAAACAAATATATTTTCAGGAATTTATTTAATAAAATATTATTGTTGAAGTAATAAAGCATTTGTATGCGAATCTATCACTCTTGTACGATCCTTAAGATAAGTAATTTTTAGTTTTTTATTTAAAGATTTGGAAAATATTTCATGCATTGGTGGTGAAAAATTTGTTTTTACAAATGAGTCTAATTTAGGTTTAGATAGTTTAAGTTGTAAGGTTTAAAATCTAAAGTTTATGCTTAGAATTTAGGGTTTAGGTTTCAAGAGTTAAGAGTTAGATTTTAGAATTTTAGTGTTGTGGCGAACGCCGGCGAAGAAAAACCACAGTGAGTGAAGATTGAAACCCTAGCAATATCGACAGTCGAAAGAAACGAAAAGACTGTTAACATAATAGAAACGAAGAGAAAGGGAAAGAGAAATGGGCTAGGGGTGATTTTGGGTATTGAATTTTCCAGTGTAGGCCACCAGTCACCAAAAAGCTAACTGGGCCAGTACCACTCAATGGTTTATATAGCCCAATACGATTAGCAGACTGAAACTAACCATCCAGTATGTTATAACCAATTTGGGGCAGATAACTGCTTCAATATTCACCCTACTTCTTCACCTCCCTTGAGTTTATTTAAAGACCACACACACAACTGATTGCGAAGCTTCTGGAAGTGAGAAACAACCAAAGGTTTTGTGAAGACATCAGCTGTTTGAAACTGAGCAGGGATGTAGTTAACCTCAAACTGCTTATTCACAATCATTTCTCGAACAAAATGCAAATCCAGCTCAACATGCTTTGTCTTGGCATGAAGCACAGGGTTAGCTGCCATGGCCATCGTGCTAGTATTATCACACCATAACTTTAAAGGTTCAGTGTATTTAACGCCAAAATCACCAAGAATTGACTTAGCCCAGATAATTTCAGAAGCCGTATCTGCCAGACTTCTATACTCGGCCTCGGGTGTGGACCTTGACACAGATCGTTGTTTCCTTGAACTCCATGCAATTAAATGAGACCCCCGAAACACACAATACCCAGAAATAGAACGACGATCATCAACATCACCTGCCCAATCTGCATCCGAGAAACCTTGTAGATCAAATGACCCTTCACATGAAAAAAACAACAACCCATAATCCGTAGTTCCTCGTAAATATCGTAAGATCCTTTTTACTGCTAACCAGTGAGCATCCTTAGGTTCTTGCATGTATTGTGCTACTTTATTAACTGCAAACGCTATGTTTGGACGTGTATGACAAAGATAAAGATGAGCACCCACTGTGATACGATACAACTGAGCATTTGCACTAAGAGTTCCCGTATCTTTACTTAGCTTAGGTGACACAGCTATAGGAGTATCAACAGACTTAGTATTGGTCATATTCAGCTTAGCCAACAATTCTTCAACAAACTTATGTTGACCTAAGAATAGACCCTGTTGCGTATGAACAACTTCTATACCAAGAAAGTAGTGTACAAGACCAAGATCTTTCAAAGAAAATTTAATATGCAAAGCTTGTATCACATAATCAACATGACTTTAATCAGACCCAGTTATCAGAATATCATCAACGTATACAACAAGAAAGGTCAAAACTACATCGAATTTGTACACAAACAAAAAGGGATCAACATATGAAGCAACAAAACCAAGGTCAAGAAGAAACTCTTTCAACTTACTGAACCAATTCCTGGGTGCTTGTCTCAGACCATAAAGCGCCTTCTTTAGCTTACAGACAAGAGGCAAACCATCATTGCAATACTGAATGAAGCCTTCAGGTTGCCTCATAAAAACATCTTCTTGCAAGTCCCCTTTGAGAAAAGCGTTGTTTACATCCACCTGCCGAACCTTCCCCTTTCTGGTAACAGCCAAGGAAAACAAAATATTAACTGTGAAAAACCTAACCACTGGACTGAAGGTCTCACCAAAGTCACATCCAGGAATTTGCGAGAAGCCTTTAGCCACAAGCCTGGCCTTGTAGCGGCTAACCGAACCATCAGAATTGTATTTAATCCGGAAGATCCATTTGCACCCTATAGCTTTGCGATTGGAGGGCAATTTAACCAACTCCCATGTCTCATTAGCAAGAAGGGCATTGTACTCAGAATGTACTGCTTCACTCCACTGAGGATGTGCAAGAGCTTGCTGCACATTAGTAGGTGTTTCTGGGCATTCAATAGTGTACACCTTAGGCTTAAAGACTCCCACCTTGCTTCGTGTCACCATGGGATGTTGATTAAAAGTTGATATACCAGTACCAACATCTGTATGAGGAGCCTCAGAAGGAAGGGAGATAAAATTATCAGTGTCACCAGTACAATCTAGAAAAGCAGAAGAAATAGGAGAAGTAGAATCAGGAGCTTGAAAAGGTATAGCTTCCCTGGCATTAGAGTTAGGACCGCGGACATGTGAAGAACTTGCTTGCTCAACAGAAAAAGGTGTATTGTCACCAGGGATAAGAGATTGTATAGATCCATCATGAGCTTGAACTGACTCATCAAGAGGATTTGACTGTACTAGATCAAAGGTACCATGAAGCTGGTCTGAGTCAGAAGGTACAACATATGAATCCACTGATGGTGACCCCTCAACTCGATAAACCTAGTCCTGGGTAGATGTAGATTGCCCAGCAGATAAAGGGTTGTCATGTGCTAACCCTTCAACGTGATGAGACACATGAACTTGGTCCTGGGTAGATGCAGATTGCCCAGCAGATAAAGGATTGTCATGAGCTGAGATTGGAGGAGTAACTTGAGGTCTTAAAGTTGACAGCTGCTGTGATGCTAAAACATGAACTTGTCTAGGTTGACCATGGTGTTCCTGAGAGCCAACTCATCCAGTGACTTGTAAAGAATTGCCCTCAAAAGAAGAATTATTTAATGGCACATCATTCAAAGGGGTGGTTGAGTGAGATAAGGGAAAAGAAGGAGACATAAAAGACTTATCTCGTGCATGTACCATTATGAAATTTGCTCCTGCAGCAAAGAGAAAAATATGCTCATTGAAAGTAACATGTCTGGAAATAAAGATTCGACCAGTGGAGTCCATACACTGATAGCCATGATATTTTGGTGAATACCCCAAGAAAATACAAGACCTTGATCTAAAGTCAAACTTATGAGTGTTATAATCAGTAAGACAAGGAAAACATTCTGAACCAAAGACCCTTAGAAATTTGTAATTTGGTTTCCTTCCATATAGCTTTTGATGTGGTGAAATACCATTCAAGATATTAGTTGGCAATCTGTTAACTAAGTAAACAACACTTAAAACAGCAAATGACCAGTACTGAAATAGAACATGTGCTTGTGCTAAAAGTGTAAGAGTTGTGTCAATAACGTGTCGATGTTTTCTTTCGACAACCCCATTTTGCTGGGAGGTATGAGGACAAGTAACTCTGTGTTGAATGCCTAAAGCAACAAGATCAGATTCTAAGACCCTAAATTCACATCCATCATCAGTTTTTAAGGCAACAATTGTAGTAGAAAATTGATTTGTAACAATAGCATTGAAAGCTTTAAAAGCTGAACTAACTTCTGATTTATTTCTTAACAAGAATAGCCAACAGTTCCTGCTATACAAGTCCACAAAAAGACACATAATACTGCCACCCTAATGATTTAACAGGTGCTGGGCCCCAAACATCAACTTCAAATAGTTCAAAGGGCTTATTATAGACAATAACAGAAGAATGAAAAGGTAAATGATGATATTTCCCTAATTGACATGCATTGCACAAACTGAGTTTATCTACAGTAACATACTTATCTAAAACAGTATTAACAACTTTGGCAGCTGGGTGACCAAGCCTTTGATGCCAGAGTCAATAGGTGTAGTACTGGCCTGTGTTATTTGCAGAACAAAGAGTGGATCTAAGACCATCGGAATCAACATTTGAAGAAGTATTATTGCAACTCATCATACCAGAACCAGAAGCATTAGAACCAAGATGAAAGCAGTAAAGACCATCCTCCAGAGCACCTTTCATCAAAATTTCCTTGGATATGTTATCCTTAACAAAGCACTTAGTATCATGAAACTAAAAAAATACAGAATTTTCACGAGCAAAACGAGAGACAAACATTAAATTCCGTGTAATTTGGGGAACACAAAGCAACTGAGTAAGAGTAAGTGGTCTGGAATTTATGGGAATAATAGACTCAGCAACATGAGAAATTTTCAACATTGACCCATCACCAAGATAAACCTTTCCTTTACCTGAGTAGGGTTAAACCACATGTGTAGCTGGATGTTCACCGGTGACATGGTGGTTTGCACCAGAGTCAGGATACCACTTGTCTATTGTGGTCAAAACTCCCTTCGCAATTAGAGAGTTAATGTGGACAATATCAACAGTTTCATCAGCTGTACCACCATCAGGACCTGCATTCTGACTCACAAAAGGATCATAGCATTCATCTACAACATTTTCAACAAATCGACAAACATTAGGCTGTGTGTTTGAAACTTGAACATCTCCAATTTGCCTTGTTTGTTGAGAATTTGATCCCTTAAAGTCTTTATTAAACCTATACCAGCCTCTATCAGCCAAATGTCCCAACTTACTACAGATTTGACATTGGATACGTGGACGCCCATAAAATCTAGAATTAGACTGATTTTCAACACGTTGATCACGAGATCTAGAGTCTACAGAAGTACGAGATAACTCCTTATCACTACCAGACATATCAAGAGAATGATCTTCATTAAACCAAGTCAAATTAATACCTACAGGTACTCATAAAGGATCAGACAACCTAGATTCTGCATCTTTAAGAACTGAAGTAACTGACTCAAATGTATGAGGCTCACGGATAACAGTTATAGCAGCAATAAACGACTCATATTCAACATGCAATCCATTAAGTACAGTAGCAATCTGTTCAATCTGTGAAACTGGACTTCCACTGGTGGCTAAGAGATCACATATTTCTTTAATATAAGTAGTATACTCACTGATCGTGGAATTGCCTTTCTTCAAAGCTCGAATTCTATAGTGGAGGTTCATAATCTTGGTTGTGGAAAGCGTCGAATACAGCTTAACCATTGAGCTCCAAATCGCAGCTTTGGTTTCTACTCCAACTAGTTGAGGAAGCACTGTTGGACCAATTGTTGATAGCAGCCACGACGCAAGTGAGCTGTCTTGCTTCCGATATCTCCGATAAGCCGGATTCAACACAAGTTCACCGCTGGAGTTCTTGATCACTTTAGTTGACACTGGATACGTCTCATCGAGATAATGCTCAAGCTCAAGTCCCCTAATCATCAGAATAACATGTTGCTTCCAAAGTAAAAAATTGTAATCATCCAATTTCACATTCACTTGTTTATTAGCGAAAAATGAAGATTCCAAGTCATTGAAAGATTGAAGATTATCAGTCGAATCAGGTGGAGAAAGCGAATCACTCTCAACAAGAGTCATACTTACAGTGAGCAAGAAAAGACGAAAAGATCGAACCAGAGAGAGAATTTGAGCAAGAACACGAACTTCAATAAAAGGATCGACCGGAGAAGATAGAATCCGTAGGCTCTGATACCATGTTGTGGCGAACGCCGGCGAAGAGAAACCACCGTGAGTCAAGATCGAAACCCTAGCAATGTCGATAGTCGGAAGGAACGAAGAGACTGTTAACAGAATAGAAACAAAGAGAAAGGAAAAGAGAAATGGGCTAGGGGTGATTTTGGGTATTGAATTTTCCAGTGTAGGCCACCAGTCACCAAAAAGCTAACTGGGCCAGTACCACTCAGTGGTTTATATAGCCCAATACGGTTAGCAGACTGAAACTAACCATCTAGTCTGTTATAACCAATTTGGGGTAGATAACTGCTTTAATATTTAAGATTAAGAATTTAGAATTTAGTTTAGAGTAGAATTAGGCATGCGTGAGGGAAATTATTTTCCAATGCATGTGCATCGGTTATTAATCCTTAATGATTATATAAAATTATGTAAATACAAAAATATATTTATAGTTATATTAATTATCGTTTAAAATGATTGTGTTTAATCATTTTTCAACTGAGTTGGTATTATGTTAACCCGTGACACAAACTAAAGGGTTTAATAATAAAAGTAGAGATATTTGTGTTGAATAGAAAGTGACCAAATCTTATATGATATTACTCTTTTGATGACATTACGCACTTAATCCACTTAAGCCTACAAAATTAAAGAATTTACAAAACATTTCTTCTGCTAGAAACTTATATAAAATTACAAAGTTTTAAGCAACAAAGCTAAAAATTTTATGTTAAAAAAACGTTCATCAAATTATAAAGTTTCAAAGGAGGTGAAAATGTAAAATTTCCATTTTAATCAAAGAGAGGCTAAGATCTTGTCTGTTCCCTTTTAGATTTGCTCTTTAGTATAATTGTTGACTGAATCATACTCGAACGGTTTAAATAAATGGTGCTTATACGTAGTAATTATCAAAAGGAGTATTTTGATAGAAGTTGTTAGTGTTATTAAAAGATGAAATATTTAATATTACAAGAAGGTTTACAACTATAACAATAATTTAAATATATAATTTAGACTTTTTTTTATAATCCAAAAAAAATTAGCTATTTGAGATTATATAAGGACCATAATGAAAATGTCAAAAACTCTTAACCAAAAGACTAGAACAAAAAATAGATACGAATATATCTAATTGCATTTGCAAATAAACCACAGAAGAGGTTCAAACTACTACAAGACTACAAACAATCACAAATCAAAGCCGAGCATCATGAGAAAGCTATCCACGAACACGAACCCACGAACGCAAACCGTGTATCTAAATTCAATCCGATGGTCCAAAGCAGGAAAGAGTAGCAGGATAACAAATCAACGCCATCTTGATCAGTCGAGTTAACGTCAAATCTAATTCTAAAATATAAAAAAAACCTGATCAAAATACTGAAAAAGGAGACTGAAAATGTGTCATAAAAGTAGAGAAAACGTGTCATAAAAAAACAAAAAAAAATATATCGTAAAAAAAGAGAAAAATGTGCTATAAATGAGGAGAAAAATGTGTTATAAAGACAAAATTATTCTTATAATAATTAAAAGAACAAAAATAAATAAAGATTAGATGTAAATAAACAAAAGAAAAACAAAGAGTACTAGCTCATCCCTTTGTGTCTTGGTGACAAAGGTAGATGTTTATCATCCCTTGAGACCTGGGTTCGAGCACCAGTAATATCATGCTGTGTATATCGTCTTTGAAAAGACTAAGAAAATTGAAAAGAAAATAAAAGAAAACGTCGTCAAATAACATTATAATTAATGTTGCCGTCGGCCAAACAAAATGAAAAGAAATAAAATTGGATAAAAAAGAGTAGGGTAAGCGGCTAAACCTTCAAATGGAGTATATTTTAGTTTAAAAAAAATAAAAGAAAACGTTTAACTGTTGGAGTATTTACTGTATTTTAGTTTTTTTAGATTATTAAGAGAAACCCTCTTTAAACCATTTATTATATTATTATAAGTTAACAAAAAACATACAATTTCTCTTATTCATGCTTTAACTTCTGACGTTAGTAAATGCTTAATTAATGTTTAGGTTATGTTGAAATCTTCTTCTTCTTTCTTTTTTGACAAATTGAAATCTTCTTTCAATCCTATACTATAACTTTCCTTCGTTTACTTAAAATGTTCTTTTATACATTTAAATAACTTTCTAAATCTTTGACATAAAGAAGGCAACTTTCTAATTCTTTTTTGAAGTATTAATTGATTGGTGAAGAAAGTGTGGTTTTACATGGAATTCCTACCACTTATGCAAGATTGTCTCGGATAGGGAGCAATATGAGTGACCGTTTAGGGCTTCACCTTCTACTTTTATAATTTTAATAATTTCTCAAGTGATCTTGTAAGTTAGTAGTTGCTTTTTGTTGTTTTAATTGTATTTAGGATGTTTTCTAAACAAAATAATAAAAATAATGATTTGTTAATGAAATGTTAAATTAATTATTAAAGTAATGAAATATGATTTCGTTCTACAAAAGTTCATTATTAAATTTTTGTTCAGGGTCTCGAAAATATCCAATACCGCTTTGTAAGAGTTTTTTTTTTTAATTCTTTTAACTTTTCATTTTCTTTATGGCAAAAGATTTAGCTCCCAATATTTAGCACATGCGAAACCGATGACCACAATCATCTATTGGGCATGAAGAGAAAGAAAATCAATTTAAACTCGAGCACCGGCTATGTTTCCAGTGTAGCCAACACGATACAAACTCTAATATTATCATAAAAGATTATATATATATACACACACATAGTACACTAGGAATGGAAACACATGACATGTACATATCAAGGGCCAACACCACAACATACGATAAACATGCCAAGGTTAAGTGAAAGGTCAGTGATGCACATTTTCGGCGTGACAATGATGGTTATAATGACATTGATGATCCCCGTGATAGAAACTCATGAACCCTCGCCATCTCCATCTTCATCTTCATCTTCATCTTCATCTTCTTCATCGTTGCCGGCACCGACATCATTTCCCTTCCACCAGGTTGAAAACAAGGAGGAGGTGGGAGCGGGTGTAGAGGATTATGGTGTTTGGAACCCTACGCCAGATCTCGGCGGAGCGTATGCTTCTCCGGTTCCCCATGCCGAGCTGCATCATGTTTCTCCTTCACATATGTAATTGTAATTCTTTATACATATTATCGACCACATTCCACAATAATCAATGTCATATGTAATAAACCTTTGTATTTGTATGCAATGTTTTACATGGATTGCCTTACTTTAATCCGGATTAATAGAGCAAATTCATTATATGTTCCGACTCATTGTATTGAGGCATGTTTAAACATTTTCCAAAAAAAAAAAGATGATTATTCAAAAATATATGTTGAATGTAAATATCTAACACTACTTCGGAAATATAATAAAATAACACATATTTATGTTAAATGATTTTTTTACTTATATACAATCAAAATTGTCACTATATTGAATTTTATTTTATTTTTTCATTACAAATTTAGGAAGAGAACGAGAAGCATAGGATTTGAATCCTAGCTTTAGATATCAACTTACAATAATCTTACTGTTGCAACTGAGGTTTTGTTAGCAATATATTGAATTTTGTATATATAAGTTAATTTATTACATCTACCATTACATGAAATATTTTAATTGTTTGTTGCTTTTCTGGATGTAATAATTCAAACTTACCAGTGATAATCGGGTTAATAACAGATAATAATATCAAAACAGGGAAGAGTTGAAGTGTTATAAATTCAAATTTAGGCACGTTAATTTTTACTAGGTTGTAAAGTGAAATAACATAATCTCTACGTAAATTTAAAATCAATTATCACTTAGACTTTAAGAAGTGGTCTATGTGGTAAAGAATGAAATGTTTTATTTAAATGACATGTGTTTAATTAACTGAATAAAAATTTCATGTCCTTTTTTGCGCCCCTATTTATGCTCCTACATTAAAAAATAATGTTTATGATTAATGTTTAATGTTAAGATTTGGGGTTAGAGTTTAGGGAATTAGGTGTAGGGTGTATTTTTTAGGGTTTAGGGTTCATGGTTTAGGATTTAGAATCGAATGTTGGAGCTTAGAATTTAACTTTTTAGTGTTGGGGCATAGAAAGGGTACCGAAAAGGGACAAATGATTTTTATCTCAATCAACTTAGTTTGTATGTCTGCGTGAATTTATCCAGATTAAAATGAAACACAAATATTATATTGTACTCGAATAAAATAAGGGTTATATTTTGATATACATGTTGTATAAAAAAATTATACAAAACTTCTATAAAATTTAAAACTTAAATCCCAACCCCTAAAACCTAAACTTTAAATCTTAAACTCTAAATTCTAACCATAAACCTTAAATTCTACACCATACGCACTAAACCCCTAAACTCTAAAATTGAAAAGCTTGTATAATAATTTACACAAACTTGTATATCAAAGTATTTTCTATTAAATAAAAAAAAACCAATGATGATTTGATCAACAAAAGATGTGTAATCCGAAGAAAATGGAAGTGCAATGGAACTCTTCAAGTTCAAGACCAATTTTAGTCCAATCCGTCACTAGGCCCAACACAAAATTTAATGATTTAGGTGAAGAGTTTTTTTTAAGGATTTAGGTGAATATTGAGCCGAGGGACTTAGTCCAATGACTAATTTAATATTAAAAATGAAAATAAGTTGTATAATTAATTTTTTATTAATTTCGTTTGATAGCTTAAACCGACCCAACTCAATTTAAGAAATGATCATGTGGATGTAACACCCTAGAAAAATTTTTTTGAAAGTGGAGGTTGTAGGAATCAAACCCACAACATCAAGTGGTTTAGTCGGATACTCAGCCACTAAACTAAAGGAGCTCTTGGTTATAAGCCCTCCCCCACTTAGCTTTTTGTGGTTCTAATAATAATAATAATAATAATAATAATAATAATAATAATAATAATAATAATAATAATAATAATAATAATATCCTACCCATACCTATTAATGACTCTTTATTTCGGTCCAAACCCCCAAAAGGGCACCAGAACCCTTACCCCCGTCGACCCTTCACCTTCCCGAGTCAACCGGCCACCGTCCTTTAGCTCTACCGCCGCACCGTGCTGCTTACCCCTAGTACCGGCTGATTCGTCGTCTTGCACCGAACAAAACCCTTAAAGTCACGCACTAGGCCGTCGTTGCAATCACCGACAATCAAGGGTGGAAGATTCGACGAACCTAGGGCTAAACCCTTTCAGGTTTTTGCTCCTTCCGGCCACTACAGATGTCCTTCTCTGATTCGGTCACCGCTACCATCATCTTCACGTCGAGACGGGCGTACTACCGACCATCGATCTCTTGACCGACATTGTTTGAACTTCCATCGGACATTTGTCGGCATTTAAGGGTTTAAGCACGATTTGGTAAGTTCTGGGATAATTTTGGTGAAAAACTTGCATATTCGAGTTAAGGGAGGATTATAGATCTTTTTGGGGTGTTTTCCGGTCATTTTTCGACCATCTAGGGCGATTTTCGGTCGCCCTGGACGGTGGCTGTTGAACCGGCCGGCTCAGACCTGGCCTAACTGAGCCACACAAACCGGTCCAAACAAACCGACCCAAGCCCAATAACTGATCCGAACCGACCCATTTGACCCAATACCTGACCCGACTCGCTGACCGACCTGACCCATCAACCGAGTCAACCCGATCGAGTCAACTTAGTGAGTCAACTCGTTCGATTCAACTCGCCGAGTCAGCCATTGGACCAGTGACGTTAGTGTTGACTTTGACTGCTACCGTTAGCGTTGACTTTGACCAAAAAGTCAACTTTTCCTAAAAAGTCATATTTTATGTTTTTTGACGTCTTGAATCCGATTTTGAAGCATGTTTCATGAAATTCTAACAAAAAAGCCTCCATTTGGGACATTGAACTCAAACATGCATTACTTTAAGTTAAATTATTTGAGAAAGGTTGTAGAACAAAGGACTGATATTGATCTTCTGATTTAATAAGTACTCGTGGATCTTTCGATCGTGCCTACGCCCAGCCCAGCTCGTCCCGGTCTGTACCGCCTTGTGATCCTATCTTCACTTGTACGACCCTGTAACTTAGTATTTTATTTCGATCAAGGTCTAAATCTGTTAGTTACCGTAATCCTTGTCTATCTAGGTTCTAGTACCGTAGTGGAGCGTGATCCCGGTGCTCGATAGACCTTTCGACTGGCCGATCTAATCTTTTAAGGTGTGTTCCTTGTGTGCTATATGACTGTTTCATATTTACTGTTTTACATGCTTTATAAGTTTTAATAAAACGGATCATGTGCACATGACTGTCAAACTTGATTCTGCATAAAAATAGAAAGTTCTCTTTTTCTAAAAGAAACACGGATGTACTACATGTTCGATTTTTGCCCTAGCATCCGATATGATAAGCATTGCTATAATTATCATGGTTGCGTACTATGTTACTGCCTGGACTAATTAGTAGGGGTGCTTGGGGTATGATGTGAAGTCACAATCGGCTCAACCCTGATCCATCTGGTAAGACCACCCGTATTCGGTTCCCAAGCTTCGGTTAGGTCCACCCGTATTCGGTTCCTAAGCTTCGGTTAGGTCCGCCCGTTTTCGGTTCCTAAGTTTCGACTAGGGCCGCCCGTATTCTAAGGTATTTCCTTAGGATGGTACCCGCGCCCAATGGGTTTGGGTTAATGCCAGTACGATATTGTTCTGGGGAACTGTATCATGGTGTTCGGTTGGAGGGTAGATAGGTTGCATGGAAACTTGGATGCTTTTACGATATGTTTTGCATGACATGATTTATAATGTAAATGATGTAAATGTTTTACTTGCACTGTTGGAACACACCGAGATCTCTAGCTCACACCCTAAATATTTTCTCCATTTTAAATATTTTGGATAGGCCACCTTGTACCTGACACTCGGAGGATTGACACATTTTGTTCTCTGCATAGATTGTAATGTTTCTATCCGCCGTTTTTGTAATTCAGGGTGACATGTGCCTATGGTTTGTAATGCATAGAGAATCACGTTCCGGGTATTTTGGTTGCTACACTTGATATGACTTATGTTATAACTATGTCTGGATATGTTTTTACATGTTTGCGTATTATGATCGCTTGGTGGCGAATTATGATCTATTATGCTTTCAACTAGATACTTGAGTTTTTCAACATGTTTTCTACTTGAGTTTTAATGACGAGATGTACCCTGTTAGACATGGTCATTCCGCATAGGTCGGTCTAGGGGGTTACATTTAGTTGGTATCAGAGCTTTTAGTTTTAAAACCTCGGACTGTGGATGAGTCTATTTAAATTGTTGTTTTGAAATATTTTATTAAATTATTATGAAAAGAGGCCTTGTCACCCAACTTTACATGTTTAATTGTGTTCAATTCTTCAGTGTCATAAATTGATCTTAGGTTTTATCTTTTGTAGAGATTCTCCGAGATTAGCACCAGAAGGGGGCGTCGACCCGCTCGTAACCGTGGTCGACCCGTTAGATTTTCCGACCCGATAGACAATCCGGTGGTTGATCCACCTGCCCCTAAAGATGCTATAGCTGCAGTTGATTCTCCGACATCTGTAGAGCCTCCTACCCCTCATGGTCCTTCAACTGTTACTGCTTCGACTACTCCTACACCTACTTCAACTATTACATTGCATGCTCCTAGTATCGGTATGACTACTCTGGTCAGAGGAGCGACTGTTTCTGGGCTCGAGCCTATGACTGGAGTTACTGATGAGACCTTGAGTAGACAGTTTCTTCAGTTGATTCAGGGAGTAGTCAGAGCATCGAGAGTCACACCTGAAGTTCCTATCTCCCAGACTTTGATTGCCAACAGGATCAAGCCCTTATCGAGATCTCTTAGTGGACCACCGACTAAGGTTGAGGAATGGTTATACGACATCGAGAGATGTATGGGTGAGATGGATTTTGAGCCATCTAGAAAGTTTTTGGGTGTTGTATCTATGTTGAATGGGAATGCCCGCACCTAGTGGGAGTCCATCATGAGTAGCGTTTCTTCTGATCGGTTGACATGGGATTTCTTTAAAGAACGCTTTAGGAACTTTTTTCTGGGCGAGCGGTTCTTGAGAGAGAGAGACGCCAGGCTTTTAAAGACCTGGTGCAGGGTACCATGACAGTGGCTGAGTATGAGATACAATTTCTAGAATTGTCGAAATATGGTACTGGTTTGGTTTCTACCGAGAAGGACAAATGTGAAAAGTTCTTAGAGGGCTTTCATATTGAGATACGTGATCAAGTGGCTACCCACCATGATCAGGTGTTTGAAGATTTAGTAGAGCGGTCTAAGACTGCAAAACAGATGGAGATCTTGACAGCTAGTCAGAGTAGTAAATATGTAGATCGAGATAGAGATGAGACCAAGATCGATCTTGGAGATCTTCTAGACAATGAGAGTCTCACGCGCGCTCTGATAAGAGGGCTTGCACCATGTATCAGGGAGTTGGTTCGAGTTATAGGCCTACGATACAGCAGGGCCCATCGGTTAATCAGAGTGATTCATCAGGGTTCATTCTCTTACATGTATGTGAGTATTGTGGTAAGCTTCACCGAGGGGAGTGTAGGAAGATGTCAGGTGCTTGCTTTCGATATGGATCCACTGCCCATTTCAAGAAAGATTGTCCACTCCCACCTTCCGCAAGCCGAACATCGACTCAGACCCCTACTCAATCCCAGACTCTAGCCCGTTTGCAAGCATCTATTCAGACACCAAGTTCACGACATTATCAGAATAGAGCTCATGGGTCTACTGCTAGATCAGATAGTAGAGGTCGATCAAAACAGAGTGAGAGACTGGTCATGAATGAGGCCAGACAGCCTGCGCTTGTTTATGCTACTAGACGTCGTGACGACAGAGATGAGCCAGGCGTCATTGCAGGTACATTCACTATATTTTCTATTATATACTTTGCATTACTTGACAATGGTTCTACCCATTCTTATGTATCGAGATCTGTGTCCCGAGACCTCTAAATTCCAGTTGAGACCATCAAGAGTGCAGTTACAGTTATGAGTCTGGTGGGCCAGCCTGTGGTTGTAAATAAGGTTTTCAGGCAATATCCCCTCGATGTGCAAGGGGAAATCTTTCTAGCTGACCTTATGAAACTACCATTAGAAGAGTTTGATCTGATTCTTGGCGTGGATTGGTTGACTGAACACCAGGTTAACCTAGATTGTGAGTCAAAGAGTGCAGTTTTGAAGACTTTTGATGATCCTACGGTGGTTGTTATTGGTGAGCGTCGAGGGTATCTGTCTAATGTGATATCTTCTTTGGCTGCCGACAGGATGATCCGGAAGGGCTATCAGACTTTCATCGCCTGTTTCTTGAATACCAAGGGTTCTTTGTCAAAGACTGAGGAGATTCACACTATTAGCAAGTTTCTTGATGTCTTTCCCGAAGAATTACCAAGATTACCTCCGGATAGGGATGTTGAGTTTGAGATTGAGACCTATCCGGGCTCTGCACCAGTCTCCATGAACCCCTACCATATAGCTCCTAAGGAGCTTAAGAAGATAAAGATTCAGTTACAAAAGCTCCTCGACCGAGGCTTTATCCGACCTAGCTCTTCACCTTAGGGAACTCTTGTTCTTTTCGTGAAGAAGAAAGATGGTTCTCTCAGATTGTGCATTGATTACCGTAAGCTGAACAAGTTGACATTGAAGAATAAGTATCCTCTGCCCAAGATTGATGACTTGTTCGATTAGTTTCGAAGAGCCACAGTTTTCTTGAAGATTTATATTCGTTCCAGGTAGTATCAGCTAAAGATAAAGGGGTATGATGTTGCAAAAACGACCATTCGCACCAGATATGGGTATCACAAGTTTTTAGTGATGTCGTTTGGTCTGACTAGTGCTCTTGCCGCCTTTATGAATCTGATGAACCGTGTGTTCCGGCCCTATTTGGATCAGTTTGTGGTGGTGTTCCTTAATGACATCCTAGTCTACTCCCGGACTGAACCAGAACATGCTGAGCATTTAAGGATTGTTCTGCAGACTCTTAGAGAACACAAATTGTATGCCAAGTTGAGCAAGTGTGAATTTTGGCTCAACGAGGTGACATTTTTAGGGCATGTGGTATCGGCTCGGGGTATTCAGGTTGATCCGAGCAAGATACATGTCATTGTGAGTTGGAAGCAACCCAAGAATGTTTCCGAGATCCGCAATTTCTTGGGTTTAACTAGTATTACAAGCGTTTTGTTGAGGGTTTTTCCATTATTACGGCTCCCTTGACGAAGCTGTTGAGGAAGGATGTTCCATTCATCTGGACAAATGTTCAGCATGATAGTTTCCAAAAGTTGAAGACAGCTCTAACGCAAGCTCCGGTTTTGACTCAGCCCGAGTTTGGGAAGGATTTTGCAGTTTATAGTGATGCATCACGCTCCGGGCTTGAATGTGTTCTGATGCAGGATGGCAGAGTAATAGCTTATGTGTCTCGTCAGTTGAGGTCGCATGAGTGTAATTATCCTACCCATGATCTAGATCTGGCCGTTGTGGTCTTTGCCCTGAAGATTTAGAGACACTATCCCTACGAAGAGAAGTGTTATATCTACACAGATCAAAAGAGCCTGAAGTACATTCTTACACAGAGAGAGCTTAATCTAAGATAACAATGTTGGATTGAGCTTCTTAAGGACTATGACTGTGTGATTGAGTACCACCCGGGGAAGGGTAATGTTGTTGCTGATGCTTTGAGTCGTAAGACTATATCAGACTTGAGATCCTTGTTTGCCAGGATAAGTATATATAGTGATGGCAGTTTACTAGCCGAGCTACATGTTAAACCGACATTGGCCGAGGAAATTAAGGCCAAACATCTTCTAGACAGTTCCTTAATCCCTGTCATACAACATGTTAAGTAGGGATCAACTTCTATCTATTCCTTTGATCCGGATGGAGTCCTGTGCTTCAAGGGCCGTTATTGTGTATCGAATGATGCCAAGTTGAAGCGGGCCATTCTTAGTGAGGCTCATAACAACCCTTATGCTATGCATCCCGGTGGGGACAAGATGTACCAAAACCCGAGGCAAAGATATCGTTGGGAAGGTATGAAGAAGGAAATTTCAAATTATGTATCTCGGTGTTTGACTTGACAGCAGGTTAAGGCAGAACACCAGCATCCTTTTGGCTTTTTGCAACCCATTCGGATTCCTGAGTGGAAATGGGAGCGCATCACGATGGATTTTGTTATAGGGTTACCTCTGACCCCTTCCAAGAAGGACTCTGTCTGGGTGATTGTTGATAGACTCACCAAGTCAGCTAATTTTATTCTTGTCTGAGTTACTTATCCCTTGAAGAAGTTGGCTAAATTGTATGTTTCTGAGATTGTCAGACTTCATGGTGTACCCTTATCTATCATTTCGGATCGAGATCGAAAGTTTACCTCTCGGTTCTAGAAGGCCTTACAAGAGGCCTTGGGCACACGCCTGAATTTTAGTATTTCTTATCATCCTCAGGCCGATGGACAATCAGAGAGGGTAATACAGATTCTTGAAGACATGTTATAGGGATGTGTGATTGATTTCCGTGGTAGTTGGGAGGATTTATTGCCCTTGGCTGAGTTTGCATACAATAACAGCTGTCAGGCTAGTATCCGCATGGCACCGTATGAGACTTTGTATGGCCGTAAGTGTCGTACTCCCATTTGTTGGACATAGTTGTATGATAAGAAGACCTTAGGCCAGAGTTGGTTCGAGAGACCGAGGAGATTGTCAGATTGATAAGTAACCGTATGAAAGAGGCATTTGATAGACAGAAGTCTTATGCTGACCGGAGGAGAAAAGACATTGAGTTTGAGGTCAGTGGTTAGGTTTTCCTGAAGGTGTCTCTGTGGAAGAAAGTTTTGAGATTTGGACGCAAAGGCAAATTGAGTCCAAGATTTATCGGACCATACCGTATTCGGAAGAGAGTTGGACCTGTTGCTTATCAGCTTGAGTTGCCTCATCAGCTTAGCCGCATTCATTATGTGTTTCATGTATTTATGTTGAGGCAGTATCACCCAGATCCGAGCCATGTTATTCAAGTACAAGATGAGGCAAGATATATCCTATGAGGAGGAGCTTGTTTGGATTTTGGATCGAGATGAGAGAGTTTTGAGGAACCGGCGTATTCATATAGTTAAAGTATAGTGGAGTAATCGTGATCCTAAAGAAGCTACCTGTGAGATTCTTGAGTTAATGGAAGAGCAGTTCCCACATCTGTTCAACTCAGGTAAATTTCGAGGCCAAAATTTCTATTTAAGGGGGAGAGTTGTAACACCCTAGAAAAAAAATTGAAAGTGTAGGTTGTGGGAATCAAACCCACAACCTCAAGTGGTTTAGCCGGATGCCCAGCCACTGAGCTAAAGGAGCTCTTAGTTATAAGCCTCCTCCCACTTAGCTTCATGTGGTTCTAATTATTATTATTATTATTATTATTATTATTATTATTATTATTATTATTATTATTATTAAAATCAAAATATCCTACCTAACCCATTAATGAGTCTTTATTTCGGTCCAACCCCCCAAAAAGGCACCATAACCTATACCCCCGTCGACCCTTCACATTCCTGGGTCAACCGGCCACTATTCTTTAGCTCTACCGTCGCGCCGTGCTGCTCACCGCTAGTACCGGCCGATTTGTCATCTTGCATCGAAAAAACCCCCTAAAGCCACGCACACGGTCGTCGCTGCAATCGCCGAAAATTAAGGGTGGAAGGTTCGACGAACCTAGGGCTAAACCCTTTTGGGTTTTTACTCCTTACGGCCACCACAGATGTCCTTCTCCGATTCGGTCACCACCAACATCTTCCCCACGTCGAGACGAGTGTACCACCAGCCACTGTTGAGTGTGTAAAAGTTCTATTATTTACCCCCTATTTAACCCATATTTCTGCTGCATTCAAGCATAATTCATTGCATTTAGGCTAAATTACAGTTAGACATCACAAATATATTAAAAGGCACGGTTTCTACTGAAATTGGTTGCTTTTGCAAGTTGTTGTCGTAGCAGGTGGATAGGCAGGCACTGGGCAGTGAAGCAGAAGAGCTGGAACTGGATGAGCACTCGAGGAGGACGATGCTGCCATGGTTGCCGCCGTGACAGCAAAGGACGACAACAGTTTTGAGGAGAAGAAGCAAAGTTTACCTCGACAGAAAGAGAAAATTCAGGCCGTCTGTCGGGGAGTACTCTTATATTTTTCCGAGCCCTAGATCAGAATGACGGCCAAGCCCAAGGTTCAAGGAAGATATCCCAAGAAAGAAGGAAGGACGAATTAAAGACTGTTTTTCTGAAGATTTAGTCTTTATTAGAATTGTACTTTGATTTAAAGTTGTATTCCTTCCATATTAGAAAACTTGAACCCAAGGCCTATATAAAGGCATGTAATTCGACCTAGGGGAAGATATCCTATCTCTAGCCTTCTTCCCAAAACCCTAGCCGTTTTCCCCTTCTCATCATGTTCTAAATTCCCCTTAGGGCCACGGGTTGATTTGTAAAGTAGTTGCAAGGGTTGCTTTTGTTTTAGGAATTTCCAGTTCAATAAAATAAACTTCAAGTTCTCTTATTCTGGTTATTAACATCTTGTAAGAGTATCAGGAGAGCATTGCGAGGTTATTTATTTACTTAATATCGGGATAGTTAAGTGTACGAAAGGGATAAGTGCGAGTTCTCTAGTTTATAGTTGAACTATCTCGAACCTAGGGATAGGACGAGGTTAAGTGGCTAAAGAAGAATTCAACAACATCGGTGTTCATCCTTCGATTCACGTCGGGAGGTATCATCAAAGACGTGTTCATCGACAGACTTGGACCTAGGGATAGGCCAAGGCACAGCAAGGATTCTTGCCAAACTTGAAGTACAGAGTTGTGTGTTCGCTGCCGCGATAACCAACGGACCGCTGCCGCGACAGGTGCTGCCGCGACGGGAATGACGACAGCACATATATTCCTAAACTTAGCAATACCTACACTACTGAGCAATTCAATACCAACCCATTCTCTCTATCTTGATTCTTTTAATCTTATTTTCCAGTATTCTTTATTATTCTCGTGACAAATATCTTAAATATTCTTTTTACTTCCGTGTAGTAATTCAAGGTGAAGTTATTGGCTCAGTCCCTGTGGAGACGATATCCGATACTCCAGTATCACTTTACTACTTGCGTCGTGTACACTTGCACTACATTTGCGATAGACACTTTTACACACAACAGCCACCAATCTCCTGACCGACGTTGTTTGAAGCTTCATTAGAGATTCACCTGCATTTAAGGGTTTAAACATGATTTGGTAAGTACTGGAGATAATTTTAGTGAAAAACTTGCATATTCGAGTTAAGGGAGGATTATAGATCTTTTTAGAGTGTTTTCCGGCCATTTTCCAACCGTCTAGGGCCACGCGTGGGCTCTACGCGCCGTCTAGTGTGATTTCTGACTGCCCTGGATGGTGGCTATTGAACTAGCCGGCTCAGGCCCGGCCTGACTTAGACCGAGCCACCCGAACCGGTCCAAACAAACCGACCTAAGCCCAATGGTAAACCAAGACCAATAACCGACCCAACCCGACCAGTTTGACCCAATACCTGACCTGACCCACCAACCGAGTCAACCCGACTGAGTCAACTCATCCGAGTCAACTCAGTGAGTCAACTCGCTCGAGTCAACTCAGTGAGTCAACTCGACCGAGTCAACCTAGTGAGTCAACTCGCCGAGTCAGCCATTGGACCAGTAACGTCAGCGTTGACTTTAAACGCTGACATCAACATTGACTTTGACCAATGTAACGCCTCGATTTAGGGCCCAGGGGTTTATCAATATTAATCTAGGATTAGTTCGAGTTAAAATTAGATTTAAAATGATGATTTTATAAAAATTACATTTATTTACGAAAATGTCATTAATGAAAATAGATAGATTTTTCTTAAAAATCCATTATTTTGGGGTTATTTCAAAATGCTTGAGTTTGAAAAATGGTAAAAAGGAGGGATTTTCGTGTTGGTATTCTAATGTAATGTTCAACGGTGTTTTTAATCATGTTTGGGTTTCTTAAAAATGTTAAAACGATGACAAATGTTGGGATACCCGAAATGGGTATAAAAATGAGATTTTTAGGTTGAAAATGTTGAGTTTTTGGGTTGAAATCGGGGCAGGAGGTTCCTTTGATGTTGTGGGATATTTCTAGATGATTTTGGATGTGTTTTGGTGGTTGAAATGGCTGGATACAGTGTGGGGTTTGTCTAGAACGGAAATGGTGAAGTTTGGATGATATTTGGGTTTGAATCAATGTGTTTTGGTTGCAAGGAGTAGATTTCCGGGTTGTTGCTGGTTTATAAGTGTATTAGCATCCTAATAGTTTGTTTTGGGTTGTCTTGAAGCAGCGAATATTGATTCGGGTACTTCGGGTGCGATACCGGGTGGTACGGAGGCTTGAGATCGGCATTTCGGCTTTCGGTTGAACTTAATCAGTTAGTGGAAACTGTTTTGAGACTTTAAATGCGTTTAATGAAGGTTGTTGGCGGGTTTGGGTGGAGTCTTAGAGAATAAACTAGAACCGAGTGTAAGTTTATCTACTCTCGCTTGTTTGGTTGATTATAGGCGTTCTCGATTATGTGTGTTGTGGTGTGTTTTGGATTGTTTTTACTCTTCGTTTAATGTTGTTGTGTAGTCGTTTCTTGGTGTCGAGCCTCACGTGATGGTTTTTGTTGCCACGGTGATGTGTAGTCCCACCGGTAGTGACTAGTAGAAGAGTACGGTGATGTGTAGTCTCATCGAAAAACTACTAGTTGTTGTGAACGATGATGTGTAGTCCCACCGGTTTTTGGATATGCATGTGCATACCATGTATTGTTATGATTGTGTTTCATTATTTCCTTTCCTTAAATGGTTTTGCCCTTAATCTAAGTTTTATGTTTTAAAAACTACATTGTTGTTGTGTTTTAGAGCTCCGCTCACTAAGCTTTTAAGCTTACGCTCTCTTTTTCCAACAATGCAGACCATTAGAGGTTCCGGGAGGCAAGTGGGCAAGGAAGGGTTTCTCGGAGTTCTTGGTTGGCTCAAGTATGGTTTTATAGTTTGTAATAACACATAGACAATGGGAGTGCTAGTTTTGTATGTTAAGGAGTTGGTGATCAAACTCCTATACTAAGGCTTGTTTATGTTTCTAGCATGCTTTAAATGATGGTACTATGTTATGTTGAGGTTTAATGTGGCCATGTATGAATTGCTTTGTGTTTTGGCATGTTAGTGTTTTTGAATCTAAGTGTTCATGTGAGCTTAGGGCTTGAAATCCAATTTGTTGCTTGAATGCATGTCTAATGGTGTGATTAGGATATTTTGCATCTAGAATGTATGTATGATATGTGGCTATGTAGTTTTTGATGATCCAGGACAAGTTTGGGGACGTTTGGAGGTGTCAAAGTATGATTTCGGGCCAAACTGTGTGCAGGCGTTTCGAAACGCTCGATATGGTTTCAGAACGGTCCACATCTCCAGGGGTACTGGTATCGGTACGGGGGTGATGCTGTTTCGATATGATTAGCCACTATGAGCCCCCATTTTAAAACCCGTTTCGATACGGTTCGCCACTCTGAGACCCTGTTTTGGAACACGTTCCTATACGTTTTGTCATTGGAAGCGCCCGTCGACTTGGCTTTTACTCTTTGAATGGAGCCCGCGTTTTAGAACGGGCAAGCTTGTTTCGAAACGCAGGCATTTAAAACGGTTAAATGGCACATTCGAAGGTTTCCGAATGTTGCATTTTAGTCACTATGGCTTGTATGTTCCCTAATTGAGTTTATATGCATCCTTTATGATGGTTTGCCCCGTGTGCATATAAATTAACTAACAAACTTTATGGTAAGTTTAAATTATTGTATGCCCTTTGTTCGATTCGTATCTATGTTCGCTTTTTCGATGTTGTCCTCTCACCTAGGGTTAATTGTGATATTTAGACAAGATAATAAATGAAAAAATAGGGTTGCTAACCGGATTGAGGCCTTAGCGGGTTTCGCTTCGGTTTCCCCGTGTAACCCATTCGATCCAGTCTGTTGGCTAGGCCGAGACGAGGGGGTTACATTTGGTGGTTTCAGAGCCTCGGTTACGAGGTCTCTCAGAACGGTAAGTTAGGTAAGTTGGTTTGTTTGGTTGTTTGCTATTGCATGGTGTATGAAAGCATGCTTTAATTGTCCTTGTTGTTGGTTGATGTTTAGTCAAGTGTTCCCATTGCTAGGTGTTATTATCGAAAAATGGTTTTGGTTTAAAGAGCTTGAGAACTTGGGTGTTTGCCCTTGCTAACCTAATGTTTTCTTGTGTGTGATGTGTTTATTGTTTAGATTCTATCTCGTTATGGTAAGACCGAGAGGACGACCTAGAGCGGGTAACCAGGCACCTGGGGATGTGCCTCTTGGTCCTCCTACTGCCGATGGTAATGAAGTGGGTGGTGAAGGTAATGTGCCTCAGGTCGGTGCGCAAGTTGGAGGTGATGGTTATGGACCTCAGGCCGGCGCAAATGTTGGGGGTAATGGAGCTCAGGCGAGTCAGGGTCAGGCAGGTGCAAACATGACCCATTTGATTCAGACTATAGTCGGAGCTTTTCAGACAGCTTTGGCCGGTATGCAAGCTACACCACCACCACAGGGTGTGGGGACAAGTTTACCCCTTGAGAGACTCCTTAGTTTGGGCAGAGTTGAGTTCTGTGGTTTGGCTCCCGAGGGTTCAGAAGCTTGGCTCGAGAGTACTACACGCATCTTAAGTCAGATGGAGTGCTCAGACACTCGTAAGTTTCGTTGTGTTGTCTTCTTACTTCAGAGAGATGCATATGCTTGCTCAAACACTCCCAAGCGGATGTCACTTGGGAGTTCATCAGAACATCTTTTAGGAAGAAGTATCTCAGAGTCCGATATCAGGATGAGAAGAAGAGAGAGTTTATGGCCTTGGTTCAGGGTAGCAAGACGGTGTTCGAGTATGAGGTTCAGTTTGTGAGGTTGAGTTAGTATACTCCCGAGTTGGTTCCAGTGAGAGGGAACAACGTGAGCGTTTCCGATATGGGTTGACTAGAGATGTGAAGACTTATATGCTTGCCTCTGACTACACTGAGTTTGATGTTTTGGTCTCTAGGGCCAAAGATATTGAGCAGAAATTAGGCTCGAGTGCTCGTGCTAGTGGGTATGATTCCGGGAAGAGACATGCGGATTGAAACAGAGATCATGCCAAGAGGCATAGAGATAGGAGGTATCAGCCCAATTCGAGGTATAGGGGCAGTAACTATGGACAAGGCCATCAGGGCCAAGGAGCTGTTGTTCACACTCCTGAGTGCACTAGGTGCGGGAGACGCCATTAGGGCGAGTGTATGGGTACCTTTGGGGTATGTTTGAACTGTGGTTCCCGAGATCATTTGAGGCGCAACTGTCCATACCCGGCTAGGGGAAGACCGGCTCCAGCTAAAGGTTTTGAACATCAAGGAGGCTGTGGGTGCGGTCGTGGTAATTTTCAGCCAAGGAATGATGGTCAGAGGAACTTGGCTCATGTGGTGGCAGTTCAGCCTGAGGGTGGAGGACCGGCTAGGGTGTATGCACATCGAGAGGCTGGGAATGACACGGATGTCATTGCAGGTAATTTCTCGATACAGTCTTTGACTTTGCTTTCTTTGATAGATTCGGGTTCGACACATTCGTATATTTTGGGTGAACATGCAAGGTCCCTAGGTCTACCGTATGTGTGGTTTGAGGTAGGTGTAAATGTTACTAGTTCTTTCGGTGATACCGTGGTAGTTAGGAAGATGTATATGAGGTGTCTCTTGATGATTCAGGGCCATGTGTTTCCGGTTGACATGATGGAGTTACCGTTCTATGGTTTTGATGTGATTTTGGGCATGGATTGGCTCGTAGAGCATAGAGCTAGGGTAGACTTTGAGACCAAAAGAGTCTCCTTGAGGCTTACGGATGACTTTGAAGTTGTAGTGGTGGGCGAGAACATTAAGTTCTTTGTCCAATGTTGTTTCTGCTATAGAAGCTCAGAGAATCATGGATTCGGGTCGTCTGGCTTATTTGGCTTATGTGATGAATTTGAATATGAGTGAGGTTAGACCGCAAGACATCGTGACATTTTGTGATTTTCCGAGTGTTTTTCTGGAAGAGTTGTCAGGTTTGCCTCCATATAGAGAAGTTGAGTTTGCTATTGAGACGTGTTTCGATTCTGCACCCGTGTCTATTGCTCTGTATAGAATGACACCGAAAGAGTTCAAGACACAACTTCAGGAACTGTCAGATAGAGGTTTCATTAGGCCTAGTATTTCTCCGTGGGGTGCTCTGGTCTTGTTTGTGAAGAAAAATGACGGTAGTATGAGGATGTGTATAGATTATAGGTAGTTGAACAAGGTAACAATGAAAACCAAGTATCCTTTGCCTTGGATAGATGACTTGCTTGATCATTTGAGAGGTGCTTCAGTGTTTTCGAAGATTGATTTAAGATCTGGTTACTATCAGTTGAAGGTAAAAATGTGGACATACCGAAGATAGCTTTTCGTACACGTTATGAGCACTATGAGTTCTTTGTAATGCCTTTCGGTTTAACTAATGCCCAGCTGCATTTATGGATATGATGAACCGAGTGTTCCACGAGTTTTTGGATAGGATTGTGGTAGTGTTCATAGATGATATCTTAGTGTACTCTAGGACCGAAGAAGAGCATGATGAGCATTTGCGGCTAGTGCTTCAGACTTTGCTTGAAAATCAGTTGTACGCCAAGTTGAGTAAGTGCGAGTTTTGGATTAGGGAGGTAGTCTTCCTAGGTCATGTGATATCGGCCAATGGAATTAGTGTGGACCCCAAGAAGATAGAAGCCATAATGAGTTAGAAACAACCGAAGTCAGTGACAGAGATCCGTAGTTTCCTAGGCTTGGCGGGGTATTATCGAAGGTTTGTCGAGGGGTTTTCAAGGATTGTAGAACCTTTGACTAAATTGCTTCAGAAGAATGTTCCGTATGAGTGGTCAGATACAAGACAACAAGCGTTTGAGAAGTTGAAGAAAGCTTTGACCGAAGCTCCTATTTTGATTCAACCTGAACTGGGAAAAGAGTTTGTGATTTACAGTGATGCTTCGTATGTAGCTTTAGGTTGTGTGCTCATGCAAGAGGTTAAGGTTGTAGCTTATGCTTCGAGACAGTTGAAAGTTCACGAGAAGAACTATCCCACTCATGATATAGAGTTAGCCGTAGTAGTGTTTTCTTTGAAGATTTGGAGACGTCACCTTTATGGTGAGAAGTGCACGGTTTATATTGACCACAAGAGTTTGAAGTACTTGATGACTCAGAGGGAGTTGAATCTTAGACAACGTAGGTGGATAGAACTCCTTAAGGACTATGACCTTACGATAGAGTACCATCCGGGTAAGGCAAACATTGTGGCTGATGCTTTGCGTAGAAGAGTGGCAGTTGAGTTGCGAGCCATGTTTGCGAGATTGAGTGTGTCAAGTGATGGCGGTTTGATAGCCATGTTACAATTTAAAACTTTGTTGGCTCAGTTGGTTCGAGAGAAACAGTTGCAAGATGAGTCTTTGGCACCTCACGTGCAAGATATAGCCGAGGGTAGGCCTATAGATTTTTGTTTTGGTGAGAACGGGATCCTATGTTTCAAGGATAGGATAGTTGTTCCGAAAGATTCCGAGTTGAAGCGTACTATCTTGAATGAAGCCCATAACATTCCTTTTGCTATGCATCTAGGTAGTACGAAGATGTATTGTGGTTTAAAAGAAGAGTACTACTGGATTGGGTTGAAGAAAGATATGGCCGAGTTTGTGAGTAAGTGTATGGTATGTCAGCGAGTTGAGGCCAAACATCAGTTTCCTTCAGGTTTGTTACAGCCGTTGAAGATTCTGGAGTGGAAGTAGGAACGTATCACCATGGACTTTGTGTCGGGTTTACCATTGACTCCTTTGAAGAAGAATTCCGTGTGGGTGATAGTCGATAGATTCACTAAGTGTGCTCATTTCATACTTGTCCATACTACCTACACTTTAGATAAGTTGGCAGATCTGTACATTAGAGAGATAGTGAGATTGCATGGGGTATCGAAATCGATTGTATCAGACCGAGATCCAAGGTTTACAACTAGATTTTGGGAGTGTTTGCATCCTGCCTTGGGTACTTGGTTGAATTTCAGTACTTCGTATCATCCACAGTCAGATGGTCGGTCAGAGAGAGTGATTCAGGTGTTTGAGGACATGTTGATGTGTTGTATTATCAACTTTCAGGGTTCTTGAGAGAAGCACCTACCGTTAGTAGAGTTTGCGTACAATAACAGTTATCAGGCTAGTATTCAGATGGCACCGTATGAAGCTTTATATGGTAGGAGATGTAGAACACCTATTTGTTGGGCCGAGATCGGGCAGAAGCTTGTACCGATGCCCGATTTGCTTAAGGGCACTACCGAGAAGGTAAAGTTGATCTATGGTCGCTTGAAGGCAGCTTCAGACCGAAAGAAGTCGTATGCCGATTTGAAGAGAAAGGAGATAGAGTATGTCGTGGGCGAAAAAGTGTTTTTGAAAGTCTCACCTTAGAAGAAGGTGATGAGGTTTGGTAGGAAGTGTAAGTTTAGTATGAGATTCATTGGTCCTTACGAGGTAGTTGAGAGCATCAGTCCCGTTGCCTGTAGGTTGAGACTACCGATTGATTTGGAGAAGATTCACGATGTGTTCCACGTTTCCATGCTTTGGAAGTATAGATCAGATCCGTCTCACGTAATGTAGTGGAAGAAATTGAATTGAATCCCGACTTGTCATATGATGAAGAGTCGGTTGAGATTCTTGCTACGAACAAGAAAATGTTGCGTGGGAGGTCTATCGAGTTAGTTAAGGTTTTGTGGAGACATCGAGGCGTGGAAGAGGCTACTTGGGAGAGGAAGGAGGACATGTAAAGACATCTTTTGTATCTTTTTACGTCAGATAATTTCGGGGACGAATTCCTTTAGTGGGGGAGAGTTGTAACGCCCCAGTTTAGGGCCCGAGAGTTTATCAGTGTTAATCTAGGATTAGTCCGGGTTAACATTAGATTTAAAATGATGATTTTATAAAAATTGCATTTATTTACGAAAATTCCATTAATGAAAATAGAAGAAGGGGATTTGAGTAAAAGGGATAAAGAAAGAAAAGTAAAAGTTTGAAAAGAAAAAACCAAAATATTGTCATCTTCTTCAAACATCCTTTTCTACCAAAACCTCTCTTAAACCCTAAAACCACTATTACATTGCCCAATCCCTCTTTCAAGCAAGATTTCCAAGGTAAGCATTCCAATTTTTAATTTTTCTTCCCTTGGGTTGTCACTAGATAGATTTTTCTTAAAAATCCATTATTTTGGGGTTATTTCAAAATGCTTGAGTTTGAAAAATGGTAAAAAGGAGGGATTTTCGTGTTGGTATTCTAATGTAATGTTCAAGGGTGTTTTTTAATCATGTTTGGGTGTCTTAAAATGTTAAAACGATGAGAAATGTTGGAAACCCGAAATGGGTATAAAAATGAGATTTTTAGGTTGAAAAGGTTGAGTTTTTGGGTTGAAATCGGGGCTGGAGGTTCCTTTGATGTTGGGGGATATTTCTAGATGATTTTGAATGTGTTTTGGTGGTTGAAATGGCTAGATTCAGTGTGGGGTTTGTCTAGAACGAAAATGGTGAAGTTTGGATAAAATTTGGGTTTGAATCAATGTGTTTTGGTTGCAAGGAGTAGATTTCTGGGTTGTTGCTAGTTTATAAGTGTATTAGCATCCTAATAGTTTGTTTTGGGTTGTCTTGAAGCAGCGAATATTGATTCGGGTACTTCGAGTGCGATACCGGGTGGTACGAAGGCTTGAGATCGGCGTTTCGGCTTTCGGTTGGACTTAATCGGTGAGTGGAAACTTTTTTGAGACTTTAAATGCGTTCAATGAAGGTTGTTGGGGTTTGAGTGGAGTCTTAGAGGCTAACCTAGACCCGGGTGTAAGTTTATCTACTCTCGCTTGTTTGTTTGATTATGGGCGTTCTCCATTATGTATGTTGTGGTGTGTTTTGGATTGTTTTTACTCTCCATTTAATGTTTTTGTGTAGTCATTTGTTGGTGTCGAGCCTCACGTGATGGTTGTCGTTGCTACAGTGATGTGTAGTCCCACCGGTAGTGACTAGTAGAAGAGTACGGTGATGTGTAGTCCCATCAGAAAACTACTAGTTGTTGTGAACGGTTATGTGTAGTCCCATCGGGTTTTGGTTATGCATGTGCATACCATGTATTGTTATGACCGTGTTTCATTATTTCCTTTCCTTAAATGGTTTTGCCCTAAATCTAAGTTTTATGTTTTAAAACTGTATTGTTGTTGTGTTTTAGAGCTCCGCTCACTAAGCTTTTAAGCTTACGCTCTCTTTTTCCAACAATTCAGAACGTTAGAGGTTCTAGGAGGCAAGTGGGCAAGGAAGGGTTTCTCAGAGTTCTTGGATGGCTCAAGTATGGTTTTATAGTTTGTAATAACACTTAGACAATGGGATTGCTAGTTTTGTATGTTAAGGAGTTGGTGATCAAACTCATATACTAAGGCTTGTTTATGTTTCTAGCATGCTTTAAATGATGGTACTATGTTATGTTGAGGTTTAATGTGGCCATGTATGAATTGCTTTGTGTTTTGGCATGTTAGTGTTTTTGAATCTAAGTGTTCATGTGAGCTTAGGGCTTGAAATCCAATTTGTTGCTTGAATGCATGTCTAATGGTGTGATTATGATATTTTGCATCTAGAATGTATGTATGATATGTAGCTATGTGGTTTTTGATGATTCGGGACAAGTTTGGGGACGTTTGGAGGTGTCAAAGTATGATTTCGGGCCAAACTATGTGCAGGCATTTCGAAACGCTCGATATGGTTTCGAAACGGTCGGCAGCTCTAGGGGTACTCGTGTCAGAATAGGGGGTGGTGCCGTTTCGATACGATTTGCCACTGTGAGCCCCCGTTTCGAAACCCGTTTTGATACGGTTCGCCACTGTGCGCCCTTGTTTCGGAACACGTTCCGATACATTTTGTCACTGGAAGTTCCTGTTGTAGAATAAGGTGGGTTCGTTTCGGAACGGCTTGGCTTTTACTCTTTGAATGGAGCTCGCGTTTCGGAACGGGCAAGCCTGTTTCGAAACACATGCAGTTAAAACGGTTAAATGGCACCTTCAAAGGTTTCCGAATGTTGCATTTTAGTCCCTATGACTTGTATGTTCCCTAATTGAGTTTATATCCATCCTTTATGATGGTTTGCCCCGTGTGCATGTAAATTGACTAACAAACTATATGGTAAGTTTCAATTATTGTAAGCCCTCTGTTCGATTCGTATCTATGTTTGCTTTTTCATTGTTGTCCTCTCACCTAGGGTTAATTGTGATATTTAGACAAGATAATAAATGAAAAAGATAGGGCTGCTAACCGGAGTGAGGTCTTAGCGGGTTTCACTTCGGTTTTCCCCGTGTAACCCGTTCGATCCAGTCTGTTGGCTAGGCCGGGATGAGTGGGTTACAACCAAAAAGTCAACTTTTCTCGAAAAGTCCTATTTTATGTTTTTTGACGTCCTAAATCCAATTTTGAAGCCTGTTTCGTGAAATTCTAACCTGAAAGCCTCCATTTGGGACATTGAACTCAAACATGCATTACTTTAAGTTAAATTATTTGAGAAAGGTTGTAGAACAAAGGACTAATATTGATCATCTGATTTAATAGGTACTCGTAGATCTCTCGATCGTGCCTACGCCAGCCCAGCTCGTCCTGGTCTATACCGCCTCGTGATCCTATCGTCACTCGTACGATCCTATAACTTAGTATTTTATTTCGATCAAGTTCTAAATCTTTTAGTAACCGTAATCCTTGTCTATCTAGGTTCCAGTACCATAGCGGAGCGTGATCCCGGTGCTCGGTAGACCTTTCAACTGACCGATATGATCTTTTGAGGTGTGTTCCTTGTGTGCTATATGATTGTTTGCATCTTTATTGTTTTACACACTTTATAAGTTTTAATAAAAAGGATCATGTGCACATGATTGTCAAACTTGATTCTGCATAAAAATAGCAAGTTCTCTTTTTCTGAAAGAAACACGAATGTACTATATGTTTGAATTATGCGTTGCTATACCTGTCATGGCTGCCCGGACTAATTAGTAGTGTTGCTTGGGGTATGATGTGAAGTCACTATCGACTCAGCCCTGATCCAGCTGGTAAGACCGCTGTTAAGTGCATAAAAGTTCTATATTTTACCCCTAATTTACCCATATTTTTGCTGCACTTAAGCATGATTAATTGCATTTAGGATAGATTTTTGCACACACATCACAATTAGATAAAACTACACAAACGCTGCTGAATTTAGTCACTTTTGCAGGTATCTGTTGCGGCAGCATCCAGGGCAGCAAAGGAGCAGAGGCAAGTTGCGGAGCTGGAGTTGAAAGGTAGAGAACATTGCATGTCGTGACATCTACCGTGACAGCGATGACGACGGAGATACATTGAGGTGGAAAAGCAAAGTGGGGCCCGATAGATAGAGAATTGTAAGCCGGTCTGTCGTGGATCACTCCCATATTTTCTGAGCCCTGAAGCATAAGGAAGGACGGGTCTAAAGTTCAAGGAAGAAAGTCAAAGTAGGAAAAGAGGACGAATTAAAGACATTTACTTAGAAGATTTAGTCTTTAATAGAGTTGTACTTTAATTTAAACTTGTATTCTTGCCATATTAGAAAACTTGGACCCAAGGCCTGTATAAAGGCATGTAATTCGACCTAGTGAGGGATATCTAGCTCCTAGCCGTCTTCCCTCAAAACCCTAGTCGTTTCTCTCTCTCCATCATGTTCTAAACTTCCCCAAGGGCTAAGGGTTGATCTTGTAAAGTAGTTGTAAGGATTGTATTGTTCTTAGGTTTTTCCGTTCAATTAATAAAAACTTCAAGTTTATTTACTCTGGTTTTCAACATCTCATAAGTGTATCGGGAGAGCATTATGAGGTTATCTATTTGCTTAATATCGAGAGAGTTAAGCATACGAAAGGAGTAAATATGTGTTTTCCAGTTTATGGTTAAACCATCTTGGCTTAGGGATAAGTACAAGGTTAGGTGGCTAAAGAAGAATTCACGAACATTGGTGTTCATCCTTTCATTCACGCCGGGAGGTATTATCCAAGACGTGTTCATCAACAGAACTTGGGCCTAGAAATATGACAAGTCATAACAGGGATTCTTGCCAAACTTGAAGTACGGAGTTGTTGATCGCTGTCGCGACATCAACAGACCTCTACCGCGACATGCACGACGACAAAAGCAACGGAAGTTCCTCTGAACAGTGCAACACATGCACTACTGAGCGAATCAATACCGGCCTATTCTCTCAATCTGATTATCTTATCTTTTACTTTAGTTATTACTCAAGATTTCTCCAAACAATCATTTAAACTTATTTCTTTTCTTGTGCATCAATCTAAGGATAGAGTTATTTCCAGTCCCTGTGGAGACGATATCTGATACTCCGTATCACTTTATTACTTGTGACGTGTACACTTGCACTACATTGCGATAGACTCTTTTACACGCAACAAGTTTTTGGCGCTGTTTCCGGGGACTGGCAACATACCTTTACCTTTTAATTACTGCACTTTGTTTTTATTTTTATTTTCTGTTTTTAGTTGTTTTATTTTCCCTGTGCTTTTCACAAGGTTCTCTTATTGCTTATGTGCAGATCGAGACGTGGTAAGGAACCTGAGTACAAATTAGATCCAGAAATCAAACGCACATATCAACTCAGGAACCAAGCCCGACTCTTGCTAAAAAGAAACAACTATCTTAAGGAAAGACTGGAAGCAATGGTGAACGAAAGACAAGGCAATGGGGAAGATGACAACAACAACAACAATAACCCCAGGGGTAATGTAGATCCTCCTAATGATGCCCGAAACGATCTGCCGCTGCCTGCTGCTCCAGCATCACGACAAACTTGTCGGGAGTACATGGATAACGACCATGTTGAACTGGAAACTACGCTGCCAGATGTGGAAGGCGAACACTTCGAATTGAAACCTGTAATGTTCAGCATGATAAATTCCGCTGGCCAATTTGGTGGTTCTGCTATTGAGGACGCACGTGAACATCTGAAAACTTTCCAGGAAATCTGTGGATCATTCAGACAACCAAGAATAAGTTCGGAAGTACTGAGGCTCCGATTATTTCCTCATTCATTGAGGGATAGAGCAAAAACCTGGTGGAACAAGTTAACACCAGGTTCAATACGAACTTGGGCGGATCTCTTTCGTGAATTCCTATCTCATTTTAATCCTTCTCTTTTATTTGAAAGACTGCGTAACGAGATTGCTACTTTTCAACATGAAGATGATGAGCCAATGCAAGAGGCATGGGATCGATTTACAACTCTCTTGCGAAACTGCCCGATGCATGGATTCCCCGTGTGGAATCAAGTTGTCAAATTCTATAATGCTGCCAATGCACACACAAAGATGAGGATTGATTCAGCAGCAAACGACTTGTTATTGGACAAGGAACCAGAAGATGCAATGTTGGTACTGAAAAAGTTAGCTAAAAACGATAAGCAGTTTCCTACAGCTCGAAGAGGAGGTAGATGAGGAGTATCTGTAAAGGAATACGAAGCTGACAACTCAGTCAAAACTCAAATTGCATACCTCACTAAGATAGTTGAAAACCTGCAGCGAAAGGATTCTAAAGCTGTATTTTCTGCGGAAGAGGTGTGTGAAACCTGTAGCGGAAACCATAGTACGGTTGAGTGTTCTTTACAGCAGGAAGAAGGGATGTATGTTGGAAACTATAACATGAATAAAACATATGACTCCAACAACTACAATCCAAACTGGAGGAAGGACCCCAAATATTCCTGAAGTAACCTAAACAACGCATTGAACCCTCCAGTCCAGAATAACCAGAACCAAGGAGGTCCTAGGATTCTGTCACGACAGCAACCACAGCAGCATCCACAACAGCAACCGGCAGCCACAACGAGCATACTGGAACAGACTATGGCAACCTTCATGTCTCAAACAGGAGCATATATGGCAAACATGGATCACTTTGTAAGAAAACTGAATCTTTCATGGATAAGACAAAGATGATAATGACAAACCATGAAGCTACCCTAAAATCCCTAGAGACACAAATGGGCCAGGTTTCACAGTTCATAAACCTAAGGCAGAATGAAGGGTTCCCTAGTGATATTGAGGTCACTAGAAAACCCACACATGAGCAGTGCAAAGCTATGACAACGAGGAGTTGGAAACAACTACAAGAGCCAACAATAAAAGAAACACCGAGTAAGGAACCGACCATACAGACACCTGCCGTGAACACTGCCCTGGCAGAAGAGAAACAGTCTGCTGTCGTCACACCTGCCATGGCAGCAGAATGAATAGAGGAGCAGACAGAAGAAGCTGAAGATCTTGAGCCTCCTCATATGCGACTTCCATGTGAAGGACGCCTTGAAGATTATCGTCCTCCACCCCCTTTTCCACAGCGGTTAAAGAAACAGAAATAGGAGTATCAACTTAAGAAAATCTATGATGTTTTTAAGCAAGTACACATCAACATTCCGCTGTTAGAAGCCATTAAGCAGATGCCTGGTTATGCAAAGTTTCTTAAAGATGCAATGTCCAAGAGGTCCAGACTTGGGGAATTTGAAAAAGTGATGATGACAGAAGGATGCATGGCAATCCTACATAAGCGTCCACCCCCAAATAAGAAGGATCCTGGAAGTTTCACCATACCATGCATAATTGGTGACAAGTTTGTGGGTAAGGCACTTTTTGATCTTGGTGCCAGCATTAATCTAATGCCCAAATTTGTATTTCAGAAGCTAGGTATTGGACAAGCAAGACCCACGACAGTCATGCTGCAACTGGCAGACCGCTCTTATATACAACCAGAAGGAAAGATTGAAGACATTTTGGTAAGAGTGGATAAGTTTATTTTTCCTGTTGACTTTCTTGTTTTAGATTGTGAAGCATATGAGAATGCACCGATCATCCTAGGGCGACCCTTCCTAGCCACAGGTATAACAGTTATCGATGTAGAAAAAGGAGAACTGACTGTGAGAGTCAATGACCAGCAAAAAGAGCTCAATATTCTCCAAGCTATTAAGCAAGCTGATGCAGAGGAAGAATGTAAGGCAATATCAGAAGTCATTCTAGACCAACCCTGCATCAGATCAAGCTGTCACGACAGAAAATTTGGCCACTGCCACCGCAGTCACCTTAAGGACAGCCACGACAGCCTTGACGACCGTGACTTCTCAGACAAGGAAGTATCTGATACTGAAGGTCCTGAGGAGGTAATTTGGATAGGCACACGTCCAGGTAAGTTCTTCGAGCCCTGTTTTAGATCTTAAACATATGTCAGGGCAACTTAAATACGTTTTTCTTGGTCTTAATGATATGTTGCCCGTAATCATCTCTTTTAAGTTGATGCAGGAACAGGAACATCAGCTGATCAGAATGCTACAACAGCATAAGAAGGTGATTGGATGGACCATTTTCGATATCCAAGGCATCAGTCCGGCATTGTGCATGCATAAGATCCTCTTTGAGGATGACCATAAGCTGACAATTGATGCCCAAACACGACTGAAAGAAGCTATGTGAGAGGTGGTACGAAAAAAAATCATCAAGTTGCTTGATGCTGGAATAATTTATGCCATCTCGGATAGTATTTGGGTGAGCCCGGTGCAATGTGTACCCTAAAAGGGAGGCATAATCGTGGTAACAAACAAGGACAACGAGCTAATCCCAACCAGGACTGTGACCGGTTGGAGGGTTTGTATGGACTACCGGAAGCTTAATAAAGCTACCCGTAAGGACCACTTCCCCTTACCCTTTATCGATCAAATGTTAGATAGATTAGCGGGGAAGCCTTACTATTGTTTTCTTTATGGTTACTCAGGTTACAAACAAATCACAATCGCACCAGAGGACCAAGAGAAAACAACCTTCACGTGCTCATACGAAACATACGCTTTTCGAAGAATGTCATTTAGACTATGAAATGCTCCAACAACATTCCAACGATGTATGATAGCAATATTTTCGGACATGGTGGAAGATTTCCTGGAAATATTCATGGACGACTTTTCCGTCTTTGGGGACAGTTTCGATGATTCCCTAGGCAATTTGAAGAATGTGCTTGAAAGATGTGAAGAGGCAAACCTCGTATTAAACTGGGAAAAATGCCATTTCATGGTGGATGGGGGCATAGTGTTGGGACACAAGGTCAGCTACTGCGACATAGAGGTTGACAGAGCCAAAATTGAAGTTATTGAAAAACTGTCGCTACCCACCACAGTCAAGGGAATAAGAAGTTTCTTAGAGCATGCATGGTTTTATCGAAGATTCATTGCCAATTTCTCGAAAATTACTAAACCCATGTGTCTCCTGTTGGAACAGAATCATGCCTTTTACTTTAACACTGAATGTACTGAAGCATTCGGGATACTGAAGGAAAAGCTGGTAACAGCCCCAAAAGTGCAGCCACCAGACTGGAGCTTACCATTCGAGATAATGTGTGACGCCGGTGATTATGCTGCCGGGGCAGCACTAGAGCAGAGGAAGGAGAAACTCTTCCATGTGATCTACTATGCCATCAAAACTCTAAATGATGCCCAGATAAATTACACCACAACAGAAAAGGAGTTACTAGCAATGGTGTTTGCAATTGACAAGTTCTGACCATATATACTTGGAACAAAAGTGGTGGTCCATACAGATCACTCAGCACTCAAATATCTGTTCACCAAGAAAGATGTCAAGCCAAGATTGATACGTTGGATTCTACAGCTGCAAGAATTCGACATTGACATCAAGGACAAAAAAGGGACAGAAAACCAAGTAGTGGATCACTTGTTAAGACTGGAGATGGGAAGGAATCAAGAGAAAGACAAGACCAACATACTGGAAACTTTCCCAAATGAGCAGTTATTCACTGCCACCAGCACTGCCGCGACAGCCATGGTGGCAGGTAAGCTCCCTGAAACCCCCTGGTATGCTGACATTGTCAATTACATTGTAAGTGGTTTATTACCTCCTAAACTTAAGTATCAAGCTAGGAAGAGGTTCCAAAATGATGCAAAACATTATTATTGGGATGAATCTCTTCTCTTTAAGCATTGTGCAGATCAAATCATCGGGAGATGCATACCACGGGAGGAACAGAAAAAAGTGCTTCACCACTGCCATGCTGCCCCCTATGGAGGACACTTGGGAGGAAATAAAACTGCTGCCAAAGTTATGCAATCTGGGTTCTATTGGCCTACACTATTCAAGGATGCACAAGCTTTTTACAAGAGTTGTGATAAATGCCAAATGACTGAAAACATATCTAGAAGGCATGAGATGCCACTACAGAACATTCTCGAGGTCGAAATTTTTGATGTTTGGGGAATCGACTTCATGGGACCATTCCCAGCCTCTTGTGGGAATCTATACATCCTGCTGGCAGTAGACTATGTGTCTAAGTAGGTAGAAGCTATCGCCACTCAAAAGAACGATGCCAAGACCGTGCAAAGATTTCTCCACAAGCATATCTTCTCAAGGTTTGGCATCCCAAGGGCGATCATTAGTGATGAGGGTAGGTACTTTGACAACAGGGTAATTGCTAGTGCACTAAATAAATACAGAGTAAAGCACCGAATCGCAACAGCATATCACCCTCAAACCAATGGGCAGGCCGAAATCTCAAATAGAGAAGTGAAGAACATCCTAGAAAAGATGGTAAATCCAACTCGAAAAGACTGGTCTCTTCACATAAATGATGCACTCTGGGCCTATAGGATTGCATTCAAAACGCCATTGGGAATGTCACCCTACCGCCTCATCTACGGAAAAACTTCCCATTTACCTATCGAGATAGAACATAAAGCATATTGAGCTATCAAGACAGTTAACATGGACTGGGACAAGGCATGGCAGAAAAGGCTACTAGACTTGAATGAAATTGAAGAAATTCGAGTCATGGCCTACGACAACGCTAAAATCTACAAGGACGAAACAATGAAGTGGCACGACAGAAAACTGCTGCCACGACAATTCTGCCCAGGGCAAAAGGTGTTATTGTTTAACTCTAGGTTGAAGCTCTTTCCAGGAAAGCTTAAATCAAGATGGTCTGGCCATTTCCAAGTAGTCCAAGTTTTTCCCTATGGTGCCATTACAATCAGATCAATCAGAGATGGACACCAATTCAAAGTCAATGGACAAAGGCTAAAACACTGTCAAGGGACTGAAGTCCCAAGGATACATGAAGTAGTTACTTTAGGAAATGCCCCTCAAGGCATCCCTAATTTAACTTAGTTTTACTTTTTATTTTAGTTTATTTTTTTTTTTTAGGAAATAAGATTTTAATATATTGTTTATTTTAGTTTTCAGGTAAATAAAGGAAGCAAAGAAAAGAGAAGGAATGAACCAGCCCACTACATTCACAACAGCCCAAAAAGTCCAATGGAACAAACCTGTCGTGACAGCCTGTTACCAGCTGTCACGGCAGACGCGGAAAATACAGCCTGTCACGGAGCTGTCGCGATAGACACGGAAACGCGTAACAGACGCGCAGTAGAAACAGAAACGCGTGACGGGCGCGTCAAGAAACCGCGTAACAGTTGGCTCCATTATTTGCGACACCCGTTACAGTTCCAACAGGCAGAAAACCCCGTTCTATATAAACCTCTACTTCCATTTCATTTTCATCTCATTCTCATTCTCTCTAGTTTGCTTTCAAGAATTTTAGCTCTTAGAAAATTTTCCTTTATTTTTCCACAGTTTCCTCGCAATGACTACTCGATCAACCTGAAAGAGTGCTGCCTCCACCTCTGCCACGACAGCCTTTACACCCAGCCACAGCAGAATCCCCAGTAGGTTCGCATCGGCAGACTCGAAGAAGAGATACTACGGCTCCTTCTAGAAACGAGAGATGTAGGAGGAGAGATGCTTCACATACACCAAAAAGACGAGAGACCTAGGGCTCGAAGGGTTTATCTCCAAGAGAATTATTGCTCTCAAATGGAAGATGTTTTCCGTCCAACCAGATGAAATGAACGTCACCTTGGTCAGGGAATTTTATGCTGCTATCCCCTCCAAAGATGCCACGACAGTGACTGTCAGGGGTAAGGAAATCTCCCTTGAACTAGCCTACATCAACACATTGTATGGTATTTATGTGGGCAGAAAGGAAGATGCACATAGGAGGTTTGTCAACAGTCTGTCGCCGGCAAACTACGATGGTATCATGGCAGACTTAACGGAAGCAGACACCCAATGGAACGACGATCCCAAGCACAGATGAACAATGCGAAAGACCCAGCTCACGCCGATAACAAAACTCTGGAACCATTTTGTGAAGAGACACCTTATACCAACATCTCACAACACAATGGTGGACCGGCAGAGACTTGCCCTCGTGCATTCGATCATCAACGAGCGGCAGATCAACGTTGGCAGATATATCATCGACAGCATTTTTTAGTGTGCACTCAGACCAATGGGCCCCCTTTTCTTCCCCTACCTCATCACCTATCTCTGTCGGGCCCATAAAGTGCTAGAAATCAATGAAGACGTAAGAGTCCAAGGCAAGGGATGGACGCAATAGAACATATACAGCCTTATGGAGCTGAAGCCAGCAACCCCCTTGGCCTATGTGGATCCATCTGCCGCGACAGAACCAACAACAGAGCATGATTCCAAAGAGCCTGAGCAGACCGAGGCTGCACAGCTGATCGATACCTCCTACCAAATCATGCACATGCTGAAGAAGATGGAGGAACGACAGCTGGGCTTCATGGGATTCATGAGGGATTTCACTAATGCCACGATAAACTTTATTAAATTTGATTTAAATTATCCCAACGTGCAGTTTCCCTTTTCCCAAAAAATCTTTTTGCCACCCCTACACATGCTGCCAGCCCTAGAACGCCCACTGCTGCCTCTACCACACCATCTGCCACGACCGAAGATGGCGACAGACGATCTGCCACTCCCCGAGGAGAAAAACGGAAGAAACCACTACCGGAGATTGATCCGAAGTACTTTGAAGGTTTCTCCTCATCCTCAATCTGGCAGGATGACTTTGACTCGGAGCCATCTGTATTCCGAGAATTAGCCAAATACTTCCCTCCAATGAAGAAAAAAGAAGCTGAATGAAACTGTTGAGGGACCCTGTCACAACAACTCGAGGTCTTGGACAAGGCCCCAAAGATCTCACCTACCCGAGTCCAGGCACATCGAGAGGCCAAAAAGAAGGTAGCCTCACCATCTCTCAGCCCCAAGCCAAGCTCTGCCATCAAGGTGACTGCCCGCCGGCAGCTCCGCATCAGTAGTAGCAGCAACGAAAGATCATCAACTTAAGTGCTTTTCTATTATGCTGGTTGTTTCTGCTATTTATCTTATCTATTTGTGATGTTCTCTTTTTCTTGTTGCCATTTTATTTTTTTGTCATGCATTTGGGACAATGCAACCCTTGAGTTTGGGGGTAGGCAGTCCTCTGTTAATTAAATGAACTTTTTAATTTGTGTCTAAACTTAGTTATTTTTATGTTAAAAAGGAGAAGTAAAAATTTAGCTTAAGTCTTTGACTGCACTTACCTGCCGTGACATTCTCTATCGTGACAGTGCCTTTAGGATGTTTTAAGAATTATTTAGAGCCTTGCTATAGTTCTGAACTTCAAAAACACTGTTGTGACTTATATGCTGTCTAGACTGCTGTTAGTGAACTAGAGTAGAAAACCTTAATCACTTGAGTTTCCCCTAGAGGTGCCTAACACTGGCTCTAGGAAAAGAATAAAAGAAAAGAAAAACTTAGACTTAGTTGCCCCTAGAGGTGCCTAACACCAGCTCTAGGAAGATAGCTAGAGGTGCCCAAAACAGGCTCTAGTAAAAATAAAATAAGAAAAACTTGAGTCTAAATTCAAAAAAAAACTAAAGGGGCCTTAGAATTGCCTCCATGAAAAAAAAAATAGTTTGACATAAAAACCAAGTGAGTAGCATAACTATTCTAGTTGCTAAAAGAGTCTAGGCACATATTTGTTCACAAAACCTGCACACACATGCACAAGAATTATAGCATTGTTCCGGATAAAACCATAAACAACCAAAAAGGTACTACTCTTGATAGTGAAGGGGCTGTAGGTAATGGTAGTTCACTGAATTAAGCCAAGCCACAAAGTTTTCTTTCTTAGTTAGGTTGCATTTGCTTGAGGACAAGCATCAACTTGAGTTTTGGGGGGTGTTGAGTGCATAAAAGTTCTATATGTTACCCCTCATTTACCCATATTTTTGCTGCACTCAAGCATGGTTAATTGCATTTAGGATAGATTTTTGCACACACATCACAATTAGATAAAACTGCACAGATGCTGTTGAATTTGATCACTTTTGCAGGTACCTGCTGCGCAGCATCCAGGGCAGCAAAGGAGCAGAGGCGAGTTACGGAGCTGGAGTTGAAAGACGGAGAACTCCGCATGTTGTGACATCTACCGTGGCAGCGATGACGACAGAGATACACTGAGGTGGAAAAACAAAGTGGGGCCTGATAGATAGAGAATTGTGCCGGTCTGTCGTGGATCACTCCCATATTTTTCTTAGCCCTGAATCATAAGGAAAGTCGGGTCCAAAGTTCAAGAAAGAAAGTCAAAGCAGGAAAAGAGGATGAATTAAAGACATCTACTCAAAAGATTTAGTCTTTAATAGAGTTGTACTTTAATTTAAACTTGTATTCTTGCCATATTAGAAAACTTGGACCCAAGGCCTATATAAAGGGATGTAATTCGACCTAGTGAGGGATATCTAGCTCCTAGCCGTCTTCCCCAAAAACCCTAGTTGTTTCTCTCTCTCCATCATGTTCTAAACTTCTCCAAGGGCTAAGGGTTGATCTTGTAAAGTAGTTGTAAGGATTGTATTGTTCTTAGGTTTTTCTGTTCAATTAATAAAAACTTCAAGTTTATTTACTCTAGTTTTCAACATCTCATAAGAGTATCGGGAAAGCATTGTGAGGTTATCTATTTTCTTAATATCAGGAGAGTTAAGCATACGAAATGAGTAAATACGTGTTTTCCAATTTATGGTTAAACCATCTTGGCTTAGGGATAAGTACAAGGTTAAGTGGCTAAAGAAAAATTCACGAACATTGGTGTTCATCCTTTGATTCACGTCGGGAGGTATTATCCAAGACGTGTTCATCAACAGAACTTGGGCCTCGGAATAGGACAAGTCATAACAGGGATTCTTGCCAAACTTGAAGTATAGAGTAGTTGATCACTGCCGCGACATCGACAGGCCTCTACCGCGACAGGTGCTGCCACGACAGGCACGACGACAGAAGCAACGGAAGTTCCTCTGAACAGTGCAACACCTGCACTACTGAGCGAATCAATATCGGCATTTTCTCTCAATTTGATCACCTTATCTTTTACTTTATTTATTACTCAAGATTTCTCCAAACAATCATTTAAACTTATTTCTTTTCTTGTGCAGCAATCTAAGGGTAGAGTTATTTCCAGTCCATGTGGAGATGATATCCGATACTCCGTATCACTTTATTACTTGCGACGTGTACACTTGCACTACATTACGATAATCATTTACACGCAACAAGTTTTTATGGATAATGAGCTAATCCCAACCAAGACTATGACCGGTTGGAGGGTTTGTATGGACTACGGGAAGCTTAATAAAGCTACCCGGAAGGACCACTTCCCCTTACCCTTTATCGATACCGTCCGTGTTCAGTTCATAAGCTTCAGCTAGGTTCGCCCGTTTTTGGTTCCTAATTTTCGACTAGGGCCGCCGTTTGAGATCATGTGTGATGCTAGGGACTATGCTGTCGGGGCAGCACTTGGGTAGAGGAAAGACAAGCTTTTTCATGTCATATACTATGCCAGCAAAACACTGAATGACGCCCAAGTGAACTACACCACCACAGAGAATGAGCTATTAGCTGTGGTATTCTCTATTGACAAGTTCTGTTCTTATATACTTGGAACGAAGGTCATAGTCCACACAGACCACTCTGCATTGAAGTATTTGTTCACAAAAAAGGATGCAAAGCCTAGACAGATACGTTGGATTCTGCTACTGCAAGAGTTTAACCTGGAAATCAAGGACAAAAAGGGGACAGAGAATCAAGTTGCAGATCACTTGTCAAGGTTAGAGAAGGGAAAGAATTTCCCAGCAGACGAGACACACATATTGGAGACCTTCCCTGATGAGCAGCTGTTTGCTGCCACAATCACTGTCACGACAGCCATGGCGGCATATAAGTTTTTTGAACTCCCCTGGTATGTTGATTTCTTTAATTTTTTAGTTAGCGAAATAACTCCTCCTGACCTTAATTACCAAGCTAGGAAGAGGTTCCAAAATGATGTTAAGCATTATTATTGGGACAAACCTCTTCTTTTCAAAATCTGTGCAGATCAGGTTATTAGGAGATGTGTACCACAGGATGAACAGGAAGCTATACTACATCACTGTCATGCTTCACATTATGGAGGACACTTAGGAGGTAACAAAACTGCTGCCAAGGTTTTGCAGTCAGGATTTTACTGGCATTCACTGTTTAAGGATGCCCAAACATTCTACAAAAACTGTGACAAGTGTCAAAGGACTGGAAACATCTCAAGGAGACACGAGATGCCGCTGCAAAATATTCTTGAAGTCGAGATCTTCGACGTTTGGGAGATAGATTTTATGGGACCATTCCCAACTTCATGTGGGAATTTATACATCCTCCTGGAAGTGGACTGTGTGTCCAAATGGGTTGAAGCAGTCGCCACTCAGAAGAACGACGCCAAGACAGTTCAGAGGTTTTTGCATAAAAACATTTTTTTCCAGATTTGGCATCCCTAAGGCGATCATCAGTGATGAAGGGGGCATTTTGATTATAGGGTTATAGCTGCTGCCTTAAAAAAGTATGGTGTCAAACATTGGATCGCAACAGCATACCACCTTCAGACCAATGGACATGCTGAAATATCCAACAGAGAGGTTAAGAACATTATAGAAAAGATGGTTAAGCCAACTAGGAAGGACTGGTCTTTACACTTCAATGATGCATTATGGGCCTACAGGACAGCGTTCAAAACTCCATTGAGAATGTCTCCCTATCGGCTGATTTATGGGAAAACGTGTCACTTACCTGTCGAGATTGAACACAGAGCATATTGGGCCATCAAGGCAGTGAATATGAACTTGGAAAAAGCAGGACAGAAAAAGCTACTTGATCTGAACGAAATTGAAGAAATTCGAACAATGGCCTATGACAACGCAAGAATATACAAGGACAAGACCAAGAAGTGGCATGACAAGAAGTTGCTACCACGACAGTTCTGCCCAAGGCAGCTTGTGTTGCTATTTAACTCTAGGTTGAAGCTCTTTCCAGGGAAGCTGAAATCTAGATGGTCTGGCCCATTCCAAGTGGTATAGGTTTTTCCCCATGGTGTCATCACGATCAAATCTTTAAAAGACGGGCACCAATTCAAAGTGAATGGACAACGATTGAAGCATTATCAGGGGACTGAAGCCCCAAGAATGCAGGAAGTGGTTACCTTAGGAGATGCCCCTCCCGGCATCCCTAATTTAACCTAATTTTATTTTTATTATTTTATTATTTATATATTTATTAGGTAAAAAGAGTTATTTTATTTTTAGGAATTAAAGTTTTTAATTTTATTATTTTCAGGAAATAAAAAGACAAGGAGAAGAGGAGAAGTGAATCCAGCCACCATTTTCCATCAGCCCAAAAAGCCCAACTTTTGGGACACTTCCGTTACAGCTACCGCGACAGACGCGGAAAATACAGCTTGTCGACACGCTGTCGCGACAGATGTGCAACATGCACGAAAACACGTGACAGACGCGTCAGAAATCGCGTAACAGCTGGCCCCGTTATTCGTGCCTGCCGTTATAGCTCCAACAGGCAGAAAACTCTTTCCTATATAAACCCCGTTTCACTTTTCATTTTTTCACTCACTTCTACTCATTCTACTTGCTTTCTCTAGAGTTTTTACTTGTTTTCATTTTCTTACACAATCCTTGCAACCATGTCTTCTAGAAACACCCGCAGAAGTGCTGCTTTAGGCTCTGCCCCGGCAGCATCCACCCCACGATCCTTCTAGATTCGCGACATGTGGGAGGAAAAGGGCTTTATTTACACTTCCAATGAGGGGAACCTGGGACTGCAGCCATTCATAGCGAAGAAAATCAGAGCCCTGCAGTGGCAGCTATTCGCAGAACAGCCAGAGGAGATAAATGTGTCTCTGGTCTGAGATTTTTATGCTGCCATCGACAGCAGACACGCGACAGCAGTCACGGTGAGAGGAAGAGAGGTGCCCTTCGAGCCAGAATATATCAACACTCTATATGGCTTCTATGTGGGCATAAATGAAGATAGTCACCAGCAATTTCTAGAGAGCCTCGACCCTGCTGCCTACGACGCTATCATGGCAGAGCTCACGGAAGAAGGAACCCAGTGGAACATGGATCCGAAGAACCCAAGGACGGTGAAGAGAGTTCAACACAACCGTAGACCAACCCAGGTTAGCCCTCATTCATTCTATACTACATGAGAGGCCGATTAACGTGGGTAGATACATCCAGAAGAGCATATTAGAATACGCACACCAACCGACATGACCACTCTTCTTCCCCTATCTCATCACCGCCCTCTGTCGCGGCCATCGTGTACCAGAAGCTGCCACTGATCTACGAGTCCAAGGGAAGGGCTGGACTGAGCGAAATCTACTCAGCCTGATGGAACTCACTGCTGCCACCCTGCTGTCATCCTTCGATCCCACTGCCACAGCAGCAGAGACGACAGCACCTAGTGACACTGACCCTGCTGCCACAGAACCTAGGCAGCAAACAGCAGCAGCCCCTGCAGCCGACGTCTCCTCCCAGATCCTTACTGCCCTACAAAAAATAGAGGAACGACAGCTCTGCCTCATGAGCTTAATCAGGGATTTCACCACAGCCACGGTACAATTTATTCAAACTTCTTTAAATTTCCCTAATGATGTATTTCCCGCCTTCCCAACCTAGTATTTTGCTGCTACCACCCCTGCCCATACCCTTACACCTGCTGCCACGCCCCAAACGCCAACTGCTGCGTCCACGCCAACCCCTGCCCCAGCAGCTGCAGGCGGCAGCCGCACAACCAACACTTCTGCCAGGGGGACCAAGAGAAGAATGTCGTCCGACGAACTCGATGCATACATAGCAGGTTTCTCCTTCCCTTCAGTCTGGGCAGAATCTGATGGCGAACCCTCCGTAAAGAGGAATTTGTCCAAAGAGTTCACACCCGTAAAACGGCAGAAAACAGTGGCAGACAAGAACAAGGTAGACAGCGGCAGTGACAGCCACAGCAACAGCGGCGATAAGAGCAGCATCAGCTCTGAGGTACAGGTAGTGGAGAAACCTCCCCATATCTCCCCTACACGCATCCAACCGCCAAGGGAGGCCAAAACGAAGAATACCTCTGCCTCCCCCATCCGCCAGCCAGCACCAGTCAAGAAGGCCCCTGCCCGCCGATAGATACGACTCAGTATCGATGACGACAACAACTAAATTTTAAGTTTCTTATCTTATAATTGTTGTCTGCCTCTTTATATGTTTTGTGATGTACTTGTCATTTTCTTTTAACTGTCATTTGCATTGAGGGCAATGCAACCCTCGAGTTTGGGGTGGCATCCCTCCATTAATGGAGTCTTATTTTAAAATTCGTGTCTTTTACTTAGTTTATTTTTTTCTTAAAAAAATGATGAAAATTTTGGCTTAAGTCTTTTGAACTGAACTTACCTGCCGTGACAGCCTCTATCGTGGCAGCACTTTTAGGATAGTCTTAGGAACATTTAGAGCCTTGCTATAGTTCTGAAACTTAAACACCATTTGTGACTCTTATACTGTCTAGAACTTTACTGGTAAACTAAAATAGGGAAAAACTTAGTACTTGAATAGCCCCTAGAGGTGCCTAACACTGGCTCTAGGAAAAGAAGTTAAGAAAAATAGACTCTTACACCTAGAGGTGCCCGAAACCGGCTCTAGGAAGTTAGCTAGAGGTGCCCAAAACCGGCTCTAGTCAAACTTAAGCTTGAAAAATAGAATCGAGTCTGAACTAAAGGAGCCTAAAAATTGCCTTAAAAAAGATGAACTTTGGCATAAAAATTCAAGTTAGAAGTTTCAGCTATTCTAGTAAGCTAAGTGAGTCTAGGCATATAATTGTTCACAAAGCATGCACACACTACACGAGAATTATAGCATGGTTCCGAATAAATCCTGAATTATCCAACAAGGTGTTGCTTGCAATAGGGAATGAAATGGTAGGTAAGGGAAAGTTCATTGTTTTAAGCCAAACAAATTTTTTTATTTTTCTTTGTTAGGTCTGAATTGCTTGAGGGCAAGCAAAAACTTGAGTTTGGGGGTGTGTTGAGTGTGTAAAAGTTCTATATTTTACCCCCTATTTAACCCATATTTCTGCTGCATTCAAGCATAATTCATTGCATTTAGGTTAGATTTCAGTTTTACATCACAAATATATTAAATGGCACAGTTTCTACTAAAATTGGTTACTTTTGCAGGTAGTTGCTGTAGCATATGGAGGGCAGTAGAAAAGCAGAGCTGGAACTAGATGTGCAGACGTGAAGGACGATGCTGCCATGGCCGCTGCCGTGGCAGCCAAGGACGACAGCGATAGTGAAGGGAAGAAAGTGAAGTGGACCTCGACAGAAAGAGAAAAGCAAGCCCATCTGTCGTGGAGTACCCTTATATTTTTTCGAGCACTAGATCAGAATGAAGGCCAAGCCCAAAATTCAAGGAAGAAATCCCAAGCAAGAAGCAAGGACGAATTAAAGACTGCTGCTCTTAAGATTTAGTCTTTATTAGAGTTGTACTTTAATTTAAATTTGTATTCTTGCCATATTAGCAAACTTGAACCCAAGGCCTATATAAAGGCATGTAATTCGACCTAGGAGAGGACATCACCATTCTCTAGCCTTCTTCCTAAAACCCTAGCCGTTTTACCTTCCTCACCATGTTCTAAACTTCCTTTAGGGCTAAGGGTTGCTTTGTAAAGTAGTTGCAAGGATTGCATTATTTTAGGATTTTCTTTGTTCAATAAAATTACTTCAAGTTCTCTTATTCTGGTTTTCAACATCTTGCAAGAGTATCGGGAGAGCATTGTGAGATTATCCATTTACTTAATATCGGGAGAGTTAAGTATACGAAAGGAATAAGTGCGGGTTCTCTAGTTTATAGTTGAACTATCTCGAACCTAGGGATAGGACGGGGTTAAGTGGCTAAGGAAGAATTCAACAACTTCGGTGTTCATCCTTCTATTCACGCCGAGAGGTATCATCAAAGACGTGTTCATCGACAGATTTGGACCTATGGATAGGCCAAGGCACAGCAGGGATTCTTGCCAAGCTTGAAGTACTGAGTTGAGTAATCGCTGCCGCGATAACCAACAGACCGCTGCCGCGACAGGTGCTGCCGCAGCAGGCACGACGATAGAACAAAGTTTCCTAGACTTTGCAACACCTACACTACTGAGCAATTCAATACCGGCCCATTCTTTCTATCTTGATTCCATTACTCTTTTATTTAAGTTCTCTTTATTATTTCGTGACAAACATATTAAATTGTTCTTTCTCCTCTCGTGCAGTAATTCAAGGTGAAGCTATTAGCCCAGTCCCTGTGGAGACGATATCCGATACTTCCGTATCACTTTACTACTTGTGTCGTGTACACTTGCACTACATTGCGATAGACACTTTTACATGCAACAGCCGCTCGTATTCTAAGGTATTTCCTTAGGATGGTACTCGCGCCCAATGGGTTTGGGTTAATGCCAGTATACGATATTGTTCTGGGGAACTGTATCATGGTGTTCGGTTGGAGGGTAGATAGGTTGCATGGAAACTTGGATGCTTTTACGATATGTTTTGTATGACATGATTTATTATGTAAACGATGTAAATGTTTTACTTGGACTGTTGGACCACACTGAGCTCTCTAGCTCACACCCCAAATCTTTTCTCTCTTTTAGATATTTTGGATAGGCCACCATGTACCCGACACTCAGAGAATCAACACATTTTGTTCTCTGCATAGATTGTAATGTTTCTATCCACCGCTTTTGTAATTTAGGGTGACATGTGCCTATGGTTTGTAATTTATAAAGAATCATGTTCCGAGTATTTTGGTTGTTACACTTGATATGACTTATGTTATAACTACGTTTGGATATGTTTTTACATGTTTGCGTATTATAATCGCTTGGTGGCGAATTATGATCTATTATGCTTTCAACTAGATACTTGAATTTTTCAACAAGTTTTCTACTTGAATTTTAATGACGAGATGTACCCTGTTAAACATGGTCATTCTGTATAGGCCGGTCTAGGGGGTTACAGTGGAAATTGAGTTGGCCCCTAAAAAAGGTTAGTAAAAACTAAAAATTGGCAAAAATGCCAGAACTGCCACAATCAAGCAAATTAAGATGCTGATGTGATATTTCATACGAATAGAAATCCTCCGTTTCTTTTCGATGTTCTTTTTATGCTCCACACTAAAAAATAAGTTTAGAGTTTATGGTTTAAGGTTAAGGTCTGTGGTTAGGGTTCATGGAATTTAGGGTAGGATATAAGGTTTAGGATTTAGAATCTAGGATTAGGACTTGAAATTTAATTTTTTAAGATTTTTTTAATATTGGCCATAGAGACAAAAATACAAATATTTTTATCCATTTCATACAAGGTGTAAGACCAAACTAGGCCGATTTATTGCCCTTTTTTTAAAGGGTAAACTACATAAATAGTCCCCCGACTATGCTCTAATTATCTTTTGTGTCCCTCGACTATCAAAAGTTACAAACTGGTCCCTCGACTTAAAAAAAAGTAACAAATTGGTCCAACGCCGTTAAAAATATAACAGCTGATGACGTGGCTGTTAATATAAATTGAAATATTACATAACTAGCTCTCAAGTTCTACACTTATTTTAATTTAACCTTAATTCTAAAATAATAAGCCACATAATTTTAATAATCTACCAATTTAGTCCATATCTCTTTTCTACAACAGAGTTCCTTTCTTCCCTTTTTGTGTCAAATTGAAATCTCATTTCCCTTTACTCATTTCACGACCATCTCGTCTCCCCTTTCACTTCCTCTCGCTCTATTTCTTTCTCAGTGAAGCATTTTGTCAAACACTTTACATTTGTATTACTTTTCTACTCCGACACCTTCAATAGTTCAATGTCACTCTCTCTAGACCCAGCCCTTTGATATATAAAAGAATACACCCAAAATCTCATTTCTCTTAATTCGTTGAAGCACTGGTATTTTGAAATGAGAAAAAAAAGAAGAGAAAATGGGTGGTTTAAGAGAGTCATGGTGTTTCTGCAAAGGAGTAAGCAAATCGAAAAGAATGAAGGGTACCATTTTCTCAAGTAAAGCTCCGGCAATGGCCAGAATTATGGGCGCCTCAATGACCAGAATTACCGGCGCTTCTGGTGATGGAATCCCAGTTACCAGATTCCTTATCCATGGGAACCTTCTATTAACGACTCACGTTAACCTCCCTCCTATAGCTGCTGCCGAAAGCTCTGAGATTCAGATCCAAAATGGCATTACTGCTACTCTCGTTCCTCACAGGTAATTTTCCTTTTCCCCCCTTTTTTCTGGTTTATAATTGGAAAATTGAGGGATTTTAATTCCATTGAATTATGTTTAGTTGATTAAAGAAACGTGGGTCCAAGATTGATAGTTGTAGAATTGATTTTCAAGCCAAAAAATGGAAAACATATTTCAATTTGACACCAAAAAAATGGAAGAAAATGAACTCTTTTGTAGAAAAGAAATGGGCTAAATTGATAAATTATTAAAATTATGTTGGTAATTTTTTAAAATTGGGTTCAAATTAAAATAAGTGTAGAACTTGAGGGCTAATTATGTAATTATATCAATTTATATTAACTGCCACGTCATCAGCCGTTAAAAATTTAACGGCGTTGGACCAATTTGTTACTTTTTTTAAGTCGAGGGATCAGTTTGTAACTTTTGATAGTTGGGGGACACAAAAGATAATTGAAGCATAGTCGGGGGACTATTTATGTAGTTTACCCTTTTTTAAAACTATTATTGTCCATTTTGAACCCACCAAAAAGGGGGGCATGTGCAGCGTTTAAGACAGGGTTGTTGTTTGAGTTGGCTTAGGTAGGTTTAGATGTGGGTGGTCGGCTCAAACATGAACTTTTCGGCCCACAACCCGTACTCGTATTGGCTACCAACTTTGTCATTTACAAGCACCTTCAATAATGGTGAAACCAAGAGACTATAATTGATGGATATCTCCTAAAAAGATTTTTCTTTGTTTTTTTTCTTCTTCTTCTTTCTGCTCTTCAAAATGAACATGGACGTTGCACTACAAAAAAGAAAAGCTTGAGAATGAGTGAATTAAATTTAAACTTTTCAGAATCAAACACGTCTAGCTTACAAGTTGACAACAAGTAGTGTGAATTCTTTCGTTTTCCCTTTTATGGGCTGGAAAGTTTGAATACGTTGAATTGGCAGCTATTCTTAGTATATATCCAATAGGATGGAGTCTTCTGGGTATGGTCGTCTACGTAAGACAAAACCAGACCATCCCGTTTTTGCCCACCCCTCCTTTCCTTAGCCGATCCCATCGTCAACTATCGTGTTTTCTTTTTCTTGTACTTTCTTACTATGAAAAATCTCCCCCCGACCAAAAGGGGCGATTGATTGTTCCTTTGACTGTCTGTTGACACTGTTTATAACTTCAATAGTTAAGGTTTTCACTTTACAGACAGCGATATGTCATTAGCTAGAATAGTTGAAGGACGAGAAAATTTTCATTGATATTCACAAACTAGTTGAAGAAGAAAATGGCACAAACAAAACCGACTCTATTAGAGTAGGGAAAAAAGAAACATCAAACTTCAATCAACTTAGCAAGAACATACAAGGGAAAACAGAAGGCAAAGATAGGAACTTGAGTTCCTTGTCGGAATGATTCTACCAAAGAGGCCTAGATCTCTTGGATCCAACGGCTGGGGGGCTGATCTGTGGAACTGTAAAAGCATCATTTGTCCATCTCTTGTTAGCTTTCATGGTTATGGTTTCTTTCGCCTCTTTGAACCCAGCTGGCCCTCCGATTTGTGAGGAATATTGGGGAAGATAAAGGGAAGATGGTGACTGTGGAACCCAAAGCCCTAAACTTTCTTGTGAGGAAGTTGTCATATTGCTATCAAGATCAGGATCAAAGAACGACAACATCCCATCATCACCATTCTGACAAAAATCGGACAAAAAAAGGAACGACAAAATTGTTAAGATTCCAAAGAAAAAATCCCACCTTTCAGAAATTGTTAAAGAATGGAAAAACAGATTTGTAGATGAATGATGGATGAATGCAAACCTTACAGAAACCAAAGGGAGGTCCAGAGGAATCAAGGAAATCTTCAACGTGCCACCCCGGAAGCATTTCTATCAAGTACTCAGATATGCTACTCGTTGAACCATCTCCTTCATTTGCTAACAAGTTGTTTTCTCCACTGCTTTTGTTAACCACAGCGGCTGCTGCTGTTGGTACTGTTGTTGATGGATTGAAATTTGATGGAGAATTCGAAACTGGGTTCTTCACCGTTGATTGAGACTTGAATTCAGGGACTGAATCACAACCGTTGGATGATGTGTAGATAGCAGATATTGAGGAAAGCTTGACTCCTGTAAGAAGGAACCTGTTATGTTTCTGGGTATGTTCGTTTGCTGAGTGAATCGGAACATCACAATCCCTGCATAGAATTGCCCTATCTTGTTGACAAAACAAGAAAGCTCGTTTCTCCTACAAAAACAAAAAAAAACCCAAGAAATCAAAACACCGACTTCAGAATTATAAAAGAAGGCAATGGAAGTACCTGACAGATATCGCAAAGAGGGACTTGTTTAGAAGAGAAAGGATGGAGGAGGGTAAAGCGTTGGTGCTTAGAAGCAAGCTTGTTGGCGTGGTGGACACGGTGGTCACAGGCATCGCAGAGGGCGGCCTCGTCGGCTGTGCAGAAGACGGTGGCCTCCTCTTTGTTACACACGTCGCACTGAATCTTCATCTGTTTTTGCTGATCTTTTGGCTGCAAACAAAGGGTTATAAGGGTGGATGTTCAGAGTAAATAATAGTAAGAGTAAACTATGGAAGATATTAGTCTGGATCTAAGAAAATGGGGATTCATATTTGGGAATTGAGATGCTGTAAGGATAGAGAGAGACACGGAAATATGGGTTGGTTGCCTCACTTTGAATGGTGATTTTTGTTTTTTTAATTTTCCAATCTTGAGCTGCTGTGATTTAACTTTTGGAAAGTTGAAATAAACAAATATTATATGGGTTCTTTCATTCAAACAAGTAATAATCTCCTGCGTACACCTTATTTTATTTTGCAAAAAGAAAATACTAGAAGTAATCTTCACTTTAGTACTATTTTTTGGTATAAAATGATTTCATGAGTATTTTATTTAATTTTTAAGTTATAAAATTTTACTTTTATAAGAAGCATTTGATGGGTTTAAGTTATTTGGGGAGTGGGAAGGAAGGAAAAGGATGGAGGAATTTAATTCTGAAATTAACCCATGCCCATTCGTTTCAATGAGATATTAAAGCTCTTTATTGCCCCCATTTGGTAGGATTAGACCTGATAAATTTGACTCGAGACGCGAAATCGATGTGAACAGGACGACTCAAATTTGACTCGAATTTTAAAACAAACCCAACCGAACCGACCCGAATTTTAGTTGACCCGAAAATAGATATAAACCGTTTTTCAACCGATCCGAATGAACTCGAACCGATTTTAAACCAAACTGAATAGACATGAACTAATTTCACCCGAATCGAAAGCAACCCGAACAGAAGGTAACTCGAAATAAAGAAAATATATTAAAATAAAGAAAGAAATATGAGATGTAAACTGACGCACAACTCACAAAAAAGTTAAATATACATGTTATATAATTATTTATATAATTATTTTTAATACAATTTAATTAATTATTAAATTTAAATACAAATATAAACGTGTGAGAATAAAAAGAAAAAATACAAAAGTATTAGTTTACAAATGTCACAATGTAAATACACAAATTTGAATAATTAAAATAGAAAAGTTTAAATTTAAGTTATTTGGAGATTTTTGATAATTGTTAAGGGTAAAAAGTTCTTTATAACTCTTATGTCAAAAACTCTAATTTCAAAAAACTCATATTAACAGTTTTTTTTCAAAATTAGATGTTTCAACCCAATCCGATATTTCAATTCGCTCTTTACCAAACATCTAAATTAACAAATTTGACCGATCAAATTTCTAATTTTAGCTCAAATTTCTTTTTACGACACAAACATGGTCAATATGGAGTGTACGGTTTCAAAGTAATTTGATTCTGTCCAAAAAAAAGTTTTCAAAGATATGAAAAGTTTAATAATTTATATTCAAGCAATTTCAAATTTACACAGGATAATGAACAATCTATCATTATCATCGTGCATTCAAATATTATTGACTTAAGGGTTACTTTTGTCTCTATAGTAGACACAATTTATCGATCTTTTTCTTAAGCTTTTTTGCAATAATTTGGCCCCTAAACTAGTCAAATTGTATCAACATTTACCCATTAACCAACGAAAGTCAACGTTTACCGTTACGGTGTTAAACTGGTAGTCAAGGGTGCTGACATGGCAGTCAACATTACTGATGTGGTGATCAATGGTGTTGATGTGACAATCAACAGAGCTGACATGATAGTCCACGTGTGAAGATGACATGGCAAATAGGCAAAATTGATTTTTCTATTGAGTTTGGGGGAAAATTTAATTTTCTGGTTCAGTACAATGTCAAAATTAATTTTTTTAGAGAAAATAATTTTAGTTTAAGGAAATATTAAAAAATAAATATTCAAATAACTTGAAAAAATAAAAAAATAAAAAAAATATTGTGAATAAAATAAAGAAGAACAATAATAAGAACAAAGAACAAGAATGGAAGAATAAAGAGATGAGAGGAAGATAGAGATTTATATTATTCTCAATACTCAAGTGTATACAATGCCTTCATTAGATCATCTATTTATAGGCATAAGAAGTACATAATACATTAAACTCTAATTAATGAAGATAATATTTCTAATGATAAAGTAAATCAAATATCCTTGATAAAGTCCTTATCATTATAGACATCCACATAGGTAAATATTCATAACACTCCCCCTTGGATGTCTATGAAGATAATGTGCCTCATTAAAACCTTACTAAGATAAAAACTTAGTGGGAAAAAATTTCTTTAGTGAAGGAAAAAGAGTACACACATCTTTGATACGCATAACTTGTTGTCTCATTAAAAACCTTACCAAGAAAACCCATTGGGAAAAAACATCGGTTAAGGGAAAAAGAGTGCAACATGTATTTACTCCCCCTCATGAAAACATCACAGAAGATCTATGAATCATCAAAATTCAATCTTGAATATTATTTTTCTAAAGATCGTGAGGGATGAAACTTTGGAGTAATATGTTCCATGATGTATCCACTTTCAAACTGAGATATACATCTTACATTATCTTCACACAAGATAGCTTTTATCATATCTTGTAAAAGTAAATCCACATATCTTTTGGATATGTTGGGTCAATGGTCTTAGCCAAACACATTTTTGGCTTGCCTCGTGCATAACAATTATTTCTACGACATTTGAGGAGGCATCAAGAACTTATTGCTCTTCTGGAGCATCAATACTTTTAGTACTTTGAGATATAATACTCAAACTTTTCCCTTGCATTTAAATTGTAACGCCCGAGTTTGGGGGTCGGGTGAAAATAATATTAAAATATTGTTTCGGATCTCGGTTTTATAATTAAAATAATAAAGTATTATTTTGGTCTTCGTATTTTTTCAAAATAAACATTTGTGTTGGACCTAATTGAATTGAAGCTCAAATTTCATGGATCTTAAAGTAAATGAGATTGCCATCTCATTAATGGCATTTTTGTAATAAAATGGTCATCCAAATTAAAAACCCCTCTTTTTGTTTAAAACACAATTTGTCATCTTCTTCCCTCTACTTTTTCTCCATTTTCACGACAAGGGGGAGAGTTTCTCTCATTTCACTATTCCATCTCTTTCTTCTTCAATCTTGGAGTTTTTTGAAAGGTAAATATGTTTTTGACTTGGCCTTGGTCTCCTCTTCATTTTGGTACCACTAGTTCTCACTAAAACTATGTATTTCATAATTTGGGTTTTTCAAAGTTTTGGTTAAAGGTTGTGACTTTATGAGTTTTTATCAAGGCTTTTGATTTATTAATGTTAGATATGTTGTTTATGAACCATAAGGTCCAACATATGTGATTTTTAAAGTGTTTTGTTAAGATTCCCGGATTTGGGTTTTGATGGGTTTTTAGGAGGGTTTTGAGGTTGTTTTTGGGTGTGTTTAGTGTTGGAAATTGAGGGCTATTGGTTGTATGTTGGTTAGGGATCGTTTTGGAAGTATTTAAGTGTGTTAAAGAGGTTGAAATCTTGAGTTTTAGACTAGGTTTCATGGCTGCTCGGGTTTGGAGTTTTGGGGTTATTCTTGGCTTGAAAATTCATGTGTTTATTGCTTGATTAGTGTTCCGGGTTTGCTACATTGATGTGTGAACTGAGTTGAGGTTGTTTTGATTGTGTTGAGATGATTAGAAGCAAGGTTTTGTGTTGGTGAAGCCTCGGGAACAAATCCGGAATCGTTTGAAGCTTGATCGGCTTGTGTGTTGAGCTTGGAATAGTCAGTGAGTGGTTAAATGTTTTTAAATGGTTTTCAAGTGTTGGTTCAAGCATGTGGACTAGGTTGGGTTTGGTAGACCCACCTAGAGTTTGGATTAGAGTGGTAGCCTAATCCCAAGCTTTAGTTGGAGACCTTGGTTGATCTTTAAATTGTTGATTTATGCCTCATGTTTAATTGTGATTATGGTGGTTAAGTATATGTTGTTTTACAGGTATGTTGAGGCATGGTTTGATACATTGTTGTATGTATGTTGATGCATGGTTTGATGCATTGTTATATGCATGTTGATGATAGGGATATACATATGTATGAAATATGATGCGATATTTGTATTAATGATATACATGTAGTGTTGACATGTGAAATGATATTATAAGGTGGTTGCATGATCCGAGGATCATGGTGAGTACATGCTAGGCATGGAAATATGGTTTGTGCATGACGGTAAGTCATGGTGAGTACGTGCTAAGCACGGACATCGATATGTAATGATGTTGTGAAATAGTTGTGAATTGATATTGTGGATTGTGTTTAGTATTGGCACTAGTATGCTTGGGTACAAATGATCGATCATTAGGATGTTAGTGTGCACACGTGAGTCAAATGCGCGCGTGGTCTTGATGATGGTAGTCATCAAGATGGAGTACGGGTTCACCCGAAAATCTTCTTATATATGTTAGTCGATGATGAGTGGAATCCCATCGACGGGCGTGAGGATGAGTGGAAACCCCTCCGCGTGAAACGAGCGTGAGGATGAGTGGAATCCCCTCCGCGTGAATGGTGATGAGTGTAATCCCACCGTAATGTAATGGTTGTGTTGTTGGATGTGAGTTCCAACGGTTATCTGCGTATTCGAGTCATAGCTAGGTGCCAATACGGATTAGTGGATTATGTTGCTTATATTTTGAATATATATGTTTCCATATGTGGTGGTTATGGACTTGTGAGCATGACATGATTTTGATAACATGTTCATACATCATCTATATTTATGGCTCTTGTGGTTCGAAGGTAAGAACTCATGCATTCTACCTTGGTTGTATGCTCGTGCTTGGACCCTGCATTGTCGAGGTTTATTTTATGAGCTTACCCTCACTAAGCTTTTATGCTTACGCTCCTTTTTGTTCGACAATGCAGATCAGTAGCTTGTGGGTGGCGAGGGCAAGGAAGGGCCTCCAAGTGTCGCTTTTGGTTAGCTCAAGTATGAACTTTAAATTGAAAGATTGTAATAGTTAAGAAATGGGATAGGTGTTGTTGATTTGAATGCTTTGGATTTTATTTTGATGTTGGTGTGGCTTGTTGTTGCCTTGTTTCGTAAATCGTGCTTTGATTCTTATCTTGTATGCTATGTGTATGTTGGCTAAGGCATGTAACCTTAAAAGCTATGTATGCTTCCCTTGTGGTGAATGTATGATCTTTTAAAATGGATGCCCCTAATCTTGTATCCTTATGTGTTTCGTGTATGTTTGCAATAGGGTGCATGCCTCTAGAGTGTGTTTGTATGTTGTGTATGCTTCTTGGGGTCGTTACGGACGTTTGAGATCAATTGGAGATGTCTAAAACTGATTTTTGGAATTCACAGAGCGCAGGTGTTTCGAAACGGGTTACCCTGTTTCGAAACGGGTGTGGTTCCAGGGTCCCGTATCGAAACGTGTATCGATACGTTTTGGCTACTGTGAGCCCCTGTTTCGAAACTAGTTTCGAAACACTTTGGCTACTGGAATTGCCTGTTTCGAAATGGGTATCGAAACGGCAAGGCAAAATGGGACCCTGTTCCGAAACGGGGTGGATGCGTTTCGAAACGGGTGTCTGGCTTTTAAAACTGGAGCTCGTGTTTCGAAACAGACTTCAACTGTTTCGAAACACAGGCCTGTAATTGGGCTTTTTGACATCTCTAAAGGGTTTCAAGGGTTGGGCTTAGGCCCTGTTTGTTGTTGGGCTTCCGCTTAGGTTTAATTAATGCATCTAGATAAGATAATAAATGAAAAAGTTTCCTAGGGTCGGTAACTGAAGTGGAGCCTTAACGGGTTTTATCTCGGTTATCCCCGTGTAGCCCACTCGGATCGGTCAAGCTTCCAGACCGGGACGAGGGGGTTACATTTGTTGGTATCAGAGCCTAAGGTTTCCGAGACCTTGGGCAGGTAAGTGAGGTAAGTTATGTTTTATGTTGATTTGCACGGTAGTTGCTTGCCATGTAAGCATGTTTTATTGTTTATCAAGTATGCTTGATGTATGTTTGTGTGATCATGTGTATATGTTGCTTGAAGCATGTTGAGTAGAGTCTCATTGCTTCTAATACATTGGAAAAATAGAGTTTTAAAGTGAGGGAACATACTTGAGCCACTTGGACCCTTTCCTTTGCTAACCCAGTTTGCATGATTAATTTGTTGTTGTTGTTGATTTATTGCTTTTGGCAAGTTTGAGGCCAAGGCGTGGGCCGTGAATCGGTAAGTAGAAGTCATGGTTTCTGAAAATGTGGATGATGTTGAGGGGGTTCATCGCTTTAGTCAGGGAAGTAGGGTTGTACCGGAGTTGAGATACAATTTGTTTGTTTGAGTCCGTGTGTATGTGGGTTGATTCCTGTTGGTAAGGAATGATGTGATCGATTCCGATATTAGTTGGTAAAAAGGAAGTGAAGACCTATGAGTGAGGTTTAGAGTGGTATCGATGTTATAGTAGATAGGCCCCTGGTACAATTTTGAGTTTGTTCCCTCCGGTTGATTATGAATCTGTACTTCTGTATATTGTTAGCGAGCATTCAAAGTTTGGATGTGATCGGTGAGTGTTAGAGGTAGATATGAGTACCTTAGTTCTTTTGGCGTGACCAAGGTAAGGGTCTCGTGTGAGTAATCTGAAAATCAGAAATGTTAGTTGGTGACCGTTGGGGTTCGACCTATGGTTTTAATACAAGACAGCCGGTCAGTATCTGTAAGTGGGAATCGATTCGTGCGATTGGGCCAGTGTGCGTCTGGGTTGTCTTCCAGCAAGAAGGAGAGATGAAGTCGCTTCCGATATAGTCGAACCGAGAAGGAAGTCTTGAGCTTTAGCTTCAGATTGTTTGGTAGTAGAATGTTTCGAGTCATCAGGACCGATGTTATAAAACAAGTTCAAGCATGATTGTTTGTATGTGATCATAATTGAATTTTGAAGTTTCGAGATGCTCTAAGAACAGTTTTGAAGAGTTAGGTTATGCTTGAAGGGCCAGCCTGAAAACAAGAGAACCAGAAACTATCAGCTGTATACATGTGAATTTGCAATTTCCGCAGATTCGTCCTTTTGTGTGAGCATGCAAAGAAATTTGTTATACATGTTGAGATCTTAGACGTAGGGACCCACGTGACTAGTCCTTTTTGGTGAGATAGTGGTGGTCAGAAAGATGTGCGGAAGATGTTTGTTGATGGTTCTGGGTTACGTGTTTCCAGTAGATGTGAAGTAATTGTCTTTTACGGTTTCGATGTAACTTTTGGCATGATTTGGCTTGTAGAACACAGAGCTAGGGTATACGTTGAGACAAAGAGAGAGTTGCCTTGAAGTCGCATATTACTATGAGACTGTAGTGGTAGGTGAGGATGTGAACTTCTTATCGAATGTTGATCCAGCTTTAGAGGTCAAAGATTGATTGAGTTTAGTTGACAGGCTTGCCTAGGAAAGGTGATAGATTTGATTTTTGAATGAAGATTAGACCGTAGAATGTTAGAATAGTTTGTGATTTTCCTAAAAGTGTTTGGAAGAATTGCCCGGTTTGTCTCTTGTCAGGGAAGAAGAGATTGTTATTGAGGCCGTCATCGAGTTCGTTCCTACTTTGTTGCTCTGTATCTTATGGTTCCCGAAAGAATTGAGAGTGTTGAAGAATCAACTACGAGATTTGTTAGACCTTAGATTCATTAGGCCCAGTACATCATCTTAGAGTGCGACAGTGTAATTTATGAAGAAGAGGGATGACAATATGAGAATGTGTTTAGATTGCAAGTAGATGAAACAATTGACAGTGAATAATTAGTATCCATTTCCGAGCGTCAGTGATTGTTGATCAGTTAAGGTGTGCTCCAGTCTTTTCGAAGATTAATTGAGATCCGATTACTACCAGTTGAAAGTGAGTGAGATTGATGTACAGAAGACAGGTTCCGGGGCAAGATGTGATCACTTTGAGTTCTGGGTTATGCCGTTTTGTTTGACTAATGTGTTAGCTACTTTTATAGAGATGTCAAGTAGAATATTTCCTGAGCTCCTTGATCAGTTTGTAGTAGTTCTCATGGGTGATACATGGGTATATTCACGTGCCGAGGAAGATCATGACAAGCTTTGGAGTTAGTGTTGTAGATCCTATTAGAAAATCAGTTGTATGCCAAGTTGAGCAAACGTGAACTCCGAGTCAAGGAAGATGTTCTCATAGGACTTGTAGATCAGCCGAGTGTATTAGAGTAAATCCCAAGTAGACAGAAGAAGATGTAAGTTGGAAGAAACAGAAGACTGTGACAGGTACCTATAGTTCCTAGGTCTAGCATTGTTACTATCGGAGGTTTGTAAATAGACTTTCGAAGATAGATGTTCCATTGACCGATTGCTACAGAAGAATGTTCAGTTTGTGTGGTCAGACGCGAGACAACGAGCCCTTGAGAAACCGATAGAAACTTTGATGAAAGCTTCGACCTTAATCTAGCCAATATCAGAGAGAGAGTTTGTGAACCATAGTGATGTGTCTTATGTATGGTTAGGTTGTGTGCTTATGCAAGACAGAAGATTTGTGGTTTATTCGTCGAGACAGTAGAAAGTGTATGAAAAGAATTATCCGACGCGAGACATAGAGTTAACTGCAGTTGTATTTGCCTCGAAGATTTAGAGACAAAGCAGGTATAGTAAGAAATGCACAGTATATATATACATATTATCAGAACTTGAAATATTTGACGATTTAGGAAGGGTTGAAACTTGAGCAGCATAAGTTGTTAAAACTGCTTGAAGACCGTAATCTCAAGATTGAGTACCATCCGAAGAGAGTTAACGTAGTAACCGATGCTTCGAGTTGTTTTTGCTGAGCTATAATTGAGTTCCAAGCTATATCTGCCGGATTCAGTTTATCTAATGATAGTGGTTCTGTGGCCAAGTTTCAGGTTAAACCTACTTAGAGTCAGATGTTTGAAGAGAAACAGTTGCAAGACAGGTTCTTGGCACCTCACGTGCAAGACATAGCAGAAAGAAGATCTTCAGAATACAGTTTCGAAGATGATAAAGTTTTGCATTTCAGAGACAGAATAGTTGTGTCGATTGACATAGTGTTTTGAGACGTATTGTTTTGGCCGAAGCACACGACGGTTCATTTGTATTGCACTTGAGTAGTATGAAGACGTATTGTGGGTTGAAGATGAGTATTTCTGGATTGAGTTGATGGATGATGTGGTTCAGTATAAGAGTAAGTGTGTAATTTGTCAACGTGTCAGGGCCGAGCATCAGTTTTCTTCTAGTTTGTTACATCCGTGGAAGATTCTTAATGAAAGTGCATAGTATATTCGAGGGACTTTGTGCCTGGTTCACCTTTGATTTCCTACGGGAGAGTTTAGCCGAATAAACGATGATAGTTGCACCGAGTGTACTCATTTTATACATGTTCACGTTACTTGTACCTTGTGTAAGATAGCGGAGTCGTGCCTTAGCAAGAGTGTGAGTTGCACAGTGTCTTGAATTCGATAATGGCCGATAGAGGTTCGAGATTCAAACTAGATTTTTGAAGACGTCTGCATAGTGTTTGGTTACCTGTTGAAGTCAGATGGTCAGTCAGAGAAAGTGGTCGGTCAAGTTTTCAAACGGTGCCGTATGAGATTATGAATTGGGCTAGTTCTGTTGTTTATCTGTTGCGGTTATCATCAAAGTTAGAAAGGGGTTTGTGATGTGTTCTGTGTATCTATGATTCGGAAGTGTGAATCAGATCTGTTCCGTGCTATGTTTGTGGAAGAGATTGAGTCGAGTTTAAAATTGACATGCATTGAAGGACCCGTTGAGATCTTAGCATCAGTGTAACACCCGGGTTTGGGGGTCGGATGGAAATAATATTAAAATATTATTTCAGGTTTATAATTAAAATAATAATATATATATTTCTAATGGGCCTCGTGTTTTCAAAACAATTAAAATATATGTTGGGCCTATCTTCTAAGTCCAAATTCCATGGACCTTAGGAGATGATAGTTTTAGCCATTCATTAATTGCATTTTGGTAATAAAAAGGACTTTCAAATTTAAATCCCCTTTTCTATTAAAAATAAAAGTTTTGTTATCATCTTCCCCACTCCCCCATTTTAGAATCTCACGACAAGAAGAGAGCTTTCTCTTCATCTCACCCTTCCATCTCCTTTCTTCTTCATTCTTGGAGCTTTTTTGAGAGGTAAACATATTTTTGACTTGGCCTTGGTCTCCTCTTCATTTTGGTATCTTTAGATTTCACTAAAACTAGGTATTTTGTAATTTAGGTTTTTGAAAGTTTTGGTTATAGGATGGAGCTTTATGAGTTTTTATCAAAGCTATTGATTTAATAATGTTAGATATGTTGTTTGGGAACCTTGAGGTCCAATATAGTTGATTTTTACATGGTTTTATGTTGATTCCCGAATTTGGGTTTTAATGGGGTTTTTTTAGGGTTTAAAGGTTGGTTTTGGGGGTGCTTGATGTTGGAAATCATTGGCTGATGGTTATACTATGTTTGGGTAGTGTTTTGAACATGTTTAAGGGTGCTTTGGATGACTACATTGCTGATTTTTGATGGGTCTATGTGGAAGTACGAAAATGAGATTTTGAAGAATGAACTTGACTTTGAATTGTGAGAATTGTAGTGGATTTGTGTGTTGGTGTTAAACTTTGGGTTTGTGGCTGATTTTGGGGCTAATGTATCGTTTTTGAATGGTTAGAAGTAAGAGAAGACAATGGTGAAGCTTCGGGCTTGAATCCGGAAACTTGAAGACCTTGGTTGCTTGGTAGTGGAGCTTGGAGGTGAAGGTGAGTGGTTAAAACGTTTTAAATGGTTTTGAGTAATTGGTTCAAGCATGTGGAACTTGAAGACCTAGAGTTGGGATTAGAGTGGTAGCCTAATCCTAAGCTTTAGTTAGAGACTTTGGTTGTACTCTATTTGATGTTGTGTCTCATGTTTAATTGAGATTATGGTGGTTATATATATGTTGTTATACACGTTTGTTGAGGCATGGTTTGATGCATTGTCATATGCATGTTGATGATAGGTATAATATGGGTATGCATATGTGTGAAGTATGATGTGATAATTGTTTTGATGATATACATGTAGTGTTGACTTATGAAATGATATTATGAGGTGGTTGCATGATTTCGAGGATCATGGCGAGTACGTGCTAAGCACGGAAGTTGTTGTGCAAGATTATGGATTGTGTTTAATATTGGCACTAGCATGCTTGGGTACAATGATCGATCATTATGATTAGTGTGCACACAATTGAGTCCAATTCGCGCGTGGCCTTGGTGGCGTTAAGGCACCAAGGAGGAGTACGGGTTCGCCCGGAAATCTTTATATTAGTCGGTGATGAGTGGAATCCCATCGACGGGGCGTGAGGATGAGTGGAATCCCCTCCGCGAGAACCAGTGATGAGTGTAATCCCACCGAAGGTAATGGTTGTGTTGGAAATGCGTTCCAACTTGTTATCCGCGTATTCGAGTCATAGCTAGGCGCCAATATGATATGAAATGTGATTCTAATACGAATTGATATATGTTGTCGTTAATACATTGATATATGTATTTCCGTGTGTTGGGATTATGAATTGTTGATCATGGCATAGTGATGATTATATGTTCATACATCATGTATGTTTTGGCTCTCGAGGATCGGAGGTAAGATCATGCATTCTATTTTGATTCTTACTCGTGCTTAGACCCTGCATTGTCGAAGGTTTGTTTTATGAGCTTACCCTCACTAAGCTTTTATGGTTACGCTCCTTTTTGTTCGACAATGCAGATTGGTAGCTTGTGGGTGGCAAGGGCAAGGAAAGGTCTCCAAGCGTCGCTTTTGGTTAGCTCAAGTATGAACTTTAAATTGTAGATTGTAATGGTCAAGCAATGGGATATGTGTTGTTAAATTGAGCTTGGATGTATGTGATGTTGGTTTGGCTTTTAGATGTTTTGTTTGAATTGTAAATCTTGCTTATGTTGCATGTCTTGAATGCCTATATGATTTGTTCCTAAGGCATGAACCTTTATGTGTTAAGTATGTCTTCTTTTTGATAAATGTATGAATCCTTTCGTTGCATGATCCTTGTACGTTTTGAATGCCATGTATGTTGTTATCCTGGTGGTTGAAGGTTGTTTGTACGTTGTCCGGGGCTAGGGGAGTCGTAAATTGCATCTAGAATCGAGTCTTGTGTTGTTTTGCTTAATTTTGAGGTCTTGCAGAGCAGAGCAGAGCGTATCAGTACGCCTGAGGGTCGTATCGATACGGTTTGCCCTCCAGGACTCAGTTTTGGCTTGGTGTATCGGTACACGGGGGCGTATCGGTACGCTCAATGCTCACTGGAAATCTGAGAAATTGGTGAGGCTTTGGCGTATCGATACGGGCTCTAAGCGCTTCGGTACGGGTTTATCTCGTTGACCACGAGACGTTGACCGAGAAAGGCGTATCGATACGCTCAAGGGCTGTATCGATACGGTCTTCCTGTGTTGACCGAAGGATGTTAACCTTGGTCAAGGCGTATCGATACCCTTGATTGGTGTATCGATACGGCCTGCCCTGTAAGTATAAAATGGACTGTTAACATGTTGTTTGGGGTCCGGTTGTGTAACTTCCTTGATGTTTTCCGCTGTCGTGATCACTTAGGAAATAATATGCCTTTAGACAAGAAATATTAAAAGAAATTTTCTAGGGTTGCTAACCGAGGGGGAACCTTAACGGGTTTCGCTTCGGTTTTCCCCGTGTAGCCTACTCGGACCGGTCATCCGGCCAGACCGGGACGAGGGGGTTACATTTGTTGGTATCAGAGCCTAAGGTTTCCGAGACCTTGGGCAGGTAAGTGAGGTTAGTTTAATTCGTGTATTGAAATTGTACGGTGTTTGCTTGCCATGTAAGCATGTTGCTTGTTATTCGAGTATGTTGTGATGTGTGAATGTTTGATTGTGAATGTATGTTGTTGGAACGTGCGTGTGTGTTGCTTGAAGTATGTTGAGTAGAGTCCCATTGCTTCTATTACATCGGAAAAAGAGATTTTTAAATGAGAGGATCATACTTGAGCCACTTGGACCCTTTCCTTTGCTAACCCAGTTGTATGTTAATGTGTTGTTGTTGTTGATTTATTGCTTTTTAGTAAGTTTGAGGCCAAGGCGTGGGCCGTGAATCGGTAAGTAGAAGTTGTGGTTTCTGGAAATGTGGATGATGTTGAGGGAGTTCAACGCTATAGTCAGGGAAGTATGGTTGTACCGGAGTTGAGGTAGAATTTGTTTGCTTTAGCCCGTGTGTATGTGGTTTGATTGCTGTTGATGAGGGACGATGTGATCGATTCTGGTATTAGTTGGTAAAAAGAAAGGGAAGACTTGTGAGTGTGATTCAGAGTAGTATCGATGTTTTAGTAGATAAGCCATTGGTACAATTTTGAGTTGTTCCCTCCGGTTGATTCTAAATCTGTACTTCTGTATATTGTTAGCGAGCATGCAAAGTTTGATTGTGCTCAGTGAGGTGTTAGAGGTAGGTATGAGTACCTTAGTTCCTTTGGCGAGATCAAGGTAAGGGTCCCGTGTAGGTAATCTGAAACTCAGAAATGTTAGTTGGTGATCGTTGAGGTTCGGCCTATGGGTTTAGTACAAGACAGACGGTCAGTATCCGTGAGTGGGAATCGATTTGTGCGATTGGGCCGGTATGCGTCTGAGTTGTCTTCCAGCAAGAAGGAGAGATGAGGTCGCTTCCGATATAGTTGAGCTGAGAAGGAAGTCTTGAGCTTTAACTCCAGATTGTTTGGTAGTGGAATGTTTCGAGTCGTTATGACCGATGTTATAGAACAAGTTCAAGCATGATTGATTGTGTGTGATCAGAACTGAATTTTGAAGTTTCGAGATACTCTAAGAACGGCCTTGAAAAGTTAGGTTATGTTGAAAGGTCAGCCTGAAAACAAGAAAGCCGAAAACTATCAGCTGTGTACATGTGAAGTTGCAATTTCTGCGGATTCGTCCTTTTGTGAGAGCATGCAAAGAAATTAGATATACTTGTTGAGGTCTTAGATGTAGGGACGCATGTGACTAGACCTTTTGGTAAGATATTGGTGGTCAGAAAGATGTTTGGAAGATGTTTGTTGATGGTTCAGGGTTACGTGTTTCCAGTAGATGTGAAGTAATTTTCTTTTTACGGTTTCAATGTAACTTTTGACATGGTTTAGCTTGTAGAACACAGAGCTAGGGTATACGTTGAGACAAAGAGAGAGTTGCCTTAAAAGTTACAGATTTCTGTGAGACTGTAGTGGTAGGTGAGAATGTGAACTTCTTATCGAATGTTGATCTAGCTTTAGAGGTCAAAGATTGATTGAGTTTGGTCGATAGGCTTGTCTAGCAAATGTGATGGATTTGATTTTTGAATGAAGATTAGACTGCAGAATGTTAGAATAGTTTGTGTTTTCCTAAAAGTGTTTGGAAGAATTGCCCGGTTTGTCTCTGTATAGAGAAGAAGAGTTTGTTATTGATACCGTCTTCGAGTTTTCTTCTGTTTTGATTGCTCTGCATCTTATGGTTCTCGAAAGAATTGAGAGTGTTGAAGAATCAACTACGAGATTTGTTAGACCTTAGATTCATTAGGCTTAGTACATCATCTTAGAGTATCACAATACGAGGATGTGTTTAGATTTCAGGTAGTTGAAACAATTGACAGTGAATAATTAGTATCGATTTCCGAGCATCAGTGGTTTGTTGATCAGTTGAGGGGTGCTTCAGTCTTTTCAAGATTAATTTGAGAACCGGTTACCACCAGTTGAAAGTGAGAGAAGTTGATGTACCGAAGACAGCTTTGGGGGGCAAGATATGGTCACTTTGAGTTCTGGGTTATGCGGTTTTGTTTGACTAGTGTGTTAGTTACTTTTATATAGATGTTGAGCAGAATATTTCCTAAGTTCCTTGATCAGTTTGTAGTAGTTCTCATAGATGATATATGGGTATATTCACTTACCGAAGAAGACTATGACAAGCTTTGGAGTTAGTGTTGTAGATCTTATTAGGGAATCTGTTGTATGCCAAGTTGAGCAAACGTGAACTCCGAGTCAAGGAAGATGTTCTCCTATGACATGTAGATCAGTCGAGTGTATTAGAGTAAATCCTAAGTAGGTAAAAGAATATGTGAGTTGGAAGAAACCGAAGACAATGACAGGTATCTATAGTTCCTAGGTCTAGCATTGTTACTATCGGAGGTTTGTAGATGATCTTTTGAAGATAGCTGCTCCATTGACAGATTGCTACAGAAGAATGTTCAGTTGTGTGGTCAGATGCGAGACAACAAGCCCTTGAGAACTGGAAGAAACTTTGAAGAGAGCTTCGACCTTGGTCCAGCCTTTATCAGAGAAAGAATTTGTGAACCATAGTGATGCGTCACATGTAGGGTTAGGTTGTGTGCTTATGCAAGACAGAAGATTTGTGGCTTATTCATTGAGATAGTTGAAAGACCTTGAAAAGAATTATCTGACACAAGACATAGAGTTAATTACAGTTGTAATTGCTTCGAAGACTTAGAGTCAAAGCATGTATAGTAAGAAATGCACAGTATATACATATCATCAGAGCCTGAAAAATTAGACGACTTAGGAAGGGTTGAAATTTGAACAGCGTAAGTTGTTAGAATTGCTTGAAGACCGTAATCTCAGGATTGAGTACCATCCGAAGAGAGTCAACGTAATAACCGATGCTTCGAGTTGTTTTTGCCGAGCTATTTTTGAGTTGCGAGCTATAATTGCCGGATTCAGTTTATCTAATGATAGTGGTTTTGTGGCCGAGTTTCGGGTGGAGCCTACATTGAGTCAGAATACTTAAAGAGAAACAGTTGCAAGACAGATCTTGGCACCTCACGTGCAAGACGTAGCGGAAGGAAGACCTTCAGGATACAGTATTAGAGATGATATAGTTTTGCATTTCAGAGACAAGATAGTTGTACCGATTGACATAGTGTTTTGAGACGTATTGTTTTGGCAGAAGCACACGGCAGTTCATTGTATTGCATCAGAGTAGTGTGAAGACGTATTGTGGGTTGAAGGTGAGTACTTCGGGATTGAGTTGATGGATGATGTTGTTCAGTACGAGAGTAAGTGTGTGATTTGCCAGCGTGTCAAGACCGAGCATCAGTTTTCTTCTAGTTTGTTACATCCGTGGAAGGTTCTTAATGAAAGTGGGTAATAGAGATTCGAGATTTCAACTAGATTTCTGAAGACGTCTGCATAGTGTTTGGTTACCTGTTGAAGTCAGATGATCATTTAGAGAAGGTTATGGGTCAAGTATTCAAACAGTGTTGTATGGGATTGTGAATCGGACTAGCATTGTTGTTTATTTGTTGCGGTTACCACCAAAGTTAGAAAGAGGTTTGTGATGTGATCCGTGTATCTATAATTCAGAAATGTGAGTCAGATCTGTCCCATGCTATTTTTGTGGAAGAGATTGAGTACAGTTTAAAATTGGCATACATTGAAGGACCCGTTGAGATCTTAGCATCAGATAGCTAATGTTGTGTGGTAAGTCCACCGAGTTGGTGAGTATGTTGTGGTGAGAAAGAAAGTGTGGAGGAGCATGTTCCAGTGACTCTTCCTGTTCGATGAATTTCGGGGACGAAATTTCCTTAAGTGGGGGAGAGTTGTAACACCCGAGTTTGGGGGTCGGATGGAAATAATATTAAAATATTATTTCAGGTTTATAATTAAAATAATAATATATATATTTCTAATGGGCCTCGTGATTTCAAAACAATTAAAGTATATGTTGGGCCTATCTTCTAAGTCCAAATTCCATGGACCTTAGGAGATGATAGTTTTAGCCATTCATTAATGGCATTTTGGTAATAAAAAGGACTTTCAAATTTAAATCCCCTTTTCTATTAAAAATAAAAGTTTTGTCATCATCTTCCCCACTCCCCATTTTTTAATCTCACGACAAGAAGAGAGCTTTCTCTTCATCTCACTCTTCCATCTCCTTTCTTCTTCATTCTTGGACCTTTTTTAGAGGTAAACATATTTTTGACTTGGCCTTGGTCTCCTCTTCATTTTTGTATCTTTATATTTCATTAAAACTAGGTATTTTGTAATTTAGGTTTTTGAAAGTTTTGGTTAAAGGATGGAGCTTTATGAGTTTTTATCAAAGCTATTGAATTAATAATGTTAGATATTTTGTTTGGGAACCTTGAGGTCCAACATAGTTCATTTTTACATGGTTTTATGTTGATTCCCGAATTTAGGTTTTAATGGGGGTTTTTGAAGGGTTTAAAAGTTGGTTTTGGGGGTGCTTGATGTTGGAAATCATTGGCTGATGGTTATACTATGTTTGGGTAGTGTTTTGAACATGTTTAAGGGTGCTTTGGATGACTACATTGCTGATTTTTTATGGGTTTATGTGGAAGTACGAAAATGAGATTTTGAAGAATGAACTTGACTTTGAATTGTGAGAATTGTAGTGGATTTGTGTGTTGGTGTTAAACTTTGGCTTTGTGGCTGATTTTGGGGCTAATGTATCGTTTTTGAATGGTTAGAAGCAAGAGAAGACAATGGTGAAGCTTCGAGCTTGAATCCGGAAACTTGAAGACCTTGGTTGCTTGGTAGTGGAGCTTGGAGGTGAAGGTGAATGGTTAAAACGTTTTAAAAGATTTTGAGTAATTGGTTCAAGCATGTGGAACTTGAAGACCTAGAGTTGGGATTAGAGTGGTAGCCTAATCCTAAGCTTCAGTTAGAGACTTTGGTTGTACTCTATTTGATGTTGTGTCTCATGTTTAATTGAGATTATGGTGGTTATGTATATGTTGTTATACATGTATGTTAAGGCATGGTTTGATGCATTGTCATATGCATGTTGATGATAGGTATAATGTGGATATGCATATGTGTGAAGTATGATATGATAATTGTTTTGATGATATACATGTAGTGTTGACTTATGAAATGATATTATGAGGTTGTTGCATGATTTCGAGGATCATGGTGAGTACGTGCTAAGCACGGAAGTTGTTGTGATATTATGTTGTGCAAGATTATGGATTGTGTTTAATATTGGCACTAGTATGCTTGGGTACAATGATCGATCATTAGGATTAGTGTGCACACGGTTGAGTCAAATTCGCGCGTGGCCTTGGTGGCGTTAAGGCACCAAGGAGGAGTATAGGTTCGCCCGGAAATCTTTAAATTAGTCGATGATGAGTGGAATCCCATCGACGGGGCGTGAGGATGAGTGGAATCCCCTCCGCGAGAACCGGTGATGAGTGTAATCCCACCGAAGGTAATGGTTGTGTTGGAAATGCGTTCCAACTTGTTATCCGCGTATTTGAGTCATAGCTAGGTGCCAATATGATATGAAATGTGATTCCAATACGAATTGATATATGTTTTCGTTAATACATTGATATATGTATTTCCGTGTGTTGGTATTATGAATTGTTGATCATGGCATAGTGATGATTATATGTTCATGCATCATGTATGTTTTGGCTCTCGAGGATCGGAGGTAAGATCATGCATTCTATTTTGATTCTTACTCGTGCTTGGACCCTGCATTGTCGAAGGTTTGTTTTATGAGCTTACTGTAAAACCTATGTTTGATTTTGATATAACTAGATCTTTAAGGATCAAATTGAAGAACTTAAAATTGTTTGTACAAATCCCTTAACAAGTTTTTGAAACCCCAAAGACTTTAACTGATTTATTAGAACTCAAACTCAAAAATTTTCTAAGTGTTCCAAGGCAAAAATACTGAAAAACGTCAACCAGTATCGATACCCATCAAGGAGTATCGATACCTTTTTAGCAAAAGTTTGCCTCTGTCGGAACAAGTATCGAAACGGCAAACCCTAGTATCGATACTCTATGAAATCAGTATCGATACGGATGAACCAGTATCGATACCATTTTATAAATATTAATTTCAAAGTCGGTTTAAAAATATAACCGTTGAGATTTTTAAACGGTCACTAAACCGGTATCGATACCACTAACCCTAGTATCGATACCCGATTTGACAGTGAGCTATGTCGAGAAAAAGGTATCGATACAGCCTGTGCTGTTTCGATACCCAGTATCGATACGCCAAGAACACGTATCGATACCCCTTTATTATTTGTACACAACGGCTATTTTCTTATGAGACAGGTATCGATACCCCACTATAGAGTACCGATACTCATAGCTGGAAAAGTGCAAGAAAGTGGAGAAAAAGCATCCCAACGGCTATAATCTTAAAATCAACTCTCACAACGGTTGGAAATCATCAAGAGGCTATAAAAGGACCCCAAGAAGCTCCAGCAACAGATCATAAAACCTCAAGAAGATATCAAAACATCAAATCCAAGCATTTGTGCAAAAATCCTACTTTGTCTAGAAATCCCAATTGTATCCTTCATTTCTATTTTGTTCGATTGGGTTGAGTGCTTGATATTGGGCTATCATTTGTATTGAGAGATACCTTATTAGCCACCAAATTTCTTTGTTCTATTGTGTGAGGATTGGGTTAATTTTTGGGTAGAAAAATTAACCGAAATTGTAAAGGTTGCCTCCTTGTCCTGGGAAAAGGGGACGAACAATTTAGTGGAAATTGTTGGAAATCCTTGGTGAGACTAAGGTAGTGGATGTAGAGTTCGGTTGGTGAACTTGAACCACTCTAAATTCCCGTGTCAATATTTTTAAGTTGCAATTTCCGTTACAACATCGTTAAAATTCCAATTCACCCCCCCTCTTGGTTATTATCATTCGTGTGATCCACTCAACAATTGGCATCAGAGCTTAACTCTTTGAGGATTAACAACCGCAAGAGGAGATCCTTGGAAGAAGTGTGATCATCATCAAAATATCAAGAGATGGCATCAACCTCCGCTCCCGGCATGTACGACTCACAATCCACCACAAAGCCTCCTTTCTTCAATGGTGAGAACTACTCATTTTGGAAAAATAAAATGCGTCTATTTATTAAATCAAGTGACTACCTTGTGTGGGATGTCATTGAGGATGGACCATATATTCCATTGAAGCAAGATGTTGATGGCAAGATGGTGCTTAAAAGAAGAACGGAAATGAGTGAAGAGGAAAGGAAAAAGATCCAAGTAAATGATAAAGCTCTTCACATGCTATTTTGTGCTTTCGGTCCGGACATCTACTCAAAGGTCTCATCAATTGAAAGTGCCAAAGAAGTGTGGGACACTCTTGAAACCACCTATGAAGGCACCAACGATGTCAAAGAAACTAAGATTGGAATTCTCAATCTTAGTTATGAAAATTTCAAGATGGAATTTGATGAGACGGTGTCAAAGATGTTTGATCGATTCTCCACAATTGTGAATGGTCTAAAGGGCTATGGAGAAATTATACCGGAAGACAAACTTGTCCGAAAGCTACTCTATTCACTTCCCGAATCTTGGGATGGGAAGAGAACCGCTATCATCGAAGCAAAGAATTTAAAAACTCTAAAGCTTGATGAGCTTGTAGGTTCTCTCCTTACTCACGAGATCATGAAGCAAGGAAGGGAAGATGAGAAAAAGAAAGAAGAAAGAAGAATGGAGAAGCTTGAAGGGGAGAAAAAGAAGAAAATAGGAATAGCTCTCAAAGCTAAAACTTCCCAACTTGATGAAAGTTCATCTAGTGATGAGGATGAACTTGAAGAATTGGCTATGATAGCCAAACGATTCTCACGCCTTATGAGGTCCAACCGAGGAAGAAGAATCCAAAGGAAAATGGACTTTAAAGGCAAGAACAAAGAAGAAGGAAGGGATCCAATCACTTGCTTCGAGTGCGGACAACCCGGCCACATACGTTCGGAGTGCCCTCAACTCAAGAAGAAGGGCTTTGAGAAGAAGAAAAAGCTCAAAGCCAAGCTTGCTACTTGGAGTGATGAGGAGTCATCGGAGGATGACGAACAAGAAGTGGCGAACCTCTGCCTCATGGCACTTGAGGAAGATTCCTCCTTGGTAACCTCTAACTCATCTACTTTAGATTTTTCATATGAAGAATTAAATGATGCTTATGATGAGTTACAAGAGGTATATGATGAATTAGTTGAGAAGTATAGGGAGTCGGTTATTAAAAATAGAAAAATTATTATAGAATTAAAAGAGAAAAATGACTCACTTACTCAAACTAATTCTAAAATTGAGAAAAAGATATTAGGATTAGAAGATGAACTTAAATTCTTTCAAAAAGAAAATATTGATCTTAATAATCTTTTATCTCAAAATAATTGTGAACACCAAAAGGTGTTAAGTGAGCTAAATGAGCTCAAAAAGTCTTTAAAAATTAATGGTAGTGTTAAACATGACATAGGAAAATCCTCTAGAACACACCAATATAAGAAAAAGACTAACTACTACAAACAAGATAACTATCCTAGATATAGTAAAGTTAAAAGAATTAGAAATGTATGGGTTCCTAAGGAACTTGTTAAATCTAATGATATTATTGCTATGTCACCTTGGATTCCTAAGGGAACCAAAGTTTTAGGAACTAACACACATGGACCCAAAATGATTTGGGTACCAAAAACAAAAGTTTAAATATCTTTGTTTGTAGGGGGAGCATTGCTACAAGGCCAAAGCACAAAGTCAAAACTCATGGTACCTTGATAGTGGATGCTCGAGACACATGACCGGAGACAAGAGTCGACTCATGGATCTAAAACCAAAAAGTGGAGGAGTAGTAACATTTGGTGACAACTCCAAAGGCCACATTGAAGGTATTGGCTCCATTGGTAATCACTCTACTACTCTCATTGAAAATGTTTTATATGTCAATGGTCTTAAACATAATTTATTGAGCATAAGTCAATTATGTGATAAAGGTTTTAATGTTATATTTGATGAAACCGGTTGTAAAATTGTAGACATTAAAACTAATAATATTATGCTCATAGGTCATCGCATAGGGAATATATACATGGTGCATCTAGATGACATTCATACATCTCATGCATGCTTAGTTGCTCAAAACGAAAATGATGCATGGTTGTGGCATAGGAAGCTAGGACATGCTAGCACAAGTGTTTTAGAAAAACTAGTCTCTCTAAACCTAGTTAAAGGTTTACCCAAGATAAAATTTTCAAACGATAAAATTTGTGATGCATGCTCAAAGGGTAAACAACATAGATCTTCCTTTAAATCCATTAATGACATTTCTACTAGTAGATGTTTACAACTAATCCATATGGATTTATTTGGGCCAATTAGGACTATGAGCTTGGGTGGCAAATCATATGCTTTTGTATTAGTTGATGATTTTTCTAGATTCACTTGGGTTCTCTTTTTAAGTACTAAGGATGAGGCTTTGGAAAAATTCATCACATTTTCAAAATTAATTCAAAATGATCTTGAACTTAAAATTTCACATATTAGAAGTGATCATGGAACCGAATTTCAAAATTTAGGATTTGAAGATTTTTTAAATGAAAATGGTATTAGCCATAATTTTTCAGCCCCTCGAACTCCTCAACAAAATGGGGTAGTTGAGAGGAAAAATAGAACTTTACAAGAAATGGCTAGAACTATGCTTTGCGAAAATAATTTACCAAAATATTTTTGGGCGGAAGCAACAAACACAGCTTGTTATATTATAAATCGTGTAACCATTAGGCCGATTTTAAAGAAAACACCTTATGAGATTTTAAAATCTAAAAAGCCTAATATTAGCTACTTCCACCCTTTTGGATGTAAATGTTTTGTTTTAAATAATGGAAAAGATAATTTAGGTAAATTTGATGCAAAAAGTGATGAAGCTATTTTTATAGGTTACTCTTTAACCTCTAAAGCCTATCGAGTATTTAACAAAAGAACTTTAGTTGTAGAAGAATCTATTCATGTTGTATTCGATGATAATCCCCTTCCTAGGAAGGATTCTTGTGATGATGATAATGTAGGAATCACAAATACCTTTGATGGAGGTCAAACTTCAAAGAAGGATGAGATTCAACCAAAAGAAGAAGACACACAAGATCCACCTCTTGAAGCCTTGAAGGACTTGGCTATTGAGGAAAAGGAAGTTAGCTATCCAAGGGAGTTGAACTATGTCAAAGATGGTGAAATCTTGGGTGATCCATCCAAGGGGGTAACCACTCGTTCTTCTCTTAGATTAATGAATCATATTGCATTTATCTCATGCATAGAGCCTAAAAATATCAAAGAAGCTTTAAAAGATGATTTTTGGATTATGGCTATGCAAGAAGAGTTAAATCAATTTGAGAGAAGCAATGTTTGGACATTAGTTGATAGGCCTAGTAATCAATCTACAATAGGAACTAAATGGGTCTTTAGGAACAAACTAGATGAGAGTGGTAACATTGTGAGAAATAAAGCTAGACTTGTAGCACAAGGTTACACTCAAGAAGAGGGAATAGATTTTGATGAAACCTATGCACCCGTAGCTAGAATGGAAGCCATTAGGATGTTGCTTGCATATGCATGTTATCATAATTTCAAGCTTTTTCAAATGGACGTTAAAAGCGCATTTTTAAATGGTTTTATAAATGAAGAAGTGTATGTAGAACAACCACCGGGTTTTGAAGACTCAAAATTTCCAAATCATGTTTTCAAACTTACAAAAGCACTTTATGGTTTAAAACAAGCTCCTAGAGCTTGGTATGAAAGGCTTTCAAATTTTTTGATTGAAAAAGGATTTGAAAAAGGTAAGGTGGACACTACACTCTTTATAAAAATGTATAAAAATGACATTTTAGTAGTTCAAATTTATGTTGATGATATTATATTTGGATCTACTAATGAATGTCATTGTCAAGAATTTGCTAAGTTAATGCAAGGTGAATTTGAGATGAGCATGATGGGGGAGCTCTCATTCTTTTTGGGACTCCAAATCAAACAAATGAAGGATGGCACCTTCATAAATCAAGCAAAATACATAAAGGATATGCTCAACAAGTTTGGCTTGGAGAACACAAAGCCTCAAGCCACTCCTATGAGCTCATCTACAAAGCTTGACAAAGATGAAGGAGGTAAGTGTGTTGACTCTAAGCTTTATCGCTCTATGATTGGATCTTTGCTTTACCTTACCGCAAGTAGACCGGATATACTGTTTAGTGTTTGCTTGTGTGCTAGGTTTCAAGCTAGTCCTAGAGAGTCTCACCTTATAGCCGTTAAGAGAATTTTTAGATACCTTAGAGACACTCCTTGTTTAGGCCTTTGGTATCCTAGAGTCTCTACCTTCAACCTTCATGCTTACTCGGATGCGGACTATGGGGGTTGCAAAATCGATAGGAAAAGTACTTCGGGAACTTGTCAATTCTTAGGTAGTATGCTCATATCTTGGTTCTCTAAGAAACAAAATAGTGTAGCTTTATCTACCACCGAAGCCGAGTACATATCCTTAGGAAGTTGTTGTGCTCAAGTCCTTTGGATGAAACAACAACTCTTAGATTATGGTGTAAAAATAGAAACCATACCCCTTAAATGTGATAATACAAGTGCAATATGTTTAACAAAAAATCCCATCCAACACTCTAGAACCAAACATATAGAAATAAGGCATCATTTCATTAGAGATCATGTCCTTAAGAAAGATGTGGCTATAGAGTATGTAGACAACTTAAATCAATTAGCGGACATTTTCACAAAACCATTAGATAAAGAGCGTTTTTGGTCCCTTAGGAGAGAGTTGGGTCTAACTAGCCTATCTTGACCTTTAGGACCTCTTTTTTTTTAATTAAATGTGCTTGATTTTGTGAAATAATCATGTTTATGTGTTTAATCTCCAAATTTCTTCCATGCATATAGTTAGGGGGAGTATGTTTCTGTTAAAATATGCTTAGATCTGTTCATTCATCATTTACATACTTTTAAGAGATGTTAAGTTCATGTCTTTGGTTATTTTTAACCAAATAGGAAAAATTCTGGGCATAAGGTATCGATACTGCCCAATGGGTATCGATACTCGTTCTTCATTTCAAATTCTCAGAATTTCTCATCGCTTCACGCGTATCGATACTGCCTCATGCGTATCGATACCCTCTTCCAACGGTCAAATTTGAGAAAAGACAGGTCTATCCCTGTATCGATACCGTCTAATAAGTATCGATACCGCTTTCAACGGTTATATTTGTGGAAAGACAATTCTATCCCTGTATCGATACTGTCTAATGAGTATCGATACCTCCTTAAACGGTCAAAATTTGAGGAAAGACAATTCTATCCCCGTATCGATACCCCCTGAGGAGTATCGATACCCTTTCGCGCTGATGGTATTAAATAGGCTTTTAATGAGATCTAATTTTACCAAAATTAAAACTCTTTAATACCCTATTAACCCTAAACGTTTTTGGCTATATAAAGGCCTCTTATCCTTCATATTCTTCACCAAAAATCAAAAGAAACCCTTGAATCAAAGCTTTTGCTCTCTCTCAAAATTCTCTCTTCAAAATTTCTACCATGGCACCAAAAGAGCATTCAAGGAAACGACAAAGAGTTCTTCTTGCCGGAGACTCTTCAACTCCCGGATCGGTTGCTCGTCCCGATTATGCTACTATCTACAACCAATCTTTTGAAGATTCCGATGGTCTTCCTTATTTCCGCCAATTTGAAAACTACAAAATTCGTGCGGAGAGGATCGTATCCATCCCCTTTCTCGACTCCGAGCGCTTCAAGTTTGAATATCTTCCGCTTCTTCGTCTTTGGAATTTCATGCACTTTCTCACTATTCCGGGTATTTACTATCGACTTTTGGTTTTGATTTTCTTCTCTAATGCTAAATGCATTTATCGTAATGGAGATGTCATTGCCATTCGGTCGTATCTTATGGGGAAACAAATAGTTCTTGATGTCAAGTCTATTTGTGAAGTTTTTAAATTGAAGGATGAAGGTGAAGATAATGAGAATGCCTTAGGGCATGTTCTTAGTGGTTCCGTAACCATCCTCAATGCTCATGATCGAATCCTACATTTGATGGTATCTTGGTGGCTTCGTCCCTCCGGAGGCAAATATTCCACCATCCGTCTATTAGATGATTTTTGGATTCGAAGTTTCCGACAACGAAAACGCCCAAATCTTGCTCGCATCATGTTCAATGAGATTGCCTATCATGTTCAACAACGTGAGACTCCTCTCATCACATCCTTTATCTATGGTACGGCCTTAAGCTACTACTTTGTTCAAAAGGATATTGATTGTTCGTTTGATCTTGCTTCTACTCTTACCGATCCAATCGACGAACATTCTCTTGCTCGAAGCAAATTTCATTATTTTAATGGAAATTGGCTACGTCTCACCGAGCTTCCACCCGAGGCCGCCGCCGCCTTAGAACAACAAGCTCCTCAAGCTCCTCAAGCTCCTCAAGTCCCACAACCCAATATGGATGGTCTCATGACTTATCTAAATGAACAATTCACCGGGTTGAATACTCGTCTTACCTCTATGGAAACTACTTTTGATACGAGGATGACGGGTATGGAGAATCGCCTTACATCTCTCGAAAGCAAGCAAAATTCTTCGAATATTTCCATTGCCGCTTTCCACGATGAATGGCGTAATAGCATGAGGAACAATGACCCTTTGGGAGATGAAGATGACGATGATGAAGACGATGAAGATAATGCCTAGTCTTCTATCCTTGCATATCATATCATATCATTTAGGATTTTTTTATGCACCTATGTTTTATGTTCTTAGGATTAAGTTTATTACCTATGCTTTGATTATTTAGGATTTAGGATTACTTATGTTTTGGATTTATGATATAATAAGATTATGTTGCTTATCTTTATACTCTTGATATTTGATGCTCTCACAATTTCTTTTTGATCTAACAAAAAGGGGGAGAAGATATAGCTCACAAAAATTTTTTGGTTTTATCTTACTTACATCAAGGGGGAGTTAAGATTTTGATTTTGAGAAATTTCTTTGGTCTTAACTAAATTGAAATATCAAGCTTATATTAAGGGGGAGTTAATTTTCAAAAGTTGTCAAAAATTTTAAGTTTTGGTTTTGTTATATCAAAAAGGGGGAGATTGTAAAACCTATGTTTGATTTTGATATAACTAGATCTTTAAGGATCAAATTGAAGAACTTAAAATTGTTTGTACAAATCCCTTAACAAGTTTTTGAAACCCCAAAGACTTTAACTGATTTATTAGAACTCAAACTCAAAAATTTTCTAAGTGTTCCAAGGCAAAAATACTGAAAAACGTCAACCAGTATCGATACCCATCAAGGAGTATCGATACCTTTTTAGCAAAAGTTTGCCTCTGTCGGAACAAGTATCGAAACGGCAAACCCTAGTATCGATACTCTATGAAATCAGTATCGATACGGATGAACCAGTATCGATACCATTTTATAAATATTAATTTCAAAGTCGGTTTAAAAATATAACCGTTGAGATTTTTAAACGGTCACTAAACCGGTATCGATACCACTAACCCTAGTATCGATACCCGATTTGACAGTGAGCTATGTCGAGAAAAAGGTATCGATACAGCCTGTGCTGTTTCGATACCCAGTATCGATACGCCAAGAACACGTATCGATACCCCTTTATTATTTGTACACAACGGCTATTTTCTTATGAGACAGGTATCGATACCCCACTATAGAGTACCGATACTCATAGCTGGAAAAGTGCAAGAAAGTGGAGAAAAAGCATCCCAACGGCTATAATCTTAAAATCAACTCTCACAACGGTTGGAAATCATCAAGAGGCTATAAAAGGACCCCAAGAAGCTCCAGCAACAGATCATAAAACCTCAAGAAGATATCAAAACATCAAATCCAAGCATTTGTGCAAAAATCCTACTTTGTCTAGAAATCCCAATTGTATCCTTCATTTCTATTTTGTTCGATTGGGTTGAGTGCTTGATATTGGGCTATCATTTGTATTGAGAGATACCTTATTAGCCACCAAATTTCTTTGTTCTATTGTGTGAGGATTGGGTTAATTTTTGGGTAGAAAAATTAACCGAAATTGTAAAGGTTGCCTCCTTGTCCTGGGAAAAGGGGACGAACAATTTAGTGGAAATTGTTGGAAATCCTTGGTGAGACTAAGGTAGTGGATGTAGAGTTCGGTTGGTGAACTTGAACCACTCTAAATTCCCGTGTCAATATTTTTAAGTTGCAATTTCCGTTACAACATTGTTAAAATTCCAATTCACCCCCCCTCTTGGTTATTATCATTCGTGTGATCCACTCAACACTTACCCTCACTAAGCTTTTATGCTTACGCTCCTTTTTGTTCGACAATGCAGATTGGTAGCTTGTGGGTGGCAAGGGCAAGGAAAGCTCTCCAAGCGTCGCTTTTGGTTAGCTCAAGTATGAACTTTAAATTGTAGATTGTAATGGTCAAGCAATGGGATAGGTGTTGTTAAATTGAGTTTGGATGTATGTGATGTTGGTTTGGCTTTTAGATGTTTTGTTTGAATTGTAAATCTTGCTTATGTTGCATGTCTTGAATGCCTATATGATTTGTTTCTAAGGCATGAACCTTTTTGTGTTAAGTATGTCTTCTTTTTGATAAATTTATGAATCCTTTCGTTGCATGATCCTTGTACGTTTTGAATGCCATGTTTGTTGTTATCCTGGTGGTTGAAGGTTGTATGTACGTTGTCCGGGGCTAGGGGAGTCGTAAATTGCATCTAAAATCGAGTCTTTTGTTGTTTTGCTGAATTTTGAGGTCTTGCAGAGCAGGGCGTATCGATACGCTTGATGGTTGTATCGATACGGTTTGCCCTCCAGGACTCAGTTTTGGCTTGGTGTATCGGTACACGGGGGCGTATCAATACGCTCAAAGCTCACTAGAAATCCGAGAAATTGGTGAGGCTTTGGCGTATCGATACGGGCTCTAAGCGCATCGGTACGGTTTTATCTCGTTGACTACGAGACGTTGACCGAGAAGGGCGTATCGATACGCTCAAGGGCTGTATCGATACGGTCTTCCTGTGTTGATCGAATGATGTTGACCTTGGTCAAGGCTTATCGATACCCTTGATTGGTGTATCGATACGGCCTGCCATGTAAGTATAAAATGGACTATTAACATGTTGTTTGGGGTCCAATTGTGTAACTTCCTTGATGTTTTCCGCTGTCGTGATCACTTAGGAAATAATATGCCTTTAGACAAGAAATATTAAAAGAAATTTTTTAGGGTTGCTAACCGAGGGGGAACCTTAACGGGTTTCGCTTCGGTTTTCCCCGTTTAGCCTACTCGGACCGGTCATCCGGCCAGACCGGGATGAGGGGGTTACAATCAGATAGCTAATGTTTTGTGGTAAGTCTACCGAGTTGGTTAGAATGTTGTGGTAAGGAAGGAAGGAAAGCGTGTAAGAGCAGATTCTGTGGTTCTTCCTGTTCGATAAATTTCGAGGACAAAATTTCCTTAAGTGGGAGAGAGTTGTAACGCCCGGGTTTGTGGGTCGGGTGAAAATAATATTAAAATATTTTTTCGGGTCTCGGTTTTATAATTAAAATAATAAAGTATTATTTTGGTCTTCGTATTTTTTCAAAACAAACATTTGTGTTGAACCTAATTGAATTGAAGCTCAAATTTCATGGATCTTAAAGTAAATGAGATTGCCATCTCATTAATGACATTTTTGTAATAAAATGGTCATCCAAATTAAAAACCCCTCTTTTTGTTTAAAACACAATTTGTCATCTTCTTCCCTCTACTTTTTCTCCATTTTCACGACAAGGGGGAGAGTTTCTCTCATTTCACTATTCCATCTCCTTTCTTCTTCAATCTTGGAGATTTTTGAAAGGTAAATATGTTTTTGACTTGGCCTTGGTCTCCTCTTCATTTTGGTACCACTAGTTCTCACTAAAACTATGTATTTCATAATTTGGGTTTTTCAAAGTTTTGGTTAAAGGTTGTGACTTTATGAGTTTTTATCAAGGCTTTTGATTTATTAATGTTAGATATGTTGTTTATGAACCATAAGGTCCAACATATGTGATTTTTAAAGTGTTTTGTTAAGATTCCCAGATTTGGGTTTTGATGGGTTTTTAGGAGGGTTTTGAGGTTGTTTTTTGGTGTGTTTAGTGTTGGAAATTGAGGGCTATTGGTTGTATGTTGGTTAGGGATCGTTTTGGAAGCATTTAAGTGTGTTAAAGAGGTTGAAATCTTGAGTTTTAGACTAGGTTTCATGGCTGCTCGTGTAATACCCCTATTTTTAATGTGAAGATGATAAAAAAAAAATATGGATTGGATTAAGAGTTGTGGGATTCGAACCCACAACCTCTTGTGTTTTCAGCTGGGTGCCCAGCCAATTGAGCTAGGTAAGCTCTTGGTTTAGAATCACCCAAACTGATAATTATTTAGATCCGAAATTATTATATTAATTAAATAATAAAAATATCTCAACCACTCCACTAATCAATCTGATTAAATGGGGATCAGATTTCACAAATGGGATCAATTATTATCCATTATTGGATACCCATCAATAATTTTTTTTCCCCTAACCATAAACGCCGGCCACCACCGATCTCCCTCACCGCGCCGCCGTGATCGACACCGCCCGTACCAGGAGAACCGCCGCACCGTCCCGGTCTCAGCCCAGCCCTTCACGCGCGCCGCCGAGCTCTCCTCCGTCGCAGCCGTGCCGTCGAAAGGGGTTAAATCGAAGGGTTTATAAACCCTACCACCGCTGCCGTCAAGTTAGGTGAGTGACGGTCAGGGGTCGGTCGGGCTTTGGGTGCGTCGTCACCGGCTGGTGGTTGTCGAGCCATGGCCGCCGTGCATGTACGGTGGCCCGTCGGGGAAGGTAGCCGTCGGGGGAGGGTTAAGGTTATTAGGGTTATTAGGGTTAGGTTTTAATTTGGGGATTTTAGGTGTATGAACCGAACCGGTTCAGTGGATAAACCGGCCGGCTGGGCTAACCGAACCGGTCTGTGGTTTATAAGAGGCTGACGTCATGCTGACGTCAGCGATGACGTCATCACAGTCATCAAAGTCATGCTGACGTCAGCGATGACGTCAGCGTTGACTTTTGGGTTGACTTTTTCGACTGAGTCCACTTTTATGTTTTTCGACGTCCCGGTTCCATTGGCGCTGTCCGTTTCTTCAAATTCGAACCCGAAGTGCCGTTTTGGATCAATTTTATATATTGAGCTCAGATTTTCAGTAAAGTGTTAAATCGGAATTTGACTCAGATAATTTCGTGTTCAGGTGACGTGGACTCAGATCCCGAGATTTTACCTCCTCCACCGTCAGGCAAACCTCCGGTGGCACAATCTTCGAGATCTGCTAGTAAGATATTTATTAAGAGTAATTTATTCGAATGTGGCATAGTAGGAAATCTAACATAGTGTCCTGTATTGTTAGGAGCTGATTCTGTCCGACCTTCCGTTAGAGCTGAGCGTGGGAGACGTCACTATCGACGTTGACTATTTAGCTGCCTAAGGTGTGTTCTCTGTTTTGTGCTACATTTTTATGTGTTACATGATTTCGTGAATCTGTTTGAGAAATACTTGTATGCTATTCTACACTGTTATTTGATGAATATTGCATGACTTAATTGTATGTCATTCTGCTCTGTTATCGGATGAATAATGTATACTCGGATACTATGATCATGTTATGTAACACATATCGGAATCGGATTATTATGTACATGCATCTTAGTTATTTAACAAGATTGCATTCGGACTCGGACATCGGATTACATGTCATATCATTGGGTTGGGATATTGTACGGAGGAAGCTCAGCGACTTCATCCTTCGGGATGAACTTCGCTTCGGATCAGTAGTTCCATCCTTCGGGATGAGTTCTGCTTCGGACATGGTGACGTAGGGTAGAGTGGTTCAGGGGAACTTCACTCTTCGGACGGTGATGTAGATGGGTGCATATCATGTCATGGCATCTGTATGCATTGTTTGTACTATTTCAGAATATCTGTTAATTCTTGACTGTGATATTATTGTTTGATTGATTTCTGTTATGCACCTTAGAGACACACTGAGCTTTATAGCTGACTCCCCCTTAGTATCTATTTCAGATTTCCAGACTTAGGTTTCGGTACTTGGAGGACTACGTACGAACAGTATTTGATATTATCTATCAGTATGTTTCGTTTCAGACTTATTAAATGATTTAAGTATTTTCAGTATTTGGTTGTAAACGTGGACTTTGGACATTTATTACTATTTGGATTTGATAACTATTTTGAATATGCTTGTTTTAAAACGAAACAGTAAACAATAACTATTATAATTAAATAATAGTTTTGGTACAGTTTTTCATAAATGATCTTACTTGAGGGGAAAGTTTCCAATTCGCCAAATTCAATTTATTTCAAAACCCTAGGTCAAAATAGGGGGTTACAGCTCGGGTTTGGAGTTTTGGGGTTATTCTTGGCTTGAAAATTCATGTGTTTATTGCTTGATTAGTGTTCCGGGTTTGCTACATTGATGTGTGAACTGATTTGAGGTTGTTTTGATTGTGTTGAGATGATTAGAAGCAAGGTTTTGTGTTGGAGAAGCCTCGGGAACAAATCCGGAATCGTTGGAAGCTTGATTGGCTTGTGTGTTGAGCTTGGAATAGTCGGTGAGTGGTTAAATGTTTTTAAATGGTTTTCAAGTGTTGGTTCAAGCATGTGGACTAGGTTGGGTTTGGTAGACCCACCTAGAGTTGAGATTAGAGTGGTAGCCTAATTCCAAGCTTTAGTTGGAGACCTTGGTTGATCTTTAAATTGTTTATTTATGCCTCGTGTTTAATTGTGATTATGGTGGTTAAGTATATGTTGTTTTACACGTATGTTGAGGCATGGTTTGATACATTATTGTATGTATGTTGAGGCATGGTTTGATGCATTGTTATATGCATGTTGATGATAGGTATGATGGGGATATACATATGTATGAAATATGATGCGATATTTGTATTAATGATATACATGTAGTGTTGACATGTGAAATGATATTATGAGGTGGTTGCATGATCCGAAGATCATGGTGAGTACATGCTAGGCATGGAAATGTGGTTTGTGCATGACGGTAAGTCATGGTGAGTACGTGCTAAGCATGGACATCGATATGTAATGGTGTTGTGAAATGGTTGTGAATTGATATTGTGGATTGTGTTTAGTAATGACACTAGTATGCTTGGGTACAAGTGATCGATCATTAGGATGTTAGTGTGCACACGTGATTCAAATGCGCGCGTGGTCTTGATGATGGTAGTCATCAAGATGGAGTACGGGTTCGCCCGGAAATCTTCTTATATATGTTAGTCGATGATGAGTGGAATCCCATCGACGGGCGTGAGGATGAGTGGAAACCCCTCCGCGTGAAACGGGCGTGAGGATGAGTGGAATCCCCTTCGCGTGAACGGTGATGAGTGTAATCCCGCCGTAAGGTAATTGTTGGGATTTTTAGCACGCTCGAATCGATCACCGAAACCGTCAAGGAGGGTTGTAATTGCTTGGTGGTTGAATTGGCTAAAACCGAAAATAGTAGACAATTTGCACAATGATTTTAGAGTGGTTCGACTACTCAACCGAGTCTACATCCACTACTTTAGCACACCACTAAGGATTTCCCAATTCACTCAATAATGAATTCGTCCCCTTTTCCAGGCTCAGGAGGAAACCGTTACAACCCTATCTTTTGGACTTGGCTAAGATAGAACCAACTCTAGTTTTTCTCTCAAGGCTAAACTAGAACCTCTCCTTTTACAAGGGTAAAAAATGTAAACAAATAAACCTCACAAGGTGGGTGTTTACACAATTTAGCTCACAAGAAAGAGTGAAGGATAAAAACAATAAAAAATCACTCTCTACAGACTATGTACAAGAGAATAGTAAAATAAAGATTTAGACTCTAATTCTCTTGACCATATTGCTTGGATGTTGTCTCTGTTCTTCAAGTGTTTCAGCCTTCAATTTATAGTCCCAAATGAGTTTGTAGCCGTTTATAGCCGTTGGGAATATTGCCGTTTATAGCCGTTGGGAATATAGCCGTTTATAGCCGTTGGGAATATATCTGTTTATAGCCGTTGGAATAGTACCATTTATGACCGTTGGAAATAGTACCATTTATGGCCGTTGGGAATAGTACCATTTATAGCCGTTGGAATAGTACCATTTATGGCTGTTGGGAATAGTACCATTTATGGCCGTTAGGCTATTTCAAAACACACCGTATCGATACGGCTAGGCGTATCGGTACGGGTTTTGGCTACTGGAATTTTGGTAGTTTGAAAACCCTAAGGTGTATCGGTACGGTCCAATACCGTATCGGTACGGTTACTTGAAAATCATGGTTTTGACTACTTTAAATACACTTTAAAACCATTCCAAAGCCTTTAAAACCCTTAAACATATTTTCAAGTTGTTTTTGACTAAAAACATATTTTAAATTCTTTTCAATTTAGTCCAAAACATTTTTCAAATATTATATCAAAACCTTAGTTCTACAATCTCCCCCTTTTTGATATAATAAAACCAACTTGAAAAATTTGTTTGGGATTCTCCCCCTTTAGCTTTAAAATTGTGAATAAGAGATTAAGATATGAAATCAAATAAAGCTCCCCCTTATTCATTTGAAAATTCAATTTTTCAAACCATTTCTCCCCCTTTTTGTTATATCAAAAAGAATTTAAAATGACATTTAAGTTCAAGATAACATAGGAGGCAAAAAATGACACTTAAAATTTTGGTTTTTTTTAAAAAAAATTGGCTCCCCCTTACTCATTGCATCATATTAGGCTTAACAGATAATCCAAGACTTTAAATAAAAGTTAGATAACCAAATGTATAAAATAAAAGCATTAAGCTTAGAGGTTACCCAATCTTCTTCTCATGTGTGATTTGAGCATTCTTTGATTTTGCTTTGCTTGCCATTGCTCCAACACACCTACAAAAGACATTCACTTGATTTTTTGTATCCAAATTGCTTTGGATCCATTTACGTTAGTCACAATGTCTTTAGTTCCCTTAGGAACCCATACTTGTCTAATCCTATACGACTTTCTATTCCTAATAGGACAAGTATGTAAGGAATGACCATGATAATGGCAATGTGAGCATTTTGCCATTATGTGACAAGATGAATTATTGAAAACAATTTCTTTTTCTTTTGTTAAGCTTTCAAGCTTAACTTTCAAATCAAGATTTTCTTTTTCTAAAACATCTTTACTTGTTTTTGAAAACTCTAAATCATTTTTCAAAATTTCATTTTGGTTTTCAAAATCCACTTTTGTTTTTAAAAGAAAATCATTTTCAATTTCAAGTTTTGAAATCATTTTCTTAAATTTGGAATTCATGGTCTCAAATTCCAAAAATAATTCATCAAAAGCATCTTGTAACTCATCAAAAGAATATGAATTTAATTCATTTGAGTTAGAAGATACCTTAGGCTCCTCGAGAGCCAAAACACCATCCACCTTTGGATTGGAGAGAAGGTTTGCACATGATTGATCATCATCTTTCTTTTCTCCATTCTTGTTGCCATAAAGCTTCTCAAGTTTCTCCCATAATTCTTTGGCACTTTTGCATGTGGAGATTTTCTTGGAAACTTCTTCGTTAAGGCCACAATAGAGAATGTGCATCGCCTTGGTGTTTAGCTTTGCCTTCGTGTCGTTGGCACTCCTTTGCTTTTTCTTCTTCTTTGGAGCTTCCAAATACCCATCTTCAACGATGTCCCAAACCTCATAGTCTTGAGACTTGATGAAGAATTTCATGATATTTGCCCATTGGAAGTATGCTTCTCCTTTGAAGAGCGGAGGACACGAGATAGAGCGGCCTTCTTCAAATCTTGCCATTTTCTTGAACGGTGGACTTCGAGCAAATGATCTTTACTCCCGGATGTTAGTCCTTCGATGGAGACGAGGCTCTGATACCAATTGTTGGGATTTTTAGCACGCTCGAATCGATCACCGAAACCGTCAAGGAGGGTTGTAATTGCTTGGTGGTTGAATTGGCTAAAACCGAAAATAGTAGACAATTTGCACAATGATTTTAGAGTGGTTCGACTACTCAACCGAGTCTACATCCACTACCTTAGCACACCACTAAGGATTTCCCAATTCACTCAATAATGAATTCGTCCCCTTTTCCAGGCTCAGGAGGAAACCGTTACAACCCTATCTTTTGGACTTGGCTAAGATAGAACCAACTCTAGTTTTTCTCTCAAGGCTAAACTAGAACCTCTCCTTTTACAAGGGTAAAAAATGTAAACAAATAAACCTCACAAGGTGGGTGTTTACACAATTTAGCTCACAAGAAAGAGTGAAGGATAAAAACAATAAAAAATCACTCTCTACAGACTATGTACAAGAGAATAGTAAAATAAAGATTTAGACTCTAATTCTCTTGACCATATTGCTTGGATGTTGTCTCTGTTCTTCAAGTGTTTCAGCCTTCAATTTATAGTCCCAAATGAGTTTGTAGCCGTTTATAGCCGTTGGGAATATTGCCGTTTATAGCCGTTGGGAATATAGCCGTTTATAGCCGTTGGGAATATATCCGTTTATAGCCGTTGGAATAGTACCATTTATGACCGTTGGAAATAGTACCATTTATGGCCGTTGGGAATAGTACCATTTATAGCCGTTGGAATAGTACCATTTATGGCTGTTGGGAATAGTACCATTTATGGCCGTTAGGCTATTTCAAAACACACCGTATCGATACGGCTAGGCGTATCGGTACGGGTTTTGGCTACTGGAATTTTGGTAGTTTGAAAACCCTAAGGTGTATCGGTACGGTCCAATACCGTATCGGTACGGTTACTTGAAAATCATGGTTTTGACTACTTTAAATACACTTTAAAACCATTCCAAAGCCTTTAAAACCCTTAAACATATTTTCAAGTTGTTTTTGACTAAAAACATATTTTAAATTCTTTTCAATTTAGTCCAAAACATTTTTCAAATATTATATCAAAACCTTAGTTCTACAGTAATGGTTGTGTTGTAACACCCCAATTTATCCCCAATTTGTAAAACCTAAATAGTAAAATCCCCAATTGGAAACCCTAGAATTTGGGGGAAAATCGAAATTTAACCTAATCTAAAATGGGGACCAAATTGATTAAATTATAAGTTTGGTGGTTAAATTGTTAGGCGGGCAAAAACAGGGACCCTTCTTCTGTAATTTACCCATTTATCTAGGGTAAACACTCCTTTTGTATCAGACTTGTGTTTTGCGCCGCACACCTCTCTCTCTCTCTCTCTCGGCTCTCTCAAAAACAAAAGGAAAATATTAAAATATTAAAACCCCCATCCCCGTTTTGTTAACGTCGAAGCTCCAATCAAGGGGCTAGCTTTGTCCGTTCAACGTTTCAAGGTCTTCGGTGTGTTCACCGTGGCCGTCTGATCAAAACCGTCGTTGGGTGTCTCGTTTGTCGTCTCCTATCGCCGGAACGGAGAGGCCGAAAGCTTCGACCTCTCGCTTTTTGTCGCGCCGCCGTCCTCTGTGAGCGCCGCTACCGTCTTGGGTTGGTGAGTGACGTGGTCGGGGTTCTGTTTGGCTTTGGGGTTGCTGTTGGCCGCTGTCGGGGGTCGTGACCATTGTTGGGGTCGCGTCGTGGGTAGTCGGGCGCCGCCGGGGGTGTGGTGTTAGGGTTGTTAAATTAGGGTTAGGTTTGAAAGTTGATTTGGGTGGCTGTTGGATCTGAACCGGACCGGTTGTGTTGGTGAATCGGACGGCTGGGCTGAACCGAACCGGACCAGTGGGCTGATGCAACGATGATGTCATCCGCTGTTGCAGTGCTGATGCAACGATGATGTCATCTGCTGTTGCAGTGCTGATGCAGTCAATGATGACGTCATCGCAGTCAGCGATGACGTCAGTGTTGACTTTTGGTTGACTTTTTCGGCTGAGTCCACCTTTATGATTTTTGACGTTCCGGTTTCGTTGCCGCTGTCTGTTCCTTCAAATTCGAACCCAAAATGCCTTCTGGATCAAGTTTATTTGTTGAGCTCAGATTTTTGTAAGGTGTTGCATCAGAATTTGACTCGGTTGTTTTGTGTTCAGGTGACGTGGACTCTGACCCCGAGTTTTTACCTCCTCCTCCGCCAGGCAGACCTCCGGTGGCACAGTCTTCGAGATCTGCTAGTAAGATTTCTGTTAAGCGTAATTATTCGAATGTGGCATAGTAGAAAGTTTTATATAGTGTTCTTTGTTTTTAGGAGTTGATTCTGTTCGACCTACCGCTAGGGCTGAGCGTGGGAGACGTCACTATCGACGTTGACTTTTTAGCTGCCTAAGGTGTGTTCTCTGTCTGTGCTACATGTATGTGTTGCCTGATTTCGCGATCTGTATGAGAAATATTCTGTGTTATCATGCTCGGTTGATTGAGAAATATTTTGTATGTTATTCTGTTCTGTTATCTGATAAATATTGCATGACTCGACTGTATGCTATTCTGCTCTATTATCTGATAAATAATGTATGACTCGGATGCTATGATCATGTTATGTAACACATATCGGAATCAGATTATTATGTACATGCATCTTAGTTATTTAACAAGATTGCATTCGGACTCTGAAATCGGATTACATGTCATATCATTGGGTTGGGATATTGTACGGAGGAAGCTCAGCGACTTCATCCTTCGGGTTGAACTTCGCTTCGGATCAGTAGTTCCATCTTTCGGGATGAGTTCTGCTTCGATCATGGTGTTGAGGTGTAGAGTGGTTCAGGGGAACCTCACTCTTCGGACGGTGATGTAGTTGGGTGCATGTCATGTTATGATATTTGTATGCTTTGCTTGTAATACTTCGGAATATCTGTAAATTCTTGATACGTTGTTTGACTGTTGGATTGACTTCTGTTATGCACTTTAGAGACACACTGAGCTTTATAGCTGACTCCCCCTTATTATCTGTTTCATATTTCCAGACTTAGGTTTCGGTACTTGGAGGATCTCGTTCGAACATTATTTGATACTATTTATCAGTACGTTTTGTTCTAGACTTATATTTATTTATTTAAGCATTTTCAGATTTGGTTGTAAAAGTGGACTTTGGACATTTATTATTTTTGGGATTTGATAAACTATTTTTAGCATGCTTGTTTTATTATGAAACATTAAAGGTTAATTATTATGATTGAATAATAGTTTCGGCACGGTTTTTCATAAATAACCTTACTTGAGGGGAAAGTTTCCAAATCGTCAATTTCAATTTGTTATAAACCCTTAGGTCAAAATAGGGGGTTACATTTAGTGGTATCAGAGCCAGGTTACACCCCTCGGCCTGTGAGGCTCGATAAAAATTTGATTTTAAAGTTTTCAAAATTTTGCATGCATAATAATGTTTTCAGAAACTATGAGATTTTCAGGTAAATGTCCGGATTTTTAAGAAGTAATATATGTTTTAATTAAAGTCTCCAAGTACCAATTTTGACTTTAGGACTCTTCTTTTGTAGATAGACTACTATGCCACCCCGTAGGAGTACTAGAGCTACGGCCGGCCGAGGTCGAGGCCGTGGACGAGGTCGTACCGCTGCTAATACGAGTGACGTTAATCCTCCTGAGCATTCGCCACCACATCAGGAGGGCCCACAACATGTGCAGGCTGAGGAGCAACATGAGGTTCATACGAGTGGTCAACAGACCGATCACCCTGATCAGCAGACTCAGAGTGATGGTCCCCGTGCAGCCGGTAATAGTGAGACTGCTGGAGTTGATGTTGCTGCAGTGCATTTGGAGCTACTTGAGTATCTTCGACAGGGTTCTAGGAGACCCATATCTGCTGAGTTTTTGTCTGCTGGGATGTCGATGTTTGATGGTAAGACGGCTGCAGATCCGGCTGACGTAGAGTATTGGCTGAAGAAATTACAGCAGTTATTTGATGAGATGGACTACCCTGCTGACAGAAAATTAAGAGCTGATGTATCTTTATTGAAGGGTGAAGCCCTGAACTGGTGGGAGGCTGAGAAGGCCGTTATTTCTGCTAGTCGGATCACTTGGGATCATTTTCGTCAGACTTTCCGAGACAAATATGTCTTAGCAGAGTATCTAGCCAAGTGTCGAGAGGACTTTATAAATCTGAAGCAAAATGACATGACCGTGAATCAGTATGAGATTGAGTTTCTGAGGCTGGTACAGTACGTCCCTGGGTTAGTTACTACAGAGGAAGAGAAGTGCAGCTGGTTTCTGAAGGGTCTGCGACCTTCGATCAAGACTGGTGTGTCTTTGCATTTGGACAAAGAGTACAAGGATATTACCTTGCGAGCTAGGACTGCAGAACGCAATGAGGCAGAGTTGAGGCAAGCTGAGTCTCATGGTATGGATCGGGGTAAGAGGCAGTCGACCATGACAGTTCAGTATAGTCAGGGTAACCAGACCAGGAAGAGGGAAAGAGATGAGAGTGACTATCAGAGTTATTCCAGAGCCAGACCAGTGACCACTGCTGTTCCGACTTCTAGTGTTGGAGGATCGACTAGCACGCGGAGGCCACCGCAGTGTTCTTTCTGCAAGAAATGGCATTCTGGAGAGTGTAGGAGACAGTCTGGGGCTTGTTTTCGATGTGGGTCTTTCGATTATATTTTCAGAGATTGTCCGCATGCACCTCCGTCAGCTCATATGACGAGTCCGTCACAGGCATCAGTACAGACTCCTGCTAGGGGTAGAGGTCGAGGTAGACCCGATTTTACAGTTTCTGCTGGTAGAGGTAGGCCAACTCAGAGTAGAGGATCAGCTGGATCCGGGGTGAGACAGCCAGGTTAGGTTTATGCTACCGGGAGACATGAGGATCGTGATGAGCCAGATGTTATTACTGGTACATTTTCTATCCACTCTATTCCGTATTTTGCTTTATTAGATATTGGTTCTACCCATTCATATGTTGCGAGTTCGGTATCTGGGGGACTTGAAATTCCAGTTGAGAATACTGGGAACGCGGTTTCCGTTTATAGTCCAGTGGGTGATCATGTCAAGGTTTCTAAGGTGTACAAGAATTGCCCTTTGGAGATTCAAGGGAAAATATTCTCCGCTGATTTGATGGAGTTACCTTTCAGAGAGTTCGACCTTATTCTCGGAATGGACTGGTTATCCGCTCATCGAGTCCGTTTGGATTGTGAAAAGAAAAGGGCGACTCTGAAAACCTCAAATGGGTGCGAGGTGATTATGGTTGGAGAGCGTAGAGGTTATATGACCAATGTTGTTTCGGCTCTCAAAGCAGAAAAGATGATTCGACATGGGGCTACTGCCTATCTTGCTTATATTCTTGACTCGAGGCAGTCAGATTCTGGTTTGGATAAGATCCCGGTGGTTAGGGATTTTCCAGATGTTTTTTCGGAGGAATTGCCAGGGGTACCGCCAAAATGTGACGAGGTTGAGTTTGGCATAGATGTATATCCGGGTACAGCTCCTGTCTCTATGGCTCCTTACAGGATGGCTCCGAAAGAGCTTAAAGAATTGAAGATTCAGTTGCAGGAATTGTTGGATAGGGGTTTCATCCGACCTAGTGTTTCTCCTTGGGGAGCCCCTGTTTTGTTTGTGAAGAAGAAGGACGGATCACTTCGGCTTTGTATTGATTATCGGAAACTGAACAAGCTGACGATCAAGAACAGATACCCACTTCCTCGTATTGATGACTTGTTCGATCAGTTCCAGGGAGCTACAATATTTTCTAAGATAGACCTGAGATCGGGTTATTACCAACTCAAGGTTAAGGATTCTGATGTGTTCAAGACCGTTTTTCGGACTCGTTATGGTCATTACGAGTTTCTGGTGATGCCGTTTGGATTGACTAATGCCCCTGCAGCCTTTATGGATATGATGAATAGGGTGTTTCAACCCTATCTGGACCAGTTCGTGGTTGTTTTCATTGACGACATACTGGTTTATTCTAAATCGGAGGCGGAACATGAGGAACATCTCCGGGTTGTTCTACAGACTTTGCATGAAAAGCAGTTGTATGCAAAGTTCAGTAAATGTGAATTCTGGTTGACCGAGGTTACCTTCTTGGGACACGTGGTTTCTGCTAATGGTATTCAGGTTGATCCAAAGAAGATTGAGGCTATTTTGGGTTGGAAGCAGCCCAAGAATGTTCCTGAGATTCGAAGCTTCTTGGGTTTAGCTGGTTACTATCGGAGGTTTGTAGAAGGTTTCTCGATTATTGCAGCTCCTCTGACTAAACTTCTGAGGAAGGATATTCCTTTTGTCTAGACTGAGGCTCAACAGACCAGTTTTGAGAAACTTAAGACCGTGTTGACTGAAGCACCGGTTCTGATTTAGCCTGAGCTTGGGAAGGCCTATACGGTATATAGTGATGCCTCTCACACAGGATTTGGATGTGTTCTGATGCAGGAGGGGAAGGTAGTGGCCTATGCATCTCGTCAGTTGAAAGTGCATGAGTGTAACTACCCCACCCATGATTTGGAGCTTGCTGCTGTGATCTTTGCTCTGAAAATCTGGAGACACTATCTCTACGGAGAGAAGTGTTATATCTTCACCGATCACAAGAGTCTAAAATACCTCCTTACGCAGAAAGAGTTGAATCTGAGACAGCGTCGCTGGTTGGAGCTTCTCAAGGATTATGACTGTGAGATAGAGTATCACCCGGGAAAGGCGAACGTGGTTGCCGACGCCTTGAGTCTTCATGCTATCTCAGATTTGAGGACCTTGTTTGCTCGGATGAGTTTGTTTGAGGATGGTAGTTTGATGGCAGAACTTCGGGTCATTCCTACGCTGATATCTGATATTCGAGCTGAGTAGCCTACAGATCCTTTTCTTATGCATCGTATCAGAGAGGTTTCTGAGGGTACATATGTGGATTATACTATTGATCAGGATGGTGTTTTGTGTTTCCGAGGTCGGTACTGTATTCCGAGGAAATCTGGGTTGAAACAGGTTATTCTTCGTGAGGCACATGACAGCCCCTATTCTATGCATCCTGGTGGTGATAAGATGTATAAGAACCTTCGTCAGAGGTACTGGTGGAAAGGTCTTAAACGGGATGTTGTCAGATTTGTGTCTAAGTGTATGACTTGTCAGAGAGTCAAGGCAGAGCATCAGCGTCCATCTGGGTTACTTCAGCACATCGAGATTCCTTAGTGGAAATGGGAGCGTGTGACTATGGATTTTGTCAGTGGTCTTCTGATGACTCCGTCAAAGAAGGACTCCGTCTGGGTTATAGTGGACCGTTTGACTAAGTCTGCTCATTTCATTCCGGTTCGAGTCAACTATCCTTTAAATAAGTTGGCTCGGCTCTATATTTTTGAGATCGTTCGACTTCATGGGGTACCGCTATCGATTATTTCTGATCGTGATCCGAGGTTTACAGCGAAGTTCTAGAAGGCACTTCACTCTGCTTTGGGTACCCGGTTGAACTTCAGTACATCTTATCATCCGGAGACTGACGGGCAATCCGAGCGTGTGATTCAGATTCTTGAGGAAATGTTGAGAGGTTGTGTTCTTGATTACAGTGGTAGTTAGGAGGATTTCTTGCCGCTCGCAGAGTTTGCATATAATAACAGCTACCAGGCTAGTATCAAGATGGCACCGTATGAGGCTCTGTATGGGCGTAGGTGTAGGTCACCGATTGGATGGACTGAACTTAATGAGCATAGATTGTTGGGACCAAACCTAGTCCGTGAGTCCTAGCAGACAGTCAGATTGATTCGAGAGCGGCTTAAGGTTGCTTTTGACATACAGAAGTCCTATGCTGACTTGAGACGTCGCGATCTTGAGTTTGAGGTCGGTGATGAGGTTTTCCTGAAAGTATCTCCTTGGAGGAAGGTACTTCAGTTTGGTCGGAAGGGCAAGCTGAGTCCTCGATATATTAGTCCTTACCAGATTCTTCGTCGGGTTGGATCTGTTGCTTATCAGCTCGAGTTACCACCAGAGCTTCAGCGTATTCATGATGTTTTCCATGTTTCTGTGTTGAGACGCTATCATGCTGATCCGTCTCATGTTTTGCCTGTGGAGGAGATTGAGATTCGTCCTGATTTGCGTTTTGAGGAGGAGCCTATCGAGATTCTTGCTCAGGATAAGAAAGTTCTCAGAAGGAAGACCATTAAGATGGTCAAAGTCTTGTGGCGTGGTCGCAGTCATGATGAGGCTACCTGGGAGCCCAAAGCTGTCATCAATGCTCAGTATCCGCATTTGTTTGCTCCAGGTAAATTTCGAGGCCGAAATTTCTTTTTGTGGGGGGACAGTTGTAACACCCCAATTTAGCCCCAATTTGTAAAAACCTAAATAGTAAAATCCCCAATTGGAAACCCTAGAATTTGGGGGAAAATCGGAATTTAACCTAATCTAAAATGGGGACCAAATTGATTAAATTATAAGTTTGGTGGTTAAATTGTTAGGCGGGCAAAAACAGGGACCCTTCTTCTGTAATTTACCCATTTGTCTAGGGTAAACACTCATTTTGTATCAGACTTGTGTTTTGCGCCGCACACCTCTCTCTCTCTCTCGGCTCTCTCAAAAACAAAAGGAAAATATTAAAATATTAAAACCCTCATCCCCGTTTTGTTAACGTCGAAGCTCCGATCAAAGGGCTAGCTTTGTCCGTTCAACGTTTCAAGGTCGTCGGTGTGTTCACCGTGGCCGTCTGATCAAAACCATCGTTGGGTGTCTCGTTCGCCGTCTCCTATCGCCGGAACGGAGAGGCCGAAAGCTTCGACCTCTCGTTTTTTGTCGCGTCGTCGTCCTCTGTGAGGGCCGCTGCCGTCTCAGGTTGGTGAGTGACGTGGTCGGGGTTCTGTTTGGCTTTGGGGTTGCTGTTGGCCGTTGTCGGGGGTCGTGGCCGTCGTTGGGGTCGCGTCGTGGGTAGTCGGGCGCCACCGGGGTGTGGTGTTAGGGTTGTTAAATTAGGGTTAGGTTTGAAAGTTGATTTGGGTGGCTGTTGGATCTGAACCGGACCGGTTGTGTTGGTGAACCGGACGGCTGGGCTGAACCGAACCGGACCAGTGGGCTGATGCAACGATGATGTCATCCGCTGTTACAGTGCTGATGCAACGATGATGTCATCTACTGTTGCAGTGCTGATGCAGTCAATGATGACGTCATCGCAGTCAATGATGACGTCAGCGTTGACTTTTGGTTGACTTTTTCGGCTGAGTCCACCTTTATGATTTTTGACGTTCCGGTTTCGTTGCCGCTGTCCGTTCCTTCAAATTCGAATCCGAAATGCCTTTTGGATCAAGTTTATTTGTTGAGCTCAGATTTTTGTAAGGTTTTGCATCAAAATTTGACTCGGTTGTTTTGTGTTCAGGTGAAGTGGACTCTGACCCCGAGTTTTTACCTCCTCCTCCGCCAGGCAGACCTCCGGTGGCACAGTCTTCGAGATCTGCTAGTAAGATTTCTGTTAAGCGTAATTATTCAAATGTGGCATAGTAGAAAGTCTTATATAGTGTTCTTTGTTTTTAGGAGCTGATTCTGTTCGACCTACCGCTAGGGCTGAGCGTGGCAGACGTCACTATCGACGTTGACTTTTTAGCTGCCTAAGGTGTGTTCTCTGTCTGTGCTACATGTATGTGTTGCCTGATTTCATGATCTGTATGAGAAATATTTTGTGTTATCCTGCTCGGTTGATTGAGAAATATTTTGTATGTTATTCTGTTCTGTTATCTGATAAATATTGCATGACTCGACTGTATGCTATTCTGCTCTGTTATCTGATAAATAATGTATGACTCGGATGCTATGATCATGTTATGTAACACATATCGAAATCAGATTATTATGTACATGCATCTTAGTTATTTAACAAGATTGCATTCGGACTCTGAAATCGGATTACATGTCATATCATTGGGTTGGGATATTGTACGGAGGAAGCTTAGCGACTTCATCCTTCGGGTTGAACTTCGCTTCGGATCAGTAGTTCCATCTTTCGGGATGAGTTCTGCTTCGGACATGGTGTTGAGGTGTAGAGTGGTTCAGGGGAACCTCACTCTTCGGACGGTGATGTAGTTGGGTGCATGTCATGTTATGATATTTGTATGCTTTGCTTGTAATACTTCGGAATATCTGTAAATTCTTGATACGTTGTTTGACTGTTGGATTGACTTTTGTTATGCACTTTAGAGACACACTGAGCTTTATAGCTGACTCCCCCTTAGTATTTGTTTCAGATTTCCAGACTTAGGTTTCGGTACTTGGAGGATCTCGTTCGAACATTATTTGATACTATTTATCAGTATGTTTTGTTCTAGACTTATATTTATTTATTTAAGCATTTTCAGATTTGGTTGTAAAAGTGGACTTTGGACATTTATTATTTTTGGGAATTGATAAACTATTTTTAGCATGCTTGTTTTATTATGAAACATTAAAGGTTAATTATTATGATTGAATAATAGTTTCGGCACGGTTTTTCATAAATAACCTTACTTGAGGGGAAGTTTCCAAATCGTCAATTTCAATTTGTTATAAACCCTTAGGTCAAAATAGGGGGTTACATGTGTTGTTGGATGTGAGTTCCAACGGTTATCCGCGTATTCGAGTCATAGCTAGGTGCCAATACGGATTAGTGGATTATGTTGCTTATATGTTGAATATATATGTTTCCATATGTGGTGGTTATGGACTTGTGAGCATGACATGATTTTGATAACATGTTCATACATCATCTATATTTATGGCTCTTGTGGTTCGAAGGTAAGAAATCGTGCATTCTACCTTGGTTGTATGCTCGTGCTTGGACCCTGCATTGTCGAGGTTTATTTTATGAGCTTACCCTCACTAAGCTTTTATCCTTACGCTCCTTTTTGTTCGACAATGCAGATCAGTAGCTTGTGGGTGGCGAGGGCAAGGAAAGGCCTCCAAGTGTCGCTTTTGGTTAGCTCAAGTATGAACTTTAAATTGAAAGATTGTAATAGTTAAGCAATGGGATAGGTGTTGTTGATTTGAATGCTTTGGATTTTATGTTGATGTTGGTATGGCTTGTTGTTGCCTTGTTTCGTAAATCGTGCTTTGATTCTTATCTTGCATGCTATGTGTATGTTGGCTAAGGCATGTAACCTTAAAAGCTATGTACGCTTCCCTTGTGGTGAATGTATGATCTTTTAAAATGGATGCCCCTAATCTTGTATCCTTATGTGTTTCGTGTATGTTTGCAATAGGGTGCATGCCTCTGGAGTGTTTTTGTATGTTGTGTATGCTTCTTGGGGTCGTTACGGACGTTTGTGATCAATTGGAGATGTCTAAAACTGATTTTTGGAATTCACAGAGCGCAGGTGTTTCGAAACGGGTTACCCTGTTTCGAAACGGGTGTGGTTCCAGGGCCCCGTATCGAAACGTGTATCGATACGTTTTGGCTACTGTGAGCCCCTGTTTCGAAACCAGTTTCGAAACGCTTTGGCTACTGGAATTGCCTGTTTCGAAACGGGTATCGAAACGGCAAGGCAAAATGGGACCCTGTTCCGAAACGGGGTGGATGTGTTTCGAAACGGGTGTCTGGCTTTTAAAACTGGAGCTCGTGTTTCGAAACGGGCTTCAACTGTTTCGAAACACAGGCCTGTAATTGGGCTTTTTGACATCTCTAAAGGGTTTCAAGGGTTGGACTTAGGCCCTGTTTGTTGTTGGGCTTCCGCTTAGGTTTAATTAATGCATCTAGGGTCGGTAACCGAAGTGGAGCCTTAACGGGTTTCATCTCGGTTATCCCCGTGTAGCCCACTCGGATCGGTCAAGCGCCCGGACCGGGACGAGGGGTACATAAATGGAAAAATATATCTTATGGCTCTGTTAAGCATAAATCGTCACCATAAATTGTATTTGATAAGTAATCATGTTAAACAAAGAAAATAAATATGATAATATATAAATATAAATATTAACATGAATATAAATATAAAATGTAAATAATTAATGTATAAAGTAAATAAACATAAAGTAAAATAAATAAAAAATTAATTAATTCTCTACAAAGTTATGAATATAATTAGAAGATAATTTATTCCATTCGAGGGTTATAAGGAAATCAACAACATCCAAATGAGTTGGACTAACAATGTCCAAATAAGTTGGACTAATATCATCTTTGTCATTTTTCGCAAACAGAATTTACTTTTATTTTCTTTCCTTTATCATTCAATCATTGTTTATTTTTCCAGCGTACGATAAGTACGAGACCAATAGTTTATAACATCACATTGGTAATAAAAAAAGAGATTCCACTTTATTAGAATTATCTTTATCGCTCTTGTCATCCTTATAACCTCACTACCATTGGGTAGAAGTATTCTTAAAATGACCATAATGCCTATGTCCATGCCTCGACCATGATCATAACTTCTAATGTGGCTTTTATTGTTTCTATAATATAATCTCACATTCACTTCAGGCGATGGAGTAGAGCCAGTGGGCCTTTGAAACTTTTTCATGATATTGTGTCTAAGGACAATATTATTTGTCGTGAAAAGTGGAGTATGTTTTTATTAACATGTCCTTATCATAGAGAACAAAGATTTAATCCTCGTACGCGACATTGTTAAACCAGCCCACAAGGTCCTTTAAAAACCTCATTTGAGACCAGTAGCCTCGCAGAACGGGATGTCCATCCAATATACTTCGATTATATCGAAATTATGTATCTAATTGAATAATGATTTACCATGTTTGCATTCACTTCAAGGAATGAAACAGTTCCAATAATCGCATGGAATAAACATCATGCTTGCATTCACTTCAGGGAATGCCCCATCATTGATAATCGCATGGAATAAACATCATGCTTTGCATTCACTTCAGGGAATGCCTCCCATAAAACTTTTTGGATCAAGACGAATTTTCGTAACTTGAAATTGAGAGAAGTCCATGGTCGAGTTTTTCGATGAAGAAGAAATATTACTTTCGAGCAAATATAGACTTTATAACAATCTTTTTATAGATTGAAATTCACCATGATTTATCGCACATTAAAATCATAATTTAAAGAGAAAAAATAAAGTTTATCGATAATAATTTTCCTCTCGAGGACAATGGAGACATAACAAATGATCGAAACAACTTCTCATAATTTTTTTACATCACGTCTATTTCCAAGCCATTTAAGCATATCATGTAAAACTTAAAATATGGTTACATAAAATAATAAAAAAACATTCACCATATTATATATTATGAATCCATAAAAAGTATATTTATTTGTAAATATACTCAAGATAATCATCTTCTCCCCCACGATCCCCTTGATATGGATTTGGGTCGCTTGAGAGATCAATTCTTTGAGCGAGATTAGATTCGATGTAACCCTCTCATCCCGGTCTAGCCGAATGACCGGTCCGAGTGGGTCACACGGGGAAAACCGAAGCGAAACCCATTAAGGATCCCCCCTCGGTTAGCAACCCTATTTTTTTTTCATTTTAATCTTGTCATAATCAAGCAATAAATTCTAAGTGAGTTCCTATACTTTTACGGTTCGATTAGACTAATTTCCATTTTCCTAATTTCTTTAATTAATCACTTAAACTTTCAAATTGATCATTAAAATTGGTGGATTTCACATCCTACAGATTGTAAATCAATTTATTAACACTCCATTTAATCCAATTTTACATCTTTAATAATTCACAAATTCTTAATTTTTCTTCTTTTCATTTATACACAATTCTGACCACCTAATTTAATTCGTTTCTTATTTCCTGTACATAACTCCAAATCGAACACCGTTTGTTCCTAAATTCAATTAACATACCCAATTTTAACATATCAAAAATTCAGGTCGAAACTCCTAGTAGATTATTTTCTACAATTTTACAAAGTTCACTGTCCAGCTAGGAGCATTACTGGACAGTTTTGCATGCTGTTCGAAATGTGTTTCCAGATTTCACTACAATGATAAAAACTCATATTTATAATTTTTCTACAACTTTAGACATGTCAAAGTAGAATATATCAAAAATTCAGCACGAAATTCCCACTAATTAATTTTCTATAATTTTCTAAAGTTGCATGTTCTTATAACTACTAAATCTGTCCATATTTTCTCTGGAACCCAATTTTCACCAAAAGTTTCGAAACCTTTGACCATAGTTTCTAGCCAATCAAAACACAACCATTACTCATAATTCAATGCTAAATTTCAGTCACCACTCCAATCCATAAACACAATATGAATATATATAGGAAGTCTATGAACATAATTTAGGAAGCAATAAAGCATATACACACATGCAAGAGCACCTGTTTAAGCCAAGGGAGTCATTCAAACATGGTATAATGCATTCATACATAGCATTCCAATTAAAGAGCAATTTATGCATATATGGACATACATAAAATCTCAACAATATCAAAGATACAAATTAACACATAGAAGACTTAGACATATCAACTAAGCAACCTAATCATCCAAAAAGGACATGCCATCACACACAAGCATTCATCAAGGCATGCATCACTCAAGCATTCATCAAGGCATGCATCATAAGTGATATTTACAATTCAAACAAGGCATCTAATTGCCAAACCAAAACAACACACCTCAAAGCATCAAAAACAACAACACCTATCCCATTGCTTTTCTATTACAAATCTTTAATTTATAAATCATACATTGAGCTCACCAAAGCAACACTTGAAGACCTTTCCTTTCCCATGCCACCCATAAGCTATTTATCTGCATTATCGAACAAAAGAGAGCGTAAGCATAAAAGCTTAGTGAGGGTAAGCTCATAAAACAAACCTTCGACAATACAGGGTCCAAGCTCGAGCAATTATCATGATGAAATACATGACTTTATCTTCGATCCACATGAACCAAAATGAACATGATGCATGAACATATAATCAACATTATGTCATGCTCAACATCTCATAAGCTCAACTTACAATGATACATATATATCTCAATGCATTAACCAAAACATATATAGCTTCGCATTTGAAATTCACCTTTCATATCACATTGATACACATATCAATTCATTTTAACATGTATGCATAATCTCATATTGGCATATACATACTTTCTCATATTGGCACCTAGTTATGACTCGAATACGCGGATAACATGTTGGAACGCATTTTCCAACATCAACCTTACCTCGGTGGGATTACACTCATCACCGGCCTTGCATGTGGAACGCATTTCCACATGCCCTACGGATGGGATTCCACTCATCATCACGTAGAATATATAAAAATTTCCGGTGGAATATTACATCACCGTACTCCTCCTTGGTGCCTTAACGCCACCAAGGCCACGTACGTTTTGACTCAATTAGTGTGCACACTCATCCTGATGATCGATCATTGTACCCAAGCATACTAGTGCCAATAATAATCAAATTTCACAACCTTTGATATTCAGAGTCATAATATGGCATCTTACATCATATTAAGCTCAATATCAAATATCTCAACAACATAATATCATAATGTCATTTTCAAGAGTCATAATATGGCATCTTACATCATATTAAGCTCAACATCATCATGCACAATTTACAATCCAAACCACATGCATAGCAATGCATCAAACCATGCCTCAACAACATGTATAACACATTATACATAATCATCGTAACACAATTCATCATGAGGCATAACATCAATTAAAGAGATCATCCAATGTCTCTAACTAAAGCTTAAGATTAGGCTACCACCCTAATCCTAACTCTAGGTGAGTCTACCAATCTCAACCTAGTCCACATGCTCGAACCAATTGCTCAAAGCCATTTAAAATATTTTAACCACTCACCGACTACTCCATTAGCACAAGCCGACAAGCCTACCAAGCATCCAAGTTTCCGGATTCGAGCCCGAAGCTTCACCATAGATTTCCCTTGCTTCTAACCATTCAAAAACAATATATTAACCTCAAAATCAGCCATAATCCCAAAGTTTAACATCAACACACTAATCCATTACAATTCTCACAATTCAAAGCCAAGTTCATTCTTCAATTTCTCATTTTCGTACTTCCACAATAACCCGTCAAAAATCAGAATTGTAGTCATCCAAAACACTCTTAAACATGTTCAAAACACTGCCCAACTATAGTATAACCATCAACCCCCAATTTCAAACATTAAACACACAATTTAAGCCATAAACAATCCCCAAAATCATCAAATCCGAGCAGCCATGAAAAACAGTCCAAAACTTGTGATTTCAACATATTTAGCACATTCAAACGCTTCCAAAACAACCCCCAACTATTACTCTAACATCAACCATCAAAATACCAACCCGGAATACAATTCAAATGCAATTTACCATGTTGCAAACCATGAACAAATCCCATTTTTATCAAATTCGGGCAGCCCCTAAACCATGTCCAAAAACCATGTTTCCAACATCCATAGCACCCACAAATAATCCCAAATCAACCCCTAACCATAGTACTACCATTGGCTATCAATTTCCCACCTAAAACAACCCCTAAAACTCACTCAAAACCCTCAAAAACCCCATTTTCGTACTCCTATTTTACTTAGCAGAAAATTATGTTTTTAAACACCCAAATGATATCTAAATGATTCCAAAACATCATCCTAACATATATAAACCATCAACCCTTTAATTACAATCTAAAACTCACCAAAAATTAAGTTTTTGACACTTTAAAAATGGGTCTAAGAATCCACTTCGAATTTTTACCAAAATTCAACCAAATTGATATATGTTACACCTTTTAACATGATTAACTAAAGCCCCAACTCAATTTATCAAAACCAATTGGAAAACCCTATTAAAAACCCAAATTTTAATATGAACCCTAATTTTCAAAACTCCATAACTTTGAAATCTAAGAATATAGATAGCTAGAGGATGAAGAGGAGATTAAGAAAACATAATTACCTTCAAAAACGCCCTAAATTTGATGAAGGAATTTGATGAATTATAAATTTTGGGATTTGGGAGAGTTTGGTGTTCTTCACGGTGGGGGAAAGGGGAAATGGGAAAGATGATAACATTTTCCTTGCTTTTAATTGATAAGGTGGTCTATTTATTTTTGTTTTGGTTAAATTACCAAAATGATCCCTCCCTTTCTTTCTAAACTCAATTTGCTCACGCTAAGGTCAATTTGATCACATTTCAAATTTTTATTTTTGAAACCTGAACCGTAAAGGATTATTTTAATTATAAACTCGAGCCCAAATAATATTAAAATATTATTTTCACCCAACCCCTAAACCCGGGTGTTACAACTCTCCCCCACTTAAGGAATTTCGTCCCCGAAATTTATTTAGACAGGAAGAGTCACTAACACATGCTCCTCCTCACTTTCTCTCTTACTACAACATACTCTCCAACTCGAAAGACTTACCACACAACACTTGCTATCTTATACATAGATCCCAACTGATTCTTCAAGGCAGGCCAATTTCAACTCAACTCAATCTCTTCTACAACATAGCACGGAACAGATCTGACTCACACTTCCGAATCACAGATACACAGGGCACATCACAACTTCTTCTAACTCTGGTGGTAACCGCAACAAATAAACAACAGAACTAGCCCGATTCACAATCTCATACAACACTATTTTGAACACCTGACCCATAACTTTCTCTGACAGATCATCTGACTTCAACAAGTAACCAAACACTATGCAGACGCCTTCAAAAATCTAGTTGAAATTTCGAATCTCTATCACCCACTTTCACTAAGAATCTTCCACAATTGTACAGACTAGAAGAAAAATGACGTTCTGTCTTGTCATGCTGGCAAATTATACACTTACCCTCATGCTGTACCACATCACCCATCATCTCAATCCCGAAGTATTCATCTTCAACCCACAATACGTATTCTGAAGGTCTTCCTTCTGCTATGTCTTGCACGCGAGGTGCCAAGAACCTGGCTTGCAATTGTTTCTCTTCAAGTATCTGACTCAAAGTAGGTTTAACATGAAACTCGGCCACAAAACACTATCGTTTGATGAACTGAATCCAGCAACATAGCTCGCAACTCAACCACTAATCTGACAACAAAATAATTCGGAACATCGGTTACCACGTAGACTCTCTTTAGATAGTACTCAATCTTGGGACCACAGTCTTCAAGCAATTCTAACAACTCATGTTGTTCAAGTTCCAACCCTTCCTAAGTTGTCTAACAATTCAAGTTCTGATGATATGTACATACTTACTGTGCATTTCTTGCTATACAAGCTTGTCTCTAAGTCTTCGAAGCAAACAATACTGTAATTAACTCTTCTCTCGGTCTCTCAACTATCTCGATGAATAAGCCACAATCTTCCATCTTGCATAAGCATACCACCTAACACTACCTGCAACGCATCACTATGGTTTAATTTTTTTTTTTTCGGATCAAGGTTGAAGCTTCCATTAAAGTTTCTTTCAACTCACATCTTCTTCTGCCTACTTAGGATTTACTCTAATGTACTCGGCTGATCTACATTTCGTAGGAGAACATCTTCATTAACTCGGAGTCCACGTTTGCTCAACTTAGCACACCACTGATTCTCTAATAGGATCTACAACACTAACTTCAAAGCTTGTCATGGCCTTCTTCGGTACGTGAATATACTCATGTGTCATCTATGAGAACTACTACCACCGATCAAGGAACTCGGGAATTATCCTTTTCAACATCTCTATGAAGGTAACTAATACACTAGTCAAACAAAACGACATAACTCAGAACTCAAGGTGATCACATCTCGCCCCTAAAGCTGTCTTCGGTACTTCAATTTTTTTTTCCACTTTCAACTGGTAGTAAACGGATCTCAATGACGAACTCTTCTTCTCTATCAAGAGACAAACTGGGTAATTCTTGTAAACACTTGTAGGAAAACACAAACTATTCTAGCATTCGGTGGTCTAATCTTCATTCAAAAATCAAATCCATCACAATTGCCAAACAAGTCTGCCAACTAAACTCCATCAATCTTCGACCTCCACAGTTGGATCAACCATTCAATAAGAAGTTTACACTCTCGCCTACTACTACAGTCCCACTGAGACCTGCAACTTCAAGGCAACTCTCTCTCTTTGTCTCAACGTATACACTAATTCTGTGCTCTTCAAGCCAAACCTTATCAGAAGGTACATCAAAACCGTAAGAAGACAATTACTTCACACCTACTAGAAACTAGTAACTCTGAACTATCAACTAACACTTTCTGTACATCTTTCTGATCACTACCATCTCCCAAAGGCTAGTCACATGTGTCCCTACATCTAAGGTCTCAACAAAGATATCTAACTCTTTGCACGCTCCCGCAAAAGGAGGTATCCGCAGAAATCGCAATTTCACATGTACACAACTGATAGTCTTCGGTCCTCTTGTTTTCAGACTGGTTATTCAACAAAATCTAACTCCTCTAAACTGTTCCTTGAGCTTCTCGTAACCTCAAGATTCAATTCTGAACACACACAAACAATAATGCTGGACTTGCTCTACCTCTGACAAACAACCTAGAGTCAAAACTCAAGACTCCTTTCTCAACTCAACTATATCGGTAGTGACTTCATCTCTTCCGCTTGCTGAAATACAACTCAACGTACATCGACCCAACCACACAAACTAACTCCCACTCGTGGACACTAACTGGCTGTCTTGCATTAAAATCATAGATCGAACCCCAACGGTCACCAACTAACATTTCTAAATTTTCAGATTACTCACACGAAACCATTACCCTGATCTCACCAAAAGAACTAAAGTGCTCATACCTACCTCTAACACTTCACCGGGCACATTCAAACTTTGTATGCTTGCTAACAACGTACGGAAATACAGATTCAGAATCAACCGGAGGGAACAAACTCAAAACTACACCAAGGCTTATCTACTATATCATCGATAACACTCTGACTCCCACTCATAGGTCGTCACCTCTTTCACCACTAACACCAGAAACGATCACATCGTTCCTCATCAACAGGAACCAACCCACATACACACTAACTCAGTCAACCAAATTGTACCTCAACTCCGGCACAACCATACCTTCCTAACCAAGATGATGGACTCCCTCAACATCATTTACATTTTCAGAACCCACAGTTTCCACTTACCGATTCACAGTCCACGCCTTGGCCTCAAACTTACCAAAAAGTAATAAACTAACAACAACACATTAACATACAAACTGGGTTAGCAAAGGAAAAGGTCCAAGTGGCTCAAGTATGATTTCCTCACTTAAAATCTCTTTTTCCGATGTAATAGAAGCAATGGGACCCTACTCAACATGCTTCAAGCAACTCAACACACATACATGCTCAATCATGCATATTACAAGGCATACTTGCTAAACAAGCAAACATACTTACAAAGCAAGCAATCATTCATTACAGCATACTCGAATAACAAGCAACATGCTTACATGATAAGCAAACACCGTGCATCTTAATCATAAAACATAACTTACTCACTTACCTGCCCAAGGTCTCGGAAACCTTAAGCTCTGATGCCAACAAATGTAACCCTCTCATCCCGGTCTAGCCGAATGACCGGTCCGAGTGGGTCACACGGGGAAAACCGAAGCGAAACCCATTAAGGATCCCCCCTCGGTTAGCAACCCTATTTTTTTTTTTCATTTTAATCTTGTCATAATCAAGCAATAAATTCTAAGTGAGTTCCTATACTTTTACGGTTCGATTAGACTAATTTCCATTTTCCTAATTTCTTTAATTAATCACTTAAACTTTCAAATTGATCATTAAAATTGGTGGATTTCACATCCTACAGATTGTAAATCAATTTATTAACACTCCATTTAATCCAATTTTACATCTTTAATAATTCACAAATTCTTAATTTTTCTTCTTTTCATTTATACACAATTCTGACCACCTAATTTAATTCGTTTCTTATTTCCTGTACATAACTCCAAATCGAACACCGTTTGTTCCTAAATTCAATTAACATACCCAATTTTAACATATCAAAAATTCAGGTCGAAACTCCTAGTAGATTATTTTCTATAATTTTCTAAAGTTGCATGTTCTTATAACTACTAAATCTGTCCATATTTTCTCTGGAACCCAATTTTCACCAAAAGTTTCGAAACCTTTGACCATAGTTTCTAGCCAATCAAAACACAACCATTACTCATAATTCAATGCTAAATTTCAGTCACCACTCCAATCCATAAACACAATATGAATATATATAGGAAGTCTATGAACATAATTTAGGAAGCAATAAAGCATATACACACATGCAAGAGCACCTGTTTAAGCCAAGGGAGTCATTCAAACATGGTATAATGCATTCATACATAGCATTCCAATTAAAGAGCAATTTATGCATATATGGACATACATAAAATCTCAACAATATCAAAGATACAAATTAACACATAGAAGACTTAGACATATCAACTAAGCAACCTAATCATCCAAAAAGGACATGCCATCACACACAAGCATTCATCAAGGCATGCATCACTCAAGCATTCATCAAGGCATGCATCATAAGTGATATTTACAATTCAAACAAGGCATCTAATTGCCAAACCAAAACAACACACCTCAAAGCATCAAAAACAACAACACCTATCCCATTGCTTTTCTATTACAAATCTTTAATTTATAAATCATACATTGAGCTCACCAAAGCAACACTTGAAGACCTTTCCTTTCCCATGCCACCCATAAGCTATTTATCTGCATTATCGAACAAAAGAGAGCGTAAGCATAAAAGCTTAGTGAGGGTAAGCTCATAAAACAAACCTTCGACAATACAGGGTCCAAGCTCGAGCAATTATCATGATGAAATACATGACTTTATCTTCGATCCACATGAACCAAAATGAACATGATGCATGAACATATAATCAACATTATGTCATGCTCAACATCTCATAAGCTCAACTTACAATGATACATATATATCTCAATGCATTAACCAAAACATATATAGCTTCGCATTTGAAATTCACCTTTCATATCACATTGATACACATATCAATTCATTTTAACATGTATGCATAATCTCATATTGGCATATACATACTTTCTCATATTGGCACCTAGTTATGACTCGAATACGCGGATAACATGTTGGAACGCATTTTCCAACATCAACCTTACCTCGGTGGGATTACACTCATCACCGGCCTTGCATGTGGAACGCATTTCCACATGCCCTACGGATGGGATTCCACTCATCATCACGTAGAATATATAAAAATTTCCGGTGGAATATTACATCACCGTACTCCTCCTTGGTGCCTTAACGCCACCAAGGCCACGTACGTTTTGACTCAATTAGTGTGCACACTCATCCTGATGATCGATCATTGTACCCAAGCATACTAGTGCCAATAATAATCAAATTTCACAACCTTTGATATTCAGAGTCATAATATGGCATCTTACATCATATTAAGCTCAATATCAAATATCTCAACAACATAATATCATAATGTCATTTTCAAGAGTCATAATATGGCATCTTACATCATATTAAGCTCAACATCATCATGCACAATTTACAATCCAAACCACATGCATAGCAATGCATCAAACCATGCCTCAACAACATGTATAACACATTATACATAATCATCGTAACACAATTCATCATGAGGCATAACATCAATTAAAGAGATCATCCAATGTCTCTAACTAAAGCTTAAGATTAGGCTACCACCCTAATCCTAACTCTAGGTGAGTCTACCAATCTCAACCTAGTCCACATGCTCGAACCAATTGCTCAAAGCCATTTAAAATATTTTAACCACTCACCGACTACTCCATTAGCACAAGCCGACAAGCCTACCAAGCATCCAAGTTTCCGGATTCGAGCCCGAAGCTTCACCATAGATTTCCCTTGCTTCTAACCATTCAAAAACAATATATTAACCTCAAAATCAGCCATAATCCCAAAGTTTAACATCAACACACTAATCCATTACAATTCTCACAATTCAAAGCCAAGTTCATTCTTCAATTTCTCATTTTCGTACTTCCACAATAACCCGTCAAAAATCAGAATTGTAGTCATCCAAAACACTCTTAAACATGTTCAAAACACTGCCCAACTATAGTATAACCATCAACCCCCAATTTCAAACATTAAACACACAATTTAAGCCATAAACAATCCCCAAAATCATCAAATCCGAGCAGCCATGAAAAACAGTCCAAAACTTGTGATTTCAACATATTTAGCACATTCAAACGCTTCCAAAACAACCCCCAACTATTACTCTAACATCAACCATCAAAATACCAACCCGGAATACAATTCAAATGCAATTTACCATGTTGCAAACCATGAACAAATCCCATTTTTATCAAATTCGGGCAGCCCCTAAACCATGTCCAAAAACCATGTTTCCAACATCCATAGCACCCACAAATAATCCCAAATCAACCCCTAACCATAGTACTACCATTGGCTATCAATTTCCCACCTAAAACAACCCCTAAAACTCACTCAAAACCCTCAAAAACCCCATTTTCGTACTCCTATTTTACTTAGCAGAAAATTATGTTTTTAAACACCCAAATGATATCTAAATGATTCCAAAACATCATCCTAACATATATAAACCATCAACCCTTTAATTACAATCTAAAACTCACCAAAAATTAAGTTTTTGACACTTTAAAAATGGGTCTAAGAATCCACTTCGAATTTTTACCAAAATTCAACCAAATTGATATATGTTACACCTTTTAACATGATTAACTAAAGCCCCAACTCAATTTATCAAAACCAATTGGAAAACCCTATTAAAAACCCAAATTTTAATATGAACCCTAATTTTCAAAACTCCATAACTTTGAAATCTAAGAATATAGATAGCTAGAGGATGAAGAGGAGATTAAGAAAACATAATTACCTTCAAAAACGCCCTAAATTTGATGAAGGAATTTGATGAATTATAAATTTTGGGATTTGGGAGAGTTTGGTGTTCTTCACGGTGGGGGAAAGGGGAAATGGGAAAGATGATAACATTTTCCTTGCTTTTAATTGATAAGGTGGTCTATTTATTTTTGTTTTGGTTAAATTACCAAAATGATCCCTCCCTTTCTTTCTAAACTCAATTTGCTCACGCTAAGGTCAATTTGATCACATTTCAAATTTTTATTTTTGAAACCTGAACCGTAAAGGATTATTTTAATTATAAACTCGAGCCCAAATAATATTAAAATATTATTTTCACCCAACCCCTAAACCCGGGTGTTACATTCGATGCGATTAAGCATGCTTCCATTCTTTTAAAAAAATTATAAAGAGAGAGAAAATCAATAGCTAAAAAATGAGAGAGAAAAAAACTTATCTTTAGTTTCATTCTATAATCGAATTCATTCTTTTCGGTAACTTCTTTTTGATTCGAACGATGAAGATCTCAGTTGATTAGAGTCTCGTGCTGATAACGTGTTGTGAATAAAATAAAGAAGAACAATAATAAGAACAAAGAACAAGGATGGAAGAACAAATAGATGAGAGGAAGAGAGAGATTTATATTATTCTCAATACTCAAGTGTATACAATGTCTTCATTAGATCATCTATTTATATGCATAAGAAGTACATAATACATTAAACTCTAATTAATGAAGATATTATTTCTAATGATAAAGTAAATCAAATTTCCTTGATAAAGTCCTTATCATTATAGACATCCACATAGATAAATATTCATAACAAAAAAACATATTAAAAATAATACTATAATATTTCTAAAAATAAAAACACTATTAAAAATATCTAAAAATTATAAATTATTTAAACATCATAAGCTAAAACATGATAAACTATAAGTTATTTTAAAATTAAATTTAAAAATATTTATAAAGTATTAAAATTTTTGAAAACTTTCATTAAAATTTTTTATTAGGGGTACGTGCAGTTAAAAGATTATTTTAAAAATAAAAAAATGCATAGCCCTAATGAATAGCATAATTCCGAATGCCAACTCTTGTTGATACATTGCTTTCCTCCTAAGATGGTTGAGAGAATCACATGCATGTATGTGTAGATGTTCAATTAACATTATTTTATGACTCTTTTCTCCTTACATTCTTTTAGGAGAAAGAAAACTAAAATCGAACAAATTTTTTTGACGAAAGTTTTCAAAAAATTTCAATACTTTATAAATATTTTTAAATTTTAACTTTTATAGCTTCTGATGTTTTTAGTTTTATAGTTTTTACTTTTTTAGATACTTCTAATATTTTTTAGTAATATCTTAATATTATTATTTTTAATTTTTTACAAATTTTTACATTTAATTTAATATTTTCTTAAATTTTTATTTTTTTCCTAAAAATTAATTTTGTCATCGTACTCAACCAAAAATCAATATTGCCATCAAACTTGGTGAAAAATCAATTTTGCCCCTCTGTCGTGTCATCTTCACATGTGGACCGCCACGTCAGCATTGTTAACTGCCTTGACAACACCATTGACCGACACTTCAGCACCGTAGAATGTCATGCCAGCACCGTAACAGTTAACGTTGACTTTCGTCGGTCAAGGGACAAACATTGATGTAATTTGACTAGTTCAAGAGTCAAATTTATGCTAAAAATATTTAAGAATAAAATTGATAAATTGAGACTACTACAAACACAAAAATAACCTTTAAGCCCATAATAACAAATGCTTTCGGTTTTGAAAAAAAAACCAATACAAATAAAAGATGATGAGCAAAAATTTTGTCCGCGCCAATGATCATGGAGAGTGCTCACTTCCTACTCTCCATTTTTTACACCAACAAAGGATATGTATGCATTCTGCATGGTACATGTACAATTAGCCCTACAAATTTAAACGGTCGGTTTTACCTATTAATTATTATGGCAATTAAATTATACAAAGTATTTGAAGAATCTGAATTCCTAGTTAAAATGGGCATAGAAGAGTCGAGAACGCTGATGCTACCAGTTGGCCTCGTAATGGAGAAATTGTGTCAGCTAATGGGGGCCATTCCAATTTAAGCTAAAATATTTTGGAATTTTTAAATATCAGTTGAAAATGTAAATATCATTATTATAATAATAAACTTTAAAAAGGGTAAATAATTGAAGTGTTATTTTATAACCTGTCTCTACATTGAGCAGATAACTTTAATCTATTTTTTTTTCTATTTTTAATTTTTCATTTATAAATTATAACAATGTTAGTCTAAGTGATTAACCCATCACGACCAACTATGTGATACAGATTAGTTGAGTTAACCGGGACAAAGCTCTGGAGAATCGAGACAGAAAATATCACGGATATCTTTAAAAAAAGGAGGGATAGATAAGCAACCTCTCACATGCCTCCATTATTAGGAAAAGTTGGAACTTTAATATATATAGGTGGAGGAGAGAGATTGGTAAGAAAAGATTAAAAAATAGTCTATGAAGGAGGTGGAGTTCGTATTTATCAAAAGCTTAAACAAGTTTAGTATTAAGGATAATTAATGATCCAAGGATTGAGTGTTGGCGTATAGAATGATATAAAGTAATAAAAAAAACGATGAGCTTCAGATTTCAAAGATCTACATGATATCATACATATCATAAATTATTGTTTATATAATACTTAATGAGTTCGATACCTGTTATTCATCTATTTTTATATTACATCTTGTGCAGGTATTTCATGTGAAGAATTTAAGGTCAAAATTTTGTTTGTCATTTTATTTGCTAAAATTTAGAATTTAGTTTTTATACTTTAATTTAATATTTTGTTGTCCCTTAACCTGTTTTTAGATTTCATGCAATGCAGGTGAATGTTCACATTAGTCAAGTTTAATTAAAATTTAAGAATATCCCTAATCATAGATTAAAAATAATATGCAGTAAATCAAAGACAAGATAAAAGAACTCAACATCATACAAATAATTAGAATAAGAAAATATTTATACTAATAATTAAAATCCTAAGTTTGTGTCATGGGTATTATTAATTAAGGGTGACAAATAATAATATGTGATGTATGATTGAATCACTAGAGGTGCATTTGAGGGTGACAAAACTTGATTCGAAAAGGAAAAAAAATTTAAAAAAATAGACTAAGTGATTCAATTTTTTTTAAATTTATAACTCGAATATCTAAAAAACCCAATTAACAAATTGTTTTTGACAAACCCTTGAGTCCATATCAATTTTAGAAATGAACAAATTAGCTTCTCTTCACATTAAAAAAAATCAAAACAAAACTTTAAAATTTCAAATAATAAGATTTTCCTTAAATTTATAAAAAAAAATTAAAAGAAAACATTTTTATTTTATGCTATCACAACGCAACACAATACAACACGCCTCACTTCTAATAGAATGAGTTGGTTTGTATCCCAACATTTATATTATAGATTTTACATTATACATAATGTTATCAATTAGTCTAAATTGTTAACATCGTTAATTATTCTTATTAAAGTTCCATAAAATAATTTTATATAATCTACATTTTATTTCAATGTATTTAAAAAATTAATAGAACCCAACAAGTGGTCCTAGTGGAGAAGCGGTAACGGTCATCCTAGGAGGTCGGGTTTCAATCGCTTTATTTGCAAGGTGTGTGTGCATTATGAAAGAGTTAATAATATTTATGACCGGATACTATCTCGTAATCATCTTTAGACTATTAAAAATTTAATAAAATAATTTAATCTAATAAAAGGTTTACATGTCATAATAAAATAAAATCGTCGTAAGTGTGTAATGTTTAAATCATTTTGTGAGGGCCTATTTGGTATATAAGCCTAAATTATAAATATATTTGATAAGAAATAAAGGTGAGACAAAAGAAAATATAAAAGTAATTTAATTTCAATCTTAACTAGATTGTAACCCCTCGACCCGGCCCGGTGAAAGACCGAACCTAATGGGTCACACAGGGAATATTGAAGTAAACCAGGAAGTTTACCTCAATAAACGATCATATTTTTTCATTTTATATTGTCTAGATGCTAATTATTATCATATGTGATAAACTTCGCAGCGGAACAACTTGCAACTCGATCAGACAACGCTGAAGGACTCAATTGCATACAAACACATTTTAGGGACCATTTTTTAATTTTATCAAATTACAAGGACTTCTTCAATTTTTAAGTTACCAACCTTCAATTAGTAACATTACATGCCTCTCTGTCAAATCTCAGCTCAAAACAATCATCCAAGCTCATTTAATTGTATCAAAAACATCTGGGGACTAAAAACGTAAAGAAACAGAACCACAAAAGATACCATTTAAACTAACATAACTGACGGTGTACCGAAACACCTCTTGCCCGTTCCGAAACACGGGATTCCAGTAAGCACCTTGAACAGACCCGTATCAAAATAGGTGCTCGCATTTCGATACGCCAAGCCAAAATATGAAGACCTGTTTCGATACACTAGCCTGTGTTCCGAAACCCCTGTACCAGTTTGCTTACCCGTTTCGAAACACTAGCCCGTGTATCGAAACACATGGGCCTAAAATTCCATATTTAGCTGAATTCTCCCACTAATCCAATCAAAATCATTCCAACATGCATACAACTTATCTAAGCAGCAAATCTCAATCATATATGGCAATTTCAACATCATAGTATGGTAATATGCATTAAAGAAATTTATAGGCATGCTACCTATGCAAAAAGACCATTCAAGAGTTAAAATACAATCCAAAGCAAATACCAACAAGTAAAGGTCATTTACAGGTCATCAAGGGCATCACAAACTTGCCACAAAACAGAGAGTTTCAAAATACACTCTCCCAGATATAAAGGCATCCTCTCATTGCCAGTTATTACTAGTAAGTAAATATAAAATCATACTTGAGCTAAGTCTCACTCTTTGAGATCTTTCTTGCTTCTTTGTTGCCCAAAAAATACTATTTCTCTGCATTGTTGGGAAAAAAGAGCATAAGCAATAATGCCTAGTGAGGGATGCTCAAAACAAACCAACAACAACAATGCATTTTAAAACCATTTCTCAAGTAGAAAACTTTATCCCATCATACTCAATCTATCTCATGCTTGAAATCATTTTCAAAGCAAAAACTGAATCATTAAAAACCACATGTACCATCTATCTCATGCATGAACCCAAATGCATAATCTCAAAGAAAAAACACACATGCTTGTTTCTGAAAAGCATTTCTCAAAGCATAATTGTAACGCCCCGATTTTGGGTTTAGAAGTTAGTCCGATTCGGGTGGACCGGTTCGAGTGAGTTATGCTAGTTTTAGGATTAGTTTGAAATAAATGGTTTTTGATGGAGATAAAATATGGAAAAATATTTTATAATCTTAAAATAATGTTTTGAAAGTTTTGAAGAGTTCAATTTGGTAAAATTGGACTGATTTTATTGGAATTTTGAAAACGGTGACTAATTTGTAAAAATTGCAAGATGTGTTTTAATGACTAAATTGAAGAGGGCCAAAACTTAGAATCTTTATAGAGCTATTACACCAAGGTGTTATCAGCTATTCCCTTGATTTTGTGTTTTAAAATGATTTAATTAATTGATTTATGAAATGTGAAGTGATAAAAAAGGATTTTAAAAAGGCTAAACATTTTATTACGTAACTACTTTTCTTCTAAACTTTTCTCTCAACTTTCCTAGCAGCCAAATTACCTTTTCATCACTAAAATCTCCAGAGATTTATCTCATTTCATTTACTTTTGATTTCTAAAAGATGCCCATGGATTTCTACATCAACTAGCTAAAGTTTTCTTGGAGGATTTCTTCAAAATCATTGCAAATCAAGGGGAAAGCTTGTTTTAGAGATGATCTTTATTTTCTCTCCTCTAATCAATATTTTTTATTGAAATTCTCAAGTCTTTGGCTATTTAATTATGTTTAATAACAAGATTTTATAATTTAATTGATGAAAATGGCTTAATCAAGTTTTGGAAGATGATTTCTCAAGATTTTCGTTATGGTATTGTTTTGATTGATTTGAGATTGATTTTAATCATGATTTAGATGTTAAATGATGTTAAAATAAATGTTTTATAATGGTAATCTCGAAATGAATTGGATCTCTAATAGTTAGATTGTTATATTTGGGGTTTTTGTGGTGTTTGGGTGAAATTTGAGTTGTTGGAGGTATAAGAATGTAATTAGGTTAATTTAGATGTTGATTGATGATTAAAAATGGATGGAAGTGTTTGATTATGGCTGGGTTGAGTTTAGAGAATGTTTGAAGCACTTGATTAAAGCATGATTTTAAATGCATGTTACCTACTGTTTAAAGCATGATTTAAAGTAATTGATTTATTGTTTTTGATGTTATGATGATGAAGGATGCACATGATAAGTGATCCTTGTAAGTATATGCTTATACTTGTATCTTGAAGCATGGTTTGATGCTTGGAAATGTGGTTTATTGATAATACTTGAAAATGGTGAGGTTTATGTTAAATGGGAATTATATTGGCAAGTGATGTTGTGAAAATGGTTTATAAATGAAATCAGATATAGTTAGCTGGCTATAGGATTGAGTGCACTATAAACAAGTCACCTTGGATGTTGAAGGGTTTATACAGTGTACCGAATACTCCATCCAAGTACCCTAACGATTGGGGAAAGTGTATGGTGTCCTGTCTCTCGTTAGTGGGGTTTATACATCTACCGATGAGTGGTGTTGAAGGGTTTATACAGTGTACCGAATACTCTACCATGGGTGTCACAACGGTGGAGGGTAGCTCTCGTGTGTGAACCTTAAGATGTCGGTGAGAATGTATGAAGTGTTGGGACAACACTTGTGAATCTGTGTATCCGCTGTGGTTTTGAGAAATGAACATGTTGATGATCACTTGTAAGACAATATAATTGATGATGTTTTATGATATGGTTTATGATGCATAAAAATGAAAATGCATGTTTTACTCTTTAAGCTTTGCATATGGTAGCTATACATAGGAAGGCTTAAATTGAGTGTTAGCAATGGATTTATAGTTGGGTTTATAACACATGTTGCATGATGTTTAACATGATAACTTGTTAAAGGAAAGTGCATTGTTTTGAAAAGGGCATGATTGTTTTCAAATTATGTTTAGCAAATTGAAATGAGAATTCAATGTGGACATGAAAATGGTTTTAATGCATTGATGATGTTTGGTTTTGAGCACTCCTTACTAAACATTATGCGCTTATGCTCTCATTTGTCCATCAATGCAGATAATTGAGGCAGCAAGAGGCAAGGGATTCCAAGAGACTTCACTTAAGAATGTATATTTCGATTTAGACTAAAGTAATAAGGGCAATGGGGGGATCCGTTGAATTGTTAGGAGATTTGTATAAACTCCCTTTTCTGCAAGTTTGATTTGTTGTTTTAGACTTGTAAATGTCATTTACTTGTTGGTTTATGCCTTTGTTTGTGTTTTGACTCTTGAGTGGCTTATTTGTGTAGGAAGCATGTCTATAGATTTAAATGTTGCATATCTCTATGCCTAGTTGATGAAATTGCCATGTTGGTCTGGGGTTTAATGTTTAATTAAGTTGTATGCTTGTTCTAAGTATGTTGGAATATGTTAGAATGAAGTAAAGTGTGAAAAACCAGCAAAAGAATGCATATTTGGTACAGGCGTACCAATACTCAAGAAATTGTATCGGTACGGGTAAGCCAATATGGGTTTGACATACCGGTACAGTGGAAAGGGTATCGATACGGTCTTTACGAAAATGAAGGGGCGTATCGATACATGGGGGTGTCCCGATACGGGTTTTGATTATTAGAAATTAGGGTATCGGCACAGTCCTGGAGAGTATCGATACGGGCTCTTTGTTATTGGCTTTGGAAGCTTGTTTGTCGAGGGCGTATCGATACCGACTTTAAGGTATCGATACAATATGCTGTTATGTTAGTTAAAAGTATCTTTGAATGTTCGGATTCCTCGCGTTTTAGTCCTTGAATGTTTTGGATGCAATTAATTGAGTATGGATGATTGTTTTGAGATGAGATTGGACAAAGATGCATGTAATGTGACTGATTAAAGGTTGGTAACTTAAGAAGTGGAAAAGTCCTTGTAATTTGTATAAATTTCAAAGTGGTCCCTAAAGGGTAATTGTAAGCAATTGAATTCCAAATCGATGTTTGGTCGAGTTATTAATTGTTCCGCTTCAATATTCCCTGTGTGATCTGTTCGGTTTGATCTTTCACCCAGACCGGGTTGAAGGGGTTACATTTGGTGGTATCAGAGCTAGGTTTCGAAAGAATGGGATGATAGTAAGTTATTGGTAAGTTGATGCAATGTAATTCTAAATGAATGATGATGTTTACTTTGCACGGTGATTATTATAATAATGTTGTTGATGAGTAAATGAAATTGATGTCAAGCATGATGAATGTGATGTATGTGTAAATTGTCTTATACATGATGTTCTGGAATGAATCTGATTGATTGCTATGCACGATGCTTGTAATATGTATGTTGTATGCCTTATGCTATGTTTAGGGGAAATTGGGATACTCATTGCCTTATTACTATAGTAAAGTGTTTTTAAATTGAATTCGATGTCTTGGATCCTTGCTTGAAGCTGGCCTGATTTCTTGTTTTGTTTTATTATCATGGCTTAATTATAATAGCACAATGGGACTGAGGAGAGAGTTACATTCGGGTACGATTGGTCTTGCTCGTGAGCAGGGAAATCAGGAGAACGAGGTTCTTCCTGGTGAGAATTTACCTCCTCCACCGCTACCACCCGGGGGTGAGGAGCAAGGACATCGTGGACAAGCTGGGCCCGTGTTGGGTGATTTGACACCTATAGTTCAAGCGATGACTAGAGAATTCCAGGTTGTTGTTGCTAGAATGCATGTGCAAGCGCCTTCTGCTGGGAATTGGGATTGCCGTTAGAAAGTTTTCGTAGTTTAGGCGGTGTTGAGTACCATGGTTTGTCGCCCGAGGCATCCGAGGCTTGGATGGCCAGTGCGATCCGGAGTGGGGATGTGCCATTTCATTGTTGCAAGGTGATGCTTACAGTTGGTGGAAGGCTGTAACTACGGCTATGGAGCCCAATGAGGTGGATTGGGGGTTTGTCCAAACTACATTTAAGAAGAAGTATCTAGGAGTTAGATACTTGGATGAAAAGAAACGCGAGTTCATATCCTTGGTCTAAGGTATCATGACTGTGGCTGAGTATGAGGTTCAGTTTGTTCGTTTGAGCCAATATGCCCCTGAGTTGGTACTAAGTGATAGGTATCGTTGCGACCATTTTCGTTACGAATTGTTGCAAGAAGTGAAGACTTTCATGTTGGCCTATGATTATATAGATTTTGATGTGATGGTGATGCGAGCTAAGGATATCGAGCAAATTTTGGGCTTGTCTTCTCAAGTGGGTGGCTCGAGCTCGGGTAAGAGAGCTGCGGATTCTGGTCTTAGTGGTGGACAGTTTAAGAGGCATCATGATCGTAGGTATCGGCCTGAGCTGAGGCGAGGTAATGTTGGACGTGGTGCCCAGTTCAAGGTAACATGGTGAGGTCTGAGCAAAATGTCTGTTGGGTTTGTGGATCGCACGAGCATTTGAGACGGGATAATCCTCGTTTGGGTCGTGAGGGACAGGCTCCTGCGGCTATGGCTGCTAACTCTTGTTGGAGCTATTGATCGGCTGATCATTTGAGACGTGATTATCCTTTATTGGCTGGAGGTGGTCAGGGTATAGCATCCAACTGTGTAAATGCTCTAAAAATCCTTCGTGATTGTTCTTTGTTGCCTGGAGATGGTCCATGTCACATAGACAGGTTTGATACCCGTAGTGATGGTCATCCACCGCGTATAAGAATCTCCGTGTAAAAAGAATACAACACAACCTAACTTTTGCACATCATTACAACCCATCTGACCAATAATCCTTTGGGAGCTCTCATTCCAACCCTCAAAACCCTTAATAGACAGGCCTCAAAACTCAGTTTCACCTAAACTGCGTAAACGCTCCAAAGGTAAACCAACATTAGCTCCAGGCTATGGTGCAGCCACATGTATACCCGCTATCTCTGCCTGAAAGGCCCCAGCTATAGCCTGCATTAACGGTGTCATATCAGCAGCCGCCTGCCCTTGCGCTGCCTGAGGTCCAACACCTCCAGCGTATGTTCCCGCACCAGCTCCATCACCACAATAAGGAGGTGGAGGGGCGAAAAATCCTCGACATTCTCATTCACAGCATCACGATTACCAATCCTAAGCTCTCATCTCGATCTCATCTCAATTAGAGTGCAAATCTAAAACATGATAATGCCATAGTGAAACAATTAGGCCAACCAAAAGCTAGAATCCAAAGAGCTCAAGTTTTACTTTTAAAACCAAAATAATCTTTATATTAGTAATAACATGGCAATGGGTACCCTTAACCTCTTCTCCAACATCACTTGACAATCATAAATCATGTTATCAAACACCATGCATCTCACACAAATCAAAACAAGTCATAACATAACATAAACAACCACCGCGCATAGCATTCATCATTAAATCAACCAAGAAACAATATCACAACAACCTTATGTCCCAATTCTTCCAAAACCTAGCTATGATACCACCAAATGTAACCCCCTCGACCCGGCCTAGCGAAAGACCAAACCGAACAGGTCACACAAGGAATATTGAAGTAAACCGAGAATTTTTCCTCAATAAACAACCCGATTTTTTTCATTTTATCTTGTCTAGATGCTCATTATTATCCTATGTGATAAACTTCGTAGCAGAACAACTTGCAACTCAACCAGACAACGTTGAGGGACTCAATTGCATACAAACACATTTTAGGGACTATTTTGTAATTTTATCAAATTATAGGGACTTCTTCAATTTTTAAGTTACCAACCTTTAATTAGTCACAATACATGCCTCTCTGTCAAATCTCAGCTCAAAACAATCATCCAATCTCATTTAATTGCATCTACAACATCCGAAGACTAAAACGTAAAGAAATAGAACCACAAAAGATACCATTTAAACTAACATAACTGACAGTGTACCGAAACACCCCTTTCCCGTTCCGAAACACGGGATTCTAGTAAACACCTCGAATAGACCCGTATCAAAACAGGTGCTCGCGTTTCGGTACGCCAAGCCAAAATATAAAGTTATGTTTCGATACACTAGGCCTTGTTCCAAAACCCCTGCACCAATTTTGCTTACATGTTTCCAAAAACTAGCCCGTGTATCAAAACACTTGGGCCTAAAATGCCATTTTTAGCTGAATTCTCTCACTCTAATCCAATCAAAATCATTCCAACATGCATACAACTTATCTAAGCAGCAAACCTTAATCATACATGGCAATTTCAACATCATAACATGGTAATATGCATTAAGGAAATCTATAGGCATGTTGCCTATGCAAAAAGACCATTCAAGAGCCAAAATACAAGCCAAATCAAATACCAACAAGTAAAGACCATTTACAGGTCATCAAGGGCATCAGAAACTTGTCACAAAATAGGGAGTTTTAAAATACACTCTCCCAAACATAAATACATCCTCCTATTACCAATTATTACTAGTAAGTAAACATAAAACCATACTTGAGCTAAGTCTCGCTCTTTGGGATCGTTCTTGCTTTATTGCTTCCCAAAAGATACTATTTCTCTGTATTGTTGGGAAAAAAGAGCATAAGAAATAATGCCTAGTGAGGGATGTTCATAACAAACCAGCAATAACAATGCATTTTAAAACCATTTCTCAAGTAGAAAACTCTATCTCATCATGCTCAATCTATCTCATGCTTGAAATCATTTTCGAAGCAAAACCCGCATCATTAAAAACCATATGTACCATTTATCTCATGCATGAACCCAAATGCATAATCTCAAAGCAAAACCACACATGCTTATTTCTCAAAAGCAAAATCTCATTTAAAAAACTCAAATCATTAAATCGTTTATAAACAAGGTAATGTGAATCTCATATATTGGCATTTTAGCAACATTACTCGGATATGCGGATAGCTTGATGGAATCTCACATCGTCAAGTCCTACCTCGGTGGAATCTCACATCACCGAACTCTCATGGCGGTATCTCTCATCGCCACAAAGCTTGATGGAATCTCACATCATCAAGACCTACCATGGTGGAATCTCTCATCACCACACTTTCACTTTGGAACAGGATGGCACTACCCCCATTGCCCGAACCAAAGAGCATGTACGAATTTTGTATATTATAGTACAATTCTCATCTATTGGTCGACCAATTATATCCGGTAACAATAATCTCATCTCATGCGAGTATACTCATTTTAAACATCATTTACCTACTATTTTTCCATGCATCAACATAAATCATTCTCATCCCATTTTAAAATCATAAATAAAGCATAACATTTTCTTAATAAGTTTTGAAACATCCTAATATTCCCCTAAAATTAAAAACCTTAACTTTTTAAATCCCTAAATTAAAACCCTAATTTTTGGGAAATTTTGAAATTGGTCTTATTGGCTTATCTGTGATAATTCGGAACTTTAGGGGGAAATTTAGGAAATGGGCTATTCTTAGAGCCCTTATTTTGTAATTTACCCGAAAACTAGGGTAAAAAACCTAGTTTGGCTTTTCATCTGCCATAATCTGTTTCAGTCGCATTCCCTCTCCTTCACCTCTCTTTCTCTTTGCGATAACTACCCCTACACACCATCTTTTCTGATTAAGCTCTGACGAGGGAGCTATTGCCGACCGTTCTTTGAGCCACGATCGTCATTGCATTCACCGTGTTTGTGCGACCAAAACCCCTCCTTCATCGAAACCTCGTTGGCCGCCATTTATGCGAATCCGAGAGGAAACCCCCCGAAGCCCTTGGTTTTTCGTGCCAGCCACCGTTGCTCAGAAACGATTCAGCACCGTTCGAATTGCCTCCGTCCGTTTCGTTCTCTCGCGCCGCCGCTTTTGTCCCTTCTCCGTTCAGTTGGGTATGAGACATGGTGGTCGCGAGCTTGTTGGCCGCCGCCGTCGGGGGTGGGGTCACTTGATCTAGGGCTTTGGGTGAGGGGTTAGTTGATTTGGGGATAAAAAGGAATTTAGGGTTTTGACAAATCTGAATTGGGGGGAAATTAGGGATTAAACTAGTCTATTATTGAACCGGACCGAACCGAATGGGACTATCTGAACCGAACTGAACCGTTTGACTAGACCGGGTGATGTTAACAGTGACGTCATCCACTCATGAAATTGTTGATGCAGGCATGCTTGTAATCACTAATTTTGTCCCACCTTGAACCCTTCGTGTTTACTATTGGGCTTGTTATCGGGTTAAAAAAAGAAAAAAGAGAAAAAAAATTGAAAAAGAAAGAAAAAGAATCAAAAAGTGTTAGCATTAATATGGCATTTTTGTTAATATTTGTTAGTATTGTCTATATCTAGTACTATTATTATAACTAATTATTATTAATAACTATTGCTATTTATTACCAATTATAAGTATCAATATTATTACTATTCATATTACTATTACTATTATTATTATAATTATTATTATCTTTGTTATTACTTATTATTATTATTATTTAATATAATTATTATTATTATTATAACATAAATAAAATAAATAAATAAACCCAATAGGAAAAGAATAATAAACAGTACATGTTATTAAAATCCAAAACAAATAGTAAAATAAATATTACATATTGAGCAGCCTAAATGCTTTGAGCCCAGCAAGCCCATTACACCCGAAACCCTAACATTTTTCTCTTTCGCGCATCCAGCTGTTAGCCGTCAAATCTGTTTCAGATCTGACGGTCTAGATCGCATAACAAAAGGAAACCCTAGCGCGCCCCACTGATGTCCCAGCGTCGCGCATCGATAGCCGTCAGATCTGGTAGCGATCTAACGGTCCATATTGTCCCAAGACGAAACCCTAGAGGCCCTTCACTTCTCAGCCCACGCCGCACAAGATCTCAGCCGTTAGATCGAATCTCGATCTAACGGCTCATAGCAACGCTCGAAAGGATCCAGAGACGCCACACGCCCACGCGCAACCTTTCAAAGTCTGATACGCGACGTTTCAGCTCATGAACGAGCGCGTCCCAACCACGTCTCGCTTCTCGGCCCACTACACGTCTGATGCTCTACTTAGTCCCCCGTACGTCCGTCCGACACATCCACGTCGGACCATCACCCGATCGAGATCCCGACAACTAGAACAAAAAACAAATAGTGGTTAGATGGTCCAAAAAGGGAAAGAAAGAGAAAAAATGAATAACCAAAGCAGAGAATATTAAATTATTCAAGGCCAAAACAACACAGAGAGGCACATGCAACCAACCAAGAGCCTCAGGAGACAGATTCAGAGCAACCAAAGCACAAACATCATAAGAAGATTAACCAGAGACCCAAAGTCAAACTTCCTTGTCTTTTTATGTAACCCGACAATATAAAAGCCGAACAAAAAACTATTGTAAAAGGAGATTTTTAGCATTCAAAGGAAAAAATCAATAAATACCAAAAATCTTCAGAGGTATTTTTATTTTCAAGTTTCCGATTGCATGCATGTGAAAATAAAAAAAAAAGAGAAAAGAGTTTTTACCTTAGAAGGGGTTGGGTCTTCTCGGCCGGTCACCTTCGTTTCTGGTTCCGATTTCTCTTTGACAACAAACCCTCGTTGGGGTGAGCTTTTGAGTCCGGAGGGGGTGAAGGGAGAAGCTTCCTCTTCTTCTCGTGGTTTCTTCGAAAGGATAGGGGGAGCTTTTCTTTTACTTTTATTTTTTAAAAAATTTTGCCAAAAGGGGAAATGAAACAAAAAAATGGGGTTTTATAACCTTTTGGTGAATAAAAAATGGTTTATTCCTTCTTTAGTATCTCCGTGTCTCCCTATTTACGCGAGAAAGAGTTTCCACCCTTTAAAATTCCACCCCTAGTCCCTGTTGTTTTGAAATTGTTTTTAATTTTGCCACTATTCGAGCCCAATGTGTTTTTTAAATGGTTCAATTCCCATTTTAATCCTTGAAACCCCTAGAAATCTTGCAATTTCACCCCTTAATTAATGGTTTAACTATTTAATCAGCCTATTAATTAGTGCATGTTTTAATTTCAGTCCTTTTTATTTATACTTGTATTGTGATATTGCCTACATTTCAAATGAGGTTGCACCGTTTATTACAAAATCTTTTTATACGATTACATGTATATATTATATAGTTCCTATGTTATCATTTGTGTTATTGTTGCGTAGTATGAGCATACTTATATGATATATGTTTTTTATAGTTTCTTTAGGGTTTCGGCATTTGTTATGAAACACATTTACACATACATATTTAATTCATAGTGCATTTTTGTCGAATTTAAGGCCGTTGTTTTTATTGCTATATTTAACTTATTGTGTTAGTCTCTTAGCACTCTCGGTCCCGGTGTTCGCGTGGGAACGGTATTCTGATCATTCGGATGTCGACTCCTTTGGCATCGTGGACCTTAGATTAGATTGTTAATTATGTATTCATGCATTTGTTTTTTTTCCTTTTTTAAAAAAAGATCGTTTTCAAAAGTGCGATGTCCTTTTATTCGGAAATGAACGAGGCCAGTACCAGTCGTAGTGGTGGTGGTTCAGGCATTCGCTCTCGAATATTAGGATTTTCAAAATTTACTCGCGTATATAACCAAGTATCGGTTAAAATTGTCACTTTGATTCGTAAAATCTGATTTTAACTAAGCGGTAAAGTTTTGGTACCAATTTTGGGCACATCGAGGGTGCTAACCCTTCCTCGCAGTAACCGACTCCCAAACCCTTTCGAATCTCTGGTTTCTATTCCGGTGTCCGGTCTACCATTCCAAAGTGGTCGGTGGCGACTCTTTCTATTTTTTAAACTTTTTTCAAGTTCCCTTAGTTTAAAAATATTTTTCTAAAACCCCCTATTTTTAAAACAATTTTAAAACCCCTAATATTTAAAAAAACAATCTTCAAAATCCTTTTTTCCTCTAATTTAAATCCTCTAATTTTCTAAATCTATTTTCAAAAACCCTTATTTCAAAAAAATTCAAAATCCTCTTTTCATACCCCACATTCCTTCTAAAGAAATTTTAAAGGGGGTCGTTACAGATGGCGACTCCGCTGGGGATAAAAAATTTTGAAACAAAAAACAAAAAAGAGAGTCAGGCCAAGAAAACTTTACCGCTTAATTAATATCAAAAGTTGCGAACTAAAATGACAAATTTAACCGATATTTGTTTATAAACGCGAGTTTATTTCGAACGCATTCAAATTTTGCATGTATACCCTTTCGTCTAAGTGAGGGAAAAACGCTAGTGCTTTCGCGGGGATATTGTTCCTCCGTACAGGCCTAGTAAGTACCTTCGGGGCTCGACTACCCTATATCTTCGTGGGAATATCGTTTTCTCGTGCGAATATAGCTAAAGGGTCCCCTTGAATTGAACTCGGTTGAAATGAGCCTATAATGGATGACAATCGGGGGCCTTGCTACCCTTAGGAGGGGATAGAGAGGACAATTCGAGTACCTCATAGAACCAAAACTGCATGTAGCGAACTAGAAAGCCCACCCCTTAGAGTCATGCGGATAACCTAGGTGTTAGACAAAAAATAGGTGTGTCTGTGCTTGTTTATCTGTGTTTTGTTTTACACTAATCCATTTGTTTCGCTGTGTTCACACATCACATTTAATTTCTTCAAATCATAATCGCATGACATCATCGTAAGCTCATTACTCATCCATTTATAGTTGCATCATCACATTACGACATTCATCACGTATTTTCATGCATTCACTGCCGAGATGTTGTGACTAATCATCGGGTTGTTCCTTAGGAGTGATATTGGGTAAGGAAAAAGGTCAACCAATTCAGCACCCTTACGGAACCTGACGAAGAACTAAGATGGTGAACGAAGACCGATTGAACCAAATTGAACAGACTCAAAGGGATATGCAAGCGGATTTGACCAAGAAGTTGGAGGACCAGTTAGCTAAGGCCCAAGAGGAAATGAAAGAGCAGCTCAGGAAGTCCCAAGAAGATATACTAGCCCAGATAGGTCAGATGCTAGAAACATGACCTTCCGTATGAGGGGAAGCCTCGAACGGTAATCCAATGACAAGGCCCACTGTCGAGAATGAAGATCTCTCGTATCCTCCGGGATTTACTCCCACTCATGTTAGGGTCCAAGCTACCCCTCAGGTGATACTCGATCGAGGAAAATTGCCACCTCATCAGACCGACGCCTCTTTCCCCGCTAATGTGCCCTCCGCACCGAAAGAAAGACCAGGAGGAAACCAAGCCGAGAATTTCATCTCAAACATTGATCAGTTAATGGAAATCGAGAAGCCAATATTTGAACCCTCTAAAGAGATCGCGGACCGTTGTAAACGACTCGAGGAAAAGTTGGAAGCCATGGAGGTAGTCGATGCTTTCACCAGTTTTGACGCCGCTGAACTCAGTCTTGTCCCAGATCTAGTGATACCCCCTAAATTCAAGGTCCCGGAGTTTGAGAAGTATGATGGAACAAGTTGGCCCCGTGCTCATCTCACCATGTTTTCCCGAAGGATGACCGGATATGGTGGGGATGACAAGCTGTTAATCTATTGTTTCCAAGGCAGTCTCTCGGGATTCGCCATCCGGTGGTACAATCAGTTAAGCCGTCATTAGATCAAGACGTGGAAGGATTAGCCAAGTCTTTCCTAACACAATACCAGCATGTCAGTGACATGGTGCTGGACCGTTGGACCTTACAACACATGAAACATAAGTCAAATGAGTGTTTTAGGCAGTATGCACAACAGTGGAGAGATGTGGCAGCTCAGGTGCAACCCCCACTCGGTGAGAAAGAAACGATGGTCATATTTATTCAGACTTTGGAGGGGCTGATCTTGGATCGCCTCATAGGAAACGCAACCACCAACTTTGCTGACTTGGTACTATCAAGTGAGCTTATTGAAAATGACGTCAAGAGTGGCAAGATTGAGGTAGGAGGAAGCTCGTCCCACAAGAGGCCACCTCACGGAAGGAAGGACAACGAAGTGAATGTTTCGGACGTCTACAATGTTAAGCTAGTGGCAGTTGTACAACCTAAAGCGGCCTCAAATTTCTAAGATTCCTCAAGTTGAAGCTTCAATCAGCAAAAAATAATAAAAGAATCGAGTTCACTCCGTTACCGATATCATATGGAGACTTATACAAGTAGTTTTCCGATATCCATGTGGTGGCACCTTTCTACCAGCCTTCATTGCAACCCTCATTCCTGAAATGGTATGATGCCAACGCAAAATGCGCATACCACGGTGAGCAAGTGAGACATTCGATCGAGAACTATTTCGGTTTCAAGAAGAGTGTAGAGAGGCTCATCCAGATTGGGGTCATAAGCTTCGAGAAATCAGGTGGACCAGCTACAACCACGAACCCTCTACCAAGTCATGTGAAGGGGGTGAATGCCATTTCTGAGGAGGACAATCGAAAGACCAAGACTAGTATATCTGAAGTCAAATCACCCCTCAGTTGGGTATGGATGGAGCTCTACAAAGCAGGGCTAGTCATCCAAGGGGCAATGAAGCCCGAGGGACATGTTGGTCCTTATTGCGAGTTCCACGCCAAAAGCGGACATAATATTCAGGACTGTTGTGAGTTCACAACAATAGTTCAGGGGCTAATGGATAACAAAGAGATCGAATTCTTTGAGAAAGTCAAAGAGACTATTGAAGAGACAACCCCGGGGCTTATAACCGCTTTTGTCAAGGGAAAGCCCCAATATCTAAGTTTGGGGTAAACATAGCTGCTAAGAGAGATCGCCTCGGTTTGGGCTACGAGCCTAAGGAAGGAGAAGAAATAAAAGACCAAGGGGAGGTTTAGCCCATGTTTTTTCCCCTCTAGATCAGATCTTTGTGCCGGGAGGATTCATTGGTCCAATTGGGCAACTTGAAGCATCGTTCGGGGAAGTTGTCAAGGAAGTGGATGAAGATGGTGCCAAGGAACCAACAGTGGAAGAACTCCTAGAAAATCTGAACATTGATCTGACATTCCTAGAAAAGGAGGCCTAAGGGTAGGGTCTATCCAAATTTACCCATATCTACCGGTCTAAACTCCCGTAGGTTTCCCTGTTGCTTTTAACCTCTTTTGAAGTAGTGCATTAAATCAAACTCACCCGCTTAAGCCCGAAGGCGGTGATGATCTTTTGTAAGGGCCTATGACTCCATGTTTTTATTTTCAATGAAAGGATGCATTGCATTTTGTGTCTCAATTATCTCTTCTTTTCATGTATATCTGCTTATCGAACCCTCGTATATCAATTGTACGAAGGACATTGATTGTGACCCTAAGGTTGAATTCGAGCAGCTTGTTTCTATTAGAAATCGGAAGTTGCGAAGATAACTAATTTGTGACTAACACCCAGACTTGAGTTGGTCATTTTTTAGCCCGTAGGGCATTAATGCATCAAGATTATTTTCTTCAAAATAAAAAGGTCTAAATTGAGACCAAGGTAAAAAAACAAAAAGGGAAAAAGAGTAAAAAAAGCACTCCAATGTCCGAAGCCCGGTAATAGGCATTTCGGATAAGAGTGTGGCAATCTTGAGGCACTTCGCTGTAGCAAAAGGACAAATAAGGTTGCATTGCACCATTTAAATTAAAAAACCTTAGCTTCACGAGTGATGGTAATATTTTCAAATCATGACAATGCCGAGTAACTAGGGGTTTTGTTGTTTGCTCCATCTTTAACTTCAAGCCAAAGGAATGTGATGATTTGATTTCCCCAAAACTCTACTAAAGCAAAATAACGTCAAAATCTGCAAATGGTGCTACGAAAAATCAAAAAATAATAAACCAAAATAAGTCAAATTGTACTTCACATTTTAGATATTAACCTAACTTACGAGGTCTTCTAGACACAAGATATGCTTAGGGAATCCCCGATAAGTCATTTCACTATCGCTCCTACACTTGATATTCAAGGTATCTGATGTAGCTTGGGCTATCCATGATCTGAAGAGAAAAACTCATTTTCTCTAACAAGCATCTCACATTGGAGTAAATAGCATGTGGTCTGAGTTTTGTAGTGAAACAAAAGATTTCTCTGCATTACTTTACAAAAAGTTCCAAAAGTACATGGACCAACGATGAGTGTGCCAACCATTTACACGAAGGATGAACTCTAACCAAAGAGACACCCATAAGTTGACCTTCCCCCCTAAAGAGTTGACTTTTCACAAGAGCATGGTCAAGCCCACGAAAAGTCAAGAGGCATCACCGTACAAGGTAACACTAATCATTTCACCAAGGCTACAAGACAGAACTAAAGCAGACAAGACTGAGCCAGTATGACTTTGAAATCATAGGGCATCCATTTGAATGTCAAAAAGCAGGATCAACTGCATTACATACCATTCGCATCAGCATCAGTACATTCATGCACTCACGTCAAGCAACTACACTATGCATCAAGTTACATGCATCCGTACTAAGCACACATACCTCATTCATACATAAAAACAAACAGGACAAAAACAATGGCAAAGTGGCGAATCCTCAACCAAAAGGAAGCCACGCCAACAAAAAATCAGATCAATAAAGAAGTTGAACTCACCAAGAGGGGCAACTACAACACCAACTTTTCTCCCTTCAGATCTTGTTCTGTCGTTGGTGGTAGCGAATCTCCTCCAACTTGGATCTTGGTGTGCCGTTGATGGAGTATCGAATTTCCTCTTCTTCAGGTTTCATCTTATCATTGATGGTGTAGCGGACCTTTGATCATGCCTCTCTATCAGAGTCGTAGCTTGATCAACCCTTCTATTTGGATCTTGTCTTGCCGTTGATGGCGTAGCGGATCTTCGATCATGCCTCTTCGTCGGAGTCGTAGCTTGACCACCTCATGTAATCGGATCATGCCTCTTCATCTAAGTTGTAGCTTGGTCTCCAATCTATCCTTCAGATCATGCCTCTTCATCTAAGTCGTAGCTTGATCTCCAATTTATCCTTCAGATCATGCCTCTTCATCTAAGTCGTAGCTTGATCTCCACTAACTCTTCAGATCATGCCTCGTCATCTAAGTCGTAGCTTGATCTCCACTAACTCTTCAGATCATGCCTCTTCATCTAAGTCGTAGCTTGATCTCCACTAACTCTTCAGATCATGCCTCTTCATCGAAGTCGTAGCTTGATCTCCACTAACTCTTCAGATCATGCCTCTTCATCTAAGTCGTAGCTTGATCTCTACTAACACTTCAGATCATGCCTCTTCATCTAAGTCGTAGCTTGATCTCTCCTAACTCTCCAGATCACGCCTCTCCGTCGGAGTCGTAGCTTGGTCCAATCCAGTCTCATGATCTTGCCTCGTTGTCATTGGCATAGCGGATCACCCACAACCAATAGGGAAGTGGGACAAAATTAGTGCTTATGATCTTTGCTTTATCCTTGTTCCACAAGTATAAGCAAAGAGGGGCAGCTGCAATCACTAATTTTGTCTGACCTTGAACTCTTCGTGTTTACTTTTGGACTTGTTATCGGTCTAAAAAAAGAAAAAAGAAAAAAAAAGAGAAAAGAAAAAAGAAAAATTGAAAAAGAAAAAAAAAAGAATAAAAAAATGTTACCATTACTATGACATTTTTGTTAATATTTGTTAGTATTGTCTATATCTAGTACTATTATTATAACTAAATATTATTAATAACTATTGTATTTATTATCAAGTATAAGTATCAATATTATTACTATTCATATTATTATTAATTATTACTATTACTATTACTATTATTATTATTATTATTATTATTATTATTATCTTTGTTATAAATTATCATCATCATCATTATTATTATTATTATTATTATTATTATTAATTATTTACTATTATTATTATTATTATTATTATTATTATTATTATTATTATTATAACATAAATAAAATAAATAAACTCAATATGAAAAGAATAATAAACAGTTCATGTTATTAAAGCCCAAAACAAATAGTAAAATAAATATTACATATTGAGCAGCCCAAATGCTTTGAGCCCAGCAAGCCCATTACACCCGAAACCCTAACATTTTTTCTCTTTCGCGATGCCAGTTGTTAGCCGTCAAATATGTTTCAGATCTGACGGTCTAGATCGCATAACAAAAGGAAACCCTAGCGCGCCCCACTGATGTCCCAGCGCCGCGCATCGATAGCCGTCAGATCTAGTAGCGATCTGACGGTCCAGATTGTCCCAAGACGAAACCCTAGAGGCCCTTCACTTCTCAGCCCGAGCCGCACAAGATCTCGACCGTTAGATCGAATCTCGATCTAACGGCTCATAGCAATGCTCGGAAGGATCCAGAGACGCCACGCGCCCACGCGCAACCTTTCAACGTCCGACGCGCGACATTTCAGCTCACGAACGAGCGCGTCCCAACCACGTCTGGCTTATCGACCCGCTACGCGTCTGATGCTCCGCTCAATCCCTCGTACGTCCGTCCGACACATCCACGCCGAACCATCACCCGATCGAGATCCTGAAAACCAGAACAAAAAACAAACAGTGGTTAGATGGTCCGAAAAGGGAAAGAAAGAGAAAAAATGAATAACCCAAGTAGAGAATATTAAATGATTCAAGGACAAAACAACGCAAAGAGGCACATGCAACCATCCAAGAGCCTCAGGAGACAGATTCAGAGCAACCAAAGCACAAACATCGTCAGAAGATTAACCAGAGACCCAAAGTCAAACTTCCTTGTCTTTTTATGTAACCCAGCAATATAAAAGTCGAACAAAAAACTATTGTAAAATGGGATTTTCAGCAATCAAAGGAAAAAATAAACAAAAACCAAAAATCTTCAGAAGTATTTTTATTTTCAAGTTTCCGATTGCATGCATGTGAAAATAAAAAAAAGAGAGAAAATAGTTTTTACCTTCGAAGGGGTTGGGTCTTCCTGGCCGGTCACCTTCGTTTCTGGTTCCGATTACCCTTTGGCAACAAACCCTCGTTGGGGTGAGCTTCCTAGTCCGGAGGGGTGAAGAGAGGAGCTTCTTTTTCTTCTCGTGGTTTCTTCGAAAGGACAGGGGAGCTTTTCTTTTACTTTTATTTTTTAAAAAAATTTTGCTAAAAGGGGAACTGAAACAAAAAATAGGGTTTTATAACCTTTTGGTGAATAAAAAATTGGTTTGTTCCCTCTTTAGTCCCTCTGTGTCTCCCTATTTATGCGAGAAAGGGTTTTCGCCCTTTAAAATTCCACCCCTGGTCCCCATTATTTTGAAATTGTTTTTAATTTTGCCACTATTCGAGCCCAATGTGTTTTTTAAATGGTTCAATTCCCATTTTAATCCTCGAAACCCCTTGAAGTCTTGCAATTTCACCCCCTAATTAGTGGTTTAACTGTTTAATCAGCCTATTAATTAGTGCATGTTTTAATTTCAGCCCTTTTAATTTATACTTGCATTGTGATATTGCCTACATTTCAAATGAGGTTGCACTGTTTATTACAAAATCCTTTTATACGATTACATGTATATATTATATAGTTCCTATGTTATCATATGTGTTATTGTTGCGTAGTATGAGCATACTTATATGATATATGTTTTTTATAGTTACTTATGGGTTTCGGCATTTGTTATAAAACACATTTACACATGCATATTTAATTTATAGTGCATTTTTGTCGAATTTAAGGTCGTTGTTTTTATTGCTATATTTAACTTATTGTGTTAGTCTCTTAGCACTCTTGGTCCCAGTGTCTGCGTGGGAACGGTATTCCGATCACTCGGATGTCGACTCATTTGGCGTCGTGGACCTTAGATTAGATTTTTAATTATGTATTCATGCATTTGTTTTCTTTCTTTCTTTTTTTTAAAAAAATTAAAATCATTTTCAAAAGTGCGATGTCCTTTTATTCGGAAACGAACGAGGCCAGTACCAGTTGTGGTGGTGGTGGTTCAGGCGTTCGCTCTCGAATATTAGGATTTTCAAAATTTACTTGCGTATATAACCAAGTCTCGGTTAAAATTGTCACTTTGATTCGTAAAATATGGTTTTAATTAAGCGGTAAAGTTTTGGTACCAATTTTGGGCACGTCGAGGGTGCTAACCCTTCCTCGTGTGTAATCGACTCTCGAACCCTTTCGAATCTCCGGTTTCTATTTTTGGTGTCCGATCTACCATTTCAAAATGGCCGGTGGCGACTCCTATTTTTTTAACCTTTTTCAAGTTCCCCTATTTTAAAATATTTTTCTAAACCCCCTATTTTTAAAACAATTTTAAAACCCCTAATATTTAAAAAAACAATCTTCAAAATCATTTTTTCCCTCTAATTTAAATCCTCTAATTTTTTAAATCTATTTTCAAAAACCCTTATTTCAAAAAAATTCAAAATCCTCTTTTCATACCCTGCACTCTTTCTAAAGAAATTTTAAAGGGGGTCGTTACAATGCTGACGTCAGCGATGACGTCATCGTTGACTTTTTGGAGTCATGGTCAACTTAATGTTTTTCGACCTCCCGGTTCTAGATTCGCAGCTCGTTTTTCCAAATTCGAACCTGAATGACTATTTTTGGCCTTTTGAATTAAATTATGCTTAGTTGAGGAATTGTGTATACGAGATTCTGAATTGAGTTATTTTTTGCGTTCAGATGACATAGATTCGGACACCGAGATTCCTCCTCCTTCTTCGCCTGGTCGACCTCCTGCACCTCAGCCTTCGAGTTCCATGCGTACGTGAATTAATCAGTTATGTATAGTAACTTGTGGCATAATAGTAGTGAAATCTTACATAGTGTTACCCTTGTAGGTGCCGGTCATGTTCAACCTGCTGCTAGGTCTGAGCGCGGGAGACGTCACTCCCGAAGTTGAGCTGTTAGTTGTCTGAGGTGTGTTCTCTACCAGTGTTACACTATCTGTTTGATGTTGTGTGATATCTGATATGTGCTTTGATATGCTTTGTGTATGACTTGCCTTGCATCATACATCGAGATTTGAATAATATATGTCGGACTAAATGCTCATGCATTTTTGGATTAATTATGATTGCATTTATATTAGTATCGAATTTTCATGCCATATCATTCGAGTTGTGAAAATGTATAGGGAAGATAAGTGGTTTCACCCTTCGGGCTGAATTCCACTTCAGACTTGGTGACGATGTAGATAGTGGTTCAGGGGAACCTTACTCTTCGAACGGTGATGTAGATGGGTACATGACATAGAATTAGGTGCATCGTGCTATGCATATTTGTGTATTTGATTGACTGTTGAAATGACTATGATGATGGTATGATTCTTGTGTTGTTCTGTTTATGCACTTTAGAGACACATTGAGCTTAATAGCTTACTTCCCCTTAGCTTCTATTTCAGATTCTCAGATATAAGAGTTCGGTACTTGGAGAACCACATTTTCTCAGATTATTTATAGTTTTCAGTATGAACATTTTAGATTTTCAGGTTTACTTCAGTTTTATATCAGTTATTTTGTTATTTGGGAATTTTATGTAACTCGGATACTTATATTTTGATTTGGGATTTTTCAACAGTTTTAGCATGCATGGGAATTTTAAACGAATATTTTGATAATTTATTTTGTGTTGTTTTTATTATACGACCGCGTTTTCGAAAAATGAGACTTAATGTGAAACGACGTCGTTTTAATAAATAATTTAAATATTGAATTTTCGAAACCTAATAATCATCTTACTTGAGGGACACGTTTTCAACCCGACTTTCTAGATTTGGCCCATAACCTGTGGGTCGGGTTTAGGGGGTTACAAGTTATATCTTTTCAAAATCATAATTATATCTCATGGGATCTTATAAGTAATCAAATCATTTCTCAAAACATGCATAAAACAGTAGGTTTATATCTATCTTTAAAATATGAGCATGATCATATAAATCAATAGGATAAGATCGAGAAACGAGAGCAAAACATCTCCAACTTACTTCCGAGCTTAGATTAGCGTTTCAAGCTTAATCTAAACCCCTAAACCTTTCTTTCAAACCTTTGAAAATCTTTTAAACTAAATTCCACTCACTAACAACACCTCGCTTGCTTTGCCGAAGTGTAATCAAGCTTCTGAAATTTCTGGAACTTCACCGATTACTTCTGATACGTTCTCCTCTGTTTATACCACACAATAAGAGAGAATTAATGCATCTCAATGCATTAAAATCACCAGCAACCAAAGTCACCACGTTGCTCTGCCCAAAAAACCCAAAACGCCTATCTGAAACAACCAAAAACACTTTCGATTACTCCACAAACTCAAACCTGCCAAAACCTAACTCTTCCATCCATTTTTACTCATCAAATAACATCCAAAAACAACCTAATTGCGTCCTTATATCCCCAGCAACACCAAAACCACAATATCACCACAAAAACCCAAATCTAGCAACCTAAACAACTAGAGATCCAACCAAATTTGGGATTACTATGATAAAACCTTTATTTCAACATCATTTAACATCCAACACATGATTAAAATCAATCTCAAATTAACCAAAACAATATCATCACGAAAATCATAAGAAATCATCTTTCAAGGCTTGATTTAACCATTTTCATCAAATAGATTATAAAACCTTGTTAATAAACACAATTAGAGAGCCAAAGACTTGGGAATTTCATTAAAGAACCTTGATTAGATTATTTGAACAAAAATCACCTCTAACTCTTGCCTATTCCTTCAATTGACAAGATTTGTTGAAAAACCTTCAAGATTCCTTTGAGATAAATGGAAGAAACACCAAGGAAATCATTTGCAAATCAAAATGAAATAGAAAAATGAAAATCTCTGGAAGTTATGAGAGAAAATGAGGTGTTTGGCTGATTGGAATGAGAGAAATGGAAATTACGTCAAAAATAGATTCTAAAAGCTAAATCCCTTTTTAATAAAATCTTTCTTTATTTCTTTTTAATAAAACACATTTAAAATTGTCAATTAAAGGAAAATGCTAATTAATGTCATATTAGTTCCCTAAAGTTTCTAAGTTTTGACCCTCTTTCAAAATAGTCCCTTAAAACAGATTTTACATTTTTACAAATTAGTCACTAAACCGAAATGTCAATCTTTCAAAAGCCATTTTCCAAAATTGACTTCATCAAACCTTTATATATGTTTTTAGAGGATTTTAGGATATTTTTTCCAATATTTTACCACATCTCGAACCATGTTTTCCCTGAACCACTTCCGAACTAACTCAGATCTCTAGTCTAGGTCCTACGAACCCCAAACCAACCTTAAAAACTCCTAGGCCCAAAATCGGGGCATTACATAGATTTTTACGCTCACGATGTGGGTGAAAGAAAAAAATTCATGTAAAGAAACTATGTTTTGTAACATTTTATCATCAATAATTATTGAATGAGTGATAGAAAATTTATACATGGATCTTAGCTAGCAATGACAATGAATTAGAAATAAGTCAATTAAAGCCAAAGAGATAAGAGTCGAGGTCTAAACAATCTCTAGAGCAAGTGGTCAAAATCTCTCAGTTGACACTTTCTCCTTTCTTAGGTTGTGAGTTCTAGATTTATTAGAAGTAAAATTTCTCCTTCACCAACCCCTAGGTAGAAATTGTTAAAAAAAAGATAATAACCAGGGCGAAACCAGGGCACTGACAAGGCCATAGCTCCCAATAAAATAGGAAATTTATTCATTAGCCTCTTTAAAAAAATATTATATATAATAGTACACGATAAAATTATATTTAACCCCCTTAATAGAATTCTAATCTAATTCTTCTAAGTGTTGTAAAATTACTAGTTATCATAATGATTAAATTAATTTTCGACTTCTATACAAGTTTATAACACAATTTCGGTCGCTAGAGAAAATTTCTAACTTCGCCTATGAATAGAGTCCAAAAGTTTTAGGTGTGTTGTGCAAAAGCCTGTTTAAGATGAAGAGAAATAGAAGAATAGTGAAGAAATGAGTTGAATAAAATCATGGTATGGGAGTGCAGAAGTATGGGGAACAAAAGGATCTTTGGTGGCAGAAGAATTATCTTCAACGTTAAAAATGAACATAGGATAGGATGATGCGTTAGATAAGGGTCAGCATTTGCCCCAGAAAATGAAGGGTTGTGTACCGACACAAGGGTTCCCCACTTGGTCCACACAGTCCCATTTGCGTCTCCCAATGGCTGTTTGGTTACATCTTTAAGTGCATTCGCTGTTGAGTCAGATTTAGCAATCTAATCCCCAACCATTTGCCTTCAATGTGGACAGCTAGGATGTGATCAACAAGTCAAATATTTCCAACCATTTTGTTCATTACTTTTAATATCTTAATTATCACCATTATACATATATAGTATATATTCACGAGGACGGAAGGGACAAAATAATTAATTTATTTTAAAAGATATGTAAATAAAGATTAAAAAAATTTGGTGGGAACAGTGACCACTCCCATTTATTACTTACTTCATTTATTATTTATTCATAAGCAGTATCGTCTCTGGGCATGGGCAGGAGGGACGTCCGCCCAAGACCCCATTTTTATAATATTTGATATTAAGATTTAATTTTTTAAATATTTATTTTTAAGGGTGTATTCTTAAAATTTATTTATTTAACACTTATTATTATGATTCAATTTTTATTAATATTTGTTATTATGGGCCTACTTTTAAAATTTATTTTTTCTCAATATTTGTTATAAGGGGTCCAATTTTTTCAATAATTATTATTAAGGGCCTATTTTTTTCTAATATTTATTATTAGTGACATACTCTTATTTTTTCAATACTTATTATTAGACCCGATTTTTTTCAATACTTATAATTATGGGTCTAATTCCCCATATTTGTTATCAGGGACATTATCTTAAAATTTAATTTTTTTAATATTTATTATTATGGGTCCAGTAGGTACATGATTTTTTTCCAATATTTGTTATTACCAAATACTCTTAAAATTTAAATTTTTTTCTAATATTTGTTACTAGAAACCTAATTTTTTTTAATACTTGTTATTAGGGGCCTACTTTTAATTTTTTTAATATTTGTTATAAAAACCTATTTTTTTCTAATACTTATTATTAGGGCCTACTTTTAAAATTTACTTTTTAATATTTATTATTAGGGTCTAATTTTTTTATTCGCCTTTGGGCCATTAAAATCTCAGAAACGGCTCTGTTCATAAGTTGTATAAATTATACATATAATGATTAATATTTAATGCACAAACAGTGTAAATTTTATTTTACAAGTGTGTGTCTATTTAAGATGTAAAACCTAAAATCTAAAATCTAACCTTATTTTTTAAAATTCTAAACCTTAGATCCTAATCTCTAAATTTTAACCCTAAATTTCAACACCTTACCTAAGTCCTTAAATCCTAAACTAAATTCATGAATCCTAAAATAAACCTACTTATATAAACTAAAGTTACATTAACAAAGCATCGAATATTTTATCGACATATAAAGAGTACTTAAATTGTAGCGGATGAAAAACTGATAAAAAAAACTTGACTCATACTTTTCAAACACAACAATTGAATTGACTGGATATTTATTAACAACTTAGAAAGTATTATTGTGCAAATCTCGTGTGTTTCAATCCCATTAAATGACGAGTAATAAAGAAAATCTATTGGAGCCCTTTTTATTTGATGGAAATAGTACAATTCTTTTAAGGGTTTTATTTTGATGCACAAACTGTGTAAAAAAATTTTACACAACCCTTTTATAAAATTTAAAATTTAAATCACAAACCCTAGCAACCTAAAACCTAAACCCTAAGCCCTAAACCCTAAACTCTAAATTCTAACCATAAACCTTAAATTATATACCCTACGTACTAAACCCTTAAACCCTAACTTAAAATCTTTAACCCTAAACCCTAAAATTAAAGGGCTTGTGTAAACTAAAGTTTACACAAGCTTGTGCATCAAAGTATTTTCCTTCTTTTAAATAGTTAAAACATAATTAAAAGATAGTATCTTTTATATTTTAAATTTTTTTGACAATGCACATATATTTTACAGATAAAATAATTAAACTCGAATTTTTAAAATAAATATCATTCGCTATATCTCATGTATCCTCGTAAAGATCTAGGATCCATGTATCCTCTTAAATATCTTTATCTTAATTCCACGAAAAAGCCAATAATTTATACATCACCTCCTAAATGATTATACCATTTTTTTTAACTTTTCTTTATGATAGTCAGCTTTTAAATTGAAACGTAAGAACAATTTATTTTGGGTTCAACGAGTTGAACTAGAAGGTCTGTTTCGATTTCTATCGTGACGATGGCAGTAGTTGAATTAACAAAAAAAATCCTCGGTTTTTTTGATGTATTAAATTTTAAGCTCTGGTCTTAGATTTTAAATCTTAAACTTTAAATTTTAACTCTACACCATAAAAACTATATTATATTCCTAATTCTTTAAACCTTAACCTTAAACTTTATCTTAAATTTTAATTCTAAACTTTATATTTATTTTTTTAACGATAGAGCATAAATAAGGCATAAAAAAATGGAAACGATTTCGGCTCATAGTTGAATGATGAAAAGCGAAAAGAAAGCAAAGACTGAAGTACATAATTGAGAAGCTAATGGTCTAATGAATTACTTCTCAAAGACTTGGCCGACATTCTTATTGCATCTAAATTACAATCGCAATAAAGCTTTGGAAAGGTCCAAATCTCAAAGATAAAGTGTATAAATATGGATTTGGTAAGATTTTATTGAATCGATGAAGCTGGGGATTTTGGGTGCGCAGATCCCAGGCCAGATCTAGCCAACCCACTTTTGATGATGATGATGAGTTGGACCACTCCCTTGAAAAGGTTGAACATAAATGAAAATTATGGCCCCTGCTGCTTCTCAGTACTGCCTGCAAAGTTTTGGAAAACGATGTTTTACATACATCTATCTATGGGAACCACCTCCTTGCTTGGGCAATTTCTTGAAGATGACAATGTCCAATGATGCTGAACCATAATTTGTTTTCAAAGTTTAGAGTTAATCAGTCCCTGTAAAGAGTTCTTCTGCAAGCATTGCAGATGTTAAACCCACGGCTACTGTTGGTAAAATGAACTGTAAAACCGGCTGTTAGCACTGACTGGAAATTATAAATAAAACAGAACGTAAAATGTATGGACCGTGTCGTGGTATGGTGGCCACTGCCTTAGAAACAAAACTGCCCCGAACAGTGTAGTCGCTTCACGGGCAGGCTATCCACTAATAAGATTTCTGCCTCAAAAACTAACTTAATGCCTGCCTTACTTAAGAGGCCACCACTAATAAGATTTCTACGCAGGGCAGGCACATATAGGACATTGTTAAGGGCCAAAGTTTTACCGGAAGTCAGCTTGAGTAAAACCTTGCCTTTGCCCATCACTTGAGAGCTGCTGGAGTTCCCCATGTACACACGTTCACCATTTTTCACGTCCTCAAACTCGGTGAAGAACTCCTTCTTTGCGCAGAAGTGTCGAGAAGCTCCGGTGTCTACGACCCACTCGGTGTTCTTCTCTACGAGGTTGACCTCCGAAACCACCGCGGCTATGACATCATCATCCATGTCCTCCGTCACATGCATGCGTGGTCTAGTCTCATTCTGGCGGTCCAAGCGGTGCTGACATTGGTACGCCTTGTGACCAGCTTGCCCACACACGTAGCACTTCATGGTTTTCATGTCGGGCTTAGCCTTGATGGGCTTCTTGAAGTTGGTAGTCTTCTGTGGTTTGGGCTTTTTGCTCGGAGGGCCTTTCTTAAAGGGCTTTTTGGACCCTGAAGCACCACCAGACTCAACAATGTTAGTTTTAAAAGATAAGTGACTAAAGTTGTTTGTAACCTTATCTTTCAAACGGTTGGCCTCCTCGATTTTCATGTGACCGATCAGCTCCTGAAGTGGTATGTCCCTTTTCGTGTGCTTGAGGGAGTTGCGGTAATCGGACCGTGATTTTGGCAACTTCTCGATAAGGACGTTTGCTTGCAAAACTTCACACATTTGCATGCCTTCCGCTATGATGTCCGAGACAAGATTCTCATAGTCATGGACTTGGTCCATGATGGGCTTGTTGTCGGTCATCTGGAACTTCAACCATTCGCCCACGACATATTTTTTGATCCCCGCATCATCGGTGCCATACTTGGTGTCCAAGGAATCCCATATCGCCTTTGCACTCCTCTCCTTTAAATACATGTCAAATAATTTGTTGGACATGTGACTAAGGAGATGGCCACGGACCGTCTTGTTGTCCTTCTCATATTTGGCAAAGGTGGCAGCAGCAAGGGCATCGGCGGCAGCATCAGTTTGGCCTTGGTTATCGGCAGGAACAGCAACGGTAGGTGGTGCAACTGGTGGTTCGTTGAGCAGCACATAATCGAGGTCCAATTGCTCAAAGAAAATCAGTATGCGCTGGGACCACCTTCGATAGTTGCTGCCATCTAAAGCATCGAGCTTGGAAAGGTCGGGAATAAGCTTGCTTAGTAGTGCGAATGAAGAAGCCATTTTGCAGAATCGGAGATAGTTTTGTTTCTAAATTGTTGGTAAAATGAACTGCAAAACCGGCTGTTAGCACTGACTGGAAATTATAAATAAAACAGAACGTAAAATGTATGGACCGTGTCGTGGTATGGTTGCCACTGCCTTAGAAACAAAACTGCCCCGAACAGTGTAGTCGCTTCACGGGCAGGCTGTCCCCCGAGGTGCACACGGACGCTCCTGGAACCGTACACTCGACTCCCGGAGTGAACAACAATGGAACTGCTCGAACAAGTGGAGAAAACAGAGAGAATTGAAATGCTTTTTTGATGTGTTTGATGATCTCAAATGGTGCATGCAACACCTCTATTTATAGGCTGGATAACATGTCTATAATAGACATTTCACTGCACAAATAATTACAGAATTTAATCTGTATAACAGCAATCTTAAATCTGCTGTAACAGCTTCACATAATCACAATTTTAATTTTGTAATAATCATGCAATTACAGTGCTGTTACACCTTGAATTTGACTGAAAAACAGTCTAAATTCATCCACTGAACAGACTGTACATATTCGAATAAATTCGAATAAACTGCACTGGAATCAAACCGTCTTGAACGTTCGAATCAAATACGTTCGAAAAGAAAAAATTCTTTCACATATAGTCTTTTATTCATAAGAAAATTCCTACGAATTTTCTCCAAAAAGAATATATACGCGCGTACGTGTCGAAGACACGTGTTACCCGAGCCCGAGCCCGAGCCCGAGCCGAGCCGGCTGGACGGCGGCAGCGGCGCGCGAGGACTTCCCTTGTTCTTTCCCACTCAACAAGGGAGGGAGGAAGCATGGGTATAAATACCCTTCCCTAGCTATTTTCCCAACCAATGTGGGATATAGCTTTGGTAACTTCTTGAAGCATTACCAACATTCCCCCACTAATGCGAAAGAATTCATCTGTATCTCAAACACAGCCCTCCTCAGACGAGCAGTAGCGGAATTAGTTGCTTAAGCACTAGTGAACGTATCTTGAACTAGTACATAGTGATAATGAGCGATCCTTCTCTTAGATAAGTGAAACTAGTCTTGAACTTTCTAAGATAGGGGTAAACTCATAACACACAACTAACTCCTTCATCCACCGAAGTTCTCGATGTGTAAGATATATATACACAAGTGTATATTTGGCCATCTTACCCTCAGGATTCTAGTAAGTGTTTTAGAAAAACGGCCCAACGTTTTTCACAGAAGGTGGCTAATCCTTCTCACTTACATAGGTTATTTCATCAGGTTTATCTCAATATAAACCACCCTGAATCTGGGCTATGAAATAATTAAGAACCATTTGTAATGGTTCAACCTCTTATAGACTTATGGTGATTTCTTCAAGTCCATTTAAAATGAACCACCCAGTATTGGGATAAGAAATCATTAAGAATAAATATTCAACCTCATTGTCGGTGAATTCAAAATGTCTTTCTCAATAGGATCATTTAAACTTTGAATTCATTAAGAGTTTCTTGAAACTCAACCTTTCTGGCGGTAAGTCCATACTATCCTTCTCAATAGGACAACACATTCATACTTGTGTTATGAACTTATTAAGAATAAGTATTCAACCATGATTCGGTAAATTCATCAAGTCTTTCTCACAAAGACCACCCAAAACCTGGGCTATGAATTTATTAAGAGTAATAGTACTCAACCTGGACATGTACATTATTCGTCATAGGGATAGGCAGTGAGAAATGTACACTATGAGTCTTTCCATGGTTTCGTTTGACCACATTGAACTTAGATAACTAAGTTGGGTATCCACCATGAATTCCTCAACCAATGGGCTTTAAACCCATCCCCCTCGACGAATCAAGGACCAATTTCCGACTTAACCCTTTGGTAAGCGGATCTGCTAGGTTTCTTTCCGACTTTACATACTCTAAAGAGAGTACTCCATTCCTTATTAAGTGTCTAACAGATTCATGCCTTATGCGAATGTGTCTCTTTTTACCATTGTAAACTTGACTCTTGGTAACACAAATCGCGGCTTGTGAATCACACAACAAGGAAACAGGAGGAGTCGGAGTTCCCCACAACGGAATATCGGCTAACAAACTCCTTAGCCACTCAGCTTCTTGCCCAGCTAAGTCAAGAGCTATAAACTCTGACTCCATAGTAGAGCGAGCAATACAAGTCTGTTTTGAAGACTTCCAAGAAATTGCTGCTCCTCCCAAAGTAAATACATACCCACTCGTAGAGCTTACTTCATCACTATCGGAAACCCAGTTGGCGTCACAATATCCTTCTAATGTAGCAGGAAAGCCAACAAACTCAAGTCTCCAGTCCATAGTACCCTTAAGGTACTTAAGTAAGCGTCTAAGAGCAACCCAGTGCTCACCACTAGGGTTATGAGTATATCTACTGAGTCTGCTAACAGCATAGGCAATATCTGGCCGAGTATAGTTCATTAAGAACATCAAACTGCCAATTATTTTGGCATATTCCGTTTGAGAAACGCTACTTCCTTCATTCTTAAAGAGATGTATGCTAGAGTCATAAGGAGTTCGAACAGGGACGACATCAAAACTGTCAAATTTCTTTAATACTTTCTCAATATAGTGTGCCTGGCTTAAAGAAAATCCCTTTTCAGATTTGATTACTTTGACTCCTAAGATTACATCGACTTCTCCCAAGTCAGTCATCTCAAACTTAGTGGACAAGAAACTTTTTGTCTTGTTAATGGACTCAATGGTAGTACTGAAAATCAGCATGTCGTCAACATACAAGCTTATGATGACACAATCAGTACCAAACATCCTCGAATACACGCATGCATCTGAACCATTCACAACAAAACCAAAACTAAGAATAGTTTTGTGAAATTTCTCATAGCACTGTTTAGGAGCTTGCTTCAGGCCATAAAGTGACTTTTTAAGTCTACATACTTTGCCTTCCATACCAGGCGCCTCGAAGCCAAGAGGTTGCTCCATATAGATCTCCTCATCTAGATCCCCATTCAAAAATGCAGTCTTTACATCCATTTGATGTACTTGCAACTTGTGAATGGAGGCTAGTGCAAACAATGCACGGATCGTTGAGATTTTTGTGACGGGAGAGTAAGTATCAAAGAAGTCTTGACCAAATCTTTGAGTGAACCCTTTGACTACTAGCCTTGCCTTATACCTTTGGATAGAACCATCTGGTCTAAGTTTCTTTCGAAAGACCCATTTACTGTTAATGGTTTTAAATCCTCTAGGCAAGTCAACTAATTCCCAAGTATGATTAGACATTATTGATTCTAGTTCATCTTTTATAGCGCTTTTCCAGAAACTAGCATCAATAGATCGTATAGCTTCTTCGTAACTTTTAGGATCCTCATCTAACAAATAAGCTTGAGCTATAGGATCAGAAAGAGTGTCTAAATCATTTATCTCAGAAATAAAGGAAGTTATGAAGTCTGGTCCAAAAGAGGTTTCAACTCTTTGTCTCTTACTTCTTCTAGGCTCAAACTCAATCTCTTGAGAAGACCTAGCAGGCACACTAGAAGAAGTGGATGGCAAGTTTTCTATTTGTGTTTCAACATTTAATCTAGGTTTCTTGAGAGGAAAGATTTCTTCAAAGAAAACAGCATCCCTAGATTCACAAATAGAGAAGTCTTGTAATGTCATGAACCTATATGCGGCACTGTTAGAAGCATAGCCTATAAACACTGCATCAACGGTCTTAGGTCCAATGGTGGACTTCTTAAAGTCTGGCAACCCCACTTTGGCCAGACACCCCCACACTTTCAGGTATTGTATATTTAGGGCATACCCTTTCCATAATTCGTAAGGGGTAGAATCAATTTTCTTATGAGGTACTCGGTTCAGAATATGATTAGCCGATAGAATGGCTTCCCCCCACATGTTGTCAGACAACCCAGAACTTATCAACAATGATTTCATCATCTCTTTTAAAGTTCTGTTTTTCGTCTCGGCTATACCGTTCTGTTGAGGAAAATAAGGGGCTAAAGTTTCATGTATTATGCCATTCGTCTCACAAACCTCTTTCAGAAAATTAGATCCATATTCACCACCTCTATCAGACCTAACACGTTTTATTCTCCTATCTAACTGATTTTCAACTTCTGCCTTATAAATAAGAAAGAAATTTTCAGCTTCATCTTTAGTTCTTAGGAGATAAACTTTTGTATACCTAGAGAAGTCATCTACAAAAGTTATGTAGTAGTGTTTTTCTCCTTTACTTTCAGTGTTTCTAAAGTCTGCTAGATCAGTATGAATAAGTTCTAACAGTTCAGTCTTTCTTTTAGAAACATTTTTAAAGGTAGGTTTTGCATGCTTTGCTTCTACACAAACTTCACATTTATTATAGTTTGTTATATCTAGTTTAGGCAAAATATTCATATTCATCATTTTCTTTAGGGATTGAATATTTACGTGTCCTAATCTAGCATGCCACATATCAACAGACTCAACAATATAAGCAGAAGTGGTAGCTTTATTATTTTCATTAAGTTGAGTTTCTATGACAAATAAACCTTCGCTTAAAAAACCTTTCCCGACATAATCACCGTTACAGGAAAGTACAAGTTTATCTGCCTCAAAAACTAACTTAATGCCTGCCTTATTTAAGAGGCCACCACTAATAAGATTTCTACGCAGGGCAGGCACATATAGGACATTGTTAAGGGCCAAAGTTTTACCGGAAGTCAGCTTGAGTAAAACCTTGCCTTTGCCCATCACTTGAGAGCTGCTGGAGTTCCCCATGTACACACGTTCACCATTTTTCACGTCCTCGAACTCGGTGAAGAACTCCTTCTTTAAGCAGAAGTGTCGAGAAGCTCCGGTGTCTACGACCCACTCGGTGTTCTTCTCTACGAGGTTGACCTCCGAAACCACCGCGGCTATGACATCATCATCCATGTCCTCCGTCACATGCATGCGTGGTCTAGTCTCATTATGGCGGTCCAAGCGGTGCTGACATTGGTACGCCTTGTGACCAGCTTGCCCACACACGTAGCACTTCATGGTTTTCATGTCGGGCTTAGCCTTGATGGGCTTCTTGAAGTTGGTAGTCTTCTGTGGTTTGGGCTTTTTGCTCGGAGGGCCTTTCTTAAAGGGCTTTTTGGACCCTGAAGCACCACCAGACTCAACAATGTTAGTTTTAAAAGATAAATGACTAAAGTTGTTCGTAACCTTTTCTTTCAAACGGTTGGCCTCCTCGATTTTCATGTGACCGATCAGCTCCTGAAGTGGTATGTCCCTTTTCTTGTGCTTGAGGGAGTTGCGGTAATCGGACCATGATTTTGGCAACTTCTCGATAAGGACGTTTGCTTGCAAAACTTCACACATTTACATGCCTTCCGCTATGATGTCCGAGACAAGATTCTCATAGTCATGGACTTGGTCCATGATGGGCTTGTTGTCGGTCATCTGGAACTTCAACCATTTGCCCACGACATATTTTTTGATCCCCGCATCATCGGTGCCATACTTGGTGTCCAAGGAATCCCATATCGCCTTTGCACTCCTCTCCTTTAAATACATGTCAAATAATTTATTGGACATGTGACTAAGGAGATGGCCACGGACCGTCTTGTTATCCTTCTCATATTTGGCAAAGGTGGCAGCAGCAAGGTCATCGGCGGCAGCATCAGTTTGGCCTTGGTTATCGGTAGGAATAGCAACGGTAGGTGGTGCAACTGGTGGTTCGTTGAGCAGCACATAATCGAGGTCCAATTGCTCAAAGAAAATCAGTATGCGCTGGGACCACCTTTGATAGTTGCTGCCATCTAAAGCATCGAGCTTGGAAAGGTCGGGAATAAGCTTGCTTAGTAGTGCGGATGAAGAAGCCATTTTGCATAATCGGAGATAGTTTTGTTTCTAAATTGTTGGTAAAATGAACTGCAAAACCGGCTGTTAGCATTGACTGGAAATTATAAATAAAACAGAACGTAAAATGTATGGACCGTGTCGTGGTATGGTGGCCACTGCCTTAGAAACAAAACTGCCCCGAACAGTGTAGTCGCTTCACGGGCAGGCTGTCCCCCGAGGTGCACACGGACGCTCCTGGAACCGTACACTCGACTCCCGGAGTGAACAACAGTGGAACTGCTCGAACAAGTGGAGAAAACAGAGAGAATTGAAATGCTTTTTTGATGTGTTTGATGATCTCAAATGGTGCATGCAACACCTCTATTTATAGGCTGGATAACATGTCTATAATAGACATTTCACTGCACAAATAATTACAGAATTTAATCTGTATAACAGCAATCTTAAATCTGCTGTAATAGCTTCACATAATCACAATTTTAATTTTGTAATAATCATGCAATTACAGTGCTGTTACACCTTGAATTTGACTGAAAAACAGTCTAAATTCATCCACTGAATAGACTGTACATATTCGAATAAATTCGAATAAACTGCACTGGAATCAAACCGTCTTGAACGTTCGAATCAAATATGTTCGAAAAGAAAAAATTCTTTCACATATAGTCTTTTATTCATAAGAAAATTCCTACGAATTTTCTCCAAAAAGAATATATACGCGCGTACGTGTCGAAGACACGTGTTACCCGAGCCCGAGCCCGAGCCCGAGCCGAGCCGGCTGGACGGCGGTGGCGGCGCGCGAGGACTTCCCTTGTTCTTTCCCACTCAACAAGGGAGGGAGGAAGCATGGGTATAAATACCCTTCCCTAGCTATTTTCCCAACCAATGTGGGATATAGCTTTGGTAACTTCTTGAAGCATTACCAACATTCCCCCACTAATGCGAAAGAATTCATCTGTATCTCAAACACAGCCCTCCTCAGACGAGCAATAGCGGAATTAGTTGCTTAACCACTAGTGAACGTATCTTGAACTAGTACATAGTGATAATGAGCGATCCTTCTCTTAGATAAGTGAAACTAGTCTTGAACTTTCTAAGATAGGGGTAAACTCATAACACACAACTAACTCCTTCATCCACCGAAGTTCTCGATGTGTAAGATATATATACACAAGTGTATATTTGGCCATCTTACCCTCAGGATTCTAGTAAGTGTTTTAGAAAAACGGCCCAACGTTTTTCACAGAAGGTGGCTAATCCTTCTCACTTACATAGGTTATTTCATCAGGTTTATATCAATATAAACCACCCTGAATCTGGGCTATGAAATAATTAAGAACCATTTGTAATGGTTCAACCTCTTATAGACTTATGGTGATTTCTTCAAGTCCATTTAAAATGAACCACCCAGTATTGGGATAAGAAATCATTAAGAATAAATATTCAACCTCAATATCGGTGAATTCAAAATGTCCTTCTCAATAGGATCATTTAAACTTTGAATTCATTAAGAGTTTCTTGAAACTCAACCTTTCTGGCGGTAAGTCCATACTGTCCTTCTCAATAGGACAACACATTCATACTTGTGTTATGAACTTATTAAGAATAAGTATTCAACCATGATTCAGTAAATTCATCAAGTCTTTCTCACAAAGACCACCCAAAACCTGGGCTATGAATTTATTAAGAGTAATAGTACTCAACCTGGACATGTACATTATTCGTCATAGGGATAGGCAGTGAGAAATTTACACTATGAGTCTTTCCATGTTTTCGTTTGACCACATTGAACTTAGATAACTAAGTTGGGTATCCACCATGAATTCCTCAACCAATGGGCTTTAAACCCATCCCCCTCGACGAATCAAGGACCAATTTCCGACTTAACCCTTTGGTAAGCGGATCTGCTAGGTTTCTTTCCGACTTCACATACCCTAAAGAGAGTACTCCATTCCTTATTAAGTGTCTAACAGATTCATGCCTTATGCGAATGTGTCTCTTTTTACCATTGTAAACTTGACTCTTGGCAACACAAATCGCGGCTTGTGAATCACACAACAAGGAAACAGGAGGAGTCGGAGTTCCCCACAACGGAATATCGGCTAACAAACTCCTTAGCCACTCAGCTTCTTGCCCAGCTAAGTCAAGAGCTATAAACTCTGACTCCATAGTAGAGCGAGCAATACAAGTCTGTTTTGAAGACTTCCAAGAAATTGCTGCTCCTCCCAAAGTAAATACATACCCACTCGTAGAGCTTACTTCATCACTATCGGAAACCCAGTTGGCGTCACAATATCCTTCTAATGTAGCAGGAAAGCCAACAAACTCAAGTCTCCAGTCCATAGTACCCTTAAGGTACTTAAGTAAGCGTCTAAGAGCAACCCAGTGCTCACCACTAGGGTTATGAGTATATCTACTGAGTCTGCTAACAGCATAGGCAATATCTGGCCGAGTATAGTTCATTAAGAACATCAAACTACCAATTATTTTGGCATATTCCGTTTGAGAAACGCTACTTCATTCATTCTTAAAGAGATGTATGCTAGAGTCATAAGGAGTTCGAACATGGACGACATCAAGACTGTCAAATTTCTTTAATACTTTCTCAATATAATGTGCCTGGCTTAAAGAAAATCCCTTTTCAGATTTGATTACTTTGACTCCTAAGATTACATCGACTTCTCCCAAGTCAGTCATCTCAAACTTAGTGGACAAGAAACTTTTTGTCTTGTTAATGGACTCAATGGTAGTACTGAAAATCAGCATGTCGTCAACATACAAGCTTATGATGACACAATCAGTACCAAACATCCTCGAATACATGCATGCATCCGAACCATTCACAACAAAACCAAAACTAAGAATAGTTTTGTGAAATTTCTCATACCACTGTTTAGGAGCTTGCTTCAGGCCATAAAGTGACTTTTTAAGTCTACATACTTTGCCTTCCATACCAGGCGCCTCGAAGCCAAGAGGTTGCTCCATATAGATCTCCTCATCTAGATCCCCATTCAAAAATGTAGTCTTTACATCCATTTGATGTACTTGCAACTTGTGAATGGAGGCTAGTGCAAACAATGCACGGATCGTTGAGATTTTTGTGACGGGAGAGTAAGTATCAAAGAAGTCTTGACCAAATCTTTGAGTGAACCCTTTGACTACTAGCCTTGCCTTATACCTTTGGATAGAACCATCTGGTCTAAGTTTCTTTCGAAAGACCCATTTACTGTTAATGGTTTTAAATCCTCTAGGCAAGTCAACTAATTCCCAAGTATGATTAGACATTATTGATTCTAGTTCATCTTTTATAGCGCTTTTCCAGAAACTAGCATCAATAGATCGTATAGCTTCTTCGTAAGTTTTAGGATCCTCATCTAACAAATAAGCTTGAGCTATAGGATCAGAAAGAGTGTCTAAATCATTTATCTCAGAAATGAAGGAAGTTATGAAGTCTGGTCCAAAAGAGATTTCAACTCTTTGTCTCTTACTTCTTCTAGGCTCAAATTCAATCTCTTGAGAAGACCTAGCAGGCACACTAGAAGAAGTGGATGGCATGTTTTCTATTTGTGTTTCAACATTTAATCTAGGTTTCTTGAGAGGAAAGATTTCTTCAAAGAAAACAGCATCCCTAGATTCACAAATAGAGAAGTCTTGTAAAGTCATGAACCTATATGCGGCACTGTTAGAAGCATAGCCTATAAACACTGCATCAACGGTCTTAGGTCCAATGGTGGACTTCTTAAAGTCTGGCAACCCCACTTTGGCCAGACACCCCCACACTTTCAGGTATTGTATATTTGGGGCATACCCTTTCCATAATTCGTAAGGGGTAGAATCAATTTTCTTATGAGGTACTCGGTTCAGAATATGATTAGCCGATAGCATGGCTTCCCCCCACATGTTGTCAGACAACCCAGAACTTATCAACAATGAGTTCATCATCTCTTTTAAAGTTTTGTTTTTCCTCTCGGCTATACCGTTCTGTTGAGGAAAATAAGGGGCTGAAGTTTCATGTATTATGCCATTCGTCTCACAAACCTCTTTCAGAAAATTAGATCCATATTCACCACCTCTATCAGACCTAACACGTTTTATTCTCCTATCTAACTGATTTTCAACTTCTGCCTTATAAATAAGAAAGAAATTTCCAGCTTCATCTTTAGTTCTTAGGAGATAAACTTTTGTATACCTAGAGAAGTCATCTACAAAAGTTATGTAGTAGTGTTTTCCTCCTTTACTTTCAGTGTTTCTAAAGTCTGCTAGATCAGTATGAATAAGTTCTAACAGTTCAGTCTTTCTTTTAGAAACATTTTTAAAGGTAGGTTTTGCATGCTTTGCTTCTACACAAACTTCACATTTATTATAGTTTGTTATGTCTAGTTTAGGCAAAATATTCATATTCATCATTTTCTTTAGGGATTGAATATTTACGTGTCCTAATCTAGCATGCCACATATCAACAGACTCAACAATATAAGCAGAAGTGGTAGCTTTATTATTTTCATTAAGTTGAGTTTCTATGACAAATAAACCTTCGCTTAAAAAACCTTTCCCGACATAATCACCGTTACGGGAAAGTTACAAGTTTATCTGTATAACAGCAATCTTAAATCTGCTGTAACAGCTTCACATAATCACAATTTTAATTCTGTAATAATCATGCAATTACAGTGCTGTTACACCTTGAATTTGACTGAAAAATAGTCTAAATTCATCCACTGAACAGACTGTACATATTCGAATAAATTCGAATAAATTGCACTGGAATCAAACCGAATCAAATACGTTCGAAAAGCCTATAAATAAGAAAAAATTCTTTTCTTTCACATATAGTCTTTTATTCATAAGAAAATTCCTACGAATTTTCTCCAAAAAGAATATATACGCGCGTACGTGTCGAAGACACGTGTTACCCGAGCCCGAGCCCGAGCCCGAGCCCGAGCCCGAGCCGGCCGGACGGCGGCGGCGCGCGAGGACTTCCCTTGTTCTTTCCCACTCAAGAAGGGAGGGAGGAAGCATGGGTATAAATACCCTTCCCTAGCTATTTTCCCAACCAATGTGGGATATAGCTTTGGTAACTTCTTGAAGCATTACCAACAGCTACTGTTGATCTGTTTCTGCATGACTTGAAACTCAATAGTGTTGAACTTGAGCTCTGTCTAACACTGTTGTTATTACAACTTCTAAGGTCAAATGTTATTTTTCATAATAAAAACTATGCTAAATAGAAGAAAAAACACATTTTGACTTCCACCATTAAATCAAGGTTTCGCAAAGGAGTTAAAAATTCAAGGGTAAACTATTTAAATTAGGCGATGACACGTGTCACCACAATTAAGTGATTAATACTAAATTGATGTAATGATGACCAAATGTGTGATTATACATATTTATGTTAATTGTCATGTCACCCCTCTGTTAGGTTTTAACGGATAAAAATACTCTGCCCCTTTCTATGCACCAACACTAAAAAACATTAAAGAATTAAATTTCAAGCCCTAACCCTAAATTTTAAATCCTAAACCCTACACCATATACCCTAAAAATACACCCTACCTCAAATTCCCTAAACCTTAACCACGAGCCCTAAACCCTAAACCATAAACTTACTTTTTAGTGTGGGGGCATAAATAGGGGCAGTGGATTTCTATTCAGTTTTAACGGTAAGTGACTTGATTGATTCTACTTGAATAGTTACGTAATTAAACTAACACAATTGAAAATATAATGGTCATATCAAAATCAATCACATAGTTAGGTGGTCATTTAAGTAGTTTACCAGAAATATAATGCCTTTTTATCTTAAAAATAAACTTTGGAAAATATTTTAATGCACATGTTAGTTGACACAAATCTGTTTATTTTAAGATTTATAAGTTTAGTTTAAATATAAGTTTAGTTTAAAGTTTAAGGATTAGGTTTTAGGTTTTCAAAATTTGCATCTATTCTTTTAGAAAACAACGTTAATAACTCTGAAATAATATTTAGTGGGCCGAAATATCGGAATAAGCCTAAGACTCTAGATGGCGTAAATGTTGGGCTAAGGACTAGAGTTGAATTAGAAGAAACAAAATATATAGACATGCCAAGATGGTGGCCTAATTAATTAATCTAGTAATATATAACCTTCTTTTTTTTAAAAAAAAAGTTTTATTATAAAATAAATATTTAAATTATTTAATTTTTTAAGTGCAATAAAATTGTATAATTTAAACATTTATTTTATATGTATATATTACAATTTAATATATTTTTTAATGTTTACATTTTAGTATTGTATATAATTATAAACTTAATTTTTATTTAACATAACAATAAAATAAAAGTGACAAACTACTTGAATAATCACTTAACTATCATGAGAAGATTCTATTTTGACCACTAATTTTTCAATTTTTTAAATCGGACAATTTAACTATTTATATGATACCAATTAAATCGTTTGACGTTAAGAGTTAATAAAAATGTTAACATGGCAATAAGATAAATTTTCATAATTACACTTTAGTTCTTATTATTTTTTACTGTTTATTTTATTTTTGAATGAAAAAAAGGGCATAAGCTATTACATCAAAGACCCTTTAAGCGGATATATGGGGACCCCATAAATCTTTATGAAGAATACTAGTGATGTCGAGACTCAGAGAATCAAAAGTGGAAAGGACTCCTAGAGGATCCGTGTCATATTTTGCCATGAAAATAACAGTCGTATTAGCTTTTCGTCGGATATACACAGACTTAATTGGCCAACCTGAACCGAGCAATGCAGAGATAGACCGTATCAGAGTATGATACAGCCCCAATCGAGCTAAGACCCGAAATAGTCGATACAGCCCCATCCGAATTTAAAAAAATATTAAGATTACATTAAATTCTACAATGCTTCCAACACAAAACAAGAAGGTAAGTTGTGAACCTGCAACAAAAAATGGGCAAAGAAATCTCAACATCATCAAGGTTATCTCCTACCGCTAGTTGATGAATAAAAAGAAGGCAGTTGTGGAAAGACCAAGGCACTGCTGCCAGAGCCGTCCTTGGGCCAGGGCAACAAGGGCGACGGCCCAGGGCCCACACTCAAATATTTTAGTTGGAGGCTTGGAGTAAGTTTAAGAAATTTTGAGGGCCCGCTACAATAATTTTTTATATATATATGAAACGTACAAATTGAGTAAAGCCTTTAAGGTTGGAAATTGGAATAAAGTTGGCTGCATGAGACCCACATCATTATTATTATTTTTGGATAATTTATTATTAACTTTTTTATAATCGTTTGAACTTTAAACCATTGTTTTTTAAAAAAATTACAACTTAACCAAAATTACAACTTAACCAAAATTACAAGTAATCTAATATCATGCAATATACAATTAATTTTTATTTCCAAATAAGTAAAAAGGTACTGTTATTTTGTAATTAGTATAGGTTTTAGTAAGTTTTAGGGTAATTATTAAAGTTTTGATAATAATTTATTTTTTATTTTTAATAAGAACAAAAATTTTAAATAAACCTATAAATAATCCTTGCAATGTTCTTGTTCTTCACATCTCAAATTTTCCTCAATTTTCTCACTTTCTTAAAATTTAATTTTTTCAATATTTGTTATTAGAGGCCTAATTTTTTTCAATGCTTGTTATTATGGACATGCTCTTAAAATTTAATTTTTTTCCAATACTTGTTATTAGGAACAAAGATTTGAATAACGGTTCGCAGCCGCAACAATGACCATTATATATCAGTAGCGACATTGTCCGAAACCACGATTGCGGGATGTCCGCAATCGCGATAAATGCAACGTAGCCGAAAACGCGACTGCAATTGTAATTTAAATTTTTAATTAGGGGCCCAATTTTTATTCACCCTAGGGCTACCAAAATCTCAGAAACGGGACTGACTTTTACTACCATTTCCCTCATATCCACAACATATTAGAACTGAATTAAATAATTTATCCCTCATATACTCGCTCCTTAATGTGGCTTCTAGAGCGATATTAACGTTCCTTCCATTGCTCAAAACTTAAAAGGATTTTTTTTACAATGATATCTAAATTTTATTAATCATTGTGAAAAATAATACAATATAATGCACTAAAAAGAAAAAAAAAATCATTAAAAGTCTCTTACAATAGTGCAAAGAAAAACAAACACTTTATTAAAATGTAGCTGGTAGAAAAATACATGTAATTAGTTAGATATAAATTTAATAATGTTGTTGGGCCAATTGTTAACCAGTTTGGGTTGTTGAGTCAGTTAACAAATTTTTGGTATTGGGCTATATAAGTCACTCAAATATAACAAGTTAGGTACACTTTTTTGGGCTTATTTAGGGAAATAACATCCTTAAAATAAAGATTTTCAAGATTCCTCCAATATTATTTACGGGAATGAGGTGATTGCTACAGTAAAACTACCTGTCATAATTTGCAGGTGGCGTTACTATGAGTTTAACATTTTTTAATTCTAAGACAACATATATAGGTGGCGTCATCATTATTTTAATATTTTTTAAAATCTTTTAAATGTATACATCTATAAGTGCCGTTAAGTGGCAATTTTTTTTAATTTTATTTCGCCACCTGCAGGTTACAACATCTATTTAAAATTTACCGGTTCCAACAATTTTTACCGTCTATTAATGGTCTCCAGTAGGGCGACAAGCTTTTATGCCAGGTGCAGGTAGTGTTAGTTATTGAAGCATGGCCTCCAGCTGGTCGCCATTTGCAGGTGGCGTCATGACTTTGAATGCATGACCTCCAGCTGGCGTCTACAAAGGGGGTAAGTGGCGTTTGAAATTGATTTTTTTATATAAACAACTTAGGGGGTAAAGGGTTATTATTTGAGAAAAAATATTGAGACAGTTTGAGGTGAAAATTTTAATGAAATATTTTAAAAATATATTCGAAAAGGTAAAATATTTTGAAGTATATTTGAAGATATATTCGCAGAGATAAAATATTTTGAAGTATATTTGAAGATATATTCGAAGAGTAAGTTTATTGTATATTGTTGTTGTTGTTAATATTTTGTAATTTTTTTAATAATTGTTTTAAGTTTTGTTATTTTTTTAGGAAATTTTATCTTATTTTTAAAGAAATATTCAGATTTGGTTGTAGACCTTCTCGGTTTCTCACAAGTAAGTAATTTGTTTTATTTAATAAAATTTTTAATTAGTTGAAGTTGTCATTTATATATATGTTAGTGTTAGTAATGGTTTGACTTATAAAATAGAATGAATAATATGACAATTCTATATATACAAGATTTTTAGATTTTGTTCAATGTAATGTCATTAATTAATTATAACATTCATTTAGGTGCTAATAATAATAAATATGGTTGAGCAAGTATATTTGGCCGGTTAACCAAGCTGTTCATTTTTGTTCCCCTTTCTGTCCTCTCTAGGTAGGATTAGATTTAAGTTTTGTCAAATAATAATAATAATAATAATAATAATAATAATAATAATAATAAATATGGCAGTTGTTTTTTAACAACATTAAACAATAGTACTAATTGTAATATATTTATTAATTAGTTATTTGGAATATAAATTTTAAATAATGTAAATAAATTAAAAAAAATAGAATAAATTCAATAATTTAAGTATTAAAGTTTTAAAATATGTAAGATAAATTTTGAAGATATTATAAAAATTCGTAATAGATTTAAAATTTTAAAATATTGAAGATTAATCTAAATCCCTAACCAACTTTCACTTATTTTCTTACACTCCACCGTTGGTCATCTACTTCAGCACCACACGACGTCATTCTCACGTGATATCATTCGCCAAAGTCTTTTTTCTTCTTCCGCAGCTTCTATTCGAATCTGCTCTTTCCTAGACCTTCCTATGCCATTTGTTTCGAGATTCTCTTTTCTATAGCTTCGCTTTCCTTCTTCGTCTTTATCTATTCACAAAAATCGATTGAATTTGTTGATCATCGTGGGCAATTCATCAGTGGTCAATGATTAATGTTGGTCATTGCTTTGTAAGAAGTCATCATATCATCTCCAGCGGTCTTTATATATGAAATCATTGTCGTCGTCACCATCGCGTTATTCTTCCATGTCTTTATTGACTACATATTCTCACTCTTTCTTGCTCACGATATTTGAAATTTCAGAATAACTGATGCTTAATACTTTCTTTGCTTCTGATTTGTTGTATGGAACTGAGTGATTTTAAAAATGTTTATAAGTCCAAACAACTTGAAAATGTGTTTGATAAATTTTATAAGGCTTTGGAATATTTTAAAATGTCTTTAAACTAGCCAAACTTGAGATTTTCAAGTAACAGTATTGTCATATCCCAAAAACCGGTCTAGTAGAAATTAGGTTCAAAATTTTTTATTCGGTTTATTATTATTTTATGGAGTAAGTAAAAATTTATTATTTTTTATGTAGTAAGTAAAAATTTATTATTTTTTATGTAGTAAGTAAAAATTTATTATTATTTTATGTAGTAAGTAAAATTTATTATTATTATATGGGGTAAGTAAAATTATTATTATTATTTTATTAAAAAAAAGGGTGTTTGCCGGCCAAGTTTTAGTATAAATAGGGGGAGGGAATTGTTTGAATTCACAGCAAAAATTGAAGAAAAAAAAATTAGTAAGATACGATCCAATTTTTGATTGGTAGTCCGATATTTTCGATATAGTAATATCGAATTTCTGCCGACGACGGGGTAAGCTCAAATCTCTAGTTAGTTTACGTTTCGGTATCAAGTTTGATTAATATTTATATATATATTCGATACTGTCTTATTATTTTAATTAATTTTTATCGTAGTACACGAGGTCGATTCAGAACAACCTTCAAGCCCAATAAATAAAAATAAAGCATCGATCTGTCAAGGTGAGTGTAGATGCATTTGTCTCGGGTGACACGGTGTCATTTCCGATCTCTGTTTCTTTGTTCTGATATATGAGTATAGTCGTGTCAGGGGTAGGCTCGGTGCCGCTCCGTTACATTAATTATGAATTTATCTGCATCTGGTAAGTACCCTGCATTATTTGGATATGCTCAAAAATGATTATGATATGCTACATGTATATGAAAATAATATGAAATGCTATCTGATATGGAGCTATGGCTCATCTTGCCATTTACTATGATATGATATGAAAATCATGAAATATATGAATTTGTGTGTATTTATGGACGTTGGATACAATTGGCATGCCATAGGAATATTCGAGCTCACCATGTAAGGGAGGACTACGGTCCAGGGCTACGGCCTATATGTGGGAGATAAAAGGATGGAAGTGTAAGGGATACATGGAGCTACGGCTCAGGGCTACGGCTCATTTATGATTTATGATATGGTGTACAGGGAATCCGCGTATCCAATGGTACCAATATAATATGTGTTCGATATGTTATACCATGACATGTTTATGATAAGATATATGATTATATTATGTTATGTTAGTGATATGGATATCTGATCATGTTATGCTTATACTGATATAGAAGCATGCAAATAAGTTAGATTAAATTTATATTTAATCATGACATTCATATTATTGTCAATTTACTATCATGACTACCTCACTAGGCTATGTAAGCCTAACATACGTGTCTCATGCATTTTCAGGACCCTGATAGATTTCCAACCTTTGATCGTGTGGTGCAGTTGCAAGTCACATCTCTACCATATATGTATGATATCTTTCATGAACTCCTAGTAAAGTGGCATATGATCCAACTTTTGTATAAATTGTGTTGTGTAATTTAATAATGTGGTTTTATTTTAGAAATCTAGAAAAGTCCTATTAAATAAATGTTGGAACAATAATAATGATAGATACGAATAATTTTCTAATAAAAATGATTAGAAAAGACTCTAAGATTTTTGTGAGTTGTTAGGCTCATTTAAATTTGTAAATAATTTTAGTAAGATAATAAAAAGAAATAGATTTGAATATTTTACAAAATAGTCACTAAATATTGCATCGTCTAATCAGGTTGATAAATGACCTCCGATAGTAATGAGGTTTTACAGGCTAATAACTAGTAAGTTTATTTTCAGTATATTTTCACGAATTTCAGATAAAGACCTTTAATTTGTGAAAATTACAATTTAGTCCCTAAAGTTTGAAAAAGTTTAAAATTGACCCTAATTGAGTAAGTTGTTAATAAGTTGAGTGTTAAGTCTTAAAAGAGATTAACAAAATACGCTAAAATGATTTTTGAACTTTGGATTTATATCTCCGATCTCCGTTATGTTTTTCGGTAGCGCTCTCCGACCCGGTTCTCTACCAGGCCGGGAAGGGGGTGTTACATTTGTGGTATCAGAGCTAGAGTTTAGTCGATTCTAGGACTAATCAGGCATTCGTTAACAAGTCTATGTTTCATATGCCACTTAGGAGTTGATTAAATATGTATTTTGTGACTTGCAACTTACACGATTTAATTCTTATGTGTGTCTAGACCCAAAATGACCGCTCCTACTATTAGGAAAGAAACAAATGAGCCCGATCATGATTCCTCTTCCACTCGAGGGGAAAATGTGAGGCCAGAACCAAGTACCGAACAAGTGGCTCAGAATGATCCACCTCATCTTCCACCTATGTTGTCGGCTCAACAAGACTATTTGATGTCTATGGCCGACATGATAAAACAAGTAGTGGTGTCTCTTCGACAAGAAGCACCTTCCTCATCTGCTGAAGCTGCTCAGCAGATCTCTCGAGCTCCAATAGATAAGCTAAAACGTTATCAAGTTTATACATTTACTGGCCAAGATCTGGATAATCCTGAAATCGCAGAATATTGGCTAGAAAATACTTTGAAAGTAATCAACAAGCAACTAAAGTGCCCCGAGGAGCATAAGTTGGAGTGTGCCTTAGCCCTGATTGCAGATGAAGCACAAAGCTGGTGGCACACTGTAACTCTCACTGTACCCGAACATAAAGTAACCTGGGAATTTTTCCTCCAGGAGTTTCGTAAAAAGTATATTAGTGAGCATTACCTCGCTGAAAGACGTAAAAAGTTCCTCCATTTGAAGCAAGGAGGAAGGCCAGTAGAACAGTACATTCATGACTTCTGCAAGTACGCTAGATATGGTACTGATATCATCCACACTGAAAAAGAAAAATGTAGAATGTTCATAGATGGCCTCTGCGATGAATTACGTCCTCTTTTTGTTGCTCTGGAAATCGAGGATTTTCAAATTCTGGTGAATCGAGCCATTGCAACTGAAGCTTCTCAAAGAGCCTCGGAAAGAAGGAAGGGAAACCAAGCTCGGCCTGATAAAAGATTCCGAGAAGATTCTAAACCTCCTCTATCTCAAAAAAGAGGAAGACAGTGGGACCAAAGGTCATCTGCCAATCAACAGCTACCTAACTCTAATTATGTCTCTCAATTTCCATCTGGTGGGACCACTGTTACGCGTACAACCTCAATAAACAGTACAGGAGGCTCTGCCAAAAGTTCTCAGATCCCTCTGTGTATTTTTTGTCAAAAGAGACATTTGGGACAGTGCCGTAAACAGTCAGGTTCTTGTTACCTGTGCGGAGAATCTGGTCATTTCATCCGACAATGCCCCCAAAATCCACAAGCCCCTACCTCTATAGCCTCTCATAACGTTCCAGTAAAAGGGAGGGGATTAAATCAAGCACCGTCTGGTTCTTCCGGAAGGCCCCATAACAATAATGCTCCTTCAGGAAGCCGAAATCCAAAGACCTCAGCCCAGATGTACCACGTTCGAGGACGCGAACAAGAAGACGACCCTGATGTTGTTGCAGGTATGGTGGAGTTAGGTTCTGAATTTGTTTATGCTTTGATAGATCCAGGCTCCACGCATTCCTTTATTAGTGAACCTTTGATTGAAAAATATGCCTTAAAATATGATCATGTTGCTTCTGAAATACTTGTGTCAAACCCATTAGGAGATAGTGTAGCAATCCAAAAGATCTGTAGATCTTGTCCCCTAAAAATCCAAGGAATTCCTTTTCCGGCCAATTTGATGGTCTTACCCTTTAATGAGTTCGACCTTATCCTTGGTCTAGATTGGCTAGCTGAACATCAAGCATGGGTAGATTGTTCTAAAAAGAAATTATATCTCCGTGGTCTAGGTAGAGAAAGCATCACCTTGATGAAATCTAAATGTCAGAGTAGTCTTATGTGTGCCTTAGAATCTACGAAGGAACTAAAACCTGAAGATATACTCATAATAAGAGATTTTCCTGACGTATTCCCTGAAGAACTTCCGGGACTCCCTCCTATACGTGAAGTTGAGTTTGGGATAGAAGTTCAACCTGGAACTACTCCAATTTCTATCGCTCCATACAGGATGGCTCCAATGGAGTTAAAAGAATTGAAGGCCCAAATCCAAGACCTTGAAAGTAAGGGGTTTATTCGACCAAGTTCCTCACCCTGGGGAGCACCGGTTTTATTTGTGAAGAAGAAAGATGGATCGATGCGCTTATGCATCGACTATCGACAACTGAATAAAGTAACAATAAAAAATAAGTACCCACTTCCTAGAATAGACGACCTATTTGATCAACTAAAGGGTGCTTCTGTCTTTTCTAAGATAGACCTCCGATCTGGTTACTATCAAATGCTCGTGAAGGAACCAGATGTTTCAAAAACAGCTTTCCGAACCAGATATGGTCATTACGAATTCTTGGTGATGCCTTTTGGGCTCACCAATGCTCCTGCAGCCTTTATGGATTTGATGAACCGAATATTTCGACCTTATCTTGATAAATTTGTCGTTGTCTTCATAGACGACATTTTGATCTATTCGAAAGATTCTGTTACTCACGAAGAACATCTTCGGATTGTACTCCAAACCCTCCGTGAAAAACAGCTTTATGCCAAATTTAATAAATGCGAGTTTTGGCTGACTGAAGTATCTTTTCTCGGTCATGTGATATCTTCCGCGGGAATTCAAGTGGACCCAAAGAAGATTCAAGCCATTCTCGAATGGATACCCCCGAAGAACGTGGGAGAAATTCGTAGCTTCCTGGGTCTTGCAGGATACTACCGTAGATTCGTTAAGGGGTTCTCCTTGATTGCTTCACCCCTAACGAAGCTTCTCCGCAAAGACATTCCTTTCAGGTGGACAGTGGACCAACAACGGAGTTTTGATCAACTTAAACAAATCCTCACCCACGCTCCTGTCCTAGTACAACCGGAGCCAGGAAAAGATTTCACAGTATACAGTGATGCATCCCATCAAGGATTGGGCTGTGTCTTGATGCAAGAAGGTAAAGTTATAGCCTATGCCTCACGTCAACTCAAACCGCATGAGCTTAACTATCCAACTCATGACCTTGAGCTAGCAGCGGTTGTGTTCGCACTAAAGATCTGGCGACATTACCTCTATGGTGAAAAGTGTTATCTTTTTACTGACCACAAAAGCCTGAAATACCTTTTGACCCAAAAAGAATTAAACCTTCGTCAACGTCGTTGGATGGAGCTTTTGAAAGATTATGATTTGGTAATTGATTACCATCCCGGTAAAGCAAATGTGGTGGCGGACGCTCTTAGCCGGAAGCCCACTTCTTCTCCTAGATGTTTAAACGCTCACTTTCAGCTCATGAAGCGTGGCAAGTTATTAGCCGAGCTCAGGGTACAATCGACCATTGTGTCCCTGATTAAAGCACTTCAAGAAGATGATGAGGAGTTGCAACCTATCTTAGTCCGAATCAAGGATGAACCGGACCCTGATTTTGCCATAAATTCTGACGGCTTGTTATGCTTTCGTAATCGTATATGTGTTCCAAACAATGATGATCTTCGGAACCAGATCCTGCGTGAAGCACATGCTAGCCCTTTTTCTATTCACCCCGGAGCTGTTAAGATGTACAAGGATCTAAAAGAGATCTACTGGTGGTCAGGTATGAAAAGTAAAATCACAGATTTTGTAGCAAGGTGCTTGACTTGTCAACGGGTTAAAGCCGAACATAAAGTACCGACGGGACTTCTTCAACCCATTGAGCTGCCACAGTGGAAGTGGGAACGTATCACTATGGATTTTGTAAGCGGATTACCCCCGACTCTAAAGAAAAACAACGCAATCTGGGTCATCGTAGATCGATTTACCAAGTCAGCTCACTTTCTTCCTGTAAGAATGGACTTCAGCTTATCCAAGCTAGCAGAGTTGTATATCAGTGAAGTTATACGCTTGCACGGAGTTCCAACATCAATAATTTCTGATCGAGACCCACGGTTTGCATCCCGATTTTGGAGAACCTTGCATGAGGCACTGGGAACTAGAGTACATCTCAGTACTGCATTCCATCCCCAAACCGATGGCCAATCTGAAAGGGTTATTCAGGTAACCTCGTTAGTTTCTTTCTTTAAACATAAGCTAGGTATCCTATATCAATTACGATCTTCCTTGTAGATTCTGGAAGATATGCTCCGAGCCTGCATTATTGATTTTTGGAAAAATTGGGAGAAATCCCTACCCTTAGTAGAATTTTCCTACAACAATAGCTATCAGTCGTCTATTCAGATGGCTCCTTTTGAAGCATTGTATGGCAGAAAATGTAGAACTCCTCTGTGTTGGTCCGAACTCGGTGAAAACAAGGTGTTGGGACCACAGTTGCTCAGAGAAACAGAAGAAAAAGTTCAAATCATTCACTCTCGATTGAAACAAGCTTTTGATAGGCAGAAAGCCTACGCTGATCTGAAACGAAGAGACATTCAGCATAATGTGGGAGACAAAGTCTTTCTTAAAGTCTCTCCATGGAAGAAAGTATTTCGTTTTGGAAAGAGGGGAAAACTCAGTCCTCGTTTCATTGGACCTTTTGAAATTACTGAAAGAATTGGCCCAGTAGCTTATCGACTTGCACTTCCTAGCGAGTTCGATAAAATCCACAATGTCTTCCACGTGTCAATGCTCAGAAAGTACAGATCCAATCCATCTCATATCTTAGAGCCGGAAGAATTGGAGCTGAATCCTAACTTATCTTACGAAGAGGAACCAATTCAGATTCTGGATAGAGAAATCAAAAGACTAAGAAACAAAAATGTTGCATTGGTTAAAGTTTTGTGGAGAAATCACAAGAGGGAAGAGGCAACATGGGAACCTGAGGACACGATGAAAAAGCAATATCCTCATCTGTTCGATTCAGGTAAAAAAATTCGAGGACGAATTTTCTTAAGGGGGGGTGAGTTGTCATATCCCAAAAACCGGTCTAGTAGAAATTAGGTTCAAAATTTTTTATTCGGTTTATTATTATTTTATGGAGTAAGTAAAAATTTATTATTTTTTATGTAGTAAGTAAAAATTTATTATTTTTTATGTAGTAAGTAAAAATTTATTATTATTTTATGTAGTAAGTAAAATTTATTATTATTTTATGTAGTAAGTAAAATTTATTATTATTATATGGGGTAAGTAAAATTATTATTATTATTTTATTAAAAAAAAAGGGTGTTTGCCGGCCAAGTTTTAGTATAAATAGGGGGAGGGAATTGTTTGAATTCACAGCAAAAATTGAAGAAAAAAAAATTAGTAAGATACGATCCAATTTTTGATTGGTAGTCCGATATTTTCGATATAGTAATATCGAATTTCTGCCGACGACGGGGTAAGCTCAAATCTCTAGTTAGTTTACGTTTCGGTATCAAGTTTGATTAATATTTATATATATATTCGATACTGTCTTATTATTTTAATTAATTTTTATCGTAGTACACGAGGTCGATTCAGAACAACCTTCAAGCCCAATAAATAAAAATAAAGCACCGATCTGTCAAGGTGAGTGTAGATGCATTTGTCTCGGGTGACACGGTGTCATTTCCGATCTCTGTTTCTTTGTTCTGATATATGAGTATAGTCGTGTCAGGGGTAGGCTCGGTGCCGCTCCGTTACATTAATTATGAATTTATCTGCATCTGGTAAGTACCCTGCATTATTTGGATATGCTCAAAAATGATTATGATATGCTACATGTATATGAAAATAATATGAAATGCTATCTGATATGGAGCTATGGCTCATCTTGCCATTTACTATGATATGATATGAAAATCATGAAATATATGAATTTGTGTGTATTTATGGACGTTGGATACAATTGGCATGCCATAGGAATATTCGAGCTCACCATGTAAGGGAGGACTACGGTCCAGGGCTACGGCCTATATGTGGGAGATAAAAGGATGGAAGTGTAAGGGATACATGGAGCTACGGCTCAGGGCTACGGCTCATTTATGATTTATGATATGGTGTACAGGGAATCCGCGTATCCAATGGTACCAATATAATATGTGTTCGATATGTTATACCATGACATGTTTATGATAAGATATATGATTATATTATGTTATGTTAGTGATATGGATATCTGATCATGTTATGCTTATACTGATATAGAAGCATGCAAATAAGTTAGATTAAATTTATATTTAATCATGACATTCATATTATTGTCAATTTACTATCATGACTACCTCACTAGGCTATGTAAGCCTAACATACGTGTCTCATGCATTTTCAGGACCCTGATAGATTTCCAACCTTTGATCGTGTGGTGCAGTTGCAAGTCACATCTCTACCATATATGTATGATATCTTTCATGAACTCCTAGTAAAGTGGCATATGATCCAACTTTTGTATAAATTGTGTTGTGTAATTTAATAATGTGGTTTTATTTTAGAAATCTAGAAAAGTCCTATTAAATAAATGTTGGAACAATAATAATGATAGATACGAATAATTTTCTAATAAAAATGATTAGAAAAGACTCTAAGATTTTTGTGAGTTGTTAGGCTCATTTAAATTTGTAAATAATTTTAGTAAGATAATAAAAAGAAATAGATTTGAATATTTTACAAAATAGTCACTAAATATTGCATCGTCTAATCAGGTTGATAAATGACCTCCGATAGTAATGAGGTTTTACAGGCTAATAACTAGTAAGTTTATTTTCAGTATATTTTCACGAATTTCAGATAAAGACCTTTAATTTGTGAAAATTACAATTTAGTCCCTAAAGTTTGAAAAAGTTTAAAATTGACCCCAATTGAGTAAGTTGTTAATAAGTTGAGTGTTAAGTCTTAAAAGAGATTAACAAAATACGCTAAAATGATTTTTGAACTTTGGATTTATATCTCCGATCTCCGTTATGTTTTTCGGTAGTGCTCTCCGACCCGGTTCTCTACCAGGCCGGGAAGGGGGTGTTACAAGTATTGATACGGTATACACCGTATCGATACACTTTAGGGTTTCAAGCTACAAGAAAATTCCAATAGTCAAAACCCATACCGATACGGATTGTTCGTATCGATACGGAGCAGATTCGTACCGATTTGCTTTGTAGCGTACCGATACGGTTTTAACTACCCCAACGGCTAGTTTCCCAATGGTCATTTGAATTGCAGGCCGTACCAATACGCTCACAAGCGTATCGATACGCATCAACTGAGAAGAGGTTAACGACTAGTTCTGAAAAAGGGCGTAGCGATACGTCTACCCGCATATCGATACAGACAGCTCCAGAACTACATTTATTGCGGGAAATAAAGGCCCTAACGGCTCCAATTCAATCCCAACATCTAACTGCTAGGAACTCAATTGGGAATATATAAGGGACCTCCAAGCATTTATGCAACACTAATGGTTCATTGTCAACAACATTATGATGCAAAAATTGTCTTAGTACGCAATTTGTCAAATTTCTTGTATAGAGAACACTTGTGAGCTTAATTGTAAATGTATGCTCAAGTGTGTTAGGATTTGGGTGAGTACTTAAGAGTGAAAACATACACCTAGTGAGAGGGATTTCGTTTGCTTTGAATTTTCTTTGTAAAAGAATGTTTGATCAAGCTTTGGGTTAGAAAGCTTTGGGTTAGAAAGCTTTGATCGGTTTGTAACGGTTTCCTCCTAATCTTAGAAAAGAGGAAGAATTCTTATTGAATTGGTTAAAATCCTTGGTGGGAGTTAAGAAGTGGATGTAGGCTTTGGTTAGAAAGTCGAACCACTCTAAATCTTGTGTCAAATTCTTTCATCTTTTGCTTCTACCACAATCACCCAAAAACATCATTTCTCCACCACTTGGCAAGCATTTCAGTTGTGATTATCGAGCCTATCAATTGGTATCAGAGCGAGAATCAATCGAGAAGTTTTAACCACCTATTAAAATGATCCGAAAGCTCGATCAACAAACAAGTCAACCGGTGATAAATGACGCAATCAATCGACAAGCCACCATTCTTCAACAGTGAGCATTATGTCTATTGGAAGAATAGGATGATGTACTTCATCAAGGCCAAGGACTACCGTCTATGAGGTCTTGTTGGAGATGGACCGTTCGTGTCTCAAAGAAGGAAGGCAGATTTGAATGCCAACGACAAGAAGATGATGAAGCTTAATTGCAAGGCGTTGCACTTTCTCTTTTGTACTTTTAGTCTGGATGTAGATGCAAACACGTCTTCTTGTGAAAGTGCCAAGGAAGTACGTGACATGCTTGAAGTCACATAGGAGGGAACAAACTTCAAGATGGACCCATAAAAAGACATCAAGAGCATGTCTACACCCATGAAATGATGTCTACACAATCATCAACAAACTTAAAGGTTTTGGAGAGGAGATTTCGAAAGACAAGCTCGTTCGAAAGTTGATTTATTCACTTCCCGAATCATGGGAAGGCAAGACGACGACTATCATCGGAGCCAAGAACCTAAAGGAACTCAAACTTGATGAGCTAACTGGGTCTCTTCTTACCCATGAAATGATGTCTACACCCTTGAAAAGGGAGAAGGAGAAGAAAATCAAAGAGCAAGGCATTGATGTTAATTTCATTGCTCTCAATTCCTCCAAATGCCAACATAAAGAATCAAGCGAGGAGGAAAGTGAAAATGAAGAGATAATTCATCTCTTCAAGAAATGCGCTCGATTCATGAAGAGTAAAATGGAAGAATCCAAGCATGAATCGAATAAGAAGAAGAGGGCAAGCTCTTCAAGCCATAAGAAGAAGGCATATGTGACTACTTAGAGTGATGATGACTCCACCGATAATGAACAAGCCAACATTTGCCTTATGGCCATCCAAGAAGATTAAAGGGTAACTTCTAATTAATCTACTTCAACTTCTTATTCTTTTGATGAATTACGAGATGTCTATGATGATTTGGTTTTAGAGTTTAAAAATCACATTTTTAAAAACAAGAAAGTGGTTTCAAATTTGAAAATTTAAAATGATTTGATTTCTAAAACCAAAATTGAACTTGAAGCAAAACTCAATGAGTTTGAACAAAATGTGTTGATTTATAAAATTTGCTTCATAAAGTTTAAAAGGAAAAAGAATTGATTTTCAAAGAGCTTGAAAAGAAAACCAATTTTGGAAAATCAATTTTTTATCAAAGATAAGCTAGTACCCCTAGAATTTTAAAATGGTAAATGTTTTAGAAGTATTTGGTCCCAAAAGGACTAACTACTTCAACTAAAAAGGATGAGATTGAAAAATAGATTCTTAAGGGGACTAAATTATGTGCTACTAACGCTTATGGATCCAAAGTAATTTGGATACCAAAAATTACTGTATTGTCTTGTTTTAGTTGTGATGGAGATTGTTCAATAAAGTAAAACATTGAGGGGGAGCTCCATACACACAAAGAATATCACTTGAAGAAAGAAGACTACACATCCTCCCTTTGGTTCAAGTGGTGGAATTAATTTAGTTAAATTTATTTGCTTTTTTATTTGATTTATTTACTTTAATTCAACATATAATCATATTTGTTGGACTAACCATTTGATGATGCTTTGAGTAAGAGGTAGCCAATTTAAAACCAAAATCCTTGTTTTTTTTAAAATCTTTTAAACCTCCATTGTTATTTTGAGCTTAAAGTCATTTAATTTCTTTCTGATATAACAAAAAGAGAGAGAAGTAGTTTGAAAAATTGATTTTTCAAGTGAATAAGGGGGAGCTTTAACTATATTTCACTTTTAAAATCTCTTATTCAAAATTTTAAATACTAAGGGGGGAATCACAAATAATTTTTCAAGTTGGTTTTATTATATCAAAATGGGGCGATTGTTGAGATGTTTGTTTTGATATAATAATAGAAAAAATGTTTTAGACTAAATTGAAAAGATTTCAAAAATGTTTATAAGTCCAAAAAACTTGAAAATGTGTTTGATGGATTTTATAAGGCTTTGGAATATTTTAAAATGTCTTTAAAGTAGCCAAACCTGAGTTTTTCAAGTAACTGTACCGATACGGTATACGTTGTATCGATACGCTTTAGGGTTTCAAGCTACAAGAAAATTCTAGTAGCCAAATCTCGTACCGATATGGTTTGTTCGTATCGATACGGAGCAGAGTCGTACCGATACACTTTGTAGCGTACCAATACGGTTTTAACTACCTCCAACGGCTAATTTTCGAACGGTCATTTGAATTGCAAGCCGTACTTATACACTCCCAAGCATATCGATACGCATCAGCTGAGAAGAGGTCAACGGCTAGTTCTTAAGAAGGGCGTACCGATACAGCTACTCGTGTATCGATACAGACAACTCCAGAACTGCATTTATTGCGGGAAATAAAGGCCCCAACGGCTCCAAATCAATCTCAACGGTCTCCAACTGCTAGGAACTCAATTGAGAATATATAAGGGACCTCCAAGCATTTATGCAACACTAATGATTCGTTGTCAACAACATTATGATGCAAAAATTGTCTTAGTACTCAATTTATCAAATTTCTTGTATAGACAACACTTGTGAGCTTAATTGTAAATTTATGCTCAAGTGTATTAGGATTTGAGTGAGTGCTTAAGAGGGCAAACATACACCTAGTGAGAAGGATTTCGTCTGCTTTGAATTTTCTTTGTAAAAGAGTGTTTGATCAAGCTTTGGGTTAGAAAGCTTTGATCGGTTTGTAACGGTTTCCTCCTAATCCTAGAAAAAAGGGAAAAATTCTTAGTGAATTGGTTGAAATCCTTGGTGGGGAGCTAAGGTAGTGCATATAGGCTTTGGTTAGAAAGCCTAACCACTCTAAATCTTGTGTCAAATTCTTTCATCTTTTGCTTCCACCACAATCACCCAAAAACACCACTTCTCCGCCACTTGGCAATCATTTCGGTTGTGATTATCGAGCTTAACATTAGCTATTGGAATTTGTGATATGCACATTGTATGCTCATCGAGAAATTTGATCATTGTGAACTATTGGGTTGGCTTCTGTTAGTTTTATGTTGGTTACTGATGACTATATATTCATTTGCTGGTTTTATTGTTCACCTTAGTCATTTGCCAGTTTCATCAATGGTCTTGGACACGGCTGTTTCAAAAAAATTAAGTCAACTCGGATTTTTTCTTATGGTTTTTGCTTTTTTCACAAGGGGTACTGAAACTTTGGTTTAACAAACCAAATTTGCATGGTAGGAAATCTATGGGGAATGTATAATGTTCTTTAACCAGACATAAGATGGTGTTTTCTTGCTCAAAAGAGGCTTTAGATTGCACTTAAGAGCTTGTAGCTTAACCGTCTTGTTCCCAACAAAAAAAGGGTTGAATAAGTGATGAAGAAAGACAATGAAGATAAAAGAAAATAGATCTATGAAGAAATTTCATATGAAAAAAAATTGTAGGACATAATTGTGAGTAAAGAGGAATAAAAGAAAGAAAAGTATTTTCGATTCTCTATAAACCACTAAGTAAGAAATGAGATTTTTTGTTTTGAAGGAATTTTAGATGAAAGGAGAAAGAAATGAAGATAAAGGTTTAAATTTTGTTCGTGTATCAGCCTTTATCAATTTTTGCATTTGTTAATCAATTTCAAGAATTTTAGTTCTCTGACTACCAGCTCGCAATCCAACTTATTCAATCAGTCAGCTCATGTATTCAACTCCTTGAAGAAGGTTGAAGAAGTTTAAAATTTTAAGAAAGCAGAGTGAATTTAGAATGTAGTTTGTAGAAAATTTTATGTAATTAGTTATTTGTTAGTATTGTTGAACAAATTGTTAACCCATTAGAGTTGTTGTGTAAGTTAACAAATTTCTAGTATTGGGCTAATATAAGCCACTCAAATGTAACGGGCCACATACACTATTTTAATTCATTTTATCTTTAGTGAAAATCTCATTTGATTTCGTATATTAGTTTATTTCTCTTAACTTTAATCTAATCTACATCTCTAACCCCCATTCACCTTTTTTCTTACACTCGATCGTCGGTCATCCACTTTGACCACCATATGACACTATTCTCACACTGTTAATCTCGCAAGCCACTAAAATAATATATTAATATCAATTAAAACTCTTACTCCCTTAATAGAAATGTTCTGAAAAATCGTCTTAAAGGAACCAGACTTTAGAAAAATTGAAACCATGCACAGAAAAACAATAGGAATCCTTGACACAACAAGATGAATAACATGGACACCTGCAGAAAAAAACTTGCACTTAAGAATTTCTTAACTAGATAGATGAGAGCGAGCAAGGCAAGACTAATAAACAAACGCAGTTTTAAATGAATATTTTAAATTAATAGAATAGAAATAAAAATATATTACTATATGAATTCAAATCATAAACCTCGATACTTCGACTAATGTCAAAATAAAATTTCATATCAATAATCAAATTATTTTTCACTCTATCTATAGTTTATTGACATTAATTTCTTATGGTGGAATATAGTTACTAGATTTTTATTTGTTCTTTATTATAGTATTTAATAAAAATTCAGATGATGTTATCTTGTTGATCTATCTCTGTTTTGAGTTTTTTGACTGAATATTGATAGATGTTTTCAATTATTGAAGGTTTGTCAACAAGTCATCATTGTTATATGTATTTTTATGTTTGTATTGATGGTGTTTATCCTTCATCGCCAAAGCGGTGTTTGTTTGTATATATAATTTGTCGAAGTTGTTTGGTTGTGTTTTTTAAGCATTTACGTATTTGATCTTATTTTATTTTTAAGGGGTTAATTTGTGCACTATGATGATTTTAGGAAAAATATTCCAATTAATCTATTGCTATTTTGTAGATTCTTCTTGAAATTTTAATGTATTTTCTCTTTATTAAATAAAACTAGTAGCTATCCATTTTGATGCGTTATTTGTGTTTATAAAATTATAATAATAGACAAGATAATTTAATCCATTCATCCTTTGATTTTGTGTTTCCTCATAAAATGTGAACAATTAATTGTGTAAAGCAATAATTTTATTTTGATTTAGTTGTTTTGATATGACACGTTTCTTCTATTCCGGGGAGTTATTTGTGATATTTGTGTTTTTAAGGTAATTTCAATGGCTCTTGAATTGATGAAGAAGATGATGATAGGAAGAAGAAATTAGGGATTAAATTAATAGAACATTGAAATGTCGAGGGTAATTTTTTTGAGTTATGACAAAATTAAAAAATGTAAAAATTGAGGACTAATTTTTTCATTGTACCAATTTTATTAGCTGTCATATCATTTTTCGATAAAATTTTAACGACAAAGGATCTATTTGTTAGTTGTTTGAAGTCATATGACCTTTTAATAATTTTTCATAGTTAAGAGACTCAACAGAAAATATCTTACAGTCAGAGGATTTTTTATTCCATGTCATTGAAATAAAGAAAAAACTTTCAGATTTGATTCCATGTCAATTAAGCTTTTTTTCTAATCTTCCAAAAACATTTTAATGAAAATATTGAAAACATCTTTTATGTTTTTATATTTTCACTCATTTTTATTTTATTTTTTTAGAATTCATTCTTTGATTTTACAAATAACCACGTTTACTCCAATGTTTTTTTTTTTTAAGAAAACGATAATGATAATGGTGTCTATTTTCTAGAACCAAATAGACCTTAAATCTCTAATCTTAACACCTTAAATCCTAAATCATAAACCCTAAGCTCTAACCCTAAATCTTAAATTATAAACTCTAAATTAAATCTATAAATCCTAAATTATACAAGCACATATAGACTAAATTTTACCCAAACTTATGTAGCAAAGTTTTTCCCTAGATAAAATATCAATTTTTATATAAAAATTATATAAATTTGACAATTTGGACTTCTTGTAGCAGATATCCTGAAAGCAAGATCCATTAGGCAGTAGTGAACCCTATCACTAGAGGCCCAATTTATTGAAAGCTAATTAGTTGGTTCAAGATAAACCATTGAAACGAATTGGATTTTGCTTTTTTTAAGTTTAGAGTGAATGTTGGATACTTGGACAAAGAAGCCCAAAACCTTAAAAAAGTGGTGAAGTGCAAAGAATGACCTGACCCCTACAATAATCTGGGAATGTCCGCTGTAAGAACACAGTGCTGGTTTAGAGGAATCATGGTAAGAAGTAGTATTATCGAAAAAAAGCTTTCGTCTTTTGGAGAAATGAGGAAACAATGAGGGGGGTTTTCTTTAATTTTTATAAGGCATCCGTTGATCATAGCTAATGGGGATTTAGGTTTGTGTGAGTGATACATAGGCACGTGATAAGAATTAAGATGATGTGGACAAGTAGTTATGTTAGAGGGAGTAAACCTATAATGAATTTATATAATTTTAAGGGAAAAAATAATTTTTTAATAAAAAATATATAAAACATTTTAAAAAATTAAAATTTATATACGAATTTTAAATTTTCAAGAGCGACCGGCCACTCCGACCTCTCTCAATACATCCCAGGTTGCGGGAAACCTTTCCATCCGGACAATTACTCCAATAATCATGATATGCTTCAAGGGTAATAGCCTAATGTTATATTTTCAGCTTATGAATTCATCTCCATCACAAACAAAGCTCGGTGGGTCCACTCTAACCTCTCAATTTCAAAGGCCTTAGGGTAGGGGGACCAATCCATAGCATATTAATCTCATTAACTTTGCCAAGTCTCCCCTACGGCCTAAAACCATAGAAATGCATGTATTTGTGGAAGTACATTTTAAATTATCACTACTAATATTATATCCTTCTCATCAAGGTTTTAGTTATGTAATTTGAGATTTAGAGTGGGTTCCAACACCCCCAACTAATTTTACACTATTTTGAAATGATAAGAAATTGTAATTTCTTTGATATATTTAATTGATAAAATATAATTATACATAATTCAGTTGGATTAATTAGTTTAGAATTTAAAAAAAAACAAGAGAAAATTGGCTAATTATGTGCCTAATTCCTATAAGAATTGAAAATCACAAGTAATGTACTCCAAATTCCAATTACACATAATTAAGAGCCATTAAGTTTGATTAATTGTATAGAGATATTTATATTTCCAAGGCAAATGCCGGGATTCGAGCCCGTTCAAGATAAGACAACATGAGCATCATTGGTCATTCAGCCAATTACTGTATCTCTAAGAGCCATTAATTTTAATTGTTACTTAAACATGTCGTACATTTATAATCGCAACCAATTACACCAAAAATTAATTAATGGTATTTTCAAACACACCCTTATTTTTTCTAATTTGTTTTAAGTTTGATTAAGTATAGAGATATTTTAATTGTTGTGTGAGTTTGAATCTTGGTATTTACATATCTTAAATTAATAAAAGTTGATAAAACTATGTCAAAATTAGAGAAGAATGATCAAATCTCAAATTTTAACATAGTAACAAAACTTAAACCTTAATTAAGTTATTTATCTAAATTTCAGAAAAATCGATGTTCATTTCTTAACAGCCCGGTTCATTTTTTAATCCCAGATTTTACATCTAAAAAATACGGATTTTTTTTTTTTTGTATGAATAGAAACAAGAAGGATGTGGTGAGAAAATAACTTACGAATAAGTAGTGTTTTTGATAAAAGGCTATGAGTCTATCTCCATGCCCATCCATTGCACTTAAAAAGTTTTCACCTAAAATGGACGTGGTGTCTCCTCTTGCCCTCCTTTTTGGTTGAGCCGAGCGGCTTTGGTTAGGGCTATACATATAGGGTAGGGCTCAACTGTGATTTATTCTAAACTGTGGGAGAGACAGACACCTTTCTCTATATCGGACAGGGACCCCTACATGTTGTGTTTTCAGCTATGAATATGAGATGGTCTCAGAAAGCTCTCGATAGTTTTCATTATGAATCTTGTTTCACATATTCCCCACCTCTGAGTCTTCATTGGAAACTAAACATGCATGTGATGGGTTCAAAGTGTATATGGAATTTGCATGTTCAAGATGAAGAAAAAGTCCCAAGTTTTCATACCACTAATATTCTAAGAAAATGTTCAAACCCCACTGAAAATCCAGTTTATATATCTTATGTATAGGGAGGTCTTCCCAGGTGAAATGCTTTTTGGCTTTGATGAAAAAACGCACTTGTCTTGGGCCCTGGGGAGTGTACAGTATAGCACCTTAATTTAAGGTTAAAAAACGACAAGTTTCGAAACGTGTCCAAACAATTTAAAATATTATATTTTTTTATAACATTTTAGGTTGGAGTTATTCAACAAGTTTTAAAACTTGGTTTTTTTAGGTTTGAAGTGTCGAAAAACAAAAAAAAAAAAACAAGTTAAAATGTTATAAAAATATATAACATTTTAAGTTGTGTGGACAAGTTTCAAAACATACTTTTTTAATCTTAAATTAAGTTGTTGTTACGCGTACTCACCCAATCTTGCAAATCTTATTTTACTTTTTCTTTCGCTTTCCGAAGGATGAGATTACATGAAAAGGAGCAGGTAGAAAACTACAAGTAATTATAGTCTTTTGCTAAATGAAATGGCTACGCTAAGCATTTACATTTGTCGCATTGAATGGAAAAGTTGGAATCAATATTACTGTAAAACATCTAATCTCTATGATAAAAACCTAGCCGAAATTAATTAAGTTTTAATTGTCTGAGTTTTCAATCGGGTCGACATTTGCGTACTGTATTCATAATGTCAAGATGCTAAAAAAAGAAACCAAGCGCCGTTCCAAAGTAAAAGATGGGAACACAATTACGGAGAGCCCCACATATCATTCAAATCTGCAATTAAAGCACAACTTTTTCTTTCGTCTCTTGGTGTTCCTATACGTTATAAGAGAACACAACTTAAATGAGTCATAAAAAAAACATAAAAGACAAAAAAATGACTCTTTTATTAGAGCAATTCAACACTCAACGTTTTATTTTGGGTTAAAATGATTCTTCTGTGGATGAAAACTGTCAGTCAATTGACGGTAAATGGCTTGAAATGAGGTGACAAACTTATATGGCAGTGCACGCTAACATAGAAGTATCATATAGACACTCGAAAAAACGTTACATCAATTAAAAAATAATTTTATAAAATTATATAAAATATAAAATAATTTTTCTGCTGACTTTAAGGGTGAGCGTTCGATCGAGACGAGTTGAGTCAAAAAAATTCGAGTTATTCGAGTTGACGCGTCATATTTTAGAACTCAAACTTTATTTGAATTTTTTTCGATTCGAGTTTATGAAATTCGAGTCGAGACGAGTTTTCGAATTATTATACAACTTTAATTGTAATTATTTATCATGTTATAGTATAGTTTGATTCCAATTTAATCTACTTTCTCTAATTATATAAGATATGCATATATATATTTCTTTATATTTTTTCATATGTGGCATATACTTCTTCATATTTTTTTATATCGATATATATATATATATATATATATATATATATATATATATATATATATATATATCAAGAAAAATTGAGGGACTCGACTCAAACTTAAAAATCAATCCACTAATGACTAAAATTTCGAGTTATTTGATTTTCCATTTTATAACTCAAATTTTATTTAAAAAAATTTGAGTCGAGTTTATGAAATTTTGAGTCGAGTCAAGAAGAGACGAGTCAGAAATTTCAATTTTTTTCGAGTCGAGTCGAGTTTTGCTCACCCCTAGCTAACTTATCATTATGTTAAGTCATTTCAAACTGTTTAGCGTCAGTTTTCTAACAATTTTCATCCGCGGAGAGGCCATTTTAATTCAAAATGAAACATTGAGGGTTGAATTGCTCTAAAACAGAATATGGGCCAAAGTGACAATTCAATCAAACGTTAAAGGTATTTTTTGATTTTATGCCTTAAAAAATTAGGTTTAAGGTTTATAATTATGGTTCAAAATTAAAGATTTAAGGTTAAATTTCAAAATATTTATTGTATGGTGTATTTTTTTAGATTGCAGTGTTTAAATTTAAAATTAAAGCTTATGATTTAATATTTTTTAAATACGCGAGACGGGGTCATTGTTTTTGTTCATGGCATGAAAATGAAGATTGCGATTTGGACGAAAGCTTAAAATTGAAATTTAAAATTCATTTTTATACTTTAATTGTAACACCCCAAATCTCAACCAAATACTTGACTCGCTAATTAACTAATATTTTAAGGATTTGGACTAATTTAGTATTGCATTTGAAAAGTGTAGTGAAAAAATACTTTTAAAAAGTATATGTTAGAAGTATTTTTGGATTGTTTGGTTTTAGATTTAAGTGTTTAATATTAATGTCAAAAAATACTTTTGAGAAGATAAATGACCATTTTAAATGTTGTAAGTTAAAAAATATATATTTAAATGATATTCAAATTCTTTAATGTTTTAATACGTGAAATATTTCGACTTAAATTATGATAAAAATATAATACAAATATTTTTGTTAATAAATAAATATTTTTTAACAAATGTACGTGTTTTATGAAAGTATAAAAAATTTAAAATAAAATTTAACTAATGATTTGACAAAAAATATAAAATTTTAAATTAATAAATAATTTACTAACCATATAATTATGTCTTGGTAAAAAATTTATAAGTTCATTAAATTATAAAATAAACACATCATACAATAATAAAAGAAAGTTAAAATTATGATTTGACTCTCAAAAGTACTTCTCAAACTGTAAAGGTAAGAATTTTCAGTCTCTGCGTTTGAGTTAAAAACACATTTCAAACACACTTTATTCTCTAAAAGTTATATGTTTACCATTATTTATGACTCTAAAAGTGAATTTGAAAAGTCATGCTAAAAAATATAACTAATTACTAAATTAATTTTTTTTAAACAATGACAACTGAATTTTATTAAAGAACAATGCAAGGTATCACAAATACAACACACCCAACAAAAAAATGAGGACTATGTCCACCAAAAACCTCATAAAAATAAAATATCAAACCCAAAGATGCAAAGAAAATCAAACACTTCCCTTGAGATTGGCATACATCAGTAAAGAATTCAAAAACCTTCACGAATCTCATTGTGTGAAACCAAAATTGATTTTGATATAACATATAAACTTAAGGACCAATTTGCAAAACAATAAATTTTTAAGTACTATTTAAAGTCTCACAATTGACAAGTATTTTAAACAAAATAATATCTCAAGACAAGCTCTTAAATATGTGAAAATTTTCTAAGTCTTTTCCTATGATTTTCAAGCCAAACTATGCAAAAACGCCCAGGCGTATCGATACCCTTAGGCGTATCGATACTGGCTTTTGCCACTGGAATTTTAATGGTTAAGTCTTTTCTTATGATTTTCAAACCAAACTATACAAAAACGCCCAGGCGTATCGATACCCTTAGGCGTATCGATACGGGCTTTTGCCATTGGAATTTTATTGGACTTAGCGTACCGATACGGTATTACTCCGTATCGATACGATATTCATCTGGGCAACTGTTTTAATGAAACCGTACCGATACACTTTGCAACCGTATCGATACGATAAGCTTATATTTGAAAAATCTTTGCATTTAATTTTTCGACCGTTACTTGTCAGTTGGTTGGTTTCCCAATTTTTAAAAGACCGTTATACCGTACCCATACGCTTGGTATGCATATCGATATGCTCTTTAAGAAAACCAAACTTGGGATTCCAGTGAGCAAAGACAATATCGAACGGCCTCCCGTACCGATACGCCCCTTAAAACTGTACCGGTATGCCTTCTATGCGTATCGATACGCTATGTTTTCAGTCACAACGGCTCTTTCCTCTTTGATGCAGGCATCGATACGCCCTCTACGAGTACCAATACGGTAGGCTGCAGAGTTGCATTTATTGCGGGAAAAATGCTCCCAACGACTCTATTGATGATCCCAACTACCCAAACGGCTAGAAATCAATGCAAGGGTATAAAAACAAGCTTCAATTGACCAAGCAACAACTATTGAACCTACAAGCAACATCAAAGCATAAAATCCAAACCCTAGTGCTCTTCATAGTCAAATTCTTGTACCCAACTCTTGTGAGTTTATTGTAATCTTGTATTGTGAGGTTGGGGAGTTTGAAACTGTATTTGGGTAAACATTTATCCTTTGAGAGGAATCTTGAGAGTTTACCAAATTCATCTATTTGTAAAAGTGAGTGAATTAAGCTTTGGGTAGAAAGCTTAATCAATTTGTAAGGTTACCTCCTCATCCAAGAAAAGGGGAAGAATTCAAGTAGTGAATTGGTTGAAAATCCTTAGTGAAAACTAATGTAGTGGATGTAGAATTCATTTGGAGAACTTGAACCACTCTAACCACTTGTGTCACTTTTATTTTTCCCTCTTACCTTCTACCAAAATTTTAATTACCAATTCACCCCCTCTTGGCCATTTGCAATTGTGTGATCAACTCAACAATTGGTATTAGAGCTACACTCATTGGAAGGATTACAACCCTCTTGAGTCGATTCTAGGAGAGTTTGATCAACAACCAGTCAAGCAATGACATCCACCTCCAACTCCAACCTCTATGAGTCCCAATCTACAACCAAGCCACCATTCTTCAATGAGGATAACTACCCATATTGGAAGAATAGAATGAGGCTCTTCATCAAGTCTACCGACTATATGGTGTGGGATGTGGTTGAAGAAGGTCCATACATTCCCATGAAGAGAGATAGTGAAGCAAGATTTGTCCCAAAGGTGAAAGCCGAAATGACGGAAGATGAACGAAGAAGGATGCAAGTGAATGATAAAGCTCTTCGTGTAATCTTTTGTGCACTTGGTCCGGATATCTACTCCAAGGTGTCTTCGATCGAAAATGCCAAGGAGGTTTGGGACACCCTCGAGATAACATATGAGGGAACTAGTGATGTCAAGGAAACAAAAATTGGGTTGCTCAATCTAAGCTACGAAAATTTCAAGATGGATCCCGATGAGAGTGTTTCCAAGATGTTTGATCGATTCTCGGTCATTGTCAACGGATTAAAGGGGTTCAGTGAGATTATCCCCGAAGACAAGCTAGTGAGGAAGTTGTTGTACTCTCTTCCGGAATCATGGGATATCAAGAGAACGACTATTATTGAAGCTCGAGATTTGAAGACTCTCAAGCTTGATGCTCTTGTTAGATCTCTACTCACCCATGAGATCGTGAGAAAGGGAAGAGAAGAAGAGAAGAAGGTTGAGAAGAAGAAGGTTGGAATCGATCTTAAAGCTTCATACCATGAAAGCGATTCAAGCGAAGATGAAGATGAGGAGATGGCCATGTTGGCCAAACGGTTCACTCGGTTCATAAAGTCCAATCGTGGGAGAAAGTTCATTAGAAAAGGAGACTTCAAAAGCAAGAGTAAGGAAAAGGAGAAGGACCAAATCATGTGCTATGAATGCAAAAAGCCCGGCCATATCCGTTCCGAATGTCCTCAATTGAAGAGGAAGAGCTTTGGGAAGAAGAACAAGCTCAAAGCTCAAGTAGCAACTTGGAGTGACGACGAGTCATCCGAGGAGGAGGAGGAAGTGGCCAATCTTTGTCTCATGGCCATTGATGATGAACCTAAGGTAAATCCTAACTCATCTAATTTTGATTTTACCTTTGATGAGCTTCAAGATGCTTATGATGAATTGCAAGAGGTTTACGATGAGTTAGTTGGAAAATATAAAGAATCCATTTTGAGAAACAAGAAAACCATTTCCGATTTGAAAAATCAAAATGAAACATTTTCAAAAACTAACTCCGAATTGGAAAAGAAAGTTTTGTTTTTAGTAAATCTTTCAAATGATCTTAAAACGAAAAATCTTGAACTTGAAAAATTTCTTTCCAATTTTCAAGATTATCATACAAAGGAAGTGGATAATCTTAAAACATCAATTGCTATTGGGAAAAATCATTTTGAAAAAGGAAATCATTCTAAATCCCAATATGTAAAAAGAAAACCTTTTATTCCTAAACAAAGAAATTTTCATAAGCAATCTAGAGGTCAAAAGGTTAGAAGTGTTTGGGTTCCTAAGGAACTCATTATTTCTAATAATATGAATGCTATTGCTTCTTGGATTCCTAAGGGAACCAAAATTTTGAAGGCTAACACACATGGACCCAAAATGATTTGGGTACCAAAAATCAAGGCCTAATTTCTTTGTTTGTAGGGGGAGCATTGCTACAAGGCCAAAGCTTCAAGCCAAAACTCATGGTACCTTGATAGTGGATGCTCAAGACATATGACCAGTGACAAGAGTAGATTCGTAGAACTAAAGCCAAAGAGTGGTGGAGTGGTAACTTTCGGTGACAACTCCAAAGGCCACATTGAAGGAATAGGCTCCATTGGTAATCACTCTTCTATTTTCATTGAAAATGTTTTGTATGTCAACGGTCTTAAACATGATTTATTGAGCATTAGTCAATTATGTGATAAGGGTTTTAATGTTTTATTTGATAAAAGTGGTTGCAAAATTGTGAACATTAAAACAAATCAACTAATGCTCATAGGACATAGAATAGGCAATATCTACATGGTGCATTTAGATGACATCTATTCATCCCATACATGCTTAGTTGCACATGATGAACATGACTCATGGCTTTGGCATAGAAAATTAGGACATGCTAGCATGAGTGTCTTAGAGAAATTAATTTACCTTAATCTAGTTAGAGGTTTACCCAAACTTAAATTCTCTAATGATAAAATTTTTGATGCATGTTCAAAGGGTAAACAATATAAAACTTCATTTAAATCCATTAATGATGTCTCTACTAGTAGATGTTTACAATTGATTCACGTGGATCTTTTTGGGCCTATTAGAACAATGAGCTTGGGTGGTAAATCATATGCCTTTGTACTTGTAGATGACTATTCTAAGTTTACTTGGGTTCTATTCTTAAGTACAAAAGATGAGGTTTTAGAAAAATTCATCACATTTTCTAAAATAACTCAAAATGATCTTGAACTTAAAATTTCTCACATTAGGAGTGATCATGGAACCGAATTTCAAAATCTAGGTTTTTATGAGTTTTTAAATGAAAATGAGATTAGCCATAATTTTTCCGCACCTCGCACTCCTCAACAAAATGGGGTAGTTGAGAGGAAAATCGAACTTTAAAAGAAATGGCTAGAACCATGCTTTGCGAAAATAATTTACCTAAATATTTTTGGGCGGAAGCCACAAATATCGCTTGCTATATTATAAATCGAGTAATGATTAGGCCAATTTTGAAGAAAACACCTTATGAGATTTTAAAATCTAAGAAGCCTAACATTAGTTATTTTCACCCTTTTGGTTGCAAGTGTTTTGTCTTGAATAATGGTAAAGAAAACTTAGGTAAATTTGATGCTAAAAGTGATGAAGCTATTTTCTTAGGGTACTCTTTAAACTCTAAAGCCTATCGTGTATTTAATAAAAGAACTCTAGTAGTTGAAGAGTCTATACATGTTGTTTTCGATGATAACCTCCTTCTGAGGAAGGAATCTTGTGATGATGATGATGTAGGAATTCTTGATGCCATTGATGGAGGACAAACGTCAAAGGTGGATGAGATTCCAACTAAAGATGAGGATACACAAGATCCACCTCTTGAAGCCTTGAAGGACTTGGCTCTTGAGGAAAAGGAGGTGTCTTACCCAAGGGAGTTCAACTATGTCAAAGGTGGTGAAATCTTGGGTGATCCATCCAAGGGGGTAACTACTAGATTCTCTCTCAAATTAATGAACCATGTTGCATTTCTTTCATGCATTGAGCCTAAAAATATTAAAAAAGCTTTAAAAGATGATTTTTGGATTTTGGCCATGCAAGAGGAATTAAATCAATCTGAGAGAAGTAAAGTTTGGACATTAGTTGAAAGGCCTAGTAATCAATCTACTATAGGAACTAAATGGGTATTTAGGAATAAATTAGATGAAAGTGGTAATATAGTGAGAAACAAGGTTAGGCTTGTTGCTCAAGGCTATACCCAAGAAGAGGGAATTGATTTTGATGAGACATATGCACCCGTAGCTAGGATGGAAGCCATTAGGATGCTTTTAGCATTTGCATGTTATAATGATTTCAAGCTTTTTCAAATGGATGTGAAAAGTGTCTTTTTAAACGGTTTTATAAATGAAGAAGTGTATGTTGAACAACCATCGGGTTTAAAGGATTCAAAATTTCCAAACCATGTGTTTAAACTAACAAAAGCTCTTTATGGTTTAAAATAAGCTCCTAGAGCTTGGTATGAGAGACTTTCAAATTTCTTAATTGAAAATGGTTTTGAAAAAGGAAATGTGGACACTACACTCTTCATAAAAAGATATAACAATGACATCTTAGTAGTACAAATCTATGTAGATGATATCATTTTTGGTTCTACTAATGAGTGTTATTGTAAATAATTTTCTAAGCTAATACAAGGTGAGTTCGAGATGAGCATGATGGGGGAGCTCTCATTCTTTTTGGGACTCCAAATCAAACAAAGGAAAGATGGCACCTTCATAAATCAAGATAAGTACGTGAATGACATGCTCAAAAAGTTCGGCTTGGAGAATGCAAAACCTCAAGCCACACCTATGAGCTCTTCCATAAAGCTTGACAAAGATGAAAGAGGTAAGTGTGTTGATTCTAAGCTTTATAGATCCATGATAGGTTCTTTGCTTTACCTTACCGCGAGTAGACCGGATATTATGTTTAGTGTTTGCTTGTGTGCTAGGTTTCAAGCTAGTCCTAGAGAATCACACTTAGTTGCCATTAAGAGAATTTTTAGATACCTTAGAGATACACCTACCTTATGCCTTTGGTATCCTAAAGATTCCTCCTTTAGCCTTCATGCTTATTCGGATGCGGATTATGGGGGATGTAAGATTGATAGGAAAAGTACTTCCGGAACATGCCAATTCTTAGGTAGTATGCTCGTATCTTGGTTCTCTAAGAAACAAAATAGCGTAGCCTTATCTACCACCGAGGCGGAGTACATATCCTTAGGGAGTTGTTGTGCTCAAGTCCTTTGGATGAAGCAACAACTCTTAGATTATGGTGTTGAAATAGAAACCATACCCCTTAGGTGTGACAACACTAGTGTCATTTGTCTCACTAAGAATCCCATCCAACGCTCTAGAACTAAACACATAGAAATTAGACATCATTTCATTATAGATCATGTGTTGAAAAATGATGTTGTTATAGAGTATGTTGACACCTTGAACCAATTAGCGGATATATTCACAAAACCTTTAGATAAAGAGCGCTTTTGGACCCTTAGGAGAGAGTTAGGTTTAACTAGCCTTTCTTGACCCCCTATAGGTCCCAAAATGTAAAAAATTTGCTTGAAATTGTTTGTGATTCATGCTTGTGTTAATATTGTTCTTTTTGCTTCTATGCATGTTGCTAGGGGGAGTATGCATTAAGTTTAGCCATTAAAAATTGTTCATAGGAAATATACATGTATTTAGGGACATTTCAAGTTGGTTTTTTGCACTTAAATCTGTCAAAAATGCCTAATCTGGTAAAGGCATATCGATACGGCTGAAGCGTATCGACACGGGTTCATAACTGGGAAAACTCTGAAGCTGAACGAGTATCGATACGACCCCGCGTATCGATACGGTTAAAGTCAAGGGAAATAGTCAAAGCCAAGTCGTACCGATACGGTCCCGCGTATCGATACGGTAGTAACGACGAATTAAAATTAGGGTTAAAGGGTATCGATACGCGTGTATAGTGTATCGATATGGTCTCGACGGAGAGGCTATTTAGGGCTGGAATTATTAAAAAGCTTTTAAAACAAAAACCCATTTTTTCTCTCCAAAACCCTAGCCGCAATACCCTATAAAAACTCCCCCAATCCTTCAATTTTTACCATCAAACTTAAAAATTCTTTGGGGGTTTTTAATCTCCACATCAAGGCTAAGCTTTGTCAACAAATATTGTGCATTCACATCAACCCATTCATCAAATCTAAAGTTCAAGGTATAAAACTCTTTTTTTGATTTTCGTTTGATTTTTATACTTATTTCAATTTAATTTTTGTACAAAACATGTTTGATTGTTATGGGTTTCAAGTTTTTCATAAAAAAATTTTAAAAATCAAAATTTTTCATTCGAATATATTTTCTATTCGTATTTTTAATCTATTTTTTTTATTTTTTTTAAATTTGTATATATCCTTTTTTTAAAATTAAATTTCTTTTTACAATTACCTTGAATTATTAGAATTTATTGGATTGAATAGGATGTTAATTGCATACATATTCGAATCGTTTTTGATGTGTTTTCAGGGTTATGGCACCGTCGAAAAAGAGAACTAAGAGTCATGCTACTTCCGATCCTAGTGAGGATAAGGGTAACCCTAGACCTAATCTCCCTTACATTATCCAATTAAGCTTTCCCGATGATGCCGATATAGCTCGGTACAAACTATTTCAAAGCATGAGCATTAGGGAAGAACGTGTTGTGTCAGTCCCATTCTTAAGTTCTGCCCGTTTTAAATTCCAATGTCTCCCTTTAATTAAGCAATGGAAGTTTTTAACTTTTTTGAGCATTCCTCCTATTCTATATAGGAATCTTGTCATCATTTTCTTTTCCAATGCATTGTGTGTTCATGATGAAGCTAGGGAGAATGTCATCGCTATTGAATCCTCTGTTATGGGAAAAACCTTTACAATTGATCAAAAAACTTTATGTGATGTCTTTGGTTTTTAAAATATTGGTATTGATGATGAGAAGTCCTTGGGTACGGGTCCTTTAGGCTCAGTTAAAGTTTTAAATGCTCATGACCGTATCCTTCATCTTATTGTCTCTTGGTTTTTTCGTCCATCGGGAGGGAAATTTTCTACTATTCATCAAGTTGATGACTTTTGGCTTAGGTGCTTTAGGGAAGGTCAACGTCCAAACCTTTGTCAAATTATGTTTGCCGACCTTGTCTACCTAGTCCAACACCGTCACACCAAACAAGTCACGTCTTTTTACTACTCTACGGCTTTGAGTTTTCTTTTTCATTCCCTTGACATTGATTGTTCCCATGACTATCTCGAAACCCTTGGCCTACCCATAAATGAACGTTCTCTAGCTCGTGTCGGTTTCTCTTATGTTGATAATGAATGGGTTCGTAACACTCAAGATCCTCCGCAAGATGCTCCGGTCGATGCTTCTTGTGCTTCTTCGAGCTCTCACCGTGCTCCGATTGATTCCTCTTCCATGGGCACTCTAATGACTTTCCTAAATGAGAAGTTCACTTCCGTGGAAGCCGATTTTACCGCGATGGACAGTAGATTCAAATCCTTGGAAGATCGCGTCAAAGGTATGGAGAAGAAAATGGAAACCATGGCTTCTCGCCAAAACTCCATGGATATCTCTCTTACCGCCTTCCATGGTGCTTGGCTTAACCAAAATCGAAGGAATTAACCCTCTCAAGATGATGAAGATGACGAGGACGAGGACGATGATGATGATGAGGCGGACGAGTAGTTTATGCATATCATCTACATGGCATTTAGTCTTTTATATTCTGTTTTTGCACTCTTGTTTTTAGGATCTAAGTTTATGCCTATTATCTATGTTTTAGGTTTTTCAAGTTTGGATTATTATGTTTGCTTTGAAGTTTATGCATTTGAACTATTATGTTTAATTTGAAGTTTATGCATTTGAACTATTATGATTGCTTTGAGTTTAATGAATTAATTGTTGCTATTATCCTTGTACTTATATTTGATCTAACAAAAAGGGGGATAAGGATTATAGAATCAATTTTTTATTTTTGAAAATATATCTTAAATTAAGGGGGAGAAAGCTTTTCAAAGTTTCAAAAACTTAAAAATTTATTTGTGATTTTGTTATATCAAAAAGGGGGAGATTGTGAAACCAAAATTGATTTTGATATAACATATAAACTTAAGGACCAATTTGCAAAACAATAAATTTTTAAGTACTCTTTAAAGTCTCACAATTGACAAGTATTTTAAACAAAAAAATATCTCAAGACAAGCTCTTAAATATGTGAAAATTTTCTAAGTCTTTTCCTAAGATTTTCAAGCCAAACTATGCAAAAACGCCCAGGTGTATCGATACCCTTAGGCGTATCGATACTGGCTTTTACCACTGGAATTTTAATGGCTAAGTCTTTTCTTATGATTTTCAAACCAAACTATACAAAAACGCCCAGGCGTATCGATACCCTTAGGCGTATCGATGCGGGCTTTTGCCACTGGAATTTTATTGGACTTAGCGTACCGATACGGTATTACCCCGTATCGATACGATATTCATCTGGGCAACTGTTTTAATGAAACCGTACCGATACGCTTTGCAACCGTATCGATACGATAAGCTTATCTTTGAAAAATCTTTGCATTTAATTTTTCGATCGTTACTTGTCAGTTGGTTGGTTTTCCAATTTTTAAAAGACCGTTATACCGTACCGATACGCTTGGTATGCGTATCGATACGCTCTTTAAGAAAACCAAACTTGGGATTCCAGTGAGCAAAGACAGTATCAATACGGCCTTCCGTACCGATACGCCCCTTAAAATCGTACCGGTACGCCTTCTATGCGTATCGATACGCTATGTTTTCAGTCACAACGGCTATTTCCTCTTTGATGCATGTATCGATATACCCTCTACGAGTACCGATACGGTAGGCTGCAGAGCTGCATTTATTGCGGGAAAAATGCTCCCAACGACTCTATTGATGATCCCAACTACCCAAACGGTTAGAAATCAATGCAAGGGTATAAAAACAAGCTTCAATTGACCAAGCAACAACTATTGAACCTACAAGCAACATCAAAGCATAAAATCCAAACCCTAGTGCTCTTCATAGTCAAATTCTTGTACCCAACTCTTGTGAGTTTGTTGTAATCTTGTATTGTGAGGTTGGGGAGTTTGAAACTGTATTTGGGTAAACATTTATCCTTTGAGAGGAATCTTGAGAGTTTACCAAATTCATCTATTTGTAAAAGTGAGTGGATTAAGCTTTGGGTAGAAAGCTTAATCAATTTGTAAGGTTACCTCCTCATCCAAGAAAAGGGGAAGAATTCAAGTAGTGAATTGGTTGAAAATCCTTAGTGGGAACTAAGGTAGTGGATGTAGAGTTCATTTGGAGAACTTGAACCACTCTAACCACTTGTGTCACTTTTATTTTTCCCTCTTACCTTCTACCAAAATTTTAATTGCCAATTCACCCGCTTTTGGCCATTTGCAATTGTGTGATCAACTCAACACATTGTCTTTATCCCATGAGACGTTTTACGAGATGAAAATTAGTGGTGAGCGAATCAAACTATCGTGCAGATTGTTATGCTACATAGTTCTGATTACATCGATAAACAACCACCAAAGAGAATTAAACTTTCTATGACCACTGGCAAACTCAAATAAGAAAACAAGCGTTGTGAGTATCTTTGTACGAGCACCAAATGATCGTTAAAGTATGCAAAAATCTTGTCAAACGGCAGAGAAAATGTACCACAAAAGTAAAGAGCCACAAAGGCAAAAAAACGTGTCATAACATAATAAATAATTAGCACTAACGGTCGACAACCAACACTAAGGTCGATGTCATCGCTTACCAAGCAAAAGAAAAATGAAAGGAGCTGCGCTAGGGAGATGAGAGCAAAACTAGGTTTTTTGAACTATCAAATAAGAAAATGGCTTAAATAAAAATTAAGCGCTCAAACTATAACTTTTTTGAACATTAAATGCTTAAAGTATTTTTTTTGTTAAAAATAAGTGTCTAAAATTTACATCGTTACAATTTTTTTTTGTGTCTGATGGTTAACTACCGTTAAAAAAAATTCGTTAACCAATCAATGCTTGACACATGATAATAATTTAATTTAAAAAAATTGAAGGAAAAAAACAATATTTTTTTAAAAAAATTAGAAAATCCAAAAATTCCTTAATTTTTACAAAACAGTCTCCTAATCTCTAAAATTTCTCAAACCCTAAAATTGCCATCATTTCTACTGCCAGTCGCTTCCTTAAGCACACCCCTTTGCTGTCGGACCTAATCGTTCATTTCCTCCCACACGACGGCTCCAAAACGACAAACGGCGTGTCAGCTGAATGCTAATTTTGCGTTTGACTTGTACGTCGTTCGTCCTTTTCGACAATACCGTGTTGAAAAAATGGTGTTGAAAAAATGACCGGTTAGATCCAACAACAAATGCAATGAAAGATATATGAGGTGAAAAATAAAAAAGATGTGATTGAAACTCATTAGTAGGAGCGATAAGAGAAGATCATATGACGGTGATCGGGCGGGAAGAGATCAAAGGGGCGAAACGCCTCCATTCGCCCTTGAGAGCAGCCATCTCCATTTCTTATTGATATGAAAATTTGGGGGTTTTAGGTTAGATTCGAAAACAACGTGTGGTTTTTGGTAGCCGATAACGGTGAGAGTTTGTGGAGGAGTATTGAAGATTTGATTGAATTTTAAAGGGTTTTTTCAACTAAAGAATGGCATCGGAGATTTTTTTTTCTAGTGATAGATTTTTAAATAATAGGACTAATTTGCCTCAATGGTTAAGGGAACGGTTGTTGTTCCTAGAGGTCACAGGTTCGAGCACCAGCAGCTGCAGGAGGGTGATTGAGCATTCATTGTCAAATGGTTGAGAGTATATATAGAACAGATACTACTTGTAATCACCTTAACTTTCAAAAAAATAATAGGATTAACCTCTAATATTAAATTAGAACATATTGATATGAAAATTCATAGAACTCTATATAAATTTTACAATTAATATATTATTATTAGTATAATTAATATATTAAATAATATTTAAAAACCTTGGTCAAAAATAATATTTAAAAATAAATTATTCAAAATGTAACATTCTTATGATAATGATATATTATTTAAGAAATCGAAAGTAATAACAATACTTCATAAAATTTTAATTAGTATTTACTATTGATAATTTTACATTAACACAAAACCATCTTACGAAATCATTTTTTTTATTGAAAAATGAAAGCTACAATTATAGACCTCGTTAAAAACCTCCCTAAACCTAAATGGAGGAAAAATTGCTTATGATTACAGATATATAAAGTTGAGAACAAGCAGCAAACACAAAACTTCCTAAGGACAACACCGAGCCAACTAAACTAGGTGAACAACATCACTATACAAACCACCAAAACCAATTACCCAATACCTACCGCACGACTGTAGACCTCAACAACATCCACCACTATTTGCATCGACGTGCCAATTAAATCCAAATGCAAGGCCTCCCTCACATGAATCGGGGGTTGCCAATAAATTAACTCAACAAGCTGCTGACCACGCATCGTAGTGGCTAAATGGTCTGCAACCAAGTTCCAAGAACGATGAATATGAGCCATAAACATCACCCAATCTCGGCATAATAATTCCTGGATCACAACAAGAATTATGTTCCTTACTTGACCATCACTCACATTTCGAATAGCATCAACCGCCTCCTTGTAATCGAACTCCAATTCAACTCTCCTCGCCCAATTTGCCAAGCAAGATGAAGACCATCAACAATGGCCCAAAGTTTTGCATTCAAAACCAAGCACCGACCTATACTGCGTGCAAATCCAACTTTCCATTCACCTGAATCCATCCTTAACACCCCTCCTATAGCAACACAATTATCACTAATACGCATCGCACCATCAACGTTTACCTTAAGCCACCCCATTCGAGGTGCTTTCCAACCCACCCGCAAGGCATCATGAGGCGAGGTTGTAGGTGAATCCAAATTTGGACGTAGCATACTCTCCCTAATAGAGCCCGCAAATCTTTTACTGGCCACGACAATGTCTTCCTTTTCCACAAACTCAGGGTCAAATAAACATTTATTCCATCGATTCCAGAACATCCAACAAAGCACCGAAAAAGGCACGCTCCAATCCTCAGTCAAACACGCTTGTTACCCATTGGCTCTAAAATTCCAGAAGAACCACTCGACAAGAGGCAAGGAATGAAAGGTATCCAAGAACCAAGGCTTGATAAAAAAGGACCACATCCTCCGAGTTTGAGCACAATCCTTAAGAACATGCAACACGTCTTCAGTTCCGCCGCGACAAATTGAACAATGATCATTCGTAGTCATATGCCGTCGCACTCTCTCAACATTAGTTAGTAAATTACCCCGCATAGCAAGCTAAACAAAAGTGTGAATTCGTTGTGGAACCTTTAATTTCTAAATCATAGACCACAGGCTCCAAGGGACCAAACCAGTCCCCCCTCAGGATTTGCCAATATGCAGACTTAACTATAAAAACTCTCTTTGCTTCTTCACTCCACCCCACATTATCCTGACCTAGGTGCATCGAAAGAGCGACCATAACTAAGATGTGTTGCACCACATCAGCAGGGATAGCATCGCAAAGCCGCACAACATCCTAATGCCCATCCATCCCAACAAACGAGCAAACCGAACAAGGCAAAGGAGGCGACGACGAACCGAACAATGGGCTAAAGGACTGATATCTTCCACCCAATTATCATACCAAAAATCCACCGTACACCCATCCCTCGGACACCAAATAATCCCATTACGGACGTCCTCCCAAACACTAACAATACCACGCCAAAGCCGAGAATAACCCCTCGCCACAAGAGAAGTCAAAATCACCCCAACCCACTTATACTTCGCACGAATCACGTGCACCCAATGCTTCTGAGTCTCCGTAATCAACCGAAAGCCCAACTTCATGAGGAATGCACAATTTTGAAACTCCAAATTGCGAAAGCCAAGACCACCTTCCGGTAAAGGTCGTTGCATGTCCTCCCAACGGGCCAAACTGATACCCTTGCAATCTGTAGAGCTCCCCCACACAAATCCTCGAATCAACTTTTCAATTTCAAGACAGACACCCTTAGGAAGCCAAGCAGCTTGCATAGTATAACTCGGAATCGTCTGTAAAACGGATTTAGCCAGCGTCACCACGCCAGCAAAGGACAGAGACTGAGCAGTCCAAGACGATAAGTGAGTTTGAACCTTCTCTACAAGATATCCATAAGTAACCGCAGACACACGACTATGAAACAAGGCCACACCTAGATACTTACCCAAGTCGTGGACCTCTACAAAACTGAAACCATCAATAATAGCCTTACGAACATCTCGTCGGGTATTAGGGGAGAAAAAAATTGGGTCTTAGAAGCACTTACTTTATGACCCGATGCCACACAAAAAGACTGGAGAGTATCCCTAATAACTTCCATCTGACGGACTAAAGCCTCCGCAAACAGAGCAATGTCATCCACAAAGAAAAGTTACGATATGTCAGGCCCTGTCTGACTCAATTTAATTTCACCCTAATTCCCCAGCTCAATCTGCACATCAATAGCTTGAGAGAGTCGCTCTATACATAACACAAAAATATAAGGGGACATCAGATCCCCTTGCCGTATGCTTCAGGATGGAATAAACATATCCGTCAACTCCTCATTCCAAAGAACTTGAGTCGACACAGAAGTAATACAATCTATAATCAAGCGAATAAAATCCTATAGCAAGCCCAAATTCATCAAAGTGTCCGCAATAAAGCTCCACTCCAGACAGTCATAAGCCTTCTCGAGATCAATCATAATCGTCATCCATTCCTTACGGCCATCTTACGAAATCATTTAATTATATATCACTTTGATATCTTATATGAGGTAATGCGAAGTTACTCAAACCAAATGCATCCAAGGAGTATATATGTTTTATAATATTTTATAAAATAATTGAATAAGAAATAATGTACCACGCCACTGTTTTTCTTAATTAAAGCATATATCACCCCCTTACGTTATTACCCTTTTTGGCATTGAGTCGAATTTATTTCACTTTAACGACGGATCGTTTGCTTTACTCAATTCAAGTCTCAAGAGCCGATTAACTTTCACTCAATTTGAGGAATTGCCTATCGAGTATTCTTCATCACCCACCACTCTTATTTAGATGATATATTTTCCACTTTTTCTTCTTTCTATCCGACATCATTCCACTAGATCAATTGGCAGTTATAATAGTAAATTATACTATTCTATTACGCATTAAAACTTAATTTTTACTTTGACAAAATTTCCACAAGCGCTTGTGCATGAAATAATTATCTTTCAAAGATATTTTCATTTTATGAGTATAATAAAAAATGTTCTTAAAAATAAAATAGTTTAGAGATATTTTAGGGTTTTGAACATTTTTCCAGGTGAATTTGAGCTTATATTCCAAACTCAACCATAAACGAAGTACTTACAAACACAGAAACTAAATGTACACTCATCAACAAAAAACAATGAAGTAAAACGTATACATGAATCCATGCTACCCAAACAGAATCATTTAACAAGAGTTTCCTGATCAGACCAACTAAACACGCATGGTTCCATGTCTTCAAGTCCTTAAGACCCAACACCCTGTTGATGCTTTCGGTGCAAAAGCAAGCACCTTTCGGTGCAAAAGTGGTGAATTATTTGGTGCAATAATTTGGTTGAATTTTTGGCATGGGGAAATTGTTTTTTTGGTCCCTAAACTTTAGGCTATTTACAAGTTTAGTCCTTAAAGCTCAACTATAAATAGCATGGCCATTTGCCATTCTTACACATCCCAAATCATTCTAACCTCCTCTCAATACTAGAGAAATTAGAGAGTTTTCATAGAGTTGTTTTCTCCTTTTTATCAAGAGAGAATTGTCATTGTTTTCTCCTTGTTAGATTGAGAGAAGTTGTAATTCCTATTTTCTCATAGTGAAATTCTTCTACCTTTGTCCGTGGTTTTTACCCTATATTATTTAGGGGTTTTCCACGTAAAATCTGTGTCTCTTTTATCTTCATTATTATTTTCTCAAATTATCAGTTGCGTTTTTGCTCTATCCGACGATCGTATTCCGCAACAATTGGTATCAGAGCCAGATTTGGGTGCGTATATCTACTTACCGTATTCTCTGTTGGTTGCCACTGGAAAGTGGATCCTCCATCATAAGAAAGTAAGTTAGATATTACTCATTCATTGAAGGTGGTGGGCACTATTCACATCAAAAAGGTGAAATAGTGGGAGCTATCTGAAATAGAAGCTATGGCAACGAAATTTGATATTGAAAAGTTCAATGGGAGAAATTTCTCACTGTGGAAATTGAAGATAAAGGTCATCCTAAGAAAAAACGGATGTCTAGCGGCTATCAGCGAAAGGCCGACAGATTTTACGGATAACAAGAAATGGAATGAGATGGACGAGAATGCTATTGCAGACCTTCATTTAGCATTAGCAGATGAAGTACTATCAAGCATCGAGGAGAAGAAGACAGCCAAGGAGATTTGGGATCACCTCGCAAAATTATACGAGGTCAAATCGTTGCACAATAAAATTTTCCTTAAGAGGAAATTGTACACTCTTCGGATGTCAGAATCTACTTCAGTGACAGAGCACTTAAACACGTTGAATACTCTATTTTCTCAGCTTACATCCCTAAGCTATAAAATAGAGTCACAAGAACGTGCTGAACTTCTGCTTCAAAGTCTACCTGATTCGTATGATCAACTCATCATCAACTTGACAAACAACAACCTTACAAGTGATCTAGTCTTCGATGACGTTGCAGCTGCTGTTCTGGAAGAAGAAAATCGGCGCAAGAACAAGGAAGACAGACAAGGAAATCTGCAACAAGCAGAGGCCTTAACGGTGATGAGAGGAAGATCAACAGAACATGGCCAAAGTAGCAGTCACAATTATGGTAGATCAAAGTCAAGGAGTAAGAAGAATTTAAAGTGCTACAACTGTGGAAAAAAGGGTCACATGAAGAAGGATTGTTGGAGTTTACCTAAAAACTCCAATCCTCAAGGAAATATGGCAAACACTTCAGATGATGGAGATGCTCTCTGTTGTGAAGCAGCAACAGCCATGGAAGGCAGAAAAAGATTTGCAGACATATGGCTTATTGACTCGGGAGCCACATATCACATGACCTCAAGAAGAGAATGGTTCTATAATTATGAACCTATCTCAGGAGGATCTGTGTACAGCTGCAATAATCATGCCTTGGAGATTGTTGGCGTTGGAACCATCAAATTGAAGATGTATGACGGGACAACCAAAGTTGTTCGAGATGTGCGACACGTGAAAGGCTTGAAGAAAAACTTATTATCCTACGGATTGTTGGATAATAATGCAAGCAAGATTGAAACACGGAAAGGAATCATGAAGGTGTTCCATGGAGCGCTTGTGGTGATGAAAGGTGAAAAGATAGCTGCAAATTTGTACATGCTGAAGGGAGAGACTTTGCTAGAAGCTGAAGCCTCTGTTGCCTCATGTAGTTCAGATTCTACCATGTTATGGCATCGGAAACTTGGACACATGTCAGAACAGGGAATGAAAGTCCTTGTGGAGCAAAAGCTACTTCCGGGTTTAACAAAGGTATCACTTCCTTTGTGTGAACATTGTATTACAAGTAAGCAGCATCGATTAAAATTCAACACATCAAATTCTAGAGGCAAGGCTGCTCTAGAATTGGTTCATTCTGATGTATGGCAAGCACCGGTTACATCCCTAGGCGGAGCAAAGTATTTTGTCTCCTTCATTGATGACTACTCTAGGAGATGTTGGGTGTATCCTATCAAGAGGAAGGCAGATGTGTTTTCAACCTTCAAAGTTTTCAAAGCGCGGGTGGAACTTGATTCTGGAAATAAAATCAAGTGTTTCAGATCAGATAATGGAGGTGAATATACAAGTGATGAATTTGATGACTTTTGCAGAAAAGAAGGCATCAAAAGACAGTTCACAACAGTATACACTCCTCAACAAAATGGAGTGGCAGAGCGGATGAACAGAACTCTGTTAGAAAGAACACGAGCAATGTTGAGAACTGCAGGGCTAGAAAAAGCTTTCTGGGCAGAAGCAGTCAATACCGCCTGTTATTTGGTGAATCAGGCTCCATCAACTGCAATTGAGTTGAAGACACCGATGGAAATGTGGACTGGTAAACCAGTTGATTATTCAAACCTCCATATATTTGGAAGTATTGTGTACGTGATGTACAATGCCCAAGAAATTTCAAAGTTGGATCCAAAATCCAGAAAATGTAAATTCTTGGGGTATGCTGATGGAGTAAAGGGGTATCGCTTGTGGGATCCCACTGCCCGCAAAGTGATTATCAGCAGGGATGTTATCTTTGTAGAAGATAAGCTACAAAGAAAAGAAGAAGATGATAGCACTGATAAAGAAAAACCAGAGACTACACAGATACATGTTGAAAATGAGTTTGAACAGAGAGATTGTTCTGAAGCAGAACCAGAGCTCGAGGAATCAGAACCAGATAATTCTGAAGCTCCAACAACTCGTCAATCAGATCGTGTGAGAAGACGCCCCAATTGGCACTCAAATTATGTTATAGAAGGTAATGTTGCATACTGCCTTTTAACGGAGGACGGTGAGCCATCATCATTCGAGGAGGCAATGAACAACTCAGATGCTTCGCAGTGGATGGCGGCAATGCAAGAAGAAATTGAAGCCCTTCATAAAAATAATACATGGGAACTTGTGCCACTACCACAAGGAAGGAAGCCAATTGGTAACAAATGGGTCTTCAAAATCAAGAGAAATGGTGACGATCAAGTGGAGAGGTATCGTGCAAGACTGGTGGTCAAAGGATATGCTCAGAAAGAAGGTATTGATTTCAATGAAATCTTTTCTCCTGTGGTTCGACTAACAACGGTTCGAGTTGTCCTGGCAATGTGTGCTACATTGAATTTACATCTAGAGCAGCTAGATGTTAAAACAGCTTTTCTTCATGGAGATCTTGAAGAAGAGATTTACATGCTCCAGCCTGAAGGTTTTGAAGAAAAAGAAAAGAAGAACTTGGTTTGCAGGTTGAACAAATCTCTGTACGGTTTAAAGCAGGCGCCGAGGTGTTGGTACAAGAGATTTGACTCCTTCATCATGAGCCTTGGATACAACAGACTTAATGCAGACCCTTGTGCTTACTTCAAGAGGTTTGGTGAAAACGACTTTGTTATATTGCTGTTGTATGTAGATGACATGTTGGTTGCAGGCCCCAACAAAGATCATATTGAAGAATTAAAGGCACAACTGGCTAGGGAATTTGAAATGAAGGACTTGGGACCAGCAAACAAGATTCTAGGGATGCAAATTCACCGAGACAGAAGTAGTAGGAAGATTTGGCTTTCACAAAAGAATTACTTGAAAAAGATCTTGTCACGATTCAGCATGCAAGATTGTAAGCCAATTTATACCCCTCTTCCTATTAACTTTAAATTATCCTCCAGTATGAGTCCTAGCAGTGAAGAAGAGAGGATGGAGATGTCTCGAGTACCGTATGCATCAGCAGTGGGAAGTTTAATGTTCGCTATGATTTGTACAAGACCAGACATTGCACAAGCAGTGGGAGTGGTTAGTCGGTACATGGCGAATCCAGGCAGAGAGCATTGGAATGCTGTGAAAAGGATCCTGAGATACATCAAAGGGACCTTAAATGTTGCATTATGTTACGGGGAATCAGACTTTCTTATCAGCGGGTATGTCGATTCTGACTATGCAGGAGATTTGGATAAAAGCAAATCTACAACAGGGTATGTGTTTACAGTTGCTGGTGGAGCTGTAAGCTGGGTTTCAAAACTGCAATCGGTTGTGGCTACGTCAACAACGGAGGCAGAATATGTAGCAGCTACACAAGCCAGTAAAGAAGCAATATGGTTGAAAATGCTATTGGAGGAGCTCGGGCACAAACAAGAGAATGTCTCTTTGTTTTGTGACAGTCAGATCGCCTTGCATCTTGCAAGGAATCCTGCTTTTCACTCAAGAACAAAACACATACGGGTCCAATACCACTTCATTCGTGAGAAGGTGGAAGAAGGGACGATAGATATGCAGAAGATCCATACCGATGACAACATAGCAGATTTCATGACAAAAGCAATCAACACTGATAAGTTTACTTGGTGTCGATCCTCTTGTGGCTTGTTAGAGACGTAAGCAACATGGAAAGTACGAGGTAGAAAGAATGGTGTGAAGATATGATTGTTCCAATCAAATCTTCAAGTGGGAGATTGTTGATGCTTTCGGTGCAAAAGCAAGCACCTTTCGGTGCAAAAGTGGTGAATTATTGGGTGCAATAATTTGGTTGAATTTTTGGCATGGGGAAATTGTTTTTTTGGTCCCTAAACTTTAGGCTATTTACAAGTTTAGTCCTTAAAGCTCAACTATAAATAGCATGGCCATTTGCCATTCTTACACATCCCAAATCATTCTAACCTCCTCTCAATACTAGAGAAATTAGAGAGTTTTCATAGAGTTGTTTTCTCCTTTTTATCAAGAGAGAATTGTCATTGTTTTCTCCTTGTTAGATTGAGAGAAGTTGTAATTCCTATTTTCTCATAGTGAAATTCTTCTACCTTTGTCCGTGGTTTTTACCCTATATTATTTAGGGGTTTTCCACGTAAAATCTGTGTCTCTTTTATCTTCATTATTATTTTCTCAAATTATCAGTTGCGTTTTTGCTCTATCCGACGATCGTATTCCGCAACACACCCCCCCCTCCTCTAATTTGGGAGTGCAATCAGAGGACAAGCTAACTCTCGCTCCTTTCGCAAGTTTGTCTTCTCCCTTCCAGATGAAACGAACGTAAAGTTGATTAATACTCTTAATTACTGCATCAGGCAACATGCTGATTGAACATTTTGGCGTAATTACATGATAATATTTGTTCTTTATTTTTATCCTTTTGAAAAGACACATAATGTAAATAAATTGCTGGAACTCGGACCTCTTAAAGATAACCATGTTCCTTTTTTTTATTAGAACCATTCATTTGGTAGGATTTTGAATACTTTACTTATCATGAAATACGATATTAGATTATCATTTTTGTCAACATTCATACATGTGAGTAATATTTGATGTGATAAAAAAAGTAATGGTCAAGAGAAAAAGAAGGAAGAAAATAATAATAATAATAATAATAATAATAATAATAATAATTGTTATTATGGTAAGAAGTGACACGTTATGATGACACCTCTATTGAAAATGACCTAAAATAACTTCCCTAATATTGACATTAAATAAATATTTGTAAAAAGAAAGAAAGAAAGAACCTAAATTAGCACAACTTGCAAGATTAATTAGTTTTTTCTTTAATGGCTCGATGAGGCCCCAAAGAAGTTTAGAAAAATGAGTTTTAATTAAAACTCTAAACCTAACTTTATTCCTATTCAAAAATCACTTTACATTGTTGGTAGGCATGATATAGCATTAGCAATAAAAAAGTAAAAATCATGCAATAAAAACTAGCCTAATTGATTTCTAATCACATTATTACTCTACAGACTACCACTACCGATTTCTTAACTAGTTATAAATTTGAAAATCAAGAACATTTAAAGGGAAAAGAAAAGAACATGAGCCTGCATGGAATATGAAACCAGATAGACCCTTGCTTTTTTTTCTTTGCAAGAAATAAAAAGAAAAAGAAAAGAACGTAGCTTTCATCGTACCTCGAAGAGTGATTTTGTAGTAGTAGTTCTTTCCTTTGCTGTCCAAAGAAAGGCAATTTAGGGTCCTCTGTAGTTTAAAATGATAAATTAAGATATCAGCACCCAGTATTTCATCGAAGTTAGGAGCTCCATGTCTCGTACTATATGTTCAAATAGTTAACTATATAATCAAGTATTGCAAATGCAGGCAAGAGGCTAAAACAAAAACAAAAAAGGTAGAGAGTCTCAACAGTAAAGGAAAGGGAAATAAGAGGATTCTTTCAGTGTCTCGGGCCCCTAATTACAATTAGCTTTAAGTGTAATCAATTTCTTTCGTGTTTTTTTATAGGGTTAAATAGCCAATAGAAACCTTCTATCTTTTTCGGTACTTTTACTATACCTTCATATTAAAAAAATTAAGTTTAGGGTTTAGAGTTTAGAGTTAGAGTTTAGTGATTAATAGGTAGGTGTATTTTTAAGGTTTAGAGTTTATGGTATAGGACTTAGAATTGATGATTAGAACTTAAAATTTAATTTTTCGGTGTTGGGACATTGAAAGGGCACCAAAAAGGGCTCATAATTTTTGTCTCCTTTTGTCTTCTAGAGTTTTTTCAGAAAGATTTTGACTTCTATTGTTGTATTTCCTTATCATTCTAATACTTGAAATATATTTGGTTCAGTTTGGGCTATGAACTTTTCAATTGTGACGCACAATTACCCAAGGGCGAATCTTGGTATATCAAGTTAAGGGGTCAGTTTAAAATTTTCGAAACTTTTAGAAGTTTAAACTAAAATTTTCAAAAAAAAAAAGTGAGACTTAATGAGAAGTTTTTAAAAATTTAGTAGGGGACTTAATTAAAAATATTTAAAGATATAAAAATTTAATGAGAATTTTAAAAGTTTTGAAGGGATCAAATTAAATTTTTCCAAAATTTAAGGGATAAAATTTAAAATATTTAAAACTTAGGGGGGGGGGGGGCAAGGCCCCTCTGGCCATCACCACCATCCGCCCCTGCAATTACCCTAATCCATTTTACCATTAAAAAAAATTCACATACCATGTACACATAGTATATATTAAATTCAAAAAAATTCAAAACATTCATAAAAGATTTAAAAAATAAAAAATATCAAGTTTTTAAAATACAAGAAAAAATTCCAAATATTTGTTTGAACTTTTTTTTATGTATTTTCTTAAAATTTTCAGAATTAACCTATATTATGCGTCACAAGTCATGTTCCTAGAGTGCCATGTTAATAATTTGTAACAGAAAAAAAATGTGTTGGATGATGTGGTTCACGGTTGAACATTTTAGGGGTCAAATTGAAAAAAAAACCCTCCATTTTAGGAAAAATTATATTATGGGTGATTCCCACCACGTCATCCATGGGACCAACCAATGGAAACCACCCATTTCACCATGATTTTTCCATGTCATTTTTTCCAACCAATGAATCTTCACTAAAATTTAAATAATGATGAAGTGGGTGGTTTCTATTGGTTGGTCCCATGATGACGTGGTGGGAATCACCCATAATATAATTTCTCCCATTTTAGTACAATTAAATGTACCAAATTTACATTTAAACCTAATAGTCTTGCGGACGCGTCGGCTAAGGGAGAAACGGACTGCGTGTCATAATTTACGGTGATTAAATGATTTGTTGTGACTTGCCCCTACGTGTTATCATCCTGGCTGTCTTTGCTGTTTGATCAAGGCTGAATGCGGCTTGGGGTGGTTGGAGTCGTGCTGGTGCATATTGGTTTTGGGCAGCTGTTTCGATGTTTGTTCTTGTGTTATATTTGTGAGCTGCTGCATTGTTTTGGTGTTAGTTCGGATTGTATTTTGTTACTTGGGTTATTAAGTTGAACTCTTTTTTTCTGTCAAGGATTTTTTAATGAGACACGTAATAATTTTATATAATATTTTCATTAATAAAGTCGTATTAAACACTACTTTTCGGTCTCGATATGAGGTTGTATATTTAGGGTCGACTATCATGACTGGTTATTTTGGTCAGAAAGTTTGCCCACGCTCGTCATACCAATGTTTGATGTGCAACGGGAGAAATGGTGGTTTATGGTGGTTGTAGGCAGTTCACTCCTAATATGGGCAAGAAGTTGTTGGCCGTGATGGCATAAAGCCTGTGCCTGAAGTGTATTTTGAGAGCAACTATATGTGCTCTAGCATGAACGAAAGAGGAAGGACCGCGTTAGGAAGGAGAAGGAAAAGGTATATTCTTGCCCCTAAAGTCGTAGGGTAGTAACCGTATAATGATTGTTGATGGTGATTATCGGAGATGTGTTACGACCATTATATTAAATTATTATTTTAAATTTTAAACATGTTTTAAACTATTTGCATTCAAAAGACGTGTCTAACCCTAAAACCCATATATCTTAAGGTGTACGTCGGTTTTGTTAATTTTACTTTGGTTGTATGTACTCTTTTTCTCTATCTAAGTTTAAGAAAGTTTTTAACGAGATATAGAACTCAGGTCTAATTATTCAATAAAATTATTTTCTGAGCAAAAAAAAACTAATAATAATATCTATATTTTCATAAAAAAAATAATATCAATAAAAAATGAGTGTGATTAGAGGCTTCAAATTACTCCCATTCAACAAGAACTACAAAATTACAATGATAATTACATGATGGCTTTTCAAACACATCCCGTAACATAATTTAATATTTTACTTTATAATATTATTAGTAGGTTCAAATGGATGATTTTAAAATCTTTTAAAAAGTATTCTGATACACAAATTATATAAACTTTAGTTTATACAGTCATGTCAATTTTATAATGAAGTTTAGATTCTATATTTTATAATCTAAGATTTATAGTTTGAATTTAAAATTTTAAGGTTTAAGATTTATATTTTTGCTTTTAAACTCTATTTAATAGTAATAAAGTTAATGGGTAGTTATTCCATATATTGGCGGTGGAAAAAAAGTTTTTATAAGTTCCTTAGTTTTAGGATTTAGGAATTTAATTTCTGATTTAGGGTTTAAGGGTTTATAATTTAGGGATTGTGGTTAGAATTTAGAGTTTATAGGTTAAAATTTAAATATCCCACTTTATTACTTTAAACCCTATCCTCTAAACACTAAATTAACGTACTCTGAATTCTAACAACTACCACTAAATTCTAAACCCCTAAACTTAAACACCTAAACTCTAGAGGCTAAATTAAATCCTTAAACACTATAAGTAACACGCTTGTGAAAGTTTTTTTCCACTGTCAGTGTATTGAATATAAAACCAAAGTTAATTTGATGAAAAAAATGATTTAAGTCTAAAATTGGTAATTCGTATAACATAAATTATACACAAATTATATATCAAAAAGTAACTCAATTTTTATGTAAATTTTGTTATTAACATTTTTTAAGGTAAAGAGAGCTCGAATAGTTTTCTTATAATACAAAATAAGTTATCACCCTCAATGTAAAAATTATTAGATGAGTCTAACTCACAACGTCATCAATGGCATCATCTCTCCTCAATGATAATAGTGAACATTTAATCAATTTAAACTACAATAAGGCTAAACTAAATGAATATTATCTTTTTGGTAATTATCTAGAAAAACAACCTCATTATAGATTATGTAGAAAAATACTCCTTTCAGCCCATGTAGGTCAAACTCGCTTTTAGCCAAAATTGAGTTTCAAACTCGCGCTTAGCTAAAAGTGAATTCTGTGTAAAAAAAAAAATACTTGGTAAATTATTATTTTTCTTTCTTATCTACCCCTCAATACATAACCCGCTTTTGGCTAAACGCGAATTTTATCCTACGGGGGATAAAAAGGGTATTTTTCTACATAATCTTACTTAAAGGTTTTTTTTCTAAATAATTCCAAAAAAGAATATTTATTTAATTTAGCCCTACAATAATGTTATAAAAAATAAATAAATTATATCTCAGATTTTACCATAGTAAAAGGACAAAAATCAAAATCAGACCATTTTTATTTTATTTTTTGTTTATAATTTAAAATTTAAGAATTTAATTTATGATTTAGGGTCTAAAGTGGTTTTTACATAAATGATTAGAGAGTGTAGTTCTTGGGTGAGACACCCTTATGACGCAGTTAAAATGAGACGGTCTTTCACAAATATTTATATTCTATATAAATTCTTACTCGAATGGTAAGAATTTATATTATAATATAAAAATTTATATAGTTATATAAATTATTACTTAAAGTAAAATCTACACAAATTCTTATCTAATTAATAAAAATTTATATTCTACCTAAATTATTAAAGAACCCAACATAATTTTTTATCAAAATAATAAGAATTTGTGTTGTGCCACAATTTAACTGGCTGACTTAGCATAGCATCTTCCGTAGCAGAGGCATTGAGCGGAGGGAGGTTCTCATGGCGGCGTTGCAGAGGCTTAAATTCCGTGCCATCATCGCTACGAATTGAAGGGGTAGAGAAAGCGAGAGGGGAAGGACAAGTCCAAGGCAAAACCAACCTTTTTTTTCTTTATTTTATTTTTACCCTAAAAAGAAAATCCAAGTATTTTTCATTTTTAACCTCTAAAAAAAGAAGGAAACCCCAGAGATCATAGAAGAAAACAGGCTCTGTACTTAAAAATCTAGCCATTCCAGAGGTCAGAGAGCGCAGAAACAACAAAGATGGGGTCAAAACGAAACCCCCAACAAACACTTATAGACTAAGAGTTGCCTTTAAAAACCCACCAGAAAAAGGTTCCACCATTGAAATCCATAAATACCTCCCCAGGGAAAATCCAAACACCAGCTCAGCACACTAGTGATCTGGGTGGGGGGTGAGAAGGGACACTAAATAGGGTGTTTCTGCTATGGATTTTTGGCCCAAATTGAGGAGGGTTTCAGATTTTGGGCGTAACAAATGGCTGGCTTCTTCTATCTAGGTGGACGAGAAGGTGTAGCAGCAGCAGGAGCTGCAGCTGCAAACAAACAAGAAGGACAAGATAAAGAAGAGAGTCTGTATTTGTATAGAAACGAGGAGATCTACAACAGCAACAACAAAGGGTTTGAGATATGGCCTCAGTATTATTACCAACAGCAGCAAAACGTGAGCAACTACTCGTTTGGAGCGGGTACTAGTCGAAGAAACACCGGGTTTAATTTATCCGATGAGTCGTCTTCGCGATCGGCAGGGTTCACCGCGGTTATGAGACAAGGAGGGATGAACTGCCAGGATTGTGGGAACCAAGCTAAGAAAGATTGTACACATTTGAGATGCAGGACTTGTTGCAAAAGCCGAGGGTTTCAGTGCCAAACGCACGTTAAGAGTACTTGGGTTCCCTCTGCTAAAAGGCGGGAGAGGCAACAACAGCTCGCAGCTTTGCAACAACAGCAACAGTTTCGAGGAGAGATCCCAAAAAGGCAGAGAGAGAATCAAGGTGTTCCCTCTCTTGCCTGCACTCGTTTATCCCCCACAACATCAGGTAAAACTTGTAGTTTACAATGCAAACAAAGACAATACTAAAACTAAAACCAAAACAAACAAAAAATGAAGAATCAAAGCCGGATTGATGGCTTCTTTGTAATGAAACCTTGGTTTATAGGTCTAGGATGGTGAATTTTCAAGAACCCTGTGTTGCTAACTTAAGCTAGACCAACTTTATTTTCTTGTAATGTTTTTGAGGAAACGATTCCATAACTTATGACAGTATCATTTGCGTGTGAGCTAGTCCACCTCCATAGTCACCCAACCAACCTACCTGCTACTTTCCCTTCTCTTTTCTTCTTTTTTTTCCCCATTATTTCTGCCACTGTTTGCTGGTAAAACTGACGAATAATTCCCATATTATTCGGAAATAATTCAAAACAAGCCTCTCTTTCTGCTTTTCTTTTCATTTATTAAGTTTGAATTATTACGTTTTTACACTGAAAAAATTAGGGTTGGAACTGGGCCAATTCCCTACCGAAGTGAGCTCAGAAGCAGTGTTCCGCTGCGTGAAAGTAAGCGCTATGGGAGATGTAGACGAGGAGTTCGCTTATCAAACGTCCGTGAGTATCGCCGGGCATGTGTTCAAAGGGATTCTCTACGATCAAGGGCCCGAAAATCGTTACACCAGTGGCGGTGAAAGCTCTCCGCAACTTAATCTCATCCCTGCAGCAGCGCCAGCTACCACGACAACCCCAGTTTCTACTTCGAGCAATCCAGGCACTAATATGCTGGACCCTTCGGTCTACCCAGCTCCACTTAACGCTTTCATTGCTGGTACGCAATTCTTCCCACCTCCAAGGTCTTGATTTAAATGAGAACAGAAACCTTTCACTTGTCAGATTCATCGTATCGTTGGTATTTTTCACTAGCTACTAGTGTGTTAATGTTACCGCCCTCTGAACTAGACAGCATACAATTTAAATGAGAATAGAAACTGAGGACGCATATGATATTTGGTTTGCTTTTAAAATTTCAATTCAGATTTTTCAATAACTATTTGTGTATCGATGAGTAGTAGTCGTTTACTTTATTTTTTTTTTCGATTTGAGTGTACTTAGTGTAGCATGTGGATGTGTGCTTCTTTTCTTCTTTTGTTTCTAGCTTTGTTGGGTTTTTGATTGATCTTGAATTTGCTTGTTTTCTGGATAGTGTTGAACTCGAAGCCGCTTTTCCCCCATTTATCCGTTTGCTAGCAAAGAAATGGGACGAGAAAAATTAGGTCTCGAGTAGGGCAGAAACGAAGAGTTTTCAAAACCCTTTTTCTTTACCAGTATTCATGCATTGGCAAATCTCCCTCTTCCTTTTTGAGAGAGAATAATGTACCTATTTATGCGTGTATTCACAAGCTTTTTATACGTATAAACGTATTAAGCATTTATATCAGCCACTGATCTCTGAAAAAGAAACCAAATTCCAACCACTTGAATAGGACGTGCATATGGAAATCATAGCTTTCATCATTAGCCGATAAATTTTAATGCTTCTCTGCAATCATATGCATGTGATTTATGTTATATTTAGTCTGAGACTGATGATGTAGGCTAAGGTGCGCAAGGTGTTAATGGATATCTATAGAGATGCTTCTGTTTGCTAGGCTTCTAGAATTGTCACATGGGGGAAGAAACTGGAAGATGAAGTAACTTTCCTAGGTTTTGCAGCTTGGTTTCTGGTTTTCAAAACATGTGCTCTGATCATTCGATCTTGAAGATATTGCACCTTTTTAAGCGGCGAACTCTTTTAACTGGGTGTTGTTTCCGTCGCTTTTAGTTTTATTATAGTTTGGAGTAATGAACTGTGTGTGTGTTTGTATGTATTCAAAGATTTAATGGGGGAGTTGGGGATTCTTCAAGATCATGAAACGAATAATGGCAAGCATTGTCCCCATTGCCGTTGCTTGAATCTAGAAATAAGAGAAATAATTATAATGTAGGGCAAACAAAAATGTCAAGTTTCATGTAGGGTTTTATAGAGAATAAGCAAGATTAGTATGAATTGCCAATGGAATTAGTGCACTTAAGCCTACTTGACCTAGAAGCATCTTTTCTTCCAAATTTTTAGTATATTGTTGTAATTACATCTTTGTTCATACTTTTTCTCAACCCTTTAATATCGTACAAGCACCTTGTACACACAGGTTCTCAAACCCGAATCTCTTTAGATGAACATCATCAGCAAAAATTTTAAGAAATTTATTTTGCCCCTCAAAATTTTTAAAAACTTATATTATACTTCAAAATTCTGATATTTTTAATTAAATTATCTCCAATAATTTTAAAAAAATCTCATTTACTCCCTCAAATTTTTTGAAAATTTTAATTCAAGCCTATATTTTTTTTAAAAAAAAATTAAGTTGCTCCCAAACTCTTTCGACAAATTATGTCACTAAACATCATCATCTTTTTTGACGGTAACCACTCGTTGGGTAATGTTTACAAAGTAGGCCAAATTGTATCGATAGAGCAAATGTTTACAAATATTGAAATCTGAACTTCATAACGTTAGATAATACCATAATTAAATACGCTCAAACCAACAAGAATTACAATGCCAACCAATTTATATTTATATCCTACAGGAAGATTGGTCAGAATACCTAGTGAACCACTGCTACAGACAACCCATGACTCCAAAAGAAAATAAAATCAGTATAAAAATAGACGAAAGGGGGAGGGAGAAGATACGTAAATGATTGAAAAAATCATGGCTAAGTAGAACAAGAGGCCGAAAGCTGCACACCCCCTAATAAAAACAAATAGACAATATTGGTTGGACAAAAGCGACACTACGTATTTCACAAACAAGTATAAGATAGGACAAAAGCTGCTTTGCTTCACAATTGTGGATATTGCATCATTTCCATTAGCATGAAATATAGGATTGCAATTTACTTTGCTATATCTCCTCCTCGCCATTAAGAGAAAATCTCACCACCTAAATGTTTTAAACTTTCTTGTCTGATACTTGTAAAGTCGGAACCAGTGTTTTTAACTTTCTTATTCTTGATTATATTAGGGGAATAACTTAGTTACAAACACTATTACGCGTGAGTTTCTGTCAGTACTGTTATCGTTCACTATAATTTATTTTTTTAATTTGAAACTAAACAGCTTTATTAATAAGTAAAAAAAATTAACAACATAACTTTTTAAAGGTTTTAAACGTTCAAAAAGAAAAAAACAAATCCAAAAAGAAAAGTAGGGTAATTGCTCCGGCCAAATTAGACACTTCTTCTTTGCACCACAACAAATCTCTAAAGTCCGTTGTAAGAAAAGTCCTTAGGGAGTTGTCAAAACATGAACTAAATGAAATCCCCTATAGAAAACTATAAATATCTTTTTACGTCGGTTCTATAGGTAGAGATGGCAAACGAGTCATTCGGATCGGGTTCGGTTCTGGTCATTACAATTCGAGTCAGGTTTAGTTTTGACTGCATTCATTTTAGGTTATGTTCAGGTTGGATCTGGTCTAGTTCGGTTTTAATTCGGGTCTATAGTGATTCGAGTCGGGTATTAGTCCAGATCGGGTGACATCGGTTCGGTTGATTTTCGGATCGGGTTTTTTTGGGGTCGGGTGATTTCGGGTCAGGTCAAGATCGGTTCAATAGGAGATCAATATGTTTCGGTCGGGTTTTCAGGCCAGATCAGTTTTTTAAACCCATATACAGCTTTATAAAGCTAATATATTTGACTTTTTAGTGAGTTGTGCGACAATTCACATCAAATCTTTCATTATTTCTTTTAATATATTTTCTTTATTTCGGGTTGTCTTCGGTTCTTGTCCAATCGGTTCTGTTGAAAATCAGTTCGGGTCTGTTCTGTTTGGTTGAAAAATCAGATCTGGTCTATATTGGTTCAACTAAAAATCAGGTCGCTTTCAATTCAATTCAGTTTGTTTCGGGTTTCGGATCATCCTGTTCAGGTCGATATCGAGTCTCGGGTCGGGTAAAATCGGTTTGAGTCTCGGGTCAGTTTGCCACCTCTATCCGTAGGCTCCGATCCGCTACACAATTCTGCCTACATCGACAAACAACCACAAAATGGGATCAAGCTATCCAAGACCATTGACAAACCCAAATCAATAAAAACCTTGAGAGGAACACTACACGAGCATCAAGCAGCCACAAAGGTATCCAAAAAACGTGTCATAAGACAGAGAAAAGACGTGCCACAAAAGCAAAGAAAAATAAACTCAAAGATTTGCGAAAAGTAGATAACCAAAACACATACAATTTTATTAAAATTTAAAAAAATAAAAATTAAAGCAAGATATAAAAAATATGGAAAAAAATTTAACACCGACAATTAACGACCAGACCCTAAAATGACAAGTTGGGAAAACTAGCTGCTAGGATTTTTAGAGTTTGGGAGAAAACTTCGTTGACTATATAATTAGTCTGTTTTCGTTCGCTTTATAAAAGTAATAGTAACAAAATCATATAGTATATACGGGGAATAATAGTATGTGGCACAATGATTAAATTAATACATGGTTTTGCTAACTTGTATTTTGAAAAAAAAGAGATTAGTATATGATAATATTTTCATCTTTGAAAAATTTTAAATGGTTTGTTAATACAATATATACAAATATTAATTAACGTACTAAAAACATTTATTAGCAAAATTTAATTTGGCATCGCAAGGCAGTGTACGAAATTTAATGTAAAGGGCAGGGTGCCCTCCTGCCTTAACCTTAGTAACACGAAATATTTATGTATAGTGGCCTTTCCTAACCATAAAAGCTGCTGAATTTGATTTATTATGCATCCTAGAATTAATTTGCCAATTCAATTCATTGGCAAATAAAATTTGAGTTCGGCATTTTTGGAAGTACCTATCGTTAGTCGTTATCAATTAATTCATCATTTTAATGTCTTTAAAGAAGACTATCCATTACAGATACAACTCTCTCATATACAGCTGAGACTAAAAATTAGATTATTTATGAATTGTCCTCCACTTTTAAAAATTTATATTTTGCGCCCTAAATTTTAAATTCCAACTCTGTTCTTGAAAAAAGTAAATTATATAAATTCAAAATAATAATGAATTGTTAATCATTTAATCTCAAAATTTGGATGACCAAAAGTCTAATATGACTTAAGTTTAAATGGTAAGGATCTAAAATGCCTTTAGACCAATTTTTTTTTTTGGAGGTACAAGATCCCCTCTCACTTTATGTGTACTGAAGGAATCTAGGATTCTCAGCAAACGTTGCAAATAACAGAGAATGAAGAAGAAAAATTCTCTTGTTATTTTATTGATAATCTTGTAATATCTCAAAAGAGACCAAGATGAAATTTATACAAGAGGAATATGTTGAGCTTTCCAAGAACGAACTAACAGCTATCTAACCGTTCCAGCTCAGCAAGAGAATACCAAATATAACAAACTTTAACTAACCTCTTATATCTAATACTCACCCTACATTCTCCATTTCCTGCATCTTGCAGATCACGTTTTCCTGCAACAGTCCAGGGCAAACTTTCATCTAATATTATATCTAATACTCACCTTGCATTCTTCACTTTTGACATCATGACTTCAACGAGACGTAAAAACTAAAACTTGCAAGCATACATCATGTAGAAACAGATTGCAAAGACACCACAGATAAGTTGGCACGAAACCTGCAAAACATAGGCACAGATAAAGGCTTGGTTAGTATATCAGCCACTTGTTCACAAGTCGGAATTTCATTTACATCCAACTGCCCAGCAGCAACCCTTTCGCGAACAAAAAACAAATCAAGCTCCACATGTTTAAACTTCGAATGCATAACATGATTAGTCGAGATAGCCACTGCACTAGAATTATCCGACCACAAAACTGATCGACCACAAGGTGTAACGTGTAACTCTTGAAGCAAAGATTCAAGCCATAAGATTTCAGAAGTGGCACAGGAAACACTCCTATATTCAGCCTCAGCCGTTGAACGAGAAACAACGGGCTGTTTTTTCGAACCCCACGCTATCGGATTACCACCGAGAAACACAAAAAACCCTTTTGTAGAGCGACGATCATCTAAATCGGACCCTCAATTAGCATCAGCAAACACAACAATAGACAAACAAGGGGAAGAAACAAACCGAAGACCATAGTCAAGTGTACCCTGCAAGTAGCGTAAGATACGTTTAACAGCATGAAGATGAGTATCTAACGGGTTCTGCATAAATTGACAGACGCGATTCACCGCAAACGCAATGTCCGGCCTGGTGACCACCACATATTGCAATGCACCAACTATGCTCCTGTAAAAAGAAGCATCAACAATAGGACTTCCAGCATGCACTGAGAGCTGACAATTTTTGACCATCGGAGTAGGCAGACTATTAGCTTTGTCGAGACCACTGCGATGAAGTAACTCGCCAATATACTTTTTCTGGCTCAACAAAAGACCACCTCGGAAATGATGAACTTCAATGCCTAAAAAATAATGCAAAGGACCAAGATCTTTAAGAGAGAAAACATTGTTGAGTCCTTCAATTACCTGCTGCACAACACTATTATCACTACCTGTAACGATGATATCATCGATGTAGATTAGTAGATAAACTATACCACTGTCAGTCTTCCTAACAAACAAAGATGAATCAGATTTTGACAAACTAAACCCCTCAGAAATAAGGTATTCCCGAAGCTTTTCAAACCAGGCTCGGGAGACCTACTTCAAACCATAAATCGTTTTATTCAGTTTACACACAACTCGTCGTTTGTCTCCTTGTTCATAACCAAGAGGCTGGTACATATACACCTATTCCGTCAAATCCCCGTTCAAAAAAGCATTGTTAACATCGACTTGCCGCAACACCCATCCACGAGTAACAACTATAGAAAAATGGTTCGAACAGTGGTGGGTTTGATCACCAGACTGAAAGTTTCATGGAAATCAAAACCAGGTTGTTGTAAGAATTCCTTGGCCACCAACCGAGCCTTGTACCGAGAGACCGAACCATCAGGATTCTTTTTCACCTTAAAAATCCATTTGCAACTAACCGGTCTCCTATTGGCAGACAGATCAATCAAGGACCAGGTATTGTTTCGAACAAGAGCATCAAATTCGTCCTGGGCTGCCCTCTTCCAATGTTCATGAAGGAAAGTTTCCTCAATAGAACATGGTTCACAGTGTCTTGTAAACTCGAAAAACCAGTGCTAACACTATAAACCTTAGGTTTACGAATCCCATTCTTGATGCGAGTTGTCATCGGATGAATATTTTGCACTGTGTTTGGAACACCAGCTGAATCATCACTGTGAGTTGGAATCGGAGGAACAATGGAAACAGGAAATCCATCATTAAACAGAACCTCGTGACTATATTGAGGTAGAGTCGAATCAAATGCAACATCACTTACCACAACAACACCAGAAAAATCACTTGCATCAATTGCGCCAATTTCTGGTGAGAAACGAGGTTACCCAATTTCAGAAGAAACTAGGGGTTGCCCATTTTCATGAGAAGCAGAACTAACGTCATTGCCTTGTGAGTCGAGAGGAGCAATTCTAGGGGAAGAAGCAAAGCGAGCACCAATGTCTTGTGAATCGGCAGAACCTTGTCCATCAGTGTCTGCGTATGGAGCACTCGTGTGTCGAGAATCTCCAAGTTCAGAAGAAACACGACCATCAGTAAATTCCACCTCCAAAGGAGAAATAGACTGTTCAACCAATTGGGCTGGGCAGTAGTAATATCCACCAATTGGACCGAAGTTGGACCAGAACATGAACGTGTGACATCAGCTGGGTGAGAACAATCAACCTCCAAATTTCCATATTGTAACGAGCCACTAGAGTGTCTAGGATGTAACGAGCCACTGACAGGAACATTTGCCGACTCTGACGGAGTCACAATTACAAGAGGAGCACCTGTGAGAGAATTATAAGAAGGGAAAGATTCACCAGCCGAAAAAGACGAACCATAATTTTGACACACAAACGGATAAGTATTTTCGTCAAAAACAACATGTCTTGAAATGATTAACTTGCCATCATCAGCTAAACATTTGTATCCCTTGTGACGGGGACTGTACCCCAGAAAAGTGCATTGACGTGTGCGAAAATCAAACTTGTGGTGAAGAAATGGACGTAACAAGGGATAACAAGCACAACCGAAAGCCCGTAAGCATCCATAATCTGGTTTGTAAATGCCACAACAACTCATATGGGGACTTCCCATCCAACAACGGAGTTGGCAGCCTGTTAATGAGATATACAGAAGTCATGAAAGCATGACTCTAGAATTTAAGTGGTAAACCTCCCTAAGATAGTAGCGTTAGTCCCATATCAACAATGTGTCGATGTTTTCGCTTGGCTTTCCCATTCTGTTCAGATGTGTGTGGACACGAAATCCGATGTTGAATCTAATTTGTTTGTTACCAACGTACCAGACTTTGATACTCACCACCGCCATCAGTCTGCAAAGCCTTAATTTGACAACCAAATTGAACTTGAACCATCTTATGAAAATCAAGAAACACTTGAAACACATCAGACTTCTTCTTAAGTAAATAAAGCCACGTGTGCCTACTGTAAACACCAATAAATGAAACGTAATAGGAAAAACCGTCAGAAGGAACATGAGCAGGCCCCCACACATCGGATACAACCAGATCAAACAGAGAATCATAAACAATCGAGGATAAATTGAAGGGCAGTTTATGCGCCTTCCCTTGCAAACATGACACACAAACATCAAGAATTTTATTATCCAAAAACTCAACATTACAAGACTTTAGAGCAGCCTTCAGAACACTCAACGAAGGGTGTCCAAGGCGTTTATGCCATAAACTCAAATGGAACCTAGACTTAGAAACATGACAAGCCTGAAACGACACATTATTATTATTATCATCAACCAAGCTCGAAGAAGAACTCTCATTAGACAACACAGCAGAATCCAGCTCATATAAACCTTCAGGAGTGAGCCTCCCCTCCATTAGAGTGACCCTGGTCTGTAAATCCTTCACAAAACATTTATACGGATGAAACTCAAAAACAACATTGTTATCACGAGCAAATTGCGAGACAGACAACAAATTCTTCGTGATATCAGGCACACACAATAAATCACGCAAAACTAAAGACCTGTTCCCAACAACTAAACAACCAATACCAATGTGAGATATATTAACCGCATCACCATTACCCATTAACAAAGAATTAGTACATGTATACAAAGTTCTTGTCTGAAGATTATCACGATCATTTATGATATGATGGGAGGCACCCGAATCAGGATGTCATACAACACCAAGAGAATCACTGCTGATAAGTCCCGCAAACGCAGTGTTGAAACCAGGAGTTGCCACAAACGAGGATGGGGAAGGCGAAAGAAGAATAGCATTTGGAGTACTTGAAAGAAAACCACTAGATAGACCAGGACTGTGAGCCATACCACTGCTCATATTAGGACTGTAAAAACCTCCCACAGGGGTGAAGGCATAAGGCACATTAGTTGGCATCGATGGAAGAGAGCCATGAAAATATGTAGGAGCATAGGGTACAACCACATGGTAATAAGCTTGAGCAGGAGCGCGAACAAATTGATTAGAAGAAGTGGCACCCCTAGGACAAAAATCAGAAGAAGAGCTACTGGTGAAATTGTTGTAGACACCACGGGAAGTGTTCTCCGAACCTGGAACATTATAGTCTTGATTAAAACGATACCAACATTTTTGTGCCATATGCCCATAGCGCTCGTAAATCTGACATTGATGACGATTGTTAAAACGCCCTCGACCTCTACCGCGAGCAAAATCAACACCACGCAGAAATTAACCCCTAGAAGAGTTAGCCGAATTTTGATTCTGATATTGACCCTGAACTGGACTCTCAGAGAATTCATCAGCATCATCCAAGACTTCAGCTTTATCACCTCCTTTTTGAACAGCCAGATTTGCTTGAATAGAAAAACCTTCAGTTAAAAAATCTCTTTGCCTCGACTCACAATCAATGAGCATTTCAGTAAGACTTTCAAGAGATTGAAGTTCACGCGATGCAATGGCAATTACAGATTCAAACTCAGCTGTTAACCCAGCAAGAATGACACTCACCCGCTCTTGCTCAGTAACAACATTTCCAGAGGCATTAAGTGTATCACAAATGAGTTTATTTTTTGCTAAATATTCATTGACCGACAAACCACGCTTCTTTTGAGAATGAAGACTATGGAGAAGCGCAGAAACTTTAGCGGTGGATCGTGCTGCATACATACGAGACAACGTAGTCCATATAGCACGTGATGTGGTCAAGCCTGTAAGAAGTGGCAAAACCTCAAAACTGACAGTAGACAGAATCCAAGACGTAAGTAACTTATCTTGTTTCAGATAAGTGAGAAAAGCTGGATTATCAACAATCTGCACTGCTTCATCTGTCACAACTTTATCTAGAGCTTTGTGATCAGAGATATATGGAGCTAAACCATAGCCATCAATAATCAGCATCATTTGATGCTTCCACAGAATGTAATTACTCTCAATCAACTTGACTATATCAAGTTTTGGTAAGTGTTGAACATTATAAGAGCTCGATGAAGACATGACAATAGTAATCGAGTTGGCACTTGAGGAATCGGAACTAGACGCGCACGGAGTGGAAACATGTGAGTCAATAGCCATCCTAGTTCTCAGAGGCAAACTATCAAACAGATTCTAGGCAAGAAACCAAGACGCTGGCAATTGAATGAATCCGCAATCACAAACACAATACATAAAACTGAAAATTAAGCACATTAACACCAATACCAGGATCGAACAAAAACTCAAAAATCTTGAAGAAACGTTGAACCACAAAGAGTTGTCTGAAAAAGGTATCTACAGACTACTAGTCTCCTCTTCAACAATCAACACGAGAAGGACTTTCTCACAGTCAAACTAAGATAACCTTTATTTTCAGATCAGAAATTTGCAAGGATAAGATTAGGTAAGTACAGTAATCTTACCACGTTAGCTGAGTTCATCACTATTTTGTCGCAACTTACGAGATCAGAAATCCTCACGATCGAGACTCAGACAAGCGTGAATCTGATTTTTGAGTTACCTATTTAATCCATGAAGTCACCGTTCTTCATCATGAATGAGAACAGAAAGGCTGCCATGAGTGACTGAAAAAGCCAAAATCAACAGAAGAACAGAGAAAGAACTGATACAGCAGTACTGCAACCACCACCGGACCACCTGATCTAACTCTGACATCGGAGAAAAAACTCTGATACTATGAAGGAATCTAGGATTATCAGCAAACGTTGCAAATAACAGAGAATGAAGAAGAAAAACTCTCTTGTTATTTTATTGATAATTTTGTAATATCTCAAAAGAGATCAAGATGAAATTTATATAAGAGGAATATGTTGAGCTTTCCAAGAACAAACTAACAGCTATCTAACCGTTCCAGCTCAGCAAGAGAATACCAAATATAACAAATTTTAACTAACCTCTTATATCTAATATGTACATCCGCCCTTGGCCTCTTCAATCCAACTTTATTGTTGCTTTTAGAATTATACCTTTGTAAATATTATATATCATTAAATTTTGTAGAAATAATAATATTACTATAAACAATATAATAATTAGGGTAAGATCCAATTATGCATTATAAAAATTAAAATGATTTTATACTGATTTTAAGAACATTAAATGAGTCTAAATTGATAGTTGGGGTTTTTACTTTTTCTTTTTCTTGTATAAAAATCTCAAACATTTTAAACTTTTAGTTTCAACCAACAATTTATGCTAACAAAGATATAGTAATTGGATTCTATCTAATAACTTATGAATTTGCTAACCCATAAGATATACTAGTAAAAATGTACATAGACAAACGATTGTTAACTCGTAATTTCAAATTATTTGCTAAGGATAATATACACCAATGTCTTTAAATGAAGATATATCATATCATCTAAACTTTTATTTTGATTAAGTAATAATATAATAATGGATTGGAAAGGTAGTCAAACTCATATTTAGTAATTAATCTTTGGGTAGTGCTACGTCTACTCGGTGGGTAGATAACCCAAATGAGGTGTCACATGATTTGTTAACTAATAAATATAATATAATAATATTTTAATAAACAATAAATGTAATATAATTAATATACCTTTTTGAGTTTTATCAATAAATAATTGTCAAGATTATAACTACGCTACAATTAATACATCTTTATCCCGTAAACAATTTTCATAATATATAAATGTAATTTAATTAATATTGTATTGTTTTAATGGAATGTTTTATTTTTTTAAATATAATAAGAAGAGAAACTAAGCTAACTAAAAAATATTTTGACCCATTGTAATATCATGTTCCGCTAGTTTCCAGATCAACGAGTGTGACCTTGCTTCAAATAATAGCCCTTGAAGAAATATAATATTTCGAAATTAAGATGAAATAGTTGATTTTTGTTCTTTTAGAACAAAAAATAGTCAATAGTTCATGTATTCTAATTTTGGAAGTTTTGATTCATGTGTTTTTTAAAAATAAAATTGGTGTGATTACATGATAATATATATGTTCATACTTTTTTTAACAATTTGATAGACATACAAATACATTTTGCAGACAAAACTGCTCAAACCCTTGTGTAGAACTAAGTGTTTTGATATAATAATTAAAAAATAGTTTGGACCAATTTGAAAAGAATTTAAAACTTGTCTTTGAGTCCAAACAACTTGAAAATATGTTTGAGGTATTTAATGTTTTAAAGTAGTCAAACTTGACTTTTCAGTAAGTCCATACCGATACGGTATACCCCGTATCGATACTCTTTTACCCAAGTTTTGAATCTGCCAAAACTCGTACCGATACGGATGCGAACGTATCAATACGGATAGGGATCATTTCGATACGCCCCTTAAGCGTATCGATCCCTGTTTTAACAACTCCCAACGGCTATTTCCCAACGTTCTTTTAAATCGCAGATCGTACCGATACGCTCTCAAGCGTATCAATACCCATAGGCTGACAAAGAGCCCAACGACTAGTTTTGGAGAAAGGCGTACCGATACGCCTCCACGTGTACCGATACGGTAGGCTGGAGAACTGCATTTATGGTGGGAAATAAAGTCTCCAACGACTTCAATTCAACCCCAACGGCTAGTAACGACTACAAACTCAATTAAGAGTATAAAAGGGACCTCCAAGCATCAAGAAAAGAGTAATGCTTCATTTTTCAAACATCATATGATCACAAATATCACTACAACAATGTAGGTTTTTAGTGATAAATTGATAGTGACTAGGAATAATTTTGTCACAAATATTAACTTTTTGTGACAATTTTTTTCTACGACACTATTAATATAAATAATTGTGACATCTTTTTATTTGGTCACTGTAACAATAGTAATTGTGACGATTACACTTTTCACAAATGAATTCTCACTATAAGTATACAATTGTGACACAAAGCTCATTGTCACTAAAACTTTTACACATGATAGTGACGATATGTGAAGTGGTCACTATTATTTGATATTTGTTGTTACAATGAAATTACTTGTCACTTAAAGTTTCACTTTTTGTTGTGATAAATTTTGTCACCAATAAAAAATAAAAGTAATGACAAATTAGACATTGTCACAATGATAAATTTATTTTTATAATTATAAAAATTAAAGTTATCATAAACTAGTTTGTCAAAAGGTAAAATATTTTAATAGTCTATACTATGTGTAAATTGTTGTTTTAGTCAATCTATTTTGATCAACTTTAGTCCCTATATTTTTCAAATTTTAAAATTTTAATCCTAATTCTCATGGGACACCGACAATATGACTAAATTACAAGGACTAAAAATGATCAAATTAAAGAACAAAAATTAAATAAGCAACTTATGTATAACAAATTAGCTAAAATGAAAATTTTACTTAACATATTTAAATACTACCATTCATGTCAGGATCAAAAATTAAAAATTTAAAAAGTATAGAAATTTAAAGTGACCAAAATGGAGTACAAAGACTACTATGTGATTTTAGCATAATCTATGATAGAATTTTTTTTTTAAAATTTTAAATGATATATACCATTTTGATTAGTTTTTTCTTCAAAAAATCTAAATAGTTTCTTCAACATACGTACTTCATATAAGAAACCATAGAAAAATTATTTAAATTATTATTATAATAATTAGTGTTATAATTAATAAATATTTTTAAAATACATAAAATTAACTTCAATTACAATTAAACCTAAATATTATTTTTCTTTCAAAATAGTATTAAATTTCTTGCCTAGTCTAGTGGATAAGTATTGCACTCTTGCCCTAAAGGTTCTAGGTTCGATCCTTCTTGAGGCCAGACATTGCATTTATTTACTAAAAATTGATATCTGAATATGCTACATCATCTATAATTAAATTTCAGTGATCTAATGAAAACTTAAAAGTTTGCGGACTAAAATGCAAAAGCTCTATTAAATTTCAGGGGACAATTAGTGATTAGTTTAAACCCTAAATAAAAATGGTTACAATTAAAAATATAATTATTTTTTTATTATTGACAGTGACAACATATTTTAGACACTATTTAAATATGTATTTATGATAGAAAGTTTGTCACTAATAAGAATAACATTAGTGTCTAAATTTTAGTCACTATTAATAATCTTTTGTGTCAAATAGTGTGGTCAGAAAAAATATAACTATTGTGACGAAATCATGAAAGTTGTCACTAATATAATAGTGACGGAGTTATTAGTGACGACTGGTGACGACTCAGAAAAATAGTCACTGTAAATTTCAGTGACTAAATTTAACACTTTTTGTGACTATTTTCAATGTCACTAAAAATGCATTTTCTTGTAGTGTATGTCTTAGTGCCAAATTGTCAATTCCTTGTATAGACAAGCACTAGTGAGCCAAAATTATTACATTTGCTCAAGTGTTTTAGGATTGGGTGAGAGCTTAATTGTGCAAACAAATACCTATTAGAGGGATTTGAGTTTGCTTATTTTTATCTCTTTGTAAAGAGGGTTTGATCAAAGCTTTGGGTAGAAAGCTTGATCAGTTTTGTAAGAGTTTCCTCCTAAGCCTAGAAAAGGAAACGAATCAATAGTGGATTGATTGGAAATCTTTAGTAGGAAGCTAAGGTAATGGATGTAGACCTTGGTTAGAAGGTTGAACCACTATAAATCATCTTTTCTGTAGAACTAATGTTTTGATATAATAATTGAAAAATGTTTTGGACTGATTTAAAAAGTATTTAAAATAAACTTCCAAAGTCCAAATATCTTGAAACAATTTTTAGGGATGTTTTAAAAGGTTTTACATGTTTTTCAAAGCCAAATTTCACAAAACTGTCAAGGTGTTTCGAAACACCTTAGGGCGTTTCGAAACAGGGGATTCCAGTGGCAAAATCGTTTCGATACTCGTATCGAAACGGGCTTTCCTTGGACAAGATTTTTGCCCAGCGTTTCGAAACGGGCTAGGCCGTTTCGATACGCCTACGTGGCATTGACCACAACGGCTATAAACCCCAACGGCTATTTTCCCAACTAACTTTTAAATGCAGGCGTTTCGATACGGGCCTATAGCGTTTCGATACGCGTTTCGAAACGGCAAGGGGGTGTTCCGAAACGGGTACCCTGACAGACTGCAACGACTCTTTCTACATTGAGAGTGTTTCGAAACGGCTTCGAGCGTTTCGAAACGGGGAGCTGCAGAACTGCATTTATGGTGGGAATTAAAGTCCTCAACGGCTCCAATTTGATCCTAACGACTAGTAACAACTACAAACTCAATTGGAAGTATAAAAGGGACCTCCAAGCATCAAGAGAAGGCTAATGCTCATATTGTCAAACATCAAATGATCAAAGATTGTCTTTGTACTTAAATTGTCATTTATTGTATAGACAAACACTAGTGAGCTAAAATTGTCAAATTTGCTCAAGTGTTTTAGGTTTTGGGTGAGTGCTTAATTGTGCAAACAAACACCTATTATAGGGTTTTAAGTTTGCTTTGTTTATCTCTTTGTAAGAGAGTGTTTCAATCAAGGCTTTGGGTAGAAAGCTTGATTGTGTGTAAGGGTTACCTCCTAAGCCTAGAAAAGGGGACGGATCAATAGTGGATTGATTGAGAAATCCTTAGTGGAGAGCTAAGGTAGTGGATGTAAACCTTGGTTAGAAGGTTGAACCACTATAAATCATTGTGTCCATTTCCATTCTAGCTTCCTAAACCCTAACACCCAAAAATCCACCTCTCCACCACTTGGTGAGAATAATCGGTTGAACAAATCGAGCACCTCTCAACTCAACAATTGGTATCAGAGCTTGGCTCAATCGAAGGGGATTCACATCCTTTTGAGAAGATCCGGCAAGCTCGATCACTAGTTCATCAACCGGCTCAAATGGCACAATCTATCGACAAACCGCCTTTCTTTGACGGAACCCACTATGCCCATTGGAAGACAAAGATGAAGTTCTTCATCAAATCAAGAGATTACAAGCTATGAGATATAGTTAAAGATGGTCCGTTCGTGCCTCAAAGAAGTAAAGCGGAGTGGAGTGTCGTCGATCGCAAGAAGATGGAGCTAAATTGCAAAGCCTTGCACATTCTATTTTGTGCATTTGGTCCATCCATCTATGAGAAGATGTCTTCTTGTGAGAGTGCCAAGGAGGTATGGGACAAGCTTGAAGTCACATACTAGGGAACCAATGAAGTCAAGGAGACCAAGATTGGGCTCCTAACCTTAGAGTATGAGAACTTCAAAATGGATCCGGAAGAGAACATCGAGAAGATGTTTGATAGGTTCTCCACTATCACCAATGGTCTCAAAGGCTATGGAGAAGCCATCCCGGAAGAAAAGCTTGTTCGAAAGCTCATCTACTCACTTCCCGAGTCATGGGACTCAAAGAGGACCGCCATCATCGAAGCCTAAAATTTGAAGACTTTGAAGCTTGATGAACTCATGGGGTCACTCCTTACTCATCAAATCATGAAGAAGAATAAAGAGGATGAGAAGAAGAGGGAAGAAATTAGAGCTATGGGAGAGAAGAAAATCAAAGGGCTTGGCATCAATGCAAGTGCCATGGCTCTCAAGTCCTCCACTTGCCACCATGTCTACTCAAGTGAAGAGGAGGATGAAGATGAAGAGATAGTTCATCTCTTCAAGAAGTGTGCCCCGTTCATGAAGAAAGCCTTGAGAGAGCTTGAACGAGAACCTAAGAGAAAGGAGAGGGCAAGCACTTCTAGCCATAAGAAAAAGGCACATGTGGCTACTTGGAGTGATGAGGACTCCACCGACGATGAACAAGCCAACTATAACACCCCTCACCCCTGATTAGGGGCAAGGAGCGTTATGTTAACATGTGACAGAATCGTATTAGGCAGCGGAAGTGGGTTAACAATTTTTCGTGTGATATTTTTTTTTTCTTTCGAATACATCTATTTTAATTTCTTTTCACATTCGATTATTCCATGGACATACTTCATCATCACACATATATATATATGTATATCATATCCGATAATAACATCCATAGTGTTTTAGTTTCCCTTAATTACATATCAAAATGTAGGGAGATTTCTTATGAATTTATACAATACTAAAGAAATAGTTCATGAACATAACCATCAGGCCAAATTGAACTAACATGCTGAACGCTATGCCACCCATCACGAGTATGACAAAGATAGGGAAAATCATACTTAAGCTTTGCAGGAGTAGAATACGGTAGAGGTCAACGATGCTAGAACCTGAAATTTAGGGGAAGGAAGGAAGGTTCGAGTGGTAAGTACTTCTCGTACTTAGTGAGGAAACCCTATTCTATTCGGTTTCCAATTTAAACATTATGATCAAACAATTTAATTTCACTTTGCACATTAGCTCATTCGGATGATTCAAGCAATATAATCAATCCACAATTAATAGTGCACCATAGAAATCAGTCGAATATATACACCAAGGAGTCATGTAATTCTATTCGAATACATGCAAGTGATTACATATCATTCATATCATGAATACACATACAAGCCATGAAACCTGAATTAACTTCCAATTATCAAATTATCACAATTAAAGTTTCATAGCTTATCAAGAATAGCAAATCATGAAAATTCAATATTTCATTCAAATGATCCAACAACCAATTTCATGAATTTACTTTCAATTTTCAGATTTCAGTCCTTAAATTGTTCATTTAATTCATTTAGCAAGGCCTTGGATAGTAGAGTATGCTAGGTAATCAAGTCACGTATAACAGAGGTTGTGAATCAAAATTCACCATGTAATAGTGTGATAAGGTTTTTTCTGAAAACCGCTAAATGGGGCCTTATCACTATTTTCTTTTTGAAAGAGGGGTTTAATTAAAAAGGGGGGAATTCGTATTTTGAAAAACTTGTAAAAACTTGGAGTCGCCACCAGCCACTGAGGTAGGCCAGACACCACAAAACCAGAGATTCGTTAAAAACGGGTTCGGGAGTTGGTTACGTGTGGGGAAGGATTAGCACCCCCATCACGCCCGGAAATCGGTACCAAATTGCTTGTTGCCTTTTGATTGATAGAAATTAATTAAAAATCCAAAGTGAATTTAATAAGAATGTTCTTAAATAAAAATATAATTTAAATAACACGAGCTTTATCGAATAGTGGCATTGGAATTAATTAATTATTTAATTAAAAAGGATGACGGTACACCGGACCATAGACTAAACCGACATCAAATAAGGCTGACTGCCGTGTTAGTTTAGGGTTCGAATCCCGTACGTCACCTTTATGCATGATGCGAGCATATAAAAGATGATGCATGTCATTTCCATTTTTATGCTTTCGCTTACCTAGAGATGGTGAAAATTAACCTAAGTATCCGATCGACATCCATTAAGTTAAGACTGTCATTTTACGAATACCGGAGTTAATTAATACCTCTCTTTAGATATATTTTAAGTTGGTTAATTAAAATCGAATCATTAACAGTTTCATGGATGACAAATACGAATATGTCACAAAACCACACAACATCACAATAAATAACATGTATGGAAATAAAGCGAAATAAAATAGCATATCAACATGGAAATTTAAATAAAAATCCGGAAAAGGACCGGATCGGATATAAAACGCGTAAATTAAGTGCGATAAATTAAATAACAGGAATTAAAATGCTAAAAATTAAAATGTTAGTGGTTAGATTAAAAGTTAGTTTAAGGGGTAAAAAAATTATACTAAATGGGCCATGATAATACGGGTCATACCCCGTTGCGGGTCACCGTAAGGCCGAGAGCGAATCGTGATCCGAAACAAAAATACGGCGCAATAAATAGAGCTAAATACATACATATATATAATAAGGAGATAATGTATAAATAAATATATGTACGTACTATATACTATAGCATGTAGAATATACAAATATAATATATAATATATTTATTAGCTGTTACATAAGATATATATACATATATCAACAACGCAGATTTTGTAAATATATATATACAATATAAAGCTTATGTGAAGAAGAACTATATTTTATAACATATACTTATACTACATGATATAACATAATACCGTAATATAGAGATATGCAAAACGGTATGATGAGCAGGAGTACTAAAATGAGAAGGAAACAAAAGAAAGAGAAAAAAAATGAAGAATTTAAAAGGAAAAGGGTTAAGCAAATAAATACCCCACCAAAACTCTGAATATTTGGTAAAACCATTCGAGCAGAATCGTTTTTTACCCCTTTTCAAATCAGAAAACAAAGAACCCAAAATGAGAGTTTTTTCACTCTACTCTCTCGATGGAAGCGTGACCCCTGGCCGTTCATCGGCGACCAGACCTAGACAAAGACCCCACCCGGCGTCCGAAGACGTTTGTACGCGGTGGTTCCTCCCCAAACGATAAGTAAACTCGAAACCCTTTTTTTACTTTGATTTCAGATCTAAAAAAATGGGCTTTGATTTAAAAACGAGAACCTCTTTTGACTTTGCTTTGAAAAACAAGATTATGCTCGAAAATTTTGAAAGCCCTTCGTTTTAAAAACAAATTTTCAGAGATTTGAAAGGAATAACTTTAGATTTCAGTTTTAAAAAAAATGGAAAAAGATGAACCCTAAAAAATCTAGGCAAATGCGAAAATGGAGAAGAAAAGAGACTCGGAATTTTTTTGCTTCACTCGTATTGATCGTGAAAATCCCCGTTTACAATTTTTTTCTTTCCCAGAAAAATTCCCCCTCCCCTTTCATTCTGAGTGTTCGGGTTTATGTAGCCCGATTTTTACATTTTTGCTTTTACATGAAATGCTGGAAATCCGCTGGTTGATTTGTCTGTATTCGGCTGCAACTTGTGGTTGTTTATTTCTGATTTCTGTTGCTTCCGTGATTTCGGTTGCCTGGTCATTTCTGATATTTGTTTGTTTGCTGCATGTGACCCGAGGAGAGGGACCACAGTGGGGCTCGAGACGGCCGGGAAATTCGGAGTGCTCCATGCCATTGATTGGGATCTGGAGGGACTCGAGCGTGCCGCGTACGCGCGCGTGAAGGAGACAGACAGTCCCGCGTGGACCTCACGCGCGAGGTGGGTTGCTCCTGGCCGTCCGATCGTGCTCGATCTAACGGTTCATATGTTACGGCGCCAATCCGGAAGAGGCCTCTGCTTAGGGTTTCTGGCATCTGGTGATCTGGACCGTTGGATCTAGATCCCAAATCCAACGGCTATGGGGGAGCGGCGGCTGCACCAAAAAAGAGATAGGGTTTTTTAGATTAGCAGATTAGGGTTTTAATTATTTGGGCCTAAATAGGCCTTGTATATGTTTTTTTGGTTTTTTTTTTATGTAATAGACTTTTAATTATGTAATATGGACTTTAAATAGTGGGCTCTTATTTATATTATTTTTTTTATTTTTCCGGATTTAATAATAAATAATAATAATAAAAATAATAAATATGGTAATAATAATATGATAATAAAAGAAGACAATAATAATAGTAGTAATACTAATAATAATATAGTACGGTGGTAAGATGATAATAATAACACTAATAATAATAGAAGTAATGATGATAATAGAGAAGATGACATACTATATTAGCAGTGTTTAGGGTTTTTTCACATAAACGATACAATAATAGATATAATATTAATAGTAATATTTTTTGCTTTTTTCTTGGATTTTAATGACACATGTACATAATTAATAACTTAGATAATAGCCCATATAAGCCCACTATTATGAGATAAAATAAAAAAGTTAGCCCGGACAAAATTAGTGATTACAGTTGCCCCTCTTTGCTTATACTTGTGGAACAAGAATAAAGCAAAGATCATAAGCACTAATTTTGTTCAACTTCCCTGTTTGGGGTGATTTGCTCCTCCGAAACGGCAGAAACAAAGTCAATAGCATTGGTATGTCCTCCCTGAGCGGCAAAGAACATAGTTGATTCATTCTCCCTAAGCGGAAAAGAATAATCTTCTAATAGCGTACTTTCCCAGAGCTGCGAAAGCAAACTGGATAACGTTGGCATGTCCTCCCTGAGCGACAAAGGACATGACTGATTCATTCTCCCTGAGCGGCAAAGAACGAACCTTCAATAGCAACTGAACAACGTTGGCATGTCCTCCCTGAGCGGCAAAGGACACGACTGATTCATTCTCCCTGAGCGGCAAAGAACGAACCTTCGATAGCTTAGACAACGCTGACATGTCCTCCCTGAGCGGCAAAGGACGTAGCTGATTCATTCTCCCTGAGCGGCAAAGAATAAACCTTCAATAGCTTTAGACAACGCTAACATGTCCTCCCTGAGCGACAAAGGATGTAGCTGATTCATTCTCCCTGAGCGGCAAAGAATAAACCTCCAATAGCAACTGGACAACGTGGCATGTCCTCCCTGAGCGGTAAAGGACGTAGCTGATTCATTCTCCCTGAGCGGCAAAGAATAAACCTTCAATAGCTAATGGACAACGTTGGCATGTCCTCCCTGAGCGGCAAAGGACGTGGCTAATTCATTCTCCCTGAGCGGCAAAGAACGAACCTTCAATAGCAACTGGACAACGTTGGCATGTCCTCCCTGAGCGGCAAAGGACACTACTGATTCATTCTCCCTGAGCGGCAAAGAACGAACCTTCAATAGCTTAGACAACGTTGGTATGTCCTCCCTGAGCGGTAAAGGACGTAGCTGATTCATTCTCCCTAAGCGGCAAAGAATAAACCTCCAATAGCAACTGGACAACGTTGACAGGAAATAAATTGAGCAGGCCTTCTGGCTCTTCTACTCGGAAATCCTTGAGCTCTTTTGCTCTTAGATTCTGAAGTTGTGACAATTCTGAAATTTCTCGCATGGAGTTTTAGCTCTTTTCTCTTTTTTTTTTCTTTCCTTTTTTTTTCTTCTCTCTCTTCTCTCATTCTTTCTTGTTCTTCTTCTTTCTGATCTTCTTCTTTTTCTCTTTCTCTCTTCATCTTTTCTCTTTTTCTCTTATTTCTCTTTTCTCTCGTTCTTTTTCTCATTCTTTTCTTCTTCTTTTTTTATTTTCTCTTTCTCTCTTTCTTTCTTTCTCTTTCTTTTTCTTTTTCTTTTCTTTTTCTTCATTCTTTTTTCTTTCTCTCTTTTTCTTTTCTTTTTTTTTTTCTTTTTTTCTCTTCTTCCCTTCTTTCTTTCTTTTTTTTTTCTCTTTCTCTCTTGTTCTTTTTTTTCATTTTTCTCTTTCTCTCTTCTTTTTATTTTCTTTTTCTTTTTCTTCTCTTCTCTCTCTCTTTTCTTCTTTCTTCTTCTTCTTATTCTCATTTTTTTTCTCTCTTCTTATTTCCTCTCATATTCTTTTCTTTTTCTCTCTTCTTATTTCTTCTTATTCTTCTTCTCTTTTCTTTTTCTTTTTTTTTCTTTTTTTTTCTTTTCTTTTTCTTTTTCCTCCTCTTTTATTTTTTCTTCTTTTTCTTATTCTCATTTTTTCTCTCTTCTTATTTCCTCTCATCTTCTTTTCTTTTTCTCTCTTCTTATTTCCTCTTATTCTTATTCTTCTTCTCTTTTTTTTTTCTTTTTCTTTTTCTTTTCTTTTTCTTTTTCCTCCTCTTTTATTTTTTCTTCTTTTTCTGTTTCTTTTTTCTTTCTTTCTTTTTATTTAAAAATCAGGAAACCTGAATTTTTATTTAAAATATTCCAAGGGGAATATAATTGAGAAATTTAAATTTTGAGGAAAACGTCCCTTTAGAAAGGGTAAAATTGAGGAATTTGGATTTTTGAGAAAAATATCCTTTCGAAAGGAATGAAACGAAGTTTTGAGAGAAAAATCCTTTAGAAAGGATAGGATTGAGAAATCCGGGGTTTAAAGAAAAACATCCTTTAGGAAGGATAGAGTTGAGAAATCCTGTTTTAAGAAAAACATCCTTTAGAAAGGATAGGATTGAGAAATCCGGGTTTTAAGAAAAACATCCTTTAGAAAGGACAGGATTGAGAAATCCAGTTTTAAGAAAAACATCCTTTAGAAAGGATAAAATCGAGAAATTTAAATTCTGAGAAAAACATCCTATAGAAAAGGATAAAAAAAAAATCAGGGATTCAGAACCTTGATACCAGTCAAAGGATTCTCGAGATCCATTTCTCTTCTCGTAGAGCCGTAGATCCACCCCTTTATTAATCTTCAAATATCTGTTCAAAAATAAACAAGTACTATGATGGCATGAGTTAGCATGCTCCTAACATATGGATGTCTAACTATCAATGATGCATGATCATATTTCATGATGCAATGATGTGCATGGTAATGAGAATGCAAAGATGCATGAATTTTGTCTTTATTCTCTAAGGCTGGTGGTCACCATCTGGGGACTACAACCACTCATCAATCTCGTTTCTTGACAAAACTTGCCCCCAACTTGTGTTGCTTATTCCCTGAGTCCAATAGCCTGAATCGCAATCAGAATCATTAGCTCAGTACCTTCAAGCTGTATGTCATCTCTCACCGATTTGAAATCCTGTGTGCAAAGCCTTAGTTGCCCCACGGACAAAGATGCCCCAATGGGGTACCGATGGCTTTATCTCGAGCCATGATCAGTCTGCTTGTTCATTCCAATATAAGAGACTTATGAAAATAATAAAAATAAATTCATTATGTATATATATACATTTTAAAGGATCACGACAAGTGATATTTAAGAAAATCAAGCTTTGGATCTTTGAAAAAAAGGTCGACCCGAGTGTCATTTTCCGAATGTTGCAGGAATGCACATATGACATCTTTTCTGGGCTATCAGGCTTCCGAGAGGAGCGACTCCCATTCCTAGTTTCTACCCGATTTAAAAGTGGCTCTCTTTAGCTCACTAACTCACCATGCCCTATCCTTACCTCTTTTCTGGTCTCAATCAGGCATTAGAAGTGTGTCAATCCTTGAAGAAAGGTTAACCCTGATAGGCGAGATGTGATCTGAAGACAAATTCATCCATCTGTGTATGGTCCAAATGGTCTTTTATGGCTTGTAATGTAGGCGAAGGCTTACGGCTACGAAAGAAAGGGTAAGTAGGCCCAAATAAGTGTTTAAGGGTGGTGAAACCAAGGATCAATTTTTCTAACGGGAAGTCTCACGATTATGCTCGGATGTAATGTTATTTCTTCTCTTGTTTCTCTCAAATGCTCTATACTTGCCCCTTTGTTGGGGTTTTCACCCTAGAGTCCATTTCCTTTCGTCGAATGTAGTTTTGGATCAATTTGCACCTTCGCATTGTATTAGTGCAGGCTTTTGATCGAAGGCGAACAATCATTCGAGGCTCATCTAAGTAGAGATTCATTTGGATAGGGAATCCTCTTGTCCGCTTCTCTCCCTTTTCAAAATTGCACTTTTCACTTTAGTGCCCCTGCTTTTGATTTCTTCAACTTTTATGTCGGTAATCTTTTGACTTGATTTGGATAGCTCTTTGAGAACCGACTTTTCTTTCGTTGTTTCCTTTTGACGTTTTTGGCTGCTCAAACTAAAAGTGTACCCAATGAATATGTTCTCTTTTAATCCATTTAGTTCACAAGACGTCATTATCATATCATAATTAGAATCCAATGTCATTTACTTGTCCATAGCTTTATATCTCATTTGCCCCCGGTGTAGGGGTGATCCTTGATTTGGGTTCAATCAAAAGAAAAAGTTCAAAAGGCTCAAACGGGGACAACAATGGTTTTTTTTATTTTCTTTCTATGTGAATGGAGTTGAAGGAATGCCAAATGTCCTCCCATACACGGATATCAATATTGGTCTTCATGTGGTAGAAGTTTTAGGGTTATCACTTCATTCAAGGACCTTGAACGACAATGCCCGAGAGGAAAAATTCACTCAATGGGAGTGGCCCATTATTCCTGAACACTCATTGTCATCCCTCTCTTGGCCTAAGTAGAACATATGGTTTTCATATTTAGTATCCTCACAACATCCGAATTTTCAGGGAAAAAAAAATCTTTTTAAATTGAATTAAAATTAATCTTACAAAAAGTATATACATGTATAATAGGAGAACAAGAGTAAGCTTATAATAATAATCAATAAATGAAATATTTTAAAGAATCAATGAATACCAAAATATTTTCAAAATGAAAAAAATCTACAGCTCGGCTCATTTCTTTTGCATTTTTTCCAAATGCACAGGGATCAACGGTTTTGAATTTCCTTTACCGGTAGCCGTTTGCTCCGGGCTAGTTGTACCATTCCCCTGGGTACAATCAGTTTTCACCAATAATGAGAATTGGATTTTTGCAAAGGATTTATTTCCCTTCGACCATTCGTAAAAATGGATTTTCGATGGACATTTGAATTATCCATTATTTTAAACTTTTATCGGGTTTAAGCACGTTGTGCCAACAACGATGTAATATCTCCAATTCGATTTCCCTTGAACCGACTTGCATTTTTCCCAAATGCACAGGGATTAACGGATTTGAAATGCCTTTACCGGTAGCCGTTTGCTCCGGGCTAGTTGTACCATTCCCCTGGGTACAATCAGTTTTCACCAATAATGAGAATTGGATTTTTGCAAAGGATTTATTTTCCTTCGACCATTCGTAAAAATGGATTTTTGATGGACATTTGAATTATCCATTGTCTTAAACTTTACCGCGTTTAAGCACGTTGTACCAACATTTCTATCAGACTTGCTCAAACATCGCTTCTTATTCCATGAAGCGATGTAATGTCTCCGAAGGTCATACTAGACTGAGCTTTGATCAAAGGCTTCATCTTGACGGGCAGAAGATGCCCCTTGAGGTGGGCTGGACGAGGGGCCGATAACAAGATGATTCTTAAATATTGGAGTGGCCGAGTGGTTTCCCGGTACTTGAGCAACACTACCTCATTTTAGACCGGACTGTAACAGTTAGGGTATTCCTTTCATCATATCTCGTTGGGGCTTGATGATGGTGCCCCTTAATTCTTGCTGAGTTCGTTCCATTTGACTTCTCAAATCAGCCTCTGGCTTGGCAAAGATTTCCTCCCTTTATTCATTTTAAGAATGAATGCATGTAGTGTGTTGTATGCACAACAAGGATAGATGATTATAGGTAATCAAACAGACATGTACAACTGAATGCAAAGATGCATTGATCATTAATTTTATATGTTTAATGAATGAATGAATGTGTCGTATGTATAACAGAATCAAAATGTATGATTGAATGCAAAGCTGCATTAATTTGATGGAGATTAATTTTATTTGTTTAATCGAATAAATGAATGAATAAACATGTCATATGTACATAGGTAATTAAACAAAATGCATAATTGAAATGCAAAGGTGCATTGAACATTAACTTCATGAATGAAATGTGTCATATATACAACACAGGGTTAAGAGTAATCAATCAAAATGTATATGAATGCAAAGGTGCATTGAACATTAATTTCATGAATGCAAAGAGCAACACTGAGTTCGGCAAATATCCTCGTTAAACAACTCATCAATGGGAACCTTGGTTTGTTACAATGATCGGAAGAAACCCACTACATGTAGTTCTTGAGCTGGCGTCTAGGCAAACGATTTTCTTCAAGACTCACTCAATCCCTTCTTCTTTCTTGAAATGATCTTTTGTTAGGAATCGAGCGTTCTCTCATATCCTCGTTAACAAGTAGGCCAACTCTCGGTCCTGCCTCCAAGTGGTGTAGGCGACGAATTATGATTGATCCACTGTCGATATTGGTACTCTTGACTTGCTCTTTGAAAGGGTCCCACTGAGCCTAACCTTCAAAGCGCATCGGGGGTGAGGTCGAAATTCCCTCTGACTTGAAGTATTTTTTCGTTCTAGGTTGAGACTTGATTGTCGACTCAAGGCAGAGAAGTGTCCGAGAAACTTTCGATCTTGCCCCAGAAAGCTTGGTTGCTGTTCGGTGTAGTTCTCGCTAATTTCCTTGCAAGGCTTGGTATTTCCCAACTGTTGTAGTTAAATCAAAGCTGCTGACCGTGGAATACATGTAGGTTGAACTCCAAAATTCGAAGTAATGATCACTTGCCTGGGACATCTGACAAATAAGTGAGGTGGTCTTTTTCGTCTTTGAAAGCCTTTCTTGTCTAGGGACCCCAACCATGTAGTTTCTCTCTTTGTGGCTACATTTTTGTCGAGGTCCTTCTCATTATTGTTACAGACCATATTTCCCACTAATCAAATCTTTAATTTCAGACTATTTCCAACTCAATGTGCTCTTTATGCAACGATGAAATATGCAAGATAAGATAAAGGGGAAGAAAAGCAAAGGCATTAGTCACATGATGAATATAAATCAATAGTCAAGCAATGGAATTCAAGCATTAACGAAAAAAAAAGCATAAAAACAATCAATTAGCAAGTAAAAACCTAGACACTCTAAACTCTAGGGTTATCCGCATGGCTTTAATGGGGCGGGCTTCTTATATTCTCACTCATGAGTTGGGTTCTATCAAAGGGTACCCGAACCTATCTCATCACCTACTAAGGCAACAAGAACCCCAATTCTGGCCCATTACAGGCTTGCGAATTGGTTTCAGTTCAAGGGAAAGCACGACCTAATGACGTGGAGGGCTACTCACTTGTCAAAAGGCGTGGATTCCGGAAGTGAATTACCGACCCGTGAAGGGATACTCACTTGGGTATGGGCGTTTCACTCCCATTTAAGAAGGGTAGCTCGGGTATAGAGCTTGATGATCATGATGCAACACATGTCGGTGACTTCCTTAATAATTAAATGAGGAATTAATTCGAATGCCACAAATTTCCAAAGCCCGTTCAACTTAAGTCATATTTTCATAAAAGAACAAACTTATTAGCTTCACTTCGAATTTTAAATATTTTCTATCGATTAAATGGCAACAAGCATTTTATTGGCTTAACTCTCTTTTTTTGTTTTGTAAAAAACAAAAATTTGTCCCCAGCAGAGTCGCCATGCTGTGATAAGGTTTTTTCTGAAAACCGCTAAATGGGGCCTTATCACTATTTTCTTTTTGAAAGAGGGGTTTAATTAAAAAGGGGGGAATTCGTATTTTGAAAAACTTGTAAAAACTTGGAGTCGCCACCAGCCACTGAGGTAGGCCAGACACCACAAAACCAGAGATTCGTTAAAAACGGGTTCGGGAGTTGGTTACGTGTGGGGAAGGATTAGCACCCCCATCACGCCCGGAAATCGGTACCAAATTGCTTGTTGCCTTTTGATTGATAGAAATTATTTAAAAATCCAAAGTGAATTTAATAAGAATGTTCTTAAATAAAAATATAATTTAAATAACACGAGCTTTATCGAATAGTGGCATTGGAATTAATTAATTATTTAATTAAAAAGGATGACGGTACACCGGACCATAGACTAAACCGACATCAAATAAGGCTGACTGCCGTGTTAGTTTAGGGTTCGAATCCCGTACGTCACCTTTATGCATGATGCGAGCATATAAAAGATGATGCATGTCATTTCCATTTTTATGCTTTCGCTTACCTAGAGATGGTGAAAATTAACCTAAGTATCCGATCGACATCCATTAAGTTAAGACTGTCATTTTACGAATACCGGAGTTAATTAATACCTCTCTTTAGATATATTTTAAGTTGGTTAATTAAAATCGAATCATTAACAGTTTCATGGATGACAAATACGAATATGTCACAAAACCACACAACATCACAATAAATAACATGTATGGAAATAAAGCGAAATAAAATAGCATATCAACATGGAAATTTAAATAAAAATCCGGAAAAGGACCGGATCGGATATAAAACGCGTAAATTAAGTGCGATAAATTAAATAACAGGAATTAAAATGCTAAAAATTAAAATGTTAGTGGTTAGATTAAAAGTTAGTTTAAGGGGTAAAAAAATTATACTAAATGGGCCATGATAATACGGGTCATACCCCGTTGCGGGTCACCGTAAGGCCGAGAGCGAATCGTGATCCGAAACAAAAATACGGCGCAATAAATAGAGCTAAATACATACATATATATAATAAGGAGATAATGTATAAATAAATATATGTACGTACTATATACTATAGCATGTAGAATATACAAATATAATATATAATATATTTATTAGCTGTTACATAAGATATATATACATATATCAACAACGCAGGTTTTGTAAATATATATATACAATATAAAGCTTATGTGAAGAAGAACTATATTTTATAACATATACTTATACTACATGATATAACATAATACCGTAATATAGAGATATGCAAAACGGTATGATGAGCAGGAGTACTAAAATGAGAAGGAAACAAAAGAAAGAGAAAAAAAATGAAGAATTTAAAAGGAAAAGGGTTAAGCAAATAAATACCCCACCAAAACTCTGAATATTTGGTAAAACCATTCGAGCAGAATCGTTTTTTACCCCTTTTCAAATCAGAAAACAAAGAACCCAAAATGAGAGTTTTTTCACTCTACTCTCTCGATGGAAGCGTGACCCCTGGCCGTTCATCGGCGACCAGACCTAGACAAAGACCGCACCCGGCGTCCGAAGACGTTTGTACGCGGTGGTTCCTCCCCAAACGATAAGTAAACTCGAAACCCTTTTTTTACTTTGATTTCAGATCTAAAAAAAATGGGCTTTGATTTAAAAACGAGAACCTCTTTTGACTTTGCTTTGAAAAACAAGATTATGCTCGAAAATTTTGAAAGCCCTTCGTTTTAAAAACAAATTTTCAGAGATTTGAAAGGAATAACTTTAGATTTCAGTTTTAAAAAAAATGGAAAAAGATGAACCCTAAAAAATCTAGGCAAATGCGAAAATGGAGAAGAAAAGAGACTCGGAATTTTTTTGCTTCACTCGTATTGATCGTGAAAATCCCCGTTTACAATTTTTTTCTTTCCCAGAAAAATTCCCCCTCCCCTTTCATTCTGAGTGTTCGGGTTTATGTAGCCCGATTTTTACATTTTTGCTTTTACATGAAATGCTGGAAATCCGCTGGTTGATTTGTCTGTATTCGGCTGCAACTTGTGGTTGTTTATTTCTGATTTCTGTTGCTTCCGTGATTTCGGTTGCCTGGTCATTTCTGATATTTGTTTGTTTGCTGCATGTGACCCGAGGAGAGGGACCACAGTGGGGCTCGAGACGGCCGGGAAATTCGGAGTGCTCCATGCCATTGATTGGGATCTGGAGGGACTCGAGCGTGCCGCGTACGCGCGCGTGAAGGAGACAGACAGTCCCGCGTGGACCTCACGCGCGAGGTGGGTTGCTCCTGGCCGTCCGATCGTGCTCGATCTAACGGTTCATATGTTGCGGCGCCAATCCGGAAGAGGCCTCTGCTTAGGGTTTCTGGCATCTGGTGATCTGGACCGTTGGATCTAGATCCCAAATCCAACGGCTATGGGGGAGCGGCGGCTGCACCAAAAAAGAGATAGGGTTTTTTAGATTAGCAGATTAGGGTTTTAATTATTTGGGCCTAAATAGGCCTTGTATATGTTTTTTTGGTTTTTTTTTTATGTAATAGACTTTTAATTATGTAATATGGACTTTAAATAGTGGGCTCTTATTTATATTATTTTTTTTATTTTTCCGGATTTAATAATAAATAATAATAATAAAAATAATAAATATGGTAATAATAATATAATAATATGATAATAAAAGAAGACAATAATAATAGTAGTAATACTAATAATAATATAGTACGGTGGTAAGATGATAATAATAACACTAATAATAATAGAAGTAATGATGATAATAGAGAAGATGACATACTATATTAGCAGTGTTTAGGGTTTTTTCACATAAACGATACAATAATAGATATAATATTAATAGTAATATTTTTTGCTTTTTTCTTGGATTTTAATGACACATGTACATAATTAATAACTTAGATAATAGCCCATATAAGCCCACTATTATGAGATAAAATAAAAAAGTTAGCCCGGACAAAATTAGTGATTACAAATAGGTACCACGTACCAAATCGTATCACGTATAACATATCATAATGTCCGCAGACATTAAGCAAGAAGGTACACTTACGTACCACAATATCGAGTACACTAACGTACCGATTTTCTTATTGAGCTCAGACTCTAGGCTAGCCGTACTACCTAAACAGACTGTACACACCAAGGGCTTTGCATTTAAATCTTTAATTTAATCAGATACATAATCAATCAAATTTTCAGTAATTCTTAATTAATCCCTTCGATTAATTGCTTATAATTCCAATTCCAATAACATGTTATCACACATGATCATATAAACATTTACAAGCTCAATTCACACATTTCAGCTCAGCATTCGAACAATCCAAGTTCATATCATATAATTCAGAATTTCATTTCATATTTCAATACTCAATTGAACTTGTCAAACATAATTATAACATGTAAGAGTATTGCATACTCACATACTATATCACAACTTCATTGTTTCCACAAGAAATCAATATCACAATAAATTCCAATAATCAACATGATTAATTCATCCAAAACAGTAAGATTAACCAAATATCAGATTCAGAATCAAACATATCAATTGTCAATTTAATTTCAATCACATATGCAACAAAATCGCATAACACAAGCATAAAATCCAGATTCCATTATTCCTTCTTCCCTTACTAAAATCGAATAATTAATTAGTCCAAATTGCATGCTTATCATAACTTAAAATCAAATTAAGGCAGTTGGGACTCTAATCCCAACTCTAAAAATCGTTTCACTCACAGTTTGCCGAGCTAGTTTTGGATCCGAACGCCCTTCGCTCGATCAGAAGCCGATCCCGGTGCAATTTCTTCTTCTACCCTTTCCCTTCTAGGATCTAAGGCATTTAAGCCAAGCAAATAATAATTTTTCAGAATTCAATTTATGCAATTAGAGACTGAATTTTGCATTTTTATTCAAAACAGTCCCTATACTTTTACGGTTCGATAAGACTAATTTCCATTTTCCTAATTTCTTTAATTAATCACTTAAACTTTCAAATTGATCATTAAAATTGGTGGATTTCACATCCTACAGATTGTTAATCAATTTATTAACACTCCATTTAATCCAATTTTACATCTTTAATAATTCACAAATTTTTAATTTTTCTTCTTTTCATTTATACACATTTCTGACCACCTAATTTAATTAATTTCTTATTTTCTGTACACAACTCCAAATCGAACACCGTTTGTTCCTAAATTCAATTAACATACCCAATTTTAACATATAAAAAATTTAGGTCGAAACTCCTAGTAGATTATTTTCTACAATTTTACAAAGTTCACTGTCCAGCTAAGAGCATTACTGGACAGTTTTGTATGCTGTTCGAAATGGGTTTCCAGATTTTACCACAGTCATCAAAAATCCCTTTTACAATTTTTATACCATTTTAGACATGTCAAGGTAGAACATATTCAATTTTCATCACTAAACTCTTACTAGTGAATTTTATACAATTTTCTAAAGTTCACTGTCCATCTAAGAACAGTGCAGGACAGTTTTACATGATGTTCGTATTAAGCTTCCAGATTTCACTACAATGATCAAAACTCAGATTTATAATTTTTCTACCACTTTAGACATGTCAAAGTAGAACATATCAGAAATTCATCACGAAATTACCACTAATTAATTTTCTACAATTTTCTAAAGTCGCATGTTCTTATAACTACTAAATCTGTCCATATTTACTATTGCATGTTCATAAGCTTTTATCCTTCAAAATTTCTTGAGGTTTCTTGTGTTCTTAAAATTTTCCAGCAGCATAACCTTTAGTATCATCACTTTCATGATTTTCTAAAGGCATTAAAACCATTGATTTATTAAAGATTTTAACATATTCGAAAACTATAGAGAGAGAGCTACTTACTTTTGATTTTTCCTTGAATTTTCTAACTCAATTTCTATGCTATGCAACCCTTGTCTTCTTCACCGAAAGCTCTCTGGTTTTCCTCTCAATTTTGTGTTTGTAAGTGTGTGTGAATGTATGGTTTACTAAGCTAGAAGGGTTGAGTAATCGGTGGAGGGATGGTGGAAGAAATAGATGAAGGAAAGTGGTGGGAAATGATTAATTTGGTTAGTAGGATTAGGTTGCCTAACTCTACCAAATTTCCACCAAATTTTCCCCTAACCTTTTGTTTTATTACTACTATTATTATATTATATTATACATATATATACATAGATAATTATCCTAATGATCCACTGGGTATATTATATGTATATGTATTAACTTACATTGTTCATTTCATTAAACTTATATACATATAATAAATCACATTTTCTTTATACATATTACACATGTATGTCTTTTTTTTTTATCTATCACTTTATAATTATTCATTTTAATACTTAAATCTTATAATTTCACTAAGCTTAACCAAAATGTTTACACTTTTCTTTTTATTTTCTTATAATTTCTTCTAGGGTATTTTTAGGGTGTTACACCAACCTTTGCCTTATGGCCATCGAAGAAGATTCAAGGGTAACTTCTAATTCATCTACTTCATGTTCTTATTCCTTTGATGAATTACAAGATGCCTATGATGATTTGGTTTTAGATTTTAAAAGTCACATTTTGAAAAATAATAAATTGATTTCAAAGTTAAAAATTCAAAATGATTTGCTTTCTAAAACCAAACTTGAACTTGAAGCAAAACTTGAAGAGTTTGAATTAAAATGTTTTGATTTACAAAAATTGCTTCAAAAAGTTCAAGAAGAAAAAGATTTGATTTCCAAAGAGCTTGAAAAGAAAAATAATGTTGGAAAATCAAATTTTTATGTAAGACAATCTAGTGCCCCTAGATTTAAAAATGGTAAATGTTTTAGAAGTGTTTGGGTCCCAAAAGGACTAACCACTTCAATTAAAAAGGATGACATTGAAAAATGGATTCCTAAGGGGTCAAAAATTTGTGCTACTAATGTTCATGGATCCAAAGCAATTTGGTTACCAAAAATTACTTGATTGTCTATTGCTAGGTGTGATGGAGATGTTCAACAAGTCAAACATTGAGGGGGAGCTCCATGCACACTAAGGAAAAACACTTGAAGAAGGAAGGCTTCACATCCTCCCTTTGGGTTCAAGTGTTGGTAAAAATCTAGTTGTTTTTGCATTTATTTGTTTTATTTTTATTTTATTCAACTAGATGATCATAAATGTTGGACTAACATTTTAATGATGCTTTGAGTAAGGGGGAGCCATTTTAAAACCAAATTCTTATTTTTGTCAATTTTTACCTCTATTCTTATTTTGAACTTAATGTTTTAAATTCTTTTTGATATAACAAAAAGGGGGAGAAATGGTTTGAAAATTTGAATTTTCAAATGAATAAGGGGGAGCTTTAATTGATTTCATATCTTCAATCTCTTATTCATATTTTTAAAGTTAAAGGGGGAGAATCCCAAACAAATTTTCAAGATAGTTTTATTATATCAAAAAGGGGGAGATTATAGAACTAATGTTTTGATATAATAATTGAAAAATGTTTTGGACTGATTTAAAAAGTATTTAAAACAAACTTCCAAAGTCAAAATATCTTGAAACAATTTTTAGGGATGTTTTAAAAGGTTTTACATGTTTTTCAAAGCCAAATTTCACAAAACTGTCCAGGTGTTTCGAAACACCTTAGGGCGTTTCGAAACAGGGGATTCCAGTGGCAAAATCGTTTCGATACTCGTATCGAAACGGGCTTTCCTTGGACAGGATTTTTGCCCAGCGTTTCGAAACGGGCTAGGCCGTTTCAATACGCCTACGTGGAATTGACCACAACGGCTATAAACCCCAACGGCTATTTTCCCAACCAACTTTTAAATGCAGGCGTTTCGATACGGGCCTATAGCATTTCGATACACGTTTCGAAACGGCAAGGGGGTGTTCCGAAACGGGTACCCTGACAGACTGCAACGGCTCTTTCTACATTGAGAGTGTTTCGAAACGGCTTCGAGCGTTTCGAAACGGGGAGCTGCAGAACTGCATTTATGGTGGGAATTAAAGTCCTCAACGGCTCCAATTTGATCCCAACGGCTAGTAACGGCTACAAACTCAATTGGGAGTATAAAATGGACCTCCAAGCATCAAGAGAAGGCTAATTCTCATATTGTCAAACATCAAATGATCAAAGATTGTCTTTGTACTTAAATTGTCATTTATTGTATAGACAAACACTAGTGAGCCAAAATTGTCAAATTTGCTCAAGTGTTTTAGGTTTTGGGTGAGTGCTTAATTGTGCAAACAAACACCTATTAGAGAGTTTTAAGTTTGCTTTGTTTATCTCTTTGTAAGAGAGGGTTTCAATCAAGGCTTTGGGTAGAAAGCTTAATTATGTGTAAGGGTTACCTCCTAAGCCTAGAAAAGGGGACGAATCAATAGTGGATTTATTGAGAAATCCTTAGTGGGGAGCTAAGGTAGTGGATGTAAACCTTGGTTAGAAGGTTGAACCACTATAAATCATTGTGTCCATTTCCATTCTAGCTTCCAAACCCTAACACCCAAAAATCCACCTCTCCACCACTTGGTGAGCATAACCGGTTGAACGAACCGAGCACCTCTCAACTCAACATTGTCTTTATCATTTTTAGCTTCCACACCTCTATCACCCATAATTCCACTTCTCCACCACTTGGTAAGCAAGAACGGTTGAAGAAATCGAGCACCATAAAACCCAACACCTTGTCCCTTAAGATAAGCATAATATAATCTCTCTTTTCACTAAGACCACTTGTTGGGTTGATTCATATGCTTTTAAATTTTTTAAATTTCAATTCACTCATAATAACAAGACAATATAACTAAATCATATAACTTAAATTTATTAAATTGGAAAAGAAAAATCTTAGAACGAGGACGCGCGCACACCGCTGCACATTATTAAAACTTTTAAAGAATGTTAAAATTCACATGGACTTAATACGAAATCAACTATATTAATAATCATTCTATGGAATCTAAATTCCCAAACAAATTTAACTGAGGAGTAAATATGAGAAAAAAGTGAGACTGTAAAGATGTGAGTGACCCATGGGTGCCAACCAAAATTTTGACAATATTTTTACCCTTTTGTTCTTCTTCAATATTTGGTGGGTTGTTACTCCCATCTTCTATTCCATATTAAAATCAATTATTGTTTCTTAATTGATGACTAATTTATCACCTTTTTATAATATAAAATTAACGATATGGTAAAATAAAAGAAAACTCAAACTCCCGCCACACAAAAAATCTCACAATTGATTCATAATTCTACCATTATAACAGATATCTAAAATTTAAAAACGGAAGAAAAAGAAGAACCCCAAATAACAGAGCCAAAATTGAGAAAATCTTATAAAAGATTAAAGAAGAAAAAAAATTAAGAGAATTATGTGATGAGTTAGAAGAATAGATGAAGTAGTGGGGATCTGGAGTAGGGGACGAATGGATGAAGGTTCCGACATCGTTTGACAATTTTTTATCGTAGTTGGTTTGAGGTCTAGGTTGTAAAATTATGTGTTTTTTCAACATGATTAATTGTATATTGAGTCCTTAAATATTTTAATACTTTTTAAAAATTATTAAAAAAATAGTGATCTACAGTGTATTGTGTTAGTGGTGTTCAACCGTGTGTGACGCCCACTCTAGACTCATCCATCGGAGAATGATACCACTCGTTGGGTTCGATTCATGTACTTTTTAAATTTCGAAATTCCAATTGACTCATAATACCAAGACAATATGATTAAAATACATGACTTAAAATTATCAAATTGGAGAACGAGAACTAAATCTATAAGTAACATATAATACATGGAACATTTTAATTTAATAGATTTCATAATTATTGTACAATAAAAATTAGATTTTGTCAGATGTAAATATGGCATAATGTAAAAAAATAATTAATTAAAGTTATGTGGCAGTAATCTGTGAACGAGACAATGAATAGGATAGAAAGTAAGAGTAGACAAATTTCTTTTGTGTATAAATGTAAGAGTATTTGATTTATTTTTTTTCTAGATAAAAATTTTGTCTAAATTTAAAAATAAAATTATAAAATCATCTATTAAAATAAAATATTTTTTTAATCATTTAAAAATAATAAACATAAAAAACAAGATTATATTTCCTAAAGTTTATACATATAAATGAAAAAATAATTAAAAATATAATTTTTTTTTGAATTGACAAAGAAATCAACATTAACTACCTATTAATTAGTATATATGTTTTTTATATAACTATTAAACATATTAAAATGGGTAAGTTACCACTGAGTGGATAAAGTTTTATTTAGGGATGGCAACGGGGCGGGGCGGGTTTTTGGCCGCCCCGAACCCGCCCCGACCTATAAGATATTATACCCGACCTCGCCCCGTCACGAATTAAAATATTAATTTATCCGCCCTGATACAATAATCCTTAAACCCGACCCCGCCCTCACTCGCCCCGAAAAATTTTAAAAATTTTAATCTTCGCCGACGATAAATATTAGATTCGACCAATCTTCCACCACAATCACAAATTATAGTTTCAAGGGACTTCAAACTTATATAAAAAATAAAATAAAACTAATTTTAAATTATCCACACGTTAAACTACATATTTAAAAGAATAAACTTGAATCATTGACCGTTAGAATCGAATATATTAAAACTTGAACAACATCTAACAAAATTTTACAATAAATACGAACCAAAATAAAAACAAAAAATAGCTTAAAACTCATAAAAGTGTTTAAATATAATGATAATTTTTATAAATATAATAAAAATATATATAAAAATGTACCGAGGCGGGGCGGGGCGAGGAATTTCTAACAAATACCTGAATTCGCCCCGCCCCGACTTCATGCTTTTCACGCCCCGCCCCACCCCGATCCCTAAAATTTAAAAAAAAATACTCAGTCGGATCGGGTCGGGTCGGGACACCTCGAGTCGAGTCGGAGCCGAATATTTTTACCATCCCTAAGTTTTCTCCTTAATCTTTGGTGGGGAAATTTTTCTAACATTGATCCCAGTGAATGACACCAGCCAGAGATGACATTCGCATGCTTGACAGTTGACACAACTTGGAATTGATTCCCATCATCATAAATTAGATGCGTCCGGAGGATATGGTGCCTAAATCTTCATTGATAAGAATTCCGTTGCCCCCACAAAGCCAGAAAAAAAAACAATTATTATAAGATATGCAAGAACGAGACCGTCTTGTTTGTAAATTTTTTTGGTTTAAGGCTACTTTGCCCATGTAATATTTTTAGATTATCAATTTTCTCATATGATTTTTTTTTATTAATTTAGTCTATGAACTAGTCTAATTGTGTTATAGTTGTCCTTTGAATGACAAAAATTAATGTTGATCATTATGGTATTAACGTAGCGGTTAACAGTGCTGACGTGACATTCCACATGTGAATATGTCGTGACAGAGGAGCAAACTTATTTTTCCGATTAAATTTGAGGACAAAATTAATTTTTTAGATAAAAAAATATGGATGTTAGAAAATATTAAAATTCTATTCAAATAACAAATACATACCGATTAATATCAAAATATTACTAAAAAATAAAATCATTATTAAAAATGAGTAAAAAGATTAAAAATTAAAAATATATGAAACTATAAAATAATAAACAATAAATTATTAAAATTTAAATTTAAAAATATTTAGACAAATATTAAAAATTTTGAAAACGTTCATCAAAATTAGGTTAATTTCTTTTTCTCAATCATCATGGGGAAAGTAATGTAGTAGTTGCTGACATTCAAATTTAGGCTATTCATATGGGGTCATGCATTTCCTACTGATCATTTAAACTTTGATGCATCCTACTTAATTAAATGTTTGGTCTTACAATATTGACACTACATCTTTTAAAGTTTTCCGTCTTTCATTTCAATCAGTCTAACCATTACCTTTAACTATTAGAATAGAATCCAATGATACAATGCAAGAGCTTTTAACTTTTATACGTTTTTTGGATCATTGGATGGGTGGAATGAATAACTGAAATTAACAGTGTAAAAGCTTTTAACCATTTCACCCACAAAACGTGTAAAATTGTGAGTTTTACATTCTGTGTAAGTAGATTCTCTCCCCCCTCTCTCTATATATATTGAAAGAGAAACTGTACACAATTATTTACGTGTTTCTATATAAATCTTGTTTCAAAAAAATAATCTTTATTTAGATCTTAAGCATATAAAGAATATATACTTTTTGATTGTGACGAGTCTACCACGTGCGTCGAACACCGCTGAATACCACTAATGCTGAACACCATTAAATTGATTAATAAAGATTGAAAATCTCAAGGACTCATCGTACAATTAATAATTATTTAAAATAAAATTTTAATTAAATTATTTTTCAAATATATTATATTTTTTAATTTTTATTTTTAAATAATTGGATCAAATACCAACCATAGTCAATCCCAAATTCTCAAATTAGAACTATTATTCTCAAATTAAAACCCTAAATTAAAACGCTCACCCGTACCTAAATTATCAATATTGTTCTCTTTTAGTAAAATTTCAACTGACTATGAGTATAGGATTCAATTGTCGATCATAGACTTGAAAGTGGTTCTCGGTATGAGTTTAGGATTCAATTGCCGATCATGGACTTGAAAGTGGTTATCATATATAATATAAAAAACAGTATTGAGAATTTAGGTACGAGCTGAGCGTTTTAATTTATGGTTCTAATTTTGGAATTAGGGTTTTAATTTGGAAATTTGGGTTGACTATGGTTGATATTTGATATAATTATTTGAAAATAAAGATTAAAATATAATACTATATAAGAAAAATAATTTAATTGAAATTTTATTTTAAATAATTATTAATTATATGTTGAGTTCTTGAGATTTTTAATCTTTATTAATCAATTTAATGGTGTTCAGCGGTATTCAGCGTTAGTGGTGTTCGACGTCCGTTGTAGAATTTTCCTTTTGATTAACATATTTGTAATAGTTTTTTAAAATGTTTTATTAATTTTTATGTTATTTGAAAATGTTAAAATTATAATTCTTTCTTATTTTTTTGCCTAAAAATAATTTTGCCCTCGAACTCAACCGAAAAAATCAAATCAATTCTATCCCTCTGCCACGTCAACATAGTTGACCACCACGTCATTACCATTGACCGTCACATCAACACTATAACAGTCAAAGAACAACTGTAATTAGACTAGTTCAATGATCAAATTAATGCAAAAAAAACCATATGGGCAAAATTGATAGTTTGAGACAACTACAAGGACAAAAATAGCCCTTAAGCTTTTGTTTTATTTTACGATTAGTATATTAAAAAAAACTAAGAAAGAAATGGCGTATATATAGCATACCTTCATACCCCTTTACTTGATTTGGATGCATGTGTCTGTGTGTCTCATAGTTCTCATGATTAGAATGCAGGATCGATCATTTGATTAATGATTATCCACCTTAATCATAGAATTAAATCAGAAAAGATGCTTTGTTTGCTTTTCAACATGTTTGAGAGAGAAGATACATGATAGCTAGGGCATAGCTGTATGTATTTTGAGTAAAACGAGAAAGGCCCATTAGCTCACTAAAGCTAACAATAAGATTGGGGTAATCGCTGATCGTCAAGACCCACAGTGCTGCTATATTTCGTTATGGAAACTTCCCTAATTATTGAATCCACTGCAACACTAAGAGAAGGTCGGTCCCTATTTATCCTTGTTATGCGACGGGGAAGAAAAAACAAAGGCCAGTAGTGTCCAAAACAGTAGCATCTAGGGTTTCCGGCAGTAGGGCGAAATATAGGATTGTGAACTAAGGGTTTTGGCATATGACGTATCGTCGCCAGCGGCATGCGAATCTACTGCAAGTCTCTTCACTCTTGGGTGCTTGGCTGCGAATTTGTGGTCCAAGAAGCCAGTTTTTGTTTCATGAGGACGGCAAATAGTTGGGGTTTTCTATGAAGAAAAAGATAGTCGAGCCTGGCAGCCTGCTATCTGTTTGCATGTAAAGCTAAGCTCATTGCATGCACTGCAGGCTACAGCAATGCCAGCTACTTAAACAATAGCCTGAGGATTTGATGAGCAAAGTCCGCCATACTTCTTTTTGCTTAGGTTCATCTTTACCACCAAGCAATAGCCTAAAAGATAAAGCAAATCTGCCTTAAATTGGATATTTTCTTCTTCTTTCCACCCTTCCACATGGATGAAAAATCAAATTAAACATGGAAACATACGAATCAGTAACAAAAATAAGAAAGTTAGTGAATATAAGAAACTTCCCCGCTGGATGTTATCGGGGAAGTATTTGATTATTGAGTATGTTTTAGGCAAGAAATTCTTTAGTCATTTGTGTCTAGTTGGTTGTATTAGGAAAAAACCCTCCAATCACAATCCATATGTTTTAACATAAGACCTCATCCAGACAATACAAACAAAACGAGCCTAGATCAATGCAAAACCCACTATCGAAATTTAGCTCGAAAGATCAGATGGCTTAAATGCGTTGTGAAATTAATATTTCTAATTATTTGATAAAGTTTCAGTCTTTTTCATAATTACTATTTCTAAAAATAGATTGATTATTGATATTTGACCTCACCCCTAAAGTAGATCAAAATCAATTGTTCTAATTAAAATCAATTAATTAATTAACTAATTTTATAATAAAATTATATTAACTAATATTATAATTCATGTTATATTTATTTATAATATTATTAAAATTATTTGAAACATTAATTAAATTATAGAATTAGTTATTATGCCATTTTAACCTTAGAAAAGTTTATTCTCAACAATGTAACAAATTATTTAGTTGAGTGTGATGATTGTGCATTGTGATGTAACAAAATGCATGCAAAATATTTCCATCTTAATAAAATCATTTTTAATTGAAAAGATTTTTTGTTGAGAGACTAAATTGATAGCATGCTAAAAGTTTGGTGATCATTTGAATAGTTTAAACTTAATAAAATTAATTTTTATTATAAAAAATATTAGTTGATATTTTGTAGCAAGGATTATCTTGCTTGTTTTTGGATGAATGGAGAGTTTTACTAATAAAAATATTCTGTGATGTGATAGAAGTGTTGGAATTATGGTTACTACTTTAAGGGCCATCAAAACCCATTGAGGTCCAATGACCCACAACCTCAAACCCAACATACCAACGAAACAAAAGGCCCACTCCAGGAACACAAGCATCCGTCCAAAAGTTAACCGAGGCGTCATCCTCCCAAATCTTCTGTACCCATCACCATAGGGGAGAACAGTTGGTTCTTGTGATAGAAACAAATCATAATTCTTCTTTGGCGTATTAATTGAATCCAAAGCTTGTCAGAACATGTAATTAACTGCAAGTCTGCAACCCCACATTATAAAAGGCCTTCTTTTGTTCCCGAAATGCCATGAATCTCAGGTCTACGATGACCAATCCATTGACAAATAGAGTTCTATTCGATAGCTAACTTAGATTGATTCCAATGGGAATCTCCGTCATGCTGAATGTGGCCAATATCAACTTTGCATGCCTCATCAGAGGCCATTCGAAGATAGCATTATAGGCGGAGGGTTGGTTTATAATAAGGGGATGTTTGGTTCGCGGAACAGATCTTTTTTTTTTTTGAATGGAGAGGGTAAAACGCCTAGCTAGTGAGCCGGCTTACAGTAAGGTGGTCCCAAAATGTCACGATGCAATAGAGGAGATAAAACTAAAGGAGGTTGATCTAAAAAAACGACAGAGTGCTCCAGGGGATCAGCAAACTTTGCAAGCATGTCGGCTACCTTGTTTGCTTCACGCGGTATCCAGTGGAAGTAGATAGGCCAATTCTTTTTGATCATGGAGACAATGGCTCGAACAAGGAAAATAGGACTTCGTGATGCAGTCGGTGCTTGGATTAGCTTAAGTGCCTCCTTGCTATCTGATTGGACTGCTAAGCTAGGCAGGCCCTTGTTCCAAGCAATTTGTAAACCTGTGAGAATTGCCCATAGCTCTGCATGTAAGGGGGAGACGATTCCAACAGATTTGTGGAAGCCGAAGTGCCACTCACCTCCCTTGCCGCGAACTACCCCTCCAATGTAGCCAATACCGGTGGATGGCGAGACACCTCCGTCAATATTCAAACAAAGCCCATCCAAGGTGATGACAGGCCATTGTATTTCCACAGCATGTTTGTTCTTAGAGGGTGCAGGACCTGCGATTGCATTATTATAATGACGAGCCCAAAGAAAGCTTCGGCTCAAGACAGTTTCATTTGTATCATAGGTTCCATTAAAGACCAAGCTATTTCTATTCTTCCACACATGCCATAGGATAGAGATGAAAAGAATATGCCATGGGAGTGCATAACTGGTGCAAGAAACTCTGCATGTTAAATTACCTTTTAGCCATTCATGAGGGAGTTGATTAAAAAACACCTGCGCATCAGCTTGGGGTATCAGCTGCAACCAGATTGCTTTCACAAACCTGCAATCTCGAAGGGTATGGAGAATGGATTCATCCGATTCTTGGCAACATGGGCAGGTTGGGTTATCACCAATGAGGCGACGACAACGCTCAAGGTTTGTCATCAGACGTTGTCGATAAGCTAGCCAAAAGAAGAGCCGAAGGCGTTGAGGCACAGGGAGGTGCCAAATTTCCTTCCAAATCGGTTGGTGAGCGTCCCACTGCTCATTTGACAAACAAGCATAAGCAGATTGGATCGTAAAGACATGCTTGCTGTCATGCTTCCAAAAGCAGGAGTCCGAAACATCCTGGAAAGTAGGACATGTGATGCCCGCAATATGCTGAACTACATTTTGGGTAAAGAATAGTGAAAGCTTTGCTAGGTCCCAAATGCCATCATTTGTGTTAAACTCGGCAAAAGAGAAGGTGGAGTCAAGAGGGACATGATGAAGAAGATGGTTACGCAAAGGCCCTAAAGCAGGGATCCAAATATCTTGAAGGAAGTTTACAGACTCACCATTTCCTAGAGACCAAGCAAGGTTGTCGCGCAGCAGATCCCATGAGTTTGCTATTGCACGCCATAGAGAAGTGCATGAACCCTTGTGAACCGACTGAGGGAGAGTCTCTTGCATCCCATATTTCTCTCGCAGAAGAGTGACCCAAAGGGAACTAGTGCGAGTGACAATAGAATAGCTGAGCTTAAGTATGAAAGACAGATTAAAATTATGCATACGACGTAAGCCGAGACCCCCCGATTTCATAGGTTGACAAACAACCTCCCAGTTGATCAAAGAGATCTTTTGAGTTGGGGGAGCTGAGCCCCATATAAAGCGCCTAGTCAAGCCTTCAATATCATTACAAACTTTTTTGGGGAGAATCATGGTTTGCATAAAATAAACGGGGATTGCCGAGATAACTGATTTGGCCAAAGTTATCCGTCCAGCCATAGATAAAGTACGTGCCGCCCATCCATTGAGTCGAGCTTTGATTTTATCCAGGATGAAATCGAAGTCAGAGCAACGGAGCCGGTGGTGAATGACTGGCACACCTAAGTATTTACCCAGGGAGTCCACAACTCGGAAGCCAAACACGTCTATAATCTCTGCTTTAATAGGATCAGATACAGTTGCCGAAAAGTAAATCTGTGTCTTATTCTTACTAACCTTGTGTCCAGAGTAATTGTCAAACGCAGAGAGAATGTTGTTGATGATCAAAGCTTGAGAGACATCCGCCCCAGCATATAAGATTAGGTCATCCGCGAAGAATAAGTGGGAAAGGCGTGTGCCATTTCTTCGGAAGGAAAAAGGCGACCAATCTCCTTGAGCTACAGAATGATTGATGAGGTGTCCTAAACGCTCCATTGTCAAGACAAAAAGATATGGTGATAGGGGATCGCCTTGCCGAATGCCCTTCTGAGGAATGAAGATACTCGAGAGGGAGCCTTTCCATTGTATTTGCATGCTTGTGGAGGTGATACAATTCATAATGAGGCGTCGAAGAATCGGTGGGAAGCCTGCCTCAAATAAGGAATCAGATATAAAATCCCAGCGTAGCCGGTCAAAAGCCTTTTCGAGGTCAACTTTGATCGCCATCCATCCATTCTTAGCTTTGGAATTCTGCATGGAATGGAAAACCTCTTGGTTTATGATAATGTTCTCTGTAATCGATCTTCCCGAGATGAAACTTGTTTGATTAGGAGCAATAAGTTGGGGGAAGAGAGGCTTCAAACGACGGACGATAGTTTTTGTTATCAGCTTATATAACACAGTGCATAAGCTTATTGGACGGAAGTCGACAAAGCTTTGGGGAGAGTCGCACTTAGGTATGAGGATAAGGATGGTCTTGTTGAGATCATGCTCGATAGGGTCACCTCGAAAGACTCCTTGGATCATCTTGCAAACGGACGGTCCTACCCATTTCCATTGGCGTTGAAAAAATTCTGCGTGAAGTCCATCCCACCCCGGGGATTTTAAGGGTGCCATGTCTAAAAGTGCTTCGTGAATTTCCTTTTCAGAGGGCATAGCATCAAGGGATTGTAAAATGTCATGATCCATTGTCGGAAAGCCATCAATTTTTGGCCAAGGATTCACCGGTGATGGTTCCAAAGCAAAAAGAGATTTGTAAAACTCAGACGCGGCATTTTGTAGTTGGGAAGGGTCATTACACCAGCTGCCATCGTCAAGTTTCAGTGATGAAATATTATTGCGTTGCTTACGAGCAATAGCTTGTCGGTGGAAAAATTGGGTGTTGCGATCCCCATGGACAATCCAATCAGAGCGAGATTTCTGTTTCCACATAAGTTCTTCATGATCAAGCACTGCTTCAAGCTCAAGTAAGAGGTCCGTTTCAAGATTCATAAGAAAACGAGAAGTGCGGACACTAAGGGCTCGTTGAATTCCCCGGAGGCGAGCCATAATTCTGCGCTTTCTTGCGCCAATGAAGCCAAAAACCATGTTGTTCCATTCCTGGGCAGCTTGTATAAAGTGTAAAATTGTGCCAGTCATGGAAGAGGATGGAACCCAAGAATCACCAACCATTCTTGTAAAATCTTCATGTTTAGACCAGCCAGTAAAGTAACGGAATTGTCTTGGGGCACGCAGATTAACATGACTTCCCACCTGGAGAAAGATAGGGCGGTGGTCGCTGCGCATTCGAAAGAGGTGGTGGACCTCAGCTATTGGGTAAGTTTCATCCCAATAAGTGTTGCAAAGAAACCTATCAAGACGGACATGTGCTGAGCCGCGACACCAAGTGTAATCAGGTCCCTGGTACCCCATATCCCGTAGACCGGAATCAAAAATGAAATTCTGAAAAGCTTTGCTTGGTTTAGCCGAGGCACAACCTTGACGTTCAGATTCACAGAGAGTTGCGTTAAAATCGCCAAATAAAATCCATGGCGAGTGAATAACGGAAGCAAGATCGAGCAAGTGATGCCATAGAACATTTCGTCGAGTAGCATTTGGGCTTGCATATACAATTGTTGCAAGAAAAGAGTTGCTGTTGGCTTTGGTTGTAACACGGCAGTGGATGAATTGGAAATGATTAGAGATAATATCCACAGAGATAGTATCCGACCAAGCTAGCCAAATCCCACCAGAGAATCCATCTGCTTCAACCCGATGAGAGTTTACGAAACCAAGAGAGGAGATTACAGAATCAGCTGTACTACCACTGATACGTGGTTCTACAAACGCAATCAAGTCCGGTCGATTGTCACGTAGAAACTGTCTCGCTGCTGGAAGGAAACGAGAGTGGCCACAGCCCTGTACATTCCAACTAAATATTTTAATGTCCATAAACATAAGGATAAGGATAAGGAAAGGAACAAAACATCATTCAAGCAGAGCAGCATTGTGTTCACCACTCATCTTAACATCTCCCACTTGATCAGTTGAAACTGACTTGGCTTCACCTGTACTGGAAGTGCTGGTGAGAGTTAAAGCGATTTCCTTGGCAGCGAAAGGAGGGCGTTTCAAAGAATGATCATCACTGTGTCCCAACTTAATAAGATTATTAGTTTTATGAGATGGCGCCTTGACAGGGGAAGGCAGGAGGCGTTGCGGAGCATGGTTCGGATCAGAATTTTCCGAGATGACAATAGCCGAATGGCGAGTTCTATCCAGGGGGATCTTGGGCTTTGGCAAAGCTGACTTTCGAGAGGAACTGAGGGGGCTGGTTGATGGATAAGGTTTCCCTGAGGAGTTCATCTTGGAAACCTGCAAATTCTTACGAATAACCAAAGAGCCTTTGCTCGGCATTTGTTTAGTAGCTTGGGAAGACAAATTCTTTTCCTTAGATGATGTTACCTTTGGGGCAAGTGGAGACAAAGTATCTGATTCGGGTATGGCAGGGGGGGCAACCAGTGCCTCAGTTGCTGGGGAGTGCTGCATGTCTACAGTGGGCACAGAAGCATTATGAATAGCTTTGAACATTACGGCTTCAGCAGATAGAGTCTTGGAGGAAGATGCCGCGACATTAGTAGAAGACTTCTCAAACAGAGGTGACCGGCGGGAGGGGGTCTTGGGGCGATTGTTCTTAAGCTCTGAAGTCACAGAGGTCTCAAAGATTGGGTTGAAGCGTGATTCTGAAATCTCAAATCCTGATTTACGGTTGTTTTGCTCCAGGCTTTTGGTGGCATTCTTCCTAGGGCGTCTCTCAACAATCATCCAAGGTCCAAAGAGGTCCTTGTCAAGTGAAGCTGATTTGTCTTGGGGTGTCGATGAAGGAACTGCATGCGCAACAGTAGCAGTGATGTGCTTTGGGTCTTTATCCGCTGAACAAGAATCACTTGAGTGCCCATAGCGACCACAGGAGAAACATACGAGAGGTAGAGATTCGTACTCCACTATTTGAGTTTGACCATTAATTAGGATTCGAGAGATCAAAGGTTTTTGAAGATCAATTTCGATTGCCATACGCGCAAACCTTCCACGGCAACCACTCTCCGTCTGGAAATCTATCCGAATCACCTTCCCAATGGATTCGCCAATTGCAGTAATTAGACTGCGTTTGTAGAAAGTAATTGGCAGACTTGGCAGCCTAATCCACGCTACGATTTTGCTTGGAAAAGGTTGCGACGCTGTGAAATCTGGTGTCCATGGTTCTACAGTGAGGTAGTGTCCAAAGATTGTCCACGGTCCGCCGGTGAGAGCCTTGAGATAATCGGATCGAGTACGAAAAGAGACCAAAAAGTAGCCATTGTCAATATCCATCATCTTCATGGCTTGTGAAGGCTTCCACAGATCATAGATCCGATTCTTGAGAGTGGCGTACCCAATCCGGCGACCCAAAAGCTTGATAATCACCGTCAGATCAAGACTCTTTTCCGCTAAAGCCTGAATACGATCAGAAAAATCAATGGAAACAATGCCATCGATTACGCTCCGCGTCACATCCCCTTCCAGAATCTCTATTTCCTCATCATCAAAAATTTCCTCTTTCGCCGTGGTTGATTTTTCAGCAGTCTGGTTGAGAAGGATATCACGGAACGATGGTGGTTGAACCTTTGTGGTTTTCGCTGGATCAACATCCATGTCTGTGACAGGGATAGTAGTAGGAGAAACGCCTTCATCCGGTGGTTTGTCGACTGGAATACAAGAGTTGTTGGTTGACCGGTCCTCAGTAGCGCCGTCGAAATCCTGTTGATTTAGAGGAGCGTAGCGTTTGATTTCAGGGGCGGCGTCGGTTGCGGTGGGTGTAGGGTTTTCCATGGAGACACTTTACTTGGGGTCTGCGGAACAGATCTTTACCTGCGATAATAATCTTTTCTGGAATTATATTCTCATTCACTTGGCTGATTCTTGTTTGTTTGTTCTTCATTAGGGCATTTTTCAAGGGCTCATGCCTAAGTCTAGAGATGTATGTAGAGATTGCCCAATTACTTGATAAACTACGGATGGTGTGCATGACTCTAAAGAACTTCCTCGTATAATCTCTCAATAGCTCACCAAGCATCTAGCCCATATTGAGCATACTAGTCTTCCAGCAGATGGTGTCTATATTGGACAAAAACTATCTAACAAACATATGTGACAATTGTTTGAAATCTTCACAGTTGTCGTGGGTAGAGAGTTGTATCAATTCTTGTCTCCTCTCTTAAGAGTTATTGGGAAGACCTTGCACTTCAACTCATCGGAGGCCCCCCATAATATCCATATAATTCTGGTAATGAGACAGATGTTCAATCGAGTCTCTAGTCTCTTAGTATGTCTCATTTGGCAGCTTCAAGTGTTGGGGTGAGAGGCGGCTAACACATGGGGTACGAGAGGGTTTTTCTCCTCTGGAGCTATTCGAAGTCCAGAGATCATCAATTTGTCATTACATCAAATCCATCTGCCTCATCCACTCTTCTTCTCTCGCATCAACGAGGCAAGAAACGTATTCAATGCTGTTCCCCCTTTGGTCAGGCTCTAGAGAGGGAATTATGACACCTTGGGTGTTCAAATGAGCGACAATATGCTCTTATATATTGATGTCGTTCTTTAGCATTGGATGCTCTTTCTTCTTTCTTTCCCCGTCGTATATTGCCTTAGCGTTAACTCTTGAAGAGTTTTCTGTATTAACTCTTGTTGTTGAGCCATCTGAGAGGTTTGGAAATGTTCTTGAAAGCTTCTCAACTCGCTCTGTACACTGTGAACTTATGGGGTATTTTGATGATAGGGATATGAGATCCGTTGGTACTGTGGTTGAGGAAAATGTTGGTTGGACTAGTCATAATGATTCTAGTAAGCTTTGTAAGATTCATAGTACGTCGGATCCTAAGTGTTTTGTTGTTGTTGGCTAGAAAAACCATACATATCGAATAGATTTTGAGATAAAGATGGAAAGTCGATTTGATTTTGGGATGGTTGTTCTTGGGAGTTCATTGTGATTAATTCTTTTAGACAGAAGTGTTCACGTTCACTGTAATAATGGCTGATGATTAATGTGATGGTGGTGGTTTTAGGCGGTTTACATTTTCTGATTTGGGAGGAAAGCTACCGTCGATGGTTTGAGGAAGGGAAATGAGAGAAAATGAGTACATAAGATGATTAATAGTGGTCAAGGTTAAGAAATGTCTCTCCTCTACTGTGGTATGTGTGGGCATTTATGTGTCCCTAACATAAAAGGTCTATTGTTGGTGTTAGTATTAGGGTTGATAACTACTGATGAGTTGACAATGGTAGATCTAACTGTTAGATAGTAGAGTTAATTGGTGGGCCAGATAAATTTGACAACGATCAAATCAGGGGATAATAGCTAAACAAAGGGCATATCAGGATTTCTTTAGAAAAAAATTATGAAGGATTTGGAACTCTACATATGGAGAAGTGGGATCGGAAGACTTTGGAGTCTGAGGTAAAACAATAGTTTACATCTTTGAAAGGCTTTTAACAATGGTATTAGCTCGTTCACTGCTTGTGATAAGACTAATCACACCCCAAAGGTCAGGGGCAGATCTTGACATTTAATTTTAGGTGCCAATTAAAACATATTTTTTATATATTTTAATTAAAATTTACTATTTTTTAAATTAAGATGATTTTTCATTAATCATACAATTTTTATTAATAAAATATATAAAAATAACAAATATAGAAAATAATTAAGCCTCGAATCATTATATTGATATGAAGACACTTAAAATAAAAATAAGCTCGAGTCATGAAATCAACATTAATTAAGTTAGAACAAAAAGGACAAAACAAATGCAATCATAGCATTATCCTTCAAATAAGGATACACAAAAACAATGCACGAGATAAAATTTAGATCAACAATTCAAATGATAACAGATACAAAAAAGAACTCAAGGATCGACAAAACATCGGCTCCAGCCCTGCAAATTTAGCAATTAGTCAAAATAAATCATCATGTATTCTATGTAGTTGTCATAGATTCAAATTGATAGATCACTAAAGTTGTCGCAAACAATCAACAAAATGCATGGTAAAAAGATAGCATGGTAAACAATATGCAGCATCCTTAGTTGGAGAATACTCAAGCCATGAAAAAAATTGAGTAAACCAAGAGAACTGAAAACGTCTAGGATGCTTTTTTAGTGAATATGGATAACTAAAAAGATGGATTTGAAATGGACATGCTCTTAGATGTGCTCGTTGAACTTCATCTCGTTTATTAATCGCATAATCCCACATTGGTTCACGTAATCCTGGATCACGTTCTATAAGAGAATAGTTCACTTCTTTAACATTAGCGATAAGAGATTTTGGAGGAGATTGACTATAACTTTGATGCTCAATTCTTGGAGATTTTGACGATGTGCTATTATCTACGATGTCTGCATCTTTCTTTTGAAAGAGTCCAATCTCTTTTGATTTTCCATAAAAGATGAATTTGTACAACCTATAATCGTATAAAACTATCAATTTAAATTCAGGTTAAATCTAGAAAAAAAAAACATGATAAAAGTTAAATTGAATGCCCAAGAAAAAAAACTTACCGATATATGTAAAAGAGATGCTTTTCTCCTATTCTTTGACCTTTTACCTTTGATTCAATTTCCACATAAATTGCAACTACCTTGTTAAAGTGCAAAATAATGATTATAAATTTAATAACAAAATAAAATTAGAATGGAGACATATAAATATTATAACAAAAATTAATAAACCTTGCAACTTCACTGTCGATAAGGAATTTCATTCTTTTTAACAATGAAATACCTTTTAAACAAAGCACAACCAAATGCCCAAAATTTAAAAAATCTAATCAAAAGTACAATAAAAAATCAGTCGAATATCATTACCACAAACAAACGCACCTCTGACCTAGCAAACTTGAAAATGGGAAAATGAATATAAAAATTCTTCTCTTTCTCTCTGAAACTTAGAAAGAGAAGAGTAAAAGTGATAAAAAATTTGACTCAAGCATTTTAAAGAAGCTAAATAAAATGAATTTTAAATTACATGGTTAAAAATAATCCAATTAAATAATAAATACAATTATACATTGAGTGGGTTTTGAACGCAACATCATGCCTGAAAATGAGCACTTGCCGAGAGCGAATGGCCAACGCCATGTCGCCCACTGATTCTTCTCGTTAGACCCACACAGCCAACCCCAAGATGATGAGAATCTTGACAATGACCAACTAGGAATCTTCTTTGTCGCCTTTGAAAAAAAGTTTCCTTTTTTGCAAAAATATTACATTACCATCTTCTCAAACAAAGATTGAACGATTGAGCTTTGGCTACTGATCAACTTGAGCTTTAATTGGACAATGCTTTGGCATTGGTGGGAGTTGAGGGGGTGCCCCATTTAAGGGGTCCCCTTCTTTCACCTTAGTGAAACTTAAAGAGAGTGGTAATGGAGGCGTTGTCTCTCCCATGAACGTGGATGCTAAAAGTGGGAAACCAGTAACCATTGAAAGAGATGGAGAAGCTAAGCAAAAGAGTCAAAGATGGTTTTATTAAAGTATTGGAAGCCGCGGCACTGCCGCCCACTGCATATCCATTGCTTTAACACCTTTATTTATAAGATATTTATTCATGTCTACCTATACATAAATGAGATCGTTGTGGTAATTCGGCCATGTTTTGCAATTAGTGGATAGCGGATTGCATTAGTTGATAGCTGATTTGACTAGCAGATTGTATTAGCTGATTGTATAAAATTGTTTGGTAAAATTAAATAATAGCTGTTAGATTATTTAAACAAGCAAAATGATATATAAAGACATGATTATATTCAATACTTGTTTGAATAGTTTATTAGTTATCAATATTTTGTATCTAATTAATATTAATTAGATCTATAAAATTATTTTTAATATAATTTTTCTAAGGGAAAACTACTCCAGTGACCACCGAAGTAATTGGGGATACTTATTTGAATCACTGAACTATAAAAAACGTCAATCACACCACTAAACTTATTAAATCAACCTATTTTGACCATCGCCGTTAAAAAGTTAACGGAGGGGTGACGGAAGTGCCACGTGGCAGTTAACATGACATTTTTAAAATTACATGTTTAGTCCCTGTTATTTACTTATTAAATCAATTTGATCCGAATTTTATTTTAATTAAATAAAAATTAATCAACCAATCAAATGATGACATGTGTCATCACCCAATTGGATTAATTTAATTTAGTTTTAATTTATTTTGTTTAATATTTAATATATTTTTTCTCCAATCAGGTGGTGAGTCACCACCTGGTTAAAGGAAATTTAAAGAAAAAACCACAAGGGCGTTATAGTGGTTCAAACCTGGGACCAAGGGGATAAATCCCCAAGCTTATACCATTGAACCAAACCGCTCTTAATGCTATTATTTGCACCTTTTATATACATATCTTATAGTGTAGTAAAAGATAGGGGAAAAAGAAGAAAACAAGAGGGCATTATGGTGGTTTGAACCTAAGACTAAAGGGATTAATCCCCAAGCTTTTACCATTGAGCCAAACTACTCTTAGTGAAATTATTTGCACATTTTATATGCATATCTTATAGTGCAGTAAAAGTTAGGGAAAAAAGAAGTAAAAATGGTTGAAATACGACTCGAACATAGATTACTTGGGATGTGTATAATCACACAAACATTTGATTTAATTTAAATCTGAAAACTATTAAATATTAGATTTAAAAGAAAAGAAATTCGATTTAAAATATTCGAATATTTTTCCTTTTTTCATATTTAAATCGAATATCTGGAAAATAAATTTGATTTAAAATATTCGAATATTTTTTTCTTTTTCGTAATTTTTCTCTTTCATATTTAAATATTCAAATATTTTTTCTTTTTCATATTTAAATATTTAATTTAAATATGAAAAAGGAAAAATATTCAAATATTTTAAATCATATATTTTTTAAAATCAAATATTTAATAGTTTTCAGATTTAAATTAAATCAGATGTTTGTGTGACTATACACATCCCAAGTAATCTATGTTCGAGTCGTATTTCAACCATTTTTACTTCTTTTTTCCCTAACTTTTATTGCACTATAAGATATGTATATAAAATGTGCAAATTGTAACCCCCTTAACCCGGCCTAGACGGTTGACCCGAATTAAGAAGTTTACACGGGGAAAACCAAAGTCAACCCGAAAGTCAACCTTGATTAACGACCCTTTTTTTTCTTTTTAATCTTATCTAAATGCACAATAACCCTAGATATGTTCATACAATCGACATACTCAAAGATCAGCGCATTCGGAAAACATTTAGGGACTTAATTGCACAAGACATGAATTTAGGGACCAAAATGTAAATTCTGGAAATTTTAAAGACTTAACCCATTTTTGAGTTACCATTATGAAATTAGTCATATTTCATGCTTCTCTGTCAAATTTCAACTCAAACAAACATCTCAAACTCATTCAATTGCATACACAAAGTTCAGGACCAAAACGCAAAGGTTTCAAAACATATAACCATCAATTTCAGTGCCCAACGGTCGGGTGTTTCGGAACAGGGATGATCCGTTCCGAAACGCGGGACCGTTCCGAAACGCGGGACCGTTCCGAAACGCGTTGTGCAACAGGGCCTGACAGTAGCCAAACTGTTTCGGAACGGCTCTGCCCTTTTCGAAACGCCTAGGCCATTTCAGGCCCTCTGTTCCGAAACGGCAGCACCTGTTCCGAAACAGGCTGCCCAGATTGCAGAAAATTAGCTGGTTTATCACACAATTGACCCATCAAACATGCTCCAAAGGCAACCAAATTATACCAGCATGACATTACATGCATAAGGAACATAATTGCATCAACAATTCATAAACATGGCATCAAACAATGAAAGCCCCAATTCTATAGGCATGCATCCTATTTAGAAAACCATTCAAGCATCAAAATACTCAACCAACTTCACAAAGGCCTATTACATGTTCCATCATCAACAACAATATAAAACCAACTTAGGGAGTCCAAAACATCTCCCAAAACAACAACATAGGTTCCCCATTGCCAAATGCCAAAAGCTAATAGTGTTAAGAAACTTTCACCATACATGAGCTTAGTTCACCACTTGGATTCTTGACCTCTTGCTGCCCTTATATGCACTTCAATGCTCTGCATTATTGGTTTAAGAAAAGAGAGAGCGTAAGCACATAGCTTAGTGAGGAATGCTCATTTAAAACAACACAATAATGCATTTATAAACACTTTTATAAACCTTAATTCAAAACAACCTTTATCCATGCACAAAAACATTTAAAACAAGCATACATGCTTCAAATTATTAACATGTCATATTGGCCACAAGTGATAATCATAATCTTTCCATTTCACAATATAATCAACATAAGATTCACACATGGACTTTTAAACACCATTGTGATCTTACAATTCACAAGGACCACACATGGACTTTTAACCACCATTGTGTCCTTAGCACAAGAATCACCCATGGACTTTTAACCACCATGGTGTTCTTAAAATACACAAGGTCTACACAAGGACTTTTAACCACCTTGCGACCTTAAAACAAGAATCACCCATGGACTTTTAACCACCATGGTGTTCTTAAAATACACAAGGCTCACACAAGGACTTTTAACCACCTTTGTGACCTTACAAGGCTCACACAAGGACTTTTAACCACCTTTGTGACCTTAGCACAAGAACCAATCATGGACTTTTAACCACCATGTTGTTCTTAACACAAGAACCACCTATGGACTTTTAACCACCATAGTGTTCTTAACCTTTCTCAAAACATCACTTGCCAATATGCATCATTTAACAACAATAATCCACTGTTTTAAAGCATTTAACAAAGCCATTAATCATCATGCATCCTTATGCAACAAAACCACATTTTATCAAATGTTCTACACAAGGATCTCTTACCTTGAGCATCCTTCAACACATGGCTTATAAAACCAGCAAATAAACATGCTAAGTATGCTTTCAAAACAGAATTTAAAACATGCAAACAATCACATTGCACTCAACCAACTCATGGTTCATCAACAAGAGAATTTTTCCGAAAACTTACTCTTGAGCTTAGCAAAGTTGTTTAGACTTAAGCTAAGCTCCCAAACCTTCAAAACATTGGTTTCAAAGCTGAAAACCAAAATCCACTCACCGATTCCGTTTCGCCACTTGCCGAAACACCAATCAAGCTTTCGGATCAACACCACAAGGATCCGAAGATGTCTCCCCTGTTTTAAACACATCAAAACAGTAGATTAATGCACCATCATGCATTAATATCCTCAATAAAGACATCTAAACTCGCTGCTCACATCAACACTCACATTTCGGCTACCAAACACAACCGAAATCACATCCAAACAACTCCACAACACTACCCAGCCAAGATCCATCAATTCCAAACATCCTTAAACATCAATTAACATCCAAAAAGGATCTAACCACGTCCTTATACCTCCAGCTATAACAGATCATCAAGATCACTCCAAAAACCACCAAAAACTTAAACAAAACTTAGGAAAATCAACATATCCGGGATTGCATTTATTAAACCTCAATTTCTCATCAATTATACATTCATTTTACATCAAAATGACATCTCAAAACAGTGCCCAATCAGATCATACGAATTTCATCAAAATTAAAGCAAATCTTGCATTTTAAAGCCAAGATCAAGAACACAATTGTAAAACCTTTAATAAAACACAAATCAAGGATTGAGAACTTGGGAATTTCAGTAAAGAACTGAGAATTTAGAGGAGAAGGACGTTCATACCTCTAAACTTGAGTTTTCTCCCTTTTTGGAACCAAAATCTTGAAAATCCAATAAGCAAATGCTAAGGTTTTGTTGTAGATTTGATTAGAGATCAAATGAGGATAGAAATCTCATCTTAAGTTGTCAAAATCAGAGGAAATTCTGCTGGAGAAATGTGTTTGGTTTGAGAGAAAAGTTGAGAGAAAAGAAAATGGAAAATTTGGGAAAAGTTTGTTAAAATGCCAAAAATATCTTTCCCTCCCTTTTACCTTTATTTTAAAACCATTAATTAATTGATAAATATTCAGAAAAATCTGGAGAAACTCTTTTGGGTAAATAGATCCTTAAAGATTCAAAGTTTCAATCCTTTTTAAAACAGTCACCAAGTTTCCGAAAATTACATTTTGGTCACTAACCCAAAATGTCACCCTTCCAAACCTCATTTTGTAAAATTGATTTCACCTTTCTCTTATATATAATAAAAGAGGATTTTTAGACATTTTTCCATATTTTTAATGCAACCCGAACTAGGCTTTCCTAAATTCACCCTTTTATATTCGAACCGCAACCCGACCGGTCCGGTCCAAACCCAAAACTTCTAAGCCCAAAATTGGGGTGTTACAACTCTCCCCCCCTTAAGAAATTTCGTCCTCGAAATTTACATGAAGGAAAGAGGTACGGAAACTGTTTCAACATGTCATCATTCCGCTCCCACGTGGCTTCTTCAACACCACGATGTTTCCACAACACCTTTACCAATTCAATGGTCTTGCCACGAAAAACCTTACTATCCGAATCCATAATCCTCACCGGTTCCTCATCATAGGTCAAATCCGGATTCAATTCCACTTCTTCCACAAGCATCACATGTGAAGGATCCGATCTATACTTCCGAAGCATAGAAACATGAAACACATCATGAATCTTCTCCAACTCTTGCGGTAACCTCAACCTGTACGCAACAGGACCCACACGCTCAACCACCTCGTATGGTCCAATGTACCTAGGGCTCAACTTACCCTTTCGACCAAACCTCATCACCTTTTTCCAAGGCGAAACCTTCAAAAACACACGGTCACCCACCGCATACTCAATCTCCTTACGCTTCAAATCCGCGTAAGACTTTTGCCGATCAGAAGCTGCCTTCAAGCGCTCACAAATGAGCTTCACCTCCTCGGTGGTTCCTTTCAACATAGCTGGCATCGAAACCAACTTCTTACCCGTTTCAGCCCAACACAGAGGAGTCCTGCACTTCCTCCCGTACAAAGCCTCATAAGGTGCCATTTGAATGCTTGCCTGATAACTATTGTTATAAGAAAACTCCACCAAAGGCAAATGTTTCTCCCATGAGCCCTGAAACTCAATCACGCAGCACCTCAACATATCCTCCAAAACCTGGATAACACGCTCGGACTGACCATCCGACTGAGGATGATAAGAGGTACTGAAATTCAACCGTGTACCCAAAGCTTGATGCAAACACTGCCAGAAACGCGATGTAAACCTCAGATCCCTATCCAACACAATCGACTTAGGCACACCATGCAGCCGCACAATCTCAGCAATGTACAGCTCCGCAAGCTTATCCAAAGAATACGTAGTATGCACAGGCAAGAAATGCGCACACTTCGTCAAGCAATCCACAATCACCCACACCGAATTCTTCTTCGATGGCGACAAAGGTAACCCAGATACAAATCCATGGTAATCCTTTCCCACTTCAACTCAGGAATTCTCAACGGTTGCAACAAACCTGACGGAAACTGATGCTCAGCCTTAACTCGCTGACACACCATGCACTTGCTTACAAACTCAGCAACATCCTTCTTTAGACCCACCCAATAGTACTCATCACGAAGATCACGGTACATTTTAGTACTACCAGGGTGCATAGCAAAAGGACTACTATGACCTTCAGTCAGAATAGCACGCCTCAAATCAACATCATTGGGCACTACTATCCGACTCCCAAAACAAAACACTCCATCATCACTAAAACAGAAATCCGAAGGCCTACCCTCCGCAATGTCCTGAACATGCGGTACCAAGGAATCATCCAACAACTGCTTTTCCTTGATCAACTGAACCAAAGATGGTTTCACTTGCAATTCAGCCACAAGACCACCATCACGCGAAATACTCAAACTGGCAAACATAGCCCTCAACTCAACAACTACCTTCCTACTCAAGGCATCCGCTACAACATTAGCTTTTCCAGGGTGATACTCAATCGTCAAATCATAATCCTTGAGAAACTCCACCCAACGTCGCTGTCTAAGATTCAACTCCTTCTGAGACATCAGATACTTCAAACTCTTGTGATCCGTGTACACAGTACACTTCTCACCATACAGATAATGTCTCCAGATCTTCAAAGCAAAAACCACCGCAGCCAACTCAATGTCATGCGTAGGATAATTGCGCTCATGCACCTTCAACTGTCGTGATGCATAAGCCACCACCTTACCCTCCTGCATCAACACACATCCCAAACCAACATAGGACGCATCACTATACACCACAAACTCTTTCCCTGATTTAGGTTGAACCAAGATAGGAGCTTGTGTCAAGGCTGCCTTAAGCTTCTCAAAAGCCTGCTGTCTCGCCTCCGTCCACTCATACTTAACATCCTTCTGCAACAACTTTGTCAAAGGTGCAGCAATCTTCGAAAACCCATCCACAAACCTTCGGTAGTATCCTGCCAAACCAAGGAAACTACGAACTTCATGAACAGACTTAGGAACCTTCCAATTCATCACCGCCTCAGTCTTCTGAGGATCGACACGAATCCCTTCAGCAGAAACCACATGACCAAGAAACACCACCTCTCTAAGCCAGAACTCACACTTGCTCAGCTTAGCATAAAGCTGATTCTCCAACAAAGCTTGCAGCACAATTCTCAGATGCCCTTCATGCTCCTCCTCAGTACGTGAGTACACGAGGATATCATTAATGAATACCACCACAAACTTATCCAGGTATTCATGAAATACACGATTCATCATGTCCATGAAAGCTGCAGGAGCATTTGTCAAACCAAACGGCATCACAAGGAACTCATAATGCCCATACCTCGTCTTGAAAGCTGTCTTTGGCACATCCAAATCCTTCACCTTCAACTGGTAATACCCTGACCTTAAGTCAATCTTAGAGAACACAGTTGCTCCCCGAAATTGATCAAAAAGATCATCAATTCTCGGCAATGGATACCGATTCTTGATAGTCAACTTGTTAAGCTGACGATAATCAATGCACATTCTCATAGTGCCATCCTTCTTCTTCACAAACAAGACCGGCGCACCCCAAGGTGACACACTCGGCCGAATGAAACCACGGTCAAGCAACTCTTGCAATTGCGTCTTCAGCTCTTTCAACTCTTTAGGTGCCATTCGATAAGGAGTAATGGACACTGGAGTTGTGTTTTCATACAGCTCAATCCTAAACTCCACCTCACGATTAGGAGGTAATCCAGGCAACTCCTCCTGAAACACACCAGGAAACTCTCGCACAGTCCTGATATCTTGCACACGCAACTCCTTAGAGCTAGGATTCATCACAAAGGCTAGATAAGCTTCACAACCTTGCCTCAGCATCCGGCTCGCCTCCAATGTAGACACCACATTGGCAAGAAACTTCACATTCTCACCAACCACAACCACCTCATAATCATCCGCAAGCTTCAACGAAACCCGCTTATTCTCACAATCCACTACAGCACGATGCTCAGCAAGCCAATCCATACCAAGGATTACATCAAAACCATAGAAAGGAAACTCCATAAGATCAACATGAAAAACATGATCTTGCACAACCAAAGGACATCTTCTATAAAGCTTTCGAGTCACAACAGTCTCACCAAAAGAACTAGTGACACGCATACCAACATCCAAAGACTCAACAGGCAAACCAAGCAATTCAGCATGCTCACGCAAAATGTATGAGTGCGTAGATCCAGAATCAATCAAGGAAAGTAATGACAAGGACTGCAAAGTAAAAGTACCTGCAATCACATCCGCGTCATTCCTCCCCTCCCTCTGAGCAAACACTCTAGCCTGACCACCACCCTCTGGCTAAACAGCTACAACATGAGCCACATTCCGTCCACCCTCTTCTCTCCGCTGGAAGTTACCACGGCCGCGCCCACGACCTCTCTGTGGTACAGCAACTACAGGAGCACGCCCTTGGCCACCAGCCAACATAGGACACTCTCTCCTCATGTGATCCGTAGATCCACAGTTCCAGCACGAATTACCAGCTGCCACAATAGGAGCTTGCACCTCCCTCACAGCTCGAGGACAATCACGTTTCATGCGGCCACGCGATCCACATGTCCAACATGCGTTCGGTTCAGCTCTTGCCTTGCCTCTCTGAGTAGGCGCGCCACCACCTCGCTTAGCTGAAGGCTGATACCTCTGGTCACGTCCCCTCTTGTTCCGTCCACCACCGGAACTATACTCAGCAACTCGCTTACCAGCACCAGAACCAGCACCTTTAGATGATAAACCCAAATTCATCTCGATGTCCTTAGCTCTCCCAACCAGCACATCAAAATCATTATACTCAGCAGCTAGCATATACGTCTTTACTTCCGTCACCAAACCATAACGGAACCTTTCACACCTCTCCCGCTCATCAGGAACAAGTTCAGGTGCGTATTGACTGAGTCGGACAAACTGAACCTCGTACTCAGCTACAGACATGCTCCCTTGGGTAAGAGACATAAATTCCCTCTTCTTCTCATCTAGGTACCTCACACCCAGATATCTCCTCTTGAACGCGTTCTGAAAGAACGTCCAAGTTACATCAGCTTCCTCCATTCCAGAGATAGAGGTTGTCCACCAAGTGTAAGCATCGTCCTGCAGCAACGATGCTACACAGCCCAGCTTCTGCACATCAGTGCAATTCATTTGCCCCAAGATTCTCTTGGTACTTTCCAGCCAAGACTCAGAACCTTCAGCAGACAAACCCCTGAACTCAGTCCCTCCCAGACTGCGCAAACGCTCCAAAGGTAGTCTTACACCAGCATCTCTCTGATGCCCAGCTCCTTGAGCTCCAGCTACCGCTGCTCGAAAAGCTCCAGCAATGGCTTGAACCATTATTGTCATGTCAGGAATAGCTTGTCCCTGACCAGCTTCAGGTCCAGCGACTCCAGCATCAGCACCAGCAGCAGCTCCTTCACCCCCAGCACCACCACCACCAGGTGGAGGAGGTAAATCCACCATATTTTCAGCATTCTCCTCATTCTCATTTTGAGCCATAGCTCGCGTATTAACCCTCAATTCTCTACGAGGTGCCATTCACTAAACAATGCAATCACAATGCAATAAACAAAATCAGGCTCAGCAAGGTAAGCAATCCAAGTACTCAAGCTCATTTCCAATTAAAAACAACATCATTTCATTAGCTTTGATTTGGCAATGGGTCCCTCTATCATGCTTCACCATAGCATACATCACAATTGTAACATACTTACAATTCACACAACATGCTTTCATTCAACAAGCATACATACATTAATCACCCACATAATCATTCCCAATTACTCGAGAACTCAGCTCTGATACCACCAAATGTAACCCCCTTAACCCGGCCTAGACGGTTGACCCGAATTAAGAAGTTTACACGTGGAAAACCAAAGTCAACCCGAAAGTCAACCTTGATTAACGACCATTTTTTTTTCTTTTTAATCTTATCTAAATGCACAATAACCCTAGATATGTTCATACAATCGACATACTCAAAGATCAGCGCATTCGGAAAACATTTAGGGACTTAATTGCACAAGACATGAATTTAGGGACCAAAATGTAAATTCTGTAAATTTTAAGGACTTAACCCATTTTTGAGTTACCATTATGAAATTAGTCATATTTCATGCTTCTCTGTCAAATTTCAACTCAAACGGACATCTCAAACTCATTCAATTGCATACACAAAGTTCAGGACCAAAACGCAAAGGTTTCAAAACATATAACCATCAATTTCAGTGCCCAACGGTCGGGTGTTTCGGAACAGGGATGATCCGTTCCGAAATGCGGGACCGTTCCGAAACGCATTGCGCAACAGGGCCTGACAGTAGCCAAACTGTTTCGGAACGGCTCTGCCCGTTTCGAAACGCCTAGGCCATTTCAGGCCCTCTGTTCCGAAACGGCAGCACCTGTTCCGAAACAGGCTGCCGAGATTGCAGAAAATTAGCTGGTTTATCACACATTTGACCCATCAAACATGCTCCAAAGGCAACCAAATTATACCAGCATGACATTACATGCATAAGGAACATAATTGCATCAACAATTCATAAACATGGCATCAAACAAGGAAAGCCCCAATTCTATAGGCATGCATCCTATTTAGAAAACCATTCAAGCATCAAAATACTCAACAAACTTCACAAAGGCCTATTACATGTTCCATCATCAACAACAATATAAAACCAACTTAGGGAGTCCAAAACATCTCCCAAAACAACAACATAGGTTCCCCATTGCCAAATGCCAAAAGCTAATAGTGTTAAGAAACTTTCACCATACATGAGCTTAGTTCACCACTTGGATTCTTGACCTCTTGCTGCCCTTATATGCACTTCAATGCTCTGCATTATTGGTTTAAGAAAATAGAGAGCGTAAGCACATAGCTTAGTGAAGAATGCTCATTTAAAACAACACAATAATGCATTTATAAACACTTTTATAAACCTTAATTCAAAACAACCTTTATCCATGCACAAAAGCATTTAAAACAAGCATACATGCTTCAAATTATTAACATGTCATATTGGCCACAAGTGATAATCATAATCTTTCCATTTCACAATATAATCAACATAAGCTTCACACATGGACTTTTAAACACCATTGTGATCTTACAATTCACAAGGACCACACATGGACTTTTAACCACCATTGTGTCCTTAGCACAAGAATCACCCATGGACTTTTAACCACCATGGTGTTCTTAAAATACACAAGGTCTACACAAGGACTTTTAACCACCTTGCGACCTTAAAACAAGAATCACCCATGGACTTTTAACCACCATGGTGTTCTTAAAATACACAAGGCTCACACAAGGACTTTTAACCACCTTTGTGACCTTACAAGGCTCACACAAGGACTTTTAACCACCTTTGTGACCTTAGCACAAGAACCAATCATGGACTTTTAACCACCATGTTATTCTTAACACAAGAACCACCTATGGACTTTTAACCACCATAGTGTTCTTAACCTTTCTCAAAACATCACTTGCCAATATGCATCATTTAACAACAATAATCCACTGTTTTAAAGCATTTAACAAAGCCATTAATCATCATGCATCCTTATGCAACAAAACCACATTTTATCAAATGTTCTACACAAGGATCTCTTACCTTGAGCATCCTTCAACACATGGCTTATAAAACCAGCAAATAAACATGCTAAGTATGCTTTCAAAACAGAATTTAAAACATGCAAACAATCACATTGCACTCAACCAACTCATGGTTCATCAACAAGAGAATTTTTCCGAAAACTTACTCTTGAGCTTAGCAAAGTTGTTTAGACTTAAACTAAGCTCCCAAACCTTCAAAACATTGGTTTCAAAGCTGAAAACCAAAATCCACTCACCGATTCCGTTTCGCCACTTGCCGAAACACCAATCAAGCTTCCGGATCAACACCACAAGGATCCGAAGATGTCTCCCTTGTTTTAAACACATCAAAACAGTAGATTAATACACCATCATGCATTAATATCCTCAACAAAGACATCTAAACTCGCTGCTCACATCAACACTCACATTTCGGCTACCAAACACAACCGAAATCACATCCAAACAACTCCACAACACTACCCAGCCAAGATCCATCAATTCCAAACATCCTTAAACATCAATTAACATCCAAAAAGGATCTAACCACGTCCTTATACCTCCAGCTATAACAGATCATCAAGATCACTCCAAAAACCACCAAAAACTTAAACAAAACTTAGGAAAATCAACCTATCCGGGATTGCATTGATTAAACCTCAATTTCTCATCAATTATACATTCATTTTACATCAAAATGACATCTCAAAACAGTGCTCAATCAGATCATACGAATTTCATCAAAATTAAAGCAAATCTTGCATTTTAAAGCCAAGATCAAGAACACAATTGTAAAACCTTTAATAAAACACAAATCAAGGATTGAGAACTTGGGAATTTCAGTAAAGAACTGAGAATTTAGAGGAGAAGGACGTTCATACCTCTAAACTTGAGTTTTCTCCCTTTTTGGAACCAAAATCTTGAAAATCCAATAAGCAAATGCTAAGGTTTTGTTGTAGATTTGATTAGAGATCAAATGAGGATAGAAATCTCATCTTAAGTTGTCAAAATCAGAGGAAATTCTGCTGGAGAAATGTGTTTGGTTTGAGAGAAAAGTTGAGAGAAAAGAAAATGGAAAATTTGGGAAAAGTTTGTTAAAATGCCAAAAATATCTTTCCCTCATTTTTACCTTTATTTTAAAACCATTAATTAATTGATAAATATTCAGAAAAATCTGGAGAAACTCTTTTGGGTAAATAGCTCCTTAAAGATTCAAAGTTTCAATCCTTTTTAAAACAGTCACCAAGTTTCCGAAAATTACATTTTGGTCACTAACCCAAAATGTCACCCTTCCAAACCTCATTTTGTAAAATTGATTTCACATTTCTCTTATATATAATAAAATAGGATTTTAAGACATTTTTCCATATTTTTAATGCAACCCGAACTAGGCTTTCCTAAATTCACCCTTTTATATTCGAACCGCAACCCGACCGGTCCGGTCCAAACCCAAAACTTCTAAGCCCAAAATTGGGGTGTTACACAAATAATTTCACTAATTAAGAGCAGTTTGGCTCAATGGTAAAAGCTTGGGATTAACCCCCTTGGTCCTAGGTTTGAACCACCATAATGCACTTTTGTTTTCTTCTTTTCCCCTAACTTTTACTACACTATAAGATATGTATATAAAAGGTGCAAATAATAACACTAAGAGTAGTTTGGTACAATGGTAAAAGCTTGGGGATTTATCCCCTTGGTCCCAAGTTCAAGCCACTATAATGCCTTTATGGTTTTCTTTTTTAAATTTCCTTTAACCAGGTGGTGACACGTGTCACCACTTGATTGGAGTAAAAAATATATTAAATATTAAACAAAATAAATTAAAACTAAATTAAATTAATCCAATTGGGTGATGACACGTGTCATCATTTGATTGGTTGATTAATTTTTATTTAATTAAAATAAAATTAAGATCAAATTGATTTAATAAGTAAATAACATGGACTAAACATGTAATTTTAAAAATGTCCTGTTAACTGCCACGTGGCACTTCCGTCACCCCTCCGTTAACTTTTTAACGGCGGTGATCAAAATAGGTTGATTTAATAAGTTTGGTGGTGTGATTGATGTTTTTTATAGTTCGATGGTTCAAATAGGTATACCCAATTACTTCGGTGGTCACTGGAGTAGTTTTCCCTTTTTCTAAACACATTCGAATGATTTATATATAAATTTATTATTTATATAATTATTTTAATATAATTTAATTAATAAATTTAAATACACGTATAAATATGTGATAATAAAAAGAAAAAAGAAAATATGATTAGCTTATAAATAGGGTGAAAAAATAATTTAGGTTATTTTGAAATTTTTGGTAACTAGTAAGGGTAAAAGAGTCTTTACAACTCTAATATCAAACCTCTAATCTCAAAAAGCTCCTATTATGAGCTTTTTCAAAATTAGCGGTTTCACCCCAATTCGCTCTTTCAATCCGCTATTCACCAAACAACAATATTAGCGAATTTAACTTGTCAAACTTCTAATTATGCCTCAAACTTATAATTTTTTATTTAAACCTCTCTTTACCAAACATGACCTTCGTCTGTCACCTTGCCTGTCGGATTTGGGCTCAATTTCTATCCATTGTCTGAATTAACATACAACATTAAAGACTTTATATTGATAATTATGGATTAGGGTTTTGTGATGTTCCTAAATTATGGAAGAAGTAAAATTTTCATGAAAATTCTCTATTCGTGTTGAAATTTCTACGATAATTGTCTCACATTATATGCACCACTAGTTTTTAATTGGGTAAAATATAAAAATAATCCTTCGACTTATATGATATTTTTGTTGAGTCCCCTAATTAATTTTTACCAAAAGCTTAAATTAAATTATTAATTTTTGAGAGGCACCGTAATGTAATTTCTTCATTTTCAACTGATGGTAGCCAAGACCGCTTCTTGTTCCCCTTGGATCCACCCTTTTGTTTTCTAGGCAGTGAGCATATTCGCCCGCTGATATAACAGATGGACTATCCCATCCCTAGCAGACCTGATAATTATGATCTCAACCCAAAATCAAATTTGATTAAGTAAATTATGACTAGACTCAACTCAATTTAATCATAAAAGTAGGGATGAGAAACCGACTGGCCGGATGCAGATACCTCTCTCTATACTCGTACCAACCTAAAATTTTTATATTTATCACATATCCACCATTCACAGTAGGTATAACTTTTAAATCTAAACCCGTCCACGTGGATACATTCTCAAATTCATCCAGACACTCACTACCCAATTCGTATCAGCCTAGCAAGCAACCACTAATATCGAATTATGTAAAAACAAACCACGGACTTTCGTAAAAAAAAAGTAAAACTTTACGTAATTTATTGATTGATCAAGTCCATATATATATATATATATATAGGTTATGATCAACTTACACTGTGTAAAACTCAATTACTTTTACACAGTTTTTGGACCGTTAGATGATGGTAATTAATGGCTCGGATTATTTCCTTATCTTTTTTTTCTCAAGTGATAATCTTCACATTTTTTACTGTTAATCTCATCCATCCATTTCCCTTATCCAATGGTTCTAGATTAGTGTAAAACTAAATGAGTTTTACACCATGTAACTTGATCAATCCATATATATATATATATAATACATTTACACCGATATAAATTTAACTGCAGCTAACTAACTATAGCTAGCTTAACTAAAATATTTTTTTATCAGGAAATATTAAATTTTATTGAATGGAATCATACACCTAAAGTATTGATAGAGACATCGTTAAAAATTTTCCTAAACCTAATGAAAAAAAAAATACCCCTAATCAAAGCCTATTTTACATCATACCAAACCAGATAAGCCTCCATGGTCAAAACCCACAAGTAATGCGATCTCAGCAATATTAGCAATTAGAAAATAGGCTTGTTATAAATTTTACTTGATTAATTCAAGCCTGATTATAGACAATTGTAAATAATGTTTATACCTAAGATTTGGTTAAATAATGCACACAGCCTTTAAAATCTTAGTGTTTGCAGAATAGCATGTGAACTTATTCCTAAATTCGTAATAGTCCAAAATTCATATGGTGAGTAGTTAGTAGGTGGGCGGATGCGGTGTAGGTAAAGTATCAAATCCATCACCTAGCCACTACCCATAACGGATATGACTTTTTACATATACACCCGTCCACTACTCACCAAACTCATACTCATCCTCACCCCAATTAAGACGAGAGCGGTGAAGAATCCGCGCAACTATACCTGTCTGCCATCCCTACATAAAACGTTAATAATTTGAAATATTCATTCAATTTGTTTTAAAAAAAAACTAAATCTGAAATGATGATAACTTTAAATTATGTATACTGAAAATAATTTGAACTGATATGAACGTTAGATAATTCGAGTTGAAAAAAGTTATTAACAACTCCAAATAACACTAACCTGAAATGACTACAATTTTCAAAATTAAAATTGATCAAATCTGGATTAAACCGATATAAAAGCAACACAACGAATCTATAGCCCAAATTCTTTTTATTTCTTCGACTTTGGGGTCCAACTCCAATGAAGTCAAGTTTTGTTTTTCATTTTTCCCCATCACGTAATCATGAAGTCGGCTGTATCATTGCATAAAACCGGGAAACAAGCAGAATTTTAGAAAAGACTATTCAAAGTTTATGGATAACAGCCTTGAAAAAGTTCCATCGAATTTTATATACACACCAGGGGAAGGTAGATATGTCGTAGAATGAGAGCGATCGCTAATAAAATGGTTGCAATAATGGCATACAGTTTTGGACATTTGAGAGTGACCGATTGATTTTTTCACAAAATCTCCAGACAATTTGTTAACATGTGGTGGAGAATTAAAGAAACCTAAATAAGGGTAACCACAATCTTGCAAAAAAATTTCAGCAATATAGATTTTATTAAAGAAAAACTATAGTTGAGAGACTCGTTAAAAACCTTAGGTGGAAGAAAATAATATTACTCAAATTGGATTGTTTACATTCTTTCACCACAAATGCATACCAGAGAAGCCTTACAAGCCTCAAACCTGGCTCATTTAGTTTCAGCTATTATTAGTCAGCTAATCACCACCATGCTTTGAACAGGACAGATCTTTGCATTCCTTTCTTCGCTAGGTGATCAATCATAGCATTATGGGTTTTTGGGACTGTAATACCCGTATTTTATTCGAGATAGTCTTATATTAATAGTTCGATATAAGTAAAATTAAAATATATAAATAGATATAAAACAATCCATGTATAGTCTATAAATGTCCATGTACACATACTTAGAACCCATTTACATCACAAAAATCCCAAAAGCCCAATAAGAGCCCAAATTCCTAATCTACAAGCTACTAACACCCAAACAAACACAAAAAGGCCTTAGATTCGGTTTCCCGCCCAAATTCGGCTTCCAAGGGACACGTGGCAGCACATCATTGGTTTGTTTCACCTCACACAGATTGTACTTCCTCGGCTGATGTTATCATTGCGTCATCTTCCGCTACCTATAAAAGGGAAGAGAGAGGGTTGTCAGATAAGGATAACCATTAACTACCACAATTAATACCATAAATAAAAGTAATAAATATAATAATAATTAAGTGGAGAGAGAAGGTTTACCTCGGAAGTTGAAACGTCTGGAGACTCAATCACCGCCGGAGAAAGTTGGTTCGACGTCAAAAATGGTCTCGAGAATCTGATCGAAAACCAGCACGTTGCCGGAACTACCATTAACACCGTTGAGAAGGTAATATTTTCTCGTTTCTCTTATTCCTGCAAAATGGTAACACAAAATCAGTTCACAAATATATATCAAAATAAAAATAGAATAAAAAGAGAGATCGGGAAATCAGAGGTGACGACCGATGCTTAGTTAACGTCAAAGTCGAAGAGGTTAAAGTTTCGGGTAGTTTAGGCTAGATCGAGGAAGAATGGGTGGATTCTCTTGAATTCGATTAGTTTAGGCGCAAATTTTGGAGAAGTTCGGGATAGATCCAACCAGATCGAGGTAGTTTTAGGGATTTAAGGGGTTGAAATCAGAAAAGGATGAGTTTTTAGGGTTCAAATAGCGGCTGATCAAGACGGTCAGACGGTGATCAGAAATTGCGAGCGACGACCGGAGCAAGAAAGCGGATAATCGAAGTTGTAACAGTGGCGGTCAATCTTCATCATCCATCGATGTTGGTTTTTCATATGGTAAAGCCTTTAAAATCCCTTCCTTCGCTAACAGATCTTTTACCCTCGTCTGCCATAATCCGAAGTTACCCTCACCAATGAATTTTACCACTTCGAAATTTGCACCGGACATAGCCATCTCAACCTGGCTCTGATACCAATTGTTATGAATTAAGGTAAACGAACAAGAAAAATAAACAAGCAAGAACACAAGTGATTAACGAGGTTCAGCAATGTGCTTACATCCTCGGGAGCAAGAGCAGCTATCTTTCTTATTGATTCAATCAATCAAATTAGGTTACAAATAATAGGCATATATATAAGTAACCCTCCACAGTACATTTACCAAAATACCTCGTACCGTACTGCGGGGTGTTCGCCCCCGCACACCCAACCCACTTAGTCCAAGCTCGTAGACTAACTTGAGAATTCCTTTATGTGACAGATACTCTCGCTCCGTTCGCTCACTCCATCTCCGCTCTAACATCTGTCGTTTAACAAGTATATAAGTCATACTTAACAGGCGCGGACAATTAAACAATCAGTTGGTGTTCTATCCCCACACCACCTACCTTCCACGAGAATAAAATTTGAATGCACTAATTTCCTTTCAAGCTTGAATTTATTTTTGTCCCAAACAGTTATCAGCCAACCAACGTTCCCTTTAGCCTTTGCTACAAAAAATCAAATTCATCATCTGTCCAGAGCCTGGTGACCTTCTTGTATAATCTCCATTTTCGTTTCTTGGATAAATAACATCTCGACTTTCTTCATTCGAACGAAACGCCTGATTTCTATTACCTTAACCTCTGACCCCAACCCCCTGATGTTCCACGGCAGAATTGAAGTTAATTATATAACTAAATAGATATGGGCATGTTTTATATAATATCATATATGAACTTTTCCCAAATATGATATTATAAAATTAATACTCTAAATGGTCTCAACAAGTGTCCCAGTGAAAAAGTGGATGATATTCATCCTAGAAGACACGATTTCAAATCGCTTTGTCTGTAAGGTGTATACGCATTGTCAAAGGGTTAAGATTATGTATGAACATATATTACCTTAATCACCTTTATACCGTTAAAAAAGTTAATACTCTAAATTTTTTTATATAATTAATACTCTAAATTTATACTCCCTCCGTCCCACTTAAGATGTCCATTGTTGACTTTTCACGCAGTTTTAGGAAGAAAAAGTTTGTGTAAGAAATGTGATATAAATTAATTAAAAAGACAATTTTACCCTTAAAAGTTAAAGTTTGTTTTGTTGGAAAACTAAAAGAAAGGATAGAAAGGGAAATGCACCTTGTAAAAGTAGTTGATTTTTTCAATGAGACATTTTAAGTGGGACAATTTTAAAACACAAAAGAGACATTTTAAGTGGGACGGAGGGAGTATCTATTAATTGACAGAGTGATTAATGATGTTCATGATGTCATATCTTGTGTGAGTTTGAATCTTTACATTTCTCTTTAGAATGTAAAAATTATCTATTTAATAAAATATTTGAGTAAAGTTCACAAATGGTCACTAAATTATCCTAATATGTTTGTTTTGGTCACTAAATTTTCAAAGATTACAAAATGAGCATTAAACTTTAGATTTGTTACAAAATAAACATAGAACCATTATATGCCGTTAACATCTTAATGACGAGCTGACTGAGCAACTAAAGTAATATATTAGTTGTTACAAAATGATCATTGAACTTTGAAAATGTTACATAATGGTCATTGAACTATTTAATTGTTACAGAATGATAAATTCACTAATTATATTTTATAAATGATCAATGAATTATTTAATTGTAACAAAATGGTCATTGAACTATTTAATCGTTACAACATGCTTGGTTATTACATGTTATACCGTTAGGCTGTTAACGACATCTAACGGCTCATTTCTCATTTTCTAACAAAATCTAGAGTTTAATGCTCATTTTGTAACTTTTGAAAGTTTAGTGCCTAAAATGAATATTTTAGGATAGTTTAGTGACAATTTGTAAGTTTAACCCATTTTTTGAAAGCCTCCCATATTAGCGAATAACAAGATAGTATATTTTTTAGATTCACTAATTGACTGAGTGGTCAAAGATGTAAATGTTGTCTCATCTTATATAGGTTTGAATCGTAACTAATGTCTTGAGCATGTAATGATCTCTACTTAATAAAGAAAAAAAATCAGTCAAAAAGTAGGAAGGCAGATCGTTAGGGTGTGTGAATAATTCAATTAAAATTGAGTTCAATTGTTTAAGTTAATTTATTAACTAACAAAATTAATTTTTCGAAATTCCCTTTACGAACTCATTTTCATTTCAATTCTATATTTGATTTTTAATGAATAAATTTATTTGAACATTTAAAATCGATCAAATTAATGAAATAATTTCGATCTATTGTATTTTCTAATAAGAAAATAAATTAACACCTCAATCATATTGTATTTGAATAGGTCAGATGAACATCTCTCTCAATCATGTATTTTTTTTATCAGTCAACATATGATTTATTCAGTGCAAAATCATACAACTCATTCACTATTATGTGTCTCGTTAAAAAGTTCCCTAAATTTAATTAAAAGAAAAAAAGTACAATATGATAGTGTAAACAAGAAACGGATAAGACACCAAAATAAAATAAAGTGAGGAACGTCAAAAAAAAAAAACATACATCGATCACTAAACACCTCACCACCGAAACACGGACTCACAGCCAACCACCAACACACGAAACAAGTGCCAGAAACTAGCATAACCAAACCACCCAAATCCTCAAAACACAGCCACCATGGAACCAATTTCCTCACCCCAAACTATTATCACCACACTGCCAAGTACTGCTTGCAATGCTTCACTCCAAAGCAATCCATTAGAATTAAACAAAAATCAACGACACAGCTATGGTCGTTCTACAATTTGTTGCTCACCAGTCACCACCAAGCCCACAACTCAATTAGTTGTCATATCCTCATTCATGTATTACTATATGAGTTTATAATTTGTCTAAAATTCTGAATTTGATTTTATCTATAAATTATGTGGGTATTATTATTCAAATTTAAAACTGAATTAAATATTATTTTATCAAATATTTGAATATACGAAAAATCTGAATTTAAAATTTAAATAATGTGTTGAATATTTAAAACTGCACAAATCTGAATGATATTCGCTAAAAATTAAATGGCCAATATTTGAATCTCTTCAAAGCAAACATATTCTTTATTTTATAAATTAGAGTAGGATTCAAGCATCTAAATTCGCATTCACATAAAAATGATGATTCGGATAATGAATGTATAAAAGTGACTATCCGTATCCATTCCAAATCTATATCAGCTAATAATTTTAACATCTAAATCTATAAACTATTCCGAATCACAAAAAACATACAAGATATCCAAATTTACAATCCAAATTATCATACTTATGTATCGTTGTCCCGTGGTAACGAATGGAGTAGGGGGCTGATCTCCCCCTTAATAATTAGAGTACGTAGCACACGCAATTTGTAAAATTACATGAACCTATCTAACCATGTTGAGAGGCTTAAACAAAAGCATGTGAAAAGATAGGTATAGTTTCACCCGTCCACAGTGAGGGTGGGTGGAATCACTTTATGTGCTAAAAGAGCCAAGCAAAAGCAATGAAAATTGAAAAGTCACTAGTGGTTTATCCGCTAAGGGGTGGAAACCCACATAAAGCTAGGGAGATCTTTCCAAAGAGTATGAAGTTGTAATATTAATTAAATGTAAAAAGTGGGGAAATCTCTGGAATTTCATCAAAGCCGGACATCTTTGGGGTTTATTGTTGTTTGGTGTTTTTGGAAATGGAAGTAAGGTTTAAAGCAAACTTCCAAGCTTTGATGATCCCCTACAGATACACCTACTGAATCCTCTGACTTGTTATGTCTTGGAAGTTTGTTTGTGGATCAATCACAAATATTCTCAACAACAACAAAAAATTAAAACTTCGACTCACTCATGATTTAATTTGGATGAAAGTTAGCCACTCCAAGTGCCATAAAGCAGCACCACTCGACCTAGAGTTAGGCTTTCCATCTTCACCCTGGAAAGCAGCACCACTCCAAGTGTCTGGTCAATTCTAGTAGCTTCTACTGCAATTGATCTTTGTTTTACGGGAACATTATTTTTTTCCTATTTTCCGCCCTTTACAAGATCGTTTATTTTTCAACAATAGCTCTGCTGATGAGTGCTGAGTGACTTCCTACGTTATGTTGCACTAATAAAATGCCTGGTTCGGGTTTGAATTGTTTGAGGTTTCGGTAATTTATGTTTTTTAATCAAGATTTTATATTCGAGTTCGACACTTATGTTCGAGGCATTTTGGGTTACTCGTAAGGGTGAATCTATGGGTAGGAGCGGCCTTGGGTTGGACCCCCCCCCCTTATTCAAGTGGTATTATTACAATTATAGTCCCTCAATTGATTTTATAATTCAATTTAAGTCTTAGATGGAAATTTTATACGTCCGCTAGAATTTTGCTTGGGAGGGGCAAGAGTCGCAGTTAATGGTGGACTTTTAGTTCCCCCACCCAAAAAAAAAAACTCTAGTCTTACCCCAAGTTACTTGCGAATTATTTTATATTCGGATCATTTTAAGTTTAAAACATTTTAAATTTGAGTCATTTCTAATTTGATTAAAATAGATTTGCTGATGCTAAAACAAGACAATTTTTGTTGGCGTTTTTAGGCAGTTCACCCCTACAGGCTTGGGCGGAGAGTCGCAGTAAATGATGGCAGTTGTTGATGAAGAAAAAAGAAAAAAAAGTTACCCCAATATGCCCTCGAGATAGTTGATGATCCTCCATTTCTTTTGACTACCTCTTTATATTTATATTCATGGATTGTCATGTGGTGTTTGGCGGTAGCTATAAGAGTTACACCTGTGATGGCTATATTACTATCTTAGTTCGGTGATAGGTCAGGGTATTCATTAGACATTAATGTAGCTAGACTCGAGACTCTAATTAGGGTCACATCGTAAGATGTCATCAGAATCCTAGGTGAGTTCTACTGATGACACGTATCTATCTGAGGTTTTTACTTTTAGAGGTGGAGCTTTTACTTGTTGTCTTCTGAAATTACCTTTTAAGAGTTATCAGATTCGAGAGGTGTAACAATATTTAAATTTTTAACTTTCAATTATTAAAGCAGGTTGAATCATATTTAAATTAATTGAATACAAGTTCAAAATTTGTGTAAGAATTGATAGGTTTAAACAAAACTAAAGACAGAAGGCTCAACTAGACGTGGCCAATCTGGAAAATGAATCCTACATATTTTGTTTTTGAAAGTAACCAAACAACAATAGCTAGATTTCGGTAGCGAAAATTAAATTGGAATATGACTTAACATGAGCGAACCAATGTGATGAAGGAAAAATTATTGCATGGTCCTGGACCACCACGTCATTCATGGTCCCTCCCACTAAAAATCAGCCACATAATTTATTTTTTTCCATGTCATTTTTTCCAAGGATGAATCTTCATCTTTTTAAGCCATGTAAATAGGGAGTGGGTGGTTACATAGAAGTTGATTATAAATAAAATAATGACATGGAAAAAAGAAAATTATGTGGCTTATTTTTAGTGGATAGGGACCATGGATGACGTGGTGGTCCGGGACCATGTAATAATTTCTCGTGATGAAGTATAACAATCCATGCAGATGAGTGATGAGACATGGCAACAGACAAGGACTGACACAAAATTTTATATTCCGAATATATAAAATTCTAGAGGTGAACTTATAAAATTTTAGGGAGATAAAAATAATTTTTCAATAGAAGATAGTAAAAAAATTTAAATTATATATAAATTTTAAAATTTTCAGGGGCGACTGACTCTCCAACCCCTTATGCGATCCTGGCCATGGGAAACAAAACACTAATGCAATTCACGCTGTCTTCAAAGTGCTCAACATCATTCTTACATGGCGTGAACGTTAATGATTTCAGCACCATTCAAACACCACTAATTTCCAAGCCTCTCAGTTTTCTTCGTTGTTCATCATGGAATTCAACTGCACTTAATTATATCTGTCACCCAGCAACGTCCACCAATTTTGAAAACAAATGAAAAAAATGTGTATCATACGTCCTTAGCAAACATGATTATCTAAGATAATGTGGATATTAACGAGATGTTGCATGCTTGCATTGATCCATGATTAGCAAAGATTTTTGGAGAAATTAATTAAATCCTACCAACTCTTGATTTTTGAATTGGGGTTTAACAAACTAGTGTCAATTATTTTTGTGGGTTCCTTCTCAAAAAGAAAATATCATTAATTTGGTGGATTATCTATGGGTGGCTGGATTAAATTGATTTGGAGAATATCTATTTTTTTTACTTATTCAATATTTTAGATGGGTTAATTATCATTTTTTTTTGTTCAATTCGTAAGCCTCGCATAATATTTGATAGAGTTTCAAGAAAAAAATAGGTCCCAAAAATTAGTTTGGATAAAAAGTTAAGCTTATTTAAAATATGATTTACGCTTGAGCGTTCAATATTCAAGGCTCAAACTTGTCATGTCTTGTAATTTTATGATAGGCTTAAGGGTAAGTCCTTGAATTTTCGAAAGAAAAAAAATAATTCAAGTCTTTGAAGTCTTTTTACACCCAATTAAATTTTTATACTCTAAAATTTTATCAATTTACCTCTTTAATTAATTTGTCTATTAAATCTAACAGTTTTTTGGATCATTGGTGTAATGTGACGTGTTATAGTGTTGTTGCTTGGTATTTTAAGAATTTTGATTTTATTTAAAAAAATCTTAAAATTTTCTAAAACTTCTAAAAAACCTAATAAAAATTATAAAATATAGTTTTCTAAAAAATCTGTAAATGTCACATGACAAAATTCTAGTATGTCACGTGACAGTAATATCTCAAGAAAAAAAATCGTAAAAAATGGTGATCAAAATTGGTCAAAATGTTGTGAATAAAATAAAGAAGAACAAGAATAAGAACAAGAAAAACAAAGAGATGAGAGAAAGAGGGAGATTTGTATTATTCTCAAAAATAGAATTGTCTACAATGCCTTCAATGGATCATCTATTTATAGGCATAAGAAGTACATAATACATTAAACTCTAATTAATATAGATAATATTCCTAATAATAAATAAATCAAACTCCTTAGATAAAGTTCTAATCATGATAGACATCCACATAGATAAATATTCATAACACTCCCCCTTTGATGTCTATGAAGATAATGTGCCTCGTTAAAACCTTACTGAGATAAAAACCCAGTGGGAAAAAATTTCATTAGTGAAGGAAAAAGAGTACACACATCTTTAATACGCATAACATGTTGCCTCATTAAAAACCTTACCAGGAAAACCCATTGGGACAAAACCTCGGTTAAGGGAAAAAGAGTGCAACGCGTATTTACTCCCCCTCATGAAAACATCACAGAAGATCTTTGAATCTTCATAATTCAATCTTGAATATTATTTTTCTAAAGATCTTGAGGAATGAAACATTAGAGTAATATGTTTCACGATGTATCCACCTTTCAATTGAGATATACTTGCATTATCTCTACACAAAATAGCTTCATATCATATCTTGTGAAAGAAAATCTACATATCTTCTGGATATGTTGGGTCAATGATTTTAGCCAAACACATTTTTGGCTTGCCTTGTGCATAGCAATTATTTCTACAAGATTTGAGGAGGCATCGACGAATGTTTGAAGATCTAAATGTAATGATCTTTGTATATCCATGGATATTGCTTGACCAACTAATATATAGTGCTTCAAAACCAAGAAAAGATATAATTATCTTTATTCACATCCAACAATCTTACAACTATTGGGATACTCAATAGATATGTTCTATTCATATTGAATCTTCTTTAAGATTCTTTCAGCTTATTTCTATTCATAGACAAAAGGAAATATATAAAAATGCTCGATCTTCAGGTCGAGATAAACTTGATGTCAAGATTCAAGTACTTGTATTGAAAGTACTTCACGAGTTTCATATTTGAAGCTCTTTAGGAGTTCTAAAATTATCATAATGGATCTTGATCCAAACTCCTTTATAAAATACATAAGGAAATCTGATCATTCTTATAGTATTTTCTCAATTAGTATTCACTAAGGCGATTATACCAAATGTGCCAAAATATTCATGAGACATGTCTAAATAAATTTCCTCGGAAATTTCCAAATGCTTCTAGCATTTGAAATCCTTCAAGGATAAATATGGATCTACAAATAATTAGACGCATGCAAAAATTTTCATAACTACCAAAGTAATTGCATCCACCATGAAGTAATTAAAACTTTTCATAAATCATAGTTCAAGTCGTATTTACAACTACTTATTTGTGCCTCACTTGCATTACACCTTTAGGTGTTTGGACTGCTGGTCCAAATACTTCTATTTTAGAAGTTCAAAGCGTCTTTCAACATAGACCAATTCAATATCTATACTTCTGGATAGATTTTATACAAGATCCTCGATTTCTTTCTTTACTTCTATAGAAGTATTTTATGTAAAATTGTTTGTAAAATCGTTGTCGACAACATTTCAATTTTCTGGTTCCATTCTCGTAATGACATAACTCATCGAGATCTCTTCAAGATTTCAATCTTTATTTCAGGCACCTGAAACTCTTCAAGAGTTTTATTATTAGTTATGTCTTGGGTCTCTTCAGGAGCACCCGCCTCCAATATATGACCATCTCATATTACTTTCTATTTACGAGAATTTTGATCATTGGAACCATTTCAACTATCATGCTTCAGGCATGATTTACATTCTCTCGCTCTAACAAGTAATTTAAACCTAGAGCATTTCAGCTGGTATATGAGATTTAATTACTCTCATTGGGTCAGTAATATGTCTGGCAGTTGACATGTAATAATATGAATTATCTTATGAACTTCTAGTTCATATACGAGGATCTAGATAATGATAATTCATTTTCCTTTATCCAGCTGATTATTATCTCCCCTGATGTTGAGAAAAATCATGTCATAAATGATTCTCCAATTAATGTTTAAGAATTTAAACATAAAAGGAGATTCGTACTCAATATATATTCTCAACCCTTTTTATTTACCCATTTTGTGCGTTGTGGTGGAGCAATTCATATCGCACATTCAAAAATCATAAAATGGGAAATGTATGGTTTCTGACCAAAAACCAATCATAGCGGGGAGTTTATTATAACTCGTTGGCTTGATGCGTATAAGTGTTGCTATATGGAAACACCATATAAATAATAACTCTTTTGTTCTCATAGTTTAGCTATTAAATAGGAGGCATCCAATTGAAATTTTGCTAAACTATATTTTTCATAATCAATAGGCTTTGTAACAACTGATATAGCCTAAAATATAAACCCACTAGCTTTTCAAGACGAATAGTCTAATTGCATAATCTGAATCTTTTTAGAATCAATCTCACAAACTTCTAGTTGTAAGTCGATAAAACAATGTAGATGCATCTACTAAAATCATATAAAACTTTCCACATTTGTGGATATATGGGCCCATATTTCGTTCAGATATGCAAGACATACAGTCTCAACTTCAGTACAAGAACTTTAAGTTCTAATTATTTTGATAAGTGGGATCATCTATATCCTTTGAGAACAAACAACACAAGAACTTCAGGTTCTTTTAATAAGTGGAACTTAATCAATTCCTTTAAGTAATACAAGAACTTCACGTTCTTTAATAAGTGGAATTTAATCCATTCATTTGAGAATAAGCACCACAAGAACTATATGTTCTTTTAATACATGTCTTAATAATTTCTGCATCATTATTGATCAAGATGGTCTAACCGATCATGCCAACTATATATATGTGTATATATCTCTGAATTTGTAAACTCCTTGTTTACCATAACATGTAATTCAATCTCACTCGTACATGTCTAGTACGACCATCAAAATTGTTCCTTTAAATAGGAATATATTTAGCTCTTTCGGAGCTTTCAAATGAAATTATCTTTTGGTAGCAGTATATAACTCTTCTAGAGCTTTCAACTAACTTTTTGGCTACTAGAACTTATATCCATATTGGCTTATTTCAAATGCCAATTGATAACATATGTTATCTATAATTCCCAAAGGGATATTTTGCGAACTCATATTGCTCTCTTAAAATTTTCACTTATAGTGGTGACGATATTATTACCATTAGTGGTAATTATTGCAATATTCGCAATTCTGCACTTTTCATAATTTACGTTCTCTCAAGAATTTATTGCTCTTCTAGAGCATCAATATTTTCAATACTTTGAGATATAGTACTCACATGATTCCCTTGCATTTAAATGGGAAAATACATCTTATGCTTATATTGAGCATAAATTGTCACCATATATTGTATTTGACAAGTAATTATGTTAAACAAAAATAAATAAATATCATAATATATAAATATAAAAACGTAAATAATTAACGTGTGTAAAATAAAAAAAGTAAAGTAAAATAAATAAAAATAAATAAATAAATAATTCTCTTCAAAGTTATGAGAATAATTAGAAGATGATTTATTTCTTTCGAGGGTTATAAGAAAATCAACAACGTCCAAAAGAGTTGGATCAACATTGTCCAAATAAACAATGTCCAAATAAAGTTGGACCATTATCATCTTCGTCATGTTTCGCAAACAAAATTTGCTTCTATTTTCTTTCCTTTATCATTCAATGATTCTTGATTTTCCAACGTACAACACGTACGAGACCAATGGTTTATAATATCGCATTGGTAATAAGAAGAGTTTTACTTCAATAGAATGATCTTTATCACTCTTGTCATCCTTATAACCTCACTACCATTGGGTAGAAATATTCTTAAAATGACCATATTGTTCATGTCTATATTCATAGCCTCGACCACGACCACAACTTCTAATGTGGCTTTTATTATTTCCATAATATAATCTCACATTCACTTTAGAGAATGGAGTAGAGCCAGTGGGCCTTTGAATCTTTTTCACATATCCTTATCACAGAGAACAAAGATTTAATTCTCGTACGCGACATTGTTAAACCTGTCCACAAGGTCCTTTAAAAACCTCCTTTGAGACCAGTAGCCTCGTAGAACGGGATGTCCAACCAATATACTTGGATTATATAGAAATTATGTCTCTAATTGAATAATGATTTACCATGTTTGCATTCACTTCGGGGAATGAAACAGTTCCAATAATCGCATGGAATAAACATCATGCTTGCATTCACTTCAGGGAATGCCCCATCATTGATAATCGCATGGAATAAATATCATGCTTTGCATTCACTTCAGGGAATGCCCCATCATTGATAATCGCATGGAATAAACACCATGCTTTGCATTCACTTCAGGGAATGCCTCCCATAAAACTTTTTGGATCAAGACGAATTTTCGTAACTTGAAATTGGGAGAAGTCTATGGTCGAGTTTTTCGACGAAGAAGAAATATTGCTTTTGAGCAAATATAGACTTTATAATAATCTTCTTGTAAATTCAAAATCATCATGATTTATCGCACTTTAAAATGATAATATAAAGAATAAAAATAAAACCAAAATTTACCGATATTGATTTTTCTCTCGTGGACAATGGAGACATAGCATATGACCGAGATAGCTTCTCATAGTCCCTTTATATCAAATCTCTTTCCAAGCCATTTAAGCATATCATGTAAAACTCAAAAAAAGGTTAAAAATATTAACTTTTACCAAATAAAATGACATAAATAATAATATGAAAAATATCAAATATAATCATATAAGTAAAAGTATGAATAAGCATACCGCTAATTAACCCTTTTAGGAAGAAGAGAAAAAACACGTAATTTACACCAAACGCAACCTCTTCGTCTCTGTCGATTCGTCTTTTGGTTTGTGAGAAGCCACAAATTTATCTCTTTCCAATGTTCGAATAAAATCAAACATACTTCCAAACTTTTCAAAAATTAAAATCAAGTTAAAATATAAAGAGAAAGACAATCGGTAACTAAAAAAATAAGGAGAAAAAAAAACTTATATTTGGTTCATTCTATAATCGAATTATTCCCGGTAACTTTTTTTGAATTCGAACGATGAAGACCTCGGTTGATTAGAGTCTCGTGCTGATAACGTGTTGTGAATAAAATAAAGAAGAATAAGAACAAGAACAAGAAGAACAAAGAGATGAGAGAAAGAGGGAGATTTGTATTATTCTCAAAAATAGAATTGTCTACAATGCCTTCAATGAATCATCTATTTATAGGCATAAGAAGTACATAATACATTAAACTCTAATTAATAGAGATAATATTCTTAATAATAAGTAAATCAAACTCCTTAGATAAAGTTCTAATCATGATAGACATCCACATAGATAAATATTCATAACACAAAAGACATAATTGATCCAATTTATTAGTTCAACGACTTAATTGGATGCAAAAAAAAATTTAAGGGCATAATTAATTTTTTCCCAAAAGTTTAAGGGCTTCAAGTGTTGTGTGTAATAAGTGCTACGCAATTGTGCAAGTATACATGTTGCAAGTAATAAAGTGATATAAGTATCGAATATCGTCTCCATAGGGATTGGTTTGGGCCACTTTGATTAAGTTACTGCACTGTAGAAAATAAAAACACAAATAAGTGATAAGAGGAGTTCTAACTAACAAGTAAACTAAAGAACAATAAAAGTAAAAGATAGAGGAAATCAAATACGAGAGAATAGTAGGCCAGGTTATTGTGAATTTGAGGAGTGATAGTAGAATGGATCGTCTCATTTTTGCATGCAAGAGGAAACTTGATTGCCTCGACAATGGGCAATACGATTGCTTGGGCAATGCCCAAGATGATTGTCTGGGCAATTGGTAAGGCGATTGCCTGGGCAATGAAAACATCTACTACCTGGCCAATCGACTCCCTTTGAAGTCGATGGCTTGACCTTCTTTATATAGGAGATGGCTAGGTCAAAGTCTTTCTTGAGGAGGAAGTTAAGTTGGAATTAAGTTGAATAAAAGAAATATTAAATCTCTTTTAATTTTATTTCAACTAAAGCTCTTATTTTCTTGGGATTGAATTTCTTTTTGACCTCTTCATGAATAACCAAGCTCCGATCTTCATGCAAATTATCTCTACAAATTTATCTCTTTACGCTCTTCAAGTCGCCTACCACTTTGCTCTTTTTCTACCTTATTGAAAATTGCCTGGGCATTACCTCAGTAATGGCTCGGCATAGTTCGGCGCGGTAATGATCGGGTAATGGTCTCTCGGTCGTCTTCGCTCGGCCAGGTGTACTCAGCATCACTCGATCATCTTTGCTCGGCATCACTCGGTAGGGTTTGGCATGGCTCCACTCGGCAAGGTTCGATCATGAATTGTCGCGGCAATACTTGTCCAGACAATTAACCTGCACACATCGAAATATATATCAGAGCAACACCTTTTCTACCAAATAAGAAATTAAAGATAATCAAGCATGGCAAGGAAGAAAACAATGCAAATATGCATGAATGACTAGATATGCAACCTAAATGAGCCTAAGTCTAACAATAATTAAGATGAAAATGGTAGAAAAATAGTACTTTTACACATTTAACACACCCTCAAACTGAAACTATTACTTGTCCTCAAGCAATGCAAACTAACAATTACATGCCAAGACTTTAATCATCAAAGACATGTTTTCAAACTTGAATTCAATCCTCAGAATCGTGGCACAAAGTATGATCACCTTTTAAATTTTTCGAATGACATAAAAATTACCTGGAACCATACTATAATGCTCGTGACAATGTGTGTGTGTGGTTGTTTACAAGTTGATTTTCAAGATTCCATGTGAACAATAAACTTTTATCTATTTAATTACCGGGGTATTTATTTTTACTTTCACTAGAGCCAATTTCGAGCACCTCTAGCGATTCAATTTCTCATTTTTTTTAATTTATTCGACTAGAGCCAATTTCGGGCACCTTTAGCAATTCTTTTGAGTGCATTAACTACTAGAGCCGATTTCGGGCACCTCTAGCAAGAAATTAACCTTTTAATTTTTCAATTTACCCAAAAAAATACCAACCTAAGTTGACTAAGTTTCTATCAATCAACAAGTCACGACTGTGTAAAATTTTACAACATCATAGTAAGTTTCTAGGTTCTTTTCATGCAATCCTAAAATTTAAAGGATTTTTCAATTAAGTGTTGTGGCAAAAAGTCATCATCGAATATTCAGCAAGTCTTAAGCAATTAAATCTAATTAAAGGCATGACATGTAACATATGCATCCTATATGCTATTACTAAAGATGAATGCAATTAGATATGAAACTAATTAAAGACAAATAGACCCTCAAACTCGAAAAAACATTATCCTCAATGCATAAAAAGAAAAATAAAATGCAATGTAAATGAGTTAGTCGGAAAGGTCGTCACCTAGTATGATGAGTTTCCTTCGAGTCGTTTGCTTGATTTTCTTGCTTGAACGCGATGGTTGCTTGATTCACTTGGTATACGTTGCTGCCTAGGCATGAGCAATAGGCATTGCCGGTGTATCACGACTTGCCGAGGCATGCGCTTCAGTGGTTGCCGAGGCATCGGGTATTGCCAAGGCATGCGCGTTTGGAGTTTCCGAGGCATGCGCTTCAGTGGTTGCTGAGGCATCCTCCGTGTTGTTTGTTTTGGCTGCAGCTTTGGACTCATTTTTCTGAACAGATGTTATCTCCTTTGGGTGAGCTTGGGCTTCTTTGGAAGAGCTTGGTTTTGCCATGGTTTTAAGGTTCTTGGCCATGGTGGTTTTGATTCTTGATGTGGAAAAACAAAGAAAACCTAAAAACTAATTATACTGAAGACAAATAAAATATCTCCTAAAATAACCGAAAATAAAATAAAGGTCCAAAAATTAAAAACTAAAAATTAAAAATTCTTAAAAAGAGCATTTTCATGCATCTTCTAAGGTTACTTCATATCTGAGAAAGCTTGAGGAGAGTCGTTTCTGATACTTCTTATAGTCCATCCGCACCCTCCATCGAGTGACAATATTGCCCAAAAAGAGTTGGGCCAATATGCTCGCAGCTACTCCCGTTTGCACTACCATGGTGGGGGTGTCTTTCTTTCGTGTTCCCTTGTAGTCCATGCATTCCCTCCACCTTGCTACTATTCCTAAAGGCATGAATATATTAGTAGAAAAAATTATATCAACACTCAACCAATTAATTACCTTAATCTCATCGACCTCCATCATGGTTGGATGTAACCTTCTTTGTCTTGGCAATTGTTGCCGAAGCCAATTATCGTGGCAATCAATTTCCAAAACTCGTTGTAAGTTAAGGGAAAAATCAATTTTTTGAAAAGCATTACGAATCCAAACACCATTTTCTTTTGGCCTCTTAAACATCTCCATCAGTAGAGATTTCGATGACTTCAAATCTATCAACATCAGTTCCTCTAGACATACCTACAATGGACTAGGTGAGTTTTTAAAGAATTCAAAAGGTTCAACCATTACATGCTCATATTTCATTGGCAAAGTATTGTCATCTTGTTGCTCATGTATGTGGTCGTGCGATTGCCTTGGCAAAGATGGATGTGAGCAATCTACATATTCTTGTTTCATCATTGATGTTGTAACACTCTGGATATCTAATTCCTCAAGAATTACTGTAACATTTTGGTATTCTTGCTTTTTGCCGTTTCAACCTCTGTGGGAATGGTGGTGGAGGTCGAATATCGTTAATCCGTTCATTGCATAGGAATTTGATTTGAGGCATTGAATCAAGACTTTCAGAGGCCTTTTTATTTTTCGGAGTATCTTTGTCGGGCGTTGCTGAGGCAATGGCTTCATGTCTTGCCGAGGCATTGGTGTCGGTCATTGCCGAGGCAGTGGTGTTGGTCATTGCCGAGGCAGTGGTGTTGGTCATTGCCAAGGCAGTGTTACCGGGCATTGTCGAGGCAGTGTGATCGTGTGTTGCCGAGGCATGTGGTATTACTGTGGCATTTTCAGTACTCTTCTCAGCCTCATTAAGTGTTGTTACGACATTATTCTGTTCAGGCTCCTCAATCTTTGCTGGGGCAATTTGTTGTATAGGCTCATCATGTGTTGAGCAATCTCTCTCATTGGCATCCTCTCGACTTGGGGGTTCTAGTTGTTCCTCATGCATTGGGAAGCTCTCTTCGTATTGCTCCTTGTCCTCTCGCCTTGGGATTTCAATATTCCTAGGAATTGACTGTTGGGGCATGTTATCCATGTCATTTGTGGATTTCCTTAATTGATCTTCCGACTGTCTCACGAGTACATCCATCCTGGTTATACACACATCCATGGAATTTAATAGCTCTTGACGAGGACTACATTGCCATGACATATCTGTTGTCGTGACATCTGTTGCTGCGACAAAATTGTTATGGTAAAAAAATTGAGTTTTTTGATCATACCATGAAGGATTTTGTTGTTGGTACCATCTATGGTCTTCAATGTAGTCATGTGCACCGAAAAGGTGAGGGCAATTTTCAAACACACGATGTTCCCCACACATAGCACAAGAGTTTTCCATGGTATAGACTCTTTGGGCTTTTCTCGGTTAGTATAAGTAATCATCAAAGGGTGTAAGAAATTCTTGAGTGGATTGGTTCCTATCTTCCCACATCAACTCTATAATAGATCGACTTTTATTTCCTGACATGTTGATGTCTCTTAACTTGTAGCGCACCTATTTTTTTTAATAAAAATAACAAAAAGAAAAGTTAGTAAAACTAGTAAAAAATGCAATATCAAAAACAACTAACACCAACTGCCAATCCCCAGCAACAGTTGCGTGTAATAAGTGCTACGCAATTGTGCAAGTATACACGTCATAAGTAATAAAGTGATATAAGTATCGAGTATCGTCTCCACATGGATTGGTTTGGGCCACTTTGCTTAAGTTACTGCACTGTAGAAAATAAAAACACAAATAGGGGATAGGAAGAGTTCTAACTATAAGTAAACTAAAGAACAATAAAAGTAAAAGATAGAGGGAATTAAATAAGAGAGAAGAGTAGGCCAGATTATTGTGAATTTGATGAGTGATAGTCGAATGGATCGTCTCGGTTTTGCATGCAAGAGGAAACTTGATTGCCCCGGCAATGGGCAGAATGATTGCCTCGGCAATGGGCAATAAGATTGCCTAGGAAATGCACAAGATGATTGTCTGAGCAATTGGTAAGTTGGTTGCTTGGGCAATGAAAACAGCTATTGCATGGGCAGTTTGGCGACAACCCTCAAGGTTTGGCAAAATGTTCTTCAATAGTTTCTTCTTATCCCTAAGTCAAAACTCTATCAATGTACAAGCCTTGATAATACCTCCCAGCGTGAACCAAGGGTGAATATCAACCGATCTTACGCCTCTCTTAGCCGTTGAAATTCATACTTATTCCTAAGCCGAATTAGTCTTCACCAATTTGGGCAAAAACCATGCTTATTCATTTCTTGAATCTAACTCTCCCGATATTAGATAAATGGATGCAATCACAATTTCCTCTCCCGATTCAATTACAAGTAAAGATAAACAACAAGAATAAGAAAACCTTGAACTTAAATTGCATAACAAAAACCTAAACAAATCTAAACGTTTATCAAAACCACAAACCCAAGCCAAACAAGTTAGTTCATGGCTTGATTTTGAAAGATATACAAAGAATAATTTCCTAGCATGAATCTAACTGAAACAAAGAAGAAAAAGATGAAGAATTCGAACAGCCCCCTTGTTTCTTTCTCTCCAATCGACTCCCTTTGAAGTTGATGGTTTGGCCTTCTTTATATAGGAGATGGCTAGGTCAAAGTCTTTATTGAGGACGAAAATAAGTTGGAATTAAGTTGAATAAAAGAAATATTAAATCTCTTTTAATTTTATTCCAACTAAAGCTCTTATTTTCTTGGGATTTAATCTCTTTTTGACCTCTTCATGAATATCCAAGCTCCGATCTTCATGCAAATTATCTCTAAAAATTCAGCTCTTTACGCTCTTCAAGTCTCCTACCACTTTGCTCTTTTTCTCCCTTGTCGGAAATTACCCGGGTATTGCCTCGGCATAGTTTGGCGCGGCAATGACCGGGTAGTGGTCTCTCGGTCGTCTTCGCTCGACCAAGTGTACTCAGCATCACTCGATCGTCTCTGCTCGACATCACTCGGTAGGGTTTGGCATGGCTCCACTCGGCAATGTTCGGTCATGAATTGTCGCGGCATTACTTTCCCGGGCAATTAACCTGCACACATCGAAACATATATCAGAGCATCACCTTTTCTACCAAATAAGTAATTAAAGATAATCAAGCATGACAAGGAAGAAAACAATGCAAATATGCATGAATGACTAGATATGCAACCTAAATGAGCCTAAATCTAACAATAATTGAGATGAAAAAGGATAGAAAATTAGTACTCTTACACACTTAACATCAAGCACACTTAAGCCTTTATGATATGCTATTTTTATTTTATTTATATGTTATAGAATTTTATCATATAAAAATCAAATATAGTATAATACGATCTAAATAATGAAAATATGTGAAGTTAATATTATCTAAACTTATAATTTAATAAAATAAAAATTACTATATATTAAATAAAAATTAAAAATATAAAGGAAGGTTTTATTGTTTTTACAATTCAAGTGAGGGAAAGAGGGACTCTAACAGACATGAGGTAGGGGTGAGTAAAATTCGACTTGATTTGAAAAAATCCAAATTTTCGACTCGGCTCGAGGTAAAAAAACTCGTCTCGTCTTGACTCGAAAAAATTTCAAATAAAGTTTGAGTTGTAAAATGGAAATTCGAATAACTCGAAATTTTTGGTAATTAGCGAATTGATTTTTAATTTCGAGTTGAGTCCCTCAATTTTTCCTGATATATATAGCAATATAAAAAATATGAAGAAATATATGCAACATATGAAAAAATATGAAGAAATATATATATCTTATATGATTAGAGAAGGCTGTTTAAATTAGAATCAAATTGTACTATAACATGAAAAATAATTACAATTAAATTTGTATAGGAACTCGACTCGGATTTCATAAACCCGAATCGAAAAAATTTCAAATAAAGTTTGAGTTGTAAAATATGACACGTTAACTCGAATAACTCGAAATTTTTTTACTTGACTCGATCAAACACTCACCCCTAAAAAGAGGTGCTCCTAGTGGGTTTAGAACCCATGACCTAAGGGAATATGAGAGTACAAAGATAAGCAGGTTAACCAACGTGTCAAATGTGCTTGCTTATATGAGAATGTTTATTTATTTAATATGGGCTAACCCAAGCATACTTGAGTTAACTTTTTTTTGATAAATCCTAATTCTAATCCTACTTAGAAGGTTGGAAAAAGTGGAAAGAAAATAAATTTTGATTGTGTTTGGTAGGAAAGAAAAGTTAGTGGAAAAAATTAGATGCTATAATCACTTTTCATCCCATATGTAAAAACAAATTATTTTAATTTGAAAGGAAAAGTTGAAAGAAAATGTACGTGAGGTGTAAGTTAGTTCAAAATATGTATTTTTTAAAAAGAATTATTTTTTCATTTCTACCAAACATTGAATAAAAAGAAATTTATATTTTCTTTCGCTATGTTCACCTTTCCTTCTAACAACGCATTCATTTTTTACTTTTTTACTTTTAATTTTTCTATTTTTTAATAATCTTAAGGTGATTATAAGGTAGTATATTTTTTTTCTTAATCTTTTAATAATATGTACTTTAGATAAATTTGCTCAAACTCGAGACCACTCGTGTTTTATTTTTTTTATTTTTTCAACTGAAATTACTCGTTAAATTCTAATTTTCCATCTTTTAATTTCTTTTCACTCTGTCAAACGAAACCTTGATTTTAATATCATACATATGTTCTACTACTACAAACTACTTTTTTTTTCGTGTAATACTTAATCAAACCAAAAGAATAACCTGGACCTTGCATGCTTGGATTTTTTATAAAAATTTTAGTGTGACTAATGGTAGTATTTGTTTTTAATCTTAATTCTTTAAAAAATTATTGTTAGAACTTAAATTTTTTAAGAATAATAATGTTTTTTTTTTTACTGGAACCACTCAAACGGTTCTATACTTCAATTTTTTTAATCTTTTTGTTATGAAGTAATCACACATGATTGATAAAGCTTTTATGATGCAACCGTCCTTAGTGCACGTAATAATTGTGTCACTATATCCTAAATTCATCCAATTTTATTAATTTTTTACTTAAAAATTGTTAGATAAAACTATACTCTCACAAGAAAATAGTTCTATAAAACATTGTTTAGATTACATATTTTTTTTCTATTTTATAGGTAAAATAATAGATTAAATAGAAGTCTATTATATAATAGTACACTTTCATTTTCATATGGCCCTACCATTAATTTTGGAATATTGGGATATCCATCTTTCTGCTCGGTAGGCAAAAAAAAGGAGATCCCATGTTTTATGGACTTTCCTTCATTGAATTAAATGTATACAATATATTACTACCAATATCATCAAGAAATTAGTACAACGTTTGTAACGGAGGGTGGGATTTGAGTCGAACGAGTCAACTCAGACCTCGACCAGAGTCCGGCATTGGAGATTCTCCCGTGCAAACAAAATCTATTCTAGCTGTCAGTCATGTACTTACTAATATGACCCAAAGAGAATGAAGCATTGCATGCCTAATGGGCAATTAAGATCACAACTGGTTTGGTCAGGCCGGTGCCCGACCGTTTCATGCATGCCGAGTCAGAGTCAGACCCAGTTTTAATGCAGACTCAAACTCCATGTTAAAAATACAATTTCAACTAACGGGTTGGTCCAAGTAGTAAATAGTTTAGTATCGCTTAAGCAGATTTCGAGTACGAGGTATTGTGTATGCAGGAAATCCGTGCTGAAAAATTCACCCACCAAAATCAAGTGTACGATACAAATTAGTTTGGGAGTGGCACAACAGGGCTTTTTTTCTTTTTTTTTTGAAAACTAGAATGATGGTGGTCAGAATTGGCGGGGGCAACATGTCTGTTAAAGCAAGGGAGTTGAGATCAGACAGAGAGCATACTTTGGGAGTGGGAACTTTAGTGGAAACACTTCATTAGGTTCAACACCTTTAGTGTTTAACAAAACATAAAAGGACCCTTTAATTCAACTAAATTATGGTAAGCTGGTACCATAAAACATCTTTTTCATCATTTTCTATAGTAGAGATGATTAAAAAGAAGAATACAAAACATAAAGAGAAAGAAAAGTCAGAAATCGATAAAAGATGGATTCCTCGTGTTGGCAGCGGCAGCTACTTTCTCGAATACCATGCTCTTCTTCTTGCTCTAGAAAATAAAAGTATTCTTTTTTTTTTCAACTTCTCTTTTGCAAGCACCCGGTGGACCCTAATCTCCTCTGAAAGGCTTTTTGAGATTTAGAGTTAACCCTGTGTATTCCACTCCAAATTAAAATCTTATAGCATCGATTTAAACTAAAATTTAATTATTTGATTTGATCAACAACTTAAATTCGTCCGACATGAACTTAGATTGATCCAAAATTGAGACAATACAAGTTAGAAATAATATGAATAACTAATACAAAAAGACTCAGAACCTGAAATAATTATATGCTCGACAACCCAAATTCAGCTTGACCAAAAATGATCCAAACAAGTAATACAAAATGACTCTCAACTAAGGAATTTGGTGTATTCATAACCACACCGTTTGATCTCCTAACTGAAATATTGATAATATTAAAATATTGATAATTGTATTGTTTAATTAATTATTTTCCTTTCAAACGAAATCGGGTTGCTTCTTTCAAAAGTGTATATCCATTCTCAACTCTTGTTCATTCTAGCAACTTGCCGCTTTCTTGAATATAACACATTTTAACAAAAAAATCGGGTTGCTTTGATTATTCCATGAACAATGATGAAATAAGCAGTTGGATTATATAAAGTTAGTCATAAGTTTGGTTGAACACAATTAATTTACATAAGCAATCTTAGTCGACTTAATCAGTGTTATTTCAATGGATTTTGTTGGCCACATTTTGTTAAATTGATTATCTAATGGTAGAGACCAGGAAACCGCACCGTCTCTTCCTCGTCTACACAGTGCGGAAATATTTTAATACAAGCTAAAGGTATATAAAAATACAAGAAATGTAAAGGCAAGTAAAGTATGTGAGAGGGTGGGGTTGAAAGAAAGGCTTTCATGGAGCATGAGAACGCATGGGGTATACTCGTCTTCACAGTTCACCCCTCGTGCGCGCTATCTATCAATGGCGGCTCACTCTCTTTGCTTCACCATCAACTATCATCATTAATGGCATGCTGCCAAAACACAACTTGTTAGATTATAGTGTGTAGTAAATAATCATTTCTTTTCTCTCTCTCTCTCTCTCTTCCCCATTTCTTCATTTTTCAATTTTCTCTCACTTTTCTGTTCATGTTGCAGTAGAACTAGAAGCGCGATTGGGGCTGTCATGTCAGCTACTAAGAAGAGGGTGGAATAAGAAAGAATGTGGGAGACAACCGGCCAAAACATTTGAAGCGCTATTACCATTTACCAGTTGACATAACGTATTTTTAGTCCCACTGTGGACCAGACCACCCACATTAATATCTCTTTTAAATTTATATATATACCTCCATTTCATTTCCCTAGCTCCCCATCCTCAACATTAGTTCCTTTCTTTTCATTACTTGTAAAATCTTGAGCTTTTTAGGTCAAGACTCAAGAGCTTACTTCAATGGCCGATGTAGGTGGTTCAGCCTCCGCAAAGAGGATGTGGTGCTCGGTTCCTGAAAGGCTCCAGCTGCATATGGCCATGTTGGCCTTGCAGTTTGGTTATGCAGGGTTCCATGTGGTTTCTCGTGCTGCCCTTAACATGGGCGTCAGCAAGCTCGTCTTCCCAGTTTATAGGAACATCATTGCTTTCCTTCTGCTCCTTCCCTTCGCATATTTTCTTGAAAAGTAAACCATATGATACTGACTCTTCTTTCTGTAAGTTAAACCTCTTCATCTACTAAAACCCTAATGTGTTTTCCACACATTTCTTCTTTGTCCAGGAAGGATCGACCAGGCATTACTCTAAATTTTCTTTTACAGTTCTTCCTCCTCGCTCTTGTTGGGTACGCATGATATCCTCTACACACTAACCTGGTTGGTGTGGTAAAGCAAAACTAACCGCTTTCTATTGCCTTTTACGTGACAGAATAACAGCAAATCAAGGTTTTTATTTGCTTGGCTTAGATAACACGTCACCGACCTTCGCATCTGCCATCCAAAATTCCGTCCCAGCCATTACCTTTCTAATGGCTGCCTTGTTTGGGTAAAACCACAGATTCCTCATATTATATACTACATGCGTTGAACTGTAGTATTTTATTTTATGGTTTTCCATTTGTTTCTTTTTTCAGGATAGAGAAAGTGAGGCTAAACCGAAGAGATGGGGTATCGAAGGTTATAGGAACGGTCTTGTGTGTGGCTGGAGCATCAGTGATAACTCTATACCAAGGTCCAACCATATACAGCCCAACTACACCGCTGAATAGACCCACACCGATGTTTGTTTCATTGGGAGATGCAAAGGGAAAGAACTGGACTCTTGGTTGTTTGTATCTGATTGGCCATTGTTTGTCGTGGTCCGGTTGGCTGGTTCTGCAAGCACCGGTGCTGAAGAAGTACCCGGCTAGACTCTCGGTGACCTCCTATACATGTTTCTTTGGCCTTATTCAGTTCCTCATCATTGCCGCAGTCTTCGAGAGAGACGCTCAAGCTTGGGTTTTCAGCTCTGGCGGCGAAGTCTTCACTATTCTCTACGCGGTCAGTAGCTCATCAGTCCTTTGCTCAAACCATCCTTACATGAAGCAAATGAATTAACATGTTTGTTTGTACCTAAAAATATGGTGTGGAAAATGCAGGGAATTGTGGCATCAGGGATTGCATTCGCTGTACAGATATGGTGCATTGACAGAGGTGGCCCTGTGTTCGTTGCTGTTTATCAACCTGTTCAGACCCTGGTTGTCGCTATCATGGCTTCCATTGCTTTAGGGGAAGAGTTCTATTTGGGAGGGTAAGTGGGTCCTTTCCTTTTTCTTCCTCCCTCTTTCTCAACATTAATAATGTCCGCAATCCCTTTGTTTAAAAAATTGTCTCCCTTTTCGTAAAATCCACAGCATCATCGGGGCAGTGCTGATCATAGCGGGATTGTACCTAGTGTTGTATGGTAAGAGCGAAGAAAGAAAATTCGCAGCTCAAGAAAAGGCTGCAATTCAGTCAACTCAGGAGCATGGCAACAGCAGAGCAGCCAGCCATATCAAGACATCCCTCACCCAGCCACTTTTGCCTCCTTCAACCGAAAATGTTTGACTCTGAAAACCCTGTGTCAGAAAGTTTGTGTGTCTGTGCTTTTTTTTTTCTCTTTTTATATTAGCCATCAATGGGTTTCTCTGAGTAGCAGAGAAGGGTTGAAAAAGAAACGTTTTTGAAAGGGGACGATGATGATCACTGCCACAGCTGTGTATGGTCTATTGGGGGACGTGAAATCCCACATGTTTTTCTAATATGTTAAATTCTATGGTTTGTTTTTAAGATAAAACGATAATGCAAATTATGAAATTAATGCTTATAATCACCATGGTGAAATTGACCCACTTGCATGTATAATATGGCATCTTAATTTTTTTTTTAAATTAAACAGATCTCCATCAAACCAACACCATCAACAATCCTTTCCTTTCTGCTGTGAAATTCATGACAAGTTGTTTGAAAGCCCATAATTATAAGAAATTAAACACCGACAGGATATCACCAAACCTTATCTTTTCAGTTTGAAAGCCATAACCCTAAATCTTGCACCTTGCAAAATACATCTTATTTCAAATTCCTTAATTTTACTCATAAACTTTAATCTTAAACTCTAAACCTTAAATTTTCAGTGTGAATGCATAAATATAAAGGATTTCTATTCTTTATATTCAAAGATGGAGAGTAAAGTGATACGACTACAGTCTACAAAGCTATTAAAAACGAGCAAAGGAAAAGCAAATAATTAAACAAGCACTACATTCGACCTCAATTGCCTTTTTTATGATTCAACCTATTATTTTTAATCTATAAAACAGCTGATGAGACTTGGTGTATTAAACTCAAATTTCGAACAAGGCATATATTAATATATTGCAACATTTTCATCAATTTTCCAACATCACTTTAGAGTAGTTGAAGTTCTTTGTTGGCGTTTAATGATCAAGATTCAAACTTGAATATTACCATTCCCTCTTAAAATACAAAATTTAAGGGTAAATTCCTCCTTACCTTAATTCTGAAGTTGGCATAGAGTGGTTATGTGTATCACATTTGTGGAGAAGAAATTTCAAAATTGTTCAAACAGTTCAGCAGAAGTTCAGCAGAGATTGTTGAAGCTATTAGAACAACTATACAGTTGAGGCTTTTAGGAAGAAAAGAAAAGGATTAATAGAAGTGGTATTATACACAGTTTTGTATAGATTAACAATAATTTATATATTTTTTTCATTATATTAAAAGTTATGCATGCATGGTAGATTTAAGGTACAAAATATATTAAAAGATTTGTATGAAATAACTTGTAACCCCATCTACCAAATCATGTAGGCTCGAATGCGATTTCATAGAACAAACACATATTCATAACATGTTTTTTTTAGTATATTTCTATATGCTTTCTTAGATAATGAAACTCAACATTTATCTAAAAAAATATATTAACATCCCAAAAATATAATTTCAGTGTAATATATCGACAAAAAAGTGTACAAATTAAGAAACTCATTATAACGTAAAGAAGCTTTAAAAATGATTAAGTTTAGAAGTGTATTGGTTCAACTCCTTCATCCCCACCTATTAAATTATGAAGTGTAAATTGAGTTTAAAGTAAAGGTAGGTGAAGGGATCCCAAGATTAATGCTTCATTAAAGAGATTGACATCACTATTCACTAGGGAATATCTACTAATCACGTAATTAGTAAACCTTTTGCAAAAGCAAACTCCTTTTCCCTTTATTAAGGATGTGAATGGAATAAGCATCATTTGTGTCTCTTCAAAGTTTTAATCTTCGTTGTCTCCAAAATTAATTATCTTTCTTCTCCTCTAAACGAAGTTTTTGTCCTAATTAACTGTGCAATTACTTGAGGAGAAAACTTTATCTACACCGTGAGTAAATTTTCTGCATAAGCTTATTTAATTGTTTTATAAAAAAATACACGCTAGTTAATACGTTAGTTAATGTTCAGTTTTTTGTCTATTTAAATATTTTTATAATGTTTTCAATTTTTTTTATTTATATGATATAGACTTTAAAAATATAATCTTATTTTTTGTATTTATTTATTTTTTTAAGAAAAATTATAAAATTATTTTACTTTCATAGATGGTTATATAGTTTTATTTTTAAATTTATACGAAGTTATTGTCTAGAAAAAATAAATCAAATACACTTATATTTATTGTCCCGTTCACGGATTATTGTCACGTAACTTTAATTAATTAGGTTTTTCTTTTTTATATATGTCCTAATTATACCTAATAAAATATAATTTTTATTTTTATTGTACAATAATTATGAATTCTTTTAAATTAAAATGTTTCATATATTATATGTTACTTGTAGATTTAGCTCTCATTCTCTAATTTGATAATTTTAAGTAATATGATTTAGTTATATTGTCTTGGTATTATGAGTGAATTGGAATTTTAAAAATTTTAAAAGTACATGAACTGAACCTAACGAGTGGTCTCATTGATCAGTGCATAAAAGTTCTATATTTTAACCTTCATTTATCCATATTTTTGCTGCACTCAAGCATTTTTATCTGCATTTTAGGATAGAATTTGCATACACATCACAAATAGAAAATATTACACAGATGCTGCTGATTTTGGTATATTTTTACAGATACCTGTCGTGGCAGCATCCAGGGCAGCAAATGAGCATAAACAAATTGCAGAGATGGAGTGAAGAGGTGAAGAACACTACCTGGCGCGACCGCTGCTATGGTAGAAGTGGCGACAATGAGGACGCCGCCGCTGCAGAATGCCGCCCAGACGACAATACGCCGACATAGTCAAGATGGGTCTCGTTTGATAGAGGACATTTTTCTGAGTCCATTGAGCCCAATCTTGCATTTTTCTGAGGCCTGGAGCGATGTATAGAGCTGATTGAAGATCGATAAGCAATGGGCTTATACTTACTTGCTGGACAAGTAAACATCCAAAGGAGTCCATATTTAAGTCAGAATTGAATAAAGCATTAAATAAAGATATTTTATCATCAATGAAGACTCCTACTCCAATGAGGACTTAACCTTAGGCCAAGCCCTATATATACCCATGTATGTAAGGGTATAGGGAGATATAGAGAGAGAGAGAAGAAAAGAGTTTGGGAGTTGGCTAGATCTAATGTTCTACTTCTCCATAGGGTTTGGGGTTGATATTGTAAAGTAGTTGTAAGGGTTGTTCTGTTCTTAGGATTTTTCTGTCCAATGAAATTAAACTTCAAGTTTGCTTATTCTAGTTCAACATCTTGCAAGAGTATCGAGAGAGCATTGTAAGATTATCTATTTACTTAATATCGGGAGAGTTAAGTATACAAAAGGGGTAAGTACTGGTTCTTCAGTTTATGGTTGAACTATCTCGGACCTAGGGATAGGACGAGGTTAAGCGGCTAAAGAAAAATTCATAAACATCGGTGTTCATACTTCGATTCACGCCAGGAGGTATCATCCAAGACGTGTTCGCCGACAAGCTTGGATCTAGGGATAGGACAAGTCAATCCAGGGATTCTTACCGAACTTGAAGAAACTGAGTTGCTTATCGCTGCCGCGACAGCAACGGACCATTGCCACGACAGGTGCTACCGTGACAGGAGCCAAACACAGGACCTGCACTACGGAGCAATTCAATTCATGCCTTTTTATAATTCTGATTTTTTCTCTTTTACTTGATTTATTCGTGACACTCTTCAATCAAATTATTAAAACTCTTTCTTTCTTCTGTGCAGATAGTTAAAGGATAGAAGTATTCCAGTCCCTGTGGAGACGATATCCGATACTTAGTATCACTTTATTACTTGCGACGTGTACACTTGCACTCAATTGCGATAGACTCTTTTACACGCAACAAGTTTTTGGCGCCGTTGTCGGGGATTGGCAACATACCTCTACCTTTAATTACTGCACTTTTTATTTATTTTATTTATATTTTTATTTTCTATTTTTGGTTATTGTATCTCAGGTATAATACAGGTTCAAGGGCATAAACATATAGGGAAAAACCATTCGAGAGTTGATGTGGGAAAGTTCTTGCAATTATCGTGAAGGTAATCATGCACTTGAAAGTTGCCCCTATCTTTTCAATAAATATATGGACAATCCACGGTGGAACCAACAAGAACATGATAAGCCACCACAACAGCTGACACCATCCACGAGCATAATAGAACAGACCCTAGCAACCTTCATGTCTCAAACTGGAGCATACATGGCCAATATCGACCAATTTGTCAAGGAAACTAAAACCTTCATGGATAAAACAGAGGAGAGAATGACAAATTATGAGTTCACTCTAAAATCATTAGAGATATAGATAGGACAAGTTGCTCAGATAATAAACACCAGACAAGATGGAAGATTCCCTACTAATACTGAGGTCACTAAAAAACCCACACAGGAGCAGTGCAAGGCAATTACAACGAGAAGTGGGAAACAAATACAAAGGCCGAGAATAAAAGAAACACCCAGTAAGGAACCGACCCTAGAGACACCTGCCGAGAACACTGCCCCAGCAGATGAAAAGCAAGCTACTGTCGCCAACCCTGTCACGGCAGAAACCACTTCCGAGATATTAGAGGAACCAACACTGGTGGACTCAGAATCATCGAAGTCTCTACTGATGGAGGCATACGAGTGGCCAACAGAATTTGATATGGAGAGTTATGGTACTTTCCAATATCCCCTTGACCTGTAAAGTAACCTGACAAAAGACTGTCAAAATAACTGGCTGCCACAGCAGCAGACACGACAGCAAGGGCTACATTCAACCACAACAACATTCAATGAAACCAAGGTAAGTTTGTGGTCGAATGTAATTTAATTTTTTTAATCATATATTCATGCCCTCAGAAACATTACCAAGAAGGGAGGACTTCATGGACTACAAAGGGAAGAGAAAGAAGGGAGCCCCCACCATGAGAATAATCACCAGATGGAGGGTGCGGATGGACTTCAAGAAGTACCGGAAACGACCCCTCAAGCATCAATAGAACATGGAGTAGTTACTTTAGGAGATGCCCCTCAAGGCTCTCATAATTTAACTTATTTTATTTTATTTTATTTTTATCTTTATTTTTTAGGAATTAGAAATTTAATATTAGTTTTTAATTTGTTTGTGTTATTAGGTAAACAGAGAAAACCCTCACAATGACGATACGATCAACCCGAGAAAGCTCTGCCCCGACCCCTGCCGCGGCATCACTCATACTCCCCCGAATTCTAAAGTGACTGCCGCTAACAGCAGTGATGACAGCGACACAAGTTAAGTCCCTTTTACTCCTCTCTGTTTTCTGCGATTTATATTATCTATTTGTGATGTTTTTTTCGGTTTTTATTTTGATTTTTGATGTCATGCATTAAGGGCAATGCAACCCTTGAGTTTGGGGGTAGGGAGTCCTCTCATTATTAACATAATATCTACATTTTATATCTTGTTATTTCTGCATCGAAAAAATGGCTTAAATTTTTGAACTTTTCTTATCCTCTGCGGTTTTCTCTGTCGTGACAGAATCTGTAGGTTGTTTAGGAAATACTTAGAGCCTTACTATAGTTCTGAAAATCTTAACACTTTGTGACTTGCATGATGTTTAGACTTATCTTAGCAAACTCAGGATAGAAAACTTAGCCACTTGGAGTATAAAGAAACTTAGACTCAGGTTACTCCTAGAGGTGCCTATCACTGGCTCTAGGAAAATAACTAGAGAAACTTCTAGAGGTGCCTATCACCGGCTCTAGAAAGTAACTAGAGGTACCTATCACTGGCTCTAGTAAAATAAGAAAAAGAGAAACTTCTAGAGGTGCCTATCACCGGCTTTAGAAAGTAACTATAGGTGCCCGAAACTGGCTCTAGTAATGAATTGTCTTGAAATAAAACTCTAAGTAGGCTAAGTAAATATTCTGGTTACTAAAGAATCTAAACTCATATTTGTTCACAAAAACTTGCACACACTCACACGAGAACTATAATATTGCTCTAAATAATTCCTCTAACAGTTGAACAAGTGCTGATTTTGATAGTGAAGGTGATGTGGGTAAGGGTTGTTCATCAAGTTAAGCCAAAGCCAAAAAAAATCATGCTTAGTTAGGTTGCATTTGCTTGAGGACAAGCAAAGATTCGAGTTTGGGTGTGTGATCAGTGCATAAAAGTTCTATATTTTAACCCTCATTTATCCATATTTTTGCTGCACTCAAGCATGTTTATCTGCATTTTAGGATAGAATTTGAATACACATCACAAATAGAAAATATTACACAGATGCTGCTGATTTTGGTCTATTTTTGCAGATACCTGTCGTGGCAGCATCCAGGGCAGCAAAGGAGCATAAACGAATTGCAGAGATGGAGTGAAGGGGTGAAGAACACTACCTGTCATGACCGCTGCTGTGGCAGAAGTGGCGACAGTGAAGACGCTGCCGCTGCAGAATGTCGCCCAGACGACAATACGCCGACATAGTCAAGATGGGTCTCGTTTGATAGAGGACATTTTTCTGAGTCCATTGAGCCCAATCTTACATTTTTCTGAGGCCTGGAGCGATGTATAGAGCTGATTGAAGATCGATAAGCAAGGTGGCTTATACTTACTTGCTAAACAAGTAAACATCCAAAGGAGTCCATATTTAAGTCAGAATTGAATGAAGCATTAAATAAAGATATTTTATCATCAATGAAGACTTCTACTCCAAGGAGGACATAACCTTAGGCCAAGCCCTATATATACCCATGTATGTTAGGGTATATGGAGATATAGAGAGAGAGAGAGAAGAAAAGAGTTTGGGAGTTGGCTAGATCTAATGTTCTTGTTCTCCATAGGGTTTGGGGTTGATATTGTAAAGTAGTTGTAAGGGTTGTTCTGTTCTTAGGATTTTTCTGTCCAATGAAATAAAACTTCAAGTTTGCTTATTCTGGTTTCAACATCTTGTAAGAGTATCGGGAGAGCATTGTAAGATTATCTATTTACTTAATATCGGGAGAGTTAAGTATACGAAAGGGGTAAGTACTGGTTCTCCAGTTTATGGTTGAACTATCTCGGACCTAGGGATAGGACGAGGTTAAGCGGCTAAAGAAGAATTCATAAACATCGGTGTTCATACTTCGATTCACGCCGGGAGGTATCATCCAAGACGTGTTCGCCGACAAGCTTGGATATAGGGATAGGACAAGTCAATCCAGGGATTCTTGCCGAACTTGAAGAAACTGAGTTGCTTATCACTGCCGCGAAAGTAACGGACCGTTGCCACGACAGGTGTTGCCATGACAGGAGCCAGACACAGAACATAAGTCATTGAACAGTGCAGTACCTGCACTACTAAGCAATTCAATTCATGCCTTTTTATAATTCTGATTTTTTCTCTTTTACTTGATTTATTCGTGACACTCTTCAATCAAATTATTAAAACTCTTTCTTTCTTCTGTGCAGATAGTTAAAGGATAGAAGTATTCCAGTTCCTGTGGAGACGATATCCGATATTTAGTATCACTTTATTACTTGCGACGTGTGCACTTGCACTCAATTGCAATAGACTCTTTTACACGCAACACTCATTCTCCAATTTGATAATTTAACTCATATGATTTAGTTATGATGTCCTTGTATTATGAGCGAACTGAAATTTCAAAATTTAAAAAGTACATGAATCGAACCCAACGAGTGGTCTTAGTGGAAAGAGGGATTATGCTTATCCTAATTAGGAACATATACTATCATGTAATCACACCAATTTTTATTTTTATTTTTTAAAAAAATACATGAATCGGAATTACCAAATTAGAATACATTCACTATTGACTATTTTTTTATTCTAAAAGAACAAAATCAATTATTTCATCTTAATTTTGAAAGATTATATTTCTTCGAGGGCTATTATTTGAAGTAAGGTCACACTCTCCTTTTTGTTGATCCGAAAACTAGCGGAACATGATTGAGAAGTAAAGTTTCAACATGTACAGAGAGAAGATAATTGAGTATCAAATAGGATTACGAAACGAGCATGGGAAGGATTGGTTCAGGAGGAGATATTTATGGAGTCACCTACTGAAGTTATAAAATTACTACATGCTAATATGGTAGATAGCAATTAAGAGTATATGTTCTTTGATTAGAAAAAAAAATATTGTCACGTTTTTATGACTTTAAACCCTAATATCTAACCATAAATCCTAAACTTCTAGCACTTAAATCCTAAAATAGCAGTGCATGTGAGAAAAAATTTCATTGAGAATACATCAAATAATTCTCCCTCATATAAATAAATATATATTTTTTTAATTAAAAGGAACACCCAAAACTAGGTGTGCATAAAGTCTATATTTGCTGCAGCTAGAGCATCATGTTGAAGCAGAGGGATATCGTCACTAGGCGGGTGTTGCAAGGTGAGCAAGTCGAATGCAGCGTGGTCGACAGTTTTGGCAAGCATGTCCGCAACGCGGAAAATAAATATATTTTAAAACATAGATGAAATGAATAGTTATACTTGAATAAATCAATAAAATTTTAAACATGTAAAATCAAACTAAAATTAAATTATATGATAAAATGTAAAATACATTATATGTAGTTAATTTTATTTAAAATTTTATATTTTTCTTAAAATAATTAATTTATTTTTATATATATTTTAATTAAAAATGGTTTTAACGAATAAAATTATGTTCGAGAATTTTTTTTAAAAAAAATTGTATGATATTTAGTTTTATTTTAGTATGATGAAAATAAATAATATATTTTATTGGATGAAATTAGGTTGTTGTATAAAAATAATTAATCAAAGTTATGCAGCAATAATTTGTGAACGAGACATGAATAGGATAGGGAGCATGGCATATGAATTTTATTCTTCATATATGTTTATGGGATGGAACAATGTGAATTTTATACAATTTTTTTTTGAAACTGGATTATATTCAATAGTGAAAAGATTACAAAGGAATCACACCTCAAACATTGAAAGTTCAATGCAAAACAAAAAATGCAGTAAAATCTAAGGGCGTGAAAGACGCTAAAATACCAAACCTAACATCTTCATAAGAACTTGAAAAAGCTCCTGAAATAAAATCCAGAAAACTATTACTTTACTTTAGTGCTCTTTGAAAAAAGTAAAATTCTTTCACTACTTGTTCTTAGCGTACCGGCACAACCACAAAAAAGGGAATCATAATATGTACAACTCGACCTCCTTCGTTGACAAAGAAGTTCGATGATACTTGTCACCCGAACTCTAAATTATCGAAAGATAGACCGAAACTGCCATAAAAGCAGACAAAGGAACTTTCATACAAGCAGGCAAAAGAACGACCGCCGCCGGTGAAGAAGAAATAGTACAAAGAAGAAGAAATTTAAAACTTAAAAATTCCTTGTAACCACCTCAGAGCAAATGGAAGAAGTGGAGAATGTTTTTATTTTTTTTAATATTGAATTTTGTATACCTTAATTTCACGTATTTTTAAATAATTAAGTTAACAAAGGTTTATTTAAAAATAATTAATTTTATTTATTTTTAAAGATTTGTTTAACTTCAAAAGAAAAAATTCAATTAAAACTTTGATTTAATTTACTTTCAAATAAATTTTTTAATTTTAATTAAAGAGAAATGTGATCATTAATTTCACGTATTTCATTTGCCATGTTATGCGTCACCTCAATTGGGTAGATTACTCAGTAAGTAGATGTGGCATTGATTGTTTTTGAACTTTTAGGATATAATATATATGGGTTAAAGTTTAAACAAGTATCTGTATTTTATTGTCACTTTGGTATTTGAAGAAGTGTAATTTAATCGCTGAATTTTTAAACTTTGATACTTGTCATCACAACCTATTTTTTTGTTATAAAAAAATCTATGTGGCACTCTAAAAATGTGTTATGTGGCACATATTGTATATTAATTTTTTTAAAATTTCGATCGAATGCGTTGAAGTTGCAAAACACCCTAAGACTCTATAGTTTTTTAGGGAAAGACTTAAACTTCATTAACAACCATAAATAACATCGTTTACAAGGTCATTTGCCACACAATCTGGCACCTCAACAAAAAAATAGAAAGGCTCAATACATGTAAAGCTTCACTGAGCAAGAGAATGAGCTACTCTATTTGCCTCATGGCTTACATGAGAAATAAAAAAATCAGGGTGTGTCCTAAAAATATGCTTAGCCTCATCCAAAATAAAGGCAGTTAGAGAGAGGTCAAGGCCGGAAGAATGCAACCTTTTGATCACACCTATGAAATCACCTTCTATAATCACCTTGCTCTATCCATTAGAGGCCGCTAGCTTGATGCCTTCTAAGAACGCCCACGCTTCCGCAAATTCAGCCATGAGAATCCCCGGAATGACTTGAGCATGTCCATTTACAATAAGACCATACTCATCTCGGGCCACAACTCCATATGTAACACCCCTAAATCCGGTCTGGTCGGAATTCATTTTCGATGACCGGAAATTCTACATTGATGAAGCTTAAAGATTTCACCGACTATTTAATTATTGTTATTGAACCCTAAATAGGCTTTAAACATCATATTTGAATTCTATTAAGTAATATTAACATTTTAGTGGCTAAAATAGAAGAATTATAAGTTGGAGGATAAAGTTATAAAGGTATAAAAGGTAAGGGGCTAACCATGCGATTAGCCCACTTTGAATTAAATCTCCACTACGTGGAGTCATCAGATAACTTTCCTTCAAGTGAAGGAAAGCTTGGAATTGAAAATAGAAAGCTAAGGATATTAAGAAGCTTATCCGAGACTATCTTTAAGCTAGCACCTCTCACTCTTTTCATCATCTTCTTCACCTAAGCACACACCTCCATTGGTGGAAATCCAAGCTTGTTATTTCTTCATTTTAACGATATCGAAACGTTGTTATTGGTCGGGTAAGCTATATACCTCATTCAATTAATGGATTCCATGGATATTTTGGGTGTAACCTAAGCTAGGGTTTTGACTATCCATGGATATTTCCTTGTTGCTATCTTTATTGAAGTGGGATATTGGTTTCGATATTCCTATGTTGATTTTGATGTTGAAACATCAATTCTAATAAATTCCTATTAATCTTTCTAGCTCAAGAAGGGGTGAAAGAGGTATCGTCATCTCCGTCAGAAGCTAGGAATAAAGGAATCGCTATCCGAGAGCCTTGAAGCTTCGGATTGTTAAGGTGAGTGTAGTCGGAGTCTCGGGTTTGGGCGAAAGGCCTTAACGGATCATTATTTGTTGTGTTAGATCATTTCGCTAACTTTGTTATTGAAACGAATGCATTGGATGTTAATCGGATACTTTGGTAAGTTTCAGTATGTTACCATTGACATGGATTATGTTCATTGTGCATTGTCATTGATATAAGAATTGTTATGAGATCATTGCATTAAATCATCGGACATGGATATTGACAACAACCCTTAAGATATTGATGTTGAAATATATGTATATCAAACATCGACTACATTGAATTTATGGAACATTGGTATATCATTGATTATTGAAATGAATAAGTATATTGTGTGCTTGGATTGGAATGAATTCGGGATACAATTGGCATGTCATAGAATTCATGAGCTCAGTGTACAGGTGGACTACGGTCCTAAGGCTACGGCCTATATTGATTTGGCAAGGCGGAGGAATAAGACCATTCATTGATTTGGCGAGGCGTAAGAATTTGCGTATCCACGATCTTAATTTAATCCAAGGAATTATGAATGAAAGAGGAACATGTTTATTGATTATTGCATTGTTATAAGGCATTGATTATGTTAACATGAATTTGTGTATTATTGTAGCTATGGTATTCCTTTATTTATGTTAATAGTGACTACCTCACTAGGCAAAGTGTGTCTAATGTGTCTTTCCTCATGCATTTCCAGGTTAAAGAGTTGTTCGTTGGAAGATCGGATCGGCCACAAAGACAAGTCACTACTAAGATACAAGTAATGTATTTATGTTTTCGAACTCCTAGGGAGATGGAAAAGTAGTTAGACTAGTCAAATATGTTCTTTTTGTTGTGTTAGTGGCTTGCCATTTTGTATGAAGGTCTATGGCCCTAAATGCCTAATTTGGTTTTGCTAATATGGCCTTAAATATGCATATTTTGCTAAAAAGGTAAAAACGAAGTAAACATACTCATACGACCTTGAAAATTTGCATGCTAGTAGTTTATATCAATGGAATGTTGTGTATAAAGTTTCGTTGTAATTGGACATCGTCTAGTAGGGTAATTTTTATAAAAACCAGATAAAATCTGTCATTACAAGTCTCACCGTATTGAAACGGGTGATGACGTTTCGATACGGGTACCCTAACTTTGAACCTAGGATTAAGGGTATTCCGGAACGAAGTGATGCCATTTCGAAACATTTTTTCCACTGGAGGCCCCTGTTTCGATATTGGTTTCAAAACGGTTTGCCACTGGTGACCCCTATTTCGATACAGGTTTCGAATCATGATTTCTTGTAACTTAGGTAACAATGACTTATTTCTAGATGTCACTCATTGTTTGTAATATTAGAAATGTTCTAATATTCACTACTAACGTTACATGAACCTACAGGGTCACACCCACAATTGAAATGAGCCTATATTAAACGAATTATATATGTACAAATTTGTTGTACACGGATTTAGTTAAATTAATATATATTTGAGATATATATATATATATATAATTTAACTATTGGGTAAATATTAAAAGAAAAATAATTATTGTAATTATGACTCTTTTAATATATAAATAATATAATTCGATTTAAATCAATATATATATATATTAAAATCCTATTAAGTTGAATTGAGATTATATATATTTAATATATATACATATATATATTGAAATCCAAATTAAGTTGAATTGGGAATATATATATTGAAATCCTAATTAAGTTGAATTGGGATTTTATATATATATATATATATATATATATATATAAATCTTAAATAAAGTTAAATTGAGATTATATATATTTAATATATATATATATTAAAATCCTAATATGAGTTGAATTAAGATTACAAATGTTATATAAAGGCATGAAAGATCTAGCAGTCATTAATGCTTTTTTTTCTGGGAAAAACCTTCTAAATAATTTAGAGAGTTTTTTATATGCTCGTTCAATTCTAAATAGTTTAGAGAGTTTTATATGCTCGTTTCAACTAGGTAAACTACGTAGAGGTCGGGGCGTTATCGTTGCGACTTAAGAATCAACATCTTGAAATCGTGATTAGATATCCATCTTCTCGAAAGTCATACATGGATATATGGTGGTGATCGTCGGATAATTTTTTCGCTACGCTATGGGGTGTACCAGTGTGACCCAACAGCCTTTACCGACGGTCAATCAAGACTATTCTACTTGTAAAATAAAAAAAAAACAGAAGTGGTCTATATTATTTCATTTCTTCATCTTGTACGACACCTAGACTCACTTCTCCAGGTTTTGTTCCTTCACAGTTTGTTTCTACTTGTTTTGTTTCTAATATGTCTAACAAAGAGACTATTCTACGGCATGCTAGGCTAGGCCAAGCTATCGTTGTTAAAATGAATAAATTGTCTCTTTTTTCTTCTAAGCATTTCAATAAGAGCATGTTTTAGATTGTTCTGTATGTCGTTCGGCCAAGAAATCTCGCATCCCCTTTCCTGTTAGTACATCTCGTTCCACTAAAAAAATTCAACTTGTGCACATTGATCTGTGGGGTCCTTATCGAGTTTCCACTCATAGTGTTTTTCGTTACTTTCTCACTATAGTTGATGATTTTAGTAGAATGGCATAGGTATGTCTGTTAAGGCTAAAATTTGATGTCATTCTTTACCTCCAATCTTTTTATTCAATTGGTTAAAACTCAACATTCTACATCCGTGAATTTCTTAAGAGTAATAATGGATCATATTTTTTAATTGTGATTGTTCTGATCTTTTTACTTCTGTTGACATCATTCATCAAAGTAGTTGTGTTTACACACCTCAATAAAATGGTGTTACTGAGCTTAAACACAAACATTTTACTTGAGGTGGCTCGTGCCTTGCGTTTTACCTCTAAAGTCCCAACAAAATTCTGAGGTGAGTGCATCCTCACTGCTTGTTACCTAATTAATAGATTGTCCTCTGTTGTTCTTGAAGATTGATGAAGATTGTTGTAAATTAGATTGTAGATTGTAGCTTGATGAAAGTTAGGGATTTACATTCCCTAATTTCTAGCAGCTAATATTTAGGGATTTAGTTACTGATTTTTCTAGATTAGACACCCTAGTATACTATAAATATGTGTTATTCTTGTCAATGTAAATAAGAAATATAGAGAACAATTTTCTCTTCATCAAAATCTCTATTATTCTATATAGTATCAGTAGCTTATATTTTTCGATCCAGAAAACTTTAAAAATGGATACCCCACCAACCCTTGAAATCAGTTCGGGATTTGATAAAAATCTTTTTCAAAATCATGAAAAACCAACTGTATAGGAATCTCCTAAATCCAAGCAGCAGTGAGAAGGTCAAGAAAATCTGGTGACAGGTGAGTACAACAACAGTCAAACATTCATCAAAGAGATCGCAACAAACATTGATCAAAGTATAGGCCTTGCAGCCCCCAAGGTAGTGTTCCCTTTGCAACAATTGTTGAAAATCTAACATCTCCTACTTGGATCGTAGACTTCGGGGCCTCTGATCACATGACAGGTGACATAAATTTATTTCAGTCTTTAAAGGCATTGAACCATTCTTCAAATTTAAAAATAACAAATGAGAGTCTTTGACAAATCAAGGGAGCTGGTTCAGTTAAAATCACCAAAGATATCACTCTACATTCGGTCCTATATGTACCTCATTTAGCATACAATTTGCTATCTGCTAGTAAACTCTCTAAAGATTTACATTGCTGCACTAATTTCAGTTCTGATGGTTGTAAATTTCAGGCAATGAATTCGGGGACGATAATTGGAAATGATGAGCTATGTGATGAATCATATCCTCAAAGGTCAATTCCCTCGTCAAATATATGTTCCTTCCAGTTACACTTCAAAAACAGTTTCTCCATCTTCTTCCAAATTTTTCAATGATTTATGTTATGGCACTATAGATTAAGTCATCCAAATTTCATCTATCTTTCCAAAATGTTTCCACATTTATTCGTCAATCAAAGTCTTAAATTGTTTTCTTGTAAAATTTGCCAACTTGTTAAACATTCCAGAACCAACTACCCAAAATTGGCATATACACCATCTAAACCCTTTTCTATAATATATAGTGACATTTGGGGCCCTTCTAGGGTCGAGAACATTAATGGATTTAGATGGTTTATCTCGTTTATTGACGACCACTCTAGAACTACTTGGACCTTTCTAATGAGGGGAAAATCAAAGATTAGGAATATATTCAAAGCCTTATATATGATGGTTTAAAACCAATTCAAAAGTAATATTCAAGTCCTTCGAACTGACAACGAGAGTGATTACTTTACTAAAGAATTAGGAACATTTTTTCAAAGCAAGGTATTGTTCATGTGAGTTCATGCGTCGATACACCATAATAAAATGGTATGGCTGAGAGGAAAAATAGACACCTTCTAGAGGTTGCTCGATCGTTAATGTTCTCTACCAACATTTCTAAATACTTATGCGGGGAAGCAATTCTTTGTGCTACCTATTTAATAAATAGAATGCCTAGTAGAGTTTTCGGGTTTAAAAATCGAGAGATGTCCTCCTTCAACGTTTCTCTCATCTTAAAGCATTTTCTTTAGATCTTCCATTAAGAGTCTTTGGGTGTACAACATTTGTTCATATTCATCCCCAGTTTAGAACGAAAATAGATCCCAAATCTATTAAATGTGTTTTCTAGGTTACTCCTCCAATAATAAGGGCTACAAATGTTACTCTCCACTTACCAAAAAGATCTATAATTCCATGGATGTAACCTTTTTTGAAAATAAACATTTCTTCTCCAAATCTGAAATTTAGGGGGAGAATTCTAATGATGTATTTCAGATTTTGACAAGTTACACCAGCCCATTGTTTTTGAAAATTTCCAACAAAATTCAATCTTCCAACAGCCCACTACTGTTGGTTATTTGCAGTCAGATTTAGCCGTTCAGCAGCCCATTGCTGCTGGTAATTTGCAGTCATCCTCACACGTTCAGCAACCCACTATTGTTGAAAATATATCTTCATCTAGTTTCAAGTCTTCTAACTATAGTTCCTCTTTCATTCCACTATGCATGCCTTCACCAAGAACTCCTCAAAGAACCATAATTGTAGAGCCTGAAAACAAAGAATTTAGTGTCTACAAAAGGAGAAAAAAGCCCATTCCAGAGTCCATCATACAACCTAGTATCTTCTAGGAACTAGAATTGGCTTCATCTGTCTCAGAAGCAAATGAAGGTATGGACCCTCCTGACCAATGAATTCCTATTTTATCTACTGATGACATTGATCTACCTATTGATAAAAGAAAAGGTGTCATGGAGTGCACAAAGCACCCTATACAGAGGTATGTGGCATATGGGAAGTTGATGCCTTCACTAAAGGCCTTTACCACAAAGTTAGATGAGGTATTAATTCCAAAGAGCATTCATGAAGCTTTAATAGACCCTAAGTGAAAGCTAGTTGTCTAAGAAGAGATCAAAGCCCTTGAAAAGAATAAGACTTGGGTGCTTACAAATTTACCTCTGGGAAAGAAAGTTGTAGGCTGCAAGTGGATCTTTACGGTAAAATATAGCAGTGATGGGAGTATAGAGAGATACAAAGTAAAAATGGTAGCCAAAGGATTTACCCAATCCTATGGCATTGACTATAAGGAAACATTTGCTCCAGTTGCCAAATTAAACATGGTAAGAGTTCTCTTGTCCTTGGTTGTAAATGAAGAATGGCCCCTTCATCAACTGGATATTAAAAATGCTTTCCTAAATGGAAAACTAGAGGAAGATGTTTATATGGAGGTTCCTCAAGGTATACATAAAACAACTAATAATAAATTGTGCAAGCTTCAAAGATTCTTACACGGGTTAAAGCAGTCACCACGAGCATGGTTTGACAGATTTGCCAAGACTGTTATTAACCATGGCTACCAACAATGTCAATCAGATCACGCTCTATTTATTAAAATGTCTCAAGAGGGAAAAATATCAATCTTGATCGTGTATGTTGATGATACCATCATCACTGGAGATGATACAACAGAAATCAACAAGTTAAAAGGCTTCCTAGCTATTGACTTTGAACAAAAGACCTTTGGAATCTTAGATATTTCCTGGGTATAGAGGTCGCAAGGTCACAAGATGGTATAGTGATCTCTCAAAGGAAATATGTGCTGGATCTTCTAAAAGAAATTGGAATGACAGGGTGCAAACTAGTAGAAACTCTTATAAATCCCGACTTGAAGTTTCGAAAAAGATGAAGGGGGTCTTCCAGCAAATAAAGAGCAATACCAAAGGTTATTAGGAAAGCTAATTTATTTATCTCTAACTCGACTTGATATTGCTTTTTCAGTGGGTATAATGAGTAAGCACATGAATGACCTAAGGGAAGAACATTTAAAAGTTGTGTTTCGAATTCTGAGGTCTACAAGCGGTTATTGCACATTTGTGTGGGGAAATCTGGTTACTTAAAGAAGCAAAAAATAGTATGTAGTCTCAAGAAGTGGTGCTAAAGCTGAATACCGAGCACTTGCACTTGGAATATGCGAAGGGGTGTGGCTCAATAGACTATTGGCAGAACTAAAGTTAGACACAAACAGTCCAATAGAACTACAAAGTGACAGCCAACCTGCTATCAGCATTGCAAAGAACCATGTCCATCATGACATAACTAAACTCATTGAGATAGACTATTTTCTAGATTCTGATTTTTTTAATTTTTACTCATGATTCTCCTCAAGCTTCTGATTTAGTCTCAGCAAGTACTTCTTTGTCTTCCACTTTTCAGCCTTTAAATTTTGGTTCATCTCAGAATTATGTTTTACCTTCACAATCTCAACCATTAGTTCCTTCTCAATCTCAACCACCTGTTTCATCACAGTCTCAACCAATTATTCCTTCTCAATCTCAAAATTTTGTTCCTTCATAGCCTCTTCGCCATTCTTCTTGTGTACCCAAAACTCATGCCTGGTTACATGACTTTGTATGATCTTTCCAATATTCTTCTGCTCCAGGTTATTCATAATCACATTTCTTACCATCATCTTCCTTTTAAAACTTAGTCTTTTATTGCTTTTACCACTTCTTTTGTTGAACCTAATTCTTTTTTGGAAGCTGTTCAGCAACAAGTTTGGGTTAAGGTCATGGAAGAAAAGGTCCAGACTTTAAAAGGCAATAACACATGGTTTATTGTTCCTTTACCTCAAGATAAGACTCTCATTGGATGTAAATAGGTTTACAGAATCAAGTACAAAACAGATGGTTCTGTTGAGAGATTTAAGGCTCGCCTTGTCGCCAATAGTTATAGTTAAAAAGAAGGCATTGGCTATGTAGATACCTTCTCCCTCATGGCTAAACTAGTTACAGTCAGACTCATTTTTGCTCTTGTTGCCTTCTTCGAATGACCACTTTTTCAAATGGATGTTTATAATACATTCCTTCAATGGGATCTTTATGAATAAGTCTACATGAGGCTTCCTGATGGTTTTTGCAGTCAGGGAGAGAGGATGATTTGTCGACTGCAAAAGTTACACTATAGACTTAATCAAGCGTCAAGGCAGTGGAATTTAAAACTTACAGAGGCTCTCATTACAACAAGGTATCAACAAAGTAAATTTGATTATTCTTTGTTTACAAAAAGACAAGGCAGTAAGATAGTGGTCAAGTTGATATATGTGGATGACTTACTACTGACAGGAAATGATTTGACATTAGTTGATGAACTAAAGTCCTTGAATCAAAATTTTAAAATGAAGGATCTAGGAGAGTTGAAGTACTTCATAGGTCTTGAAATGTTAAGATCTAATGAAGGGATATTGCTGAATCAAATGAAATACACGCCGAAATTGATAGAGAATACTGATTTAGGGGGAGCTAAACCTTCTGCAACTCCTTTAGAACAAAATCTTCATCTTACCACCACTGAATATGATGAAATTTTGAAACAATAGTCTTCAAATGGTAGTAATTTGGAGCAGAATATTGTTGAAGATAAGTAGATGGTTTATACAGCTAAGTATCGAAGATTGATTGGAAAGTTACTATATTTGATACACATAAGAACGAATATCACTTATGATGTCCAATACTTTAGCCAATTTATACAGCAACCAAAAGAAACATATATAGAGGTAACTTTGCGAATTGTGAGGTATTTGAAGAAATGTCCAGGTATTTGAAGAAACCCACATGAAAGTGTCAAATAATTGTTTATTGTGATTTTGACTAGACCTCTTGTCCAGTTTCAAGACATTCGGTAATTGAATTATGCATTAAACTAAGGGAATTTTTGATTTCCTGGAAATTCAAGAAACAAACTACTGTTGCTAGATCTTCTGCGGAAACCGTATATAGAAGTATGGCGATCATAGCAGCAAAAATAGTTTGGTTGAAGGTGATTTTACATGAACTTGAAATAAAGCTTGAACAACCAGCTATGTTATATAGTGATATTAAGGCAGCACTACAAATAGCAGCAAATCATGTGTCTCGTGAAAGAACGAAGCACATCGAAATAGGCTGTCAATTTATTAGGGAGAAGATACAAGAAGGATTAATCAAAACACAACATGTGAGCTCGGTTAAACAATTGACAGATGTGTTGACTAAAGCTCTTGGCATTCAACAACACAATAGTTTGATTTCTAAGTTGGGGATGAAAAATATTTTTCAACCTCCAACTTGAGGGGAGTATAAATATTAGATGTAACTGTTGTTAGTTGTAGGCAATTATTTTGTTATTGAAAACGTTGATGTATATATATATGTATGTATGTATATATGTATGTATTGATTATGTTATTCAATATACATGAGGAAATATTCATACACGTGTTTCCATTATTCTACAAATAGTATATAAAATTTTAATTAAATTAAAATTTTATTAATTTATTTCAAATTAAATGAATTAAATATATAAATCAAAGTCCATTACTTCCATTAATATGATCATTTGCAAATAAGCCATTAGATTCTAAATTTTTAGATTTAATTTTTTAATAAATATTGTTATAAAAAAAATTGAGCAGTTTGATAATTTATGATAAAATTATACAAATGAATATAGAATATAATGATTCTATATAATATTAAAAAAAATTATATAAATTATTAATATAAATGGTAACTTTCATATGGCGCTGCTTAGTGGGTTTTGATATTGAGTTCATGCGGGTTCTGCAATGGAGGAATAACCGGTAACTTCGTAAGAAAAAAGTATTCTCCTGACATGCCCTTCGAATCCCAGAATGTTTCTTTCGGTTGTATTTACGTTTAGGTTTTTTTTTCCTGATCTCTTTATTTCTTCCAAAATGAAAGTGTTTTTTTCTTTCAAATGTTAGATGTCTGGTTTTTTTTATATGTCCATATAACACAAGGGGATATTGATGGGAAGGGAGTGAATAGAGATGGTCTCGTGGTCGTGGATAACTCCTGATGAACCTGGCTCCAACACAGCTCTTTAATGGTCTGAAAATAGCAATCATAAGAATCATGGTGAGGGGATTTTTGTGACATGTAAGTTCTTCCATTACACCTCAGGTTACATTCATCACTGCACCATCCACAAGTTGGACGTATTTGAGTATTTGTTCCCTCTGATTTGATTTAGTTTCACAAATGGCCAAAACATGCAAATTTGAGAGAATACTCTGGGTTTTATTTTTCATTCAATTGCAGTATATGAGATTGGAATAGGGAATTGGACTAGACAATTCTGGTTTGTGACTCCACCAAGAGCTGGCCCTGATGTTCCTTATACTTTCGGTCAATAGGTATTTGACTATTTGTCTGATTATTTATGTCACTTCAACAGAGACAAATTCCAGGGAATGTTCACTTAGAAAACTTGTGTTTCCATCATAGAGTGTTTTGCATGGTTTGATGAACAGGGGATCTTGGCCAAACGCATGAATCAAATCCAAAGGGGAAAACAGCGTTGTATCTGGGGGGATCTCGTATTCGAATGACTGTCCGTTCCATGAAAATTCTCGGTGGGGAAGATTTGTAGAGCGGAATGCGGCTTATCAGCCTTGGATTAGTACGGCCGGGAATCATGAAATAGTTTTTGCTCCTCAACTCGTATGCGGTTTAGCACTTGAAGAACACAACCTTTAAATCCCAATAGTCTTAACAGCTGTGCTCATATAATGCAGGAAGAAACTACAGATTTTAAGCCATATACGCAACGTCGAACAGTACTTGTCCATTATGGTATTCGATCAAGAGAGCTTCAGCTTATATCATTGTTTTGTACGCAACAAGTATTGCTCGATTCAAATTCTCGGCAACATGCTGCTGGAACTCCGAGCTAAGAAGGTGAAACAGTGGAGATTTCTCAGGTTCCTCATTTGCAACCAAAGCCATAAAATCATATAGTAACGGCAATGGCTTTCACCATCCAACACGTAAAGATTAGATGCATAAAGATTTGCTTAGTTAGAAACATACTTCAAGCTTTTCAACATACTTTTGCTCCTTCCCAAAAAGGTTCAATTTCATCTGTGCAAATTCCAGAGCTTCTGTGCTGCAACAAAAGTGAAATATTTTCAAAACAAAGATATAGATTAACTGTTAGTCGTATTTGGGAGTAATTCTATTCTCGTGCTCACCATTTCCTATAGAGCATATAAGCTCCACAAAATGAAGGGTTAGAAGATCAAAATGCAAATCCTTGTTTTTCTCTAGTTTAGTTAGCTGCCAGCTGTTCAGTCAACTCAATTGCCTTAAGATCTTTACCTTCTAAAGCAAATTGAAATATTCCTGCAGAAAATTCCGATAAATCTGTCATCATTTGAGACCATAAAAGAGAGGCGAGAGGCTGAGAACAAACTACTACATAGAAGACATAATTCACGCTAGTAAGATCACAGCTAAGAACCAACTTGCCTGGCAACAGATATTCTTGCTTCTTTTCTGGTTCCATGTCAATATTTAAAATTTTTATAGTAGCTGATATAACTTCGCAGTAGAGTATGCAGAAGCAAGTTCTCGCTTTTTGCAGGAATTGAGTAAGGTAATTAAACCATCTAACAGCCATACTTCAGCTTGAAATATTAGAGAATACCGCATGTTTGACAATTCAACATACCTTAGTTGAACAAGTGTTCACCATTAAAGTAGGTTATCTATATCTAAGTATAAAATTATCAAGAGAAAAACTTTGCATCATGTATAAAATTATAAAGAGGGAAAAAACATCACATACTTTTCCTTTTCTCGTTATCCTCAAGATAATCAGATGGCTGCTTCGTCCCAGTGCAAGCAAAAAAGATTCTGCGGTTTCTTTAAAGCAATTGTGCACAAGATATGACACTACAATGCAGTGGAAGTCATTGTCATTCACTGCCAGTAAAAGACATGGAGATTAAGCCCAAAAATGTAAGAAGATATCAACGATGAATTGATATTGTCATACTTGTACTGTGTGCTTAATTGCCCAAAAAGAGGAGCCCATAAGAATGTGAACTGTAAAATAGATTGAACAAATCTTATAAAACAAAATAGATGCTTCATCTAAAAAATGACTATGCCAATCATAATGACTTGTGCTTGACAGCATTACATTAAACCACCCTATAAATTACTGCTATAGGAAACAGGCTGAAAGCAATAGTCTAAGAAGCCTTCTTTATAGGATCTAGCTGATAATAAGAATAATGCCTTCTTTATAGGATCTAGCTGATAATAAGAATAATGCCTTCTTTATAAGATCCATTCACATCTAGATTCAAAAACAACCAAAAATAAAAAGGCAAGAGTCAAAGACAATCACCTCGGGAATTCTTCTAGGATAATACTTGGAACTGAAGATGAAGAACCCTGAATTCTCCTTTGTCCATTGATGAAAACAGCTTCCTAACCATGGGTGATGCTGCAATGGATCAGCTTAGAACGCTAACAAGTCTGAGAAGAACAAAACCATCAGCTAGGAAACTGAGCTAGTTTCCATTTCCCCTCGATAATAACAGATAACTTTAAGGAAATATTGGAAAAAAATTTAACTTGAATTGCTGAAATTAGAGAAAATGATTAATTTCTACTCGCAAAACTAGCTAGCACCCAATTGAAGGAAACTAAAGCACGTCAAGCATCAATTCAAGCTTAATAATACAATCGAATTTGCAGTAACAACAAGAATAAAACATATCCAAAAGACTAGGGTATGTGCAACATCAATAATTGATTCAATGTTCTAAAGACTGGTAGTAAAGTGATTAGATAGGAAAAAGCATAATGCCAAAATTCTACTGGAAAAACTAGTTAGCACCCGCTTCAAGGAAACCAAATTACATCAAACATCAATCCACTCCAAGCTTAAGAATCCAATCAATTTGCAGTAACATTAAGAATAAAACATCTCCAAAAAAAGGCTAGCTTATGTGCAAATTAAGCATCTTAACATCAATGATTCATTCAATATTCTAAAGACTATTAGTAAAATAGCAAGCAGAGTTATATCAATGTTTTACAGATTCATGCCTAACAACTGAAATTACCCATCAAAACATCTATATATTCACCAAATTTTCAACAAAATTTGCCTAAAATTACTTAAGTCCGTTGTCATGACTCATGAAGAGGGAAACACGTCTTTCACTGCCGATGCAGCGGACAAGTAGTTAAGAGTGTTCCTCAAAGTTTCCTTCTCTCTTCTTAACCTGGCCGCCGTATCTTCTAACTCCAGCAAAGCCTGTTGCTCTCTCGGCGCCCCTTCGAACGTACTCCCTACGAAAAACGAAAACGGCGTCGGGAAAAGGCTCCTCCTCAAATCATGCGCTTCCTTTTCCGGTTTCCCATTAAGCCGGTTCGATAATCGAATCACGTCTTTCATACAGCTCTCCACTTCATTCGCTAATCCTTCCAAATCTTCGTCGCCGGAGGGTCTGTCTTCGAGCCAGTTCACTTCCGCGACGAGGTACGGTTTCGTTCGGACGATGCTGGTGACACGGAACCGTTCCTGACCTTTACATATGAGGAAGAAGCGGTCGTCTACGAGACGTTCGTGTCTGACGATCTCGCCGACGCAACCGACGCTGGAGGTGCCGGATTCGGGGTCGGAATAGATTACGCCGAAGCGGAGATCGGTGTGGAGGAGCGTGTGCATCATAATGCGGTAACGGAACTCGAAGATTTGGAGAGGGAGAACGGATCCGGGGAAGAGAACTAAGGGGAGAGGGAAAAGCGGGAGCTCAACGACGTCGTCTGATTTAGCAGGATCGGCACGGTGTTTCTCCGGGAAAGAGGATGCCGAGCACCGAAAAGAGGTGAGCCTTTGGAATCGGCGCGATTGAGGGAGTGGAAATGGCTTGTAAAAGGAGTTCAAAAGAGAGGGATTTCCAGCGTTGGGGTTTATCGAAGGTTGGTGAGTGAGGGGAGAGGAGGAAGAAGAAGAAGGGGAAGGCGCGAGATGTAGGAAAGCCATTGATGAAAGACCAGAAGCTGCTTGATGTTTTGCCCAACTGAAAATATCAATAAACAAATGGAGTAATCAAAGAACTCCTTGGCTTATCCAGATATCATATCTTTGTGTCACGTCACGTGTAATAGAATTTTGAGTAAATTATATCGTATATCACTTAAATTTAATTATGAATTTAATCATAAATAAGTCGCGTTCTTTAAAAATAATAATTCTACTCATTTAATTAAAACTTTATGATGGTATGTCGTTGTTTTTTTAATCGATTAAAATTTTGTAATAAACATATTATTATATTATTAAATTTAAATAAATAATTATATATATATATATGTAATTTCTATTAATTTGGTTATAATTTAAAATAATTTCATATTTAAAAATTTAATTAGTAAAATGATTGTGTCTACATACATGTGACGTAAAATCATTATGAGTTTGTTTCATTAGTCGGTCAACTGTTTAGTAGTGAAATTATTATATCTATCGAGCTATCACACATTGATTATCGAGTTGGTAGACAATGACACATACTGCAACAATTGGTCGAGTGGTGTATCAGGAGGGTGTAATGTTAAATTTTTTAAATATGAATGGTTAAATTTATTGAATTATTTTTAAACTTTGACCGAACTAGTAAAATATATATGTTTTAGAACTAAAATTGTTATTATATCATATCATATTTTAATTTTAATAACTAAATTACTTATATGTAAGTTGTCACAAAATTTTAATTAAATTTTGAGTTTGAATTATTTTAAATATAGATCATTTAATTGGATAAATATTTTATACACAGGCGGTGGAAACTAAAAGATTCTACAAGCGCCTTAGTTTTAGGGTATAGAGAGTTAGTTTAGGGTATATTGTAACACTCAGGTTTGGGGGTCGGGTGAAAAATAATATTAAAATAATGTTTCGGGTTTCGGTTTCTAAAAATTAAAATAATAAAATATTTTTATGGGCTTCGTATTTTCAAAGCAAACATTTTATGTTGGACTTAAATTGATTTGAAACTCATTTTCCCATGGATTTTAGAGTTAATGAGATTGCCATCTCATTAATGGCAAAAGTGTAAATAAATGGACTTTCATTTAAAACCCCTTTTTGTTAAAATAAGTCATTGTCATCTTCTTCTTCACTCCCATTTTTCCTATCTCACGACATTAGAGAGCTCTCCTCTCCATTTCACTATTCCATCACCATACACCTTCATTCTTGGTGCTTTTCGAAAGGTAATTTCGTTTTTGACTTGGCCTTACATTCCTCTTCATTTCGGTACCATTAGTTTTCATTAAAACTATGTATTTTGTAATTTGGGTTTTTCAAAGAATTTGTCAAAGGTTGAAGCTTTATGAATTTCTAACAAAGCTTTTGATTATTTATTGTTAGATAAGTTGTTTACAACCTATAAGGTCCAACATATGTGAATTTTAAAGAGTTTTATGGTGATTTTCGGATTTGGGTTTTGAGGGGTTTTTGGAAGGGTTTTAAGTTGAGTTTTGGGGTTGCTATGTGTTAGAAATTGAGGGCTGATGTTAGGGTGATAGTTATGGGTTGTTTTGGAAGCATTTAAGTGTGTTAAAAAGGTTGAAATCATGAGTTTTGGACTGGGTTTGATGGCTGCTCGGGTTTGAGGTTTTGGGGTTGTTCTTAGCTTGAAAATCTTGTGTTTTATGCTTGATTAGTGTTCCGGGTTTGCTACATTGATGTGTGAACTGATTCGAAGTTGTTTTGATTGTGTTGAGATGATTAGAAGCAAGAAATTGTGTTGGTGAAGCCTAGGGAACAAATTCGAAATCATTGGAAGCTTGATCGGCTAGTGTGTTGAGCTTGGAATAGTCGGTGAGTAGTTAAATGTTTTTAAATGGTTTTCAAGTGTTGGTTCAAGCATGTGGACTAGGTTGGGCTTGGTAGACCCACCTAGAGTTGAGATTAGATCGGTAGTCTAATCCCAAGCTTTAGTTAGAGACTTTGGTTGAACTCTAAATGTTGATTATGCCTCTTGTTCCATGCTAATTGTGTTTAACGTGGTTATGTATATGGTCATATACATGTGTGTTGAGGCATGAAATTTGATGCATTGTTATATGCATGTTGATGATAGGTATGATGAGGATATACATATGTTTGAAATATAATGTGATATTTGTATTAATGATATACTTGTAGTGTTGACTTGTGAAATGGATTTATGAAGTGGTTGCATGATCCGAGAATCATGGTGAGTACATGCTAGGCGTGGAAATGTGGATGGTGAGTACGTGCTAAGCACGGAAATTGGTATGTAATAGTGTTGTGAAAGGTTATGAGTTGTGTTAGTATTGGCACTAGTATGCTTGGGTACAATGATCGATCATTAGGATGTTTAGTGTGCACACGTGAGTCAAAATGCGCGCGTGGTCTTGATGATGGTAGTCATCAAGATGGAGTACGGGTTCGCCCGGAAATCTTCATACATATATGTTAGTCGGTGATGAGTGGAATCACATCGACGGGCGTGAGGATAAGTGGAATCCCCTCCGCGTGAAACGGGGCGTGAGGATGAGTGGAATACCCTCCGCGTTGAACGGTGATGAGTGTAATCCCACCGTAAGGTAATGGTTGTGTTGTTGGATGTGAGTTCTAACGGTTATCCGCGTATTCAAGTCAAAGCTAGGTGCCAATACGGATTATGGATTATGTTGCTCATATGTTGAATATATGTATTTCCATATGTTGTGGTTATGGACTTGTTGAGCATGACATGATTTGATAATATGTTCATGCATCATCTTTTATTTCGGTTCAAGTGGTTCGAAGGTAAGATCATGCATTCTACCTTGGTTGTATGCTCGTGCTTGGACCCTACATTGTCGAGGTTTGTTTTGTGAGCTTACCCTCACTAAGCTTTTATGCTTACGCTCCTTTTTGTTCGACAATGCAGATCAGTAGCTTGTGGGTGGCGAGGGCAAGGAAGGGCCTCCAAGTGTCACGTTTGGTTAGCTCAAGTATGAATTTTAAATTGAAAGATTGTAATAGTCAAGCAATGGGATTTGAATGCTTTGGATTTATGTTGATGTTGGTGTGGCTTGTTGATGTCATGTTTTGATTTGTAAGTCATGCTTTATTGCTTACCTTGAATGCTTATGTGTATGTTGGTCTTGTGCCTTTTTGTGGATGCTCTTATGTATGTTTGTCTAAGCATGCTAATCTTGATTGCTATGTTTGGTTCTTATGTGGATTGTTGATCCTTTGAATGTATGGTATTTACATGTTCGATGTGTGTTAAGCATGTTCGTATAGGATGTCTTGTATCTAGAGTTAATGCTTGTGTGTTGGGAGAGGTTTTAGTGGAGTTTTGGGATAGCCTTGTGCCATAAACCAGCTAAAACCAATCTGCAGACAGAGGGCGTTTCGAAACGGTTGGTCTTGTTTCGATACGGTCCCTTTGTTTTTGCCAGGCGTTTCGGTATGCTAGGGGGGCCGTTTCGGTACGATTTTGCTACTGGAAATCTGAGATTTTGACGATAAATTAAAGTATCGAAACGGGTCTTAGCGTTTCAGAACGGTCTTTGTATCGTTGACCACGAGAAGTTGACCGTTGACGGCATTTCGATACGGTCTACCCCTGTTTCGAAACGGTCTCCTCGGTTTGACTTTGGCCAGTTGACCTAGTCAAGGCGTATCGAAACACCCTATGGGCGTTCCGATACGGCCTGCTGTTTAATATTAAAATGGGATGTTTTAATTGGGCTGTTGGTCGTTTACCTCAATGCTTCTTCCGCTGTTGCTTTTCTCACATAGGGTTTAATATCTCATCTAGAAAAGATAATATAAATGAATAAGTTTTTCCTTGGGTCGGTAACCGAAGTGGAGCCTTAACGGGTTTTGCCTCGGTTATCCCCGTGTAGCCCACTCGGATCGGTCAAACGTCCGGACCGGGACGAGGGGGTTACATTTGTTGGTATCAGAGCCTAAGGTTTCCGAGACCTTGGGTAGGTAAGTGAGGTAAGTTTAATTCTTGTATTGTAATTGCACGGTGTTTGCTTGCTATGTGAGCATGTCTACTTGTTTATCAAGTATGCTTGATGTATGTTGTTTGATCGTGCGTGTATGTTGCTTGAAGCATGTTGAGTAGAGTCTCATTGCTTCTATTACATCGGGGAAAAAAAGGAGATTTCTAAGTGAGGGAATCATACTTGACCACTTGGACTCTTTCCTTTGCTAACTCAGTTTGCATGTTAATTTGTTGTTGTTGTTGATTTATTGCTTTTTGGTAAGTTAGAGGCCAAGGCGTGGGCTGTGAATCGGTAAGTAGAAACTGTGGTTTCTGAAAATGTGGATGATGTTGAGGGAGTTCATCGCTATAGTCAGTGTGTATGTGGGTTGGTTCCTGTCGATAAGGAACGATGAGATCGATTCTGGTATTAGTTGGTAAAAAGGAAGTGAAGACCTGAGTGGGATTCAGAGTGGTATCGATGTTATAGCAGATAAGCCCCTGGTACAGTTTTGAGTTTGTTCCCTCCGGTTAATCCTGGATCTGTACTTCCGTATGTTGTTAGCGAGCATGAAAAGTTTGGATGTGCCCGGTGAAGTGTCAGAGGTAGGTATGAGTACCTTAGTTCTTTTGGCGAGACCATGGTAAGGGTCTCGTGTGAGTAATCTGAAACTCAGAAATGTTAGTTGGTGATCGTTAGGGTTCGGCCTATGGTTTTAATACAAGACAGCCTGTCAGTATCCGTGAGTGGGAATCAATTTGTGTGATTGGACCAGTGTACGTCTGAGTTGTCTTCCAGCAAGAGGGAGAGATGAAGTCGCTTAGTATATAGTAGAGCTGAGAGGGAAGTCTTGAGTTTTGACTCCAGATTGTTTAGTAGTGGGATATTTTGAGTCGCCAGGGTCGATGTTGTAGAACAAGTTCAAGCATGACTGTTTGTGTGTGAGCAGAACTGAATTTTGAGGTTTCGAGATGCTCTAAGAACGGTTTTGAAGAGTTAGGTTATGTTTGAAGGGCCAAACTGAAAACAAGAGAACCGAAAACTATCAGCTGCGTGCATGTGAAGTTGCAATTTCTATGGATTCTTCCATTTTGTGTGAGCATATAAGGAAGTTAGATGTCTCTGATGAGATCCTGGACGTAGGGACGTATGTAACTAGTCCTTTTTGGTAAGGCAGTGGTAGTCAGAAAGATGTACGGAAGATGTTTGTTGATGGTTTAGGGTTACGTGTTTCCAGTAGATGTGAAGTAATTGTCTTTTTACGATCTCGATGTAACATTGGGCATGGTTTGACTTGTAGAACACAGAGCTAGGGTATACTTTGTGACAAAGGGAGAGTTGCCTTGAAGTTGCAGATTACTATGAGACTGTAGTGGTGGGTGAGAATGTGAACTTCTTATCGAATGTTGATCCAACTTTAGAGGTCAAAGATCGATTGAGTTTAGTTGACGGGCTTGCCTAGCAAATGAGTTGGATTCGATTTTTGAATGAGGTTAGACCGCAGAATGTTAAAACAATTTGTGATTTTCCTAAAAGTGTTTGGAAGAATTGTCGGTTTGTCTCTTGATAGGGAAGAAGAGTTTGCTATTGAGATCGTCTTCGAGTTCATTCCTGCTTTGTTTGCTCTGTGTCTTATGGTTCCTGAAAGAATTGAGAGTGCTGAAGAATCAACTACAAGATTTGTTAGACCGTAGATTCATTAGGCCTAGTACATCATCTTAGAGTACGACAGTGCAATTTGTGAAGAAGAAAGATGGCAATACGAGAATGTGTTTAGATTACAGGCAGCTGGGACAATTGACTGTGAGTAATTAGTATCCTTTTCCGAGCATCAGTGGTTTGTTGATCAGTTGAGGGGTGCTTCGGTCTTTTCAAGATTAATTTGAGGTCCGATTACTACCAATTGAAAGTGAGAGAAGTTGATGTACCGAAGACATCTTTCGGGGCAAGATGTGGTCGCTATGAGTTCTGGGTTAAGCCGTTTTGTTTGACTAGTGTATAGAGATGTCGAGCAGAATACTTTCTGAGCTCCTTGATCAGTTTGTAGTAGTCCTCATAGACGATACATGGGTATATTCAAGTACGGAGGAAGATCATGACAAGCATTGGAGTTGGTGTTGTAGACCCTATTAGAGAATTAATTGTGTGCCAAGTTGAGCAAACGTGAACTCTGAGTCAAGGAAGATGTTCTCCTAGGACATGTAGACCAGCCGAGTGTATTAGAGTAAATCCTAAGTAGGCAGGAGAAGATGTGAGTTGGAAGAAATCGAAGACAATGACAGGTATCTATAGTTCCTAGGTCTAGCATTGTTACTATCAGGAAATTGTAAATGGTCTTTCGAAGATAACTGCTCCATTGTTAGGTTGCTACAGAAGAATGTTCAGTTTGTGTGGTCAGATGCGAGACAACGAGCCCTTGAGAACCAAAAGAGACTTTGATGAAAGCTTCGACCTTGGTCTAGCCTGTATCAGAGAAAGAATTTGTGAACCATAGTGATGCATCATATGTAGGGTTAGGTTGTGTGCTTATGCAAGACAGAAGGTTTGTGGCCTATTCGTCGAGACAGTAGAAAGTACATGAAAAGAATTATCCGACACGAGACATAGAGTTAATTACAATTGTTTTTGGCTACGAAGATTTAGAGATACAGCATGTATAGTAAGAAATGCACAGTATATACTTATCATCAGAGCTTGAAACATTGGACGACTTAGGAAGGGTTGAAACTTGAACAACATAAGTTGTTGGGATTGCTTGAGGACCGTAATCTCAAGATTGAGTACCATCCGAGGAGAGTTAACGCAGTAACCGATGCTTCGAGTTATATTTGTTGTTAGAACGGCAGTTGAGTTGCGAGCTATATTTGCTGGATTCGGCTTATCAAATGATAGTGGTTTTATGGCCGAGTTTCATGTTAAACCTACTTTGAGTCAAATACTTGAAGAGAAGCAGTTGCAAGACAGGTTCTTGGCACCTCATGTGCAAGGCATAGCAGAAGGAAGATCTTCAGAATACAGTTTCAAAGTTGATAGAGTTTTGCATTTCAGAGACAGAATAGTTGTGTCGAATGACATAGTGTTGTGAGACGTATTGTTTTGGCCGAAGCACACGACAGTTCATTTGTATTGCATCTGAGTAGTATGAAGACGTATCGTGGGTTGAAAGACGAGTATTTTTGGATTGAGTTGATGAATGATGTGGTTCAGTATGAGAGTAAGTATGTAATTTGCCAGCGTGTCAAGGCCGAGCATTAGTTTTCTTCTAGTTTGCTACATCCGTGGAAGGCTCTTAATGAAAGTGGGTAATAGATTCAAAGGACCTTGTGTCTGGTTCGCCTTTGATTTCCTCCGGGAGAACTTAGCCGAGTAAACAATGATAGTTGCACCGAGTGTGCTCATTTTATACATGTTCACGTTACTTGTACCTTGTATAAGAGGGTGGAGTCGTGCCTTAGCAAGAGTGTGAGTTGCACAGTGTCTTGAATTCGATAGTGGCCGGTAGAGATTCGAGATTTCAACTAGATTTCGAGGACGTCTGCGTAGTGCTTAGATACCTGTTGAAGTCAGATGGTCAGTCAGAGAAAGTTAGTTAGATTCTAGATGATGTGTGCGTCGATACAGGGTTAATTTTTCAGGGCACGTGAGAGTAACACCTGTTGTTGATGATTGGTATGGTAACAGTTATCGGTCAAGTTTTTAAACGGTGCCGTCTGAGATTGTGAATCGGGCTAGTTCTGTTGTTTATTTGTTGCGGTTACACCAGAGTTAGAAAGGGGTTTGTGATGTGTTCCGTGTATCTGTGATTTAGAAATGTGAGTCAGATCTGTCCCATGCTATGTTTGTTGAAGAGATTGAGTTGAGTTTAAAATTGACATGCAATGAAGGACCCGTTGAGATCTCAGCATCAGATAGCTAATGTTGTGTGGTAAGTCTACCGAGTTGGTTAGTATATTGTGGTGAGAAGGAAAGGAAAGTGTGGAGGAGCAGTTTTCGTGGCTCTTCCTGTCCGATAAATTTCGGGGACGAAATTTCCTTAAGTGGAGGAGAGTTGTAACACCCGGGTTTGGGGGTTAGGTGAAAAATAATATTAAAATAATGTTTCGGATTTCGGTTTCTAAAAATTAAAATAATAAAATATTTTTATGGGCTTCGTATTTTCAAAGCAAACATTTTATGTTGGACTTAAATTGATTTGAAACTCATTTTCCCATAGATTTTAGAGTTAATGAGATTGCCATCTCATTAATGGCAAAAATGTAAATAAAGGGACTTTTATTTAAAACCCTTTTTTGTTAAAATAAGCCATTGTCATCTTCTTCTTCATTCCCATTTTTCCTATCTCACAACATTAGAGAGCTCTCCTCTCCATTTCACTATTCCATCACCATACACCTACATCCTTGGTGCTTTTCGAAAGGTAATTTCGTTTTTGACTTGGCCTTACCTTCCTCTTCATTTCGGTACCATTAGTTTTCATTAAAACCATGTATTTTGTAATTTGGGTTTTTCAAAAAATTTGTCAAAGGTTAAAGCTTTATGAATTTCTAACAAAACTTTTGATTATTTATTGTTAGATAAGTTGTTTACAACCCATAAGGTCCAACATATGTGAATTTTAAAGAGTTTTATGGTGATTTTCGGATTTGGGTTTTGAAGGGTTTTAAGTTGAGTTTTGGGGTTGCTATGTGTTGGAAATTGAAGGGTGATAGTTATGGGTTGTTTGGAAGCATTTAAGTGTGTTAAAAAGGTTGAAATCATGAGTTTTGAACTGGGTTTGATGGCTGCTCGAGTTTGAGGTTTTGGGGTTGTTCTTAGCTTGAAAATCTTGTGTTTTATGCTTAATTAGTGTTCCGGGTTTGCTACATTGATGTGTGAACTGATTCAAAGTTGTTTTGATTGTGTTGAGATGATTAGAAGCAATAAATTATGTTGGTGAAGCCTCAGGAACAAATCCGGAATCGTTGGAAGCTTGATCGGCTAGTGTGTTGAGCTTGGAATAGTCGGTGAGTGGTTAAATGTTTTTAAATGGTTTTCAAGTGTTGGTTCAAGCATGTGGACTAGGTTGGGCTTGGTAGACCCACCTAGAGTTGGGATTAGATTGGTAGTCTAATCCCAAGCTTTAGTTAGAGACTTTGGTTGAACTCTAAATGTTGATTATGCCTCTTGTTCCATGCTAATTGTGTTTAACGTGGTTATGTATATGGTCATATACATGTGTGTTGAGGCATGAAATTTGATGCATTGTTATATGCATGTTGATGATAGGTATGGTGGGGATATACATATGTTTGAAATATAATGTGATATTTGTATTAATGATATAATTGTAGTGTTGACATGTGAAATGGATTTATGAAGTGGTTGCATGATCTGATAATCATGGTGAGTACATGCTAGGTGTGGAAATGTGGATGGTGAGTACGTGCTAAGCACGGAAATTGGTATGTAATGGTGTTGTGAAAGGTTATGAGTTGTGTTAGTATTGGCACTAGTATGCTTGGGTACAATGATCGATTATTTGGATGTTTAGTGTGCACACGTGAGTCAAAATGCGCGCGTGATCTTGATGATGGTAGTCATCAAGATGGAGTACGGGTTCGCCCGGAAATCTTCATACATATATGTTAGTCGGTGATGAGTGAACTCCTATCGACTGGCGTGAGGATGAGTGGAATACCCTCCGTGTGGAACGGTGATGAGTGTAATCCCACTGTAAGGTAATGGTTGTGTTGTTTGATGTGAGTTCCAACAGTTATCCGCGTATTCGAGTCATAGCTAGGTGCCAATACGGATTGTGGATTATGTTGCTCATATGTTGAATATATGTGTTTTCATTTGTTGTGGTTATGGACTTGTTGAGCATGACATGATTTTGATAATATATTCATGAATCATCTTTTATTTCGGTTCATGTGGTTCGAAGGTAAGATCATGCATTCTACCTTGGTTGTATGCTCGTGCTTGGACTCTGCATTGTCGAGGTTTGTTTTGTGAGCTTACCCTCACTAAACTTTTATGCTTACGCTCATTTTTGTTCGACAATGCAGATCAGTAGCTTGTGGGTGGCGAGGGCAAGGAAGGGCCTCCAAGTGTCACGTTTGGTTAGCTCAAGTATGAATTTTAAATTGAAAGATTGTAATAGTCAAGAAATGGGATTTGAATGCTTTGGATTTATGTTGATGTTGGTGTGGCTTGTTGATACCATGTTTTGATTTGTAAGTCATGCTTTATTGCTTACCTTGAATGCTTATGTGTATGTTGGTCTTGTGCCTTTTTGTGGATGCTCTTATGTATGTTTGTCTAAGCATGCTAATCTTGATTGCTATGTTTGGTTCTTATGTGGATTGTTGATCCTTTGAATGTATGGTTTTTATATATTCGATGTGTGTTAAGCATGTTCGTATAGGATGTCTTGTATCTAGAGTTAATGCTTGTGTGTTGGGAGAGGTTTTAGTGGAGTTTTGGGACAGCCTTGTGCAATAAACCAGCTAAAACCAATATGCAGACAGAGGGCGTTTTGAAACGGTTGATCCCGTTTCGGTACGGTCCCTTTGTTTTTGGTCAGGCGTTTCGGTACGCTAAGGGGCCGTTTCGGTACGATTTTGCTACTGGAAATTTGAGATTTTGACGATAAATTAAAGTATCGAAACGGGCCTTAGCGTTTCGAAACGGTCTTTGTATCGTTAACCACGAGAAGTTGACCGTTGAGGGCGTTTCGATACGGTCTATCCCTGTTTCGAAATGGTCTCCTCGGTTTGACTTTGGCCAGTTGACCTAGTCAAGGCGTATCGAAACACCCTATGGGCGTTCCGATATGGCATGTTGTTTAATATTAAAATGGGTTGTTTTAATTGGGCTGTTGGTCGTTTACCTCAATGCTTCTTACGCTGTTGCTTTTCTCACAGAGGGTTTAATATCTCATCTAGAAAAGATAATATAAATGAAAAAGTTTTTCCTTGGGTCGGTAACCGAAGTGGAGCCTTAACGGGTTTCGCCTCGGTTATCCCCGTGTAGCCCACTCGGACCGGGACGAGAGTGTTACATATATGGTTTAGGGGTTTAGGTGTAGGGGGTTAGAATTTAGAGATAGTTGTTTCAAATTAAGGTTCAGTGTTATAATTTAGGGTTTATAGGTTAAAACCTAAATCCTCACCATATTATCCTAACCTATAAACCCTAAATTATAACCCTAAACTTTAAATTAAAACAATTATCCCTAAATTCTAAATCCCTAAACCCTATACCCTAAATTAACTCCCTATACCCTAAAACTAAGGCGCTTGTGTATAAGATATTAATCCTTAATTATTTAGTTAATGTTGATTTTAGATTATTCGGGTTGGGTATTTTAAATTTTTATTTCTTTCAAGTTTATTGAATCTTCTTAGGCTTCTTTTGGAGTTAACGCCCGTTTCTCGTTGGCCAAAAGCTAAAAAATCCGACTACCTCGAAACACAGCCTTAGTCGAACTGGGTTAGGCTTGGCTTGCATTTAAATTAATGGAATTGAAATTGTGAATTCGGATAAGAATTATCGAGTAGAATTTTAGACTTTGGAGACATATTTCCATGCAAGGTATGTATTGTGCAGCATTAGGCTACTTTTATATATGAGAACACGACATTCTATTACAAGGAATTCCCGCAATGGATTTGAAATGAACATCACCAGCAAGAATGATTCATTTCTTGTCTGTTTGCATACCATCTCTTCTTGCTTTAAAACAAACAAACACAAAAAAAAGGGATTCTCAAACCGCCTACACTCTCATCACCCATGCCAAACCTCATCATCACTGCCTATTTCTAAAACCCTTATGTTTCTGCTACAATTAAACAACAAGGATATCTCATTCAGACTATGAAACTTCAATTAATCTTTTTTCTTCCTTTAATTTCCTCCCGACTTGCGATGGTGTCTATGCGACTTGTATGAAACAGATCTCTTCACAAGAGAAATCCTTTTTGCATCTCCGCCGAGTTCTTCAAATAGTACTAGCAAATTTTGCTTTGGTTTTAGCCATGATCTTGGAACGTGATACCATCTTTGTGTTGGATGGCCACAACCACTTTGGCACTTTGTCGGTCGGAATGTCCCCAAGTATCTACAAGTTCCACAGTCACCGTTTGCATACGCCATCCAATACCTTCCTAAGCTCTGCCCGTTGATCCATACTTGACCCTTTCCCATGCTCCGCATATCCAAAGCCAATGGTTCATTACCTTCTGGGGCATCAAAATAGGCCTGCAATATCCAAGCCAATAGTTAACTTCACCAACCCCCAAAGCAAAAGATAAAACGAAAATCCCCTTCAGCTTTAATTTCTACCTTGTACCATGTCATAGACTGCTGACTCTGTGCAGCTAGTGAACCTTGCATCCATTCAACAGACGAAACTCCATCCGGAGAGACCAAATTCATCGCTTCCCCTTTCAAGCCAACCTGTTTGCAAGTACTTTTGTAAGCCTAACTTCTGGCTTTATAAAGCCTCATCAGAACATGTAAAATTGTAGATTTTGCATATTAAAGGTTATCAAACCTGGTACGACCATTTCTGCCATGCCAAATCTTTCTTTCCTTGGTCAAGGCCATTCAAGAAAACACCTACGATTCCCGTTTTCCATGTCTCATAATGCCGTCCGACATTCTTCAATGCCACCATATATTTATATCAGTAGTTGAAAACTTTCCCATTGAAAAGTATCCATGTGGTAAAGTAATGGCACAACCTGAAATCTCATAGTTGCTACCTAACATTTACATCCAGTTAAACATGGTAAATAGAAACTAACCGGTAATCCAACAGATATGCTGGCAAGTGCAATATGATTTGCTCCAGCATGTAGGTTCACCGGCCCTGTAAATGTGAACCCTCGGTCTTTCCTAGTCCCAAACGCTGACCCTGTGATTTTATCACAAGACTTAGAACACATATATCGAAATTCTGTGGTATCAACATGTTAGGCATACTAAAATCAACAGTATACCCGAAAACTGTCCATTGATGTAGACATGAAGGGCATGACCAGCTGAATCCACATTGAGAGTTGGCTTTTGTCCTCCTCGCAGAAATGATTCCGATGGACTAATGTCAACACTGGAATGGAAGTGTATATGGGGTATCTAGATGAGTTTCAAGTTGCTATCTCAACAATTACGAAAAAAAGAATAAGTAGTGTATAAAATGCAGTTTCACACCTCGTTGTGTACCAAAGGTAGTCACTAGTATCTCTGGTGACATTCATCTGCTCCAGGAGTCCTTGAGCTGTGAGTCTCGACCTTAACCCCAGAGAAGAAATGTCTTCATCATAAGTTCCCCAGGAGAACATCATTGAACTGGTTGGAAACAATTGCGTATGTGAAATTTTAACTCGAACCTTGATGCACATAGAATGTATTAGTACTTTCATAGGAAAATCATCAGCTATAGTGAAATAGCCTTATGTACATTAAGATAGGACCTTAGGATTCACTTACTTTTGCAGTATTAAACACCACGTTTCTGCAATCAGGGAGGATGCTAATAGACCAAGGGGGCAAATTGTAGTGCCTATCATTAAAAATCACCCTAGCAGCAGATTTCGTATGGTAATTAGATAGAAAAGCTGCACAGCTTCCATTTGAAGAAAATACATGGGCCTGAAAGATAAAACATTATGAACATCATGGGTGTAAAGTGATATTTAATACCAAATTATCATATTACAAATGACCAACAAAAATAGTGACTAAAAGAGAATGCATACTTGGTGATAGGTTCCCAATGAAGTAACAGTAGGGTCTGAGGAAACTAAAGCATGTTCACATAGCTTAATAGCTCCATGAAGCTCCTTTAGATGACCATATTTAGGCTGCCGGATTAATCCTAAACAAGGCAAACTTGTAAGTGAAAACTCAGAGTTCAAAGTTTGTTGCTATATGTACAAAGGATCTTTGAGAACATAGCATGGAAATGAACTCAGTTTCTCACCATATTCATCGATTGGAGCATCATAGTCATAACTGGTTGTAATAAATGGTCCACCAGCGGTCCGTCCAAAGTTGGTTCCTCCATGGTACTATTGAAAGGAAATAGAGTGTAAGCTGTAATCTTAAACCTGTTGCTGACCCGCGAGTATTTTTCAATTAGAGACTGAAATGAATATGTTAACTAACCATATAATAGTTAATATATGCACCACCCTTTTGTATGAAACGAGCAACTGCAAATGCCAAGTCTTGAACCGGGCGGCGGTGAATTGCACCACCAAATTCTGTAAACCTTCTCGTTGTTGAGCGCAGAAATATCAGATCAATAAACAAGCATTACATTACATTACATCTTTAAGCAGTGACAAATTAAGTACTCACCAGCCACTCCAAGCCTCGGTCCACAATGTAGGTTTGTAAGGTTTGTTAGGAGAGAATGCATCACAGTAAAAGCCATTACATGTGTTTATCTGTATTCAAGATGTGAAGGGAAACCAAGTCAGGGTCTTCCTAGTCCACATGAAATTTAATAAGAAGTCAGTCAAACGACGAAAATCCGGGAAGGAGAGGGCATGAGACAGCTTACCACAGGGTCTGGGGCATCATCTTCCTTGCACATTACCCATGGGACGCCGGTATCTAGTCCGACCGCCATTTTTGCAGCCCAATTAATGTATGCATGACCAGCTGTTCCAAGTGCCTTACTCTCAGGACCGTATTCATTCTCAATCTGAAAGTAAAAAAATGAAAAACTCAAAGAATTAGCATTTGTCAACATGGTAAGTCAGTTCAGCCCAATGCATCCATTGTTATTGGCATCTTAGGCTCTTAGCCATCCTTTTGAACAAATCAAAATTCCTAAAATAAGTTCCAATCTCTCTCATACCTGAGAAAGGATGATGGGGCCACCTTGTGATGCAAAAAGCTTTTCATTCTTCATCATTTGCACAATTTTCTGGGTAAATCCTTGCATTGCCCTCTGCAGGAAAAAAAACAAAAGAAAAGAAATTAGAATTTACACAAAAGCCTATTAACTTTATGACTCAACTTCTTCCTTTCCATTTCTTCAAGTTGAGAGTTGAAACAGACAGTGTAGACTGAAAAAAGCGAACACCTTGAAGGGCTCATTATCTGTTCTGAAGCTGATACCAGGAACATACTTTAGCCAAACTGGAAATCCTCTGTATCAGAAAACAGAATGAAAACCACTCAAATCCAGCATTTTCTAAGTTAATCTAATAACAAAACTTATCTTTTAATAATCATCAATGCACTCTAAACAAGCTAAGAAGGTTAAAAACTGTCTTTCCAAATTCCAACCCAAAAAGGCCAATAAGGATAAAAATAATAAGTACCCAAAGTTCCACTCTGCACAAACATAGGGTCCAATGCGAAGATTAGCGTATAATCCCATTTTCTGCACTGTCTTAATGAACCGAACAAGGTCATATCTCCCCTCGAAATCATACTACATCATCACAAAAATGGAAGTGAAAAATACTAAAAAGTTAATGAAGTAAAACGAGAAAAAAAACACATTTTCAAAAATGACCCAGTTGAGATCTAAGATAGTACATTGCCTGGAGAAGGTTCATGACCATTCCAAAAGACATAGGTGTCTATGACATCCAAGCCTCCATCTTTAGCCTTCTGTACAAGACTCTCCCACATCTGCATCCAAAATTGAAAGAAAACCCAGAATCAGTCTTTACTTTCTTTGTGTTCTTAAGAGGAAAATATAAAGAAAAAGAGTAAAAGACAATCACATCAGGGGTGCTTCTGGGATAATGAATGGAGCCGGAGATGAGGATTCTCCTTTGTCCATCGATGAGAATAGATTTCTTGTCATAGGTAATGGTGCAGTGGATCAGCTTAGAACTCACAAACAAGACTGTGAAGAACAAAACTAACAGCTTAGAAACTGAGCTAGTTTCCATTTCCCTTCGATGAAAAAAAAAGGTTGAATTTTTAAGATGAAAGAGAAGTTTGCTGCAACTCTGCAACTAGCAGCAGTCTAGCATTGTTCTAAGTTCACATGAAATGATAAAATCTCTGAGGTTTTCTGTTTTTATATGTACTTGGATCATGTTTATGAAAACTCATGGTAGTGTCCTATTCATTTTCAGCCATTAAATTAACATACTGCAGAAGAACATGGTACTGCAACTAATAAGAAACATCAAACATCAAAGAAACAAAGAGGTAGCTTTAATGGAGAAGTAATTTAAAAAAAAGAAGTCCAAAATCAAAATATGATTACACTTAGCCACAGCAAAGAAAAAAGAAGGACAAAAGGAAATGAAAAAAAAAAGTGGGTGTATGAGTGAGTTGTGGGACATAGAATTGCATGGCCCTAAAGTTTATAGAATTATGTTTCGATCCTCAAGTTTGGACTTTGGAGCGAAGCGTCACGAGAATTCACCGTTTCCAAGTGTTTACTTGAACTGCTAATAAATAAGACAAAAGTATCTGTATATATATACTACTCTCATCGAATAGTGATATGAATGAAGCTTGAATTTCATATTCAGAAGAAAACAAACCTTGAAATTAGCATTTTTATGTTTAAATCTAAAATTATGTATTATAGAAGGAACAATGGTAAAATATCGAATTTCTTCAGTCAAATTTTTGTTTCAACGACAAAATTGATTAAAATTTGATTTTTATTATAGAGGTCTAATTAGCTCTGATGATATTGTAATTTCTTAGAGGTTTTAGATTTCAACGGATTTAGATGCGTAATACTTTCTCAGTTGAATACAATTAGTTAGGATTTTGAAATTAAGGATAGATTAGAAAATGTATTTGGAAAATTAAATTGACAAAATGACTTTTTTTTTCTTCTTTTAACTTTATTACTTTAGTAATTTTAGTTTTAAAAATTTTGTTGTGCTCTTTTTTACCCTTTGAACTATTTTATTTTCAAATTGACCCATATATGAACACATTGAGTGGTCTCAGACACATTGGTAAAGAATGACGATGCTCCTCCTAGTTAATCCGAACTCAAGCAGCGTAGTATGCACGATTGAGTATTTTTAAAATACTAAAAGTAAAAAACAGATATTACCATGTAATCACATTAGAATATTTTAAAAAATACTCATATAAGACAAAACATTAACGTTAATTTACCTTACCAAAAGAATGACCTCAGTTTTATTTATCTTGTTATAAAAAAAATACTAAAAGTTATAAAAAGAAAACTTGATACCAACATTTCGATAAAGATAAATTATCTTTTTTAAAAAATTTTGACGACGTAGTAGAAAATGATAAAATAGTTGATGTCAACTTAAAGATATCGTTATTATTCGGTCATATTTGGGTAAATTAAAAAATGAGAATTAAAATGAACACAACAAAAGTTTTAAGGCTAAACTGATAAAGACGAGGGCAAAAGGATCAATATGCCAATAAATTTTTACCTTCACTAATAAAAGTTAATGGCATCCTTGAAATATTGCATATTATTGGGGACGGATAGGGAAATTATTGGAGTCAATGGTGTGTTTGATGGAAGCATATAATAAAGTGTGATCATTGTTTACTTCGTCTAGGTATTCTTCTCCACGTTTTCCTGGTTGCTCCCGTTGAGGCCTTGAAGATGAATCGAGATGGCTTAAAACACGAGTAAATGCAGGACACATAATTAGCGTTTCTATTTAGCATTTAAGGCCAAAACTGTAAATGTGGATTTCATTGGTTAGTCAAAACCCACTTTTAGCAGAAATTATATTACAAGTATTCCCCGACACGTTATTTATGAGACCAACCAATAAAAATCATTTATTTTATTATTTTTTTATGTATCTTTTTACCAAGCAAAGATCCATTGATATGAGATTTATTGGTCGATTAATTTGAATCAGTTTTTAGATAGAGACGATTTTTCTAATCTAATTTTCTTTGTTTACAACATTAAGATTCGAACCTTTAACATTGCTCAAGAGATTTAGCTCCTCTTCCCGTTAAACCAACTTAAAGGTTCTTTACAATAAGGGTAAACTACACCATTAGTCACCCAACTATTAACATTTTCTTATTTTGGTCACCGAACTATATTTTTTGGCAAAATCATTACTAACGGTAAATTTTAATTCTGTTTTAGTCACCGACCATTAATTTTCCGTTAAAACTTAACAGATATTGTGATGTGGCATGGCATAATAATTGTTTTAGTCCCTAAAATTTATATATTCTATCATTATTTCATCAAATTTAACCCTCATTTTAAATCTTTGGACCAAAACCCAAATTTTCCAGCTTTTCTCTTTCTTCCTCTATGCTTCAACATCCAAATTCCCACGATGAATTCCAGTTGGGTTTGTGCATTTCTACATCAATATTCCAATAATAAAAAGGCAATAACAAAAGCAAAGTGGAAAAAGGAGAAATACAAATTATATGACATATAAGATCACTTTGGAGGATTTTTTTTTTGCCATTATCATTAGTTACAGAGTGAAGTAATATTTGGGTTTTTTCAAAGCGTGGTCAGTTTTAAAACACAGGGCTTGATGAAGTCAAAGGAAAAGAAAAAAAATAAAAGCCTAGTTTTCTGATTTTTCCCTTCTGATTTTGAGTTTTAAGTTTTGATATGTATCTTGTTTTCTTTTCTGAGTCTTTTGAATATTTCAGATTTTCATCTCATTTAGCATTTCTGATATTTTTTTCTTCTTTGTAAATTCAAGTTTTATTTGTTTGATGCATGATAAATTGTGATGAAAAACTAAGACCCAATTGAATCAGATTTAAAAGATCGACATTTGCTTTCATAATTTTGTAATTGTAGTCAAAGATACTCCTAAATTTGCTTATTGGGTGTAGAAAAATGCACGGGATAGTTGCTCCCTTTGGGATTGCAGTCCCTAAAGTTCAAAAATTCAGCTGTCTCAAAATGTCCGTTTGAGCGCTAAAATAAGTGGGTAATGTTAAGTAATGAGAGGTTCTTGATGGGCTTCAGTCGGCCTGATCTATTTGTAACTACTCCAACAAATATAACAATATAACAAGGCCCTAACTGACTATTATAACCAACTACTATTTAGTTGTTGGTTTATCAGTTGGGCTATATAAACCCGGAATGGGTACTGGCCCAAACGAATCTTTGGCCTACATTGTTAATCCATCTTCTCTTTTCATTCTGTTTGGCTCGTGTTCCAGAGAGAGAGCCTAGGTCATCGTTTTTCCCCTTTTCTCTTGTTTTCGTTCATCTTCCTCTTCTTTTTCGATCACTTCATCTTCATCGGAGCAGCTTCAATATGGTATCAGAGCCATGAATTCTCGTGGTCTTGTGAAGATTGGTAATGATTTGTGTCGTCTTGCGGTGGTTCGAAGGTTTCCGATCAGTTCGCAGGGTTGATTTCGCATTGATTGTGCGTTTGTCTCCACTGTGGTTTGTCTTTTCTTCTTGAGATCTTGCTATTGCTTCTGAATGGCACCGGAGGTCGTTGATTGCACGAATCTGACAGATCAGATTGACGCGATTCAGATCGGCACCGACTCCAATAGCCCGACGTTCGCAAATAAGCAAGTGAGTGTCAAGCTTGATGACACGAACTTTCTGCTTTGGAAACAACAAGTCATCCTTATGATTCGAGGTGATGAGCTTGAGCATTATCTTGATTCTGATACTCCTGTCCCGCCAAAGATAGTCAAGGATTCAACGGGGAAGTTAATCTTGAATCCTGACTTTAGACGTTTCAAAAAGGAAGATAATGCATTAGCTTCATGGCTTCTTTCCACCATAAGCCCTCGTGTTTTACCTCAGCTTGTCGGAGCTGAAACGTCTGCCACCATCTGGTCTTCAATTCTGAACTTGTATTCGAAGTTCTCAACCACAAAAGTCATGAACCTATGCTGTCGATTGAGAGCGTTGAAGAAGGGCACCTTATCGATTCGTGAGTATACAACACAAATCAAGGAGATTTGTGATCTGTTGGCTACGAGTGGAAGCCCTGTTGCTGAAGTTGAGCAGATTGTAATAGTGCTGAAAGGACTTACTTCTGAGTTCGACCCGTTCGTGGCAGCCATCACTATGAGCCGAGAGCCATACACCCTGGAGTCTGTTGTTTCTGGTTTGATAGATGTAGAGTCAAGGTTAATTGATACTGTTCGTGTCCCTATTGGTAACAATTTAACACAAGCTGATAAAGATCGACCACGTGAAACTTATGGAGCTGGCAGAGATGGAGGTCGTTCACAATATACATCCAAACAGCCTCGGAATAATTTCCAGTCATGAGGACGATTCAGAGGTGGGTGCCCTAGGCCTCAGTGCCAATTATGTGGAAAACAAGGGCACCTGGTTGACCGTTGCTGGCACCGATTCGATCAGAGCTTTAAAGGTGTGTTGTCTCAGCAGTCGAAGGAGTCTGGTGATACTCAAGCCAACTTATGTCGATATGAAGACACTACTGATGATGTTTGTTACAATCCGTTCGTGGGAGTAGCATCTGGCTCCAGTGATGATAAATTGGAGGATACCACTGACACAACTCAAGTCAACTCTCTAATAGCAAAAGGAGTGCTCACACTTGATGACAAATGGTTTCCAGACTCAGGGGCAACGCACCATGTCACCAGGAGCTTCAATTTGACTCAGAATGGTCAAAAATACTCAGGCAATGGTAAGGTTTATTTAGGTGATGGTTCTACCCTTGCTATTTCACATATTGGTGCATGTTCTATTGATACATCTGCTAGACCTTTAGTCCTTGAACGGCTGTTGTGTGTGCCTAAAATTACAAGAAATCTTTTGTCTGTCTCGATTTACTGGTGATAATGATGTCTTTCTTGAGTTTCATGATAACAGATGTTTTGTCAAGGATGAGGTGACTGGTGTTGTATTGCTACAAGGTACTCTTGATGAGGGTCTATGTAACACCCCTCGCCCGGTTACGAGCGAGCGATGTTACTATTCGGATAATAGACAGATTCAATTCATGTCAAGCTTGATTAACTTCAAACATAATTTATTTATATCATCATATTCATATTTACATAAACATTTATTAAGTCATTACGTAATATAACATGTCAAACCACACTTAAGAATTACATGATTCATAATGCATGACAAACTAATTTAGACTATGCCACCAACTAGGAGTCTAAGCAAGATTATATCATACTTGTTCTTGGCTTGCGAAGCTCTCGAATCAAAACGGATGACTTTCTGATATCAATGAACCTGTTGTTTTGGAAGAAGGAAACAAAGAGAGTGATAAGTACACATAATGTACTTAGTGAGGCAGCCCTAACTTTACTAGTTTCAATCTTTTAAAGTCTTATTCAATCTTTGAGGTTACTTAGCTAGGCTTAGCACACATTGAAATACCTAGCTAGTTCCATCAAAAACCAAGTTAACTTAGCTAGTCTCATGTACTAACCAATAGGGCAGCAAACTTTTACAATTCAAGCTAACATGGACAACAAACAACATGTAATCTCATTGTCATCTTGGAAGCAACATTTCATAGTTTCACATCACAACATAGTTCATTTCGAATCTCAACCAAGTACACATATTCATTTCATATCATAAGGGCTAATACCCAACTTGTTCATTTAAACATATATCATTGTTCTAATAAATGTTTTGCCTTGGATGATTAATGAAATAGGTAATCAAGTCTTCATGTAACATGTAACATTAGATACTCAAAGTATCCATTTCTCATTTCAATATATAACAGGGGATGCATAGGCATCAATGGTGACTTACCACCATTCAATTATCAAGGTGACTAACCACCTTATCAGGTTTATAGGTGACTAACCACCATCCTGTAACAAAGATCAGGGGAGCTCAACGACTCTAAGGCATGCCCTTCTACCTATAGACACTAATCATACCAAGGACTTTACTTATCTTTCTTTATTAACAAGATCATTCTCTTGTCAATCATTCATAATTTCAAAGGCATTTAACCATTTCAATAGGCATATACATATAATCAATCAAGCATCATGGTAATATAAAATTCCAGCAAGTACATGAGATCATTTTCATTTTATGATCATCAAAAATCAGTAGCAAAGCTTATCATTTAGTCACATTTCACATAGCTCAAGTAATCAACACATCATAGCAACTAATCATATTTATGCTAAGCATGCTTATCTAACAAGCAATATACACTTAGATCAATATTTTTGCCTTTAATCCTTCTTCCTTATCATTTTAAATTTTACCAATCATTATTAAATTCATTTCATGCTTTCTTCATGTTATCTAAAAAAAAATAACAAGGTTAGGATACTAATCCCAACACTTTAAACAAAACTACACTCACAATACTCCAAGCTAGTTTGTCTCCTTAATGATGATGCCTCTCCCTTTCTTCTTGGTTTGATCACCCCTTGATTCCTCTAATATCTCTTCACCAATATGCTCTTGAATCATAAAATATCATATACAATACCCATTAGTAATTAATTCAAACATATAAATTCATTTACTTAAACATAATCACTTAGAAAAGTGAATCTGTCCCCTAAACTGGCAGTTTGAGTAACCTCTACTAAACTGGTCATATCTTTTTACTCACAACTCCAAATAAGGAGTTCTTTACCATTCTAGAAAGCTTATAAACACACCTTTACAACCATGTATGGAACATAATTTTATCATTTCTCTATCAATACAGTTTATTACTTGAACATAGGGTATCTTTAGAAAACTAATCTGCCTATTTGTGACTTTAGTGTATTTATAACCTATGTTTCACTACACCATAAATCTTGAGATTTTAACCATATTTACCTTCACATATTAACATGATAATTATGTTCCAGAAACCATGAAAACAGAGCATATAAGTCCTCAACTTATCAATTCTTACAAACTAGTCCATTTTGATATTCTATGTGTTCTAATGATATTTAAACTATCAATTGATATATAATTCAAACTAAATTATTTATTTTTCAATCCTACAATACCTCCCCTGTTTCTAATAAATTTTCCAGAATTTATTGGTATCAATTAAACCCCTAAACATTTCGAATTTTACAATTTAGTCCAGCAGATTCCAAAACCATTCAGTTTCAGTCCCGTCAACTTCTAACAACAATTCCGAGACCTATACTTAACATTTTTGAGCAAATAATACCTCTATTTCATGTAAAATTTTGTCCTCTACAACTTTGTAGAAGAACACTTTTTCCAGAAATGACTCTATCATGCTCAAAACTTCAGTTTTCTACAGGACAGTTTATAAATCCGAATTTCTTTATTCTTTCTACCCTTATCTTTTACCAACCTTTAATTAATCCAATTTCGTGCTTAATAAATATACTAACATTAATTTAAAGATAGTTGAGACTCTAATCTCAACTCTAATTTATTTCACTCACCTTGATAGATCGGTAATTTATTTTTATCTCTTGAGCTTGATGGTTGTTCTGAATCGACTTCGTGTACTATGATAAAAATTAATTAAAATCGGTAAGACAGTATCGAATAAATATAAAAATATTAAATAGATTCGATACCGAAACTTAGACTAATTAGAGATTTGAGCTTACCCCGACGTTGGCAGAAATTCGATATTACTATATCGAAAATATCGGACCACCAATCTAATACTGAACAACCTAATCCAAACCGATTGTTTGTTTCTCTATTTGTTGTGCATTTCTAACTATCCTCCCTCCCCCTATTTATACACATTTGCGTGAGGCATCTCCCCCCCACCCCTTATTTTTTTATTTCATTTATTAGCTAGCCACCTTTCATTCCACCAAACCTTATCCCATCTTTCACGTGGCATTTGCCCCTAAATTGGGCAACATTAATGGCAATTTACCACTTTAATTTGCTTTGCTTTTGTGCTGGCCCTTTTTTTTTTAATAATAATAATAATAATAAACTATTATAAATTACCCCAAATAATATTTGTTGGTTCAGCTAAGATCGAATAAATTATTCAATTGATAAAAATATTCGATCACCGGAACTTAATTCCGACTAGACCGGTTTTTGGGATGTGACAACTCTCCCCCCCTAAAAAAAAATTCGACCTCGAATTTTACCTGAATCGAACAGGTGAGGATATTGCTTTTTCATCGTGTCCTCAGGTTCCCACGTTGCTTCCTCGACGTTGTGATTTCTCCAAAGAACTTTGACAAGAGGAACACTTTTATTTCGAAGTCTTTTGACTTCTCGATCAAGGATTTGAACAGACTCTTCTTCGTATGAAAGATCAGGATTGAGTTCAACTTCTTCAGGCTCAAGAACGTGAGACGGATCAGATCGATATCTTCTGAGCATTGAGACATGGAAGACATTGTGTATCTTATCAAACTCCGGAGGAAGAGCGAGTCGATAAGCTACAGGACCAATTCTTTCAACTACTTCAAATGGTCCGATAAACCGAGGACTTAGCTTGCCTCTTTTGCCGAATCGGAATACTTTCTTCCATGGGGAGACTTTAAGAAACACTTTATCTCCCACTTGATGTTGAATGTCTCTACGTTTTAGATCGGCGTAAGACTTTTGGCGATCGAAAGCTTGCTTCAATCGAGAATGAATGATTTGGACTTGTTCTTTGGTTTCCCGAAGCAATTGTGGTCCTAAAACTTTATTATCACCGAGTTCAGGCCAACACAGGGGTGTTCGACATTTTCTGCCATACAACGCTTCAAAAGGAGCCATTTGAATCGAAGATTGGAAGCTATTGTTGTAAGCGAACTCTACCAAAGGTAACGATTTCTCCCAGTTCTTTCCGAAGTCAATGATACAAGCTCTGAGCATGTCTTCGAGTGTAACACCCCCTTCCCGGCCTGGTAGAGAACCGGGTCGGAGAGCGCTACCGGAAAAGATGCGGAGATCGGAGACATAAATCTAAAGTTCAAAAATCATTTCGGCATATTTTATTAATCTCTTTTAAGACTTAACACTTAACTTATTAACAACTTATTTAAATTGGGGTCAATTTTAAACTTTTTCAAACTTAGGGACTAATTTGTAATTTTTACAAATTAGGGGTCCTTATCTGAAATTCGTGATATTATACTGAAATTAAACTTACTAGTTATTAGCCTGTAAAATCTCATTACTAACGGAAGTCATTTACCTATCTGATTTAGACTAGGTAATGTTCAGTGACTATTTTGTAAAGTATTCAAATCTATTTCTTTTTGAATTATCTTACTAAAATTATTTACATATTTAAATGAGCCTAACAACTCACAAAAAATCTTATAATCCTTTAATCAATATTTTAGTATCAATTATGTCAATTTTATTACTAACTCAATAGTCTATATAGCTTTAACACCTTATACAAAACATAGGTAAAATTTCGCAATAGTAGGCCCACAAGATTAGTATAATTACTTTAACTACTTTGCCACCATACTAGGAGTTTATAAGGACAAAACACATTACTCTTTAATTGTAGTGACTTGCCAACCTTCCAACTAATCTCGATCTCGATCTGTTACTTTCCTTAACCTGAAATGTTATGCAATGAATGCATTAGACTTACATAGTCTAAGTGAGGTAGCCAATGACAATGAATGATCATATTATGTCATGTAAATGCTTCCAAAAATGAATGTCATGCTAATTATGCAATAACATGGCATACTTCATATTCATAACAAAAACATAATATCATATTATGAGCATAACATAGCATAACGTATCAAACACAATTTATATTGGTACCATTTTTCGATTTGTGCGTGTCATCCTTGCGCAGGGGCCATGCTAATCTTGTAACCATTTCAAGTAACCATTGATGCAACATAAACATCATACTTTTATATTCATTTATACAACAAGTATCAATCAAACATTATCATATACAACAACAAGCATCATTTAAAAGCATTAGCATATACAAGACAAGTAGGCATATCAATCTCATTTCATTGGTACTTATCATTTAAGTACTTATCCTTCAAGTCATGTAACTTTTAAATATTTTGCCTTGGATGATTAATGAACAAGGTAATCGAGTCTTCATGTAACATGTAACATTAGATACTCAAAGTATCCATTTCTCATTTCAACATATAACAGGGGATGCATAGGCATCAATGGTGACTTACCACCATTCAATTATCAAGGTGACTAACCACCTTATCAGGTTTATAGGTGACTAACCACCATCCTGTAACAAAGATCAGGGGAGCTCAACGACTCTAAGGCATGCCCTTCTACCTATAGACACTAATCATACCAAGGACTTTACTTATCTTTCTTTATTAACAAGATCATTCACTTGCCAATCATTCATAATTTTAAAGGTATTAAACCACTTCAATAGGCATACACATATAATCAATCAGGCATCATGGTAAATCTAAAATTCCAGCAAGCACATGAGATCATTTTCATTTTATAATCATCAACAATCAGTAGCAAAGCTTATCATTTAGTCTCATTTCACATAGCTCAAGCAATCAACACATCATAGCAACTAATCATTTTTATGCTAAGCATGCTTATCTAACAAGCAATACACATTTAGGTCAATATTCTTGCCTTTAACCCTTCTTCCTTATCATTTTAAATTTTACCAATCATTATTAAATTCATTACATGTTCCATGATTTTCAGATCATATCATATTAAATAACAAGATGAGCCGTAGCTCCATATCAGGTAGCATTTCATATTATTTTCACATACATGTAGCATATCATAGTCATATTCAAACATATTAAAGTAATGCAAGGCACTTACAAAATTTGCCATTCGAACATAGTTGCTCTACGTGAGCCCTTAACAAATGCAATTATAATCATAAATAATGCAACGGAACGGCACCGAGCCTATCCCTTGACACAACTACACTCACATATCATAACATAAATATCGGAATGACACCGTGTCACCCGAGACAAATGCATCTACACTCACATATCAGAACATAAAAACAATGATCGGAATGACACCGCGTCACCCGAGACAAATGCATCCACACTCACATATAAAAACAATGATCGGAATGACACCGCGTCACCCGAGACAAATGCATCCACACTCACCTCAATCCAAGCTTAGAGACATTTTCCTTATTCTCCAACTTTGTGGTTTCCTTCATTTCTACTCTTTTCTAACCAAACATTAAAGAAATATATCATTTAGTACATTAGGCAGCTTGCATTCTCCTCAAAGAAATATTTATATAAAATGTTCTATAATTCAAAATCTGATTTCGTTTGTTTTAAACGAAACTAGACTTAATAACCTTTTAAACCATATAAATTATAACTTTTAATTCTTCTTATACAATTTATAATGAATTTCTAAAGTCAATGTTGATGCAGATTTAGGGGTAAACTGTTACCCTGTTTTTATGACCTTTACTTACTCAAAAATTCATATCTTTTTACTCACAACTCCAAATAAGGAGTTCTTTACCATTCTAGAAAGCTTATAAACACACCTTTAAAATCATGTATGGTACATATTTTTAGCATGTACCTATCAATACAGTTTATTGTTTGAAAACCGGGCTTTCTCGTAGACCTATTCTGCCCACTGTTTTCAACTTGCCACTTTAGTGTACATTTAACCTATGTTTCACTACACCATTAATCTTGAGATTTTAACCACATTTACCTTCACATATTAACATTATTTCTATAATCCAGCAACCTCAAAAATAGGACATGTAAGTCCTCAATTTATCAATTTCTATAAAACAGTCCCCTTTAATTCTTTAATAATCCTATATGTGATCTAAATAGATTTAACCTATCAATTGAGACTTAATTCAAGCTTGGCCATTTAATTTCATTCATTTCATGACTCTCCTGTTTCAAGTATAAATTTGCAGAATTTTATTGGCATTATTTAAGCCCCTATAATTTTCGAATTTTACAATTTAGTATAGCAGATTCTAGATTTATTCAGTTTTAGTCCAGTAACTTCTAACAACAATTCCGAGACCTATACTTAACATTTTTGAGCAAATCATACCTCTATTTCATGTAAAATTTTGTCCTCTACAACTTTGTAGAAGAACCCGTTTTCCAGAAATGACTCTAACATGCTCAAAAATGCAGTTTTCTACAGGACAGTTTACAAATCCGAATTTTCTTTATTCTTTCTACCCTTATCTTTTACTAACCTTTAATTAATCCAATTTCATGCTTAATATAAATACTAACATCAAATTAAAGGTAGTTGAGACTCTAATCTCAACTGTAATTTATTTTACTCACCTTGATAGATCGGTACTTTATTATTATTTCTTGGGCTTGACGGCTGTTCCGAATCTACCTCGTGTACCATGATAATTAATAAAAACTAATCAATAAAACAGTATCGAATATATATAAAAATATTCATCAAACTCGATACCGAAACTTAAACTTACTAGAGATTTGAGCTTACCCCGTCATCGGTAGAAATTCGATATTACTATATCGAAAATATCGGACAACCAACCAACCACTGGACCATCTATATTTATTTTGTTCCTTGTTGTGTTTTGAATCAATTTCCCCCTCCCCTATTTATAGCAATCGGCAGCCCCCTTTAATCATTTTTTTATTATTTTCAATATGGTGGTGTATCCATTATCATTTAAAATATAGGTAAGTGGTAAATATTAGGCCTTTGTCTCCCACTTTTTTTTTATAATAATAATAATAATAATAATAATAATAATAATAAACTATCATAAATTAACCCGAATAATATTTATTGGTTCAGATAAAATCGAATAAATTATTCAATCGATAAAAATATTCGGTCACCGGAATTTAATTCCGAATAGACCGGTTTTTGGGATGTGACAACTCTCCCCCCCTTAGAAAAGAATTCGTCCTCGAATTCTTACCTGTAGCTTCGGATTGTTCATCCGAGCACTCTTCGGGATCAGAATCTTCTAGAGATGAAGAATTCTCCTTTCCTAAAAAAAATTTCTGCGACATTATCCTTCATGTCGTCAAAAATTGCACTTAAAAATTCTTATGTCTTGATTTCTTTTCAGACTTATTAAATTTACTAACTTTCCGAGCTCTCTTCGCTACTTCTATAGCTTTGACTCTATTTACGAGATCTTGGAAATTTTTAATGTATAATGCTGTAAACATGGGTCGTAACTCATCGTTAAGCCCTACGATAAACATCTGACACTTATGTACTTATTATGGAACTCTTTCGAGAAAAATTCCCAACTCACGGTTTCCTCGGAGACGGTAAGGACAGTAGTCTCCCATCACTATAAGGCTTTAATGCAAGAGCGCATTCAAGCTTATGTTCATCCGAACATCATAATTACTTATCAAAAATCCTTAAAGTATTGTCTAACCAATACTCGGCTATTTCGGAATCATCTACGTTCCGACCAGTAAAGGTGTAAGCTCGGTATTGTGATAACTTATCGATTGGGGCTCGAAGAGGTTACGCAACAGGTGGCGTAGGTTGCATGACTTGACTAGCCTTTAACACATAAATTGCTGAAACATATCAGCCATGTTCTAATAACATTCTGCCTGAGCTGTAGGAGCTTCAGGCTCTACACTTCGAACAAGAGGGTTCTGAGAATTCGGAGGATTTCCTCCTTGCACCTACTCGCCATAAGTCGAGGAGATAACAACAGACTCATTATTTTAAGTTTCGTTAGTTCGAGACACATATCTATATTATAAAAGAGATCGGATCAGTTGACAAGTCACAATACTTAACAGATTAACTCCTAGGTGGCAAAGTAACTTAACACCTAATACAAACATACTTAAGTTTAGTCCAGAACCGACTAAACTCTAGCTCTGATACCACTTCTGTAACACCCCCTTCCCGGCCTGGTAGAGAACCGGGTCGGAGAGCGCTACCGGAAAAGATGCGGAGATCGGAGACATAAATCTAAAGTTCAAAAATCATTTCGGCATATTTTATTAATCTCTTTTAAGACTTAACACTTAACTTATTAACAACTTATTTAAATTGGGGTCAATTTTAAACTTTTTCAAACTTAGGGACTAATTTGTAATTTTTACAAATTAGGGGTCCTTATCTGAAATTCGTGATATTATACTGAAATTAAACTTACTAGTTATTAGCCTGTAAAATCTCATTACTAACGGAAGTCATTTACCTATCTGATTTAGACTAGGTAATGTTCAGTGACTATTTTGTAAAGTATTCAAATCTATTTCTTTTTGAATTATCTTACTAAAATTATTTACATATTTAAATGAGCCTAACAACTCACAAAAAATCTTATAATCCTTTAATCAATATTTTAGTATCAATTATGTCAATTTTATTACTAACTCAATAGTCTATATAGCTTTAACACCTTATACAAAACATAGGTAAAATTTCGCAATAGTAGGCCCACAAGATTAGTATAATTACTTTAACTACTTTGCCACCATACTAGGAGTTTATAAGGACAAAACACATTACTCTTTAATTGTAGTGACTTGCCAACCTTCCAACTAATCTCGATCTCGATCTGTTACTTTCCTTAACCTGAAATGTTATGCAATGAATGCATTAGACTTACATAGTCTAAGTGAGGTAGCCAATGACAATGAATGATCATATTATGTCATGTAAATGCTTCCAAAAATGAATGTCATGCTAATTATGCAATAACATGGCATACTTCATATTCATAACAAAAACATAATATCATATTATGAGCATAACATAGCATAACGTATCAAACACAATTTATATTGGTACCATTTTTCGATTTGTGCGTGTCATCCTTGCGCAGGGGCCATGCTAATCTTGTAACCATTTCAAGTAACCATTGATGCAACATAAACATCATACTTTTATATTCATTTATACAACAAGTATCAATCAAACATTATCATATACAACAACAAGCATCATTTAAAAGCATTAGCATATACAAGACAAGTAGGCATATCAATCTCATTTCATTGGTACTTATCATTTAAGTACTTATCCTTCAAGTCATGTAACTTTTAAATATTTTGCCTTGGATGATTAATGAACAAGGTAATCGAGTCTTCATGTAACATGTAACATTAGATACTCAAAGTATCCATTTCTCATTTCAACATATAACAGGGGATGCATAGGCATCAATGGTGACTTACCACCATTCAATTATCAAGGTGACTAACCACCTTATCAGGTTTATAGGTGACTAACCACCATCCTGTAACAAAGATCAGGGGAGCTCAACGACTCTAAGGCATGCCCTTCTACCTATAGACACTAATCATACCAAGGACTTTACTTATCTTTCTTTATTAACAAGATCATTCACTTGCCAATCATTCATAATTTTAAAGGTATTAAACCACTTCAATAGGCATACACATATAATCAATCAGGCATCATGGTAAATCTAAAATTCCAGCAAGCACATGAGATCATTTTCATTTTATAATCATCAACAATCAGTAGCAAAGCTTATCATTTAGTCTCATTTCACATAGCTCAAGCAATCAACACATCATAGCAACTAATCATTTTTATGCTAAGCATGCTTATCTAACAAGCAATACACATTTAGGTCAATATTCTTGCCTTTAACCCTTCTTCCTTATCATTTTAAATTTTACCAATCATTATTAAATTCATTACATGTTCCATGATTTTCAGATCATATCATATTAAATAACAAGATGAGCCGTAGCTCCATATCAGGTAGCATTTCATATTATTTTCACATACATGTAGCATATCATAGTCATATTCAAACATATTAAAGTAATGCAAGGCACTTACAAAATTTGCCATTCGAACATAGTTGCTCTACGTGAGCCCTTAACAAATGCAATTATAATCATAAATAATGCAACGGAACGGCACCGAGCCTATCCCTTGACACAACTACACTCACATATCATAACATAAATATCGGAATGACACCGTGTCACCCGAGACAAATGCATCTACACTCACATATCAGAACATAAAAACAATGATCGGAATGACACCGCGTCACCCGAGACAAATGCATCCACACTCACATATAAAAACAATGATCGGAATGACACCGCGTCACCCGAGACAAATGCATCCACACTCACCTCAATCCAAGCTTAGAGACATTTTCCTTATTCTCCAACTTTGTGGTTTCCTTCATTTCTACTCTTTTCTAACCAAACATTAAAGAAATATATCATTTAGTACATTAGGCAGCTTGCATTCTCCTCAAAGAAATATTTATATAAAATGTTCTATAATTCAAAATCTGATTTCGTTTGTTTTAAACGAAATTAGACTTAATAACCTTTTAAACCATATAAATTATAACTTTTAATTCTTCTTATACAATTTATAATGAATTTCTAAAGTCAATGTTGATGCAGATTTAGGGGTAAACTGTTACCCTGTTTTTATGACCTTTACTTACTCAAAAATTCATATCTTTTTACTCACAACTCCAAATAAGGAGTTCTTTACCATTCTAGAAAGCTTATAAACACACCTTTAAAATCATGTATGGTACATATTTTTAGCATGTACCTATCAATACAGTTTATTGTTTGAAAACCGGGCTTTCTCGTAGACCTATTCTGCCCACTGTTTTCAACTTGCCACTTTAGTGTACATTTAACCTATGTTTCACTACACCATTAATCTTGAGATTTTAACCACATTTACCTTCACATATTAACATTATTTCTATAATCCAGAAACCTCAAAAATAGGACATGTAAGTCCTCAATTTATCAATTTCTATAAAACAGTCCCCTTTAATTCTTTAATAATCCTATATGTGATCTAAATAGATTTAACCTATCAATTGAGACTTAATTCAAGCTTGGCCATTTAATTTCATTCATTTCATGACTCTCCTGTTTCAAGTATAAATTTGCAGAATTTTATTGGCATTATTTAAGCCCCTATAATTTTCGAATTTTACAATTTAGTATAGCAGATTCTAGATTTATTCAGTTTTAGTCCAGTAACTTCTAACAACAATTCCGAGACCTATACTTAACATTTTTGAGCAAATCATACCTCTATTTCATGTAAAATTTTGTCCTCTACAACTTTGTAGAAGAACCCGTTTTCCAGAAATGACTCTAACATGCTCAAAAATGCAGTTTTCTACAGGACAGTTTACAAATCCGAATTTTCTTTATTCTTTCTACCCTTATCTTTTACTAACCTTTAATTAATCCAATTTCATGCTTAATATAAATACTAACATCAAATTAAAGGTAGTTGAGACTCTAATCTCAACTGTAATTTATTTTACTCACCTTGATAGATCGGTACTTTATTATTATTTCTTGGGCTTGACGGCTATTCCGAATCTACCTCGTGTACCATGATAATTAATAAAAACTAATCAATAAAACAGTATCGAATATATATAAAAATATTCATCAAACTCGATACCGAAACTTAAACTTACTAGAGATTTGAGCTTACCCCGTCATCGGTAGAAATTCGATATTACTATATCGAAAATATCGGACAACCAACCAACCACTGGACCATCTATATTTATTTTGTTCCTTGTTGTGTTTTGAATCAATTTCCCCCTCCCCTATTTATAGCAATCGGCAGCCCCCTTTAATCATTTTTTTATTATTTTCAATATGGTGGTGTATCCATTATCATTTAAAATATAGGTAAGTGGTAAATATTAGGCCTTTGTCTCCCACTTTTTTTTATAATAATAATAATAATAATAATAATAATAATAAACTATCATAAATTAACCCGAATAATATTTATTGGTTCAGATAAAATCGAATAAATTATTCAATCGATAAAAATATTCGGTCACCGGAATTTAATTCCGAATAGACCGGTTTTTGGGATGTGACAACTCTCCCCCCCTTAGAAAAGAATTCGTCCTCGAATTCTTACCTGTAGCTTCGGATTGTTCATCCGAGCACTCTTCGGGATTAGAATCTTCTAGAGATGAAGAATTCTCCTTTCCTAAAAAAAATTTCTGCGACATTATCCTTCATGTCGTCAAAAATTGCACTTAAAAATTCTTATGTCTTGATTTCTTTTCAGACTTATTAAATTTACTAACTTTCCGAGCTCTCTTCGCTACTTCTATAGCTTTGACTCTATTTACGAGATCTTGGAAATTTTTAATGTATAATGCTGTAAACATGGGTCGTAACTCATCGTTAAGCCCTACGATAAACATCTGACACTTATGTACTTATTATGGAACTCTTTCGAGAAAAATTCCCAACTCACGGTTTCCTCGGAGACGGTAAGGACAGTAGTCTCCCATCACTATAAGGCTTTAATGCAAGAGCGCATTCAAGCTTATGTTCATCCGAACATCATAATTACTTATCAAAAATCCTTAAAGTATTGTCTAACCAATACTCGGCTATTTCGGAATCATCTACGTTCCGACCAGTAAAGGTGTAAGCTCGGTATTGTGATAACTTATCGATTGGGGCTCGAAGAGGTTACGCAACAAGTGGCGTAGGTTGCATGACTTGACTAGCCTTTAACACATAAATTGCTGAAACATATCAGCCATGTTCTAATAACATTCTGCCTGAGCTGTAGGAGCTTCAGGCTCTACACTTCGAACAAGAGGGTTCTGAGAATTCGGAGGATTTCCTCCTTGCACCTACTCGCCATAAGTCGAGGAGATAGCAACAGACTCATTATTTTAAGTTTCGTTAGTTCGAGACACATATCTATATTATAAAAGAGATCGGATCAGTTGACAAGTCACAATACTTAACAGATTAACTCCTAGGTGGCAAAGTAACTTAACACCTAATACAAACATACTTAAGTTTAGTCCAGAACCGACTAAACTCTAGCTCTGATACCACTTCTGTAACACCCCCTTCCCGGCCTGGTAGAGAACCGGGTCGGAGAGCGCTACCGGAAAAGATGCGGAGATCGGAGACATAAATCTAAAGTTCAAAAATCATTTCGGCATATTTTATTAATCTCTTTTAAGACTTAACACTTAACTTATTAACAACTTATTTAAATTGGGGTCAATTTTAAACTTTTTCAAACTTAGGGACTAATTTGTAATTTTTACAAATTAGGGGTCCTTATCTGAAATTCGTGATATTATACTGAAATTAAACTTACTAGTTATTAGCCTGTAAAATCTCATTACTAACGGAAGTCATTTACCTATCTGATTTAGACTAGGTAATGTTCAGTGACTATTTTGTAAAGTATTCAAATCTATTTCTTTTTGAATTATCTTACTAAAATTCTTTACATATTTAAATGAGCCTAACAACTCACAAAAAATCTTATAATCCTTTAATCAATATTTTAGTATCAATTATGTCAATTTTATTACTAACTCAATAGTCTATATAGCTTTAACACCTTATACAAAACATAGGTAAAATTTCGCAATAGTAGGCCCACAAGATTAGTATAATTACTTTAACTACTTTGCCACCATACTAGGAGTTTATAAGGACAAAACACATTACTCTTTAATTGTAGTGACTTGCCAACCTTCCAACTAATCTCGATCTCGATCTGTTACTTTCCTTAACCTGAAATGTTATGCAATGAATGCATTAGACTTACATAGTCTAAGTGAGGTAGCCAATGACAATGAATGATCATATTATGTCATGTAAATGCTTCCAAAAATGAATGTCATGCTAATTATGCAATAACATGGCATACTTCATATTCATAACAAAAACATAATATCATATTATGAGCATAACATAGCATAACGTATCAAACACAATTTATATTGGTACCATTTTTCGATTTGTGCGTGTCATCCTTGCGCAGGGGCCATGCTAATCTTGTAACCATTTCAAGTAACCATTGATGCAACATAAACATCATACTTTTATATTCATTTATACAACAAGTATCAATCAAACATTATCATATACAACAACAAGCATCATTTAAAAGCATTAGCATATACAAGACAAGTAGGCATATCAATCTCATTTCATTGGTACTTATCATTTAAGTACTTATCCTTCAAGTCATGTAACTTTTAAATATTTTGCCTTGGATGATTAATGAACAAGGTAATCGAGTCTTCATGTAACATGTAACATTAGATACTCAAAGTATCCATTTCTCATTTCAACATATAACAGGGGATGCATAGGCATCAATGGTGACTTACCACCATTCAATTATCAAGGTGACTAACCACCTTATCAGGTTTATAGGTGACTAACCACCATCCTGTAACAAAGATCAGGGGAGCTCAACGACTCTAAGGCATGCCCTTCTACCTATAGACACTAATCATACCAAGGACTTTACTTATCTTTCTTTATTAACAAGATCATTCACTTGCCAATCATTCATAATTTTAAAGGTATTAAACCACTTCAATAGGCATACACATATAATCAATCAGGCATCATGGTAAATCTAAAATTCCAGCAAGCACATGAGATCATTTTCATTTTATAATCATCAACAATCAGTAGCAAAGCTTATCATTTAGTCTCATTTCACATAGCTCAAGCAATCAACACATCATAGCAACTAATCATTTTTATGCTAAGCATGCTTATCTAACAAGCAATACACATTTAGGTCAATATTCTTGCCTTTAACCCTTCTTCCTTATCATTTTAAATTTTACCAATCATTATTAAATTCATTACATGTTCCATGATTTTCAGATCATATCATATTAAATAACAAGATGAGCCGTAGCTCCATATCAGGTAGCATTTCATATTATTTTCACATACATGTAGCATATCATAGTCATATTCAAACATATTAAAGTAATGCAAGGCACTTACAAAATTTGCCATTCGAACATAGTTGCTCTACGTGAGCCCTTAACAAATGCAATTATAATCATAAATAATGCAACGGAACGGCACCGAGCCTATCCCTTGACACAACTACACTCACATATCATAACATAAATATCGGAATGACACCGTGTCACCCGAGACAAATGCATCTACACTCACATATCAGAACATAAAAACAATGATCGGAATGACACCGCGTCACCCGAGACAAATGCATCCACACTCACATATAAAAACAATGATCGGAATGACACCGCGTCACCCGAGACAAATGCATCCACACTCACCTCAATCCAAGCTTAGAGACATTTTCCTTATTCTCCAACTTTGTGGTTTCCTTCATTTCTACTCTTTTCTAACCAAACATTAAAGAAATATATCATTTAGTACATTAGGCAGCTTGCATTCTCCTCAAAGAAATATTTATATAAAATGTTCTATAATTCAAAATCTGATTTCGTTTGTTTTAAACGAAACTAGACTTAATAACCTTTTAAACCATATAAATTATAACTTTTAATTCTTCTTATACAATTTATAATGAATTTCTAAAGTCAATGTTGATGCAGATTTAGGGGTAAACTGTTACCCTGTTTTTATGACCTTTACTTACTCAAAAATTCATATCTTTTTACTCACAACTCCAAATAAGGAGTTCTTTACCATTCTAGAAAGCTTATAAACACACCTTTAAAATCATGTATGGTACATATTTTTAGCATGTACCTATCAATACAGTTTATTGTTTGAAAACCGGGCTTTCTCGTAGACCTATTCTGCCCACTGTTTTCAACTTGCCACTTTAGTGTACATTTAACCTATGTTTCACTACACCATTAATCTTGAGATTTTAACCACATTTACCTTCACATATTAACATTATTTCTATAATCCAGCAACCTCAAAAATAGGACATGTAAGTCCTCAATTTATCAATTTCTATAAAACAGTCCCCTTTAATTCTTTAATAATCCTATATGTGATCTAAATAGATTTAACCTATCAATTGAGACTTAATTCAAGCTTGGCCATTTAATTTCATTCATTTCATGACTCTCCTGTTTCAAGTATAAATTTGCAGAATTTTATTGGCATTATTTAAGCCCCTATAATTTTCGAATTTTACAATTTAGTATAGCAGATTCTAGATTTATTCAGTTTTAGTCCAGTAACTTCTAACAACAATTCCGAGACCTATACTTAACATTTTTGAGCAAATCATACCTCTATTTCATGTAAAATTTTGTCCTCTACAACTTTGTAGAAGAACCCGTTTTCCAGAAATGACTCTAACATGCTCAAAAATGCAGTTTTCTACAGGACAGTTTACAAATCCGAATTTTCTTTATTCTTTCTACCCTTATCTTTTACTAACCTTTAATTAATCCAATTTCATGCTTAATATAAATACTAACATCAAATTAAAGGTAGTTGAGACTCTAATCTCAACTGTAATTTATTTTACTCACCTTGATAGATCGGTACTTTATTATTATTTCTTGGGCTTGACGGCTGTTCCGAATCTACCTCGTGTACCATGATAATTAATAAAAACTAATCAATAAAACAGTATCGAATATATATAAAAATATTCATCAAACTCGATACCGAAACTTAAACTTACTAGAGATTTGAGCTTACCCCGTCATCGGTAGAAATTCGATATTACTATATCGAAAATATCGGACAACCAACCAACCACTGGACCATCTATATTTATTTTGTTCCTTGTTGTGTTTTGAATCAATTTCCCCCTCCCCTATTTATAGCAATCGGCAGCCCCCTTTAATCATTTTTTTATTATTTTCAATATGGTGGTGTATCCATTATCATTTAAAATATAGGTAAGTGGTAAATATTAGGCCTTTGTCTCCCACTTTTTTTTTATAATAATAATAATAATAATAATAATAATAATAATAAACTATCATAAATTAACCCGAATAATATTTATTGGTTCAGATAAAATCGAATAAATTATTCAATCGATAAAAATATTCGGTCACCGGAATTTAATTCCGAATAGACCGGTTTTTGGGATGTGACATCGAGAATTTGAATTACTCGTTCAGATTGACCATCGCTTTGTGGATGGAAAGCTGTGCTAAGATTCAGTCTGGTTCCGAGAGCTTTATGTAATGATTTCCAAAATCGAGCTGTGAATCGGGGATCTCGATCGGAGACTATTGAGATCGGAACTCCATGTAAACGAATTACTTCTCGGATGTATAATTCAGCTAAGGCTTCAAGACTGAGATTCATTCTCACCGGAATAAAGTGTGCTGACTTGGTGAAACGATCAACGATCACCCAGATAGCATCGTACTTTCTTGGCGAACAGGAAAGGCCGGTTACGAAATCCATTGTGATCTGTTCCCATTTCCATTGCGGAAATTTGAGAGGTTGGAGTAAACCAGTAGGGACTTGGTGCTCGGCTTTAACCCTTTGGCAGTTCAAACATTTTGCTACATAGTCATTGATAGCCGTTTTCATTCCTGGCCACCAATACAAGAGCTTGAGATCCTTGTACATCTTAACTGATCCAGGGTGAATCGAAAAAGAACTTTGGTGTGCTTCTTGTAGGATTTCATCTTGTAATTCTTTGTTATTAGGGACACATATACGATCTTTAAAGTATAGAAGACCGTTCGACTTAACAGAGAAGTCAGAATTAGACTCAAGCTTAGAATTGATTTTCTGAAGTTCCGGATCAATTTGTTGAAGTTCTTTGATCCTGGTGATCAGAGTAGATTGAACTTGAAGTTCATTCAGATAATTCCGAGCTTTGCATAGCCGGAAATGAGCGTTGATAGCCAAAGAAGAGAGGTTCGGTTTTCGACTCAGAGCGTCGGCAACAACATTGGCTTTTCCAGGATGATAATCGATAGTCAGATCGTAGTCTTTGAGCAACTCTAACCATCTTCTTTGTCTAAGGTTCAGATCTTTTTGAGTGAGTAAATACTTCAGGCTTTTGTGATCAGTGAACAACTTGCATCTTTCACCGTACAAGTAGTGTCGCCAAATTTTGAGTGCGAACACAATGGCTGCAAGCTCGAGATCGTGAGTAGGATAATTCAATTCGTGTTGCTTCAGTTGCCGGGAGGCGTATGCAATCACATTGCCTTCTTGCATCAGAACACAACCTAGGCCCGAGTGTGATGCATCGCTGTATACTATGAATTCTTTACCCGATTCGGGTTGAATAAGGACTGGGGCATGTGTTAGAGCTTGTTTGAGTTGGTCGAAGCTTCGTTGCTGCTTTTCCGACCACTCAGAGATTACATCCTTTCGAAGGAGTTTAGTTAATGGTGCGGCAATCACCGAGAATCCCTTCACAAATCTTCGGTAATAGCCAGCTAATCCGAGGAAACTTCGGACTTCGCTCACATTTCTCGGAGGTCTCCAATCAAGAATAGCTTGAATTTTCTTGGAATCAACTTTAATTCCTTCGGCAGAAATGATGTGTCCGAGGAATGAAACTTCGGATAACCAAAACTCACACTTAGTGAATTTGGCAAACAATTGGTGATCTCGGAGCGTCTGAAGTACAATCCGAAGATGATCAGCATGTTCTTCCTTGTTCCGGGAGTAAACAAGGATATCGTCGATAAATACGACAACGAACTTGTCAAGATAGGGCTTGAATACTCGATTCATCAGATCCATGAATGCAGCAGGGGCATTTGTTAGACCGAACGGCATTACTAAGAATTCGTAATGCCCATATCGAGTTCGAAAAGCTGTTTTGGGTACATCTTCTTCTCTTACCCTCATTTGATAGTAACCAGACCGAAGATCAATCTTAGAGAACACGGCTGCGTGTTTGAGTTGATCGAACAAATCTTCGATTCTCGATAGCGGATACTTATTCTTGATGGTTACTTTATTAAGTTGCCGGTAATCGATACAAAGCCGCATCGTACCATCCTTCTTTTTCACGAATAGGACAGGAGCACCCCAGGGAGATATGCTAGGTCGGATGAATCCTTTATCCTCGAGTTCTTGAATTTGCTTCTTTAGTTCTTTGAGTTCAACAGGTGCCATCCGATAAGGTGTAATGGACACCGGATTAGTTCCGGGTTGAACTTCGATTTTGAATTCAACTTCCCGAGTTGGAGGAAGACCAGGGAGTTCCTCAGGAAAAACATCGGAAAATTCAGATACGACAGGCATTTCAGGTAAACTGAAATCAAGCTTGTCTTGCAATGCCATAGCGGCAAAAATAGAGGTCGGTTTCTTGTCTATCAATAGGATGGATTTTTTTTCCTAAACCCCGTAAATATAACCTACGGTTTTGACAGTCTATCCAGGCTTCATGTTTTCCCAACCAATCTAGTCCTAAAACTAGATCAAATTCACATTTGGGTAAAACATATAGATTACAAGGAAAGGGTATATTTTGAATTGTTATCTGACAATCTTTACATATCAAATTTATTGGCATACTACCTCCTATAGGGTTCGAAACAATTAGCCCAGTTTGTACAGTTTCAGGTTTCAATTTAAGTTCATCTAACAAGTATGAGCATATAAATGAATGGGTTGATCCCGAATCTATCAATGCGTAAACAGGTTTAAGGTTAAGTTCAACCGTACCCGCAATGACATCAGGAGACTCTTCTTCTTCCTTGCCACGAATGTGATAGACACGAGCTGGGACTCGGGACTCCTGATAAGTGGTGGCTTTTGACTGGGCAGCCTTGCCTTTCCCGGGATTGTTCGACTGAACTTGTCTCGGATGTTTGTCTCGGCTAGATGGTACAGAACTTTGGTTAGCCGGTCGAACAAAAGATTGATCATTTCGTTTTAGACAGTCTCGGATGTAATGATCGTCAGCGCCACAAGCATAATAGAGGTTCGCTTGGGTTCGGCATTGGCCAAAGTGATTCTTCTGACAGAATTTGCAAACAGGAGGTCTGTCGACATTTCCAGTACTGTTGATGGAAACAACCGGAGTAGCCATCTTGTTGGAGTGTTGGGGTTGGAAATTATTCCGAGTAAATGGTATATAGGTGGAGGATGATTCCTTCTGATGTTTCGGCTTCTTAGACCACTGAGACTTGTCGTCACTCTTCCGCTTCTTATCAGTTCGGAATCCACTCTTTCGTTTCTCGGCATTCTGCATCTTAGATTCAGTGGCGATGACCCGATTCACAAGGATTTGAAAATCCGTAATGTCAAGTGCTGTGAACATCAGACTCAATTCATCACTTAGCCCGTCGATGAACATTCTGCATTTATCTTTCTCGGTCTTGATGTACTCCGAGCCATACTTGCAGTATTTGCAGAAATCGGCAACATATTGTTCAATCGGCCGATTGGCCTATTTCAGATGTAAGAATTTCTTCCTCCGATTAGCAAGGTATTGTTCGTTAATATATTTCTTTTTGAATTCATCAACGAAGAATTTCCATGTAACTGACTCGGCAGGGGCAGTTAGAGTCGTGGTTTCCCACCAACTTAGAGCTTCATCGGCTAGAAGTGCAATCGCACATTCAAGTTTATGTTCATCCGAACATTGGAGTTGGCGAGTTAAGATTTGAGTGGTTCTTTCTAGCCAATTCTAAGCTTCTTCCGGCTTTTCCTCGTTTTCACCGGTGAATGTAGTTGCTCGATGTTGCGCGAGCTTGTCGATAGGAGCTCGACTCGGGGCAGCAACCACCGGGGTCGGTTGTTCTCGTCGGATGTTCATTACTAATTGATCGAACATCTCTTTCATACTTAGGAGACATTCCCGCTGAGCACTTTGAACAGTTGGAATTGTCGGAGTTGTTTGATTAGGTTCAGGGGGCAGAGTCGGTTCTCGCGGTTCCGATCTTCTCGGAGGGTCCGCTTGCTCGAGAGGATTAGATTGTCCCGGAGCGTTGGTTTTCATCCTAACGCTACCATCCTCGTTAGATGATTCCCGAGGACTTTCATTATCACGAGCCAAAAGTGATTCGGACATTCTAATAAGACTTCAGAAAAGATCGAAGTTAGAGAGCGTAATCGCAAGCAGTTCGATATAAAACTCCTAGGTGGCATAGTTTAACCTATATGATGCAATAGACCCGATTTAGTCCGAGAATCGACTAAACTGAAGCTCTGATACCAATTTATGTAACACCCCTCGCCCGGTTACGAGCGAGCGATGTTACTATTCGGATAATAGACAGATTCAATTCATGTCAAGCTTGATTAACTTCAAACATAATTTATTTATATCATCATATTCATATTTACATAAACATTTATTAAGTCATTACGTAATATAACATGTCAAACCACACTTAAGAATTACATGATTCATAATGCATGACAAACTAATTTAGACTATGCCACCAACTAGGAGTCTAAGCAAGATTATATCATACTTGTTCTTGGCTTGCGAAGCTCTCGAATCAAAACGGATGACTTTCTGATATCAATGAACCTGTTGTTTTGGAAGAAGGAAACAAAGAGAGTGATAAGTACACATAATGTACTTAGTGAGGCAGCCCTAACTTTACTAGTTTCAATCTGTTAAAGTCTTATTCAATCTTTGAGGTTACTTAGCTAGGCTTAGCACACATTGAAATACCTAGCTAGTTCCATCAAAAACCAAGTTAACTTAGCTAGTCTCATGTACTAACCAATAGGGCAGCAAACTTTTACAATTCAAGCTAACATGGACAACAAACAACATGTAATCTCATTGTCATCTTGGAAGCAACATTTCATAGTTTCACATCACAACATAGTTCATTTCGAATCTCAACCAAGTACACATATTCATTTCATATCATAAGGGCTAATACCCAACTTGTTCATTTAAACATATATCATTGTTCTAATAAATGTTTTACCTTGGATGATTAATGAAATAGGTAATCAAGTCTTCATGTAACATGTAACATTAGATACTCAAAGTATCCATTTCTCATTTCAACATATAACAGGGGATGCATAGGCATCAATGGTGACTTACCACCATTCAATTATCAAGGTGACTAACCACCTTATCAGGTTTATAGGTGACTAACCACCATCCTGTAACAAAGATCAGGGGAGCTCAACGACTCTAAGGCATGCCCTTCTACCTATAGACACTAATCATACCAAGGACTTTACTTATCTTTCTTTATTAACAAGATCATTCTCTTGTCAATCATTCATAATTTCAAAGGCATTTAACCATTTCAATAGGCATATACATATAATCAATCAAGCATCATGGTAATATAAAATTCCAGCAAGTACATGATATCATTTTCATTTTATGATCATCAAAAATCAGTAGCAAAGCTTATCATTTAGTCACATTTCACATAGCTCAAGTAATCAACACATCATAGCAACTAATCATATTTATGCTAAGCATGCTTATCTAACAAGCAATATACACTTAGATCAATATTTTTGCCTTTAATCCTTCTTCCTTATCATTTTAAATTTTACCAATCATTATTAAATTCATTTCATGCTTTCTTCATGTTATCTAAAAAAAAATAACAAGGTTAGGATACTAATCCCAACACTTTAAACAAAACTACACTCACAATACTCCAAGCTAGTTTGTCTCCTTAATGATGATGCCTCTCCCTTTCTTCTTGGTTTGATCACCCCTTGATTCCTCTAATATCTCTTCACCAATATGCTCTTGAATCATAAAATATCATATACAATACCCATTAGTAATTAATTCAAACATATAAATTCATTTACTTAAACATAATCACTTAGAAAAGTGAATCTGCCCCCTAAACTGGCAGTTTGAGTAACCTCTACTAAAATGGTCATATCTTTTTACTCACAACTCCAAATAAGGAGTTCTTTACCATTCTGGAAAGCTTATAAACACACCTTTACAACCATGTATGGAACATAATTTTATCATTTCTCTATCAATACAGTTTATTACTTGAACATAGGGTATCTTTAGAAAACTAATCTGCCTATTTGTGACTTTAGTGTATTTATAACCTATGTTTCACTACACCATAAATCTTGAGATTTTAACCATATTTACCTTCACATATTAACATGATAATTATGTTCCAGAAACCATGAAAACAGAGCATATAAGTCCTCAACTTATCAATTCTTACAAACTAGTCCATTTTGATATTCTATGTGTTCTAATGATATTTAAACTATCAATTGATATATAATTCAAACTAAATTATTTATTTTTCAATCCTACAATACCTCCCCTGTTTCTGATAAATTTTCCAGAATTTATTGGTATCAATTAAACCCCTAAACATTTCGAATTTTACAATTTAGTCCAGCAGATTCCAAAACCATTCAGTTTCAGTCCCGTCAACTTCTAACAACAATTCCGAGACCTATACTTAACATTTTTGAGCAAATAATACCTCTATTTCATGTAAAATTTTGTCCTCTACAACTTTGTAGAAGAACACTTTTTCCAGAAATGACTCTATCATGCTCAAAACTTCAGTTTTCTACAGGACAGTTTATAAATCCGAATTTCTTTATTCTTTCTACCCTTATCTTTTACCAACCTTTAATTAATCCAATTTCGTGCTTAATAAATATACTAACATTAATTTAAAGATAGTTGAGACTCTAATCTCAACTCTAATTTATTTCACTCACCTTGATAGATCGGTAATTTATTTTTATCTCTTGAGCTTGATGGTTGTTCTGAATCGACTTCGTGTACTATGATAAAAATTAATTAAAATCGGTAAGACAGTATCGAATAAATATAAAAATATTAAATAGATTTGATACCGAAACTTAGACTAATTAGAGATTTGATCTTACCCCGACGTTGGCAGAAATTCGATATTACTATATCGAAAATATCGGACCACCAATCTAATACTGAACAACCTAATCCAAACCGATTGTTTGTTTCTCTATTTGTTGTGCATTTCTAACTATCCTCCCTCCCCCTATTTATACACATTTGCGTCAGGCATCTCCCCCCCACCCCTTATTTTTTTATTTCATTTATTAGCTAGCCACCTTTCATTCCACCAAACCTTATCCCATCTTTCACGTGGCATTTGCCCCTAAATTGGACAACATTTATGGCAATTTACCACTTTAATTTGCTTTGCTTTTGTGCTGGCCCTTTTTTTTTTAATAATAATAATAATAATAAACTATTATAAATTACCCCAAATAATATTTATTGGTTCAGCTAAGATCGAATAAATTATTCAATTGATAAAAATATTCGATCACCGGAACTTAATTCCGACTAGACCGGTTTTTGGGATGTGACAGTCTATATAGTTTCACTCTTACTCCATCTACATATGCTCATGATTCTGTTTGCAATATTGTTTCTGCTCAACATATTCCTGCTAATAATCATGTTGTTCAATCTGCTTATTGGTTGTGGCATCAAAGGTTGGGGCTTCCTGCTCAGCATATTGTTAGTAGTGCTTTAAATAAGGCTTTTACTGTTGATAAAAGTATGCTTTGTCATGCATGTTAGTTAGGAAAAAGTACTAGACTTCCTTTTACTTTGTCTGATACTGTTTACACTAGGCCTTTTGAACTGGTTGAGGCAAATGTTTGGGGGCCCTCACCTGTGAAATCTGTAGGGTATCAGTATTATGTTTCCTTTGTTGACATGTATACACGTAATTGCTGGTTGTTTCTGTTGAAGCATAAGTCTGAGGTTCGAACTGCTTTTAATTTGTTTGTTGCTATAGTTGAAAATCAATTTTCTGCAAAAATCTTAGCTCTTCAAACTGATGGCGGGGGTGAATTTGTGGCTTTGACTAGTGAGTTAGCTAAAAAAGGTATTCAGCACCGTTTTACCTGCCCTTATACCTCATCTCAAAATGGTACCGTGGAAAGGAAACATAGGCATATCATAGACATGACTCTCACTTTGTTAGCCACTGCTTCTGTACCTTTTCAGTACTGGTCATTTGCTGTGTTGAGTGATGTGTATCTCATCGATAGATTACCCACAGATAGCTTAGGGGGTCTATCACCTCATGAAAAATTATATGGGAAGAAACCTGATTATCAGTTTCTTAGGGTCTTTGGTTCCCAATGTTTTTCATGTCTCAGGGACTACAATAAACATAAATTTGATTATCGTTCTAAACCTTGTGTCTTCTTGGGTTATTCTCCCAAACATCGAGGTTATCAATGTATGGACCCCACTGGTCGTATCTATGTCTCAAGACATGTCAAATTTAATGAGCAAGTCTTTCCTTTTGCTCATAGTTCAATTCATACTAGTTCAGCTGCACCTGGTTCTTCTGCTTTTAACTTTCAACCCCCAGCTCCTCTCAATGTTCCAACTTCATGTCACTCCAAACAACCTGAAGTGGTCCCTACTGAACCATCAGAATCAACTAGTGTTCAGCATTATACACCCTGTTGTCCTGATAATCAAACTCAGCCCATTCCTTCTGCTTCCCCTTCTCTGCATACATCTATTGTTGCTAACAACAATCAAGGTGAGCAGGAGCATGTTGTTGGTTCTCCAGGACCTTTGGAGTCAGCAGCAGAGGCAGATATGTATTCTTCAGCTCCTCATATTGTTGTGAGGTCTACTGAAGCTGGTAGTGGAAATGAAGATGATGTTGCACCTCCTAATGTTGTTCTGCAACAAGATGATGAACCTGATGATTTAAGAGATGTTGCTATGAGGTATACTGCAGCTGGTAATGAAATTGGAGATGCTGCAGTATCTCAGAATGTTGTTTTTCCACAAGATGATAGTTCTGATGATTTAGGAGATGTTGCTATGAGGTATACTGCAGCTGGTAATGGAATTGGAGATGCTGCAGTACCTCAGAATGTTTCTTTTCCACAAGATGATAGTTCTGATAATTTAGGAGATGTTGCTATGAGGTCTGCTGTAGCTGGTAATGGAAATGGAGATGCTGCAGTACCTCAGAATTTTGAGTTGCAACAAGATGTTGGTTCTGATGCTTTAGGAGATGTTGCTATGAGGTCTACTGTAGCTGGTAATAGAAATGGAGATGTTGCAGTACCTCAGAATTTTGAGTTTCAACAAGATGCTGGTTTTGATGATGGTTCTGATGGATCTACTGCTATGGAAGATGTGTCTACTGCTATGGAATATGTGTCTGCTATGGGAGATGTATCTGCTGGTTTTGATCTCTCAGTCTCTTCACGTGCTGTTGCTACTAAGTATACAGCTCATCCCTTGGCTACTAGTTCTTATTGTGAACCTGCTACTACTAATACTCATCATATGACTACCCGCAGCAAGGCTGGCATCTTTAAACCCAAAGTGTACACCACTGAACTTCATTTTACACCTACTACAGTTCATCAAGCTCTTGCTCATCCCAAATGAAGAGAGGTTGTTCATTCAGAATATAATGCTCTGCTGGAAAATCAAACTTGGGATCTGGTACCCTTACCATCTGGTCGAAAACCAATTGGTTCTAAGTGGCTCTTCAAAATCAAACTTAACTCCGATGGTACTGTCAGTAGATATAAAGCTCGTCTAGTGGCAAAAGGTTACTCACAAATCCCAAGATATGACTTTGGAGAAACATTTAGTCCTGTTGTTAAGTTCTTCACAGTCAATATCCTTTTATCTTTGGATGTCTCAAATTGTTGGCATGTGCATCAAGTTGATGTCAACAATGCCTTCTTGAAGGGAGATCTTATGAAATATGTGTACATGACTCAACCAGATGGATTTGTTCATAATGGTGCTGGTGGTAGTCCTTTAGTATGTAAGCTCAAGAAAGCCTTGTATGGTCTTAGGCAGGCTCCTAGGAACTGGTTCAACAAACTTAGAGATTTTTTGTGTGGTCTTGGTTTTTACTGCTCTAGTGCTGATAATTCTCTGTTTATTAAATGTGATCCTTCTGCTGTGACATATATAGTAGTGTATGTTGACGATATCCTCATTACGGGTGTCTCAGAGGTGTACATTCGACATATTATACAAGAACTTGATACAAAATTTTCTCTTAAAGATCTTGGTTTCATTCAGTATTTTTTGGGTATTGAAGCTATTCATTGTGGAAGTGGGATCTTTCTCAGTCAGAAGAAGTTTATTGAAGAGCTCTTGTGTAAAAAAAATATGTTCAATACTAGGATGGTTGATACACCTATGGTTCCCTTGCCTAAACTAAGTAAAGATGGGGGTGTCTTGTTTGAGGATCCGCAATTGTACAGAAGCACTATAGGAGCCTTGCTTTATATTTGTCATACACGGCCTGATGTGTCCTTTGCTGTGAACAAAGTCTCACAGTATATGCAACGACCAACTGATTCTCATTGGGCAGCTGTGAAGCGCATTCTTCGTTATCTAAAAGGTACAATCGATTATGGAGTATGGTTTTCTCCACAGCTTCGACCTCAGCTACTTCAAGTGTTCACTGATTCTGACTGGGCTGGGGATGTTGATGACCGACGGTCCATCTCGGGACATTGTGTTTGTCTTGGTTCTCATATCATCTGCTGGAGCTCAAGAAAGCAACGATCTGTCTCACGCTCGACTGCTGAAGCTGAATATCGTAGTCTTGCGGATGCTACAAGTGAACTTCTATGGGTTCAAGCTGTGCTGACTAACATGGGTGTTGAGCTTCCAAATATTTCTAAAGTGTGGTGTGACAACACTAGTACCGTAGCCATGGCAGCTAACCCGGTTTTGCATGCTAAAACCAAGCATGTAGAACTTGATTTACATTTTGTTCGTGAGAAAGTCCTTCGTCGACAGCTTGAGGTTAATTATATTCCAGCTCACAGTCAAGTTGCTGATATTTTAACCAAACCATTGCCTGTGACTCGGTTTCATGATCTACGTGGGCTGCTTCATGTCTGGGATGTTCATCATATTCAAGGAAGGTCAGAAAAGTCGGAAAGTGGGGTGAATGTTAAGTAATGAGAGGTTCTTGATGGGCTTCAGCCGGCCTGATCTGTTTGTAACTACTCCAACAAATATAACAATATAACAATGCCCTAACTGACTATTATAACCAACTACTATTTAGTTGTTGGTTTATCAATTGGGCTATATAAACCCAGAATGGGTACTGGCCCAAACGAATCTTTGGCCTACATTGTTAATCCATCTTCTCTTTTTATTCTGTTTGGCTCGTGTTTTAGAGAGAGAGCCTAGGTCATTGTTAAATATGAAGGGTGACTCAAATGTAACTCTATCCATAATTGAGTGGTCCAAATGTAACTTTTAATAATTGGGTGACCCGAATGTAACCTTACCCATAATTGAGTGACTCAAATATAACTATTAATAATTTTGTGACCCAAATATAATCTTACCCATAATGAGCGACCTACGTTGTAGTTTACCCAAAATAATTTGAAATGAAAAACTTGAAAATATCTAAACATGTAATGATTAACTTTGAAAATAAAAAATTAAATAAGGATGATCCAAATTTAAAATAACTGAAATGTGAAAGGATGTGTCTATCACGTGCGACGAACACCGCTGAATGCCACTAATGTTGAACACCGCTGAACAACATTAAATTTTTTAAAAAAGATTAGAAATTCTATGGACTAAAATTATAATTAAAATTATTTAAAAATAGAAATTATATTTGATAATTTTTATTTCTTTATAATATTAAAAATTAATATGTTAAAATCAAATATACCCAAATTTCTTATCATAAACTCTAACCCTAAAAAACCCAACCCTTTACATTTCCGCTTCCAGCGTCGCCTCCCTCGCCACCACTTCCACCGGTGTCGTTACCAGTGTCCATCGTTCTACCCTCGACACACTTTATATCCATGACGAGATATGATTTCACTTTTAAGATTGGGGTAACATCCGCAATCTAATAATGGAATGATAAATTCAAAATGAACTGTTTAGTTTTCGACTAATGGTGCTTGAAAGAGTTTGAAGTAATTCGGTGAACACATGCGAGACAGCTCCACTTGAGAGAAAAATGGATCCATTACTACTTACATATTGGTCATATTTTGTAAAGAGAGGTTTGAGCAAAAATTAGAGGTTTGAGACATAATTAGAGGTTTGACCAGTCAAATCCGCTAATATTGTTGTTTGATAAATAGCGGATTGGGGTGAAACCGCTAATTTTGAAAAAACTCATAATAGGAGCTTTTTGAGATTAGAGGTTTGATATTAGAGTTGTAAATACTCTTTTATCCTTACTAGTTACCAAAAATCTCAAAATAATCTAAATTAAATATTTTCTCACCCTATTTATAAGCTAATCATATTTACTTTTTTTCTTTTTATTATCATATATTTATATGTGTATTTAAATTTATTAATTAATTAAATTATATTAAAATAATTATATAAATAATAAATTAATATATAAATTATTTGAATATGTTTAGAAAAGTTATATTAAAAATAATTTTATAGATCTAATTAATAATAATTAGATACAAAATATTGATAACTAATAAACTATTCAAACAAGTATTGAATATAAACATGTCCTTATATGCCATTTTATTTGTTTAAATAATCTAACATCTATCAGCTATCGGTTAATTTTACCAAACACTTTTATACAATCAGTTAATATAATCCGCTAGTCAAATCAGCTAATGCAATCGGCTATCAGCTATCAGCTAATACAATCCGTTATCCGCTATCCGCTAATTGTCAAACATGGCCATTGTAAGGTTGACAAAAGTAAGGGTTGGGTTTATTAGGGTTAGAGTTTATGGTAATAAGAAATTTAGGTATATTTGATTCTAACCTATTAATTTTTAATACTATAAAGAAATATAATTTTTTTTATTAAATTTAATTTCTATTTTTTAAAATAAATTTAATTATAATTTTTAGTCATTGAAATTTCTAATATTTTTTTTAAAAATTTAATGATGTTCAGCGGTGTTTATCGTTAGTGGTGTTCGACGCCCGCTATAAAATTTTCCAATGTGAAATTATTTAAACAAAAATAACTTAAAGATTTACAACTTAAATTAATTTAATACAGATAAACCCGACACAAAATCAATCCGACGTAATAGATGAGATGAAAAGTAAAACTGTGATTGATGGATGAGGCTTCACCATTATCTTCTCCATTGTCCTTGTCATTATAAAAGTTGTGTAGGAAATACAGTGAAGTTGACGATGTTAACCCAGTTGCAAAACTTGGTAATAAAGTTTGAGGATGTTAACTTAATATTTTCAAATATAGGTTTAAATTAAAATTTTAAAGGGTTTAATTTATATTTTTTTTAAAAATTGAGATCTAATTAACTTTTTTAAAATTTTAAAAAAATTATTAAGAACTTTTAGAATATGCTGGTGTGATGCAAGGGTAGCATCTGTTCAATTTTCTTTTAGCCTTTTTTCAACGAAGGCACACACAGCATGCAATACTGGTGATCAATCACGGGTCCCAAGGGATGATAAACATCAACCTTTGCCACCAGGACACAAGGGATGAGCAATTATTGAGAACTTTTAAAATTTATGGAAAAAAGTTAATTAAGGGAGTTTGAAATTTTTTGAAACTTAATCTAAATTTTGAAAATTTTTATTGAGGTGAAATTAAATTTTTAAAAAAACTCTAAAAAGTTAAATTATAATTTATCATATGGGGGCGTGGCCCCACCGGTCCTATTGTGTTCAAACTCTGCGTTAACCAGAGTCTTTATTTGAATGAATGAATCAATCATGCAGTGGGATAATGATGATGAAACGAAAAGGAGGTGAGAAATTATGTTCAAAAAAAGAAAAGAAAAGAAAAGGAGCTGAGAAAGCCTTTGGTTATTTGGTGGATGCAATGATTAACAAAGGGGCACCGTTGATACGCCGTTTGTTTCTCACCAAGAATTGGTGTGGCGCTAGATCTCCGTCCCGTTTACGTCGGTGCAACCAACCACCACTTCGAGAAAATCGATAATTATTGCTTACAGCTTACCGCATTTCTTGGATCACGTGACATACATTTTGGATCCTCATTTTCAATTAGGGTTTGTTTTCCCCTCTCAACCCTATGAGTTTTGCCCGATTGATTTGTCTAATTTGTTACTAGTCAGTTTCGATTGACAAGGTTATTGGAATGTTGAGCTAAACTTCAATTGACAATATACATTTATAAATTATTGTCACTTCAATAGTTATTATTAAACTAAAAATTAATAGGCTTGTAAATGAACCGAACGAACACGAATGGAGATATGTTCATGTTCGTTCGTTTAATATTAATTGAACAAATGAACGAACACGAATAACTAATCGAACATAATTTTTTGTTCATGTACGTTTGTTAAGGAATGTACATGGACGAATTTACATGGGGGTGGGAGGGGCAATCTCCCCCCAACCCTCGAAGAAATTTTTTTCACCTTTGTCCTCTTATTTAAATTTCTTTAAAAATTGGTTTATTTATGAATTTGCCCCCACTTTCAAACATTTATAATTTGCCCCCAACCCCAAATCCTGGCTCCGTCCTTGGGAATGTAGCTTATTCGTGTTCGTTCATGTTGGTTCGTTAAAATGATAAACGAACGTAAACGAACACAAACATAAATAAAAAAGAGGAATAAATTTATTTTTTTAAAATATAATACTTTTAAACAATAAATGTAAATGTAAATGAATATATGTGAATAAATTTAAACGAACATAAATGAACAGATTATCGAACGTTCACGAACGTAAATGAATGAACAAGTCATTTGTTCGTGTTCATTCATTTAATTAAACAAACAATAAATCTTGTTCATGTTTATTCATTTAACAAATAAACGAACTTTCGACCGAACGATTTGCTGAACGTTTGGATCGTTTACCACCTAAAAGTTAATACATATTTTTCTCCTAGCCTTGACCATAGATATTTAGTTGGCATCTCTGAACTCGTTTTGGACCTATTTGGCTCTCGAGTTTGGCCTTATGTATCTATTCGGAACACGAACATAGAAAAATCTATCTCCATTAAAAAATTATGAATGTTTCTATTAAGGAACATGAACATAGAAAAATTTATAAAACATACATCATTTTACTATTTATCACATTATCAAAAAAAAAAAAAGAAAAGTTATTCATTCGCATCAACTCTATTATTGAGTTAAAATTGAGTCGATGTTCAATTTAGATCCAGGGGCGGGACTAAGCAAGGATTTATGGGCCACGACCCTCTCTAAATTTTGGAAAATTAGATTTTAACCCTTTAAAATTTTAAAATATCTAATTTGCCCCCACGAATTTTTTAGAAATGATATTAGGTTTTTAACTTTTTGATTAAATTTTTCTCATAATTTTTAAAAATTCTCATTATACCTCTCGAAACTTACAATATTTTAGCTATGCCCCAATTTTTTCCCCTAAAAATTAACAAATTAGAAATCTTAATTATTTCCAACTGGTGATAATTGAAATTTATTGAAAATTTTGGAAATTGTTACCAACGGGTGGTAAATAATAATGAAAAGTTATTGTAAATCTTTGTTTCCAAAGATTGTTTTCAACGGGTATATAATAATAATTAAGTCTATTTATTTTCAATTCCAACGAGTATTATATATTTACATTATATATACTTAAGCTGTGCTTTTGAGGATTACCCTACTACTCTCTTTCAAAATTGTTAAGAGTTAAAAAAAATACAAATATGCAATTTTATATTTCTTTGTTCGATTCTTTGTTCATTAGCAATTGTTTCAGATATCTTCAATCTCTCTTATTACGGGGAACACCATAATCTTACGGTAATTTTTTTCTCCAAATCTATTATAATTTATGCTTTGTAATTTTGAATTAATTTATATTTTTTTTTGTAGGTTGATTTGTCCATCCATCTAATTCGATCGTGGTGACGTGGTTTCAATTCTCCAATAATCTGTTGATACTTTTTTACGGCAATTCGGGTGCTATTTAATCTCTCTATCTCTTTTCATATAGTTATTTAGTTAGATTAAAATTTTACTTGGTGCAAATATGATTCTAAAATATCCACCTAGATGTGAAAAACGTAAAAAAATATAAAAAAACAGAACAATTGATTCATTCTCAAAAGAGTGCTCTAGATAATTTTTTTAAAAGAATCTCAAGTAGGTGAAATGTCGGCTAATGTAGAAGAGGTTGATGTAAATAACATTGAAGATGAAAATATTGAAATTGAACAAGTAAAATTTTTAAAAGTTTATTAGTGATTTTTTATTTTTCAATAGAGTAATTAAGCAAATTTTTGCATTAAAGTATTTTAAAAAAATTTTATAGCTTAAAAATCAAGGGTCCTATTTTAATAATTTGTACAGGCCCTCAAAATTATTGAACCTCCCCAGTATAAAGTAAAAGTCACTTTAAGTAGGGGTGGGAATTGTCGGGTACCCGGGTTTCGGGTACCCGGTTTTTCGGGTATCCGGTTCATCCGGGTACCTCAAATAAAGGCCCGTGTCCCGGCCCGCCTTTTCCGGGTACCCGAGATTCGGGTACCCGACACACCCGGGTACCCGTCTAATCGGGTACCGGGTACCCGCCAGTTTTTTTTTTAATTCGAATGATTTAAATATACCTAAAAAAAAGAAAAATTTGAATTATATAATCCAACATAAAGTTTAATATTCGAAATATCAAACCCAAATAACATTAGAGTCAATAATTACAATTTATATTCCAACATAAAATTAAATATATTGTATATACATATACTGTAATATATATAATATTCGAATTATATATATATGGAGTGCGGTGAAATTGAGAGAGAAGACTAGTACGAATTGTGAAGGGAGAACATTTGAGGGATCGAGATTTAAAAATTAGGTTGTTTGATTTGAAAATATAGTGAATATAAGGATATTTTGTAATTTGCGTTGTTTCTTTAGATTATAGGATTGGCCTGCAATGGAGACATGAGATTAGATGTAAAAAGAGATTCTATTGCATAAAAGAGTTATTGCAATGGGTTAACTCATGAAAATAAAGATTGATAAAATAATTTCTACCGATAATTTGATACATCCGGAACGCGAGGAGATCACTAACCTTGGCCGACTGTCGAAGACGAGGAGCGCAGGTCGACGGCTGAAGGCGAAACGCGACGGTCGACGGCGAGGACCGACCAGGAGCGACACGGCAAGAGGGGCAGGAACGGCTAGGGCACAGGATTGGGGATTTTTTTTAATTCACGATGGAGTCTGTCTTTTTTGTTCAAAACACGATGGAGTCTGTCATTGGGGATATATCTGACTTATTTAAACAATAGCGGCGTTTGGCGTAAAAACGCCACTAAAAGTTAACTTTTGGCGGCGTTTAGCGTAACTAACGCCACGAAATGTTAACCTTTGCCGGCGTTTGGCTTTAAAACGCCACTAAATTTTAACCTATGGGGGCGTTTGGCGTTTAAAACGCCACTACAATCTAAGCTATGGCGGCGTTTGACGTGCAAACGCCACTATATGTCAACCTATCGCGGCGTTTGTAATGCAAACGCCACCAATGTCCACATTTTGTGGCGTTCGTATCGTAAACGCCGTTATAAGTGAAAATTTAGCGGCGTTTGTTTCAAAAACGCCACGAATAGTACCGCCGTAGAACAAGTCTGCTGTAGTGGTCACTCCATTTATGCATCAATAATAATTCATAAAAAAATTGACACACGGGAACATTCGGGCCATTAATGTACGTAGGAGGGAGACTATTGTGGGATTAGGCAAATATATATAACCAAATCTGAAGTTATTTGCCCAATTCAAATAGCGTACAATCAAAATGAAATAAATTGTCTGATAATTTAGTTTGTTCACCATTTTTTTGTCCTCGTATAACTAGTATATTAATTTTTATGGAAGAATTTATTTTTTGTTGTACCTTTGTATGAAATTTTTAGCAGACTAGTCTTTTTATTATTTCTATTTTTAATGCATTGTATTTGTAATATTTTTATAGTATTTAATAAAATATAGATATCATTGTTCAAAAAAATGGACAATATGTTTGATCTATCAAACATGGAAGTCAAGAAGGAACCCCGCAAATCGGGTAATTACTTAATTCACATCTTAGTAACTAATTTTTGTACTAAACAGTTAAATTTTAAGCCTCCATTCGAAACCTTAATTTGATATACTCAAATTTAAATTCAATACAACTCAATTTGGTCATAAAAATTGAACAAATCAAATTCATTAGGTTTAAATACGAACCGACCCAAATCAACACAATTCAAATCCAAATTTACTCAAAATAATTCAAATCCGAAACCAAGAGAACCCCATCAGTCAACTTTGAGAGAGGCGTTTCAGTTCTACGGTGCAATCCTAGATGTGTATATCGCTTATTGGAATCCAAAAAGGAAAAGGAAACCAACTACTTTCGCTTTCGTGAGATTTAGGAACATGTTAGAAGCCAAAAAGTTATTGTTTCAGGCGACGGGAGAATGACGGACGGGTTTAAAATCAGAGTGTTCCTTGAAAATAGCTATTTAAGAAAGAAACCTAATACTACGAAATCTTCCATGAACCCTATTAAAGCCGGGTCTGCATTAAGAGATTCAAGAACGTGGTAAGTGAAGTGAAGAAGCCAGCTACAAAGTCTCCAGACCAACCAGACATGGTGAAAGTGGGGAACATTAGAGTTGGTGTAGCATCAACAAATGAAACCAGAATTATTGTTATCGACGACAAGTCCAAGGGGATGACATCCAGGAGATTTGGACATTCTAATCAAATTTACATTCCAAAACCTATTTGGAGAAACTTCTGCTTGGTAGCAGGGCCGGCCCTCGGCAGGGGCTGCAAGGGCGCCCGCCCAGGGCCCATTGCTCAGTAAAATTAAATATTATATATTTTCAAATTATATTTAAAGATTTAGTTTGTTTTAATATTTGTTATTAGGGCCTATTTTTTTAATATTTATTAATAGGGGTTAAGATTTTTCCAACATTTATTATTAAAGATCTACTCTTAATATTTATTTTTTTTCTAATACTTGTTATTAGGGGCCTATTTTTTATATTTGTTATTAGAGGCCGAGTATCTTTCAATATTTATTAGTAGGGGTCTACTCTTAATATTTTTTTTTCTAATACTTGTTATTAAGGGCCTATTACTTGTTATTAGGGGTTGAGTTTTTTCCGATATTTATTATTAGGGATCTACTTTTAATATTCAATTTTTTTTCTAGTACTTGTTACTAGGGCTCCAGTTTTTTCCAATATTTGTTATTATGGGCATAGTTTTAAGGTAAAATTTTGATAAACATGCTGATAAAACTAATTTTACACAAGCCTGCATATTTACATTATAAAACTCAAATCCTAAATTCTAACCCTAACTCTAAAAAACTAAACCATAAACCTTACACCATATACCCTATACCCTAAATTCTCAACACTAATCTTAAATTCTAAACCCTACAACATAAACTCTACACTTTAAACCCTAAACTAAAACCCTAACCCCTAAAACTAAAAGGCACATGTAAACTAAAGTTTACACGAAATGTGTATCAAAGTTTTTTTTAATAGTTTTAAAATTTAATTTTTTCAATACTTGTTACGATGCACCAACTCTTAAAATTTAATTTCTTTCATTACTTGCTATTAGGGATAAAGATTTAAATAGAGGCATGCAACCACAACAATGGTCGTTATATGACGGTAGTGGCATCATCTAAAACCGCGATATATAGAACCATTATGTCCACAATAGCATATGTTACTAAAAAAATTTCATAACCGCGATACTCACAATAAACAAAATAACATCTATTATATCCACAATCATAATAAACACAACACAACCGAAAATACGATTGTCTACAATTTAAATCTTCAATTTAAGGCCCATTTTTTAAGTTCGCCCCGGGCCTCCAAAAACTTAGGACCGGCCTTGCTGGGTAGGCCGTATTAAGAGTATGTATAACATAGATATAGTGCAGGAAGCTCTGGCCTCAGACGGTTTAGCTGCTCAAGTATGTCCATGGTATTGTCTATTATTTAACTATCATTCGTTGTCCCAACTTGGAAACTCACTCTCAATGTTGGGCAATTTGGGAGTAGTTACTTCGAACTTGGTTCAATGAATTATAATTACCAGAAGGATTTGAAGGAAAAAGACGTGTCAAGTTCTGGGTGTTACTTGAAGATGTGCCACTTCAAGTTTGGGACAAAAAGTTTTTCACAGAGTTCGTTAACAGATGGGGCAATTTCCAGAAATTGGATGAAGACACACTGGAAAGGAACCGTTTTGATTTTGCTAAAGTGTTGGTATCTATGTAGAAGTTGCCGTTAATCCCAGGTAGCGTATCCATACTTGTAAATGGTGCTGGTCATAAAATAAGGATTAAAACAGAAGAATTTGAAGAAGACATAGTTTTCATCGATGGCGAGTCGCTGTTTGAGTCGATTAGAGAGGAATGTATTGACGTTTCGGTTTCCTCACCATGTTTTAATGAACCTAAGCTGACATATGGTCCCAAGACAAACTTTGTAGTGTCAGAGAATATGGAGAGAATGAAGTCACCGCATTCAAACAATGATATCACCCTCTTGGTCAATGAGCCTCAAATGTCTATGGTGCACTTGTGTTCCAGTGGCTTTGGACTCCATGGAGATGGGCCACTCTTCATTAGTGGCATTTGCCCTAGCGGGCATGGGCCAATTTCTAACGTTATTTCAGCTCAAGAGGACTCTATATCCAATGTCTCTAGATTGCATAAGGTATCCATTGAGATTATGGGGGAGAAACCTCGCATGCCTAGCGAGCCTTTGGCTCATGTTCTAGTTTCGAGGGATTCCGAAGATAATGTTGCAGGTCTCACAAGAAGCAAATGGAGGAGGAATTTGGTATTGAGAGCGGGGGTTGACAAGTTCAATTGGTGGATGGATCTGCCCAAAAGAAAAAGTAAATCAAAGGTTCATTCTCGAGGCGGCGAGATCAAAAAGAAGAAAACTCATCTTCCGACCATGTTTAACCATGATTCATCCCCTCATTTTGCTGATGTACAGTCCTCGATGTCTCGCACTGGCGATGTGCATCAGACAGAGGCATCAATTACCTTAGAGACGAGTAAAAAACTAGGAGTTGTCTTTTCCGCGACTGGCGAATTGGTTTTGAAACGATTCCAAGAGCTGGAGAAAGAGGATGGATGTTGAGGTGTGCACTATCGTGTCCATTTACAGTGTGATCTCTTTTCAGCTTTATGTTAAATTTTATCATATTATCCTACAATGTTAGAGGAGTAGGGAGAGCGGAGAAGGTGAGATCGGTGAGAAGGGTAATTTCGAGCAGCAAGTAAAAAATGGGTTTTTACAAGAAACAAAAACCTGGGCTGCTTAGAAGATTATGGGGAGGTAATTCGGGGTCCCTAATTTTCGGCCTCTGACGGTGCTTATGGTGGCTTAATTTCAGTATGGAATACTATTTTCTTTGGGTTTAAGAGCAACCTCGTCAATGACAGACTCATTCTCCTGATCGGTTCTCTGTTTATGGGTTGTTAAACGTCTATGCCCCAAATGACCCCAATGAGAGGAGGGTGTTTCTAGATTCCGTCACATGGATTATTGAGAATCTTCAAATACATGTTCTCGTTAGAGGTGACTTCAACTCTAGAAGAAAGAATTGGCATAGGATTGAATACTCAATCTATGAATGTTTTCAAAGAGCTCATACATAATAACAATTTCATTGATCTTCCTTTGTTTGGGGTAAATTCACATGGGTAAAAGAGGGCTTAAGCATGTTGGCAAGCAGACTTGACATGTTTCTATTCACATCAAATTTTCTTGTTTCTTATCCTCGGTTAGGCCAACACACTTTACCTCGTGATCTCTCGAATCATAATCCTATCATTTTGAGGGAGGAACGTATGGATGGAGGGCCAAGGCCTTTCAATTTTTTCTCCCACTGGTCTGAGATACCAGGGTATGTTAAGATGATCAATAATATTGCAAAGAAATATCAAGGAATGGGTGTTGCGAAATTATTAAGGGCTATTAAGTCAGATTCGAAAGCTTGGGTCAAGGTTTCTAAAGCTAAAGAAGATGAGTCTATTGGAGAAATAGAAGAGAAAATCTCCCAGTTGGAAAATGATCTCCTAAGCACAGGGGATAGGTCTTCTATTTTAAACGAAATATTCAGACTCAGAGCGTCTCTTTGGACCAAATTCAGAAGGGATGAAAGAGAATGATTGCACAAGTCTTGATTGAAATGGTTTAAAGACGGTGAGAAAAACATCAAGTTTTTTCATGCCGTTGCATCGATGAGGAACAAGGTTAATCACATCTCTTGTATCCGGGTGGGAGATTTAATTTCCAAAGATCATAGATCTATCTCTAAGGCCTTTGTTCAACACTTCAGTGAAGTCTACAACCTGACCCCTACCATTCTAGTTGAAACATGACGAGTTTAACCTAAAATTTTAGGCGGCAATGTCCACAGCAGATGGTTCTCGTGTGTCTGGTCTAGACGAGTTTAATCTAGAATTTTTTAAAAAATTCTGGCCAACGGTGAAACATGACATTATGGATTTTTCTGAAAGCTTTCATGAAGGTACTCTTACTGATGATACTATTAATCACTTTTTCATATCGTTGATCCCGAAGGTATCAACTCCTGAAAAAGTGGACGAGTTTAGACCAACCACTCTCGTTAGGAATCTGTATAAGATCCTTACTCGCGTTTTATCTCGAAGGTTAGCAAGCTTTTTAGGAGAAGTGGTTAGCGAGTATCAATTCGCTTTTACTGCTGGTAAATAGCTATCGGACTGTGTCCTAATCGCAAACGAAGTTATCAATTTCTTGAGACGCAATACTTTTGAAGCCAAAATCTTCAAAGCGGGTTTTAAAAGAGCTTATGACACAGTAGACTGGAATTTTTTGTATTTGGTGCTACAGAGATGAGTTTTGGCGTCGCTGAGTTCATTTGTGTATCTCGGCTGCCTCAATATCCGTTTTAATCAATTGTGTCCCGTCTAGCAGGTTCAACATTAAAAGAGGCTTACGTCAAGGGTGTCCCCTCTCCTATTTGCTTTCCAATCTGATCTGAGAAGCCCTAAGTGTTCTAATTTGAAGTGTTGAGAAACGCCGGTACACCCCATGGCGCAGCGAAAAATTATCCGGCGAAATTCCACCAGTGATCCATGTATAAGGGACGAATTCGGGGTAAGTAGGGATGAAATATTACCTTAAAAATATGGTATCTTGATATCCTTAGGGAGTTAGGATAAACCAAATCGAATCAAAGTCGTCCCAATAGCGCTCCGACCTCTACGCAGTCCACCCGAACGAAACGAACAATATTTTCTCTTCTCTAACTGTTAGAGAGGTTTTCCGAAAAAAACATACTTTGACTGCTAGACCTTATGCCTTTATATAGCATTCAAAAAACCTAATTCTAATTAAATTCGAATTCATTAAATATACAATATATTTAACCGAATATAATTAAATATGTAGAATCTAATTCTACTTTAATTCGAATTCATTAAATATACAATATATTTAATCGAATACAATTAAATATGTAGAATCTGATTCTACTTTAATTAGGTTTCTTTAGGGATATATATTTTATTAGTGTTTGATAATTACAATAATTATCTAATTATTAAAAAAAATATAAATAAGATTATCTATAATTACAATAATTATAATAATTGTGTCTTTAATAATTATTGCGTGTACAACAAGTTTGTACTCATGCTATCTAGTTGATATTTGTTCGTTTCAATCATAGGGTGTGATCCTTGTAGGTTCATGTAACGTTAGTAGTAATATCTAGAACAATTCTAATATTACAAAAAATGAGTGGCATCTAGCAATACATCATTGCTACCTAAGTTACATGAAGTCGTGGTTCGACTTTACCTTTTTCCGTGGTTAACTTCTTTTATGTATTACATCCTTTTGTCCTTATATCTTGATCGAATAGAAGTCATGGATTATTCACACTTGTATAGTCCATCTAATATTTCTTGATATCTTGAGTAGACTATGATAAACGAATAACTATGATACCTCATATCAATTTATTCGAGCATGACCATGCATTTTCTAGTCTCACTCAATCAAGTGGCCTACGATATTACTCCTATTATGTAGGAGGGACAAATCCTATCTTGATCAATTATATTTCGCTATATAGAGTGTGACATATCCAATATCAGTCTTTATAGTGTAGTCTGTTACAACACACGTTTGACTGCATCAAAATATGTCACTCTCGATATTGAAATAATGATGACTCAAGTCTGAGGATCATACACTTAGTTATCACCATGAGCAATGTTGTGACTGTCACATAATAATCCAAGAAACATGCTCATAGTGGGTCAGTCCAGTATGTCGTTCTCTAACACATAATTATGTATTGATTTTAACATCTCTATGTCAATAACAACACTTTGTTATCAACCAACTACATATTAGTCATAATATATTATTATTGTCCATGCCCACAATAATTCTCGACTAAGAACATTCAAGAATAACTATATTATTCTAAGGACTTTATTATAATTCAGTTTATTTATAGATGCACATAATAAGACTGAAATAATAATAATGACTTTATTAATAAACAAGATAAAATAAGTATGTCTTTTACAATCATCTCATGATTGGTCTTTGGGCATACTCCAACAATCTCCCACTAACACTAAGACCAATCACTTATGTGTCTAGCACCAAGAGACTTAGTGTGACGTTCATGCTTCTGCTGTGTCAGAGGCTTTGTCAGTGGATCGACGACATTGTCATCCATTGGTACTCTGCATATTTCTACATCTCCCCGATCAACGATTTCACGAATAAGATGGTAACACCTAAGTATGTGTTTGGATCACTGGTGAGATCTGGGTTCTTTTGCTTGTTCGATGGCTCCGTTGTTGTCACAACGTAGATCTATAGCATTTGATATGCTAGGCACGACCCCTAGTTCAGATATATACTTTTTGATCCAAACAGCCTCTTTTGCAGCATCGCTTGCTGCAATATACTCGGCTTCTGTTGTAGAATCTGCTACTGTATCTTGCTTTGAACTTTTCCAGCTTATAGCACCTCAATTAAGGCAAAACACAAAACCCGATTGCGATCAAGAATCATCCTTATCAGTTTGGAAGCTTGCGTTAGTATAACCTTTTATACTTAGTTCTTCCTCACCTCTATACATAAGGAATGTATCCTTAGTTCTTCTTAAGTACTTAAGGATGTTTTTGACTGAAACCCAATGACCTTCACCAGGATCTACTTGGTATCGACTTGTCATACTTAGTGCATATGATACTATAAAGTGTCCATAAGTTCTATATTTCATACACATTCCATTTCATACACAATATTTCCTTACTTTGCCATGCTTTTATAAATTATTTGTTATTTGGTGAAGAAAATGTACTGTTTTAGCTTAGTTTTAGTTTCAGGTACTAAAGGCTGATAGAGGAACGAGGAGCTGAGGACATGATGCTGAGGTAGTAGACCAAGGAGCTGTACTAATGCAGTTCCAAACAGAGACAACAGTTGCCGAGTAGCTGCCGCCGCCAAACCTGCCGCCCAAGACAGCAGACTATGGAGTTGGATAATCGGAGTGCGATTTGTAGAGCAGAAAATCCTGATTCTATTGATGATGTCCACTCAATTTTCTGACTTCTGTAGCAGCAGACAGAGCCGTCGAAGGAAGAACTCGAGATTTCTTGCGGAGCAAGGCAACATGATAAAGTCCACATTCAACTCAAAGAAGTCAGAGTTTACAGTCACATTTAATGCTAAAAGCTACTTTGAAGACTTCTACTTCAAGAAGGACTAGACCTAGCTATTGCCTATATATACCTATTGTAATTCTATTTCAAAACAAGTAAGGTTTTCCTTAGGCATAATTTAGGTTTTCTTGCCGCCATCATGTTCTAAAATTCTCCTTGGGTTTGGTTTATGTTCTAATTAGTGTGAGAACGGTTGTTTAGGGTTTCAAGTTTGTTTTTGTAAGTAAAACTTCAAGGTTTACTTATTCCATGTTCTTCATAGTTTTCAATTAAGGCGAAAGATTAGTTGAATTCTATCCATTTGTTCGGTATCGAGAGAGTCGAACTCACAAAAGGAGTAAGTATGATTTCTTCTATAGACGGTGCGATCAATCCGACCTAGACATAGGTTAGGGTTTAAGGCGGCTAAAAAAGGACGAGTTAACATTACTGGCTTTGCATGATTCACGCCGCGACTGGTATTGTCTGCAGTGGGCATCAACAGAATTCTGACTTAAACATAAGCGGGATCACCTTCGAAGCGTTCTGCCGAGCCTTGTAGTTCTGCCAAGTTTGCCACTGAGACATAAGTCCATTCCCTTGCCGAGGTAGCGAGAGGGTCTCAGCAGTCTACCTGCCATCCCCCGCTGAGGTAGTAGAGTTTGGCAGCGCAAAATAACTTGTCCTATTCAACGCAATTTCACACTAAGCAGCAACATAACCCTGCCCATTCTATCAACCTGATTTCTTTATCTTTAATTACTTGTGTTTTATTTTACTTTTCTTCTCAACAATCAATTTAATTTTGCATTTACCTTTCTTTGTGCAGGAACAACAATTCGAATCAAGCTGTCCAATCTATGTGGGAGACGATATCTTTTATACTATAACTTGACAAGAGTGTGCACTTGCGCTCATAAATAGAGAACACCCAAACGCTCCGCAGATACATCTGGACGTGTACATAGCATGACATACATGATAGAACCAATGGCCGAAGCATATGAAATCTTATTCATACGTTCTCTCTCTTGAGGAATTGAAGCACACATTTCCTTCGAGAGCGATATACCATGTCTCATAGGTAAGAATCCTCTTTTAGATTCTTCCATAGTGAATCTTTTCAGTACTTTGTCTATGTATGTATTTTGATTTAGTCCTAGAAGTCTTCTTGATCTATCTCTGTAAATCTTGACTCCTAATATGTAGGTTGCTTCACCCAAGTCTTTCATAGAAAAACATTTTCCTAACCAAGTCTTTACAGACTGTAAGGTAGGTATGTCATTTCCTATTATTAGTATGTCATCCACATACAATACCAAGAATGTAATAGTGCTCCCACTAGTTTTCTTGAAAACACAAGGCTCATCTTCATTTTTAATGAAACCAAACTCTTTGATTGCCTCATTAAAATAAAGATTTCAACTTCGAGAAGCTTGCTTCAACCCATAAATGGATCTTTGTAGTTTGCATACTTTTGGATCAAAAAAAACCCTCAGCCTATGTCATGTACATATCCTCATCTAATTTTCCATTAAGGAAAGCGGTTTTAATGTCCATTTGCCAGATTTCATAATCGTAATATGCAGCTATTGCAAGAAATATCCAGATAGATTTAAACATAGCAACAGGGGAAAAGTTTCATCATAGTCTATACCATGAATTTGACAAAATCCTTTAGCGACCAATCACCCTTTGTATGTTTGTACATTTCCATCCATGACGATTTTCTTTTTGAAAACCCATTTTCACCCTATGGGCTTAACCCCTTCGGGTGGGTCGTCCAAAGTCCATACTTGGTTTTCTGACATGGAATCCATTTCAGATTTCATGGCTTCTAGCCATTTCTCAGAGTCTGGGCTCTCCACTACTTCCTGATAAGTCTTAGGTTCATATTGGTCTATGAGAAGAACATCTCCATGCAATGTGACAAGAAATCTATATCTCTCAGTCGCATTGTGTTCTCTAATAGATCTCCGCAGTGGTTGTGTTTTAAGAACGGTTGGATGTTCCTTAACTATTTGTGGAACTAGTGGTTGTTCAATCTCTGGTTTAGTGATCTATGATTGATCTTGAATTTCTTCAAGTTCAATATTTCTCTCACTTCCCTTTTCAAGAATAAATTCTCTTTCGAGGAAGACTCATGTTCGAGCAACAAACACTTTATTCTCAGATGGGTTGAAGAAATAGTATCATTTAGTTTCTTTAGGATACCCTACAAAATTACATTTATGAGATTTGGGTTCGAGTTTTGTAGACATCTGATGTTTAACATAAACTTCGCATCCCCAAATTTTCATAAAAGACATACTAGGACGTTTCCCAGTCCACATCTCATATGGTGCCTTTTGAACCGATTTAGACAGAACACGATTTAGTGTGAAAGCAAATGTTTCTAGCGCATGTCCCTAAAAAGAAGTTGGAAGATCACCATGACTCATCATTGATCGAACCATGTCTAACAATGTTCGATTTCTCCTTTTAGAGACTTCATTGTGTTGTGGAGTACCTGGAGGTGTAAGTTGTGAGACAATCCCACACCCTTTAAGGAGTTCATCAAACTCTAGCCTTAAGTATTCTCCTCCTCGATCTGATCGAAGAGCTTTGATACTCTTTCCTAACTGATTTTGTACTTTATTCTTAAATTCCTTGAACTTTTTAAGGGTTTCAGATTTATGATGCATTAGGTAAACATAGCCATATCTACTGAAGTCGTCAGTGAAAGTAATGAAGTATTGAAACCCCCCTCTGGCTTGTGTATTCATCGGTCCACATACATCCCTATGTATTAAACCTAATAAATCGCTTGCTCGCTCATTTTTACCGTCAAATGGTGATTTGGTCATTTTTCTCATTAAGCAAGGTTCACATATATCTAATCGTTCGAAAACAAAAGAATCCAAAAATCCATCTTTATGAAGTTTTGATATGCGTTTCTCACTTATATGACCCAAACGACAATGTCAGAGATAAGTTTGATTAAAGTCATTTGTTTTTGATTTTTTCGTATTAATGTTATATATGGAGTTGTCTTGATCTAAGATATAGAGGCCATTGATTAATTGAGCTGTACCATAAAAACATTATTGAAGGTCCACATCTAAAACAAGTCCACTAGATAATGACAAAGTATATGTTCCTATAGCTAATGCAGCAACTCTTGCCTCATTTCTCACTTTTAGGTCCACATCTCCTTTTGCCAAATTTCTTCTCCTTTTTAGTCCCCGTACAGAAGTACAAATGTGTGAACCACAAGCGATATCTAATACCCAATAAGTAGATGTTGCTATATTAATATCAATAACATAAATACCTGATCCAGAATGTCCATTTTCTCTTACCTTCTTGATGTCCTCAAGATAAACATGGCAGTTTCTCTTCCAATGTCCAACATTGTTGCAATGGAAACACTTTCCTTCTTTTGTAACTCCTTGTAGAGCGATTGGGTGTTCTTTATTTGTGAGTGCAATTGCACACTTTGTCAAGTTATAGTATAAAAGATATCGTCTCCCACAGGGATTGGAGCAGCTCCTATGAATGGTTTCTTGCACAAAGATTTAGTAAAAGCACCATTAAATCTCATGATGCGGAAATATAAAAACACAAGTAAAGATAAAGATAGTGATGAGAGGAATGATAGGGAGAGTTTGAGCGATAAGCTGGGTAAGACAAGTGCAGCTTAGTAGCTTGTGGACTGCATTGTAAGGCTTTGAGTATGCTTTGTACTGCTATGAATTGCTGCCTCGGCGGGTATGACGGGCGGAAAACTACGACCCTGTCACGCGGCCGCACCAGGTTACTGCCTCTACAGGGGTGTGTACTGTCTTGGCAGGTGGAACGGAAAGAAGTCCTGGCAGAAAGTCTGGCAGTCATTCTAAGTTCGGCAGGATAGTCGATATTGATCCCTCCTATTTCTAGGTTAGGATGCTTGAGATTGCTTAACTTGAGTATCCCCGCCTGTCACGCGGCGGATACTATGAGACCAAATTAATCAACTCGGTTAGTAATCCCTTTTAGCCGCTGAAACTTGTGGACTAGTGTGGAACCAAGTTAGTCACGCCTCCCATTGTGACCGTGCTTAACCCTTTCGTGAGCCTTGCACTTTCTTGCCCGACAAATAGATTTTCTCTTCAAACGACTGGTGTAGAGAGATTGAAGGAACGAAGAAAATAGATTAAGCAAACTCAGAACTTTATTGAAAACATCTCAAAACTATACAACTGTTTCCCAAATTACTTTACATACACGCGCCTAAACCCTAGAAGAGTTGGGCCGCGACCCCCAACACTCCAACTTATCTAGTTATCTCCCCATCTACCCTATTGATATGCGAGGTATGGCATGCCCCTATACCCTTACATACATTGGGTATATATAGGGCTCATGACCTAAATTTGAGTCCTCCTTAAGGTAGAAGTTCTAAAAGTATATTTACATTTATTACAAACTCCTTTAGTCTTAAATATGGACTTTTTGGACGTTGCCTTCTTCCGCAAGTAAGGATAAGTGCTCCTTCTTATCGGTCTTGGATCAGATCTACCGGCTGCTACAAGCTTCAGAAAAGTGCGAGACTGGGCTCATTGGGCTTAGGAAATTGCCTTCTTGAAATCGAGACCCATCTTGGCTGAGTCGGTGTAAATCCTACCCAGGCGGCACTTGGCGGCAATGCTGCTCCGGCAGCGTCCTTGGCGGCATCTTTGGGCTGCTTCAGTACAACTCCTTTGGTTCCAGCTTTCTTTCCTTGTCCTGCCCTGTCCTCTCCTAGTTATAGCACCTGAAAACAAAAACTAAATTAAAATAGTAACTTTTCTTCACCAATCATAAGTTATTCAATACGAGCATGGTAAAAGAGAAGATGATGTTATAATGCATGCAATGCACCTAAATATGCCTAAATGAGCTCAAGAAGAACAATAATAAGGGCAAGAATGTGTACAAAATATAGGACTCATGGACACTCTACAATCCCTCAAACTCGAACTATTGCTTGTCCTCAAGCAATGCAACCTAACTAGTAAATCTGCCCTTAGTACAAAATTAATAGAACGATTGCTTTTAACTTGATTTCATGCCTCAAGGTCGTGGCACCTGTATAATGTTAGTGACAGGGAATGTCATGCAATAACTTAGATTAGTTTTCTTAATGCCAGTGCAGTGTGTGCATATCTGTGTCAATGCTAAACATGATAAATTTACCAAGTTAACAATGTATGCCTAAAATAATTAAATCACTTAAAAGATACAAGCTGCTGCCTTGGCAGCACGGTTGGGCACTTTTGTTTTCTTTTTTTTTCTGATCATGGCATTAAGGGCTTCGGCTCATCACAACTATTCTCTGGGTTTGAAGCTAAGGTAGGTGCATGTAACACCCCAATTTTGGGCTTGGAAGTTTAGGGTCTGAACCGGACCGGTCTGATTTTCGGTTCGAATATAAAATGTGGTTTTAGGGAAAGCCTAGTTTGGGATGCATTAAAAATATGGAAAAATATCTAAAAATCCTCTTTTAATATATATAAGAGAGTGGTGAAATCAATTTTACAAAATAAGGTTTGGAAGTGTGACATTTCGAAATAGTGACTAAAATGTAATTTTTGAAAAGTTCAGTGGTGACTGTTTTGTAAGGATTGAAACTTTGAATCTTTAAGGAGCTAATTTACCCAAGGAAGGATTTCTCCAGATTTTTATTAATTTTAATGACTCATTTAATGTTTAATTAATTAAAAGAAAAGAGGGAAATCATATTTTAGTTTTCATAACCAACTTTTGCTAAAATTTTCTCATTTCATTTTCTCTCAAAATTCCCTCAGCCAAACACATTTCCACAGCAACATTCCTTTTGATTTTCACATTAAATGATGAGGTTTCAATCATCAAAAGATTCCTAATCCTTTCTACATCAAATCCTCTTCATTTGCTTATTAAATTTTCAAGGATTTTGGCTCTAATCAAGGAGAAATCTACATTTAGAGGTAAGGATGTCCTTCTCCTCTAAATACTCAGTTCTTTACTGAAATTCCCAAGTTCTCAATCCTTAAGTTAAGTTTTATAAAAGGTTTTAATGTTGTGATCTTGATTTTGGCTTAAAGCTCAAGATTTGGATTAAATCTTGAAGAAATTCGTGATGAATGTTTGGGCTCTGTTTTGAGATGTCTTTTTAATTTATTTTGGATGTTTAATGATGTGTAATTGAGGTTTAATGAATGCAATCCCGAATAGGTTGATTTTCCTAAGTTTTTACTTGTGAAAATGGTGGTTTTTGGGGTGATCTTGGTGTTTTGTTATAGATGGAGGTATAAGGACGAGTTTAGGTTCTTTTTGTATGTTAATTGATGTTTAAGAATGTTTAGAAGTGATGGATCTTGACTGGGTAATGTTGTGGAGGAGTTTAGATGTGATTTCGGTTGTGTTTCGTAGCCGAAATGTTAGATTTGATGTGAGCAGCGAGTTTAGGTGTAATGGCTGAAGATTTTAATGCATGATGATGCATTAATCCTCTGATTTGATGTGTTTAAAACAGAGGAGACATCTTCGGATCCTTGTGGTGTTGATCCGGAGGCTTGAACGACATTTCGGCAAGCTTGCGAAACGGAATTGGTGAGTGAAGTTTGGTTTTCAGCTTTGAAACCAATGTTTGAAGGTTTTGGGAGCTTAGTTTAAGTCTAAGCAACTTAACTAAGCTCAAGAGTAAGTTTTCGGAGAAACTCTCTCTTTGATGAACCATGAGATGGTTGGATGCAATGTGTTTAATTTGCATGTTTAAATTCTGTTTTGAAAGCATGTTTTAGCATGATTAATGCTGGTTTTGAAAGCCATGTGTGGAAGGATGCTCAAGGTAAGAGATCCTTGGTTTGATATTGATAAATGTGGTTTTGATGCATAGTGATGCATGATGGTTTAATGGCTTTGATTAATGCTTTAAAACAGTGGATTGTTGATGATAATTGATGTATATTGGCAAGTGATGTGTTGGTTTTAAAGTACTTGAATCAGATATAGTTAGCCAACTATAGGATTGGGTGCACCGTGAATAAAGTCGCCTTGGATGTTGAGGGGTTGTAATGGTACCGTAAACTCCATCCAAGTACACTAACGAGATGTCTAAGATCATAATTGTGGTTAAAATGCCATGTGAGGATCTTGTGTTGTGTGTCCCGTGTTCTCGTTAGTGATGTTATACAACTACCGATGAGTGATGTGGATGGGTTGTAATTGTACCGTTAAACTCCATCACAGGTGTTGAGGGGTTGTGATTGTACCGGTAAACTCCACCTTGTGTGTTCGGTAGTGTGTATGAAGCGTATGGGACAACGCTTGTAATCCGCGTATCCGATTGTGTTTTATGTTGAAAATGGTTATGGTATCACTTGGAAGCCAATATGACATGTTAATGTTAATGAAGCATGAGATGCTTGTTGTGTATGCATTGTTGCATGAGAAATGATGTTTATGAATTTAAAGGCCTTTTGAAGGTGTTTTATAAAGTGCATTATTGTGTTGTTTCTCTAGAGCATGCCTCACTAAGCAAATGTGCTTACGCTTTCTTTCTTGAACCAATAATGCAGAGAATTGAAGTGCTTTAAGGGCAGCAAGGAGGCTAAGAATCCAAGGGAAAGCTAAGCTCATGTATGGTGACTATTTTTACAACATTATTAGCTTTTGGTATTTGGCAATGGGAACCTAGGTTGTGTTTTGGGAGATGTTTTGGACTCCCTAAGTGTGGCATGATGCCTTTGATGTTTTGGGATTGTAAATGGCCATTTTGGTGTTTGCTTTGATGATTTGATGCTTGGATGGTTTCCAATATTAGGGTGCATGCCTATAGATTTGTGGTTTTTCCTAATTGATGCCATGAATGTGATTTGATGATGCAAACATGTACCTAATATGTATGATGACTTGTTGGCATGATTAGGAGGTCATTAGGATGTGTTTGAGTGGTTAATTGTATGTTAAACCAGCAAATTCTGCACTTTCTGGGCAGACCGTATCGGAACGGGCACTAACGTTTCGAAACGGGGGCTTGTAATGGCCTTCGTGTTTCGAAACGGGTAGAGGCCGTTTCGAAACGAATTTGCCACTGCCAAGCCCTGTTTCGATACAAGTCTCGAAACGAACCCGCGTTTCGGAACGGTCAACCCCCGTTCCGAAACAGATGACCGTTGGACACTGATTTGAATGGTTTAAGGTTTGCAAGCTTTACGTTTTAGTCCTGAATTTTGTATATGCAATTGCTTGAGTCTGAGATGTCCGTTTATGGTGAAATTTGACAGGGAAGCATGTAATATAATTAATTTCGTAATGGTAACTTAAAAATCAGTTAAGTTTCCTTAATTTCCAGAATTTACATTTTGGTCCCTAAATGTTGTAATTTGTGCAATTGAGTCCCTTAACATTTTCCGATCGCTGTGCTTTTCAAGTATGCTCTTCTCAAGGGTACGCTTAGGATTAATATGCATCTAGACAAGATTAAAAAGAAAAAAAGGGTCGTTAATCAAGGTTAACTTTCGGGTTGACTTTGGTTTTCCCCGTGTAATCTTCGTAGTTCGGGGCAACCGTCTAGGCCGGGCTAAGGGGGTTACAGTGCACTCTACGAAACTCTGAGCCCTTTGAATAAAGTCATCCCGTGAAGACTTTCATTCACTCTTGCTATTTTGTCTGTCACTTGGTTTAGATTCATGAACTTTGATAGCCACGAAGTGTCCTTGCTTATAGAGATGGCAACGGGGCAGGTTTTTGGCCGCCCCGATCTATAAGATATTAAACTCGTCCCCGCCCCGCCCCGAATTAAAATATTAATTTACCCGCCCCGTCCCGCCCCGAAATAATAACCCTTAAACCCGACCCCGCCCCAAAAAATTTTAAAAGTTTTAATTTTCGTCGACGATAAATGTTAGATTCGACCAATCTTCCACCACAATCACAAATTATGTTTCAAGGGACTTCAAAACTATATAAAAAAATAAAATAAAATAATTTTAAATTACCCACATGTTTTTTTATCAGAAAAATGCATGATTTTATTCAAAGCAATCATACATAACCACACACAAACACCGACCTCGTTAAAAACCTCCCTAACCCTAGGTGGAGGAAAAGAGTGCCGATGAGTGCGAAAAAAAAAACAAACACCAAAAGATAAAATAATAAGCAACCAACACCAATCATCCTGTCCTCATACAAACCCACTTGGGTCGATCAACGCCACTCTTCGCCAAGGCATCGGCGACACTATTTGCTTCCCTAAAAAAATTTGTAAAACACACACCCGGCAGCACATCACAAGCCTAATCAATTTGGTGAAACCAACGCCAAAACCGCCATGGTCGTTGTTCAGTACAAAGAACCCATGACACGACCACTTTAGAAACCGACTCAATCACCACCGACGTCATCCCATTCCAATTAAAGTCAAGGAGCAGCTACAAAGCATAAGAAATTGCCTGTAATTCTGCTTCGTTTGTCTCAGCTACACCAATCGGACCCGAGAAAAAAGCCAAAATACGACTGCTTCAATCACGTAAAACACCCCCGCATCCTGCCATACCTGGCTTACCACGAGCCGCTCCATCCACAATAAATTTCAACACCCCGGCAAAGGAGGCAGCCATTCAATACCCACACGCCCGTCCACCATAGCCGACGGTGACTCCAGACACAGTTGAGGATTCTCCCACCATGCGACTTCAACAAAGATAGTAGAAGCAAACATAGCTCGAGTCCAATAAAGTGAGCGAAGTTGCACCAAGAAAAGCACATCCCGACTCGTGGACCTTTTTATCCTGAAACATAAGTTCATTACGTGCGAGCCACAACGACCAAAGCACACTAGCACACCTAATAATCCACCACAAACGAGTATCGCTCACAAAAAATCCATGGCAGTACTGATGAAGAAACTCCTTAATCAGCCGTGGCCTTACAACCGGCACATCCCACCAAAAGAAAAACAAATTCCACACATTCCACGCAAGGTCACAGTGCCACAAAACATGGTCAGCGTTGTCCTCCCCCTCCCACACCACCGACAACCAAGCGATGATTCCAAGAGAGGAAGGCCACGATCGAACAACATCCGCAAAGTAGGCAGCTGACCCACCAAAAGAAACCAAAGAAAACACTGAATTTTCGGTAACAAAGGTAGACTCCACACCACACTAACATCTGATACATCCTGCAGCCCAAACGACAACATCAACTTGTGGAGCGCACCAACCGAAAACTTACCAGTTGAGTCATGAACCCAAACAAGCTTGTCTTCTCAGTTTAAAACCAGCAACGCACGATTGTAATTCCCACAATTGATTTAATTCAAATGATATCAATGCACGACGAAAGCAACCTTCCCACTCAACAACCGGCAAACTCAAGTAATCACAAACAAACGCCAAATTGTTGGATGCCAAACCAAAAAACCGCGGGAAAACATCCTTCAAAGGCTCGGCAAGGCACCAACAATCCCTCCAAAATAAAATACATGAGCCATCGCCCAAAATCTAAGAGAATTGAGAAAAATTCAAGAAACGAGCCACATATTCATCATTTTGTACCTCAACAATTTGCTTCTACATTGCCGAAATGTGTGCTTTCCCTCTAGCATTAATTCGCCAAGACAAGGCATCAACACCATACTTAGCAACAATGATCGATTTCCACAATCATCCCTTCGTTTGAGCATATCGCCACACCCACTTAGCAAGTAACACCAAATTTCTAGTGTGTAAGTTCACCACACCAAGCCCCCCAAAACGCTTCGGTTGACACGCCACATTCCAATTCACCCGACTCAATTTTGTTCGCTCCTCCTTACAACCCCACAAGAAATTTCTACGAATACGATCAAGTTTCAGAATTATACGTCGCGGAATTAAGAACACTGCCATGTAATACATGGGTAAAGCCGAGAGCACCGAGTTCACCAAGAGCAATCTACCAGCAAAAGATAATGAGTCACGCTTCCATCCTGATAGACGTTTACGAAAACGCTGCACCAAGGGTTCCCAAATCTCCATACCACATGGAGGAACGCCTAACGGAATCCCCAAGTATTGAATCGGCAAAGATCCACTTTGACATCCCATAACATCCGCAATATCCGCTAACACCACCTCATCAATCCTAATTCCGAAAAGGCAAGATTTTCATAGTTAATTTGAAGACCTGATGCATATTCGAAGCAGGTCAGAACCCTTTTCAAGTTACGCGCATACTCTACCTCACCATGTAGAAACAAAATAGTGTCAAATGCAAATTGGAGATGCGAGATATAAAGATCATGCGCAACTCGAACACCTTTAATCAGCCCTAAATTCTCAGCACTATGGAGGAATTGGTGAAGCAATTCAGCCACTATCACAAAAAGAAGCGGTGATAACGGGTCTCCTTGTCGAAGGCCCCTCTTTATCGGAAATTCATTTGTCGGGCTGCCATTAACAAGGACCGATAGACGCGCAGTCCCTACACACTCCATAATCCATTGCCGCCATCTCACCCCAAACCCCATCTGTCTCATAATTCGACCCAAGCAATCCCATCTGATACAATTATATGCCTTAGTAAAATCCAACTTCAAAATCACCCCACCATTAGCGAAACGACTCTTCTTCATAGAATGAATGACTTCATTTGCTAAAAGAATTCCATCCAAAATTTGTCTCCCACTGATAAACTCTGCTTGCACGTCACTGATTAAAGTCGACAAAACTGTTTGTAACCGCTTCGCCAAACACTTCGCTAAGATCTTATATAAGGAATTTAAGAGGCAAATGGGGCGATAATCCCCAATCATCCTCGGATTATCCTTCTTCGCAATTAAAACAACGAAAGTGAAATTCACCCTTTAGGTAAACGGCCAGACTCGAAGAACTCATCCATAAACCGCATCAAATCCACTTTGAGAAATCCCCAACCCTTCTTGAAAAATTCAAAGGTATATCCATCCGGCCCTGGTGCTTTCGCCCCCTCACAACTCCAAATCGCTGCCTTCACTTCTTCCTCTGAAAAGGCCCTTTCTAACGCCAAACATTGTTCATTCGTAAGCTGAGAGAAACCCACATCCGGTAATAAAGTACCCGCAGCCAACGGTCGAGTGAAATGTTTCTTGAAATCCCTACGAACCAAGACCTTCAGCCTATCTGGCATAGAAACCCAACTACCATCAAACTGCAAACCAAAAATCATATTTTGCATTTGCCGAACTTTCGCAGCTTTATGAAAGAAGCTAATATTGCGATCCCCCTCTGCCAACCAAGTCGCCCTGGATTTTTGTTGCCATATCGACTCCCGCAATTGAGTCACCCTCCACAACTTCGATACAAACTCACACTTTTCCATTAACTCGGCTGTGGAAACCTCACCACCACCAACCCGAGCTTCAAGTCGCTCAATGTCTTGTACCAGCTCTTTATATTGGTTTTCAATATTACTGAAACAATGTCGATTCCACCCCTTAAGTATACCTTTCAACCCATTCAACTTAAGTACTAACGATGTAGAGTTATCATCCTCATGCAATCGTTCCCATTCTTGTTCCAACAAAGAAAGATCGTTAAGCCAAACATTTAGAAATCTGAAAGGTGTAGGTCCACTATCGAATGCATCACTCATTAACACAATAGAAGAGTGATCCGAAAGTTCTTTTGGGAGGTTCAACACCACAAGAGACTCAAAACACTGTACCCATCCGTCCGACACCAAGAATCTATCCAAACGACTACACTTTCAACCCGGACCAAACCAGGTAAACCTTTTCCCTTGCATAGGAACATCTAATAAGCCACACTTTCAATAAAATCACAGAAAATATCCATACCTCGAAGCAAGTTCACACACCTGAGCCTCTCCGATGGCTTTGTCACCATGTTAAAATTGCCACCAACACACCAATCAATATGTCAAGAGGTCACCACAGCAAGGATTTCCGCCCAGAAAATACTCTGATAAGACAACACACATGGAGCATAAACGCCAATAATTCCGCACGACAAGTCCTCACGTACCCATCGACCTTCAATGATAACCATGTTCTTCCTTGTCTCCAACACAGAAGCCTTAAACCCCACCGAATCCCAAATCGCCAACACCCCTCCAGATTTTCCATCCGAGGGCGCAAAAATGTACTCGCAAGAGTCGGTGTACCACAACTGTTGAACCAATCTATCTGTAACCTGTTCTATTTTGGTATCTTGAAGAAGAGCCAAAACACACCTATGTTGTCGTAGAATACGTTGAATTGATCTTCGTTTCGATGCGGCTCCAATACCCCTCACATTCCACGACAACAATTTCATTCTTCTTTGCTAGGTTTTACGCTCGCGCGCCTCAATCATACACGCGATGTCCTTCACAATATCCTCCTCCCTACCCTTATTTACTTCCCCAATCAGTTTACCCAATCCCACTTGTGAAACATATGCTTTAAATTTTGATATAACTAAAAACCTAAGGACTAAAATGAAAATATCAAAACAAATTTTAAAGTCCTTAAAATTCCCTATATATTGTTAAAGACTACTTCATAGCTAAAACCAAAGACTTACAAAATATTTTTTAAGAATTTCAAAGTCAAAACAGTGATTTTTCAAGCCCCGTTTCGAAACGGCCCAAGGCGTTTTGAAACACTTTCAGTTCGATGTGCACCTGTTCCGAAACGCGTATCGGAACGGGCCAAGGCGTTTCGAAACGGTATTACTCGTTTCGAAACTGTTCTTCATTTAAACGAACAAGGGCAACGGTTTTAAACTGAAATTTGAAAATAAACAGGGCGTTCCGAAACGGGCTAAGGCCGTTTCGAAACACCCCTTTGACAGTGGCAAATTGGTTCCGAAACGGGATAAGGCCGTTTCGAAACAACCCTTTGGCAGTGGCAAAACCGTTCCGAAACGGCCCTAGGCGTTTCGAAACGGGCTCTCGTAGACGCTCCAACGGCTATATTATTTGAAATCCGTTCCGAAACAGGTTGACCCCGTTCCGAAACGGTAGGCGTCTGGGAGCTATAAAGTTGTGAGAAAAGCACCCCAACGGCTCTAATCTTCAGCCCATCACCCACAACGGTTGGAAATCTACAAGAGGCTATAAAAAGACCCCAAGAAGCTCCAGCAATCAACAATTGAGCTACAAGTATACATCCTATCATCAAATACAAGCATTTGTGTTGAAATCCCATTTTTGTCTAGAAACCCCAATTGTATCCTTCATTTCTATTTTGTTCAATTGGGTTGAGTGCTTGATATTGGGCTATCATTTGTATTGAGAGATACCTTATTAGCCAACAAATTTCTTTGTTCTTTTGTGTGAGGATTGGGTTAATTTTTGGGTAGAAAAATTAACCGAAATTGTAAAGGTTGCCTCCTTGTCCTGGAAAAAGGGGACGAACAATTTAGTGGAAATTGTTGCAAATCCTTGGTGAGACTAAGGTAGTGGATGTAGAGTTCGGTTGGTGAACTTGAACCACTCTAAATTCCCGTGTCAATATTTTTAGTTGCAATTTCCGTTACAACATCGTTAAAATTCCAATTCACCCCCCTCTTGGTTATTATCATTCGTGTGATCCACTCAACAATTGGCATCAGAGCTTAACTCTTTGAGGATTAACAACCACAAGAGGAGATCCTTGGAAGAAGTGTGATCATCATCAAAATATCAAGAGATGGCTTCAACCTCCGCTCCCGGCATGTACGACTCACAATCCACCACAAAGCCTCCTTTCTTCAATGGTGAGAACTACTCCTTTTGGAAAAATAAAATGCGTCTATTCATTAAATCAAGTGACTATCTTGTATGGGATGTCATTGAGGATGGACCATATATTCCATTGAAGCAAGATAATGAAGGCAAGATGGTACTAAAAAGGAGAACGGAAATGAGTGAAGAGGAAAGAAAAAAGATTCAAGTAAACGACAAAGCTCTTCACATGCTATTTTGTGCTTTCGGTCCAGACATCTACTCAAAGGTCTCATCAATTGATAGTGCCAAAGAAGTGTGGGACACTCTTGAAACCACCTATGAAGGCACCAACGATGTCAAAGAAACTAAGATTGGAATTCTCAATCTTAGTTATGAAAATTTCAAGATGGAATTCGATGAGACGGTGTCAAAGATGTTTGATCGGTTCTCCACAATTGTAAATGGTTTAAAGGGATATGGAGAAGTTATACCGGAAGACAAGCTTGTCCGAAAGCTACTCTATTCACTTCCCGAATCTTGGGATGGGAAGAGAACCGCAATCATCGAAGCAAAGAATTTAAAAACTCTAAAGCTTGATGAACTTGTAGGCTCTCTCCTTACTCACGAGATTATGAAGCAAGGAAGAGAAGATGAAAGAAAGAAAGAAGAAAAAAGAATGGAGAAGCTTGAAGGGGAGAAAAAGAAGAAAATGGGAATAGCTCTCAAGGCTAAAACTTCCCAACTTGATGAAAGTTCATCTAGTGATGAGGATGAGCTTGAAGAATTGGCTATGATAGCCAAACGATTCTCACGCCTTATGAGGTCCAACCGAGGAAGAAAAATCCAAAGGAAGATGGACTTTAAAAGCAAGAACAAAGAAGAAGGAAGGGATCCACTCACTTGCTTCGAGTGCAAACAACCCGGCCACATACGTTCGGAGTGCCCTCAACTCAAGAAGAAGGGCTTTGAGAAGAGGAAAAAGCTCAAAGCTAAGCTTGCTACTTGGAGTGATGAGGAGTCATCGGAGGATGACGAACAAGAAGTGGCGAACCTTTGCCTCATGGCACTTGAGGAAGATTCCTCCTTGGTAACCTCTAACTCATCTACTTTAGATTTTTCATATGAAGAATTAAATGATGCTTATGATGAGTTACAAGAGGTATATGATGAATTAGTTGAGAAGTATAAGGAGTCGGTTATTAGGAATAGAAAAATTGTTCTAGAATTAAAAGAGAAAAATGACTCACTTACTCAAACTAATTCTAAAATTAAAAAAAAAGATATTAGGATTAGAAGATGAACTTAAATTCTTTCAAAAAGAAAATATTGATCTTAATAATCTTTTATCTCAAAATAATTGTGAACACCAAAAGGTGTTAAGTGAGCTAAATGAGCTCAAAAAGTCTTTAAAAAATAATGGTAGTGTCAAACATGACATAGGAGAATCCTCTAGAACACACCAATATAAGAAAAAGACTAACTACTACAAACAAGGTAACTATCCTAGACATAGTAAAGTTAAAAGAATTAGAAATGTATGGGTTCCTAAGGAACTTGTTAAATCTAATAATATTATTGCTATGTCACCTTGGATTCCTAAGGGAACCAAAGTTTTAGGAACTAACACACATGGACCCAAAATAATTTGGGTACCAAAAACAAAAGTTTAAATATCTTTGTTTGTAGGGGGAGCATTGCTACAAGGCCAAAGCACAAAGTCAAAACTCATGGTACCTTGATAGTGGATGCTCGAGACACATGACCGGAGACAAGAGTCGACTCATGGATCTTAAGCCAAAAAGTGGAGGAGTAGTAACATTTGGTGACAACTCCAAAGGCCACATTGAAGGTATTGGCTCCATAGGTAATCACTCTACAACTCTCATTGAAAATGTTTTATATGTCAATGGTCTTAAACACAATTTATTGAGCATAAGTCAACTATGTGATAAAGGGTTTAATGTTTTGTTTGATAAAACCGGTTGTAAAATAGTTGACATTAATTCTAATAAAATTATGCTCATAGGTCATCGCATAGGGAATATTTACATGATACATCTAGATGACATTCATAAATCTCATTCATGCTTAGTTGCCGAAAATGAAAATGATGCATGGTTGTGGCATAGGAAGCTAGGACATGCTAGCACAAGTGTTTTAGAAAAACTAGTCTCTCTAAACCTAGTTAAAGGTTTACCCAAGATAAAATTTTCGAACGATAAAATTTGTGATGCATGCACAAAGGGTAAACAACATAGATCTTCCTTTAAATCCATTAATGACATTTCTACTAGTAGAAGTTTATAACTAATCCACATGGATTTATTTGGGCCAATTAGGACTATGAGCTTGGGTGGCAAATCATATGCTTTTGTATTAGTTGATGATTTTTCTAGATTCACTTGGGTTCTCTTTTTAAGTACTAAGGATGAGGCTTTGGAAAAATTCATCACATTTTCAAAATTAATTCAAAATGATCTTGAACTTAAAATTTCACATATTAGAAGTGATCATGGAACCGAATTTCAAAATTTAGGATTTGAAGATTTTTTAAATGAAAATGGTATTAGCCATAATTTTTCAGCTCCTCGAACTCCTCAACAAAATGGGGTAGTTGAGAGGAAAAATAGAACTTTACAAGAAATGGCTAGAACTATGCTTTGCGAAAATAATTTACCAAAATATTTTTGGGCGGAAGCCACAAACACAGCTTGTTATATTATAAATCGAGTAACTATTAGGCCGATTTTAAAGAAAACACCTTATGAGATTTTAAAATCTAAAAAGCCTAATATTAGCTACTTCCACCCTTTTGGATGTAAATGTTTTGTTTTAAATAATGGAAAAGATAATTTAGGTAAATTTGATGCAAAAAGTGATGAAGCTATTTTTATAGGTTACTCTTTAACCTCTAAAGCCTATCGAGTATTTAACAAAAGAACTTTAGTTGTAGAAGAATCTATTCATGTTGTATTCGATGATAATCCCCTTCATAGGAAGGATTCTTGTGATGATGATAATGTAGGAATCATAAATACCTTTGATGGAGGTCAAACTTCAAAGAAGGATGAGATTCAACCAAAAGAAGAAGACACACAAGATCCACCTCTTGAAGCCTTGAAGGACTTGGCTATTGAGGAAAAGGAAGTTAGCTATCCAAGGGAGTTGAACTATGTCAAAGATGGTGAAATCTTGGGTGATCCATCCAAGGGGGTAACCACTCGTTCTTCTCTTAGATTAATGAATCATATTGCATTTATCTCATGCATAGAGCCTAAAAATATCAAAGAAGCATTGAAAGATGATTTTTGGATTATGGCTATGCAAGAAGAGTTAAATCAATTTGAGAGAAGTAATGTTTGGACATTAGTTGATAGGCCTAGTAATCAATCTACAATAGGAACTAAATGGGTCTTTAGGAACAAACTAGATGAGAGTGGTAACATTGTGAGAAATAAAGCTAGACTTGTAGCACAAGGTTACACTCAAGAGGAGGGAATAGATTTTGATGAAACCTATGCACCCGTAGCTAGAATGGAAGCCATTAGGATGTTGCTTGCATATGCATGTTATCATAATTTCAAGCTTTTTCAAATGGATGTCAAAAGCGCATTTTTAAATGGTTTTATAAATGAGGAAGTGTATGTAGAACAACCACCGGGTTTTGAAGACTCAAAATTTCCAAATCATGTTTTCAAACTAACCAAAGCTCTCTATGGTTTAAAACAAGCTCCTAGAGCTTAGTATGAAAGGCTTTCAAATTTTTTGATTGAAAAAGGATTTGAAAAAGGTAAGGTGGACACTACACTCTTTATAAAAATGTATAAAAATGACATTTTAGTAGTTCAAATTTATGTTGATGATATTATATTTGGATCTACTAATGAATGTCATTGTCAAGAATTTGCTAAGTTAATGCAAGGTGAATTTGAGATGAGCATGATGGGGGAGCTCTCATTCTTTTTGGGACTCCAAATCAAGCAAAAGAAGGATGGCACCTTCATAAATCAAGCAAAATACATAAAGGATATGCTCAACAAGTTTGGCTTGGAGAACACAAAGCCTCAAGCCACTCCTATGAGCTCATCTACAAAGCTTGACAAAGATGAAGGAGGTAAGTGTGTTGACTCTAAGCTTTATCGTTCTATGATTGGGTCTTTGCTTTACCTTACCGCAAGTAGACCGGATATCTTGTTTAGTGTTTGCTTGTGTGCTAGGTTTCAAGCTAGTCCTAAAGAGTCACACCTTATAGCCGTTAAGAGAATCTTTAGATACCTTAGAGACACTCCTTGTTTAGGCCTTTGGTATCCTAGAGTCTCTACCTTCAACCTACATGCTTACTCGGATGCGGATTATGGGGGTTGCAAAATCGATAGGAAAAGTACTTCGGGAACTTGTCAATTCCTAGGTAGTATGCTCATATCTTGGTTCTCTAAGAAACAAAATAGTGTAGCCTTATCTACCACCGAAGCCAAGTACATATCCTTAGGGAGTTGTTGTGCTCAAGTCCTTTGGATGAAGCAACAACTCTTAGATTATGGTGTAAAAATAGAAACCATACCCCTAAAATGTGATAATACTAGTGCAATATGTTTAACAAAAAATCCCATCCAACACTCTAGAACCAAACATATAGAAATAAGGCATCATTTCATTAGAGATCATGTCCCTAAGAAAGATGTGGTTATAGAGTATGTAGACACCTTGAATCAATTAGCGGATATTTTTACAAAACCATTAGATAAAGAGCGTTTTTGGTCCCTTAGGAGAGAGTTAGGTCTAACTAGCCTATCTTGACCTTTTTGGACCTCTTTTCAAACTTAAATATGCTTGATTTTGTGAAATATCATGTTTATATGTTTAGACTCCCAATTTCTTCCATGCATATAGTTAGGGGGAGTATGTTTATGCCTAAATATGTTTTGCCTGCTCATTCATATCATTTATGCATGTTTGGCCTCTTAGAAAATAATTTTTCTGCATTTTAGAGCCTCATCTGCACTTCCAGGCCCAGGTGTATCGAAACGGGTTCACCCGTTCCGATACGGGTGCCTTAAAATCCGTCCTGAGAGAAGGACGTTTCGAAACGGCCCCAGTTGTTTCGAAACGTTTTCGGTTCGATGTAAGGGTGTATCGGAACGCGTTCCGATACGGGTCAAACGGGTTTCGAAACGGTCAGCCCCGTTTCGAAACGTGAAGTCAATAGGTCAAAACCCTAGCCGCCCCGTTCCGAAACGGTCTTGACCGTTCCGAAACGGCCTCGCGGACAGCCTTATTTAGGGCTTCTTAAAGTTCAAAACTCTAATTTTTATCAAACTCTTAAAACCCTAAAAACCCTAACCGACCCCCTTCTATAAATACCCTCTCAAACCCTTTGTTTTTCACAAAATTGTGAGGGATTTTTCTCTAAAACACATATCTAAGCAAGCTTCATCAATCTTGTGCAAAGATTTCATTCAAATCATCCAAAATCCCAAACTAAGGTAATTTTTCTTATTTTTCTCTTTTTTCAATATTTGTTCGAATCTTAGGCTAGAAAATTATAATTTTGTATACATTATATATTTTTAGTTGTGGGTTTTCCATATCTTGTAAAATTTTTCAAAAATCTCAAAATTTTTGATTCGAATATAAAAATTTTTAATCGTATTTTTTTAATTCTGTTTTTCAAAAACCTAAGTGGGATTTCCTATTGGGCTGATTTTTATTATCAATGCATACACTTAATTTTAAAACTCTTGCTTAATATTTTTAGATGGCGGATCAATCGAACAAAAAGCGCAAAGCCGTTCAAACCGGTGAATCGAGTATTCGTCCAAATATCACTCAACTCTTTCAGAAAACTCTTAAAACTCAGCAGCAGCGTACTCGCTTCTCCTACGTCAAAAATCTCGCGGTTCGTAAAGAAAGGGTCATTGATCTAGATTTCCTCAATTCCGAGCGATTCCTCTTTCGGTATCTTGGACGTTTGGATGAGTGGGATCTTCTTTTCTTCTTGAGCATCGAGGATGTTTGTTACAGAAACTTGGTACTCCTTTTCTACTCTAATGCTCGTTTCCTTTACGATGAAACCAAAACCGAGATAGTAGGAATTGAGTCATCTTTATTGGGGCAAAAGTTTGTTATTAATATTGCTCTTTTGGAGTCTGCCCTTAAACTCAAGAATGAGGGTCTTGAAGATGAACGTCACTTTGGCACCTTCACCGGGAAAGCCCTTCATTTAGATGTGCACGATCGTGTCCTTCACTTGATAGTGTCTTGGTTCATTCGACCATCCGGAGGAAAATACTCCCACATCCGGGAAAAAGATCACTTTTGGCTCGAATGTTTCCGAAGAGGTGAGCACCCAAATGTGCCCAAAATTATTTTTGCTGAGATTGTCAATAATATCAAGCTTATTGACACCAATGAGTTGACATCTTTCACCTACGTCATTGTCTTGAGTTTTCTCTTCGATCATCTTGGTATTGATTGTACCTATGACTCTCCGGAACCTAGCAAGACCAAAATTGGTGAGTCCTCTCTTCGAAAATCCGGATTCACATATTTGGATGGTTATTGGCAAAGAATTGATCGAGAAGCGATTCCTCCTCCCGTTGCTCCTCCACCTCAAGTTCAAATGGAAAATCAAGATGCTCTCACGGTTTTTCTTACCGAGCGTTTCAATGCCTTGAATTCTCGTTTTGACACTATGGATACTCGTATTTCTTCGGGCTTTGAAACTATGGGAAATCGATTGAAGAACGTCGAGGATCGTCTTCAATCCCTTGAGACTTCCAATGCCAACCTTGATCTTTCCTTCTCTACTCTTTATGGAGAATGGACAAAATATCACCGTTCTCAAGCCAAGAACGATGATGATGATGAGGATGATGATGACGAGGCCTAGGATACTCATATCATATCATATTATATTATCTATGCATTTAGGATTAAGTTTGCATCTTTATGTTTAATTATGTTTTAGAACCTATGCTTATGATCTTTTATTTTGGGATTTGATTATGAACTTATTGTTTATGCTTTGGATATTTTGATGATATTTATTATGATTGCTTTTTAATTGCTTATTGGTACTAATATTCTTTATGAGCTCTCTTTGTTTCTTTTTGATCTAACAAAAAGGGGGAGATGAAATTTAAGAGAGAATTGCCTTGCCTTTTGCCTTGCCACCAAAATGGAAAATTTTCAAATTTTCTTAAAGGTTTTGTTAAACTTTACATCTCTGATTTCATGTCACAAGTTTTTAAATCTCAAAACCTATCTTAAATTAAGGGGGAGTTAGAATATCTTCAAAACTTTCAAAATTCTTAAAAAATTCTAACTTTGGTTTTGTTATATCAAAAAGGGGGAGATTGTGAAACATATGCTTTAAATTTTGATATAACTAAAAACCTAAGGACTAAAATGAAAATATCAAAACAAATTTTAAAGTCCTTAAAATTCCCTATATATTGTTAAAGACTACTTCATAGCTAAAACCAAAGACTTACAAAATATTTTTTAAGAATTTCAAAGTCAAAACAGTGATTTTTCAAGCCCCGTTTCGAAACGGCCCAAGGCGTTTTGAAACACTTTCAGTTCGATGTGCACCTGTTCCGAAACGCGTATCAGAACGGGTCAAGGCGTTTCGAAACGGTATTACTCGTTTCGAAACTGTTCTTCATTTAAACGAACAAGGGCAACAGTTTTAAACTGAAATTTGAAAATAAACAGGGCGTTCCGAAACGGGCTAAGGCCGTTTCGAAACACCCCTTTGACAGTGGCAAATTGGTTCCGAAACGGGATAAGGCCGTTCCGAAACAACCCTTTGGCAGTGGCAAAACCGTTCCGAAACGGCCCTAGGCATTTCGAAACGGGCTCTCGTAGACGCTCCAACGGCTATATTATTTGAAATCCGTTCCGAAACAGGTTGACCCCGTTCCGAAACGGTAGGCGTCTGGGAGCTGTAAAGTTGTGAGAAAAGCACCCCAACGGCTCTAATCTTCAGCCCATCACCCACAACGGTTGGAAATCTACAAGAGGCTATAAAAAGACCCCAAGAAGCTCCAGCAATCAACAATTGAGCTACAAGTATACATCCTATCATCAAATACAAGCATTTGTGTTGAAATCCCATTTTTGTCTAGAAACCCCAATTGTATCCTTCATTTCTATTTTGTTCAATTGGGTTGAGTGCTTGATATTGGGCTATCATTTGTATTGAGAGATACCTTATTAGCCAACAAATTTCTTTGTTCTTTTGTGTGAGGATTGGGTTAATTTTTGGGTAGAAAAATTAACCGAAATTGTAAAGGTTGCCTCCTTGTCCTGGAAAAAGGGGACGAACAATTTAGTGGAAATTGTTGCAAATCCTTGGTGAGACTAAGGTAGTGGATGTAGAGTTCGGTTGGTGAACTTGAACCACTCTAAATTCCAGTGTCAATATTTTTAGTTGCAATTTCCGTTACAACATCGTTAAAATTCCAATTCACCCCCCTCTTGGTTATTATCATTCGTGTGATCCACTCAACACCACTGGTTCTCGCGCCTCCCTAAAAATTGCTTGTTTGCGACACACAAAATCCGGATCGGATAAAGAGCCATTAGCAATAGCAATAGACTCATGTTGATTTTCCGCCCCTTCATTATACTGTAGATAAGAGCGAGCCGTCACTTGTTTACAGTGGATCCGTACGTGCTTGGCATCAGGCGGCGCTGGACGAAATAGCTCCAAAGTGCTGCCTCCGACAGCAAATCCCGGTGGTTAACTGACCCATTATTTTTGCATGTCAGCCATTTTATTTTTGGCTTGCAGAGCTCTCTCTTGATTTGGTTGTAGTCAGGCCCCGTCAAATAAGATTCCCACTCCCCGTGCGGGTCGCCACTGACTTCAATGCTGTAGAAGCAGTTGATCATATCGACTGAAAACTTCACCGCTTCTCCCCAGAAATAGACAAAAAGACTGTCCGGGTTTGGTTGGTGGGCATAGAATTCTCGCACGTGGTTGCTGTTGATTCCCTCTGGCTACCGTGCGAATTGTTCCTAACCCATGTTGTGAATCCTCTCGAAGAGGTAGGGTTCCAATCCAAAGTTCCCCATCTGATTGAGTGTAATGGAAACCCATCTCTTCCCATAGTTTCCTTTCTCTATAAAACTTGTTGTAGTTCTCCTCGACAACGGGATTCAAGAACCTCTTGTATTAGGTGCTGGAGGTGGTGGTGGGGCGTTGTGATGAAGCCATAATCTGGGGGATGGTTGTTTTCCTAAAGAAAGTAAAAAGAAGGTGAAAGAAAATAAAGCAAGACAAATCTTGGAAGTAAAGACTGTAGAAAGAAATTCAAAGCAAAGGAAAGAGTAAAGTGAAGAACGAGGTAGGAGAATAGTTGGCCTTATATAGCCGCTTCTCTCCACTACCTTGGCGAGCACGCTGTCAACGGGCGGCAATAAATGCGGCGCGAAAAATGAGGTTCTAGCCGTTATGCAGATATCTGTTCTCCTCGTCGCGGCAAACTAGCCGTTGCGGCTAGCCGTTATGAAGCCACTAGCCGTTATGCTCATCTGCATTGGGCTGCCTTGGCCGCTAGTCGGGCCTCTCCTTTATTCTTCCTTCTTTCTTGAACCTTTTCTTCCGTCCTAATGTTGAGTGTATAAAAGTTTTATATTTTACCCCTCATTTACCCATATTTCTGCTGCATTCAAGCATATTTCATTGCATTTAGGATAGATTTCAGAATATACATCACAACTAGATAAAATGGCACAGTTACTACTGATTTTGGTCACTTTTGTAGGTATCTGCTGCGGTAGACTCAGGGCAGCAAAGGAACAGAGGTAGATCGCAGAACTGGAGTCGAGAAGCAAACACTGCCGTGGCAGCCATGACGACAGAATGATGAGGTGGAAAAGTGAAGTGGAGCTCGACAGATAGAGGATTTCAAGTCGGTCTGTCGTGGACCACTCCCATATTTTTCTGAGCCCTGAGGCAGAATGAAGGCCAAGCCCAAAGTCCAAGAAAGAAACTCAAGGCAAGAAAAGAGGATGAATTAAAGGCATCTACTCAGAAGATTTAATCTTTAATAGAGTTGTACTTTAGTTTAAACTTGTATTCTTGCCATATTAGAAAAGTTGGACCCAAGGCCTATATAAAGGCATGTAATTCGACCTAGGGAAGGATATCTCATTCCTAGCCGTCTTCCCCTAAACCCTTGTCGTTTTCCCCTTTTCATCATGTTCTAAACTCCCCCTAGGGCTAAGGGTTGATTCTGTAAAGTAGTTGCAAGGATTGTATTGTTTTAGGAATTTTCTGTCAAGTAATAAAAAGCTTCAAGTTTATTTATTCTGGTTTTTCATATTTTGCAAGAGTATCGGGAGAGCATTGTGAGGTTATCTATTTGTTTGATATCGGGAGAGTCAAGCATACAAACGGAATAAATACGCGTTTTCCAGTTGATGGTTAAACCATCTCGGCTTAGGGATAAGTATAAGGTTAAGTGGCTAAAGAAGAATTCAACAACATTGGTGTTCACCCTTCGATTCACGCCGGGAGGTATCATCCAAGAAGAGTCCATCAACAAAACTTGGGCCTAGGGATAGGACAAGTCATCGCAGGGATTCTTGCCAAGCTTGAAGTACATAGTTGTTGATCGCTGCCGCGACATCAACAGACCTCTACCGCGACAGGTGCTGCCGCGACAGGAACGACGACAAAAGACATAAGTTTCTCTAACAGTGCAACACCTGCACTACTGAGCAAATCAATACCGGCCTATTTCTTAAACCTGATTCCTTATTCTTTTACTTTAATTGTTTATCAAGATTATTTCACCAATCCAATTAAACTATTTCTTTCTCTTGTGCAGCAATTCAAGGATAGAGTTATTTCTAATCCCTGTGGAGACGACATCCGATACTCCAAGTATCACTTTACTACTTGCATCGTGTACACTTGCACTATTTGCGATAGGACTCTTTTACACGCAAAAAGTTTTTGGCGCCGTTGCTGGGGACTGGCAACATATCTTTACCCTTTTTATTACTACACTTTTCTTTTTATTTTTCTATTTTTAGTGGTGTTATTTACCCCGTGCTTTTCACAAGGTTTGTTGTTTGCTTATGCGCAGATTTAGACGAGGCAAAGAACCTGAGTACGAACTAGACCCAGAAATCGAACGCACGTATCAACTCAGGAACCAAGCCCGACTCTTGATAGCAAGAAACAACTATCTTTAGGAGATACTAGAAGCAATGGTGAACGGAAGGCAAAATGAAAGGGCAGATGACCTAAACAACAATAACCAGAGAGTTATTGTTGATCCTCCCCAAGATGCCCAGAATGAACGGCCCGCTGCCGCTGCCGCACGGAAGTCCTGTCGAGACTACATGGACAATGACCATGTTTAACTAAAAACCACCTTGCCAGACGTGGAAGCTGAAAACTTCGAGCTGAAACCTGTCATGTTCAGCATGAAAAATTTCGCTGGCCAGTTTAGTGGTTCTGCAACTGAGGATGCCCGAGAACATCTGAAAACGTTCCAAGAAATCCGTGGATCGTTCAGACTGCCAGGAATAAATCCGGACGTACTGAGGCTCCGGTTATTTCCCCATTCATTGAGAGATAGAGCTAAAACGCGGTGGAATAAATTAACGTCGGGTTCAATACGAAATTGGGCAGATCTCTCTCGTGAATTCCTTTCTCATTTTAATCTGTAACACCCGGGTTTAGGGGTTAGGTGAAAATAATATTTTAATATAAATCGGGTTCGGTTTTATGATTTAAATAATGGTTCGGGTTTGGTTTTCAAATTAATTAATTTGAAGTTAGACTATACTTTGAAATTAAACCCCAAATAGCCATGGGTTTTATGTCTTTGTGAATGTTTCATTTCATTAAGGGCAAAAGGGTCATTTGGCTTTTAAACTAAAAGAAAACAAAAAAAACCCATCATCCACTATTCATTCCCTTCTTCACCAACGGGAACTTAAGCTCTCTACCCAAATCCACTGTTCCATCACCTCCCTTCTTCGTTTCAACTCCGTTTTGAAAGATAATAGCATTTTCGACTTCCCCTCATCCTCCCCTTCATGAAAGTACTCTTCTTTTTCATTTTCATGGAGTTTTTAGAAATGGAGGTTTTGAATGTTTTATATTAAAAATGAGAACTTTATGTAGTTAAGTGGAGTAATCTGATTTAATATGCTTAGTTATAGTATATAGAGACCAAATGGTATAACATATATAAATTTCAAATGATTTGGGGCAATTTTCGGAATTGTGTTTCAAGGGGGTTTTTGGAGGGTTTTAAAGTATGTTTTGGGGCTGTTTGATGTTGGGTTTTGGGGGCTGTAGGTAGTATGACATATGAGGATCATTTTGGGTGCAATTGATGATTGTTTGGGTGCTTGAAATGAGAGTTTTCAGTGGGTCAAGTAGGCTGCTCGAAAATCCTGTTTTTGGTCTTGTTTTGAGTGTTGAATGCTTGGTAATGATAATCTGGGTTAGTTTCGATGACAAGATATTGATTGTGGATGTTTTGTTTGTGTTTGGGATTGATTAGAGTCAAGTTTGGGCACCGGTGAAGCATCGGAAGTGAATCCGGGAAATTGAAGACAATTGCTTGCTTGGTCTTGAGCTCGGGAGTTAGGTGAGTGGTTGATTGTTTTAAACGATTTTAAATTGGTTGGTTCGAGTATATGGACTAGGTTGGGCTTGGTAGACCCACCTAGAGTTAGGATTAGGGTGGTAGCCTAATCCTAAGCTTGATCTAGAGCCCTTGGATGAACTTGAATGTATGAATGTATATGCCTCGTATGTGTTGTGATATGAATGCTTATATACATTGTATTATGCATGTGAGATGAGGCATGATTTGTATTGCTTAATGCATGCATGGTGTTGGTTCATGATTGTGTTCATGGTGAGTACGTGCTAAGCACGGAAATGGTTGAAATGAGTAATGTGGAACGAGTAAAATATTGGCACTAGTAAACTTAAATACAAATGATCGATCATTAGGATGTTAGTGTGTACACATGAGTCAAAAGTCGCGCGTGGCCTTGGTGGCGTTGAGTCACCAAGGAGGAGTACGGGTACGCCCGGAAATGGTATTTAAATATAGTCGGTGATGAGTGGAATCCCATCGACGGGGCGTGAGGATGAGTGGAATCCCCTCCGCGAGACCGGTGATGAGTGTAATCCCACCGTCAGGTAATGGTTGTGTTGTTGGATGTGAGTCCAACGGTTATCCGTGTATTTGAGTCTTAACTAGGTGCCAATGTTGATTGATATGTGTATCAATGTGTTGAGATATATGAGCTGCTTGGATGTTTAAATGTGATTACATGTATGGTAGTGTTGAGCTCATGGTTATGGCATATATGTGATATGTTGTTCATGCATTTTATCTTGTGGACCCTTGGTATGATTGTGGTTACCTTGGCTAGATCGTGCTCGGACCCTGCAATGTTGAGGTTGGTTTTTAGAGCTTACCCTCACTAAGCATCATTGCTTACGCTCTCTTTGTTCAACATTGCAGATCCTTAGTTCGTGGGTTGCTCGGGCAAGCGGAGGGCCTTCAAGTGTGGTTTTGGACTTGAATTTATCAAGTATGGTTTTAATGCTAAGACATGTAATAGTTTAAGCAATGGGATGTGTAAGGTTTTGTTGTTTGTTGTTGGTTGCTAGGAGCATGTTTAGACTCCATGTTATGTCGCTTTTGTGTGGCTTGTGATGCCATGTCTAAGTTGTAATCCATGCCTAATTGCTTGCTTTGAATGTTAGCCTATGCCTTAAGAGTTTTTACATGTGTTTGAATGTTGTTTGAATGAATGCTTATTGTGGATGGTTGCCCTAGTATTAGATATGTCTAAATATTGTTGAAGCATGCTAGTATGGTTGTTATACCTTAAATTGTCTTGTCTTGAAGTTGCTTGGTGTTTTGGAGGTGTTTTGGGGCATCCTTGTGCCTCAAAACAGCCCAGAAAAGTCTGCAGACAGGGGGTGTTTCGGAACGGGTCCCCCTGTTCCGGAACGGCCCCTGTGTATATGGCTTACCGTTTCGAAACGGATGAGGGGCGTTTCGGAACATTTTAGCTACTGGAATTTTGAGATTTTGCCGAGATGAAGCCGTTCCGAAACGGGCCTTTGAAGTTCCAAAACGGTCAAATCTCGTTGACCACGAGATATTGACCGTCAAGGTCGTTCCGATACGGGCCTCCCCTGTTTCGGAACGGTCACCTTATGGTTGACCCTGGCCTGTTGACTTAGTCAAGGCGTTTCGGAACACCCTTTAGGCGTTTCGAAACGGCCTGCTGCAGAATGTTAAAATGAGCTAATTAAACGTTGGGTTGGTCGATGTTTGATGTTATGATTGTATCTTCCGCTGCTGTGCCACACTTAAGTCTTAATTAAGCATGTAGTCAAGATTAAAGTTAAAGAAATTTTCTGGGTCGTTAACCGAGGGGAAGCCTTAACGGGTTTCGCTTCAGTTTTCCCCGTGTGGCCCACTCGGACCGGTCATTCGGCCAGACCGGGACGAGGGGGTTACACTTGTTGGTATCAGAGCCTAAGGTTACCGAGACCTTGGGCAGGTAAGTGAGGTAAGTTTAAGTTTTTGCTTGATATGCACGGTGTTTGCTTGCTTGTAAGAATTGTTGCCTGTTTGACGAGTATGTTGCTTGTTTTATTCAAAGCATGTGTGTGTGAGTCCCATTGCTACTATTACATTGAAAAAAATGGTTTTGTTTTAGTGAGGGAACATACTTGAACACTTGGAAGCCTTGCCTTGCTAACCCAACTTGTATGTTTTGTTGTTGTGGTTGTAGTTAATATTTGTGAGAGCAATGTCTAGACCGAGAGGTAGACCGAGAGTGGTTCGTCAGGAACCACGGGTTGCGGCTCCTGTTGAGCCGGCTGTCGGAGTGGAGGCTCATCTGGAAGGGCCGGTGGCTGCGGGAGTTGGCGCTCCACCACCACCTCCACCACCACCACCTCCTCCACCTGGAGCTGGAGGTGAGGATGGAGCCGGAGGAGATGGACCTCAGGGTGGCCAAGGTGGCCAAGGTCCAGCTGGAATTGATATGACTCCGTTAGTGCAAGCGATAGCGGGAGCATTCCAGGCCGCAGTTGCGGGAGCTCAGGTTGCAGCTCAGCCTAGGTGTGATGATGCTAGTCTACCGTTGGAGAGGCTCCGTAGTTTGGGAGCCGATGAGTTTAGAGGATCTACACCGGAGAGATCGGAGTTATGGTTGGAGAAGACGGTTCGTATCTTAGCTCAGATGGGTTGTGCGGGCGCACGTAGATTGGGTTGTGTGATCTCATTGCTTCAGGGAAATGCCTACACCTGGTGGGTCACCATTACTGCAGGGGTTCCAGAGGCCGAGATAGATTGAGAATTCTTTGAGTTTGCTTTCCGGAAGAGGTACTTAGGACCGAGGTACCTAGATGAGAAAAAGAGAGAGTTCATGGCTCTCACTCAGGGAGATGCTTCTGTGACTGATTACGAGATTCGTTTCGTTCGTCTGAGTCAGTATGCTCCAGAGTTAATGCCTACTGAGAGGGCTCGATGTGATCGTTTCAGATACGGACTTCATGAGGAAGTTAAGAGGTATACCTTGGCTACTGATTATTCTGACTTTGATGTCTTGGTTGCTAGAGCCAAGGACATTGAGCATAGCTTGGGGCTGACCAAGCGTTCTGGGGGATCTAGTTCTGGTAAGAGGCACAACAACTTTGATGGTAGAGATGCTAAGAGGCACAGAGGTGCCGGACATCAGTTTGATCAGAGACGTGGCAGTGGCCACCATGGTAGAGGCCATCAGGGCCATAGAGGAGGAGGGCGTTTGCCCGAGTGTGCACAGTGTGGGAGGCAGCACACTGGTGAGTGTTGGGGTAACTTCCATGCTTGTTGGAACTGTGGTTCGAGGGACCACTTTAGGAGGGACTGTCCACGTCAGGCAGCTCAGGCACCGAACATTGCTCAGGCTCCTGCGAGAGGTAACGATTATCAGAGAGGCCGTGGGCGCGGTCGTGGCTACTTCCAGCCTAGGGCTGATGCACCTAGGGGAGATGCTCAGAGGAACCTTGCTCATGTTGTGGCTGTGCAGCCAGAGGCGGGGGGGCCAGCGAGAGTTTATGCTCAGAGAGAGGCCGGGAACGACACCGATGTGATAGCAGGTAATTTCGAGTTACAGTCTATGTCTTTGCTTTCTTTGGTTGATTCGGGTTCTACGCATTCCTACATTCTGAGTGAGCATGCACAGAAGTTAGATATTCCTGTAGAGATCTTAGATGTAGGTATGCATGTTACTAGTTCCTTTGGTGAGACAGTTGTGGTTAGACGTATGTATAGGAGGTGTCCACTGAAGATTCAGGGTCATGTGTTCTCAGTTGATATGATGGAACTTCCTTTCTACGGTTTTGACATTATTCTGGGTATGGACTGGTTGGTCGAGCATCGGGCTAGTGTGGATTTTGAGACAAAGAGAATTTCTTTGAAGCTTTCTGATGACTACGAGGTAGTAGTAGTAGGCGAGAACATTAAGTTCTTGTCTAATGTGGTGTCAGCTTTAGAGGCTCATAGATTGATGGACTATGGATGTGGGGCCTATTTAGCTTATGTTATGAATCCGGATATGAGTGAAGCTAGACCGAAATATATCAGGACAGTGTGTGATTTTCCAGATGTGTTTCCTGAAGAGTTGCCTGGTTTGCCTCCTGACTGAGATGTTGAGTTTGTGATTGAGACAGTTTCAGGGTCTAACCCAGTTTCGATAGCTCCGTATCGTATGGCTCCGAAAGAGTTGAAAGAATTGAAGAGTCAGTTGCAAGAATTATTAGACCGTGGTTTCATTAGGCCTAGTAGTTCTCCGTGGGGTGCTCCAGTGTTGTTTGTGAAAAAGAAAGATGGTAGTATGCGCATGTGCATTGACTATAGGCAGCTGAATCAGTTGACTGTGAAGAACAAATATCCGTTGCCTCGTATAGATGATTTGTTTGATCAGTTGAGAGGTGCTTCAGTGTTCTCGAAGATAGATCTGAGATCCGGGTACTATCAGTTGAAGGTGAAAGAGTGTGATGTTCCGAAGACAGCTTTTAGGACTAGGTATGGTCACTATGAGTTTCTTGTGATGCCATTTGGGCTCACGAATGCACCGGCAGCATTCATGGACATGATGAACAGAATTTTTAGAGACTATCTAGACCATTTTGTGGTTGTCTTCATTGATGATATACTTGTGTACTCGAAGACAGAAGAAGAACATGATGAGCACTTGAGATTTGTTTTACAGAGATTGTTGAGCAATCAGTTGTATGCGAAGCTTAGTAAGTGTGAGTTCTGGATTCGAGAGGTTGTGTTTCTTGGCCATGTTGTTTCGGCCGAAGGTATCCGTGTTGATCCATCGAAGATCGAGGCTATTGTTGAGTGGAAACAACCTAAGTCTGTGACCGAGATTAGGAGTTTCCTAGGACTAGCTGGTTACTATAGGAGGTTTGTTGATGGCTTCTCTAGAGTAGCTGCTCCCTTGACTAAGTTGTTGCAAAAGGGAGTCAAGTTTGAATGGTCAGATGCAAGACAGAAGGCCTTTGAGAAATTGAAAGAAGCTTTGACGAATGCTCCAGTGTTAGTACAACCTGTTTCAGGTAAGGAGTTTGTGATTTACAGTGATGCTTCCTACGTAGGTTTAGGATGTGTTTTGATGCAAGATAGGAGAGTTGTTGCTTATGCTTCTATACAGTTGAAGATTCATGAGAAGAACTATCCTACTCATGACATTGAGCTAGCCGCAGTTGTGTTTGCACTGAAGATTTGGCGTCATTATTTGTACGGTGAGAAGTGTATTGTTTACACCGATCACAAGAGTTTGAAGTACTTGATGACACAGAAACAGTTGAATTTGAGACAGAGAAGATGGCTAGAGCTGTTGAAAGATTATGATTTGACCATTGAGTACCATCCGGGTAAAGCAAATGTAGTAGCCAATGCCTTGAGTAGAAAAGTGGCCGTTGAGTTGAGAGCTATGTTTTCTAAATTGAGTGTGTCCGATGATGGTGGTCTGATCACCGAGTTGCAAGTGAAGCCTTCTTTGATTCAGTTGATTAGAGAGAAACAGTTGCAAGATGCGAGCCTAGTTCCTCATGTTCAAGACATAGCCGAAGGAAGACCGACTGAGTACAGTTTCAGTGGTGAGAGTCTGTTGTGCTTCAGAGATAGAATTGTTGTACCGGAAGATGTTGAGTTGAGACGTCAGATTTTGAGTGAAGCACATTCGAGTCCCTTTTCTATGCATCCGGGTAGTACCAAGATGTACCGAGATTTGAAGAATGATTACTTCTGGGTTGGTTTGAAGAGAGATGTAGCAGAATATGTGAGCCGTTGCATGGTTTGTCAGAGAGTGAAGGCGGAACATCAGGTTCCTTCAGGTTTGCTACAGCCTTTGAAGATTCTGGAATGGAAATGGGAGAGGATCACCATGGATTTTGTATCGGGGTTGCCTTTGTCTCCTTCGAGGAAGAATTCAGTTTGGGTGATTGTGGATAGGTTCACTAAGTGTGCTCACTTCTTAGCAGTGAACACTACGGATTCCTTAGACAAGTTGGCAAACTTGTACATTCGTGAGATTGTGAGACTTCATGGAGTTCCGAAGTCTATAGTTTCAGATAGGGATCCTAGATTTACTTCGAGGTTCTGGAATTGCTTGCATAGTGCTTTGGGTAGTCGTCTGCATTTCAGCACATCTTATCATCCGCAGTCCGATGGGCAGTCAGAGCGAGTGATACAGATTCTAGAAGATATGCTTCGTTGTTGTGTAATTGACTTCCAGGGTTCTTGGGAGAAGCACTTACCGTTGGTTGAGTTTGCCTACAACAACAGTTATCAGTCTAGTATTCAGATGGCACCTTATGAGGCTTTGTATGGTAGACGGTGTAGGACTCCGATTTGCTGGGCTGAGACAGGTCAGAGATTGTTACCTATGCCAGACTTGCTTAAAGGAACCACAGAAAAAGTGAAGTTGATTTGTGACCGTCTGAAAGCAGCTTCCGATCGTCAGAAGTCTTATGCAGATTTGAAGAGGAAAGAGGTTGAGTACTCAGTGGGTGAGAAAGTGTTTCTGAAGGTATCTCCGTGGAAGAAGGTAATGAGATTTGGCCGAAAGGGCAAGTTGAGTCCGAGGTTCATTGGCCCGTATGAGATAGTTGAGCGGATTGGGCCTGTAGCTTATCGGTTGAGGTTACCTTCTGAGTTAGAAAAGATCCATGATGTCTTTCATGTGTCTATGCTTAGGAGATATAGATCGGATCCTTCGCATGTGATGCCCGTTGAGGAAATAGAGTTGAATCCGGATTTGTCTTATAATGAAGAGCCCGTTGAGATACTTGCTTCTGATAGCAAAGTGTTACGCGGCAAGACCATAGAGTTGGTCAAGGTGTTGTGGAGACATAGTGGTGTGGAAGAGGCCACGTGGGAGAGGAAAACGGATATGGTTGAGCAGTTTCTGTATCTGTTTCCACCAGGTAATTTCGGGGACAAAATTCCTTAAGTGGGGGAGAGTTGTAACACTCGGGTTTAGGGGTTAGGTGAAAATAATATTTTAATATAAATCGGGTTCGGTTTTATGATTTAAATAATGGTTCGGGTTTGGTTTTCAAATTAATTAATTTGAAGTTAGACTATACTTTGAAATTAAACCCCAAATAGCCATGGGTTTTATGTCTTTGTGAATGTTTCATTTCATTAAAGGCAAAAGGGTCATTTGGCTTTTAAACTAAAAGAAAACAAAAAAAAAACCCATCATCCACTATTCATTCCCTTCTTCACCAACGGGAACTTAAGCTCTCTACCCAAATCCACTGTTCCATCACCTCCCTTCTTCGTTTCAACTCCGTTTTGAAAGGTAATAGCATTTTCGACTTCCCCTCATCCTCCCCTTCATGAAAGTACTCTTCTTTTTCATTTTCATGGAGTTTTTAGAAATGGAGGTTTTGAATGTTTTGAATTAAAAATGAGAACTTTATGTAGTTAAGTGGAGTAATCTGATTTAATATGCTTAGTTATAGTATATAGAGACCAAATGGTATAACATATATAAATTTCAAATGATTTGGGGCAATTTTCGGAATTGTGTTTCAAGGGGGTTTTTGGAGGGTTTTAAAGTATGTTTTGGGGCTGTTTGATGTTGGGTTTTGGGGGCTGTAGGTAGTATGACATATGAGGATCATTTTGGGTGCAATTGATGATTGTTTGGGTGCTTGAAATGAGAGTTTTCAGTGGGTCAAGTGGGCTGCTCGAAAATCCTGTTTTTGGTTTTGTTTTGAGTGTTGAATGCTTGGTAATGATAATCCGGGTTAGTTTCGATGACAAGATATTGATTGTGGATGTTTTGTTTGTGTTTGGGATTGATTAGAGTCAAGTTTGGGCACCGGTGAAGCATCGGAAGTGAATCCGGGAAATTGAAGACAATTGCTTGCTTGGTCTTGAGCTCGGGAGTTAGGTGAGTGGTTGATTGTTTTAAACGATTTTAAATTGGTTGGTTCGAGTATATGGACTAGGTTGGGCTTGGTAGACCCACCTAGAGTTAGGATTAGGGTGGTAGCCTAATCCTAAGCTTGATCTAGAGCCCTTGGATGAACTTGAATGTATGAATGTATATGCCTCGTATGTGTTGTGATATGAATGCTTATATACATTGTATTATGCATGTGAGATGAGGCATGATTTGTATTGCTTAATGCATGCATGGTGTTGGTTCATGATTGTGTTCATGGTGAGTACGTGCTAAGCACGGAAATGGTTGAAATGAGTAATGTGGAACGAGTAAAATATTGGCACTAGTAAACTTAAATACAAATGATCGATCATTAGGATGTTAGTGTGTACACATGAGTCAAAAGTCGCGCGTGGCCTTGGTGGCGTTGAGTCACCAAGGAGGAGTACGGGTACGCCCGGAAATGGTATTTAAATATAGTTGGTGATGAGTGGAATCCCATCGACGGGGCGTAAGGATGAGTGGAATCCCCTCCGCGAGACCGGTGATGAGTGTAATCCCACCGTCAGGTAATGGTTGTGTTGTTGGATGTGAGTCCAACGGTTATCCGTGTATTTGAGTCTTAACTAGGTGCCAATGTTGATTGATATGTGTATCAATGTGTTGAGATATATGAGCTGCTTGGATGTTTAAATGTGATTACATGTATGGTAGTGTTGAGCTCATGGTTATGGCATATATGTGATATGTTGTTCATGCATTTTATCTTGTGGACCCTTGGTATGATTGTGGTTACCTTGGCTAGATCGTGCTCGGACCCTGCAATGTTGAGGTTGGTTTTTAGAGCTTACCCTCACTAAGCATCATTGCTTACGCTCTCTTTGTTCAACATTGCAGATCCTTAGTTCGTGGGTTGCTCGGGCAAGCGGAGGGCCTCCAAGTGTGGTTTTGGACTTGAATTTATCAAGTATGGTTTTAATGCTAAGACATGTAATAGTTTAAGCAATGGGATGCGTAAGGTTTTGTTGTTTGTTGTTGGTTGCTAGGAACATGTTTAGACTCCATGTTATGTCGCTTTTGTGTGGCTTGTGATGCCATGTCTAAGTTGTAATCCATGCCTAATTGCTTGCTTTGAATGTTAGCCTATGCCTTAAGAGTTTTTACATGTGTTTGAATGTTGTTTGAATGAATACTTATTGTGGATGGTTGCCCTAGTATTAGATATGTCTAAATATTGTTGAAGCATGCTAGTATGGTTGTTATACCTTAAATTGTCTTGTCTTGAAGTTGCTTGGTGTTTTGGAGGTGTTTTGGGACATCCTTGTGCCTTAAAACAGCCCAGAAAAGTCTGCAGACAGGGGGTGTTTCGGAACGGGTCCCCCTGTTCCGGAACGGCCCCTGTGTATATGGCTTACCGTTTCAAAACGGATGAGGGGCGTTTCAGAACATTTTAGCTACTGGAATTTTGAGATTTTGCCGAGATGAAGCCGTTCCGAAACGGGCCTTTGAAGTTCTAAAACGGTCAAATCTCGTTGACCACGAGATATTGACCGTCAAGGTCGTTCCGATACGGGCCTCCCCTGTTTCGGAACGGTCACCTTATGGTTGACCCTGGCCTGTTGACTTAGTCAAGGCGTTTCGGAACACCCTTTAGGCGTTTCGAAACGGCCTGCTGCAGAATGTTAAAATGAGCTAATTAAACGTTGGGTTGGTCGATGTTTGATGTTATGATTGTATCTTCCGCTGCTGTGCCACACTTAAGTCTTAATTAAGCATGTAGTCAAGATTAAAGTTAAAGAAATTTTCTGGGTCGTTAACCGAGGGGAAGCCTTAACAGGTTTCGCTTCGGTTTTCCCCGTGTGGCCCACTCGGACCGGTCATTCGGCCAGACCGGGACGAGGGGGTTACATAATCCTTATCATTTATCTGAAAGATTGCGTAACGAGATTGCTACTTTTCAACAGGAAGAAGACGAACCAATGCACGAGGCGTGGGACAAATTTACAACTTTTTTACGAAACTGCCCGATGTATGGATTCCCCGTGTGAAATCAGGTTGTCAAATTCTACAATGCTACCAACACACATACTCGACTGAGAATAGATTCAACAGCGATTGGGCTATTACTGGATAAGGAACCAGACGAGGCAATGATATTGTTGAAAAAGCTAGCGAAGAACGATGAGCAATTTCCTACAGCTAGGAAAGGGGGCAAACGAGGAATATCTGTAAAGGATTATGAAGCTGATAATTCGATGAAATCACAGGTTGCATACCTCACAAAGATAGTCGAAAATCTGCAGCGGAAAGATTCTAAAGCCATATATTCTGTAGAAGAAGTATGTGAAACCTGTAGTGGGAATCACAGTTCAGAAGACTGTCCTTTACAGTTGGAAGAAGGGATGTATGTTAGGAACTATAACAAGCCAAGAAATTATTATTCCAACATTTACAATCCCAACTGGAGGAAGGATCCTAAATTTTCCTGGAGCAATCCGAACACTGCACTGAATCCTCTAGTGCAGAACAACCAAAACCCTGGGGTACCCAGAATTCTGTCACGACAGCAGCCACAGTAGTAGCCACAACAACAGTCAGCAGCCGCACCTAGTATAATGGAACAAACCTTGGCAACTTTTATGTCACAGACGGGAACATACATGGCGAACATGGATCACTTTGTCAAGAAAACTGAGTCATTCATAGACAAGACAGAGATGGGGATGACAAACCATGAGTCATTCATGGACAAGCCAGATGAGGATGACAAAGTCAACCCACAGACAAGACCAACATACTGGAGACCTTCCCAGATGAGCAGTTGTTGCTGCCACCAGAACTGCCGCGACAGCCATGGCGGCAGGTAAGCTTTCTGAAACCCCTTGGTATGCTGACATTGTTAATTACATTGTAAGTGGGTTATTACCTCCTGAGCTTAACTACCAAGCAAGGAAGAGGTTCCAAAATGATGCAAAACATTATTATTGGGACAAACCTCTTCTTTTCAAACACTGTGCAGATCAGATTATCAAGAGATGCGTACCACAGGACGAATAGGAAGCTGTGCTTCACCACTGCCATGCTTCCCCTTATGGAGGACACCTAGGTGGAAACAAAACCACTGCCAAGGTTCTGCAATCCGGTCTCTATTGGCCCACACTGTTCAAGGATGCACAAGCTTTTTATAAGAGCTGTGACATGTGCCAAAGGACTGGGAATATATCAAGAAGGCATGAGATGCCACTGCAGAACATATTGGAAGTTGAAATATTCGATGTATGGGGAATCGACTTCATGGGACCATTCCCAGCATCTTGTGGGAATTTGTACATCCTACTAGTAGTGGACTATGTGTCAAAGTGGGTAGAAGCGGTCGCCACACAAAAGAATGATGCCAAGACTGTACAAAGATTTCTTCACAAGAACATCTTCTCTAGATTTGGCATTCCAAGGGTGATAATTAGTGATGAGGGGAGACACTTCGATTACAGGGTAATTGCTGATGCCTTAAGGAAATACGGAGTAAAGCACCGAATTGCAACAACGTACCACCCTCAAACCAATGGGCAGGCCGAGATATCCAACAGAGAAGTAAAGAACATACTAGAGAAGATGGTTAAACCCACTCGAAAGGATTGGTCTCTACATCTCAATAATGCACTCTGGGCCTACAGAACAACGTTCAAAACACCATTGGGGATGTCACCCTATCGACTCATCTATGGGAAAACCTTTCATTTACCTATTGAGATAGAACACAGAGCTTACTGAGCTATCAAGGCAGTAAATATGGACTGGATAAGGCAGGACAGAAAAGGCTACTAGACTTGAATTAGATTGAGGAAATTCAAGCAATGGCCTACGACAATGCCAAGATCTATAAGGACAAAACCAAGAAGTGGCACAATAGGAAGCTGCTGCCACGACAGTTCTGCCCAGGGCAGCAAGTGTTGTTGTTCAACTCTAGGTTGAAGCTTTTTCCAGGAAAGCTTAAATATAGATGGTCTGGTCCTTTCCAGGTTGTCCAAGTTTTCCCTCATGGTGCCATTACAATCAAATCTATGAAGGATGGGCACCAATTCAAGGTCAATAGATAGAGGCTCAAGCATTATCAGGGGACTGAAGCCCCAAGGATGCATGAAGTAGTTACTTTAGGAGATGCCCATCAAGGCATCCCTAATTTAACTTAGGGTATGTTTGTTTCACTGAAAACTGTTTCTGGAAAATGAATTCTGGAAAATGAACTACAGTTGTTGGAAAACTAATTGCAGAAACCATTTTCCGGTGTTTGGATGATGTTGTACAATTCATTTTACACTGTTTGGTAGAGTTTCCTGAAAATTTCATGAACAATCCACAAACAAGCATCGATAATGGTAAAAACAAGTTCCAACCAAAACATGGTTTAAGGTTTAGGTTAGTGTTTAAGGTTTAGGATAGCATTTATGGTTTATGGTTTATGGTTTAGATCAATATTTAGTGTTTATGGTAGTATTTATGGATAGTATTTAAGGTTTAGTATTTAGGGTTTAGATTAGTGTTTATGGTTTAGAGTTTATGTTAGAGTTTAAGGTTTAGGGTTTATGTTGGCAGTTAAGGTTTATGGTTTAGCATTTAGGTTTTATGGGTTATTGTTTAAGGTAAGGGTTTATATTAGTGTTTGAGGTTTAATATACATGGTTTAACATTTAGGGTTTAAGGTTTATGTTAGTGCTTATGTTAGCATTTACTGTTTATGGTTTAACATTTAGGGTTTATGGTTTTGTTTTAGGGTTTAGGGTGTATGTTTATGATATAACATTTAGGGTTTTGTGTTTATGAATCAGTGTTTACGATTTAGGGTTATGTTAGTGTTTATGGTTTAACATTTATGGTTTAGGGTTTTGTTTTAGAGTTTAGAGTTTATGTTTATGATATAGCATTTAGGGTTTTGCGTTTATGGATTAATGTTTATGGTTTAGGGTTACATTAATGTTTAGGGTTTAGCATATAAAGTTTAGGGTTTAGGGTTTAGCATTTAGTGTTTAGGGTTTAAGTTAGAGTTTAGGGTTTAGGGTTTAATTTCTCATTTAGGGTTTAAGGTTTATGTTAGTGTTTAATGTTTATGGTTTGTTGTTAGTGTTTAGTGTTTATGTTAATATTTTAGGTTTAGGGTTTGTGTTAGTGTTTATGTTAACATTTAAGGTTTATGGGTTTGTGTTTAGGGTTAGGGGTTTTAATGTTTAAGGTTTAACATTTATTTCTTAGTGTTTAAGGTTTGAGGTTTAGGGTTTAAGCTCTCATTTAAGGTTTATATTAGTGTTTAATGTTTAGGGTTTGTTGTTAGTGTTTAACGTTTATGTTAATATTTAGGGTTTAAGGTTTGTGTTTTATGTTTAATGTTTATGTTATCATTTAAGGTTTAGGGGTTTGTGTTTAGGGTTAGGGGTTTTAATGTTTAGGGTTTAACATTTATTGTTTAATTTTTAGGGTTTGGGGTTTAAGATTTAATGTTTAGGGTTTAAGGTTTAGGGTTTAGTTTTTAGGGTAAACTAACCCAATGACCACATTAAAAAAAATCGACTCAATTGACCACCCAAACTATTGAAATTGGATCAATGTGACCACCAGCCGTTAATGGGCTAACGGAAGGTGACGTGGCAGTTAAAAAATTAAAGGTATAATCACACATTTGGTCCTTATTATTTACACATTCTTTCAATTTAGTCCTAATTTTAAACTAATAAAATAAATTAATTAGATGGTGACACGTGTCAACACCTTATTGGAGGAATTTAATTATTTATAAGCAACGCCTTAACCACTGCACCAAGCACATGTTTGTGCTATAAATCACCAATTGTATTATATGTCTTATTGTTTGTTACCATTCAAATTCTTCTTCTTCCTCATCACTTTTGTCCTTGCCATCGAATTGCTTTAATTACTTTAACCAACTCCTTGTAGAAAGCTCTATCCGAGTTATCTGCAAATAAGACATGTCAAAAATATGAACCATCCACTTATCAATCATCTACCTTAAAATCAACTTACCTCGGGCTTTCGGAATTCCAGAAGATTCATTAATGCTCTTTCTCTCTTCAATACTTTGTTCTATTTCATCATCCTCTAGTAAACCCATCTTCCTTTTCTTTGCCTAAAAAATCATAAAGATTCAATAGATGTAAAGTAAACAATAGAAACTTCATTGAAAAACTTGGAATATAAAAAACTCATCAGAAAAACTTGATATCCGAACTAGAAGGCATTGTAAGCTAATGAAAACAAAAACTCTAAAGTAAACTTCCTAACAATTCAACTCACCATGAAACTCAATCCATCAATATACCACTATCAATGAAGATTTTCAATTTAAATGGTAACAAACATGTGCTTGTGAAAAAGGCACCAGATTCTCGCCATCGAATTGCAACAGGACAAAAGTGATGAGGAAGAAGATGAATTTGAATGGTAACAAATAATAAGACATATAATATAATTGGTGATTTTTAGCACAAACATGTGCTTGGTGCAGTGGTTAAGGTGTTGCCTTTGTCCCTGTTGAACCCAAGTTTGATTCCCACCTAAAGCATGTTTGAGGATTTTGTTTTTCTCCTCTAAATAGGTGGTGACACGTGTCACCACCTGATTGGAGGAGGAAAATAATTTATTAATCAAATATAAATAATTAAATTCCTCCAATAAGGTGTTGACACGTGTCACCACCTAATTAATTTATTTTATTAGTTTAAAATTAGGACTAAATTGAAAGAATGTGTAAATAATAAGGACCAAATGTGTGATTATACCTTTATTTTTTTAACTGCCATGTCACCTTCCGTTAGCCCATTAACGGTTGGTGGTCACATTGATCCAATTTCAATAGTTTGGGTGGTCAATTGAGTTGATTTTTTTAATGTGGTCATTTTAATACATTTACCACAGTATGGTGGTCATTGGGTTAGTTTACCCTAGTTTTTATGTTAGTATTTAGGGTTTAGGTTTTAAGGTTCATGGTTTAGGTTAGTATTTGTAGAGAGAATGAGAGGAAGGAAAGCGACTTACCGAAAATCAATGGGTAAGTCATTTTACACTGAAACAAGGTATGTTTTCCATTGACTGTAGTTGGTTTTCCTTTGACTTTTTCATTTTCCATGAACCAAACAACGGAAAGTTATGAAAACGTTTTCAGGAAAACCAATTACAATGAAACAAACAGACCCTTAGTTTTTATTTTATTTAATTTATTTATTAGGAATTAAGAATTTTATTTATTATTTATTTTAGGAAATAAAGGAAATAAAGGAAATAAAGGAAGCAAAACAAGAAGGAGGAATGAACCAGCCCACCGCATTCACAACAACCCAAAAAGCCCAACGGATAAGCCTGTCGTCACAGCCTGTCACCAGCTGTTGCGATAGACGCGGAGAAGACAGCATGTCACGGAGTTGTCGCGACAGACACGCAAACGAGTAACAGACGCGCAACAGACACGGAAACGCGTGACAGACACGTTAGAAACCATGTAACAGCTGGCCCCGTTATTCGCGCCTGCCGTTACAGTCCCAACGGACAGAAAAACCCTGTTCTATATAAACCCCCACTCCCATTTCATTTTTCATCTCATTCCCATTCTCTCAACTTGCTTCCTCTATTTTAGATCTCAGAAAATTTTCTTTCATTTTGCTACAGTTGCTTGCAATGGCCAGCAGAAACACCCGACGCAGCGCTGCCTCCACCTCTACCACGATATGTCAACCCCAAGCCACATCGGCATACCCAACCGGTTCGCATCCATAGACTCAGCATCGAGGTACTACAGTTCTTTCCAGAAGAGGGAAATGTGGGAGGAATGAGGGTTCATCTATACCCAACAAACGGGAGATTTAGGGCTAGAAGGTTTCATTTCTAAGAAGATACAAGCCCTCAAGTGGCAGAAATTTGCTGCCCAGCCCGAGGAAATGAACGTAACCCTCGTTCGTGAATTCTATGATGCCGTCACCAATAAGGATGCCACGACAGTGACCGTTTGAGGCAAAGAAATCTCTCTCGAGCCGATGTACATCAACACACTATATGGGCTGTACGTGAGCAAGAAGGAGGACGCCCACCGGAGGTTTGTGAATAGTCTGTCACCGGCAGACTATGACACTGTCATGGCAGAAGTGACAGAGGAAGGCACGAAGTGGAATGAAGACCCAAATCATCGGTGGACCGTGATGAGGACCCAGCTGACCCCACAAGCCAAGCTGTGGAACCATTTTGTCAAGAAACGCCTCATGCCTACCTCCCACAACACCACTGTCGATCGGCAGAGGTTAGCACTCGTCCACTCCATCCTAAACGAAAGGCAAATCAACGTCAGCTGCTACATCCGAGACGGTATTCTCGAGTGTGCTCTACGACCGTCTGACCCCTTAGACTTCCCTTATCTCATCACCACAATCTGCCGGGGCAACAACGTACCGGAAATTGAAGAAGATGTCAAGGTCCAAGGGAAGGGGTGGACGCAGCAGAATATCTACAGTCTGATGGAATTGAAAGCTGCCACTCCTCTATCGTACATAAAACCCTTTGCCGCGACAAAACCGACGACATACCCTAGTTCCCCTGAACCTGTCGCAGCAGACCCAGAGCAAACGGTAGCGGCACCACCGACAGACACCTTCAGCCAGATTTTGACAATGCTGCAAAGGATGGAGGAACGACAGCTCGGCCTGATGGGCTTTATGAGGGACTTCACTGCCGCAACGGTAAATTTTATTAAGAATGATTTAAATTTTACCAATGTGCAATTCCCCTCCTTCTCAGAAAATATCTTTGCTGCACCCAATCTTACTGCGAGCCCCAAAACTCCATCTGCTGCCTCCACACCCATACCTGCCACAACCGGTGAAGGCGACAGAAAGTCTGCCACTCCCAGAGGAGAGAAGAGGAAGGACCCCCTACCGGAGATCGACCCCAAATACTTTGAAGGGTTCTCTTCCTCCTCCTTCTGGCAGGACTCTGACTCCGAGCCATCCGTAGCCCGAGACATCTCCAAGGACTTCCCTCCGATGAAAAGGAAGAAGCTGAATGAGACTGTCGAAGGACCCTACCCCAGCAGATCTGCCAGCAGCAGCAACAACAGCGATGATGATCTCGAGGTCCTGGACCTGCCCCCACACATCTCACCAACCCGCGTCCAGCCACCTCGAGAGGCTAAGAAGAAAATGGCCTCTACGTCCCCCAGCAACCTGCTAGCCCCGGCCGTTAAGGTCACTACCCGCCGGCAGCTCCAAGTCAGCAGCAGCAACGACGACAGCTCCTCAACTTAAGTTTATTTTCTTATATTTTACTGTCTTTGTTGTTTCATCTATTTTGTGATGTATTTTCTGTTTTTCTTTTTTTATCATTGTCATGCATTGAGGGCAATGCAACCATCGAGTTTGGGGGTGGGCATCCCTCCATTTATGAACTTGTCAGTTGTGTCTTAATTTGTGTCAAATTGTTAGTTTATTTTTAAGTTTATTTTTGTGTCAAAAAAATTGAAAAAAAATTTGGCTTAAGTCTTTGAACTGAACTTACCTGCCGCGACATACGCTGTCGTGACAGTGCCTTTATGATGTTTTTAGGAACTGTTTAGAGCCTTGATATAGTTTTGATTTTTAGAACACCCTTTGTGACTCTTATGCTATCTAGACTTCTGTAGTGCACTGGAATAGGAATGTTTACCCACTTGAGTTACCCCTAGAGGTGCCTATCACTGTCTCTAGGAAAGGAATAAAAGAAAGAAACATTTAAGACTCACTTGCTTGCAAAAACTGCCTTACAAGGATTTTAAGGAGATTTCTCTTTGAGCTTAAGTTAGAAAAAACTAAAGGAGCCTAAGAATTGCGTCCATAAAAGATGAAGTCCAAGGTCAGAAAAAACTAAAGGAGCCTAAGAATTGCCTCCATAAAAAATGAAGTTGAGTCAAGAGTCAGAAAAAAACTAAAGGAGCCTAAGAATTGCCTCTAGAAAAAATGAATTGGCATAAAACTCAATTTTGTAAGCATGACTATTCTGGTAAGCTAAAGAAGTCTAGGCACATATTTGTTCACAAAAACTGCACACACTGCACAAGAACTATAGCATTGTTCCGAATAAATCCAGAAACGCCCGACAAGGTATTGCTCTTGATAGGGAATGTGTTGTAGGTAATGAAAAGTTCACTGAATTAAGCCAAACCAAAAAGTTTTTATTTTTAGTTAGGTCGTATTTTCCCGAGGACAAGCAAGAACTTGAGTTTGGGGGTGTGTTGAGTGTATAAAAGTTCTATATTTTACCCCTCATTTACCCATATTTCTGTTGCATTCAAGCATATTTCATTGCATTTAGGATAGATTTCTGAATATACATCACAACTAGATAAAATGGCACAGTTGCTACTGATTTTGGCCACTTTTGCAGGTATCTGCTGCGGCAGACTCATGGCAACAAAGGAGCAGAGGTAGATCACAGAACTGGAGTCGAGAAGCAAACAATGTCGTGGCTACTTCCGTGGCAGCCATGACGACAGAATGATGAGGTGGAAAAGTGAAGTGGAGCTCGACAGATAGAGGATTTCAAGTCGGTCTATCGTAGACCACTCCCATATTTTTCTGAGCCATGAGGCAGAATGAAGGCCAAGCCCAGAGTCCAAGGAAGAAACTCAAGGCAAGAAAAGAGGACGAATTAAAGGCATCTACTCAGAAGAATTAATCTTTAATAGAGTTGTACTTTAGTTTAAACTTGTATTCTTTCCATATTAGAAAACTTGGACCCAAGGCCTATATAAAGGCATGTAATTCGACCTAGGGAAGGATATCTCATTCCTAGCCGTCTTCCCCTAAACCCTTGTCGTTTCCCCTCTTTATCATGTTATAAACTCCCCCTAGGGCTAAGGGTTGATTCTGTAAAGTAGTTGCAAGGATTGTACCGTTTTAGGAATTTTCTTTCAAGTAATAAAAAGCTTCAAGTTTATTTATTCTGGTTTTTCATATCTCGCAAGAGTATCGGGAGAGCATTGTGAGGTTATCTATTTGTTTGATATCGGGAGAGTCAAGCATACGAACGGAATAAATACGCGTTTTCTAGTTTATGGTTAAACCATCTCGGCTTAGGGATAAGTACGAGGTTAAGTGGCTAAAGAAGATTTCAACAACATTGGTGTTCACCCTTCGATTCACGCCGGGAGGTATCATCCAAGAAGTGTCCATCAACATAACTTGGGCCTAGGGATAGGATTAGTCATCGCAGGGATTCTTGCCAAGCTTGAAGTACAGAGTTGTTGATCGCTGCCGCGACATCAACAGACCTCTACCGCGACAGGTGCTGCCGCGACAGGAACGACGACATAAAACATAAGTTTCTCTAACAGTGCAACGCCTGCACTACTGAGCAAATCAATACCGGTGTTGCGTGTAAAATAGTCTATCGCAATGGTAGTGCAAGTGTACACGACGCAAGTAGTAAAGTGATACGAAGTATCGGATATCGTCTCCACAGGGATTGGGCTAATAGCTTCACCTTAATTCACTGCACGAAAGTAAAGGAAATAATTGAGAGTTGTCACGAAAATAATAAAGAAAACGTAAATAAAGAGTAGAGATATCAAGATAGAGAGAATGGGCTGGTATTGAATTGCTCAGTAATGCAGGTATTGCAATGCCTAGGAAATCCAGTTCTGTCGTCGCGCCCGTCGCGGCAGCACCTATCGCGGAAGCAGTCCGTTGATCGTCGCGGCAACAAACACACCAACTCAGTACTTCAAGTTTGGCAAGAATCCCAGATCTGCCTTGGCCTATCCCTAGGTCCAAGTCTGTCGATGATCACGTCTTGATGATACCTCCCGGCATGAATCGAAGGATGAACACCGATGTGTATGAATTCTTCTTTAGCCACTTAACCTCGCCCTATCCCTAGGCACGAGATAGTTCAACTATAAACTAGAGAACTTGCTCTTATTTCTTTCGTATACTTAACTCTCTCGATGCTAAGTAAATAGATAACCTCACAATGCTCTCCCGATGCTCTTGCAAGATATTAATAACCAAACTAAGAGAACTTGATGTTTATTTTATTGAACTGAAAATTCCCAAAACAAAAGCAACCCTTGCAACTACTTTACAAATCAACCCGTGGCCCTAGGGGGGTTTTAGAACATATCGACGGCGGGTAAACGGCGGAGGGGTTTTTGGTTGTCGGTTATGGGGTAATCGGCTATGGGATATGAGATCTCTCCCTCCTAGGTTAAAATACATGCCCTTATATAAGCTTTGGGCTCAAGTATTCTAAGTTAACAAGGATTACAACTTTAATTAAAAGTATGATTCTAATAAAGACTTAATCTTCAAGGAATCTACTTTCCATCCGTCCTCCTTGTTTCTTGGGATTTTCTCTCCTTGAACTTTGGGCTTGACATATCTTTTGATCCGGGGCTTGGAAAAATATATGGTTTTCACACGACAGACGAGCAGAATTTTCTCTATCTATCGAGGTCCATTTCGCTTTTTCTCTCCACAGAACTGCTGTCACTATGCTGTCATGGCAGCACCATGGCAGCATCGTTCTCTTTGTCTGCTTGTCCAGTTCAGCTCTTCTGCTTCTCTGCCCAGCGCCTGCCTTGTCCGTCAGCTATGGCGGATACCTGCAAAAACAGCCATTTTTAGTAGAATCTGTGCCTTTAATATATTTGTGATGTTTTGCTGTAAACTGACCTAAATGCAATGAATAATGCTTGAATGCAGCAGAAATATGGGTTAAAAAGGGTGTAAATAATAGAACTTTTACACACTCAACAACCGACCTATTTCTTAAACCTGATTCCTTATTCTTTTACTTTAATTGTTTATCAAGATTATTTCACCAATCCAATTAAACTATTTCTTTCTCTTGTTCAGCAATTCAAGGATAGAGTTATTTCCAGTCCCTGTGGAGACGATATTCGATACTACAAGTATCACTTTACTACTTGCGTCGTGTACACTTGCACTATTTGCGATAGGACTTGTAACCCCCTCGTCCTGGTCTGGCCGGATGACCGGTCCGAGTGGGCCACACGGGGAAAACTGAAGCAAAACCCGTTAAGGTTCCCCCTCAATTAACAACCCTAATTTTTTTCATTTTAATCTTGCCTAAAGGATTGTTAAGTCCTAAGTGATCACAACAGCGGAAACAATCAAAGGGAATCACATTCGAATCACGGCCATGCATAAACAGTCCATTTTAAACTTACAGGGCAGGCCGTATCGATACACCAATCAAGGGTATCGATACTCCCTGACCTGGTCAACCCAACCAGTCAAATCGAAGAAGACCGTATCGATACTGCCCTTGAGCGTATCGATACGCCCTCTTCAGTCAACATCTCGTGGTCAACGAGATATAAATGTACCGATACGCACCATCACCGTATCGATACCCCAAAAACTCCCCAATTTCTCAAAATTCCAGTGACCATAAACCGTATCGATACGCCCCCGCGTATCGATACGCCCAACCAAAACTGAGCTCTGGAGGCATTAGCGTATCGATACGGCCCTCAGGCGTATCGATACGCCCTGCACTGAAAAGCTCCCAAACTCAGCAAAAACGAACCAGACTCGAATCTAAATGCAATTTAAGACTTCTCTAGACCCAAACCAGCATTCATACAACATTTACGTACCATTATTTAGCCATACAAGCACCCAATATATATATACATTAAGGAAACCATGCAATTGACCAAAGATGGCATTTAAGTATTCAAAGTTCATACTTCAACATTCAAACATAAAGGCAACCTCAAAGGCATATAGCCAACATTCATGATAAGCAATTTAGGCATGGATTACAATTCAAACATGGCATCGCAAGCCATACCAAAGCAAGATAACATGGAGTCTAAGCAAGCTCCTAAACAACCAACAATCATCCATCAAAATAACACATGTCCCATTGCTTAAGCTATTACATGTTCAACATTTAAAAGTTCATACTTGATGTACTCAAGCCAACAACCACACTTGGAGGCCCTCCACTTGCGCAAGCAACCCACGAACTAAGGATCTGCAATGTTGAACAAAGAGAGCGTAAGCAATGATGCTTAGTGAGGGTAAGCTCTTAAAACAAACCTCAACATTGCAGGGTCCGAGCACGATCTAGCCAAGGCAAAAACACATATTTACCAAGGATCCACAAAAGCCACAAGATAAAGATGCATGAGCACTATTCAATATAAATGCCATGATCATAAGCTCAATTCCACAATGCATGTAATCACATTTAAGCATCCAATTAAAGATCATAAATCTCCACACTTTGATACACTTATCAATTAACATTGGCACCTAGCTATGACCCGAATACGCGGATAAACACGTTGGAACTCACATCCAACAACCACATTATCTCACGGTGGGATTACACTCATCACCAGTCTCGCGGAGGGGATTCCACTCATCCTCACGCCCCGTCGATGGGTTTCCACTCATCATCGACTATATACAAATACAATTTCCGGGCGAACCCGTACTCCTCCTTGGTGACTCAATGCCACCAAGGCCACGCGCGTCTTTTGACTCATGTGTACACACTAACATCCTAATGATCGATCATTTGTACTCAAGCATACTAGTGCCAACATTTTACTCATCCCACAATTACTCACTTCAATCAATTCCGTGCTTAGCACGTACTCACCATAAGCCATCATCATGCATGTCTCAAGCATCACAAATCATGCCTCATCTCACATGTATAACACAATATACATAAGCATTCATATCACATTTCATACGAGACATACACATCCACATATATGAGTTCATCCAAAGGCTCTAGATCAAGTTTAGGATTAGGCTACCACCCTAATCCTAACTCTAGGTGGGTCTACCAAGCCCGACCTAGTCCATACACTCGAACCAACCATTTTAAAACCATATAAAACAATTAACCACTCACCTAAGCTCCCAAGCTTAAAGACCAAGCAAGCGACCACCTTCAATTTCCCGGATTTACTCCCGATGCTTCACCGATGTCCAACCTCGATTCTAATCAATCCCAAACACAAACAAAACATCTACAATCAATAACCCATCGTCGGAACTAACCCGGAATGCAATTCAACCACAATTTACCATGTACAAATCCCATTTTCACCAACTCGGAAAACCCTAAAACCATGTCCAAAAACCTTGTTTTCAACTTCCATTACACCCACAAATGATCCCAATTCAACCCTATCCATAGTACTATCAAAATCCTATCAAAACCCACCTAAAACAACCCCCAAAACCCTCCAAAAACCCCAGGTTTACCCAAATCTGAAAATAGCTCAAAATCATTTGAAATTCACATATGTTATACCATTTGACCTCTATACATCATAACTAAACATATTAAATTAAAACACTTCACTTAACATCATAAAGTTTCTATTTTTAATCCAAACCTTCAAAAATTCCATTTTCTAAAACCTCCATGAAAATGAAAATAAAAGGTACTTTTAAAGAGAGGGAGATGAGGGGAAGTCAAAAATGTAATTACCTTTCAAAATGGAGTTGAAATGAGGGAGCTTTGAAATGGAATAGTAGATTGGGGAGGGGGTCTTGTTTTGTCGTTGAAATGAGATGGTGGAGAGAGGTAGAAGATGAGCATAAAAATCTTTCTTTATGTTTGTTTAAAATTGGGGGTCTAAAGACCACTTTGCCCTTAATAAATTGGGCTATTCACAAGGAAGGGGAATCCATGGGTAAATGGAGTTTAATCTTAAAACATGGTCATCCCAAATTAATTAATTTGAAAACAAAACCTGAAATATTATTTAAATTATAAAACCGAGCCCAAATAATATTAAAATATTATTTTCACCTAACCCCTAAACCCGGGTGTTACAGGACTCTTTTACACGCAACACCTAACCTGAAATAAAATAAATAAAAATGAAATCTAATCCTAATAAAAACAAATTGAAAATTTAAATTAAAAATAAAATAATAATTGGGTTATATTGGGCTGCGCTTTTCCCAAGCATGTCCTTCCCCTCCTCAGGTGGATGTTGCTGCCAACCTTGTTGCCTTGGCAGGACATACACCAAGAAAACAAAGAGGCTATATATATATATAAAGCAAAATAAATAAAAAGAGATTTAATGTGCAAAAACTAAATAGAAGTGCAGAAATTCAAACGCAGCTGCTGTTGCCAATCCCCGGCAACGGCGCCAAAAACTTGTAGATTGTTTGGGTGTTCTCTATTTGTGAGCGCAAGTGCACACTCTGTCAAGTTATAGTATAAAAGATATCGTCTCCCTCAGGGATTGGAGCAGCTCCTATGAATGGTTTCTTGCAAAAAGATTTAGTAAAAGCACCATTAAATCTCATGATGTGGAAATATAAAAACACAAGTAAAGATAAAGATAGTGATGAGGGGAATGATAGGGAGAGTTTGAGCGATAAGCTGGTTAAGACAAGTGCAACTTAGTAGCTTATGGACTGCATTGTAAGGATTTGAGTATGCTTTGTACTGCCATGAATTGCTGCCTCGGTGGGTATGGCAGGCGGCAAACTATGACCCTGTCACGCGGCTGCAACAGGTTACTGCCTCTGCAGGGGTGTGTACTGTCTTGGCAGGTTGAACATAAAGAAGTCTTGGCAGCAAGTCTGGCAGTCATTCTGAGTTCGGCAGGATAGTCGATATTGATCCCTCCTATTTCTAGGTTAGGATGCTTGAGATTGCTTAACTTGAGTATCCCCGCCTGTCACGCGGCGGATACTATGGGACCAAATTAATCAACTCGGTTAGTAATCCCTTTTAGCCGCTGAAACTTGTGGACTAGCGTGGAACCAAGTTAGTCACACCTCCCATTGTGACCGTGCTTAACCCTTTTGTGAGCCTTGCACTTTCGTGCCCGACAAATGGATTTTCTCTTCAAACGACTGGTGTAGAAAGATTGAAGGAACGAAGAACATAGATTAAGCAAACTTAGAACTTTATTGAAAACATCTCAAAACTATACAACCGTTTCCCTAGAAGAGTTGGGCCGCAACCCCCAACACTCCAACTTATCTAGTTATCTCCCCATCTACCCTCTCGATATGCGAGATATGTCATACCCCTATACCCTTACATACATTGGGTATATATAGGGCTCATGACCTAAATTTGAGTCCTCCTTAAAGTAGAAGTTCTAAAAGTATATTTACATTTATTACAAACTCCTTTAGTCTTAAATATAGACTCTTTGGACGATGCCTTCTTCCGCAAGTAAGGATAAGTGCTCATTCTTATCGGTATTGGATCAGCTCTACCGGCCGCTACAGGCTTCAGAAAAGTGCGAGACTGAGCTCATTGGGCTTAGGAAACTGCCTTCTTGAAATCAAGACCCATCTTGGCTGAGTCGGTGTAAGTCCTGTCCGGGCGGCACTTGGCGACAATGCTGCTTCGGCAGCGTCCTTGGTGGCATCTTTGGGCTGCTTCAGTACAGCTCATTTGGTTCCAGCTTTCTTGCCTTGCCTTGTCCTGTCATGTCCTCTCCTCTCCTAGTTATAGCACATGAAAACAAAAACTAAACTAAAACAGTAACTTTTCTTCACCAATCATAAGTTATTTAATACGAGCATGGTAAAAGAGAAGATGCTGTTATAATGCATGCAATGCACCTAAATATGCCTAAATGAGCTCAAGAACAGCAATAACAAGGGCAGGAATGTGTACAAAATATAGGACTCATGGACACTCTACACTCTTCCTTTAGGTTTCAATGCAACTTTTCCTTTGTTGGGCTTTGGCTTTGCCTTGATGTTGGGCTTTCCTTTTCTGTTATCCTTTCGGACCATTAGAATAGCTTTACAACCAACCTTTTTCATGTTGTTTTCTGCTGTTCTTAACATACCAAGCAACCGAGGCAACGATTTGTTAATTGCATTCATATTGAAACTAAGAACAAACTGATTAAAACTATCCGACAACGATTGCATGATAACATCAGTAGCCAATTTAACACTTAGAGGGAAGCCCAATTTTTCAAGGGTCTGAATATACCCTATCATTTTGAGAACATGGGTTCCCACTGAAGTTCCATCCAATATTTTGCATCGAAACAAAGCCTTAGAGGTCTCATACCTCTCTTGACAAGCTTTCCCCTAATATAATTCTTTGAGATTGTTAACCATCTCATAATGAACCATGTCCTCATGTTGCTTTTGAAGCTCAGGGGTCATGGTCGCAAGCATCAAGCATCCAACATCTACCATGTCATTTGAGTATTTCTCAAAGGCTTCCCTTTCATCTTTGGAGGCATCATCCGTTGGCTTTTTAGGGATAGGTTCTTCGATGATTTGTAGTTTTCGTTCTTGCTTAAGGACAATCTTTAAGTTACGGAACCAATCAAGGTAGTTCAAGCCATTCAATTTGTCCCTCTCAAGGATGGATCGCAAGGATAATGTGTTTGAGTTTGCCATAAAATCTACAATGATAAAATATGATTTATAAGTACCTTTTATTATACTTATAAAGAAATTACATTCCCACTATTAAAAACCCTCAAAATTAAAAAACTTACTAAAAGTATTTCTAGTGGGTAAAGAAGATCCATATTTCATTTTATTCCAAGTCAGCTTTGGCTTTATTCTTAGAATACAATTATTTAGGTAAGAAGCACATGCTAATTACATCTCATGTAATTCCTATATTTGATGAACAACTATTTGTCCAAAACAAAAGTTCATATGGTCTAATAGAAAGCACAATAATGAACAATGCACCATGTAGGTAACTTATGAGAAGAGAGGTGGTGTACTGGGCACGCTTAAATACAAAGTCTTTTAAAGAACCAATCCTAGACATGCACTTTCGTATTGTATTTCAATCACCAAAGTCCTTGAACAATCATTAGTCTTTAGGTTTCTAATCTTATTAGAACAACCTAGTTTAACCAATATTACTACCATTGAATATCTCTTGCTTATTCTTCACGTTTAACCAAGATAGATCTAAGTATTTTGCTTTGGCAAAACCTACATTGTACCTATTGAGGTTTTACCGAGGATTAATATTGGATGAATAATTTTATTAAATATGGAGGGTTTTTGTTATATTAATCTCACCATTCTATTGTGATTTGAGAAGTTAGCATCATGCTAGAAAAATACATTGTATCACATACATGTAAAGAAATAAATATAAATGCAATGGTTATAGCCCTTAAAGCTAAGGTGGCACATCCCAAGCCAATGAGAGAACCATAATTACTAAAGATAGAAATTGCTTCTCAAGCACCTAATCCACCTTTGATCGGCCCATCATTCTACTCCTTTGGTCCACGCTTTCTCCGCAAATATTACAATTTTTCAAAAACTCATTTTTCATACGATGGAGTAAGATGAGAAGAGAATTAAAATAGAAGAAAAAGAGACACGACACACAAGCCATATTTATTTAAAACCAAAATAAAGGGCTATTGGGCTATAACCATGCATTTCAAAAACCATGTATATCGAACATAACATCGCGTGGTTTATTATTGAGGTCTTGACAGATTGTACCTACGTAGGGGTCAAGGGGCGATGCCCCTTGCGGGGATCCGGCGGCCCCGCAGCTGCCAACTTGATAACTTTTATCAACATTATCGCCTTTTTCAGGTTTTCAAAATCCACTAGGTTTTTACTTGAACAACTCTTTGTTACTTTCCCCGCACGTTATCGATAGACTAACCATTAGTCTGAATATAACTGTTACCCATATACGTTAACACTTAACATCCGAAAACCCTAACATATATGTGACTAACTCTTTAGTCACTTGGAACAATCAATTAATTTATTCAGATTAGACGTAAAACGATCTAATGTGTGAAAATATCATATATTTATCAAAAAGGGAATAAACCCTAATCTAATAACATACATTTCATGCAAAAGCATCATCCAAGTATTTATGTCCGAATTCGTATCGTACAAGTGGCTCTGATACCACTGTTGGGAAACTCCGGTACACCCCATGGCGTAGTGAAAAATTATTCGGCAAAGTCCGCCAGTGATCAATGTACAAGGGACGAATTCGAGGTGAGCAGGGATGAAATATTACCTTAAAAATCTGGTATCTTGATATCCTTAGGGAGTTAGGATAAACCAAATCGAATTAAAGTCGTCACAATAGCGCTCCAACCTCTGCGCAGTCCACGAGAATGAAACGAACAATATTTTCTCTTCTCTAACTGTTAGAGAGGTTTTTTGAAAAACAATACTTTGGCTGCTAGACCTTACGCCTTTATATAGCATTCAAAAAAACCTAATTCTAATTAAATTCGGATTCATTAAATATACAATATATTTAACCGAATATAATTAAATATGTAGAATCTAATTCTACTTTAATTCGAATTCATTAAATATATAATATATTTAACCGAATACAATTAAGTATGTAGAACCTGATTCTACTTTAATTATGTTTCTTTAGGGATATATATATATATTAATAGTGTTTGATAATTACAATAATTATCTAATTATTAAAATATATACAAACAAGATTATCTATAATTACAATAATTATAATAATTTCATCTTTAATAATTATTATTTGTACAACAAGTTTGTACACATGCTATCTAGTCGATATTTGTTCGTTTCAATCATAGGGTGTGACCCTTGTAGGTTCATGTAACGTTAGTAGTAATATCTAGAACAATTCTAATATTACAAACAATGAGTGGCATCTACCAATACATCATTGCTACCTAAGTTACATGAAGTCGTGGTTTGACTTTACCTTTTTCCGTGATTAACTTCTTTTATGTATTACATCCTTTTGTCCTTATATCTAGATCGAACAGAAGTCATGGATTAGTCACACTTGTATAGTCCATCTAATATTTCTTGATATCTTGAGTAGACTATGATAAACGAATAACTATGATATCTCATATCAATTTATTAGAGTATGGCCATGCATTTTCTAGCCTCACTCAATCAAGTGGCCTACGATATTACTCCTATTATGTAGGAGGGACAAATCCTATCTTGATCAACTTTTGTTCGCTATATAGAGTGTGGCATATCCAATATCGGTCTTTATAGTGTAGTCTGTTACAACACACGTTTGACTGCATCAAAATATGTTACTCTCGATATTGAAATAATGATGATCTCAAGTTTGAGGATCATACACTTAGTTATCACCATGAACAATGTTGTGACTGTCACATAATAATTCAGGAAACATGCTCATAGTGGGTCAGTCCAGTATGTCGTTCTCTAACACATACTTATTTATTGATTTTGACATCTCCATGTCAATAACAACACTTTGTTATCAGTCAACTACATATTAGTCTTAATATATCATTGTTGTCCATGCCCACAATAATTCTCGACTAAGGACATTCAAGAATAACTATATTATTCTAAGGACTTTATTATAATTCAGTTTATTTATAGATGCACCGAATAAGACTGAAATAATAATAATAATAGCTTTATTAATAAACAAGATAAAATAAACATGTCTTTTACAATCATCTCATGATTGGTCTTTGAGCTTACTCCAACACGAAGTTCTGTTGATATGGGGATATTGAAAGGAGTATATGTAGGAGCTAATTGTTTCAATGTGTCGCACCTTCAATTCGCGGACGATCTTGTATTATTTCTTGAGGTGAAAGAAGAAAATGTCTGAAATTAAAAAAAATGCTCAGAGTTTTTAAAGTTGTTTCGGGGTTGCATCTAAACATGAAAAAGACAAAAATATTTGGAATAAGTGTTGAGAATATCATTTTGAGTGGCTGAGTTGACTCAATAAAATACAACATTGATGTTGTTGTGACTAACTACCTCGGTCTTTCTCTAGGTCATACCCACAATTCAACATTGCTTTGGCAGCCTATCTGTAACACCCCCGACCCAGATGTCACAATTGGGCCTCAAGCCCAAACCAAAATACATAAAATTTCTCAATTGTTTAGCCCAAAAATATACTTTTTGAAATTATTTAAAGCCGACGATTAAAACATACATAAATGATTAAAACTTTACAAATGAGCTCCATTTAAGTTAAAATATTTAAACATTCGATTTGATAAATACAATATGCAAAATAAAGATTAGAGACTCTAACACATAAGGTCCTATGAATACATAGCCCACTAAATACAAGTGCAGTACTTCGGAGGTCACCACAAGCTAGAACCTCATATTGATAATGCTCTACGACCCCACGATCCAACAATCAACCTACGCACGGAAACAACGATTCTGAGCACTGAGCTTACAAAGCTTATTGGTACACATCTACTCTACCATACTTCATGCTAATCATAAACATAAGCACGCAAGCTAGTACGAGCAATAAGGATAGATAAATAATCATGTGGTGCTACCACTAGTCGCCTAAACATATGCTCTCAAAAGAAACATATCAAACATGGCACACAAGGCCCTACCATACTCGAGATCTCAACAGATCAACCAAGAAAAAACACACAAAATCATACCACAAACCTGGAGTGAGGCCCGGTATAACATAGGCTTAGGAACGTACACTCTCTCTCTAGGTGAGGCCCAGTGTCAAATAGCCTCGAGAATGTACATCCATACTTGGCATCTCTCATCGAGTATCATCGAATGAGGTCCGGTGACACACAACATCGGGAACGTACATCTGATTTATTACAAACAAGTCACTCAACATTTACTGATTTATTACTCATTAGGCTCGTATATAATTAATCTTGTTTATTAGCTCTATTAATCCATGTTATCACATTTATTCACGGTGTAGTTTTATTATTAATATTAACGTCGATTTCCATCCTTAACTTGCATTTAAGGATTATTTATTGTATCGGGTACTGGTACTCCTACACGAGTATCAATACGGTACCCTCGGGTATCGGTACTCACACATGTACCGATACTGAAACTACCCATTCGATCCCTAAATTTTATGGAAGTCATTAAAGTTTGTTTGCTAACGCATTTAAACGATTAATATAAATTACCGAATTTATTACCATTTATTCGAATAATTAACCCTTAGGCATGATTCCCATAAAATCCCATCAATCTAGGCGAATAAATATGCAAGGCATTACAATTACCAATCAAACCATACAAATCAACAAATATCACAAAAGCATCGCGGACGACCCTACACGGTCTCTAAAGTCTCAAACAGTCCCATCATATCCGTATTATTATCATGCTTCTCATAAATATCAAATTCTCAATATATCAGTCCCTACTCATGCTTATCTATCATTAACCCATTTGCAACCACTAGCAAGCAAGGCAATCACATTTATGATGTTCATGATGCAATAGGAGTTTAAGGTGTACTAACCTTATGTTGATACTGCTAAAATCCCCATCCAAGCTTCCCAAACATTCTACTTGACTCGATATCCACCCTCAAATAGTCCTTGTATACCAATTAATATCAAAAGTATCACCTAAACATGTTCTCTAAGGAATTTAAAGGTTCAAAAGTGTAAAAACAGCTTACCAGATTCGAATTCGGAAAAACAGACTGCGCCATAGGATTCAGAACGTCGAGAAATCCTCGAGTAGAGTCCCCCGAAAAAAGTCAACAGCCTGGTCAATTCTGGTCAAGGTCTAGTGATCCGATGCGTCGCAGGTGCATGATAGCTACAGTGCACCCTCGAGCGGTAATCTAGTGCGGCAGGGTGCATGTGCACCCAGGTACGGGATCTAGTGAGGTGCGGTGCACTGGATCTTGGTGCACCCGCCAGGCCAGATGCACGCCTACTCTCGTCAGCGGTGCGTGGTGGCGCGTGGGTCATGCTCCGGTGGTTGGATGGCGGTGACGAGCTCTAGTATGACATTTCTCTAACCTATGAGCACTCTAGTGGCCTCTGTTTACGACAATGACAGTTGGAACGCGACGTTTAAAGCTCAGTGAGCCTTCTTTCACCTCACCCCGACGAATGGCGGTGACTTTGGCGACTCAAAGACCACCGCCAGATATCTCTCGATGAGCTGAAGATGATGGCAGTGATGGTGTACTCCATAGAGGCTCTGGCGGCCGTAAATCGGGGTTCAAAGACCCCCTCTTACTTTTCTATCTTTTCCTCTTCTCCCTCATTTTTCTCGCTCTCCAACAAAAATATCTTCTTTTTCTCCCTTCTCTCTCCCCCATCAAATTAGCTATCCTTTTTTATTATTTTCTAAAACCCTTACTTTTTCTTTTCCCTTTTAAATTATCCACACACATCATCATTTTTAATTTACCACAAAGCCCAACTACCCAAGATTTAGACTTCCAAACCCAAGGCCCAATTAAAATTGGGCCCGATGCCTAAATTTTACAAAACCCAAAATTCGGGTTGTTACAACTCTCCCATCCTTAAAAGAAATTTCATCCTCGAAATTTATACCGGCAAGCGAAAGAGGATGTTAAAACTTTTGTAACTCTTCAACGTTCTCAAACATATCCTACTACGCTACTCTGATCTTCCATGACACTTGTCAAATATAATCATTGTCTTCAAATGACACAAACAATATTTGAATTGATCATTTCTCTTAGAAGAACTCCATCCTCACTCGGTACAACCCAATTCAACTGACCATTTCCTTTAAAGAGCTCCATCACTAATTGATGCATAACCAAAGCCATAGAAAAAAGAACCAACGGTACCTTGACCAAAGCGTCACACAAATATGTCATCAAAGAAGGTTAAATTGTGCTGTAGAACTCAAAGGTTAATGCGCAAAAAAATCCTTCCATCATTTCGTAGGATCCAAAAGAACATGAGGTTAAGTAGACATTGTAAACAAAGCAAAACGATTACTCATATAGTGACTCCCTAAATGATACTCTAACTCCAATGCCATACTTTATCAAACTTGTTGTTTGCTCGATGCAAGACTTCTGAAGCGAATGACGTCTCGACTCACCTCAAGCACTTACCTTAAACTCGGCTTGATAATTCATGTCGTCAACTAAAGTAGCTCCCCAAACCTCGGCTAACACAAGAGTCTCCACCTTCAAACTATCATGTTTTCGGCGAACACCTCATCGATACCAACACATAAATCTATCATTACATGAAAATCTCATCAAGGGACAAAGTTCCAACATAACCCTCGAATCTCATACCCAAAAGGTAGTATGTACACAATGTAGTGTCGTACAACTCACAACCCAACCGAGTAGACTTTGCATCTAGATCTCATATTTAACAAAAATATAAAAGGGTACATACCAATGACTATATCACTACTCAATGAAATTTCATCGAACTGAGTACTCACAATCCTTCATAAGGTTCACGGTCATCTATTTAATTTCCACTAATGATCATTGAAGCACCACAAAACTCTGAGGAACTCAATGTTCGACTCCCGACTGATGGCAAATCAAATGCTTATCACAATCTCAAACACACGACTCCACACTATTTCTCAAGACAAACGATGAAAGTTAGGTACAGACTGTCGTTCCCAAAATTTACAATGTACTGACCATAATACTACATCGAAGAACTTATATATTGATACATCAATCTCTAAGGCACACTTAAAAGATCTCGGGGTCAACAAAAGCCATTGAGCTCACATATAATCTTAACACTGTATCCAATGAAAAACAATCAGATGTTTCTTCTAGCGGTTCTCAAGGCTAATCAATATTTAACTCGAAACTCAGCTACTAGAATAAACGTGTACCGATAAAAATCATTCAATACTATGTAAGAAGAATCCTTTGCCTTGACATATCCTTCTTCAAAACACACACAACAAGATCTCATAGCCCAACAAAAACCATCAAACCTAAATTCAAACACAACACTGAGCTCACTTAATTATAAGCAACCAATGCTTCTCACGGCTTCCAAAACTAACTAGTCCTCAATACGAAGCTTGGCAATTCAAACCACACATGCATCGATATTGGCTTATTAATATCAACATCGAAAGAAACATGTATTAGTACCACATAGAACTGGTATCGATACTCCCGTTACACAACCATCGCTGAAAATCGTTGATTGCCCCACGTGAGCAACCTAATACTTCAAACATGAACTAACTCCGTACACCCAATAACTTACCAAGTTCACTTTACTTAGGTGGTGACCGACCACACAATCAACGGTTTCCAATTACTTCGACTTATGTCACTATCCAAATCTCAAATCCCTTAAAGGTCAAGTACTTAAAATTCACATCGTTGGGGTGAACACAACATTCCCCCTTCTAGAAAAAATACCGTATTGACAATATAACAAAACATCCTCGAAGATCTCAACATCTTACTCGACTTTAATCGGTTCAATGCCACTATCGCAACATAACGGTCTTATGTAGCTCGGATCCCTACCAACATTCATCGACTTGCCTCAAGGAAACTGTGATACAACCAAAAGCATTTACAAAGTCTCAAACCCTCGATTCCTTAACTGATTACACGATAATTAACATTTCTCATACACAAGGTCATTAAGGTAATTATCTTACCAACGTTCATCTTTCCATATTTCTTGAACATTCACTTGTGTCAAGCAAAGCATCAACTCACATTCGAGAGATAACACGATGGCCCCCCGCCTTATCATCGCTGAAACACCTCAACATCATTTCATACATCGAACATTACCACAACATACCCTAAAGAGAGAAATCCTCATTCCAAATTTCATTTCAAAACTACAAGCCTTTAACACTTTAACCGTAACCATCTTAATGTCGAACCAATCTGAGAAAACACAAGGTACTTCACAAACGATTAAACGAGTCATCCACCTTAGGAGACACACAATAGTCACTCATTGTTACTTAACAAGCTATCAACGATTTAAACATCACATCCACAAGCCAACTACTTACAAGCAAACAAGCCCGATTCTTCCTTGGGTGAAACATTTAGACAAAAGAAACCTCTTTTGGGTTGCGCCTTCACAACTGAACCTCTGACTTCCTCAACTCGCTCAGTTTCCTCTAATAAGGGCGATGGGCACCGACATCCCACTCAGCCTTATCTCAACATCTACTCACGTTCTTGATAGAGAGGAAGTCCTGATGACTCATTTAAGAAGCGTAACAAACACTCTAACAATCTGAAGGCTCTAGAGCGTCGAACTACATACGTTGGCATTTACTAACCAATCAAACATGCCCCAAACTCCCGTCGTTCCATTCTACAAACAAACACCATGAAAATCATGATAAAAGGGTAACGGTTCAACATCCTCATTACCAAAGGCTAGGTTCGCTCGAGGCCTTATAGCATCGGGTACAACTCTCGACATTACGATTTAGCATTACGCTTGATTATCCCAAATTAATTTCTAAAATGCAGCAATCATTTAAGAAGGTAGCTCTCTCTCAGACCCGTAGGACATCTAACTTTGGCTACACTCTAACGAACTAGTGAATCTCGAATCATTTGTCGCTGAGAAACGCCTCTCAAAAGGGTGATGGTACTCTCTAAGTATCAACAAGACTCACTTTTAAACAAACAAAGGGTCCTCCAACCAACATGCATCCACTAATCGATTCCGAAAGCGGTTTGTCCAAACCCACAACACAACTGTTATTCTTGCATAACGATGAAGATTCCTTGCCACAAACTCTCGTAACGTATCAGAAGGCTTCAGAAGGACCACAACACACAATGAAGACATCATCTAGGTAGCAAGAGGAGGACACATCCTCAACTCCAACATCGTTCAAATAACTCGTATCTCGACAATCCGGGGCGAACTCGCCACCAGAATCACTCCCATAAGTGGTTCAACACTTAACTTGGCCCATTTCGGCCACGTTTATAACCATTTTTATCATCGCAACATTAGACGCACCATCAAGATTCCAGTCTTTAAGGAGTACGAACTTAATTTAAAGGCTTGTATTCACTAGAAACCTTACCAAAACACCTATACCACCCCATGATTTTTCCTAGAACCGGTTAAACCTGGCTCTGATACCATTGTTGTAACACTGTTGAGTGTGTAAAAGTTCTATTATTTACACCCTTTTTAACCCATATTTCTGCTACATTCAAGCATCATTGCATTGCATTTAGGTTAGTTTACAGCAAAACATCACAAATATATTAAAGGCACGGATTCTACTAAAAGATGGTTGATTTTACAGGTTGCTACCATAGTAGATGGAGAAGGCGGGCGCAGGGCAGAGAAGCAGAAGAGCTGAACTGGACAAGCAGACGATGAGGACGATGCTGCCATGGACCTGCCGTGACAGCAGAGGACAACAGCAAGTTAGTAGAGGAAAAGCAAAGTGGACCTCGATAGATAGAGAAAATTATGCTCGTCTGTCGTGTGAAAACCATATATTTTTCCAAGCCCCGGATCAAAAGATATGTCAAGCCAAAGCTCAAGGAGAGGAAATCCCAAGAAACAAGGAAGGCGGCTGAAAAGTAGGATACTTGAAGATTAATTCTTTATTAGAATCATACTTTTAATTAAAGTTGTAATCCTTGTTAACTTAGAATACTTGAGCCCAAAGCTTATATAAGGGCATAGATTTTAACCAAGAGAGAGATCGTATCTCATATCCCATAGCCGATTACCCCATAACCGACAACCAAACCCCTCCGCCGTTTACCCGCCGTCGATATGTTCTAAAACCCCCTAGGGCCACGGGTTGATTTCTAAAGTAGTTGCAAGGGTTGCTTTTGTTTTAGGAATTTTCAGTTCAATAAAATAAACTTCAAGTTCTCTTATTTTGGTTATTAATATCTTGCAAGAGCATCGGGAGAGTATTGTGAGGTTATCTATTTACTTAGCATCGGGAGAGTTAAGTATACGAAAGAAATAAGAGCAAGTTCTCTAGTTTATAGTTGAACTATCTCGTGCCTAGGGATAGGGCGAGGTTAAGTGGCTAAAGAAGAATTCATACACATCGGTGTTCATCCTTCAATTCACGCCGGGAGGTATCATCAAGACGTGATCATCGACAGACTTGGACCTAGGGATAGGCCAAGGCAGATCTGGGATTCTTGCCAAACTTGAAGTACTGAGTTGGTGCGTTTGCTGCCGCGACGATCAACGGACTGCTGCCGCGCCAGGTGCTGCCAGCGACAGGCGCGCGACAGAACTAGAGTTCCTAAGCAATACAATACCTGCACTACTGAGCAATTCAATACCAGCCCATTCTCTCTATCTTGATTACTCTACTCTTTTATTTACATTTTCTTTATTATTCTCGTGACAAACTTCTCAATTATTTCCTTTTCTTTCGTGCAGTCAACTAAGGTGAAGCTATTAGCCCAATCCCTGTGGAGACGATATCCGATACTTCGTATCACTTTACTACTTGCGTCGTGTACACTTGCACTACCATTGCGATAGACTATTTTACACGCAACAAGTTTTTGGCGCCGTTGCCGGGGATTGGCAACATAACTCTACCTTTTCTTTTATTGCACTTTTCGTTTTTATTTTTATTTTATTTTTATTTTTATTTTTCTGTTTTTCTTTGGTGCATTCAACTCTTGCTTTTCACAAGGTTCCTTGTTTATGCGCAGATCGAAACGAGGTGAAGATCCTGAGTATCCATTAGACCCAGAAATCGAACACTCATTCAATCTTAGGAACCGACTTCGTTACGTGCTAGCCAGGAACGAGTACCTTGAAGAACAGTTAGAGACAATGGCATACCAAGGAGATAATCCTGCTGCTAGAGATGGAGCTGTTATACCGCCTGTCGGTGACCCGCCTGCAGCAGATGGACGACGGTCCTGCCGTGACTACATGTTAAACGATCATGTAGAGCTGGAGACCACGCTGCCGGACATAGATGTTGATAACTTCGAGCTGAAACCTGTCATGTTTAGTATGATCAACAATGCCGGGCAGTTTAGTGGTGCTGTTGCAGAGGATGCTAGGGAGCATCTCAAAACGTTCCAGGAGATCTGTGGTTCGTTTAGACTGCCAGGAGTCAATCCGGAGATACTGAGGCTTCGGTTATTTCCCCATTCATTGAGGGACAGAGCAAAAACTTGGTGGAATAAACTTACGCCGGGTTCAATTAGAACTTGGGCAGATTTATCTCGTGAATTTTTATCTCGTTTTAATCCTTCGCATTTATCTGAGCGATTACGTAATTAAATTGCTACTTTTCAACAGGAAGATGACGAGCCGATGCACGAGGCCTGGGACAGATTTACTACTCTTCTACGGAACTGTCCAATGCATGGATTCCCCGTCTGGAATCAGGTAACAAAGTTTTATAATGCTGCCAACTTACAAACTCGTATTCGAATTGATTCAGCAGCAAACAGACTATTATTGGATAAAGATCCAGACGAGGCAATGCAAGTATTGAAAAATCTGGCTAAGAATGAGGAGCAGTTTCCGACAGCAAGAAGAGGGGGTAAACGGGTACTAGCTATCAAGGACTATGAGGCCGACAGCACGATGAAATCACAAGTAGCATTCCTTACTAAAGCAATGAAAAGGTTATTGAATGATGATACACAACATGGATTTGCTGTCGAGGAGGTATGTGACATCTGTGAGGGAAATCATGGTCGGGATGAGTGCCCAATACAATTAGAAGAGGGAAAGTATGTTGGAAATTACAACAAGCCGAATTACAACTCCAACAATTATAATCCCAATTGGAGGAAGGATCCCAAATTTTCTTGGAGTAATCCTAATAATGCCCTGAATCCTCAAGCACACAATCAGAATCAGGGAGGACCTAGAATGCTGACGCGACAGCAACTGCCGACGCACCTGCCGCCACAGCAGCAACAGCAGCCACCAGCTGCCACGAGCAGTATACTGGAACAGACTCTGGCCACTTTTATGTCTCAGACAGGTACTTATATTGAGAATATGAATCAGTTCGTCAAGAAAACAGAGACACTCATGGACAAAACAGAGATGCGGATGACAAATCATGAAGCTACTCTGAAATCTTTGGAGACACAAATGGGTCAGGTTTCCCAGCATATTAAGCCGAGGCAGACTGGAGGATTCCCTAGTAATACTGAAAATGCTAGGCAGCCCACACATGAGAAATGTAAGGCCATAACTACTAGGAGTGGGAAGAAACTACCAGGGCCTGAAAAGGAAGCTGAAACAGTAAAGGAACCAGCCTTGGATGGACCTGCCGAGGAAGCTGCCCCGACAGGTAACAAACAGACGGCTGCCGATGAGCCTGTCACGACAGCAGAAGCGACAGAGGAGAAAAATGATGAACCCAAACCTCCTCAGATTCGTATGCAGTGGAAAGGACGTATTGCTGATTATCGTCCCCCACCTCCTTTTCCTCAACGGATACAGCAAGCTAAGCAAGAATCTCAACTTAAAAAGATTTATGATATTTTTAAGCAGGTTCATATTAATATTCCGCTGTTAGATGCCGTTATGGAAATGCCCGGTTACGCCAAATTTCTCAAGGATGTCATGTCAAAGAAATATAAACTTGGGGAATTTGAAATGGTAAGGATGGCAGATGGTTGCATGAGTATTCTTCATCGGCAGCCACCCCAGAAAAAGAAGGATCCGGGGAGCTTCATCATACCTTGTGTAATCGGAGATAAATACGTGGGTAAGGCACTTTGTGATCTTGGTGCTAGTATTAATTTAATGCCAAAATCTGTTTTTCAGAAATTAGGTATTGGAAAGGCGCGGCCAACGACAGTAATCCTGCAGCTTGCAGACCGCTCTTACGTTCATCCAGAAGGAAAAATCGAAGATATTCTGGTAAGAGTGGATAAATTTATTTTTCCTGCTGACTTTCTTGTTTTAGATTGTGAAGCAGACGAAAACGCACCAATCATCCTTGGGCGACCCTTCTTAGCCACGGGAAGATCACTGATTGATGTGGAAAAAGGAGAACTCACCATGAGAGTGAATGACCAAGAGATTAAGTTGAATGTTCTCCAAGCAATGAAGCATGCTGATGCAGATGAGGAATGCAAGGCTATCACTGAAGTTATCCTTGATCAACCCTGCATCTGGTCGGGCTGTCACGACATAAAAATCGGGCACTGCCGCGGCAATCACCTACAGGGCTGTCACGACAGCACTGACGACAGCAACTCCTCTGACTCCGATACATCTGATACTGAAGATCAGGAGGAGGTAAACTGGTTAGGCAACCGTCTAGGTAAGTTATTCGAACCTCTGAATTATACTTCGGATAACCATTTAATCCAAAAGCCATCTACTGTTGAACCACCTGCCTTAGAACTGAAGCCCCTTCCAGGGCAGCTAAAATATGCTTTTCTTGGTTCAAATGATACGTTGCCCGTAATCATCTCTTCTAAGCTGCCACAGGAACATGAACGACAGCTAGTAGGCATGCTGCGGCAGCACAAGAAGGCAATTGGATGGACGATTGCTGACATTCAAGGCATTAGTCCAGCGTTATGCATGCACAAAATCCTTCTAGAGGAAGATCATAAGCCGACTATTGATGCCCAAAGGCGGCTAAACCATGCGATGAAAGAGGTGGTCCGTAAAGAGATAATCAAATGGTTAGATGCTGGTATTATTTACGCCATCTCTGACAGCAAATGGGTGAGTCCGGTGCAATGTGTTCCAAAGAAAGGAGGAATAACCGTGGTGACCAACGAGAACAATGAGTTAATCCCAACCAGGACTGTGACCGGTTGGAGGGTTTGTATGGACTATCGGAAGCTTAACAAAGCTACCCGAAAGGACCACTTTCCTTTACCCTTTATTGATCAAATGCTTGATAGATTAGCAGGTAAACCTTACTATTGTTTTCTTGATGGTTATTCAGGTTATAATCAAATTGCTATCGCACCGGAGGATCAAGAAAAAACGACCTTCACATGCCCCTATGGAACGTATGCTTTTAGGAGGATGCCGTTTGGATTATGCAATGCACCCGCCACCTTCCAAAGGTGCATGATGGCTATATTCTCCGATATGGTGGAGGACTTCCTTGAGATATTTATGGATGATTTTTCAGTCTTTGGAGACGATTTTGAGAGCTGCCTCGGCAATCTACAAAAGGTACTTGAAAGATGTGAAAAAGCAAACCTCGTATTGAATCGGGAAAAATGCCACTTTATGGTGGATGAAGGGATAGTCCTTGGCCATAAGATTAGCTGCCGTGGCATAGAAGTCGACAGGGCCAAAATAGAAGTGATCGAGAAGCTGCCGCCGCCGACCACAGTCAAGGGTATTAGAAGTTTCTTAGGGCATGCTGGTTTTTATAGAAGATTCATTACAAATTTCTCAAAAATCACCAAGCCCTTATGTCATCTTTTGGAGCAGAACCGACCCTTTGACTTTAATGATGAATGTACTGAAGCATTCAAGGTTCTGAAGGAAAAGCTGGTAACAGCCCCAATAGTACAGCCACCAGACTGGACATAGCCATTTGAGATTATGTGTGATGCTAGTGACTATGCTGTCGGGGCAGCACTCGGGCAGCGCAGTGATAAGCTATTTCATGTCATATACTATGCCAGCAAGACACTGAATAACGCCCAAGTGAACTACACCACCACAGAAAAGGAGTTATTAGCTGTGGTGTTCTCCATCGACAAGTTTCGTTCTTACATCCTTGGGACAAAAGTAATAGTGCACACAAACCATTCTGCCCTGAAGTATTTGTTCGCAAAGAAGGATGCAAAGCCTAGATTGATACGGTGGATCCTGCTATTGCAAGAGTTCGACCTTGAAATCAAAGACAAAAAAGGGACAGAAAATCAGGTGGCAGATCACTTGTCAAGATTGGAGAAGGGACAGAGTCTGCCAATAGATGAGACAAACATATTGGAGACCTTCCCAGATGAGCAGCTCTTTCCTGCCGCAACAGCCATGGCGGCAGGTAAGTGTTCTGAACTTCCCTGGTATGCTGATTTCATTAATTTTATAGTTAGCGGAATACTTCCTTCTGATCTTAATTATCAAGCCAGGAAGAGGTTCCAAAATGATGTTAGGCATTATTATTGGGACGAACCTCTTCTTTTCAAACTATATGCAGATCAGGTTATAAGGAGGTGCGTACCACAAGAAGAGCAAGAAGACATTCTCCATCACTGCCATGCTTCACAATATGGAGGTCACTTAGGAGGCAACAAAACTGCCGCCAAGGTGCTGCAGTCAGGGTTCTACTGGCCGACACTGTATAAAGATGCACAGGACTTCTACAAGAACTGTGACAGGTGCCAGCGGATAGGTAACATCTCGAGGAGAAACGAGATGCCACTACAGAACATTCTAGAAGTCGAGATCTTCGACGTTAGGGGGATTGATTTTATGGGACCTTTTCCATCTTCATGTGGAAATCTATACATCCTCCTAGCAGTGGATTATGTCTCTAAGTGGGTTGAAGCTATCGCCACTCAAAAGAATGATGCCAAGACAATTCAAAAATTTCTACACAAGAACATTTTTTCTAGATTTGGCATTCCTAAAGCGATTATCAGTGATGAAGGGAGACATTTTGACAATAGGGTTATTGCTGCCGCATTGAAGAAATATGGTGTCAAGCACAGGATCGCGACAGCATACCACCCACAGACCAATGGACAAGCTGAGATATCTAATAGGGAAGTTAAGAACATTCTTGAAAAGATGGTTAAGCCAGCTAGGAAAGATTGGTCTTTACTCCTTAATGATGCATTATGGGCATATAGGACATCTTTTAAGACTCCATTGGGCATGTCTCCATACCGATTGATTTATGGGAAAACCTGTCATCTGCCTGTCGAGATAGAGCACAAAGCATATTGGGCAATCAAGGCAGTGAATATGGACTTGGACAAGGCAGGTCAGAAAAGGCTATTAGATCTGAACGAGATGGACGAAATACGGACAATGGCCTACGACAATGCAAGAATTTACAAGGAGAAAACTAAGAAGTGGCATGACAGGAAGTTGCTGCCACGACAGTTCTGCCCAGGGCAGCTTGTGTTGTTGTTCAATTCTAGACTGAAACTCTTCCCAGGAAAGCTAAAGTCTAGATGGTCTGGCCCGTTTCAAGTGGTATAAGTTTTTCCCCATGGTGCCATCACTATCCGATCATTAAAAGACGGGCACCAATTCAAAGTCAATGGACAGCGCCTCAAGCATTATCAAGGGACTGAAGCCCCAGGAATACAGGAAGTGGTTACTTTGGGAGATGCCCCACAAGGCATCCCTAATTTAACCTAAATTTTATTTTTATATTTTTATTTTATTTATTATTTATTAGGAAATTAGGTTTATTTTATTTGAATAATGTTTTTATATTTTCTGTTTTTAGGAAATAAAGGAGTCAAGAAGAAAAGGAGAAGTGACCCAAGCCCACCATCCATCCATCAGCCCAACATAGCCCATTTATTGATGCCTGTCGTTCCAGCTGCCGCCGCAGACAAGGATAAGACATGCTGTCAACAGACTGACACGGTAGACGCAGAAGCGTGTGACAGACGCGTAACAGACGCATAAATGCGTGTCAGACGCGTCAGACACGCCAAAACTCAATAGTCGCCCCGTTATTCACGCCTGCCGTTACAGCATTAAACGGGCAGCAACTCTACCTCTATAAAACCCCGTTTCATTTTCATTTTCCTCACTTCTGCTTATTCTTACTTGATCTCCTCTCTCGTTTTTCTTTGTTTTCTTTACTTTCACAACCCTTGCAACTAACATGTCTTCCAGACGTACCCGCCGCAGTGCTGCTTCAACCTCTTCAGCGGCAGCACCCACCCCGCAATCCTTCGCAACTAGGGAAATCTGGGAAGAACGAGGCTTCATATACATCCGAAAGGCAGAGAACATGGGGCTCAAACCATTCATCGCAAGGGCGATAAAGGCTCAGCTATGGGAGCAGTATGCAGAGCAGCCAACTAAAATGAATGAAACGCTGGTGAGGGAGTTCTACGCTGCCATCGACAGTAGGACAGCAACATCAGTAACTGTCCGAGGGACAGAGGTACCATTCACAGCCGATAGCATCAACCATATGTATGGCCTCTATTTTGGTCCCAACGACGATGCCCATCAACAGTTTTTGGACACCCTCGACTCTGCCGCTTTCGGTGCTGTCATGGTAGAGGTGACAGAAGAAGGGACGGAGTGGAATATGAGCAAAAAGAACCCCAACACTGTAAAAAGAGGGCAGCTGCTTCCAGAAGCCAAGTTATGGAATGCTTTCATCAAGAAGCGCATCCTGCCGTCCTCCCATCACACGACGGTGGACCAGTAGAGGCTAGCCCTCATTCATTCGATCATGAACAACCGACCTATCAACGTGGGCCGCTATATGAGGGAGAGCGTCTTGGACTGCACCAATCGCTCAACCGCCCTCCTCTGCCTACCATTCATGATCACATGCTTCTGCCGCTGCGCTGCTGTACCAGAAGCCACCACCGATAAACTGGTCAAGGGACGAGGCTGGACCGATAACAACATTACCAGCCTCATGGAGCTGACAGTCGCCAACCCCCTCTCCTTCTTCAACCCGGCTGCCACCCCAGCAGAATCATCCGAGGAACCTGCCCATGAACCTACCGCAGCAGCCGCTTCGACAGACCAATCTGCTCAGATCCTTGCTGCCATACAACGAGTGAAAGACAGACAGATGGGGCTGATGACATTCATCAGGGATTTCACCAACTCAACGCTAAATTTCATTACCAATACTTTAAATTATCCCGATGTTGTTTTCCCCACCTTCCCTGCCCACTATTTCACCATCCCCACCCCTGTCCACACACCTACACCACCTGTTTCCCCACACACACATTCTGCTGCTTCCACCCCATCACCTACCCCGAAAGCAGTTGGCAGTCCTCCGGTAGACACATCCGCCCGAGGAACCAAGCGACAACCCTCGGATGACCTCGATGCTTTTGTAGCTGGTTTCTCCCCTTCATCTGTCTAGGCTGACAGCGGGGCAGAACCTCATATTCGGAGGAATTTGGAGAAGGAATTCACGCCTGTCAAGAGGCAGAAACGAATGGCCGACAGAAAGCTAATGCCCAAGGCCAGCACCACCAGCAGCAGCAGCAGCACTTGGGATAGCGGCAGCAGCTCTGACATCCAGGTCGTAGAGCAACCCACCCAGCCTGCCCCGAGGACCAGAACCCGCCGCCAAATCCGCCTCAGCAGCAGCAGTGAAGACAGCGCTTAAAAATTTAAGTTTCTTAATTTCTTATTTGTTGCCTGCCATTTATATATTTTGTGATGTACTGCCTTCATTTATTTTTTGCTTTTTATTTTGTCATTTGCATTGAGGGCAATGCAACCCTTGAGTTTAGGGGTGGCAACCCTCCATTTTAATGGAGTCTTAGTACATCTTTAATTAATTGTTGTGTCTTTTAAGTTCTCTAAAAAAAATCAGAAAAGACTGAAAATTTTGGCTTAAAACTGTGATTTAAACTTACCTATCGCGACAGCTCTGTCGTGGCAGCATCTTTAGGACAGTTTAAGGAGAAGTTTAGAGCCTTTCTATAGTTCTGAAAATCTTAAACATCATTGTGACTGTTATACTGCATAGATTTCTTTTAGCCAAACTAAAATAGGAAGCTTAGCACTTGAATAGCCCCTAGAGGTGCCTAACACTGGCTCTAGGAAAGAAGTTTAGCAAAATAGACTCAACAGCCCTAGAGGTGCCCGAAACCGGCTCTAGGAAGTTAGCTAGAGGTGCCCGAAACCAGCTCTAGTGAAACTTTAGCTTGAAAAATAAAAAAATCAAGTCAAAACAGAAAATCAAAGAAGCACGAAAATGTGCCTTCAAAAAGATAAACTTTGGCATAAAAATTCGAGTTAAGAGTTGAATATTCTAGTGAAACTAAGAGAGTCTTGGCATATAACTGTTCACAAGCATGCACACACTGCACGAGGACTATAGGGAGATTCCGTACAGATCCTAATCTTTCCGATAGGTTGCTGCCGTTACAGAGAATGAGCGACGGGTAAGGGACAGTTCACTGTTTGAAGGCCAACACAAATATATATATATATATTCATTTTTCTTTTAGGTCTTAATTGCTTGAGGGCAAGCAAAAACTTGAGTTTGGGGGTGTGTTGAGTGTGTAAAAGTTCTATTTTTTACACCCTTTTTAACCCATATTTCTGCTGCATTCAAGCATCATTGCATTGCATTTAGGTTAGTTTACAGCAAAACATCACAAATATATTAAAGGCACGGATTCTACTAAAAGATGGTTGATTTTGCAGGTTGCTACCATAGTAGATGGAGAAGGCGGGCGTAGGGCAGAGAAGCAGAAGAGCTGAACTGGACAAGCAGACGATGAGGACGATGCTGCCATGGACCTGCCGTGACAGCAGAGGACGACAGCAAGTTAGTAGAGGAAAAGCAAAGTGGACCTCGATAGATGGAGAAAATTATGCTCGTCTGTCGTGTGAAAACCATATATTTTTCCAAGCCCCGGATCAAAAGATATGTCAAGCCAAAGCTCAAGGAGAGGAAATCCCAAGAAACAAGGAAGGCGGCTGAAAAGTAGGATACTTGAAGATTAAGTCTTTATTAGAATCATACTTTTAATTAAAGTTGTAATCCTTGTTAACTTAGAATACTTGAGCCCAAAGCTTATATAAGGGCATAGATTTTAACCAAGAGAGAGATCATATCTCATATCCCATAGCCGATTACCCCATAACCGACAACCAAACCCCTCTGTCGTTTACTCGCCGTCGATATGTTCTAAAACCCCCTAGGGCCACGGGTTGATTTGTAAAGTAGTTGCAAGGGTTGCTTTTGTTTTAGGAATTTTCAGTTCAATAAAATAAACTTCAAGTTCTCTTACTTTGGTTATTAATATCTTGCAAGAGCATCGGGAGAGCATTGTGAGGTTATCTATTTACTTAGCATCGGGAGAGTTAAGTATACGAAAGAAATAAGAGCAAGTTCTCTAGTTTATAGTTGAACTATCTCGTGCCTAGGGATAGGGCGAGGTTAAGTGGCTAAAGAAGAATTCATACACATCGGTGTTCATCCTTCGATTCACGCCGGGAGGTATCATCAAGACGTGATCATCGACAGACTTGGACCTAGGGATAGGCCAAGGCAGATCTGGGATTCTTGCCAAACTTGAAGTACTGAGTTGGTGTGTTTGCTGCCGCGACGATCAACGGACTGCTGCCGCGACAGGTGCTGCCAGCGACAGGCGCGCGACAGAACTGGAGTTCCTAAGCAATACAATACCTGCACTACTGAGCAATTCAATACCAGCCCATTCTCTCTATCTTGATTACTCTACTCTTTTATTTACATTTTCTTTATTATTCTCGTGACAAACTTCTCAATTATTTCCTTTACTTTCGTGCAGTCAACTAAGGTGAAGCTATTAGCCCAATCCCTGTGGAGACGATATCCGATACTTCGTATCACTTTACTACTTGCGTCGTGTACACTTGCACTACCATTGCGATAGACTATTCTACACGCAACAAACACCTCCGACCCGGATGTCACAATTAGTCCTCAAGCCCAAACCAAAATCCATAAAATTTCTCAACTGGTTTAGCCTAAAAATATACTTTCTGAAAATATTTAAAACCAACGATTAAAACATACATAAATGATTAAAACTTTACAAAGGAGCTCTATTTAAGTTAAAATATTTAAACATTCAAATTGATAAATACAATTTGCAAAATAAAGATTACAGACTCTAACACGTAAGGTCTTATGAATACATAGCCCACTAAATAAAATTATCGTACTCCGAAAGACACCACATGCTAGAACCTCATAACGATAGTGCTCCATGATCCTTCGATCCAACGATCAACCTATGCACGAAAACAACGATTCCGAGCGCTGAGGTTACAAAGCTCAGTGGTACACATATACTCTACTATAATTCATGCTAATCATAAACATAAGTATGCAAGCTAGTACGAGCAATAAGAATAGATAAATAAACATGTGGCGTTACCACTAGTCGCCTAATAATATGCTCTCAACAGCAACATATCAAATATGGCACATGATAACTGCATAAATATCCTTGTTTTCATACCTTTTTGCTATAGCATTTGTCTGTTCTTGAGTTCATACCATAACATTTAGACTGCATTTAGGTTGTATTTTCTTCTTCTGGGTGCATCTTTATCTTTGTTGATTATTGGTTCATTTTAAGGGGTACTGCTCGGAAGGTTGGTTTTGGTTTTGGTGGTACGCAAGAAAGGAGTCAAGAGAGAAAGCCGATGTCGGGAATTGCTATAGCATGATGGAAGTGGATATTGGCCAGCATGTGAGATACACGTGAGCTGCAGAAGCACGTGAACATGCAGAAAAGGACGATCTGACATGTGCAGCAGCCGGTACCCACCTGCAGACTGTCCTCCTTGTCCCCTCGTGGCAGACCTTGTCGGTGGATATTCCTTGGGATTATCAAGGCATCTTTAGGGCACCAAACCCTAGAAGCCTCCACTATATAAAGGGGGGTTGAAGTGATATAGCGAGAGAGAGAGACAGAAGAGAGAGAAAGTCACAAGGAGAGAGAAGCATTCACCTTCATATTCTCCAGCTCGGTGTCCTCCATCGTTGAAGCTCCAAGGAGTGGCCTCACCGGGCTCGAGAGAGGCGGTGAGCCTAAGACAGTCGGGCAGTTCATGGCGGAGAGGGAGTTCACCTTTCTTTCTGTCGCTATAACAATTTCTTTTCATATCTTTATATTTGGTGATGTTATCGCAATGATACGTTGGATGATATTGCCCAGCCACGAACTGTTTTAGGTGGCTTGGGTTTGATGGATGATTTTATTTTGAGTACTTTTTAATGCATGCTATGGCTTTTTCAGTGTTTATCATGATTCTGTGCTTTGCTTATGCATTTCTCATTTCCTTAAGGTTGTAAGAGCTTAGGGTTATAAGTGCTTTGAGAGATAGGCCCTACCTTAGCACCTTCGAGAGTTGGTCGTTCTTTAAGTGTATGTTGGGGTTAGTAATCAAGAGAGCTAGCCTTAGAACCCTCATAAGCAATGGAGTGACTGTTGAGAGGCAGACTCTAACCTACCTTAGAGATAAGTGATAGGTTTCAAGGGATAAAAAGGATAATTCGTGAAGGGTATGGGAGTGTTAAGAGTTTACACCGAGAGGTATTGGTGTAGCATTTCTGACTCCCAGTTTCCTGGCTAGAGATAGTTTAGGAGCACTCTTAGCAAATCCCACCTAGCATAGAAGATAGCTGAAGACTCTTAGTGTCGTTGAGAAGCTCGAGTTAGGTTGTCCATCATTCCCAGCCAGTCATTTCGTAGTGAGTTTCGCATACGAAAGGGGACATGTTCATCATATTGTTATCTCATCTTTCTCTGCACTATTTTGCTTCAACATTATTTTACACCATCTCTTTTACTTTAGTATTGTCATCTACAAAAAGTTCAATCTTTATTGTTACAGCAACCGTGAATACCTCCAATCCCTGTGGAGACGATACCCATTCATCACTTTATTACTCGTTCGACGTGTATACTTGCACCATTTGCGTATCATTTATAGTACTGCACGAACGCGAACAACACACAAGACCCAACCAACTCGGGATATCACTAGATCAACCAAGCAAAAGCACACAAAATCATACCACAAACCTGCTGTGAGGCCCGGTGTCACACAGCCTCGGGAACGTACACTCTTTCTCTAGGTAAGGCTCAGTGTCACACTGCCTCGGGAACATACACCCATACACAGCATCTCTCCTCGAGTATCATCAGATAGGGCCCAGTGTCACAAAACATCCGGAACGTACATTCAAAATCTCTAACCATGGTGTTGCAACACTCTATCTCTGGGTATCTGGATCCCATAACCAACGATGACTCAACCAGACGTAAGTGCCCATACTTGGCACGTCACAACACCCGATCCACCAAGGGTCCCTATGGTTGCTATTACAAACAAGTCACTCAATATTTACCGATTTATTACTCATTAGGCTCTTATATAATTAGTCTCGTTCATTAGCTCCATTGATCCATGTTATCACATTTATTCACGGTGTAATTCCATTATTAATATTCATATCGATTTCCATCCTTAATTTGCATTTATGGATTATTTATCATATCAAGTACTAGTACTCGTACACGAGTATCAATATGGTACCCTCGAGTATCGGTACTCGCACATGTACCGATACAGAAATTACTCACTCGATCTCTAAAGCTTATGAAAGTCATTAGGGTTTGTTTTCCAACACATTTAAACGATTAATATAAATTACCAACTTTATTACCATTTATTCGAATAATTAACCCTTGGGCATGATTCCCATCAAAACACATCAATCTATGCAAATAAATATACAAGGCGTTACAATTACCAATCAAACCATACAAATCAACAAATATCACGCAAGCATCGCAGACGACCCTACACGGTCTCTAAAGTCTCAAACGATCCCATCATATCGTTATTATCATCATGCATCTCATAAATATCGAATTCTCAATATATCGCTCCCTACTCATGCTTAGCTATCATAAACCTATTTGCAACCACTAGCAAGCAAGACAATCACATTTATAATGTTCATGAAGCAATAGGAGTCTGAGGTTGTAACACCCGGGGTTTATGGACCGGGAGATAATCGGGTTTGGTTAAACCGGTTCAGGTTAATTTAATTGAAGGAAAACATTTTTAATGGACAAAAAGGGGTCTTTTATTTAAAAGGACAAAATGGGAATTTTGAATAAATGAAATAAAGAAAAAAGTTTTGAAAAGCCATAATCTTCTCCAAAAATCCCCCTTTTCACATAAAACCTCTCCTAAACCCTATTTCACTATTCCATAGCTCCTAACTCTCCATCCAAACAAGATTTTTATAGGTAATTTCTTCCTTGCTTAGATTTTTACGTGTTTGACTTGTACCCATTGAAAACCCTCCTTTAAACCCATTAAAATGCATTTTTGGTTTTAGGTTGGAGAAATGGGAATTTTTCATGGGATTTTCGTTTGGGTCTTTGCCATGTTTAAGGGTGTTTTTAATCTTTTTTTGGTGTCTTAAAAATGCGAAAATAGTGGCTAATAGTAGTAAACCCGAAATGGGTCTAAAAATGGGATTTTTGGGTTGAAAAGTTAGAGTTTTTGGCTTGGTTTTGGGTTGAAATTGTGGCTGATGGTTTCCTTTTTGTTAGGGGTGTTTTTAGACGATATCTAGTGTGTTTTGATGTTTGGAAATGATGGTTCAGCTTGAGGTTTCACTAGAATGAATTTGGGTGAAGTTTGGGTTGGATGTCGATGTGTTTTGTTGCAAGATTGTTGAGTTTTGAGTTGCTACTATGTTTGTGGGTATATTAGCATCCTAATGTTCTATTTTTGGGTTGCCTAAAGTAGAGGAAACGTATTTGGGCTTCGTGGATGTGAATCCGGGTAGTTCGGAAACTTGAATCGGGGATTCGGCTAACGTTTAGGCTCTATGGGTGAGTGGAAACTGTTTTGAAGTTTTAAATATGTTCAATGAAGGTTTCTTGGGGTTTGGGTGGAGCCTTAGAGGCTAACTTATACCCAAGCGTTAGTTTATCTATTCTTGCTGTTGTGTATAAAAGAGTCCCATCGCAAATAGTGCAAGTGTACACGACGCAAGTAGTAAAGTGATACTGGAGTATCGGATATCGTTTCCATAGGGACTGGAAATAACTCTATCCTTGAATTCCTGCACAAGAGAGAGAAATAGTTTAATTGAATTGGTAAAGTAGTCTTGAGAAACAACTAAAGTAAAAGATGAAAAGATCAGATTTAAAGAATAGGCCGATATTGAATTGCTCAGTAGTACAAGTGTTGCACTGTTAGAGGAACTTCTGTGTTCTGTTGTCATTCCTGTCGCGGCAGCGGTCTGTTGTCGTCGCGATAGCGATCAACAACTCTTTACTTCAAGCTTGGCAAGAATCCCTGCTATGACTTGTCCTATCCCTAGGCCCAAGTTCTGTTGATGAACACTTCTTGGATGATACCTCCCAGCGTGAATCAAAGGGTGAACACCAATGTTGTTGAATTCTTCCTTAGCCACTTAACCTCGTACTTATCCCTAAGCAAAGATGGTTTAACCATAAACTGGAAAACGCGTATTTATTTCGTTCGTATGTCCGACTCTCCCGATTTCAAACAAATGGATAATCTCACAATGCTCTCCCGATACTCTTGTAAGATATGAAAAACTAGAATAAATAAACTTAAAGTTTTTATTACTTGATAGAAAATTCCTAAAACAATACAATCCTTGCAACTACTTTACAGAATCAACCCTTAGCCTTAGGGGGAGTTTAGAACATGATGAGGAGGGGTAAACGACAAGGGTTAGGGGAAGACGGCTAGGAATGAGATATCCTTCCCTAGGTCAAATTATATGCCTTTTTATAGGCCTTGGGTCCAAGTTTTCTAATATGGCAAGAATACAAGTTTAAACTAAAGTACAACTCTATTAACGATTAAATCTTTTAAGTAGATGTCTTTAATTCGTCCTCTTTTCTTGCCTTGAGTTTCTTCCTTGGACTTTGTGCTTGGCCTTCATTCTGACTTAGGGTTCAGAAAAATATGGGAGTGGTCCAAGACAGACCGGCTTGAAGTCCTCTATCTGTCGAACTCTACTTCACTTTTCCACCTAACCATTCTATCGTCATGGCTGCCACGGCAGTAGCCATGACAGCATTTGCTTCTCGACTCCAGTTCTGCGATTCGCCTCTGCTCCTTTGCTGCCCTAAGTCCGCTGCAGCAGATACCTGCAAAAGTAACCAATATCAGTAGCAACTGTGCCATTTTATCTAATTGTGATGTATATGCAAAACTCAATCCTAAATGAAATGAATTATGCTTGAATGAAGCAGAAATATGGGTAAATGAGGGGTAAAGTATAGAACTTTTGTACACTCAACACACCCCCAAACTCAAGCTCTTGCTTGTCCTCAAGCAAATACTACCTAACTAAAAATAAAAACTTTTTGGTTTGGCTTAATTCAGTGAACTTTTCAATACCTACCACACATTCACTATCAAGAGCAATACCTTGTCGGGCGTTTCTGGATTTATCCGGAACAATTCTATAGTTCTTGTGCAGTGTGTGCAGGTTTTGTGAACAAATATGTACCTAGACTCCCTTAGCTTACCAAAATAGTTATGCTTACAAACTTGAGTTTTATACCAATTCATTTTTTCTAGAGGCAATTCTTAGGCTCCTTTAGTTTATTCTGACCCTTGACTCAACTTCATTTTTTCTAGAGGCAATTCTTAGGCTCCTTTAGTTTTTTCTGACCTTAGACTTCATCTTTTATGGAGGCAATTCTTAGGCTTCTTTAGTTTTCTCTAACTTAAGCTCAAAGAAAAATCTTCCTAAAATCATTGCAAGGCAGTTTTGCAAGCAAGTGAGTCTAAAATTCTTCTTTTCTTTTATTCCTTTCCTAGAGCCAGTGATAGGCACCTCTAGGGGCAACTCAAGTGGGTAAACATTCCTATTCCAGTGCACTACAAAAGCTAAAAAACATAAGAGTCACAAAGGGTGTTCTAAAGATCAGAACTATAGTAAGGCTCTAAATAGTTCATAAAAATATCCTAAAGGCACTGTCACGACAGAGTATGTCGCGAAAGGTAAGTTCAGTTCAAAGACTTAAGCCAAATTTTTGTTTTTATTTCCTTTTTTTGACACAAAAATAAACTAACAATCTGACACCAATTAAGACACAACTAACAAGTTCATTAATGGAGGGATGCCCACCCCCAAACTCGAGGGTTGCATTGCCCTCAATGCATGACAATAATAAAACTGAAAAACAAAAAATACATCACAAAATAGATAAAACAACAACAAAAACAAAAAAATATATAAGTAAAAGCACTTAAGTGGAGGAGCTGTCGTCGCTACTACTGCTGACTTGGAGCTGCCGGCGGGCAGTGACCTTGACGGCCGGGGCTGGTAGGTTGTTGGGGGGTGTAGAGGCCATTTTCTTCTTAGCCTCTCGAGGTGGCTGGACTCTGGTCGGTGAGATGTGTGGGGGATGGTCCAGGACCTCGAGATTATCATCACTGCTGCTGCTGCTGGCAGATCTGTCGTGGCAGGGTCCTTCGACAGTCTCGTTCAGCTTCTTCATTTTCATCGGAGGGAAGTCCTTGGAGATGTCTTGGGCTACGGATGGCTCGGAGTCAGAGTCCTGCCAGACGGAGGAGGAGGAGAACCCTTCAAAATATTTTGGGTCAATCTCCGGTAGGGGGTCCTTCCTCTTCTCTCCTTTGGGAGTGGCATATTTTCTGCCACCTTCGCCGGTCGTGGCAGGTGTGTGTGTGGAGGCAGCAGAGGGAGTTCTGGGGCTCGCAACAGGTGTGGGTGCAACAAAGAGATTTTCTGGGAAGGAGGGGAATTGCACATTGGTAAATTTTAAATCATTCTTAATAAAATTTACCGTTGCGACAGTGAAGTCCCTCATAAAACCCATCAGGCCGGTGGTGCTGCTGCCGTCTGCTCTGGGTCTGCTGCGACAGGTTCAGGGGAGCTAGGGTCTGTCGTCGGTTCTGTCGCGGTAGAGGGGTTTACATACGATAGAGGAGTGGCGGCTTTCAACTCCATCAGACTGTAGAGATTCTACTACGTCCACCCTTTCCCTTGGACCTTGACATCCTCGTTGATTTCTGGTACGTTGTTGCCTCGGCAGAGTGTGGTGATGAGATAGGGGAAAACTAAGGGGCAGGAAGGTCGGAGAGCACACTCGATGATTCCGTCTCGGATGTAGCAGCCGACGTTGATTTGCCTCTCATTAAGAATGGAGTGAACAAGAGACAATCTCTTCCGGTCGACAGTTGTGTTGTGGGAGGTAGGCATGAGGCGCTTCTTGACAAAATGATTCCACAGCTTGGCTTGTGGGGTAAGCTGGGTCCTCCTTATAGTCCATCAATACTTCGGGTCATCGTTCCACTCTGTTCCTTCCTCTGTCACCTCTGCCATGACAGCGTCATAGTCTGCCGACGACAGACTATTCACGAACCTCCGGTGGGCGTCCTCCTTCTTGCTCACGTACAGTCCATATAGTGTGTTGATGTACGTCGGCTCGAGAGAGATTTCTTTGCCTCGGACGGTCACTGTCGTGGCATCCTTATTGGTGACGGCATCATAAAATTCACGAACGAGGGTTACGTTCATTTCTTCAGGCTGGGCAGCAAACTTCTGCCACTTGAGGGCGAGAATGTTTTTGGCAATGAAGCTTTCTAGCCCTAGCTCTCCCGTTTGTTGGGTATAGATGAACCCTCGTTCTTCCCACATTTCCCTCTTCTGGAAAGAACCGTAGTACCTCGATGCTGAATCTGTGGATGCGAACCGGTTGGGTATGCCACTGTGGCTTGGGGTTGACACTGTCGTGGTAGAGGTGGAGGAAGCGTTGCGTCAGGTGTTTCTGCTGGCCATTGCAAGGAACTGTAGCGAAATGTAAGAAAATTTTTTGAGATCTAAAATAGAGGAAGCAAGTTGAGAGAATGAGAATGAGATGAAAAATAAAAAGGGAGTGGGGGTTTATATAGAACGGGGTTTTTCTGCCCATTGGGACTGTAACGGCAGGCGCGAATAGTGGGGCCAGCTATTACGCGGTTTCTGACGCGTTTGTCACACATTTTCGTGTCTGTTGCACGTCTGTTACGCGTATGCGTGTCTGTCACGACAGCTGGTGACAGGCTGTGATGACAGGCTCGTCCGTTGGGCTTTTTGGGCTGTTGTGAATGCGTTGGGCTGGTTCATTCCTCCTCTTTGCTTTGCTTCCTTTATTTCCTAAAAATAATTAAATAAATAATTTGAATTAAAATCTTATTTCCTAAAATAAATAAATAAAAATATTAATTCCTAATAAATAAATAAATGAAATAAAATAAAATAAAATAAAACTAAGTTAAATTAGGGATGCCTTGAGGGGCATCTCCTAAAGTAACTATTTCTTGCATCCTTGGGGCTTCAGTCCTCTGATAATGCTTGAGCCTCTGTCCATTGACCTTGAACTGGTGCCCATCTTTCAGTGATTTGATTGTAATGGCACCATGGGGAAAAACTTGGACAACCTGGAAAGGACCAGACCACCTAGATTTAAGCTTTCCTGAGAAAAGCTTCAACCTAGAGTTAAACAACAACACCTGCTGCCCTGGGCAGAACTGTCGTGGCAACAGCTTCCTGTCGTGCCACTTCTTGGTTTTGTCCTTGAAGATCTTGGCATTGTCGTAGGCCATTGCTCGGATTTCCTCTATCTCATTCAAGTCTAGTAGCCTTTTCTGTCCTGCCTTATCCTAGTCCATATTTACTGCCTTGATAGCCCAATAGGCTCTGTGTTCTATCTCAACAGGTAGATGACAGGTTTTCCCATAGATGAGTCGATAGGGTGACATCCCCAATGTTGTCTTGAACGATGTTTTGTAGGCCCAGAGTGCATCATTAAGATGTAAAGACCAATCCTTTCGAGTGGGTTTAACCATCTTTTCTAGTATGTTCTTTACTTCTCTGTTGGATATCTCGGCATGCCCATTGGTTTGAGGGTGGTACGCTATGGCAATTCGGTGCTTTACTCTGTATTTCCTTAATGCAACAGCAATCACCCTGTTATCAAAGTGTCTCCCCTCATCACTAATTATCGCCCTTGGAATACCAAATCTGGAGAAGATGTTCTTGTGAAGAAATCTTTGTACGGTCTTGGCATCGTTCTTCTGAGTGGCGATTGCTTCTACCCACTTTGACACATAGTCCACTACCAGTAGGATGTACAAATTCCCACAAGATTCTGGGAATGGTCCCATGAAGTCGGTTCCCCATACATCGAAGATTTCGACCTCCAGTATGTTCTGCAGTGGCATCTCATGCCTTCTTGATATGTTCCCAGTCCTTTGGCACTTGTAACAGCTCTTGTAAAAAGCTTGTGCATCCTTGAACAATGTCGGCCAATAGAGTCTAGATTGCAGAACTTTGGCAGTGGTTTTGTTTCCCCCTAGGTGTCCTCCATAAGGGGAAGCATGACAGTGGTGAAGCACAGCTTTCTGTTCGTCCTGTGGTACGCATCTCCTGATAATCTAATATGTACAGTGTTTGAAAAGAAGAGGTTCGTCTCAATAATAATGTTTTGCATCATTTTGGAACCTCTTCCTTGTTTGGTAGTTAAGTTCAGGAGGTAATAACCCACTTACAATGTAATTAACAATGTCAGCATACCAAGGGGTTTCAGAAAGCTTACCTGCCACCATGGCTGTCGCGGCAGTGCTGGTGGCAGCAAACAACTTCTCATTTGGGAAGGTCTCCAATATGTTGGTCTTGTCTGTTGATTGAATCCTTCCCGTGTCCAGCCTTGACAAGTGGTCTGCTACTTGGTTCTCTGTTCCCTTTTTATCCTTGATATCAATGTCAAATTCTTGTAACAGCAGAATCCAACGTATCAATCTAGGTTTTGCATCTTTTTTGTGAACATATACTTCAGTGATGAATGGTCTGTATGGACCACCACCTTTGTTCCAAGTATATACGGACGGAACTTGTCGATTGAAAACACCACTGCTAATAGCTCCTTCTCTGTCGTGGTGTAGTTGATTTGGGCATCATTCAGTGTTTTGCTGGCATAGTAAATTACATGGAAGAGCTTCTCCTTCCTCTGCCCTAATGCTGCCCGGACAGCGTAATCACTGGCATCACACATTATCTCAAATGGTAGACTCCAGTCTTGTGGTTGTACGATCGGGGCTGTTACCAGCTTCTCCTTCAGTATTTTGAATGCCTCAGTACATTCAGCATTAAAATCAAAGGGGCGATTCTGTTTCAACAGGTGGCATAGGGGCATGGTAATCTTCGAAAAATTGGCTATAAATCGTCGATAAAACCCTGCATGCCCTAAGAAACTTCGAATCCCTTTGACTGTGGTGGGTGGCAGAAGCTTTTCGATGACCTCTATTTTGGCTCTGTCCACCTCTATGCCGCGGCAGCTCACCTTGTAGCCCAGTAATATTCCTTCATCCACCATGAAGTGGCATTTTTCCCAGTTCAAAACTAAGTTCTCCTCTTCGCATCTCTCCAGAACCTTCTATAAGTTTCCTAAACAACCTTCAAAGCTGTCTCCAAAGATGGAAAAGTCATCCATGAATATCTCTAAGAAATCCTCCACCATGTCGGAGAATATTGCAATCATGCACCGTTGGAAGGTTGTTGGTGCATTGCAGAGCCCGAATGGCATTCTCCGGAAGGCATAGGTACCGTATGGGCATGTGAAGGTGGTTTTCTCTTGGTCCTCCGGTGCGATTGCTATTTGGTTATAACCTGAGTAACCATCAAGAAAACAGTAGTAAGGTTTCCCCGCTAATCTATCAAACATTTGATCAATAAAAGGTAAGGGGAAATGGTCCTTCCGGGTAGCTTTATTAAGCTTCCGGTAATCCATACAAACCCTCCAACCGGTCACAGTCCTGGTTGGGATTAATTCGTTTTCTTTGTTGGTTACCACGGTTATGCCTCCCTTTTTGGGCACACATTCCACCGGGCTCACCCACTTGCTATCCGAGATGGCGTATATGATTCCGGCGTCGAGCCATTTGATAATCTCCTTCCGCACCACCTCTCTCATAGCCTCGTTCAATCTTCTTTGGGCATCAATGGTTGGCTTATGATCATCCTCCAAGAGTATCTTGTGCATGCATAACGCTGGACTGATGCCTTGGATATCGGCTATAGTCCATCCAATGGCCTTCTTATGCTGTTGTAGCATTTTGATTAGCCGCTGCTCCTGTTCCTGCATTAACTTGAAAGAGATGATTATGGGCAACATATCATTTAAACCAAGAAAAACATATTTAAGCTGCCCTGGCAGTGGTTTAAGATCTAGAACATGTGGCTTTTCAATGGAAGGCTTTTGGATTACATGTTCATTCGAGGTATAATTTAGAGGCTCCCAGGGTATGATGAAGCACAGATTTGGGCATTAGATTTATGCTAGCACCAAGATCACAAAGTGTCTTACCCACGAACTTATCGCTAATTATGCATGGTATGATGAAGCTCTCATGGTCCTTCTTCTTTTGGGGTGGATGCTTATGCAAGATAGTCATGCATCCTTCTGTCATCTTCACTGTCTCAAATTCCCCAAGTCTGGACCTTTTAGACAATGCATCATTGAGAAACTTAGCATATCCATGCATCTGCTTGATGGCCTCTAGCAGCGGTATGTTAATGTGGACCTGCTTAAATATATCATAAATCTTCTTAAGCTGGTACTCCTGTTTCTGTTTCTGTAACCGTTGTGGAAAAGGAGGTGGAGGAAGGTAATCTTCAAGGCGTCCTTCACATGGAATCCGGATCTGAGGAGGCTTAAGTTCTTCAGCATCTTCTGTTTGCTCCTCTGTCTCCTCTGCTGTCGTGGCAGGTGTGTCGACAGTAGGTTGTTTCTCCTCTGTCGGGGCAGTGTTCACGGCGAGTGTTTCTGGGGTCGGATCCTCACTCGGTATGTTCTTCATCTCTGGCCCTTGTAACTGTTTCCCACTCTTAGTTGTGATTGCTTTACACTGCTCATGTGTGGGTTTTCTAGTGACCTCAGTATCACTAGGGAATCCTCCGTTCTGCCTCGGTTTGATATACTGTGATACTTGGCCCATTTGTGTCTCCAGAGATTTTAGGGTAGCCTCATGGTTTGTCATTCTCATCTTTGTCTTGTCCATGAATGACTCAGTTTTCTTGACAAAGTGATCCATGTTCGCCATGTATGCTCCCGTTTGTGACATAAAAGTTGCCAAGGTTTGTTCCAGTATACTAGGTGCTGCTACTGGTGGCTGTTGCGGCTGCTGCTGTGGCTGTTGTTGTGACAGAATTCTGGGTACCCCTTGGTTTTGGTTGTTCTGCACTAGAGGATTCAGTGTGTTGTTCAGATTGCTCCAGGAAAACTTTGGATCCTTCCTCCATTTGGGATTGTAATTGTTGGAATCATAATTTCTTGGTTTGTTATAGTTCCCAACATACATCCCTTCTTCCAACTGTAAAGGACAGTCTTCTGAACTGTGATTCCCACTACATATTTCACATACCTCTTCTGCAGAATATACGGCTTTAGAATCTTTCCGCTGCAGATTTTCGAATATCTTTGTGAGGTATGCAACCTGTGATTTCATTGAATTATCAGCTTCATAATCCTTTAAAAATATTCCTCGTTTGCCCCCTCTCCTAGCTGTAGGAAATTGCTCATCGTTCTTTGCTAACTTTTTCAACACTAACATTGCCTCGTCTGGTTCCTTATCCAGTAATAGCCCATTTGCTGCTGAATCTATTCTCAGTCGAGTATGTGCATTGGCAGCGTTGTAGAATTTGACAACCTGATTCTACACGGGGAATCCATGCATCGGGCAGTTCCATAAAAGAGTTGTAAATCTGTCTCACACCTCGTGCATTGGTTCGTCATCTTCCTGTTGAAAAGTAGCAATCTCGTTATGCAATCTTTCAGATAAATGAGAAGGATTAAAACGAGAAAGGAATTCACAAGAGAGATCTGCCCAAGTTCTTATTGAACTCGACGTTAATTTATTCCACCAAGTTTTAGCTCTCTCTCTCAATGAATGGGGAAATAACCGGAGCCTCAGTACTTCCGGATTTATTCCTGGCAGTCTAAATGATCCACAGAATTCTTAGAACGTTTTAAGGTGTTCTCAAGCATCCTCAGTTACAGAGCCACTAAACTGGCCAGCGGAATTTATCATGCTGAACATGACAGGTTTCAGCTCGAAATTTTCAGCTTCCACGTCTGGCAAGGTGGTTTCCAGTTCAACATGGTCATTGTCCATGTAGTCGCGACAAGACTGCCGTGCGGTAGCGGCAGCAGGCCATTCATTCCGGGCATCTTGGGGAGGATCAACAATAACCCTCTGGTTATTGTTGTTGGGGTTATCTATCCCGTCGTTTTGTCTTCCGTTCACTATTGCTTCTAGTATCTCCTCAAGATAGTTGTTTCTTGCTATCAAGAGTCGGGCTTGGTTCCTGAGTTGGTACGTACGTTCAATTTCTGGGTCTAGTTCGTACTCAGGTTCTTTACCTCGTCTAGATCTGCGCATAAGCAAACAAAAAACCTTGTGAATCGCACGAGGTAAATAACACCACTAAAAACAGAAAAATAAAAAGAAAAAGTGCAATAATAAAAAGGGTAAAGATATGATGTCAGTCCCCGGCAACAGCGCCAAAAACTTGTTGCGTGTAAAAGAGTCCTATCGCAAATTGTGCAAGTGTACATGATGCAAGTAGTAAACTGATACTGGAGTATCAGATATCGTCTCCACAGGGACTGGAAATAACTCTATCCTTGAATTCCTGCACAAGAGAGAGAAATAGTTTAATTGAATTGGTGAAGTAGTCTTGAGAAACAACTAAAGTAAAAGATGAAAAGATCAGATTTAAAGAATAGGCCGGTATTGTAACCCCCTTAGCCCGGTCTAGACGGTTGACCCGAACTACGAAGATTACACGGGGAAAACCAAAGTCAACCTGAAAGTCAACCTTGATTAACGACCTTTTTTTTCTTTTTAATCTTGTCTAGATGCATATTAATCCTAAGCGTAGCCTTGAGGAAAGCATACTTAAAAAGCACAGCAACCGGAAAGCAATAAGGGGCTCAATTGCATAATCTACAACTATTAGGGACCAAAATGTAAATTCTGTAAATTAAGAGGACTTAACTGATTTTTAAGTTACCATTATGAAATTAGTCATATTACATGCTTCTCTGTCAAATTTCACCTCAAACGGACATCTCAAACTCCAGCAATTGCATATACAAAATTCAGGACTAAAACCTAAAGCTTGCAAACCTTAAACCATTCAAATCAGCGCCCAACGGTCAAGTGTTTCGAAACAGGGGTTGACCGTTCCGAAACACGGGTTCGTTTCGAGACCTGTTTCGAAACAGGGCTTGACAGTGGCAAATCTGTTTTGGTACGCCCTCTACCCGTTTCGATACACGAAGGCCATTACAGGCCCCCGTTTCGAAACAGTAGTACCCGTTCCGATACGGACTGCCCAGAAAGTGCAGATTTTGCTGGTCTATCATACAATTAACCACTCAAACACATCCCTAAGACCTCCTAATCATGCCAACAAGCCAACATACATATTAGGTACATATTTCTGTCATCAAAACTCATTCATAGCATCAATTAAGAAAAACCACAAGTCTACAGGCATGCATCCTAATATTCAAACCAACCAAACATCAAAACATCAAAGCAATCACCATAATGGCCATTTACAAGTCCGAAACATCATAAGCATCATGCCAAACTCAGGGAGTCCAAAACATCTCCCAAAACACAATCTAGGTTCCCATTGCCAAATACCAAAAGCTAATAATGTTGTAAAAATAGTCACCATACATGAGCTTAGTCTTCCCTTGGATTCTTAGCGTCCTTGTTGCCCTTTAAGCACTTCAATTCTCTGCATTATTGGTTCAAGAAAGAGAGCGTAAGCACAATTGCTTAGTGAGGCATGCTCTAAAGAAACAACACAATAATGCACTTTATAAAACACCTTTCAAAAGGCCTTTTCATTCACAAATATCATTTCTCATGCAACAATGCATACACAACAAGCATCTCATGCTTCATTAACATCAACATGTCATATTGGCTTCCAAGTGATAATCCATAACCATTTTCAACATAAAACACAATCGGATAGGCGGATTACAAGCGTTGTCTTATACGCTTCATACACACTACCAAACATACAAGGTGGAGTTTATCGGTACAATCACAACCCCTCAACACCCGTGATGGAGTTTAACGGTACAATCACAACCCCTCCACATCACTCATTGGTAGTTGTATAACATCACTAACGAGAACACGGGACACACAACACAAGATCCACACATTGACTTTTAACCACCATTGTGATCTTAAACATCTCGTTAGTGTACTTGGATGGAGTTTACGGTACAATTACAACCCCTCAACATCCAAGGCGACTTTATTCACGGTGCACCCAATCCTATAGCCGGCTAACTATATCCGATTCAAGTACTTTAAAACCAACACATCACTTGCCAATATACATCAATTATCATCAACAATCCACTGTTTTAAAGCATTAATCAAAGTTATTAAACCATCATGCATCACTTTGCATCAAAACCACATTTATCAATGTCAAACCAAGGATCTCTTACCTTGAGCATCCTTCACACATGGCTTTCAAAACCAGCATTAATCATGCTAAAACATGCTTTCAAAATAGAATTTAAACATGCAAATTAATCACATTGCATCCAACCATCTCATGGTTCATCAAAGAGAGAGTTTCTCCGAAAACTTACTCTTGAGCTTAGTTAAGTTGCTTAGACTTAAACTAAGCTCCCAAAACCTTCAAACATTGGTTTCAAAGCTGAAAACCAAACTTCACTCACCGATTTCGTTTCGCAAGCTTGCCGAAACGCCGATCAAGCCTCTGGATCGACACCACAAGGATCCGAAGATGTCTCCCCTGTTTTAAACACATCAAAGCAGAGGATTAATGCATCATCATGCATTAAAATCTTCAGCCATTACACCTAAACTCACTGCTCTCATCAAATCTAACATTTCGGCTACCAAACACAACCGAAATCACATCCAAACTCATCCACAACATAACCCAGCCAAGATCCATCACTTCTAAACATTCTTAAACATCAATTAACATCCAAAAAGGATCTAAACTCGTCCTTATACCTCCAACAATAACAGAACACCAAGATCACCCCAAAAACCACCATTTTCACAAGTAAAAACTTAGGAAAATCAACCTATTCGGGATTGCATTCATTAAACCTCATTTACACATCATTTAACATCCAAAATACATTAAAAAGACATCTCAAAACAGAGCCCAAACATTTATTATGAATTTCTTCAAGATTAAATCAAAGTCTTGAGTTTTAAGCCAAAATCAAGATCACAACATTAAAACCTTTTATAAAACTCAATTTAAGGATTGAGAACTTGGGAATTTCAGTAAAGAACTGAGTATTTAGAGGAGAAGGACATCCTTACCTCTAAATGTAGATTTCTCCTTGTTTAGAGCCAAAATCCTTGAAAATCCAAATAGCAAATGAAGAGGATTTGATGTAGAAAGGATTAGGAATCAATTGATGATTGAAACCTCATCATTTAGTGTGAAAATCAAAAGGAATGTTGCTGTGGGAATGTGTTTGGGTGAGGGAATTTTGAGAGAAAATGAGATGAGAAAGTTTTAACAAAAGTTGGTTATGAAAACTAAAATATGGTTTCCCCTCTTTTCTTTTAATTAAACATTAAATGAGTCATTAAAATTAAGAAAAATCTGGAGAAATCCTTCCTTGGGTAAATTAGCTCCTTAAAGATTCAAAGTTTCAATCCTTACAAAACAGTCACCACTGAACTTTTCAAAAATTACATTTTAGTCACTATTTCGAAATGTCACACTTCCAAACCTTATTTTGTAAAATTGATTTCACCACTCTCTTATATATATTAAAAGATGATTTTTAGATATTTTCCCATATTTTTAATGCATCCCGAAGTAGGCTTTCCCTAAAACCACCTTTTATATTCGAACCAAAAATCAAACCGGTCCGGTTCAGACCCTAAACTTCCAAGCCCAAAATTGGAGTGTTACAACTCTCCCCCCCCCCCTTAAGAAATTTCGTCCTCGAAATTGACCTGGAGGAAAAAGGTATGGAAACTGCTTCAACATGTCATCCTTTCTTTCCCACGTGGCTTCCTCAGCACCACGATGCTTCCACAACACCTTTACCAACTCAATGGTCTTGCCTCGAAGAACTTTACTGTCCGAATCCAGAATTTCCACCGGCTCCTCATCATAGGTCAAGTCTGGATTCAACTCCACTTCCTCCACATGCATAACATGCGAAGGATCCGATCTATACCTCCGAAGCATAGAGACATGAAGCACATCATGAATCTTTTCCAACTCTTGCGGTAACCTCAACTTGTACGCAACAGGACCCACACGCTCAATCACCTCGTATGGTCCAATGTACCTAGGGCTCAACTTACCCTTTCGACCGAACCTCATCACCTTTTTCCAAGGCGAAACTTTCAAGAACACACGGTCACCTACCGCATACTCAATCTCCTTACGCTTCAAATCCGCGTAAGACTTTTGTCGATCAGAAGCTGCCTTCAAGCGCTCACAAATGAGCTTCACCTTCTCGGTGGTTACTTTCAACAAAGCTGGCATTGAAACCAACTTCTGACCTGTTTCAGCCCAACAAAGAGGAGTCCTACACCTCCTCCCGTACAAGGCTTCATAAGGTGCCATTTGAATACTTGCCTGGTAGCTATTGTTATAAGCAAACTCCACCAAAGGCAAATGCTTCTCCCAAGAGCCCTGAAACTCAATCACACAGCACCTCAACATATCCTCCAGCACTTGGATAACACGCTCAGACTGTCCATCCGACTGTGGATGATAAGAAGTACTGAAATTCAGCCGTGTACCCAAAGCTTGATGCAAACACTGCCAGAAACGCGATGTAAACCTCGAATCTCTATCCAACACAATCGACTTTGGCACACCATGCAGCCGCACAATCTCAGCAATGTACATCTCTGCAAGCTTGTCCAAAGTATACATAGTATACACAGGCAAGAAATGCGCACACTTCGTCAGGCGATCCACAATCACCCACACCGAATTCTTCTTTGATGGCGAAAAAGGCAAACCAGACACGAAGTCCATGGTAATCCTTTCCCACTTCCACTCAGGAATCCTCAACGGTTGCAACAACCTAGAAGGAAACTGATGCTCAGCTTTAACTCGCTGATAAACCATGCACTTGCTCACATACTCAGCAACATCTTTCTTTAAACCCACCCAATAGTACTCATCAAGAAGATCATGATACATCTTAGTACTACCAGGGTGCATAGCAAAAGGACTACTATGAGCTTCAGTCAGAATAGCACGCCTCAAATCAGCATCATTGGGCACTACTATCCGACTCCCAAAACACAAAACTCCATCATCATTAAAGCAGAAATCTGATGGCATATCCTCAGCAATATCCTGAACATGTGGCACCAAGGAATCATCCAACAATTGCTTATCCTTTATCAACTGAACCAAGAATGGTTTAACTTGCAACTCAGCCACAAGACCACCATCACGCGAAATACTCAAACTGGCAAACATAGCCCTCAACTCCACTGCTACCTTCCTACTCAAGGCATCCGCTACAACATTAGCTTTTCCCTGATGATACTCGATCGTCAGATCGTAATCCTTAAGCAACTCCACCCAACGTCGTTGCCTAAGATTCAACTCTTTCTGAGACATCAGATACTTCAAACTCTTGTGATCCGTGTACACCGTACACTTCTCACCATATAGGTAATGTCTCCAAATTTTCAAGGAAAAAACCACCGCAGCCAACTCAATGTCATGCGTAGGATAATTGCGCTCATGCACCTTCAACTGGCGCGATGCATAAGCCACCACCTTACCCTCTTGCATCAACACACATCCCAAACCAACGTAGGACGCGTCACTATACACCGCAAACTCTTTTCTTGATTCAGGCTGAACCAAGATAGCAGCTTGCGTCAAAGCTGCCTTCAGCTTCTCAAAAGCCTGTTGTCTCGCTTCCGTCCATTCAAACTTGACATCCTTCTGCAACAACTTCGTCAAAGGTGCAGCAATCTTTGAAAATCCATCCACGAACCTCCGGTAGTATCCCGCCAAACCAAGGAAACTACGGACTTCATGAACAGACTTAGGAGGCTTCCAATTCATCACTGCCTCAATCTTCTGAGGATCAACGCGAATCCCCTCAGCAGAAACCACATGACCAAGGAACACAACTTCCTTGAGCCAGAACTCACACTTGCTTAACTTAGCATAAAGCTGATTCTCCAACAAAGCCTGCAACACAATCCTCAAATGCCCCTCATGCTCCTCTTCTGTACGAGAGTACACGAGGATATCATCAATGAACACCACAACAAACTTGTCCAAATACTCATGTAACACTCTATTCATCATGTCCATAAAAGATGCAGGAGCATTCGTCAAACCAAACGGCATCACAAGGAACTCATAATGCCCATACCTCGTTCTGAAGGCTGTCTTTGGTACATCCACATCCTTCACCTTCAACTGATAATACCCTGACCTTAAGTCAATTTTGGAGAACACAGCCGCTCCCCAAAATTGATCAAAAAGATCATCAATCCTCGGCAATGGATACCGATTCTTGATAGTCAACTTGTTCAGCGGACAGTAATCGATGCACATCCTCATAGTGCCATCCTTTTTCTTCACAAACAAGACCGATGCACCCCAAGGTGACACACTCGGTCGAATGAAACCACGATCAAGCAACTCCTGAAGTTGCGTCTTCAGCTCTTTCAACTCCTTAGGTGCCGTTCGATAAGGAGTAATGGAAACTGGAGTTGTATTTTCATACAGCTCAATTCCAAACTCCACTTCACGATTAGGAGGCAATCCAGGCAACTCCTCCAGAAACACACCAGGAAACTCTCGCACAGTCCTGATATCCTGTACTCGCAACTCTTTAGAGCTAGGATTCATCACAAAGGCTAGGTAGGCTTCACATCCTTGCCTCAGCATCCGACTCGCCTCCAATTTAGACACCACATTGGCAAGAAACTTCACATTCTCACCAACCACCACCACCTCATAATCATCTGCAAGCTTCAACGAGACTCGTTTGTTCTTAAAATCCACCACAGCTCGATGCTCAACAAGCCAATCCATACCCAGGATTACATCAAAACCATAGAAGGGCAATTCCATAAGATCAACATGAAAAACATGGTTTTGCACAACCAAGGGACACCTTCTATATAACCTCCGTGTCACAACGGTCTCACCAAAAGAGCAAGTTACACGCATACCAACATCCAAAGACTTAACAGGCAAACCAAGCAATTGAGCATGCTCACGCAATATGTATGAGTGTGTAGATCCAGAATCAATCAAGGAAAGTAATGACAAGGATTGCAAAGTGAAGGTACCTGCGATCACATCCGTGTCATTCCTCCCTTCCCGCTGCACATACACTCGAGCCTGGCCACCACCCTCATGTTGGACAGCCACCACATGCGCCACATTCCTTCCACCATCCTCTCTACGCTGGAAGTTACCACGGTCGCGCCCACGACCTCTCTATGGTGCAACAACTCCAAGAGCACGTCCCTGACCACCACCGGCCAACAAAGGACACTCCCTCCTCATGTGGTCTGCCGAACCACAATTACAGCACGAATTACCAGCTACAACAATAGGAGCCTGAACCTCCCTCGCTGCTCGAGGACAATCACGCCTCAAATGGCCACGCGATCCACACGCCCAGCATGTGTTCTGATCAGCTCTCGCCCTGTCTCACTGAATAGGCACACCATGCCCTCCACCACCACGTCTAGCAGAAGACTGATACTTCTTATCTCGTCCTCTCTTGTTCCGTCCACCACCGAAACTATACTCAGCAGCTCTCTTGCCCGAGCCAGAACCAGCACTCCTGGAAGACAAACCCAGGTTCTGCTCAATATCCTTCGCTCTCCCCACCAGTACATCAAAATCAGTGTACTCAGCTGCAAGCATATAGGTCTTTACATCCATCACCAAACCATAACGGAAACGTTCACACCTCTCCCTTTCATCAGGGACAAGCTCATGTGCGTACTGACTGAGACAGACAAACTGAATCTCGTACTCAGCTACTGTCATGCTCCCTTGCGTCAGAGACATGAACTCTCTTTTCTTTTCATCCAGGTATCGCACACCTAGATACCTCCGCTTGAACGCGTTCAGAAAGAACGTCCAAGTCACATCAACTTCCTCCATTCCAGAGATAGCGGTCGTCCACCATGTATACGCATCATCATGTAACAGCGATACCACACATCCTAGATTCTGCACATCACTGCAGTTCATTTGTCCCAATATCCTATTGGTACTTTCCAACCAAGACTCGGAACCTTCAGCAGACAAACCTCTGAACTCAGTCCCTCCCAGACTGCACAGACGTTCCAAATGTAGTCTAACATTAGCATCTCCCTAATGCCCAGCTCCATGAGCTCCAGCTACTGCCGCCTGAAAGGCTCCAGCAATAGCTTGTATCAAAACTGTCATGTCAGGAGCAGCTTGCCCCTGCCCAGCTTCAGGTCCAACGACCCCAGCACCAGCTCCATCACCTCCAGCACCACCACCACTAGGTGGTCCACCACCAGGAGGAGGAGGTAAATCCACTACATTATCAGCATTCTCTTCGTTCTCGTTCTGAGCCATAGCTCGCGTATTAATCCTCGTCTCTCCACGAGGTCCCATTCACTAAACAATGCACTAACACAAATGCAATAAACATAATCAGGCCCAGCAAGGTAAGTAATCCAAGCACTCAAGCTCATTTCTCAAAAACAATTCATTTCATTAGTTTTGATATGGCAATGAGTCCCTCTAACATGCTTCAGCACAGCATAGCATCACAATTGTAACATACTTTACAATTCACACATCACACTTTCATTCAAAAAGGCACATCATGCAATCATGCATACATCACCCACATAATCATACCCAATTACTCGAGAACTCAGCTCTGATACCACCAAATGTAACCCCCTTAGCCCGGTCTAGACGGTTGACCCGAACTACGAAGATTACACGGGGAAAACCAAAGTCAACCCGAAAGTCAACCTTGATTAACGACCCTTTTTTTCTTTTTAATCTTGTCATCAATAAGGGACTCAATTGCATAATCTACAACTATTAGGGACCAAAATGTAAATTCTATAAATTAAGAGGACTTAACTGATTTTTAAGTTACCATTATGAAATTAGTCATGTTACATGCTTCTCTGTCAAATTTCACCTCAAACGAACATCTCAAACTCCAGCAATTGCATATACAAAATTCAGGACTAAAACGTCAAGCTTGCAAACCTTAAACCATTCAAATCAGTGCATAACGGTCAAGTGTTTCGGAACAGGGGTTGACCGTTCCGAAATGCGGGTTCGTTTCGAGACCTGTTTCAAAACAGGGCTTGACAATGGCAAATCCATTTCGGAACGCCCTCTACCCGTTTCGATACACAAAGGCCATTACAGGCCCCCGTTTCGAAACAGTAGTACCCGTTCCGATACGGACTGCCCAGAAAGTGCAGATTTTGCTGGTTTATCATACAATTAACCACTCAAACACATCCCTAAGACCTCCTAATCATGCCAACAAGCCAACATACATATTAGGTATATATTTCCGTCATCAAAACTCATTCATAGCATCAATTAAGAAAAACCACAAGTCTATAGGCATGCATCCTAATATTCAAACCAACCAAACATCAAAACATCAAAGCAATCACCATAATGGCCATTTACAAGTCCGAAACATCATAAGCATCATGCCAAACTCAGGGAGTCCAAAACATCTCCAAAAACACAACCTAGGTTCCCATTGCCAAATACCAAAAGCTAATAATGTTGTAAAAATAGTCACCATACATGAGCTTAGACTTCCCTTGGATTCTTAGCCTCCTTGCTGCCCTTTAAGCACTTCAATTCTCTGCATTATTGGTTCAAGAAAGAGAGCGTAAGCACAATTGCTTAGTGAGGCATGCTCTAAAGAAACAACACAATAATGCACTTTATAAAACACCTTTCAAAAGGCCTTTTCATTCACAAATATCATTTCTCATGCAACAATGCATACACAACAAGCATCTCATGCTTCATTAACATCAACATGTCATATTGGCTTCCAAGTGATAATCCATAACCATTTTCAACATAAAACACAATCGGATACGCGGATTACAAGCGTTGTCTCATACGCTTCATACACACTACCAAACATACAAGGTGGAGTTTATCGGTACAATCACAACCCCTCAACACCCGTGATGGAGTTTAACGGTACAATCACAACCCCTCCACATCACTCATTGGTAGTTGTATAACATCACTAACGAGAACACGGGACACACAACACAAGATCCACACATGGACTTTTAACCACCATTGTGATCTTAAACATCTCGTTAGTGTACTTGGATGGAGTTTACGGTACAATTACAACCCCTCAACATCCAAGGCGACTTTATTCACGGTGCACCTAATCCTATAGCCGGCTAACTATATCCGATTCAAGTACTTTAAAACCAACACATCACTTGCCAATATACATCAATTATCATCAACAATCCACTGGTTTTAAAGCATTAATCAAAGCCATTAAACCATCATGCATCACTATGCATCAAAACCACATTTATCAATGTCAAACCAAGGATCTCTTACCTTGAGCATCCTTCACACATGGCTTTCAAAACCAGCATTAATCATGCTAAAACATGCTTTCAAAACAGAATTTAAACATGCAAATTAATCACATTGCATCCAACCATCTCATGGTTCATCAAAGAGAGAGTATCTCCGAAAACTTACTCTTGAGCTTAGTTAAGTTGCTTAGACTTAAACTAAGCTCCCAAAACCTTCAAACATTGGTTTCAAAGCTGAAAACCAAACTTCACTCACCGATTTCGTTTCGCAAGCTTGTCAAAACGCCGATCAAGCCTCTGGATCGACACCACAAGGATCCGAAGATGTCTCATCTGTTTTAAACGCCTCAAATTAGAGGATTAATGCATCATCATGCATTAAAATCTTCAGCCATTACACCTAAACTCGCTGCTCTCACCAAATCTAACATTTCGGCTATCAAACACAATCGAAATCACATCCAAACTCATCCACAACATAACCCAGCCAAGATCCATCACTTCTAAACATTATTAAACATCAATTAACATCCAAAAAGGATCTAAACTCATCCTTATACCTCCAGCAATAACAGAACACCAAGATCACCCCAAAAACCACCATTTTCACAAGTAAAAACTTAGGAAAATCAACCTATTCGGGATTGCATTCATTAAACCTCATTTACACATCATTTAACATCCAAAATACATTAAAAAGACATCTCAAAACAGAGCCCAAACATTCATTACGAATTTCTTCAAGATTAAATCAAAATCTTGAGTTTTAAGCCAAAATCAAGATCACAACATTAAAAACTTTTATAAAACTCAATTTAAGGATTGAGAACTTGGGAATTTCAGTAAAGAACTGAGTATTTAGAGGAGAAGGACATCCTTACCTCTAAATGTAGATTTCTCCTTGTTTAGAGCCAAAATCCTTGAAAATCCAAATAGCAAATGAAGAGGATTTGATGTAGAAAGGATTAGAAATCAATTGATAATTGAAACCTCATAATTTAGTGTGAAAATCAAAAGGAATGTTGCTGTGGGAATGTGTTTGGGTGAGGGAATTTTGAGAGAAAATGAGATGAGAAAATTTTAACAAAAGTTGGTTATGAAAACTAAAATATGGTTTTCCCTCTTTTCTTTTAATTAATTAAACATTAAATGAGTCATTAAAATTAAGAAAAATCTGGAGAAATCCTTCCTTGGGTAAATTAGCTCCTTAAAGATTCAAAGTTTCAATCCTTACAAAACAGTCACCACTTAACTTTTCAAAAATTACATTTTAGTCATTATTTCGAAATGTCACACTTCCAAACCTTATTTTGTAAAATTGATTTCACCACTCTCTTATATATATTAAAAGAGGATTTTTAGATATTTTTTCATATTTTTAATGCATCCCGAACTAGGCTTTCCCTAAAACCACCTTTTATATTCGAACCAAAAATCAAACCGGTCCAGTTCAGACCCTAAATTCCAAGCCCAAAATTGGGGTGTTACAGGTATTGAATTGCTCAGTAGTGCAGGTGTTGCACTGTTATAGGAACTTTTGTGTTCTGTCGTCGTTCCAGTCACGGCAGCACCTGTCGCGGCAGCGGTCTGTTGTCGTCGCGGCATCGATCAACAACTCTTTATTTCAAGCTTGGCAAGAATCCCTGCTATGACTTGTCCTATCCCTAGGCCCAAGTTCTGTTGATGAACACTTCTTGGATGATACCTCTCGGCGTGAATCAAAGGGTGAACACCAATGTTGTTGAATTCTTCCTTAGCCACTTAACCTCGTACTTATCCCTAAGCCGAGATGGTTTAACCATAAACTGGAAAACGTGTATTTATTCTATTTGTATTCTTGACTCTCCCGATATCAAAAAAATGGATAATCTCACAATGCTCTCCCGATACTCTTGTAAGATATGAAAAATTAGAATAAATAAACTTAAAGTTTTTATTACTTGACAGAAAATTCCTAAAACAATACAATCCTTGCAACTACTTTACAGAATCAACCCTTAGCCCTAGGGGGAGTTTAGAACATGATGAGGAGGGGTAAACGACAAGGGTTAGGGGAAGACGGCTAGGAATGAGATATCCTTCCCTAGGTCGAATTACATGCCTTTTATAGGCCTTGGGTCCAAGTTTTCTAATATGGCAAGAATACAAGTTTAAACTAAAGTACAACTCTATTGAAGATTAAATCTTCTAAGTAGATGTCTTTAATTCGTCCTCTTTTCTTGCCTTGAGTTTCTTCCTTGGACTTTGGGCTTGGCCTTCATTCTGACTTAGGGTTCAGAAAAATATGGGAGTGGTCCACGACAGACCAGCTTGAAGTCCTCTATCTGTCGAGCTCCACTTCACTTTTCCACCTCACCATACTGTCGTCATGGCTTCCACGGCAGTAGCCACAGCAGCGTTTGCTTCTTGACTCCAGTTCTGCAATCCGCCTCTGCTCCTTTGCTGCCCTGAGTCCGCCACAGCAGATACCTGCAAAAGTAACCAATATCAGTAGCAACTGTACCATTTTATCTAATTGTGATGTATATGCAAAACTCTATCCTAAATGCAATGAATTATGCTTGAATGAAGCAGAAATATGGGTAAATGGGGGGGGGAAATTATAGAACTTTTGTACACTCAACACTTGCCATGTTTAGTTGATTTGTTGGCGTTCGCGTTTATGTGTGGTGTGGTGTTGATTGTGGAATTTTTTATCCCTTTTTAATGTTGTTGTGTTGTCGTGGTTGATGTCAAGCCTCATGTGATTGTTAGTTGTTGTGTACGGTGATGTGTAGTCCCACTGGTAGTGACTAGTAGATGAATACGGTGATATGTAGTCCCATCGGGAAAATGCTAGTTGTTGTGTACGGTGATGTGTAGTCCCACCGGGGATGGTTGTGCATGTACAAAACATGTTTCGTCTATGCTTGTGTTTATTACATCTCTTTCTTAAATGGTTTTTCCTTTAAAACTAAGATATATGTTTTAAATTGCATTGTTGTCGTGCTTTTAGAGCTCCGTTCACTATGCTTTTAAGCTTACGCTATCTTTTTCCAACAATGCAGATCGTTAGAGGCTCCGAGAGGCAAGTGGGCAAGGGAGGAGTTCTCGGAGTTCTTGGCTAGCTTAAAGTATGGTTTACTAGTTGTAATAACACTTAGGCAATGAGATTGCTAGGCTTGGTTTTGTGGAGTTGGTGTTCAAACTCCTATGTTGGCTTTTGATAATGTTGCTCGATTATTTTAATTGATGATATCATGTAATGTTGAGGTTTGTTATGGCCTTGGATAAATTGCTATGCGTTTTGAATTGTTGGTGTTTTAGAAACTAAGTGTTCTTACGAGCTTTAGGTTTGAGATCTATTTTGTTGCGTGTATGCATGTTTGAAGTTGTGTTTAGGGTGTTTTGCCTCTAGATTGTTTGTATTATAAGTTTTCATGTGGTTTGTGATATTTCATTGTAAGTTTGGGAACGTTTGGGGATGCCAAAATGTTTTTTCAGGCCAAATTGTGTCCAGGCGTTTCGAAACGTCTAATATGGTTTCGGAACGGCCAAGCTCCAGGAGCACCCGTATCGGAACGGGGGTGGTGTCGTTTTGGTACGATTTTCTACTAGAGGCTTCTGTTTCGGAACCATGAAGGGTCATTCCTGTACGTTTGGCCACTGGAGGCTCATGTTCCGGAACCATGTGGGACCGTTCCGGAACGACTTGTTGTTACATTTTGAATAAAGCCCGCATTTCGGAACGGGCAGGCCTGTTTCGAAACGCAAGTAGTTAAAGCGGTTAAAATGCATCTTCAAGGGTTTCCAAATGTTACATTCTAGTCCCTAATGCTTGCATGCTTCCTAGTTTAGTTTATATGTGTCCTTTGTGATGGTTTTGCCTTGTGTGCATGAAACTTGACTAATATCTACTTGGTAAGTTCAATTCACCGTATGCCTCTGCTCGGTTTGTATCTGTGATCGTTTTTCCGCTGGTTTCCATTACACATAGGGTTAAATGTGACATCTAGACAAGTCTAATAAAATGAGAAAAAAATAGGGTTGCTAATCGGAGTGAGGCCTTAGCGGGTTTTGCTTCGGTTTTCCCCGTGTAACTCGTTTGGTTCGGTCTGTTGGGTATACCGGGACGAGGGGGTTACATTTGGTGGTATTAGAGCCAGGTTGCGAGGTCTCCCAGGAAGGCAAGTCAGGTAAGTTGTTTTGTTTTGTTTGTTTGCCATTGCACGGCGTGTGAAAGCATGTTTTATTGTTCTTGTTGTTGGTCGAATTGTAGTCGAGCATCCCCATTGCTAGGTGTTGTTATTAGAAAATGGTTTCGATTTAAAAGAGCTTGAGCACTCGGATCATTGACCTTGCTAACCCAATGTTTTCTTGTGTGTGATGTGTTTATTGTTTAGATTTTATCTTTGTTATGGTAAGACCGAGAGGACGACCTAGAGCGGGTGACCAGGCACCCGGGGATGTGCCTCTTGTTCCTCCTGCTCCCGATGGTAATGGGGCGGATGCCGGAGGTAATGTGCCCTAGGCCGGTGCGAATGTTGGAGGAGATGGTAATGGACCTTAGGCCGGTGCAAATGATGGGGTAATGGAGCTCAGGCTGGTTAGGGTCAAGCAGGTGCGGACATGACCCATTTGATTCAGACTATAGTCGGGGCTTATCAGATAGCTTTGGCTGGTATACATTCTGCAACACCACCTCAGGGTGCGGGGACAGGTTTACCCCCTGAGAGGCTTCGTAACTTAGGTGGAGTTGAGTTTCGTGGTTTGACTCCCAAGGGTTCAGATGCTTGGCTCGAGAGTACTGCACGAATCTTAGGCCAGATGGAGTGCTCGGACACTCGTAAGTTGGGTTGTGTTGTCTCCTTGCTTCAGGGAGATGCGTATGCTTGGTGGACTACCGTTACTTCGGGTATGGTAGAAGCGGATGTCACTTGGGAATTCTTCAGAACTGCCTTTAAGAAGAAGTATCTTGGAGTCCGATATCAGGATGAAAAGAAGAGAGAATTTATGGCCTTGGTTCAGGGTAGTAAGACGGTGTCAGAGTATGAGGTTCAATTTGTGAGGTTGAGCCAGTATGCTCCCGAGTTGGTTCCCAGTGAGAGAGAACGGTGTGAGCGCTTCCGATATGGTTTGACTAGGGATGTGAAGACTTATACGCTCGCTTCTGATTAAACCGAGTTTGATGTTTTGGTCTCTAGGGCCAAAGATATTGAGCAGAACTTAGGCTCGAGTACTCGTGCTAGTGGGTCTGATTTCGGGAAGAGCATGCGGATTGGGACAGGGTTCATGCCAAGAGGCACATTGAGAGGAGGTATCAGCCTGATTCGAGACATAGGGTCAGTAACCATGGATGAGGCCATCAGGGCCAAGGGGCTGTTGTTCACACTCCTGAGTGCACTAAGTGCGGGAGACGCCATCCGGGCCAGTGTATTGGTACCTTTGGGATATGTTGGAACTGTGGTTCCCGAGATCATTTGAGGCATAATTTTCCACACCCGGCTAGGGGCGGACCGGCTCCAGCTAGGGGGTTTGAGCATCAGAGAGGTCGTGGGCGCAGTCGAGGTAATTTTCAGCCGAGGAACGATGGTCAGAGGAACTTAGCTCATGTGGTGGCAGTTCAGCCCGAGGGTGGAAGACCAGCTAGGGTGTATGCACAGCGAGAGGCTGGGAATGACACGGATGTCTTCGCAGGAAATTTCTCGTTACAGTCATTGACTTTGCTTTCTTTGATAGATTTAGGTTCGACACATTCGTACATTTTGGGTGAACATGCAAGGTCTCTAGGTTTACCTTATGAGTGGTTAGAAGTAGGTGTAAATGTTACTAGTTCTTTCGGTGAGACCGTGGTAGTTAAGAAGATGTATAGGAGGTGTTCGTTTGATGATTCAGGGCCATGTGTTTCCGGTTGACATGATGAAATTGTCGTTCTATGGTTTTGATGTGATTTTGGGCATGGATTGGCTCGTAGAGCATAGAGCTAGGGTAGACTTTGAGACCAAAAGAGTCTCCTTAAGGCTTACGGATGATTTTGAAGTTGTAGTGGTTGGCGAGAACATTAAGTTCTTGTCCAATGTTGTTTCTGCCTTAGAAGCTCAAGGATTGATGGATTCGGGTTGTCAGGCGTATTTGGTCTATGTGATGAATCCGAATATGAGTGAGGTTAAACTGCAAGACATCAGAACAGTTTGTGATTTTCCGAGTGTTTTTCCAGAAGGGTTGTCGGGTTTGCCTCTATATGGGGAAGTTGAGTTTGCTATCGAGACGTATTCCAATTCTACACCTATGTCTATTGATCCGTATAGAATGGCACCGAAAGAGTTGAAGACACAACTTCAGGAACTATCAGATAGAGGTTTCATTAGGCCTAGTATTTCTCCGTGGGGCGCTCCGATCTTGTTTGTGAAGAAAAAGGACGACAGTATGAGGATGTGTATAGACTATAGGCAGTTGAACAAGGTAACGGTGAAGAACAAGTACCCTTTGCCGCGGATAGATGACTTGCTTGATCAGTTGAGAGGTGCTTCAGTGTTTTTGAAGATTGATTTGAGATCGAGTTACTATCAGTTGAAGGTAAAGGATGTGGACATACCGAAGACAACCTTCTGTACACGTTATGGGCACTATGAGTTCTTGGTAATGCCTTTCGGTTTGACTAATGCTCCATCTGCATTTATGGATATGATGAATCGAGTGTTCCACGAGTTTTTGGATAGGTTTGTGGTAATGTTCATAGATGATATCTTAGTGTACTCTAGGACCGAGGAAGAGCTTGATGAGCATTTGTGACTAGTGCTTCAGACTTTGCTTGAAAATCAGTTGTATGCCAAGTAGAGTAAATGAGAGTTTTGGATTAGGGAGGTATTCTTCTTAGGTCATGTGATCTCAGCCAATGGAAATAGTGTGGACCCCAAGAAGATAGAAGCCATAGTGAATTGGAAGCAACCGAAGTCGGTGACCGAAATCCGTAGTTTCCTAGGCTTGGTGGGGTATTATCAAAGATTTGTCGAGGGATTTTTGAAGATTGCGACACCCTTGACTAAATTGCTTCAGAAGAATGTTTCGTATGACTGGTCAGATGCAAGACAACAAGCGTTTGAGAAGTTGAAGAAAGCTTTGACCGAAGCTCCTATTTTGATTCAACCTGAACCGGGGAAAGAGTTTGTGATTTACAGTTATGCATCGTATGTAGGTTTAGGTTGTGTGCTTATGCAAGAGGGTAAGGTTGTAGCTTATGCTTCGAGACAGTTGAAGGTTCACGAGAAGAACTACCCCACTCATGATATAGAGTTAGCCGCAGCAGTGTTTGCTTTAAAGATTTGGAGACACCATCTTTACAGTGAGAAGTGCACAGTTTATACCGACCACAAGAGTTTAAAATACTTGATGACTTAGAGAGAGCTGAACCTTAGACAACGTAGGTGGGTAGAGCTTCTTAAGGACTATGACCTTACGATAGAGTACCATCCGGGCAAGGCAAACTTAGTGGCCGATGCTTTGAGTAGAAAAATGGCAGTTGAGTTACGAGCTATGTTTGTGAGATTGAGTTTGTCACGGGATAGCGGTTTGATATTCGAGCTACAGGTTAAACCTTCGTTGGTTCAGTTAATTCGAGAGAAACAGTTGCAAGACGAGTCTTTGGCACCTCACGTGCAAGATATAGCCGAGGGTAGGCCTACAGATTTCTGCTTTGGCGAGAATGGGATCCTATGTTTCAAAGACAGGATAGTAGTTCCAGAAGATGCCAAGTTAAGGCGTACTATCTTGAATGAAGCCCATAACAATCCTTTTACTATGCATTCGGGTAGTACGAAGATGTACCATGGGTTAAAGGAAGAGTACTACTGGATTGGATTGAAGAAAGATGTGGCCGAGTTTGTGAGTAAGTGTATGGTATGTCAGCGAGTTAAGGCCGAGCATCAGTTTCCTTCAGGTTTGTTACAGCCGTTGAAGATTCCGGAATGGAAGTGAGAACGTATTACCATGGACTTCGTGTCGGGTTTACCATAAACTCATTCGAAGAAGAATTCAATGTGGGTGATAGTCGACAGATTCACTAAGTGTGCCCATTTCATACCTGTACATACTACCTATACCTTAGATAAGATGGTCGATATGTACATCAGTAAGATAGTGAGGTTGCACGGGGTACTGAAACCGATTGTATCAAACCGAGATCCGAGGTTTACAGCTAGATATTGGGACTGTTTGCATCGTGCCTTGGGTACTTGGTTGAATTTCAGCACTTCGTATCACCCGCAGTCAGATGGTCAGTCAGAGAGAGTTATTTAGGTGTTGGAGGACATGTTGAGGTGTTGCATCATCGACTTTCGGGGTTCTTGGGAGAAACACCTACCGTTAGTGGAGTTTGCATACAACAACAGTTATCAGGCCAGTATTCAGATGGCACCGTATGAGGCTCTGTATGGTAAGAGGTGTAGAACACCTATTTGTTGGGCCGAGGCCGGACATAAGCTTGTGCCGATGCCAGACTTGCTCAAGGGCACTATCGAGAAGGTAAATCTTATCTGTGATCGCTTGAAGGCAGCTTCAGACCGACAGAAATCGTATGCCGATTTGAAAATAAAGGAGATAGAGTATGCCGTGGGCGAAAAAGTGTTCTTGAAAGTCTCACCTTGGAAGAAGGTGATGAGGTTTGGTAGGAAAGGTAAGTTAAGCCTAAGACTCATTGGACCTTACGAGGTAGTTGAGAGGATTGGTCCCGTTGCTTATAGATTGAGACTGTCGACAGAGTTAGAGAAGATTCATGACGTGTTCCATGTTTCGATGCTTCGGAAGTATATAACGGATTCGTCTCATGTAATGCCAATGGAAGAGATCGAGTTGAACCCAGACATGTCGTATGATGAAGAGCCGGTTGAAATTCTTGTTACGGATAGGAAAGTGTTGTGTGGGAGATCTATCGAGTTAGTCAAAGTTCTGTGGAGACACAGAGGTGTGGAAGAGGCTACTTGGGAGAGGAAGGAAGACAGGGAAAAACAGTTTCCGTATCTTTTTCCGTCAGATAATTTTGGGGACGAAATTCCTTAAGTGGGGGAGAGTTGTAACGCTCGGGGTTTGGGGCCCAGGAGATAACCGGTTCGGGTTAATTTAATTGAAGGAAAACATTTTTAATGGAAAAAATGGGTCTTTTATTTAAAAAGACAAAATGGAAATTTTGAATAAATGAAATAAAGAAGAAAGTTTTGAAAAGATATCATCTTCTCCAAAAATCCCCTTTTTCACATAAAACCTCTCCTAAACCCTATTTCACTATTCCATAGCTCCTAACTCTCCATCCAAACAAGATTTTTTTAGGTAACTTCTTCCTTGCTTAGATTTTTACATGTTTGACTTGTACCCATTGAAAACCCTCTTTTAAACCCATTAAAATGCATTTTTGGTTTTGGGTTGGAGAAATGGGAATTTTTCATGCGATTTTCGTTTGGGTCTTTTGATGCCATGTTTAAGGGTGTTTTTAATCTTGTTTTGGTGTCTTAAAAAATGCGAAAATAGTGGCTAATAGTAGTAAACCCGAAATGGGTCTAAAAATGGGATTTTTGGGTTGAAAGGTAGAGTTTTTGGATTGGTTTTGGGTTGAAATCGTGGTTGATGGTTTCCTTGCTGTTGGGGTGTTTTTAGACGATATTTGGTGTGTTTTGATGTTTGGAAATGATCGGTTCAGCTTGAGGTTTCACTAGAACGAATTTGGGTGAAGTTTGGGTTGGATGTCGATGTGTTTTGTTGCAAGATTGTTGATTTTTGAGTTGCTGCTATGTTTTTGGGTATATTAGCATCCTAATATTCTATTTTTGGGTTGCCTAAAGTATAGGAAACAGATTTGGGCTTCGTGGACGTGAATCTGGGTAGTTTAGAAACTTGAATCGGGGATTCGGCTAACGTTTGGGCTCTATCGGTGAGTGGAAACTGTTTTGAAGTTTTAAATATGTTCAATGAAGGTTTATTGGGGTTTGGGTGGAGCCTTAGAGGCTAACCTAGACCCAAGCGTAAGTTTATCTATTCTTGCCTTGTTTAGTTGATTTGTTGGCGTTCGCGTTTATGTGTGTTGTGGTGTTGATTGTGGATTGTTTTTATCTCTTTTAATGTTGTTGTGTTTTCGTAGTTGATGTCAAGCCTCATGTGATGGTTAGTTTTTGTGTACGGGTGATGTGTAGTCCCACCGGTAGTGACTAGTAGATGAGTTCGGTGATGTGTAGTCTTATCGAGAAAATGCTAGTTGTTGTGTACGGTGATGTGTAGTCCCACCGGGGATGGTTGTGCATGTGCAAACCATGTTTCGTCTATGCTTGCGTTTATTACATCTCTTTCTTAAATGGTTTTACCTTTAAAACTAAGATATATGTTTTAAATTGCATTGTTGTCGTGTTTTTAGAGCTCCGCTCACTAAGCTTTTAAGCTTACGCTCTCTTTTTCCAACAATGCAGATCGTTAGAGGCACCGGGAGGCAAGTGGGCAAGGGAGGAGTTCTTGGCTAGCTCAAAATATGGTTTTACTAGTTGTAATAACACTTAGGCAATGAGATTTCTAGGCTTGGTGTTGTGGAGTTGGTGTTCAAACTCCTATGTTGGCTTTTGTTAATGTTGCTCGATTATTTTAATTGATGATATCATGTTATGTTGAGGTTTGTTATGGCCTTGGATAAATTGCTATGCGTTTTGACTTGTTGGTGTTTTAGAAACTAAGTGTTCTTACGAGCTTTGGGTTTGAGATTTATTTTGTTGCGTGTATGCATGTTTGAAGTTGTGTTTAGGGTGTTTTGCCTCTAGATTGTTTGTATTATAAGTTTCCATGTGGTTTGTGATATTTTAGGGTAAGTTTGAGAGCGTTTGGGGATGCCAAAATGCTTTTTCGGGCCAAACTGTGTCCAGGCGTTTCGGAACGTCTAATATGGTTTTGGAACGGCCAAGCTCCAGGGGCACTCGTATCGGAACGGGGTGGTGTCGTTTCGGTACGATTTACCACTAGAGGCTTCTGTTTCGGAACCATGAAGGGTCATTCCGGTACGTTTTGCCACTGGAGGCTCCTGTTCTAGAACCATGTGGGACCGTTCCGGAATGGCTTGTTGTTACTTTTTGAATGAAGCCCGCATTTCGGAACGGGCAGGCCTGTTTCAAAACGCAAGTAGTTAAAGCGGTTAAAAGGCATCTTCAAGGGTTTCCAAATGTTACATTCTAGTCCCTAATGCTTGTATGCTTCCTAGTTGAGTTTATATGTGTCCTTTGTGATAGTTTTGCCTTGTGTGCATGAAACTTGACTAATATCTACTTGGTAAGTTCAATTCACCCTATGCCTCAGCTCGGTTCGTATCTGTGATTGCTTTTCCACTAGTTGCCATTACACATAGGGTTAAATGTGACATCTAGACAAGTCTAATAATATGGGGAAAAAATAGGGTTGCTAATCGGAGTGAGGCCTTAGCGGGTTTTCCTTCGATTTTCCCCGTGTAACCTATTCAGTTCGGTCTGTTGGCTAGACCGGGACGAGGGGGTTACAGAGGTGTACTAACCTTATGCTGATAATGCTAAAATCCCCATCCAAGCTTCTCAAACATTCTACTTGACCCGATATCAACCCTCGAATAATCCTCGTATACCAATTAATATCATAAGTATCACTTAAACATGTTCTCTAAGGAATTCAAAGAGTCAAAAGCGTAAAAACAGCTTACTGGGTTTAAATTTGGCAAAGCGAATTGCGCTATTGGATTCGGAACGTCGAGAAACCCCCATTTAGAGTCCCCCGAAAAAAGTCAATGGTCGGTCAACGGCCCGGTCAACTCTGGTCAAGGTCTAGAAATCCGATGCGGCGTAGGTTCATGGTAGCTATAGTGCACCAGCGTGCGGTAATCTAGTGCGGCAGGGTACAGGTGCACCTGGGTACGGGATCTAGTATGGCGCGGTGCACTAGATCTTGGTGCAACCGCCAGGCCAGACGCACACCCACTCTCGCTGGCGGCGCGTGGTGGCGTGTGGGCCGTGCTCCGGCGGTCGGATGGCGGTGGCAAGCTTTAGTACGGCATTTCTCTGACCTGTGAGCACTCTGGTGGCCTCTATTTGCGACGGTGACGGCCGAAATGTGGCGTTTCAAGTTCGGTCGAACCTTCTTCCACCTCACCCCAACGAATGACGGGGACTTTGACGACTCGAGGACTATCGCCGGACTCCTCTCGATGAGCTAAAGACGATGGCGGCAGCGATGTACTCCATAAAGGCTCTGGCGGCCGTAAATCGGGGTTCAAAGACTCCCTCTTATTTTTCTCTCTTTTCCCATTTTTCTATTCTCCCTTATTTTTCTCTCTCTCCAAAAAAAATATCTTTTTTCTCTCTTCTCTTTCCCCCATAAAATCAGCCATCCTCTTTTATTATTTTCTAAAACCCTTACTTTTTCCTTTCCCTTTTAAATTATCCACACACATTATCTTTTTTAATTTTATTACAAAGCCCAACTATTTAAGATTTGGACTTCCAAACCTAAGGCCCAATTAAAATTGGGTCTGATGCCCAAATTTTATAAAGCCCAAAATTCGGGTTGTTACACTATCTTTGACAAAGTGCAACCTAAAGCCCAATTTTGTCTAATTTACCGGTCATTTTTATGTCCCTTTTTTAGATGCCGATGTCGGTTTCAAATAAACTGAATAAGTTTATCGCAAACCTCATTTGGGGCTCCTCCTCGAACCGACCTATCCACTAGATAGAATAGCAAGATATATGCAGGCCAAAACTTTATAAAGGGCTCATTTTTTATTTATTTCAAGCTCCACAACCGATCCCTACATAACAAGTGGGTTTGGAGGTATGAAAACAAACCTAATAGTCTTTGGAAGAAAGTGATTGATGCTAAAATCAGTTCAGTTTCGGAGAGTTTGCTGCCTATATCTTCCAATGGTAGGAACGTCTCTTGGGAATGGAAGTGCATAACACGACCTTTATCCGATGTTGAAGACTATTTCACAAAGAACATACGTTTCGTTTTGGGTGATGGAAAATCTATAAATTTTTGGGATGACATTTGGACAGGGGATGGCCCTTTCAAGGTTGATTACCCTCGCATATATGCTTTGTCTTCTCGTAAGGTTGGTAGGGTTGTTAAGTATGGCTCTAAATCGAATGGGAACTGGGAATGGAACATTCCCTTGCGCATGAAACTGTTCGACTGGAAAATTGAAATATGGGAGAATTTTCTAAGTGCCCTTGCTACTGCGTCAAGAAGCACAGAAAGTAAGGACTGTATTCAATGGTATGGTTCATCCTCAGGACATTACCGCCCTAAATTCTTTTGCGGATTATTATCGATCGAGGGAGCTATTTATGATAAACTATGAAAGTGGGTCTTGTCGAACCTTGGGCCACCAAAAGTTGAATTTTTCCTTTAGAGGGCAGTCCAAGGTAGAGTCCCAACGTGAGTTGAGCTTCTCAAGCGTGGGATATTCTCATCAGATTTACCAACTTGTGTATTGTGCGCAAAGGACCATGAAACACCTGATCATCTACTATGCCATTGCAAAGTTTCTGGAGGGCTTGGCAAGTTTGGCGTCGTGCTTGGAATGTCCATTTTGTGGTCCCACGGTCTTTCAAGTTAATGCTATTAGCTTGGGAAAATTTTCCGATCAAACCATCCATTAGACCTATATGGCGTGTTGCTTTCTACGGTATAATTTGGACCATCTGGCTTCATCGGAATGAGATCATTTTAAAAAATAAGCAATGTGACGAGGATAGCTTGATAGATCTGGCGTTGTTGCGAATTGGCCATTGGTGCAAGAGCAATTGGCCGGAATCCTTTGTATCAGTTAATGATTTTTGCTTGTCTCTTGCAGGGGTTTCATCGACATAGAAACATTCTCATAGACCATTACCGGGCTCTTGGATTGCTCTTAAGGTCGGCTGCCATAAGTTTAATGTTTACGCTGCGTTAAACGGTAGTTTTGGTGAAGCTGGTGTCAGAAGGATTCTTTGAGATCACGAAACTGTTCTTATTCGTTTTTCCGAGTCCATTGGCCTGTCGGATTCAAGAGGTGTTGAATTAGTTGCAATCTGAAAAGCATGTTAGGTGTTTCTATCTTCTCACTGGTTTAATATTTATAAGCTTTAAATTGAGACGGATAGTTTACTAGTTGTTAATTGGATTGAAAATCTTAGGCGTTCTCCTGCTTGTTTCACTACTTAATTTAGTCCAGAGTTGTAACGCTTTACGCCTGCTATACGATTGGAACTTTTGTTTTGTGTTTAGAGAACATAATTGCAAAGCTCACCAACTCGCTCAAGAGGGCATCAGAAGAAATCATGGCTTGTTGTATGTTGCAGATTTGGTTTAGATGTGTTTTGTTGAATGGTTTTGGCCCCTGCTTTATTTGGGTTGTATGTTTCTAACCTAGGTGTGTCGCGACCGTTTTTTTCAAAACCCGCTTTTTAAGTTTGGAAAAAATAGCCTGGCGATTGAAATTTTGGAAAATCGAGGTTTTTTATTTAATTTTATCTTATAATTAATTAATTCTTCATTTTAATCAAAATCCCTTTTATTTGCTTAAAATAGTTTTGGAGTCGCCACATGCCACTTTGGTAGGCCGGAAACCATAAAAACACACCAGATATTCTTTTTTGAAAAGTTCGGGTTCGGGAATCGGTTACGTGTAGGGAAGGGTTAGCAGCCCTACAAACGCCCGTTATCGGTGCCTCATTAATTACACGTGGCATTTTGGCATTTCGAACACTAATTTGGATTTCATTAATTCTTTTAACTGTAAAATGAAATTTATTCCGAATGAAGGTATCCTTTTGTAAGAAAATACATTTTGGTCGAATATAAGTATGAAACGTCCAGTTACATTAGGACACTTCAATTTATATTCAAAATGTACCTCAACACAAAAGGTTTAATGCATGACCAATTATTGTCTTGTCACTTTTAAGTAAAACCTAATTAGGCTCCATCAATTTGTTTAATTAAGAATCTATAAATATTATTAATTTTTGGACATAATTGGTAACATCCAAAATGATATTGGATACTACCTTTCATGGATCCAAAAGTAATAATATTTCTAATTAAGATGATTCTAATTAGTTATCATATTTTAATTTTTATTAATCTAATTATGTGTTATTTCCATTTTCTAGGTTAAAATGAAACATTGAAACTTTCATCGGAATATTCATTGATTAACATCACTCATCAATGTGATACTAATCAATATTGAGCATTCTAATATTGTTTCAAATATTCATTTATTTGCTACAATGGCCTTTCCTATTTAATTATGTGATTAAGCAAACTATACTAAGGCTCTAATCTTATTTTAGGCATGTGATTTAAATCCTTAAACAATATACTACATGGTGTTTAAAACATGAAACATACAATTTAATTTAAACAATTAAATGAAACAATTAACACTAAAGCATGGGTGAATTGAATTAATTTTAGAATTAAGGGATCAAATTACAAAGGAAACAATGGCCAATTTGTAAGGGAAAGGGAATTAGGGAGTCTAAACCTAAATTTTCTAAAAGAAAGGCCCAGACCCATTAAACCAAAGCCCAAAGACCTTAAAACACATTCAATTTCGGCCCAAACCCAGCCTCTTTTGCTCGACGGGTCACGTACCCGTATCTGCACCCGCACAAAAACACGCGGATCTTTATCGCGACCCGGCACTCTAAACGACATCGTTCCCAACTCGGTAAAAAAGGACCATTTCGAGTTGGAACGATCATTTGCACCTCTCTTTCTCTCTCTCCTCATTCTTCTCACTCTTTAAATTCTCTGAGCTTAAACGCCCAAATTCCGAAATCACCAACCCATTCTCGATCAAAACTCTATTTTCCACCTCTTTTCTTCTTCAATTCATCCAGTTCTCTTGATTTGATCTTCAAAAAACCCTAAATCCCCTCTCAAAACCTATTTCCAAAGATCAAACTAACGAAATTCCCTAGAACACTTCAAAAGTTTTCCAAAAACCCAACTTTGATCTTTAGCCCTTATTCAAAACCCTACTGACATGTTTTTCAACCATCGGGGTGATATTGATCATCATCTTCGATCATCTCCTTCCCTCCTTCGATGACGGGAATTCTTTCGGTCATCTTCTCCGACCTTCTGCACTTTCCGATCGACCTCCAACCAAACTTTGACCTTCTTCAACCTTCTTCTAATGACCAGAATTCCTTCGATTATCTTCTCCGACCATACTAAACTTTCCGGCTACCATCTATAACTTTTGGCCGCCGTCTTTGCCGTCGTCGAAACCCTAAATCTATCCAAAACACTCATTTTTCATCCTAAACCTAGATCTAACCCCTATTTCATCAGAAACGGCCATCTTCTCCCTTTCCTAAACTACCTACCCAAAACAAGTAGCCTCACTGCTATGATTTTCAACTCCGACCGATGTCCTAGCACTCAGATCTCAACCTTCTTCTGATGACTGAAATTCCTCCGGTTATCTTCTCCGACTTTTTCTTCAATAAATGTTTCATTAACGATTACATTAATGATTAACTGGCATTTTCTCTCTCTTGCAGGTATTTATAGCTGACCAGGTGATGATGTCAGCCTTCATCGCTGGCAGAGACAGCTGTTCCCTAGCTGGGAATCAATCTGCGCGAATGGGAAACGTGCCAATGGAAGCTCTCCACGTGGATTTGTTTAGGTGGGAAAAAGAAACACACATGGGCTAATAGGATTTCGTGTTTGTTTGGGCTAGGAATTAGTTGTTAATGGGTTATAAACAACTGTAAAATGATCTGATGATTAATTTGGGCTTTTGCAACCGATTTGGGCCTTGTTTGTAAGAAGAAGAGCACTTTGTAATGGACATTGGATATTATAACATGTTTATTGGGTTGGTTTCATTATTTATTTAAGTTTTATTTATTTATTATTTTTGATCTTATTTAATATGTATATATATATATATATATATACGTGTGTGTGTGTATACCCGGACAAAATACGGGTTCTACATCTGCCCCTCTTTGCTCATTGCTGTGGAACAAAAATAGGGAAAAGACTAAAAAGACACGGATTTTGTCCGCACTATCTGACCATCGAAGTTTGAAGTTGTTCTTCTTATTATGAAATTCTTCAATCTTCGACAATCTGATATTGCTCCCTAGAATTCTTCATCTTCTAAGATCTGAAGTTGTTCTTCTTATTATGAAATTCTTCATTCCTCACTCTTTTGCTGGTCCACATTTCTGTAACGGCACCGAACAAGCAAGCTCTTCTCATCAGGAAATTCCTCATTCTTCAAACGGCGAACTCTTCTCATTAGGAGTACTGTCTTTGCTGGGCGGACTCTTTTCATTATGAATCCTTCTTCGCTGGGCAGACTCTTCTCATAATGAATCCTTCTTTGCTGGGCGGGCTCTTCTCATTATGAATCCTTCTTGATCTTTTTCCTGTCAAAATAATTAAAATATGAAGGTTAACATGATCCTAATGTCCTATATGATGCATGAACCATGGTTTACTAAGATCTATCAATCATCCTCTTCTCTTTTAGGATCTTTCATGGATACTTCTTGTCTAATTCCCATCCCACACCAGAATTGGTCGTCGCAACCTCCTTTCTGCATTTCTGGCCATTTGCTCTAAAGCGCCCTTTCGTGTTTTCGCTTTGGGTTTTTTTTCGAAAGGCGCCTTTTCAGGTTTTCACCTCCGTTTTCTTTTTCTCTTTTCTTCTTCTTTCTTTTTTTTTCTTTTTTCTTTTTTGATATATAACAAGGAAAAGGTGTTATAGCTGACAAAATCTTGTCTTGATCAATCACATATTGCTTGGTCAATATTGCCAATATCCAATTTTTCAATGTTAAAGCTTTACCGAACCCAAGAATCTTTACAAAATGGTAGTCACCAACAATAAATCATGGAGCGGCAAACATTCTTCTCAGTTCCCGGTCTTCAAGAACTGTCTTAACCGAGATGTTGACTCAGAGGAGCATTGTAATGTGTTGATCTTGTGGTTCTGATCATCTCATTGTAAGCGCGAAGATAAAAATCATTGTTCTTCGGGTGACATACTCTATTGTCGCATTTGTGGTCGGTCTTCAATTTCACACCGTCTTATCTTGTACACTCTTCTTCAATACCCATAGTGACAAGGTTCGCCTGCACTTTTAAAACATAGTAATACTAGGAAATCATCTGTTTTTTCATCATATCAACCATTTTAAGATGCTTTGGAATAAAAAAGAAAGCTCGGAAGAGAATTCATGAATTTTATTGAAGTTTATAAATTGGAATACAACAGAGTTTGAAATAGTCATGGACAACAATAAAATCAAGAAACAAAGTTAGATCTCTAGGCATCCAAGGCATGAAGGATACAACCACCCCCATCGACCAGAAGTAGGGCTGAGCTTGCACTCATGTCCGGTGGTCCTCAAATGTTGCCAGAATGCTTTCAAATGTGAAATCCCTTCCAAAATACCAGGTGTCCAAGAGGTCCTGATTATCAGATGCCTAACTTCATTCATCTGAGCTTCCTTAAAAGGTTTTCAACTCAGATCCTCTTTTGGTTTCAAGATGCCCTTTGCGGGTTTTCATCTTGAACCCCCACTTTTGTTTTATGTTCTCTCCTTTTTTATCTGAGGCGCCCTTTTGGATTTTAACCGTAGATATTTTCATTTTGCGGAAGCGTCCTTTCGGGTTTTCACTCCGCTTTTTTTTAATCTCTTTTTGAATTCTTCAAGCATAATACTTCTTTACTGAATCTTAGTTCACTGGTTTGTGTAATTCTTTGCCATTCATTTCAGTCAGTATTAATGCTCCTCCAGAGAAAGCCTTTTTCACAAAATAAGGCCCATCCGAGTTAGGCATCCATTTTCCGCGATCATCTTGATGCATTTGTAGGACCTGTTTCAACAAAAGATCCCCCTCTCGGAATTCTCTCGGGCGCACATTTTTGTCATATGCCCGCATCATCTTTTTTTGGTACATTTAGCTATGACAGATTACCCTCAACCTCTTTTCCGCAATAAGATTTAACTGGTCAAACCGAACCTGCAGCCATTTTGCGTCATCCAGCTTTACTTCAGACAACACACGGAGTGACGAAATTTCGACTTCAATGGGGAGTACTAATTTTATCCCATAGACCAGGGAGTAAGGTGTTGCCCCAGTTAAGGTTTGTATTGAGGTCTAATATGCAAATAAGGCAAAAGGTAGCTTTTCATGCCAGTCTTTGTAAGTTTCTGTTGTCTTTGATATGATCTTCTTGATATTCTTATTTGCCGCTTCCACTGCCCCATTTATCTTAGGGTTATAGGTCACTGAATTGTGGTGAATGATTTTGAATTGTTCACACACCTCCATTATCACTTTGTTATTGAAGTTTGTGGCATTATCAGTGATGATTCTTTCTGGAAAACCATATCGGCAAATTATTTCCTTCTTTAGGAACTTACTGACTGTTGTTCTTGTAATGTTTGCATAAGAGGTTTCTTCTACCCATTTGGTGAAATAATCTATTGCCACAAGGATGAAACGATGTTCGTTTGAAGCTTTAGAATGAATGCCCAATAACATCCATGCCCCAAGCAGCAAAGGGCCGTGATGAATTCATTGTATGAAGAGGTACTGGTGGAGAATTAATCTTGTTGCCATATATCTGACACTTGTGACACTTTTCGACATATTCAATGCAATCTCCTTACATAGTTGTCCAATAATAGCCATATCTCATAATCTTTCTGGCTATTGAGAGCCCATTTTCACGTGTACCACATAACCCGTCATGTACTTCTGCCATGATATTCTTTGCTTCATTGGTATCAACACATCTTAGCATAATCTGATCTTTGCCCCTTTTGTATAAAATCTCTCCGTCGAGCACATATCCTGAAGCCATCCTTCTAATAGTTCTTTTTTCATTGTCATTTGCTCCGAGTGGATAGGTCTGATACTTTAGATATTGTAAAATGTCATGATACCAAGGATGCTGATCAATTTCTTCTTCTATGCTGCAACAGTGAGCATAGGTTTCATAAGTTTGCACACGAATGGGCATCATGTCCTCCGATTTCTTTTCTAGGAATACCGAAGCCAGTGTAGCTAAGGCATCCGCCATTTGGTTGTCCTCCTTGGGGATGTATATGAAAGTAATTTCTTCAAACTCTTTTATTAGCTCCAGAATCAATTTTCGGTACTCAATCAGTTTTACATCCTTTGTTTCCCATTCTCCATAAAGTTGGTAGATCACCAACGCTGTAATGTACATTATCTGGAGAAATTAATATTACTCCAATTCCCTGTCCAAGAGCATTAACTGCTCCATCGAAATATAATTTCCAAGGTTCACTATCTGGGATTCCGGTTTCCACTGTGGAGATATTCATCACATCTTCGTCTGGGAAATCAAAGTTTAAGGGCTCATAATCTTCCATCGCACGATTGGCTAAGAAATCTGCTATGGCACTTCCTTTTATTACTTTTTGGCTCACATACACAATGTCAAACTCTGATAATAACATTTGCCAACGTGCCAAACTTCCAGTCAATGTTGGTATTTCCATTATAAATTTCAATGGATCAAGACGAGAGATTAGCCATGTGGTGTGGTATAACATGTATTGTCTGAGCCTGCGGGTTACCCAGACCAAAGCACAACATAACTTTTGGATAGGTGGGTACCGCACTTCACATTCAGTAAACTTTTTGCTCGGGTAATAAATGGCTCTTTCCTTCTTTCCAGTATCATCGTGTTGCCCCAGCACACATCACATTGAATTCTCATAGACCGTTAAGTAAAGGATAAGTGGTCTATCGGGAACTGGCGCTACTAATATAGTAGCATTGGTCAAATACTTTTGATCTTGTCAAATTCCTGTTGGCATTCTTCGTTCTACTCTCCAGGGTTATTCTTTTTCAACATCTTGAAAATTGGATTGCATTTATCAGTTAATTGAGAGATAAACCGAGAAACATAGTTCAATCTGCCAAGGAATCCACGAACTTATTTTTGTGAACTGGGTGGTGGCAGGTTCTGAATAGCCTTTACTTTATCTGGATCTATCTCAATTCCTCTTCTACTAACAACGAACCCAAGGAGTTTTCCAGATGTTACTCTAAAGGTGCATTTGTTAGGGTTGAGTTTCAGTTAGAATTTTCTCAATCTCAAGAACAACTTCTTCAGATTTTGGATATGCTCTTCCTCAGTATGTGACTTGGCGATCATATCATCCATGTATAACACAACTTCTTTGTGCATCATATCATGGAACAAAGTAACCATCGCTCGTTGATAGGTTGCCTCGATATTCTTTAATCCAAAAGGCATTACCTTGTAGCAATATGTGCCCCATAAAGTTATGAACGTCGTCTTGATCATGTCTTCTGGATTCATCTTTATCTGATTGTATCCTGAGAAACCATCCATGAAGGAAAACCATGAATGCCCTGATGTATTGTCAACCAGAATATCTATGTGTGGCAGAGGAAAATTATCTTTTGGGCTGGCTCTATTCAAGTCTCTGTGGTCGACACACATTCGTACCTTCCCATCTTTCTTCAGAACGGGAACTATATTGGCCACCCATTCTGGATACTGGGATACTAAAAGAAAACCAGCATCAATCTGCTTCTGTACCTCTTCTTTTATCTTTATTACCATTTTCGGTCTCAGTCTTCTAAGCTTCTATTGAACTGGTTTGCACTCTGGTCTAATGGGCAATTTATGTGCCACTATGTAAGTATTCAATCCTGACATATCTTGATAGGACCAAGCGAAGATGTCTTTTAAATCATGTAGCAGATCAATTAGTTTCTGTTTCTTTTCAGACGAAAAAGTCGTCCCTATCTTTACTTCTCTTCTGGTCTCTTCTGTTCCCAAATTGAGAACCTCTAACTCTTACTTATGAGGCAAGATCTGCTTGTCTTCCTTTTCTACCATCCTCAGTAATTCTTCAGGGATTTTACATTCTGTTTCATCCTCGACCTCATTGATTTCCGCTAGACACACTGGTTGTCTAGGACCTACCCTAGGATTAGATTTAGGATCATTCATGCAGTTGATAGTTGAAGACCTACAAAAGAAAATAATAATATAATTTTGAAAAGGGATGCAAAAAATTAAAAACATGTTTGCCATTTGTGAATCAGCATGGAAAGCATCTTTATTAAAATGGTTGTGTATAACGGCCCTTTACAGATAATCCTCTTATACCCGTGGGCAAAGGTATAAGGTGTTCCAGTATTTACTCTGTTTCATTATTGGTTACAAGCGAAATGTCTTCAACTGTCCAATTCTTCAATGTCTCGCCTGGGGCACAGGGATGGATCATTCTAAAAAATTCACCAAGTCGAACACCCTCAAAAATTCCACCAACAAAGAGCCCATCCAGATTGTTGTCGAATATTTCCTCTTCATGAGTCTTATCGTTTCTCGATTAACTTCCTCCACTTGCTTTTCAACATTCGTGAATCCATGCGATTTGAAGATCTTGGACATGTCAAAAGATGTCACCAACCTGGAAGAAGTCTTCGTTCCCTGCATGCGGGCTTTCCTCTGTTCCCTCTTTTTCCTCAACTCTCTCAGTCGATCTTGCACATTAGGAGTGAACCCTAGCCCGAAATGATCTTTCTTTATAAGGATGGGCCTTGGTCGCAGACTTCCCTGCAGGTGTTTTCCAAGTCCTTTGTCTGTCTTTGCACCCCTTCCGAGCGTCTCTCACACTGTTATTTTGGTTTAGTTTGACAATCTTGGCCGCGAGAATGGTTTTCCCTCAGCGACAAATGTGGCATTCACAAATTCCAGTGCCTTGAAAGAACACTCCAAGGCATTCTCATCTCTCTGAATGTATGGAACATCAGTTGTTATAGAGGCAATGATATCCTCTTCTGCTCCGACACAACTCAATTTCCCTTCTATGACAAACTTGAGCTTCTGGTGCAGAGATGATGGAACTGCTCCTGCCGAATGGATCTAGGGTCTCCCGAGCAAACAATTATATGTCGGCTTGATATCCATTACCACAAAATCTATGTTGTAAATTGTCGGCCATATCAGCAATGGTACTTCTATCCTCCCTAGTACATCCCGTGTCTTTCTATCGAAGGCTCTCACGGTATTTTGATATGCCTTCATGTGGGAGTCGTCAATAGGCAACCTCTACAAAGTCGTCATTGGCATGACATTTAGGGCGGATCCATTATCAATTAAAACTCTAGGCAGCACATATCCTTTACAATGCATGGTAATATTCAAAGCCTTTACTAACCTCATCTCTCCTATCGGGATCTCATCATTGGTGAATGTTATGTAGTTGTTGGCAGCAATATGGTTCGCAATCTTGTCCAGTTTATCTACCGAAATATCACTTGGCACAAATGTCTGATTAAGAACCTTCATCAAAGCATTACGGTGCCCCTCAGAACCTAACAGCAACTCCATAATTGAAATTCATGCCTGCAGCCTCTTTAGTTGTTCTAATATATTGTACTCGCTATGCTTTAAAAACCTCAGAAATTCCCAGGCTTGCTCCTCCGTCACCGGCTCATTTATCTTCGGAGCGGGTTCTTCTTCAAAAATCTTTTCAGGTATAGCAGTTGCTTTTCCTTTAGCCTTCTCAGCCTTTTTCATCACCTCTGGGGAGGAATAGCATCTGGCACTTCGAGTGAAGTGGCCCACTTCATTTACTGCTTCCACATTTGGCTGCTTATCTTTCTCTGATTCATTCTTCATTTCATCACTTGGCTTTGTTTCCTCTTGTAGATTCTCCTTTTCTGGTATTGTTACATTGGCTGTGTAATTCCAAGGAACCGCATTGGTGCTCTTGAAAGCAAACGGTGCAGAGGTCGAGATTACTACCTTCGGGGCCACTACTAGTTTTGAACTTGCAGCCTTCGGTCTGACGGATACAACTAAGGGCTTGTGCACTCCGTACTTTACCCCAAAACATTCTCATGCACACACATCAACCTCTTTCCTTGTTCAAGCCTTCTCAAAGAACTCAATTTCTTTATTATCCATCATGTTTTGAATCAGGTCCCTGAACTCCTGACATTTTTGGATTTCATGATCACACTCTTGGTGATATTCACAATACATCTTAGCAGGTATTTCCATTTAAACCTTTATGCCAATTTCAATCATCTTGGCATTGTATAATTGTTCAAACACCTATCTCAATGGAGATTGAATTTTCGATACATCAGTTTTCCGCCTCTTTGCCTTGTCATATTCCTCTATCACATTTACCCCACGTCCACCATGACTTGGAAGGGGATTGACTACAATACTGGGCTCATCAAACTTTAGTATCCCGATATTGATCAGATTCTACACCACTTTCTTAAATGTTATGCATGTCTTAATCGAATGCCCCGGTATCCCAACATGGAATTCACAATGGGCATATGCTTTGTACCATGGAGGGTAAGGAGGCTGTAGAGGCTTCAAATGATATGGCCTTACCAGATCTTCTTCATGCAACTAGGGATACAATTCAACATATGACATCAGAATAGGTGTGAAATTCATCCTATAATTTCTCGGCCCATGAGAGTCCCTCTTGTTCGAATTCTGTGGGTTTCCCATTGCAGTTCCAGGTGAGGTAATAGTCAAGTTTTTCGGAGCCTCATACGTGCTTGCATTATTCACCTCGTTCTCCTTTCTTTTATAATTCCTGTGGGAACTTTCTCCACTTTCAATTCTTCCACTCTTTATCGCAGCTTCTATCAGTTCCCCAGTCATCACAATGTCAACAAAGTTTTGAGTAGCATTGCCGATAAGCCTTTCAAAGAGTGGTCCTCTCAAAGTTTGAACAAACATGTGGGCAATCTAGCTTTCCATCAACGGGGGTTGTACTTGCGCTGCAACATCTCTCCACCTCTGAGCGTACTATCGGAGCGTTTCATCACTTCTCTGGTCCATCCCTTGCAGCATCACCCGACTCGGAATCATTTCTGTAACATGCTTGTAATGCTCCACAAAAGCCCCTGAAAGATCTTTCTATGAAAGAATATTCACTCGGCTTAACTGTGTATACCAACGGGCTGCTGAGCCAGTTAAGCTATCCTGGAAACAATATATCAGTAACTTTTCATCCTTCAAATAAGCAGCCATCTTTCTGCAATACATCGTGAGGTGAACCTTTGGGCAGGTGGTTCCATCATACTTCTTAAAGTCTAGGGCTTTGAACTTGGGGGAAGTACCAAGTCAGCTACCAAGCTCGTTTCAACAACATCGGGCCCCATCTCACTATCCTTCTGTAGTTCCAGCAAATGATCCTCCAGAGCCTTGCAGTGCTCTTCATACTTTCGTTCAATCTCAGCATGGATCTTTTCTATCTCATTCAGGGTGTTCAGGTTTGGAACTTCTTCACCACTTCCAAAGTTTGCCCCAATATGCACCGGGTGACTAGGTGTTGTTCCTACTAGATTAATGTGGACCTTCTTTGCAGTAGAAGGTTTCTCAGGCTACGTCCTACTGTGGGATGTAGTTTTAGCTTGATCGTTCACATCATTAGAAGCTCCTTCAGCCGCTTTAGCCTTTCTTGACTCTTTAGGGCCTAACAAAGCAGTTAACTAATTGATGATCTCTGCTTGAGTATGAGTGAAGCAGTCTTTGATAGATTGCTCAATTCTATCAAAGTGATTATGTGTTTCCACTTGCTCATTTTCAAGGCTAGCAATCCGGTCCTCGACAGCCATGGTTCTAGAACGTAGACGGGTTCCGTATGAATGCGGTATGGTTGCAGCTTAAAGAAAATTCGGCCATTAAACCTTTCTTTTATTAAATTCTTTATTTTGCAATATATCATGAAATTCCAAATGAATGAATGTATGCATGAATGCAATAAAGGACATCAAATTTAGGAACCAGTCTCTTTTAGAAACACCCATTCGTCTGAAAATTCAATTACATAGAAAAGATAAATTTCCTACAAAAAGTTGCTAGCCCTAATTCCTAGGTTGACCAACTCGTGCAACAAGCGAGTAATGGCCTCTCCGTGTTCTTCTTCAACATTGGCTTGCTCTAACAGGCTTGTAGCTTGTCTGGACAAAATCTGGACATATGAGGCAATACTCCTGACCTGCGCCTTGAAGCTCAATAATTCGTCATTTTGACATTGCACTATGCGTCGTGCTGCTTCATACTTGTCCTTCCACGCTCCGCTTTCCACCATTAGTGCTCCTTCATAACCAGCAAGTTTTCCTTTCAAATCTTGAACAATAATTTATAATTCTGTCACCCTTCTCTGCAGCCTTTCCCTTTCCATTTCTGCTTGAACCTTGTCTTCATTATGGTATTTGGTGATCAGTCCTTCCAGCTGTGTTACTTGGGTTATTAAGTCAAAATTCCTAGCTTGTTCTTCTTCCAGCCTCGTTTTCGCTTTGTCGCTTGATTCCTTGCTTGCACGTGCCTTCTTTTCGTACATCTTCTTGTAATCGTCTCTATTTTTAGTCATCGCATCCAGTTTATCTAATAGACTCTTTATTACCTTGCTCGTACCTCCCTTTTGTTTAGCTTTGTAATCATCATGCAGCTCCTACAATTCTTTTAAATCTCGGCTTATCTTTTTGTTTTGTTCCATCAATTCCTTCTCTTTTCCCTCATGAATGTTTACTTGCAGCTGTGTCATAGTCAACTCTTCCTTAAGATCATTAATCCCTTTTTCATATCTCTTTAAATCCAGCTCTCGATCATGCTTAAGCTTTTCTAAGGCTGAGGATGACTCCCTAGTTTCTTGAGTTGAGGTACCAACACCTGATGGCTTTTCCTGAAATGTAGTGTCGTTAACCCTTTGAGCTCTCCATTCATTGTACCTTGTCATCACCTCCATGTTTTGATAAGGCTGAACTCTTCTTGGTGTCTCTCATGCTTTTGAAGTTTGTAGTACCAACCCTTTATAATCATTTGTTTTATGAGCGTACTCAAATTTGGCCATCCCAGTAGTTGCCGGCACAAACTGTCTCGACATAAATTGTCTTGATACTAGCAATGGGCAATAGGTTGTTCCTCCTTAAATTCCTGATAATGGAACCCAGTCTCTATGTCCACGTCTATATAAGAAGGTGGTACCTCTATTTAGCCATGGAGCTTTCCATACCACGTTTGTATCTTTTAGGTCCTTGAGATATTCTTTCCAATGCTTCTCGTTTTTTTCTTTTTAAAATGCAATTAGTTATGTGTTCTCTCATTGGCGAATAAGAGTCAAGATATCTGATCCCTTTATAAGGCGCGTCCCACCTATGTCTAACCCATACTTCCAGCAATTGTGCGCACCCCTAGAATTTTCCTTCTCCTATTTTCTTGCAAATGGTCAATGGTCTGTAGGTTTCTGTCAAGATAGCTGGCACCAGGTTGACTTCTTTGTCCAGTCGCTCAAACAATCCTACGGTTGACGAATCGATATGCTCAGGTGTTCTTGGAAACAAAATCAGGCCCTAGATACATAAAGAAAAGAGGCTCCTCATTCTGACTGGTTCGTCACTGTTTGATAGTACCAACTCATTAAGGGTTCTCCAATTGACCCGTTGTCTGTCTTCGTTTTGGCCAGTGCTGTCATTGTTAGCCATTTTCTTTTCCCACCATTCTTTCGTCTTCCCAGTTAATGATGTCAATTTCTTGATGAAGCTCGCATTTCCAGAGCTATTAAGAGACCTAGTGTAGATTTTATCGCTCTTAATTCTAGGACAATTTATTAGTATCTCATACTCTTCTAGCGTCGGTGCCATGTCCACTTGTCCAAAAGTTAAGCAATTATATGCAGGATTCCAGAACTGTGCCATGGCTCTCGGTAGTTCTTGGTCAATCTTTATGCCTAACAACTGAGCTATATCACCAAATTCTTTTTGAAACTGCTCTTTCATTCCACTATCCCACTGATCCCAAATTCCTTTCAATTCTGGTAAACATACATTCTGATTGGTATTTATCTTCACATATCCTTTCATCCTAGACACTTCTCATTTTCTTAGACTGTCTCCCTTTTCGAGTTGTGTTTGCTCTGACCAGGTCCATACTGCAGTATTATCTTCTCCTGCCTTAAACTCTCGTGACATTCTGGATACTTCTAAACTGACTGACTCCCAATTCGATGCCAAAATAAAATAATGCAATTTATGGCAAAATTTAAAACAAAACAAACAAAAAAACTTGTGTTGGTATAATGAATTAATATTAAAGGCAAATAAGCAAACTACAAAATTAATATAAAAAAATGAACAAATTAATGTCACAATATTTAAAGCAACAAAATAACCGAGAAATGTATTTAAACCGGCAGCACCTGTCCTAGGTCCCTGTCTGATGTAGGGCGTGTGGGTGTTCCCTTTTTGTAAGAGCGCAAGTGCACACTCCTGCCAAGTTATAGTATAAAAGATGTCAAATACCATGAGGATTGGACAGCTTATCTCGTATCGTAGTTCCTGCACAAGGTAAAGTAAAAGCACAAGTGAATAATTTGTTGAGATAGAAAAGTAATTAAAAACACAAGTAATAGAGAGGAGGTGAATCAGGTTGATAAGGCAGGCAGGGTTATGCTGCCACTTAATGTGAAAACTGCATTGTAAAAGGTATGAGTTATTTTGTGCTGCCATGACATGCTGCCTCGGCGAGTATGGCGGGCGGCAAAGTACGACCCTGTCACGCGGCCACAGTAGGTCACTTCCACTGCAGGGGTGTACTGTCTCGGCAGGTGGAATGGAAGAAGTCCTGGCGGCAAGTCGGGCAGATACTTCAAGTTCGGCAGGATAGTCGACAGTGATCCCTCATATTTCTAGGTTAGGATGCTCGAGAGCTAACTTGTGGACTAGTGTGGAACCAAATTAGCCAACTCAGTTGGTGATCCCTTTTAGCCGCTGAAACTTGTGGACTGGTGTGGAACCAAGTTAGTCAAGCCTCAGCACGTTGTGACCGTACTTAACCATTTCGTGAGCCTTGCACTTTCATGCCAGACAAATGAATTCTCTCAAACGACTAGTGTAGAAAGATTGAAAGAATAAATAACAATGGATTAAGTAAACTCGAAATATTTTATTGAAAAACAACTCAAAACCTAAAACAACTGTTTCGCACTAGTTACAACATAACCCTAACCCAAATAGAATTTAGAACATGGCGGCATTGAAGAACACAAGAAAAGTCTATATAAAACCTAGGATGATTTAAACTAGGAGTACAATGGGTATTTATAGACTCAAGACTAGGTTAAGTCCTCCTTAAAGTAGAAGTCCTCAAAACTAGCTTTCCATCTTTAATATAGCTTTAAATGCCGACTTCTTTGCTTGGAATATGGACTCTATCTCGTTTGCCTTATTCCGCAAGTAAGCTTGAGAATTTCGCTTCGGCAGCCCTGGTCGCTGCTACAGACGTCGGAAAATCACATGAACGCCGGTGATAGATTCAGGAGTTTTAGGTCTACAAATTGCGCTTCGGTTCTTCCAACTCTCATAGTCAGCTGCCGTGTGCAGCATAGTCGGCGGCAACTCTACTCGGCAGGGATTCGGCAGCAACTTGTCTTCAGCTGGAACTGCTACAGTACAGCTCCTAGGTAAGCTTCCTCAGCCTTGTGCCCTCAGCTCCTCAGTTCCCTCTTTCAGCTTTTAGTACCTACATACAAGAATACACTAAAACAGTGTCTCTTGTCCACCAAATAAATAATACTCATAAAAGCAAGGCAGGAACTAGAAATACTGTAAAATGTTATGCATGCACCTACTTATGTCTAAAATGTGCTTAAAAATGTAATAATAAGAGTTGGAATGTGCATGAAATATAGGACTTTTGGACACTTTACACACCCTCAAACTCGAACTATTTCTTGTCCTCAAGCAATGCAACCTAAAATTCTTGCTCTAGTAATAATCAGAAAGAAAAATTAGCTTTTAACCCGATTTTCTGCCTCAAGGCCGTGGCACCTATATTAAGTTAGTGACGGGAAATAAGCAAAAAATGAACTCAGAATTTAAATTTTTCATGCATGTGTGGTGTGTGCATATCTATAAACGAGCTGAATACACATAATAAATAATTAAACAAAGATGCTGCTGTGATGTAATGGTTTCTGTCGAGGCAGCACAGTTTAAGCACAATATTTAATCATGGCAGTGAAGGCTTCAGCTTATCACAACTACTCTTCCAGGTCTGACGTTGAGATAGGAGCAAACTACAAAACCCCGAACCCTTAGAGTAGAGTCATCCCGTGAAGGCTTTCATTCACTCATGCTAATTTGTCCATCACTTTAAGGCTTTCAGATTCATGGACTTTGATAGCAGCGGAGTGTCCTCGCACATGATTCTTCCTAGAGCCTATTTCAGGAACCTCTATGGTATTACAGCTTTGTTCTTTGTTTTTGATCTTTCTGTCGTGGCAATACTTCATTTTTTGTTTCTTTTGCCTGCCTCGGTGGCTACCTGTAATCATCGTTAGAAATTTGCAAAGAATTCTAAAAACAAACATGCAATGTTCATCAAATATTCTAACACATCCAACAAGTAACAGAGATGCTTATATTTTCACGCATAAAAAAATTTCTAAGTCATATTTCATGCTTTTTCCCAAGATTAAGTCTAATATTTTTACTAGGTGCGAAAATAACTTAGTCGGCTATCCTATCATAGGCACAAGTCATAGCAAACTTTTCTTTTCCGATTATTACTAAGGCAAGTACAACGCAATCTACATGCAACTAAAGATGCCTAAAAAAGATGATGCAAGAGCTATCCCCCCCAAACTCGAGATGGGCATTGCCCTCAATGCACAAAACAGAAAGGAAATTGGGCTAGAGTAAGAAGAATGGAGAATCGTCTGAGGTTGCTGCTATTGGCGGGTGCCAGCAGTGGGCTTGGTATTGTTGCCTTGTGTGCCTCTGTTCTTGGGTTTGGGTCTGCAAAACTGATTGTGAGACGGGAATATAGAAAAATTAAAATAAATGAAACCTAATCCTAAAACTACTCCTATAAAAACAGTAAATAGAGACCAAGACAAGGTTACGTCACAGTGGGGTGGTCATCCCCAATATGAATACTTCATGTTCTTTTATGACAGAGTCCTCTGTATAGTGCTTTAGTCGTTGCCCATTGACCTTGAACTTTGTCCCTCCTTTTGTTGATTTTATCGTCACGGCACCATGTGGAAAGGCTTCGACTACTTCGTAGGGTCCTGGCCATCTGGATTTTAGTTTTCCAGGAAATAGTCTGAGGCGGGAATTGAACAGTAGCACTTGTTGCCCCGGCAGGAACTACCGCCGCTGAATCTTGCTGTCGTGCCATTTTTGATTTTTTCCTTGTACAACTTGGCGTTGTCATATGCCTCCCGCCGAAATTCTTCCATTTCTGTCAGATTAAGCAGTCTCTTTTCTCTAGCCTGTTTCCAGTCCATGTTAACTGCCTTGACTACCCAATATGCCTTATGTTCTATTTCGACATGGAGATGGCAGGCCTTTCCATATACTAGACGATATAGGGACATTCCTAATGGTGTTTTGTATGTTGTTCGATATGCCCAAAGAGCATCGTCTAGTTTCAATGACCAATCTTTTTTGTTTGGGTTGACGACTTTTTCTAAGATGGTCTTGACCTCCTTGTTCGAAATTTTTGCCTACCCATTTAATTGTGGATGATAGGCCGCAGCGATCTTGTGCTTAACCCCCAATTTCTTGAGTACTTTTGCAATTAATCTGTTATCAAAATGGGTGCCTTCATCACTAATGATTGCTCTTGTTACTCCGAATCTCGTGAATATGTTCTTTCATAAGAACTTATGAACTGTCTTTGCATCATTGTGAGGGGTGGCAATGGCTTCTACCCACTTAGAAACATAATCAACTGCTAGGAGGATGTACATGTTTCCGCAAGAGGGTGGGAATGGTCCCATAAAATCTATCCCCAAAACATCGAATAACTCGACCTCCAGGATTGTTTGAAGGGGCATCTCATTCCTTCTCGATATATTTCCTATTCTTTGGCAGTTGTCACATTGTTTGTAGAATGTCTTAGCATCCTTATGTAGTGATGGCCAAAAGAACCCTGATTGCAGTACTTTTGTTGTTGTTCGCTGCCCGCCGAAATGGCCTCTATATGGTGCTGAGTGGCATTGTGAGAGTATGGCCTACTGTTCATTCTCTGGTACACACCGTCTGATAACCTGGTCTGCACAGTTTTTAAACAAGAAAGGCTCGTCCCAAAAATAATGCTTAGCATCATGTTGGAATCGTTTCCTTCCTTGATAGTTTAGTCCATAAGGCAAAACACCAGATACTAAATAATTTACAATATCCGCATACCAGGGTGTGTCTATTGATGTTGTTGCCGCGACTTCTGCGTGGGCGGCAGGTAACAGACCTTCAGCTTCTAGAATGGCTACCAAGGTAGAGACTAGTAGCAACTGCTCGTCAGGGAATTCATCATGAATTTCGCCGTGACATGTGTTTTCTTGTCTATTTTCAAGTCGAGAGAGATGGTCTGCCACTTGATTTTTTGTGCCCTTTCTGTCTCGGATTTCTACGTCAAATTCTTGCAGCGGTAGGATCCATCAGATTAGGCGTGGCTTTGCATCTTTCTTTGCGAACAGGTACCTTAAGGCAGAATGGTCTGTGTGAACTATCACTTTTGTGCCAATCAGGTAGGGTCAAAACTTATCGAAAGCGAATACTACTGCCAGCAATTCTTTTTCTGTAGTGGTGTAGTTGGTCTGGGCAGTATTTAGTGTTTTGTTAGCGTAGTATATGACGTGAAAGACCTTATCTCTGCACCGCCCTAGGGCGGCGCCAACAGCAGTGTCACTAGCATCACACATGAGTTCGAAGGATTGACTCCAGTCAGGTGGAACTACCACAGGTGCTATGACTAGCTTTTCCCTCAATGTTTTGAACGCTTCCTGGCATGCCTCGTCGAATATGAATGGTTTGCCATGTTCCAACAAGGTGCACTGCGGTTTAGAAATTTTAGAAAAGTTTTCAATGAACCTACGATAGAAACCTGCGTGTCCCAGAAAACTTTGTATGCCCTTGACAGTGGTCGGCGGCGGCAAGTTGGCTATGACCTCGATCTTCCCTTTGTCCACTTCTATTCCTTGTGCGAAAATTTTGTGCCCCAAGACTATGTCTTTGTCGACCATAAAGTGGCATTTTTCCCAGTTAAGCACTAGATCTGTTTCCTTATATCTGGTCAGTACTTTCTCAAGGCTGCCGAGGAAGCTGTCAAAGCTGCTGCTGAATACAGAAAAGTCATCCATGAAGATTTCTATGAAATCTTCAATAATGTCGGAGAAGATAGCCATCATGCATCGCTGGAATGTGGCTGGGGCATTGCACAAACCGAATGGCATTCTTCGAAAAGCATAGATGCCATATGGGCAAGTGAACGTTGTTTTGGCCTGGTCATCCGATGCGATGGTGATTTAGTTGTACCCTGAATATCCATCCAAAAAGCAATAGAAGGGTTTGCCATCAAGACGGTCAAGAATTTGATCAATAAAAGGTAATGAAAAGTGATCTTTTTTGTTGTTTTATTTAACTTGCGGTAATCCATGCATATTCGCCAACCAGTCACTGTTTGAGTTGGGATCAATTCATTATTATCATTGCTTACCATAGTTATTCCATCATTCTTTGGTACACATTGTATCGGGCTTACCCATTCGCTGTCTGCAATTGGATATATGATTCCAACATCTAACCACTTGATAATTTCCTTTTTGACAACTTCTCTCATGGATTCATTTAATCTCCTTTGGGCGTCCACATTCAGTTTTTGGTCCTGATCCAACTGAATTTTATGCATGGAAATGGTCAGGCTGATTCTCTTTATGTCTGCAATGGTCCAACCTATCGCCTTCTTATGTTGTTGTATTAGTGCAGTTAATTGGTGTTCTTGTTTAGGCTGCAACTTGGATGAAATTATAACTGGCAGTGTATCATTAGGTCCCAGGAAAACATATTTAAGTTGTGCAGGTAAGGCTTTTAACTCGAGAGTGGGAGGTTGTTCAATGGATGGTTTGAACTTCTTGCCCCCTTTTCTGTGTAATTAAGAGGTTCAAAGTACTTACCTGGTTTGTTTGTTATCCAGTGGGCTTCTTCCTGTTCCTCCATTTCCTGTTTCATCCACTCGTTGTATTGCTCATCTTCTGGGCAGCTTTCTAAATGGCTGTCGTGGCAGCTGCCAAGTTTGCTACCTGGGCAGTCTTGTTGTAAGCAGGGTCTATTTTCTTCAAGGTTGAACTTTGAGACAGCATCCAATAGCTCGCATTCTTCCGGATCTTCTGCCTATCTCATGGATTGGTAAATGTTCAGTTTTACTTATTGATCGTCTATCCTCATCGGGAGTTCGCCTTTTTCCACATCGATCAATGTTCTACCCGTAGCAAGGAAGGGCCGCCCCAGTATTATTGGTGCTTTTTCATCTGCTTCACAATCCAACTCCAAGAAATCAGTAGGAAAAATAAATTCATCCACTTGTACTAAGATGTCCTCAATTTTTCCTTCTAGCTGTTCATACGTTCTGTCAGCCAACTGAAGCATCACCGTTGTTGGGCGGGCGTCTTCTATTCTTAGTTTCTGGAAAAACAGATTGGGCATTAGATTTATGCTTGCCCCTAGGTCACATAATGCTCGTACTGAGTGGTTGCTGCCTATTTTGCAGGGGGTTATAAAGTTGTCTGGATCTTTCTGTTTGGGCGGTGCTTTATTGTGCAGCATAGACATACTTCCTTCCGTTACTGCCACTGTTTCAAATTCCCCAATCCTTGTTCTCTTGGATACCATATCCTTCAGAAACTTGGCATAGCTTGGCATTTGTTCAATAAACTCTATTAGTGGAAGGTTGATTTTGACTTGCTTTAGTACATCCATGAACTTTTTATACTGTATCTCTTGTTTTTGTTTCTTCAGTCTCTGAGGAAATAGAGGTGGAGGTACAAGGTTGACAGTTTTTTCTTTCCGTTATGTCTGTTTATTTCTAGTGTTGTCTGCCGATTCTTGCTCTGGTGTTGCCGCAGCAGAATGTTCGGCAGGTCGGACTAGTTCGGCGGTTGTTGTTTCTCTTGCAGTGGGCATGGACGGGTCCTGTAGTGTTATCCCGCTTCGGGTTGTTACAAGCTTACACTGTTCAAGGGATTTTCCTTTTGCTGATTCAGTGTCACTGGGTAATCCACCCATTGGCCTAGTGCTGATGATTTGGGAAAATTTTCCGAACTGCGTCTCCAGATTTTTTAAAGTTGCCTCTTGATTGTTCATATTGTTTTCAGTCATGTACATAAAAGATTCAGTTTTATCAATGAATTTATTTGTATTAAAAATGAAATCTGTAGTATAGACATGAAAGTATGCAAAGTAGATTCTAAGGAGGAAGTGTTTGTATTCTGTTGTGGGGGCAGCTGTCGTGGCAGGTTCTGTTGATAGTCCCTTCGCTGCTGTGATGGGTTTGCAGCAGTTCTGGAGTTGCTCCACGAGTGGTTAGGATGGTTCTTCCATCCTGTGTTGTAGTTATTCTAGTCGGATCTGTTGTTCCTCTCATATTCTCCCATAAAATTAGCAGATTCGGCACAGTCAGTGGAATCATGGTTGCCACCACATTCTTCACAGAATGGCTCAACAGTGTTTACTTCAATGACATTCCCATGAGGTTGCGCAATCTTCATCATCAGCTCCGTTAGAGTGTCGAGGCGGGCATTTACGGAATTTGAGGCTTCTACCTCATTTGCTGTTGCTGGCTGCCTTGTGCCGCCTCAGCGGGCTGTCGGGTACTTATAATCGTTTTTAGCAGCTATGTTCAGCAGCCGCAGTGCTTCCTCTAGGGGTCTATCTAGGATGATCCCATTGATTGAGGCATCTATCATCCTTCGCGTTGGGTAGTTAACCCCGTTGTAAAATATAGATACCTAAGTCCAAGCCGGTAGACCGTGAAGCGGACAGTTATTCAGCACTTGTTGATACAGCTCCCATGCCTCGTACATCGGCTCGTCATCCCCTTTTCTAAAGGTTTTGATCTCATTCCCTAACCTATCAGTGACATTGGACGGGCTGAAACGGTCTAGAAAGTCTTTACAAAACTTTGTCCATGTATTAAAAGATCCGGCTAGCTGGTTATTCAACCACTGTTTCGCCTTATCCCTCAGTGAATAGGGAAATAGCCTCATCTGTAATACGTCCTGGTGAACCCCATGTATCTTGAATGCTCGGCAAATGTCCAAGAATCCTCGTAGATGTTGTCGAGCATCTTCTGTGGCAGTCCCTCCAAAGTGCCCTAGTGTATTTAGAATGTTGAACATGACATGCTTTAGCTCAAAATTGTCTGCCCCTATCTCCGGTTCTGTCACTATTGGCTCGAACCTTTGGAAGTCATGTTCCAGGTAATCTCTAGTTGTCTGCGCCTGTTACGGCCTGGGCAGATCAAGGGGTTCTGCCTCTGCTGTTCTTGTGGTCTTCTGGGCGGCAAATCATGCTGCCCGTCCCTGCCATTCATGGCATCAATTGGGGGTGCTCGTTTACCATGGTTTCTTCCTTTGCTTTGCCCTTATCACCTCTGTTCTTTAGAATTTCCCTAAGCTCCCTTTTAATTATTCTTGTTTCGCGCTCGAGATCGTCGTAAAGATAAAATTTCCCTTAGGGTTGGCCCTGGTCAAGCATTTGCAAAGGACACGGTAATTTTTTTATTAGAAATAAAAATAAAAATAAAATAAAAAGTAAAAAGGTGCAGGAATTGAAAAATGAAATTCACTGTTACCAATCCTCGGCAACGACACCAAAAACTTGTAGGGCGTGTAGGTGTTCCCTTTTTGTGAGAGCGCAAGTGCACACTCCTGCCAAGTTATAGTATAAAAGATGTCAAATCTCACGAGGATTGGACAACTTATCTCGTTTCGTAGTTCCTGCACAAGGTAAAGTAAAAGCACAAGTGAATAATTTGTTGAGATAGAAATTAATTAAAAACACAAGTAATAGAGAGGAGGTGAATCAGGTTGATAAGGCAGGTAGGGTTATGCTGCCACTTAGTGTGAAAACTGCGTTGTAAAAGGTATGAGTTATTTTGTACTGCTACGATATGCTGCCTCGGCGGGTATGGCGGGCGGAAAACTATGATCCTGTCACACGGCCTCAGCAGGTCACTGCCACTACAGGGATGTACTGTCTCGGCAGGTGGAATGGAAGTAGTCCTGGGGGCAAGTCGGGCAGATACTCCAAGTTCGGCAGGATAGTCGACAGTGATCCCTCCTATTTCTAGGTTAAGATGCTTGAGAGCTAACTTGTGGATTGGTGTGGAACCAAGTTAGCCAACTCGGTTGGTGATCCCTTTTAGTCGTTGAAACTTGTGGACTGGTGTGGAACCAAGTTAGTCACGCCTCAGCATGTTGTGATCGTACTTAACCCTTTCGTGAGCCTTGCACTTTCGTGCCCGACAAATGGATTCTCGCAAATGACTGGTGTAGAAAGTTTGAAAGAATGAAGAACAATGGATTAAGTAAACTCGGAATATTTTATTGAAAAACAACTCAAAACCTAAAACAACTATTTTGCACTAGTTACAACATAAACCTAACCCAAATAGAATTTAGAACATGGCAGCAGTGAAGAACAAAAGAAAAGTCTATATAAAACCTAGGATGATTTAAACTAGAAGTACAATGGGTATTTATAGACTCAAGACTAGGTTAAGTCCTCCTTAAAGTAGAAGTCCTCAAAAGTAGCTTTCCATCTTTAATATAGCTTTAAATGCCGACTTCTTTGCTTGGAATATGGACTCTATCTCGTTTGCCTTAGTCCGCAAGTAAGCTTGAGAATTTCGCTTCGACAGCCCTGGCCACTGCTACAGACGTCGGAAAATCACATGAACGCGGGCGATAGATTCAGGAGTTTTAGCTCTACAAATCGCGCTCCTGTTCTTCCAACTCTCATAGTCAGCTGCCGTGGGCAGCAAGGTCAGCGGCAACTCTACTCGGCAGGGATTCGGCAGCAACTTGTCTTCAGCTGGAACTGCTACAGTACAGCTCCTAGGTAAGCTTCCTCAGCCTTGTGCCCTCAGCTCCTCGGTTCCCTCTTTCAGTTGTTAGTACCTACATACAAGAATACACTAAAACAATATCTCTTGTCCACCAAATAAATAATACTCATAAAAGCAAGGCAAGAACTAGAAATACTGTAAAATATTATGCATGCACCTACTTATGTCTAAAATGTGCTTAAAACAGTAATAATAAGAGTTGGAATATGCATGAAATATAGTACTTTTGGACACTTCCCATCTGGCTCTAGCGGGGTGGGCTTCTAAAAATAGAATGTGGGTTTGGTTCTAGACTCTCGGTTCCCAAACTGTCGTTACCGTCTACTGCGATAGTAAGTCATCAATTCGTTAGTATAGGTCCCTTATAACAGAGACGTGGGCCCCCACGACGCATAAGGTTAGTATACCGGAAGAAGAATAAAACCGAACTCTGAGCTGGAGAGCGTCACGTCGGATATTGTCTTACTCTCACTTAAGGATGAAAAACTTGGGTTTAGGGTTTATGCATGAATGACAGATATAGCATACACAAAAGCTACCTCTATTCTTCCTAAAATCCACCGAACAATTCTTCAAAAAAATTAAATCTAAATTAATGTTTGAAATGCCAAAATGCCACATGTAATTAATTATTAGGCCCAACTCTCAATTTTGTCCCCAGCGAAGTCGCCAAGCTGTCACGACCTTTTTTTTTTTGAAAACCCGCTTTTTAAGTTTGGAAAAAACAACTTGACGATTGAAATTTTGAAAAATCGAGGTTTTTTATTTAATTTTATCTTGTAATTAATTAATTCTCCATTTTAATCAAAATCCCTTTTATTTGCTTAAAAATCATTTTGGAGTCGCCATCGGCCACTTTGGTAGGCCGGACACCATAAAAACGCACCAGAGATTCTTTTTTGAAAAGTTCGGGTTTGGGAGTCGGTTACCTGTAGGGAAGGGTTAGCACTCCTTCAAACGCCCGTTATTGGTACCTCATTAATTACACATGGCATTTTGGCATTTCAAACATTAATTTGGATTTAATTAATTCTTTTAACTGTAAAATGAATTTTATTCCGAATGGAGGTATCCTTTTGTAAGAAAATACATTTTGGTCGAATATAAGTATGAAATGTCCAGTTACATTATGACACTTCAATTTATACTCAAAATGTACCTCAACACAAAAGGTTTAATGCATGACCAATTATTGTCTTGTCACTTTTAAGTAAAACCTAATTAGGCTCCATCAATTTGTTTAATTAAGAATCTATGAATGTTATTAATTTTTGGGCATATACCAATCCAAAATAATATTGGACACTACCTTTAATGGATCCAAAAGTAATAGTAATCCTAATTAAGGTGATTCTAATTAGTTATCCTATTTTAATTTTGATTAAACTAATTATGTGTTATTTCCATTTTCTATGTTAAAATGAAACATTAAAACTTTCATCGGAATATTCATTGATTAACATCACTCTTTAATGTGATGCTAACCAATATTGAACATTCTAATATTGCTTCAAATATTCATTTATTTGCTACAATGGTCTTTCCTATTTAATTGTGTGATTAAGCAAACTATACTAAGGCTCTAATCTTATTTTAGGCATCTGATTTAAATCCTTAAACAATATACTACATGGTGTTTAAAACATGAAAACATACAATTTAATTTAAAAAATTAAATAAAACAATTAACACTAAAGCTGGGGTGAATTGAATTAATTTTAGAATTAAGGGATCAAGTTACAAAGAAAACGATGACCAATTTGTAAGGGAAAGGGAATTAGGGAGCCCAAACCTAAATTTTCTAAAAAAGGCCCATACCCATTAAACCAAAACCCAAAGACCTATTCAATTTTGGCCCAAACCCAGTCCATTTTGCTCGACCGGGTCACAAACCCATATCCACACTCGCACAAAAACACGCGGATCTTTATTGTGACCCGGCTCTCGAAACGACGACGTCCCCAACTCGGTATAAAAAGACCATTTCCGAGTTGGAACGGTCATTTGCACCTCTCTCTCTCTTCATTCTTCTCTCTCTCAATTCTCTGAGCTTAAACACCCAAATTCTGAAATCACCAACACATTCTCGATCAAAACTCCATTTTCCACCTCTGTTCTTCTTCAATTCATCCATTTCCCTTGGTTTGATCCTCACAAACCATAAATCCCCTCTCAAAACCTGTTTCCAAATATCAAACTCACGAAATTCCCTAGAACACTTCAAAACTTTTCCAAAAACCCAACTTTGATCTTTAGCCCCTATTCAAAACTCTACTGACATGTTTTTCAACCGTCGGGATGATACCGGTCACCGTTCGTCATCTTCGATCATCCCCTTCCCTCCTCCGATGACCGGAATCCTTTCGGTCATCTTCTCCGGCCTTTTGCACTTTTCGATCGACCTCCGACCAAACTCTGACCTTCTTCAACCTTCTTCTAATGACCGGAATTCCTCCGGTTATCTTCTCCAACCAGACTGAACTTTCTGGCTACCGTCTAAAACTTTCGGCCGCCGTCTCCGCCATTGTTGGAACCCTAAATCTACCCAAAACACTCGATTTTTTGTCCTAAACCTAGATCTAGCCCCTGTTTCATCAGAAACGTCCCCTTCTCCCTTTCCAAAACTACCTACCCAAAACCAGTAGCCTCACTGCTATGATTTTCAACTCCGACCGATGTCCTAACACTTAGATCTCGACTCCGACGGCACTCATAGCAACGACGACGGTGAGATAAGCTCCTTACTCCATCAGATCTTATTTATTTATTTATTTTTATTACTGTTCGAACATTAAATTGTTTCTAGGTTTGGATCTGGATTTGATTTCTATTTAGATATAGATTGTATATTATTGCTTGCGGATTTGGTTTTAGATCTAGGAAATCGAACTTAGAAAAGGATTTAGGCTCAGAGATCTAGGGTCTTTGATGATTTAGACATTGATTTTAGGGATTTATGACTCTGGTTACGTTTTTGATTAGGTTTACTAAGTAAATGAGGAGTTTAGAGGTGAAGGTTACCTCTGTTTGGTGATTTTGCAACTCTGGCGAGCTTTCGGCAATGGTTGGCGATCTGGTTCGTCTTCTCCGAGTGTTTCTCCAGCTTCTGGTAAGTCTCTCCGACTTTCTCTTTAATTAATGTTTCATTAATGATTGCATTAATGATTAACTTACGTTTTCTCTCTCTTGTAGGTAATTATAGTTGACCAGGTGATGACGTCAGCCTTCATCGTTGGCAGAGAGAGTTGTTCCCTAGCTGGGAATCAATCCGTGCGAATGGAAAACATGCCAATGGAAGCTCACCGCGTGGATTAGTTTAGGCGGGAAAAAGAAACACACCCGGGCTAATATGCTTTTTGTGTTTGTTTGGGCCGGTAATTAGCTGTTATTGGGTTGTAAACATCTGTAAAAGGATCTGATGTTTAATTTGGGCTTTTGCAACCGATTTGGGCCTTGTTTGTAAGAAGGAGAGCACTTTGTAATGGACATTGGATATTATAACATGTTTATTGGGCTGGTTTCATTATTTATTTAAATTTTATTTATTTATTATTTTTTATCTTATTTAATATGTATATATACCCAGACAAAATACGAGTTCTACAGGGTGGGTTAAGGTGTGAGAGGCAACGAAGCATTGTTGTTTTTAAGTGTATGGTGATGCTATGTTGTGACTTCTCTGTGCTGTAATGGTAAAGGGATAGTGGAAACAATTGTCTTGTATAGAGAAAAGGTGGTCATAGTTCTAGGTACCTTCTTGATATGTGTTTTTGTGTTTTAACGGTTCTGTAGGAGGAAAGGACATGGGCATGGTGCACTCTTTTTCCTACAACTAGGTTTAAGGAAATTTTTTAACGAGGGTCATGTTTATGCTTATGCCGTATTCGAACAGTTATGTCGTTACAATTGAATAAAATGCATTCTTCTTTTCAGGGAAAAAAACTCAAACCCAAACTTAACATCAATCCGAAATAACTTAAACTGAAATTATCCAAATTCATCCGACTTCTACTCTATCGGTAAATTTTTACCGACCAAAGTTGTTGATTTTTGCAGGTAATACCTCACTATTTAATCCAAAAGAAACCACAAGGATGTCCCCCTAAAAATTTTACTTGAATTATAAAGTTTGGTAGCAAGCGATCATAAATTGCTGCAATGGAGTATGGGCCTGTTGGGCTTCACATCTAACTGCAGCAGTCCCCAAATCCTAATTATTCCTTAAGGAACTCGATAATTATGTAGCTCTTAGTGGTAAGTACGTAACCCAGGCATCATGCCATGGTTTCGAAGCCTGCTAGCTAACAAGCAACGACACTGCTAAACATGGTCCAAGAAGGAGAAGAGAGTTGCACCCAACTATGCCCTATGGGTGTTTTCAGTAAAGCCATTATGGTTCTGGTGATTATGGATAGTGCTATGATACTTAGTTTTTATGTGTTGCTGATTTGCCGGCTGCTTATGGGGGTGTTGGCTTTACTAGCTGCGCTTTGCTTGTGTTACCGGTTCTTTTGCTACATTGGTTTGTCTTTGTCATATTACAATTTTTTTTCTTCATTTATGTTTAAAAAAGTTTTTTTAACGAGACACATGTCAGTATTGAACTTTGTTTGATCATCCCTTAAATTGAACTATTCTATTTTTTTAAAAAAAAAAAAACTATGGCCTATAGGTGTTTGGTGATTTTATCTTTTGAGTGTTAATAAATTAATTGACATTTTATCAAATTACTTGAGAGACATTTGGTCATTAAAGCCCTAATGACCTTAAACATCAACTTATAACTCTGCACAGATTTTACTTTAATTGAGCATGATATTACAAACAAATCATTTATACATATCTCAAGCATATTTCGATCACAACCATATCTAATTACCATTACCTAATCATGTATATTTAATCTATCATTCTCCGATCATTTATGCACCTATATAACCATAAGTCCTTAATAATATGTATGTATGTATGTCAGGGCAAAGAGCAGAAAAACATGAAGGACAACAATTTTTTTTTCTATATGTAAACTTTCTTTGTGTCTATGTATTAAACCTAAATATGAATAAAAAATAATTTTTAATGGATAAAAGACAATAATGTCTCTTGGTTTTGGCCAAAGCACACAAAAGCAGACAGCCAATTTTCCGCAATCTTTGCTTTGTTATATTACCCTATTAATAACATAATTAGTCTTTAATCATCCGTAATTTAGCAAGCCGTGGAAGAAAATGTATTTTGCAATTCAAAGCTCCAAAATGTTTTGTTCATGAAAACTTTTATAATGAGAAGTGTAAAAATGAAATTAGTTTTAATCTTTGGATTAAAATCAGTCTTTTTAAATCATAGATCTATACATGTCTTCGGGAAAAAAAAATAGATCTTTAGTCTAGAAAGGCTCAATTTTATTTAAGCGTTGTAATTATTGAAATGTTGATTTTAAAAGCGTTATAACTATAATTATTTTGGTGTTATAAATGTTGTCAACGTACTTGTCACCATTTTTTTTTACAAATAATAGTTGTTACTTTTTTTTTTGGTGAGAATCTTATTGAATAAAAAGCAAATAAAATAAAATAAAAAATATTTTTTAATTTTTTTTTGAAAATAAAACATTTTTTAAATTAGAAGAGACTAGTTAAATTAATCGGTCATTTTTTTAAATTCATTAAAGTGCACCAACTAGCCAATAAAATATAAAATATGATCATACAAGAATAGAGTTAATTTAATCAAACAAACTGAAAAGTGATAAATAAACACACATCATTATCATTAGTGAAGAATAAACACCAATAACTCATAAAAATACATATAACAATGATAACATGTTGATAAAATTGACTTTATCACAACTCAATCATAAACTATCTTTAATGATTGCAAGCATCTACCAATCTGTCAATACAAGAGAACCAATCACAGAGTTCAAACCAGAGATATATAAGCATGATAATCAATTAATCGCCACCCGGAGATGTCGTCAAATCTAACCAGGGGCGTATCTTTTAAGGGACTAGTGAGGGCCACGACCCTCCAAATTTTTGAAAAATTAGAATTTTACCCCTAAAATTTTTAAAAATTTTGATTTGACCTCCTCAAAATTTTTAAAAATTCATATTAAACTTCAAAATTTTGAAATTTTTAATTGAATTTCCCCTCTAATTTTTAATTTTTTTTAAATCTCTCAAATTTTTTAAAAATTTTAGTTAAACTTTAAATTTTTTTGAAAACTTTTGTTTAAACCTCTAAATCCTTTAAAAATTTATGTTGGCCCTTCAAACTTTTACTCTAAATTCCATCACTGAATTTAACCCTTAAAATGAGAGAGAAACATGATATAAGAGCAATGAGAGCAAAAAGAACATCCAGTAACGAAGATGAGAAGACTTATTGAACCAAATATGGGTGATAGTTGCTTAGTCAAAACCGACTATATCAATTTCTTAAACCATAAAAAAAAAATTAAAATCTCTAAGACACTTAAGCGGCTATTAATTACTAATGGCCCTGTTTGGTAAAAAGAGGTTTGGGCAAAAATTAGAAGTTTAAGGCATAATTAGAGGGTTGATTAGTCAAATATGCTAATATTGTTTGGTGAATAACAGATTAGGGTAAAACCGCTAATTTTAAAAAAGCTCGTAATAGGAGCTTTTTGAGACTCTTTTACAACCGCTAAGTTTGAAATTAGAGTTGTAAAGACTCTTTCACCCTTACCATTTACCAAAAATCTCAAAATAACCTAAGTATTTTTAAATACTTTCTCACTCTATTTATAAGCTAAAACCATTTTCTTTATTTTCTTTTTATTATCACATATTTATATGTGTATTTAAATTTATTAATTAATTAAATTATATTAAAATAATTATATAAATAATAAGTTAATATATAATTTATTCGAATATGTTTAGAAAAGTTATATTAAAAATAATTTTATAGATCTAATTAATATTAATTAGATACAAAATATTGATAACTAATAAACTATTCAAATAAGTATTAAATATAATAACGCCCTTATATGTCATTTTGCTTGTTTAAATAATCTAACGGCTATCAGCTATCAGTTAATTTTACCAAACACTTTTATACAATCAGCTAATACAATCTGCTAGTCAAATCAGCTAATAAAATCAGCTATCAACTATCAGCTAATATAATCCGCTATCCGCTAATTGTCAAACAGGGCTAATATCTTTTAGTAAATAAAACTATTTTAGATTATGAACCTGTTGGATGATATTATCAAATCATTAGCAAAAATTTCTAACCGGACCCATAGAAAATTCACCATACATTGCTTTTGCCTTTACCATATATATTATGATTAGAAATAATTCGAAAGGACTGATTAGATTATGTGATTTGAGAAGATGAATTGTTTTTGTCAATGTTTATACAAGTATATCATATGCAAATTATGTTGGTCTGTCCGTATAAAGCCGAGACATTAGCCTTTCAAATCAATAATTAATTAATGAGTAATTGAAGTTTGATTTGATTCCAAGGATTTTGTTAGCAAACACAATGGACCGATGATACCAGCTGGGTAGGGTGGAACCCATGCAACATGATAAATGCTCCATTCTCAGGCCTACATCAATCAACTTGGCACCGCAACGTAATAACTATATATGCTTCCAATAGAAATTCTTTGCCCGTTTTTTATGTCATAATATTAAAAGAATTTTAAATTTTAACCTCTAAATTAAATTTTAAATTTTAAACTCTAAATCATAATCCCTAATTAATACATCATACTTTTAATTATTTAACTTTAATATTAAATTCTAACCTCAAACTTTACATTTTAATTTTTTTAATAAGCATAAATAGGGGCGAAAAAATGGTTTGAAGATTTCTATTCGTATGTTTCTTAATTTCCATCCTCTTCTTATTATCCGAAGTGGGTACAGTTCCATTTCTTTAGCCTATTTTGTGTTTGAGATCCTAAATTTAGGTGTGAACATCAACATCAAGATTTGTATTTTCATTATCGTATCTTAATTTACGTTTTTGACTAGATACGTAATCTTGAATTATTAAACATAAGTATGGAGGGAAGAAATGTCTAATTTTTGTTTTAGTCTCTTCACTATGTTTAAATTCGATATTTAGTCCCTTTATTTTTTTGACTGCCCTCCCGGTTCTCCGGGACTTTGTCCTGATTAATTCGGACCGACCCACGTCGCATACACCTGACTGTGATGGGTAAGTCTCTCAACTGGGATTTTTTGTATACACAACTTCTTGAACTCGAGACCTGCTTAAGCGTATCAAACTACTTATCACTTGGACTTTTTAATTTTATAATGTTATTAGTATGTTCAAAATGCTAAACACTATAGAAAAAGTCATCAACAATAAATATCATAATTCATTTTAACTGAAATATTTAATGGTGTTATTAATTTAGACTCGCTGATAAGCTTATAAAAATTGTTCAAAAATAATAATTTTATAAAAGTAGAGGGATTCAACTATTATTAGACCAAGAGAGAAATGATTGATTTCGGTTTGTAAAGTTTATAGACGTTACTAGTTCATATCCTTTAGGGTAAATACGTAGTAAGCAATTTGGGCCTAATAATATTTCTAAACGTTGTTCCAGTTACAGAAAAGACAAAACAGGCTTCCAAGTGAACTTAAAGTGTAGGGTTGGAAGTAACATAGACAACAGTAATGTTTAGTGGGTAGAATCCTTATTTTCTTATTTAAGTTTAAAACAATAGATATGCATGAGAATTGAGAAATGTCATAAATTAATACAAAATTTGCCAAAAAGATCTAGAAATATGGCTAATAATTAAGTAAATAAATTAATGAAGTGACAACGATGATGAGTTTGGGGATTGCAATTTGCCAAAAAAGCATATTTAACAATAACGAAATGGACAATGATGCTGAGTTTAAATGTTCTAAATGATCCTAGTGGAGTGGTCCAATAGTAAAATATGATGTATTTTATTAAGGTGACCCAGGCTCAAGTATCATGTGTGCACGATGTGTATGTCTTATTAAATGTTTATAAAAATTAAACAGTTACATAAAATGTTCTGTGCATAGCAGCCAGCTTTGGGGGAAATAATTAAAAAATATTAGGACGCCACATGCAGGTGGCGTCTTCCACCTCCACTGTTCATCTTACCGTAGTTTCCAAAATAAAACTTAAAAACCCTTATTTCCCTAAATATAATTCCAAGGGACAATATTCCTTTAATTTTCCCTGCATATTTTAGTCGTTGATATTATTTTATTAAATTTATTCCATGAAATTAAATGATCATTTAGAGTTGACAAATAAAAATGTGAGTTTATATATATATTTTTGATAAGAAAGATATTGTTATCACGTGATTCATTAAAAAAAATTTAATCTTTATGGAAGAAAAAGAGTACACATGATAGTAACAATACATCATAAAATCACTAAATCAAGTATTCAAGGACAACATGTCCGCATGTAATAAATCAACGAGATAAGCCGTGGGAACATCATAAGAAATTAATTCAAGATTCTCAGTATTTGCCTGTTTCGCCAAAAGATCAACGACTTGATTACTACGCCAAGAAATAGAATGGAAAGAGACTCTCCAATCCCTTCGACACAACTCTTGGATACACCGCCTGATTCTAAGAACACGCCCTCTACGCTCATCGCATTCAATAGTCTTAATGGCCTCAACACTATCAGATTCAACTAAAATGCAACACAACCCCATCTCCCAAGCAAGAGAGAGCCCTGAATAAATACCCCACAACTCCGCCTCCAAGACTGAGAAACAACCAATGAACTTACTAAAGCCGCATAACCATGTCTCCAAGTGATTCCGAAGAACTCCCTCACATCGAGCCCTTCCATCAAGTCTCGAGCGCGAGCCGTCAGTATTAATTTTAGTCCACACCATCTCTGACGGCAACTAATGATCACACACAGATGGCTGCCCGACACTCTGCACTGGCCGGGAACGTTTCTCCACAAGCGCCACACTGGTTGTATGCACAAGCCACATACTTCGAGTCAGGATAGAGCCTCAGTCCTCAATCAAAGTACCAAAAACTATTGTATTCCGTTAACACCAAAGATTTCAAAGCACCGAGGTAAAAACTAAATCCTAATTTGCAACATCACGGCCAAAGGAGGAAGTTTCTAATAAGTTTTGCTCCATCCAATGATGAAAAGGTAAGTTGGAAAAAGCCGATAACCTCGTAGGTTTGACAATTAGTGCCCATGTCGTCTGAGTAACACCACAAAACCGACGAATATGATCTACATCCTCATCACGCGTACGACATACCAAACAACGAGTATCAGTCGTAAATTGACGTTGTGTGCATTCAACGTTTGTCATCAACTTATCACAACAAGCAAGCCAAAGAAAGATCTTAACTTTCTGCAACCCGCGAAACTTGTGAATCAGCGTCCAAACTCAACCTTGAGAGCCATGAAACGTACCAACTCTCAACTTATATGCTGACTTGATCGAAAACTGGTGATCTGCACACAAATCCCATCCAACAGTGCCTTTCGAAAAGCTGGGATCTGGCTGTTTTAAAGCTGCCAAACGCAGCAAAATGGACATAGGCAACAAATCTTGCACTTTCGACCAACGCCAATTGCCCAATGTATCGACCATTGTCGCTACAGGGAACCGAGGCAGCCTTGTTCGTTCCACAGTAGGCACATGCGCGGCTAACACTCCAACATCCGGTAACCAATTTTTGTGCCAAAAGTCGGTACTATGCTCATTCCTAATGTTCCACGATAAGTTACTACGCACATCCTGCTACACTAAAGCCAACGCCTTCTACAAACAAGACCCTGACGGAGACAAAAGAAAATCTGAATCATCAAAAGACCACTTATACTTGGATCGTAGAATTCGCACCCAAAGGGAATCTTTCTTCGCCGCCATAAAAAGGCCAACTTCATTAAGAACGGTTCATTCATTGTTTCAAGCTTTCGAAAGCCAAGACCATCGTATGTAACTGGTTTGCACACATCATCCCATTGGACAAGATGCACCCCGTCGCGTTCTATTGTAATTTTCCAAATAAATCGCCAAATTAGAGATTCAAACTTAGAATAATTTTTTTTGGAAACATAGTTGTCTGCATAGTGTAAATTGAGATATCCGAAAGCACTGCCTTAGCTAGAGTAATCCGGCCTGCCAAGGATAATGTTTTAGCCTTCCATCCACTGAGTCGTATTTTCACCAATTGTATCAAATAACCATAAGTAGCCGAGGTGACTCGTTTATGCAAAAGTGGAACATCTAGATATTTTCCAAGGTCATCAACTTCAACGAAACCAAAACCTCCACTAATCGCCTGCCTAGTATCCGATGGAACATTATTCGAATAAAAAATAGTAGTCTTAGCAATACTAACTTTTTGTCCAGAAGTCGCACCAAAATCTTGAAGAATTCGGGCAATCGGAGACATTTGTGGAACAAAAGCCTCGGCGAATAACAACAACGAAGAAAAGATGCGAGATAGCATGGCTATTCTTTGAAGTCCTGAACGATTTTCAACTACCACAAGCAGTCTCCTTTTGAATAGCCTAGGCCAAGCGTTCCATACAAAGTACGAATAGATACGGTGACAATGGATCACCCTGCCGGATACCCCTAGAAGGAATAAAAGCATCAGTCGACGATCCATTCCAAAGAATTTGGGTTGAAACAGTATAGACACAGTTCATAATAAGAGACCGTAGAGCAATCGGAATCCCAATATCAACAATAGTGTCGTCAATGAAGCTCCATTCTAGACGATCATAAGCCTTTTCCATGTCTACTTTAATGATCATCCACCCCTTCTTGTCTTTTTTCCGTCGCATGGAATGAATTATCTCCTGATTGAAAACAATGTTATCAATTATGGCCCTACCATGTACGAAACTAATTTGAAATTTTGAGACCCAATCCGAAAGGAACAACTTTAAGCGATTTACAATGATCATTGTGATCGCCTTATAAGCCACATTACAAAGCCCAATGGGACGGAACTGAGTTATGTATTCTAGGGTTTCAACTTTCAGGATGAGAACAAGCAACGTACGGTTCAATTCTAGGGGAATCACGCCTTCGAAAAAAAACTTTACGAATGAGCTCACAAGTATTAAAATCTATGTTTTTATTTTGGATTAAAAGTTAAACTATTATATTTTCTAATATAAATTTTTTTACTCGATCAAGTATCTATATCAAATCAGAGATGTCGCGGTTCCTAAGAAATAATAGTTAAGGGGATCAATTTCAAAAACCCCACGAAAGTGATAAAAAATGGTCCATCTTCTCTAGATAAGGATGTGGCAACCATATCATCCTTCTTAATAATGGACCAAGATTTTGTGTTAGATTTTATTCCTTTTACCTACCCCATTCTTTTCTTATTTTTCATGCAGGAGCTATATCATACCACATTCTAGACTTCAAAAATTTGAGTTTGGTTTTCTTTCGTCTTTCTTCGTAGACATGTTATGGACATGTCTAATAAGCAACAAATATCCACGTTATTGTCATAACAATGCACCATTTGGAAGCCGTATAATTTACACCGGTTGGTATAGTCCAATAAGACAGGATGGAGCTATGATCAAATATTGGGAAGATCAAAAATTTATTAAATTTTTAAATCTAAAATTTATGAGGGGACAAAGATATTATTTAATTAATATTTAAATTAAAAAGATTTAAAATATTATTATACCAAAAATTTTACAAAGGGCTAAGGCAGACATTAGGTCTCTTAATAACGTTCAAAATTTAAATTGTTATTATAATAGAACAAGCTAAGTTGAGAGTGTGGCCCTCGTAATAAACTTTTGAAATACTCAAATCCGAATATTGACAAATGAAAAAAAGATGGATGTCATTACATTGGCGCATATCATGCATGAATCGCAAGGTTAATTTACCAAAGAAACGATTAATACCCACCATAAATGAGTTTGGTATATAGAGAATGGCAAAATCATAGGATGTTAGCATCATCCTTCAACAGGGACGGACGTAAGATTTTATGGTAGGGGTGAATCTATAAAATTTTAAGGGGTGAGAATATACTTTCAATAGTAAATACATAAAAATTTTTAAAAAAATCTTAATCATATAAATTTTAAATTTTTAAGGGGGCGACTGACCCTCCAGCCCCCCTTGAGTCTATCACTATTCTTTAATATTGTCAATTTAATATTTATGTATATTCAATCAATTTATACATAATACAAAATTTTAAAAATACATATATACGCCTGAAGTAGATGTCTTTGATATATTAATGATAAACCTTCAAGTTGCTTGGCTGTATCTTTAGACATTTATGATTTGCAAGCTAGGCCTTCTGCTATATATATTAATTACTCATTTTCATGATTGTAATTAAATTATATATGCCAAAAATTAGGTACTCATATTTCATACCACGTAACAATCATGTGTCACACAGGATCTAGCTACTTGTTAAATCCGCAATGAATGCCCTTCCATATGGTGCATGAGTTATCCAAAGTCCAAACAAGACACTTCCCTATTTACACTTCTGGCTAATTTCTATAGTCATTATTTTTTATATCTTGATGTGATTATATTAGCAGTATCTATTCTTATTTTAACTTTTTAAAAACGTACACACATTACAGACTATACTGTTTTTTGGAGTTTAATCAAAATAGACCTGTGAAAGACGATATAAACTTCCATCCCCCTTGGACAAGCGCCATCTTCTCAACCCCTCTTTTTATGTTTTCCAAAATTCAGGAATTTGCTAAACCTAGCTCTTGTCACTTGCAAATTTTCCTGGCCTACAAAGAAAGCTTGATAGACATACGCATTCATTCACCTTTCTATTTTAGTGAAAGGAAGAAGTTAAGAGCAAAATGATTTTGTCAAATTTGAATGCATAAATATACAAGACATGAGCACATTTTCAACTGTATGTGTATCCTTCATCCTTATCACTTCCAACAGAAATTTCTACTGAACATATATTGTTATTACGGGTGGCTCGCTTTGTTTGGCTTATGTTACAACTTTGCCCTAAATAACACATGGTAATTATGACAGTTTATTAGGTTTGCGTCTGCTGTCCATTTCATGTCTTCCATAAGAAGTTGTGCAGGAGATTGAAGGCTTAATTTAACTGTAATTATTGACCGGGGATAACCTTTTTAAGACAAACAGACAAAAGCCATGTGGTTTCACATTATTGTATGTACTACATACAACTGTTGTATTATCAATATATATATATATATATATATACAACTGTTGAAGAAATTTCAAAACTGTAGTATTATTTGGATTAATAAGAAATTATACAAAATATCAGTCTGTTTTGGTCACCATCCTTCTTGGCAACCGTTTGCTCAAAACGAGAGTAACCTCCTTAAAATGGGAATAGGGAAGATAAATAGGTAATGGTCCATAAGTTATGAACATGTTCTCATCACTAGCTTTTGAAATCGTAGATATATAATGTGCGGTAATTATGAACCCCAATGAGTGGTCTCAATGAGAAAGAGGATAATGTTTATACTTGAAAACTCGAGTTTGAGCAGTTTTATCTGCAAGTTGTGTGTCCGTTTTCAAAGGGTTTAATGAAAGTATGAGCATATGCTATCTGTTTTCAGCTAGACTTGCACTATACTCTCTTGTCCCACCCACCCCACATGTACCATACACTAAATATTGTTTAATGTTTTCAACCAGCCTTGAGCCTAAAGAAGCATAGGCAGGATGATGGTCGTGGTAATGATAACGAAAACAATCGGATATTGAGCTGTAAATAGAAGAAAAAGCAAGATTTTCTGATCTCTTTTTCCTCATAATATTCCATGCACTTTGCTCTCCTTTTTCTAAAGGATATAAGTGTAGCATGTAAAAAAACATTATATATTATATGGTTGAAACTTGGGGCTAACCCTACCTCATAAACTGGAGAAAAAGGTGAAAGAATATTATGTAAGGAATAATTGGTGGCAAGTATCGAAAAAGAGAGGATGATTCTCTCATCAAATATTCATTTAACATACAAAAACAAAACAAAAGTTGATTTGTATGCGTCTTAGTTCCACTGCTTTGTCTGCAAAGTCACAGTTGTGTAGGTCCAATGTATTCATCGCCCATTGCATTGCACCTTAACACCCCCTCCGAAATGAGACGATATGTTTTTAAGTAAGGTCATATTGAAGTGTTAGCTGTGTTAGTTATTAAGCTGTTAGTAGGCTGTTAGGGTTGTTAACCTAATCTGGTGCAGCCAAGCTTTTAGTAAGCTTGATACAACCTCTTGTATACCTTGTATATAACAAGTAATTTTGTATACACGATGATATGAATATGGAAATCAGTTTCCTCTTTAACAAAATCTCTTTGTTTCTACAACATTCTAATATGGCATCATTCGCCGGAAAAGCTTGAACTTGTAACGAGTTCTTGTTTCTTTTTCTTTTTCCTTTCCTTTTTGATTCGTTTTTCGATTCTGGTGTTAATCTTCCGCTGCCTCTGGTTCTTGGTTGCTTCTTTGCCATGTTTACCAATAAAAAGATCAATGTCGTGCTCGATGAGATGAACTATCTCCTTTGGAAGCAGCAGGTTCTGTTAACGGTTCGCAACCATAAGCTTGAGAAGCTGCCCACTGGCAAGATGACCATCCCTTCCGAGACGGTTCGTGCAGCTGATGGTACGACTTCTCCGAACGAGGATTATGAGGATTATGTTGCGCAAGACAGTGCGTTAGCGTCGTGGTTGCTTTCTAAGGTTAGCTCTCATCTCCTTGCCCAGTTTGTTGGTGCTGAAATTGTTGCTGGTGTTTGGAACACGGTGCAAGAGTTCTTTTCAAATCGTTCTACCACTTCAGTGATGGGTCTTCATTATAAGCTCAGATCTTTCAAGAAAGGGGAGGAATCCATGCGTGTCTACCTTACACAGATTAAGGAGGTTTGTGATGCTTTAGTTTCTTGTAATAGTGCTATATCCGATGTCGAGCAAATTGCTAGCATTCTGAATGGATTACCTAAAGACTATCAACCCTTTGTTGTTGTGATTACTTCTAGTAAAGAGTTAGTTTCAGTGGATCGTGTGAGGTCCTTGTTAATTGATGCCGAGGCTCAAATTGTTGGTTTTAATGCGCAAATCAATGATGTATTGCCTTTTAGTGCCAATGTAGCTCAAGCCATAGGAGGAGGTTTCAATGCTTCTCGTGGTCAGGCAAGTTATCGTGGTCATACTCCACGAGGTGGATATGGCTATAGGGGACATCATGCTCAGCAACATGTGGCTGGTCGAATGAATGGTAGAGGTCGTGGTGGTCGTATCAAGATTCAGTGCCAAATTTGTGGAAAGATTGGACATTTAGCCAATCGATGTTGGTATAGATTCGATGAGGATTTTCAAATAGATGGTGATCAAGAAACTCCTGCTTCTGGTCATATGCAGCTGGGTACGTTTGATGAACAAGGTGTGAGTAGTGAAGATCAAGATTCCCCCCAGGTCAATGTTGCATCTGCCTCTCGTAATTCTTGGGTTGTTGACTCTGGTGCAACACATCATGTGACACCATATTCAGCAAATCTGTTGCGTTCATCCAACTATAATGGTCCAAGTAAGATAGTAGTGGGTAATGGTGTTAAATTAGACATTAAACATTTGGGACACTCTACCATTCTTTCTTCTTGTGCATCTCGCAAGTTGTTCTTGTCTAATCTCTTGCATGTACCTCATGTTACTAAAAATCTGCTCTCGGTGTCTAAGTTTGCTAGAGACAATGGCATGTTCTTTGAATTCCATGCGTCAAAGTGTTTGGTTCGTGATGAAATTTCGGGTGATGTGTTGCTTCAAGGTATCAAAAAATATGGATTGTATCAATTTGTTGCAGACTTGGTTCCTTCAACAGATGATGTTGCTTGCAATGTTGTTGGTGTTGAAGCTGGTTCCATGCATAGAGTTAGCAATAGTTATGAACTTTGGCATAGACGCCTTGGGCATCCTGCTCATGAGTGTCTCATTCAGATTTGTAATGAAACAAATGTAAAATTCTCTTACAGGTTCAATAAAACAGATTTGCCCACATGTGTTGCTTGTCGTATTGGAAAGAGTCACAAGCTTCCCTTTCCTTCTTCCACAACTGTGTATGATAAATCATTTCAATTAGTTTTCTCTGACCTTTGGGGACCAGCACATGTTTCCTCTAATGGCTTTAGGTATTATATTACCTCTGTAGACACTTATACACGACACATGTGGTTGTATATGCTCAAAGATAAGAGTCAAGCGTTACAAGCCTTTGTGTTGTTTCACAAGATGGTTCAAAATCAATTTGGTACTAACATAAAGGAATTTCAATCTGACTGGGGTGGTGGGTATCGTGCCTCGTTAAAATTGCTGGCAGCTGAGGGAATTAGACATCGTGTGTCTTGTCCGCACACATCGGAACAAAATGGAACTGTTGAACGAAAGCATAGACATGTTATTGAATTAGCCTTAGTTTTGTTAGCTCAGTCCTCTTTGCCACTTCAGTATTGGTCATTTGTTGTGTGCACAGTCGTGATCCTTATCAACAGGTTGCCAACACGTGTTCTGGAGAATATGTAACACCTGGGATTAGAGGTCGGGTGAAAATAATATTTTAATATTATTTGGGTTCAGGTTTATAATTAAAATGATCCCTTAAAATTTCGGGTTTCAAAATAAATATTTGAAATGGGACCAAATTGATTTAAATTGCAAGTTGAAGAGCTTTTTAAAGAACAAGGGGATAGCCATTCATTTATGGTCTTTTGGTAATTTACCCATCATCTAATTTAAATCCCCCTTTATACAAAATAAAACACCCTTTTTACTATTCATTCTCTTCTTCAAAGAGAAAGCAACGGGTTTGAAGAGCTCTTCCTCCTCTATCACTATTTCATCTCATTTCTCATCCGTTTCAACTCCATTTTGAAAGGTAACAACGTTTTTGACTTACCCTCAACTCCCTCTCTTTAAAAGTACCATTTATTTTCATTTTCATGGAAGTTTTGGAAAATAGAGTCTTGAAAGATTTTGATTAAAAATGGAAACTTTACGTTGTTAAGCTTAATGTTTTGATTTAATATGGTTAGTTATGATGTATAGAAGTTATATGGTACCACATATGTGAATTTTGAATGATTTTGAGTAATTTTCGGAATTGGGTAAACATGGGGTTTTTTGAGGGTTTTGGGTGAGTTTTTGGGGATGTTTTAGGTGGATTTTGATAGGCTTTTGATAGTAATATGGATAGGGGTTGAATTGGGATCATTTGTGGGTGCTATGGATGTTGGAAACATGGTTTTTAGACATGGTTTAGGGGCTGCCCGAGTTTGCTAAAAATGGGATTTGTTCATAGCTTGCAACATTGTAAATTGTATGTGAATTGTATTCCGGGTTGGTATTTTGATGTTGAGCTGATTTGGAATTGTTTGAAATGTGTTTGAGGTTGTTTAGAAGCGGGAATTTGTGTTGGAGAAGCTTCGGGAAGAAATTCGGGATTTGTGAGAGTGGTTGCTTGCTTGGCTTGCTTAAGGAAGTAAGGTGAGTGGTTAAAATGTTTTAAATGGCTTTGATCAATTGGTTCAAGCATATGAATGTGGAAATGTTTTCAAGAATCGTTTTGGTTCAAAGTTGGTTTTGAAAGAGTTTAGTTTGGCTTGAAAAGTCAATTTTAAATTCAAGAGTAAGTTGATGAGAATCGCCTCTTTAATTTCCCCTTTTTTCGTTTGTTTTCATTACTTGTGGTGATGGTTTGTTAAGCATGAAATTTAAATACTTTGAGTAGAAGCATGTTGCTTATTACTATATCGTTAATGATGTATGATGGTAATAATGGTGACGTTGTTATACCTTGTAAGATGTGTGTAAGTTGGTGCAGGTTGTGCACGAAAATGGTGAGTAAGACCATTTGTGATTGGTAAGATTGTAAGTAGTAAGTGATGCCTAATTGTGGATACTGTTACATCTTGTTTTGGTTGTGCATGATATAGTGAGTACATGTTGCATGATAGTGATTGTATATCGTGTTGCATGGTTGGTGTCGAACCTCACGTGATGGTTGTCTTTGCTCCGGTGATATATAGTCCCGCCGGTAGCGAGTGGTATAAGACTCCGGTGATGTGTAGTCCCGCCGGTAGTGACTAGTAAAAGAGTACTTTGATGTGTAGTCCCATTGGAAAACTACTAGTCGAGACGGTGATGTGTAGTCCCACCGTGTGTGTTATGGTTATGCTTGTGCATACCATGTGTGCTCATGTTGTATCTCACTATATCATTCCTTTTTATGGTTTTGCTTTAATTTAGGATCATGCCTTTATGCATACCACGAAGTGTAATGCCATGATAAATGTCTATATCGTTGACTTGTGGTTAAACTTGTTTGTGTTGGCCTTTACTTTTAAAGAAAGCTTTGAACCCTGCATTGTCGCTGTTATGTATTTCTTGAGCTCTGCTCACTAAGCTTTATGCTTACGCTCTCCTTTTTCCGACAATGCAGATATTTAGCTTGGAGTTAGCAAGGAGCATGAAAAGGGCATCCAAGCGTGTGGTAATTGCTCAAGTATGGTTTATTAAATAATGTAGTAGTTTAGCAATGAGAAATGCTACGTGTTTTAGGATGCTTGTATCTAGACTCTGTTGTGTTGGATTATGTTCTTAATGCCTTATGTTGATGGATTTGTAAACCATATTCATGTTGATGCCTAAGTGTTGGTTTGGGAGGCTTATAGCCATGTCTTTTGGATGCTTGTGTTGCTTTGGTATGGGATGTCATGCTTGGCTTGTAAAATCATGTTTAGATTGCCTTATATGAATGTTTTGTGTTTGGTTGCTAAGGCACGAATCTCATGTGTGCTTGTATGCTTTCTTTGCATGAACTATTTGATTTGCATGGCCCTTGTTAGATTCAATGCGTCGTATGCAAATTCTTGGTTGTAACCTTGATGTATGTATGTTGTATGAGCTTAGGGGAGTCCACACATGCATCTAGAGTCTTGATTGAGGTCACCAAGTTGAAATTCGTGGAATTGCAGTGCAGGGCGTATCAATACGCCTAGGGGCTGTATCGATACGACCTTGCCCAAATGCCACAGTTTTTGCCTGGCGTACCGATACCCTAAGGGTATCGATACCCTCCAAAGTTACTGGAATTTGGAGAAGTTGGAACGAGTAGTGCGTACCGATACTGGGTTCTCGAGTATCGGTACGGGTCTACTCCGTTGACCAAGAAGGTTTGACCGAGAAGGACGTATCGATACGCTCAAGGGTTGTATCGATACGGTCTTCCCGGAGTTGACTCTTTAGGTTGACCTGGTCAGGGCGTATCGATACCCCTAGTTAGGGTACCGATACGGTTTGCCCTATAAGCTTAAAAATGGACTAGTATGTATGGTCGGGGTTCGAATGTGATCTTTCTTTGGATGCTTTCCACTGTTGTGAATCATTTAGGACTTAATGTTCCTCTAGACAAAATTAAATTAAAAAGAAAAAAAATAGGGTTGCTAACCGTAGGGGAGCCTTAACGGGTTTCGCTTCGATTTTCCCCGTGTAGCCTACTCGGACCGGTCAGCCGTCCAGACCAGGACGAGGGGGTTACATTTAGTGGTATCAGAGCCTGAGGTTTCCGAGACCTCGGGTAGGTAAGTGAGGTAAGTTTGATGTGTTATGTCTCAGTGAATGTTTTGCCATGTATGCTTGATGTTTGCTTGTTAGTACGGTGTTTGAAAGCATGTGTAAGCTTGATGGGTGTGTTGAGGCGTAGTGTCGAGTTCCCATTGCAACTATTACTTATTTGAAAAGATTTTTGTAAAGGAATATACTTGAGCACCTTGGACCCTTGCTCTTGCTAACCCTGAATATTCTTGTTTGTGTGTTTTGTTTATTATTGTATTGTTGTCTTTGGTAAGTTTGAGGCCGAGGCGTGGGCCTAGAGCTGGTAATCGTGAATCTGAGGTTTTAGAGGATGTGAACGATGAGAGAGTTCGTCGCTTTAGTTCAGGGCAGTATGACCGTACCAGAGTTTGGAGTGCAGTTTGTTTGTTTAGGTCAACAGGCACATGAGTTGGTTTCCGTTGAGAGAGAACAATGTGACTGATCTTGACATGAGATGGTAAGAGAAGTGATGAACTAAGAGTTGGCTTCGGAATGATGTCGATGTTGTAGCAAGTAATTCCTCGATACAGTCATTGGGCTTGTTTTTCTGATTAATTCTGGATCTACGTGTCCGTGTATTTGGAGTGAGCATGTGAAGTTGTTGAATCTACCTTGTGAGGTACTAGAGGTAGGTGTTGGTGTTGCTAGCTCCTTCGGGGATACAGTCGTGGTCAGAAAGATGTACAAGGGGTGTCCGTTGATGGTTCAGTGGCACGTGTTTTCAGTTGATGTGATGGAATTACTTTTTACGGTTTTGATGTGAAACTATGCATGGATTAGCTTGTAGAACATAGAGTTAGGGTAGACTTTGAGACGATGAGAGTTTTCTTAAAGCTTACGGGTGACTATGAGATTGTAATGGTATGTGGGAATATGGATTTCGTATCGAATGTTGATCCAGCCTTAGAGGTCAAAGATTGATTGAGTTAGTTGACAGGCTTGCCTAGCAAATGTGATGGATTTGATTTTTGAATGAGGATTAGACCGCAGACTGTTAGAATATGTTGTATTTTCCTAAAATTGTTGGCAAGAATTACCCGGTTTGTCTCTTGATAGGGAAGTAGAGTTTGATTGTGAGACCGTCTCCGAGTTTGCTCGTGTTTTGGTTGCTCTGTACCTTATGATTCTCGACCGACTTGAGAGTGTTGAAGAATCAACTACGAGTTTGTTGGACCTTAGACTCATTAGGCCTAGTGCATCATCTTAGAGTATGACAGTGCAATTTGTGAAGAAGAGTGATGACAATACGAGGATGTGTTTAGATTTTAAGAAGTTGAAACAGTTGACAGTGAACAATTAGTGTCCTTTTTCCGGGCATCAGTGGTTTGTTGATCGGTTGAGGAGTGCTGCAGTCTTTTCGAGATTAATTTGAGAACCGATTACTAACAGTTGAAAGTGAGAGAGGTTGATGTACCGAAGACAGCTTTCTGGTCATATGTGATCACTTAGAGTTTTGGGTTATGTCGTTTGTTTGACTAGTGTGTTAACTACTTTTATAGAGATGTTGAGCAGAATGTTTTCCTAAGTCCTTGATCAGTTTGTGGTAGCTCTCTTAGATGATACGTGGGTATATTCACGTACCGAAGAAGACCATGACAAGCCTTGAAGTTAGGGTTGTATATCCTTTTAGAGAATCAGTTGTATGCCAAGTTGAGCAAGCGTGAACTCCAAGTTAATGAAGATGTTCTCCTAGGCTATGTAGATTAGCCGAGTGAATTAGGGTAAATCCTAAGTAGACAGAAGAAGATGTGAGTTGGAAGAAATAGAAGACTGTGACAGGTATCTATAGTTCCTAGGTCTAGCATTGTTACTATCAAATGTTCGTAAATGATCTTTTGAAGATAGCTGCTCCTTTGACAGATTGCTACAGAAGAGTGTTCAGTTTGTGTGGTTAGATGCGAGACAATGAGCCTTGAGAAACTGAAAGAAACTTTGAAGAGAGCTTCGACCTTGATCCAGCCAATGTCAGAGAAAGAATATGTCAACTACAGTGGTGTGTTACATGTAGGGTTAGGTTGTGTACTTATGCAATACAGAAGATTGTGGCTTAATCATCGAGATAGTTGAAAGACCGAGAGAAGAGTTATCCGACACTAGACTTAGAGTTAATTACAGTTGTAATTGCTTCGAAGATTTAGAGACAAAGTTGTATAGTAAAAATGCACAGTGTGTATACATATCATCAGAACTTGAAATATTAGACGGCTTAGGAAGGGTTGAAACTTGAGTAGCATAAAGTGTTAGAAATGCTTGAAGGCTGTAATATTAAGATTGAGTACCATCCAAAGATAGTCAACGTAGTAACCGATGTTCCGAGTTATATTTGTTGTTAGTTTGGCAGCCGAGTTACGAGCTATTCACTAGATTCAGTTTATCAATGATAGTGGTTCTGTGGTCGAGTTTCATGTTAAGACTACTCTAAGTTAGATACTTAAAGAGAAACAGTTGCAAGACAGGTTCTTGGCACCTCAAGTGCAAGGCATATCAGAAAGAAAACCTTCAGATTTCAATTTCAGAGATGACAGAGTTTTGCAGTTCAGAGATAGAATAGTTGTGCCGATTGACATAGTGCTTTGAGACGCATTGTTTTGGTCGAAGTACACGACAGTTCATTTGTATTGCATCAGAGTAGTATGAAGACATATTGTGGGTTGAAGATGAGTACTTCTGGATTGAGTTGATGGATAATGTGGTTCAGTATGAGAGTAGGTGTATAATTTGCCAGCGTGTCAAGACCGAGCTTCAGTTTTCTTCTAGTTTGTTACATCCGTGGGAGATCCGTATTGAAAGTGGGTAATAGATTCGAGAGGTCTTGTGTCTGATTCGCCTTCGATTTTCCTCAGTGAGAATTTAGTTGAGAAATCAATGTTAGTTGCACTGTATGTGGTCCTTTATACATGTTCACGTTACTTGTACCTTGTGTAAGATGGCGGAGTCGCGCCTTAGCAAGATTGTGAGTTGTACAGTGTCTTGAGATCGATAGTGGTCAGTAGAGATTCAAGATTTCAACTAAATTTTTGAAGACGTCTCCATAGTGTTTGGTTGTATGTTGAGGTCTGATGATCAGTCAGAGAAAGTTATGGGTTAGGTAATCAAACATGGTTGTATGAGATTGTGAATCGGGCTAGTCTTGTTGTTTATCTGTTGCGGTCACCACCAGAGTTAGAAAAAGATTTGTGATGTGTCTGTGTATCTATAATTCGGGAGTGTGAGTCAGACCTGTTCTGTGCTATGTTTGTAGAAGAGATTGAGTTGAGTTTAAAATGGTCATGCCTTGCAGGAACCGTTGAGATCTTAGCATCAGATAGCTAATGTTGTGTGGTGAGTCTACCGAGTTGGTGAGTACGTTGTGGTGAGAAAGAAAGTGTGGAGGAGCATGTTTCAGTGACTCTTCCTGTTCGATAAATTTCGGGGACGAAATTTCCTTAAGTAGGGGAGAGTTGTAACACATGGGTTTAGAGGTCAGGTGAAAATAATATTTTAATATTATTTGGGTTCAGGTTTATAATTAAAATGATCCCTTAAAATTTCGGGTTTCAAAATAAATATTTGAAATGAGACCAAATTGATTTAAATTGCAAGTTGAAGAGCTTTTTAAAGAACAAGGGGATAGCCATTCATTAATGGCCTTTTGGTAATTTACCCATCATCTAATTTAAATCCTCTTTATACAAAATAAAACACCCTTTTTACTATTCATTCTCTTCTTCAAAGAGAAAGCAACGGGTTTGAAGAGCTCTTCCTCCTCTATCACTATTTCATCTCATTTCTCATTCGTTTCAACTCCATTTTGAAAGGTAACAATGTTTTTGACTTACCCTCAACTCCCTCTCTTTAAAAGTACCATTTATTTTCATTTTCATGGAAGTTTTGGAAAATAGAGTCTTGAAAGATTTTGATTAAAAATGGAAACTTTACGTTGTTAAGCTTAATGTTTTGATTTAATATGGTTAGTTATGATGTATAGAAGTTATATGGTACCACATATGTGAATTTTGAATGATTTTGAGTAATTTTCGGAATTGGGTAAACATGGGGTTTTTTGAGGGTTTTGGGTGAGTTTTGGGGGATGTTTTAGGTGGATTTTGATAGGCTTTTGATAGTACTATGGATAGGGGTTGAATTGGGATCATTTGTGGGTGCTATGGATGTTGGAAACATGGTTTTTGGACATGGTTTAGGGGCTGCCCGAGTTTGCTAAAAATGGGATTTGTTCATAGCTTGCAACATTGTAAATTGTATGTGAATTGTATTCCGAGTTGGTATTTTGATGTTGGGCTGATTTGGAATTGTTTGAAATGTGTTTGAGGTTGTTTAGAAGCGGGAATTTGTGTTGGAGAAGCTTTGGGAAGAAATTCGGGATTTGTGAGAGTGGTTGCTTGCTTGGCTTGCTTAAGGAAGTAAGGTGAGTGGTTAAAATGTTTTAAATGGCTTTGATCAATTGGTTCAAGCATATGAATGTGGAAATGTTTTCAAGAATCGTTTTGGTTCAAAGTTGGTTTTGAAAGAGTTTAGTTGGGCTTGAAAAGTCAATTTTAAATTCAAGAGTAAGTTGATGAGAATCGCCTCTTTAATTTCCCCTTTTTTCGTTTGTTTTCATTACTTGTGGTGATGGTTTGTTAAGCATGAAATTTAAATACTTTGAGTAGAAGCATGTTGCTTATTACTATATCGTTAATGATGTATGATGGTAATAATGGTGACATTGTTATACCTTGTAAGATGTGTGTAAGTTGGTGCAGGTTGTGCACGAAAATGGTGAGTAAGACCATTTGTGATTGGTAAGATTGTAAGTAGTAAGTGGTGCCTAATTGTGGATACTGTTACATCTTGTTTTGGTTGTGCATGATATAGTGAGTACATGTTGCATGATAGTGATTGTATATCGTGTTGCATGGTTGGTGTCGAACCTCACGTGATGGTTGTCTTTGCTCCGGTGATATGTAGTCCCGCCGGTAGCGAGTGGTATAAGACTCCGGTGATGTGTAGTCCCGCCGGTAGTGACTAGTAAAAGAGTACTTTGATGTGTAGTCCCATTGGAAAACTACTAGTCGAGACGGTGATGTGTAGTCCCACCGTGTGTGTTATGGTTATGCTTGTGCATACCATGTGTGCTCATGTTGTATCTCACTATATCATTCCTTTTTATGGTTTTGCTTTAATTTAGGATCATACCTTTATGCATACCACGAAGTGTAATGCCATGATAAATGTCTATATCGTTGACTTGTGGTTAAACTTGTTTGTGTTGGCCTTTACTTTTAAAGAAAGTTTTGAACCCTGCATTGTCGTTGTTATGTTTTTCTTGAGCTCTGCTCACTAAGCTTTATGCTTACGCTCTCCTTTTTCCGACAATGCAGATATTTAGCTTGGAGTTAGCAAGGAGCATGAAAAGGGCGTCCAAGCGTGTGGTAATTGCTCAAGTATGGTTTATTAAATAATGTAGTAGTTTAGCAATGAGAAATGCTACGTGTTTTAGGATGCTTGTATCTAGACTCCGTTGTGTTGGATTATGTTGTTAATGCCTTATGTTGATGGATTTGTAAACCATGTTCATGTTGATGCCTAAGTGTTGGTTTGGGAGGCTTATAGCCATGTCTTTTGGATGCTTGTGTTGCTTTGGTATGGGATGTCATGCTTGGCTTGTAAAATCATGTTTAGATTGCCTTATATGAATGTTTTGTGTTTGGTTGCTAAGGCATGAATCTCATGTGTGCTTGTATGCTTTCTTTGCATGAACTATTTGATTTGCATGGCCCTTGTTAGATTCAATGCGTCGTATGCAAATTCTTGGTTGTAACCTTGATGTATGTATGTTGTATGAGCTTAGGGGAGTCCACACATGCATCTAGAGTCTTGATTGAGGTCACCAAGTTGAAATTCGTAGAATTGCAGTGCAGGGCGTATCGATACGCCTAGGGGCTGTATCGATACGGCCTTGCCCAAATGCCACAGTTTTTGCCTGGCGTACCGATACCCTAAGGGTATTGATACCCTCCAAAGTTACTGGAATTTGGAGAAGTTGGAACGAGTAGTGCGTACCGATACTGGGTTCCCGAGTATCGGTACGGGTCTACTCCGTTGACCAAGAAGGTTTGACCGAGAAGGACGTATCGATACGCTCAAGGGTTGTATCGATACGGTCTTCCCGGAGTTGACTCTTTGGGTTGACCTGGTCAGGGCGTATCGATACCCCTAGTTAGGGTACCGATACGGTTTGCCCTGTAAGCTTAAAAATGGACTAGTATGTATGGTCGGGGTTCGAATGTGATCTTTCTTTGGATGCTTTCCGCTGTTGTGAATCATTTAGGACTTAATGTTCCTCTAGACAAGATTAAATTAAAAAGAAAAAAAATAGGGTTGCTAACCGTAGGGGAGCCTTAACGGGTTTCGCTTCGATTTTCCCCGTGTAGCCTACTCGGACCGGTCAGCCGTCCAGACCGGGACGAGGGGGTTACAGAATAAATCTCCCTGTGAGTGTTTACATTTGAAGAAGCCTGATTACACTGAGCTAAAAGTGTTTGGTTGTCGTTGTTTTCCGCATTTGAGGATGTTTCAGCAGCATAAACTTGACTTTCGTTCGCAATAGTGCACGTTTCTGGGTTATAGTTGTCAACACAAGGGCTACTTGTGCTTAACATAGAATGGGAAAATATATGTTTCAAGGCATGTTGTTTTTTATGAGTGTTATTTTCCTGTTGCAGATAGGATTGGTGAAAAGCATATTCAAGTCCCAACATAGTTTCGATCTTGTGCCTTGCCTATTGTGACTCCTAGCAATCATATTAGTCAAGAAGTGGTTGATATGCATGGTAGCACTAATGACATGGTTGATCACACTCCGGTTACAATTCAAGGTGATCTTGAATCTGATTCTGCTTGTGCATCTCCATCACCAGCATGCTCTTCTCCGCTACCTGGGTTCAGTTCAGGTTCTGAGCCCTGTGCATCCAGTTCAGCACAAACACAGTCACCTTTGATTGAGCCGGCACATGAATCACAATCACCTTTGGTTGATCAAGCACAAGAAGAGGGAGTTCAGGTATGTGACTATGCAACTAATGACCTCAATGAGTCAAGCAATGATACAAGTTGTGGTGCTCCAGATGAAACTAATGTTGGATATCGTGTTCAATGTGAATCTAGTACTGTGCATCCTGGTACTGGTCACTCCATGGTAACCAGGAGCAAAAATGGGATATTTAAACCTAAAATGTATGTTGTCGATCGTGTAACTGATGATATTGAGCCTGTGAATATTCAAGAAGCTTTGCAGTCTCTTGAATAGAAGAAAGTTGTTCAAGCTAAGTTGGATGCCTTGAACAATAATCATACTTGGACTCTGGTCAAGCTACCTGAAGAACACTCCACAGTTGGATGTAAGTGGGTGTTTAGGCTGAAACGAAATCCTGATGGTACAATTGCCAAACATAAAGCAAGATTAGTCGCGAAAGGGTTCTCCCAAGTCCATGGTCAGGATTTCAGGGACACTTTCAGCCCTGTTGTCAAAATGACAACTTTGAATGTTGTTTTATCACTTGCTATAACAAACAATTGGGTTCTAAGGCAGGTTGATATTAACAACGCTTTTTTGAATGGTGATCTTGATGAGAATGTCTACATGGATCAACCATCGGGGTTTGAACATGATGCTCCAGATGGATCAAGGTTAGTTTGCAAACTACAACGTGCACTTCATGGCTTGAGACAATCACCTCGCAATTGGCACATGAAACTCAAGAATTTTCTTCTTGAAATTGGTTTTGTTGAATCAATGGTTGATGCCTCTTTGTTCATTTGCAAGCATGCAGCTGATTATACGTACATATTAGTGTACGTGGATGATATTATACTCGCTGGTCACTCAGAGAATGAGGTTGAAAAGGTGGTTCAGTTGTTACGTGACAGGTTTGCTCTTAAGAATCTAGGCCAACTGGGATTCTTTCTTGGTTTGGAAGTGATTCAGGGTGACAATTATCTTGTATTGAATCAACGCAAATATTTGCTTGACCTTCTTGTCAGGACACACATGGATAAAGCTAATGTTGTTCCAACGCCTATGGTGAGCAATGTTGTGCTGGACAAAGTCTCAGGGAGCCCTATTGCTGATGGAAAGGAATACAGAAGTATTGTTGGGGCCTTATTGTATGCTTGTCACACCAGGCCTAGCATAGCCTTTAGTGTTAACAAGCTGGCTCAGTTCATGCACGAGCCTAGAGAGCAACATTTGATAGCCGTTAAACGAGTGTTGAGGTATATCAATGGCACGTTAGACTATGGTCTAGTGTATAAAGTTTCTACTACGCATGTCTGCTCCATTGCTGCCTTTGCAGACGCTGACTGGGGAGCGAATGCTTGTGATCGAAGGTCAGTTTCAGGGTGTTGTGTATACCTTGGAGATAATCTGGTCTCGTGGAGCTCAAGGAAGCAGAAAACTGTGGCTCGTTCCACAACTGAGGCGGAGTACATGAGTATTGCTGATGTTACAACTTGAGTAGTTTGGATTAAAGCTTTGCTTGAAGAAATAGGATTCGCTAAGATCAAGGTTCCTAAAATCTGGAACGATAACACGAGTGCAATTGCTATAAGTGAGAATCTTGTGTATCACTCTCGTATAAAGCATGTGGATTTGAATATTCATTTTGTTCGTGAGAAAATAACAGCTGGTCAGATTCGAGTTGGATACATTCCAGCTACTTGTCAAGTTGCGGATGGTTTGACAAAGCCTTTAACTAGGACTTACTTTGGTGACTTTCGATCACGGCCGCGGTAGTTTCCAAAACTGATGTTGAGGCAATTCGTGAAGATGAATAGGCCAAAGGAAATACTGGTGTATGCCACTTGCTTGAAGTTGTTCTTACGAGCTTGAAGGAGTGGAGAGGATATTGAAGTGTTAGCTGTGTTAGTTATTAAGATGTTAGTAGGCTGTTAGGGTTGTTAACCTAATCTGGTGCAGCTTAGTTTTTAGTAAGCTTGATACAACCTCTTGTATACCTTGTATATAACAAGTAATCTTGTATACACGATGATATGAATATGAAAAACAGTTTCTTCTTTAACAAAATCTCTTTGTTTCTACAACATTCTAATAGGTCAAAGTTTAAATTCTGATGCTTTGAACAGAAAAAAACTAAGTTGGGAGGGTCGTCCCCACTAGACCTTAGCAAAACCTGATTCGGATTAAACAACCAATGAGTCGAATATAGATAGTTAAGAAAATAATTTTTGAGGTTTCAAAGACAATGGGAATTGGAGACATACAAAGATAACTAGCATTCGGTGTAATTTCCGTTTACTTTTCAGTGTCACATATGCGTATACTTATATATATATATATATATATATATATATATAGGGTTAGGATCAATTTACACTTTGTAAAACTCAATTACTTTTACACATTTTTTGAACCGTTGGATGATGGTAATTAATGGCTCGGATTATTTCCTTATCTTTTTTTCTCAAGTGATAATCTTCACATTTTTTACAGTTAATCTCATCCATCCATTTCACTCATTCAATGATCCTAGATTAGTGTAAAACTAAATGAGTTTTACACCATGTAACTTGATCTCATCCCATATATATATATATAAGGAAGATGGAATGAAAGGGTAGGCAAGGGGAGAGTGTAAACAAGAAAAAGAAACCGACAAGGAGCCAAAATTGCGGTATATAGGCCATAATGGAAATTGCCCTAATCCTTTGCCTTAATCATTATTGTTGGGTGAGACGTGTTTATTATGGCAAATGGTTGTTTAATTTTTCTTATCCGTTTATTTAAAAACAAGGGAATCGAGTTGTTTAATTTCATCAAATCGAAATTGGAATAATAAGAGAGAATCTCAAATCTAGCAACAAAGAAAAATCATTAAATAAAGAAATATTAAACGTGAAAAGATGGAGCCACCAAATAGATAGCTATGGATTATATATACTTGATAGATTCGATTTAATGAAATATTTTTTCTCGGTCTACATTATTATTACATTAGATTGGCAGGCTAATTATGTTCATGTTTTGAGGTTTTTTTAATATGTTGGTGTAATTATATGATAGTATCTGTTTAATTTTTTTAGTCCTTTAATAATGCACATACATCCAGGGACGGAGCCACAGCTCCAATGGGAGGGGCTGTGGCCCCCCGGGTAGGGGGAAATTTTTATTTTTACCCTTTGATTTTTTATATTTTTCCTGAAAAAATTGGGATAATTGTGAATTTGCCCCTCCACCTTTCAAAATTTATGTTTTGCCCCCCAACTTCAAATCCTAACTCCGTCCCTGCATACATCTTGCACACATAGTGCTCGAATCTAGGTCACCTAGATGAAACACATCATCTTTTACAATCGGAACTACTCAACGAATTCTTCTTTCTTTTATTCGAATGACCACCCACCAATGAAAAATGAAAATAGCAATATATAATGGAAATAAATAAAACATATAGATGCATTAATTGCACGTGTTGGCTGCTGGCTGCTAGCAGTTGCAGAACTAACAAAAATTACAGTTAACTGAATGGTGCAAGCCAGCAGCAAGAAGAATCCCCCTAAATACTCCTTTCCAGCTCACTGGTGGGCCATTCCGTGCACCAAACATTGCAGCAATTCCAAATGATTTTGGCTTACTTCAATTAGAGTACGTTGATTGAACAGTGTGTTGGCCAAGGCCAAGTTTGATTAAAAAATTATACATTTCAAATTTACTCATTAACTTTAAAATTAATTATATAATATGATGTGTGAACTTTGGTACGGTGTAATATATTCACATAGTTTTTTTTGTTGTCCTCTCGATTTCAGGATTTTGTCATGATTAATCTAAACTGACTCGCGTTGTACACTTAATTTCAGTAGGTGGTTCTTTAAGTGGAGATTTTATGCATACATAAGACCTCGAACTCGAGGCCTGGTTAAACGATACCAAGTTGTTTATCACTTGGACGGTTAGTATAAATTCACATAATTTTTTGTTTTATTTAATTGTATATATTAAAAATAAATGATTTTTTATGTTGAATAAACATTATTGATCGAGTATGCAAAATATAAATGTATAATGGTGTTGTATTGATAATTAGATCTATTCAAGACTACCTGTCCAAGCCTAAATTCCACCCAAAAATTGGGAGGGGTTTTTTTTAGCATAAAATTGGGAGGGTTTGAGCAGGAATATTAGGTACGAAAAATGAGCTTGGAAATAAAATTAGGACGGTTTAAATTGTGGACTCGGACTTAATATTATATTATTTTTTGAAGTCTAATATTATATTATTTTATATCCTATAAAATTATATTTATAATATATAAAATATTATAAATATACATTAAAAACATGTTGAGTTGTCCACATGTAAAATAGAAGAGTAAAAATAAATAAACTTAATGAAAAAAGAAATTAGTCATGTTTGGTAAAAAGTTTTTGAGCTAAAATTAGAGGTTTGAACTATTTTTAAAGGTTTGATCAATCAAATTCATTAATTTAGATATTATCAAATAGATGATTAATAACATATTGATGTGAAACTTCTTAATTTGAAACAACACATAAAAGGAGGTTTTTTGAGATAGAGATTTGAATAAAAATATTCTAAAGACTCTTCCTTGGCAATTACAAAAAAAAAACTCTAAATAACATAAATTTAAATAATTAATAAAATTAAAAATAATTTCATAAATAAAAATGTGATATATAAATTAATATATACATATAAATTTAATAAATAATAAAATTATATTCAAAATACAATTTCATAAATAAAAAATTAATACATACATATAAATTTAATCATTATTAGAGTTATATTAAAAAAGATAATTTAAAAAATAAAAAAAAAATTAATATATACATCTTCCATATATACTTAGTAATGATATTAAAAAAATTAATTTCCTTAATCTAATTAATATTAATAGATAAAAAATATTAATAACTAACGAATTATTCAAACAAGTATTAAATATAATCATGTCATTATATATCATTTTACTTGTTTAAATAATCAAACAACTATCAGTTAATTTTATCAAAAACTTTTATACAATTAGCTAATGCAATCCACTAGTCAAATCAGCTAATGATATAATCTATCAACTAATATACTTCGCTAACCGCTATCAGCTATCCGCTAATTGCCAAACAAAATCATTATATAAAAAATTAAATATTAAACTATAAATAAAATAAAAAATTGTTAAAATAAAATAATAACGTATATAATTATAAAAAAATTAAAATTCACAAACAATTTAAATATTTATTAGAAAAAGAAATTGAAATACCCATAAATATAAATATGAATTATTGGCACAACATTCTCAAACCACCAAGTATTCCTCCAGCAGTTTGTGCTTACAAAACTGACACATAAATAAATGGGTTAGTTGTGTTGTGTGCACATCTATGTAGAAAAATGATTAGCGTATAATTTATGTTCTTTGTTTGAAGAGGAGAGCCCTTATTCACACACATGAAACCAATAAAATCTAAGGCAAAAAACGGTCCAAAATCTTAGGCCAACCCTAATTTATTATGATCATAAACATGACAACAACAATGCTTGTAATAAGATGTCATTAATATTTATTGCAGCCTCAAATCTAGATTTAAACCAACGAGATCTGAAACAACATATTATATAATACATGAAAGCCAAAGAGAGTTTGGCCATGCCTAACCACTTTTTTATATATTATAGTTAGCTACTTACAAGTTGATGGTTTCTTATTTGTATCATTTTCCGGCTTGATTTTTTAATATATCAATAATGGAGAATAGAGACTAATCAAATATAATAAAAAGGCAATGGTGTCCATCTCAATTTGGATTAAGTAATTGACATATGATCATAATTTGGTTAACCAACTGTTTGGAGGTTTTGGACAATCTGATCCATGGACGGAGCTAGGATCAAACATTGGGAGAGACAAGATTCTATTAAGCCTTTAAATCTAGAAATTAGAAGGGGCAGAGGACCTATTTGATCAATATTTAAACTATAAAGGACTTAAAAACTATTATACTAAAAAAAATTGACAGAGGCCGTTGCCCCTCCCATCCCTTGAATGGTTCCGCCCCTAGTCAGATTTCGATCTAAATTTGAAATTAACTTCCAATTGAAATGAATTGAAAATCGTAAAACTCAAATTAATTGACCCAATATAGATTGACACGAACCTGGTTACAACGAGTATGAACATATTGTGACGTGTGATCCATGGTTAGGTCTAATCCCATTTTTGGGGTGACTTTTTATTGTTTGGTGAATGAACTTTGGCATGCATGTATATCTAATTTAAAATATTTGGAGCTTTGGAGCTTTAACCATTTCCATTCACTCGTATAAAATAAGAGACAATTGAATAATAGAAATGAAAATTTGGGAATTATTTAAGGTGATTTTGTTTGTAGATTTATTTAGTGCCCGTCCAGTACTGTTTCTTCGACGGGAGTTAAAAATTTAAAGCGCCAAATAGCAAAACAATGTTTAACATGTATGAAATGCGCGTTGGAAAAGCGTTTACCCTTATTTTCTCACATGATTTAGCGCCCCTAAAAAACCTAGCTTCTGAGTACTTGGGAGTTTGCCCTCATTGGGTGTTTAAAAATCTATGTTGAACGAAGCCTTAATTGATTTACTTGGATGGGTTAAATTTGTAGGGGTGATTTTGAACGAAGAGAGGATGGGGGAGCAACATCGAGATGCGTGGCATAGCTACAGTCTCCTCTTTTAAGGAAAACAAAATATGGAATTGAGACTGCTGCCCACTTGATAAAAAGGACTTGACAACAACCCTTTTTGTCCTCCACATTACATTTATAGAATCTTCTCTCATAAATGAATGAAAACCATGATCAAATCTTCATCAAAGATTTTGAATTTTTGAACCTTCATTTTACTTTTTATTCAAATTTCATCGTGATGTGAATAGGTGATTTGTATTCGAACACTAATACAAGTAGGTGTATGAGTTAAGTAAAAAAAAACAGTCATAGCTACTAATGCTAACAACTAAACTCATTATTTAATTAGTGAGTTGGTTTAAATTCAATTGATTTTGGGACTGTTTCTTTTAATAAAATCTGCATGACTCATCAAAAAAAAAATTAAAAATAATTTGATGTTCAAAACGTGTAATACGTTGAATGGCATGCAACTTGTTCACATGAAAATCTTTTTTGTTTGGGGTGTGTCGCTTGTGGCATGGAAAGCACAAAAAAGAATACAGTTAGGTTTGAGGCAAGGATGCGAGACATGGGTCATGCGGTGGACAAATGAGTCATGCTAGCTGCTTGCCTTGGTCTTCAGAACATGAACCACTGTAAAACATCAATTCATGTGAAGTGGGAAAAAAAAACAAGGATGGATCGAGATGGGTTGGAAGGGGAAGTCGCTCCCTAAAAATTTGAAATTCATATATGATTTAAAAGTTTTTTAAATAAAATATGTGTAATTTTTATTGAAAATCTATTTTTCGTCTACTCTAAAATTTTATAGGCTCGTCCCCTCTAACATAAGATTTTGCGTCTGTCCATGATAATAAACAAAATTTTCTTCTCATCATCCATGATAGTGTCATGGATTTTGGTTACGCCAAAGTGTGAAAACATATTAAAAAATTACAAATGCCGTAAGTTTGGGCATGGATTGGAAAATTCAAAAGTTCGTTTTGTTTCATTTGTAATTAAATCCAGTCTAATCTAATTGTATTAAAAAACCCACGCATTCAAACATGTTTAATAAATAAAAAAACTCAACTATTCAAACTCACTCAAAAAACAACTAAACTAAAAACCTTACCAAAATTTAAAATAATAATCTGACCTAATCCAAAACCAAAACTTTAAAATTTGTAAAGCAACCATTCCAATATGTAGAAATAAGTAGTTGATTTGACCTAACAACACGTCTGGGGAAGATTGGTTGAAATCCAAAACGTTGGACGTCCAATTGGCAATCTTAACGAATCATCCAAGAAAATAACCCTTCATTTCGACTTTCGAGTTCAACAGTTCACACTCATCACTAGAATATAAAAAACATGACAGCAATCAAAGTAAACACGTTCACGTCAACGACTTAATCGTATTTAGTCTGCTTTCAGGGACATCCTAATCCCCACATGTTTCCCCCATGCATAAGAAAAGAAACGCCCTAATCTCTTTTACTCCACCCCCCAGGCCCCATGGAACCAAAAAAAAGAGGGTAACTTTGGTCGTGGTTTTTAAGGCATACAAATTACAATCCCTTCTCTCTTCCAAATCTTTTGATCAACTAACCCCATATTCGCTGCTGCACCTGCACACATACAACAACGTAGATTGCATGGGAATTTGTGCGTATCAATCTTTGTTTTCCATATTTGTGATGAGCTTAATTAATTAAACACTTTTGAGGTTTAGATGAATGTTTTGGAGTTACAAGGATGTCTGCTTGTTTAAATCAAAGAATGGTCCATGCGAGTCAACTTCGGAATTAATTTTCCTCCAAAAGTACATTATTTATTAGTGGCCCGAATTAATTCCAATAATATGGATGTTAATGATTAATTGTGACCTCTCAAGAACGAAAAAAATCCATTTGGAAATCGGCAATTTCCCTACAACATTATTGGCGGGTTTGGATCTTTGTAATTGGTAGGGCATTTAGATTATGCCAGAATGAGTTTTCCAAAATCTTATTTGATGAAGAGTCGATGCAGGATAACTGAACTCATTAGTTATTTGTTTACAACATTTTAAATCTAAAATATTCTAAGTGAATTTGTTATCATTTACCGATTAAAATTTGAGTTAATTTAATCGAGTTTGGGTATAAAGATAAAGAGATGGGAGGTAAGTAGTAACTAGGGCGAGCTGGGCAGCAGCACCCACGTGAACCATCCGCAGCCTGGGACCCCACGTAATCCTCCGTATCCAATCTGGACCCCACATCCATTCCCTTCCTTTCCAAAAGGCCGTATGTAATGGAAGGGTGGTTTCAGCCCCTCTCTCTCTCTCTCTCTCTCTTTATATATATATATATATATATATATATATATATATATATATATATATATATATATCCCCACACGTGTCTCCCCATTCCTCGCACGTGAGAGGCCACGTGTCTGTCCAAATGGGCATAAGCTTCATAACCTCACGCCACCCTTTTGACCTATAAATTTCGAACCTGTATCTCATATCCTAGACACCAAAAAGAGCGACATCATCATCAACAGCAACAAAAGCTAAGCCTTTTTCTTTTTCTTTCTCCTTCAGCTTCTTCTTCAAATTCCTAGTTTCGGTCTATCTCACCACCCAACGTGAAAAAGAAAAAGTAGTAGGGGAATCTGTGCATGTTGTATTGATACTTGAAACTAAATCTTTAAAGTGTTATCCACAGCTTACGTTAACGCTGCCACCAAAGATTTTGTTCCTTTTCCCATTGCTTTCCTCCCATATTCCCTCCCTTTTTAATTACCACCTTTCTTTCTCCTCTCCACTTTCTCTATATATTCAAACCACCAAAAACCATTTCTTGGGCCGGAAAAAAAACAAGCATTGCTCTCTGCTATGGCAACTAAGCTTCTTCTAACCTTTGCTATCTGTAGATTGATTGTCACCGTCGGATTGACCCTCGAACCCACGGAGCTTCTCCACCTGGGTGTCGACGGCCAACTAAGCCTTCACCCCTCCGACGTTGAATCCGCTTCTCGTGACTTTGGGTTGCTGACCCGAGCCCAGCCACTGGCGGTCTTGCATCCATCTTCCGCTCTGGACGTGGCTCGGCTCGTCAAAGCAGCCTACGGGTCGGACCACGGGTTCACGGTGTCGGCTAGGGGACACGGGCATTCGATAAACGGGCAGGCTCAGACCCCAAACGGGGTTGTGGTTCAGATGAGTGGGAATGGGGTTGGTCCTCGGCCGAGGGTTTGGGCCGGAGACATGTACGTGGACGTGTGGGGTGGGGAGCTTTGGATAGATGTATTGAGGAGTACCTTGGCGTATGGATTGGCACCAAAATCATGGACCGATTACTTGTACCTTTCCGTTGGTGGGACTTTGTCAAATGCTGGAATTAGCGGCCAAGCTTTTAACCATGGTCCACAAATTAGCAATGTCCACGAGCTTGACGTTGTTACAGGTTCATTTCTTTTTTAACTCTGCATGCTCTCTTTGACCCTAAGTTTTTGTTAAAAAAATACTTCTACTTTATATGCAACCATTATGGTTTTTCTAGGTCAAAATATTACTATCTGTTAACGTATTCTTCAAAGTCTTTCTCGTGCGGGTTTTGTATTACTTGAGGACTTACAATTTGTGATTTGGTCATCAAATACTGTATTTGACCGGTATATATATTTGTGGTAAACAGGAAAAGGTGAGCTCATGACATGCTCCGAAGAACAAAACTCAGAGCTGTTTCATGCTGTTCTTGGCGGTTTAGGACAGTTTGGAATTATCACACGAGCTAGAATTTCTCTTGAGCCAGCTCCGCAAAGGGTATATTATATATGTCCCAGTCTAATTAAGTCTCTTTATATGAAGTTTCACCGGTTTAAAAATGGGGTTTTGGGTTAAACCTAAATGGGACACTAAACTTTTACAATTTCCTATTGGAGTACTATATGAGATGAGACAAAAGTAAAAGAAGGGAAAAAACAAACATGCTTTGTAGCTTTCCAAAAACATGGTAATGCAGCCAAAACAAAAAACTAGAACATGTTTCATAATTTTACTTGAATTATAATTGTAAATTTAACTTTGGTTTTTTAATGCCAACTGTAGGTGAGGTGGATAAGGGTACTGTACTCCAATTTTTCTGCATTTACAAGGGACCAAGAATATCTGATATCATTGAATGGCAGCCAAAAATTCGACTACGTTGAAGGGTTCGTCATTGTAGACGAAGGCCTCATCAACAATTGGAGGTCTTCGTTCTTTTCCCCTCGGAACCCTGTCAAAATCTCCTCCCTTGGATCCAACAATGGCGGCGTTTTGTATTGCTTGGAAGTCACCAGGAATTACCACGAATCCACTGCTGCTTCTGTTGATCAGGTATACACTAACACCACCTTTCGCCATAATTTTATTAATCAAGCCGGCTTCAAGAAAACTCCAATTTAATTTGATTTCAGACAAGAATGGTGACGAAGAAAGTGATACTCGATCTCAAAATTTATACAAGAGCACGTCACTTGTTAAAAGAAAATACACCATACTTACGTTGATGCAGTATTCTAATTGTATTTTTTATATTCTACTAATTTAGAAAGAACAAAATCATGGTCCACTCACCAAATTATTCTCTATTCCCGGAGTTGATTAAAAGAATTTATTAGAACCGAACTTATCATTTGGTTCAGTAGCATCTTTTTTTTATTTGTTTAAAAATGACAGCGATTTGATTTTAATTTAAAATTGCAGGAGGTAGAGGCTTTGTTGAAGAAACTAAATTTTATACCGACCTCAGTGTTTACAACCGATTTGCCCTATGTGGATTTCTTGGACCGGGTCCACAAGTCCGAGTTGAAGCTCCGGTCCAAGGGTTTGTGGGAGGTTCCCCACCCATGGCTAAACCTTTTTGTCCCCAAATCAAAGATTGATGATTTTAACAGAGGGGTGTTCAAGGGCATTTTGGGGAATAAAAAGACCAGTGGGCCTATTCTCATCTACCCAATGAACAAAAACAAGTGAGCTTCCCACAATCCATTTGCTGTCATTTTGCTTATGTCGTTTTTACACCCAAACACCATTGACATGCATGAAACATGCAAATATATTTAACATCTCATGGCCCCATCATCAAACATGTTGGTCTCACCCTTTAGTATTTCTAACATGATTTTTACATGCTCAACTTTTTTTATTAATACAAATTTAACTTTAATTAAATGATATGCATGTGGTGAATGATGGGTGTGTAAGAAAAAAAACCAATATAGATTATGTGATTTGTTTTTAATACAATAATGTGGAGTGGGAAGAGGAGGGTGGTGAAAAAAAGATACTTGTATCAGATAGTACCATGAGTAAATGGATGCATGGTGGTCCTGGCACAAGATGATGACACGTAGCGGTGCATAAGAGAGGAAAAACACGTGGGGGGCAACATGCAGATGCTCCCATCCCGAAGCCTAGAGATTGGCCAGCTAGGATTGATAAACACTTTTAGGTCTTTTGTTGACTAGTTTTTACAACCCAACAAGTCTACGGTACTGATGATCCAAGTGGGAAGATTCTGGGTGTCAGGAGATCTTCCCCTAAGGTCCCACTTTTGCATGTCTTGTTAACAAAATAGTTGCACAAACATAACCGGTAGTACAACCGAATCAATTGTAACTGAAAACACGACATATGGGTGCAAGATTTATGCTGCAATCGCGGCTGATACGTTGTCGTTATGCAGATGGGACGAAAAGAGCTCGGTGGTGACGCCGGATGAGCAAGTGTTTTACCTGGTGGCATTTCTAAGATCAGCCTTGGACAACGGTGAGGAGAGCCAGAGGTTGGAGTACCTGAGCGAGCAGAACCGTCAGATTCTGAGATTCTGTGATGATGATGGGATCAATGTGAAGCAGTATTTACCTCACTACACAACACAAGAGGAGTGGAGGGACCACTTTGGCAGCAAGTGGGATGGGTTCCATCAGATGAAAAAGAAGTTCGACCCGAGGCACATCTTGGCCTCGGGCCAACGGATTTTCAGACCCACTTTCCTTGCCCCTTCCGACAGGGCTTCATGGTGATCACCGCTCACATACAACAACAAACAGAGCTTAGAAAACAGACATTGCTTGACTTACTGACTTAGGAATACCCTACTTCTTCTTCATGTACACACAAGAAATCAAATATTAGTAAGGGATTTTTGTTTTAACAGATTTACGTTGTGGATCTTGTCGGCCTCAGCTGGTTTCCAGTTCCACCCAGCGGGGATTGAAGTAGATTTGTAAAAAGATGTGATATAGACTACAGAGAAGTAGATCTGCAAGAATCTTGGTTTTGGGTTATCCCATGTTTTCCTCTGAGTTGCAGGTTTCACTTTATTACAATGCCTTTGTCGCCTTCCCAAGGAAACTTGCTAACAAGACAAGATTGCCCATTGCTTTGCACCTTTCAATTACACATTCACATCTTTTAAATTAAATTGCATTTTGATAGATAAGGGTAAATAAAATTCCACTCGATTTTAAAAATATAATTTTTTTTTAAATTTGACTCGAGGTAGAAAGACTTGCGCCGAATCCTCCAACACAATATATGTATATTGTATATAAAAAAATATGAAAAATATATGTGTACATTATATATTGTCATAAAAAGTCGTTTACATTGAAACTAATTAATGTCATAATATTATAAATATTTTATAATAAAATTTGAATAAAAACTCAACCTAACTCGACTCAAATTTTATAAATTCAAATAAAATTTAAGTTATAAAATAAAATTCGTCAACTCAACTAATTTGAAAAATTTTAACTTGATCCGATCCATACTCACCCCTATGAGACTCACAATACTTTTAAGGGTAAAATGCACAAATCATCACTCAACAATCTTCTTTCTCCTATTTTAGTCACTCAACTTTTAATTTTTCTAATTTACTAACTAAATTTTATACATTCAACGTTTTTTGTCACTCACGAATATTTTATTATTATTTTCAATTTTTTTAATATTATTAAATATAAAAATAATTTAAAACAAATATTAAAATAATATTTTTTATTATTAAATTTTAAAAATATTTAAAATAACTGTCGTCGGTTGTCATCACCGGCGGCCACCGTCGACCACCACCGGCCTTCAAAACCGGTGGTCGTTTGACCCCAAATTACACCGGACAACTCGTTTTGACACGCTAAGTCCGAATCCAGTAATTGCTTCATCTGAAAATACTCTGAAAACTCGTAAATCTTGATATAAATGTTTCGGTCTCTTCACTTTCGATCTCCTTTTCGTGAATTTTGGAGCATTTTCTGAAAAAATGGAGGCAGGATTCAGACTCAGGGGAGTGGGGCGAACTCACCGGTGAAATATGGGACCGAACGACCACCATCTATAGCCGTCGACGGTGGCGGCGATGGTGGTCGCCGTATACTTTGACTTTTCTGAGTTTTTTTAATTTTAAATTATTTTTATATTAAATAATAATAAAAATTGTCATGTCATTCAAAAATAATAATAAAATATTTGTGAGTGACCAAAATGTTGAATGTATAAAGTTGAGTTAGTAAATTAGAAAAATTAAAAGTTGAGTGACCAAAATAGAAGAGAGAGATTGTTGGGTGATGACCTGTGCAATTTACCCAACTTTTAAAAACGTTCATATCATTAAAATTTTCAATCTACTTGTTTTAAGTTTTAACCATGTATCCAAATTGATGGCCTTTTCATCTTCTCAACTGTACGACGTGTTTTCACTTGTCATTTTCGTCCATTTTTACCTATGCATTTTTGATTAAATCATAAAGGGTAAAATATATGGTTAGATTTATCAAATATATATATATATATATATGGTTAGTCTCTCTATATATATTAACTCACAAAAAATAAAAAAAAATTACAAACAAGTCATCGAATATAATTTTCATTTTAATCACCAAATTTAGAGGGGGTTTTCATTTTAAATACTCATGATTAATTTTTGTTAGTGACATGTGTCATTATCTGATTTGTTAAAAAAATTTAATATAAGCCCTAACATTTAAGTCATGTCCGAAAAAAAGCTCTCAACTCGCTTAGACAATATAATGTTTTAGGTAAAATTGGTAAAAAAAGGGTTTTTAAGCTAGAGTACAAATTAATCATGCTAATTGTGTACAAAACATTAGATAAAGATAGAGAGTTTTCTAGTATGCGGCCGCCTAATATACGGCTAAGAAACGGCGTTACCGGAAACATTATAAGATATATAATGTATCTGGTAAAGCGCTACCGGATATGTCGATATGAAATGATGTATCCGGTAAAAAACATGAAAAAAATGAAAAAAAATGGTAACCGACAAATTTAAGTTATCGGTCAAACATAACAAAATCGGTAAAATGACCTATTTTGTTGATCCGAATATCAATATATTCGGTAGTGCCTAAATTGTTGATAAATTTGAGCTGATGGGCCCTTGGAAATTCCCACGATAACAAAATCGGTAAAATTACCTATTTTGTTATCCGAATATCAATATATTCGGTAGCGCCTAATTTGTTGTTAATTTCGAGCTGATGGGGCCTCGGAAATTCCCACGATAACAAAACCGGTAAAATTACCGATTTTGTTATCCGAATATCAATATATTCGGTAGCGCCTAATTTGTTGTTAATTTCGAGCTGATGGGGCCTTGGAAATTCACACGATAACAAAACCGGTAAAATTACCGATTTTGTTGATACTCATATCAACATATTCGGTAGCGCCTAAATTGTTATTATTTGATCGTTTACATTAATATTAAACATTTAAACAAACCGGTACTAGGGTAACGTAATAGGTAGCCAATAAGAATCGATACTTTAAACAATAATATCGATATTTTAATAAAAACGATGGATACTTAAATAAAACATATGGATACTTATATTAAATGTGTCGATACTTTTATTATAAGTATGAATACTTTCGTTAAAAAGAATGGGTACTTGCAGGAAAAGTATGGATACTTATATCAAATGTTTCGTTACTTTTATTAGAAGAATGGATACTTTCGAAAAGGTATGGATACTTCTATTAAATCGTTTATATCAATGATATTTATGAAAAAAAGAGTTCCCAATGAAAAGTTTAATTAATATAAGGATGAAGAAAAATGATCATAAAAAGAATGAAGTCCCATTGCTTCAATTACAAATTACTAAAGTAAATAAAAAAATGAAAGTAAAACAATGAGCCTCCTCCCTTCAAGCGTCCCCCCTTCAAGTCCCCCTGCCACCCATGGAACTTGTTCCAGCTCCAGCTTGTTGTCCAACCATCTGTGCATATGGTCGCATCTCAAACTTGACCCTTTGGTTGCCTAATGAACAATTTTTTTTTGCATAAGTATGAGCAGAAGTGTATCTTGTTATTAATAATAGAAGAAAATGATAGAGAAAACCTTAGAGATGGCGGTTGAAGATGTGTATGTCTTCTTTTTTAGCCATATAACCATATAGTTGGCGCTGGCTGGATGGACCACACATTAAGCCCTGACAACGTTGCCAAGCATCTCTATCGAAACATTGGGCAGCAAACTGGTTATGCAGACGCTGAGCATCTAGATAACCTCTTGCCGTGCTCTCAAAAATCAAAAGGCTCATCCCACGATGGCCTTCTGGACCGTATGAATGGCGAGCCTTGGCAACAGCACCATAGGAACTGAAAGAGTCGAGAAGCTCTTTGTTTCCCATACCAATCCACTGAAGCAGAAAATTAAAGAAATAAGAAGTTAAGTAAGTATTATAATATTAATGAAAACATAATTCAGAAGTTATATAACTACCTTCCCATCTCCATCTTTATGATGCCTTGTGTCCATTATCATCACCACGGGTGGCCAGAGTATTTGGTGATCAGCTTCCTGGTTGCTTGAAGGCAGGGGGAGACAATAGCAGCATCATCTCTCAAACCACTCCATTGGCCAATAGCTTGACCTTGAGGAGTAGCCGAAGAACCCCTTCTACGCAATTCCTCCTCCAACAGCTGACCAAGGAGGCGATGAATTTTCAGCTTTGGTCCTCCTTTGGTTTTTGCATGTGTGACTAGGGACTGAAGGCCACGAAACTTGTGAAAGGCACCAGGACCTCCATGGCATGCTGGACACAGCCATTGAGTAGAAAGGTCGTTAATAGAGTTCATTCGATCGAAGGACTGGAAGAACTTGTTGAACCATTTGCTGGTTTTCATTGACTCATGGCTTAGTTGTTCCTCATTATCAGAATCAGAATCAAGATAGAAATCATCATCGCTGTTTGATGATGTCTAGTAATCAATCTTCCTCTTTGCCAAAGGCTGAGGAATTTTACCCGAACTTCTGCTGGAACTCATTGTATAATAGAAGATGGTGAAAGAGAACTGATTATAGAAGTAAACGAAAGGGTTGAGTAGATTAATTTGAAGATGTTGTGAAGAGTAAATAGAAGAGTTGTTAATTTATAGGCAATTTCCGTTTGGGAGGGAAAGTGATAATGCATGAAACTGAAAAGGCAGATTCAGAGATTCGTTCGTTCTTCTCGTTTCCGGGGTTATAGAAATAAATTAGGAGAAGGTACATGAACAGAACGGTGCATGTGATACATTGAAAAGACACGAAACTGAAAAGGCAGAATCAGATTCGTTCGTCTCCTCGTTTCCGGGGTTATAGAAATAAATGAGGAGAACTACCCAATAAATGAAGGTCATGAACGGTGCATGTGATACAAGTGAAAAGAAACGAAACTGAAAGAGGAAGAATCAGATTCGTTCCGGGGTTAAGGGTTTCAGCTTTATACAAGATGAGCAGTAAACGGTGCATGTGATACAAGTGAAAAGACATAACACTGCAATGCAAAGTTGATGTAGTGAATAATGAAAACGGTAACAATAAACCGGATACATTGATGTAATGAATAATGAAAACAGTAAAATATTACCGGAAACATTAATGTTTTTGCAAATGTATCGATAAATACATTCACACGTGGGAAAATTTATCGATAATTTTGTTTCCAGTAAGCTATGGGAATCCTTTAGTTTTTGTTTATTATCGATATATTTTAAAAGTATCGAAATTTTCGAGCGAAATTCGTACCGGAAACATTGATTTTCTTTCAAAAGTATCGATAATTTTTTTCACAGAGACAGAAAGTTTCGATATTTTCGAGCAGATTTGCTAACGTATCATGGATTTTTACAGTAGGATCGAAACATTTTCAGAAAGGGGGAAAAATGTATCGAAACTTTAATTCCAGTAAGCAACGAGAATCATTTGTTTAAGAAAATATCGATATTTTTTTATCTTAACGAACATAAGGTATCGATATTTTCAAGCAGATTTGCTAACGTATCATGGATTTTTACAATAGGATCGAAACTATTTCAGAAAGGGGGAAAATGTATCGAAAATTTATTTCCAGTAAGCAATGAGAATCATTTGTTTAAGAAAATATCGATATTTTTTATCGTAACGAACATAAAGTATCGATATTTTCGAGCAGATTTGCTAACGTATCATGGATTTTTACAATAGGATCGAAACTATTTCAGAAAGGGGGAAAATGTATCGAAACTTTATTTCCAGTAAGCAATGAGAATCCTTTGTTTCAGAAAATATCGATATTTTTTATCGTAACGAATAGAAAGAATCGATATTTTCGAGCAGATTTGCTAACGTATCATGAAATTTTACAAAAGGATCGAAACTTTTTCAGAAAGGGGAAAATGTATCGAAACTTTATTTCCAGTAAGCTATAGTAATCCTTTTTTTCTGAAAGTACTGATATTTTTATAATATTGGGCAGAAAGTATCGATAATATACTACAATTTATTGCACAACTAACTTTGTAGGAAGGAAGAAATAAATGCTGTTACTACTTTCAACCACCATCAACCACCACCACCTACCGAATATAGTACCTGAAAATGAAAGCAACACACAATTCATGTCCATGCAAAGTTTGGACCACTTCAACTGATCGTGTTTACGAAAATGGAAGATATTACATCCAACGATGTTAATGGTAGCGGGAATTTGCAAGATGAAAAGTTGACCGTTGATGATTCGGAACGGTTGGTAGGTCATGTATTTTCTTCACGTGAGGAAGCTTGGAATTTTTACAAGGAATACGCAATGAAACATGGTTTTAGTGCACGTCGAGGAACAACACATCTGGATGGCGAAGGGAATGTGAAGACACAAGAATTTTGTTGTTCAAAAGAAGGGTTTCGGTCATCGAAAGTCGAAACTGTTAATCGTCAACGTGGTCATACGCCAGTCACACGAACAGGATGCAAGGCCAAAATCGTTGTCACATCAACAAAAACAAAAGATCAGTGGGTTGTAAGTAACTCTTTCGACGAACATAATCATGCCTTGTGCACACCTCTTATGACACCATTTATGCGTCAAATAGAGCTGTGAGTAAGGCTGATGTGGCTGAGGCAACAGCGTTGAAAGATGTTGGTGTTGGGACATCAAAGGTAATGAATTATTTCATGAATCATGCAGGGGGTTTTCATAATGTTGGATTTACTAGTAAAGACCTGTACAATGCACTTGATAGAGGAAAAGCAAAGGAGCTTGTCAATGGGGATGTGAATGCACTCATTGCTTACTTTGATTACAAGAAAGAAGATGATCCAGGGTTTTTTATGACATACTCCACAGATGAATCAGGGGCATTGCAGCATCTTATTTGGTCTGATTCAACATCGAGATCAGATTACACTTGCTTCAGTGATGTTATTGCGTTCGACACAACTTACAAAGGTAATTACTATGCACGACCAATTATGCCTATTGTCGGTGTCAATCATCACCATAGCACAATAGTATTTGCTACTGCGATCATAGCTGACGAAACGACTCAATCGTTCGAGTGGGTGCTGCAAACTTTTCTACAAGCCATGATGAATAAATCGCCTCTTTCAGTTGTGACAGATGGGGATAGGGCAATGCAGAGGGCTATCAAATGTGTTTTCCCTTATTCTAAGCACAGATTATGTTCGTGGCATCTATCTCGCAATGTACAAGCTAACATTGGTGACAACAAATTTAGCACAACATTTAATAGATGTATGAGTTCGTGGTGGACAAGAAGCGAATTTGAAGTGAATGGTCTGCAATGATTTCCGAATTCAATGTCGAAAAGCATCCATGGGTGATTGAGAAGGGAAATACTCGGAACTTATGGGCTCAAGCATATCAAACGGGTCATTTCTTTACGAATTTGCGATCCACACAAAGAAGCGAGTCCTTGAATGCTGCACTCGGACGTGCCCTGATAAAGAAGAAGACATATGTAGACGTTGTTCGTACAATTGAACAATCTATTGGTAAAATGCGTATCAACGAGTTGCAAGCAGATTTCTTAAGTTCGCAGACAACGCCCTTCCAGATCACTAAACTGACAGACCTAGAAAGCCATGCTGGTGAAATTTATACGCGAGCATCATTTGGTCTCTTCCAAGACGAACTGCAAGAGGAGACCTTGTACAGGATTGACGAACAAATTCAGTCCTTATCTGATGAATGTCAACATTTTGTTCTGTCAAAGTACAAGGAAAAGAACATGAGATTTGACGTATCTTTTGATGTTGTCTCGGAAAGCGTCACATGCTCGTGTATGAAATTTGAGACTGTAGGAATTCCATGTTGCCATCAACTGCATGTTCTGAAGCACTTGGATTACACATGTATTCCAAAGTCTTTGATTCTAAGTCGATGGACAAAGGATGAGAAGGCTGCTGCACCAAGTTTCCTTGACTTCAATGTAGCACCTGAAGTTATGCAAATGGCACGGTTCACTGCCCTACGTGCAACGTCAAGTCGTTTTTGCTACATTGTATCAAAGACAGATGCATCTTTCATAACCGCAAGAGATGAGATGAAAAGACTAACTGCCGAATTTGAACACTCGTTCGGTTTGAAAGATTCAAGTAAACGACGAAATGTTGATAATGGGGTTCGCGTTGGCGACCCTAAACGAAGACAAGGAAAGCGAAAAGTAGTCCAGAAGAAGATGGTCCAGAAGAAAAGTAGGCAATGCTCTTTCTGCAAGATTGAGGGACATAACAAAGTAATGTGTCCTAAATTAAAGCTGGGTCTGGATTCTTTTACACAACCTACCTCGTCTGACTTTTTTGATAACGATACGGAATGGTCCTACGGCCGCGTAGATGAGGATTATAATGTGAGTAATATCTATTCTACAATTATATCTTCAATTGTTTATGGTTAATTATAATATCAATCACTCCTTTATGTCTCAGGGCAACGAGGACATTTGGAATACAACAAGTACCGATCAACAGACATTGTGACTATATGGTATGTATCCGACATACAACAATATATAATTCAAGATTGTTATATATAGAAATGAAATAAAATTCAAATGTTAAAAGGGTTATTTTTAACAAATTTGCGAACAGTACTCTGCTCCTTCGCCAACTTTTCGAAATATTCTCGGATGCTTCCGCCCTTTTCTGTGGATATATAAAAATAAGCCAAATTAGCAGACTGTCAAACTGTTCAATATATTAATAAACCAATGGAATAAGTCACATATGTAACTGTCATACCTAACGCATTGTCGTTGCAAGATGAATGGTTATAGGGATGCGGACATATGTAGCTGTATTGCTATAAAGAAAACATAAATTAACAAAATAATAGCATATTACCCTAAAAATAAATTGCATGGAAAAAATATAACTCACTGGATTATATTTCATTTTCTCGGTAGAATCATCCACCAACAGTGTATTGTCTGGGTTAAATTGAGGAAACTCATTTCAAACGTCATTCAAATCTTTGCAGAAGGTGAATTCCTCTTCCTGTATGCACTTTGCTTGATCCTGTTTATAGTAAATTGTGAAACACCAATTTGTAAGAATCATAACAAATTCAATTACCAAACGTAAATAAGAAGCATCTTACCCAGATGAATATATATTGTTCATATTGTACAGGTAGTTTGTTAAGAGCAAGCTCAATGTTATGCCTGCAAACGTGAACAATTACCACGATAAACATCAAATTCGTTAAGAGCTCATCGTTAAATGTTAACAAATTTAATCATAACAGTGCGTACCTCAACTTCGATGACCATATTCCAACAACAAAGTTCTCTAAACAAAATTGCATAAATTCTTCTACACCTGGCCTCATTATAACATCTACAACATGAAAATAAATTCAACATAATTGTTTTCTTTATAGCTTAACACAGCCCTAAACAAATTTGAAGACATTTAATTACCTCTGGGAGTTTGTTTTGTATAATATGCAAGGACTCCGTTGACATACTCCCCCTAACTATAGGCATGGATGAAATTAGGAGTTTAATCATACAAACATGGCATTTCACAAGATCAAACATATTTAAGCACAAAAGAGGTCCTAAAAGGTCAAAATAGGCTAGCTAGACCTAACTCTCTCCTAAGGGACCAAAAACGCTCTTTGTCTAAGGGTTTTGTAAATATGTCCGCTAATTGATTCAAGGTGTCTACATACTCTATAACCATATCTTCCTTAAGGACATGATCTCTAATGAAATGATGCCTTATTTCTATATGTTTGGTTCTAGAGTGTTGGATGGGATTTTTTGTTAAACAAATAGCACTAGTGTTGTCACATTTTAGGGGTATAGTTTCAACTTTAATTCCATAATCTAAGAGTTGTTGCTTCATCCACAGGACTTGAGCACAACAACTCCCTAAGGATATGTACTCGGCTTCGGTGGTAGATAAGGCTACACTATTTTTTTTCTTAGAGAACCAAGATATGAGCATACTACCTAAGAATTGACAAGTTTCCGAAGTACTTTTCCTATCGATTTTACAACCCCCATAATCCGCATCTGAGTAAGCATGAAGGTTGAAGGTAGAGTCTCTAGGATACCAAAGACCTAAACAAGGAGTGTCTCTAAGATACCTAAAGATCCTTTTAACGGCTATAAGGTGTGACTCTCTAGGACTAGCTTGAAACCTAGCACACAAGCAAACACTAAACAAGATATCCGGTCTACTTGCGGTAAGGTAAAGCAATTATCCAATCATAGAACGATAAAGCTTAGAGTCAACACACTTACCTCCTTCATCTTTTTCAAGCTTTGTAGATGAGCTCATAGGAGTGGCTTGAGGCTTTGCATTCTCCAAGCCAAACTTCTTGAGCATATCCTTTATGTATTTTGCTTGGTTGATGAAGGTGTCATCCTTCTTTTGCTTGATTTAGAGTCCCAAAAAGAATGAGAGCTCCCCCATCATGCTCATCTCAAATTCACCTTGCATTAACTTAGCATAAAGTGCTTTGGTAAGTTTGAAAACATGATTTGGAAATTTTGAATCTTCAAAACCCGGTGGTTGTTCCACATACACTTCTTCATTTATAAAACCATTTAAAAATGCGCTTTTAACATCCATTTGAAAGAGCTTGAAATTATGATAACATGCATATGCAAGCAACATCCTAATGGCTTCCATTCTAGCTACGGGTGCATAGGTTTCATCAAAATCTATTCCCTCGTCTTGAGTGTAACCTTGTGCTACAAGTCTAGCTTTATTTCTCACAATGTTACCACTCTCATCTAGTTTGTTCCTAAAGACCCATTTAGTTCCTATTGTAGATTGATTACTAGGCCTATCAACTAATGTCCATACATTACTTCTCTCAAATTGATTTAACTCTTCTTGCATAGCCATAATCCAAAAGTCATCTTTCAATGCTTCTTTTATATTTTTAGGCTCTATGCATGAGATAAATACTACATGGTTCATTAATATAAGAGAAGAACGAGTGGTTACCCCCTTGGATGGATCACCCAAGATTTCACCATCTTTGACATAGTTCAACTCCCTTGGGTAGCTCACTTCCTTTTCCTCAATGGCCAAGTCCTTCAAGGCTTCAAGAGGTGGATCTTGTGAGTCCTCTTCCTTTGTTAGAATCTCATCCTCCTTTGAAGTTTGACCTCCATCAAAGGCATTTATGATCCCTACATCATCATCATCACAAGAATCCTTCCTAGGAAGGAGGTTATCATTGAATACAACATGAATGGATTCTTCTACTACTAAAGTTCTTTTGTTAAATACTCGATAGGCTTTAGAGGTTAAAGAGTAACCTATAAAAATGGCTTCATCACTTTTTGCATCAAATTTACCTAAGTTGTCTTTTCCATTATTTAAAACAAAACACTTGCACCCAAAAGGGTGGAAATAGCTAATGTTAGGCTTTTTAGATTTTAAAATCTCATAAGGTGTTTTCTTTAAAATTGGCCTAATCATTACTCGATTTACAATATAACAAGCGGTGTTTGTGGCTTCCGCCCAAAAATATTTAGGTAAATTGTTTTCACAAAGCATAGTTCTAGCCATTTCTTGTAAAGTTCTATTTTTCCTCTCAACTACCCCATTTTGTTGAGGAGTTCGAGGAGCCGAAAAATTATGGCTAATACCATTTTCATTTAAAAAATCTTCAAACCCTAAATTTTGAAACTCGGTTCCATGATCACTTCTAATATGTGAAATTCTAAGTTCAAGATCATTTTGGGTTAGTTTTGAAAATGTGATGAATTTTTTCCAAAGCCTCATCTTTAGTACTTAAAAAGAGAACCCAAGTAAATCTAGAAAAATCATCAACTGGCACAAAAGCATAAGACTTACCACCCAAGCTCATAGTCCTAATTGGCCCAAATAAATCCATGTGAATTAATTGTAAGCATCTACTAGTAGAAACATCATTAATGGATTTAAAGGAAGACCTATGTTGTTTACCCTTTGAGCATGCATCACAAATTTTATCATTTGAGAACTTTATTTTGGGTAAACCTCTAACTAGGTTTAGAGAGACTAGTTTTTCTAAAACACTTATGCTAGCATGTCCTAGCTTCCTATGCCACAACCATGCATCATTTTCATTTTGAGCAACTAAGCATGCATGAGATGTATGTATGTCATCTAAATGCACCATGTATATGTTTCCTATGCGATGACCTATGAGCATAATGTTATTAGATTTAATGTCTACAATTTTGCATCCATTTTTATCAAATAAAACATTAAATCCTTTATCACATAGTTGACTTATGCTCAATAAATTGTGTTTAAGACCATCGACATATAAGACATTTTCAATAAGAATGGTAGAGTGATTACCTATGGAGCCAATACCTTTAATGTGGCCTTTGGAGTTGTCACCAAATGTTACTACTCCTCCACTTTTTGGCTTTAGATCCATGAATCGACTCTTGTCTCCGGTCATGTGTCTTGAGCATCCACTATCAAGGTACCATGAGTTTTGACTTTGTGCCTTGGCCTTGTAGCAATGCTCCCCCTACAAACAAAGATATTAAACTTTGGTTTTTGGTACCCAAATCATTTTGGGTCCATGAGTGTTAGCTCCCAAAACCTTGGTTCCCTTAGGAATCCAAGATGACATAGCAATAAAATTATTAGATTTTACAAGTTCCTTAGGAACCCATACACTTCTAATTCTTTTAGTTCTACTATGTCTAGGGTAGCTACCTTGTTTGTAGTAGTTAGTCTTTTTCTTAGGTTGGTGTGTTCTAGAGGGTTCTCCTACTTCATGCTTGACACTACCAACATTTTTTAAAGACTTTTTGAGCTCATTTAGCTCACCCAACACCTTTTGGTGTTCACAATTACATTGAGATAAAAGATTATTAAGATCAACATTTTCATCTTGAAAAAATTTAAGTTCATCTTTTAATCCTAAGATCTTTTTCTCAAATTTAGAATTAGCTTGAGTAAGTGAGTCATTTTTCTCATTTAGTTCTAGAATAATCTTTTTATTCCTAATGACCGACTCTTTATACTTCTCAACTAATTCATCATATACCTCTTGTAACTCATCATATGCATCATTTAATTCTTCATATGAAAAATCTAAAGTAGATGAGTTAGAGGTTACCATGGAGGAATCTTCCTCAAGTGCCATGAGGCAAAGGTTAGCCACTTCTTGTTCGTCATCCTCCGATGACTCCTCATCACTCCAAGTAGCAAGCTTGGCTTTGAGCTTTTTCTTCTTCTCAAAGCCCTTCTTCTTGAGTTGAGGGCACTCCGAACGTATGTGACCGGGTTTATTGCACTCAAAGCAAATGATTGGATCCTTTCCATCTTCCTTGTTCTTGCTTTTGAAGTCCATCTTCCTTTGGATTTTTCTTCCCCGGTTGGACCTCATAAAACGTGAGAATCGTTTAGCTATCATAGCTAATTCTTCAAGTTCATCCTCATCACTAGATGAGCTCTCATCATGTTGTGAAGCTTTAGCCTTGAGAGCTATTCTCATCTTCTTCTTCTTCTCTACCTCAAGCTTCTCTACCCTTTTCTCTTCTTTCTTCTTCTCATCTTCCCTTCCTTGCTTCATGATCTCATGAGTAAGGAGAGAACCCACAAGCTCATCAAGCTTCAAAGTCTTCAAGTTCTTTGCTTCGATGATAGCGGTTCTCTTCCCATCCCAAGACTCGGGAAGTGAATAGAGTAGCTTCCGGACAAGCTTGTCTTCCAGTATGATCTCTCCAAATCCCTTTAGACCATTGACGATCGTGGAGAATCGATCGAACATCTTTGACACCGTCTCATCGGACTCCATCTTGAAATTTTCATAACTAAGATTGAGAATTCCAATCTTAGTTTCCTTGACATCATTGGTGCCTTCATAAGTGGTCTCAAGAGTGTCCCACACTTCCTTGGCACTTTCAATTGATGAGACTTTTGAGTATATGTCCAGACCGAAAGCACAAAATAGCATGTGGAGAGCTTTATCATTGACTTGAATCTTTTTCCTCTCATCTTCACTCATTTCGGCTTTCTTCTTCAACACCATCTTGCCTTCACCGTCTTGCTTCAATGGAATGTATGGCCCATCCTCAATGACATCCCACACAAGATAGTCATTTGACTTGATGAATAGACGCATTCTATTCTTCCAAAAAGAATAGTTATCACCGTTGAAGAAGGGAGGCTTTGTGGTCGATTGTGACTCGTACATGCCAGAACCGGAGGTAGAAGCCATCTCTTGATAATTTGATGATCACACTCTTCCAAGGATCTCCTCTTGTGGTTGTTAATCCTCAAAGAGTTAAGCTCTGATACCAATTGTTGAGTGGATCGCAGATCGAAATTGACCAAGAGGGGGGGTGAATTGGAAATTTAAAGGTTTGTGGTGGAAATTGGCAAATTAAAAATTGATGGACAAGAGATTTAGAGTGGTTCAAGTTCCAAATGAACTCTACATCCACTACCTTAGCTTCACTAAGGATTTGCAACAATTCCACTAAATCGTTCTTCCCCTTTTCTAGGACAAGGAGGCAACCCTTTACAATTTCGGTTGATTTTTCTACCCAAAAATCAACTCAACCCTCACACAAGAGAACAAAGAAATTTGTAGGCTAATAAGGTATCTCTCAATACAAATGATAGCCCCAATACAAGCACTCAACCCAATTTGACAAAGTATGAATGAAGATTACAAATTGGGATTTCTACACAAAGTGGGATTTTTGCACAATTGCTTGAATTTGATGTTTGGATGTTTGCTTTTGGATCAATAGTTGTTGCTGATGCTTTTGGATGTCTCTTTTATACCTTCTCATTGATTTCTAGCCGTTTGGGTGGTTGGGAACATAAATGGAGCCGTTGGAACCCTCTCTTGCCACCATAAATGCAGTCTGCACCAACCCGTTTCGGAACACGGGGTACCTGTTTCGAAACGGACTAAAATAGAAAGAGCCGTTGGGGTGCATTTAAGAGCCCGTTTCGAAACGCCTTAGGGCCGTTTCGGAACGATTTTGCCACTGTCAAGGGTCGTTTCGGAACGGTCTTATCCCGTTTCGAAACGCCTTAACTACTTTCAGAAAATCAGTTAAAAACTCATAACGGTCATATTTTCAAATTAAACCTAGCACCTGTTTCGAAACGATTTGGATCCGTTTCGAAACAGATTTGCTACTGTCAAGGGTCATTTCGGAACGGGCTTGATCCGTTTCGAAACACCCTTTTAATCTTTAAAAAACTCAGCAAATATTTGAACGTTGGTCCTTTTCAAATCAAATATGAAGAACAGTTTCTAAACGAGTGATACCGTTTCGAAACGAGTTAAAGTGTTTCGATACACGTTTCGGAACGATGGTCGACAGTGATGAAAACGTTTCGAAACGCCTGAGGGCCGTTTCGAAACAGGACTCTGAAAATCACTGTTTTTAGCTTGAAACACTTAGAAAAGAATATTTGAAAAGTATGTTTTTAACTTAGGCATAATCTTAAACTTATATAGGGATATTTTGAGGACTTAAAATTCGTTTTGACTTTTTCAATTTAGTCCTTAGGTTTTTAGTTATATCAAAATTAAAATATTTGTTTCACAAATGTATTAGAAAAGAAGCTTATAAGATTCGGCACATTTTGACCGTCCATTATCAACCCGGTCTGCATTTAAAAAAACAATTTCTATTAATTGACAAGCCATGAATAAATTTGACACGAAAATGTGTAAAAATGTAACTTACCACAAAAGCGGCTGATATATAGCAAATCTTCCGGTTCGCTGAACTATTCTTCATCGAGTCGTAACCTAACAACCAGCCTTTCAAATCAATAATCGGACTGTAAAGCCATTCTTCAGGTATTAACGAGCAAAGGTCGCCTACTGTGCCGTGTTCGACCCCGTAATCTAGGATAACATCTCTATACAAGCAATTTTCTCTATTAATTTTTCCCAAAATTATTTAAATATCACTCGCAAAGCAATATATATTACTTACGCATCTTCTAACAATCCACTATTCCATACATAATCACACATCGCAACCTCCATCGAATCAATTCCACTTGGTATTTTGACCTTTGCAGCCTACGATATATCAATAGATATTAGCCACAACACAATAATCAAAATGGATGTCATTTGTATTATTCATTTTACCTTTTTATTCTTCTTCTTCTTTGGTACAGGACACCCTGAATCAAGATCTACATTTATTGCATGATCCGGTGTCCTCATATCTTTATGGTGGACTTCTCTTATATTTTCCTCCCTCTTACTCAATTCTTCTAAATTTTCTTCATCATTTTTTCTAAGTTCATCATATTTTTCCTCAACATAACTCCTCTTTTTGTTTATTTCAGAACTTAAATTTATCCCCTCATCCATTTTTTTTCTACCATTCCAATTACCCCCTCAATTCCACCACTTCTTTCACAACATCATCAACCTTTTCCCCTACTTCCCCCTTTAAGCTCTCAATCGCCTGTTCGATTCTGGATTGTCTTTGCAAACAATCAGAAACGACTTTTTTAACCTCCGCCAACTCAACCATCAATATGTCATATTTACTTCCCCCTTCATTCTGTTTCACCTTATCTTCTACCTTCTCCTCTTCCTCCTCTTCCTCCTCCACAAATAAACTACATTATTAGAGCATCTTTCTTTTTTAAGTCCTTACTAATCTATAAATACTTAAATTACCCTTACTTTCTTTTTCGGTAATTCCAACTTTAACTTTGCCATAACTCGAGCAATTTTTTCCTTGCCCCATGTAGTGATGCGTGCCACTCCGGTTTTTTGAAATGTCGGCACACTTGAAGAATCTGACCAAAAATCAAACAATGCAACCTGCATTTATAATAAACTTTATCATTTTCTATAATAACTATTTACAAAGTTTTCTAAACCAACACCAAGATTCAACTCATTTACCTCTAAGACAGCTATGCATCCTTTGAGGTATGTGGGGTTTTTGGCCTTTTGAAAACTCTTGATTGCATCAATTAATTTGTCACTGACATATGACGCCCAATTTAATTCACCTTTCAACCCGGAGTCGCAAATCAACTTCATACTTTCCTTGCTCGGGGATGTATCACCCGTTGGAAAAAGGAATACTCCGACAATGTACAATAGTACCCGGGCCTTTAGATCATCCCCCTCATACTTGCCGCTTTTTATATCGTCCTCAAGTGTAGCAAATGACACCTTCGACGTTAGGTCATACTTCTTCACAAGTATTTTCCAATCCTCTCTCTTAATAACTTCATCCACACTCTGCCCTTTATTTTGTAGCCCCAATACGGCTTCAACAAATCGGACACTAAAATGAAATGAATATTTGCCGTATCGAACATCACACTTGTGCAAATCAAAATCTCCCATCAACAAGCGACACAATTCCCTCCGAATTGGTCGGTCCTTCATCCCAATAAGAGATCCAAACCCCATTTCTTCCAACACATTTGCTTTATCCTTCGCTTTCAACTCCTCTATTATGTGGTGCACTCTTTTTATGCTACACCTAGTCGACACTTCCTATGTAAATAATATACATATAATGTCAGAGTTTTTATATATCATTTATCAACATATTTACAAGTATAATGAATACCTTCTTCACAATTTTTCCTTCTGCTTTCTTCTTGGCCGAATATTTTTCTCTATCATTTGTAGACAACATGTTGAATGGTTGCTTCTCAGTTTCACTCATCGTGTTCCATTTATTCACCACAATGTCTTTCACCTGAAAATTATGCATAAACCATCAACAATCAAAATATTCAACCTACAATATATTCACTATAAATTCATTTTACATACCGAACCGATAGTGTAAGTACCACAATCCTTCATCCTCTGACATTCTTTCATACTGTCATGATAGGAAAGTTTAAATGTTCTTAAATACTTTCATCCAATTACAATTTACAGAACAATTATTTGACAATTGCTACTTACTAGAAGTACATATATCCACCCTTTGGTTGCTTTGGATTTTCCTCACTTTCGATACTCTCCGGCTCCCTTTCAACCATTTCAGTCTCATCTTCAACAACATCTTCATGATCCTTAGCACCCATCTCGCTTCAGTTCTCTGAAAAAAGTATCGATATTTAATTTCTACCGACATTATTAATTTCTACGGGTTCTACCGATAATTTCTACCGATATTTATTTCTTAAATATAATTACACAATTTCGACCTATAAATCGATCCGAATTCCGATTTTACTTCAACATCACTAAACCCAAAACATTATCCCCAACTACCCAATACTACATTACCAAAAAACTAGGGTTTCGACAACATACCTTTTACTTCAAAGTCCCCAAACCCAAAACCTTTCCTTTCGATTCTGATACAACACGACTCCAAAAACGCCTACCTTGTATTTCGCAACAACCAAACTCGGGTCGATTTCAAATACTCTTCTCTCTTAGGTTTTCTGTAAATGCAAGCAATACAAAGGCAGAGTAGATACTTTTAACCGGTTATATCATTATGATATATTTAATCGATACAATTCCCCAAGTTTCGACACTTTTTTGAATTGTGTCGATTCTTTCGACACCAAACAAGATATCCGATAAACATTTACCGGTTAGATTATATGAATTAATAATGTAACCGGTTATGTCTAATTTTACCGGTTAGATTATATGGATACTTTCGAAATTAACAACAAATTAGACGCTACCGAATATATTGATATTCAGATCAACAAAATAGGTAATTTTACCGGTTTTGTTATCGTGGGAATTTCCGAGGCCCCATCAGCTCGAAATTAACAACAAATTAGGCGCTACCGAATATATTGATATTCGGATCAACAAAATAGGTAATTTTACCGGTTTTGTTATCGTGGGAATTTCCGAGGCCCCATCAGCTCGACATTAACAACAAATTAGGCGCTACCGAATATATTGATATTTGGAACAACAAAATCGATAACTTTTACCGATTTTGTTATCTTTAACCGGTCATCTTTCTATCTGGTTACGCCGCATATTAGCCGCCTTACCGCAGAACTACCCGATAGATAGAGTTCACATACTTAAAACATTACTAAAACATGACATGAGAAAATGGTAAGTAAAAAAACAACTAAATAAAATGATTTTTTGAATAGCTAAAATATTCGATGTACTAAAATATGATTATTTTGTTTTATAAATTATGCTTCTAATTGAGTTTATGTTAATCAAGTGAATGTTAAGATTATTGTAATCAATATAAAAAAATAAGAACAATTCATCTATTTTTTAAAATCTACATAATAATTCGAAGTTTACACAATTTCAAAATCCCTTCATATTATTTGTGTGAAACAAGGGTTAATAAACTTTTACTAATCCTTAAAATTGTATAACAAGTAATTAAATTAATAAATTTAAAAAATAAAAGAGAAATAATAAATAATACACAATTCGAAAACATATATTTAAAAAAATAATATTTTATACACAATTAATATAATTATTTTAAACACTAGCTTAAATTTATTCTTGTTCCAATTTTATCTAAAACGTTATATTGTCAATCAATTAACAAATATAAGAATTAATAGTATTGATGTTAATAATCTCTAGAGCATGTGGTTAAAGTTCTCAGTTGACATCCTCGCCTTCTATAGGTTGTGAGTTCAAGACTCAATATGAGCAAAAATTCCTTTCTCCCTCATCTAAATTTGTTATAAAAAATAACTACAAATGATAAAAATAAAAATATAACCTAAGTTAAGTGACTAAAATAAAATCTAAATTTCTGTGAATATTTCCGGTGTTACGGATATCTGTCTTCTCTTGCAGCAAATTACACACCCCATGTTAATTAATTAGATTAAGATAATTCTGTATTAAAATTAATCAGATTTAAATTACTGAGTTTAATATAATTAAATAATGATGGTTCAAATTTGAGTTCTGACTAAGTTTAACTTTTCGAGTTTAGATCTAACTAAATGTTTAACTCAAATATAACAATTCACAAGACCTGACTTGAAAAGTAATGTTGATTCCTTTTCCTACCATAATTATGTAAAATAAAACGAAAAAAAAAGTAAAAACAGAAAATGCAATTTACTCTGCATTGCTTAATAAACTGAAAACCGAAAGAAAGAAAATATATTTTAAAAAGGATTAATATCTTATACACTAGCGGTGGAAACTGAAAGTTTCTACAAGCGCTTTAATTTTAGGGTATAGGGAATTAGTTTAGGTATAAGGTTTAAGGGTTTAGGTATAGGGGTTTAGAATTTAGGGGTAATTGTTTCAATTTAAGATTTAGAGTTATAATTTCGGGTTTAGTTTTTAGGATAATATGACAAGGATTTAAGTTTTAACTTATAAACCCTAAATTATAACCATAAACCTTAAATTGAAACAACTATCCCTAAATTCTAACCCTCTACACCTAAACCCCTAAGGCAAAATGACAAAAGATGCCCCCAACGTTTGCATGTTTTGTCATTTGGCCCCCTATTCTTTTTTTGGTCCAAATATGCCCCCAACGTTTACTTGTTTTGTCATTTAACTCCCTATTCTTTCTTTTGGTCCAAATATGCCCCCAACGTTTCATTTGTAGTCCAAATATGCCCCCAACGTTTCAATTTGGTCCAAATATGCCCCCGTTAGATGGAAACTGTCAGTCAACTGACGTTCAACAGCTGATGCTGACTGTACTTGCCACGTATTAAGATCTGCTGATGTCACGTCAAAATTTTTTTATAAGCCGTTGACCGTCAGTTGATTGACAGTTTACATCCAACAGGGGCATATTTGGACTATGAATGAAACGTTGGGGGCATATTTGGACCAAAAGAAAGAATGGGAGGCCAAATGACAAAACAAGCAAACGTTGGGGGTATATTTGGACCAGAAAAAAAATAGGGGGCCAAATGACAAAACATGCAAACGTTGGGGGCATCTTTTGTCATTTTGCCAACCCCTAAACCCTATACTAACTCCATATACCCTAAAACTAAGGCGCTTGTGGAAACTTTTGATTTCCACCGCTTGTGTATAAAATATTTATCAAAAAAGGATTAATATCCAAAAAAATGTTTAATATTGTAAACATGCACACTTGTTCTTTCCTCTTAATAGTATTTCAATTTGAAATGATTTGTTCATTTTGTATTAGAATAGAAAATGACTTTCTTTCTTGCCAAACACTCATTTTCTTGTTTGTTCTTTTATTTCAAAATTTTCAAACTTCCATTGAACCAAGCAACTAGAGAAAGTTTCAAAGTCGACATTATATAACACTAGCACAATAGGAAAATAAAAGATTAATAAAAAATACATCAATCTTTTTATAAATAAAATACTTTTTTTTAATTATCATCATAATATGAAAATCCAACACGATTTGGCAGATACCACAGGTGAAATAGTAATTAAGAGATGATGGATTCAGTGACTTAAACTTAGGCAACGTGCAAAAACCGATAGAGCTTCATCTATAATTACTGCTTTACCTTAAATATCATCATGCTCTCTAGCCATGTAATGTAAGCATGCCCCTCGACATCCAAATATGAGGGCGAAAAGGAAAATAACCTAGCACTGAACCTGGATTATCCCTGTTAAAACAAGAAGTTAAATCGAATAGGTCAAAAGGGGTGAGTTTTGTTGTTGGCTCTCGAACTTCCAAGCTATCGGAATCTTCTTATTCAATCTTACCAGAATGCTTGACATTAATTTCAGTCCTCCGCTTTGTGTTTCTTAGCAAATTTTCTCAAGGCAAGTGAATATATCATTTTCTTTTTCATTGATGTTCCTTCAGCCACCAATTTGACTGCCTGCAACGTACATCATATTTAGTTATTTTATCATATAAAAAACGAGGGGAAGATTCTTCAAAAGATTAACTTCTTCCGAATTTCATGATTTCTAAATGGAATATACTTCATAAAGACAGTCACACATAAAGCCTTTGCAAGGTATAAATTTGATAAAATGTGAAGACAGTGAAACAAATCATACCGAAGATAGACTATGGCCGCTGGAGATCAATTCTCTCAGGTCATTTTCTAACTGACTCTCTGATGGAGTTTCCACACTGCAATTTGAATTTCCCTCAATCAAGAGGGTAATTTCTCCCTTTGGTTGGTGAGTTAAGAAGGCTTCCTTTGCTTTCCCCAAAGTCCCCCGCCAGAACTGACAGAATTAATCATCTTCGTCATTGAATATGAACTGGTAAATAGATTTAGCACTACTAAAACCTATCACATAAGCACTTTATTATTTTTCCTTATAATAAGATCTCCAAATCTAAAACAAGAAAACAAGTTATGCTTCAACTCGTTATGGGGGTGAGAATAGTTGCATCTCGTTTCTACCTCAAAGTTTTACAGACTACAAACTGTGAAGTACATTCATATATATTTATTTTCCTCCAGCTTTCCAAGCAAGCAAATTGTAGATGCATCAGTCAATTTACTGCAAGTCACAACATTTCCAACAAAATCATATCATAGAAAACCTTGAAGAGAATGGGAAGAACATTAAAAGAAAACCTCAATTCTCAAAAACAACATTTCTCCATTAGAAAACATAATACTCAAAGGTCAAACATCAGAAACTATTTCAATAGTACAAAATCCGTAAAACATAAGGCCAAATGACATAAGGTCCAAATAAAATGGCGTTAAAGCCTCATAAGTTTATGCTGTATTCCTAAAATTTTTGCCTAAAGCAGGCCTGCTGACATTTAGGCATTGGCCTCTTCTACTGGGTGTTTATCAGAAACCTGAAAATAAAATAAAATCTACCTAACACTCGATAAAGTAGCATACAAAAACATAGTGAGAAAATAAATACAGACCTACCTCTTCGTGCATTTTTGTTAGTTCCCGAGCTATGACACATTGTCTGCAATGAGATCAAGTCAACTGTCATGATAAGGCCTAAGAGTCATCAGCCATTTCCAGTTACGACTTACTTTAAATATGCCAATAGATACAACTAAGGTTTCAAAGAAGTATCAAAAGGCAGATAAGTAACTGAAGCAAGGGGAAAGTACATAATGTTAAATCAAGCAAGCAGTGGCTCTGCAGTTAAAAAAGACGACGAACGAAATTTCTTCACCCCTCTAATTTGATTGCCTGGAAAACTACTGATACAGTTTCTGTTAATGATATCATCTGACAATAGAGATTTTAGCTAGTAATCTGATAATCTGTTACCACAAAATTAGAGCAAGTTAACTAACAAGCTTTACATAATTGGAGCCCCTATGTGTTCTTTTCCCTCTGCAGTCTTCCTATATGTTTTTTAGGAATACAGATAAATAGATGCATATACATCCAAAAATGAAGATCCACCAAAAAGAGAGGATACTGCTAGCTCAAGCGAATTTCTCCTCATGACAAAACACGTTCCATATTTTCATATCGAATCCCTTCACCAAGAATGACTTGCTCTTTCAACCCTTTCCTCTGACTCTCACCATCTACTAGTAAACTGATCATAGTTCATGGAAGAAAGGCAGATGCATGTTTTACCTTGAATCGCCAAAAATCAGGGAACTTTCTTCAAGAAACTGGCTAAGTTTGTGAGGAGGAACATAAAATATCTGTGTTGGTGTTTCACTTGCAGAAGTCATCAGCCTCTCCTTCCGTGAACCGGCATGTTTCGGAAGAAAACCAACTGCAGCATTATATGTCATAGAGTCTTTAACTTCTCAATAATGCAGAGAAGCACGTTCAATCACAATATTTTACAAAGGAATTACCAAATGTAAATTCGTCAGTGGACAATCCTGAGGCAGAAAGAGCAGTTAAGAAGGCAGACGGTCCAGGAATTGGAATCACAGGAATGTTCTCATCCGCACATAGCTTTGCCTAAACCGAAATTCCAAACATCAGTCGCTACATTCTTCATCAAAGACCAAACAATCTATAGAATTCAGCCAATACTAAAGGGGTACAAATACTAACCAGTTCTGTACCAGGATCACTAATGCCAGGCATTCCAGCATCACTAATCAAGGCTACGATCTCCCCTTCCTTTAACCTCTTTAAAACCGTGTGTTCTCTTTGAGATTCGTTAAATTTGTGATAACTTAGCTGAAATTCTAAAACCCACACAATCAAAATTATTGAAAGACATGAAAGTTATCCAACTGATCAAGTTAAAAATGGCTCAATCTCACTTACAAGAGGAGTTTTAATGCTGTAATAGTGAAGTAACTTCCCTGAATGACGTGTGTCCTCCGAGAGTATGACATCAGCTGATTTCAAGACCCGTAGAGCTCTACATTGAAGAAATCACTAATAATGTGATATATATATAAAGGCCAACATAATGTCGTAGATCCTATATTCAAACGAATTTGAAATTTAGTCATGCACTTTAAAACTTTAAAAATTAAAATTTTAATTTACTTTCATTCAGAATTCTATTCTAATTAATATTTTTCGTCAGAATGTAACATCAATATACACATACAACAAATTGTTAGGAACATAATGAGCAAACATAATAATAATAAATTGACAAAAATAAATAAAAATATCAACATTGAACTACAATTTTTAAATTAAAGAGGTAAGATAACTTAAATTTTAAGTTTTTATGTACACGAATACATATGAAATCTCTAGTTTTGCCAGTAGGACTGGTTGCATAATTCGAACAAAAATAAAATATAAATGAACAAAAGAAAGAGAAATGAAAAACCGTAATGTGATATCTTCAAGGTTCCCGATAGGTGTTCCGACGAGATAGAGTCCAGGTTTGAGAGGTCCCTATAAGTAACCAAAACTTAATTAAAAAATTATCCGAATAAAGTTCAAAAGAAATAGAAAAGGGGGGAAAGGAGTAGAGGTTTACACGTTTTGAGGATTGATCAGTGATTAAGTCGGTGAATTCAGATGAAATTTCTGAGGTCGAGCAAAAGGAAAGGAGGCTAAGTTTAGGGTAAAAGGAGATAGAATTGAAGGATTGGAGGCGGCTCTGAGAGAAGAAGTAAGGAGAAGTGTAACGCCGGGATAGGGCGGTAACAGCGGCGGAAACGGCGGTTGGAGGCAGTCGTCGGAGCAGCATTATCGAATAATAAGATTTTGAGTAGAGAGTAAGGATTATCCCTCCGCGAATTTTGAGTTAAACGAACGATATGATACAAATAGTATTCGACGGGCCATTTGAAAAAACGGCCTTACCATACCATAATCCAAATTCCAAACCAGCCCAATTGTACTTCTTTACTTTCCCACCAATCTGCCCCCTATAAAAAACAATTTGGGAATTGGGATAATAATATATATATATTTTTTACTTTGCATAATCTATTTATTCTAATATTATTAGGATTTATATCCAATACATTAGCGGTAGAAATTTTTAGTTTCCACAAGCGCCGTAATTTTAGAGCTTAAGGTCTTAGTTTGGGGTGTAGGGTATAGGGGTTTAGGTGCAGGGGTTTGGTTTTTAAGGACAATGGTTATAATTTAAGGGTTAAGGTTAGAATTTAGGGTTTAGAGGTTAGGGTTTAGTTTTTAGGGTAATATGGTTAGGGTTTAGGTTTTAACTTATAAACCCTAAATTCTAACCATTATCCCTAAAAACTAAACTTATGCACCCTAAACTAAGACCCTAAACCCTACTATAAACTAAGACACTAAACCTTAAAACTAAGGCGTTTGTGGAAACTAAAAGTTTCCACCGCTAGTGAATAGGATAATAATCCATATTAGTATGCCTTGGTTTATATCAATCCACTAACATAAATTTTTAAGCTTGTCATTGGGTTATATATTTTTATTTTTATAAAATAGAGAACATTAAAGAAGACACGCTTTTCTTTTATTTATAGCGCGGATAGTTTATTTTGGTTAAATTTAGGCCGCCGGCGGTAATAATTTTAGAGATGTTTGTCGATCGTTCTTTTGATTTTTAGTCTTTTAGTTTAATAAATTTATCTTTATGACACCTTTCTTCTACCGTTTGATACGTCTTTTTTTCTTTTTAGCACGCTTTTCTGTTATTTGTTTTCTATCAGGGTTGGATCTGACGTCGCCACGACTGATCAAGATGGCGCTCATTTCATTATGCTGATGATCTCCTTGTCTCGGGCCCTTGAATCGGATTCAGATACGCGATTACATCTATTGTTTATTCGCGATTGAGTTGTGGTAATGACCTTATTGTAAACGTACGTTCACTGTAATATGCATTTGTCAATGTTGTTTGTTGATGGTTTTACCCATCATCATCGATTTGGGGATGTTTGTATCCGTCTTTTGTTTCGAGTCTTTAGATTAAGTTCTTACATGTTCCTTGTATGGTCCTGTTATGATCTAGAGCCGCTTATTTGGTTTTTTTGGGTTTGTGTCTGGATTTATGTGTTTGTTTACTCAGTGGTAAACTTTAATTGTAATTTCAGATATTTTCTCGTTTAATAAAATTAGGGGATTCAATTTTTTTTTAAAAAGAAGAAGACGTGTTTAAACCAACAAGTGTTGGGTGCATTGGTGTAGAACTAATGTTTTGATATAATATTTGAAAAATATTTTGGACTAATTTAAAAAGAATTTAAAACATTTCTAAAGTCCAAACATCTTGAAATTATGTTTAGGGAAGTTTTTAAATGGTTTTTAATGTGTTTAAAAGGCCAAATTTCTCAAACACCATAGGGCGTTTCGAAACACCATAGGGCGTTTCGAAACAGGGGGATTCCAGTGGCAAAACGTTTCGATACTCGTATCGAAACGTGCCAAGCGTTCCGAAACGGTATAGGCCGTTTCGATACGCCTACGTGGCAACGACCCTAACGGCTATAAACCCCAACGGCTCTTTCCCAACTAATATTTAAAATGCAGGCGTTTCGAAACAGGATTAAGGCGTTCCGATACGCGTTCCGAAACGGCTATAGGGTGTTCCGAAACGGGTACCCCGACAGGCTGCAACGGCTATCTCTATAAAGAAGGCGTTTCGAAACAGGCTTGAAGCGTTCCGAAACGGGTAGCAGCTGAATTGCATTTTAGGAGGAAATAAAAGTCTTCAACGGCTATATTTTGATCCCAACGGCCATAAACGGCTAGAAACTCAATTTGGAGTATAAAAGGGACCTCCAAGCATCAAGATCAACAAGAGCTTCAATTGTTACAACATTATGAGTGAAAAACTTGTCTAGAGCTTAAATCGTTCATTTCTTGCTTAGACAACACTTGTGAGCTTACATTGTTAAATTTGCTCAAGTGTCTTAGGTTTTGGGTGAGTGCTTCATTGTGCAAACAAAACACCTATTAGAGGGTTCAAGTTTGCTTCTTTGTTTATCTCTTTGTAAGAGAGGGGTTCCTTCAAGCTTTGGGTAGAAAGCTTCGAGGGTTTTGATCAAGGCTTTGGGTAGAAGCTTGATCGTTGTAAAGGGTTTCCTCCTGATCCTAGAAAAGGGGACGAATCAATTAGTGGATTGATTGCGAAATCCTTAGTATGAAGCTAAGGTAGTGGATGTAGACCTTGGTTAGAAGGTTGAACCACTATAAATCATTGTGTATTTATTCTTTCTAGCTTCCTAAACCCTTCCACCCAAAAATCCACCTCTCCACCACTTGGCGAGCAAGAACGGTTGATTGAATCGAGCACCGAAAAACCCAACAATTGGTATCAGAGCTTGGCTCAATCGAAGGGGATTAACATCCTATTGAGAAGATCCGGCAAGCTCGATCAACATTTCACCAACCGGGTCAAATGGCGCAATCCATCAACATACCGCCCTTCTTCGACGGAGATCACTATGCCCATTGGAAGACAAAGATGAAATTCTTCTTGAAGGCAAGAGATTACAAGCTATGGGACGTAGTTGAAGATGGTCCGTTCGTGCCTCAAGGAAGCAAAGCGGAATGGAGTGCCGACGATCGCAAGAAGATGGAGCTTAATTGTAGAGCCTTGCACATGCTCTTTTGTGCTTTTGGCCCAACCATCTATGAGAAGATGTCTTCTTGTGAAAGTGCCAAGGAGGTATGGGACAAGCTTGAAGTCACATACGAGGGGACTAATGAAGTCAAGGAGACCAAGATTGGACTCCTAACCTTAGAGTATGAGAACTTCAAAATAGATCCGGAAGAAAACATCGAGAAGATGTTTGATAGATTCTCCACCATCACCAATGGTCTTAAAGGCTATGGAGAAGCCATCCCGGAGGAGAAGCTTGTTCGAAAGCTCATCTACTCACTTCCCGAGTCTTGGGACTCAAAGAGGACCGCCATCATCGAAGCCAAAAATTTGAAAACTTTGAAGCTTGATGAACTCATGGGGTCTCTCCTTACTCATCAAATCATGAAGAAAAATAAAGAGGATGAGAAAAGGAGGGAAGCAATTAGAGCTATGGGAGAGAAGAAACTCAAGAGTATTGGCATCAATGTAAATGCCATTGCTCTCAAATCCTCCACAAGTCATCATGTAGATTCAAGTGAGGAGGATAGTGAAGATGAAGAGATGGTCCATCTCTTCAACAAATTCACCCGGTTCATGAAGAACAAAATGGAAAAATCCAAGCATGAATCGAGGAAGAAGATGAAGGATTCCCACAAATCCAAAAAGAAGGGATCATCTTCTAAACAAGCATACGTGGCCACTTGGAGTGATGAAGACTCCACCGATAATGAAGTAGCCCACCTATGCATGATGGCCCTTAATGAGGGAGAGGTAACTTCTAACTCATCTATTTCAAATTCTTATACGTTTGATGAGTTACAAGAAGCCTATGATGAATTGGTTTTTGAGTTCAAGGCTTCATTTTCGAAAAACAAAAAATTGATTTCAAAGTTAAAAACCGAAAATGATTTGCTTTCTAAAACCAATTTAGAGTTTGAAGCAAAAATCAAAGATTTTGAGCTTAAAGTTTTAGATTTACAAAACTTGCTTCAAACGATGGAAAGAGATCATCAAAAGGAAGTTGATGATCTCAAAAAGAAAAAAGATTTGATTTCCAATGAACTTCAAAAGAAAAATAATTTTGGAAAATCAAATTTTTATGTAAGACAATCTAGTGCCCCTAGATTCAAAAATGGTAAATGTTTTAGAAGTGTTTGGATCCCAAAAGGACTAACCACTTCAACTAAAAATGATGAAATTGAAAAATGGATTCCTAAGGGGACTAAATTTTGTGCTACTAACGTTTATGGATCCAAAGAAATTTGGATACCAAAAATTACTTGATTGTCTTTTGCTAGGTGTGATGGAGAATGATCAACAAGTCAAAAATTAAGGGGGAGCTCCATGCACACAAAGGAAGAACACTTGAAGAAGGAAGGCTTCACATCCTCCCTTGAGTTCAAGTGTTGGTAAAAATCTAGTTGTTTTAGCATTTATTTGTTTTAATTTTAGTTTTATTCAACTAGATGTTCATATATGTTGGACTAACATTTTAATGATGCTTTAAGTTAGGGGGAGCCAATTTTAAACCAAAAATTTTAAGTGTCAAAATTTTTTTTTGCCTCCTATGTTATCTTGAACTTAAATGTCATTTTAAATTCTTTTTGATATAACAAAAAGGGGGAGAAATGGTTTGAAAAATTGAATTTTTCAAATGAATAAGGGGGAGCTTTATATGATTTCATATCTTAATCTCTTATTCACAATTTTAAAGCTAAATGGGGAGAATCCCAAACAAATTTTTCAAGTTGGTTTTATTATATCAAAAAGGGGGAGATTGTAGAACTAATGTTTTGATATAATATTTGAAAAATATTTTGGACTAATTTAAAAAGAATTTAAAACATTTCTAAAGTCCAAACATCTTGAAATTATGTTTAGGGAAGTTTTTAAATGGTTTTTAATGTGTTTAAAAGGCCAAATTTCTCAAACACCATAGGGCGTTTCGAAACACCATAGGGCGTTTCGAAACAGGGGGATTCCAGTGGCAAAACGTTTCGATACTCGTATCGAAACGGGCCAAGCGTTCCGAAACGGTATAGGCCGTTTCGATACGCCTACGTGGCAACGACCCTAACGGCTATAAACCCCAACGGCTCTTTCCCAACTAATATTTAAAATGCAGGCGTTTCGAAACAGGATTAAGGCGTTCCGATACGCGTTCCGAAACGGCTATAGGGTGTTCCGAAACGGGTACCCCGACAGGCTGCAACGGCTATCTCTATAAAGAAGGCGTTTCGAAACAGGCTTGAAGCGTTCCGAAACGGGTAGCAGCTGAATTGCATTTTAGGAGGAAATAAAAGTCTTCAACGGCTATATTTTGATCCCAACGGCCATAAACGGCTAGAAACTCAATTTGGAGTATAAAAGGGACCTCCAAGCATCAAGATCAACAAGAGCTTCAATTGTTACAACATTATGAGTGAAAAACTTGTCTAGAGCTTAAATCGTTCATTTCTTGCTTAGACAACACTTGTGAGCTTACATTGTTAAATTTGCTCAAGTGTCTTAGGTTTTGGGTGAGTGCTTCATTGTGCAAACAAAACACCTATTAGATGGTTCAAGTTTGCTTCTTTGTTTATCTCTTTGTAAGAGAGGGGTTCCTTCAAGCTTTGGGTAGAAAGCTTCGAGGGTTTTGATCAAGGCTTTGGGTAGAAGCTTGATCGTTGTAAAGGGTTTCCTCCTGATCCTAGAAAAGGGGACGAATCAATTAGTGGATTGATTGCGAAATCCTTAGTAGGAAGCTAAGGTAGTGGATGTAGACCTTGGTTAGAAGGTTGAACCACTATAAATCATTGTGTATTTATTCTTTCTAGCTTCCTAAACCCTTCCACCCAAAAATCCACCTCTCCACCACTTGGCGAGCAAGAACGGTTGATTGAATCGAGCACCGAAAAACCCAACAATTGGTAAGGCAGATTGCTCTCCCAAGGAGAGGATGCGAGTTCAAACCTTGGAGATGATATTATTGAGAGGGGCAACCTTGCACCCCGAATATAGACCGCAAAACGGACATACATATTACCAAAAAAAAAACGTATTTGATTGAAATTTTTAAAAATATTTTCTTTTTGGAACGGATAAATATATTTTTTTGGTATCTAAATTTGACTTCAAGGTACAATTTGGTACTATTTGTTTCAATTAGTTACTTTAAATTGACGTGTTCATTTGAATATGTGCTCGGACTTCACTTTCTTGTTCAAATTAGTACTTACGAAAAATGATTTATTTGAAACGATATGAACTATAAAGTCAAATTTATGTGCCAATTTAAACTTAAAAGCTAAGTTTAGTTACTTAATTGGACCGAAAAGTTTAGGTATCGAATTATACTTTGAGACCAAGTTCAAAAACCAACATATATATTTCCCTCTTAGAAAATATAAAAAATGTGAAAATAGAAAATAAAAAAATATCTTCATTTTTTTTTTCACTAAAAATGCTTTGTAGAATTGAAAAGGTTGAAAATAAGAGTTTATAAACTTAATGAATCGATCTTGTTCAAATTCATTAAAAAAAGGCAAAATATTATTCTATCAGTTGATCTAGCAGGTTGTAGAGCTAAATCCTTCAAATAATGTTCAGGACTAGAATCTTGTCTTTATGAATGAAATAATATGATTTGGAATGGTCGCACCTAAAATGGATCTCATAGTATCTTATTAGAATTCGAATCCATATAAGTACCATAGTTATTTTATTTCTCATGTTTCTATCGTAAGGAATTAAGTGTCAAATGTACTTTTGTAATTTTGGTATCTTGAATCAAAATTTTATTTTTATTCATTAAATATTTTTTTTAATTTTCAAAAATAAAAATAATTTACAAAATAAAATAGAAAATATTTTTGAAATCTAAGTAAACGGAGATTAATGATAAAAATTAAATACCAAAAATCATTAATTTGATGATTAGAAATTTTCATAATATGTGCTAATATTCTTTTCCCTAATTCCAATCATCATTTTTTGGGTGATCTCATGATTTTTTTGTGGTGCTTCAGAAACCCAGGTCCGAAATGTGAAAATAGTGTTAAGAATATCCGAAATAGCCTACGAACTCCAAATTAGCATGAAGAAGAGCAGTACTTTTGGTATCAATGTGGAAGATCAGGAGTTACAAGATTGGCCTTCGTCAATTGATTGCTCGGTGGAATCTTTTCCCTCGAAATAAAGGCATCAATGGCTTTAACCTGCAGCGTATTGTTCTGCCCTTGCATAGCTTCTACCATCTTTGTCAACTGAGCAATTTGTACTACAACTGCATCTGATGCTCCTAGCTCGTTTGTTGTGGCCTGCCTCCTTATACCGTCGTTGTAACACCCCGAAGTCTGGCCTAGTCGAAATTCAATTACGATGATCAGAAATTCTACATTGGTGAAGCTCGAAGATTTCACCGACTAGTTAATTATTGTTATCGAACTCTAATTAGGCTTTAAGCATCAGATTTGAATCTTATTAAGTAATATTAAGTTTTTAGTGGCTTAAATAAAAAAATTATAAATTGGAGGGCAAAGTTACAATAGTAAGAAAAGTGAGGGCTAACTATGCGATTAGCCTTCTTTGAATTAAAATCTCCACTGCGTGGAGTCATCAGATAACTTTCCTTCAAGTGAAGGAAAGCTTGGAATTGAAAATAGAAAGCTAAGGATGTTAAGAAGCTTACCCGAGACCATATTTAAGCTAGCACCTTTCACTCTTTTCATCATCTTTTTTATCTAAGCACACACCTCCATTGGTATGTCAATTGCAAAAGAGTTTATATAGGTTAAAACAAGATTCAAGATAGTTGAATAAGAAGCTAACTCAAGCTTTGTTAAATGTTGGCTACTCACAAAGTAAACATGATTACTTAATGTTTACCAAAAGAGAAGGTGACATAATTGTTATTAAGTTGGTATATGTCGATGATTTGTTGATTATCGAAAATGATGAGCTGATTATTTCATATTTGAAGACTATGTTACATAAGAATTTTAAAATAAACAATTTGGGAGACTTAAAGTTTTGCTTAGGCATTCAAGTAGCAAAGTATACAATAAGAATAGTCATCAATCAACGTAAGTATGCATTAGAACTCATTTTAGAAACTGGAGCCGGAGAAGCTAAGCCGGCCAATGGAAGAAAATTTTAAAGTTAACTTCAATGGAGTATAAAAAAAGTTGTGAATAAAGGAAACACAGAGCTATTGAAAAATGCAGAATCTTATATAAGGCTGATAGGAAAGCTTTTATATTTGACTCAAACCATGCCAGATATCACGTACACGTACAACACTTAAGCCAATTTATGCAACAACCTATGAAATGTCATTATAATGCAACAATGAGGGTACTTCGATACATCAAAAAAATCCTGGACAAGATCTTTTATTTGATGCATCAAGTTCACTGCAACTCATGGCGTGTTGTGACTCGGATTGAGGAGTTTATCTCATGACAAAAAAATCAGGAACCGTGTTTTATATCATGTTGGGGAACTCTTTAATTTTTTAGAAATCAAAGAAGCAAAATACAATTTCACGTTCTTTTGCAGAAGCTGAATACAGAAGTATGAGAACCACAACAACAAAATTAGTTTGGTTGTATGGACTAATAAACGAACTAGGAGTCAAGATTAAAATGTCAATAATGTTGCAGTGTGACAATGAAGCATAAAGAAAATAACGTCCAATCTGATATATCTTGAGAGGACTAAACACATAAAAATCGATTACCATTTTATCAGAAAAATAATTCAAGATGAGCTTATACAAACCAAACATATTTCGACCAATAAACAAGTGACAGATATAATAACAAAAGCATTGAGAATTAAGTAACACAATTATCTTGTATTCAAGTTGGAAATGAAAGACATCATTCATTCTCTAACTTGAGGAGGAGTAGTGTAGAGCTAATTTAGAATAGCTGTAACTAACAACAAAGTATTTAATCTGTTATTGTTACCTTTTGATTAGTCTATATAAATGTAGAAATGAAGGAATAAACTCATTTGACTATTCTATTTATTTTGATAAATTCATTTACTATATTCAGTTTCTTTGAAAATTATTTTATTTAATATAAATTCGAATCTCAATATTTATATTGATAATGTAAGATCTATACTTAAAAAAAATTAATTTGATTGGTATTTTTGTAAACCTCTAATCCAGAGATTAGGTTATATTATTGTTTGTAAATATTTGTCATGAAATTCGATAGGGTTGGATCGACTTCGGGTCTGGCTGAATAGACCATGGTGGGCTATTTTCAATCCAATTTTACCGACAAAAGTCAGACTGGACTTGATTTATTATCTTTGTTCTGCAAACCTTACCTTTACTTCTCTTTTTTGCAAATTTTCTCATTGGATTCTGACCCATAAGTAGAGCTGGCCATTTCTTTCCCAGGAAAACAAGATAGAATTACGATGGCGAAAGTCGATAGCAGGCGGCCATAACACTACCATTTGGCTGTAGCATTTGAAGTCGCTTTGTTTTCCAATTCATGGTAATTTCTCTTCCTGACATCTACCCAAGGTTTTAATTAAGGAAATTTTTTATTGAGTTTTCTTAGTTTTTAGGTTTGTTTCTTTATCAACCGAGCTCAGCACTGGGTTCACACGATGGCTATTAGGTTTTAAATTTGATGGTTGAGACTTGAGGTTAACTCACTATGTGGGGTTTTCCCCCTTTTACTTGTTGGGTTGAAACATTCTATTCAGTTGCTCAAGAGTAAGTTATGTGGAAGATTTCTCCTTTTCGTTTCATATTTACTTGTTGCAGGAAATGGAAATGTAATCTTAATCCTACAGCAATGGGCTTTGTAGCTGATATTACGGATTAAGGACCAATGATAAAAGTGAACAAGAAACACAAATGATTTTACTGGTACTAGGAATTTAATTTCGGAAGAGATATTCCTCATTTAACATGAAGAGACATCCGCCTCTATGAATTTTTCAATGTGGTATGGTTTGGTTGTGTGTGCCTAATAAATGCTTGAACTTTCTTATGTTTATTATCCGGGGAAATGCCAGCTCTCCATGTTGTTTCTTGCCTATTATTTGAATAGGTGGGCTTGCATAGTTGGTCTAATTCTATTTTGACATTTCCCCTTTTTACTCTATTCTACCATGCTGATAAGATTTCGTACATCGTCTTTAACAGGTAGCTGCCATGATTCTGAATGATTTCACCTTTCCCTTCAGGTCTGTTTCCGTGAGTTCAAGGCTTCCTAAGCCCGTGCCATGTAGCTCTAGTTTTGCATGCTATCATCATTTGCCTGCCACAGCTCTATTTCGAAGCAGCACCAGCAGTAGATCTTCAGGGTCTTATTGGGATTTAAAATCCTGGTCAGCTGGAGGTATATGCCTTGGCTTACCCTTTTTGTGTTTTAAAGACATCATTTGGTCTGCAATAGGTTAATACCAAACATCATTTGTAGATTGTTTTGAAATAGTGCTGAAAATTATTTGGTTAAAATGAAAGGGGGGTGCGAATTGTCTAATTTTGTTTGGTTTGGTTTGAAAACTGAAAAAAAATGTTTTGGTTCAAAGCCAAACTGAATTAAGATTGCGTTTTAAGTTTGGTCTTGTATTATTCTGTATAACCTTACACCAAAAGGCAATCTAAAAATGAGTAATATAATGACATTTATATTTATATAAGTTTCTTCATGTATTAATATTTTATCGAAATAATATAAACCCTATTTTAGGATTTCCATTGAAAAGTTAAATCATATGCCTCTCCTACCTCTAAGGCTCTAATTCTTAACTTTTGTTCTCCATGTACTCTACCTTTACTCAAATTAATGAAGTTCTTTTTATTTGTTGGTTCAAGTCCATAGAGTTTTCTTTATTCATAGTTGATTCTTTGCAATTTTGGCCCATAAACAAGATCTAGTTAGCGAGAGGTTCATTGTCTACATTGCACTCTCTGAAGTTTAGGAATGGTTTTTATTTTGTTTCCGCGCTTTAATTTATGTTGTTAGAAGATCAGAACTCAAACCTTATAAGAATCCAAACCAAATTAAATTATTTCAGTTTGCTTTAGTTTCCATTATGTGGTTCTGGATTGATGAATGTCTCACTTCCCAACAAATGTTTATATTTTCTTTTGTGTAACTGTCCAATCTTGTAGATCTGTCTTTCTTGCACCTTTCTGCTGCATCATCTCCATTGTTGAGTGGGGATCAAGGTTGTCTGTCACAAGCTTTACCATCATTACCAAGGCGTCGCAAATCTAATTTGGTGCCTCGAGCATCAAAGGATGTTCCGTACAGTTTTCGTTTTCCTCCGATGACTAAGAAGCCCCGATGGTAGTGGAGGACTTTAGCATGCCTACCCTATTTAATGCCTCTTCATGAGACATGGATGTATGCTGAGATAGCATATCATCTACACCCTTTCTTGGAAGACTTTGAATTTTTGACCTATCCTTTCCTTGGAGCCATTGGAAGTTTGCCGAGCTGGTTCCTGATGGTATATTTCTTTGTCGCGTATCTGGGGATAGTGAGGAGGAAAGAGTGGCCTCACTTTTTCAGATTTCACGTGGTGATGGGCATGTTATTGGAGATTGCCTTGCAGGTGATTGGGACCGTGAGCCGGTGGATGCCACTTGCAATCTATTGGGGTAAGTTTGGGATGCACTTTTGGACGGCTGTGGCATTTGCTTACCTCTTTACCGTTTTGGAGTGCATACGATGTGCACTTGCTGGTATGTATGCGGACATTCCATTTGTATGCGATGCTGTATATATCCAAATTCCATATGATTAAGTGAAAACATGGCTGAAGCTATTCTGAAATTAAATTATGCTGTGTTTATTTTGTATGGAAAACATGTCAACCATGTATGGGATGTTTGAAGTGGAACATTGCCTTGTGGCAACTTCTGTGATATGGAAACCATCAAGTTATTCAATATGGGGTATTCATCCTAGCACATTGTCCCCACTTTGCACCCCTCCCCCTTCGCTCCATCTCAAGTGCTGCATTTTTTCCTTCTTTTTTTTAAATGATGATCGTTTTGTTTTTGGTTATCATTAGTGCTTCACTGATTATCTTTTCCTATAATGATCATCTTTTCTAATTAACTGTAATTGACGCCTTTGATGTTGGTAATATTAATGTCTAAAATGTCTTGTTTTGTCTATTTGCTTGTTTTTCTATCATTACAAATTTGAGGAACGGAATGGGGTTCCGGCTGTGCGCTTAAAATGGTCGCTTATTTGCTTGCAATCTAATTGTTTCTTAGATGTAGAGCAAGCATATTTGGCCGGTTGGCTAAGCTGCTCATTTTTGTTCCCTCACATCCCTTAAGTCATGAATTCTAGACCTTGTAGGAGCACCCCTTTTGTAACCCCCTCGTCCCGGTCTGGCCGGATAACCGGTCCGAGTGGGCCACACGGGGAAAAACCGAAGTGAAACCCGTTAAGGTTCCCCCTTGGTTAACAACCCTATTTTTTTTTCTTTTACTTAATCTTCTCTAAAAGTTCATTTAAGTCATATGTGACCAAACAACGGAATAAAATACATGAGGCAAACATTCGAACCCAAAACAGCAATTAAACAGCCCACTTTTAATCTTTTAAACAGGCCGTTTCGAAACACCCTTGAGGCGTATCGAAACGCCTTGACCAGGTCAACTGTCCCAGAGCCTCTACAAGGGGCCGTATCGAAACAATGGTCAACCGTTCCGAAACGCCCTCAACGGTCAACTTCTCGTGGTCAACGAGATTTTGACCGTTTCGAAACCCTTATACCCGTTTCGATACACCTTCATCTCGTGAATTTCTCAAAATTCCAGTAGCCAAAACGTTCCGAAACGCGTATCGGAACAGGGGTTTCAAAGGCCATACCGTATCGAAACGCGTTCCGATACGGGGTCCCTGAAGCCTTACCCATTCCGAAACGACCCAGCTCGTTTCGAAACGCGGGCTGTCTGCAGCCTTTTGAAATTCAGATTTAAGGGTATTTCAACAAGTATGAAGGTCCCATAGGACCCCTAAAGGCACACAAAACCATCAAACAAAGTCTAGAGGCATACATCCTAGATTTACATACTCAAACACATACAAACATGCTTGAAGACATTAAAAAGAACCAATAAGCATCATGCATCTCAAATAAGTTTACATGTCATTCAGGCAACTTAAGCATCCATAAGACATCCATCATACTAGCATTTCGCAAGATATATCATGCTCACAAACCAAGTCAACAATAGACATACATCAAACTCAATTCAACCATACCTATCTCATTGCTTAACTATTACAATCTTTCTATTTAACTATCATACTTGAGCTAACCGTAAGCAACACTTGGAGGCCTTTCCTTGCCCTTGCCACCCACAAGCCATTGATCTGCATTGTCGAACAAAAGAGAGCGTAAGCATAAAAGCTTAGTGAGGGTAAGGTCGTAAAACAAACCTTCGACAATGCAGGGTCTAAGCATGAGCTACAACCAAGATTAAATGCATGATCTTACCTCCGACCCACACGAGCCATAAATATTAATGATGCATGAGCATATATTCAATATCATGTCATGCTCAACATGTTTAAACCCACATACATATGAATTCACATATAAAACCATGTTAGCAACACATCCTAAATCACTTTGGTTCACGATTAACCACATATTGGCAACGTAACTACAATCCGTATTGGCACCTAGCTATGACTCGAATACGCGGATAACCGTTGGAACTCACATCCAACAACTCAACCATTACCTGACGGTGGGATTACACTCATCACCGTTCACGCGGAGGGGATTCCACTCATCCTCACGCCTCATTTCACGCGGAGGGGATTCCACTCATCCTCACGCCCCGTCGATGGGATTCCACTCATCATCGACTAATATAAATAAAATTTCCAGGCATACCCGTACTCCTCCTTGGTGACTCAACGCCACCAAGGCCACGCGTGACTTTTGACTCATGTGTGCACACTAACATCCTAATGATCGATCATTTGCACCCAAGTATACTAGTGCCAATACTACACATTTCATTACTCTTTCACAATATTAATTCATAACACTTTCGTTCTTAGCACGTACTCACCATGACTTACCGTCATGCACAAACCACACTTCCATGCCTAGCATGTACTCACCATGATCCTCGGATCATACAATCACCTTATAATGTCATTTCACATATCAACACCACATGTACATCATTAACAACTATATCACATCATAATTTACACATGTGTATAACCATATCATATCTATCATTAACACGCATATAACAATGCATCAAACATGCCTCAACATACATGTAAACAACATATACATAATCAACATCATCACAATTTAACACGAGACATATACAACCATTAAAGAGTGCAACCAAAGTCTCTAATCAAAGCTTGGGATTAGGCTACCACTCTAACCCCAACTCTAGGTGGGTTTACCAAGCCCATCCTAGGTTCACATGTTTGAACCAAATACTCAAAACCATTTTAAAAATATTTAACCACTCACATAAGCTTCCAAGCTCAAAAACCAAGCAAGCGACCACCTTCAATTCCCCGGATTCACTTCCGACGCTCCACCGATGTCCAAACCCGATTCTAATCATCTCAAACACAAACAAAACATTCGAAATCAATAACTCATCATCGGAACCAACCCGGATTAACATTATCAAGTATTCAACACTTAAAATCAACCCCAAAAACAGAATTCCGAGCAGCCCCTAACACCCTCTGAAAACTTCCATTTCAAACATCCAAACAACCATCAAACACACCCAAAGTGATCCTCATATATCATACTAACACCAGCCCTCAAAAACCAACATTAGACAACCCCAAAAACCACTTTAAAACCCTCCAAAAACCCCTTGGAAACCCAATTCCGAAAATTGCTCAAAACCCTTTGAAATTCACATATGTCATACCATTTGACCTCTATATAACATAACTAAACAATTTAAATCAACACATTTACTTTAACAACATAAAGCTTTCATTTTTAATCAAAAAGCTCAAAACTCCCATTTCCTAAAAACTTCATGAAAACGAAAATAAAAGGTACTTTCATGGAGAAGGAGATGAGGGAAGGTCAAAAATACCATTACCTTTCAATTTTGAGTTGAAATGGGGAAGCTTTTGAATGGAATAGTGAATGGGAGAGGGAAACCCTTTTTCACGTTGGAGGAAGAAGGTGAATAGTAGGAGATGGTGAGAAAATGGGTGTTTTGTTTTGTTTTAAATTTTAAAGGCCCAAAGACCATCTTGCCCTTAATGAAATGGGGTATTCACAAGGGCACACCATCAATGGCTATTTGGGGTTTAATCCCAAAGCATAGCCAATCATCAAATTAATTAATTTGAAAACAAAACTCGAACCACTATTTAAATCATAAAACCGAACCCAAAATAATATTAAAATATTATTTTCACCTAACCCCTAAACCCGGGTGTTACAACTCTCCCCTACTTAAGGAAATTTCGTCCCCGAAATTTATCGGACAGAAGTTTCCACAAAATCCGCTCTTACCCACTTTCCTTCTCACCACAACATACTAACCAACCGATAGACTTATTACGCAACAATAGATATCTGATGCTAAGATCTCAACGGTTCTTTCAAGGCATGTCAATTCTAAACTCAACTCAATCACTTCTACAAACATAGCATCGAACAGGTCTGACTCACACTTCCGAATCATAGATACACAGAACCCTTTATAAACCTCTTTCTAACTCTGGTGGTAACCACAACAAATAAACAACAGAACTAGTTCGGTTCACAACTTATACAACACTGTTCGAAAACTTGACCCATAACTTTCTCTGACTGGTCGTCTGACTTCAACGGGTAACCATACACTATGCAAACGTCTTCAAAACTAATTTAGTCGAAATCTCGAATCTCTACTACCCACTTCCATTAAGAACCTTCCACAGATGTAACAAACTAAAAGGAAATTGATGCTCGGTCTTGATACACTGGCAAATTACACTTACTCTCATGCTGAACCACATTATTCATCCACTCAATCCAGAAGTACTCATCTTCAACCCACAATACGTCTTCATACAACTCAGATGCAATACAAATGAACTGCCGCATGCTTCGGCCAACACAATGCGTCTCAAAACACTATGTCCATAGGTACAACTATTCTGCCTCTAAAAATGCAAACTCTATCATCTCTGAAACTGTATTCTGACGGTCTTCCTTCCACAATGTCTTGCACGTGAGGTGCCAAGAATCTGTCTTCCAACTGTTTCTCTTCAAGAATTCTGACTCAATGTAGGTTCAACATGAAACTCGGCCACGAAACTACTATCATTTGATAAGCTGAATTCGGCAAATACAACTCGGAACTCCACCACTGATCTAACAACAAATACAGCTCGGAACATCGGTTACTACGTTGACTCTCTTTGGATGGTACTCAATCCTGATATTACAGTCTTCAAGCATTTCTAACACTTTATGCGGTTCGAGTTTCAACCCTTCCTAAGTCTTCAAATATTTCGAGTTCTGATGATACGTACATATACACTGTGCATTTCTTACTATACAAGCTTTGTCTCTAAGTCTTCGAAGCAAATACAACTGTAATTAGCTCTATGTCTCATATCAGGTAACTCTTCTCACGGTCTTTCAACTATCTTGGTGATCAAGCCACAAATCTTCCGTCTTGCATAGGCACACAACCTAACCCTACATGTAATGCATCACTACGGTTCACAACTCTTTCTCTGATATAAGCTGATTCAAGGTCGAATCTCTCTTCAAAGTTTCTTTCAGTTCCTCAAGGGCTCATTGTCTCGCATCTAACCACACAACTGAACATTCTTCTGTAGCAATCTATCAATGGAGCAACTATCTTCAACAGGCTATTTACAATTCTGTGAAAGTAACAATGCTAGACTTAGGAACTATAGATATCTGTCACAGTCTTCAATTTCTTCCAACTCATATCTTCTTTTGCCTACTAAGGATTTACTCTAGCACACTCGGTTGATCTACATGTCCTAGGAGGACATCTTCATTAACTCGGAGTTCAGGTTGGCTCAACTTGGCATACAACTGATTCTCTAATAGAATCTACAATACTAACTCTAAAGCTTGTCATGGTCTTCTTCGGTACTTGAATATACTCATGTATCATCTATGAGAACTACTACAAACTGATCAAGAAACTTAGGAAAATATTCTGCTCAACGTCTCTATAAAAGTAACCAACGCACTAGCCAAACAAAACAGTATAACTCGGAACTCAAAACGGTCACATCTTGCCTCAAAAGTTGTCTTCAATACTTCAACTTCTCTCACTTCCAACTGGAAATAAACGAATCTCAATTAATCTTCAATTGGACTGAAGCACACACTAACTAATCAACAAATCACGGACACACGGAAACGGATACTAATCATTCACCGTCACTTGTTTCAACTGTCTGAAATCTAAATACATTCTCGTACTGTCACTCTTTCTTCGACACAAATTCCACTGTAGAACTCTAAGATGATGCACTGGGCCTAATGAATCTAAGGTCTAACAAGTCTCGAAGTTAATTCTTCAACATTCTCAATTCTTCCGGAATTCACAAGTTACAGAGCAAACAAAACAGAAGCAATCTCGAAAACGGTCTCAATAACAAACTCTTCTCCTCTAACAAGAGGTAAACCGACAATTCTTCCAAATACATCTAGGAAAAGAAAACACAAACTATCCTAACACTCTGCGGTCTAATCTTCATTCAAAAATCAAATCCATCACACTTGCTAAGCAAGCCTGTCAACTAAACTAAGTCAATCTTTGACCTCTAAATCTGGATCAACATTCAACAAGAAGTCCACCTCCTCACCTACCACTACAGTCACACATAAATCTTGCAACTTCAAGTCAACTCTTTCTTTGTCTCAACATATACACTAACTATTTGCTCTTCAAGCCGAGCCTTGTAAAAAGGCACACCGAAACTGTAGGAAGACAATCACTTCACATCTACTAGGAACTAGTAACTCTGAACCACCAACAAACATCTTCTGTACATCTTTCTAATCACTACTATCTCCCAAAAAGGTCTAGCCACATGCGTCCCTACGTCTAAAATCTCAACAGAGATACACCAAAATCCTTTGCACGCTCACACAACCGGACGATTCTGCAAAAATTGCAACTTCACCAGTACACAGCTGTTAGTCTTCGGCCCTCTTGTCTTCAGGCTGGTCCTTCAACAAAATCTAACTCTTCTACATCATTCTTAGAGCATTGCGAAACCTCAAAACTCAATTCTGATTACACACAAACTATTATGCTGGAACCAGCTCTATATCATCAGTCCCGACGGCTCAAACATCCCATTACCAAACAATCTGAAGTTAAAGCTCAAGACTTCTTTCTCGGCTCCACTATATCGGAAGCGACTTCATCTCTCCCTCTTGCTAGAAGACAACTCAGACGTACACTGGCCCCATCACACAAATTGATTTCCACTCACGGATACTGACTGACTGTCTTGTATGAAAACCATAGGCTGAATCCTAACGATCACCAACTAGCATTTCTGAACTTCAGCTTACTCACACGAGACCCTTACCCTGATCTCGCTCAAAGAACTAAGGTGCTCATACCTACCTCTAACACCTCATCGGGCACATTCAAACTTGCATGCTTGTTAACAACATACGGAAGTACGGACTCAGAACTAATCGGAAGAGACAAAATCAAAACTGTACCAAAGGCTTATCTACTATAACATCGATACCACTTTGACTCCCACTCAAAGGTCTTTGCTTCTTTTTACCAACTAATACCAGAATCGATCCCATCGTCTCTCACCAACAAGAATCAACTCACATACACGCGGACTCGAGCAAACGAATTGTACCTCAACTCCGGTACAACTATATTCCCCTAACTATAACAAAGAACTTCCTCCACATCATTCACATTTTCAGAACCCACAACTTCCACTTACCGATTCACGGCCCACACACTGGCCTCAAACTTACTAAAAGCAATAAATCAATCAACAATTTAACATACAAGTTGGGTTAGCAAAGGAAAGGTCCAAGTGGCTCAAGTATGATTTCCCTCACTTAAAATCCTTTTTCCGATGTAATAGAAGCAATGGGACTCTACTCAACATGTTTCAAACAAATCAGCACATATACATGCTCAACCAAGCATATAATAAGGCAAACTTGCTAAACAAGCAAACATATTATTTACGATCAAACAACATACATTCTCAATCAATCAATCACACATCACAACATACACGGGTAACGAGCAACATGCTTTTAAACAAACAATGAACATACTTGTCACACAAGCAATCATACTTACAAAGCAAGCAAACACCGTGCATATCAATTCAAAACTGAAACTTACCTCACTTACCTGCCCAAGGTCTCGGTAACCTTAGGCTCTGATACCAACAAATGTAACCCCCTCGTCCCGGTCTGGTCGGATAACCGGTCCGAGTGGGCCACACGGGGAAAAACCGAAGTGAAACCTGTTAAGGTTCCCCCTCGGTTAACAACCCTATTTTTTTCTTCTTTTACTTAATCTTCTCTAAAAGTTCATTTAAGTCCTATGTGACCAAACAGCGGAATAAAATACATGAGACAAACATTCGAACCCAAAACAGCAATTAAACAGCCCACTTTTAATCTTTTAAACAGGCCGTTTCGAAACACCCTTGAGGCGTATCGAAACGCCTTGACCAGGTCAACTGTCCCAGAGCCTCTACAAGGGGCCGTATCGAAACGATGGTCAACCGTTCCGAAACGCCCTCAACGTTCAACTTCTCGTGGTCAACGAGATTTTGACCATTTCGAAACCCTTATACCCGTTTCGATACACCTTCATCTCGTGAATTTCTCAAAATTCCAGTAGCCAAAACGTTCCGAAACGCGTATCGGAACAGGGGTTTCAAAGGCCATACCGTATCGAAACGCGTTCCGATACGGGGTCCCTGAAGCCTTACCCGTTCCAAAACGACCCAGCTCGTTTCGAAACGCGGGCTGTCTGCAGCCTTTTGAAATTCAGATTTAAGGGTATTTCAACAAGTATGAAGGTCCCATAGGACCCCTAAAGGCACACAAAACCATCAAACAAAGTCTAGAGGCATACATCCTAGATTTACATACTCAAACACATACAAACATGCTTGAAGACATTAAAAAGAACCAATAAGCATCATGCATCTCAAATAAGTTTACATGCCATTCAGGCAACTTAAGCATCCATAAGACATCCATCATACTAGCATTTCGCAAGATATATCATGCTCACAAACCAAGTCAACCATAGACATACACCAAACTCAATTCAACCATACCTATCCCATTGCTTAACTATTACAATCTTTCTATTTAACTATCATACTTGAGCTAACCGTAAGAAACACTTGGAGGCCTTTCCTTGCCCTTGCCACCCACAAGCCATTGATCTGCATTGTCGAACAAAAGAGAGCGTAAGCATAAAAGCTTAGTGAGGGTAAGCTCGTAAAACAAATCTTCGACAATGCAGGGTCCAAGCACGAGCTACAACCAAGATTAAATGCATGATCTTACCTCCGACCCACACGAGCCATAAATATTAATGATGCATGAGCATATATTCAATATCATGTCATGCTCAACATGTTTAAACCCACATACATATGAATTCACATATAAAACCATGTTAGCAACACATCCTAAATCACTTTGGTTCACGATTAACCACATATTGGCAACGTAACTACAATCCGTATTGGCACCTAGCTATGACTCGAATACGCGGATAACCGTTGGAACTCACATCCAACAACTCAACCATTACCTGACGGTGGGATTACACTCATCACCGTTCACGCGGAGGGGATTCCACTAATCCTCACGCCTCATTTCACGCGGAGGGGATTCCACTCATCCTCACGCCCCGTCGATGGGATTCCACTCATCATCGACTAATATAAATAAAATTTCCGGGCGTACCCGTACTCCTCTTTGGTGACTCAACGCCACCAAGGCCACGCGCGACTTTTGACTCATGTGTGCACACTAACATCCTAATGATCGATCATTTGCACCCAAGTATACTAGTGCCAATACCACACATTTCATTACTCTTTCACAATATTAATTCATAACACTTCCGTGCTTAGCACGTACTCACCATGACTTACCGTCATGCACAAACCACACTTCCATGCCTAGCATGTACTCACCATGATCCTCGGATCATACAATCACCTCATAATGTCATTTCACATATCAACACCACATGTACATCATTAACAACTATATCACATCATAATTTACACATGTGTATAACCATATCATATCTATCATTAACACGCATATAACAATGCATCAAACATGCCTCAACATACATGTATACAACATATACATAATCAACACCATCACAATTTAACACGAGGCATATACAACCATTAAAGAGTGCAACCAAAGTCTCTAATCAAAGCTTGGGATTAGGCTACCACTCTAACCCCAACTCTAGGTGGGTTTACCAAGCCCATCCTAGGTTCACATGTTTGAACCAAATACTCAAAACCATTTTAAAAATATTTAACCACTCACCTAAGCTTCCAAGCTCAAAAACCAAGCAAGCGACCACCTTCAATTCCCCGGATTCACTTCCGACGCTCCACCGATGTCCAAACCCGATTCTAATCATCTCAAACACAAACAAAACATTCGAAATCAATAATTCATCATCGGAACCAACCCGGATTAACATTATCAAGTATTCAACACTTAAAATCAACCCCAAAAACAGAATTCCGAGCAGCCCCTAACACCCTCTGAAAACTTCCATTTCAAACATCCAAACAACCATCAAACACACCCAAAGTGATCCTCATATATCATACTAACACCAGCCCTCAAAAACCAACATTAGACAACCCCAAAAACCACTTTAAAACCCTCCAAAAACCCATTGGAAACCCAATTCCGAAAATTGCTCAAAACCTTTTGAAATTCACATATGTCATACCATTTGACCTCTATATAACATAACTAAACAATTTAAATCAACACATTTACTTTAACAACATAAAGCTTTCATTTTTAATCAAAAAGCTCAAAACTCCTATTTCCTAAAAACTTCATGAAAACGAAAATAAAAGGTACTTTCATGGAGAAGGAGATGAGGGAAGGTCAAAAATACCATTACCTTTCAATTTGGAGTTGAAATGGGGAAGCTTTTGAATGGAATAGTGAATGGGAGAGGGAAACCCTTTTTCACGTTGGAGGAAGAAGGTGAATAGTAGGAGATGGTGAGAAAATGGGTGTTTTGTTTTGTTTTAAATTTTAAAGGCCCAAAGACCATCTTGCCCTTAATGAAATGGGGTATTCACAAGGGCACACCATCAATGGCTATTTGGGGTTTAATCCCAAAGCATAGTCAATCATCAAATTAATTAATTTGAAAACAAAACTCGAACTACTATTTAAATCATAAAACCGAACCAAAAATAATATTAAAATATTATTTTTCACCTAACCCCTAAACCCGGGTGTTACACCTTTTTTCCTCTAAAGTTTCTCATTCTCCTCCCCTCTAGATAGGATTAGTCAAAAAAATTGTTTCTTAGACGTAGGTGTAGTTTATTAAAATCAGACCGAATCAGACTGCTGATCTGGAAACCGGTAGGTCCACTGGTTCAACTAGTATATTTAGACTGAAATTGGGGGTATGACGTATTTGTTAAAAATGTAAGGTTTAGAGTGTATGATTTAAAATTTAGGATTAGCCTTCGATTGAAATACTTTCCTTATAAAATACTCCATTAAAGTCACCGATGCCTTGTGCCTTGCTTTCCCTCTGAAAAATATCATTCAAGTAATAAATGAAAAGCTATTGGAAACTACTGCCTCTTCCATTAAACAAAAAGCAAAGGAAATCACACCATTCTCTTCGAACCCATCGTTTTCATGCTTATGTTTCGAATTAAATTTAGAGTTTGGGATATTATTATCTAAATATGCTTGCTCTATATCTAGGAAACAATTAGAATCATGGACAAAACTAAAGAAAGGGGTGTTAGGAGCCATGTCTTCAATTTTTTGGTCTAATAATAATTTAAATTTTATAAATTTTAATAATAGATAAATTAGATATAATTCTTTTAAATTTTAAATTTAAATACTTAATACCTCTTATTTTTTTGAACTTCAGTAATTTGACTCTTCTCAATATTTGATTATGACTCCCTCCTTACTTAGAATTAATTTTTTCGAGAAGAAAACAAAAAATATATAAAGGGCCAAAAATAGACAATTAAATCCACATAATATCTAAAAAGATAAACGTGTAAAAATCTTATTCAATTCTACTTTTCCACTTCTCCATTTTTTCTGAGGCGGTTACAAAACTTTTTCAAGTTCTTTTTCTTCTTCATCGTTTTTCTTTATCGATGGCGGCCTTTGGCCGTTTTGCTGGATCTGTACATAAATAAAATTCATCTTTTCCGATGAATGTTTTTTTTTTCAAGTTTGTTTCTTGTTTTTCGTCTACTTTATCGAATTCTTATTCAAATCTGCTTTTATGACAGTTCTTTTGTCTGCTTGGTGGCAGTTCTTTCGTCTGTTTTTTAGCAGTTCTTGTCTGTCTTCATGACAGTAGTCTGTCTTTTGACAGTTACGCGTTCGAGTAACGAGTATCAACGAGCGCTTTTCAACGAAGGAGGCCGTTCTATACATGTTATGATTCCCTTTGGTGGTTGTGTCGACATGCTAAGATCAAGTAGCGGAAGAATTTTTGCTATATTCAAAGAGCACTCAAGGCAAAGTATAGTTTTTCTGGATTTTTATTTCAGAATATTTCTTCTGACAGTGTTAGGTTTGGTATGTTCAATGTCTTTCACACTTTTATATTTTTGTTATTTTGTTCAGCACTGTATTTCTATTGTAAAAGGTGTGAGTCCTTTGTATTTCTTTCGCTGTTGAATATAATCCATATTCTAAAAAAATACACATAATATGAGATTGGTACATATTCTTTTAAGATGGAAAAAGATTTTGTAAGTGTTTGAAATCGAATTCCAACTTTTTTTAAGTCATATCTAAAATGAATAATTGATAAAGCATTTCTACTAAGCCTCTTGTTCACTATAAAATTAACCATTTAAAAAAAAAACACAAGAACCGACAATTGCATCAAGTATTGCAAAGTAAGATGGCATCTCAATTAAAGTAAATATTCAAGGGGGACATGACAGCCCACATCTTTGAGCTAAACTGCTAAAGGGTCAACTTTAAGCGATTAAATTAAATGGCCATTATGCTTAACCTTTGTTAATTGCTTTAATCAATTATAATTAAAACAAACTAACACATGTAGTGCGGAAAATGAAGAAGAAGAAAGAATACTCAATTAGTTCAACGTGCCTGACGGTGGGAGGTTTTGACGACCCACCATCCTTAATTTAGTAAATTCTGCCTTTTATCCCTATACTTATACTCAGGGACGGACACAAAGATGTTGGAGAAACAGTCGCACCTCATAAAAAATTTAAGTTTTTTTATATTTTATATATTTTCTTTGTATTTTTTATTGATAATTTAATTTTACACCCTTTATATTTTTTAATATAGCTTACAGATAGTTTACACCCCCTTACATGAAATCCTACATACATCCCTCCTTATACTAATAATTTATTTGTCATACTACTTTCTCTCATTATATATAAATATTGTTAATCAGAGTATTTTTTCTATATCTATGCCACTCATTGTTGTCTTGTTTATGATTGTGTCTCATGCTAATTAGACGTCAATTTAATTAGAAAATTATTATTATTTTAAATAATAATAATAATAATTAATAATATTATTATAATATTATTTCTGTTTTTAACACCATCACTATTTAAATATCAAACACATGGTTAATAGATTTATATACAATTTTTTTTACTATTCTGTGATTATTTGTTGACTATATTATATGTAATGTTTATTTTTACCCACATTGTGAGTGTAGAAACGGATATTAATCTAGGGATGATAAATGGGTACAATTTCGTAGATTTTGTATTATATTTGGGGTGGACATGGTATGTGTTTGTAGATAGTGTGCAGGTGTGGATATCGAAAGTTATACTCGTTGTGAGTATAGAGTAAGTGATGAATTTGAGACCTATGCATGTCCTATATATGTCTGTCCTGCATTTGGCTGCCCACTATCACCATATGAATAAGGTTATTTTAATGAAAATGAAATATAATTTTATTTATATTATATATATATGGCTTAACAGTTAAATAAGTGTCAAAATTATACATTTTTTCTAGATAAATGCTTGAACTATATTATGGCTAAATAGATGTCTAACATTTTCTTTTGGAACCTATTTAAGGTTTTCTCGTCAACGGCCGTTAAAAAAATTCATCATCCAATCATAACATGACACGTGTCTTGTTTTTTATATATTTTATTTTGAATTTTTTTAAAAAAAATATGAATTTCTTTTAAAATCTTAAAGTTTTAATATATTATATATAAGGTAGTGTGGGGTGGATGACTATGTTTGTTATCACTCATGTGAAATGTGTTTGTAAACATTTAAAAGAATTTTAGAATGATTAATGGAGTTAAAAATTAAGTTTATAAAAATACTTGTCCAAGATTTTATGCATAGGCAGTGAGTTCGAAAAATTACTAAATATAATGTATAAATAATTAGAAAGTACTCTATATATTGTTATAATTGTATGAATCTAGTTTCGTTTAGAACAAACATAAATCGATTTCAATATGTATTTTAAAAATATGAATTTTTAATTGATTATAGTTCAAAAACACAAACCAACAAGTGTTGGTTGCATTGGTAAGGCACATTGTACTCTTAAGGAAAGGACGCGAGTTCAAACATTAAAAATGACATTGTTGGGAGTGACAACTATATACCCCGAATATGGACCACACAAAGCAGCATATTGATCCTATTAATAACATTATGCATACGCATATAAATTAGGTGCATGATATCATTTCTATAGCACGTGTTTTCTGAACGATGTTTATTGGCATTGATAAATGAAACACGACAGTCGTAAGAATAATAAAAATATAAAACCTTTGAGGTTAAACATTGTACATTGAACCTTTAGCAAAACTAGGGGTGTTTCCATAAAGTGGCGCAAGAACCAACAAACATGAGATTAGTGGCACTCAAATTGGGTTGATTTGATATTTTTTTTCCCTTTCTTTCTGTTCGACTTTCTCTTATAATATATTTTACAAATTAATTTCTTGCTGACATGATATCATAGTTAATGTTATCGTAGTTTTTGATAGAGTTAACGGATATCATAGTTAAAGTTATCGTAGTCTTAATGGTGTTAACGGATATCATAGTTAATGTTAGGCTCTCAAATTACTTTCTTGTTTCCATGAAATAATCAAAAGGTAACACCGATGAGTGCCATGCATGCAAAGTACTCAAGTAGGTTTTATTGGTCATATATACAATGAACTCTATCGTAAGTGGAGAAAACTTTCTCTACCCAGTGGATAATTTACCCACTTAAATTTATTCAATGGTTTTATAGAAAACATATATGCTAATTATTGTGTTAGTTAATGTTTATTTTTTTTTGTCAATTCAAACATTTTTAATAACGTTTTCAATTATTTTTTTATTTATATGATATAAATTTTAGGAAATACTCATAATCTTATTTTTTACGTTTATTTATTTTTAAATGATTAAAAAATATTTTGTTTTCATAGATGATTATATAATTTTATTTTTAAATTTAGACAAAATTATTGTCTAGAAAAAATTAAATACTCTTACATTTATATACAAAAAGTAGGGGTGAGCGTTCGATCGAGTCGAGTAAAATTTTTTTGAGTTATTCGAGTTGATACGTCATATTTTACAACTCAAACTTTATTTTAAATTTTTACGATTCGAGTCAAGTTTTCGAGTCCCTATACAAATTTAATTGTAATTATTTATCATGTTATAGTACAATTTGAATCTAATTTAAATAACTTTCTCTAATCATATAAGATATGCATATATATATATATATATATTTCATCGCATTTTTTCATATGCTTCACATATTTCTTCATATTTCTCTAATCATATAAGATATGCATATATATTTGATTCTAATTTGAGGAAGTTGACTCGAACTTTAAAAATCAATCAATTAATTATTAAAAATTTGGAGTTATTCGAATTCCATTTTGCAACTCAAACTTTATTTGAAAAATTTTCGAGTCGAATCGAGTTTTTCTCACCTCTAACAAAAGGAATTCGTCTACCCTGACTTTCTATCCTATTCATTGTCCCGTTCACGGGTTATTGCCACATAACTTTAATTAATTAGGTTTTCTTTTAACATTATGCCCTATTTACATTTAATAAAATTTAATTTTTATTTTTATTGTACAATAATTATGAATTCTATTAAATTAAAATATTCTATATATTATATGTTACTTAAAGATTAGTTCTCGTTCTCTAATTTGATAATTTTAAGTTATATGATTTAGTTATATTGTCTTGGTATTATGAGCCAATTAGAACTTCCAAATTTAAAAAGTACATGAATCGAACCCAACCAGTGATCTCATTCTTCAATTGGATAAATTTAAGTTATATGGTTTAGTTATAATGTCTTGGTATTATGAGTGAAGTGAAATTTTAAAAATTAAAACGAGTGGTGTTAGTGGAAAGAGAGATTATACTATACTTATCTTAAGGGACCTGGGTTCGAGCAGCTTTGTCCGCAAAATACATGGATCGGAACTACCAAAATTAGAATACATGAACTATTGGGTTTTTTTTTCTAAAAGAACAAAAACCGACTATTTCATCTTAATTTCGGAATATTATATTTCTTCAAGGGCTATTATATGAAGCAAAATATTTTTATGGGGTAAAAATATGACGAGTCAAAATATTTTTTTAGTTAGCTTAATTTATCTTCTTATTATATTAAAAAATAAAATATTTCATTAAAAAATAAAAATATTAATTATATTACGTTTATAATTATAAAATTTTTTTATGGGGTAAAAATGTATTAATTGTATAGTAGTTATAATTTTTACAATTATTTATTGATGAAACTTAAAAGTGGTATTAATTGCACTATGTTGTGAATAAAATAACAAAGAACAATAATAAGAACAAAGAACGAGAATGAAAGAACAAAGAGATGAGAGAAAGAGGGAGATTTATATTATTCTCAAATATAGACTTGTATACAATGCCTTCATTAAGTCATCTATTTATAGACATAAGAAGTACATATTACATTGAACTCTAATTAAATGAGATAATATTCCTAATGATAAAGTAAATCAATCTCCTTAGATAAAGTTCTAATCATGATAGACATCCACATAAATAAATATTCATAACACACTACATTTATTGCTTATTAAAATATGTATTATATTACATTTAATAGTTAACAAATTATGTGTCACATCAGCTGGGTAATCTTAGACCTGGCAAATTTAACCCGAGAACCGAAACCCGAACCGAATTACCCGAACTCAGACCCGAACCAAAACAGAAAATCAACCCGAAATTGACCCGAAATCTAATCCGAAATTTGATCCGAAATCCGAAATAAACCAAACCGAAACTGAACCGAATGGACCCGAACCGAATAGACCCGAACCGAATGGACCCGATTAATAGAAATAAAGAAAGATAAAATATGAACAGCCGCACAAATCACTAAAATGTCAAATATATTGACTTTATAAAGTCATATATAGGGTGTAAAAATCTGACCAACCTAAAAATTTGATTAAAAACGACTGATCTCTCATTGAACCGAAAATAACCGAACCGAAATCAACCGAACTGAAATTAACCGAACCGAAAATAACCGAACCGAAATTACCCGAAACATAATAGACCCGAACTAAAACCGAACCGAAACCGAAACCGAATCTGAACCGAAAATATCAGACCCGAAATAACCGAAACCGAAATGACCCGAACCGAATCTGAACCGAAAATATCAGACCCGAAATAATCGAAACCGAAATGACCCGAACCGAACCCGAACCGATTGACCCGTTTGCCACCTCTAGGTAATCTACCCAGTGGGTAGATGTAGCATTGTCCATCGTAAGTATGGGTGTTTAAAAATACTCGACCCAGATGACTTGGCCCGTTGACCCGCCGACCGGATCAAAAATCTGAGTAATTTTATAAAAGTTTCAACTTTCGGGTCGGGTACCCGACCTGCTATTTTCCGGGTCGGGCTCAGATCACAAAATTCCAACTTTTTGGATACCCGACTATCCAGATGTATTTGAAATTAGAATTTTTTTATATTTAATAAATACATATTTTTATATTAAAATAATAAACAACCTAATTTTTTATATTTGATAAATGCATATTTTTATATTAAACTAATAAGTACATATTTTTAATATTTTATATTAAACTAATAATATATTTTTTATATTTAAAAAATACATATTTTTATATTCGGATACCCAATTACCTGATTTTACAGGTACCCGCAACATCCGGGTCGGGACACGAGCCGACCAAACTACTACCCGAAGACCCGGGTACCCAAATTTGAACACCTCTAATCGTAATGGATGGAACCAAGATCGAATATTGGTAGAGGTCAAAATATTGAATTTAAAAAATACCAATGCTTATTAGGTAATTAAACTCAAAATTCGTAGGGCAAGACTATCTAATATATAAACTTATAAGGATCTAAATTGTTATTAGACCAAAAATTTGAGAATACATGTTCATTCTTCTTAGTTAATACCTACTTGATTATATATTTAATACTTTTGTATTTTTTAGGGTAAACTACACTAGTGACCACCTAACTATCAATTTGACAGGACTGTTAAAATAATTGGTATAATTACACATTTGGTCTCATTTATCTATACAACTATCAATTTGGTCCTAATTTTAATCTAATAAAATAAATTAATTATTTAATAAGGCGGTGACACGTGTCACCACCTTATTGGAGGATTTTAATTAATTTAATTTAATTTAATTAATTAATTTCCCCCTCCAATCAGGTGATGACACGTGTCACCTGATTGGAGAAGGAAAAATGAAAACCAAGAACTAGCCTTGATAGGAATCAAACCTAGGCATCCTTGGGGGAGTGGCACAAGTTTGCCACTAGGCCAAGCATATACCTGTGATATGTAATACTAATTATAATATATGTGTTATCCAATTAGAGAAAAAAGCCATGTAACTAGCCCTGGTAGGATTCAAACCTGGGAATCTGTTGAGATTTTAGGGGCTCAATTTCGTTCAACCGATGTGGTTGCCAAGTTTGGAGAAGATTGGATTTTTGGGTGATTTGGTGGAAGCTAAAAATAAGAGATTAACACAATGATTTAGAGTGGTTCGGCTTTCTAACCCAAAGCCTACATCTACTACCTTAGCTTCCTACTAAGGATTTCCAAACAAATTCACTAAGAATTTCGTCCCCTTTTCTAGGCTAAGGAGGCAACCTTTACAACCCTCAAAGCTTTCTACCCAAAGCTTGAGGAAACACTCTCTTTTACAAGAAAAACTTAGCAAACTAGAAATCCCTCTAAAAGGTGATTGTTTGCAATTCTAAGCACTCACCCAAAGCCTAAACACTTGAGCAAATATAACAATGTAAGCTCACAAGTGTTGTCTTAGCAAGAAATATACAATTTATGCTCTAGACAAATTTTGACATCATAATGTTGTAACAATTAAAGCATTGACCATTACAAGATGCTTGGAGGTCCCTTTTATACTTCTTGATGAGTTTGTAGCTGTTACTAGCCGTTGGGATTGAATTGGAGCCGTTGGGGTCTTTATTTCCCTCCATAAATGCAGTTCTGCAGCTTGGCATATCGATACCCTTCAAACCGTATCGATACGGTCTCGATAAGGAATTAGCCGTTGGGATTCTTCAGTTGATGCGTATCGATACGCTTACCTAGCGTATCGGTACGGTCCTGCAAATTAAAAGACCGTTGGGAAAATGACCGTTGGGGTAGTTGGGCGTATCGGTACGCGATACAACCGTATCGGTACGCGACTAGCCGTTGGGCTATTTCAAAGCACACCGTATCGATACGGCTAAGCGTATCGGTACGGGTTTTGGCTACTGGAAAAATCATGTAGTTGAAAACCTAAGGCGTATCGGTACGGTCCAAGACCGTATCGGTACGGACACTTGAAGTTCTTGGTTTTGACTACTTTAAATGTACTTTAAAACGTTCCAAAGCCTTGTAAAAACCCTTAAACATATTTTCAAGTTGTTTTTGACTAAAAACACATTTTAATTTTTTTTCAATTTAGTCCAAAACATTTTTCAAATATTATATCAAAACACTTAGTTCTACAATCTCCCCCTTTTTGATATAATAAAACCAACTTGAAAAATTGTTTGGGATTCTCTAACCCTTTGTTTTTAAAATTTTGAATAAGAGATTTAAAATTTGAATTGGATTAAAGCTCCCCCTTATTCTCTTGAAAAACTTGAAAACTTAATTTTTCAAATCATTTCTCCCCCTTTTTGTTATATCAAAAAGAATTTAAAACGACATTGAGCTCAAAATAACTTAGGAGGTAAAAAGAAAATTGACACACTTAAAAATTTGGTTTAAAAATTGGCTCCCCCTTACACAAAGCATCATAAGAATGTTAGTTCAACATATATGATTATCTAGTTGACATAAATGAAAATAAATCAAATAAGAACAAAACAACTAGATTTTACCACACTTGAACCCAAGGGAGGATGTGAAGCCTTCCTTCTTCAAGTGTTCTTCCTTTGTGTGCATGGAGCTCCCCCTCAATTTTTGACTTGTTGATCACTCTCCATCACACCTAGCAAAAGACAATCAAGTAATTTTTGGTATCCAAATTGCTTTGGATCCATAGACATTAGTAGCACATAATTTAGTCCCCTTAGGAATCCATTTTTCAATTTCATCCTTTTTAGTTGAAGTGGTTGGTCCTTTTGGGACCCAAACACTTCTAAAACATTTTCCATTCAAGAATCTAGGGGCACTAGATTGTCTTACATAAAAGTTTGATTTTCCAAAATCATTTTTCTTTTGAAGTTCTTTGGAAATCAAATCTTTTTCCTTCTTAAGATCATCAACTTCCTTTTGATGATCTTTTTCCATCGTTTGAAGCAAGTTTTGTAAGTCTAAAACTTTAAGCTCAAAATCTTTAATTTTTGCTTCAAACTCTAAATTGGTTTTAGAAAGCAAATCATTTTCGATTTTCAATTTTGAAATAAATTTCTTGTTTTTCGAAAATGAAGCCTTGAACTCAAAAACCAATTCATCATATGCTTCTTGTAACTCATCAAAAGAATATGAATTTGAACTAGATGAGTTAGAAGTTACCTCCCCCTCATTAAGGGCCATTAAGCATAGGTGGGCTACTTCATCATCGGTGGAGTCTTCATCACTCCATGTGGCCACATATGCTTGTTTTGAAGATGATCCCCTCTTTTTGGATTTGTGGGAGTCCTTCATCTTCTTCCTTGATTCATGCTTGGATTTTTCCATTTCGCTCTTCATAAACCGGGTGAATTTGTTGAAGAGATAGGCCATCTCTTCATCTTCACTTTTGTTGAGTGGATCGAATGATCGAAATAAACCAAGAGGGGGGTGAATTGGATTTTTAAAGTTCTTGGTGGTGGAAATTGCAAATTAAAACGGGATGAGATCGTTTCGATACGCTTTAAAAACTTATTTAAAATCAGTTAAAAACATTCAACGGTCATAATTTTCAAATCATATTGACTACCGTTTCGAAACACTTATTATCGTTTCGATACGGTGCCTCAATGTTCTTGAGCCGTTTCGAGACTCGTTTCGAAACACGGGTTGGCAGTGTTGAAATCATTTCGATACCCTTTCCGAAACAAGGACTCATAGTTTCAAAACTGTTTCGAAACGCCTTAGACCGTTTCGAAACACTGACTCGAAAAGCACAAGTTTGGCTTCAAGAACACTTAGAAAACTTTTGATAAACTCAGTTTTTAACTTAGGCATATTGTTTAAAACATATAGAGAGGTTTGAGGACTTAAAAATTCGTTTTCACATTTTCAATTTAGTCCTTAGGTTCTTTAGTTATATCAAAATTAAAATATCGGTTTCACAATCTTCCCCTTTTTGATATAACAAAACCAAAGTTAGAATTTTTAAGAGTTTTGAAAATTTTGAATACATTCTAACTCCCCCTCAATTTAAGATAGGTTTTTAAAGTTTTAAGAAGATTTAAATCCAAGTTTTTAAAACTTAAAACCATTTAAAACATTTAAAACGAATTTTGGCTCTTAGAATACTTCTCCCCCTTTTTGTTAGATCAAAATTAATAAACAAGGCTCAAAGAGAAGAAATAGGGTTAAAAGCAATAATCAATAGCAATAAGCAACATAATATTAAATTCATAAACTTCAAATATCCAAAACATAAATCATAAACAATAAGTTCAAAGCATAATCCCAAATAAAATCAAAGCATAGGTTCATAAAACATAAGTAAAGATGCAAACTTAATCCTAATATGCATAGCTAATATGGGATGATATGAGAATCCTAAGCCTCGTCGTCGTCACCATCATCATCATCCACGGAATCATCATCATCCTTAGTTTGATCGCGACGAAACTTCATCCATTGGCCATAAAAGGTAGAGAAGGACATGTCTATGGCTGCTTGTTGATTCTCAAGAGAGGTGAGGCGATTCTCATTCGCAAGGAGACGATCCTCCACGGATTGCAAGCGGGTATTGATAGCACCAAACCCTCTAGACATGTTAGTGTCCAAAGTGTTGAACCGCTCGGTAAGGAAAGCTGTGAGAGCTTCATTGTTTGCGACCGGAGCTTGTGGTTGAGGTTCAACTTGAGGTGGAGGTGCTTCCCTATCAACACGTTCCCATTGCCCATTGATGTAGTGAAAACCTGACCTTCGAAGAGAAGATTCACCAAGTTTTTGCTTGCGGGGTTCCGGTGAGTCATAGGTGCAATCAATACTAAGCTTCCCAAAGATGTAACTTAAAACAGTCCCATAAGTAAAAGATTTGAGTGCATCGGTGTCACGAAGCTTAACATTATTGACTATCTCGGCAAACATAATCTTAACAAGATTAGGGCGTTCACCACGACGAAAGCATTCAAGCCAAAAATAGTCTACTTGACGAACGTGAGAAAATTTACCTCCGGAGGGGCGAAGAAACCACGAAACCATCAAGTGGAGGAACCTATCGTGAGCATCCAAGGTAAGTACCGGACCGGTGTGAGAACCAAAGTGATTCTCATTCTCGATTCCTTCGTCCTTAAGACCAAAAGTAGCCTCTAAGTAAGGGATATCAATGACAATCCTCTTTCCCAAGATATAAGACTCAAGCCCAACAACCTCGGAGTTGTCTTCATTATTGATAAATTGGGCATTTGAGTAAAAGAGAAGTACCATGTGCTTGTAGCAAATATCCGGGATGCTCAATAGACCAAGGAATCCCCATTCTCTCAAACAAGGGAGGTAGCGAAAGAGAAAGCGCTCGGAGTCAAGAAAAGAGATATCAACAACACGATCACAACGAACGTCATACTCCTTGACATACTTGAAATGCTCCCTCATCTCCGGAGTCTGAAGACTTTTGTTGAACAACTGGATAAGATTTGGACGAATACTCGATTCACTTGATTGAACGGACTTACGCTTTTTGTTAACGTTTTTCGTAGACATCCTAAAAACATAAAGCAAGCAATTTAAAAACAAGTTTAAGTGTATGCATGAGATTTCTTAATTCAATCCAATGGTAAATCCCAATTAGGTTTAAAATCAAGTTTTAAAAGCAAAGAATCAAATAAAAAAAATTAAGAGAAAAACAATTTAAGAAAAACAGTAAAAAAATACGAATGAAAATTTTTATATTCGAATCAAAAAATTGAAGATTTTGAAAAAGTTTTACAAGTTTTGAAAAGCCCATGTATCAAAACACATAAACTATAAAAAATTAAAATATTCTAACCTAGGATTCGAATACAAATTGAAGGAAAAATAAAAAGGTGAAAAATACCTTAAATTGGGATTTTGGATGAATGAATGAAAATCCTTGCACAATATTGTTGATGCTTGCTTAGACTTGTGTTTAAGAGAAAAAGCCCTCAAGATTTGGTGAAAAACAATGAGGTTTAGAGGGTTTTTATAGGAAAAATCGATTCTAGGGTTTTTAGGGTTTTGGGAGAGTTTTAATTTATGTTTAACTTTATCATTAAAAGCCCCTTTAAAGCAGTCCGCGAACCCGTTTCGAAACAGGTTTAATCCGTTTTGAAATGCGGGCACAGAGTGTTGACCGACTTTTCAACTCCAGCTGACCGTTTCGATACGGGTTTGACCGTATCGAATCTCCGTTGACTCGTATCGAAACTTGTTTCGATACACCCCTTGGCAGTAGCAAAAACGTTTCGAAACCCTTGGAAAGCGTTTCGAAACACCCTTCTCTCAGATAGAAATTTCAAGCATCTGTATCGAAACCGGTGGACCCATTTCGATACACTTGGGCCTGGAAGTGCAGATGAGGCTTTAAAAGTGCAGAAAAATGAAATTTTCTAAGCCCTATCTTACATGAATGACATGAATGAGCATGAAAAACATATGCAAACATAAACATACTCCCCCTAGCTATAGGCATGGATGAAATTAGGAGTCAAAACACATAAACATGGCATTTCACAAGATCAAGCAATTTTAAGCACAAAATAGGTCCTAAAAGGTTAAGATAGGGTAGTTAGACCTAACTCTCTCCTAAGGGACCAAAAACGCTCTTTGTCTAAAGGTTTTGTAAATATGTCCGCTAATTGATTTAAGGTGTCAACATACTCTATAACAACATCTTCTTTAAGGACATGATCTCTAATGAAATGATGCATTATTTCTATATGTTTGGTTCTAGAGTGTTGGATGGGATTTTTTGTCAAACATATGGCACTAGTGTTGTCACACTTAAGGGGTATGGTTTCAACTTTAATACCATAATCTAAGAGTTGTTGCTTCATCCAAAGGACTTGAGCACAACAACTCCCTAAGGATATGTACTCGGCTTCGGTGGTAGATAAGGCTACACTATTTTGTTTCTTAGAGAACCAAGATATGAGCATACTACCTAGGAATTGACAAGTTCCCGAAGTACTCTTCCTATCGATTTTGCATCCCCCATAATCCGCATCCGAATAAGCATGAAGGTTGAAGGTGGAGTCTCTAGGGTACCAAAGACCTAAACAAGGAGTGTCTCTAAGGTACCTAAAGATTCTCTTAACGGCTATAAGGTGAGACTCTCTAGGACTAGCTTGAAACCTAGCACACAAGCAAACACTAAACAATATATCTGGTCTACTTGCGGTAAGGTAAAGCAATGATCCAATCATAGAACGGTAAAGCTTAGAGTCAACACACTTACCTCCTTCATCTTTGTCAAGATTTGTAGATGAACTCATATGTGTGGCTTGAGGCTTTGCATTCTCCAAGCCAAACTTCTTGAGCATATCCTTTATGTACTTTGCTTGATTGATGAAGGTGACATCCTTCCTTTGCTTGATTTGGAGTCCCAAAAAGAATGAGAGCTCCCCCATCATGCTCATCTCGAATTCACCTTGCATTAGCTTAGCAAACTCTTTGCAATGACATTCGTTAGTAGAACAAAAAATTATATCATCATAAATTTGTACTACTAAGATGTCATTTTTATACATTTTTATAAAAAGTGTAGTGTCCACCTTTCCTTTTTCAAAACCTTTTCCAATTAAAAAGTTTGAAAGTCTTTCATACCAAGCTCTAGAAGCTTGTTTTAAACCATAAAGAGCTTTAGTAAGTTTGAAAACATGATTTGGAAATTTTGAGTCTTCAAAACCCGGTGGTTGTTCCACATACACTTCCTCATTTATAAAACCATTTAAAAATGCGCTTTTAACGTCCATTTGAAAAGGCTTGAAATCATGATAACATGCATATGCAAGCAACATCCTAATGGCTTCCATTCTAGCTACGGGTGCATAGGTTTCATCAAAATCTATTCCCTCTTCTTGAGTGTAACCTTGTGCTACTAGTCTAGCTTTATTTCTCACAATGTTACCACTCTCATCTAGTTTGTTCCTAAAGACCCATTTAGTTCCTATGGTAGATTGATTACTAGGCCTATCAACTAATGTCCAAATGTTACTTCTCTCAAATTGATTTAACTCTTCTTGCATAACCATAATCCAAAAATCATCTTTCAATGCTTCTTTTATATTCTTAGGCTCTATGCATGAGATAAATGTAACATGATTCATTAATCTAAGAGAAGATCGAGTGGTTACCCCCTTGGATGGATCACCCAAGATTTCACCATCTTTGACATAGTTGAGCTCCCTTGGGTAGCTCACTTCCTTTTCCTCAAGAGCCAAGTCCTTCAAGGCTTCAAGAGGTGGATCTTGTGTATCCTCTTCTTTTGTTGGAATCTCATCCTCCTTTGAAGTTTGTCCTCCATCAAAGGCATTTATGATTCCTACATCATCATCATCACAAGAATCCTTCCTTGGAAGGAGGTTATCATCGAATACAACATGTATAGATTCTTCTACTACTAAAGTTCTCTTGTTAAATACACGATAGGCTTTAGAGGTTAAAGAATATCCTATGAAAATAGCTTCATCACTTTTTGCATCAAATTTACCTAAGTTGTCTTTTCCATTATTCAAAACAAAACACTTGCAACCAAAAGGATGAAAATAGCTAATGTTAGGCTTTTTAGATTTTAAAATCTCATAAGGTGTTTTCTTTAAAATTGGCCTAATCATTACTCGGTTTACAATGTAGCAAGCGGTGTTTGTGGCTTCTGCCCAAAAATATTTAGGTAAATTGTTTTCACAAAGCATGGTTCTAGCCATTTCTTGTAAAGTTCTATTTTTCCTCTCAACTACCCCATTTTGTTGAGGAGTTCGAGGAGCCAAAAAATTGTGGCTAATACCATTTTCATTTAGAAAATCTTCAAACCCTAAATTTTGAAACTCGGTTCCATGATCACTTCTAATATGAGAAATTCTAAGTTCAAGATCATTTTGGGTTAGTTTTGAAAATGTAATGAATTCTTCTAAAGCCTCATCTTTAGTACTTAAAAATAAAACCCAAGTAAATCTAGAAAAATCATCTACAAGAACAAATGCATAAGATTTACCACCCAAGCTCATAGTCCTAATTGGCCCAAATAAATCCATATGGATAAGTTGTAAACATTTACTTGTAGAAACATCATTAATAGATTTAAAGGATGACTTATGTTGTTTACCCTTAGAGCATGCATCACAAATTTTATCGTTTGAGAACTTAATCTTGGGTAATGTAACCCCCTCGTCCCGGTCTGGGCGACTGACCGGTCCGAGTAGGCTACACGGGAAAAACCAAAGCGAAACCCGTTAAGGTTCCCCCTCGGTTAGCAACCCTAGAAAATTCCTTTTTAAATTAATCTTGTCTAAAGGCATATTGTTACTTAAGTGATCACGGCAGCGAAACACAACAAAGAAGAAACACAATCGAAACCAACACAACAAGTTACAGGGTCCATTTTATCATTTTAAAGCAGGCTGTATCGATACTCTAAGAGAGGGTATCGATACGCCTTGACCAAGGTCAACCCCTTCAGTCAACACAGGAAGACCGTATCGATACATCCCTTGAGCATATCGATATGCCCTTCTCGGTCAACATCTCGTGGTCAACGAGATACACCCGTACCGATACGCTAAGACACCGTACCGATACGCCAATCACTCACCAAATTCTCAAAATTCCAGTGAGCAAAGAGCGTATCGATACACACCCGTGTATCGATACCCCTTGCAGGATCTGTGTCCCAAAGTGTAGGACCATATCGATACGGCCCCTTAGGCGTACCGATACGCCCTACACTGTAAGACACAAGATTGCAGCAAAACGACTCGAAAACCAACTCTAAAAGCATTTTGAGACTCTCCTAATCACCCTCAAACATACATACAACATTTAACAACCAAATCTAATCATACGAGGCACCCAACATGAACGAACAACATTCAACCAAGGAATTCATGCATTTGATCAAAGATGGCATACAAGCACTTAAGGTTTCATGCTTCAACAACCAAACACATAGGCAACCTCAAAAGGCACATGGCCGACATACAAGGTAAGCAAATAAAGCAGGGTTTTACAATTCAAACATAGCATCCAAAAGCCAAACCAACATCCACATACATCCAAACTCAAATCAACAACACCTATCCTATTGCTTGACTATTACAATCTACAATTTAAAGATCATACATTGAGCTAACCAAAAGCATCACTTGGAGACCTTTCCTTGCCCTTGCCACCCACAAGCTACTGATCTGCATTGTCGAATAAAAAGGAGCGTAAGCATAAAAGCTTAGTGAGGGTAAGCTCATAAAACAAACCTTCGACAATGCAGGGTCCAAGCACGAGCAACTACCATGATGGAATGCATGATCTTACCTCCGATCCACAAGAGCCAAATTATACATGATGCATGAACATATAATCAACATTATGCCATGCTCAACAACTCATAAGCTCAACATACAATGATACATAACTCAATGTATTAACCACATCATAAATCGCTTCACATTGGAAAATCACATTTCATATCATATAGGCATATATGTATAATCTTATAGTGGCAACTAGTTATGACTCGAATACGCGGATAACACGTTGGAACACATTTCCAACACAACCATTACCTTCGGTGGGATTATACTCATCACCGGTTCTCGCGGAGGGGATTCCACTCATCCTCACGCCCCGTCGATGGGATTCCACTCATCACCAACTAATATATAAAGATTTCCGGTGGAATATTACATCACCGTACTCCTCCTTGGTGCCTTAACGCCACCAAGGCCACGCACGAATTTGAATCTCGTGTGCACACTAATCCTAATGATCGATCATTTTACCCAAGCATACTAGTGCCAATATTAAACAAAATCTACAACCTTTCACAATATCAATTTCAATATAACTTCCGTGCTTAGCACATACTCACCATGATCCTCGAAATCATGCAACCACCTCTTAACCTCATTTCACAAGCCAACACTACATGTATATCATCAAAACAATTATCACATCATATTTCACACATACATATATCCACATTATATTTATCATCATCATGCATATAACAATGCATCAAGCCATGCCTCATCATACATGTATAACAACATATACATAACACCACAATCACAATTAATCAAGAGGCATAAACAACCATTAAAGAGTCAACCAAAGTCTCTAATTAAAGTTTGGGATTAGGCTACCACTCTAAATCCCAACTCTATGTGGGTTTACCAAGCCCAACCTAGTCCACATGCTTGAACCAACCACTTAAAAACCACTTTGAAAACATTAACCACTCACCTTCACTTCCAAGCTCAATTACCAAGCAAGTAATCACCTTCAAGCTTTCGGATTCACTCCCGAGGCTTCACCAACACAAGATCTTGCCTCTAAACAACCTCAACACAATCCAAACAACTTCAAATCAGCCCAAGCATCAAAGTAGCTAACCCGGAATACAATTCAAACATCAAACACAACATTTCAAGCCATGAACAACCCCTAAAATTACAAAACTCGAGCAGCCCACAAACCTCAATCAAAACCCATGTTTCCAACACTTTTAATACCCCCAAATGATTCCAAAAGAACCCCCAACCATATTACTAACCTCAGCCCACAAATTCCAACCTAAAACAACCCAAAAAACTCATCCAAAACCCCCACAAAACCCAAATCCGAAAATTAGTTTAAATCATGTAAAAATCATATATGTTGGACCATTTGACTCACAAATACCATATCTAACATCATTAAATCAAAACTTTGAGTTAAACACCATAAAGCTACCATTTTTATTCAAATCCTCTAAAAACTCAAATTCCAAAACATTGATGAAAATGAAATCTATTTGTACTTTCAAGTAGAGGAAGATGAGAGCAAGATGGGGATGTGTTTACCTTTCAAAACCGAGCCAAAATGAGGGAGAAAGGAGATGGAATAGTGTAAACCATGGAAAGGGAGGGGTTGTCGTTGGTTTTGGAGTTTGAAGAAGAAGATGGGATTTTTGTTTATTTGAATAGTAAGGAATTAAAATTAAAATGGGTTTTAGTTGGAAGACCAACTATTTACTAAAATGCCATTAATGAATGACCAAACCCACATCTCTTAAAGCCCATGGATTTGGACTTAAGAGATAGGCCCAACATATCCTTAAACATTTTGAAATCCCGAGGCCCATAAAAATATTTCATTATTTAAATTGTAAAACCGAACCCGAAATAATATAAAAATATTATTTTCACCCGACCCCTAAACCCAGGTGTTACAACTCTTCCCCACTTAAGGAAATTTCGTCCCCGAAATTTATCGGACATGAATTACCACGAAATCTACTCTTACCCACTTTCCTTCTCACCACCACACACTAACCAATCTCGGTAGACTTACCACACAACATTAGCTATCTGATGCTAAGATCTCAACGAGTCCTTCAATGCATGCCAATTTCAAACTTGACTCAACCTCTTCAACAAACATAGCACGAGACAGACCAGTTTCACATTTCCGAATCATAGATACACGAAATACATCACAAACCTCTTTCTAACTCTGGTGGTAACCGCAACAACAACAACAGAACTAGCCCGATTCACAAACTCATACAACACTGTTTGAATACTTGACCCATAACTTTTTTCTGACTGATCATCTGACCTCAACAGGTAACCAAACACTATGCAGACGTCTTCAAAAATCTAGTTGAAATCTCGAATCTCTGTTACTCACTTTCATTACGAATCTTCCATGGATGTAACAAACTAGAAGAAAACTGATACTCGGTCTTGACACACTGGTAAACTATACACTTACTCTCATACTGAACCACATCATTCATCAACTCAATCCAGAAGTACCTATCTTCAACCCACAACAAGTTTTCATACTACCCAGATGCAATACAAATGAACTGTCATGTGCTTCGGCCAAAACAATACGTCTCAAAACACTATGTCATTCGGCACAACTATTATGTCTCTGAAATGAAAAACTCTATCATCTCTGAAACTGTATTCTGAAGGTCTTCTTTTTGCTATGTCTTGCTCATGAGGTGCCAAGAACCTGCCTTGCAACTGTTTCTCATTAAGTATTCTGACTCAACGTAGATTTAACATGGAACTCGGCCACAAAACTACTATCATTTGATAAACTGAATCCGGCAAACACAGCTCGCAACTCAACTACTAATCTTACAACAAATATAACTCGGAACATCGGTTACTACATCGACTCTCTTCGGACGGTACTCAATCTTGAGATTACGGTCTTCAAGTAATTCTAACACTTTATGCTATTCAAGTTTCAACCCTTCCTAAGTCATCAAATATTTCAAGTTCTGATGATAAATATATACTGTGCACTTCTTACTATACAAGCTTTGTCTCTAAGTCTTCGAAGCTGAACAACTGTAGTTAACTCTATGTCTCGTTTCGGGTAATTCTTTTCACGGTCTTTCAACTATCTCGATGAATAAGCCACAATCTTCTGTCTTGCATAAGCATACAACCTAACCCTACATGTAACGCATCACTATAGTTCATAAATTCTTTCTCTGATATGGCTGGTTCAAGGTCGAAGCTTTCATCAAACTCAAGGGCTCGTTGTCTCGCATCTGACCATACAACTGAACATTCTTTTGTAGTAATCTGTCACAGTCTTCGGTTTCTTCCGACTCACATCTTCTTCTGTCTACATAGGATTTACTCTAATACACTCGGCTGATCTACATGTCCTAGGAGAACATCTTCCTTAACTCGAAGTTCACGTTGCACAACTTGGTATACAATTAATTCTCTAATAGGATCTACCACACTAACTTCAAAGCTTGTCATGGTCTTCTTCGGTTCGTAAACATACCCATGTATCATCTATGAGAACTACTACAACTGGTCAAGGAACTCAGGAAATATTATGCTCAACATCTCTATAAAAGTAACTAACACACTAGTCAAACAAAGCGGTATAACTTGGAACTCAAAGTGATCATATCTTGCCCCTAAAGTTGTCTTCGGTACATCAACTTCCCTCACTTTCAACTGGTAGTAGTCGGATCCCAAATTAATCTTCGAAAAGACTGAAGCACACACTAACTAATCAACAAATCACTGACACTCAGAAATGGATGTTAATTATTCACTGTCACTTGTTTCAACTACCTGAAATCTAAACACATTCTCGTATTGTCTTCTCTCTTCTTCACAAATTACACTGTCGTACTCTAAGATGATGTACTAGGCCTAATGAATCTACGGTCTAGCAAATCTCGAAGTTGATTTTTCAACACTCTCAATTCTTTCGAGAACCATAAGATACAGAGCAAACAAAACAGGAGCGAACTCGAAGATGATCTCAATAACAAACTCTTCCTCTCTGTCAGGAGAAAAACCGGCAATTCTTCCAAACACTTTTAGGAAAAACACAAACTATTCTAACATTCTGCAGTCTAATCTTCATTCAAAAATCAAATCCATCACATTTTCTAGGCAAGCCCGTCAACTAAACTCAATCAATCTTTAACCTCTAAAGCTGGATCAACATTCGATAAGAAGTTCACATCTCCACCTACCACTACAGTCTCACAGAAATCTGCAACTTCAAGGCAACTCTCTCTTTGTCTCAAGGTGTACCCTAGCTTTATGTTCTATAAGTCAAACCATGCTAAAAGTTACATCCAAACTGAGTAAAGACAATTGCTTCACATCTACTGGAAACACGTAACCCTGAACCATCAACAAACATCTTCCGTACATCTTTCTGACCACCACTATCTCACCAGAAGGTCTAGTCACATGTGTCCCTACGTCTAAAATCTCAACAGAGATAGTCTTCGGTCCTCTTGTTTTTCAAGCTGGTTCTTCAACAAAATCTGACTCTTCTAAATTGTTCTTAGAGCATCTCGAAACTTCAAAATTCAATTCTGATCACACACAAACAGTCATACTGGACTTGTTCTATAACATCGGTCCTAACGGCTCAAAACATCCCACTACCAAACAATCTGAAGTTAAAGCTCAAGACTTCCTTCTCAGCTCAACTATATCGAAAGTGACTTCATCTCTCCTTCTTGTTGGGAGGTAACTCAGGCGCACACTGGCCCAATCACACAAATCGATTCCCACTCACGCATACTGACCGGCTATCTTGTATGAAAACCATAGGGCGAACCCCAACGATCACTGACTAACATTTCCGAATTCCAGATTACTCACACGAGACCCTTATCTCGATCTTGCCTAAAGAACTAAGGTACTCATACCTACCTCTAACACTTCACCGGGCATAATCAAACTTTGTATGCTTGCTAAAAAATATACAGAAGTATAGATTCGGAATCAACCGGAGGAAACAAACTCAAACCATACCAAGGGCTTATCTACTATAACATCGATACTACTCTGAACCTCACTCAAAGGTCTTCACTTCCTTTTTACAAACTAATACCAGAATCGATCTCATCGTCCCTCACCAAAAAGAATCAACCCACATACACACTAACTCAAGCAAGCAAATTGTACCTCAACTCCAATACAACTATACTTCTCTGACTATAACGATAAACTCCCTCAACATCATCCACATTTCAGAAACAACGGTTCTACTTACCTATTCACGGCCCACGCCTTGGCCTCAAACTTACCAAAAAGCAATAAATTAACAACAACAACAAATTAACATACAAACTGGGTTAGCAAAGGAAAGGGTCCAAGTGGCTCAAGTATGATTCCCTCACTTAAAAAAATCTCTTTTTCCGATGTAATAGAAGCATTGGGGCTCTACTCAACATACTTCAAGCAACATACGCGTGGGCCAAGGTCTCGGAAACCTTAGGCTCTGATACCAACAAATGTAACCCCCTCGTCCCGGTCTGGGCAACTGACCGGTCCGAGTAGGCTACACGGGGAAAACTGAAGCGAAACCCGTTAAGGTTCCCCCTCGGTTAGCAACCCTAGAAAATTCCTTTTTAAATTAATCTTGTCTAAAGGCATATTGTTACTTAAGTGATCACGGCAGCGGAAAACAACAAAGAAGAAACACAATCGAAACCAACACAACAAGTTACAGGGTCCATTTTATCATTTTAAAGCAGGCCGTATCGATACTCTAAGAGAGGGTATCGATACGCCTTGACCAAGGTCAACCCCTTCAGTCAACACAGGAAGACCGTATCAATACATCCCTTGAGCGTATCGATACGCCCTTCTCGGTCAACATCTCGTGGTCAACGAGATACACCCGTACCGATACGCTAAGACACCGTACCGATACGCCAATCACTCACCAAATTCTCAGAATTCTAGTGAGCAAAGAGCGTATCAATACACACCCGTGTATCGATACCCCTTGCCGGATCTGTGTTCCAAAGTGTAGGACCGTATCGATACGGCCCCTTAGGCGTACCGATACGCCCTGCACTGTAAGACACAAGATTACAGCAAAACGACTCGAAAACCAACTCTAAAAGCATTTTGAGACTCTCCTAATCACCCTCAAACATACATACAACATTTAACAACCAAATCTAATCATACGTGGCACCCAACATGAACGAACAACATTCAACCAAGGAATTCATGCATTTGATCAAAGATGGCATACAAGCACTTTAGGTTTCATGCTTCAACAACCAAACACATAGGCAACCTCAAAAGGCACATGGCCGACATACAAGGTAAGCAAATAAAGCAGGGTTTTACAATTCAAACATAGCATCCAAAAGCCAAACCAACATCCACATACATCCAAACTCAAATCAACAACACCTATCCCATTGCTTGACTATTACAATCTACAATTTAAAGATCATACATTGAGCTAACCAAAAGCATCACTTGGAGACCTTTCCTTGCCCTTGCCACCCACAAGCTACTGATCTGCATTGTCGAACAAAAAGGAGCGTAAGCATAAAAGCTTAGTGAGGGTAAGCTCATAAAACAAACCTTCGACAATGCATGGTCCAAGCACGAGCAACTACCATGATGGAATGCATGATCTTACCTCCAATCCACAAGAGCCAAATTATACATGATGCATGAACATATAATCAACATTATGCCATGCTCAACAACTCATAAGCTCAACATACAATGATACATAACTCAATGTATTAACCACATCATAAATCGCTTCATATTGGAAACTCACATTTCATATCATATAGGCATATATGTATAATCTCATATTGGCACCTAGTTATGACTCGAATACGCGGATAACACGTTGGAACGCATTTCCAACACAACCATTACCTTCGGTGGGATTACACTCATCACCGGTTCTCACAGAGGGGATTCCACTCATCCTCACGCCCCGTCGATGGGATTCCACTCATCACCGACTAATATATAAAGATTTTCGGTGGAATATTACATCATCGTACTCCTTCTTGGTGCCTTAACGCCACCAAGGCCACGCGCGACTTTGACTCTCGTGTGCACACTAATCCTAATGATCGATCATTGTACCCAAGCATACTAGTGCCAATATTAAACAAAATCAACAACCTTTCACAGTATCAATTTCAATATAACTTCCGTGCTTAGCACGTACTCACCATGATCCTCAAAATCATGCAACCACCTCATAACCTCATTTCACAAGCCAACAATACATGTATATCATCAAAACAATTATCACATCATATTTCACACATACGTATATCCACATTATATTTATCATCAACATGCATATAACAATGCATCAAGCCATGCCTCATCATACATGTATAACAGCATATACATAACACCACAATCACAATTAATCAAGAGGCATAAACAACCATTAAAGAGTGCAACCAAAGTCTCTAATTAAAGTTTGGGATTAGGCTACCACTCTAAATCCCAACTCTATGTGGGTTTACCAAGCCCAACCTAGTCCACATGCTTGAACCAACCACTTAAAAACCACTTTGAAAACATTAACCACTCACCTTCACTTCCAAGCTCAATTACCAAGCAAGTAATCACCTTCAAGCTTCCGGATTCACTCCCGAGGCTTCACCAACACAAGCTCTTACCTCTAAACAACCTCAACACAATCCAAACAACTTCAAATCAGCCCAAGCATCAAAGTAGCTAACCCGGAATACAATTCAAACATCAAAAACAACATTTCAAGCCATGAACAACCCCCAAAATTACCAAACTCGAGCAGCCCACAAACCTCAATCAAAACCCATGTTTCCAACACTTTTAATACCCCCAAATGATTCCAAAAGAACCCCCAACCATAGTACTAACCTCAGCCTACAAATTCCAACATAAAACAACCCAAAAACTCATCTAAAACCCTTCAAAATCCCCCACAAAACCCAAATCTGAAAATTAGTTTAAATCATGTAAAAATCATATATGTTGGACCATTTGACTCACAAATACCATATCTAACATCATTAAATCAAAACTTTGAGTTAAACACCATAAAGCTACCATTTTTATTCAAATCCTCTAAAAACTCAAATTCCAAAACATTGATGAAAATGAAATCTATTTGTACTTTCAAGTAGAGGAAGATGAGAGCAAGATGGGGATGTGTTTACCTTTCAAAACCGAGCCAAAATGAGGGAGAAAGGAGATGGAATAGTGAAAACCATGGAAAGGGAGGGGTTGTCGTTGGTTTTGGAGTTTGGAGAAGAAGATGGGATTTTTGTTTATTTGAATAGTAAGGAATTAAAATTAAAATAGGTTTTAATTGGAAGACCAACTATTTACTAAAATGCCATTAATGAATGGCCAAACCCACATCTCTTAAAGCCCATGGATTTGGACTTAAGAGATAGGCCCAACATATCCTTAAACATTTTGAAATCCCGAGGCCCATAAAAATATTTCATTATTTAAATTGCAAAACTGAACCCGAAATAATATAAAAATATTATTTTCACCTGACCCCTAAACCCGGGTGTTACAGGTAAACCTCTAACTAGATCAAGGGAAACTAGTTTTTCTAAAACACTAATGCTAACATGTCCTAGTTTCCTATGCCACAACCATGCATCATTTTCATTTTGAGCTACTAAACATGCATGAGATGTGTGTATGCCATCTAGATGCACCATGTAAATATTACCTATGCGATGACCTATGAGCATAATATTATTAGATTTAATGTCAACAATCTTGCACCCATTTTTATCAAATAAAACATTAAATCCTTTATCACACAATTGACTTATGCTCAACAAGTTATGTTTAAGACCATCGACATACAAGACATTTTCAATAAGAATAGTAGAGTGATTACCTATGGAGCCAATACCTTTAATGTGGTGTAACCCCCTCGTCCCGGTCTGGCCGAACGACCGGTCCGAGTGGGCCACACGGGGAAAACCGAAGCGAAACCCGTTAAGGTTCCTCCTCGGTTAACGACCCAGAAAATTTCTTTTAACTTAATCTTGTCTAAATGCACATTTAATTCCTATGTGAAGCACAACAACGGAAGAAGCAACATTACAACATCGATCGACCAAGACGATATAATAGCCAGCCCATTTTAGCCCATTACAGCAGGCCGTATCGAAACGCCCTTGGGGTGTTTCGAAACGCCTTGACTTAGTCAATAGGCCTGGGTCAACCATAGGGAGACCGTTTCGAAACAGGGGTGACCCGTATCGAAACGACCCCAACGGTCAACTTCTCGTGGTCAACGAGATTTGATCGTTTCGAAACATCAAAGGCCCGTTTCGGAACGCCTTTATCTCGCCAATTTCTCAAAATTCCAGTAGCAAAACTATTCCGAAACGACCCCTATCCGTTTCGAAACGGATGGCCAAAAGCAAAAGAACCGTATCAAAACAGGGTGGCCCGTTTCGAAACGCCCCTGCCTGCAGACTCGTTTTGGCTGTTTTAAGGCACAAGGGTGCCCCAAAACACCTCCACAACCTCAAACAACACACTAGCAATGAAACTGAAGGCAACCCAACATACAAGCATGCTTCAACATCAACAAGACGAACTAAACACCAAGGCACAACTGTAATCACTAATTTTGTCCCGAATCTTAAACTCGTTTTGATTATGTTTTCAAGGCTTGTATTGGGCTTAAAAGAAAAATGAAAAAAAATGAGAAAAAAAAGAAAACGAAAATATATATATACATGTGTTACTATTAGTATTATCCCTATATATGTCTTGTATTTATTATCTTAATATTTATTAGTATCATTATTACTACTATTATTATTGTGTATTTTATATTGTCATTACTATTAGTATAATATATATTAGGTATTACTATCACCTATTACTACTATTTTTATTATTGTGTGAGTTAATGTTGTTAATTATTATTATTATTGTTATTATTACGAGCTATATATATTACTATTATTATTATTATGGTAACACAAATAAACAAAAAAAAAATGATGAATGAATAAACCCAATATGAATAATAATAAGGACCCAATTTATTTCAGTCAGTCCACTACAAAATATAATGCAAGCCCATACAAGCCCATAGTCTCAAACAGAAACCCTAATACATGTCTACCCTTTTATCCAGCCGCCGCCCAGATCAGGAACCGTTGGATCAAGCCAGCGATCAACAATCCAGATTTCAACTGAGGAAAAACCCTAGTAAGGCATCAGCAAGCCCAGCGCCGCACGCCCCGCGCCGTTGGATCTAGGCGTGATCCAATGGTCCAGATCCCTCCATCCAGAAACCCTAGTGGCCCTTCACTTCTCAGCTCGCGCCGCACGAGGTCTCAACCGTTAGATCGAATCTCGATCTAACGGCTCACAGCGACCCTTCGAGTACCCACGCGCACACTCGCGGCTGTTCGAGACCTGACGCATGCCCGTGACCCCTCCTCTGACCACTTCCTCTCCGCGCCGTTTGTGTCCCTCCCGATCAGGCAATACCGGCAACAAAAAAACCTCGGTCAGAAACTGCCAGACACCCAAAACGGAAAAGAAAAAAAACAACAATTTCAGAAAGATTCAGAAGTCACATGCATAGGGCAAAAACAAAGCCGACTACATTTATGGTTTTCCCTTGTAACCCTTCGGTATAAAGACCGAATCAAAAACAATGTAAAAGGAGGAGAGAATTTTCAGGGGGATTCGGAAAAAAAGAAAGAAAAGTCCCCAGAAACATTGTAACCATTTTCAATCAATACAAGAGAAATTTCAGATCTGGATTCGATTTTTATTTATTTATTTTTCTTCTTTCACTTTTATTTCGAATATAAAAAGGATATTTTTACCTCCAGTTTGACGGTTGCCGGCGACGGGAGGCTCCGGCGGCGAATCCCAACGGTGAGTGGGTAGCCCGCAACGAGAGGAACCACATATCTTGGTTTCGAGACGATCCAACGACTAACGGAGTAAATCCGACTTAGAAAACATTTCCCGAGTCAAGTCTTTGTTTCAAAGGCTTGGAGGCTCGTTTCTAGAAAAGCTAAATCGAAGAAAGGAAGAGGAGTTTGGGAGCTTTGTTGCAGCGGTCTTGGTTCGCCGGGAAACCCGCCGGAGTAACAGCGATGAAAAAAAAAAACGCGGCTGTTGCTAGGGTTTGAAAAAAAGGAAGGCTCCTTATTCCCTTTACCCTTTTTGCGTTGAAATGTGTTTATGTTTTCTAGCTGTTATTTCCTTTTTCTTTACCTTTTAGTGCTCTGTTCCCTTTTTTTTATCATATTTAATGCCCTTTTTTATTATAAAAATCACATTTAATGCCTTGATCTTTGGGTTTATGCATTCTATCATTTATATTATGCATAGTTTCTATATTCTATATAATATACGGTTGATATGTATATATATATAATATATACTTGTGTTAATGCTTTTGGCATGTATGCACATTACACTTCACGGCTTATGTAAGCCGTTTCATATATATATATATCGCTTTAATTTTTCATGTAAAATATATGCGTAAATTATTACAACATTTTATAATTATATTAGTATGCATTACGATGCATCATTTCATTTTACGTAATTAATATGAGTAATGTCACTATATATATGTATATATGTGTTTTTGCTAACGCCCCATGTCCTTTTCTAAATATTAGCATGTTCTACGCATATGTATATTATTTGGTTCATGTTGGCCTTTCCTCTTTTTGTTAGTATTTTTATATTTCGTTCACAACATTTAAGTATCTTATCTAATTCATCGGTGTTAGCATTCGGTCCCGGTTTCCGCGTGGGAACGGTATTTCAAATACTCGGATATCGTCTCTTTTGGCGCCGTAGGACTTTAGATTAGATTTAATCTTGTGTTCATGCATTTAGTGTTTTTTCGTCTTTTTCAAAAATCTAGAAATGTTTTCAAAAGTGCGATGTCCTTTTATTCGGAAGCAAACGAGGCCAGTACCAGTCGTAGTGGTGGTGGTTCGGACGTTTGCTCTCGAATACTAGGATTTTCGAAATTTACTCGCGAGTATAATCAAGTTCCGGTTAAATTTGTCACTTTAACTTGTAAAATTTGATTTTAATTAAGCGGTAAAGTTTTGGTACCAATTTTGGGCACGTCGAGGGTGCTAATCCTTCCTCGCGCGTAACCGACTCCCGAATCCTTTTGAATCTCTGGTTTCTATTTCCGGTGTCCGGTCTACCATTTCAAAGTGACCGGTGGCGACTCCTTCTATTTTTTTAAAACCTTTTTCAAATTTCCCTACTTTAAAATATTTTTCTAAAACCCCCTATTTTTAAAACAATTTTGAAACCCCCTAATATTTTTCCAACAATTTTCTAAAATCTATTTTTACCCCTTCATTCCCAAAAATTCCCTCTTTAACCCCTATTTCAACATTTTTAAAATATCATTTCCTTCCCACCATACTTACACCAAATATACCTACACTATACATATACACCTACATATACCTAGTGTTTTCCAAAAAAAAATACTCGCTACAACAACAACACAAGTCATGCATACATACAACTCCTTTAAGGAATTAAGCATTCAAAGGTCAACATTTAGACAACTTCAAGATAGCAACATGTTAACAAGGTATCAAGCAAGGCATACATCCCAAGTCAAAATGGCCAACACATACGAGGAGTCTAACATGCTCCTAAGCAACATCGATCACAACATAGCCATCAAAATAACACATGTCCCATTGCTTAAACTATTACATGTTCAACATTTAAAAGTTCATACTTGATGTACTCAAGCCAACAACCACACTTGGAGGCCCTCCAATTGCTCAAGCAACCCACGAACTAAGGATCTGCAATGTTGAACAAAGAGAGCGTAAGCAATGATGCTTAGTGAGGGTAAGCTCTAAAAACAAACCTCAACATTGCAGGGTCCGAGCACGATCTAGCCAAGGCATTACATATGTTTACCAAGGATCCACAAACCACAAGATATAGATGCATGAGCACTAATCAATATAATATGCCATGATCATAAGCCCAATTCCATAACACATATAACCACATTTGCACATCCAATTAAAGCTCATATATCTCAACACATTGATACACATATCAATTAACATTGGCACCTAGCTATGACCCGAATACGCGGATAGACACGTTGGAACTCACATCCAACAACCACATTACCTCACGGTGGGATTACACTCATCATCGGACTCGCGGAGGGGATTCCACTCATCCTCACGCCCCGTCGATGGGATTCCACTCATCACCGACTATATTTAAATACAATTTCTGGGCGAACCCGTACTCCTCCTTGGTGACTCAACGCCACCAAGGCCACGCGCGACTTCTGACTCATGTGTACACACTAACATCCTAATGATCGATCATTTGTATTCAAGTATACTAGTGCCAACATTTACTCATTTCACATTACTCCTTTCAATCAATTCCGTGCTTAGCACGTACTCACCAACAATCATCATCATGCATGTCTCAAGCATCACAAGTCATATCTCATCTCACATGTATAATACAATATACATAAGCATTCATATCACATTTCATACGAGACATACACAACCACATAAATGAGTTCACCCAAAGGCTCTAGATCAAGCTTAGGATTACGCTACCACCTTAATCCTAACTCTAGGTGGGTCTACCAAGCCCAAATTAGTCCATATACTCGAACCAACCATTTTAAAACCATTTAAAACAATTAACCACTCACTTAAGCTTCCAAGCTCAAAAACCAAGCAAGCGACCGTCTTCAAATTCCCGGATTCACTTCCGATGCTTCGCCGATGCCCAAACTCGATTCTAATCAATCCCAAACACAAACAAAACATTTACAATCAATAGCTCATCATCGAAACTAACCCGGATTAACATTTTCAAGCTTCCAACACTAAAAAACAATCCCAAAACAGAATTCTCGAGCAGCCCCTAAAACCCACTGAAATCTTCCATTTCAAGCATCCAAACAACCATCAAATACACCCAAAGTGACCCTCATATATCATACTACCACCAGCCCCCAAAAACCAACCTTAAACCACCCCAAAAACCACTTTAAAACCCTCCAAAAACCCCCTTGAAACACAATTCCGGAAATCATTATAAAACCTTGTAAAAATTAGATATATTGGACCTTTTGAACAACAAATGTCTCATTTAACATCACCAAAACAATAGCTCAACTAAAAGCTAACAAAGTTAACATTTTTAATTTCAAACTCAAAAACTTCATAATACAAAAACAAGAGTTTTAATGAAAACTAAGGGTACGAGCATGTAGAGGGAAGTGAGGACAAGCTAGAAACATGTTTACCTTTCAAAAGTCACCAAGGATGTGAGTGTATGGTGATGGAAAAGTGAACCCCCAAGGAGAGAAGAAGAAGACGTTAGGTTTGAAAGAGGGAGGGGAAGAAGATGAGAAAGGTGGGTGTTTTGTTTGCCATGTGTTATATTTTAAGACTCTAAAGACTTGTTTACCCTTAATGAAATGGGACATTTACAAGGAAGGAAAATCCATGGCTAATTGGGGTTTATTCTTAAAACATGGTCAACCCAAATTAATTAATTTGAAAACAAAAACCCGTAATATTATTTAAATTATAAAACCGAGCCCAAATAATATTAAAATATTATTTTCACCTAACCCCTAAACCCGGGTGTTACAACTCTCCCCCACTTAAGGAATTTCGTCCCCGAAATTACCTGGTGGAAACAAATACGGAAAATGCTCAACCATATCCGCCTTCCTCTCCCACGTGGCCTCTTCCACACCTCTATGTCTCCACAACACTTTGACCAACTCTATGGTCTTGCCACGCAACACCTTGCTATCAGAAGCAAGTATCTCAACGGGCTCTTCATTATAGGACAAATTCGGATTTAACTCTATCTCCTCAATGGGCATCACATGAGAAGGATCCGATCTATATCTCCTAAGCATAGACACATGAAAAACATCATGGATCTTCTCTAACTCAGAAGGTAACCTCAATCGGTAAGCTACAGGCCCAATCCGCTCAACTATCTCATACGGACCAATGAGCCTCAGACTCAACTTGCCCTTCCGGCCAAATCTCATTACCTTCTTCCACGGAGATACTTTCAGAAACACTTTCTCACCCACGGAGTACTCAATCTCTTTCCTCTTCAAATCTGCAAAAGACTTCTGACGACCGGAAGCTGCTTTCAAACGGTCACAAATCAATTTCACTTTGTCGGTAGTCCCCTTAAGCAAGTCTGGCATAGGTAACAATCTCTGACCTGTCTCGGCCCAACAAATCGGAGTCCTACATCGTCTACCATACAAAGCCTCATAAGGTGCCATCTGAATACTAGACTGATAATTGTTGTTGTAAGCAAACTCAACCAACGGTAAGTGCTTCTCCCAAGAACCCTGGAAGTTAATCACACAACAACGAAGCATATCCTCAAGAATCTGTATCACTCGCTCTGACTGCCCGTCGGACTGCGGATGATAAGATGTGCTGAAATGCAACCGGCTACCAAGAGCACTATGCAAGCAACCCCAAAATCTCGAAGTAAATCTAGGATCCCTATCTGAAACAATAGACTTCGGAACCCCATGAAGTCTCACAATCTCACGGATGTACAAGTTTGCCAACTTGTTTAAGGAATCCGTAGTGTTCACTGCTAAGAAGTGAGCACACTTAGTGAACCTATCAACAATCACCCAAACTGAATTCTTCTTCGAAGGAGACAAAGGCAACCCCGACACAAAATCCATGGTGATCCTCTCCCATTTCCATTCCGGAATCTTCAAAGGTTGTAACAAACCTGAAGGAACCTGATGTTCTGCCTTCACTCTCTGACAAACCATACATCGGCTCACATACTCGGCTACATCTCTCTTCAACCCAACCCAGAAGTAATCATTCTTCAAATCTCGGTACATTTTGGTACTACCCGGATGCATAGAAAAGGGACTCGAATGTGCTTTACTCAGAATCTGACGTCTCAACTCAACATCTTCTGGTACAACAATTCTATCTCTAAAGCACAACAAGTTCTCACCACTGAAACTGTACTCGGTCGGTCTTCCTTCGGCTAGGTCCTGAACATGAGGGACTAGACTCACATCTTGCAACTACTTCTCTCTAATCAACTGAATCAAAGAAGGCTTCACTTGCAACTCGGTGATCAAACCACCATCATCGGACACACTCAATCTAGCAAACATAGCTCTCAACTCAACGGCCACTTTTCTACTCAAAGCGTCGGCTACTACATTTGCTTTACCCGGATGGTACTCAATGGTCAAATCATAATCTTTTAGCAACTCTAACCATCTCCTCTGTCTCAAGTTCAACTCTTTCTGTGTCATCAAGTACTTCAAGCTCTTGTGATCGGTGTAAACTATACACTTCTCACCATATAAATAATGACGCCAAATCTTCAATGCAAACACAACTGCGGCTAGTTCTATATCATGAGTAGGATAGTTCTTCTCATGGATCTTCAACTGTCTAGAAGCATAAGCAACAACTCTCCTATCTTGCATCAAAACACATCCTAGGCCTACGTAGGAAGCATCACTGTAGATCACGAACTCCTTACCTGAAACAGGTTGCACTAACACTGGAGCATTCGTCAAAGCTTCTTTCAATTTCTCAAAGGCCTTCTGTCTTGCATCTGACCATTCGAACTTGACTCCTTTTTGCAACAATTTAGTCAAAGGAGAAGCTACCCTAGAGAAACCATCAACAAATCTCCTATAGTAACCGGCTAATCTTAGGAAACTCCTAATCTCGGTCACGGACTTAGGCTGTTTCCACTCAAAAATCGCCTCAATCTTCGATGGATCAACTCGGATACCTTCGGCCGAAACAACATGGCCAAGAAATACAACCTCTCGAATCCAGAACTCACATTTACTAAGCTTCGCATTTAACTGATTGCTCAACAATCTCTGTAAAATAAGTCTCAAGTGCTCATCATGCTCTTCTTCTGTCTTCGAGTATACAAGTATATCATCAATGAAAACAACTACAAAACGGTCTAGATAGTCCCTAAAAATTCTGTTCATCATGTCCATGAATGCTGATGGTGCATTCGTGAGCCCAAACGGCATCACGAGAAACTCATAGTGACCATATCTAGTCTTAAAAGCTGTTTTCGGAACATCACACTCTTTCACCTTCAACTGATAGTACCCGGATCTCAAATCTATCTTCGAGAATACTGAAGCACCTCTCAACTGATCAAACAAATCATCTATACGAGGCAACGGATACTTGTTCTTCACAGTCAACTAATTCAACTGTCTATAGTCAATACACATGCGCATACTGACATCTTTTTTTTCACAAATAACACGGGAGCACCCCACGGAGAACTACTAGGCCTAATGAAACCACGGTCTAATAATTCTTACAACTGACTCTTCAATTCTTTCAACTCTTTCGGAGCCATACGATACGGAGCTATCGAAACTGGATTAGACCCTGAATCTGTCTCAATCACAAACTCAACATCTCTGTCAGGAGGCAAACCCGGCAACTCTTCAGGAAACACATCTGGAAAGTCACACACTGTTCTGATATCTTTCGGTCTAGCTTCACTCATATCCGGATTCATAACGTAAGCTAAATAAGTGCCACATCCAGAGTCCATCAACCTATGAGCCTCTAAAGCTGACACCACACTAGCTCGATGCTCAACCAACTAGTCCATACCCAAAATAATATCAAAACCATAGAAAGGAAGTTCCATCATATCAACTGAGAACACATGACCCTGAATCCTCAGTGGGCATCTCCTATACATACGTCTAACCACAACTGTCTCACCAAAATAACTAGTAACATGCATACCTACATCTAGAATCTCAACAGGTATGTCTAATTTCCGTGCATGCTCACTCAAAATGTAGGAATGCGTAGAACCCGAATCAACCAAAGAAAGCAAAGACATAGACTGTAACTCGAAATTACCTGCTATCACATCTGTGTCGTTCCCGGCCTCTCTCTGAGCATAAACCCTCGCTGGTCCTCCCGCCTCTGGCTGCACTGCCACAACATGAGCAAGGTTCCTCTGAGCATCTACCCTAGGTGCATCAGCCCTAGGCTGGAAATAGCCACGACCGTGCCCACGGCCTCTCTGAAAATCATTCGCTCTCGCAGGAGCCTGAGCAATGTTCGGTGCCTGAGCCGTCTGATGCGGACAATCCCTCCTAAAGTGGTCCCTCGAACCACAGTTCCAACAAGCATGGAAATTACCCCAACACTCACCAGTGTGCTGTCTCCCACATCGTGTACACTCGGGCAAGCGCCCTCCTCCTCTATGGCCCTGATGGCCTCTACCATGGTGGCCACCGCCACGTCTCTGATCAAACTGATGTCCGCCACCTCTATGCCTCTTGGCATCTCTACCATCAAAGTGGTTATGCCTCTTGCTAGAACTAGAACCACCAGATCGTTTGGCCGAACCCAAACTATGCTCTAAGTCTTTGGCCCTCGCGACCAACACATCAAAGTCTGAGTAGTCAGAAGCTAGCGTGTACCTCTTAACTTCTTCATTCAATCCATAGCGGAAACGGTTACAGCGTTCCACTTCAGTAGGAACCAACTCTGGAGCATACTGACTCAAGCGAACAAAACGGATCTCATAATCAGTCACAGAAGCATCTCCCTGAGTAAGAGCCATAAACTCTCGCTTCTTCTCATCCAAGTACCTCGGTCTCAAGTACCTTTTCCTGAACGCAAACTCAAAGAAATCCCAGTCAATCTCTGCCTCTGGAACCCCGGTAGTGATGGTGACCCACCAGGTGTAGGCATCACCCTGAAGCAACGAGATCACACAACCCAATCTACGTGCTCCCGCACATCCCATCTGAGCCAAGATACGGACTGTCTTCTCCAACCATAACTCCGACCTCTCCGGAGTAGATCCTCTAAACTCCTCGGCCCCTAAACTACGGAGCCTCTCCAAAGGTAGACTGGCATCGTCACACCTAGGCTGAGCTGCAGCCTGAGCTCCCGCAACTGCGGCCTGAAATGCTCCCGCTATCGCTTGCACTAGCGGAGTCATATCAATTCCAGCTGGACCTTGGCCACCTTGGCCGCCTTGAGGTCCATCTCCTTCAGCTCCATCCTCGCCTCCAGCTCCAGGCGGAGGAGGTGGTGGTTGTGGAGGGGGTGGAGGAGCGCCAACTCCCGCGGCCACCGGCCCTTCTATGTGAGCCTCTACACCAACTGCCGGCTCAACAGGAGTCGCAACTCGTGGTTCCTGACGAACCACTCTCGGCCTACCTCTCGGTCTAGACATCGCCCTCACAGATAACAACTACAACCACAACAACAAAACATACAAGTTGGGTTAGCAAGGCAAGGCTTCCAAGTGTTCAAGTACGTTCCCTCACCTAAAAAAAATCATTTTTTTTCAATGTAATAGTAGCAATGGGACTCTTACACACACGCTTGAAATAAAACAATCAACATACTTATCACACAAGCAATCATTCTTGCAAAGCAAGCAAACACCGTGCAAATTACTTCAAAACTTAAACTTACCTCACTTACCTGCCCAAGGTCTCGGTATCCTTAGGCTCTGATACCAACAAGTGTAACCCCCTCGTCCCGGTCTGGCCGAACGACCGGTCCGAGTGGGCCACACGGGGAAAACCGAAGTGAAACCCGTTAAGGTTCCTCCTCGGTTAACGACCTAGAAAATTTCTTTTAACTTAATCTTGTCTAAATGCAAATTTAATTCCTATGTGAAGCACAACAGCGGAAGAAGCAACAATACAATATTGATCGACCAAGACGATATAATAACCAGCCCATTTTAGCCCATTACAGCAGGTCGTATCGAAACGCCCTTGGGGTGTTTCGAAACGCCTTGACTTAGTCAACAGGCCTGGGTCAACCATAGGGAGACCGTTTCGAAACAGGGGTGACCCGTATCGAAACGACCCCAACGGTCAACTTCTCGTGGTCAACGAGATTTGACCGTTTCGAAACATCAAAGGCCCGTTTCGGAACGCCTTTATCTCGCCAATTTCTCAAAATTCCAGTAGCAAAACTGTTCCGAAACGACCCCTATCCGTTTCGAAACGGATGGCCAAAAGCAAAAGGACCGTATCGAAATAGGGTGGCCCGTTTCGAAACGCCCCCTGCCTGCAGACTCGTTTTGGCTGTTTTAAGGCACAAGGGTGCCCCAAAACACCTCCACAACCTCAAACAACACACTAGCAATGAAACTTAAGCCAGCCCAACATACAAGCATGCTTCAACATCAACAAGACGAACTAAACACCAAGGCACAACAACACAAGTCATGCATACATACAACTCATTTAAGGAATTAAGCATTCAAAGGTCAACATTTAGACAACTTCAAGATAGCAACATGTTAACAAGGTATCAAGCAAGGCATACATCCCAAGTCAAAATGGCCAACACATACGAGGAGTCTAACATGCTCCTAAGCTACATCAATCACAACATAGCCATCAAAATAACACATGTCTCATTGCTTAAACTATTACATGTTCAACATTTAAAAGTTCATACTTGATGTACTCAAGCCAACAACCACACTTGGAGGCCCTCCACTTGCTCAAGCAACCCACGAACTAAGGATCTTCAATTTTGAACAAAGAGAGCGTAAGCAATGATGCTTAGTGAGGGTAAGCTCTAAAAACAAACCTCAACATTGCAGGGTCCGAGCACGATCTAGCCAAGGCATTACATATGTTTACCAAGGATCCACAAACCACAAGATATAGATGCATGAGCACTAATCAATATAATATGCCATGATCATAAGCCCAATTCCATAACACATATAACCACATTTGCACATCCAATTAAAGCTCATATATCTCAACACATTGATACACATACCAATTAACATTGGCACCTAGCTATGACCCGAATACGCGGATAGACACGTTGGAACTCACATCCAACAACCACATTACCTCACGGTGGGATTACACTCATCACCGGTCTCGCGGAGGGGATTCCACTCATCCTCACGCCCCGTCGATGGGATTCCACTCATCACCGACTATATTTAAATACAATTTTCGGGCGAACCCGTACTCCTCCTTGGTGACTCAACGCCACCAAGGCCACGCGCGACTTTTGACTCATGTGTACACACTAACATCATAATGATCGATCATTTGTATTCAAGTATACTAGTGCCAACATTTACTCATTTCATATTACTCCTTTCAATCAATTCCGTGCTTAGCACGTACTCACCAACAACCATCATCATGCATGTCTCAAGCATCACAAGTCATATCTCATCTCATATGTATAATACAATATACATAAGCATTCATATCACATTTCATACGAGACATACACAACCACATAAATGAGTTCATCCAAAGGCTCCAGATCAAGCTTAGGATTATGCTACCACCCTAATCCTAACTCTAGGTGGGTCTACCAAGCCTATCCTAGTCCATATACTCGAACCAACTGTAACACCCCAATTTTGGGCTTAGAAGTTTTGGGTTTGGACCGGACCGGTCGGGTTGCGGTTCGAATATAAAAGGGTGAATTTAGGAAAGCCTAGTTCGGGTTGCATTAAAAATATGGAAAAATGTCTTAAAATCCTCTTTTATTATATATAAGAGAAAGGTGAAATCAATTTTACAAAATGAGGTTTGGAAGAGTGACATTTTGGGTTAGTGACCAAAATGTAATTTTTGAAAACTGTGTGACTGTTTTAAAAAGGATTGAAACTTTGAATCTTTAAGGAGCTATTTACCCAAAAGAGTTTCTCCAGATTTTTCTGAATATTAATCAATTTAATTAATGGTTTTTAATTAAGTGCAAAAGGAGGGAAAAGATATTTTGGCATTTTAACTAACTTTTCTCTAAATTTCCATTTTCTTTTCTCTCAACTTTTCTCTCAACCCAAACACATTTCTCCAGCAAAATTCTCTCTAATTTTGACAACTAAAGATTAGATTTCAATCATCATTTGATCTCTAATCAATTCTACAACAAAACCTTAGCATTTGCTTATTGGATTTTCAAGAATTGTGGTTTCAAAAAGGGAGAAACTCAAGTTTAGAGGTATGAACGTCCTTCTCCTCTAAATTCTCAGTTCTTTACTGAAATTCCCAAGTTCTCAATCCTTGATTTGTGTTTTATTAAAGGTTTTACAATTGTGTTCTTGATCTTGGCTTTAAAATGCAAGATTTGGATTTAATTTTGATTAAATTCGTACTAAGTGATTGGGCTGTGATTTGAGATGTCTTTTTGATGTTTATTGAATGTATAAATGATGTGAAATTGAGGTTTAATCAATGCAATCTCGGATAGGTTGATTTTCCTAAGTTTTTACTTGTGAAAATGGTGGTTTTTGGGGTGATCTTGGTGTTTTGTTAATGCTGGAGGTATAAGGACGTGTTTGGGATCATTTTGGATGTTAATTGATGTTTAAAAATGGTTATAAGTGATGGATCTTGGCTGGGTTAGGTTTTGGAAGTGTTTGGATGTGATTTCGGTTGTGTTTGGTAGCCGAAATGTTGGATTTGCAAAGAGCAACGAGTTTAGGTGTGTTGCTGGTGTTTTTAATGCATTATGATGCATTAATCCTCTGTTGTTATGTGTTTGAAACAGGGGAGAATGATCCGTGAGCAATAGAGGTGGCGTTGAAGGTTTCGGATGCTTGGAAGGCTTGTTGGCTAGCCTTGTTTTGTGTATCGGTGAGTGAAGTTGGGTTTTCAGCTTTAAAACCAAGGTTTGAAGGTTTTGGGAGCTTAGTTTAAGTCTAAACAACTTAGCTAAGCTCAAGAGTAAGTAAATGAAATTTCTCTCTTGGTTGTGTTATGAATTGGTTTTTAAAGCACTTGTGATTGTTGGATGCAACGCATGTGATTTGCATGTTTTAAACTCTGTTTTGGAAGCATATTCTAACATGGTTTAATGCTGGTTTTGAAAGCCATGTGTGAAGGATGCTCAAGGTAAGAGATCCTTGGTTTTGTACATTGGAATTGTGGAATTGTTGCATAGTGTTGCATGTTGTTTAATGGCTTTGTGTAATGCTTCAAAAACAGTGGATTGATGATGGTAATTGGTGGTATTGGCATTTTGGTTATGCTTGTAAAACAATGGATTAATGTGGTAAATTGGTTATATTGGCAAGTGATGTAAGTGGTTCTTGGTTACTTGAATCGGATATAGTTAGCCGGCTATAGGATTGGGTGCACCATGAATAAAGTCGCCTTGGATATGGAGCGGTTGTGATTGTATCGGTGACTCCATCCAAGTACGCTAACGAGATGGTTAAGAACACCATGGTGGTTAAAAGTCCATGGGTGGGTCTTGTGTTAAGGTCATATGGTGGTTAAAATTCCATTTGAGGACCTTGTGTATGTTAAGGTCATAATGGTGGTTAAAATTCCATTTGAGGACCTTGTGTATGTTAAGGTCATAATGGTGGTTAAAATTCCATTTGAAGACCTTGTGTATGGTAAGATCACAATGGTGGTGTAAAGTCCATGTGTGGATCTTGTGTGTATGTCCCGTGATCTCGTTAGTGATGTTATACAACTACCAATGAGTGATGGTAAGGTCATAATGGTGGTTAAAATTCCATTTGGGGACCTTGTGAATGTTAAGGTCATATGGTGGTTAAAAGTCCATATGAGGACCTTGTGTATGGTAAGGTCATAATGGTGGTTTAAATTCCACTTGGGGACCTTGAGATTGGTAGTGTGTGTGAAGCGTGGGGACAACGCTTGTAATCCGCGTATCCGATTGTGTCTTGCGTTATGATGGTTTGTGAGTTATCACTTGGAAGCCAATATAATGTTCTTGAATATGATGAAGCATGAGATGCTTGAAATGATGCATGGTTGCATGAGAAGTGTGTAATGTTCTATTAATGCATGTTTTACTTGTTAGCTTGAACAAGTGTTTATCTTCTATTGAGAATGTTGCATTGTGTGCATGGAATCTCTTTGGTGCATTGAAGTCTTGTGAGGGCTTGTTTTAAAAAGGCATGTAATGCAAATGTTGATTTTGTGGTTCATGTATTGCATTTGCTTAATGCATGAGATAGAATTGAGGGTGTAAGTGGTTTTTAAAGATTTCTTGCTTTGAAATGATTTTCAAGTATAAGAAAACTATAATGTGAAGTGGAGGTGTTTTCCAAGGATCTTGTATTTAACTTTGCATATGATGTTCATGCATGGAATGGTTAAATTGTTGGTTTTGCAAGGTTGTGCTTTGAAGTGAATTACTTAGCTTTTCTAAGCTAAGGGTTGGTTTTTCATGTTTGAGCAATGCATGATTTAAAGCATGTTGTTAAAAGGGGTTTTCAAACATTGCTTTGGTTTATCGAATTGTGTTTACTTTTAAAAGAGGTTTTATGACTCGCTGCATTGATGGTGTTTTGGTTTTGAGCATTCTTCACTAAGCATTATGTGCTTACGCTCCTTTTTGTCCATCAATGCAGATATTTGAAGTTGGGACAGCGAGAAGCAAGGGATTCAAGGAGAGCTCCACTTGAGATGTATGTCTCGGTTAATAGCTATAGATAATAAAGGCAATGGGGGGAGAATCTCTTATGTTGATGTTTAATGAGATAGTGTATGTTGGACAAGTTTGGTTTATGATTTTGAACTATGTGGTTTAACGCTTGCAACGTTTGAATCTTCTTATTCTTAAGTCGTTATGCTATGTTTCTTGTTTTAAAAGCATGATTGAGTGTTGGATGTGTTGAATGAGTTGGTGCACCTAGGGGTGGTTTTGTATCTAGATTTTGATGCAAATTGGTAGGTATGATGCTTGGCATGTTGTTGATTTATTGTGGAATGGTTTGGAGCATGTTTGATGGGGTTTAAAGGTGTTAAAACAGGCCTATCTGCTGTTTCTGGGCAGGGTGTTTCGAAACACCCTTGCCTGTTTCGAAACAGGCCCTTGATTTGGCCTGGGTGTTCCTGAACGGCCTAGACCCGTTTTTGAACACTTTGGTTACTGCCAAGGGGTGTTCCTGAACGGCCTAGACCCGTTTCTGAACACTTTGGCTACTGCCAAGGGGTGTTCCTGAACGGCCTAGACCCGTTTCGGAACACTTGACCGTTGGGCATAAAATTTGAATGGTTTTGAGGTTTGCAAGCTTTACGTTTTAGTCCCGATTCTTGTATGTGCAATTGCTTGAGTTTGAGATGTCCGTTTGAGATGAAATTTGGCAGAGAGGCGTGAAACATGACTAATTTTATAATGGTAACTTAAAAATTGGTAAAGTCCTCTTAATTTTCAGAATTTGCAATTTGGTCCCTAAATTCGTATTTTGTGCAATTGGGTCCCTTATTGTTTTCCGATTGCTGTGATTTTTGAGTATGCTTATCTCAAGAGAATGCTTAGGGTTAATGTGCATCTAGACAAGTTTAAAAAGAAAAAAAAAGGGTCGTTAATCAAGGTTGACTTTCGGGTTGACTTTGGTTTTCCCCGTGTATCTTCGTAGTCCGGGTCAACCGTCTAGGCCGGGATAAGGGGGTTACATTTGGTGGTATCAGAGCTGAGTAGCGAATGCTTGGGGAAGTGGTAAATTGTTGTAATAAGTGTTTAATGTTTTTTTTCTGATGTGTGGTTGAAAGTCGGTTGAAATGTGTGTCTGTGAGCGAATTGTTGATGTTTTTGTTATGCTTTTTGATTGAGAATCTTCATTGAGCTGATGTGGATTTGTGCTGATGATATGCTGGTGATGTGAGCTGATTTTATGAATGATGAAAGTGTAATGGGTATGATATGTTGATGTTATGCTGATGCGAGTGAATGTTGTTTGATGAGAGCATGATCGAAGTATGTTGATTGATATGCTCGATGTTGTGATATCCATGTGTTGTTATTGACTGTTATGTCATGTAAAAGGGGGAATTCGGGATACCCATTGCCTTATTATTATAGCTATTGTGTTATTTTGGAGTTGGAGTTTTGAATCCTTGCTTAAAGCTGGTCTGATCGATTTGTTTGTTTTGTTATGTTTGTTTGCTGTTAATAGCATGGTGAAATCGATGAGAGAATGGCAGTTAGGTGAGATGGTTGCTGCTTTAGAGTAGGTTGTTAAGGCGTGGAATTCACCTTTTAGTGGGGGTGTTTCGTCTCAGTCTTCTGTGCCTGGAGTGGAGTGGAGGTAGTGAGGTAGGAGGAAGAAGCTGGTTTTGTGATGAAGGGTTCAACACCTATTGTTCAAGAGGTGTTGGGAACATCTCAGGCTGTGGCGAAAGTGAGGCCTGTAGACGTGTCGACTGTGGGACGTGCGAGTTTGTCAAAACAGCGTTTGCATGATTTGGGAGCTGTAGAGTATCATGGTTCGACACCTGAGACGTTCGAGGCCTGGTTTGCCAGTGTAATTCTGATTTTGGATCATGAGGGTTGTGACTATGCCTGTAAGCTGGGAAGTGTTGTCTCATTGATGTTGGAGGACGCTTGTGCCTGGTGGACATTTGTGGCGGTGGCATCGCGTATCCACGATATAGATTGGGACTTCTTTGTGTCTGCCTTTTATGAAAGGTATCTTGGAGAGAAATTCCCAAGGGTTAAGCAACGTGAGGGTGTGGTTTCAGTTTATGAAGGTGAGAAAAGTTTAAGCGAGAGAGTTGTGGGTACTGACCTTGGGAGTGGTCAGCGTAAGAGGCGACGTGATAGAAGGTTTTGTTGGAATCGAAGCTTGGATGGTAGTGCAGATGTGGGGCAAGTGCTACATGATCAAGGAGTGGTAGCTCGGTTACCGGTGTGTGACCGTTGTGGAGGGCGCCATGTTGGAGGTTGTTGGGGTGCGGGAGTTTGTTGGAACTGTGGTTCTAAGGAGCATGTGAAGCGAAATTGTCCACAAGTGGTGAGATCAGTTTCAGTGGTAGCAAAAGGGTCTCTGAAGGGTCGTGGGCACGACCGAGACAAGGTTCGAAGGTGACAGGAAGGGCAGAAAGGTGTGAGGAGCTTGGAGAATGAAACCTGTTGGAATTGTGGGTCTGTTGGACATTTGAGACGTAATTGTTTGAAGTTGGCTCGGGGTAGTCAGGGTTCTTTACCGCGGGGAGATGGTGATGGCGTTAATGTGTTAGCAGATGCTGCAGCGGTACGGCTGGAGGATGATGGTTCTGCGAGAAAGAAAGCTTGTCTATTGAAGCTCCGGGGCGGTGAGGTGTTTACAGGTAACCTTGTTAAGTAATCTTTGCCTTAATTATCTTAATTTGGTTTCGGTTTGGTTTTACCTTGCGTAGTGGGTATGGTCTCGTTGCTAGCATGTTTGGGGTAGTAGTTGGTGTTGTTTTGAAAACAACTTTAGTGTGAAGAGGGCATTAGTGAGTATCTTGTGGATAGTGGGTTGATAGAATGATGGAGTTGGTCAAGTTGGAAGTGAGATAGGAGGTTGTTTTTAGGCGGATTCTGAGGATGTTATTGGTGGGTGTGAACCGACATACATGCACAGTTAAAATCATTTGTTGTATGCTATATTATATATGTACTGGTCCATACATACATGTGAAATGACATTAGAGGTTTTGCATGCATGTACATCAGGCATTGATAGGGCATATTGGTGACCATGCATACGAACGTTCACACTCGCTAATAGTTAATCGGGTCCGTTAGTGTTGTGATAGGGTTAGGTTGGATGGGGGTTTTAAAAGTTGTTTTGGTGCTAGGAGAATATTAGAAGTAATGGAGGGCTGTAGGTGAGTTGTCAGTAATAGTGAGTGCGTTATAGCATGTTGACAGAAGGAAAGTGTTTGGGCTTAAAGAGTTAGCGGTATGGTGGTGAGGAGATTACCGGTTAGAGTTAGAAGCAGTCGAGGTGGTTGGGAATAGCTAGTAGAAGTGGTAGTTTCTTGGTGTTAAGTGATGTTGCAGGATATGTTTCCAAAGTGCTGAGGTAACTCGGCCTTGATGTTGTAGTAGAAGGGTTGTTTATGTAGGTGATGGTTCGTAGCAACCTTCGAGGAGTTGTAAAGAGGTTGTGTTGTGGGTTGTAGAAAAAGGTTGGCCTGGGTGAATAGAAGTTTCGTAATCTTATGTATGTATAGAATGGGCGGTGTCCTGGTAAGGCTAGTGTTCTAGTCAAGGATTGAAGTGGAAAGGCAATGTAAGTTCAAGGGCCGTTGTTGGTTGGACGGGTTCTTGTGAGAAGTGGTAGGCTAGTTGTACATAAGTAATTTCCTTTTGAAGTCGGCTGGTGGGGTGTGAACGGCTGGCGGAGTCAAGGTTGGGGTTTTGTGACGTGATTTTTGGATGTTAGGTGAGTAGTCCTGGTGAGTCGTTATGGTGATGATAGCGGCGGGCGTGAAGGAATGTCATCAATACGTTGAGAAGTTTGAATAAGCAGTTGATGCTTAAGAATTTTTGCTTGATGTGGTAACCTTTGGAAGAGGTTGAGCAGTTGTGCAAGGGGTTTTAGGGGCAATGAAGGTTGTGGGTCACATGGTGGCTGAACTGGATTGGTTGGTGTCACCGTGTGTTCGAGTTTTGGGAGTTATGAGTTGAGGTGGTGTATGCTGTAAAAGTTTGGAGGTTCTGCGGGTTGTTGTTGGGGCTATGTGCAGTCCGGAAGTGTGAAAGGTTAAGATGTGGTTAACATCTGAGTGTTCTGGAATCTGTGAACAATATGTGGTGGTGTTGGGTTGGTGGAGTTTAGTGTGGAGAGTGTTCAGTGGTGGTTAAGTCTCCTATGTTGCCTTGTGGGTTGATTTGAGAAGTTTAGTTGTGCTCTTTTCGCCGGTTGAAATTTCGAGGACGAAATTTCCTAAGAGGGGGAGAGTTGTAACACCCCAATTTTGGGCTTAGAAGTTTTGGGTTTGGACCTGACCGGTCGGGTTGCGGTTCGAATATAAAAGGGTGAATTTAGGAAAGCCTAGTTAGGGTTGCATTAAAAATATGGAAAAATGTCTTAAAATCCTCTTTTATTATATATAAGAGAAAGGTGAAATCAATTTTACAAAATGAGGTTTGGAAGAGTGACATTTTGGGTTAGTGACCAAAATGTAATTTTTTAAAACTGGGTGACTGTTTTAAAAAGGATTGAAACTTTGAATCTTTAAGGAGCGATTTACCCAAAAGAGTTTCTCCAGATTTTTCTGAATATTAATCAATTTAATTAATGGTTTTTAATTAAGTGCAAAAGGAGGGAAAAGATATTTTGGCATTTTAACTAACTTTTCTCTAAATTTCCATTTTCTTTTCTCTCAACTTTTCTCTCAACCCAAACACATTTCTCCAGCAAAATTCTCTCTGATTTTGACAACTAAAGATTAGATTTCAATCCTCATTTGATCTCTAATCAATTCTACAACAAAATCTTAGCATTGGCTTATTGGATTTTCAAGAATTGTGGTTTCAAAAAGGGAGAAACTCAAGTTTAGAGGTATGAGCGTCCTTCTCCTCTAAATTCTCAGTTCTTTACTGAAATTCCCAAGTTCTCAATCCTTGATTTGTGTTTTATTAAAGGTTTTACAATTGTGTTCTTGATCTTGGCTTTAAAATGCAAGATTTGGATTTAATTTTGATTAAATTCGTACTAAGTGATTGGGCTGTGATTTGAGATGTCTTTTTGATGTTTATTGAATGTATAAATGATGTGAAATTGAGGTTTAATCAATGCAATCCCGGATAGGTTGATTTTCCTAAGTTTTTACTTGTGAAAATGGTGGTTTTTGGGGTGATCTTGGTGTTTTGTTAATGCTGGAGGTATAAGGACGTGTTTGGGATCATTTTGGATGTTAATTGATGTTTAAAAATGGTTAGAAGTGATGGATCTTGGCTGGGTTAGGTTTTGGAAGTGTTTGGATGTGATTTCGGTTGTGTTTGGTAGCCGAAATGTTGGATTTGCAAAGAGCAGCGAGTTTAGGTGTGTTGCTGGTGTTTTTAATGCATTATGATGCATTAATCCTCTGTTGTTATGTGTTTGAAACAGGGGAGAATGATCCGTGAGCAATAGAGGTGGCGTTGAAGGTTTCGGATGCTTGGAAGGCTTGTTGGCTAGCCTTGTTTTGTGTATCGGTGAGTGAAGTTGGGTTTTCAGCTTTAAAACCAAGGTTTGAAGGTTTTGGGAGCTTAGTTTAAGTCTAAACAACTTAGCTAAGCTCAAGAGTAAGTAAATGAAATTTCTCTCTTGGTTGTGTTATGAATTGGTTTTTAAAGCACTTGTGATTGTTGGATGCAACGCATGTGATTTGCATGTTTTAAACTCTGTTTTGGAAGCATATTCTAACATGGTTTAATGCTGGTTTTGAAAGCCATGTGTGAAGGATGCTCAAGGTAAGAGATCCTTGGTTTTGTACATTGGAATTGTGGAATTGTTGCATAGTGTTGCATGTTGTTTAATGGCTTTGTGTAATGCTTCAAAAACAGTGGATTGATGATGGTAATTGGTGGTATTGGCATTTTGGTTATGCTTGTAAAACAATGGATTAATGTGGTAAATTGGTTATATTGGCAAGTGATGTAAGTGGTTCTTGGTTACTTGAATCGGATATAGTTAGCCGGCTATAGGATTGGGTGCACCGTGAATAAAGTCGCCTTGGATATGGAGCGGTTGTGATTGTATCGGTGACTCCATCCAAGTACGCTAACGAGATGGTTAAGAACACCATGGTGGTTAAAAGTCCATGGGTGGGTCTTGTGTTAAGGTCATATGGTGGTTAAAATTCCATTTGAGGACCTTGTGTATGTTAAGGTCATAATGGTGGTTAAAATTCCATTTGAGGACCTTGTGTATGTTAAGGTCATAATGGTGGTTAAAATTCCATTTGAAGACCTTGTGTATGGTAAGATCACAATGGTGGTGTAAAGTCCATGTGTGGATCTTGTGTGTATGTCCCGTGATCTCGTTAGTGATGTTATACAACTACCAATGAGTGATGGTAAGGTCATAATGGTGGTTAAAATTCCATTTGGGGACCTTGTGAATGTTAAGGTCATATGGTGGTTAAAAGTCCATATGAGGACCTTGTGTATGGTAAGGTCATAATGGTGGTTTAAATTCCATTTGGGGACCTTGAGATTGGTAGTGTGTGTGAAGCGTGGGGACAACGCTTGTAATCCGCGTATCCGATTGTGTCTTGCGTTATGATGGTTTGTGAGTTATCACTTGGAAGCCAATATAATGTTCTTGAATATGATGAAGCATGAGATGCTTGAAATGATGCATGGTTGCATGAGAAGTGTGTAATGTTCTATTAATGCATGTTTTACTTGTTAGCTTGAACAAGTGTTTATCTTCTATTGAGAATGTTGCATTGTGTGCATGGAATCTCTTTGGTGCATTGAAGTCTTGTGAGGGCTTGTTTTAAAAAGGCATGTAATGCAAATGTTGATTTTGTGGTTCATGTATTGCATTTGCTTAATGCATGAGATAGAATTGAGGGTGTAAGTGGTTTTTAAAGATTTCTTGCTTTGAAATGATTTTCAAGTATAAGAAAAGTATAATGTGAAGTGTAAGTGTTTTCCAAGGATCTTGTATTTAACTTTGCATATGATGTTCATGCATGGAATGGTTAAATTGTTGGTTTTGCAAGGTTGTGCTTTAAAGTGAATTACTTAGCTTTTCTAAGCTAAGGGTTGGTTTTTCATGTTTGAGCAATGCATGATTTAAAGCATGTTGTTAAAAGGGGTTTTCAAACATTGCTTTGGTTTATCGAATTGTGTTTACTTTTAAAAGAGGTTTTATGACTCGCTGCATTGATGGTGTTTTGGTTTTGAGCATTCCTCACTAAGCATTATGTGCTTACGCTCATTTTTGTCCATCAATGCAGATATTTGAAGTTGGGACAGCGAGAAGCAAGGGATTCAAGGAGAGCTCCACTTGAGATGTATGTCTCGGTTAATAGCTATAGATAATAAAGGCAATGGGGGGAGAATCTCTTATGTTGATGTTTAATGAGATAGTGTATGTTGGACAAGTTTGGTTTATGATTTTGAACTATGTGGTTTAACGCTTGCAACGTTTGAATCTTCTTATTCTTAAGTCGTTATGTTATGTTTCTTGTTTTAAAAGCATGATTGAGTGTTGGATGTGTTGAATGAGTTGGTGCACCTAGGGGTGGTTTTGTATCTAGATTTTGATGCAAATTGGTAGGTATGATGCTTGGCATGTTGTTGATTTATTGTGGAATGGTTTGGAGCATGTTTGATGGGGTTTAAAGGTGTTAAAACAGGCCTATCTGCTGTTTCTGGGCAGGGTGTTTCGAAACACCCTTGCCTGTTTCGAAACAGGCCCTTGATTTGGCCTGGGTGTTGCTGAACGGCCTAGACCCGTTTCTGAACACTTTGGCTACTGCCAAGGGGTGTTCCTAAACGGCCTAGACCCGTTTCTGAACACTTGACCGTTGGGCATAAAATTTGAATGGTTTTGAGGTTTGCAAGCTTTACGTTTTAGTCCCGATTCTTGTATGTGCAATTGCTTGAGTTTGAGATGTACGTTTGAGATGAAATTTGGCAGAGAGGCGTGAAACATGACTAATTTTATAATGGTAACTTAAAAATTGGTAAAGTCCTCTTAATTTTCAGAATTTGCAATTTGGTCCCTAAATTCGTATTTTGTGCAATTGGGTCCCTTATTGTTTTCCGATTGCTGTGATTTTTGAGTATGCTTATCTCAAGATAATTCCTAGGGTTAATGTGCATCTAGACAAGTTTAAAAAGAAAAAAAAGGGTCGTTAATCAAGGTTGACTTTCGGGTTAACTTTGGTTTTCCCCGTGTAATCTTCGTAGTCCGGGTCAACCGTCTAGGCCGGGCTAAGGGGGTTACACCAACCATTTTAAAACCATTTAAAACAATTAACCACTCACCTAAGCTTCCAAGCTCAAAGACCAAGCAAGCGACCGTCTTCAAATTCCCGGATTCACTTCCGATGCTTCGCCGATGCCCAAACTCGATTCTAATCAATCCCAAACACAAACAAAACATTCACAATCAATAGCTCATCATCGGAACTAACCCGGATTAACATTTTCAAGCTTCCAACACTTAAAAACAAGCCCAAAACAGAATTCCCGAGCAGCCCCTAAAACCCACTGAAATCTTCTATTTCAAGCATCCAAACAACCATCAATACACCCAAAGTGACCCTCATATATCATACTACCACCAGCCCCCCAAAAACCAACCTTAAACCACCCCAAAAACCACTTTAAAACCCTCTAAAAACCCCCTTGAAACACAATTCCGGAAATCATTATAAAACCTTGTAAAAATTAGATATATTGGACCTTTTGAACAACAAATGTCTCATTTAACATCACCAAAACAATAGCTCAACTAAAAGCTAACAAAGTTAACATTTTTAATTTCAAACTCAAAAACTTCATAATACAAAAACAAGAGTTTTAATGAAAACTAAGGGTACGAGCATGTAGAGGGAAGTGAGGACAAGCTAGAAACATGTTTACCTTTCAAAAGTCACCAAGGATGTGAGTGTATGGTGATGGAATAGTGAACCCCCAAGGAGAGAAGATGAAGACGTTAGGTTTGAAAGAGGGAGGGGAAGAAGATGAGAAAGGTGGGTGTTTTGTTTGCCATGTGTTATATTTTAAGACTCTAAAGACTTGTTTACCCTTAATGAAATGGGACATTTACAAGGAAGGAAAATCCATGGCTAATTGGGGTTTATTCTTAAAACATGGTCAACCCAAATTAATTAATTTGAAAACAAAAACCCGTAATATTATTTAAATTATAAAACCAAGCCCAAATAATATTAAAATATTATTTTCACCTAACCTCTAAACCCGGGTGTTACATGTGGCCTTTGGAGTTGTCACCACTCCTCCACTTTTTGGCTTTAGATCCATGAATCTACTCTTGTCTCCGGTCATATGCCTCGAGCATCCACTATCAAGGTACCATGAGTTTTGACTTTGTGCTTTGGCCTTATAGCAATGCTCCCCCTACAAACAAAGATATTAAGCTTTTGTTTTTGGTACCCAAATCATTTTGGGTGCACGAGTGTTAGCTCCCATTAACTTGGTTCCCTTAGGAATCCAAGGTGACATAGCAACAATATTATTAGATTTTACAAGTTCTTTAGGAACTCATACACTTCTAATCCTTTTTGTTCTACTATGTCTAGGAAGGCTACCTTGTTTGTAGTTATCGGTCCTTTTCTTAGGTTGGTTTGTTTTAGAAGATTCACCTATTTCATGCTTCACACTACCAACATTTTTAAAGGACTCTTTGAGCTTGTTAAGCTCATCTAACACCTTTTGGTGTTCACTATTACATTGAGATAAAAGATTATTAAGGTCAACATTTTCATCTTGGAAGAATTTTAGCTCATCTTTCAACCCTAAAATCTTTTTCTCAAATTTTAAATTAGCTTGAGAAAGTGAGTCATTTTTATCATTTAATTCCGAAACAATTTTCTTATTCCTAATGACCGACTCCTTGTATTTCTCAACTAATTCGTCATAGACCTCTTGCAACTCATCATATGCATCATTTAATTCATCATATGTAAAATCAAAAGATGATGAGTTAGAGGTTACCATGGAGGAATCTTCCTCAAGTGCCATGAGGCAAAAGTTGGCCACTTCTTGTTCGTCATCCTCCGATGACTCCTCATCACTCCAAGTAGCAAGCTTGGCTTTGAGCTTCTTCTTCATCTCAAAGCCCTTCTTCTTGAGTTGAGGGCACTCCGAACGTATGTGGCCGGGTTTATTGCACTCAAAGCAAATAATTTGATCCCTTGCTTCTTCTTTGTTTTTACCTTTGAAGTCCATCTTTCTTTGAATTTTTCTTCCCCGGTTGGACCTCATGAAGCGTGAGAATCATTTGGCTATCATAGCCAATTCCTCTAGTTCATCATCCTCACTAGAAGAGCTCTCCTCAAGTAATGACGCTTTGAGAACTATTCTCATCTTCTTCTTCTTTTCCACCTCAAGCTTCTCTACTCTTTTCTCTTCTTTCTTCTTTTCTTCTTCCCTTCCTTGCTTCATAATCGCATGAGTAAGGAGAGAACCCACTAGCTCATCAAGCTTTAGAGTCTTCAAATTTTTTGCCTCTATGATGGCGGTTCTCTTCCCATCCCAAGATTCGGGAAGTGAGTAAAGTAGCTTCCGGACAAGCTTGTCTTCCGGTATAGTCTCTCCAAATCCTTTAAGCCCATTGACTATGGTTGAGAAGCGATCAAACATCTTGGACACCGTCTCATCGGGCTCCATCTTGAAATTCCAATCTTAGTTTCCTTGACATCGTTGGTTCCCTCATAGGTGGTCTCAAGAGTATCCCATACTTATTTGGCACTCTCAATGGATGAAACTTTGGAGTAGATGTCCGGACCGAAAGAGCAAAAGAGCATGTGAAGAGCTTTGTCATTGATTTGGATTTTCTTTCTCTCTTCTTCACTCATCTCCATCTTTTTCTTCAAAACCATCTTCCCTTCACTATCTTGCTTCAATGGAATGTAGGGGCCATCTTCAATTACATCCCAAACCAAGTAATCGTTAGACTTGATGAAGAGACGCATCCGATTCTTCCAAAACAGATAGTTGTCACCATTGAAGAAATGTGGTTTTGTAGTGAATTGAGACTCATACATGCTCGAACTGGAGGTAGAAGCCATCTCTTTATTTTTGGATGATCACACTCTTCCTAGGAACTCCTCTTGTGGTTGTTAATCCTCAAAGAGGTAGGCTCTGATACCAATTGTTGAGTGGATCGATTGATCGAAATAAACCAAGAGGGGGTGAATTGGATTTTTAAAGTTCTTGGTGGTGGAAATTGCAAATTAAAAAGGTAGACAAGGAATTTTAGAGTGGTTCAAGTTCCAAATGAACTCTACATCCACTAACTTAGCTTCACTAAGGATTTGCAACAATTCCACTAATTGCTCTTCCCCTTTTCTAGGCTAAGGAGATAACCCATACAATTTTCGGTCAAATTTTCTACCCAAAATTTGACCCAATCCTCACACAATTAAAACAAAGAAGTTGATGGCTAAAACAAGTATATCTCAATACACAAAATAGCCCAATTACAAGCACTCAACCCAATTGAAATGATAAGAATGAAAAATACAATTGGGGTTTCTAGACAATAATGGGATTTAGGCACAAATGCTTGGATTGGATGTTTGGATGTTTGCTTTTGGATCAATAGTTGTTGCTGGAGCTTTTAGAGGTCCCTTTTATACCTTCTCATTGAATTCTAACCGTTGTGGTTGATGCATTCATCAATAGAGCCGTTGGGAGTGTTCTCTTGCCTCCATAAATGCAGTCTGCAACAAACCATTTCGAAACGCCCAACCCTGTTTCGAAACAGACCAAAATAGAAAGAGCCGTTGGGGTGCATTAAAGAGCCCGTATCGAAATGGGGTAAGCTTGTTTCGATACGCTAAGGAACCGTTTCGAAACCCGTTTTGAAACATTTTGCCACTGTCAAGTACCGTATCAAAACGGGATGAGATCGTTTCAATACTCTTTAAAAACTATTTAAGATCAGTTAAAAACATTCAACGGTCATAATTTTCAAATCATATTGACTACCGTTTCGAAACACTTATTATCGTTTCGATACGGTGCCTCAATGTTCTTGATCCGTTTCGAGACTCGTTTCGAAACACGGGTTGGCAGTGTTGAAATCGTTTCGATACCCATTTCGAAACAAGGACTCACAGTTTCAAAACTGTTTCGAAACACCTTAGACCGTTTCGAAACACTAACTCGAAAAGCACAGGTTTGGCTTCAAGAAAACTTAGAAAACTTTTGATAAACTCAGTTTTTAACTTAGGCATATTGTTTAAAACATATAGAGAGGTTTGAGGACTTAAAAATTCGTTTTCACATTTTCAATTTAGTCCTTAGGTTCTTTAGTTATATCAAAATTAAAATATTGGTTTCACAACTTTCCTCCTCACTTGAATCTACATGATGGCATGTGGAGGATTTGAGAGCAACGGCACTTGCATTGATGCCTAACTCCATGATCTTCTTCTTCCCCATCGCTCTAATCTCTTCCTTCTTCTTCTCCTCTTCTTTGTTTTTCTTCATTATTTGGTGAGTGAGAAATGACCCCATTAGTTCATCAAGCTTCAAGGTTTTGATATTCTTGGCTTCGATGATGGCGGTCCTCTTTGAGTCCCATGACTCGGAAAGGGAGTAGATGAGCTTTCGGACAAGCTTCTCTTCCGGGATGGCTTCTCCATAACCTTTAAGACCATTGGTGATGGTGGAGAACCTATCAAACATCTTCTCGATGTTCTCTTCCGGATCCATCTTGAAGTTCTCATACTCTAAGGTGAGGAGCCCGATCTTGGTCTCCTTTACTTCATTCGTCCCCTCGTATATGACTTCAAGCTTGTCCCATACCTCCTTGGCACTCTCACAAGAAGACATCTTCTCATAGATGGTTGGGCCAAAAGCACAAAACAAGATGTGCAAGGCTTTGCAATTTAGCTCCATCTTATTGCGATCGTCGGCACTCCATTCCGCTTTGCTTCCTTGAGGCACGAACGAACCATCTTCAACTATGTCCCATAGCTTGTAGTCTCTTGATTTCAAGAAGAATTTCATCTTTTTCTTCCAATGGGCATAGTGATTTCCGTCAAAGAAGGGCGGTTTGTCGATTGATTGTGCCATTGAGCCGGTTGGTGAAATAATGATCGAGCTTGCCGGATCTTCTCAATAAGATGTGAATCCCCTTCGATTGAGTCAAGCTCTGATACCAATTGTTGAGATTTTAGGGGCTCGATTTCGTTCAACCGATGTGGTTGCCAAGTTTGGAGAAGATTGGATTTTTGGGTGATTTGGTGGAAGCTAAAAATAAGAGATAAACACATTGATTTTGAGTGGTTAGGCTTTCTAACCCAAAGCCTACATCCACTACCTTAGCTTCCTACTAAGGATTTCCAAACAAATTCACTAAGAATTTCATCCCCTTTTCTAGGCTAAGGAGGCAACCTTTACAACCCTCAAAGCTTTCTACCCAAAGCTTGAGGAAACACTCTCTTTTACAAGAAAAACTTAGCAAACTAGAAATCCCTCTAAAAGGTGATTGTTTGCAATTCTAAGCACTCACCCAAAGCCTAAACACTTGAGCAAATATAACAATGTAAGCTCATAAGTGTTGTCTAAGCAAGAAATATACAATTTAAGCTCTAGACAAATTTTGACATCATAATGTTGTAACAATTGAATCATTTACCATTACAAGATGCTTGGAGGTCCCTTTTATACTCCTTGATGAGTTTGTAGCCGTTACTAGCCGTTGGGATTGAATTGGAGCCGTTGGGGTCTTTATTTCCCTCCATAAATGCAGTTCTGTAGCTTGGCGTATCGATACCCTTCAAACCGTATCAATACGGTCCCGATAAGGAATTAGTCGTTGGGCTTCTTCAGCTGATGCGTATCGATACGCTTACCTAGCGTATCGGTACGATCCTGCAAATTACAAGACCGTTGGGAAAATGACCGTTGAGGTAGTTGGGCGTATCGGTACGCGACTAGCCGTTGGGCTATTTCAAAGCACACCGTATCGATACGGCTAAACGTATCGGTACGGGTTTTGGCTACTGGAAAAATCATGTAGTTGAAACCCTAAGGCGTATCGGTACGGTCCAAGACCGTATCGGTACGGACACCTGAAGTTATTGGTTTTGACTACTTTAAATATACTTTAAAACGTTCCAAAGCCTTGTAAAAACCCTTAAACATAGTTTCAAGTTGTTTTTGACTAAAAATACATTTTAAATTCTTTTCAATTTAGTCCAAAACATTTTTCAAATATTATATCAAAACACTTAGTTCTACAGAATCCTTAGGGGTGTGGCATGGGTTTGCCACTAGGCCAGATATGTATTGTGATATAAATTACTAACTACAATACATATGTTATTCGATTGTAATGGCTAGAAAAAAGAAGTAAATGTGATTTTAAGGAACTCGAACATGATACACTTATGATACATACAAACATATAACCCAATTAAATATAATTTTAAATTTTTGATTTTTTAATATAATTATATATAATAATTTAATTAAATGTTTAATAAATATTAAAATTATTAATTAAGTTAAAAAATCAATTCAAGGAAAACTTAATTTGGAATATTAAATATATAATTATATTAAAATAATTAAAATTTTAAAATTATTTTTTTAATATATTATGTTTGTTTTTCTTTTAAAATTTAAAATTTTGATTATTTTAATATTATTATATATATAATGTTCCAAACTAAATTACAATCGAATAACATATATATTATAGTTAGTATTTCATATCACAAATACATATTTGGCTTAGTGGCAAACCCATGTCACAACCCCCAAGAATTTTCGGGTTCAAAACTTACTAGGGCCAGTTACAAATTTTTTTCCCTCCAATTGTATAACACATATATTTATAATTAGTATTGCATAATTTAAGTATATGCTTGGCCCAATGGAAAACTTGTGCCACTTCCCCCAAGGATGCCTAGGTTTGATTCCTACCAAGGCTAGTTCTTAGTTTTCATTTTTCCTTCTCCAATCAGGTGACACGTCTCACCACCTTATTAAATAATTAATTTATTTTATTAGATTAAAATTAGGACCAAATTGATAGATTTTATAAATAAAGGGGACCAAATGTGTAATTATACCAATTATTTTAACAGTCCCGCCAACTTTTTCGTTTTTTAACAGTTGGTGGATTAATTGGAACCATTTAAATAGTTAAGTGGTATATTTACCAAAATTAAAAGTATAGTGGTTAAATTGACACCAACCCTATAATTAGGTGGTTACTGGTATAATTTACCTTATTTTTTAATATGAATATTTTTTTACAAGAATCAAATTATTATTAGATTAAAATTTATTAAATATTTAAATTTTATAATAGAGGTCGTGGGCTCCTTGAACACCAAGAGAGCTATGTCTCTGTCTATGATTGTTTTTGAGAGCTATAGATTCGAACTTTTCCATCCATCAATATTTTCTTTTGACTAGAATGATTAAGAGACAACTAAATTTTTACGTGAAAATAAAGTCGTCTCAGATATTTTCAAGATCCTGACCAAAAATTAAAAAAATAATTTTTTATAGAATAAAAACATATTTTATTACTTTAAACAATTTATTTAATATTTTATTAACAAACCATTGTTTTTATTGTTTTATTACTTGGATCATTTTGAATTTAGGTCGGTTTTGACATTTCTAAGGTCCTGGGCAAATAAAAAATTAATGAGAAAAAAATCGAAATAGTGTAGTGAACTGAAGAATGAAATGGAATATTTAAAAAAAATAAAAAGTTTAGGAATTTAGTTTATGAGATTAAGAGTTTGAGTTGCCGTTATAATAATAAAAATAGTCAAGATTAATTTTTTTATCTTTGTTTTTTTTTTTGCTGGTCATTAATGGCTCATATTATTGTTTCTTTTACTTGTTGTTTATGGCACAAAGTGAATGTCTCTTATCTAATATTATAATTATATTTTGAAGCCCTTTTTACTATAACTATGTAAGTAATAAAAATTAGAAAAAAATAGAACTCTGAACGGTCGACCGGTTCAACCTACCCTAGTGTCGACCCTGATATTTTAGATCCAGGTCATTCAAATTTGTCAATTGAGTTTATGTTCATTTCAAATTACTTATTTCAAGTCGCTTCAAATTTAAACTTTTTTTTATTTAATGGCATTATAATAATATTTTATTGTAAATCTCGTGGTTCAAACTCATATAATAGTGTTAAATTTTTCTTTAACAATTTAATTTAGTGTATAGATGGGGGAATAGAAATCTGCATATCCATTTGAAAAAGAAAAAAAATATTTCAAACTTTATTCTTAAATTTTTAAATTCGCCACGGACGACCACTAAACAAATCAATGGATGTCAAATTTAAATATTTTTAATTAAAATTGTACAATTAAATCATTAATTTTTATAATCAAATCAAATTTAAATTAAAAAAACAAAATTTTAAATTGAAATGAAATTAACGGATGTATGCACCGCCTTATCGAACGGCACTTTTAAGTTGTCGAACACTAGACAAATAAGCTTGATGTGGTCGAGAATTTTTACGATGTTGGTTTATTGGAATAAGATGGATTTGGTGAACAAGCAACAATCATGCCTTTTTTTTTGGCATTAGCAATTATTTGCTACTTTTCTTCACAAGAGAAAGAGAGATGCGTGCAATTTGCAAAGAACAAAAAACGTTTCAAGGAAGAGGAAGACAACAAACGAGTGAAGTAAATCAATTAATAAACAATAAAGGGAGGCCACATACATGCATAACACTTGATGCCATGTTTTATATCTGAAACCCCATGTTTTTTTTAAATATCCCCTTTGGTCCCAATAACGCTACACAACATCTTACTAATTTTGATAATAACACCAGGACCAGATAGAGACTACAAAACAAGCAGCGCCACGAAATTTTCACCATCAAGTTCAGTATCCAAACATCATATCTGCCGAGGCCATGATGGGCTGGTTAAGATGGGGGAGATTCAAGCTTTCATCACTTGTTTCAAAGCCCTCGGTTTCATAATCATACCCCCGGCCCCCATTGTTGAGATAATGGAGGATCTCACTGAGAGACTCCAGTCTCTGACTCAGTTCCATCGTCTGAGCCCTTAGGACCGAGTTCTCAGCCTCCATGTTCAAATAGTGTTGGGTGGTGAAGGTGATGCTTGTGAGGATCTGGTTATTCTCCTTGGCTAAATCTGTGACTTGGGACATTAAATCATCTAAGCGCTTCTGTTTCCTCATCCTGGACCGCCTTGCTGATTCCCGGTTGGATTCCATTCTCTTTCTTTTTCTCTGATCCAGCAACTGATGCTGGTCTTCTTCGGATCCCGATGGCACCATGGAACCTGAGGAATTGGAGTTTCCACTAGACGAAGCCATATTTTTATATGTTTACACCCAAAACACAGCTGAAAACTTGAAAAAAGAAAAGAAAAGATGCCAATTGCAGAGAGTAATTTGATTTATTATATATGATAAGAGTAGTAATATATGGAAGTGAAGGGTTTAGGGAGAGATGATTTATGAGAAAACATAGAACCAGTAGAGGAAAACAACTGAGAAAGATTGAACGAGATGGGTCCTGCGTCTAAGGGAGCAGTTTATCATAAACCCCGAACGGAGTACTTCACTCACAACAGGAGACATGAATCTCAAACATCAAGGTTTACACCATAACACCAAATCTAACAAGAAAAACAGTGACAGAGGGACAAGGAAACGAAGGAGAAAGAATAAATAGGCTAGATTTTATAATGGGGGGAAGAGAAGATAGGGCAATGGAAGAGGTTTTTCTGAGAGAAATGACAAGGGATTTATAGAAGGAAAATTGGGAGAAAATAAATGAATTAAACGGAAAAAGTGAAGAAACATTGGTATCTCCTTCATGAGAGTTGATTAGGTATGTGAGGTGGGAACGAAATTTGCATATATATACGTCCAATTCAAGCTGGTCACAGTTACACTCTCTGTACAAATCATTAAATTATTTCTTATTTCAGGGTTTTTTTTTTCAGTCCCGGGCATTTCACCATTTTTGAGGTTAGGGGTAAATAAGCCGAGTCGAACTTAGTAGTGCTAAGCTCGATTCAGCTTTTTAAGAAATCGAGTCGAGTTTGAGCATTAGTAGTTTTTAACGAGCTTAAATAATTTGAGCTCGACTCGGTTCGTTAAGAACTCGAGTCGAGTTCGTGCTTGAGTCTAGTTCAATCGAGTAGAATATTGATCGAGTCGGACTCGAGTAGCTCGCGACCAGCCTCGCTTCATTTAAAGCCTTATTAGGAAAAAAATTGGATACACAAGTTGTGTAAACTAAATTTTACACACGCTTGTTAATTTTAGGGTTTATGGTGTTAGTTTAGGGTTTAAAGGTTTAGGTTGTTGGGTTTAGAATTTAGGATTTAGATTTTAGGGTTTAGAACTTATGTTTTGGGTTTAGGTTTTAGATTTAGGAATTTAAATTTAAATTTTTAAAAATTTAGTATATTATATTTTTGAGTAGCTCGCGAGCATTTCGAGTCCAGTATCGAGTAGCTTGACTTGGCTCGTTAAGAACTCTAGCCGAGTTCAAGATTGAATTAAGCCCAATTAAATTAAATGTTGGCGAATTAAACTCGAATAGCTCGTGATATGTTTCATCTTATTTATAGCCCTACTTGAGGTCAAACTGTGGTAAAAAGTTAGAGATTGAGGGTCCCTTTTGGAAGTAACAACCCCTCTTTCAGTGCGTTTAATGCACTTTTTCGTACCAAGATCTCACCACAAGTCCGCAATAGCCGTTTGGATAACAACCCAGTTGAATCGTGAATGATGGACAATTTTTTTTTACCGCGCTGCACTCAAGTTGCAGATTGGTGATTTTTGCTCCAATTAAAAACATATGCTTTTCAACGAGGGTTTTTTTTTCCTTTCCAATACCTTAAGGTTTTCTTTTTATTTTTTTACGTAAATTGTGATTCACATAATACCTCTCTGCTTTCAACTAAATATATTCCATTAATATAATTAAAGGTTGTAATCAAGTCATTCAGATCCGGTTCTAGTCGGATCAATTTGATTCGTGTCATTTCAAGTTTGGATTACATGTAGTTTACATTCGATTTAGGTCAGAACTGGTTCAAAATTAGTTTGTGTCTATGATAAGTCTAGTCGAGCTGAGTATCGGGTCAGGTCAATACTGGATAGACTGATTTTTGGGTAAGATTAATATTAGATCAGTCAATTTTTAGGTCAGATAAATATTGGATCTATTAGTTTTTTTTTTTTTTGACAGAGTCAATATATGATCGGTCAATTTTTAAGTCAGATCAATATGGAAACGCTTGGTTTTTGGTCCGGATCAATGTCCAACCGATTGGTTTCGATTTGGATAAACTTTTGGATTTTTGGGTCAATGCAAGTTGAGTTGGATATGAGTCCAATTGATATATATATATATATATAACCGATTGGTTTCAATTTGGATAAATTTTTACCTATTTTTTGGATCGTTGGATGTAGAAAACAGATGACTGAAATTAACAGTAAAATATGTGAAGATTATCACTTAGAAAAAAAAAGTAAGGAGTTAATCTCAGCCATCCATTTCTTTCATCCAACGATCCAAAAAAGTGTAAAACTTACAAACTTTTTTGGTGTGTAAGTGGATATATATATATATATATATATATATATATATATATATATGGATCAAATTACACAATGTAAGAGTTTTAAACTTTTATACGTTTTTTGAATTTGTTGGGCTCGAATCTCTTAAACCGAATCCGTCAAGAGGGCGTGAATTGGCCTTTGAGTGAATGTGCCAGAAGCAATATAAAATTAAAAATTACATGATGATTTATAGTGGTTTAACTTTCTAACGGAAATTTACCTTCACTACTTTAGCTATCCACACTAAGAATTTTTCACAGATTTACTAATTTGTCTTTTCTTTTTCTAGGCTCAAAGAGATAACCTTTATACAACCAAGACTTATACCCCAAAGTCTTGCTAAAACCTTTCCCAAAGAGAGTACAAATGAGCAAACAAGGAAAAACCTCACAAGGCTGATATTTTGCAAGATTGAGCACTCACCCAAAACCTAACACTTAAGCAAATATAACAATTGAGCTCACAAGTGTGTTCTACGAAAAAAAATTGACAATTTAAGCACAAACGCAATTTCTCTATGCAAAGAATGTTGACAATATATTCCTTGTTGTTCCATGGTTGCTTGAAGCTTGCTTTTAAACCCTCTAAGAAATTTTTGACAGTTACTACCCGTTAAGGGTTGATTAGAGCCATTGGGGACTTTAATTCTAATCATAAATGCAGTAATGAGCTCGTCGGTATCGATACATACTTTGAATTAAAAGAGCTGTTGGACATTTATTACACTGAGTATCGGTACACGATACTCGATATCGATACGGTCCCTATCGTATCGGTACGACTAAGCTTGTACCGGTACGAGGTTTAACTACTGAAATTTCTAAAATCATGGGGACAAAAATGCGTATCGGTACACAGACAACTGTACCGGTACGAGCTCTTCTGGGTATCGGTACACGAAAAACTGTACCGGTAATCATAGCTTGTTTTTTACTCTTGGGTTATTTTGAAAGTATTTAAACAAGTCAAAAAACCCTTTGAAAATCTCTCGAACATATTTTTCAAGTTTATAGACTTTTAAAATATTTTTGCGAATTATATTAAGTCCAAAAATATTTTTCATTTTTAGTTATATCAAAATTAATATCTCAACAAGATCGTTGGATGTGTGAAACGGATGACAAAGATTAACAGTGGGTTATATATGAAAGATTATCACTTGAAAAAAAGTAATTAATCTCAGTCATCCATTTCACCTATCCAACGATCCAAAAAACATGTAAAACTATGGGTTTTACATTTTGTGTAAGTTGATCTTACCCTTATATAAAATTATTGATATTTTTTTCAATCTTATTATTTAAGCTCAATCTCAACACCTAATTGTTCAATATTTCAAATTCAACTATCATTTAAAGATGAAAATTTGACCCAAACCAACTTTACAAGGCGTGTTAGAGATTGTGACTTGAATTTCGTATTCGTCTTGCCCATATTTGTTTAATAAAAAATCATGTATTTCTTATTTTTACATTTTTCCTTGAGTTAATTTTAATTTTTACTATTTTCTAATTTGTTGTAATATAAAAAATATCTTTCGTGTTTATTCTCAATTAATGAATAATACTTTTATTGAGTTTAAAAAACAAAAACACGATACATATATTTGAATGAATATTGATTTAAACAAATTTATAAACGATACTATATTTGAGAATATTTTAATTTTAAATCATGAATAAATATAAATATTTGTACATTGTAGAAATAAATTGTTTACTCAAAATTTATTTTAAAGGAGGACTTCGATTATTAAATGAGGATGATGCACTATTGACGTTAGAGGCATTCAAAAATATTATTTGATAATATTGATCCGAATCAAAATTACTTGTTTACATAATTAATAAATCTTGATAGAGACGGATCCTTCAAAGGACTATAGGGGCTATGACCCCTCCAAAATTTCGAGAAATTCGAATTTTACCATTAAAATTTTAAAAATATTTAATTTGACCCCTTTAAAATTTTAAAAATTTCATATTAAACTTCAAAACTTCAAATATTTTTAATTAAAGTCCTTCTCAAAAAATTTAAAAGTTCAAATCAAATCACTCAAAATTATTAAAATTTTAGTTAAACCCTCAAAACATTTTAAAATTTTCGTTCAAACCTCCAAATTTTTAAAAATTTAAGTTGCCCCCAAACTCTTACCCCAAGTTCCGCCATTGAATCTTAATGAAGCTGGTAGATAAACATGCTTTTGAAGAAAAAACTCAAACAACTATGGTGTGAACATATACTTTAGCATATACCATGCATCAGCTAAAAGTAAAACTTTTTGTTGTTGTTGAAAAAAGCTAAAAGTAAAACTAGTTGCGTAATTGATTTCCAGCTTTCCCCCTGGTGTTACTATAATTGATGTAGTTCATGTCATTGAAAGTAATACCTTCCAATCCCATGCTTTGCTTTAACACACAAATGGAACATCCATATTTATTTTATATGGTAACATGAAAGTTGCACCACGATAATGCGAAATACACTAATCTACCACCTTTTTTTATGTTCCAATTGGTAGAATGGAAAACATTTTACTTCCTCTCATATATTGCATACCATTTCTCTTTTACTTGATTAAATTACGCAGCCACTCAACTACAATTTCTTCTCTTAATTTTAAGCCTTAAACACAATTTTTTAATGTCGGACATAAATAGGTGCACCATAACACCACAAAAGGCAAGAAAATTTCTATACATGAAATGTTAACCATGAAAAAGAGTGAGAACTTAACTTTGTGTTTGTTGTATCCTGAATTCTTCACTTTCAAGCTAAGAAAAGGTGGGAAGCTAAATTGGCATTCCATCAAAATAAAGCAATGGGAAAAAGACGTCAACGGAGGGAAACCCATCTGATTTTACCATCATCCTTCTTTGAATGTAAAAAAGTGGAGTAAGTTTATTACCATGATCAAACTTAAAATGTAACACAAAACAAGGTCCCATACATACTTTGGAATATTAATGTGCAGTAACAAAGTAAGTATATTTAGCCGGTTGGCCAAGCTGCTCATCTTTGTTCCCTTACACCTCTTTAGGTCATGGGTTATAGACAATGTAAGAGCACCCCTTCCTTCTTCTAGAGCTTCCCCTTCCCCTCTCTTTTAGGTAGGATTAGGATTAGAATTTATATATATAAAAAAAAAACTCTACCAACTAGCTAAGTAGCTATAGCTAGCCTATAGTAGTATTAATTATTCAAATGATGATACGGAAGAAATGCTTCTAGATTGGAGAAATTGGGTAGCTACAAATATCACATTTGCCTCAATTATTGCCTTTCGGAAGAGTAAAGTTTTTGTTAGTGTTTACTCTGAATATATACAGTTGTTCCGGGTGACAAATAAATGCAAGCGGTCCCTCCCAGGATAATGACAACAGACATTATTATATAATACGTCCATGCACACCTAAAAGTAAAATTGCAATAAATAGCTAGCCAAAAAAAGTTTTAGGGTTACAAAGGGATGGTTTGGGATTCAAGGAAGAGGTTTTGGTCGGTCTTTCAAAGGCTCTTTCGGTTTATTTGTAACACAAATGCTGGGTCGGGGTAGGGTAGCTTTAGAAAGCTGATTTGTTTGTAGGGTATTATTCATAAATTGTGAGAATTGACTTCGACAGAACCCCAAGTTGCTAAGGCTATGTATCCCACCAAAAAAACACATGTAATAGTGAAATAATTTCTTTTTTGTAAAATTAATCAACTTTGCACTCGTTTTTTTCTGGAAGAAAATTGACTCACCTGCGAGTGGTGCTAGATTGGGCTGAAAACATATTTGTTTATCCAAATTGGAAGAGGTTAGAATTTGAAGAACATCGAATGCTAGGACGAGACTTGTATCCTCCGCTTAATGAAGAAAATATTGGCGGGAGAGGGTTCACTTTAGGTAGCGTGGCTCAAGGAGTATATTTTCAAAAATGCTGATTTTTGACACATCCAAAGCAAGCCTCGTTTTATTTGGAGATGAGGAATGAGACATCAAGGCTTTTTGTCAACGTTGCCAATTAATCTCTCGTTAAAGCAGGTTAGACCTAGCTAGAGTGAGTGTACAGAGAAGAAGTCAAAATTGCATTGGCATAAGTTGGTGTGATTTTTCTTCAACATACCAAAGCACGCCATAATTACCTGGATGACAGTATTGGCTACAAAAGATGCATATTGCAGTAGCCAGTAGACATTCCTTGTAAGATGTGTGAGTTGGTCGAAAACACGAAACCATATTTTCTTCTCTAGATTCACATGGAAGAAAGTTCTGCACTTATGCATGGTGTTGGTGTGTGAGGACGTGTTGGACTGGAAAGAAGAATTGCTATGGGTTGTTTCCTATCTTTATTATTAAATTGCTTTTTAAAAAATAAGGTCAAATTAACTATTCAATTAAATGTTAAGGGTACTTTTTGGGTCAAAATGACTCATTTACGTATGAAAATTGATAGTCAACTAACATTAAATACTTTGATATGACTTGAAAGAATGATGCGTCACTAGAAAAAATAATTTTATAAAATAATTTTTTGATTGATGTGACATTCTTTTATGTCAAAAAATTTGTCTATACGACACTGTCACGTAAGTTTATCACGTCATTTACTATTAGTTGACTAATAACTTTCATCTGTAGATGGGTCATTTTGACCCAAATATAAAACGTTAAGAGTTAAATTGTTTCAAAAAATAAGAACTAAAATGACTATTCAGTCAAATGTTAAAAGTATTTTTTTTAACATTATACCTTTACAAAAATGTGTACAACTTTGTAATGATTGAAAGATTTTTTATTAACTCCTTATAGGATGTTTTGTTCATGTAGTGAGTTGCTATTTCTTTTGGATAATAATATAATATTTATCGAAAAAAATTAGTGTCATTAAACATATGAAAAATACTTTGATACATAAGTTTGTGTGAACTAAAGTTATAATTTTTATTAACTCCTTTCAATTTTAGTGCTTAGGGTTTTGGGTTATGGTTTAGGGTTTATGAGTTTAGTGTGTATGGTGTAGAATTTAGGGTTTATGGTTAGAATTTAGAGTTTAGGGCTTAGGGTGTTAGGGGGATTTAAGTTTTAAATTTTATAAAAGAGTTGTGTATTTTTTATGTATCGAAATATAAAACTTGTAATATTATCGAATTATAGTATAAAATATGAATTTAAAATTTCTAATATAAATAAAATTTCATTGTATTAAATTAATATAAACATTTGGATTTGAATTCAAGATATAAATAAATTTGAAAATTTAAATACTTAATAAGTTAATATCAATAGTATATATATACTGTTTTGTTTTATTTGCATTCGCACATAAAAAATAAAATATGAATATTTTATAGTGAAAATTTTATTAATAAATTTGATATATAATTTTAAATAAAAGATGTTTCTAATCATGGCTAATTATAAGAGGAGCACCCTGAGAAACCACTCAAGGCTCCCAACCAGTCTAAAGCCCTAAAATTTAATTATTCATATTTTTTAAATATTATTTTTAACTAATTAAATAAATAAATTAATCTAATCGTAACATTTTAACTCTCTTTTTTAAATAAAAATAAATTAATCTAACAATAAGAATAACGTGTTTGACAAAGTTTAATCATGTTTCTATGATTTATTAAAGAAATGCTTAACTACAAAATAAGTGCTCAAACCACACATTTTTTTTATTTTAAGCCCCTAAAGTTTTTTTTGTCAAAATAGAGAACTAAAGTTTACTCTGTGACCATTTTTAGGTAACGAATGTTAAAAAAAAATTAAAATAAGTGCCCAAACTATGTTGTTGTTGTTTTTGTTTTAGGTGCCAATTTTTTTTTTAAAAGTTGGGTGCCCAAACGATGCCGTTTTTTAAGCGTCTAAAGTTTTATTTTTTAAAAAAAAGTAACGACAATTACCTTAGAATGATAACGAAATATACTTTAGGCACATATCTTGATAAAAAAAACTTTAGGCACCTAAAGCAAAACACGAGTATAACTTGGGTATTTATTTTGTAATTAAAACTTAAAGACATTAGATTAATTGTTCAAAGTAATAAAATATATTTTTGTCATGTTAGGGTTTATTTTTTAATTTTCGCTCTATACCCCCAAAAATCTTCAAAACGGCCATATTTCTAATCCCTATACTTTGGTAATGTACGAACGTTAAGTTCGTAAAATTAATTATTAATTGAATACAATTTAATTGTCTAACGTTATTTAGCTTTTGGGCCCGTTTGTGGGTTTAGATTCAATTTCATTACTAGGCCTTCTAAAACTTGATTTGATGTTGGGCTTTTTGGTAATAGGCAATAAATGTTATTTATATTAAAATTAATACTATTTTACTTTATTCTTTTTTTTCTCTTTTAAAGATAAATTATAAAAAAATCGAAGATTACTTAATTCCAAATTTTCATTTTATTAATACTTAATTCCAAATTCTTAGCATGATTTTTGGTAATTGTTCCTTTCAATATATTGTTAGCATGCTTTCTTCTTTTTTGTGAAATTCCAAATTCTTTATTTTCTTCAAATGAAGATGAAAGCATATCGTAAGTAGCTGGAAATTGTGGGAACGGAACCCAAAACTCATCCCTCTTTTCCATTTTCAATCTAAAAGGAAATAATGCATATTTTATATGGAGAATCACATCCAATGTATGTTTGATTAATATTCCCCTTCAAATTTATATGTATATAATTCCAAAAGCATATATATTACACCCCTATATGTATATGTATATGTATATGTATATGTATATGTATATGTATATGTATATGTATATGTGACAACTACAATCTTTACCATGCATCCATGTGAACTGGACTTAAACAACAAAAGTCTAGAAGCTCACAAAGATTCCATAACTTTAAGTCTTAACTGATTTTTCTTCTTTCTAACATGGCAAATTTAAGGAAATATTGTTTTTCAACAAATGGAAAATAAGATTACTCGGCTTTTATTTAACGATTTGGGATATTTAAGATTTGTCATGTTGTCCAGACTAAATTAAAGAAGTCGTCATCCCTTTCTGACGACTCCCGTAAAAATATATTTTTAAATTTATAGAAAAATCTTTGTATCTTCGTGACGATTTCCATGCATGCATTTATGTGTTTAGGTGGGGAAAATTACAAACAATTCATAGGGAAAAAAGGAGAAGGGTTGAGGTTGAAGCAAATCAAGTGAGGTTCAGGTTATAGCATATTGAATGTTCTCTTAAATTCCTCCTTATTGTTAAATACACCCGAGTAATTACTAAAAACACACAAATAGTATTTGAACCTAAAAATTGAATGTTCTCTTAAATTCCTCCTTATTGTTAAACCAAAATCTCATATTTTGTACGTATCTATAGATTAATATTTGATACACTAAAAACATTAATTTTATGCACTAACTAAATTGAGTCGGATTAATCAATCAATTAGTTCTATTTAGTCTCCATTCAGTTCATGCATTTGGGTTTTGAAATAGGCAGGAATATTGGGTTTTGAGATTGCATTGTCTCCAATATACGAGTGAGTATATCATTACATTGTTTTAGTTACAACTAGGCTAAGAATGACTAGATTGATATGTAAGAATAAAACTAAAATGTTTTGAAGTTTAAAAATCAACTTAAAATCTAACCTACAGTTAGAGGATGTCTGAGGAAATTAACCCACTAGGCATAAAATTCAGTGTATAGAAAATCTGCATGGACCATATAACATATACTTTAGTACTGGATTCCCTTTGACCCCAATGTCAAATTAGAGTTAAAAAAGAAAATCGAATGGCCTAATTCTTTTGCCTATCCTTGTAAAGGTGAAGGAAGCGACCCAAAGTGGATTCCCCAGAATATTACTAACTCAAACATATATATGGTATTGAATGGTTCACCCATATCAGGATTTGAATTTCAAACTATAAACCAATTACATAAAGTAAGGTGCATCAAACGAATATGAATAAAATTTTACGTCAAAACTTTTTGTCAGGCTCGAATTTACAAACCGATTAAATTGACTTTTAAAAATTTGTGGTGAAAGCAAAGTAAAGATAAACTTTGACACAATGATTTATAGCGGTTCGACTTCTAAACTAAAGCTTCCTTTGTTATTACTGTTGAAAACCAACATTGGAAGCCAAACGCCCATTGGTCAAAAGTTGGATTTTTCAACTGCCACCAAACGCTCGTTTGGGCGCTAAAAATGATAAGCAAACGGAAATTGGGGACCAACCATTTGGTCGTTTGGCGTGAAAATGGGAGAAGGGGGGGGGGGGGGCAAACGGGCATTGAGGACCCTGACAGCAACAAAAAACGAGGTCTAAATCTACATCCACTGCTTTAGCTATCCACACTAACAATTTTCTACAAATTCATTAATTTGTCTTTTTTTAAGGATAAAGAGTAATCTTACAGCTCACAAAGTTTATACGCAAAACTTTACGTTACTCTCTCTCAAAGAGAAATACAAATAAAACAAACGAGATATAAAACTCACAAAAATAAAATGTCCGCACAATGAAATACTCACCCAAAAATTAACACTTGAACAAATTAACAATTGAAACTCACAAGTACTTTTACAAATAAAATACTTTAAAACACAATAACAAATTTCTCTAAGAAGTTTTAGATATGCATTTTGGACATATTTAGCCTTATAAGCATACTAGGCCATAAATATGCAACTCATACGATATTGACTTTCCTTAACTATTTGCAATCAAACACCATGTAGATTCACTCAATCATGCTTAATTGACAATCGAAGCTCACAAGCATATTAGGTCATAAATATGCAACTCATGCAACATTGACTTTCCTTAACTTTTTTTAGGCTCTTTCCTTAATTATTTGCAATTAAGCACCGTGTAGATTCACTCAATCATGCTTAATCAACTATACGAATAAATTTTTTTTGCCATTTTTCAGTGCCCTTTTCTATGCATCGACACTAAAAAACACTAAAAATTAAATTCTAAGCCCTAACTCTAAATTCTAAATCCTAAACCATACACTCTATACCCTAAAAATACGCATCACCCCAAATTTTCTAAACCCTAACTTTAAACCTAAACCATAAACTTAATTTTTTTAGTGTGGGCATAAATAGGGCACCGAAAAGGGATAGAGAATTTCTATTCCAATCATACAATTACACAAAACATGATCAAGCAAATTTATCTTCCCAAATTTGAGTTGGTTTGGGACTAAAAATTTTGTCATGTATGAATAGAGCTTGCATTTTGCAATTAATGAAGAGTATTTTTGCGGATGGGTTTTTTTTTTAACAATTTTTACTTAGGGAAGGAGAAGTGAATTTTGCTCTTATTAGGTCTTGAACCCATAACCTAGAGGAAAGGGTAGATGTCAACTAAGAGCTTTAACCACCTGCTTTAGAGATTATTGACGGATGAGTTCCCTTTGAGTTTCTTGTATCAAGGAATACGTGTTTAGAGGTGTTGACTTCTGGGAGATTGAATGGAAGTCACACCACAATTGGATCATGAAAAGGATTTTGAAGCTAAAAAGTAATACAGCTAACGTGTTTGATAATGCGACAGATTAAAATGTGATTAAGGCCCAATGGATCTAGGATAAAAGTAGAGAAAGAACGGATAAGGTGATTTGGCACAAACTTGTCTGGTTTTCTTTTCATATCCTTAAACATGGACGACAACATTGTATAGACTTCCTATCAAAGCGGGGTCACTAAGGATGGGGGTTGATGCACAATGTGGTTTTCGTGGTTCTAATGAAGAAACAAGAGATCATTTCATTAAGACAGACCACATGAAACCATCATAAGGCCACTCTGGCTGTTGATAATGTAGTTCCCCAACACCCAAACAGGTTGAAAATGTTTGGTCAATTCTTTCATTTGGATTTTTTCTTTCACTCTTTTTGTTCCTTATCATGACATATAGTCGTTTTGTCCTTATAAGCAGGTATGGACCACTTTGGCCATTCGTTTCAAATTTAAAATTGCAGCAGCTAATAGCTAACATCAATACCAATGCCAAGGCTTTCCACAGAACAAGAGGTAAGGAAATGGTTATGATATTTTTGATTTTTTTATATTCATTGGTATCCAGCTTATTAGTTGACTAACCTGAATCATTTTGATATACAAGTTATTATATAAATATCTAAATAATTTTAAAGAAAACATAACTTAATACAAGTAGTTAATGAAAATAAACTCAATACCATCTAATTCATTGAAACTATATTCTTATTACAAAGTTTATGGTTGTCCCTTCTAACAATGTCAATTAATTTACAAGTAATTAATGAAAACAAATTCAACTAACTACTAACTGAAATTATATTCTTATTACAGAATTTTTTACAATATCTTCCAACAATGTTATTTTCATTGTTTGAATATGATTTCTATTTGAATATAGAACATGTATCCAACACTTTCTAATTTATAATACTATAAAGTGTTTTTCCTTAAAAAAATACTTTATTTTCCAAACTAAAAGACTAAAAATAATAAAATCTTGATTTTAATCCAGTTTTGTTCCATTTATATACTAGTTTTTAAAGGTAGAAATGAATATAATTTTTATATTCATAACCTCACACGTTACTTTACTTCATCAAAACTCATTTTTATTGATAATTTTTAGTTTAATATTATAAAATTATATATTCATGAAATATGAATATAATTTCGATGTCTATTTCTTTAGCATATTTCTAATATATATATATATATATGTGTGTGTGTAAAATGTATGTAAAACTGTTGGGGAAACCGGGTTATTTCCCACACGAACTTAGCTTCAAATCTGAGCTGAAATGTCGAGATCGAAACTACCGAAATTTGCACAGCGGACAAACCCGTCAACTATTGAATATTGAAACCCAATGGAAAAACCCAATAATAAGCAAGCGAAATAAATAATGGAGAGAACACACCGAATTTACGAGGTTCGACGAAAATGTCGTCTACTCCTCGGGCACCACCACCGGATGATAACTTCACTAATACCAAAATGGTACAAACAAATGGAATTCCTAAGAATTCCCAAATATGAGAGAAGAGAAACAAATGGGAGAGATGGATGTTGGGATGAATTCAAATGGCAAATGCTAGGCCTATTTATAGTTGAGCTTTAAGGACTAAACCTATAAATAGCCTAAAGTTTAGGGACCAAAAATTAATTTTCCCATACCACTTTTCCAACCACATTTTGCCAACTAATTTTCCACCCAATATTTGGTGCTTTCGGTGGCTTTTTGGTTGGCAATTTCCAGCCACTTTCAACAAATCTCCACCTTGGCTTGAAATTTCACCAAGCTTTTTAAAATTTCTTCTCCCCAAACGTTATCCTTTGTAGTGCCTCCAAATGCGCCACGAGCGCCATACACCCGAAGGTGCTCAAACTTGCAAGATGTTAATCAAGTTCAAACAATGATTGAACTTGATTGATGTTACCACCTTGGTCAACATATCTGCAGGATTTTCTGTCGTCGCAATCTTCTGAAGTAGAATCTTTCCTTCTTCAAAGATCTCCCGCACAAAGTGATACCTCACGTCGATGTGCTTGGTTCTTGAATGGTAGACTTGATTTTTCGCTAAATGAATAGCACTCTGACTGTCACAATAGAGACTAATGTGACTTTGAACAACTCCCAAGTCTTCCAACAATCCGTTAAGCCAAATCGCCTCCTTAACAGCCTCTGCAACTGCCATGTACTCTGCCTCTATAGTTGACAAAGCCACCGTTGACTGTAAAGTAGACCTCCAACTAACTGGGGCTTTTGCTAAAGCAAACAAATACTCAGTAGTAGACCGACGCTTGTCCAAATCACCAGCATAGTCGGAATCAACATATCCAACCACAAACTGACCAAGTGTTTCATCTTGCTCAAACACTAAACCAACATCTACGGTTTGTTGGAGATACCGTAGAATCCATTTCACAGCTTGCCAATGTCCTTTTCCAGGATCATGCATGTACCTGCTCACAACTCCAACTGCTTGTGAAATGTCAGGCCTCGTACACACCATCGCATACATCAAGCTCCCTACTGCATTAGCATATGGAACTTTTGCCATATATTCTCGCTCTTCATCAGTTTTAGGAGATAATTGAGAACTGAGTTTCAAATGAGAAGCAAGTGGGGTACTTACATGTTTTGTGCTTTCATTCATGCCAAAACATTGTAATACCTTTTTCAGATATTGCTTCTGAGTCAAACAAAGCTTGCCTCTCCGTCTGTCTCTACTTATCTCCATGCCGAGAATCTTCTTGGCCTCACCTAGATCTTTCATCTCAAACTCTTGATTCAACTGAGCCTTCAATTTGTCTATCTCTTGTTGACTCTTTGAAGTGATCAGCATATCATCAACATACAAGAGAAGATAAATGAAAGATCTATCGTGTAGCTTTCGCAAATACACGCAATGGTCGTATTTGCTTCTTGTGTACTTCTGCCTCCTCATAAAGCTATCAAATCGCTTGTACCACTGCCTCGGAGATTGCTTCAATCCATATAGCGATTTGTTCAGCTTACAAACCCATTTCTTACCACCAGCATCTACATATCCTTCTGGCTGAGTCATATAGATCTCCTCTTCCAAATCACCGTGCAAGAAAGCCGTCTTTACATCGAGTTGAGCTAGCTCCAAATTCAACTGTGCTACCAAGGCCAACAATGTTCTAATGGAGGAATGCTTCACAACAGGGGAAAATACTTCGTTGTAGTCGATTCCCTCCTTCTGAGCGTAGCCTTTAGCTACCAACCTTGCCTTGTAGCGAACATCTTTCTTGCTGGGAGATCCGTCTTTCTTTGCAAACACCCACTTGCATCCAATTTCCCTTTTACCTTCTGGTAAATGTGCCAAATCCCAGGTGTTGTTCTTCTGGAGAGATTGCATTTCTTCATCCATGGCACTTTTCCACTTGTCACTTTCTAAGCTTTGCATTGCTTCTTGATAAGTGACAGGGATATCATTATCAACAACTGGAAGGGCATAGGCCACTGTATCTGTAAATCGAGCAGGTCTACGAATTTCTCTCCTTGGCCTTGTAACTGCAAGTGGTTCTGGTGTCTCCAATGGTTCTTGGGTTTGAACCTCTTCATCTTCTGATTCCTCCATTGGAGTTGGAGAATCAGTAACATCAATTGCTGGACTAATCACCGTCTCTTGAAACTCCACCTGGTTTGGAGTATACTCCACCTGTTGTGGAGTACTACTTGTCTGAACAGCTCCATTTGTTACCTTCTTCAACATGACAGATTCATCAAAGGTAACATCTCTGCTACAAATTATCTTCTTTGTGTCTAAGCACCAAAGTCGAAATCCCTTCACTCCATGAGTGATTCCCATGAAGATAGCCTTCTTTGCTCTAGGATCAAGTTTTGACTCCTTCACATGATAATACGCAGTGGATCCAAATACATGTAAGGAATCATAATCTGTAGCGGGTACCCCAGACCATACCTCCAACGGTGTTTTTCCTCCAATCGCCGATGACGGTAGACGATTGATGAGATGGCCAGCATATGTCACAGCCTCAGCCCAAAATGGTTTGCCCAACCCAGCATTGGACAACATACATCGAACTTTCTCAAGTAGTGTTCGATTCATACGCTCTGCCACCCCATTCTGCTGTGGTGTATGTCTAACAGTGAAGTGTCGAACAATACCATGCTCCTGGCAAACGTCAAAGAGCGGATCACTTCTATATTCCCCTCCATTGTCCGTCCTAAGCCGTTTGATCTTCTTGCCAGTCTGGTTCTCGATCATATTTTTCCACTTCAGGAAAACTTTGAGCACTTCATCTTTAGACTTCATTGTATACACCCAAACTCTTCTGGAAAAGTCATCAACAAAAGTTACAAAATAGTGTTTTCCCCCTAACGACGTTGTTTTGGAAGGACCCCACACATCTGAGTGAACATAATCCAAAATACCTTTCGTATTATGGATAGCGGTGCCGAATTTCACTCTCTTCTGCTTTCCCAGAACACAATGCTCACAAAAATTTAACTTGCAAGCCTTTGCACCTTTCAACAATCCTTGCTTTGCCAAAATTTGCAAGGATTTCTCACCAGCGTGTCCCAACATTCATACTATCTCTCCCAAGTCTGGACTTTGACTTTGATCTCCCTCTCATTTTTGGCTTTTCTCCTCCATATCTACGGGTTTTTCTTCCTCAATGGCAATGTCTAGACCTTGTTGAAATAAAGAGTCTAGCACCTCGCCTTGCCACATGCCGAAGTGACCGGATCCATCGAACAACTCCACCGAGAAGTTTGCATTTGACATTATCCTCCTCACCGGTATAGAGGAAGAGCTTGATGCCCCATCTGATCCGTCTTTTGCCATGGCAACGAATAATATTCAATAGCACAAACTGGATATTGAAACACTGCACCAGGTAAGTTCCCAGGAAAGAGAGGTGGATCACACGGATCGCTTAAATACCCAGTCTTTCCTAGCCAGAACTTTCCTAGACATGCACTGTCACAACACCACACTTCTAACTGAGCAACCGGGATAGCCTTCACCGAAGCTCTGATGCCAATTGTTGGGGAAACCGGGTTATTTCCCACACGAACTTAGCTTCAAATCTGAGCTGAAATGTCGAGATCGAAACTACCGAAATTTGCACAGCGGACAAACCCGTCAACTATTGAATATTGAAACCCAATGGAAAAACCCAATAATAAGCAAGCGAAATAAATAATGGAGAGAACACACCGAATTTACGAGGTTCGACGAAAATGTCGTCTACTCCTCGGGCACCACCACCGGATGATAACTTCACTAATACCAAAATGGTACAAACAAATGGAATTCCTAAGAATTCCCAAATATGAGAGAAGAGAAACAAATGGGAGAGATGGATGTTGGGATGAATTCAAATGGCAAATGCTAGGCCTATTTATAGTTGAGCTTTAAGGACTAAACCTATAAATAGCCTAAAGTTTAGGGACCAAAAATTAATTTTCCCATACCACTTTTCCAACCACATTTTGCCAACTAATTTTCCACCCAATATTTGGTGCTTTCGGTGGCTTTTTGGTTGGCAATTTCCAGCCACTTTCAACAAAAACATATTGACGCATCTATGAAAAAAATATATTAAAAATGTAAAAATGATACTTTTAAAAGTTATATAAGATGGAATGAAACAAACATTTATCATAATTGTCTCGTTTCACCACTTTTGGTTAGGACGAATGCGGAGTCTATGAATCGACACGGGTATTAAGTTTCCTAGTTTTGGTGTGCGGTTGGTGGTTGGTTTTAGAGATGACAATGGATAACAGATAAAGAAAATTTTATAACGGTTAACGGCTCTACGCAGACTGTTAAATACCACTAATACAATATATTGTTGAATATTATTAATTTTTAATAATTTTTAAATAATTATTAAATATTTCAAAAGATTGACATGCAATTAATCATATTTCAAAATAAAATTAGAAGAAATTGTTTCATGAACTATTCTCACCACATCATCCATGATCCTACTCAATTAAATAAAATCACATATCTTTATTTTTACAATATTTTCTTATAAATTAAAAGTTACAAATGATCTCATTCTTTCTCATACCTCGTGTATTTATTTTAACGTATTAATGAATTAAATTGCAAAATAAAAAAAATTAACCTATGAATCAAAAGAAACAAAAATAAAATAATTAATTTTAATATGTTTTAATTACCATTCACAACGATTATGGATAGTAATTACTGGGTATCTATTATTTGGATACGTTATCTATTTTACTTTATAAAATTTTGGTGGAATTACTCCGTACAAGATTATAATTAATTTAGATGTTCCATAAGCAATGAGCTCGTGGAGTAGTTTCAGTGGTAATGGTGTATTTTATTCAAGTGACTTTGGTTTGAACACCATATGTGCACAACGTGTGTGTCTTATTAAAGGGCTAAAAAATTGAACAGATACTACCGTATAATCATACCAGCATATTCAAAAAAATATTCCATAAGCAATGAAATCAATTTGAATCCAGATTCGAACAAGCGTATTTGACCGATTGGTCAAGCTCAGGGACGAAGCTATTAAGGGGTCCTCGAAGAAAATTTTTTCACCTTTGTCTCCTATTTAAATTTAAAAAATAGTTTATTTATGAATCCTCAATTTCAAACATTTATAGTTCCCCTCCCCAAACTCCAAATCCTAGCTCAGTCTCTAATCAAGTTGTTCATCTTTGTTCCCTCATTTTTTTAGGTCATAGATTCTAGACTCACTAGGAACACCACATTCCTCCCCCTGGAGTCCCTCTTCCCCTCCCCATTGTTGCGGAATACGATCGTCGGATAGAGCAAAAACGCAACTGATAATTTGAGAAAATAATAATGAAGATAAAAGAGACACAGATTTTACGTGGAAAACCCCTAAATAATATAGGGTAAAAACCACGGACAAAGGTAGAAGAATTTAACTATGAGAAAATAGGAATTACAACTTCTCTCAATCTAACAAGGAGAAAACAATGACAATTCTCTCTTGATAAGAAAGGAGAAAACAACTCTATGAAAACTCTCTAATTTCTCTAGTATTGGGAGGAGGTTAGAATGATTTGGGATGTGTTAGAATGGCAAATGGCTAGGCTATTTATAGTTGAGTTTTAGGGACTAACTTATAAATAACCTAAAGTTTAGGGACCAAAAAATAATTTGCCCATTTCACATTTTCTACTTTGGCTGCACCTACCATTGAATTTTTCCATTTTCAATTTTGGCTGCTCATACTTTGTTTGATTTTCAACAATCTCCCACTTGAAGATTTGATTAGAACAATCATATCTTCACACCATTCTTTCTACCTCATACTTTCCATGTTGCTTACGTCTCTAACAAGCCACAAGAGGATCGACACCAAGTAAACTTATCAGTGTTGATTGCTTTTGTCATGAAATCTGCTATGTTGTCATCGGTATGGATCTTCTGCATATCTATCGTCCCTTCTTCCACTTTCTCACGAATGAAGTGGTATTGGACCCGAATGTGTTTTGTTCTTGAGTGAAAAGCAGGATTCCTTGCAAGATGCAAGGCGCTCTGACTGTCACAAAACAAAGAGACATTCTCTTGTTTGTGCCCGAGCTCCTCCAATAGCATTTTCAACCATATTGCTTCTTTACTGGCTTGTGTAGCTGCTACATATTCTGCCTCCGTTGTTGACGTAGCCACAACCGATTGCAGTTTTGAAACCCAGCTTACAGCTCCACCAGCAAGTGTAAACACATACCCTGTTGTAGATTTGCTTTTATCCAAATCTCCTGCATAGTCAGAATCGACATACCCGCTGATAAGAAAGTCTGATCCTCCGTAACATAATGCAACATTTAAGGTCCCTTTGATGTATCTCAGGATCCTTTTCACAGCATTCCAATGCTCTCTGCCTGGATTCGCCATGTACCGACTAACCACTCCCACTGCTTGTGCAATGTCTGGTCTTGTACAAATCATAGCGAACATTAAACTTCCCACTGCTGATGCATACGGTACTCGAGACATCTCCATCCTCTCTTCTTCACTGCTAGGACTCATACTGGAGGATAATTTAAAGTTAATAGGAATAGGGGTATAAATTGGCTTACAATCTTGCATGCTGAATCGTGACAAGATCTTTTTCAAGTAATTCTTTTGTGAAAGCCAAATCTTCCTACTACTTCTGTCTCGGTGAATTTGCATCCCTAGAATCTTGTTTGCTGGTCCCAAGTCCTTCATTTCAAATTCCCTAGCCAGTCGTGCCTTTAATTCTTCAATATGATCTTTGTTGGGGCCTGCAACCAACATGTCATCTACATACAACAGCAATATAACAAATTCGTTTTCACCAAACCTCTTGAAGTAAGCACAAGGGTCTGCATTAAGTCTGTTGTATCCAAGGCTCATGATGAAGGAGTCAAATCTCTTGTACCAACACCTCGGCGCCTGCTTTAAACCGTACAGAGATTTGTTCAACCTACAAACCAAGTTCTTCTTTTCTTTTTCTTCAAAACCTTCAGGCTGGAGCATGTAAATTTCTTCTTCAAGATCTCCATGAAGAAAAGCTGTTTTAACATCTAGCTGCTCTAGATGTAAATTCAATGTAGCACACATTGCCAGGACAACTCGAACCGTTGTTAGTCTAACCACAGGAGAAAAGATTTCATTGAAATCAATACCTTCTTTCTGAGCATATCCTTTGACCACCAGTCTTGCACGATACCTCTCCACTTGATCGTCACCATTTCTCTTGATTTTGAAGACCCATTTGTTACCAATTGGCTTCCTTCCTTGTGGTGGTGGCACAAGTTCCCATGTATTATTTTTATGAAGGGCTTCAATTTCTTCTTGCATTGCCGCCATCCACTGCGAAGCATCTGAGTTGTTCATTGCCTCCTCGAATGATGATGGCTCACCGTCCTCCGTTAAAAGGCAGTATGCAACATTACCTTCTATAACATAATCTGAGTGCCAATTGGGACGTCTTCTCACACGATCTGATTGACGATTTGTTGGAGCTTCAGAATTCTCTGGTTCTGATTCCTCGAGCTCTGGTTCTGCTTCAGAACAATCTCTCTGTTCAAACTCATTTTCAACATTTATCTGTGTAGTCTCTGGCTTTTCTTTATCAGTGCAATCATCTTCTTCTTTTCTTTGTAGCTTATCTTCTACAAAGATAACATCCCTGCTGATAATCACTTTGCGGGCAGTGGGATCCCACAAGCGATACCCCTTTACTCCATCAGCATACCCCAAGAATTTACATTTTCTGGATTTTGGATCCAACTTTGAAATTTCTTGGGCATTGTACATCACGTACACAATACTTCCAAATATATGGAGGTTTGAATAATCAACTGGTTTACCAGTCCATATTTCCATCGGTGTCTTCAACTCAATTGCAGTTGATGGAGCCCGATTCACCAAATAACAGGCGGTATTGACTGCTTCTGCCCAGAAAGCTTTTTCTAGCCCTGCAGCTCTCAACATTGCTCGTGTTCTTTCTAACAGAGTTCTGTTCATCCGCTCTGCCACTCCATTTTGTTGAGGAGTGTATATGGTTGTGAACTGTCTTTTGATGCCTTCTTTTCTGCAGAAGTCATCAAATTCATCACTTGTATATTCACCTCCATTATCTGATCTGAAACACTTGATCTTATTTCCAGAATCAAGTTCCACCCGCGCTTTGAAAACTTTGAAGGTTGAAAACACATCTGCCTTCCTCTTGATAGGATACACCCAACATCTCCTAGAGTAGTCATCAATGAAGGAGACAAAATACTTTGCTCCGCCTAGGGATGTAACCGGTGCTTGCCATACATCAGAGTGAACCAATTCTAGAACAGCCTTGCCTCTAGAATTTGATGTGTTGAATTTTAATCGATGCTGCTTACTTGTAATACAATGTTCACACAAAGGAAGTGATACCTTTGTTAAACCCGGAAGTAGCTTTTGCTCCACAAGGACTTTCATTCCCTGTTCTGACATGTGTCCAAGTTTCCGATGCCATAACATGGTAGAATCTGAACTACATGAGGCAACAGAGGCTTCAGCTTCTAGCAAGGTCTCTCCCTTCAGCATGTACAAATTTGCAGCTATCTTTTCACCTTTCATCACCACAAGCGCTCCATGGAACACCTTCATGATTCCTTTTTGTGTTTCAATCTTGCTTGCATTATTATCCAACAATCCGTAGGATAATAAGTTTTTCTTCAAGCCTTTCACGTGTCGCACATCTTGAACAACTTTGATTGTCCCGTCATACATCTTCAGTTTGATGGTTCCAACGCCAACAATTTCCAAGGCATGATTATTGCAGCTGTACACAGATCCTCCTGAGATAGGTTCATAATTATAGAACCATTCTCTTCTTGAGGTCATGTGATATGTGGCTCCCGAGTCAATAAGCCATATGTCTGCAAATCTTTTTCTGCCTTCCATGGCTGTTGCTGCTTCACAACAGAGAGCATCTCCATCATCTGAAGTGTTTGCCATATTTCCTTGAGGATTGGAGTTTTTAGGTAAACTCCAACAATCCTTCTTCAAGTGACCCTTCTTTCCGCAGTTGTAGCACTTTAAATTCTTCTTACTCCTTAACTTTGATCTACCATGATTGTGACTGCTACTTTGGCCACGTTCTGTTGATCTTCCTCTCATCACCGTTAAGGCCTCTGCTTGTTGCAGATTTCCTTGTCTGTCTTCCTTGTTCTTGCGCCGATTTTCTTCTTCTAGAACAGCAGCTGCAACGTCATCGAAGACTAGATCACTTGTAAGGTTGTTGTTCGTCAAGTTAATGATGAGTTGATCATACGAATCAGGTAGACTTTGAAGCAGAAGTTCAGCACGTTCTTGTGACTCTATTTTATAGCTTAGGGATGTAAGCTGAGAAAATAGAGTATTCAACGTGTTTAAGTGCTCTGTCACTGAAGTAGATTCTGACATCCGAAGAGTGTACAATTTCCTCTTAAGGAAAATTTTATTGTGCAACGATTTGACCTCGTATAATTTTGCGAGGTGATCCCAAATCTCCTTGGCTGTCTTCTTCTCCTCGATGCTTGATAGTACTTCATCTGCTAATGCTAAATGAAGGTCTGCAATAGTATTCTCGTCCATCTCATTCCATTTCTTGTTATCCGTAAAATCTGCCGGCCTTTCGCTGATAGCCGCTAGACATCCGTTTTTTCTTAGGATGGCCTTTATCTTCAATTTCCACAGTGAGAAATTTCTCCCATTGAACTTTTCAATATCAAATTTCGTTGCCATAGCTTCTATTTCAGATAGCTCCCACTATTTCACCTTTTTGACATGAATAGTGCCCACCACCTTCAATGAATGAGTAATATCTAACTTACTTTCTTATGATGGAGGATCCACTTTTCAGTGGCAACCAACAGAGAATACGGTAAGTAGATATACGCACCCAAATCTGGCTCTGATACCAATTGTTGCGGAATACGATCGTCGGATAGAGCAAAAACGCAATTGATAATTTGAGAAAATAATAATGAAGATAAAAGAGACACAGATTTTACGTGGAAAACCCCTAAATAATATAGGGTAAAAACCACGGACAAAGGTAGAAGAATTTCACTATGAGAAAATAGGAATTACAACTTCTCTCAATCTAACAAGGAGAAAACAATGACAATTCTCTCTTGATAAGAAAGGAGAAAACAACTCTATGAAAACTCTCTAATTTCTCTAGTATTGGGAGGAGGTTAGAATGATTTGGGATGTGTTAGAATGGCAAATGGCTAGGCTATTTATAGTTGAGTTTTAGGGACTAACTTATAAATAACCTAAAGTTTAGGGACCAAAAAATAATTTGCCCATTTCACATTTTCTACTTTGGCTGCACCTACCATTGAATTTTTCCATTTTCAATTTTGGCTGCTCATACTTTGTTTGATTTTCAACACCCTATGGGTAGGATTAAGATTAGAATTTGAAATTATTAAAAAATTGAATTCAAATTCGAAATAGGTTAACATTAATAGTTAAAACGAATACAACACAAAATTGTTTTTTCAACTAGAAATAGATAAATTAGGTTTTGATTGTGATAGAGGTTTTAGGAGAGTCCACGTATTGCTTAGATCACTCCTTTCAACTTTCAAGACCCAAAGAAAAGTAGTAGCCCAGAGCATTGAGTCAGTAGTGAAGATTCTTCAACCCACGCCACCCTTGACGGATTGGCAAAGTGTTTTTCAGGATAAATTATCCATTTAGTCACCAACTTTTGCCCATGTTTATGTTTTGCATTCAATCTATTTTTTAAATAAAAATAATATCAAATATTACGTTTTGTTTCTATTTTAGTATTTCAGCGTTAAAAAATTAACGAGAGATACACACGTGGCAAGCTGACTATGAGAGAAAAAATGATGTGACAATTTGTCATATGTAATTTTCTTCCCCTAGTCAGTTTACCATTAACTTTTTAATGCAGATGAACAAAAATCAATTGACCCTTTTTAGTATACTTTCTTATATCCAATACTAAAAAAATTTAATTTTAAGCCTTAACCCTAAATTATAAAAAAATATACCACACCTAATTCTCTCAATCATAACCATAAAACTTAGAAGTGGTAATCGAAACCAAATAAAAAAAATAAAATAAAAATAGAGTTGTGAGCTTATTATAAGCACACACCTGCTCCCTCTCTCTCTCAGCCCTCCCTTAAAGGAATCTGATGGTACTATCACCATATCCACCCCATAGATCTTGGCCTACCCCCACTGTCTCTATTTTCCTTTCCCCACTTCTCTACACCTCCATGGTTGTTTGTTGCAAAGTAAGAAAGAGACATGGTGAGATCTGAAGAACTCCCTGATTGCTTTTACCAAAACAAGCCTGACCTAATCCCTCCGCACTCCCCAACCCCCAACCATTCCCTCTATCTCTCCAACCTCGACGATCAGAGCTTCCTCAGATTCTCCATCAAATACCTCTACCTCTTCAAGAAAGCTGTTGCCCTAGATGTCCTCAAATATTCCCTCTCCAAAGTTCTCGTACACTACTACCCCTTAGCTGGCAGGTTAAGAGCCTCCACCCTCCACGATCACAAGCTCCAGATTGATTGCAATGCCCATGGTGCTGTTTTTGCCGACGCCTTCATGGACATCACCTGCGATGACTTCCTTCACCTTTCCGCCAAACCAAACTTATCTTGGAAAAAGCTCCTTTACAAGGTTGAAGCTCACTCTTTCCTCCAGATCCCTCCCCTTGTCGTTCAGGTATCCTAAACATCCGTACAAATTAAACTTTACTCTAAAGTAAAATGGTTTTATTCTAGTGTTGGTCCTTATACTATATTCAAATTCGATATTGTTTCATGTAATTTGTTATTAGCTAGTCAAAACTATTAACACGGGTAACCTCTCTAATAAAGTACTAAGCTGAATTATTTTTAAAAAATACCCTTAAACATTTAATTTATAAGTAATTTTTTATTGGATTAAGTTATTTGATTGATTTTTTTTGAAACACTTGGGGATGTTTAATAGTTATAACAATTTAGATCAATCAATCACATTACAAAATTATGAAGTTCAAATCACATCAAACTATAGCGTATGGAGTATTTTCAAATTTTAGAATAGTAGAGGTATCGACACCCAAATTTAACCAAATTCAATAAAAACCTTAAAATTTGTTATTATTCTCTCTTTTTTTTATCAATGGTGCAGGTAACGAATCTCCGCTGTGGAGGTATGATCCTCTGCACCGCGATAAATCATTGTATATGTGACGGCATAGGCACATCCCAGTTCTTGCACGCGTGGTCGCGCGTGATCACCAAACCCAAACTTGATTTTACACTCTTACCCTTCCACTCTCGCCACGTGTTGAAACCCCGAGATCCTCCTCAAATAACCCACACCCACCTCGGATATACCAAAACTACCCTCAGAGACAACTACACCCACGTGGACATCAGCCAGTACTTACAGTCCCAGCCACTGGTACCCACGTCCTTTACCTTCACCCCAGCCCACGTCCTCCGCCTCAAACGGCAGTGCTTTCCGTCCCTCAAATGCACCACCTTCGAGGCGTTGGCCTCGCACACGTGGCGGTCGTGGATTCAATCCCTGGACTTGTCGCCGCCGTCGCTTAAGGTCAAGCTCCTGTTTTCCGTCAACGTCAGGAAAAAGTTAATCCCGGAATTGCCACAGGGGTATTACGGGAACGGGTTCGTTCTGGCTTGCGCGGAGACCGCCGTGAAAGACTTGGTTACCACCGTGAATTTACACCACGGGATAAAGTTGATACAGGAAGCCAAAGCGAGTTTAACCGAGGGGCATGTGAGGTCAATGATTGATTTGTTGGAGGATAAAAATGTAAAAACGGATACTTGCTCGAGCTTGGTGATTTCTCAGTGGGCTAAGCTGGGATTAGAGGATTTGGATTTTGGGGAAGGTAAGCCATTGCATATGGGACCCCTGACAAGTGATATTTACTGCTTGTTTTTACCGGTGGTGGGTAATTTTGATGCGGTAAGAGTGCAAGTTTCAGTGCCGGAGCGTGTAGTTGAAAAGTTCGAGTATTACATGATGGATGGGTTGGATAAAGAAGACCATGGAGGACAAAATGGTTTCATTTGAAGATGTTGCTTCAATTCCAAGTTTTTTTTAACCTTCCTGGTAATAATGAGAGCAATTTTACTGTAATTTCAGTATCTAAAGGTTAATATCTTACTTTTTATAAAGAATAATATATTGCGTTGTCTTATATTGTACTATAATTTAATTTCGGAATTCCCCCTCCCCCAAGGTTAGGACTAAATTGGAATTTTTGCAAGGGTTATAATATATAAAATTTATTTAATTTAAAATTTTTAAAAGGATTACATTGAAACTTTATCATTTATGGGAAGTCAAAGTGTAATTTTATCCTTCCTAAATTTAAAATTTAAAGAGACCAATGTAACATTTATACTATTTTTGGGATCTCAGGTAATAATAAATTTATATAATTATTTTTTAAATGTGAATTTATGTAGTTATTAATCATACATGTGATAACTAATACAAAACTTTAACTAATATTTTTTCCCAAATCTTATATCAAAAGTAAATATATAAACATATTTTTATTATGTAGAAAAATATTTACAGTTCCAACATAAATGTTTAAATTTGAATTCATAAACATATTAAATTGTTGGGGACAACCCCAAGAATCTTCTATTGGGTGTTTGGGACGAATATATAAATTGTTGGGGACAAAACTGAAAATTTCATGCAAAACAATATTAAATTGAAAAACTAATCTCCAAGACTAAGAGGGACCAAAACCATATCATTTAAACCGGGGCAATCAACATTTTTTTGAATAGTTTAAATATGATTACAAAGTAGTATATGTTTATAGATATTTCTAACTTTTGACAATGCACATATATCATGTAGACTAGGGGTGAGCGTTCGAGCGAGTCGAGTCGAGTCAAAAAAATTCGAGTTATTCGAGTTCAATCGTCATATTTTACAACTTGAACTTAAATTGAAATTTTTTTGATTCGAGTCGATTTTAGCGAGTTCGAGTCGAGTTCGAGTCGATTCGATTTTTCGAGTTTATGTACAAATTTTAATTGTAACTATTTATATTATTATAATATGGTTTAGTTTTAATTTAAACATTTTTCTATTTATATCTACATATATATTTCTTCATATTATTTTTCACATGTGTAAAAAAAGATTTTGAATTATATCTACATACATATAAATTGACTTATGAATAAACAATACAATGATTCTAAAAGCACAAAAATAAGAACACATTTTTCATCAAACAATGACAACCTGTCCAAATTTCAATTATAACAATCAAACCAACAAAAAGAAAACTCAACCTTCCATTATAAACTACGGGCCTCGTTAAAAACTTCCTTCTTATCTAGGTAACGCCAAGACGAGACCAAAGATAGCGGAAGGAGGAAAAGAGTAGCCTAAAATATATTAATAACTAAAGCAAATAACACAGTAGAGTTTAGAAAATCCAACATCACATGTCAAAAGATACAAACCAATGAAAACAAAAACATAATAGTTCAAAAAAGAGAATTGCAACAAACTATTTTCGAGTTCCCGAATTATATTGTCGAATACCTTAGGCTTCTTCTTCTTCTTCCTCGTGCACTGTTGACATTTTTGAAAAAGCTTCTTGATTTTCAGGTATTCTAGACAAATCTAGCAAATTTAAAAATATATAGGTTAGTTAAATTATAAGGGTAAACTACTGCAGGGGTCACTTACGTTTAACGTCTGTACAGAGTTAGTCACCACTTTTGAAAAGTGCCAATTAGTAGTCCTCTACGTTTTCGATGTGTAAATACTTGGTCACTCCGACGTTATACTACGTTAGTCCCCTAACGGATTGCTGATGTGGCGAAATTAAAATAAGGATAAATTACTGCAATAGCCATTAAAATTTATCTCATGTACATTTTTTCTCCTCAATTTAAAAAAGTAAACATTATAGTTACTAATAAAAATGTTTCTTTATAATTTCACCCTTAAATTTTTAAAAATTCATTTTCAATCCTAAAACTTTACAATCAATTAACACAATAATATTATAAATGCTTAGATGAAAAATAGGTGCCCAAAGTATACTCTTTGAAACTTAGGTGCCCAAATTGCTCCTATTTAATAACTCAAACTTAAAAATTTAGTCCACTTACTACTAAAAAATTCGAGTTATTGAAATTTCTATTTTATAATTCAAACTTTATTTTGAATTTTTTAGTTGAGTTTATGAAATTATGAGTCGAGTATTTTCACATCAAACCAAAAAATTAAATTTTTTCGAGTCAAGTCGAGTTATTGGAATTTCTATTTTATAATTCAAACTTTATTTGAATTTTTGAGTCGAGTTTATGAAATTATGAGTCGAGTATTTTCACATCAAACCTAAAAATTTAATTTTTTCGAGTCAAGTCGAGTTATTGGAATTTCTATTTTATAATTCAAACTTTATTTTGAATTTTTGAGTTGAGTTTATGAAATTATGAGTCGAGTATTTTCACATCAAACCAAAAAATTTAATTTTTTCGAGTCAAGTCGAGTTATTGGAATTTCTATTTTATAATTCAAACTTTATTTTGAATTTTTGAGTCGAGTTTATGAAATTATGAGTCGAGTATTTTCACATCAAACCTAAAAATTTAATTTTTTCGAATCAAGTCGAGTGTTGCACTTCCCTACATATAATTTTTAATTTTAATCCGTGTTTGTCCCAAGAAAAACTTTTAAAGGGCTTTGTTCTATTAATAATTAAATTTTTAGGCTTTTATGTTAGATTACAATTAAAAAAACATTCAATAATACTTGCATATAGTCTTCTTTTTATATTAATAATTAGGCTTTTATGTTAGATTATAATTATAAAAACATTCAATAATACTTGCATACATGTTCCCTTACTAAAAAATACAAATTTAACTCACTTTTAAAGGGCACTGCTGGTGATAGACCATTAGCACACTACTTTTATAGACCCACAATACAAGAGAGGTTCCTATAAATCATTTAATTAGATCAATGCTAAGTTTTTTCCCCTTAAAGTTGTTTTGTTTGTCAAAAAAATAATTAATGCTCAATACATGTTAGTCTTCTCCTAACTAGACTGCCATCTTGATTAAAGGGATTTGATTCTATAATGATGATTATTTTGTTTTTGTGAATTGACTATTGTTTGAAACAAGTTAAAAAGGACGTGGCCCACGTTAACTTTTAGGGTAAACTATCTGTTTGACCAAAAATCTATTGGGAAAGTTTTAAAATGACCACCATAGAAAAAAACGCGTCATTTGACTACCCAAACTATTAAAATGGGATCAATTTGGCCACCGGCCGTTAAGAGGCTAACGAAAGGTGACGTGGCAGTTAAAAAATTAAAGGTATAATCACACATTTGGTCCTTATTATTTACACATTTCTTTCAATTTAGTCCTAATTTATATTAATAAAATAAATAAATTAAATAATTAGATAGTGACACGTGTCAACACCTTATTGGATGACTTTAATTATTTATATTTGATTTAATTAATTTATTTCCCTCCTCCAATCAGGTGGTGACACGTGTCACCACCTGTTTAAAGGAGAAAATATGACTTCATGAAAATGCCTAACATGGGAATCGAACTCAGGCACTCATGTTTGAGTGGCAGCGATATAACCACTGCACCAAACTAAATCTTATGCTTAAATCTACTCAATTAGATATATATGTCTTATGCTCAAACCCTGTAACAAAATCCCATCAAACACCAAAGCCAGACATTTTAACAAACACCATACAATCATCCCCCAAAACTCCACCTTCTCGTGGGGAACAACAATAGTAGAATCGCGGGGAACAACAATAGCACAAAGCCTAGATTTAAGTGGGAAACCATAACATCCACTTTCTCGCCATTTTCTCGGTAACCAAACAAACTTTTATCTTCTCCCCCTCACCCTAGATTTTCTTAAGTTTAATCTTCAGTATTGTAACAAATTCGAGATATGGGAAAAGGAGGAGAAGATTATGGGAAACGAGAATTTGTGGCCTTCAAACAAACGGATCCAGATGTGTTCCCCGCTTGGGCCAAAGATATCCAAGAATGCGAGAAGCATTATGGAGTTAGTCGAAAATTGGGATTATCATCGGCAGAAGTTGAGAATCGGCGCAAGATCTACGATTATAACGAGTTGGAGAAGCACGAAGGGCAGTCGATCTGGAGTTTAATCATGGAACAGTTCAACGACACTTTAGTTCGAATCCTACTGCTGGCGGCGGTAATTTCTTTCGTACTCGCTTGGTACGACGACAACGAAGGCGGCGAAATGGGAATTACCACCTTCGTTGAGCCGTTGGTGATTTTTCTGATATTGATTGTGAACGCGATCGTCGGCGTTTGGCAAGAAAATAACGCTGAGAAAGCGTTGGAAGCTTTGAAAGAGATCCAATCGGAGCAGGCCACGGTGATTCGTGATGGAATCAAAATCCCTAATTTGCCGGCGAAAGATCTTGTTCCCGGTGATATCGTGGAACTCAAAGTAGGGGATAAAGTGTGATTATTAATATAAATTAGGACTAAATTGAAAGAAATGTGTAAATAATAAGGACCAAATGTGTGATTATACCTTTAATTTTTTAACTGCCACGTCACCTTCCGTTAGCCTCTTAACGGCCGGTGGCCAAATTGATCCCATTTTAATAGTTTGGGTAGTCAAATGACGCGTTTTTTTCTATGGTGGTCGTTTTAAAACTTTCCCAATAGATTGGTGGTCAAACAGATAGTTTACCCTAACTTTTATAATTTTATTCTATTTTTAAGCATAACATTTTGAAACTGTTAGAATTAAATCTTACCCTTTTTTCAATTTTCTTATTTAATTATTTTTTGAGACTATTAATTTTGAAATTAATGAACTTAAGTTTTATCTTTAATTTTTTGATTTAATAATTTTTTAGAATATGTCAATTTTGAACTTAGTGAAACTAAGCTCCAATTCTCTATTTTTATGATTGTCTTTTAAAGCCTTATTAGTTTCAAAGATAAATAACTTTATCCTTCTAATAATTTTATCTTAGTTTTGCCACATAAGAAGAGATGAGTTGGAACTTGGAAGGGTTTCCCCAAGTACACGCGGAGGAATTTTATTGGATATAGGGTTTAAAATACGAGGGTCAAATCTGGAGTGATTGTAGCCTTTAATTAGGGTAAATTATGTCGGTGTGACTTTAGAGCAATAATGACTCCTCAAAATAGAGTGATTTTAGCGTTAAAGACCGTTAAAATTAGGCTAATTTTAGGTCTCCCGGTAATACCGGTAGCCGGTACCTACAAAATTTGTTATGATATGGTTACCTAATTTGTTATAGTATGTGTAAGAAAAATGGTAGTTATTGAAAAACTTATCATGGTAGTAAATTTTGTAGCTACCTTATCTCTTAAAGGATTACTCTATATGTTACAAAAAGAGTAAGCAATTTTGTACCTACAACATATCTCACCTCACCTACGTAATTTGTTACAAACTATATGTAAAGAAGGTAACTACATAATTTGTTACCACATTTCTCCAAATCTTAAACCAACCCAACTTATGGTAAGGAATTTTGTAGCTACCATATCTCTTAAAGGATTACGCTTAAATTATAAAAATGTGTAAGAAATTTCGTACGTACAACTTATCGCAACCCACCTACGTAATTCGTTACACATATTATAGCAGATGAGGTAACTACTGAATTTAGTACCACATTTCTCCAAATCGTAAACCAACCCAACTAATGGTAAGGAATTTTGTAGCTACCTTATCTCTTAAAGGATTACCTTATATGTTAAAAAATGCGTAAGAAAATTTGTACCTACAACATATCTTACCCCACCTACGTAATTCATTACCAAATATATAGTAAAAAACATAACTACCGAATTTATTACCTCATATGTCTTAATCTTAAACCAACCCAACTTATGGAAAGCAATTTTGTAGCTACCTTATCTCTTAAAGGATTACCCTATATGTTACAATTTCCGTAAAAAAATTTGTACCTACAACATATCTCTCCTAACTTACGTAATTCGTTACAAATTATATAATAAAAAAAGGTAACTACCAAATTTATTACCCCATATGTCCTAATATTAAACAACCCAACTTATGGTAAGCAATTTTGTAGCTACCTCATCTCTTAAAGGATTACCATATATGTTACAAGATGCGTAAGAAATTTCGTACCTACAACATATCTCACCTCGCGTACCTAATTCGTTACAAAATATATAGTAAGGAAGGTGACTACTGAATTTAATACCCCATATGTCCTAATCTTAAACCAACCCAACTTATGGTAAGGAATTTTGTAGCTACCTCATCTCTTAAAGGATTACCCTATATGTTCCAAAACGCGTAAGAAATTCCGTACCTACAATATATAGTAAAGAAAGTAACTACCGAATTTGTTACCCCATATGTCCTAATCTTAAACCAAACCAACTTATCGTAAGGAAATTTGTAGCTACCTCATCTCTTCAATGATTACTTTATATGTTACAAAACACATAAGAAATTTCGCACCTACAACATATCTCACCTCACCTACCTAATTCTTTACACAATATATAATAAAGAAGGTAACTACCAAATTTATTACCCCATATATCCTATTCTTCAACCAACCCAACTTATGGTAAGGAATTTTGTAGCTACATTATCTCTTTAAGAATTACCCTATATGTTAAAAAACGCGTAAGAAATGTCGTGCCTACAATATATCTCACCTCACCTACGTAATTTGTTACAAAATATATAGTAAATAATGTAAATACCAAATTTATTACCCTATATTAATATTGTTCATGGTGCATCGAGACTATTCATGTGGTATCGGTACTATTCATGGTATATCTGTATTGATTTGTTATTCTGTTTCTGGGAAATTTTTAAACCATTTTACAACAAAACATTGGAAGTGTTGAAACATATGGAAATAAACAACTAACAATAGAACAACAAACCAAACTATTATCAACACAAGTCATAACAACTAACAAAGTCTTTGCTGCAAAACATTAAAACCAACATAACAAACATAATTAAGTATCAGAATGCGGTGGTGGAGTAGTCAAGTCTAGAGAGGGAGCATTTGCCTGAACCGACAATGTGTCCAACCGGCCAACAACAATAGAACAAAGTTCCTCCAATTGAGTTTGCATGGCCAATTGTTGACGGTGAATGTCGGCCAATTTTCCATCAAAATGAGATTGCATAGCTGCAAATCTCACACCAAAGGCCTCCATCATGACACGATACTATGGAGGAAGGGCAGGCTCAGCAGAACTACCATCATCATCATTTTAAGGGTCATTAACAGGGTCGTCAACATCACGCAACACATCCTTTAAGGTCTCATTTGCAGGTCTTTTCCCTTTTCTCTTCCACTCGGTCCCCACAAGCTCAAAATGACATTTCTTTAAAGTATGAAAATTTTTGGGGGTTGCAAAAGAAATGGCGACATCTAATGAGCAATCAATACCCTCTTTTATGAAAATGTTACTAAGAAAACAACCGTAAACAAGAGTTACAATACGCCTGGTGGTTGCATAGTTAACAACATCAACAAGTTCACTAAATATAATCTGGGCAAGATTGATTCACTTAGCATTTTGGAATTAGTGTAGCCACCATATGTTTAAGACTCTGAAAGAAGAGTACTTTTCGCCCGATGGTCGAAACCACCATGAAATCATAAGGTGCAACAACCTATCATGGATATCTAATTGGTTTACACTACTGTTTGTAGATAAATGAATCTTAACTGCTGTTTTTTTGTTTTCTTCACCTACATTGTCTAAGCCAAGATGCTTAGCGATAACATCAGCATTAAGCAAGATAATTTTGCCCATGACGTATGACCTAATAACAACAGTATGCTTCTCCGAAATCCACTAATTTTATTAAACAATGATATATCCGAAATTACAATGAAAGTTCACAACTTAGTAAACAAAACACCCAAATCCAGACATAATCTAGTAAACAAAACTAGCGTCTCGAGATCAAAAGAGGACCATACAAGGAAAAGGTAAGAACCTAACCCAAAGACTTGAAATAAAAGAAGGATACAAATATCACCAAAATCGATGATGATAGGTAAAACCATCAACAAACAACATAAAAATGCATATTACGATGAAGGTACATTGATAATAAGGTCATTACCACAACTCAGTCACGAATAAGGAACGATAGATGTAATCGCGTATCCAAATCTAGTTCGAGGGTCTGAGATATGGAGATCAACAACATAATGAAAGGAGCGCCATCATGATCAGTCGTGGTGTCGTCAGATCCAACCCTAATAGAAAATAAAAAAAGAAAAAATGTGCCAAAAGATAGAGAAAAACGTACCAAAAGGTAGAGTAAAATCGTGCCACGAAAACAAGAGTGAACGGCTCTATAGTTGAGAGAAAAAGATTAATGAGCTGCTAGAGTTGTTCTTAAAATTTTATTTAAAAGATATAATGTCTCGTTCCATTTTTCACATTTTATTCTAATTTGAATTTTGTCATGTTTGAGTTTTATTCGAATGTATTTCAATTATTGTTTTGATCATAATGATTAATTATGATGATAGTTACTCAAATATATATTTGTATTTGTGAATGGTTATAATTATATAGGCGAGCACACCGCTGAACACTACTAATGCAATACAGTGCTGAACACTACTAAATTTTTAATGATTTTTAAATAATCATTAAAAATCTTAAAGCCTCAACATGCAGTTAATCATATTTTAAAATAAACCCACAATCCCATTTATGGTCTTCCCCAATTAAATAAACATATATCATCTTTATTTTCCACATAATACTTTCTTATAAATTAAAATTCACAAGTCATTATCTTTTTTCTCATAGAATGTTAATGAATGAAATCGTTCAAAAACACAAAAAAAAAAGGTTTAACCCACACATTAAAAGAGAAAAAAATTATTATTCCGCACATGGAAATACCACTCTTCCCATGCATCCTCCCGACCCATTTTTTTGGTTGATTTGGGTTCAATTCCTGGGAAACATGTTCACTCGAAATTACCCAGATAAATGTGTCAAAAAAAATTACCCAGATAAGGGTTACAGACTTTGTAACCCCCTCGTCCCGGTCTGGCCGAATGACCGGTCCAAGTGGGCCACACGGGAAAAACCGAGCGAAAACCAATTAAGGTTCCCCTCGGTTAGCAACCCTAATTTTTTTTTTCTTTTCTTTTCTAGATGCTTGTATTAAATCCTATGTGAGGGGACACGCAGCGAACAAACACTGACACAAAACTCACAAGCCTACAATTAAACAACCAAATTTTCCATCAATCATAACTCATGCTCATCACATATATATACACCTCATGAATATACATGTACAAAACCACTAAGATCACAAAAGCATAGTTAAGTAAGCACAATAGCATATATGGATATCAACGGATAACTAACAACTCGAATTAACTATAAGTGGCCTACCAAGCACACTTTACACAAGCACACTACACATACTCGAACCAACTTTAGAATAAGTTTAAAACCACTCACCGCCCTTCCTTTGTCAATCGAAATAATCCTCCTACGATCTCGTATTCGGCTCCAAAGCTCCTTCAACGTTTCTTCTTGCTTCTAACCAAACAAAACACACTTATTACACCACAATTCAAAGCTAAAACTCAACTAACAACTCACTTCACAAACATAAGCCATATTCTTCAATTTCTCAATCCACAATCATCCAAAAACTCAATTTTCGTACTCCCCAAACACCTTGCTGAAAACTCCACTTCCAAACACCCAAATGACCTCTAACACATCCCAAATCACTCTCATATCATACCCTAACCATCAGCCCTTAGTTTTCAACATAAACTTCACCAAAAACCAAGTTTTAACACCTTAAAATTTACCCTATGAGTTTAATACGAATTTTCATCCAAATTTAACCAAATCGACATATAATGTGTATTTCATCATGATTAAGCTAAATCCCAACTCAAAACATTAAAACAATTTGGAAAACCACCTAAAATCCAAACTTTAACATAAAACCATAATTTTTCAAAGTCTCATGTTTTTAAATTTTAAGACCAAATATAGATAGAGAATAAGGAGGAGAGTCGGAAAACATAATTTACCTTTCAAAACGACGTTGAAATCAAGTAATATGATCAATCAAATAGTGAAAAGCTTGAGAGAGTAAAGAGATGGTGGTTCACGTTTAGAAGAGAAAGAATAGAAGAGAAGATGAAGATGATGTCTTATATTTTAAGAGTTATCTTACTTTAATTAAAAGTTTTGGGTAAAATCGCAACATAGGTCCCTCCCCTTTTATTAAAGCTCAATTACACCACAACTTAAGTTGAGTTGATTCTAATTAAATTTTATTAACTCGACTATAAACTTGGTTTACTCCTAGGCCCAAAACACGGGTGTTACAGACTTACAGTAACCATTTGCCCCACAAATCCCGTAAAAATCACATTGTTCTATTGGAGTCTTTTAAGAAATAATCCTACTTTGCGATTTATTGTTCCATAATTTTCTTTGTGTAACTCCAGTTTCATTCATTACCTATATATCTTCTTATAAAACCATTATTTTATGAGTTGATATTGGAATGCAATGATTTCGTTAAAAAAAATTATTTTTGTCTTTTTTTAATTTGTGGGTTAATTTTTTTGGTGTTTTTTTATTATTTTAACGAGTTCATTCATTAATATATTTGAATAAATATATGAGGTATGAGAAAGAATATGATGATTTGTAAATTTTAATTTATAAGAAAATATTACGTAAAAAATAAAGATGATGTAAGTTTATTTAATTGGGGAGAACTATGGATGAGATTGTGAAAATAGTTCATGGAATAATTTCTTCTAATTTTATTTTAAAATATAATTAATTGCATATTGAGGTTTAACATAACTTGATTCTCACTGCATTTTGCACCCAAAAAATAAATACATTGTTGGGGAAACCGGGTTATTTCCCACACGAACGTAGTTTAAATCTGAGCTGAAATGTCGAGATCGAAACTACCGAAATTTGCACAGCGGACAAACCCGTCAACTGTTGAATATTGAAACCCAATGGAAAAACCCAATAATAAGCAAGCGAAATAAATAATGGAGAGAACACACCAAATTTACGAGGTTCGACGAAAATGTCGTCTACTCCTCGGGCACCACCACCGGATGATAACTTCACTAATACCAAAAATGGTACAAACAAATGGAATTCCTAAGAATTCCCAAATATGAGAGAAGAGAAACAAATGGGAGAGATGGATGTTGGGATGATTTCAAATGACAAATGCTAGGCCTATTTATAGTTGAACTTTAAGGACTAAACTTGTAAATAGCCTAAACTTTAGGGACCAAAAAAGTAATTTCCCCATTGGTCTTTTTCAACCTTTGCTGCTGCCTACCTTTCACCCACTTTTCGGTGCAGCCTTTGTTGAAACCTTTCAAGCCAATTTTCAACATACATATTCTTCATTATCTCCCCATTTATGTGTTTTAATAGAAAAAATAAATTAAGAAGAAAAATGCAAGGATGAACCATTTTGATCACATGACAAACTCATAAAATAGGGGTTATCTCTTATATGTATGCTCAACAAGCAGGCGATTTTACCCAACTATAATCATTAAAAAAATATTCCTCTTTCTGACCCATATAAAATTATTTTTCGATCTAATAGAGTGAACTCGCCATACTAATCCGGTAAATTTTATTATTTTTTATTTTTGTAACAGAATTTGTCATACCAACTTAACGAGTTCCATGAATTTTTATTTTTTTTAATGAAACTTTCTATATCAGTATGATAAGTTTTATAAGTTTTTATCTCTTTTAACGCTTAAAGGTTTTTGTTTCTCCACTAAAAAACTAAAAATTAATGAAACTCGTCAGCGAGTTCACTCAAAGGGGCTAGATCAATGAATATTTTTACATAGGTGTTAGAAAAGGGAAATAATTTTTTATTAATGGAAAGATATTAGATTTACATGCTGAGATTTAAACTCATACAAATGATACAATATAAGCGTTCTTTGCTACTAAACCAAATAATGAATCTCGGAAAATATTTTTTAATGATTATAATTGGATAAATTCTCCCAATATGCAATTAGAAAGGAAAGAAGTATGGGTGAGCAAAACTCAACTCGAAAAAACTAAAAATTTTAACTTGAATCGAGGCGAAAGAACTCCACTCGTCTTGACTCAACTCAAAATTTCAAAATCTGGACTCAATTCGAAAAAAATTTAAATAAAGTTTGAGTTGTAAAATAGAAATTCGAATAACTCAAAAATTTTAATAATTAGTAGATTGATTTTTAAGTTGAGTCGAGTCCCTCAATTTTTCCTTCTATATATATAATATGAAGAATTATATGTCACATATAAAAACATATTCGAATTTCATAAACTCAACTAAAATTGAAAAAACTAAATAAAATTTAAATTGGTAAATATGATACGTCAACTTGAATAACTTAATTATTTGACTCGATTCGATCGAAAGTTCACTTTAAAAATTATTTTTGTTGTTGTTGTGAGTTAGGATCGACAAAACAAAAGGAAAAATGAGAAAAAAAGAAAATATAAGTAACCGTGACATCACGTGGATTGCAGTCAACATTCTCACCTCGATTTTCTTCTTTAGCTTTTCCTTTTTCTCTTTCTTGGAGAATCTTTTTTTTCTTCCTCTTCATCTTTATATATATTATCAAAAGGAACATTTTTAAAGTAGGTTTTGAGATTGTTTGGGTATTTAAGAGAATTTAACTAATAATTCTATAAAAGTTAAAAATATAAAAATTTCTGTGATATTAATATTGGAATTATATTTTTATTGGATTTTCTTTTAATCTGACCTTTATGTAAAACCTTCCATGAGAAAATTAACCTTTTAAGACCATTATTGATTTGTAAATAAAATTATTTTTTTACCTTTTTATTTTTTAATAATTTAGTTGGTGTTATTGTACTCATAACATCAACTCAATCAAAGATATTATATAATCTTTTGGGAGATTTAATATTAATTATTACTACTTTTATCTTAGTAAATTTATCCATTTTATATTTTAAAATTGTGCCTTTGAATAACTTTTACAAGTCACATTTTTTTTATTATCTTTTTTACTTTTCTAACAAATATAAAATTTAATTTTTTAAAGATAAAATTGTCATTTTAATTACTTCACAACACATATTTCACAAAAAAAATCTTTTAAAATTACATAAAAAAATCAACATGAGACATAATTTATAGGACGGAAAGAGTATAATATATAAAATATTGTCTATGAGTTATGCATATGCATAAAAAAAGGATTGGCTTTGAAGCCCCAAAAGTCCAAAGTACATTTAACCCAAAATAAGTTGTTAGCCCAGTTCTTAATGACTTGTTGCATTGGGCTTTTCACACTATCAAATAATGGGACACCAACATTGAATGAATGAAGAGCTCCCTCTTTTAATCCGACAAATGAGAATGTTGACGATGATTGTTATATCCGATCGTGGGGATAACTGAACCGTAACTGTATAAATAATTGCAGGGATTCTAAAAAAATTCGCAAGGATCCCGATATTTATAATTTTTTTTAAAAATATATACTTATTTATTTATATACCCCTAATATATATATTAATAAAAAAAACCCCAACTATATTATTTCACTTTAACTTTATCTCGAATCTAGCCACACTCAAGTTTGTCAATGTTTCTATCTTAATTTTTAGATGTAAGCTAAAACCCTCATCTAAATTTTCCCCAACACAACACCTTTCAATCTTAATCATCTCGTAACTGCGTACAATCAAAGTATCCAAACTTTATATTTTGAACTAAATTAGTTATTTATTTTGGTCAGTAAAATAATAATTTTACTTAATTTTCTTAGGGATAGTGATTCCCCGAAAACCGTAGGGAGGGTATGGGAACGAGAAAAACCTCCAAAACATTTAATGGAAGATTCTCAAAACCATAACTACAAGTGTTGATGATGGAATAAGGTATACAAAACCACCCCTAATAATGTGACCTTAGAGTTGGACTGGCACGATTAAGACATTATAAGAAGGATATATTATACCCATTCCTTCACCTAATTATTTACAAATTTTTATTTTCATCTCTGAATTATGAAAAAAATTAAAATGGTCATTAACGTTATTGCTTTTTGACATATTGATCACTAGTCCGTTAATTCTTATTGAAATAATGTCGTGACATGTTAACTCATTATTAATATTCAATTTGACCTCTAAACCAAAACTCAAATATAAATGTACTTTTTATAATGTTTTGAGTTAAAAAAATTATAAGTTATTAGAGAATATCAAAAATCTAAAAAAAAATTAAAACTCACTATTATTTTCTAAAATTATATTTTAGAAATTACAATGAGTTGAATTTTTAAAAAGAATTCATAATATTTTTAAAAATGTTTAACGTTACTAAAGAGCCCAAATGAGAATAACATCAATATTTTTTCCCAATATTAAATTCAGCATAACATTTTGACTTTTCCAGGGCTCAATCGGTTAATTTATTCAGTGACCGAATTGAATTAATAAAATTGAGTTAATCAAAATTTTTCCTTTGATTATTAATCAAATCGAAAATTTTCTAAAACTTTTTTTTTTGAAAGTTATGCTTTTATTAAAACTGCCATAGATTGGTGCCTCGTTAAAAAACCTCCCTAACCTAAGGTGGAGGAAAAAGAGTGCACCGAATCAATGGGATAGTTCGAGCACAAATCGCAAAAAAACTTCTAGTCGCCTACACAGGGGAACCAAGCTGTTACAACATCAAGAATCAACATAACGATAAAAAAACTATACACTGCTCCCTATTTCCACAAGTCCCAGCAATAGAGATTAAAAGCGCAGCATGGTATTCCCTGTAGCCTTTTGAAACCATCACCTTTGGCTTTTCTGCTGGGGATTTAAATGCACAGGATCAACTTTGATCGAAAGAAGTGGAGAGATTCTGCCAATACCGGCCTTGGCCAGTTTATCTGCTGAAACGTTAGATTCCCTCGGGACTAAACTTGTCGACCACTCAACGTCCGATAGAAGATTATAGCACTCCAAGGCCAGTGATTTGAATATAGCGGGCGAATAAAACGGCTGCCTTACCCAATCCAAAGCGAGGCTACAGTCCGATTCAATAATTAGCTTAACTCCACGATCTTTGATGTATTTAGAGTACAAAAGTATTGCCTCTTTAACTGCTAACAACTCCGCTGTAGTAGCATCCAATTCTCCAATCGATTTAGAGAACATAATAATACTTACTTTCACCTTTATCGTTTCGCAAGATGCCACCGATTCCCGCTTTACCAAAACCTCCAACAACCGCTCCATCGCAATTAAATTTAACCGCACCTACCGGAGGATTAAGCCAGCAGTTTCTCTTCATTGTACATGCTACTGGTTTCAGTATCGGCACATTATAAAGATTAAAAAAATCATGTCCGCTAGTAAAAGTCAGGGGCCACTTCGCTTTGCACCAGTACCCCAAGCGAGTCAAGCATAACCCATACAATTGTTCTAAATCAACCCGCGCATCTTTGAAAATAATTTCGTTTCTAAACAGCCAAATAGACCACATAATAGAAAACAAAGAAAGGAGCCAAACCTCATTCGATACTCCCACCGGAGAAACGCCGAGCCAATATTGCAGCAGCGATTGAGCCTTGCTAGGAAGAGCTCCAGATAAGTGCCATTTTGAGAGCCATCGTTGCATAATTTGCCAAGATATGTGGCATTGGAAGAATAGATGATTTACACTTTCTTCCTCACTAGCGCATAGCGGGCAAAGCAAAGAAGAATTTGATAGAGATCCCCTTCTTGCTAGTTCAACTTTCGTCGGAATTCTGCCATGAAGAAGTTTCCACATGAATAGCTCTACTTTCGGGGGAGCGATGTTTGACCAAATCAGCCTCCAAATGGAGTTGTCACCCCTAACAGAATTAGAAGCAATTTTACAGTAATTTCTAGTAGAGTACTGGCCATCCGAGCTAGCCACCCATCGGATACTGTCTTCGCTAAGAATACCCACTGTTTTGCCGCTCAATACAGCAATAAAATCCTCCCACAATTGTACTTCCCAGTTGAAAACATTTCTTCTGAGCATAATGTTCCATTTCCAATCTCCATTTTCCGAGCACCCAAATTCAGCAATAACACCTCTTTTACGAATTGCTAAGGCATATATTCTTGGGAACCGGGTTTTGAGGGCCACGTCCCCAACCCACACATCGTTCCAGAAGTCGATCTTTGCGCCGTCCCCAACAGCGAATTGGATGTTCTTGGTGAAACAATTTAAAGAGTCGGTTAGTGGAGAAACGATCCCTCTCCACACCCAGTACTTGTTTTTGGGGTCAAGATTTTTTGGCATTAAACAATTGGCACCATTTTCATATTTCGCTGTAACCACCTTTTTCCACAGGCTGTTATTTTCGACAGCATACCTCCACAGCCACTTATTGAGAAGTGCCCTGTTTTTGGTTTTAAAATCCACCAAGCCAAGACCACCACTATGTTTTGGTTGACAAATTTTTTCCCAACTCAGCCAATGAATGCGCCTTTTATCAACCGAGCCCCAAAGAAACTTGGCTACTAGACTTGAGATGCGGTTACTGACAGCAGTAGGCAATTTGAATAATGTCATATAGTAGACAGGCATGTTCGCAAGAGCTGACTTGATAAGCGTAACCCTTCCGGCAAGTGATAGAAGAGTTGGTTTCCAACCAGCGAGCTTTCTACTTAATCTCTCGACAATAGGATCCCACAATTGCACAGAACTTTTAGTGACGCCGAGCGGGAGACCTAGATATTGGCTTGGGAACGATTCTCTTCTACAGTGGAGAAAAGAGGCCCATGTAGCCACTAAGCTATCATCAACATTAATCCCGAAAAGCGTAGATTTCTTCCGATTTAGCTTCAATCCAGCTCCCAATTCAAAACCTTTCAGAATTCTGACAACATTCTTTATTTGATTTTCTTCAGCCCCACAAAACACAATAAGATCATCCGCGAACTGAATATGTGAGACTTCCACTTGATTCGACCCTAACAAACTGCCATTAAATAGGTCGCACTGATTCGCCTTCTTAAACATCGAGCTGAGCACTTCCGCAACAATATTAAATAGCATAGGGGATAGTGGACATCCTTGTCTTAGTCCTCTTCTGATTCCGAACGGAGGAGTTGCCGTCCCATTTATCATAATAGAGATGGAGGCTGATGACATACATAATAAAATCCACCTGATCCATTTAGGACCGAAACCCATTTGAACCATAGCCTTAGCGAGAAAGTTCCAATCAATGGAATCATATGCTTTGTTGAAATCCACTTTGAACACTACTCCTTTAAGCCCTTGTCTTCTGGTGAAATCAATAACTTCATTAGCTATAAGTGAGCAATCAGTTATCTGTCTCCCTGCACAAAAGGCGAACTGATTTTCTCCGATGATTTCGCCCAAGACTTTCTCAAGACGTAAGGCCAGGACCTTTGCAAGCAGCTTATATATACACCCAACTAAACTGATGGGTCTGTACTCTTCAATTGAAGTTGGATTTCGATTTTTGGGAATCAACGATATGAAAGATTGGTTAAATGAGAGATCCAGGTTATTACCAGAGTAAAATCTGCTGAAGAATGCCATAATATCAACCTTAAGATCCTGCTGATGACGTGGTAGTTAATATAAATTGATATAATTACATAAATATCCCTCATGTTCAACACTTATTTTAATTTGACCATAATTCTAAAAATTAACCTACATAATTTTAATAATCTATCAATTTAGTCCTTCTTTTTTTTTCTATTTCTCCTCTCCTTTAATTCTTCAATTCATTTTCACCCAAAATACATTTAAGAGCCCCAAATTAGAGCATTTAAAATTATATTTTATTATTATTTAATATAAAAATAATTTAAAATAAAAAATAAAACCCTAAATTATACCCAATCTCTAACCCACAAACCCCAAAAACTCTTCCCTTCACTTCTATCGGCCACACCCCTCACCATCGTTCAAATCTATGAACGACAGAGGCTTGCAGACAGTGCATGCTTTAATCTTAGGACTCGAATTGCTTTCCCTCAAAAGCTTGGCCAAAGTTCCAATTCTTTGGAGCAACATTGTAAAAGGTAACTGCAAGGCCATCTTTACTGGTGACCTCGAACGGCATAGGCTGATTCTTTAAATCAGAACTTATATGCTAATTCTGTTCCCAATTTCGACCCATCTGTAACCACCCGATCCTCGAACCCTTAATCTTCACTGCAACTATGTCCCCAACACATGCAACATTGCTTATGAGCATAGCCACAAAGATGCTTGAACCATCAATAATGAATCGGACACCCCCTTCTTTTCTGCAATTTATCATGTTTCAAAATCAAACCAACATATGTTTTAATCAAAGGAGAAGATTAGTATTTAAGACACAATTTAAAATGTTTGTCCCGACAAATCCAACATGAAACTACAATGTAAGTAGCTCTTTTACACTTCTCAAATTTGTGTTTTGCCTAAATTGCAGGCTTGCAGCTCCTAGTTTAGTGTCATTAATTAAAATAAAAAGGAAATATAGTTTAAATGAAGCGTGGGAAGAGTTTTTTTTACCTTCGGTACTGAACATGCATGTTGGCAGCTTTCCAAATGGCTATTTTCTCAAAAGCTTCATTGGGTGTGGCCGGTGGAAGTGAATGGAAGAATTTTTGGGTTTGTGGGTTGGAGATTGGGTATGATTTGGGGTTTTATTTTTTTATTTTAAATTTTTTATATATTAAATAATAATAAAATATAATTTTAAATGCTCTAATTTGGGGCTCTTAAATGTATTTTGGGTGAAAATGAATTGAAGAATTAAAGAAGAGGAGAAATAGAAAAAATACGGACTAAATTGATAGATTATTTAAATTATATGGGTTAATTTTTAAAATTAGGGTCAAATTAAAATAAGTGTAGAACTTGAGGGCTAATTATATAATTATATCAATTTATATTAACTGCCACGTCATCAACCGTTAAAATTTTAACGGCGTTGGACCAATTTGTTACTTTTTTTAAATTAGGGGACCAGTTTGTAACTTCTGATAGTCGGAGAATGCAAAAAATAATTAGAGCATAGTCGGGGGACCATTTATATAGTTTACCCTAATTTTTATTAGGCATAAGTTGTGAATAGAAACGTTTGAACATGCATTGAGATTATGCAAGATTATGTTCAAAAAGGGACATAGTGAAATGTTTATCGGGTGTAATGGCAGAGTCATAACCAAAAGTTTAAATAGCGGTTTAATGCCAAATGTGTTAAAAGGTTTTAACAAAACGTGTATTTGGTATGTTTTAAATGTTTCACGACTTAATGGGTAAAATTATCTGCCCTTAATCATGCCCCTTTTATATTCCATACTAAAAATTACTTAAAAGTTAAATTTTAAACCCTAACACTAATTTAGCTCATGGAATAAAATTAAAGCGAAAATAATTGTAAGCTTCTTTTTTTGTACTAATAGTTAGTTTCTTTTAAGAAATTTATAAAAGGCAACACGATGACTACAATTTTGGAGAAAAGATAAATTGATAATTCTCCAATCAAACATACACGTCAAGAAGCCGTACAAATTATGCAATCTGCGGAAAATAAAAACGCAAATTGCTAAAGATAAAAATTTTATTACTCAGTAAATTTTCTAAATTTATTACTGTTAGTAAATTTCAAATGCTAATTTTATGAAATTTTCTTTTTAGAATTAACAAGATTTAAAGATATGTTAATTCTTTTGAAAAGGTTGAAGATACAAACATGGTAAGAATAAGCCGTCTATTATGATATTATGGTTTTACCTACGAGGTCAGATTATTTAGACTTATTGTCTATTAATTCATGCTTTTATATACATGAATATATTTTGAGCTTTAAGTTAGTCATTAAAAGTATGTATGCATAGTAAGATATTGTTATAAGTAAAAGTATCAAGCATAATTCTTTAAAAGACCTTAATTAAAGAGAGAATTTTTTTTCTTCATAAATAGCTTATGGAAAGCATTATGAAGATGTATGTCTAGGATTAGTTCTATAAAAGACATGGTATTTAAGCGTGCCTAGTGCACCACCTCTCTTTTACGGTAACTTACCTGGTGCATTGTTCTTTAATGTGCTCACTTTTATATAAAAAAATACCATGACAAATAAGATATCTTTAAACTTAGTGTAGAAGTTAAAAGAGTTGAGATTAATTTGATTGTGTAGAATACTAAATTTAGTCATAGTAAACAAAATATGTGATGGTCTCTTTAGAGCTATTGTATTGAATAATATGAATGAGAATATAGTAGACATTAGTGCTACTAAAAGATTGCTTGTAACTATTAAATCTCTTTGAGTTATTTTCCTAAGTAGAGAAAATAAAAGAGATGGTCTATCTTAAGAGTTGTGTTGAAATCTCTTGTAATAAACTTGAGATAATTTTTCTCTTGTTAGGAAAAATTAAAAACTCCTCATAAATATTTGCACAATATTCCTAATTTTCTTAATCAAGAAAAAGTTAAAATTCTCTTTGAATGAAACAAAAGAAATTTCATAATCGTTTGAGATTGTGCATACTAATATTAATGATTAGTAGCTTCTCAAAACTTTGGAAACATAATCATGTGTAAACAAGATTTAAGTTTGTTAAAATAGAGTTTTATGATTAGAACTCATAACAAACTTTGCTCTAGTATGATTGAGTATTTGTTTATACGTTGTCCAAGACACTTATGTTTTTATTTCTATCTTAAAAATGTTAGAAATGTGGGGGTCTCTTAAAATGATAATTAAAGTTAGAGAGGAACTCAGTTGATCCGCTTACCAAAGGTTAAAGTCGGAAGTTGGTTCTATATTCTTCGAGGGAGATGGGTCTAAAGCTCATTGGTTGAGGAATTCATGGTGGATATCCAACTTAGTTATATAAGTTCAATGTGGTCAAACGAAACCATGGATAGTACTCATAGTGTACATTTTTTTACTACCCATCCATATGACAAACAATGTACATGCACATGTTGAATTTTATTACTCTTAATAAATTCATAGTCCAGACTTTGGGTGGTCTTAGTGAGAATATTTGATGGATTTACCGATTTTTGGATGAATATATACTCTTAATAAGTTCATAACCCAGTGTTGAGTGGGTGGACCTAACGCGAAGGACTAGATGAACTTGCCGCTAGAGAGGATGAGTTTTCTTAAACTCTTAATGAATTCAATACCAAGAGTTTGGGTGATCCTATTTGAGAATGACTTATTGAATTCACCGACTAAAGAGGTTGAGTATTTATTCTTAATGATTTATTATCCCAGATTTTGGGTGGTTCATTTTGAACTTGAAGAAATTCACTTTATTTATTGTGAGGATGAGTTGTTGTAAAAGCTCTTAATTATTTCATAGTCCAGATTCGGGTGGTTTATGTTGAGATAAACATGATGAAATAACCTACGTAAGTGAGAATGACTATGTAGAACTAATGTTTTGGACTAATTTAAAAAGAATTCAAAACTATTTCCAAAGTCCAAATAACTTGAAACTATGTTTAGGGGATGTTTTTAAAGGTTTTTACATGTTTTCAAAGCCAAACTTAACAAAACCATCCAGGTGTATCGAAACACCCTTAGGCGTTTCGATACGGGATCTTTTTCTGGATGAGGATTTTGCCTAGCGTTTCGATACGGGCTATGCCGTTTTGATACGCCTACGTGGCATCGACCAAAACGGTCATAAAACTCAACGGCTATTTCCCAACTAACATTTAAATGTAGATCATTTCGATACGGTACTAGGCGTTTCGATACGACCATCAACGTTTCGATACGGGTCTTACAACGACTCTTTCTACTTGAGGAGCGTATCGAAATGGGTTCAAGGGTTTCGATACGGGTAGCAGCAGAACTGCATTTATGGTGGGAAATAAAATCCTCAACGGCTCCAATTCAACCCCAACGGCTAGTAACGGCTATAAACTCATTAAGGAGTATAAAAGGGACCTCCAAGCATCAAGATATGGTAAATGCTTCAATTGTCAATCAACAAATGATCAAGAATTGTCTTTGTACTTAAATTGTCATTTCTTTGTATAGACAAACACTAGTGAGCCAAAAATGTCAAATTTGCTCAAGTGTTTTAGGTTTTGGGTGAGAGCTTATTTGTGCAAACAATCATCTATTAGAGGGATTTAAGTTTGCTTATCTTTTCTCTTTGTAAAGAGGGTTTGATCAAGGCTTTGGGTAGAAAGCTTGATCAGTGTATAAGGGTTTCCTCCTAAGCCTAGAAAAGGGTACGAATCAATAGTGGATTGATTGGAAATCCTTAGTGGGAAGCTAAGGTAATGGATGTAGACTTTGGTTAGAAGGTTGAACCACTCTAAAATCAGTGTGTTATCTATCTTTTAGCTTCCACACCACATCCACCCAAAATTCCACCTCTCCACCACTTGGTGAGCAAGATCGGTTGAAGGAATCCTGCACCTTAAAACTCAACAATTGGTATCAAAGCTTGGCTCAATCGAAGAGGATTAACATCCTATTGAGAAGATCCGGCAAGCTCGATCATCATTTCACACAATCGGCTCAATGTCGCAATCCATCGACAAACCGCCCTTCTTCGACGAAACTCGATATGCCCATTGGAAGACAAAGATGAAGTTCTTCATTAAGTCAAGAGACTACAAACTATGGGACATAGTTGTAGATGGTCCGTTCGTGCCTCAAAAAAGCAAAGCGGAGTGGAGTGTCGACGATCGCAAGAAGATGGAGCTAAATTGCAAAGCCTTGCACATCCTCTTTTGTGCTTTTGGCCCAACCATCTATGAGAAGATGTCTTCTTGTGAGAGTGCCAAGGAGGTATGGGACAAGCTTGAAGTCACATACGAGGGAACCGATGAAGTTAAGGAGACCAAGATTGGGCTCCTCACCTTAGAGTATGAGAACTTCAAGATGGATCCGGAAGAGAACATCGAGAAGATGTTTGATAGGTTCTCCATAATCACCAATAGTCTCAAGGGATATGGAGAAGCCATTCCGGAGGAGAAACTTGTTCGAAAGCTCATCTACTCACTTCCCGAGTCATGGGACTCAAATAGGACCGCCATCATCGAAGTCAAGAACTTAAAGACCTTGAAGCTTGATGAACTCATGGGGTCACTCCTCACTCATCAAATCATGAAGAAAAACAAAGAAGATGAGAAGAAGAGAGAAGAAATTAGAGCTATGGGGGAGAAGAAGATCAAAGGGCTTAGCATCAACACAAATGCCATTGCTCTCAAGTCCTCCACTTGTCATCATGTAGATTCTAGTGAAGAGGAAAGTGAAGATGAAGAGATGGCCTATCTCTTCAACAAATTTGCCCGGTTCATGAAGAGCGAAATGGAAAATTCCAAGCATGAATCGAGGAAGAATATGAAGGAATCCCACAAGTTCAACAAGAGGGGATCATCTTCAAAGCAAGCATATGTGGCCACATGTAGCGATGAAGACTCCACCGATGATGAAGTAGCCCACCTATGCTTGATGGCCCTCAATGAAGGGGAGGTAACTTCTAACTCATCTATTTCAAATTCATATACATTTGATGAGTTGCAAGATGCCTATGATGACTTGCTTTTGGAATTCAAGGCATCATTTTCAAAAAACAAAAAGTTGATTTCAAAAATAAAAATTGAGAATGATTTGCTTTCCAAAACAAATCTTGAACTTGAAGCAAAATTGAAAGATTTTGAAAAAAAATATTTTGATTTACAAAATTTGCTTCTTAAAGTTCAAAAGGAAAAAGATTTGATTTCCAAAGAGCTTGAAAAGAAAAATAGTTTTGGAAAATCAAATTTTTATGTAAGACAATCTAGTGCCCCTATATTTGTAAAAGGAAAATGTTTTAGAAGTATTTGGGTCCCAAAAGGACTTAGTACTTCAATTAAAAAAAGATGAAATTGAAAAATGGATTCCTAAGGGGACTAAGTTTTGTGCCACTAACGTTTATGGATCCAAAGCAATTTGGATACCAAAAATCACTTGATTGTCTTTTGCTAAGTGTGATGGAGAATGATCAACAAGTCAAACCTTAAGGGGGAGCTTCATGCACACAAGGAAGAACACTTGAAGAAGGAAGGCTTCACATCCTCCCTTGAGTTCAAGTGTGGTAAAATCTAGTTGTTTTTGTTTTTATTTGATTTATTTTTCATTTAATTCAACTAGATGATCATATATATTGGACTAACATTTTTATGATGCTTTGAGTAAGGGGGAGCCATTTTAAAACCAAAATTCTTAATTTTGTCATTGTTTTTACCTCTATTGTTATTTTGAACTTAAAAGTATTTTGAATTCTTTTTTATATAACAAAAAGGGGGAGAAATGTGGTTTGAAAAATTGGATTTTCAAATGAATACGAGGGAGCTTTATTTGATTTCATATCTTTAATCTCTTATTCACATTTTTAAACTTAAAGGGGGAGAATTCCAAACAATTTTTCAAGTTAGTTTTATTATATCAAAAAGGGGGAGATTGTAGAACTAATGTTTTGATATAATAATTGAAAAATATTTTGGACTAATTTAAAAAGAATTCAAAACTATTTCCAAAGTCCAAATAACTTGAAATTATGTTTAGGGGATGTTTTTAAAGGTTTTTACATGTTTTCAAAGCCAAACTTAACAAAACCATCCAGGTGTATCGAAACACCCTTAGGTGTTTCGATACGGGGTCTTCCAGTGTCAAAACGTTTCGAAACGGGTTTCGAAACGGATCTTTTTCTGGATGAGGATTTTGCCTAGCGTTTCGATACGGGCTATGCCGTTTCGATATTCCTACTGGCATCGACCACAACGGTCATAAACCCCAACGACTATTTCCTAACTAACATTTAAATGCAGATCGTTTCGATACGGTACTAGGCGTTCTATACGGCCATCAGCGTTTCGATGCGAGTGTTGCAACAACTCTTTCTACTTGAGGAGCGTATCGAAACAGGTTCGAGCGTTTCGATACGGGTAGCAGCAGAACTGCATTTATGGTGGGAAATAAAGTCCTCAACGGCTCCAATTCAACCCCAACGGCTAGTAACGGCTATAAACTCGTTAAGGAGTATAAAAGGGACCTCAAAGCATCAAGAGATGGTAAATGCTTCAATTGTCAATCAACAAATGATCAAGAATTGTCTTTGTACTTAAATTGTCATTTCTTTGTATAGATAAACACTAGTGAGCCAAAATTGTCAAATTTGCTCAAGTGTTTTAGGTTTTGGGTGAGAGCTTATTTGTGCAAACAATCACCTATTAGAGGGATTTAAGTTTGCTTATATTTTCTCTTTGTAAAGAGAGTTTGATCAAGGCTTTGGGTAGAAAGCTTGATCGGTGTATAAGGGTTTCCTCCTAAGCCTAGAAAAGGGGACGAATCAATAGTGGATTGATTGGAAATCCTTAGTGGGAAGATAAGGTAGTGGATGTAGACCTTGGTTAGAAGGTTGAACCACTCTAAAATCATTGTGTCATCTATCTTTTAGCTTCCACACCACATCCACCCAAAATTCCACCTCTCCACCACTTGGTGAGCAAGATCGGTTGAAGGAATCGAGCACCTTAAAACTCAACAGACTAGCCACCTTCTATGAAAATGTTGGGCTATTTTTCAAGTACACTTACTAGAATCCTGAGGAAATAAGCTATATATATACATTCGTATATATACTTTGTAGACACATCGAGAACTTTGATGGATAAAGGGGTTAGTTGTGTGTTATGAGTTCACCCTAATCTTAGAAAGTTCAAGATTCGTTCCCTTATCTAAGAGAAAAATTACTCATCATCACTATGTTCTAGTTCCAGATATGTTCACCAGGGCTTAAGCAATTAATCTTGCTATTGTTCTTCTCATGTTTTAACTTCAATGCTCTCATATTTACGAAAGATGTTCTTTCGTATTAGTGGGATAATTTTGTTAATGCTCATTTGTGACTATTGTTTTAAGGCCATTTAATTCTATTTCAAATAGAATTAAATTATGCTTGGAAATGACAATTTTGCCCTCACTATTTAGTCTATAAATAGTGGGCATATCTTCTCATTTGTTACACCCCCTAAGCAAGTGTTTGCTTTAGAAATACTCTATTTAGATTTCATAAACCTGTTATGAGTGTTGTTTTTGAGTTTAGGGAAGAGCAATACCACTAGAGTTCACTCCATCTTTCGGGTGTACGAAATTTGGAGAGTCGTGCTAATCTTAGGGGGGCAATTCGTCTATTGTAGCGATTACACACATCGGGGTGAATTCGCTTCTAAGACAGTGGTTAATACCACGACACGATTTGGTTACGTTTAATTATTTTATTATTTTCCAGTCAGTGCTAACGCCTCATTTTGCAACAATCTATTTTTCCAACATTGCCCACCTTTATGGTAGATTTGTGTTCGTATAGAGCTTCTCACGATGCTCAATTCTAATTTGCGTTTGTCGGCTCTCTTCACTAGTTTTATCCCCATTTATAGTTAGTTATCGGTGCATTTAAATATGTTAAGTGAAGCAACATGCAAGATTGGTTTTTCGCTCATCACTTCTACATCACATCTTAAGCATCTAGTTGGATCGAAACAAGCAATATTGTTGGCTATTGATGGATTTTTCAACAGAAGGTATCGATTCTTTTTTGCAGTTTTTTGATTTATCTGTCGGAGTCTTTGGTGGACTAATCCCCAAATATATTTTTGAGGAGTTGCATTGTTCATATCATATCTTATTTTGTTTCAATAAAATTCAATCTATCACTTTTTAGTTTAAAAAACGAGTTCCTTTTATTTAGGGAAGAAAAGGTATACTTTTAATTATTCTTAGAGTCATGTTTGTTTATTTTAATTTTGTCATATCAAAATATTTTTATTTGTTACTCAAATATATGTAACTAAGATGATTTTACTAAAAAGTAGTTAAATGATAATTTCATTTTTCCCTCCTAATTCTCAAGGCTTTGCTCTAACTAATTTGGATCGACACGCGTATCACACCTAGTTTTAATGGATGAGTCTTTCAACGAGAATTTTTGCATACACAAAATCTTGAACTCAAAATTTACATAAGCGATACTAAGTTGTGTATCAATTTTCGTTGGTAGCCAATAATGAAATTTTCATTTCAACTACTTTAAGTTTAATTTATTTCAAATTGAACATCAAATACAAACAATTAAGTGGTCAACGAGTGTCATGATTGCTACATAAACAACTAAAACATATTTTAAAATTTTTTCTTCATAAAACGTAATTATTGTTATTATTATATTAATTATTTTGACATTTTTAATTCGGTCTCACGACAATATCTGTTCATTTTTAGCCTTTAATACAATCGCACACACTATGAAAACAAAATTGTTTGAACCCGATCTTTTAAAGAGAACAATATTTTTTCTTCACTAATTCATTCCATCTGTTCAATTAATTAATTATTAAAAAGAGAATGAAACATGTTTTCTTTAAGGAAATTAATAATCATTACGTTAGAATTTAGATATTTGTTCAAGGTGGTTATAGAGACGAAGCTAAAATTAATTATTGTGAGGAACAATAGTTTATTAAGTCTTTATATTTAAAAATTGGGAGACACAATAACTTTATTTGACTACAATTTAAATTAAAAATGACCTTAAATACTATTATACTAAAATATTTTGAGAAGAGCAACAAAGTCAATATATAGATTCGTCCCTTGGTGCATAGCTATCCCTAGGCATGAGCAGAAAAGGCACCCACCCACGGCCTATTTTTTATTATAATATTTGGTATTATAATCCATTTTTCAATACTTATTATTAGAGGCTTACTTTTAAAATTTATTTTTTCAATATTTGTTATTAGGAGTTCAAATTTTTCAATACTTGTTATTACTAGGCCTAATTTTTTAACACTTGTTATTGGGGCTCAATTACCCCGTATTTGTTATTAAAGGCTTATTCATAGAATTTAATTTTTTTCTAATATTTTTCATTATGGGTCTAATTTTTTTCTCAATACTTGTTATAGTGGTCTGTTTTTTTTTCAATATTTGTTATTAGGGTTTTATTTTTTTCAATACTTGTTATTAAGGGCTCAATTTTTCCCCAACATTTGTTATTAGGGGTTTACTCTTACAATTTATTCTTTCTAATATTTGTTATTAGGGGTCTAATTTTTTTTTCAATAGTCAACACTTGCTATTAGAGGCGTAACTTTTTTCGGTATTTGTTATTACAAGCATACTCTTAAACGTTATTTTCCCTAATAATCGTTATTAGAGAGCCAATTATTTTTCTAATACTTGTTATTAGGGGCACAATTTTTTCCTAATATTTGTTACTAGGTATCTCTATTTGTTATTAGGAGTCCTATTTTTTCAATACTTGTTATTAAGGGCATAATTTTTTTTCAATATTTGTTATCAAAGGCATACTCTTAAAATTTAGTTTTTTTTCTAATACTTGTTATTAGAAACTTAATTTTTTTTTAATATTTTTATTAAGGACCTACTTTTAAATTTTATTTTTTTAGTACTTATTATTAGAACTTAATTTTTAAGTTTATCCTTGGACCACTAAAATCTCATGAACGGCTCTGCTCAGGTGGGTAGTCCTATTTTATGGATGGAAACTTATAAGAATACTCCTTACGTCCTTATAACGGTGCGAGGGAACAAGGAGAACAACGAACATTGAAACTACAGAGGCAAATCAATACAAATTTATGTCGAAGAAAATTATTATTTTTTGGAAGTATTAAAAATAGAGAGATAAATTTCTATAAGGAAAAAGAAAACTACAATATAAGGTAAAAGGAATGAGAATAAAATTTTCCAATGTAGGTATCATTTAGAAAAATTGAATGGGTTAGTCTCACTGAAGTGGTTAATATAGCCCATCTAATTACCACCTAATAGATTTCTCACTTGTAGTTCAATCCGTTTGGGGTTGTTGGGCAGTTACAACTAAGTCCATTCTGGTATAGTCAATCCTATTATTGTTAATATTTATCCTGTTTTCTCTTATCTTGAACAATTTCCTTCGAGAAAACACAAAATTGACTGTAAAGCTTGCAAAGTTGTTGGTTGATAGGGGCTTCGTAAAATATCAGCCACTTGATGCTTATTAGGAATGTAATTAACCACAATCTTATGTTCTCCAACCTTTTCGAAAACAAAATGAAGGTCCAAATCGATATGCTTGGTTTTAGCATGTAGAACCGACTTGGCAGCTAACGCAACTGCACTGGTGTTATTCGAGGCAAAAAACTTTTTGAAATTTTGAGTTGAGTCGAGTCGAGTTGAGTCAAATTTTTTTGAGTTATTCGAATTTGCAAGTCCTATTTTACGATTTAAACTTTATTTGAAATTTTTTCGAGTTGAGTCGAGTTTATAAAATTCGAGTCGAGTTGAATCGAGTCAAGTTTCGAGTTTTTGTACAAATTTAATTGTACATATATATTTCTTCGTGTGTATATATATATATATATATTTCTATATGCATATACGTAGCGGTGCTTGTATATATTTTTATATGCATATATTTAGGGCTAGACGTTGCACATATTGATTCTAATTTCAACGGCTTTCTATATGCATATATAATATACACACACACACACACACATATATATATATATATATATATATATATATATATATATATATATATATATATATATATATATATATCTTCATATTTTCACATGTGATATACATAACATATTAGACATAATTGATAGAATCGACTCGAACTTGAAAGTTGATCAACTAATTAAAAAAATTCGAGTTATTCTAATTTCCATTTCATAATTCAAACTTCATTTGAAATTTTTCCGAGTCGAGTCAAAACGAGTCGATTTTTTCGCTTTGAGTCGAGTCGAATAATTCGGTTTTTTCGAGTCGAGTTTTGCCCACCCCTACTAATTCCCATGTCACTCAAGATAGTTTGAAACCACATAAGCTTGGATACTACATCGACGAGGCTCCTATACTCAGCTTCTGTTGTGACCCGTAAAATAGCACGTTGTTTCCGAGAGCTCCAAGATACAAGATGTGATCCATGATAAACACAATATCCAGAAACTGATCGACGATCACCAATATCATTTCCCCAATCGACATCCGCAAATGAAACCATATCAAACTCTTTATTAGATGTAGAAGCGAAAAACAGCCTAAAATCTAACGTGCCTTTTAAATAATGTAGAATACATTTTACGGCAGACCAATAAATTTCAGTAGGATATTGCATATATTGTGCCATTTTATTAACTGAAAAATAGATCTCAGGCCTTGTGTGACACACATATTGAAGACCTCTAACTATGCTTCGATAAAGTTGAACATTTCGAAAGGGATTTCCACAGTTATTGCTAAGCTTGAGTGAGGCTTCCATGGGTGTATCTACAAGCTTTGTAGTGTTCAATTTAGCTTTATTAAGAAGTTCTCCTACATATTTTCTTTGACTCAAGAGAAGTCCATTGAATGTATGCTCAGCCTCAAGCTCAAGAAAATATTTAACTTCCCCCAATTTTTTTAAAAGAAAAAGCACCTTGTAACTAAGTGATGAACTTGGCAATATGATCCTCTGAGTTTCCAGTCATCAGAATATCATCTACGTACACTATTGTTTAAATAACAACACCATCATCGTGAAATATAAAAAGAGATGAATTCGCAGTTGAGTTCGAAAACCCCAATTGACACAGAAAACTTTTAAGCTTAAGAAACCAATTTTGAGGTGCTTGTTGAAGACCATATTGAGCTTTGGACAGTTTGCAAACAAGTCGAGTTCCATCAACAACAACCTTCTCGAATCCTGGAAGTTGAATCATGAAGACATCTTCATGAAGATCTCTTTTGAGAAAAGTGTTATTTATTTCCGGTTAATAGATTTGCCAATTGTTTTGGATAGCCAAGGATAAGAGACCGTGAAGAATTGCACCACAAGACTAAAGGTTTTGGTGAAGTCACAACCTAGAGTTTGATAATACCCTTGCGTGACGAGTTGAGCCTTGTATTTGTTAACAGACCCATCAACATTCAGTTTAACTTTGAATAACCATTTGCACCCAACAATCCTTCTATCTTGAGGAACCAAAACCAACTCCCAAGTATTGTTATGCATCAATGAATTATATTCAGCTAGAACTGCCTCATGCCATAGAGGTTCTCGAATGGCTTCTTCTATAGTTGAAGGAGTTGTATGAGAAGATGCTTGATATACTTTGGGCTTGAATATCTCAGACTTGTTCTGTGTAATCATATTGTGCTGATTTGTAGAGCCAAATATACTTGCGTGCATGTGATCAGACTGCAAATCTGAAAATAAAGAAGAGCATGTTCTGTAGATGGATCTTCATTAGACACTACCACATCATCTTCAAGTTGAAAATCATCTTCATGTTGAGATACATGAGAATATTCAGGTTGAGTATCATCAAGAAGAGCAGAGTTCTGAGTTTGAAATTCACAGGAAAGTGGATGATGCTCAACATTAGGCATCTCAACAGGAGCTGTGGGAGTAGCCACATCTGGTTTTATGGCCAGATTTGAGGTGTTCAAGCCATCACCGTGTTCTTGAATGTTATTCTAAATCAGCTGGTGCTGAGTCTTGTTCTTGATATTGGCATAAAGCAGCTAGTGCTGGAATGGTCGAGCCTGGTGTGTAACGCTAAGGCTGAGGCTATTCATCATGCACTGGAAGGGGAAACTCAGTAGAAACATTGCTAGAAGGAGTGGTGGCGGACTGCCCAGAAGCTGTAAAAGGGCCCTTCATTAAACCTAACATTTCAAGAAACAAAAATTCTACCAAAAGCATCAAGGCATTGATAACCATGACGCTTGAGTAAATACCCCAAGAAGACATAGGGACGAGAAAGAAATTCAAACTTGTGCATATTATACTGTTGTAGACAAGAAAAACATTGGCTGCCAAAAACTTTAAGGAAGTTTTAATAAGGAAGTTTGCCATGAAGCTTCTGAAATGGCGAGCATCCCCTAAGAGTAGTTGAAGTAAGCCTGTTAATTAAGTAAACTGAGCTAAAAAAAAGCAAAGGACCAATAGTGAAGAGGCATGGATGCTTGGTCCAACAGTGTGAGAGCAGTATCCACAACATGCCTGTGTTTGCGTTCGACAACACCATTTTGCTGCACAGTTTTTGGACATGTCAGTTTGTGTCGAATTCCAAGTATAGCTAAGGTGGTTTTTAATAAATGAAACTCGCCACCTCCATCTGTTTGGACATCAATAATCTGAGTAGAAAATTGAGTACTAACCAAAGCAGAAAATATTTCAAAAGCTTGAATAGTTTCAGATTTATTTTTAAGGAGACACACCCAAGTGTTTCGAGAGTACATGTAAACAAATAAACATAGAATCTATAAACTGAAGATAAAATCAGGGTTGGGCCTCATACATTAATCTCCACCAACTCAAAAGGTTTGGTGTATATAGTACTTGAATGGGGAAAGGAAAGTCTATGACTTCTGCCTAACTGATAGGTTGTACAGACAATTGACTGATCAATAGGAACATTATTATTCAATTCTAGACTAACTATATGCGGGGTAGGCTGACCCAATCTCCTGTGCGAAAGCCAATAAACATATCGTGGTTGGGTAGGAGAAGAAAACGAAGGAATAGAGGTATGTAAAGTAACATTATCTGAAGTTGTGGACAAAAAAGATTATGGTTGAAAGCTGTATAAACCATCTTGTTGCACTCCTTGTAACAACATCAATCCAGTATGCTTATCCTTCACAAAACACCTATCAAAGTGAAACTCAAAATACACTGAATTATCACTTGCAAATCTTGACATAGACAATAGATTCTTCGCAATATGTGGCACAAACATCAAATGTTGAAGAGTTAAATGTCTATCAGCAGCAACAAAGGAACACATACCAATACTAGCAATATCCAAAATAGAATTATCATCAAGAAGCACCTTACCCTTTCCATGAAATTCACGAGAGTGTTGGACAGTATGAGGACTTCGTGTCATGTGATTTGTAGCACTAGAATTCACAAACCACTTAGTATCAGTGGCACCACCTTGACCAGTTAGAGTATTAGCCTGGGGACCAGATGCAGGATTTGTTACAGATACCTCCCATTACTTGCATGTATATTCACAAAGAGATTATAACAATAATCAGATAAATAATGACAGTGATTGGCCTGAGACTCGAATGTGAAGAATTGAGACAAATTGACATTGGATGCTAGAGATGAAGAAGTATGAGCTGTAGCCCCTCGAAAATTCTAATTAAATCGATGCCAACATCGATCTGTAGTGTGGCCTAGTTTGCCACATATCTGACACTGAAGACGAGTCTTGCCACAGTACCAATTGGCAGAAGAATCATCAAAACTATAAGGGCGAGAGTTGAGAGTACGACTTGCAGTCGAACTGTTAGAGTAAGTCTCAGTATTGGAAGGATTGTAGTGTTGTGCCACATTGATACCAATCGGCAATCTCAAGGGATCCATGAGGCACGTTTCTGCATCAATAAGCATTGAAATTGGAGAATTCAGAGTAAATTGTTTCTTGCTACCAGTAATTACAGCAAAAAAAGATCATATACAGCAAAAAGACCATTCAAAATCGTAGGAACTTGTTCAATCTCCGAAACCTTGCTACCACATGTTGCAAGTAAATCACATACCTCATTTACTTAAGTAATGTAACTACGCATCGAGAGAGTGCCTTCTTGAGGGATCTGAGCCGACAATAAAGGTGCATTATCTTTGTGGTGGACAGTTGGGCATACAAATTGAGGACTGCCTTCTAGATCACAGATGATGATTCCACACCAACAAGTTAGGGAAGAACAGTAGGGCTCATTGTGGAGAGTAGCCAGGACGCTAAGAAGTTTTCTTGCTTTCGAAATCGAACATAACTCGAATTAGGAATCGTGTCGCCTTCAGCGTTGATAAGAACTTTGTCTAGCAAGGTGGTCGATTCATCTAGAAAGTGCTCAAGACCATGACCACGAATCAAGAACAAAACTTGTTGCTTCCACATGAAAAAAATTATCATCATCCAAACGAATACTAATATTTTTGTTCGCAAAGATTGGACTATTGAGATCATCACCGGAGAACATATCGCTACTTGATGGTTCAATAAGAACCATGATGGAAAAAGAGGAAACAACAAAAGGAAAATCAACAACAAACGAGAGAAAGATGAATCTCCAATAGACGATGATGATGGACCAGAAAATGATCGAAACCTAACCCTCTGATACCATATTGAAAATAGAGAAAAATTTTGATAAAAAAGAAAAAGATTACGAGATAAGGAAAAAGGAATGAGAATAATTTTTCCAATGTAGGCCTCATTCAGAAAAGCTGAATAGGTCAGTCCCACTAAAGTGATTAATATAGCCCATCTAATAACCACCTAACAAATTGCCCACTTGTAGTTTAATCCGTTTGGGGTTGTTGGGAAATTACAATTGAGCCCATTCTGGTACAACCAATCTTATTATTATTAATAGGAAGTATTTAAAAGATCAAATCTAAGGAAAAGATCAAATAACAAAATCTAATAATTTAACTATAGTAGAATCATCGTTTATCAATATAATCTATATCTTTTAAGGTAGTAGTACTAGTGCAAGACTGCAAGTTAGAGATTTAAAATTGTACTAGTTTAGAATAAAGGATGTAGTTTGAGGATGAAACTGAAATATTCAATAGTTTACGAACTAATTTAAATATGAGTCATAGTTTAGGAATGAAAGGAAAACATTTTCATGGACTAATTTAGAAAGAGGGTCGTAGTTTAGGGATGTTCGGTGCAATTAACTAAATATTATTATTAAAACTCATCATTTGATATTCCAACACATAGTCAAAACATTTATACCAATTCTTTTATCACTTCTACTATTATTTAATAATTTCATTTTTCGCAAATAAAATTGTTTACATAAAATATTTCGTTTCCTTTTTAATGTATAATTTTTAGCGATCCACTAGTTGATCTGGTGGTTAAAGATGCTCATATTGCTCCCATTTTGTACGAATTTGAATACCTATATGTGAAACCGATATTTTAATTTTGATATAACTAAAGAACCTAAGGACTAAATTGAAAATGTCAAAACGAATTTTTAAGTCCTCAAACATCCCCATATGATTTAAAGAATATGCCTAAGTTAAAAACTAAGCTTTTCAAATATTTTCTAAGTGTTCTTAAAGCCGAAACAGTGTTTTTCGAGTCCCTGTTTCGAAACGGCCTAAGGCGTTTCGAAACGGTTTTGAAACTGTCAACCCATGTTTCGAAACAGGTATCGAAACGTTTTCAACATTGCCAACCCATGTTTCGAAACAAGTATCGAAACGGCTTTAGAACATAGAGAACTCGTATCGAAACGACATCAAGTGTTTCAAAATGGTTCTTCATTTGATTTGAAAAATATGACTGTTGCAAGTTTTTAACTGATTTTTAAGAAACCGTTAAGGCGTTTCGGAACGAGTTCAAGCCGTTTCGAAATGACCCTTGACAGTGGCAAAAATGTTTCGAAACGAGTAAGACCGTTTCGATACGAGCTCTTAAATGCACCCCAACGGCTCTTTCTATTTTGGTCTATTTCGAAACAGGGTCGGGCGTTTCGAAACGGGTGGTTGCAGACTGCATTTATGGAGGTGAGATAACACTCCCAACGGCTTTATTGATGAATGCAACAACCACAACGGCTAGAAATCAATGAGAAGGTATAAAAGGGAGCTCTAAAAGCTCCAGCAACAACTATTGATCCAAAAGCAAACATCCAAACATCAAATCCAAGTATTTGTGCCTAAATCCCAATATTGTCTAGAAACACCAATTGTATTTTTCATTCTTATCATTTCAATTGGGTTGAGTGCTTGTAATTGGGCTACAATTGGTATTGAGAGATACTTTCTTAGCCAACAAAATCTTTGTTCTATTTGTGTGAGGATTGGGTTAAATTTTGGTTAGAAAATTTAACCGAAAATTGTAAGGGTTACCTCCTTAGCCTAGAAAAGGGGAAGAGCAATTAGTGGAATTGTTGCAAATCCTTAGTGAAGCTAAGGTAGTGGATGTAGAGTTCATTTGGAACTTGAACCACTCTAAAATTCCTTGTCTATCTTTTTAATTTGCAATTTCCACCACCTAAACCTTTAAAAATCCAATTCACCCCCTCTTGGTTCATTTCGATCATTCGAGACACTCAACAATTGGTATCAGAGCCTACCTCTTTGAGGATTAACAACCACAAGAGGAGTTCCTAGGAAGAGTGTGATCATCCAAAATCAAGAGATGGCTTCAACCTTTGGTTCGGGCATGTATGAGTCTCAATCCACTACAAAACCACCATTCTTCAATGGTGACAACTATCCATTTTGGAAGAATAGAATGCGCCTCTTCATCAAGTCCAATGACTACTTGGTTTGGGATGTAATTGAAGATGGCCCCTACATTCCATTGAAGCAAGATAGTGAAGACAAGATGGTTTTGAAGAAAAAGGTGGAGATGAGTGAAGAAGAAAGGAGAAAGATCCAAATAAATGATAAAGCTCTCCACATGCTCTTTTGTTCATTCGGTCCAGACATCTATTCCAAAGTGTCATCCATTGAGAGTGCCAAAGAAGTGTGGGACACTCTTGAGACTACCTATGAGGGAATCAATCTTAGTTATGAAAATTTCAAGATGGAACCCGATGAGACGGTGTCCAAGATGTTTGATCGGTTCTCATCCATAGTCAATGGGCTCAAAGGATTTGGAGAGACAATACCGGAAGACAAGCTTGTCCAGAAGCTACTCTATTCACTTCCCGAATCATGGGATGGGAAGAGAACCGCCATCATAGAAGCTAAAAATTTGAAGACTTTAAAGCTTGATGAGCTAGTGGGTTCTCTCCTTACACATGAGATTATGAAGCAAGGAAGGGAAGAAGAAAAGAAGAAAGAAGAGAAGATAGTAGAAAAGCTAGAGGTTGAAAAGAAGAAGAATATGGGAATAGCTCTCAAAGCTTCACTACTTGAGGAGATCTCTTCTAGTGAAGAGGATGAGCTAGAAGAATTGGCTATGATAGCCAAACGATTCTCACGCTTTATGAGGTCCAACCGGGGAAGAAAAATCCAAAGAAAAATGGACTTCAAAGGTAAGAACAAATAAGAAGCAAGGGATCAAATCATTTTCTTTGAGTGCAATAAACCCGGTCACATACGTTCGGAGTGCCCTCAACTCAAGAAGAAGGGCTTTGAGAAGAAGAAGAAGCTCAAAGCCAAGCTTGCTACTTGGAGTGATGAGGAGTCATTGGAGGATGACGAACAAGAAGTGGCCAACCTTTGCCTCATGGCACTTGAGGAAGATTCCTCCATGGTAACCTCTAACTCATCATCTTTAGATTTTACATATGATGAATTAAATGATGCATATGATGAGTTACAAGAGGTCTATGATGAATTAGTTGAGAAATACAAGGAGTCGGTCATTAGGAATAAGAAAATCATTTTGGAACTAAATGAGAAAAATGACTCACTCTCTCAAGCTAATTCAAAATTTGAGAAAAAGATATTAGGGTTGAAAGATGAACTAAAATTTTTTCAAGATGAAAATGTTGACCTTAATGATCTTTTATCTCAATGTAATAGTGAACACCAAAAGGTGTTAGATGGGCTAAATAAGCTCAAAGAGTCTTTTAAAAATATTGGTAGTGTCAAGCATGAAAGAGGTGAATCTTCAAACTCAAACCAACCTAAGAAAAAGACTAACTACTACAAACAAGGTAGCTTTCCTAGACATAGTAGAACTAAAAGAATTAGAAGTGTATGTGTTCCTAAGGAACTTGTAAAATCTAATAACATTATTGCTATGTCATCTTGGATTCCTAAGGGAACCAAGGTTTTGGGAGCTAACACTCATGGACCCAAAATGATTTGGGTACCAAAAACAAAAGCTTAATATCTTTGTTTGTAGGGGAAGCATTGCTACAAGGCCAAAGCACAAAGTCAAAACTCATGGTACCTTGATAGTGGATGCTCAAGGCATATGACCGGAGACAAGAGTAGATTCATGGATCTAAAGCCAAAAAGTGGAGGAGTGGTGACATTTGGTGATAACTACAAAGACCACATTAAAGGTATTGGCTCCATAGGTAATCACTCTACTATTCTTATTGAAAATGTCTTGTATGTCGATGGTCTTAAACACAACTTATTGAGCATAAGTCAATTGTGTGATAAAGTATTTAATGTTTTATTTGATAAAAATGGATGCAAAATTGTTGACATTAAATCTAATAATATTATGCTCATAGGTCATCGCATAGGGAACATATACATGTTGCATCTAGATGATATACATACATCCCATGCATGCTTAGTAGCACAAAATGAAAATGATGCATGGTTGTGGCATAGGAAACTAGGACATGCTAGCATTAGTGTTTTAGAAAAACTAGTTTCCCTTGATCTAGTTAGAGGTTTACCCAAGATAAAATTTTCAAACGATAAAATTTGTGATGCATGCTCTAAGGGTAAACAACATAAGTCTTCCTTTAAATCCATTAATGATGTTTCTACAAGTAGATGTTTACAACTAATCCATATGGATTTATTTGGGCCAATTAGGACTATGAGCTTGGGTGGTAAATCTTATGCATTTGTACTTGTTGATGGTTTTTCTAGATTTACTTGGGTTCTATTTTTAAGTACTAAAGATGAGGCTTTAGAAAAATTCATCACATTTTCAAAACTAACCCAAAATGATCTTGAACTTAAAATTTCACATATTAGAAGTGATCTTGGAACCGAGTTTCAAAATTTAGGGTTTGAAGATTTTTTGAATGAAAATGGTATTAGCCACAATTTTTCGGCTCCTCGAACTCCTCAACAAAATGGGGTAGTTGAGAGGAAAAATAGAACTTTGCAAGAAATGGCTAGAACCATGCTTTGTGAAAATAATTTACCTAAATATTTTTGGGTGGAAGCCACAAACACCGCTTGCTATATTGTTAATCGAGTAATGATTAGGCCAATTTTGAAGAAAACACCTTATGCGATTTTAAAATCTAAAAAGCCTAACATTAGCTATTTTCACCCTTTTGGTTGCAAGTGTTTTGTTTTAAATAATGGAAAAGACAACTTAGGTAAATTTGATGCAAAAAGTGATGAAGCTATTTTCATAGGATATTCTTTAACCTCTAAAGCCTATCGAGTATTTAACAAGAGAACTTTAGTGGTAGAAGAATCTATACACATTGTATTCGATGATAACCTCCTTCCAAGGAAGGATTCTTGTGATGATGATGATGTAGGAATCATAAATGCCTTTGATGGAGGACAAACTTCAAAGGAGGATGAGATTCCAACAACAAAAGAAGAGGACACACAAGATCCACCTCTTGAAGCCTTGAAGGACTTGGCTCTTGAGGAAAAGGAAGTGAGCTACCCAAGGGAGTTCAACTATGTCAAAGATGGTGAAATCTCGGGTGATCCATCCAAGGGGGTAACCACTCGATCTTCTCTTAGATTAATGAATCATGTTGCATTTATCTCATGCATAGAGCCTAAAAATATAAAAGAAGCATTGAAAGATGATTTTTGGATTATGGCTATGCAAGAAGAGTTAAATCAGTTTGAGAGAAGTAACGTTTGGACATTAGTTGATAGGCCTAGTAATCAATCTACCATAGGAACTAAACGAGTCTTTAGGAACAAGCTAGATGAGAGTGGTAACATTGTGAGAAATAAAGCTAGACTAGTAGCACAAGGTTACACTCAAGAAGAGAGAATAGATTTTGATGAAACCTATGCACCCGTAGCTAGAATGGAAGCTATTAGGATGTTGCTTGCATATGCATGTTATCATGATTTCAAGCTTTTTCAAATGGATGCTAAAAGCACGTTTTTAAATGGTTTTATAAATGAAGAAGTGTATGTGGAACAACCACCGGGTTTTGAAGACTCAAAATTTCCAAATCATGTTTTCAAACTCACTAAAGCTCTTTATGGTTTAAAACAAGCTCCTAGAGCTTGGTATGAAAGGCTTTCAAACTTTTTAATTGAAAAGGGTTTTGAAAAAGGTAAGGTGTACACTATATTTTTTATAAAAATGTATAAAAATGACATCTTAGTAGTTCAAATTTATGTTGATGATATTATTTTTGGTTCTACTAACGAATGTCATTGCCAAGAGTTTGCTAAACTAATGCAAGGTGAATTCGAGATGAGCATGATGGGGAAGCTCTCATTCTTTTTGGGACTCCAAATCAAGAAAAAGAAGGATGGCACCTTCATCAATCAAGCAAAGTACATAAAGGATATGCTCAAGAAGTTTGGCTTGGAGAATGCAAAGCCTCAAGCCACACCTATGAGCTCATCTACAAAGCTTGACAAAGATGAAGGAGGTAAGTGTGTTGACTCTAAGCTTTATCGTTCTATGATTGGATCATTGCTTTACCTTACCGCAAGTAGACCGGATATCTTGTTTAGTGTTTGCTTGTGTTCTAGGTTTCAAGCTAGTCCTAGAGAGTCTCACCTTATAGTCGTTAAGAGAATCTTTAGGTACCTTAGAGATACTCATTTTTTAGGTCTTTGGTACCCTAGAGACTCCACCTTCAACCTTCATGCTTATTCGGATGCGGATTATGGGGGTTGCAAAATCGATAGGAAAAGTACTTCAGGAACTTGTCAATTCCTAGGTAGTATGCTCATATCTTGGTTCTCTAAGAAACAAAATAGTGTAGCCTTATCTACCACCGAAGCCGAGTACATATCCTTAGGGAGTTGTTGTGCTCAAGTCCTTTGGATGAAGCAACAACTCTTAGATTATGGAATTAAAGTTGAAACCATACCCCTAAAATGTGACAACACTAGTGCTATATGTTTAACAAAAAATCCCATCCAACACTCTAGAATCAAACACATAGAAATAAGGCATCATTTCATTAGAGATCATGTCCTTAAAGAAGATGTGGTTATAGAGTATGTAGACACCTTAAATCAATTAGCGGACATATTTACAAAACCTTTAGACAAAGAGCGTTTTTGGTCCCTTAGGAGAGAGTTAGGTCTAGCTAGCCTATCTTAACCTTTTAGGACCTCTTTTGTGCTTAAAATTGCTTGATCTTGTGAAATGCCATGTTTATGTGTTTTTACTCCTAATTTCATCCATGCCTATAGCTAGGGGAGTATGTTTATGTTTGCATATGTTTTTCCTGCTCATTCATGTCATTCATGCAAGTTAGGCCTTAGAAAAATTCATTTTTCTGCACTTTTAGAGCCTCGTCTGCACTTCCAGGCCCAGGTGTATCGAAACGGGTCAACCTGTTTCGATACGGATGCTTTAAATTCATATCTGAGAGAAGGGCGTTTCGAAACGCCTTAACAGGGTTTCAAAACGTTTTGGCTACTGCCAATGGGTGTATCGAAACGAGTTTCGATACGAGTCAACGGAGTTTCGATACGGTCAAACCTGTATCGAAACAGTCAGTTGGAGTTCTAAAAACGGTCAAACTCTCGTGCCCGCGTTTCGAAACGGTCAAGACCGTTCCGAAACGGGTTCGCGGATTGCTTTAAGAAGGGCTTTTAATGATAAAGTTACACTTTAATTAAAACTCTCCCAAACCCCTAAAAACCCTAGCCCAAATTTTTCCTATAAAACCCCTTTAAACCTCTTTGTTTTTCACCAAATCTTGAGGGGTTTTTCTCTAAAACACTAGTCTAAGCAAGCTTCAACAACATTGTGCAAGGATTTTCATTCATTCATCCAAAATCCCAAATTAAGGTATTTTTCCTCTTTTTCTTTTTCCTTCAATTTATGTTCGAATATTAGGTTAGAAATTTTTATTTTTGTATAGTTTATATGTTTTTATGCTTGGGTTTTTCATATCTTGTAAAAAAAATTCAAAATCTTCAATTTTCTGATTCGAATATAAAAATTTTCACTCGTATTTTTTACTGTTTTTCTCTTAAATTTTTTTGTGTTTTTATTTTGTTTTGTTTATTTATTTTAAAAACTTGTTTTTAAACCTAAGTGGGATTTATCATTGGATTGAATTACGAAATCTATGCATACACTTAATTTTTTTTATCGCTTGCTTGCTTATATTTTTAGGATGACGGAGAATGTTAACAAAAAGCGTAAGTCCGTTCAATCCGGTGAATCGAATATACGTCCAAATCTCGCCCTGCTCTTTCAAAAATCTCTTCGAACTACAGAGTTGAGAGAACGTTTCAAATATGTCAAGGAGTACGAAGTTCGTCGTGAGCGTGTGATTGATCTCCACTTCCTTGACTCCGAGCGATTTCTTTTCCGTTACCTCGAGCGTTTGAGACAATGGGATTTTCTTGTCTTGTTGAGCATCCTGGACATTTGCTACAAACACATGGTACTTCTCTTTTACTCCAATGCTCACCTTATCAATGATGAAGAAAATTCCGAAGTTGTTGGGATTAAATCTTATATTTTGGGGAAAAAGTTTGTTGTTAATATCCCTCTCTTGGAGTCTACATTTTCTCTTAAGGATGTAGGAATTGAGAATGAGAGTCACTTTGGTTCTCACACCGGTCAAGTGCTTACTTTGGATGCGCACGATCGTTTCCTCCATTTGATGGTCTCTTGGTTCGTTCGCCCCTCCAGAGGTAAATATTCTCACATTCGTCAAGTTGACTATTTTTGGCTTGAGTGTTTCCGTCGTGGTGAGCGCCCTAATCTTGCTAAGATCATATTTGCCGAGATGGTTAACAATGTTAAGCTTCGTGACACCGATGCCTTGAAATCTTTCACTTATGGAACGGTCTTAAGTCACATCTTTAACAAGCTTGGTCTCGATTGCACCTACGACTCTCCGAAACCCCGCAAGTCAAAAATTAGTGAGTCCTCTCCCCGTAAGTCCGGTTTTCGCTATGTCAACAATAGACTATGGGCACGTGTTGATAGGGAAGCACCTCCTCCTCCTCCCGTTGAACCTCAACCTCAAGCTCAAGTTGCAAACAATGAAGCTCTCACGGCTCTCATTACCGAGCGGTTCAATGCCATGGATACTAACATGGCTTCGGGCTTTGGTGCTATCAATACCCGTTTGCAAAATGTAGAGGATCGACTCCAATCCCTTGAGAATTCACACTCGGCCATGGATATGTCCTTCTCTACCTTCTATGGCCAATGGATGAAGTTTCGTCGTTCTCAAGTCAAGAGCGATGATGAGACTTCGGATGATGATGATGACGACGAGGCCTAGGATATTCATGACATATCATATTATCTATGCATTTCAGGATTAAGTTTGCATCTTTATTTTCATTATGCTTTATGAACCTATGCTTTTAGTTTTATTTGGGATTATGCTTTGAACTTATTGTGAAAGATTTATGTTTTGGATATTTTAATTTTATGAATTAATATTATTGTTGCTTATTGCTTATTACTTAATACTTATTGCTACTAACCCTATCTCTTCTCTATGAGCCTTGCTTATTATTTTTGATCTAACAAAAAGGGGGAGAAGACATCTAAGAGCCAAAAATTCGTTTTAAATGATTAAAGTGTTTTTAAGTTTTAAAACTTGAATTTCAAAGTTAAAACCTTTTTAAAACTTTAAAAACCTATCTTAAATTAAGGGGGAGTTAGAATGTGTTCAAAATTTTCAAAACTCTTAAAAATTCTAACTTTGGTTTTGTTATATCAAAAAGGGGGAGATTGTGAAACCGATATTTTAATTTTGATATAACTAAAGAACCTAAGGACTAAATTGAAAATGTCAAAACGAATTTTTAAGTCCTCAAACATCCTCATATGATTTAAAGAATATGCCTAAGTTAAAAACTAAGCTTTCCAAATATTTTCTAAGTGTTCCTAAAGCCGAAACAGTGTTTTTCGAGTCCCTGTTTCGAAACGGCCTAAGGCGTTTCGAAACGGTTTTGAAACTGTCAACCCATGTTTCGAAACGGGTATCGAAACGTTTTCAACACTGCCAACCCATGTTTCGAAACAAGTATCGAAACGGCTTTAGAACATAGAGAACCCGTATCGAAACGACATCAAGTGTTTCGAAACGGTTCTTCATTTGATTTGAAAAATATGACCGTTGCAAGTTTTTAACTGATTTTTAAGAAACCGTTAAGGCGTTTCGGAACGAGTTCAAGCCGTTTCGAAACGATCCTTGACAGTGGCAAAAATGTTTCGAAACGGGTAAGACCGTTTCGATACGGGCTCTTAAATGCACCCCAACGGCTCTTTCTATTTTGGTCTGTTTTGAAACAGGGTCGGGGGTTTCGAAACGGGTGGTTGCAGACTGCATTTATGGAAGTGAGATAACACTCCCAATGGCTCTATTGATGAATGCAACAACCACAACGGCTAGAAATCAATGAGAAGGTATAAAAGGGACCTCTAAAAGCTCCAGCAACAACTATTGATCCAAAAGCAAACATCCAAACATCAAATCCAAGCATTTGTGCCTAAATCCCAATATTGTCTAGAAACCCCAATTGTATTTTTCATTCTTATCATTTCAATTGGGTTGAGTACTTGTAATTGGGCTACAATTTGTATTGAGAGATACTTTCTTAGCCAACAAAATCTTTGTTCTATTTGTGTGAGGATTGGGTTAAATTTTTGGTAGAAAATTTAACCGAAAATTGTAAGGGTTACCTCCTTAGCCTAGAAAAGGGGAAGAGCAATTAGTGGAATTGTTGCAAATCCTTAGTGAAGCTAAGGTAGTGGATGTAGAGTTCATTTGGAACTTGAACCACTCTAAAATTCCTTGTCTATCTTTTTAATTTGCAATTTCCATCACCTAAATCTTTAAAAATCCAATTCACCCCTCTTGGTTCATTTCGATCATTCGATCCACTCAACACTATATAAAAATGTAATCTCTCTAATTAATAAACAATGTATAATTTTTAAAATGTCTAGTTCAGTTTAGAGTCACTTAACTTGTTGACACCATCTCGATTCGAAAAATATGTGTAAACCATAGTAACTATTTTTTAGAAAGGCATAATACAAACCTACATCATAGGTTTGAAAAATATGAGAATGTAATCTTATACAAACCATAGTAACTCATTTTTTAAAAATATGTTTGAAAAATATGCTGGCCAACTTTTATACAAACCTACATCGTAGATGTAACATATCCATACAATAATTGAAGCATATGAGGTTGCACTAACGGGTAACGAATGAAAATGATTACAATAAAAGAAAGAAAGAGAAAAAATAATTTTATTTTAAATTTAATACGTAAATTTGAATTAAAATAAAGTGTAAAATAGTTAACATTTATTTGCATAGTATATTGTTAAATTATTCATGACATTTATTAAAAATAAGCTTACATATATTATTTTTAAGATTGAATATAATTTATTTTTATAACTTTATTTATTAATAATTAAAATAATTTTATAGTTAATTTTTTAATTAAAAGTTATTGGGGATAATAAAAATAAATAAAACAATAAATAGGTGACTAGGAAAAATTCTTCATTAAAATATGTCAAAGATAAATTGATATTTTTCAAACGGATGATTATACGTAGGGATGTAAAAAGCTGACCCGACCTGAAAACCCGACTGAAACCTGCTCGAGTCAGAATCTGATTTGACCTGAAAATTTAATGATCCGAACCCGATCTGTAACCGACTGTTGTTGACCCGAACCTGAATTCGACATGTTACTATAGTGACCAAACCTGACCTGCGTCCGACTGAAATTGACCCGAACCCGAATTGGACATGTTACTGTGGACCTGAAACCCGACCTACGCCCGACTGAAACGAACCCGAACCCGAAGCTGACCTGGCAGATAACCGATTTTACTCGACTGAATTGACTCGAGATCCGATTTTACCCGACTGAATTGACTCGAGTTCCGATTTTACCTGACCTGTTTTGAACCCGACCTGTTTTAAACCCGACTTGTTTTGAACCCGACCTGTTTTAAACCCGACCTGTTAAGTGACCCGACCTGTTGTTGACCTGAACTAATATTGACCCGAAATCTATGATTTGATGAATTAAAAACTTTCATAAGTTGATATACATATTCTTAAAATGTTTGACTCTCCTTTTTATGGGTTAATCTTATTATATATATTATATTAGTTTTTCGTTATTTTATGTGTTTAGGGTTTTGTTTTAAAGGTTTAGTGTTTAAAGTTTTAGGGTCTAGTGTTGTATGGTTTAAGGTTTAAAGGTTTAAGTGTTTAGGGTTTTGATTTAGGGTTTAGATTAGAGATTTTATTTCACATGTTTTAGTTTAGGGTTTAATGTTTTATTTTTTAGTTTAGGGTTCATAGTTTTGACTTTTGATTTTATGTATCAATTTATGAACCCTAAACCCTAAACCCACTAAGCAACAAACATTGAACCATAAACCATAAAATCTTAAACCATAAACCCTAATGTAAATAAGTATATATATATCTATCAATATATAAACCCTAAACCCTTAATGAGTTTTCCCTAAACCATAAGCACGTAAATCCTAAACCTAAACCCTACCCCATAAACTCTAAACCCTAATATATGTATGTATGTATGTATGTACATATCAATATATGAACCCTAAAGCCTTAATGAGTTTTCCCTTAACCCTTAACCCTTGAATCCTAAACCTAAACCATAAACCCTAATGTATGTAACTATATATATATATGTACCTATCAATATCTGAACCCTAAACCCTTAATGAATTTCCCTGAACCCTAAGCACTTAAACCTTAAACCTTAAACTTTAAACCATGAGCCCTAAACTCTCGATAATACTTATTATCTAAACATTAAATTATCATAACAGCATAAAATACTGTTACAAAAACAAACAAACAACTTCTATACAATCAAACCAAAGATAGTAAAAAAAAACAACATTTAAAATTATACATTTAAAAATTATAATGTATAAATTTATTTTATAGTTAAAATTTTAAAATAAAACGAAGTTGAAACGCGTTTGCTTAAATGGTGTTTATGTATTGTTTAGTCACGTGTCCAAGAAAGCGTTTGTATGGGATCGAAGAGACTGTAAAACATAATCTATAGGTATTCAACTATGGGAACAAGCACGGGGCTCGAGACTTACTGACACACACAAACCACCGCTGGACCAATGATTGTCCTTTTCTTTGTTCCTCTTAATAATGAAAATTATTCAATTTCTGATCTCCATCTCCAACAAAATATATATATATATATATATATATATATATATATATATATATTATATAACCTTTCAATAAATGTGCTAATCTGCTATATAACAGATTCTAAAACCTTAAATCTTAAATCTAAACCCCTAAACTATAAACCTTAAACACTAATGTATATAAGTATATATGTATCAATTAATGTATGAACCCTAAACATTTAATGAATTTTTCTTAAACCCTAAACCATAAGCACTTAAATACTAAACTTAAACCATACACCATAAACCTTAAACCCTAATATATATAAGTATGTATGTATATACCTATTAATGTATGAACCCTAAACCCTTAATGAATTTCATTAACCCTAAACAATAAACCCTTAAATCATAAACATAAACTCATAAACCCTAAACCCTAATATATGTAACTATGTATGTATGTACCTATCAATGTCTAAACCTTAAACCCTTAATGAATTTTCCCTAAACCCTAAGCACTTAAATCCTAAACCTAAACCCTACACCATAAACCTTAAACTCTAACCTCTAAACCCTAATGTATGTGAGTATATATGTATGTATGTAAGTATTAATGTATGAACCCTAAACCCTTAATGAATTTTCCCTAAACCATAAGCACTTAAATCCTAAACCTAAACCCTACACCATAAACCCTAAACCCTAATATATGCAAGTATATATACATGCACATATCAATGTATGAACCCTAAACCCTTAATGAATTTTCCCTTAACCTGAAACCCTAAACCCTTAAATCATAAACCTAAACCATAAACCCTAATATATGTAAGTATGTATGTACCTATCAATGCATGAACATTGAACCCTTAATGAATTTTCCCTAAACCATAAACCCTAAATCATCCAATGTTTTATAATTTTAATTTGATATTTCTGTTCATTATAGCCCTTAAATCTTAATTTCTATTCCAAATTGACCCCTACTAATTGTTTTTAATTAGTCCAATAATATATAATTTTACTTTGACATTTTGTTCATTCTAGTCCCTAAACTTTATTTGTATTCCAAATTGACCACTTTTTATTTTTTAATTTGTCCAATGTTTTATAATTTTAATTTGATATTTTGTTCATTATAGTCTCTTAAATTTATTTTAATTAGTCCGATGTTTTATAATTTTAATTTGATATTTTGTTCATTCTAGTCCCCTAAACTTTAGTTTAATTCCAAATTGACCCCTATTTATTGTTTTTTTAATTCGTCCGATGTTTTATAATTTTAATTTGGTACTTTGTTCATTCTAGTCCCTTAACTTTATTTCAATTCCAAATTGACCCCTATTCATTGTTTTTTTAATTCGTCCAATGTTTTATAATTTTAATTTGATATTTTCATCATTCTAGACCCTAAAACTTTATTTTTATTCCAAATTGACCCACATTTATTTTTTTTAATTTGTCCAATGTTTTATTATTTTAATTTGATATTTCTTCATTCTAATCCCTTAACTTTATTTTAATTCCATATTGACCCCTATATATATATATTAATTCATCATGTTTTATAATTTTAATTTGAAATTTTGTTCATTCTAGACCCTAAAACTTTATTTTTATTCTAAATTGACCTCTACTTATTGTTTTTTTAATTACTCTAATTTTTATACTTTTAATTTGATATTTTTTTCATTATAGTCCCAAAACTTTATTTTTATTCCAAATTGACCCATTTTCATTGTTTTCTTTTAAATTTGTCTAATGTTTTTTTTATTTTAATTTGATATTTTTGTTCATTATAATTTGTGAAACTTTATTTTTAATCCAAATTGACCAATTTTTAGTCCAAATTGACCCATTTTCATTATTATTTTTTAATTACTCCAATGTTTTATAATTTTAATTTGATATGACTTTAAATAATTAACTCTAAATCAATTACAATTGACGAATGCCAACCTAAAGTCTATCGACTACTTATACGGTTGTACTGAACTCAAACTCAATACGAATTACAATCCCGAAAATACCCCGACCTGAATTACCCGACCTGAAACTACCCGACCTGAAATTACCCGACCTGAAATGCACCTGACCTGAAATGCAACCGACCTGAAATGAACCCGACCTAAAATAGACCCGACTTGAAATGGACCCGACCTGAAATAGACCCGACCTGAAATGGACCCGACCTGAAATGGACCCGACCTGAAATGAACCCGACCTGAAGTGTATCCGAACCCGAATTAACCTGTCAATTATCTGCTTCGGACCCGACCCGTTTTGACCCGACCTGAAATGGACCCGACCTGAAATGGACCCGACCTGAAATGAACCCGACCTAAAATGGACCCGCACCCGACCCGAGTCGAGTCAAAACAGAAAAATGACCTGAAATGACCTGTACCCGATTTTACCCGACCTGACAGTACCCGACCTAAAACCCATCCGATTACCTGTTTTTACATCCCTAATTATACGGTAAACGTCATGTATCGCTATGTGCCACTAATCATATGTATCGCTACAATTAATTATTTTAATTATTTTTGTAATCATGGGAGACCGGAAGTGCCATTATCCCTTTTTAGAATAAAATCTAAAAAATATTTTTTATATTATTTTTCGGATATTATTCTTTTTGGGTAAAGTACACAAATGATAACTAAACTCTGGTAAACTATTCAATTTGGTAACTAAACTTTCAATTCCTTTAATGTTATCATTAAACTTTTAGTTTTGCTCCAAATTAGCCATTGACCCGTTAACAACCGTTAAAAGGGTGATGTGGCAGTTAAAATATTTTGCATAATAACAAATTTAGTCCTCCAAGTTTGTACATTAAAACAATTTTATCCTAATTTAAAAAAATCAATAAATTTAAGCCTCATTATTTACACATTATTTCAATTTCACCCTATTTCAATTAAAATAATTTAACTCTAAACCCTACAATATAAACCCTAAACCCTAAAATCAAAACCCTTTAAATTATGTTGAGATGAGAGTACATAGGAAGGGTTTAGGGTTTAGTTATGCACGAAGGGTTTAGGGCTTTTCTTCAGTATCAATATAAGCAACTTTCCCGTTCCCTCCTCACATGTCTGTAGGAAGCTGTAAATACAATATAAGATTAGGTCCAGTCTTTGTTTTCTATCTTTTAACCTCATTTTTAAGAATAAAAAATCTCAGAAGAGAGATAAAAAAAACCTGTGTAGAAACGCATAGGGTATATGTCAACTGTGTTTTTTGCAGACCTAAATCAAAATTGAAAATTAGCAGACAAGTTAAACATGCTTAGGGTAGGGATAAAACAACATGCAAACGATATTAATGTTTAATATCCATAAAGAAGAAAATGATAAACTACTTACTGTTCTTACCTAAATCCTCCAAAAGTTTATGAATAAAATTATTTTCAGAGAACTCTAATCACAATATTACTATATAATACATCTCCCTTAAAATAAATGCACTTAGCGCCTAAGAGTTCATCAAGGGCTTGGCTTCCGGTTTGTGATGCGAATCATAGATTTTCTCTACAAAACTAAAAGCAAGAAGACCCAAATTGAGATCAGTTTTAACATAAACATAAAACAGGGTGAAAGTATTCACCCTAAATTTAAATCTGAAAATATTATTCAGAATAATATTTTTAGATTGGTATATGAATTTTAGAGTTTAAGATTAAATTATTTTTAATTAAAATGGGGTGAAATTGAAATAATGTGTAAAGAATGAGAGTTAATTTATTATTTTTTTCGAATTAGGACAAAATTGTTTTAATGTGTAAACGTGGAGGACTAAATGTGTTACTATACAAAAATATTTTAACTGTCACATCACCCTTTTAATGGTTGTTAACGGGTCGGTAACCATTTGTGTACTTTACTCAAAACGAGAAAAATATCTGAAAAAATAATATAAAAATTGTTTTTTAAATTTATTCTAAAAAGAGATAATAATGTTTTTGGTCCCTATAATTTTAAAAGTAATTAAAATAATTAATGATACATAGGAATAAATGTAATTTATGCTACACTTTCTTACAATTAAGAAAATAATTTGTGAAATGTTGAGATATTTTGAGGCAGAAGCCAAAAATTAGATATTTTTGTAGTTGTTGGATGTAAGAAGACGAGCCTTATCCATATTGTTTGAGAGAACCACCACCATACACGTGGCGTTTATATAAAATATCTATATTTTCCACCGTCGGTATTATTATCTATTAGAAGTGAGACGGCTAGGGTTGCCGTTAATATATAGAGACCACGCATTCAAATATTTATAGATATTTTATATAAGAGTAATCTTTACCCGTGGTCCATTTTATTTGGAGTTTGTTCTATTTTGGTCACTTAAATTTAAAAAATTTATTATTTATCACTTACGTTTTGAACCATGTCTATTTTGATCCCTTGGTCGTTAACCTCCGTTAATAAAAAAATTAATTTAACCCTTAAACTTTTAAAACTTTATTTTTCACCATCTTCCCTCAAAACTTGAAAATTTTATTTTTTCGCCCACCACCCGATCCTGACCTTCTTTTTACCGCCATGGGTCCGCCACTCTCCTCCGCCTCAAAATATTTGAGAAAGTTAGGTTTATTCTATTTTCACATATGGTTCTGCATCTTTAAATTGTACTGATGATTAAAGAACCCAGCCTATCCTTATTATTACCTTCAGATATGATAAAGATGGAATTTGGTGGAGTAAAATATGTTGTAAATTTACAATAATTGGAGAAACCTCTCCTTTTTGTGGTGTAAAACTGGAAACAATAGCATTAAACATCCTGTCAACGTGCTTCTAACTTTTACTGAGATAGGAGGTGTAGATGACTTCTGAACCTTATTGCTCTTTTGTTAAGATATTTATTTTGATAGAAAAATTGTTTTGGACTAAATTGAAAAGGTTTCAAAATGTTAATAAGTCCAAACAACTTGAAAACGTGTTTGTGAATTTTACAAGGTTTTGGAATGATTTAAAATATCTTTAAAGCAGTCAAACCTTTGTTTTTCAAGCCACCGTACCGATACGGTATACATCGTATCGATACGCTTTAGGGTTTCAGCTACAGAAAAATTTCAGTAGCCAAAATCCGTACCGATACGGCTTGTTCGCATCGATACGGTGTAGGCTCGTATCGGTACGCTTCATAGCATACTGATACCCTGTGTTTTAATTACAACGACTATTTCTAACTACCACAACGACTATCTCCCAACAAATTCTTAAAGTGCAGGCCATAACTATACGGTCAGAAGCGTATCGATACGCATCAGTTGAAGGATGCACAACGTCTCTTTCCCAAAGGAACCGTATCGATACGGGTACCCCGTGTATTGATACACCCTACACCAGATTGAGAAAATATGCATGGAAATTAGCCTTAACGGCTCTAAATCATCCCCAACGATCACTAACGGCCATTTCTAACTATATTATGAAGGTTGGAACACTTGAAGATGGTCAAAGAACATATCCAAGCAAGATGATCAAGAGAATTTGAGTATAAATCATATTTCTTCATTTTTGTTGTACATAGTTTAAGAGAGTGCTTAAATTGTAAATCTTTCACTCTTTTTGTGGGTTTAAATTGTGTAAACACCCACCTTGTGAGTTATTTAGTTTACTGTTGACGCTCTAAAAGTAATGTTTTTCATGCCTATTTCATATGCTTTTTCTTGTCTTTTAAGTACATTTAATTGCATTTAGATCATAAAAACATGCATTTGCATAAAAAAGGAATTGATGTTATTCCAGTATAAAGGGATGTTTTTGTTGATATTTTGCAGATTTGACATAACATTTGGCGCAACAGTTGACAGAGCGAAGCAGACTAGCGCAGAAAGGAAACATTGCTAAGGAGGATGCTGAGTTGTTGTTGGCACAGATGGACCAAACAATGCCAAGAACCGGTTGGCAGAAAAAGGCATTTGATGCCAGACCAAGAAGAGGTTGAACCCGAAAAAATAAGACCAGATCAGGTTGCGAGAAAATAACGATTGGATCAATCTCTGAAAATAGCGGATAAGCAGTGCCGAGAGCAGTTGGCAGAATCATGCCAAGCTAGGATGTCAGAGCAGTGTCGGCACGATAACGTCAGCCCTAGCCTGATCAGCTTATCACCATATCATCCTATCACTTCAAATCTGGATAAAGGTGATCACAAGCCTTATCCCTTGAGCGTTCAAATTTCAAATGCAAAGGATTATCCTAGCCTCCTTTACATGCCTATTTAAAGATCGATTGTGAAGAGCAAAAGAGGGGTGAAGATTTTCCGAGAGTATTTATAACAAACGGCTGCACCAAGGAGAGATGTTTCGACCAATTTGACTGGGAGTCTTGACTGTGAAGGGCTGCATCGAGTGACCTCCTTCTCACCATTGTCTTTGGTTTAGTTGTTTTATTTTGTTTTAATGATGATGTTCTTGCAAAACGATAAAAGTTTTATGGTTGATACCCTCACCATGAACTAATTTAATAGTTGGTGAGGGGTGTTTGCATTTGATCATTATTTTTAATGTTTAGTTTCTAATAAATCAGAACTGTCTTGGCAGTGTTTTTCTATTTGGAATGCTTTAATGTTTTCTAAATGTTTGACCAAGCGAGAGCTGACATTACCATTTTCTAAATACTTTTCCAAGCGAAAGCTGTCATGGTTGCCTATTGCTTCGCAATATCTTAACAGACTTGGGTGGCAACAATCAGTTGATGGATACTAAGGAGAGATGCTTTGAAATAAGATGTTCAAGTAGATGAACTTACATCAGGAGTGAAATCTACCCCTTAGGAGTAAAGATTGGTACTTAATCAAATTACTTTATGAAAAAACATTCACTATAAACATATAAGGGTTTTGGCATAATTAATTTAGGGCAATGCCATCGACAAAGGCATTGCCATCTTTAAATCTGCTTGGCAAATAATGCTAAGATGAGATTTGTTAAAGGCTGGCATGACAAGAATAACGTGAAAACAATGCATCCCTTGCTAACGCCCATCATTCATTTAAACACTCTTCTTGCCCACGTCTTTACTTTGTTTTATTTCTTTTCTTGTTAGCCATTTTCAAAACCACTTCCAATCAAAACAATCTTTTTTCCAAGACAAGTAATCAAACAAAGCAATCGAATTCCAACGCAATCATTGTGGGATCGATACTCAGCTTAACTGATGTATTACTTGCAAACCGTGTATACTTGCTATTGAGTGCATAAATGTTCTATATTTTAACCCTTATTTACCCATATTATTGATGCACTCAAGAATGTTTAGTTGCATTTTAGGATAGATTTTACATAAACATCACAAATGGAAAATATTGCACAGATGCTGCTAATTTTTGGTTTATTCTTGCAGGTACCTGTCGTGGCAGCATCCAGGGCAGCAGAGGATAGTTGCAGAGCTGGAGTGAAGGGTTGAAGAATTTTTCCGGTTACAACACTGTCGTGACGACTGCCATGGCAGAAGAGGCGGCAGTGAATGCTATGGTGAAGAAAAATGCAAAGTGGAGTTCGACTAATAGAGCATTTAAAGCCTGATTTTTGTGGACCACTTGCATCATTGTCGGAGCCCAGAAGCACAAGGAAGGCCTTGCCCTAAGTTTAAGGAAAAAGTCAAAGCAAGAAGATATGGCGAATTAAAAGACATCTACTCAGAGATTTAGTCTTTAATAGAGTTGTACTTTAATTCAAACTTGTATTCTTGGTCATTAAGAAAACTCAAGTCCAAGGCCTATATATATGCTTGTAATTCGACAAGGCAAAGGATATCTAGCTCCTAGCCGTCTTCCCCCAAAACCCTAGTCGTTTTCTCTCTCCGCCATGTTCTAAATTTCCCCTAGGGCAAAGGGTTGATCTTGTAAAGTAGTTGTAAGGGTTGTACTGTTTCTTAGGATTTTTCTGGTTTCAACATCTCATAAGAGTTTCGGGGGTGCATTGTGAGGTTATCCATTTACTTAATATTGGGAGAGTTAAGTATACGAAGGGAGTAAATACGAGTTTTCCAGTTTATGGTTAAACCATCTTGGCATAGGGATATGTACAAGGTTAAATGGCTAAAGAAGAATTCACAAACATCGGTGTTCATCGTTTGATTCATGCCGGGAGGTATCATCCAAGACGTGTTCATTGACAGAACTTGGGCCTAGGGATAGAACAAGTCACAATAGGGATTCTTGCCAAACTTGAAGTATAGAGTTGTTGGTCGCTGCCACGACAACAACAGGCCGCTGCCGCGACAGGCGCAACGATAGAAGCAACAGAAGTTCCTCTAAATAGTGCAATACCTGCACTATTGAGCAAATCAATACCAGCCTATTCTCTCAATCTGACTTCCTCGTTTACTTTAGTTTATCTTCAAGTTTTCCAAAATCACTTCATTTATATTATTTCTTTTCTTGTACAGAGATTCAAGGATAAAAGTATTTCTAGTCCCTGTGGAGACGATATCCGATACTTGGTATCATTTTATTACTTGCAACGTGTATACTTGCACCCAATTGCGATAGACTCTTTTACACGCAACAAGTTTTTGGCGCCGTTTCCGGGGACTGGCAACATACCTTTACCCTTAATTATTGCACCTTTTTATTTTTGTTTTTATTTCTTTTCTGTTTTTAGTTGTTTTATTTTCCCCGTGCTTTTCACAAGGTTCTCATATTGCTTATGTGCAGATCGAGACGTGGTAAAGAACCTGAGTACGAATTAGATCCAGAAATCGATCGGACATACCATCTCAAGAACCAAGCCCGACTCTTGATAGAAAGAAACAATTATCTCGAAGAAGGACTTGAAGAAATGGTGAACGGAAGACAACGCAATGGGGGTAGATAACAACAACAACAACAACCCCAGGGTTGATGTTGATCCTCCTATTGATGACCAAAACGGTCGGCAACATCCTGCTGCCCCAGCAGCTCGATAGACTTGTCGGGAGTACATGAACAACGACCATGTTGAACTGGAAACTACGCTGCCAGATGTGGAAGCTGAAAACTTTGAACTAAAACCTGTAATGTTCAGCATGATAAACTCTGCCGGACAATTTGGTGGTTCTGCTATAGAGGATGCACGTGAACATCTGAAAACCTTCCAAGGAATATGTGGATCATTCAGACAACCAGGAATAAGCTCGGAAGTACTGAGACTCTGGCTATTTCCTCATTCATTGAGGGATAGAGCAAAAACCTGGTGGAACAAGTTAACATCGGGTTCAATAAGAACTTGGGCAGATCTCTGTCGTAAATTTCTCTCCCGTTTTAATCCTTCCCTCTTATCTGAAAGATTACGTAACGAAATTGCTACTTTTCAACAGGAAGATCATGAACCAATGCACGAGGCATGAGATCATTTTACAACTCTCTTACGAAACTGCCCGATGCATGGATTCCCTGTATGGAACCAGGTCGTCAAATTCTACAATGCTGCCAATGCACACACTCGAATGAGGATAGATTCAACAGCTAATGGTTTGCTACTAGACAAGGAACCAAAAGATGCAATGCTGATATTGAAAAAGTTAGCAAAGAACAATGAACAGTTCCCCACAGCTCGAAGAGAAGGAAGACGAGGAGTATCTGTCAAGGAATACGAATCTGACAACTCGGTAAGAACTCAAATTGCATACCACACCAAGGTAGTTGAAAACCTGCAGTGAAAGGAATCTAAGGCTGTATTTTCTGCCGATGAGGTGTGTGAAACTTGCAACGGAAACCACAGTACATATGAGTGTCCCTTACAGGTGGAAGAGGTAATGTATGTTGAAAATTACAACAAGCACAGAAGCTATGATTCCAGCAACTACAACCCAAATTGGAGGAAGGACCCCAAATTTTCATGGAGTAACCTAAACAATGCATTGAATCCTCCAGTCCAAAATAACCATAACCAAGGAGGTCCCAGAATTCTGTCACGACAGCAACCACGGAAGCAACCACAACAGCAGCCGACAACCACAACAAGCATATTGGAACAGACCCTAACAACCTTCATGTCTCAGACTGGAGCATATATGGCCAACATGGACCATTTTGTCAAGAAAACTGAAACCTTCATGGATAAGACAGAGATGAGAATGACAAACCGTGAAGCTACCTTAAAATCTCTAGAGACACAGATGGGTCAGGTTTCACAGTTCATCAACACAAGGCGGAATGGAGGATTCCCTAGTGATACTGAGATCACTACAAAACCCACACATGAGCAGTGCAAAGCCATTACAACGAGAAGTGGGAAACAACTACAAGTGTCGATAATTAAAAAAACATCTGGTAAGGAAACGACCCTACAGACACCTACCGAGAACACTGCCCCGATAGAAGGAAGAAACCTGCTATCGTCACCACTGTCGCGACATCAGAAGAAGTAGAGGAGGTGACAGAAGAAGATGAAGATTGTAAGCCTCCTCATATCAGATTCCCATGTGAAGGACGCCTCGAGGACTGCCGTCCTCCACCCCTTTTTCCATAGCGGTTACAAAAACATGAGTATCAGCTTAAAAAAATCTATGATGTTTTAAAGCAAGTACACATCAACATTTTGCTGTTGGAGGCCATTAAGCAGATGCTTGGTTATGCAAAGTTCCTTAAAGATGCAATGTCCAAGAGATCCAGACTTGGGGAATTTGAAACTGTAATGATGACAGAAGGATGTATGGCAATCCTACATAAGCGACCACCCCCTAAGAAGAAGGATCCTGGAAGTTTCATCATACCATGCATAATTGGTGATAAGTTTGTGGGTAAGGCACTTTGTGATCTTGATGCTAGTATTAATCTAATGCCTAAATCTATTTTTCTAAAGCTAGGTATTGGACAAGCAAGACCCACAACAGTCATGTTGCAATTGGCAGACCGCTCTTACGTATAGCCGGAAGAAAAGATTGAGGATATTCTGGTAAAAATGGATAAATTCATATTTCTTGTTGACTTTCTTGTTTTAGACTGTGAATCAGATGAGAACACACCGATCATCCTAGGGAGACCCTTCCTAGCCACAAGTATAACAGTGATCGATGTAGAGAAAGGAGAACTGACTATGAGAGTCAATGACCAGCAGATAAAGCTCAATGTTCTCCAAGCCATAAAACAAGCTGATGTAGAGGAAAAATGCAAGGCAATATCAAAAGTAATCATAGACCAACCTTGCATCAGATCAAGCTGTCACGACAGACAATTTGGTCACTGCCATTGCAGTCACCTAGAAGACTGCCACGACAGCGTTGACGACAACGACTCCTTAGACAATGTCGCATCTGACACTGAAGGTCCTGAGGAGGTAAATTGGATAGGCACACGTCCATGTAAGTTCTTTGAACCATTGAACTATACCTCTAATGAACATGTGATTCAAAAGCCTTCAATAGATCAGCCACCTGCCTTAGATCTAAAACCCTTGCCAGGGTAGCTTAAATATGTTTTTCTTGGTTTTAATGATACGTTGCCCGTAATCATCTCTTCTAAGTTGATGCAGGAACAGGAACAACAGCTGATCAGGATGCTACGACAGCATAAGAAGGCAGTTGGATGGACCATTGACGACATCCAAGGCATCAGTCTAACAATTTGTATGCACAAGATCCTCTTGGAGGATGACCATAAGCCGACAATTGATGCCTAGAGAAGACTAAACGAAGCTATGCGAGAGGTGGTACAAAAAGAGATTATCAAATGGTTTGATGCAGGAATTATCTACGCCATCTCGGATAGCAAGTGGGTGAGCCATGTCTAATGCGTACCCAAGAAGAGAGGCATAATTTTGCTAACTAACAAGGACAACGAGCTAATCCCAACCATGACTGTGACCGGTTGGAGGGTTTGTATGGACTACCGAAAGCTTAATAAAGCTACCCGGAAGGACCACTTCCCTTTACCCGTCATTGATCAAATGTTAGATAGATTAGCAGGGAAGCCTTATTATTGTTTCCTTGATGGTTACTCAGGTTACAATCAAATTTCAATTGCACCGGAGGATCAGGAGAAAACAACCTTCATATGCCCATACGAAACATACGCCTTTCGAAGAATGCCATTTGGAATATGCAATGCACCATCAACTTTCCAACGGTGTATGATGGCAATCTTCTCGGATATGGTGGAAGATTTCCTGGAGATCTTCATGGATGACTTTTTCATCTTTGGAGACAGTTTCAACAATTGCCTAGGCAATTTAAAGAAGGTACTCGAAAGATGTGAGGAGGCAAACCTTGTATTGAACTGGGAGAAATGCCATTTTATGGTGGATGAGGGCATAGTGCTGGGACACAAGGTCTCCTGCCACGACATAGAAGTGGACAGAGCAAAAATCAAAGTCATCGAAAAACTGCCGCCACCCACCACAATCAAGGGCATTAGAAGTTTCTTGGGACAGGCAAGGTTTTATCGTAGATTCATTGCAAATTTTTCTAAAATCACTAAACCCCTATGTCTTTTGTTGGAACAAAATAGGGCCTTTGATTTCAATACTGAATGTACTGAAGCATTCAAGACACTGAAGGAGAAGCTGGTAACAGCCCCAATAGTGCAGCCACCAGACTGGAGTTTACCGTTCGAGATAATGTGTGACGCCAGTGACTATGCTGTTGGGGCAGCACTAGGGCAGCGGAAGGAGAAACTCTTCCACGTTATATATTATGCCAGCAAAACCTTAAATGATGCCCAGATAAACAACACCACAACAGAGAAGGAGTTGCTAGCGGTGGTGTTCGCTTTTGACAAGTTCTGACCATACATACTTGGAACAAAAGTGATGGTCCATACAGATCATTCAGCACTGAAATATCTGTTCACCAAGAAGGATGCAAAACCACGATTGATACGTTGGATTCTATTATTGCAAGAAATCGATATAGACATCAAGGACAAGAAGGGAATAGAAAACCAAGTAGCAGATCACTTGTCAAGACTGGAGATGGGAAAGGACCAAGCTAAAGACAAGATTAACATACATGAGACCTTCCCAGACGAGTAGTTATTCACTGCCACCAGCACTGCCGCGACATCCATGGCGGTAGGTAAGCTTCCTAAATTCCCTTGGTAAGCTAACATAGTAAATTACATTGTGAGTGGTTTATTACCTTCTGAACTTAATTACCAAGCAAGAAAGAGGTTCCAAAATGATGCAAAACATTATTATTGGGACGAACCTCTTCTATTTAAGCATTGTGCAGATCAGATCATCAGGAGATGCATACCACGGGAAGAACGTGAAGAAGTACTCCACCACTACCATGCTGCTTCTTATGGAGGACACTTTAGAGGAAACAAAACTGCCGTCAAAGTTCTACAATCTGGTTTCTTTTGGCCTACACTGTTCAAGGATGCACAAGCCTTTTACAAGCATTGTGACAAATGCCAAAGGACTGGAAACATCTATAGAAGGCATGAGATGCCCCTGCAGAACATTATCGAAGTCGAAATTTTTTATGTTTGGGGAATCGACTTCATGGGACCATTCCCAGCCTCTTGTGGGAATTTGTACATACTGTTGGCAGTGGACTACGTGTCCAAGTGGGTAGAGGCTATCGCCACGCAAAAGAATGATGCCAAGATCGTGTAAAGATTTCTCCACAAACATATCTTCACAAGGTTTGGCATCGCAAGGGCGATCATTAGTGATGAGGGTAGGCACTTTGACAATAGGGTAATTGTTAGTGCGTTGAAGAAGTATGGAGTTAAGCACAAGATCGCAACATCATATCACCCTCAAACCAATGAACATGCTGAAATCTCAAATAGAGAAGTGAAGAACATCTTGGAAAAGATGGTTAAACCAACCAGAAAGGACTGGTCTCTTCACCTGAATGATGCATTATGGGCCTACAGAACTGCATTTAAAACACCATTTGGAATGTCACTCTACCACCTCATCTACGGAAAAACCTGCCACCTACTTGTCGAGATAGAACATAAAGCATATTGGGCTATCAAGACAGTTAACATGGACTGGGACAAAGCAGGGCAAAAAAGGCTACTAGACTTAAATGAAATTGAAGAAATCCGAGCCATGGCCTACGACAATGCCATAATTTATAAAGACAAAACAAAGAAGTGGCACGACAGAAAACTGCTACCACGACAGTTTACCCCATGGCAGAAGGTGTTGTTGTTCAACTCTAGGTTGAAGCTTTTCCCGGGAAAGCTAAAGTCTAGGTGGTCTGGACCCTTCCAAGTAGTCCAGGTTTTTCCTCATTGTGCCATCACAATCAGATCAATCAAGGACGGGCACCAATTCAAAGTAAATGGACAAAGGCTAAAGCATTATTAGGGGACTGAAGCCCCAAAAGAGCATGAAGTAGTTACTTTAGGAGATGCTACTCAAGGCATCCCTAATTTATTTTATTTTATTGTTTTAGGAAATAAGAATTTAATAGTTTGTTTATTTTAGTTTTCAGGTAAATAAAAGAAGCAGAGTAAGGAGAAAGAATGAATCAGCCCACCACACTTACAACAACCCAATGGCAACAAGGCTGTCGTGACAGCTGGTCACCAGCTGTCGCGGTAGACGCGCAAAATATAGCCTGTCACGAAGCTATCGCGACAGACACGGAAACGTGTAACAGACGTGTAGCAAACACGGAAACGCGTAACAGACGCGTCAGGAAACCGTGTGACAGCTGGCTCTGTTTTTCACGCCACCCGTTATGGCTTCAACGGGCAGAAAATCCCGTTCTATATAAACCCTTACCTCCATTTCATTTTTCACCTCATTCTCTTCTCTCTACTTTATTTCCGATCATTTTAGCTTTTCAAGATTTTTCTTTCATTTCTACAGTTTCCTTACAATGATGACGAGATCAACTAGAAGAAGTGCTGCCTCCACATCTGCCGCGACAATCTTCACTCCTAGCCACAACAGAATCCATAGAAGGTTCGCCTCGGTAGATTCAGAGAAAAGATACTATGATTCTTTTAAAAAACAGGAGATGTGGGAGGAAAGAGGATTCACCTACATAAAGAAGACAGGAGATCTAGGGCTGGAAGGGTTCATTGCCAACCAGATTATTGCATTAAAGTGGCAGATGTTCACGGCACAACCAGAAGAGATGAACGTTACACTTTTCCGCGAATTTTATGTTGCCGTCACATCCAAGGATGCCACGATAGTTACTGTTAGGGGTAAGGAAATCTCTCTCGATCCAGCCTACATCAATACATTCACACAATAGATTTATCAGCAATCTATCGCCGGCAGACTATGATGGCATCATGGCAGACTTGACTGAAGAGGGCACCAAATGGAACGATGATCCAAAACATAGATGGACGGTGCGAAGAACCCAACTCACACCTGCTGCAAAGCTCTGGAACCACTTTGTAAAGAAACGTCTCATGCCAACATCGCACAACACGACTATGAACCGACAAAGGCTTGCCCTTGTACACTCCATCATTAACGAGCGGTAGATCAACATTGGTAAATACATCCTCGATGGCATCCATGAGTGTGCGTTAAGAGTAATGAGGGCCTTCTTCTTCCCCTACTTAATCACATCCCTCTGCCGAGCTAACAATGTGCCCGAAATCAATGAAGACGTGAAGATCCAGGGTAAGGGGTGGACGTAGCAGAACATCTACAGCTTGATGGAGCTGAAGGCAGCCACCCCAATGGCATATGTTGATCCCTCTACCGTAACAGAACCGACGATAGAACCAGATTCCACAGAACCTGTCGCGGTAGAGCCTGAGCAGACAAAGCCCGCACAACCAGCAGACACCTCCTCCAACTAAATCCTTCAACTGCTGAAAAAGATAGAGGTACGACAGTTGGGATTCATGGAATTCATGAGGGATTTCACCACTGCCACGATAAACTTTATAAAAGTTGAGTTAAAATATCCAAACGTGCAGTTTCCTTCTTTTCCAGAAATTCTTCTCTCTGCCCCTACACCTGCTGCCAGCCCTAAGACACCCATACTAACAGTTGCCTCTACTACACCCTCTGCCACAGTCGGAGACGGCGACAGATGATCTATCACCCCCTCGAGGAACCAAACGAAAGGAACCACTACCAGAAATAGACCCAAAATATTTCGAAGGTTTCTCCTCCTCCTCAGTCTGGCAGGATGACTCCGACTCTGAGCCTTCTGTCGTCCGAGTGATAGCCAAGGACTTCCCTCTGATGAAGAAGAAAAGGCTTGATATTGATGTTGAGGGACCCTGCCGTGACAGAGCAGACAGTAGCAGCAGCAACAGCAGCGACATTGAACTCGAGGTCCTGGACAAGGCCCCAAAAATCTCATCTACTAGAGTCCAGCCACCTCAAGAGGCCAAGAAGAAGGTAGCCTCACCCTCTCCAAATCCAAAACCAGCCTCTGCCACCAAAGCAACTGCCCGCAGACAGCTCTGTATCGACAACAGCAGTGACGACAACTCTTCAACTTAAGTTCTTTTACTCTTTCTGTCGTCTGTGTTTTTATTTGATATTTGTGATGTTTTTTTCCTCTATTTGTGTCATGCATTGAGGACAATGCAACCTTCGAGTTTGGGGGTAGACAGTCTTTCTTTAATTAATGAACTTAATTTAATTTGTGTCTCTTTACTAGTTACTTTTTGTGTAAAAAAATTGGCTTAAATCTTTGAATTGCACTTACCTGTCGCGGCATTCTCTGTCATGACAGTGCCTTTAGGGTGTTTTAGGAATTATTTAGAGCCTTACTATAGTTCTAAACTTAAAAAAAAACACCTTTGTGACTTATATGATGTCTAGACTACTGTTAGTAAACTTAGAATAGGAAGCTTAACCACTTGAGTTAGAAAAAAAGAGGAAAAAAAAACTTAGACTCAGTTGCCCCTAGAGGTGCCTAACACCGGCTATAGGAAGATAGCTAGAGGTGCCTAAAACCGGCTCTAGTAGAAATAAGAAAAAAAAACTTTGGTCTAAGTTAGAAAAAACTAAAGAGCCTAAGAATTGCCTCTAGTTAAAAATTAGTTTGAAATAAAACTCAAGTGAGTAGCATAATTGTTCTAGTTACTAAGGAGTCTAGGCACATATATGTTCACAAAACATGCACACACTTGCACGAGAAGTATAGCATTGCTCCGGATAAGTCCATAAACACCCGAAAAGGTACTAATCTTGATAGTGAAGGTGTTGTAGGTAATAGTTGTTCATTGAGTTAAGCCAAGCCAAAAAGTTTCATTCTTAGTTAGGTTGCATTTGCTTGAGGACAAGCAATAACTTGAGTTTGGGGGTGTGTTAAGTGCATAAATGTTCTATATTTTAACCCTCATTTACCCATATTATTGATGCACTCAAGCATGTTTAGTTGCATTTTAGGATAGATTTTACATAAACATCACAAACGGATAATATTGCACAGATGCTGCTGATTTTTGGTTTATTCTTGTAGGTACCTGCCGTGGCAGCATCCAGGGCAGTAGAGGATAGTTGCAGAGCTGGAGTGAAGGGTTGAAGAATTTTTCCGGTTACAACACTGTCGTGACGACTGTCGTGGCAGAAGAGGCGACAGTGAAGGCTATGGTGAAGAAAAATGCAAAGTGGAGTTCGACTGATAGAGCATTTAAAGCCTGATTTTTGTGGACCACTTGCATCAGTGTCGGAGCCCAGAATCACAAGGAAGGCCTTGCCCTAAGTTTGAGGAAAAAGTCAAAGCAAGAAGATATGGCGAATTAAAAGACATCTACTCAGAGATTTAGTCTTTAATAGAGTTGTACTTTAATTCAAACTTGTATTCTTGGTCATTAAGAAAACTCAAGTCCAAGGCCTATATATATGCTTGTAATTCGACAAGGCAAAGGATATCTAGCTCCTAGCCGTCTTCCCTAAAAACCCTAGTCATTTTCTCTCTCCGCCATGTTTTAAATTTCCTCTAAGGCAAAGGGTTGATCTTGTAAAGTAGTTGTAAGGGTTGTACTGTTTCTTAGGGTTTTTCTGTTCAATTAATAAAAGTTTCAAGTTTATTTACTCTGGTTTCAACATCTCATAAGAGTTTCGGGAGAGCATTGTGAGGTTATCCATTTACTTAATATTGGGAGAGTTAAGTATACGAAGGGAGTAAATTCGAGTTTTCCAGTTTATTGTTAAACCATCTTGGCCTAGGGATAGGTACAAGGTTAAGTGGCTAAAGAAGAATTCACAAACATCGGTGTTCATCCTTTGATTCACGCCGGGATGTATCATCCAAGACGTTTACATCGACAGAACTTGAGCCTAGGGATAGGACAAGTCGCAACATGGATTCTTGCCAAACTTGAAGTACATAGTTGTTGGTCGCTGCCACGACAACAACAGACCGCTATCGCGACAGGTGCAGCCGCGACAGGCGCAACGGCAGAAGCAACAGAAGTTCCTCTGAACAGTGCAATACTTGCACTACTAAGCAAATCAATACCAACTTATTCTCTCAATCTGACTTCCTCGTTTACTTTAGTTTATCTTTAAGTTTTCCAAAACCACTTCATTTATATTATTTCTTTTCTTGTGCAGAGATTCAAGGATAAAAGTATTTCCAATCCATGTGGAGACGATATCCGATACTTAGTATCACTTTATTACTTGCGACGTGTATACTTGCACCCAATTGCGATACTCTTTTACACGCAACACTTGCACGCAATAGATTTTCTTGGCACTCTGTTAACACTTTTCCAATATCTTTTACGCTCTATTGCCAGCAAATAATCATTCACGTCGAGAGTCTATATTTACCAAACAAATCCCTTGTAAAAGGAAAGGTTCTAGTTTAGCCTTAGTGAAAAATTAGAGTGGTTCTATCTTAGCCATTAAAAGATAGGGTTGTAAGGGTTACCTTCTTAGCCTAGAAAAGAGGAAGAATTCATAGTGAATTGGGAAATCCTAACTAGTGTGCTAAGGTAGTGGATGTAGACTCGGTTGGGTAGTCGAACTACTCTAAAATCATCGTGCAAATTGTCCATCTTTATATCGGTTTTAGCCAATTCAACCAAGGATCAAAAACAAACCTCTTGACAGTATTTGGAGATCAATTCGAGCGTGCAACAAGAATAACCATTGGTATCAAAGCCTCATCTCCATTTAAGTACTAACATCCGAGAGTAAAGATAATTTCCTCGAAGTCCATCGTTCAAGAAAATGACAAAATTTGAAGAACGTCGATCTATCTCGCGTCCTTCGCTCTTCAAAAGAGAAACATACTTCCAATGGAGCAATTTCATGAAGTATTTAATCAAATCTCTTGATTTTGAAATTTGGGATATCATCAAAGATGGTTACTTGGAAGCTTCTAAGAAGAAAAAGAAGCAAAGAAGTGCAAATGACATGAAGGCCAAGTTAAACGCAAAGGTGATGCACACTTTTCTTTGTGGCCTCAATGAAGATGTTTCCAAGAAAGTCTCCACATGAAAAAGTGCAAAAGAAATTTGGGAGAAACTTGAGAAGTTTTATGGCAACATGAAGGGAGAAAAGAAAGATGACTCTTCGTCTTGTGCAAACCTCCTCTCAACACCTAAGATAGATGATGTTTTGGCTCTCGATGAGCCCGAGGTATCTTCTAACTAGAGTGAATTAAATTCATATACATTTGACGAGTTACAAGATGCATTCGATGAATTATTCTTGGAATTTGAGACCATAAATTTCAAATTTAAGAAAATAATTTCAAAACTTGAATTTGAAAATGATTTTCTTTTGAAAACAAAATGGATATTGAAAACCGAAATGAAAACTTGAGAAATAATTTAGAGTTTTCAAAAACAAGCAATATGGTTTTAGAAAAAGAAAATATTGATTTGAAAGTTAAGCTTGAAAGCTTATCAAAAGTAAAAGAAATCATTTTTAATAATTCATTTTGTCACATAATGGCAAAATGCTCACATTGTCATTATCATGGTCATTCCTTGCATACTTGTCCTATAAAGAAGAGAAAATCTTATAGGATTAGACAAGCATGGGTTCCTAAGGGAACTAAAGACATTGGACCAATGTGAATGGATCCAAAGCAATTTGGATACCAAAAATCAAGTAAATGTCTTTTGTAGGTGTGTTGGAGCAATAAGAAGAAATGGAAAGACATGGACATGCTCTAGTCACACAAGTGAAGAAATTGAGTAACCTCTAAGCTTAAAGCTTTTATTTTTTTTATCTTTGGTTATCTAATTTTCGTTTTAAAGTCTTGGATAATTTTGAGCCTCAAATTGATGCTTGAGTAAAGGGGAGCCATTTTAAAACCAATTTTTTCTAGTTTTGTCAAAATTTTATCTTACCTCCTTTGTTAATTTGAACTTAATGTTTCAAATTTTTTTATAATAAAAAGAGGGAGAAATGGTTTGAAAAATTGATTTTTCAAGTGAATAAGGAGGAGCTTTAATTACTCTAAATTTTAAAAACTCTAATTAAAATTTTTAAATACTAAGGGTGAGAATCATAAACAAATTTTCAAGTCGGTTTTATTATATCAAAAAAGGGGAGATTGTTAGGATATTTGTTTTGATAGAAAAATTGTTTTGGACTAAATTGAAAAAGTTTCAAAATGTTAATAAGTCCAAACAACTTGAAAATATGTTTGATGAACTTTACAAGGCTTTGGAATGATTTAAAATGTCTTTAAAGTAGTTAAACCTTTATTTTTCAAGCCACCGTACCGATACGGTATACACCGTATCGATATGCTTTAGGGTTTCAGCTACATGAAAATTCCAGTAGCCAAAACCCATACCGATACGGCTTGTCCGTATCGATACGGAGTAGGGTCGTATCGATACGCTATAAAGCATATTGATACACTATGTTTTAATTACAACGGCTATTTCTAACTACCCAACGGCTATCTCCCAACGGATTTTTAAAGTGTAGGTCGTACCGATACGCTCAGAAGCGTATTAATACGCATCAGCTGAGGGATGCACAACGACTCTTTCCCAAAGGAACCTTATCGATACACTCTACACTAGATTGGGAAAATGTGCATGGAAATCAGCCCCAACGGCTCCAAATCATCCCCAGCGGTCACCAACGGACACAAGCTCATTCCTAATTATATTATAAAGGCTGGAACACTTGAAGATGGTCAGAGAACATATCCAAGCAAGATAATCAAGAAAATTTGAGTCTAAATCACATTTCTTCATTTCTCTTGTACATAGTGTAACAGAGTGCTTAAATTGTAATTCTTTTCACTCTTTCTTGTGAGCTTAAATTGTGTAAACATCCACCTTGTGAGGTATTTAGTTTACCAAACAAATCCCTTATAAAAGGAGATGTTCTAGTTTAGCCTTAGTGAAAAACTAGAGTGGTTCTATCTTAACCATTAAAAGATAGGGTTGTACGGCTTACCTCCTTAGCCTAGAAAAGGGGAAGAATTCATAGTGAATTGGGAAATCCTTAGTGGTGTGCTAAGGTAGTGGATGCAGACTCGGTTGGGCAGTCAAACCACTCTAAAATCATCGTGTAAATTGTTCATATTTATATCGGTTTTAGCCAATTCAACCAAGGATCAAAAACAACCATCTTGACGGTATTTGAAGATCGATTCGAGCGTGCAACAAGCCTAACATCTTTGAATCTCAATCATATTGCTAATGTTATTGAACCATGGTAGAATTGTAGTGGGACCAGTGCCTTCTTCATTTTAAGCTCTGATGTAGAGTGGCGGACCCATGGCGGTGGAAAGAGGGTCGGGATTGGGTGGTGGGCGGAGAAATAAAATTTTCAAGTTTTTGGAGAAGATGGTGAAAAATAAAGTTTTGAAAGTTTAGGGGTTAAATTAGATATTATTTTTTATTAACGGAGCTTAACGGCTAAGAGACCAAAATAGGCACGATTCAAAACGTAAGTCGCAAGAATGATCTTTTTTGAATTCGGGTGACTAAAATAGAAGAAATCCCAAACAAAAGAGACCACGGGTGAAGATTACCCTTTGTATAAAAACAAATTTAATTAAACTTTTATTCTCAAACTTTTTTTTAAAAAAAATAGTCATTTTAATTTTTATATTTTTGCATCAAACTTTTAATGTTTCTTCGAATTGAATTAAAAAGGAAAAATAACAAAGTCAAATAAGTTATTGTCAACTGTAATTTCTTTTCATTTGTTATTTTGAGTAAAAAGTTATAAAATATTAAAAATGTTATGAATATTAATTTATGTGGATGTCTATCATGATTAGAACTTTATCTAAGGAGATTGATTTACTTTATCATTAGGAATATTATCTCATTTAATTAGAGTTCAATGTAATATGTACTTCTTATGCCTATAAATAGATGACTTGATGAAGGCATTGTATACAAGTCTATATTTGAGAATAATACAAATCTCCATCTTTCTCTCATCTCTTTGTTATTCCATTCTTGTTCTTTGTTCTTATTATTGTTCTTTGTTATTTTATTCATAACACGTTATCAGCACGACTCTAATCAACTGAAGTCTTCATTGTTTGAATCCAAAAGAAGTTATTGGAAAGAATTCGATTCTAGGATAAACCAAAGATAAGTTTTTTTTTCTCTCTTTATTCTTTTAAATTACCGATTGTCTTTTTCTTTATATTTTAACTTAAATTTTATTTATTTAATTTTTTTTTGAAAAATTTGGAAGTATGTTTGATTTTATTCGAACATTGAAAAGAGATAAATTTGTGGCTTCTCACAAACCAAAAGATGAATCGACAGAGACGAAGAGGTTGCGTTTGGTGTGAATTACGTGTGTTTTCTCATGTTCCTAAAAGGGTTAATTAGCGGTATGCTTATTCATACTTTTACTTATATGATTATATTTAATATTTTTCATATTATTATTTATGTTATTTTATTTGGTAAAAGTTTATATTTTTAACTGTGTTTTGAGTTTTACATGATATACTTAAATGGCTTGGAAAGAGATGTGATATAAAGGGACTATGAGAAGCTATCTCGGTCATATGCTATGTCTCCATTGTCCACGAGAGAAAAAAACAATATCGGTAAATTTTGGTTTTATTTTTATTCTTTATATTATTATTTTAAAGTACGATAAATCATGATGATTTTGAATTTACAAGAAGATTATTATAAAGTCTATATTTGCTCGAAAGCAATATTTCTTCTTCGTCGAAAAACTCGACCATAGACTTCTCCCAATTTCAAGTTACGAAAATTCGTCTTGATCTAAAAAGTTTTATGGGAGGCATTCCCTGGAGTGAATGCAAAGCATGATGTTTATTCCATGTGATTATCAATGATGGGGCATTCCCTGAAGTGAATGTAAGCATGATGTTTATTCCATGCGATTATTGGAACTGTTTCATTCCCTGAAGTGAATGCAAACATGGTAAATCATTATTCAATTAGAGACATAATTTCGATATAATCCAAGTATATTGGCTGGACATCCCGTTCTGCGAGGCTACTGGTCTCAAAGGAGGTTTTTAAAGGACCTTGTGGACAGGTTTAACAATGTCGCGTACGAGGATTAAATATTTGTTCTCAGTGATAAGGATATGTGAAAAAGATTTCAAAGGCCCACCGGCTCTACTCCATTCCCTGAAGTGAATGTGTGATTATATTATGGAAGGAATAAAAACCACATTAGAAGTTGTGGTCGTGGTCGAGGTTATGAATATAGACATGAAAAATATGGCCATTTTAAGAATACTTCTACCCACTGGTAGTGAGGTTATAAGGATGACAAGAGTGATAAAGATCATTCTAAGAAAGTGGAATCTTTTTTTATTACCAATGTGATGTTATAAACCATTGGTTTCGTACTTATCGTACGTTGAAAAAAAATCAACAATGATTGAATGATAAATGAAAGAAAATAAAAGCAAATTATGTTCGTGAAAAATGACAAAGATGATATTGTTCAAACTTATTTGAACATTGTTAGTCCAACTCATTTGGACGTTGTTGATTTTCTTATAACCCTCGAAAGAAATAAATTATCTTCTAATTATTCTCATAACTTTGAAGAGAGTTATTTATTTATTTTTATTTATTTTACTTTACGTTTATTTATTTTACTCACATTAATTATTTATGTTTTATATTTATATTTATATATTATGATATTTATTTATTTTGTTTAACATGATTACTTGTCAAATACAATCTATGGTGACGATTTATGCTCAATGTGAGTACTATATCTCAAAGTACTGAAAATATTGATGCTCTAGAAGAGCAATAAATTCTTGAGAGAAAGCACATTATGAAAAGTGCAGAATTGCGAATATTGCAATAATTACCACTAATGGTAATAATATCGTCACCACTATAAGTGGAAATTTTTAAGAGAGCAATATGAGTTCGCAAACTATCCCTTTGGGAATTATAGATAACATATGTTATCAATTGGCATTTGAAATAAGCCAATATGGATATAAGTTTTGGTAGCCAAAAAGTCAGTTGAAAGCTCTAGAAGAGCTATATATTGCTACCAAAAGATAATTTCAATTGAAAGCTCCGAAAGAGCTAAATATATTCCTATTTAAAGGAACAATTTTGATGGTCGTACTAGACATGTACGAGTGAGATTGAATTACATGTTATGGTAAATAAAGAGTTTACAAATTCAGAGATATATACACACATATATATAGTTGGCATGATCGGTTAGACCATCCTGATCAATAATGGTGCAGAAATTATTGAGATTTACATGCACATGTATTAAAAGAACCTGTAGTTCTTGTGGTGCTTATTCTCAAAGGAATGGATTAAATTACACTTATTAAAAAACGTGAAGTTTTTGTGTTGCTTAAAGGAATTGATTAAATTCCACTTACTAAAAGAACTTGAAGTTCTTATGTTGTTTATTCTCAAAGGATATAGATGATCCCACTTATCAAAAGAATTAGAACTTAAAGTTCTTGTACTAAAGTTGAGACTGTATGTCTTGCATATCTGAACGAAATATGGGCCCATATATCCACAAATGTGGAAAGTTTTATATGATTTTAGTAGATGCATCTACATTGTTTTATCTACTTACAACCAGAAGTTTGTGAGATTAATTCTAAAAAGATTCAGATTATGCAGTTAGACTATTCATCTTGAAAAGCTAGTGGGTTTATATTTTAGGCTATATCGGTTGTTACAAAGCCTACTGATTATGAAAAATACAGTTTAGCAAATTTTTAATTGGATGCCTCATATTTAATAGCTAAACTGTGAGAACAAAACATTTATTATTTATATGGTATTTCCATATAGCAACACTTATACGCATCAAGCCAACGAGTTATAATAAACTCCCCATTATGATTTGACTTTTGGTCAGAAGTCATATTTCCCATTTTTGAACTTTTGAATGTGCGATATATAGTTGAATTGCTCCATCATAACGCACAAAATGGGCAAGTAAAAAGGGTTGAGAATATATATTGAGTACGAGTCTCCTTTTATGTTTAAATTCTAAACATTAATTGGAGAATCATTTATTAGATGATTTTTTCTCAACATCAGGGGGAGAGAATAATCAGCTGGATAAAAAAGGAAATAAATTATCTAGATCCTCGAATATGAACTAAAAGTTCATAAGATAATTCATGTTATTTCATGTCAACTGCCAGACATATTTACAGACCCAATAAGAGTAATTAAGTCTCATATACCAACTGAAATGCTATAAGTTCAAATTACATGTTAGAGCAAGTGGATGTAAATCATGCTTGAAGCATGATAGTTGAAATGGTTCCAATGATCAAAATTCTCGTAAATGAAAAGTATTATGAGATGGTCATATATCGGAGGCGGGTGCTCCTGAAGAGACCCAAGACATAACTAATAATAAAACTCTTGAAGAGTTTCAGGTACCTGAAATAAAGATTGAAATCTTGAAGAGATCTCAATGAGTTATGTCATTACGAGAATGGAACCAGAAAATTGGAAAGTTGTCGACAACGATTTTACAAACAATTTTACATAAAATACTTCTATAGAAGTAAAGAAAGAAATCGAGGATCTTGTATAAAATCTATCCATAAGTATAGATATTGAATTGGTCTATGTTGAAAGACGCTTTGAACTTCTAAAATAGAAGTATTTGGACCAGCAGTCCAAACACCCAAAGGTGTAATGCAAGTGAGGCACAAATATGTAGTCGTAAATACGACTTGACCTATGATTTATGAAAAGTTTTAATTACTTCATGGTGGATGCAATTACTTTGGCAGTTATGAAAAATTTTGCATGCGTCTAATTATTTGTGGATCCATATTTATCCTTGAAGGATTTAAAATGCTAGAAGCATTTGGAAATTTTTGAGGAAATTTATTTAGACATGTCTCATGAATATTTTGGCGCATTTGGTATAATCGCCTTAGTGAATACTAATTGAGAAAATACTATAAGAATGATCAGATTTCCTTATGTATTTTATAAAAAAGTTTGGATCAAGATCCATTATGATAATTTTAGAACTCCTAAAGAGCTTCAAATTGGAAACTTGTGAAGTACTTTCAATACAAGTACTTGAATCTTGACATCAAGTTTATCTCGACCCGAAGATCGAGCATTTTTATATATTTCTTTTTGTCTATGAATAGACATAAGCTGAAAGAATCTTAAAGAAGATTCAATATGAATAGAGAATATCTATTGAGTATCCCAATGGTTGTAAGATTGTTGGATGTGAATAAAGATAATTATATCTTTTCTTGGTTTTGAAGCACCATATATTAGTTGGTTAAGCAATATCCACGGATATACAAAGATCATTACATTTAGATCTTCAAACATTCGTTGATGCCTCCTCAAATGTCGTAAAAATAATTGTTACACACGAGTCAAGCCAAAAATGTGTTTGGCTAAGATCATTGACCCAACATATCCAAAAGATATGTGGATTTACTTTTACAAAATATGATAAAAGCTACCTTGTGTGAAGATAATGCAAGATGTATATCTCAGTTTGAAAGTGGATACATCATGGAACATATTACTCCAAAGTTTCACCCCTCACGATCTTTAAAGAAATAATATTCAATATTGAATTATGAAGATTCAAAGACCTTCTGTGATGTTTTCATGAGGGGGAGTAAATACGCGTTGCACTCTTTTTCCCTTAACCAAGGTTTTGTCCCAATGGGTTTTCCTGTTAAGGTTTTTAATGAGGCAACATGTTATGCGTATTAAAGATGTGTGTACTCTTTTTCCTTCACTAATGAAATTTTTTTCCCCACTGAGTTTTTATCTTAGTAAGGTTTTAACGAGGCACATTATCTACATAGACATCCAAGGGGGGGTGTTATGAATATTTATCTATGTGGATGTCTATCATGATTAGAACTTTATCTAAGGAGATTGATTTACTTTATCATTAGGAATATTATCTCATTTAATTAGAGTTCAATGTAATATGTACTTCTTATGCCTATAAATAGATGATTTGATGAAGGCATTGTATACAATAATACAAGTCTATATTTGAGAATAATACAAATCTCCCTCTTTCTCTCATCTCTTTGTTCTTCCATTCTTGTTCTTTGTTCTTATTATTGTTCTTTGTTATTTTATTCATAACAAAAAACAAACAAATATTATAAATTTATTTAAATTATTAAAAATATAAAACAAAAAAAGGAAAAACTATAAAAAAATATATAAAAATCATCTAAAAATCAATTATATTTTTGCCAATTGGTTTAATTTGACAAAAAATAAGTTCGAGAGATAAAAGAGATGAAAAGTTCAAAGTTTAAAACGTTTTTAAAAAAATTAAAATGTAAAAAATGTCATTAACCAAGAAATTATAAATATTTTTATTTTATTTTGTAAATCTGATATTACAAATTTAGATAATTTGATATTTTAATTATAACTCATAGTAGATATAGGGTAGACGAGCAGTCGAGCATATTAACTTTTAGATATATATTAGTCTAGGGATGGCAACGGGTCGGGTATTTTGCCGCCCCGACCCTGATCCAAAATTTAAATTATTCGCCCAATTCGACCCGACTCTAATATATTATATCTCCGACCCGACCAACATAATAAAAAAAACATAATTTTACTCCGACCTGACCTCAATATTTTAATAAAAAATTCGACTAAACCGACCCGACCTCGATATTTTAATAAAAAATTCGACTAACCCGACCCGATTCGAAAAAATTAATAAAAATATTAAATATAATATATAAAAATATCATAAATATATATCGGGTCAGGTCGACAAAATTTCACCCTAAACTCGAACTCGCCCCGCCCCGGCTTTATTTCTCCAATAACCCGACCCGAACCCGATTTTTTAATAAAAAAATCCGCCCCTATTGGGTCGGGTCAGGACCCGACTGGGACGGGTGAAATTGCCATACCTATATATTACATATATTCATTTTTGCATTTCTAGATAATATATTGTAATTTAGATTTAGACATTTATTTTATTGTTTTTGCATATTACATTATTTGAATATGTAGTATAAACCATTTAAGCATTTAACGGTTTATTTTACTAAACTTGACATTTTATGTAGGATAATTATTTGATACACTGGTGGTGGAAATTAAAAGTTTCTACAAGCGCCTTAGTTTTAAGGTTTAGAGACTTAGTTTAGGATGTATGGTATAAAGATTTAGGTCTATGTGTTTTGAATTTAGGGATAATGGTTGAAATTTACAATTTAGGGTTATAATTTAAGGTTTATAGATTAAAACTTAAATCCTCACCACAATACCCTAAAACTAAACCCTAACCTCTAAACTTTGAATTTTAGCCCTAAACCCTAAATTCTAACCAATATCTCTAAATTCTAAATCCCTACACATAAACCCCTAAACCCTACACCCTAAACTAAGTCTTTAAACCCTACAACTAAGGCGCTTGTGGAAACTAAAAGTTTCCACCGCTAGTGTATAAGATAATAATCCTTTTATGTATGCGTACGATATTTATGCTTTTTGTGTTAGTCATGTTTATTAACATACTTTACTATTTTTTTTCCAAGAAATCGATTTTGACAATGGTTTCTTTGTTTTAATATTGATATCCTTCTTATTAATGATTCAAACTTTAATAGTGCTTTTATTTAAAAAAAAACATTTTCTATTTTGTTTTATACTTTCATTCTCGGAAAATAATTTTCATTTTCAATTTTTTAAAAATTAGAAAATTCGCTTGGTTAATAGAGATAAAATTTTATTTTTAAAAATGAAAATAGTAAAAATGTGTGATATATAGCTTTTCAAAATAGAAATGAAAAATAATTATTAAACAATTAAATTTAAATATAATTATTAGAAAAATATAATAATAATAATAATAATAATAATAATAATAATAATAATAAATAAATAAATAAAATATGATTAAATAAACTAAAGCTAAAAGTACCATTAGAAGGATTCCAAAACATGTTAATAAAGTTAAAATTAAAATAACCGGTGTTTTCACTTTTTTAAAATAATAAAAATTGTTATGAATATTTATCTATGTGGATGTCTATCATGATAAGGACTTTATCAAAGGAGATTTGAATTACTTTATCATTAGGAATATTATCTACATTAATTAGAGTTTAATGTATTATGTACTTCTTATGCCTATAAATAGATGATTTACTGAAGGCATTGTACACAAGTCAATATTCAGAATAATACAAATCTATTTCTTTTCTCTCATTTTATTTTGTTCATTTTTCTTCTTGTTCTTGTTCTTTCACATTATTTACAACACGTTATCAGCACGAGTTTGCTCAGAAGATTTTAGTTACAAATCAAGCTTCTCCAAAGATTTATCTGGTATATTCTTTTTCCATCTTATATATTTCAATTTATAAAATAATATATATACAATAATAAATTAAAAAAATATATATAATTAATTCCATGCGTATGTTATCAGCCATATGTTTTTTAATATTTGTTTTAATTTGTCATGTTTGATTATTATAAATTATATGTGGGATTGTTTAATTTTTTTTAACAATGCCGCGTATGAGGATTAAATCTTCTTTTCTGTTGTTTTTCGATTATATATATTAATTTATAATTAATCTAATTTGATTGTTTGTCTTTTATAGTACATCAATGACAAATCTTGCAAAGATTGAGTTTGTGGCTCTTGATATTTCCGGAAAGAATTATTTATCCTGGATCTTAGATGCCGAAATACACCTAGATACTGATGGTCTAGGAAATACTATTAAAGAGGGAAATGCAGAATCTGCCCAAAATAAGGCCAAAGCCATGATACTTATTCGTCGTCACCTCTATGAGGGGTTGAAATCAGAATATTTAACGATGAAAGATCCTCTTATTCTTTAGAATAATCTAAAGAAACGATATGACCACCAGAAAACTGTTATTCTACCTAAAGCTCGATATGACTGGTTACATCTGAGATTGCAAGACTTTAAATCTGTAAGCGAGTATAACTCTGCTATGTTTCGTATTACTTCACAATTGAAGTTATGTGGTCAAATTATTACTGATGAGGATATGTTAGAGAAAACATACTCCACTTTTCATGCAAACAATGTTGTCCTTCAGACACAATATCGTGAAAAAGGCTTTAAGAAATATTCTGAGTTAATTTCTTGCCTTCTTGTGGCTGAGCAAAACAATGAGCTACTGATGAAGAATCATGAATATCGCTCAACTGGCTCCGCTCCATTCCCTGAAGCGAATGCGACATTCTATAGCGGAAGAAATAAAGGTTACACCAACAATCGTGGTCATAACTATGGGCGTGATCGTGGTCATAGTCACGGTCGAGGACATAGGCGAGGTGGTCGTTTTAAAAATAATTATACCCACCGTAAGTGGAACAATAAGGATGGCAATAGTGCAAAAGATCAATCCAAGAAAGAGGAATCTATGTGTCATCGATGTGGCAGCTTAAATCATTGGGCCCGTGCTTGCCGTGTGCCAAAGTATCTTGTGGATCTTTACCAACAGTCAATCAATGACAAAGATCATTATGGCCTTGGAAAAGATGATTATGACATTACTGACACTAGCAATGGCGATTATGGCTTTACAGATATAGATGTTAATGATTTCCTCATTTCCCTTAGAAGAATACTTGATTTTTTTTTTATTTTTTTGTTTTGTTTATGTTTATTATTATTTTAGGAAAAGTCTGTTAGAAAGATATAATATTTTATTAGGAATTATATATATAAGAATAAAATTTATGGATGTTATTTATTTAATTTATATTTTGAATATTTTTGTAATATTTATTTTATTTTTCTTTGAAGAATATGATTCTGTCACAAATACAATCCGCCAAAAATGGTGACGATTTATGCTTAGCGGACAGTGCAAGTACTCATACTATACTTAAGCACAAGAAATTTTTTTCCCATTTAACAATGCAAGGGAATAATGTGAGTACTATATCCGAAAGTGCTAATATTATAGAAGGCTCCGGAAGAGCAAATATGTTATTGCCAAATGGAACTCTATTCCATATTCATAATGCGCTATACTTTCCAAAGTCACAAAGAAACTTATTAAGTTTTAAAGATATTCGCAATAATGAATATCATATTGAGAGTAGTTGTCAAGGAGATACTGAATATCTCTATATTACAAGTATAACTCAAGGCAATAAGAAAATTTTAGAAAAATTACATGCACTGTCATCCAGATTGTACTACACAAGAATTAGTGCAATTGAAGCACATGCTATTGTAAACTATAAGTTTACTGATAACTTTATTATTTGGCATAACCGGTTAGGCTATCCCGGTTCGATTATGATACGAAAAATTATCGACAATTCATGTGGTCACTCATTGAAGAACCAACAAATTCTTCAAAGTAATGCATTTTCATGTGATGCTTGTTCTCAAGGCAAACTAATTATTCAAACATCACCAGCTAAAATAAATTATGAGTCTATCAATTTTCTGGAACGTATACATGGTGATATATGTGGGCCCATACACCCTTCTTGTGGACCATTTAGATATTTTCTAGTTTTAATCGATGCATCGACTAGATGGTCACATGTATCCTTGATATCAACCCGCAACTTGGCATTTGCGAGGTTACTTGCTCAGTTGATAAAAGTACGAGTACATTTTCCAGATTCTCCTATAAAGACAATTCGTCTTGATAATGCTGGTGAATTTACTTCTCATACTTTTGATGATTTTTGCATGTCGATTGGAATAAGTGTTGAACACCCTGTAGCGCATGTTCATACACAAAATGGTCTTGCAGAATCCTTTATCAAACGACTTCAATTAATTGTAAGACCGTTACTAATGAAGTCTAAACTACCGATTTCTGTATGGGGGCATGCCATTTTACATGCAGCATCATTGATTCGCATCAGGCCTGTAAGTTATCATAATATCTCCCCATTACAAATGGTTTTTGGTCAGGAACCAAATATTTCTCATCTTAGAATTTTTGGATGTGCGGTATATGTTCCGATTGCTCCACCACAACGCACAAAGATGGGTCCTCAAAGGAGGTTGGGAATATATGTCGGTTTTGAATCCCCTTCGATAGTTAAATATCTTGAGCCTTTGACGAGGAATTTATTTACAGCTCGATTCGCCGATTGTCATTTTAATGAGTTGGTTTTCCCAACATTAGGGGGAGAAAATAAACAGCTGGAAAAAGAAATAAGTTGGAATGAACTATTGTTATCTCATTTTGATCCACGTACCCAACAATGTGAACTAGAAGTTCAAAGGATAATTCATTTGCACAACTTAGAAAATCAATTGCCAGATGCTTTTGCTGACCCTAAAAAAGTGACTAAGTCACATATACCAATTGTGAATGCTCCGATTAAAATTGATGTCCCAGAAGGACAAACTCTAGTTGCTAATGAGTCAAACGCACGCCTGAAGCGTGGTAGACCAGTAGGTTCCAAAGATGAAAATCCTCGAAAAAGAAAAGGAGCTATATCTTGTGATGGTCTGATCGAGGAATCAATGGATTATGAAAATCTCGAGAAGAGATTAAAAGGTCTCCAAAAGAGACATTAGACATGAATCAGGTACCTGATGAGATCTCAATAAATTATGTTATGTCTGGTAACAAGTGGAACCGAAACAAAATCGACGTCGATAATACTTTTGCATGCAATATAGCACTAGAGATTTTGAATGATAATGTGGATCATGAAACATTGTCAATTGAACAATGTAAGCAAAGAGATGATTGACCAAAATGAAAAGACGCAATTGAAGCGAAACTAAAATCTCTTTCAAAAAGAGAAGTATTCGGGCCTGTAGTCCGTACACCGGAAGGTGTAAAATCTGTGGGGTATAAATGGGTCTTTGTGAGAAAGAGAAACGAAAAAGTAGAAATTACGAGATATAAAGCTCGTATGGTTGCACAAAGATTCTCACAAAGACTTAGAATTGATTATGAAGAAACATACTCCCCAGTGGTGGATGCAACCACTTTTAGATTTTTGATTAGTTTGGCAATAAATGAAATACTTAATTTCCGCTTAATGGATGTTGTTACAGCCTATTTGTATGGGCATCTTGATAATAACATTTATATGAACCTTCCGGAAGGTTTCAAACTGCCTGAAGCAGTTAATTCAGGTTCTCGGGAATATTATTCAATCAAATTGAACAGATCCCTTTATGGGTTAAAACAATCTGGGCGCATGTGGTATAATCGCCTCGGTGAATACTTATTAGCAGAAGGCTATAAGAATGATTCAATTTCTCCATGCATTTTTATTAAGAGTTTTTGCTCTGGATTTGTCATTATTGTTGTGTATGTTGATGATTTGAATATTATTTGGACTCTTGAAGAGATCTCATTGACAGTAGAATGTTTAAAGAAAGAATTTGAAATGAAAGATCTTGGAAAAACAATATTCTGTCTTGGATTACATATTGAGCACTTAAAGGATGGAATCCTTGTGCATCAATCAACATACATAGAAAAAATGCTAAAGAAATTTTACATGCATAACGCACATCCATTGAGCACTCCTATGGTTGTTAGGTCACTTGATGTTAACAAAGATCCATTCTGTCCTCGAGAGATGGATGAAGATATTCTTGGTCCAGAAGTGCCATACTTAAGTGCTATTGGTGCATTAATGTATCTTTCTAGTCACACACGACCTAACATATCATTTGCTGTCAATTTATTGGCAAGATTTAGTTCATGCCCAACCCGAAAACATTGGAATGGGGTCAAACACATATTTTGTTATCTTCAAGGTACGAAAGACATGGGATTATTTTTCTCTAATCTATCCAAAACAGAATTGGTTGGTTTTGCGGATGCATGATACTTATCTGATCCTTATAATGCTCGATCACAGACTGGTTATGTATTTACATACGGTGGTACAACAATTTCTTGGTGCTCAATGAAACAAACAATTACTGCTAGTTCTTCTAATCATGCTGAGATTTTGGCTATTTATGAGGCTAGTCGTGAATGTGTGTGGCTAAGGTCTGTAACCCATCATATTCGCGAAAATTGTGGCTTACACTCTGGAAAAGTAGCTCCAACGGTCTTATATGAGGATAGTACGACCTGTATTGCCCAACTTAAGGAAGGATATATAAAGGGTGATAGAACAAAACACATCTCCCCAAAATTCTTCTTCACTCATGATCTACAAAAGAATGAAGACATTAATGTCCAACAGATTCGTTCATGTGATAATTTGGCAGATTTATTTACCAAGGCACTCCCTACTGTTCCATTTGAGAAGTTAATTTATAATATCGGATTGCGTCATGTCAAAGATCTTATATGATGTATTTATGAGGGGGAGCAAAATACGCGTTGTACTATTTTCCTTATCCATGGTTTTGTCCCATTGGGTTTTCCTGGAAATATTTTTAATGAGGCAACATGTTATGCGTATTAAAGATGTGTGTACTCTTTTCCTTTACTAAAGATTTTTTTTCTTTCCCTTTCTGGGGTTTTTATCTTAGTAAGGTTTTAACGAGGCACACTGTCTTCATAGACATCCAAGGGGAGTGTTATGAATATTTATCTATGTGGATGTTTATCATGATAAGGACTTTATCAAATGAGATTTGAATTATTTTATCATTAGGAATATTATCTATATTAATTAGAGTTTAATGTATTACGTACTTCTTATGCCTATAAATAGATGATTTACTGAAGGCATTGTACACAAGTCAATATTCAGAATAATACAAATCTCTTTCTTTTCTCTCATCTTATTTTGTTCCTATTTCTTTTTGTTCTTGTTCTTTCACGTTATTTACATATCTTTTTTATTTTTATTTTTTTAAATATTTTCTAATTTTATAACCAAACATATTCTTTTAACGTTTTTTAATTAAAAAATAAAAGGGGAAGCTAGATTTTTTTTTTTGAAGATATGGAGCAATTTAAGAAGTTACCGGTCAGAAGAAAATATCTAAGATTGAAATATCACTATTGTTGTGCTTATATTGTCCAAGCCCATTACCATTTTAATAGTGACATTTTGGAACACTATTGGTGATGAAGCAATTTGCCGTTTAAAGTCAACACTTGAATGTTGGTCCCAATTTTATTGATGGGACAATCCGTCACCAAATTCCTAAATAAATAAACAATCCGTCACCAAAAAGTGCATTAAATATGAGTAAATTAATTAGTATGTACAAATACAACATGACTCAATTTCACTACTACTATTATTATTATTATTATTATTATTATTATTATTATTATTAAAATTCAATTCAATCTTAATTTTATCGAATACTACTCAATTCTCTAAAAATTCAGTAGAAAATAATATTGTTTATATTTAACGATTAACAAATAATTGATAGTTAATTGTATTAATTGATTGTATAAAATATTTATATTTACTTTTTTGGTTATGATAATGTTATTTATCAAGATACATATTTTTTATGGACTGATATTATCATTTTCTGAATGCCTCAACTTTTGGGGTAAAATAAGAAAGAATAATAGTTAAGAGTATCAAAATGGATTAGAAAAGTTTAGGTGTTAAAATGATAAAATGTATATAATGCAAGGGCCAAACCATGAATTAAGCCAAATAATAAAAATAAAATAAAATAAAAAGGATCTCTCATCTTCTGCCGATGTTTCGTTCCTTCGCTGATCCTTGCGGTGTCGGTTTCTTTGTTAATTCTCCATCTTCCGAAGCTCTTTTTCTCTTTTCTTTGCCCCCTTAATCATTTTGAATTCTGATCTTCGAAAAGGCTTCTTCATATTACAAGCCTTGTTTTAACTTCCAAAGACCCGTAATTCTCTAGAAACTTTGCTCTGATCGCTGTTCAAAATTGATCATTTTGATTATTCATCTCTATAACAATAGTTCAAGTTTTGATTTTTATCTGTCTTTTTTTGTTTCCTTTTTAAAAAAAATTGAATTGGTGCTTTAATTCTTATAATTGGACCACCCACGGTCTGTTTACATCTTCTGATCTTGATTTTGGATGGTTTTAGTTTATAAATTGGGTAGCGCGGTATATTCCCTATAAATTAGTACAATGAAATTACGATTTATAAATATCTGATTTTTTTTAATACTGATTTGTTTTAAGTTGCGGAGCAGGTGATAAAAGAGGTAAAGATGGTTTCTTTGCAAGGACCGGTGATTTGCCCGGCCGTTCGTAGCAAGCAAGTCGGTGTCTATACGTTGCCGTTCAATGGGCCTTTTCCGAGGGCAAGATTGCATCGAAGTGATATATGGGGATATAGAGGGATAACCGATGGAAAGTGTAAGTCGCGTGGCGTTTCCGGTCACCTGAAGCTGCGGAAGTGCAACACCACGGTGCAGTGTATTTTCAGTTCATCCTCAGACGGGAATGGAAGCATGGCTGAGAATTTCAATGAAAACAATGAAGATTATGTTAATTCCAGTGTGGTTGAAGCTGGTATGTGGATTCTAAGCCAATGATTACTTCATTTTTGTTGATGTTGTTGTTGTTGTAGTCGTTGACATCGGTCTTTGAATTTGATATAGACTTGGTATTTTTATGTAGATAATTGTTGATATGATATGTATGTTGTGATTGTTTCATATAGTTGAGGTGAGGAGTGGAGCTGATGGATTTATGATCAAAATGAGGGATGGTAGCCATTTAAGGTGTGTCCATAACAACCCCCAAGGTGGGCATCTACCGGATTATGCACCGCATCCTGCCATCGTTCTGAAGATGGAAGATGGGACCGGTCTTCTTCTCCCAATCATTGTTTGTATGTGATCATCTTTCACTATCCTCCAATCATTTGACTCTGTTTATTAGCTTTTATTGTTCTCGTTTGATTTCGATTATTGTTTTAATTGCAGTGGAGATGCCAAGTGTGTTGCTCATGGCAGCAGTGCGTAATGTTCAAATCGTATGTTTCCGTTCTGTATCCCATTGAGTCGGGATTCTTATTTTTATGGCATGTCGGGTTATTGGATTTGAACTTGTGAATCACTTGGGTTTGTTTTGAATGTGAATGCTAATATTCGTTTTGACTATTGTTTCCAGGCTAGACCTACTATGTATCAAGTGGTGAAGAACATGATTGACAAGATGGGCTACTCGGTATGATTCGTTTCTATCTCCATATTTGGAATTGTCTTTACTCCTTTGCGTTCCGATTGCGAATTCGTGACATTTATCTCTTGTTTTTGCAGGTAAAACTTGTCAGAGTTACTAAAAGAGTGCATGAGGCCTATTTCGCACAGCTGCATCTCACCAAGGTATCACTCTCTTCCACTATTAGCACAGCTGTCTGACACGCAACGTTGGCTTGTCTTCTCTGAATCATGTTGGATGTTCTCACAGGTGGGTGACGAGACAGAGTTGGTCACTTTTGACCTTCGGCCTTCTGATGCCATCAACATTGCTGTGAGATGCAAGGTACCTGTAATGTGTTATTCTCTAGTATAATTCCATGTTTTTACCAAATGATCTTTGGAGCATTTGACTCGGTTATATCTGTTTTTGGAATTGCATCTGCTAGTTTCATCAAGTAATACATCTATTATGAGATTCCAAGGTGGATGGTGTAATGGTCCTTGTTGAAGCATATTAACATATTTAATTAGTGATTGTTTTGACACATTGCTTTAAATTCTTGCTAAAAGCATTTTCAACAGCTAAAATGTGTAAGGTGGTTCATATGCTAATTGATAGTATCAAAGACTCGTCATTGAGGAGAAAGAATATCTCAGTTATGGTTTTGTATCGACTTAAATGTCTATACCAGTTTAACAATTAAGAATACCTCAGAATATATGTTACGGCATTGTCAGAATCCCCCCTTCTTTTAAGTACTATATTCCCTTTGTAATGATCCTGAAAGTTGGCTAACTCATTATTATAATGTCCTATATAGAGAACCATTACTCTCGTGTTGTTTCTCCCTTTAGACTTTTTGTGAGATATATATATATATATATATAGTTTATTTTTGTGTATTGATTAAATTCCTACCTAAAATGCGAGTTTATTGGAAGCCTACTTGATGTGTTGTGCAGGTACCTATACAAGTGAACAAGTACTTGGCATACAATGATGGTATGCGCGTAATTGAATCAGGGAAGCTGTCAATGCAGTCCCCAGCTTCAGATGGTTTATTATTCACAGAACTGGATCAGTTAGTCTTGAAACTCCTTAGGAGATTGCTTTTGCTCCTTTATCGAGAGAATATAACATGTTAAAACTTGCAGCTGCAGGAGATTCTTGTTTTTGAATTTCCAGACCTAGAAGCTAAGATGCTTTAATCTATGGTTTCAGGCCAAGTGGTCAGTATTGTCTCGATACGGAGGAGTTCAACATTGTTTGCAACTTAAACAAGGCTATTAACCAGGAGCGCTACAGGGATGCTGGTACGCCCCTCACTCTCCCCTTCATTGACTGTCAAAAACATCACACTTATCTGTTTAATTATAGCCCGTCTTTTGGCATCAGGCAACTCTTTATATATTTAATTTTGATCCAAAATCAAGTGAACTTAATTTGTTAACTGATGTTTAATTATATCAAGGTCACGAGATCTCGAGATTTCTGATACCTCTAAAGCAATGTGTCGTAAACTAAATTGTAGTCCCCCATTATTTGCCTACCTTAATTTTAACACATTCAAGATTCTAATACTCCCTGACAGCTGACTTGAGAGACAAACTTGGCGAATTCCGTGCTCAAAGGAACCTGAAGAAATATACATAACAGGTGATGTTAATAGCTCGAATTAAGTTGAATCTTTAAGGTGCGATTGTGTTCATATATTTGTGTCCAGCGCCGGCCAATAGAAACATTAACAAGTTCTTAATTTTGTCTCAGTTGTTGCATCAACGGCTTCAACTGTAAATAGGAATTATTGTTGGAAGCCGATAAACTTGGTGGCAACAACATACAGCAGCAAAGCAACCAGTTCAGTTATATTTATTGTATCTTCCACTAAATATGTATGTAATGCAAGTCTGTTAATATATATGTACATATGCATAAGAAAATGGGGATGTAATGTGATTTAATTAAGCACCTTAATATATGCTTTATCAATTATCATATTTCTAGCCAATCCAGTTAGCAATATACTGCCCTTCAAGCTTTCACAGTGAGTAGGCAGTTAAACAGTAAAAGTTTTTGCCATTTTTGCATATAGCCATTAATTTTCGAACTACTATTTATATCAGTTGACATTCAGTTTTCTTTTATAAGAAAAGAAGCCTTTGTTTGAAGTCGTAATTACAATTACAAACAATACAGTAAAAAAATACAATTAAAACCAATACATCCATATAACTACGGCTATAATGGACCATTTGGACAATTTAGAATATAATAGGAAAAATGTTATATGCTTATCCAGCTACTACAAAGATATGGATTTTAAACTCCAGTTACAAAGCAAACTGGAATATGTCCAACCTTAATTGTAGAGATATCCTCCACTACATACCATCACCCTCTAGCATGACTTTGGCGTTTAAATCATAAGATCTTTCCGGTCCATGCTTCTCGTACTTCTTCCCGTCATTTGCAGCACCTGTACTTATTAATGATGCATGTTTTCAGAATTTCTTAACTTTATTGATCGTAATCAGGCCAGCTCGATCGATGGGTGGGGGATAATAGAAGCTACATTTACCTCGTGCCGGGAACTTTGGACAGAGCAGCTTTACTGAGAGGATAGCAGAGCAGCAACATGACTTATGAACAGTTTTGAATGGAACATACCAATATAGCATTTCCTCTGGCTCATGCATCGTAGAATAACTCCAAGTCATTAAGGAAAATACTCTCTATTGCTAAAATGAAATCATACAATACATTACATCAGTTCTATGAGCTCTATTACGAGTTTCTCAGCACGACTTAGAAGCGTGTTCCATCATAAGGAGAGCAGGTGAGCGAGTTCGAATACAAACTCAATGGTTGTTCGGAGCTGAATGGGAAAAACTCAGACTTATACCATTCATTTAGTTCCTCTCAAACCTTCAACTTTAAACTATACAATTATGGTACAAGCAAGCCTTCGCAACAGTCCCAAAACAAGCAGATTCTTAAGGACAATTAGCTTTGGTAGAGATAGATATTCAGCAACGAATGCAAAAGTTTTAAAGTTTCTAAGCTAATGAAGCTGGGACCGTAAGTGCCAACGGTTTTATCCTACTCAAATATTTGTGGCTTTAGGTTATGATGTTAAAATATTCTTTCTTGTTACCATAGCAAAATAAAAAAGCACAGGTGGTTGTTAGGAGCAGGCAGTGGCCTAGAAATTTGAGTTGCCTTACCCACAAGGCCAAGTTTAAAGGCAGGACTCAAGGGTAGTCTAGGAATTCCCTCAAAAAATGCTAAGAAAGCTAATAAACAACCTGAGAAGCATTGAAAAGACTTTCTCATAAGAAAGTCCGGGATCAACTGAACAATAATAAAGAACATTTGAGTATTTAAAAAATACCTGGCAAGCCAAAAATGTGTTGAAATTGCAGACATAGAACTCTAGGAACCTCCCTCCAATGGTCCAAGCATTTAGACCTGTTACTCAAGCTTGTTTGGACAAAAGGTCTACAAAAGTCCAATAAAGACTACCCAAAGCTGAATAATTTCAGTAAGCATAAACTTCAAATTAAGAATCAGAATTATGTATTCTGCGCATATCCCAAAACATGGTAGAGTTTTCATCAAGTGGCCATTTCTTCAAATCATATGTATTTTCATTTACAAGCTTATGGCTGAGGAGACCATGGACCATGCTAGGGACCATCCTAACCAGGCATAGAAGATATCAGTCAAAAACAAAAGGACAACACTGCTTCCATAGTCCAGAACAAAGCACGACTAAAAATGAATGTAAACTGAAAATCAAGTTCCCCTTCACATGATTTTAATTTCCTTTCGATCATAACTCCAGCTGTTTCTATAAGAAATTTATTATGTTAAATTATTTCACATGCAAACATTACATAAATTGGTCAGGATTAAGCAGGAAAAAAGGAATGGATTTCACAATTAGACTTTAAAAAAATCGGCTTTGATAAGCTTCAAAGGAAGAGTGCATTTAAGATAAGTTGGATAATAACTTCAACTTTCACCACCACAAAATCCATCAAAGCTTCACTAAAAACAGTAATTTCAATATCAAGCTGTATGAATTAATTGGCTGTGCGGGTTCATGATTTAATGGCGGTGAGTTGTTGACCGTTGATACATCATTCCTTGTTAGCCCAAACCTTGCAGTCTGTCATTCTCTTTTTTTCTCCTGTTAAGCTCCCACTGGCTTTGGAATGTTAACCAGCACTCCTGAAAACAGATGGTGTGCATGTATGGTAAGCATTTCATCTATATAACGTTTTGAGAATGCAAACGCATTAACTCTTTCAAGTATGAATAATCACCTTTCTACATGATACTAGCAAATTGAGAACTGAAATCAGAACAATATACACAGGAAAAGTTGAGGTTCAATAGCAAAATTGTCTAACATAACTCCAGTTAGATGATTCTCAACAACTTAATACTTGAAAAGCAAAAATGAATTTTACTTCAGGGGTTGATAAAAAGTATAGCTTTATAAGAAAATGAGAAATTATCTAGAGACTAGAAAGAGCAAAGTATGGGAGCAACGTTTCTGGTAAATTATCAACTATACTATGATAAGCACAAGACAAACTGGATAGCAAATTTCAGGCTGATGCATAGTTTATCCGATTTCAAGGTAGTACATGTTATGTTGGGCATTGTACAACAAATTGGACAAGCATTCCAACCATGTAATCCCTCTCATAGGCAAATCTCAATATAAATCAGTGAATGCAACTGCTATGAAAGTAGAGGACCATTTGGTTTCCACAAAAGAAGGGAAATTAAACAGAAAGAAACAAACCAGCATAAATATTTAAGCAAAAGATGCATCATAAAGTAGTTTCTCAAAGGGTCCAGAAATTCAAAAATGATGTGAAGGAAGAACATGAGCCTAAAGATGAGTAATTCTCATCTTGACTTTTACAACTTGACTTCTACAACAACAGATTAGGAAACATAAAAAATAATTGCACTTACCAGTACAATCTTCAGTAAACAGTCTTTTAAGGCACATCTCTTATGTCAACACTTCTTCATATGTGTCCCTTCTAGCAGCTTTCTCTGCTTTATGCTCAGTTTTTGCCCTCTGACAATAGCAGTTAACAATCTTCTTATCTAACCTGTGATAGTCCTCCATTTTCTTCAAGGGTTTCAAATCCAGATCAATGAAATACACCTAGAAATTTGCAGCTTAGATAAGACATACATGTTAAATGAGAAGAAAGCTACAAACCTTGTCATAGAGGACTTTGATTTCATCCTAAAAGAATTTCCTTATTACATTAAAACAGGGAGCTATATGATATTTTTCTAGGTTTGTTACAAAGATTGAGCAAATTAGTAAAGCCCCAAATAAATATATAATTGCAAACCACAAAAGTTGACTTCAGAATCTCAGAATTTTGAGCAACAAGACCAAAGCATATCCCTAAAAGCATTTCAAGAGATTCCTTTTCAACTGCTATGAAAATACTAAATACAATATTTTAGCGTTAATAATGGACAGTAAGATGAAATTGAAATGGCAAGGAAGTGTACCTTGTACTCAAAAACTTGCTTAGTTGATCCTAGATATACAGTATTGTGAGAAGATTCTGATAGCACATCTCCATCTTCCATTGGTCTAAAGCTAACCATCAGACTACAGTCCTTTACGGTTGCAGCTATCAAATAGTCCTTCACAATCTTCAAACTTTCATCCAATGGAATGGAATGCAAAGAAGTATGGCGGTCTGATAATGTGTCTTTACTCAATTCTCTACAAACCATACAAGGTTGAGCAATTACGTTATAGTAAGCATGGATTGCCCCTTCAATATCATAAGCATCGAGCTTCTGAACTTCAAGAAGTTGATCTAACACTCCAGAACTGTAAACAGTCTGAGCAACAAGCTGTATAAAGCTAGTTTTGCACAGGCCATCATCTGCCTTAATGACATCCTTAAGTGCATCTTCAAAGGCCTCACCAACCAGGACAGTAGTGCTGCCTGCACCACCGCCCAAGCCCCCAAATACAATAGAGCCATTCAAGAATACACGGAAATTGTTCTGAGGGGTGGCATATAGAGCTTCAATAGCTTTACATATTCTGTCTAGGGATCTGGAGAATAAATCCAGTGGATTATATTCACTGTATTCTGATATCTGTAAATATTTTTGAAATGTCAAAATTATTAAGAAAGAATAAACATAAATATTAACAAAGATGGCATATCAGCTCTCTGGGTGAGAAAGTGCCTAGACTTGACAACTCTTCTCTTTTATGTGGACATACTAGTAATTTAGTACACCCCCCCCCCCCCCAAAAAAAAAAGCACACTAAATAAAGGATAATAATAATCATAATAATATGAAGAAACAAAAGTTACCTCTTGATTATGCAACTTCAGTTCTTGGTGCATTTTAAATCGAGTTGTAGTTCTTTTAACAGCATTTTCTTCAGATATGAATCTTGAGATTGGGAGAAATCCACATTTTGGCTACTTCATCGAAACAAATGGTAAGTAAAAGTTTAGTAGAGAGAATTAAAATGCATAATGGACACAAAAGGGTTGATGACACATATATTGACGGAAAAAAAGGCACAAAAAGGATATCCACCTTTATCTCAACTGTTATACATGATCCACCTTTAAGAGTACCTGAAATAAAGAAAGTGCAATGATATGAAATCCTAATGGAAGCTTTGCCATATTGCATAACTTAAATATTATATTTTAATGGAAACCTAGTTTCATTGTTTAGTTAGATTTAACTATTTGTAATCTAACATGAAAGCTAAGTTCTGGCAAAACAAAAATGAGGAAGACCGTATAAATGTCCATGAGCTCTTCTCAAACTGCTGGATTTTCCCACATAAATGCACTCCTTAAGTATAAGTTAGCATTTACCAATCTAATTAAGAAAAAAGAAGGCTAGTTCGCTAAAGTACTTTAGATGTAAAAATTTCCATATAGACAAAATCTAGAGAGCTAGTTCCTAGTCCTCTCCCTACCATCAAACTCTATCAGGCAAACATTTTGTCACCTGCATTCTAGTAAAGTAAGTCTGCTACTAGTACTTTTGCTGTCATACGGATAAGATCTGAATTTAGCCATAAACCTGTCTAATTAAGCTTTGCTGAACAGTACTACAAAGTTCTATCTTTTGCTGTTTGTAAAAGTGAGAAAAAATATATCATCCTTTACATTTGTAAAAACAACATGAGAAAAAGGCATCAAAATATATCAGGAAAATATGAAGTTACCATTCATAAAGACTGAATGATCCGAAATTATTAGAACAGAATCACGATTCACATCAACATGTGATGAATCAATTCGACATGCAGGCCGGCGGCAAGTCACATTCTTCTCAACAGACAGGAGGAATTCCTTAGTCACATGAACACGCATCTGCCAAGCTCAGGACCAAAGGAGTTAAGTTTCAAGCATAGGCAATTCGAAAGCACATCAAACAAAAAATAACTGAAATCAGAATTATGATAAGCAGTACATATATATATATTCGACCGTACCCCGGCATCGACATGGAGTGGACCTAACAATGGGCTCATTACATGCTTGACGTAAAGTTGCTGCACAATCTCTCTGTTTGGCCACACCATTAATTCCTCATACTCTCGCCAAAGAAGCTGTTCATCCGCTGTTAAACCTTCGTTTTCGTGCACTCTACGTTTGCCTTTACGTTGTGACTTTTGTATTCTCATCACTTTCCCCATCTTAATATCACATCAAAAATATTCCAGACGAATTAAAGGAGGATATAAGCAACATAATATTAACAATTCCAATTATAAATCAATTCAAAATTCCAAGGAAAAAAATCATTGAATAACTTACAAATGCGGAAGATGATCCAGTGTACGCGAGAACAAGATTAGCAGCTCCTTCACCTCTATAAACCCAATCAACCGCATCCGCTTGGGCTAAAACCACTTTCTCCATTTTATCTACGGCGGCTACGATTCATTCATCGGTGAAAAATTAACCCAAAAAAGAAAAGCCAAAAGCCAATAGAAAATTCAAAAAGGGGGAAAACTTGAAACGCATCGGTTACCTGATGGGAAAACCTAAAAACAACGTAGAGTGAATCAAAAGCTGTGAAAAATCGAGAAATTAAGGAATGGGTTGTTGAAAAGTGATAAAAGGGCGTTGTAGCTTATCATCTTCTTCGTCCTGAGAATTAGAGGGCTGCTTTACTTTTAATTTTAATTTTTAACGGAAAATGGCGAGACTCTAATCAGTATTAGCTCAGCTTTTAGTTGACTGTAGAACAAATTAATATAACTTTTTGGCTGCATCGGCGAGATTAGAGATCCGACGGCTGATTTGATGCAAAATAATTTGAATTCGATGGTTTTCACCCGATTTCATTTTACAAGAGAATTTTCAGATTTATCATTCAAGATGCGATTAAACAACACCGTTTCAAAAGGTTTATATATTTTAATTAAGTTAATAAATTATTTATAAAAATTGTAAACAATGATATGAATTATATGATAATATAATATGGTATAAATGGTAATTTGAGGATAAAATGGAGACAATTTATGAGGCTTAACCAAAGCAGATTATACCAAAAGAGTTGATGGACATCCTCCCAATACATGATTTGCATCTTCAGAATCTGCGACTGCGACACAAGCATCGAAAGCGAAATGTCTACCAACTCTCTTAACATTAGTCATAAGCTTCTCACAACACGCTAGCCAAAAGAAAATTTCAACCTTTGCATCAATAGCCTCCTCTCCTCTCAAACATTGCATGAAAAATGTTTACTGGCTATTATTCAGCTGGTAAACTATTTATTTGTTCTACTTCTACATCTGATACGGAACTTCCACATGCTGCAAGTGCATTGCACACTTCTTTGACTTGTGTGAGATAAGATCGCACACTTCTTTGGCTTATTATTTCTATGTTGACTCTTTTGTTAGTGGACAACCCCTGTGACTGTGAGTCAGTGCTTTGTCCCGTCAAGCTATTTTTTCATTCACAAACACATTGCCTTTACTCAATACACGAGCATTACTTATATAAAGTACATGAGAAAGTCTAAACTGACTAATTGCTTTCCTTAACTGAGTAACTTCTCAGTCACTTTTTAGATTACACACAATTAATATACATCAATGATTTCAACGATTCTACAAGGGACTAAGAGAAGAGAAGGGGGTTGGGTTTGAATCCTGCTTCATATCGGGTGTCCCAGGCTCTTTCTATGCCAAATTGTTCTCTACCCACACCCTGCATTTCGTGCATTCTTCTTCCAGCTTTCATTGGCTCTCACAGGTTAGCACCTTAACACTGTGAACGATATCATAAAAATTGGTGTTGATTTTTCAATATGATTTCTGTTTTTTATTTAATCTTGGTTGGATTTTGAGTACTAGGCCATTTTTGGACCATCTTCACCACATTATCCATGTCGGACCCCCTGAATAATGTGGTGAGGGCGAGAGGGACCCTATCTCCAAAAGTTTGAGTAAGTTGTATTTGAGCTATCTTCTCACTCTTATTTTGGTCACTGAATTTTCAAAATTTTTAATTTAATAACTGAAATTTCATATTTATGGGTAATCTTCACCCGTGGTCCCTTTTGTTTAGGTTTTGTTCTATTTTGGTCACCCAAATTTAAAAAAGACTATTCTTGCCACTTACGTTTAAAAACGTTTCTGTTTTGGTCACTAGACCGTTAGTCTATGTTACTTTTGTTTTCGGTCTGTTTCATTTTGGTCACAGATTTTATTTTTTTGTTTAAGTCACGTTATTGTTTTGTTCTATTTTGGTCACTGGGCCATTAATCCTCGTTAATTTGATGATGTGTCACATTAATAAAAATGGATGATTTCTAATTTAATCCCTACACTTTTAAAATTTTATTTTTTCACCGTCTTCAAACAAAAAAAAATCTATAATCTTTTTGTCTCCCAAAATTTATCCCCTCCACCAATCGGGCTTGTTAATTCTGGGTTCCACTAGAATCACACAAACGCTTTGTGTGTCTTCAATTTTTGAATGATTTTTTCGTTTTCTTCGATTTCTTGAAAGAAGTAGGGGTGTGCATTTGGTTAATCGACCGAACCAAATTACCCAAAATCCATTAACTGATTTTTTTTCCTTTTAACTGTTAACTGAATCGGAAAAAATTGGTTAATTTGGGCGATTTTCGAATTAACTGAAATTTGTTATAAAATTTTGGGTGAATTACACAATTGGTCAGTAACTTATGCTAAAATGATCTTGTTAGTCACTAAACTTTCATTTTATGCTAATTTGATAAAAGTTTAAAGACCATTTTATAATATATAAAAAATTTAATGATCATTTTATAATTTTTAAAAGTTTAATGACCAAATATATATATATATATATATATAATATTTAATATATAATAATTTCGGTTAATTAATTGGTTCCGAACCAAATTAACCGATAATCGAAGTTTGAAAAAACTCTTAACCGTTAATCGATTTTACCTAAAATTAACCTACCGATTAACTAAAAAATTCAGTTCGTTCGGTTAATTCGGTTAAAACTGAATAATGCACACCCCTAGAAAGGAGCCATCGCATTAGCGAACGAGAATAACAGAATTATTCTAATTGTCCTCTTCGGCTAGTTATGTATTGGAGTTAACATTAGCTGTGTTTTACTATTTCAGTAGACATTTGTAGCTGACGGTAGCTAAGGCAGCAGCAACGGTTGACGGCTGTGGCATTAGTAAAAATAAAGATTAAGGTTGGGGAGGAGAAATTTTTTAGGTTTTTTGTTTGAAGATGGTGAAAAAATAAAAGTTTAAAAGTTTAAGGATTAAATTAGAAATTACTCATTTTTATTAGCGTGACACATCATCAAATTAACAATGATTAATAGTCCAATGACCAAAATAGAACAAAACGATAACATAAGTGACTTAAACAAAAAAAAAACCGGTGACCAAAATGAAACATACCGAAAACAAAAGTTACGAAGATTAACGGTCTAGTGACCAAAACAGAAACGCTTTCAAACGTAAGTGGCAAGAATAGTCTTTTTTAAATTTGAGTGACCAAAATAGAATAAAACCTAAACAAAAGGGACTACGAACGAAGATTACTCTACAATTATGTTAATCACTGTGAAATTTTATTTTTATTTTGGGTAATCTTCACCAAAGGTCCCTTTTATTTAGGGTGTATTCTATTTTGGTCACTCGATTTGAAAATAAATTATAATGGTCACTTGTATTTTCAATGCTTATCGTTTCGGTCGCCCAACTGTTAACTTTCATTACTCCGATAACAGAAAGCTGACATGGCGTATAAAATAATAAAACAAAAGCACCTTGAACGATAGCTGTAATAACATGTCCTTTTGGTCAAACTAAAAAAACCGTACACTTTTGACTCCTTCCCTTGTATTCATAGCCAAGCAAAGCTTCTCTCTTGTACGTTCTGTACAAAAGCAATGTTTTAATCATGAAAGAAAATGGAAAAAGAGCTGCAAAGATTGAGAGCCGGATTTGCGTCGATTCTTTGCGTAAGGTTTTCGAATTCGTGAGTTTTGAGAATGAAGAGTGTGAAAATTGAAGCTTTGAAAATGACGATTGAGACTTAATTTTTGAGTTTTTTTAATGCTAGAACGATCGTATTTAACCACTCACTAACTGTGGCGGTTTGCGGAAACCGCCAAACTGTTCTATGTCAGCCGACTGACGATAGAGCTAAGCTCACCAACGATGCTCTTTCAGAAAGAAGGGCAACTAAATCTGACCCGATTACGACGATATTTACCTTCGTTTTTATGCATACAAACAAAAAACAAACATTGTTTCCTTGTCTTCAAGTAAATTAAATTACATTACATTACATATAAACTGCAATTATAGAGATTGGAGCCTATTTCTGAAGAGAAAAAATCTTGAGCATACTAATAGTATGATAAATTGACAAAGATAAACATAAGAAATGGAGAGAATATCAGCTTGCTTTTTATTCATTTCACGTTTGCATTATATACACAAGGAGGGGAAACCCTAATAGTAAGGAGAGGGACACGTGTAGCAAAACTGTGATGTACCAGCTCCAACATAATTGGAGTGAGCTGGTGAATATTACAGCTATAATTCCAGCTGTTTTGGACGATTGGATTCATCATTATCTTCAACATTTCCCCTGCACAATTTTTCTTCTGGTCTTCGAGTATGTAACTTGGCTCTAAAGTCTTGAAACTATTGAGTAGGCAAAGCCTTGGTGAGGATATCTGCGACCTGACACCGTGCGGGTATGTAGTTGATTTGCAACTGCTGTGTGCTAACTTTTTCCCCGACAAAGTGCAGGTCGAGATCGACGTGCTTGGTTTTTGCATGAAGCACAGGGTTTGCTGCCATGGAAACTGTGCTTGTGTTGTCGCACCAGAGAAGAGGTGAATTGTGCATATTGACTCCCATTTTATTGAGAACAGATTGAACCCACAGTATTTCTGAAGCTGCATCAGCCAAGCTTCTATATTCTGCTTCCGCTGAAGATCGAGAGATTGCTCGCTGCTTCTTCGAGCACCATGAGATTAGATGGTTTCCGAGCATGACACAGTAGCCTGTGGTAGATCGTCTGTCATCCAAGTCACTGCCCCAATCAGCGTCTGAAAATGCTACAATTTGAAGGTTGTCGTTGCACTGTGGTTGAAACCAAATACCATGGTCATGCGTGGTGCTTAAGTATCGAAGGATTCGTTTGAGGGCTTGCCAGTGAACATCAGTTGGATTCTGCATGAACTGAGCTGTCTTATTGACTGCAAATGAGAGATCAGGTCGCGTGTGACAAATGTATTGGAGCGCCCCAACAATGCTTCAGTAGCTGTGAGCTTCTGTGAGAGGTGTTCAATCATGTTTGCTTAGCTTTGGAAAGGTTACCATGGGTGTGGAAGTTGATTTAGCTACCACTGTGTCAGTTCGAGTGAGTAACTCATGTATGTACTGCTGCCGTGAGAGGAAGAGACCTCCATCAAGTGGTCGAGCTTCTATGCCAAGAAAGTAGTGAAGTTGGCCAAGATCCTTTAAAGAGAACTTGGAATGTAAGGCTTGAATGATTTGATGAACTTGAGACTCAATGTTCCCTGTTAATAGCATGTCGTCTACATACACTACTAGATAGATGGTGAGATGCTCTTGTTTGAGTATGAACAGGGTGGAGTCAGACCGAGATGCAACAAAACCAAGTGTCCCCAAGAAGGATTTGAGTTGAACAAACCAATTTCGAGGAGCTTGCCTCTGCCCATAGATAGCTTTCTTAAGTTTGCAGAAAAGAGGTTTACCAGAGGTGTTGTTTTGATGAAAACCTGCTGGTTGATGCATGTATACAGCTTCTTGGAGGTCCCCTTTAAGGAATGCGTTGTTAACATCCACTTGGTGAATTGGCCAGTGGTTTGTTACAGCCACAGAAATGAGAATGTTGACCGTGAAGAATCGCACCACAGGGCTGAAGGTTTCCATGAAGTCAAGGCCTGGTGTTTGGGAATAACCTTTCGCCAGGAGCCTTGCTTTGAGCTTGCTGACAGTGCCATCGACATTGTGCTTGATTCGAAACAACCATTTGCAGCCGATTGCCTTTTTGCCAGGTGGTAGTTCAACCAAATCTCATGTAGCATTATTTTGAAGGGCAGTGAATTCTTGATTGGCATCCTCTGTCCAACCTGGATCAAGTAGAGCTTCATGTATAGTAGATGGAACTGTTTCAGTGTTGTAGGCTTTAGGTTGAAGATTCCCAATTTGCTGCGAGTGACCATAGGGTGACTTGGAAGGGGAGGTGGTGGTTGAGTATGAGGGAGATTTGTTGAAATGTCAGGAGTTGATGTGGTTGGTATAGGGTTTTGTGAGGTTGGTTCAGTTGTAGGAGATGGACTAGGACTAGTTGTAGTTGTGTCTAGTGTATCATGTGGTGTTCCTGGTGTATCTGCTGAGGTTGGTGGTGTAGTTGGGGTAGGTGGTGTCTCTGTAGGGGTGGTGGTGGATTGAGGTTGTGGGGAAGTGTGGTGGTGAGGTAGTTGAGAGGCATTGTCTGAGGATGGTATAGAAGGAAGGGCCCTGGAGTATCTTGGTGGGTTTGGTGTGGTCTGCGGAGTAGGTGAGTTAGCACAATGGAAATTGGTTTCATTGAATGTTGCACTTCGAGTAATGTAGACTCTTCCTGTTGAGTCAGCACACTGATATCCTTGATACTTAGGGGAGTAATCAAGGAAGAGACATGGCTTGGTCCGGAAGGCAAGCTTGTGAGTGTTATATGGTCGAAGATTCGGGTAGCATTCACATCCAAATACTCGAAAGAAAGTATAGTCTGGTGCTTTGCCACTGAGCTTTTGATAAGGAGAAAGGTTTCCAAGCTTCTTGGAGGGTAACCTGTTGATAAGGAAGACAGAGGTAAGCACAGCATAAGACCAATATTGTAGTGGCATAGATGCTAGTGCAAGAAGAGACAAGGCCATGTCTGTTATGTGTCGATGCTTCCGTTCGACGACCCCATTCTGTTGGGACGTGTGTGGACAAGTGATGCGGTGTTGAATACCAAGGGTAGGCAGTAGTATATCAAGGAAAATGAATTCTCCACCCCCATCTGTTTGGACAGCTCGAATGTTATGGCCATATTGATTTTGAACAAGCTTGCAGAATAGTGTGAAAGCAATAGATGCCTCAGATTTAGATTTCAGTAGATAGAGCCAGCAGTTACGAGAGTGCATATCAAAAAATGAAATGTAGTATAAGAAGACATTGGATTTGACAGAAGCAGGTCCCCAAAGATCAATTTCAACTAGTTCAAACGGTGATTCATACATGGTTACAGAATGCTTGAAGGGTAAAGCATGACATTTCCCTAATTGACAAGCACTACAGAATGTGTTTTGTTCCATAACCAATGTCTTGTATAGAGCTGAGTTGATGACTTCTGAGGATGCATGGCCCAAGCGTCGATGCCAAAGTTGAAAGGATGAGTTGTTATTGATTGAAGTAGAGTAGGCTGAAATGGAATTTGTGATGCTACCAGTGGACAAAGTATAGAGACCCCCTTCCTGTGTTCCTTCTATTAGAGTGTCACCTGTAACCTCATCCTTCACACAACAGTAATCAGAGTGAAATTCAAGATATACAGAGTTATCCTTGGTGAGTTTCGACACAGACAATAAGTTACGAGTGATGCGTGGCACATGTAATAGATCATTTAAATTGAGGCTTCGAGATGCAGTTGATAGAATAGAGTGACCAACTTGATTAATAGACAAGGAGGAACCATCCCCTATGTGAACAGATCCCTTACCAAAGTATGGTGAGCCGCGGATCAAGGAGGATGAATCACTAGCCACATGGTGTGTGGCACCAGAGTCTGGGTGCCATAATGTAGGTGTAGCCACCAGGGTATGAACTTGGATGTCTCCAGAGGTTGTGTCGGTGGTACCAGGTGATTCAGTGCCTGCAGTTTCAGCTATGTATGGATCATAGGAGACTTCAACAGTTTCTTGCTTATAGGAACAAGTATTGGCCTGAGTGTTCGAGGGTGGTCGAGGTTGTGGCGATGAAGAAACCCCTTTAAAGGACTGGTCAAAGCGATGCCAGCAGCGGTCCACAAGGTGACCTGGTTTGCCACATAATTGGCACTGAATGCGAGGGCGTGTACCACGATAACGGCCCCTAGTGTCATCACGAGATGTAGGAGGAGGAGAACCAGAGTAAGGTGGCTTGTCACGAGAGGTCGAATAGCTGGTGTTGTGGATGCCAACTGGTAAGCGAAGGGGATCAGAGACTCTTGATTCAGCATCAATAAGAACAGACACAGCAGCATCTACATGTAGGGTTCCTTGCTCGCGGAGATGACAGCAACAAATGGGTCATACTCAGATGGTAACCCATTTAAGATGGTGGCTATATGTTCCACAGTGGAAACTGGACTGCCACAGGAGGCTAGAAGGTCGCAAATCTCCTTGATTTGCATGGTGTAAGAGCGCATAGTCAGTGATGCTTTCTTGATGGAGCGGAGACGACAATGGAGGTGCATTATACGTGTTGTGGAGAGCTGAGAGTAAAGAGCAGAGATGGTGGACCAGATCGTAGCACATGACTCATCACCCACGAGTTGAGGAAGAATGTTAGAACTAACCGTGGACAGGAGCCAGGAGGCAAGTGAGCTATCATGCTTGATGAACCGAAGATGGGCCGGGTTCGGAACACGATCACCATTTTCTCGCGCTATGAGCTTGGTCGGAGGAGTGATAGTGCCATCGATGTACCCTTCAAGGCCTTGGCCTCGGATTAGCAGTGTGACTTGTTGCTTCCACAGTAAGTAGTTGGTGTCATCGAGTTGGATACTGATCCGTTTGTTGGAGAAGGAGGAGGAGTCGGAGGAATCGTCGACGGAGGAGGTGATGACAGCATCACCAGTGGTTTCGGCGTCGTCAGGCATGACGATGAACTGTTGGATTTACCAGGAAAGGACCCAGAATACTGATACCATGTTGAGCATACTAATAGTATGATAAATTGACAAAGATAAACATAAGAAATGGAGAGAATATCAGCTTGCTTTTTATTCATTTCACGTTTGCATTATATACACAAGGAGGGGAAACCCTAATAGTAAGGAGAGGGACACGTGTAGCAAAACTGTGCTGTACCAGCTCCAACAGAATTGGAGTGAGCTGGTGAATATTACAGCTGTAATTCCAGCTGTTTTGGACGATTGGATTCATCATTATCTTCAACAAAAAATTCATGTGGAAAAGAGAGATAGAGTGACTTGTTTGTGTTAGTGACTACATTGTTGAGTTCATACGTTCTTGGCAAAATTTTCCAGATAAAAGCAAGGTTGGGGTAATTTTTTTATCTTTGATCAAATTTTGTTCCATTAAATGAACAATAAAGAAATATTTCAAAAAATGTGAAAGTTTTGAAGTTACTTTCTCAATTTGTACAATCATGTTTGTTTGTTGAGAAAAATATGGGAAAAACATCTTTTTATCTTTTGGATGGTGATAAATTGGGGTGGATAGTTGCTTTTAGCTATAAAACTCAACAATCAAAGAGCATTTTTCTAAATAAAATGAAATTCGATTTGAAGTTTCTTGTATTTTTAACTGCTTATTCTGTGATTTTTTATAGGTGATGACTTGCAGGCCTAGTTAAATATTTCATTAATCTCGCGACCCTTCGAAAACTCGATAATACACTTCTGATAAGAACTTACAGTGGTTGATTTATGATTCATGCATGTCATAATTTTGGGGCAAAGTTTATGTTTCTAACTATATAAGATGGTTTTTGTTGGTGAAGGGGGAGAGAGGGTGACAAAACGGTAGTGCAGGGATTTGGTAAAGTTTACAATTATTATAGCTGCTGTCCAACCTGTCATTTTTTAAGTTTTTATGTGCCATGTCAGTTTTTCGCTACTTAATTAACTAAAGTTAACGGTCGAGTGACCAAAATGATAAACATCAAAAATATAAATGGTCATTATAATCTTTTCTCAAATTGAGTGACCAAAATAATACACGCCCCAAATAAAAGGGACTTTCAGTGAAAATTATCCTTTTATTTTAGTATGACATGACATTTATTATTTCGATAAAAACATTTATTATTATTAAATATAAAAATAATTTAAAAGAAAAAAAAGTATATTGTATAATTATTAAATACACAACTATTTAAAATAAAAAACTCACCCAAACCCGAAACCCTAATTACAATCCCACCCCACCCATCGTCACCAACCGACAACCCCCACCCCTCATTCACCATCACCTTCATCGGCCAACAACTGGAGTTTTGCCTCAAATTTCCTGGTAAAAACAATACTGAAATAAAGGTGAATATGAACCATTCTTGCTAATATGAGGTGAATATGAACTGTTGCTATGGTTAATCCAGAACAACAACTCCTCCCAACACCGAATGACATCATTTTCACCATTATTAGCCCTGTTATATCCCCATTTTTTTTCTCTAAACAGAGTCTACCAGGGTCGAAATTTTCTGAGTTGGATAATGTCTATCTCTCTAACTGCTTCTAGTTTTTTTTCTTCTATTCCTTCTTCTTCCCCTTGATCTTCATGTCCTCCATTGATGGCGTGATGTTGCACGTTTTGATCCACACAAGCTGTCAAGATAAGTGATCTTGTTAAACAACACGTGGAGTGAGGTTGTCGGTCGGTTAAATAAAGGTGAGAGAGGGGTGAGGGTTGTAATTTGAGGTTTAAGGTTTGGGTATAAATAGAATTAATTTTTTATGTTAAATGTTTATGTTTTTAATAATATATATATTGTTATGAATATTTATCTATGTGGATGTCTATCATGATTAGAACTTTATCAAAGGAGTTTGATTTATTTATTATTAGGAACATTATCTCTATGAATTAGAGTTTAATGTACTATGTACTTCTTATGCCTATAAATAGATGATTCATTGAAGGCATTGTATACAATTCTATATTTGAGAATAATACAAATCTCCCTCTTTCTCTCATCTCTTTGTTCTTCCATTCTTGTTCTCTGTTCTTATTATTGTTCTTTGTTATTTTATTTACAACACGTTATCAGCACGATGCTCTAACCAACTGAGGTCTTCATCGTTCGAATTCAAAAGAAGTTACCGGGAATAATTCGATTATAGAATGAACCAAAGATAAGTTTTTTTTCTCCTTATTTTTTTTAGTTACCGATTGTCTTTCTCTTTATATTTTAACTTGGTTTTAATTTTTGAAAATTTTGGAAGTATGTTTGATTTTATTCGAACATTGGAAAAAGATAAATTTGTGGCTTCTCACAAACCAAAAGACGAATCGACAGAGACGAAGAGGTTGCGTTTGGTGTAAATTACGTGTGTTTTTTCTCTTGTTCCTAAAAAAGTTAATTAGCGGTATGCTTATTCATACTTTTACTTATATGATTATATTTGATATTTTTCATATTATTATTTATGTCATTTTATTTGGTAAAAGTTAATATTTTTAACCGTGTTTTGAGTTTTACATGATATGCTTAAATGGCTTGGAAAGAGATGTGATATAAAGGGACTATGAGAAGCTATCCCGGTCATATGTTATGTCTCCATTGTCCACGAGAGAAAAATCAATATCGGTAAATTTTGGTTTTATTTTTTATTCTTTATATTATTATTTTAAAGTGCGATAAATCATGATGATTTTGAATTTACAAGAAGATTATTATAAAGTCTATATTTGCTCGAAAGCAATATTTCTTCTTCGTCGAAAAACTCGACCATAGACTTCTCCCAATTTCAAGTTACGAAAATTCGTCTTGATCCAAAAGTTTTATGGGAGGCATTCCCTGAAGTGAATGCAAAGCATGATGTTTATTCCATGCGATTATCAATGATGGGGCATTCCCTGAAGTGAATGCAAGCATGATGTTTATTCTATGCGATTATCAATGATGGGACATTCCCTGAAGTGAATGCAAGCATGATGTTTATTCCATGAGATTATTGGAACTGTTTCATTCCCTGAAGTGAATGCAAACATGGTAAATCATTATTCAATTAGAGACATAATTTTGATATAATCCAAGTATAATTGGCTGGACATCTCGTTCTGCGAGGCTACTGGTCTCAAAGGAGGTTTTTAAAGGACCTTGTGGACATGTTTAACAATGCCGCGTACGAGGATTAAATCTTTGTTCTCTATGATAAAGATATGTGAAAAAGGTTTTAAAGACCCACTGGCTCTACTCCATTCCCTGAAGTGAATGTGAGATTATATTATGGAAGGAATAAAAAATCACATTAAAAGTTGTGGTCGTGGTCGAGGCTATGAATATACACATGAAAAATATAGTCGTTTTAAGAATACTTCTACCCGCTGGTAGCAAAGTTATAAGGATGACAAGAGTGATAAAGATCATTCTAAGGAAGTGAAATCCTTTTACCAATGTGATGTTATAAACCATTGGTTTCGTACTTGTTAAACGCCAAAGTATTATGGACTTTATCCATAATCATGAATGATAAATGAAATAAAATATAAACAAAATTTGTTTATGGCGAAAATAATTATGGCGTTATTGGTCCAACTCAATTGGATATTGTTAATTTTCTCATAACCCTTGAAGGGAATAATTTACCATTTATTTTATTTCCCTTGTAACATCTAACAGGAATAATTGAGTTTTTATTTTATTTTATTTATTTTATGTTAATTCGTTTTATTTATTATTTATTTATGTTAGTTTGCTTTATGTTTATTTATTTCACATATTATTTATTTACGCTTTATGTTAATTTATTATTTGAAGAATATGATTACTTCCGGAATAAAATATACAATGAATTGTGGCTATTTATGCCTAGAATTGTGGCTATTTATGCCTAGCAGATAATGCAAGTACTCATATTGTACTTAATCATAAGAAATATTTTTCCCATTTAAATGCAAGGGGAAATATGAGTAGTATTTCTCAAAGTACTAAAATATCAATACTTAGGAAGAACACTTGAAAGTTTATCTCTGATAGATAATCGACTTGATATGATGTGCTATATTTTATATTTTTCATTCCTCGAAGTGAATGATACAAAGTACATATTTTCATTACCTGAAGTAAATGAAACAAAGCACATTTTGAAAAGTGCAAAATTATGCATTTCTCGATTAAAATGCAAGGGAATAATGTGAGTACTATATCCGGAAGTACTAATATCACAAAAGGCTCTGGTTGAGCAAATATGTTATTGTCAAATGGAACTTTATTCCATATTCACATTGCGTTATACTCGTCAAAGTCATAAAGAGAGCAATATGAGTTCGCAAACTATCCCTTTGGGAATTATAGATAACATATGTTATCAATTGGCATTTGAAATAAGCCAATATGAATATAAGTTCTGGTAGCCAAAAAGTCAGTTGAAAGCCCTGGGAGAGCTATATATTGCTACCAAAAGATAATTTCAATTGAAAGCTCCGAAAGAGCTAAATATATTCATATTTAAAGGAACAATTTTGATGGTCGTACTAGACATGTACGAGTGAGATTGAATTACATGTTATGGTAAACAAAGAGTTTACAAATTCAGAGATATATACACATATATATATAGTTGGCATGATCGGTTAGACCATCTTGATCAATAATGGTGCATAAATTATTGAGATTTACATGCACGTGTATTAAAAGAACATGTAGTTCTTGTGGTGCTTATTCTCAAATGAATGGATTAAATTCCACTTATTAAAGAACGTGAAGTTCTTGTGTTGCTTAAAGGAATTGATTAAATTCCACTTACTAAAAGAACTTGAAGTTCTTGTGTTGTTTGTTCTCAAAGGATATAGATGATCCCACTTACCAAAAGAATTAGAACTTAAAGTTCTTGTACTGAAGTTAAGACTGTATGTCTTGCATATCTGAACGAAATATGGGCCCATATATCCACAAATGTGGAAAGTTTTATATGATTTTAGTATATGCATCTACATTGTTTTATCGACTTACAACCAGAAGTTTGTGAGATTGATTCTAAAAGATTCAGATTATGCAGTTAGACTATTCGTCTTGAAAAGCTAGTGTGTTTATATTTTAGGCTATATCAGTTGTTACAAAGCCTATTGATTATGAAAAATATAGTTTAGCAAAATTTCAATTGGATGCCTCCTATTTAATAGTTAAACTATGAGAACAAAAGAGTTATTATTTATATGGTGTTTCCATATAGCAACACTTATACGCATCAAGCCAACGAGTTATAATAAACTCCCCGTTATGATTGGTTTTTGGTCAGAAACCATACATTTCCCATTTTATGATTTTTGAATGCGCGATATGAAATTCTCCACCACAACGCACAAAATGGGTAAATAAAAAGGGTTGAGAATATATATTGAGTACGAGTCTCCCATTTTATGATTTATGACATGATTTTTCTCAACATCAGGGGGAGATAATAATTAGCTGGATAGAGGAAAATGAATTACGTTATCTAGATCCTCGTATATGAACTAGAAGTTCATAAGATAATTCATGTTATTACATGTCAACTGCCAGACATATTTACTGACCCAATGAGAGTAATTAAGTCTCATATACCAGCTGAAATGCTCTAAGTTTAAATTATATGTTAGAGCGAGAGAATGTAAATCATGCCTGAAGCATGATAGTTGAAATGGTTCCAATGATCAAAATTCTCGTAAATAGAAAGTAATATGAGATGGTCATATATTGGAGGCGGGTGCTCCTGAAGAGACCCAAGACATAACAAATAATAAAACTCTATAAGAGTTTCAGGTACCTGAAATAAAGATTGAAATCTTGAAGAGATCTCGATGAGTTATGTCATTACGAGAATGGAACTAGAAAATTGGAAAGTTGTCGACAACGATTTTACAAACAATTTTACATAAAATACTTCTATAGAAGTAAAGAAAGAAATCGAGGATCTTGTATAAAATCTATCCAGAAGTATAGATATTGAATTGGCCAATGTTGAAAGACGCTTTGAACTTCTAAAATAGAAATATTTGGACCACCAGTCCAAACACCTAAAGGTGTAATGCAAGTGAGGCACAAAATAAGTAGTCGTAAATACGACTTGAACTATGATTTATGAAAAGTTTTAATTACTTCATGGTGGATGCAATTACTTTGGCAGTTTTGAAAATTTTACATGCGTCTAATTATTTGTGGATCCATATTTATCCTTGAAGGATCTAAAATGCTATAAGCATTTGGAAATTTCTGAGGAAATTTATTTAGACATGTCTCATGAATATTTTGGCTCATTTGGTATAATCGCCTTAGTGAATACTAATTGAGAAAATACTATAATAATGATCAGATTTCCTTATGTATTTTATAAAGGAGTTTGGATCAAGATCCATTATGATAATTTTAGAACTCTTAAAGAGCTTCAAATTGGAAACTCATGAAGTACTTTCAATACAAGTACTTGAATCTTGACATCAAGTTTATCTCGACCTGAAGATCGAGCATTTTTATATTTCTTTTATCTATGAATAGACATAAGCTGAAAGAATCTTAAAGAAGATTCAATATGAATAGAGCATATCTATTGAGTATCCCAATAGTTGTAAGATTGTTGGATGTGAATAAAGATAATTATATCTTTTCTTGGTCTTGAAGCACTATATATTAGTTGGTCAAGAAATATCTATGAATATACAAAGACCATTACATTTAGATCTTCAAACATTCGTTGATGCCTCCTCAAATGTCGTAGAAATAATTGTTATGCACGAGGCAAGCCAAAAAATGTGTTTGGCTAAGACTATTGACCCAACATATCCAAAAGATATGTGGATTTACTTTTACAAGATATGATAAAAGCTATCTTGTGTGAAGATAACGCAAGATGTATATCTCAGTTTGAAAGTGGATACATCATGGAACATATTACTCCAAATTTTTCATCACTCACGATCTTTAGAAAAATGATATTCAAGATTAAATTATGAAGATTCAAAGATCTTTCGTGATGTTTGCATGAGGGGGAGTAAATACGCGTTGCACTCTTTTTCCCTTAACCGAGGTTTTGTCCCAATGGGTTTTCCTGGTAAGGTTTTTAATGAGGCAACATGTTATGCGTATCAAAGATGTGTGTACTCTTTTTCCTTCACTAAAGATTTTTTTTCGCACTGGGTTTTTATCTTAGTAAGGTTTTAACGAGGCACATTATCTTCATAGACATCCAAGGGGGAGTGTTATGAATATTTATCTATGTGGATGTCTATCATGATTAGAACTTTATCAAAGGAGTTTGATTTATTTATTATTAGGAACATTATCTCTATGAATTAGAGTTTAATGTATTATGTACTTCTTATGCCTATAAATAGATGATTCATTGAAGGCATTGTATACAATTCTATATTTGAGAATAATACAAATCTCCCTCTTTCTCTCATCTCTTTGTTCTTCCATTATTGTTCTTTGTTCTTATTATTGTTCTTTGTTATTTTATTTACAACATATATATATATGTATATATATATATATATATATATATATATATATATATATATATATATATTTACATTCAATAATAATAAAAATTTCATGTCATACTAAAATAATAGTAAAATAATTTAGAGCAACTAAAATAGGAACGATATAAAAGTTTAGTTATTAAATTAAAATTTTAAAAGTTATCAAAATAAAAGTTCAATATAAATTTTCAAAAACTTTAAATTGCAGCCCTCGACTTGTTATATCAAAACCGTCTTAACAATCTTTTATTTTGATTGTCGTCCTTCGGTTTGTTAGGATGTAATCAACAGTTAATGTGTTTTGAATTTAGTTAATCTATTTTTTAAGTTTGTTAATAGTTGGTTATTAGTTTGGGCTATATAAACTCAACTTTTGTAATCCATTAAAATACACATTGATTCAGTGTTTAATAAAAATCAGAAATACACTTTTCTCTGTATTTTGCTAAAACACAAACCCTTGCTCATCTCTCTTCTCATCACCGTTCACCATTTCATCACTGTGGCCACCATGACTGCATTCTGACATGGTATCATTCGCCATTAACGGTCCTGACGCCGGTTCACTTCCGCTGCCGCAAATGGTCCGGTAATCATTTCTATTCCGCAGTTCTCATCCGGATCTGACTCACCGGAGTTGTTTTCTGTTTATCCTTTTGATTCGCTCTATCGCTGTCGTTCGAATCTGTCGTTGTTGCTTGCTTCTTTTCAGCGCCGTTCGACTCCTTACTGGAGATCTTGACACTGTTTTCTCAATCGGCGATCAGTTTTCTTAGTCAGAGTTTCATTTGTGTCGCTGATTAATTCATCAACTGCTATCGTCGTTTCAGATCTCAAGTCTGGTGTAGATCTCACTCTACAAAATCTTTGATGCCATTTTTCTTTCGTTGCTCACTCCATCAATTGACTCTGTTGTTGCCGTTCAGATCTATAGTTGTTGCATTTTTTTTCATTTGTTGATTCCACGTTGGTTCATCATCCGCTCATTGATTCTGATTCATGTGTTTCTGACATGCAAATGCCTTTCTCGCCGTTTCTTCATCAGATTCATGCTCGTCGAAATCAGATGAATTTCTGGAACAATCCTCCCCTAGTACAATTTTGATGTCTATTTTAGAGACCAGGTGTTGGACTGGTTCAATTTCCAGCTTCACGCAATTCTTCTTCTGCATATTGTTCAATTTGTCACTGTAACCCCCGTAGCCCGGCCTAGACGGCTGACCCGAACTACGAAGATTACACGGGGAAAACCAAAGTCAACCCGAAAGTCAACCTTGATTAACGACCCTTTTTTTCTCTTTTTAAACTTGTCTAGATGCACATTAAACTAGGCATACTCTTGCGATAAGCATACTCAAAATCACAGCAATCGGAAAACAATAAGGGACTCAATTGCACAAAATACGAATTTAGGGACCAATTTGTAAATTCTGGAAATTAAGAGAACTTTACCAAATTTTAAGTTACCATTATGAAATTAGTCATGTTTCATGCCTCTCTGCCAAATTTCAACTCAAACAGACATCTCAAACTCAAGCAATTGCACATACGAGAATCAGGACTAAAACGTAAAGCTTGCAAACCTCAATTTTTAAAAATTTAGCATCTATATCACAAGGGATCGATCCCATAAACAAGGGGATCGATCCTTTTGCACTTGGAGGCTGGAAGCAGAATTTGAAACGATTCTGCCAACGAAGGGATCGATCCCTTTTTCCAGGGGATCGATCCTTTTTGCCTTGGAGACTGGAAAAACAGCTCTAGTGCAAAAACGGATCATAGATGTTTTGAAAAAGATCGGCTAAAGTTAGAATCATTTGAAACATATTTTAGGAAGCAATAAAGCATATACACACATGCAAGAGCACATGTTTAAGCCAAGGGAGTCATTCAAACATGGTATAATGCATTCATACATAGCATTCCAATTAAAGAGCAATTTATGCATATATGGACATACATAAAATCTCAACAACACCAAAGATACAAATTAACACATAGAAGACTTAGACATATCAACTAAGCAACCTAATCATCCAAAAAGGACATGCCATCACACACAAGCATTCATCAAGGCATGCATCACTCAAGCATTCATCAAGGCATGCATCATAAGTGATATTTACAATTCAAACAAGGCATCTAATTGCCAAACCAAAACAACACACCTCAAAGCATCAAAAACAACAACACCTATCCCATTGCTTTTCTATTACAAATCTTTAATTTATAAATCATACATTGAGCTCACCAAAGCAACACTTGAAGACCTTTCCTTTCCCATGCCACCCATAAGCTATTTATCTGCATTGTCGAACAAAAGAGAGCGTAAGCATAAAAGCTTAGTGAGGGTAAGCTCATAAAACAAACCTTCGACAATACAGGGTCCAAGCTCGAGCAATTATCATGATGAAATACATGACTTTATCTTCGATCCACATGAACCAAAATGAACATGATGCATGAACATATAATCAACATTATGTCATGCTCAACATCTCATAAGCTCAACTTACAATGATACATATATATCTCAATGCATTAACCAAAACATATATATAGCTTCGCATTTGAAATTCACCTTTCATATCACATTGATACACATATCAATTCATTTTAACATGTATGCATAATCTCATATTGGCATATACATACTTTCTCATATTGGCACCTAGTTATGACTCGAATACGCGGATAACATGTTGGAACGCATTTTCCAACATCAACCTTACCTCGGTGGGATTACACTCATCACCGGCCTTGCATGTGGAACGCATTTCCACATGCCCTACGGATGGGATTCCACTCATCATCACGTAGAATATATAAAAATTTCCGGTGGAATATTACATCACCGTACTCCTCCTTGGTGCCTTAACGCCACCAAGGCCACGTACGTTTTGACTCAATTAGTGTGCACACTCATCCTGATGATCGATCATTGTACCCAAGCATACTAGTGCCAATAATAATTAAATTTCACAACCTTTGATATTCAGAGTCATAATATGGCATCTTACATCATATTAAGCTCAATATCAAATATCTCAACAACATAATATCATAATGTCATTTTCAAGAGTCATAATATGGCATCTTACATCATATTAAGCTCAACATCATCATGCACAATTTACAATCCCAAACCACATGCATAGCAATGCATCAAACCATGCCTCAACAACATGTATAACACATTATACATAATAATCGTAACACAATTCATCATGAGGCATAACATCAATTAAAGAGATCATCCAATGTCTCTAACTAAAGCTTAGGATTAGGCTACCACCCTAATCCTAACTCTAGGTGAGTCTACCAATCTCAACCTAGTCCACATGCTCGAACCAATTGCTCAAAGCCATTTAAAATATTTTAACCACTCACCGACTACTTCATTAGCACAAGCCGACAAGCCTACCAAGCATCCAAGTTTCCGGATTCGAGCCCGAAGCTTCACCATTGATTTCTCTTGCTTCTAACCATTCAAAAACAATATATTAACCTCAAAATCAGTCACAAACCCAAAGTTTAGCATCAACACACAAATCCACTTCAATTCTCACAATTCAAAGTCAAGTTCATTCTTCAATTTCTCATTTTCGTACTTCCACTAAAACCCGTCAAAAATCAGAATTGTAGTCATCCAAAACACTCTTAAACATGTTCAAAACACTGCCCAACTATAGTATAACCATCAACCCCCAATTTCCAACATCAAACACACAATTTAAGCCATGAACAATCCCCAAAATCACCAAATCCGAGCAGCCATGAAAAACAGTCCAAAACTTGTGATTTCAACATTTTTAACACATTCAAACACTTCCAAAACAACCCCCAACTATTACTCTAACATCAACCCTCAAATTCCAACATTAATCATACCCAAACTCATCTAAAAACCTTCCTAAAAATCCACCAAAACCCAATTTCGGATTTTTACCCAAAATTACTCATTTTAACATATTATGTGTATTTTAACATGATTAAACAAAGCCCCAACTCAATTTATCAAAACAAGATGAAAAACCCCTTAAAAACCCAAACTTTGATATGAACCCTAATTTTCAAAACTCCATAACTTTGAAATCTAAGACTATAGATAGATATAGGATGAAGAGGAGATTAAGAAAACATAATTACCTTTCAAAAACCCCTTGAATTGATGAAGAAATTTGATGAATTATCAAATTTGGGTTTGGGAGAGTTTGGGATGTTTTACACGGTGAAGAGGGGAGGAAATGAGAAAGATGATAGCTTTATCTTATGATAAGGTTGTCATTATTTTTATTTTGGTTAAATTACCAAAATGATCCCTCCCTTTCTTTCTAAACTCAATTTGCTCACACTAAGGTCAATTTGATTAAAATAAATTTTACCGACTCGAACCAACTAACCCGACTAACTTCTAGCCCCAAAACACGGGTGTTACAACTCTCCCCCACTTAAGGAAATTTCGTCCTCGAAATTCATCGAACAGGAAGAGTCACTGAAACATGCTCCTCCACACATTCCTCTCTCACCACAACATACTAACCAACTCGGTAGACTCGCCACACAACATTTGCTATCCGTTACTGAGATCTCATATGGTTCTTCAAGGCATGTCAAATTTAAACTCAACTCAATCTCTTCAACAAACATAGCACGGGACAGATCTGACTCACACTTCCAAATCACAGATACACAGGACACATCATAACTTCTTTTAACCCTGGTGGTAACTGCAATAGATAAACAACAGAACTAGCCCGATTCACAAACTCATACAACACTGCTTGAATTCTTGACCCATAACCTTCTCTAACTGACCATCAGACTTCAACAGGTAACCAAACACTATACAGACAACTTCAAAAATCTAGTCGAAAACTCGAATCTCTATCGGTCACTATCGATCTCAAGACTCTGTACAACTCACACTCTTGCAAAGGCACAACTCTGTTATCTTATCCACGGTACAAGTAACGTGAACTTGTATAAAGGATCACATACAGTGCAGCTAACATTGATTACTCAACTAAGTTTTCACTGAGGAAATCGGAAGCGAATCAGACACAAGATCTCCTGAATCTATTACTCACTTCCAATACGAATCTCTCGCGGATGTAATAAACTAAAAGAAGATTGATGTTTGATCTTGACACACTGGTAATTTACACACTTACTTTCATACTGAACCACATCATCCATTAACTCAATTCAAAAGTACTCATCTTCAACCCACAATATGTCTTCATACTACTTTGATGCAATACAAATGAACTGCCGCGTGCTTCGGCCAAAACAATGCATCTCGAAACATTATGTCAATCGGCACAACTATTCTGTCTCTAACAATACAAACTCTATCATCTCTTAACTGTATTCTGAAGGTCTTCTTTTCGCTATATCTTGCACGTGAGGTGCCCAGAACCTGTCTTGCAACTGTTTCTCTTTAAATATCTGATTCAAAGTAGGCTTCACATGAAACTTGGCCACAAAACCACTATCATTTGGTAAACTGAATTCGACAATTACATCTCGCAACTCAACTACTAATCTACCAACAAACACAACTCGAATCATCGATTACTACGTTGGCTCTCTTCGGATGGTACTCAATCTTGAGATCATAGTCTTCAAGTCTTCGAAGCAAACAAAACTGTAATTAACTCTACGTCTCATACCGGATAACTCTTTTCACGGTCTTCCAACTATCTCGATGAACAAGCCACAAATCTTCCGTCTTGCATAAGCACACAACCTAACCCTACATGTAACACATCATTATGGTTTTTTTTTCGGATCAAGGTCGAAGCTTCCATTAAAGTTTCTTTCAACTTACATCATCTTCTGCATAGTTAGGATTTACTCTAATGCGCTCGGCTGATCTACATGTCCTAGGAGAACATCTTCATTAACTCGAAGTTCACGTTGTGTAACTTGACATCCAGCTGATTTTCTAAAAGGTGCTACCACACTAACTTCAAAACTCGTCATGGCCTTCTTCGATACTTCAACTTTTCTCACTTTCAACTGGTAGTAAACGGATCTCGAATTAATCTTCAGAAAGACTGAAGCACCCACTAACTGATCAACAAATCGCTGACACTTGGAAGTGGATACTAATCATTCACTGCCACTGGTTTCAACTGTCTGAATCTAAATACATCCTCGTACTGCCACTCTCACTTCTTCACAAATTATGTTGTAGAACTCTGAGATGATGCACTAGGCCTAATGAATTTAAGGCCTAACAATTCTCGTATTTAATTCTTCAACATTCTCAATTCTGTCAGAAACCATATGATACAGAGCAAACTAAAACACGAGCAAACTCGGAGACGACATCAATAATAAACTCTTCTTCTCTGTCAAAAGACAAACTGTGCATTTCTTCTAAACACTTCTAGGAAGAATCACAAACCATTTTAACCTTCTGCGGTCTGATCTTCATTCAAAATCAAATTCATTACACTTGGTAAGCAAGCCTGCCATCTAAACTCAATAAATCTTCGACCTCCACAGCTGGATCAACATTCAACAATAAGTTCACCTCCTCACCTACTACTACAGTCACACAGAAATCTGCAACTTTAAGGCAATTCTCTCTTTGTCTCGACGTATACACTAACTGTGTGCTCTTCAAGCCAAACCTTGCCAGAAGGTTCATCAAAACTGTAGGAAGATGATCACTTTACATATACTGCATACACATAACTCTGAACCATCAACAAACATCTTCTGCACATTTTCTGACCACCACTATCTCACCACAAGGTCTAGTCACATGTGTCCCTACTTCCCAGGTCTCAACACGTACATAAATTTTTTTTTTTTTCCGCATGCTCACACGAAACGGACAAATCCGAAGACATTGTAAATACACCTGTGCACAGCTGATAGTCTTCGACCCTCTTGTTTACAGACTGGTTCTTCAACAAAATCTGACTCTTCTAAACTGTTCCTTAAGCTTTTCGTAACCTCAAGATTCAATTCTGAACACCCGCAAACAGTCATGCTGGTCTTGCTCTACCTCTAACAAACAAACTAGAGTCAAAACTCAAGACTCCCTTCTCAACTCAACTATATCGGAAGTGACTTCATCTCTTTCGCTTGCTGAAACACGACTCAACGTGCACCGACCCAACCACACAAACTAGCTCCCACTCGCGAACACTAACTGGCTATCTTGTATTAAAATCATAAGTTGAACCCCAACGGTCACCAACTAACACTTCTGAATTTTCAGATTACACAAACGAGACCCTTACCCTGATCTCGCCCCAAAGTACTAAGGTACTCATACTTACCTCTAACACCTCATCGGCACATTCAAATTTGCATGCTTGCTAACAATATATAGAAGTGTAGATTCAGAATCAATCAAAAGGGAACAAGCTCAAAACTGTACCAAGGCTTACCTACTATTTCATCGATGCCACTCTGACTCCCACTCATAGGTCGTCACCTCTTTCATCACTAACACCAGAACCGATCACACCGTTCCTCATCAACAGGGACCAACCCACATACACACAATAACTCAGTCAACCAATTTGTACCTCAATTCCGGTACAACCATACCTCTCTGACTAAAGCGACGAACTCCCTCAACATCATTCACATTTTCAGAACCCACAGTTTCCACTTACCGATTCACAATCCGCGCTTTGGCCTCAACTTACCAAAAAGCAATAAACTAACAACAACAACACATTAACATACAAACTGGGTTAGCAAAGGAAAAGGTCCAAGTGGCTCAAGTATGATTTCCTCACTTAAAATCTCTTTTTCCGAGGTAATAGAAGCAATGGGACTCTACTCAACATGCTTCAAGCAACTCAACACACATACATGCTCAATCATGCATATTACAAGGCATACTTGCTAAACAAGCAAACATATGCGTACTATCAAACAACATATCTTCTCCATCAAACAATCACACATCACAGCATACACGGGTAACGAGCAACATGCTTTTAAACAAACAATCAACATACTTGTCACACAAGCAATCATACTTACAAAGCAAGCAATCATTCATTTCAGCATACTCGAATAACAAGCAACATGCTTACATGATAAGCAAACACCGTGCATATCAATCATAAAACATAACTTACTTCACTTACCTGCCCAAGGTCTCGGAAACCTTAAGCTCTGATGCCAACAAATGTAACCCCCGTAGCCCGGCCTAGACGGCTGACCCGAACTACGAAGATTACACGGGGAAAACCAAAGTCAACCCGAAAGTCAACCTTGATTAACGACCCTTTTTTTCTCTTTTTAAACTTGTCTAGATGCACATTAAACTAGGCATACTCTTGCGATAAGCATACTCAAAATCACAGCAATCGGAAAACAATAAGGGACTCAATTGCACAAAATACGAATTTAGGGACCAATTTGTAAATTCTGGAAATTAAGAGAACTTTACCAAATTTTAAGTTACCATTATGAAATTAGTCATGTTTCATGCCTCTCTGCCAAATTTCAACTCAAACAGACATCTCAAACTCAAGCAATTGCACATACGAGAATCAGGACTAAAACGTAAAGCTTGCAAACCTCAATTTTTAAAAATTTAGCATCTATATCACAAGGGATCGATCCCATAAACAAGGGGATCGATCCTTTTGCACTTGGAGGCTGGAAGCAGAATTTGAAACGATTCTGCCAACGAAGGGATCGATCCCTTTTTCCAGGGGATCGATCCTTTTTGCCTTGGAGACTGGAAAAACAGCTCTAGTGCAAAAACGGATCATAGATGTTTTGAAAAAGATCGGCTAAAGTTAGAATCATTTGAAACATATTTTAGGAAGCAATAAAGCATATACACACATGCAAGAGCACATGTTTAAGCCAAGGGAGTCATTCAAACATGGTATAATGCATTCATACATAGCATTCCAATTAAAGAGCAATTTATGCATATATGGACATACATAAAATCTCAACAACACCAAAGATACAAATTAACACATAGAAGACTTAGACATATCAACTAAGCAACCTAATCATCCAAAAAGGACATGCCATCACACACAAGCATTCATCAAGGCATGCATCACTCAAGCATTCATCAAGGCATGCATCATAAGTGATATTTACAATTCAAACAAGGCATCTAATTGCCAAACCAAAACAACACACCTCAAAGCATCAAAAACAACAACACCTATCCCATTGCTTTTCTATTACAAATCTTTAATTTATAAATCATACATTGAGCTCACCAAAGCAACACTTGAAGACCTTTCCTTTCCCATGCCACCCATAAGCTATTTATCTGCATTGTCGAACAAAAGAGAGCGTAAGCATAAAAGCTTAGTGAGGGTAAGCTCATAAAACAAACCTTCGACAATACAGGGTCCAAGCTCGAGCAATTATCATGATGAAATACATGACTTTATCTTCGATCCACATGAACCAAAATGAACATGATGCATGAACATATAATCAACATTATGTCATGCTCAACATCTCATAAGCTCAACTTACAATGATACATATATATCTCAATGCATTAACCAAAACATATATATAGCTTCGCATTTGAAATTCACCTTTCATATCACATTGATACACATATCAATTCATTTTAACATGTATGCATAATCTCATATTGGCATATACATACTTTCTCATATTGGCACCTAGTTATGACTCGAATACGCGGATAACATGTTGGAACGCATTTTCCAACATCAACCTTACCTCGGTGGGATTACACTCATCACCGGCCTTGCATGTGGAACGCATTTCCACATGCCCTACGGATGGGATTCCACTCATCATCACGTAGAATATATAAAAATTTCCGGTGGAATATTACATCACCGTACTCCTCCTTGGTGCCTTAACGCCACCAAGGCCACGTACGTTTTGACTCAATTAGTGTGCACACTCATCCTGATGATCGATCATTGTACCCAAGCATACTAGTGCCAATAATAATTAAATTTCACAACCTTTGATATTCAGAGTCATAATATGGCATCTTACATCATATTAAGCTCAATATCAAATATCTCAACAACATAATATCATAATGTCATTTTCAAGAGTCATAATATGGCATCTTACATCATATTAAGCTCAACATCATCATGCACAATTTACAATCCCAAACCACATGCATAGCAATGCATCAAACCATGCCTCAACAACATGTATAACACATTATACATAATAATCGTAACACAATTCATCATGAGGCATAACATCAATTAAAGAGATCATCCAATGTCTCTAACTAAAGCTTAGGATTAGGCTACCACCCTAATCCTAACTCTAGGTGAGTCTACCAATCTCAACCTAGTCCACATGCTCGAACCAATTGCTCAAAGCCATTTAAAATATTTTAACCACTCACCGACTACTTCATTAGCACAAGCCGACAAGCCTACCAAGCATCCAAGTTTCCGGATTCGAGCCCGAAGCTTCACCATTGATTTCTCTTGCTTCTAACCATTCAAAAACAATATATTAACCTCAAAATCAGTCACAAACCCAAAGTTTAGCATCAACACACAAATCCACTTCAATTCTCACAATTCAAAGTCAAGTTCATTCTTCAATTTCTCATTTTCGTACTTCCACTAAAACCCGTCAAAAATCAGAATTGTAGTCATCCAAAACACTCTTAAACATGTTCAAAACACTGCCCAACTATAGTATAACCATCAACCCCCAATTTCCAACATCAAACACACAATTTAAGCCATGAACAATCCCCAAAATCACCAAATCCGAGCAGCCATGAAAAACAGTCCAAAACTTGTGATTTCAACATTTTTAACACATTCAAACACTTCCAAAACAACCCCCAACTATTACTCTAACATCAACCCTCAAATTCCAACATTAATCATACCCAAACTCATCTAAAAACCTTCCTAAAAATCCACCAAAACCCAATTTCGGATTTTTACCCAAAATTACTCATTTTAACATATTATGTGTATTTTAACATGATTAAACAAAGCCCCAACTCAATTTATCAAAACAAGATGAAAAACCCCTTAAAAACCCAAACTTTGATATGAACCCTAATTTTCAAAACTCCATAACTTTGAAATCTAAGACTATAGATAGATATAGGATGAAGAGGAGATTAAGAAAACATAATTACCTTTCAAAAACCCCTTGAATTGATGAAGAAATTTGATGAATTATCAAATTTGGGTTTGGGAGAGTTTGGGATGTTTTACACGGTGAAGAGGGGAGGAAATGAGAAAGATGATAGCTTTATCTTATGATAAGGTTGTCATTATTTTTATTTTGGTTAAATTACCAAAATGATCCCTCCCTTTCTTTCTAAACTCAATTTGCTCACACTAAGGTCAATTTGATTAAAATAAATTTTACCGACTCGAACCAACTAACCCGACTAACTTCTAGCCCCAAAACACGGGTGTTACAGTCACCGTTGCTGCTGACAAGTTCAAACCGTTTCATTTTTCTTGAGGGAGCATCGAGAGTCAACAGATTTCAAGTGCTGCTCGTAAGTATGAATTACAAGGTTTATGTGAGTTCCATGTTGCTCTTTACTGCAGATTGAACCTTAGATGCTTTGATGGTATTACTGCTATGGTATGAGCATAGGTGTTTGGCGTTCTTACTAATGTTGTTGGTTCTTACTCGATTAGTGTAGCCTAGATCGTCTGTTTCATTCGCAGTAAGTTTCTCAATTTGAGATGTTTGCCTTCAATTACTGAGCTCATATCAAATGGTGCTACAATTAGTTGTGAATATTTTGAGTTTTGTGGTCTGAGTTGCTCGCAGTCATGCTTTGAAGAGTAGATTGGATGTTATTCTAATTTGACTAATCAATCTGAGAGTCTACAAAGATTGGTGATGGAATATCACAATAGAGTGCTATAAGTTTTTTTAGTTTGTAGTTCAGTTGTTGATTTGAGATATGCTGTTCGAAGTTGATTACACAATATGATGTTGGGTGATTACTTTAGTGATACACTTAGTGGTTCTGAAAAGCTGGATAATTTGTTGATGTTGAATGTTGCTGGTTTCTACTGCTACAATATAATTTGTTCATTGGAAGCTAGTTTGTGATGGTTATTTTGTTCAAGATTTGTGGTGCAAGCTAGTTACTTCTCTTTGGTGCTTCACTTGTTGATATTTTGTCAACGTTGAAACTCTTGAAACACTGCTTAATGAGTTCCAAGCTGGTTATTGTTGGTTCCTGTGGCCAATAAATTTTTGAAGGATTTCTGAAGAAGAAAAATTGTAAGACAAAAAGGTGAGTAAAGAAGAACAAACGGATGAAGAACAGCTTCGATTCTCAATAAACCACCGAGTAAGAAATACAACTTTTATTTCTAAAGAAACTCCGAATGAAAGAATGGCGATTGAAGGAAGAAAGCATTTTTCTTTTTGTGTACCGATTCTATCAGCTCACTGTGATTGTTCATTTGTTCCAAGAGTTCCAGTTCATTGTCTATCAGCTACCAGTCCAGCTTATTCAATCAGTCAACTCTTTGAAGAAGTTAAAAAAAAAGTTAGAAAGCAGGGTGAATGTTAGGATGTAATCAACAGTTAATGTGTTTTGAATTTAGTTAATCTGTTTTTTAAGTTTGTTAATAGTTGGTTATTAGTTTGGGTTATATAAACCTAACTTTTGTAATCCATTAAAATACCCATTGATTCAGTGTTTAATAAAAATCAAAAATACATTTTTCTCTGTATTTTGCTAAAACACAAACCCTTGCTCATCTCTCTTCTCATCACCGTTCACCATTTTATCACTGTGGCCACCATGACTGCATTCTCACACGGTTCAGCTTTGGTCATGAGTCCAATTTCTCATATTCTTTGGTATTTCGCAGCCAACTTATTTTCCAACTATTCTTCTTCTTTGTCACTTTCCCTTTTCTCTTCCAGCTCTAACTTTTCAGTTTCTTTTCCATCACCTACACTTATTCTCGAATCCAGAAAGTAAACGAGCAGACAAAAAAGAGAAAGAAACAAAAGTTAAATCAATTAAATCTAAATATCAAAAGTTCATCGAACCATTGTACATAAAGAAAAAGGAACGGTCAAAAATGCTAATCTTCTTATTGGGTCAAATGTATCTGGTCAAAAAAAAAAAGAAATTTCAGCTGAAAATAGTGAAGAAAACACATGTGGAATAGGTGTTATCTCGAGAAAATAACACAGCCTCTACAACTTTTTTGGAGTTCTGAACGAAAATTAAAAAATCATCTTTTATAAAACAAAAGTATATGTCATTATTTTGAACAATTAATTTAATATCTTATTAAAAAATATAAAAATATAATCAAATCTCGTTAAACATATTGTTTTATTGTTTTAATAAAAAATATCTTAAATACAACTTGAATAATAAGATGCGGTGATTAATTTATAAAATTATCGTTTAAAATATTAATAAAACTGTGAAGGTGAAAAATGGAAAACATGAGCGGGAGCTTACGTTTGCTCTCCTGAGACAACACTGAAAAAGAAAATAAGCTGCATGGCAGCCATGTTTCATAACTCTCGGGATTTGATTTTATTTTACCATGTTCTTTCCAATTTCCATCTTTCTTTTGAAATTTTTAGTTCAAAACATTTTTAGAAAAACAAAAGAAAAATTACATGGAAGACACGTGTAACCTTGACACAAAACAAACCATCTACATTGTCTCCACGTGATCTTACTGATATAGAGTTTATAGATAAAAGGAAGAGTAATATAGAGAAATTATATGATGTGTCATTTTCGTCACGTTATTTATAAGATCAATTAATAAATATCATTTATTTTATTAATTTTTATCATATCATCTTTTTATCAAGTGAATTTTTAGTCATATTTACTGTAAAATTAAATTTAAAAACAATTTTACCAAGTAAATGTAAAAAGATATCATAAAAAATAATGAGATTGATGATTTTTATTGGTTGGTCTCATGAATAACGTGGCGGGAATGACCTATGTACATACACATAGTCTATTAGTTATTATATTATAAACTATGATAAGATAATATTTTTTAATAGTCTAAAAGTGATTATAAAGTAATATATGTTCATAGATATTCTTAACACATTAACAATATACATACATCTTGTAGACAAAACAATTTGAACATCTATCATCATATATAATGAAATCTAATATTACATGCTACTAAGTACTAATTGTGTTTCTCTGGAGGTAACTGATCCCTCTTGTCCCTTCCTCACCGTTGTCCATGTGGGAAACAAGACTATGAAGTGTTCATAACATTAGACATGACAGAAACATGAAACAAAAATAAAATATTTGCACAATACGAACAGAAAGAAGCAATGATATTTGTGGTGGTACTAATATTTGTGGGCATAAGTTTGATAATGATTACCAAGTTGGCATCATCCTAGCACAATTTCAACTTTAAAAATCTATGAAAAGTAAGCTCCTCTAGTCTGACAATACCAAACATGGTCAAAGTGTAATCAAATCAATGGGTGAGTATGCATAACAACAACTTAATTTACAGTTAAAAAAATATATAATCTAAATATTAAAAAATATAGAACTTATAATATTATTGTACAATCGAAATGTTACTTTTTTGATAACATTTTAGGTTAATGATAAGTTTCGAAACTTGTTGAAAAACCATCACCATAAAAAACTATAATTTTTGTTAATATTTTGGTTATATGGTAACATTTATGGTTTCGTGTTTTCTAACTTTTCGATTGTGACATTTTTAACTTTAAATTAAGACATTGTACCGTAGATTCACATCAAATCAAATAGATCTGACAAACTTGACCCGAAACTCGAGAACCGAACCGATTTACTCAAATCGAGACCCGAAACTGACCCGAACAGATGATTCGAAATTTGATCCGAAATCGAACCAAAATTGAACTGATTTTTAGTTAAACCGAAATGAACCCGAACCGAATGGACCCGAACCAAAGACAACCCGAAATAAATAAAAGATATTAATATAAATAAAGAAAGATGAGATATGAACAACAGCACAACTCACCAAAAAGTTAAATATATTGGCTTTATAAAGCCATATGTAGGGTGTAAAAAACTGACCAACCTAAAAACTTGATTAAAACCGACCGATCTCCCATTGACCCAAAATTAATCCAAACCGAAAATAACCGAACCGAAATGACCCGAAGCACAATAGAACCGAAAACGAATCGAACCGAAACCAATTCTGAAACAAATAAGATTAGACCCAAAATAACCGAAACCGAAATGACCCAAACCAAACCCGAACTGATTGACCCGTTTGCCCCCTCTTAAAGTTATTTCGAACTTTTAGTATGGATAGATCACTCATGAAGTATTCAATTCTTCATTTTATTTAATAATAATAATGACCACGGAACTTGGTTGGATGGGCGCAAGGATGTATTGAAGGGTGCTAGAGCAGTGGTACTCTGTGAAAATTTTAAATTCAAATATATTTTTTTTTTGTATTTTATGCACGAACCAACTTGCCTCAGTTGTTAAGGGAACAATTGTTGTTCCTAAATATTATGGGTTCGAGCACCAGCAGTTGCAGTAGGGTGGTTGAGCATGTATTGTCAAAGGGTTAAATTTGCCCCTGTAGTAATTCGAAATCAGCAATGTTGCCCCTACTTTTTATTTCCCGTAATTTTGTAACACCCGGGTTTGGGGGTCGGGTGAAAATAATATAATATTAAAATAATGGTTTGGGTTTCGGTTTTATAATTAAAAATAATAATATTATTTTGGGCTTCATATATTCAAAGCAAACATTTATGTTGGACTTAAATTGTTTTAGAAATCAAATCCCATGAATTTTAGAATTTATGAGATTGCCATCTCATTAATGGCAAGATTGTAAATATGTGAACTTTTAAATTAAAACCCCCTTTATATTAAAAGACAACTTTTACTTCATCTTCTTCTTCTTCCTTTTTCACTCTTCACGTCAAAACCCCTTCCTTCTCCAAATCTCTATTCCATCACCCCCATGCTCTTTGTTGGTGATTTTTGAAAGGTAAATATATTTTTGACTTGGCCTTGCCATCCTCTACATTTTGGTACCATTAGATTTCATTAAAACTATGTATTTTGAAATTTGGGTTTTTCAAAGTTTTTGGTCAAAGGTAGAAGCTTTATGATTCTTTATCAAAGCTTTTGATTTATTGTTGATAGATAAGTTGTTTATAAACCATGAGGTCCAACATATGAGAATTTTAAAGTGTTTTGCCATGATTTTCAGATTTGGGTTCAATGGGGGTTTTGGAGTGTGCTTGGTAAGGTTTTGGGGCTGTTTTGGGTGAGGATTTGTTGGATGATGGTTATACTATGTTTGGGTAGTGTTTTGAACATGTTTAAGAGTGCTTTGGATGGTTATATCGCTGATTTTTGTTTGGTTCTTGCGGAAGTACGAAAATGAGAATTTGGAAAATAAACTTGGCTTTGAATTGTGAGAATTGTAGTGGATTTGTGTGTTGGTGTTAAACTTTGGGTTTGTGGCTGATTTTAAGGCTAATGTATTGTTTTTGAATGGTTAGAAGCAAGAGAAAACAATGGAGAAACTTCGGGCTCAAATCCGGAATCGTTGGAAGCTTGATCGGCTAGTGTGTTGAGCTCGGAGTGGTCGGTGAGTGGTTATTGTTTTTAAATGGTTTTTAAATATTGGTTCAAGCATGTGGACCTAGGTTGGGCTTGGTAAACCCACCTAGAGTTGAGATTAGAGTGGTAGCCTAATCTCAAGCTTAGTTCAGGAAACTTTTGGTTGAGCTCCTAATTGCTTGTTATGCCTCTTGTTTATTTGTGTTTATGGTAGTTATGTATATTGTGTTATACATGTTGTTGAGGCATGGTTTGATGCATTGTAATGCATGTGGTTTGGATTGTGTTTAATATTGGCACTAATATGCTTGGGTACAATGATCGATAATTAGAATGTTAGTGTGCACACGAGAGTCAAATTCGCGCGTGGTCTTGGTGACGGTGGTCATCAAGATGGAGTACGGGTTCGCCCGGAAATCTTTATATTAGTCGGTGATGAGTGGAATCCCATCGACGGGGCGTGAGGATGAGTGGAATCCCCTTCGCGAGAAACGGTGATGAGTGTAATATCACCGTAAGGTAATGTTTGTTGTTGGATGTAAGTTCTAACGTGTTATCCGTGTATTCGAGTCATAACTAGGTGCCAATATGAGATTATATATATGTGCCATTATGATTTGAGATGTGTTGCCAATATGGATTGATATATGTGGTTGTTAATACATTGATATATGCATCTTCGTGTGTTGGGCTTATGAGTTGTTGACCATGACATAGTGTTGATTATATGTTCATGCATCATGTATATTTTGACTCTCGTGGATCGGAAGTAAGATCATGCATTTTATCTTGGTTGTTGCTCGTGCTTGGACCCTGCATTGTCGAGGTTTGTTTTATGAGCTTACCCTCACTAAGCTTTTATGCTTACGCTCCTTTTTGTTTGACAATGCAGATCAGTAGCTTGTGGGTGGCAAGGGCAAGGAAGGGCCTCCAAGTGTCGCTTTTGGTTAGCTAGGGTATGAACTTTAAATTGAAAGATTGTAATAGTCAAGCAATGGGATTTGAATGCTTTAGAGTTATGTTGATGTCAGTATGGTTTGCGAATGCTTTGTTGAATTGTAAACCTTGTTTATGCTGCATGTGATGAATGCTTATATGTTTTGTTTCTAAGGCATGAATCTTGAATGCAAAGTGTGTCCTCTTTATGGTAAATGTATGAATCCTTTAGATGCATGATCCTTATTCGTTTTGAATGTCTTGTATGTTGATATCTTGGTTGTTAAAGGTTGTATGTATGATGTTTGTGGCCAGGGGAGTCGTAAATCGCATCTAGAGTCGAGTCTTAAGTCGTTTTGCTGCAAATTTGGGTATTGCAGTGCAGGGCGTATCGGTACGCCCAAGGGCCGTATCGATATGATCCTACACTTTAGGACTCAAGTTTGGCCTATCGTATCGATACGCGGGGGTGTATCGGTACGCCCAAAACTCACTGGAAATCTGAGATCTTGGTGAGACTTTGGCGTATCGGTACGGGCTCTAGGCGTATCGGTACGGTCTAATATCGTTGACTGTGAGATATTGACCAAGTAGGGTGTATCGATACGCTTGAGGGCCGTATCGATACGGTCTCCCTGAGTTGACTTGGGGCAGTTGACTTGGTCAAGGCATATCGATACCCTCTACAGGTGTATCGATACGACATGCTTTAAAAAGAAAAATAGGCTGTTTTAAAGTGTTGTTTTTTATGGTCGTTGTTATATTGGTGTGTTTCCGCTGTCGTGTTTCACATAGGACATAATAATGCATTTAGACAAGATATAAATAAAAGAACTTTTCTAGGGTTGCTAACCGAGGTGGGACCTTAACGGGTTTCACATCGGTTTTTCCCGTGTAGCCTACTCAGACCGGTCAAATATCCAGACCGGGACATGTGGGTTACATTTATTGGTATCAAAGCCTGAGGTTTCTGAGACCTTGGGCAGGTAAGTGAGGTAAGTTTAATCTTTGTATTGAAATTGCACGGTGTTTGCTTGCCATGTAAGCATGTTTGCTTGTTTATCAAGTATGCTTGGTGTATGTTGTTTGATCGTACGTGTATGTTGCTTGAAGCGTGTTTAGTAGAGTATCATTGTTTCTATTACATCGGAAAAAGGATTTTTAAGTGAGGGAACATACTTGAGCCACTTGGACCCTTTCCTTTGCTAACCCAATTTGTATGTTAATGTGTTGTTGTTGTTGTTGTTGATTTATTGCTTTTTGGTAAGTTTGAGGCCAAGGCGTGGGTCGTGAAGCGGTAAGTAGAAACTGTGGTTTCTGAAAATGTGGATGATGTTGAGGGAGTTTATCGCCATAGTCAGGGAAGTATGGTTGTACCGGAGTTGAGGTACAATTTGTTTGTTTGTGTTAGTGTGTATGTGGGTTGCTTCCTGTTGATGAGGGACGATGTGGTCGATTCTGGTATTATTTGGTAAAAAGGAAGTGAAGACCTATGAGTGAGGTTCAGAGTGGTATCGATGTTATAGTAGATAAGCCCTTGGTATAATTTTAAGTTTGTTCCCTCCGGTTGATTCTGAATCTGTACTTCTGTATATTGTTAGCAAGCATGCAAAGTTTGAATTTGCCCGGTGAGGTGTCAGGGGTAGGTATGAGTACCTTAGTTCTTTTGGCGAGGCCAAGGTAAGGGTCTCGTGAAAGTAATCTGAAACTCAAGAATGTCGGTGATCGTTGGGGTTCGGCCTATGGTTTTAATACAAGACAGTCGGTCATTATCCGTGAGTAGGAATCGATTTGTGCGATTGGGACAGTGTGCGTCTGAGTTGTCTTCCAGCAAGAATGAGAGATGAAGTCACTTCCAATATAGTCGAGCCGAGAAGGAAGTCTTGAGCTCTAACTCCAGATTGTTTGGTAGTGGGATGTTTTGAGTCGTCAGGACCGATGTTATAGAACAAGTTCAAGCATGATTGTTTGTGTGTGATCAGAACTGAATTTTGAGGTTTCGAGATGCTCTAAGGACGGTTTTGAAGAGTTAGGTTATGTTGAAGGACCAGCCTAAAAACAAGAGAACCAAAAACTATCAGCTGTGTACATGTGAAGTTGCAATTTCTACGGATTCGTCCTTTTGTGTGAGCATGTAAAAAGGTTAGATATACCTGTTGAGATCGTAGACGTAGGGATGCATGTGACTAGACCTTTTGGTGAGATAATGGCGGTCAGAAAGATGTACGGAAGATGTTTGTTAATGGTTCAGGGTTACGTGTTTCTAGTAGATGTGAAGTAATTGTCTTTTTATGGTTTCAATGTAACATTGGACATGGTTTGGCTTGTAGAACACGGAGCTAGGGTATACCTTGAGACAATGAGAGAGTTGCCTTGAAGCTGTAGATTACTCTGAGACTGTAGTGGTAGGTGAGGATGTGAACTTCTTGTCAAATGTTGATCCCACTTTAGAGGTCAAAGATTGATTGAGTTTGGTTGACAGGCCTGCCTAGCAAATGTGATGGATTCGATTTTTGAATGAGGATTAGACCGCAGAATGTTATAATAGTTTGTGTTTCTCCTAAAAGTGTTTGCAAGAATTGTCCGGTTTGTCTCTTGATAGGGAAGAGGAGTTTATTATTGATATCGTCTCTGAATTTGCTCCTGTTTTGATTACTCTGTATCTTATGGTTCCCAAAAGAATTGAGAGTGTTGAAGAATCAACTTCGAGACTTGTTAGACCTTAGATTCATTAGGCCTAGTACATCATCTTAGAGTATGACAGTGCAATTTGTGAAGAAGAGAGATGACAATACGAGAATGTGTTTAGATTACAGACAATTGAAACAATTGACAGTGAGTAATTAGTATCCATTTCCGAGCGTCAGTGATTTGTTGATCAGTTAGGGTGTGCTCCAGTCTTTTCGAAGATTAATTTGAGATTCGATTACTACCAGTTGAAAGTGAGAGAGGTTGATGTACCGAAGATAGCTTCCGGGGACAAGATGTGATCACTTTGAGTTCTGGGTTATGCTGTTATGTTTGACTAGTGTGTTAGCTACTTTTATAGAGATGTCGAGCAAGATACTTCCTGAGCTCCTTGATCAGTTTGTAGTAGTCCTCATATGTGATACATGGGTATATTCACGTGCCGAGAAAGATCATGACAAGCTTTGGAGTTAGTGTTGTAGATCCTATTAAAGAATCATTTGTATGCGAAGTCGAGCAAACGTGAACTCCGATGTCAAGAAGGATGTTCTCCTAGGACGGGTAGATTAGCATAATGTATTAGAGTAAATTCTAAGTAGGCAGAAGAAGGTGTGAGTTGGAAGAAACAGAGGACTGTGACAGGTATCTATAGTTCCTAGGTCTAGCATTGTTACTTTTAGGGAATTGTAAATAGTCTTTCGAGGATAACTGCTCCATTGACAGATTGCTACAGAAGAATGTTCAGTTGTGTGGTCAGATGCGAGACAACGAGCCCTTGAGAAACCGAAAGAAACTTCGATGAAAGCTTCGACCTTGATCCAGTCGATGTCAGAGAAAGAATTAGTGAACCATAGTGATGTGTTACATGTAGGGTTAGGTTGTGTGCTTATGCAAGACATAAGATTGTGGCCTACTCGTCGAGGCAGTAGGAAGTACATGAAAAGAATTATCCGACGCGAGACATAGAGTTAATTACAGTTGTATTTGCTACAAAGATTTAGAGACAAAGCATGCATAGTAAGAAATACACAGTATATACACTTATCATCAGAACTTGAAATATTTGACGACTTAGGAAGGGTTGAAACTTGAACAACTTAAATTGTTAGAACTACTTGAAGACCGTAATCTCAAGATTGAGTACCATCCGAAGAGAGTTAAAGCAGTAACCAATGTTTCGAGTTATATTTGTTTTTAGAATGGCAATTGAGTTGCGAGCTATAATTGCTAGATTCAGCTTATCAGATGATAGTGGTTCTGTGGCCGAGTTTCATGTTAAACCTACCTTGAGTCAGATACTTGAAGAGAAACAGTTGCAAGACAGGTTCTTTGCACCTCACGTGCAAGACATAACATAAGGAAGACCTTCAGAATACAGTTTCAGAGATGATAGAGTTTTGCATTTCAGAGACATAATAGTTGTGCCGATTGACATAGTGTTTTGAGACGTATTGTTTGGCCGAAGCACACGACAATTCATTTGTATTGCATCTGAGTGGTATGAAGACGTATTGTGGGTTGATGATGAGTACTTCTGGATTGAGTTGATGGATGATATGGTTCAGTATGAGTGTAAGTGTGTAATTTGCCAGCGTGTCAAGGCCGAGCATTAGTTTTCTTCTAGTTTGTTACATCCGTGGAAGATTCTTAAAGAAAGTGGGTAATAGATTCGAGAGACCTTGTGTCTGGTTCGCCTTTGACTTCCTCCGGGAGAACTTAGCTGAGTGAACAATGATAGTTGCTCTGAGTGTGCTCATTTTATAGATGTTCACGTTACTTGTACCTTGTGTAAGATGGCGGAGTCGTACCTTAGCAAGAGTGTGAGTTGTACAGTGCCTTGAAATCAATATTAGCCGATAGAGATTCGAGATTTCGACTAGATTTTTGAGGATGTCTGCATAGTGTCTGGATACCTGTTAGAGTCAGATGATTAGTCAGAGAAAGTTATCGGTCAAGTATTCAAACGGTGCCGTATGAGATTGTGAATCGGGCTAGTTCCGTTGTTTATTTGTGGCGGTTACCACCAGAGTTAGAAAGGGGTTTGTGATGTGTTCCGTGTATCTATGATTAGGAAGAGCGAATCAGATCTGTCCCGTGCTATGTTGTTGAAGAGATCTTAGCATCAGGTAGCTAATGTTGTGTGGTAGGTCTATCGGGTTGGATAGAATGTTGTGGTAAGAAGGAAATGATAGGGTGGAGGAGCAGTTTCCGTGGCTCTTCATGTCTGATAAATTTCAGGGACGAAATTTCCTTAAGTGGTAGAGAGTTGTAACACCCGGGTTTGGGGGTCGGGTGAAAATAATATAATATTAAAATAATTGTTCGAGTTTCGGTTTTATAATTAAAAAATATATAAAATATTATTTTGAGCTTCATATATTCAAAGCAAACATTTATGTTGGACTTTAATTGTTTTGGAAATCAAATCCCATGGATTTTAGAATTTATGAGATTGCCATCTCATTAATGGCAAGATTGTAAATATGTGAACTTTCAAATTAAAACCCCCTTTATATTAAAAGACAACTTTTACTTCATCTTCTTCTTCTTCCCTTTTCACTCTTCACGTCAAAAACCCCTTCCTTCTCCAAATCTCTATTCCATCACCCCATGCTCTTTGTTGGTGATTTTTGAAAGGTAAATATATTTTTGACTTGGCCTTGTCATCCTCTACATTTTGGTACCATTGGATTTCATTAAAACTATGTATTTTGAAATTTGAGTTTTTCAAAGTTTTTGGTCAAATGTTGAAGCTTTATGATTCTTTATCATAGCTTTTGATTTATTGTTGATAGAAAAGTTGTTTATGAACCATGAGGTCCAACATATGAGAATTTTAAAGTGTTTTACCATGATTTTCAGATTTGGGTTCAATGGGGGTTTTTTAGTGTGCTTGGTAAGGTTTTGGGGCTGTTTTGGGTGAGGATTTGTTGGCTGATGGTTATACTATGTTTGGGTAGTGTTTTGAACATGTTTAAGAGTGCTTTGGATGGTTATATCGCTGATTTTTGCTGGGTTCATGTGGAAGTACGAAAATGAGAATTTGGAGAATAAACTTGGCTTTGAATTGTGAGAATTGTAGTGGATTTGTGTGTTGGTGTTAAACTTTGGGTTTGTGGCTGATTTTGAGGCTAATGTATTGTTTTTGAATGGTTAGAAGCAAGAGAAAACAATGGAAAAACTTCGGGCTCAAATCCGGAATCGTTGGAAGCTTGATCGGCTAGTGTGTTGAGCTCGGAGTGGTCGGTGAGTGGTTATTGTTTTTAAATGGTTTTTAAATATTGGTTCAAGCATGTGGACCTAGGTTGGGCTTGGTAAACCCACCTAGAGTTGATATTAGATTGGTAGCCTAATCTCAAGCTTAGTTCAGGAAACTTTTGGTTGAGCTCCTAATTGCTTGTTATGTCTCTTGTTTATTTGTGTTTATGGTAGTTATGTATATTGTGTTATACATGTTGTTGAGGCATGGTTTGATGCATTGTAATGCATGTGGTTTGGATTGTGTTTAATATTGGCACTAGTATGCTTGGGTACAATGATCGATCATTAGAATGTTAGTGTGCACACGAGAGTCAAATTCGCGCGTGGTCTTGGTGACGGTGGTCATCAAGATGGAGTACGGGTTCGCCCGGAAATCTTTATATTAGTCGGTGATGAGTGGAATCCCATCGACGGGGCGTGAGGATGAGTGGAATCCCCTCCGCGAGAAACGGTGATGAGTGTAATCCCACCGCAAGGTAATGTTTGTTGTTGGATGTGAGTTCCAACGTGTTATCTGTGTATTCGAGTCATAACTAGGTGCCAATATGAGATTATATATATGTGCCATTATGATTTGAGATGTGTTGCCAATATGGATTGATATATGTGGTTGTTAATACATTGATATATGCATCTTCGTGTGTTGGGCTTATGAGTTGTTGATCATGGCATAGTGTTGATTATATGTTCATGCATCATGTATATTTTGACTCTCGTGGATCGGAGGTAAGATCATGCATTTTATCTTGGTTGTTGCTCGTGCTTGGAACCTGCATTGTCGAGGTTTGTTTTGTTTCTAACGCATGAATCTTGAATGCAAAGTATGTCCTCTTTGTGGTAAATGTATGAATCCTTTAGATGCATGATCCTTGTTCGTTTTTAATGTCTTGTATGTTGATATCTTGGTTGTTAAAGGTTGTATGTATGGTGTTTGTGGCCAGGGGAGTCGTAAATCGCATCTAGAGTCGAGTCTTAAGTCATTTTGCTGCAAATTTGGGTATTGCAGTGCTGGGCATATCGGTACGCCCAAGGGCCGTATCGATACGGTCCTACACTTTGGGACTCAAGTTTGGCCTATCGTATCGATACACGGGGGTGTATCGATACGCCCAAAACTCACTGGAAATCTGAGATCTTGGTGAGACTTTGGCGTATCTGTACGGTCTAATATCGTTGACTGCGAGATGTTGACCGAGGAGGGTGTATCGATACACCCGGGGGCCGTATCGATACGGTCTCCCTGATTTGACTTGGGGCAGTTGACTTGGTCAAGGCGTATCGATACCCTCTGCAGGTGTATCGACACGGCCTGCTTTAAAAAGAAAAATGGGTTGTTTTAAAGTGTTGTTTTGGATGGTCGTTGTTATATTGTTGTGTTTCCGCTGTCGTGTTTCACATAGGACATAATAATGCATTTAGACAAGATATAAATAAAAGAACTTTTCTAGGGTTGCTAATCGAGGTGGGACCTTAACAGGTTTCACATCAGTTTTCCCCGTGTAGCCTACTCGGACCGGTCAAACGTCCGGACCGGGACGAGGGGTTACAAATTTTGCCCTCAAAGTCAGTCAATTGCAGGAATGTTGCCCTTTGACCGAAGTTGACCGTTAAAATGCCGACGTGGCTATTAACGGTGAAGCCATTCATGCAATTTTGCCCTTGAAGTTATTTAATTGCAGCAATTTTGCCCTTGATTTATTTAATTTTTGAAAAACCGATTAACAAATTGTTGTAAATATCCTTTGGGTCTCTGGTAATTTTAAAAATAAGCAAAGTGAGAACTCTCACAAAAAAATCAAAATATTCTTATTTTTAAAAAAAATCCATAAACTTAATAAAAATAAATAAAATATTCAAAAAAAATTTAAAAATAAAAACTAATATCAAAATTAAAATGCATTAGAAGTTATAAAATGACAAAATATAAATTTAAAATGTATTTATAAATTATTGAAAATTGAAAATTTTCATAAAAAAATTGTTTTTCTACATCAAATTGATGCTCCTTAGTATTTGATAAGTTTTATTGCTAATCTAATAAAAAGATGATTCCATTGAAAATATGTTCAGGGAATATTAGTTGGTTTAGCATAACCAGAAACAATCGAAGACTTTTTCAATAGTTTTTTATAAATATTTTTGAATTTTTGATTTTTTATATTTATAACTTTGTATTTATTTATATTCTATCATGAAATTGTTCAATTTTTTAATAATTTATAAATAAATTTTTAATTTTTATATTTTTATATTTATATTTTATCAATTTATAATTTATATCTTATTTTAATTTTCATATTAGTTTTATTTTTCAATAGTTTTTTTAATATCTTATTTATTTTTATTAAGTTTATGGTTTTTTAAAAAAATTGAAGAATATTTTTGTTTTTTTGAGAGTTCTCACTTTGCTTATTTTTAAAATTATCATAGACCCAAAAAATATTTACAACAACTTGTTAATCGAGTTTTTATATATTATGTTTGTAAAAGTTCAACTCAAAAAACTAAATTATTTATCCAGTTTTATTAAAAAAACTAAATAAATCGAAGACAAAATTGTTACAATTAAATGACTTCGAGGGCAAAATTGCATGAATGACTTCACTGTTAACTGCCATGTCATCACTTTAACGGTCAACATCGGTCAAAGGGCAACATTACTATAATTGACTGACTTTAAAGATAAAATTACGAAAAATAAAAAATATGAGCAACATTGCTGATTTCAAATTACTACATAGGCAAATTTAAGTCTAAGTATAAAAATTTATAATTTTAACATAATATCCTGCGCATATACCTGAGGTGACATGTCTAAAGATGAAATGGTGCAGGTTCTCAAAGATGTGAACAAGGGAAAGCTGTATATTTCAAAGAGCAGCTCCCAAAGTGCGATGGATGCCTACTCATTGCAATTCCAGAATGACTTTTCACTCTTTATAAAATCACGTTCCCAAGAATTGGTTACAGGCGGCCGCATGGTCCTTCTTTCTTGGGTCGGAGATCCGCAGATCAAACGACCGAAGACAGCTGCTTCCATTGGGAGCTGTTAGCCCAAGCAATCACGAGTCTGGCTAGAGAGGTATGTTATGTATTGCCTTTTTCTTTTCTACGTTTTAATTTAATCACATTGCATGCAATTCAACATTTTTTGCAGGGTCGAATTTGGTGATGGTGCTCGTTAAAAAGGGGTAATCTAACTCAATGTGGAAGCACATAAGTTTTAGGGGCTACATATAAAGTCCCATCCGAGTTTAAACTAGAGTTGATTTTAAACTTGCTTTGATTATTACAAAATCTATTCTCTTGTACCATCTTGTTAAGCATTGTCAACAGTCTTACTTATCAAATTTTATGAAATTTATAAATTATTGCAAACTAAGTTCATCGGAATATAAAAAAATTATTTTAAATAAATTTTAAGTGGAATCAGCTTTGTATTAGAGTAACGTTCAAATTTTATTTTTCTACATTGATGTAGAAATATGAAGAATTTTAGTTTTATCACTGCTCTAATACAAGGATGATTCTATTGAAAACATGTCCAATGAATAATAGTAGGCTTAACATAACACTTTTCCGATAATTTATAAATATTTTTAAATTTTATTTTTTGTTATATTTATAAATTTTTAATATTTATAATTTTATTTTTTACTTACTTTTTTAATTCATTATAGTGTTTTTATTTTTTAATATTTTATCGAATTTTCAATTAAAATTAGTTATGCACTTAAACTCGGTAAAGAAATAAGGTTTCATGGCTCATTTGACCCCTGAAGTATACACAAAATGCCGAACTGCCCCCTAAAGTATTTTTTTGAGACATTTTGCCCCCTAAACTAAAAATTGTTACCCCATTTGGCCCCTCCGTTAGACGACGTCAAAAAAAATTCACGGGCCAATCAGAACACGCCACATCTCATTTTATTTTAAAAAATAAGCTGATTTAAATAAAATAGATGAATTACACATTAGATATGTTAAATTTTATTTTTTTCGTTTTAGTCCCGAACTTCAATTCCAATCAGCCCTTTTCTCTCTTTTTCTCACTTCTTCATTGCAGCTTTAATATATCCAAATCAGAAAACAAAATTAAGCTGCTTCCTTTCAAAATTAATTCAATGGAACAAGAGTTGTGGACTTGAGGGAACTTGATACTAATTGAGTTTAGTTGCTCTGAAATGGGTTTAGCTGCTTCCTTTCAAAATTATTTCCAAACCATAAAATTAAGTTTCTTTTCCAGAGCCCCGAATTGCTCCTCACACCCTTCGTTTACGCTTTAAAGATGCAGCTGCTCGTGTAATCTAAACCCATTTCAGAGCTTTCCTAGTTCATAGATTCAGAACACTTAGACAACTTAAAAATCTCACTTTTATCGAATCAAGTCTCAATTCTCTCAAGCTCTCGGTTTCCAAAAAAAAACCCATTTTATTCCCCATGTCATTTCTCAAAAAGCCATGGACTTGCTTCTCAAGCTTGATTCTTTCCAGGTATATTTATATTTGGTACTTCAAAAATCTTGGTTGGCTATTTTCTTCTTTGGATTTTGAAAATTGAGTATTTTTCTCATAGGGTGGTGATCCAATGATTAGAGATGGAAGAAGGTCAGTTAGTAGAGATTTGATTCAGTTTTTAAAATACGTTGATGGGTTGGTTTTGAAAAGGCATAAGCTCCTGTATAAGAATGCAAAAAATATGAGGGTTTTGAGGTTTTCTAGCAATGAAGAAGGTAATGATGTTGTTGAGCTTGAAGGTTTTCATCAAGTTATTAATGAAGTAGAGTATCGAAATAAAAGTGGTGGGGTTTTAGTTAAAAGGCAAGGAATTATTCGACCGAGAGCGTAGAAAATCGTGAGGATTGCTGAGAATGGGAACGTTTATATAGGATTTTCAGCAATGAAAATGAGGTTAGTTCAAGTAGGGATGGTAGTTTAACCGATGAGTGTGTTTCGAGTGATGATCATGGAGATATAATGGAGAATCTTCTCGACCAAAGTGATGATTTAGTTGAGAATTTGGAGGCGATGAACTTGAGGAAACAGGTTGAAACTGAGATTGGTGGGAACTATCAGATTCAAGGTGGAGATTTCGTGTTTTCTGCACTAATGCCGTTGAAGTTTGGGATTAAAATGAACAAAAAATAAAATTTGACATATCTAGTGTGCAATTTACCCCTTTTATTTAAGTCGTTTTAAAAAAAATAACACGCAGCGCGTTTTGATTGACCCGTAAATTTTTTTCTAACATCGTCTAACGGAAAGGCCAAACAGGGTAATGATTTTTAGTTTAGGGGATAAAACGTCCAAAAAAAAATACTTTAGGGCAGTTCAATATTTTGTATATACTTCAGGGGCCAAACAAGTCATTAAGCCAAAAAATAATTATACCTTAGAATTATGTTAAAATAATCAATTCAACCCTTCTGTCACGTCATCATCATATGTGTACTGTCATATTAGTATCATGGACTATTAAATTAACATCGTGGACTGTCACGTTAGTACCATCAACGATCATATTAATATTGTAACGATCAATGTCGATCAAATAAATTAATTTGATGCAACTTGTAAATTGAATGACGTATTTTTTGACGAAAAATTAAATTAATTTTTAATCAAATTCGTTTTTTTAGTAAAAGAAAGCCTTGGTATTTGTGGGAACTGGGAAGTGCCATAGTAGTGTGGGCGGGCAACTGCACACTGTGGGAGTTCAGTCTCATCGGAATCAGATTAGAGAGCAAAGATAACGTAATCATACTCTCATCTCATTCTCATGCAATATTATAAAGAAAATGAACACTTTTCGGTGATTGATTCTCGTTTTCATCTTTTCAATTTAACCGAAGGAGTTTTCTCTTTCAACTACCCGTTTCTCTTCTCTCCAAAATTTCTGTAATCCCAGCATTTTCAGTCAGTGCTTTAAAAAAAATTCCATACTGATTCTTCTTCGGTTTAGAGTTATTTTAGGATCTGGGTGTTTCCACTTTTGGATTTTGTTGACTTGGACATAGTCTAAACTCTAAAGTACTCTCAGTTTTTTAATCTCCTTTTTACCACTATTTTTTTTCTGTTTTACATTTTTCAAAATATTTTGTTTTTCTTTTCTTAGTACCTTGGGAGAATTATCTGGTTATTTTGTTGTTCCATTGATTAATTAATTCAGAAATGGAATCTCTGTGCATGCCACTGAAGCCTAATGTCAATCTGATTAATGCTAGCAAAGGTCGTGGAGATGGAGGCTCTTTTTCCTGGGGTGAGCGCAGGGATTTTGGAAGACAATTATGGAAGTGTTTGAGAGCTGAAAATGGTGTCAGAAAAGCAAAGCCTTCTGTTCTTTGCTCTGCTCAAACTCCACATTATGACACTGATCCTACAGTATGTAGAAGAAAGCATTTTTAATGATTTCTGATTACAATCTTTTTATTATTATTTGAATCTTTTGATTATCAGGAAGAGCAAGCAGCCATGGTTGAGACTCCACAAGCAGATCCAAAGCAAGTGGCTTCCATCATATTGGGCGGCGGTGCCTCTTTCCTCTTACTAGCAAGAGAGCCAAGCCAGCAGTAAGAAATAAACCCTCTTTTTCAGTTTTTAGATTTAAGAATGTTATGATTTTGTTTGGTTTGGAGGTTGTTACAGGCTGATTGATGTTCCAATGAGCAACTGTATCAACAGTGGCATCAAAAAGATATTCATCTTAACTCAGTTCAACTCTTTCTCCCTCAATCGGCACTTGGCGAAGACATACACCTTTGGCAATGGCGTCAATTTTGGAGATGGCTTTGTGGAGGTAAGCCCAATGTTGATCTAGCATTATGGATACTGCTTGCTCAGAAGCTATTTTGCCTATATAACAGGTTTTGGCTGCCACTCAAACATCAGGGGAAGCAGGGAAGAAGTGGTTCCAAGGAACGGCTGATGCCGTGAGGCAATTTAGTTGGGTCTTTGAGGTTAGTTACTAGTATTCGTATTCGAGCTGAAACCATCTGACCGAACCTTGATGTTCACCGAATATGATTTAATTTCCACCAGGATGCCAAAGCCAAGGTTGTCAAGCATGTACTGATATTGTCTGGTGATCATCTTTACCGGGCGGATTATATGGATTTCGTGCAGGTAATTAATTAGTTTGGTCTCTACGAGCTGGAGAGTAGCAGTCGAATGCTCTTCGTTTTTCTTTCTCAAGCATGGATGTTGTACCTTGAAAAACCATTCAGGCTTAATCCATTTGTTATTGTTCTTGCAGAAGCATATTGACACAGAAGCTGATATCACAGTGTCATGTTTACCGATGGATGATAGGTATTTATCATTTAATGTTGCTCAAAACATGAAGCATATGCCAATGGTTGCTTTCCTTCAGAGCATCGGAATTAACTTCATTTTGGTTTTTGCAGCCATGCATCGGATTTCGGATTGGTGAAGATAGATGGAACAGGAAGGATCATCCAGTTTTACGAGAAACCGAAGGGTGACGAACTTAAAGCTATGGTACTTGCTTTTACTACTTCTTAACCCACATTTCCATAGTTTTGGTGTTCTCAAACATTATCCTTTTCGTGATTATCAGAGCTATGTATTTACATCTACTACACCTTGTTTCACATTTGTACTACAGCAAGGTGATACCTCCATATTAGGACTATCAGCGGAAGATGCTGCAAAATATCCTTACATTGCATCAATGGGGGTGTATGTGTTCAAAACCGATGTCTTGTTAAAGCTTCTGACACAGAGCTATCCATCTTGCAATGACTTCGGCTCTGAGATTATTCCGTCGGCAGTAAAGGAACACAATGTACAGGCAAGATGGCTTTTACCTTCAGTTTTCTCTTCGGATTTTTCAGCAGTAATCAGATGCTAATTAGTGCTCCTAATTCGGGGATCATACTGCTGAGTTTCTGGCTCTCTGAATACTCACAGGCGTATTTATTCAATGACTATTGGGAAGACATTGGGACCATAAAGTCCTTCTTCGATGCCAATTTAGCCCTCACCGATCAGGTTTGCACGTTTGCGCTATGCCATTTGGTATCCATTTTCCAAAAACTAAGTGTTTATATTCTGCATGCAGCCGCCAAAGTTTGAATTCCATGACCCAAAGACACCATTTTATACATCTCCAAGATTCTTGCCTCCTTCTAAAGTTGATCAATGCAGGGTATTACTTCAAGTCCTAGTTTATCTTGTTATTAATGAAGTTGGTCGTTTTATCTCATGGCAAATTGGTTATTGCAGATTGTTAATGCCATAATTTCACATGGTTGCTTCTTGCGGGGATGTACCGTACAACGCTCTGTAGTTGGGATTCGATCACGTTTGGAGTCCGGTGTTGATCTTCAGGTGATCCAACATCTTCACTTTCCCATAAAAATAGCATCAAAGAAAGGATTGCAAATAAATCTTATTGCTGATAAACTGCATTTAGAGTTGGTAATGGGATAGACTAAACTCTAAGAATATCGGATCCACTTTGTCGCGTGCTTATACTCTCGAGCAATTGTGCGGCATTATGCTTATTTGTTGAAACAGACAAGAGTGTATATGTTGGAATAGACGAATGTACAATTTTCTTATCTGGACAAATTACTTAGCCACAATGTGCATATAATGGAGATTAACAAAATATCTAAAAACTTTACAAAGTACAATGTCACATGTTATTTTATCTTTATGTTGCTTTCTTTGCAGGATACCATGATGTTGGGAGCAGACTTCTATCAAACTGCGTCGGAAATAAAATCTCTGCTAGAGGTAGGAAAGGTTCCGGTCGGTGTCGGTCAAAATACGAAGATCAAGTAAGATTTAGATTGAAAAAACCAAATGTTCTAATTGATAATCCCATTTAGAAGAAAACTGGTTTGAAAACAATTCCTTATTTTTGCTACTGTGTTTTTGAAGGAATTGCATAATAGACAAGAATGCCAAGATAGGAAAGGATGTGATCATATCAAACAGTGATGTAAGTATTGATTTCTTTGCTTCAATGAATGTTTAGTACTTCTATATCTTAAGATTTCTTTTTTCTTTTAATAATTTTGATTCACTTTGGCCACCCAGGGTGTTGAAGAAGCTGAGAGACCAGAAGAAGGTTTTTACATTAGGTCTGGGATCACAGTCATAATGAAGAATGCAACAATTAAAGATGGAACCCGAATATGAAACTTTGAATCCGAATATGAAACTTTGAATCCGATCAAGCCCGCGAACAAAAGCTTAAAGCACAAGTTCCTCCGCAAATTTATAGGAGTAATGGTCTGTATGTGTAAAGTACAACTTTCTCTGCAAATTTTACATAGGAATTCAACTTTCGGTTTTGCTTGTCTATCTTTTCTTGAATAGTTGAGAATTCATTTAGTATCCAAAAACACCAATAAGCTTAAAGCACAAAATAAGTTGATTCACCAAATATTCAAATTAGTACTTAATCACATACTCTATTACACTTCAGCTTCATTACAATTCATTTCTAGATAGAGAATTCCCATCCTTATTAGGCTTACCATCTAACACCATGAATTTTGACATACTGGCCTTCTTATATCCCTTGCTTTATTCAATCTCTCAATGTTCTTTAACCTTACAAACATCTTCCGAATCCGATTAAGTTTCTGAGACTCTTGAGTGATGATGTCGACAGTCGATGTCAGTTGGCTCATGATTATCTCGTATCCATCTCCGAATGAGTCCATTCCTTCAGCAAATAATTGCCAGAATAGCCCACCGATGGCTGCACCCCCTCCCCTAGCCGACGAGTAAATTGCTGCATACACCGTGTTGAACAGCTCATCCCTTTGGGGAGGACCAGAAGCTTTCAATGATTTCCCAAACTCAGCGAAAAGCAACGGCTTCTTAAGGATGTTCAGAGCATCTTGGATGTGATTGTTAAGCCAAGTGATTAAGAAGGCAATTTGGGTTTCATCGCTCGAGCCTCCTAACCTGCTCAACGAACAACTTATTTAGGTTCAGGGAAGGACTTAGATACATGGGTTTTTCACCTTTGGGTGGAAAATTCCATTACCATTGATCAGGGTAAGAATGAACTGTGGCAAAGTCAATGCCAGGGATTAGATTGTTCGAAATGAAATCAGTTCCAACTTGAAAGTTAGGGTTATATTGCTGCTTCTGAGACGATGATGGCCCATAAAACCCTTCCAAACCAGCTTCCAGCAAATGGTTTCCATCAATGGACTTTACATGAGAAGCCATCTCTGTAATCCAGGCCTGCAGACACATTCAAATAAACTGTTGCCATTGGAGAATCCAAAGAAAGCACTATAATATCACCTGATTAGGGTAAAGGCTTGAATCCATCGTAAGCAGGTTGTATAAAAGTTTGTGCAGTTACAACTTCCAAGGCCACTTTAAACGGATATCATGGGAAAAGCAAAAGGCACTAACTACCGTAGCTTTGAATTCAAGAGAGTAAATTGTTTCAGGAATTCATCTACAACCTTGTGTTGAAACTTGAAACCCCATTTTAGATTAAAGAAAACTAGAGGAAACGTGATGGAATTCAGAATATTTTGGAAAACTGAAACCAATTCAGAGTTGCAGATTACTCATGTGAAAGAGGTTGAGGGTACATATACATGTATTCCTTACCTGTATGGTACTTCCAGATGGATCCGAGAGGCACCTAGGCTCATTCATTAGCTCCCACGCCATAATTGTTGGTTCATCTTTGTAAGCCACTCCAGACAGGGTGTTTTGTCTTGTAAGAACAGCCTATATGTTGGTTCAATTTTAGCAGTTATACAAGAAAGAAGAAGAGATGAAACTTGAAAGAGCAAGTAATGGAGGAAACAGTGAGTGACCTTGATATGGTTCTTGTAGTACTCTTTCACAACAGAGTTTGTAAAGAAATCATCATCAGAGCTTATGGATTGGCCTTGGTTTCTTGCCCAATTCACATACTGTTTTTTCCCTCCATATTGATCGTAGTTATTCACAAAGCTTAAAACCAGCTTAATCCCATATCTCTTAGCCTCGGATACTACAAAATCTAACCCCTTCAAAGTAAACAAAACAAAAATCAGAATCAACCCAGAAAATGATCAAATGAAAGGGTTTGATTATTTTCTTTTATTTTGAACCTGGAACATTTGGTCATTGTAGGAGCCAGGTGAGTACTGAAGAGGTCTATCTCCGCCATCTCTGAAAGCCCAAGTTCTGGCGATGTTGAGGCCATGCTGTTTAGCTTGCTGAAACGCGGTGGAGACTTTGCTCCTCTGAGATGGATCGGCGGCCATGTACATGAGCCAGTAGGCGTTGAACCCATTTGCGTAGAACGGGGTTCCGTTCAACATCAGTTGAACGCCCTTGGTTTTGACGAACCCATCATCAGCTTTTGCATGCAAAAAATTTCCTTCGTCTCCAAACACAAGGAGAATTAACAGAAAACCCAGACCCCAATGCTTCATTTCTCTCTGAATCCAAGTGCGGCAATATATCAAACGAATACAACACAAACTCAAAACGTAAGACTCTGGGGGGTTTATATAGCTGTAGAATCACGGACAAAGGCCGGAGTGGTTCATTATTTTGTTTTTTTTTTTATTTCCTCTCTTTTTTCGAAATTATGTTGTTCTTTTATTTATTAAACTTTCTAACATTTTGATTAGATAAAAATCAAATCAAATTGATATAATACGATCAACAGTACCATATTATTAGAAATCTAGTATGCGAAAATAATAATAAAGCAACATCAACATAAAGTAAGATACATAAGAGACGAGATTGATTTGACATTGTCTACTTAAATAGAGGAGAGAGACGAATAATTCACTATCAACGTATAAAACACAAAGAGCACAAATACATAATATCATGAGTAATCACTAATCACATAGCCTAATAACCCAGATAAAAATTTCATGCCCTTTTTCGGTGCTTCTTTATATGCCCAATACTAAAAAAATTAAATTCTAAGTCATAACCTTAATTTCTAAACCATAAATCATAAACCCTAAAAAATACCATACCCATGATTTCCTAAACAACCTAATTTTTTTTTTAATGTAGGGCATAAATAGGGTGCCGAAAAAAGTACCGAAAAGGGTACCGAAAATGAATAAAAAATTTATATTCCGATAACCTAGTGTATCCAAACATTGTTCCCAACGTTACTATATTTATAGTGTTAAATACTTGGCCACCAAAAAACTTTAGCCCATAAAACTTATTGTCTAATATAAATACTTAGGTATTAAATAAACTTAATTACCAACTATGCTTCAACCACTAAAATTACAATAAAATTCAACTTAATTAACAATTAAAATTTTAGTCAATATTAACCAATGTAAATATAATATATTTTATTACTATAAATTTGAGGAGGAAAAATGAAATTTTAGGATTTAAATTTAAAATTCACATTTCTAATGTCAACCTATAACTAGGTGTCACCGTAACTGTAATTTTGTTAACAATAAGATATAAAAGTCAACATAATAAAATTATGTAAGAGAATTTACACTATTCTTTTTATTTAAATTTATAAATTTTAAAATTTAAACTTCTAAGTTTTAATCCTAATAGTCTAAATCCTAACCTATAAATTATATATTTTAACTTTAAATTCTAAATTTTACGACATTTAACATAAACCCCTGAATTCTAAAATAAAAAAATTTGTATAAATTAAAGTTTACACAAACTTGTTTATTAAAAAGTATTTCCCATAAAAAATAACTCAGTCATGTAATATCAATTATTAGCATGTTGAGATTTTATGTAAATATAAACTATGTTTTTTCAGTATTCTTAATGTGTTCCAATAGTAGTATTATTATTATTTTTTGAAAAGTTCCAATAGTAGTATTAGTTACATTTTAGGTCATAAATTCAAATTATACATACCTTATAACTGAAATTGTTTGAACTCAAACCTACAAAGACGAACAACCTTCTTTTTAGAGGCAAATCTGGGCCTGGGCCTATTTAGGCCATGACCCTCCCCATGTAATGTTTTTTATCTTTTATATATAATAATAATAATAATAATAGGATTATATTTTAATATATGGTCTATGTAAAATTTTTTACACAACCTTTTTTTTAATTTAAAATTTAAAATCTTAACCATAATTGAGTTAAAAAAACGAGGCTTCAATCTAGTGTGTGTATATACATATAAATGACAAATATAATTCAAATATAAATATAAATATTTTAGTAAAAATATAGTAAAACCTTTATAAATTAATACTCTTTAAATTAATAAACTCTATTAAAAAATAAATTTCTCCAGTCCTGACTTGGGCCAATGTAAAAAATCATTAAATTCGATAAGATAATAATATAATAATTTTTTGGAGATCTCCTTTATAAATATAAAGGTACCATCAAAACTATAAATTAATAATTCACAAATATTACAACTACTACTTTGATAACTTGCTAAAATATGAATCTATTGTAAGGTACAACTCCGATGATCTTTTGAGAGTATTTGATATTGTACCTTGACTAAGTTTCAAACGATATTTTTTCTCAACCCACTCTTGTAAAATTTTTTTGAGTGCATGTAGGGTGGTCTCTCTTGTACTCACATAGTGCTTTACGCATTTGATCTGTCATGGATGGTTTTGTGATACCTTTTAGATGAGAGGCCATGGTTGATGTTATGAACTTTTTATTTTTCTTTCCATATTGAGATTTATATAGTAATTTTGTTCACTTATCATGCATGAATATATTTAATTAGTTACATTAAATCAGTACATAATTTTTTAACTTATTATTTGATTAATTACAATAAACTTAAAAGATACATGAAAATATTCAATTAGTTTCAATGAATTCGTAAATTCATGAATACAATATTAAATTGAAACAATGAATTATTAAGTACATGCATTAGTCTAGTTAGATATAAATAATTTGATACATGAATATATTTAATAACATATACATGAATCTACTTATTTTTAATTAATTAGAATATTATGTACAATTTACAATTTATTTGCACACAATATCTTTATCAAAGTTATATTTGCTTAAATGAGAAATTTTCTTTTAATTAATAAATTATTAATTTATCGATATATTAATATCTCTCTAAAATAATAAAATTTCATGGTGCCAAATGTATTAATTTATAGAGGTTTTACTGTATAATACTCATCATTATTCCTTTAAGTAAAAGATAACTTAAAAGAGTATAAAAAATGTAATATATTTTTCAATTATTTTAGTTGAAACTTACCAGAGAAGTTAATATTTAAATAAATAAATTTAATTTTACAGTTTTTTTGATATATTAATTAAATCATAGATGAAAATTTAAAATTTATTTTAAAAAACAATTCAATTTTACTTAAATAAAAATTAGATAATAGTAAATAAATTCAATAATTGGCCTAGTGGCTAAAGATGCTCATATTTCATATTATTTTGTATGAGTTCGAATCCCGATATAAGAATATAATACATATATATTTAATAAAAAATAGATAGTAAAAGAAAATACAAAATTATTGGAGAATAAAATTTAAAATTCCAACATTATATATATGTGTTATAGTATATAAATTTTTTTTCTATTTATATTGGCTTAGTCCATTTTTTTAGATTCGCCATTTTTTTCTATTAAAAAATATTAAAAATAGAGATATGGTAGGATAATAGAAAGTCAAGTGACCGCACCAATTTTCCAAAGTTGCATAAATAAATATAGGGAAAACTACACCGGTGGTCCTTAAACTATTATCATTTTCCTATTTTGGTCCCCAAACTATGTTTTTCAGCAAAATTGTCCCTTCTGTTACATAGTTCTCTTGTTTTAGTCCCCGGCGTTAAATAGCTAACGGTTTTGCTGACGTGACATTTTTTAAAGAGGAGAGAGAAATGATTAAAAAATATTTTAAAAATGCCACGTCAGCAAAACTGTTAGGTATTTAACGTTGGAGGACCAAAACAGGAGAATTATGTAACAGAAGGGACGGTTTTGCCGAAAAACATAGTTTAGGTACCAAAATAGGAAAACAGTAATAGTTTAGGGACTAATGGTGTAGTTTTCCCATAAATATAATAAGTAAAAGAATGAGCCATTGAAAGTTGTTCGCGCAGTTCGGACTAGCCTACGTCTGCGGAACTTTACCGGGATCTTACTTTTACAAAGCCTAAAGAAGCAACTTGACAAGATAATGACCATGGAGGAGCGATATTAATTAGGGGCGTTTATGACAGGCTCAACGGGTATTCAAATGTTTAATAAGTTTAATATCACTACTATAATATTATTATTATTTTTTATTTTATTAACTTGTATTATTAACTTATCGAGCCTTTGAGTACTTATTGATTTCTTACCTATAGGGGGTGTGAATCTGGGGCCTAGAAGTTCTGGTTGATTCTAATTGGGACCTTTAAATTGGTGAAATCTTTGAAACCTTTACATTTCAATTAATCAAATTTCTTGGAAAATAAACATTTTCCATCGTACCAAACATCATCATATTCCATATTCATATTTGTGCTTCACAGCTTTTAAACAAAAGAAATAAAGACAAATAAATAAAGTGTAAATTACTCCAGATACGATCGAACTTTAAGTGTTGCATCATTATAATATTGGACTTTCAATTGCGTCAATATTAACACAAAACTATTGTTTTTGTTTTAGGTTTAATGTTGTCGCTCTGCTGTTAACTTCTTAATGAGACGATGACATGACCAACGATCACTGACATGGATGTCAAACCAAATAGCGTCGTTTATTTTCATTATTTTTTATTTACTAAAACAACCAAATTAAAACGGCGTTGTTTGATTTAACCTCCACGTCAACGACTTGAGTTAACGACGGAATAATAACATTAAAATTAATATAAGTAAAAACTTAATAGTATAAACGATGCAACATTTAAAAGTTTGATAGTACATGATATAATTTACCATAAATAAATAAATAAACAAACTTGGGTTTCTTTTTTGAAGATGACAAAGCCCGACACGAAGCACCGGTTGGTGTCGTAATCCGAACATAGAGGCGTGACATGGTGATTCATGTCTCCCGAATGCCAGTGTTCCTGAAAGTGCTGTGCTCGTGCTCATGTCTACTTTTTAATCTCTCTTAACTTACCAATCAATTCATTACAGTTGTATTAATACATAGTATCAGTTTTCAGTTCCATTGAGTTCCGTGATTCAAGTCGGTGCCTGCTTACTGCTTACTAAGCCCATGATTTGTCATCAACCATGGGAGCCTGTCGATTATTCATCCAGACTGCCTCTAAAAGTGTGATGTTTAGCCTATACAATTTAATATACAGCTAAAAATGGTATAACTAAAATATTACGTATACAACCGAAATGTTATATTTTTTTATAACATTTTAGATTGGTAATAACTCTCGAAATTTATAGACAAATATCGAAACTTGTGGTTTGAGTAACATTTCAATTGGTGTGAGTAACATTCTATACCGTATTTTTTAACATTTTGATTGTATCGTCGTTTAGCTGTAAAAATATATCAATACATTTCGTTTATTTTGTTGCTGGAGACGAGGAGGACCCATGCTTTCCTCCTGCTTACTGATACATGGGATTCATTGCACCCAACTAACCCAAATACATCGAACCTGGATTCATAGACTACATAATTTTCTTTTTCTTGAAACGTTTACATGAACATTGTTTATACATCAGAAAATTGAAATTATAATCTCAAAATTTAAAAAGACAATATAAAATCCGATAAAAACAGAAAACATATCTTAATCCTACAAACTAAGCCCTGAGGCTGAGATAAAGCCACTTAGCATAGCATCTGAATAAAACTTTGTTAACAGACGCCAACAAAGTTTGTTATACACCTTAGCTTCTTTGTCTACATTCCCAACCCTTTATCATTAAACTTGTTGCTTCTAGTTTCTCCAAACTTGATTTGTCTGGACGGACTTCAGCTCTACCGAATTGAACTAACGTCGGTTAACTAACTCCATGGCCCCAACATCTATTCTCGTGTAGACTGAAAACTAAGACCCAGATCTAACACAGGGTAGTATCATTCAATAACTTCTCACAAAAAAGGATAACCAAGTAAGGAGATGAAGTTTTGCGTGAAACAGGATGAGTCAAAATACACTAGAAAAGAACGACTCTTTATAGAGTTTAAGAACGGAAAGTTACAAAATCATTCATTAAACTGATAAAAATCCAATGTCCTTTTCGGTATCCCTTCCCATATCCCAACACTAAAAAAATTAAATTTTAAGTTTTAACTCTAAATTCTAAATTCTAAATCCTAAACTCTAAACCCTACACTCTAAACAATATACCCTACCTAAATTCCTTAAACCCTAACCACAGACCCTAACCTTAAACCCTAAACCTAATTTTTAGTGTGAAGAATAAATAGGGGCAATGAATTTCTATTCATATTAAACGGGTATTTATCGATATTAAGAGGGGAGATGCAAACACACACGTGTATATGTATGATCCTCTTATACTTGTAAAACTTGAAAGTTTTATATATTTTTTTGAATGTTAGATGAAGTTAAATAGATAGTTGGGATTAACTCTAGTAAATGAGAAGATTATCATATGAAAAAAAAAAGAAAATAATTTTAATCATTTATTTACCCTAGTTCAACGGTTCAAAAAAGGTGTAAAAATAATTGAGTTTTATAGTGTAAAATTAAATTACTTTTATACTAATTCATGGTCATTGATGTGTGAAATGGATGGATGAGATTAGAAATTAAAAACAAGAAGATATTTAAGGAGAAAAAATAGGAGTGATTAATCTCATCCATCCATTTCACTCATCCAATGACCATAACTTAGTATAAAACTAATTGAGTTTTATATAGTGTAAGTGGATATATATATAGCGGGGATAAACCAGAGGTGAACAATAACGGCGAAACAGTGAAGAATATGATTAGAGGTGACAAACAGGTCGTTCGGTTCGAGTCATTTTGGGTCTGACTACATTCGATTTAAGTTTGGGTCAGGTCGGGTCGGCTCTGGTTCAGTTTTAGTTTAGGTTTATGGTGATTTCGGTTCGAGTATGGGGTCGGGTCAGTTGACTTTCTGTTCGGTTAATATCGGGTCATTTTAGGGATGGGCACGGGTCGGATTTTTGACCCACCCGAACCCGACCCGAATTTTTAGTTCCTCCACCCGACACCCGACCTGACCCGGGGTTTAGAGGCATCTCACCCAACCCGACCCGACCCGACATGGATTTTTCTCCTACTATTTTACTCATTATTTATCCAAAAATAAAAGGCATAAATCTAAATAGCCTCCAAATCCATAATTAAAACATAATTCACATAACTCTTACAAAATTAAAAGAGTCCAAACATAATAATTAAAATTACAACTTACAAGTCCATAATACAGTTAAATAAGTTCAAACATAAGATAATTAAAATTACAAATTCATAATTAAAATTACAAATCCATAATATAATTAAATAAGTTCAAGAACAAATCTTATAAAACCAGACATGAAAATAAACATCCTATAAAAAGGCTTCCATTGACATCGACTTCATAATCTTCAATCTTATCTAGTCACTCAAATCCTATAAAAATTTATAAATTAATATATACGAACAAAAATACAATAAACAAAACAAATATAAATTTTTTAATTACCTCAATCTCATCTTCCTCGATTTCACCATCTTCACAACAGCTCAATTCATTTGTTTTTAAAATGATATAAATGAAAAATTCTAATAAGAAATGATAGGTAAACATATAAGTAAAAAATAACTAAAATTTTAGGATAAATATATTTGTACCTTCTTCTTCGGCTCACAACCAATTTTGACAACATGCCAAAGCTTCAACAGTTGATGGATGGAGTCTATTACGTTGTGCATTCACCAATCTCCATGCGGTACTAAAAGTAGACTCTAAAGCAACAGTAGAAACCGATATAGCATAAATATTTTTGACAATAGCTTGTAGTGTAGGAAATTGTGGTCCATTCATCTTCCACCAAGCTAAAACATCAAAATTCAATGTCCTTGGATCAATATCTAATTCCAAGTAACGATCTAACTCAAACTTGACTTTTAATTTCTTTTGCTTCTTCCTTGAAAGATAGGCATCAAAACCACCCGGGTCTCCCAAATTAACCGGAACACTATCTAGTGATGTAGTGTGGAAGCATTGAGGTTCATTATTTGAAGACATCATATTTCCTTCATACTTGGCAACCAAATCTCGACATAATTGCACGATTTTTTCAACCTCATATTCAGCACCAATTCCATAAATATTCTCAAAATAGTACTCCAACAATGTTGTCTTATATCGTGGGTCTAAAAGTGTGCCAACACCCATAACACCATTCACACTACTCCAATACTTCTCAAATTTCAACATCATAGATTGTGCCATACTTACAATGGTGTTATTAGTATGCATAATTCATTCATTCAACACAACTCTAATCTTGCAAATTTCAGGAAAATAAAGATTTACCGTTGTATATTTTGTTCCTGAAAAATCTTCGGTGATCTCATAAAACAATTTAAACTTCTCGCAAATCTCTGTTGCAAAGGCCTAATCATCATCAGTTGGTAAAGACTTGTACAAAGGATCACCATGCAATTGCACACAACGCGAAAATACATCTTTGTAAGATAAAGCTGTCTGGAGTATCAAAAAGGTCGAATTCTATCATATTCTAACATCAGCACATAACTTTTTTGTAGTTGAAATACACAATTACCGTGCTGCCTCTTCAAATCTTTCCCATCTTTTTGGAGTAGCACTCCAAAAAAGAACACTTTGACGAATCCGTTCAATACCATCTCCAAGCACATTCAATCCATTCTTTACAATTAAATGTAATATGTGTGCACAACAACGTATGTGAAAAAAGGCACCATTCAGCAATAGTGTACTACCTCCCAATCTTTTCCTCAAAAAAAAAAGTACTACCTCCTAATCTATCAACTAACACTTTAACAACACTATCATTCACACTACAATTATCAACAATGATAGATGTGAGCTTCCTATCAATATTTCAATCTAGAAAGCATTTCATTAAACTAAAAGCAATGACATATGTAGTGTGTGGGACTGGCACATATTCAAACCTAATTAAGCAGTAATTAAAATATATAAGTTTTAGTAAATATTGAAACTTAAGAAATTGACAAAATATATCTTAAAAAAATTATCTTATGATTCGCTTCTGTAAAGTCCACGAGTTATAAATGTAATGAGCCGTGACAACCATATATCCTTTGTTTTGGTGGTCTGTAGTCCACATATCGATTGTGAGGGCAATCCGTCCTTCATTAGCTTCCAAATTAGATATTGTTTGCATCTTTCCCTCTTTGAATATTTCAAAATGTCACGTTTTATTGTACTACGAGAAAGCATTTCAAATAGAGGTTGTAGACTAGCACAATATTTTCTGAATTGCACATGATCCACAGTCGACAAAGGATATTCATGCATGACTATCAACTTGGAAAGCTCTCTCCTTGAAACATCTTGATTAAATGAGGTAGTCTTTAGCATTATTTTTTCATCCGACTTCTTTTGATTAGCTAGTAGGACTTGTTGTTGAATGTCCACTTGACCTCGCTTGTTACACCTCCTTATATAATCTCGTAAATGACTTGTCCCATTTTTCGAATCACCATTAAGCTTCTTTTTACAATAATTACATGTAGCTTTCCACTCATTGTTGATTTTTTCTTTTGTAAAGTGCTCTCAAACCATAGATTTCAACTTTGAATTTGATGTGTTGCCTTCATTTGACTCAAGACATGTAATTAAACTTTCTTGAGTAGTTGGTGACGGGCTTCCCTCAAATGGTAATTGAGGAGAGTTAAAAGTTTGAGATGTTGACGAAGTTGTATTTTGCCCTATATGATTAGACATTTTCTATAAAAAAAAATTATGAGTAATAAAGCACAACATATAGGGCATCCAAAGTTTCAGCATGTTTTAACTTTTAACTCTTTCATCAAGGAAAGGCAGAGTAAATATCATATGTTGCTTAATTTTCAACAGAATGGTTAATTTGTTATGCTTAATTTTCAACAGCCATTATGTGCCAACTAGAGTTAATTTTTTATACTTAAATTTCAACCGCCATTAAATGCAAGTATGCTTAGTTTCACAGAATGGCTATACAAAACAATTTGATGGTTAAAAACAGATTATAAGGAATTGAATTGGATACTAGTCTGTAATTTATTTTTTGAAGTTACTAACATCACCTTAACCACGCATTGCTTATCTTAATTCTTGTCAGTAAACAGGGTTTGGTTAGATTTTATTACACATCCCATCATCACATGGTTTAAAACTCAATGGGAATATCAAGTAGAAATGAACTCGGACAACAATATTTCATACTAACACAAACTGAAAACCCTCAACAAAAATGATGTATTGGATTAGAAAAACTAAAGAACGGATCACTGATTCACACAAATCTTAAAACTAAATAACATTTTACCCAACTAACCTGCTAGGTAGTCTTTTTAATTCTAAAAACAGTATCTTCTACATTATTATGCCAACGGATCATGATAGGAGTAACTATAGAACTTTGGGTTTTATATCATGTAGGAAAAAAAAAATTAGCACATGAAAAAAGAGAAAGCTAAAAAAGAAAAGTAGATAATTTGTTCAACACTCATAGAGGTGAATTGACTAAAAGTTGAAGGCAGACTATGAAAGAAAAGCAGAAGTCATTAGTCATAACAAAATAATAACTTTTCTTGCTTGCCATGTCAAGGTTTGGAACAAAGCTTAATTCAAGAGAACTAATCTAAATATATATACACTCACTCGTATAAACATGCCTTAGAATCTACACTATAGCTAGGATTTTCTCTTCCTTTTTATGTTCTCTTAAAGAGTTTATTATTATATGAAGTATTTCTGAAGGTGAAACAAAATAGAAATCTAAAGTTTAGAAACTACATAAATGCAATCTGAAGGTGAAACAAAATGCAATCTGATAACTGAGCAGGAAAGATGAAGGCGGAAGCGAGTCTGATTCTTTTCAAAGTTTCGTCAAATTGAAGAAAAAATTAAAAACCCAACTAACCTGCTTGCGTCGTGATCTAACAGCTGGCTCAATCACCCCAAAGTTTCACCCAACTAATCTGATTGTTGGTGAAGATGGAGGCGAAAGCGAGTCTAATTCCTTACGAGTTTTGTCGAATTGAAAAAAAAAGTGAAAGGGGAAAGAGTAAAGAGTCACAGTCTCACAAACGCTAAAAGTGTAAAACGAAATTAAAAATTAAAAACCCTAAATATATTTTTATTTTTTTAAAATTATACTCGGGCCGGGTAGGATTTTTTTCCCCATAAACCCGACTCTAACCCGGCTCCGGCAGTTGCAAATGTTCCACCGACTCGACCTGACCTGAACCCGATTTATTTTATAAAAAATCCGACCCTATCGGATCGGGTCGAAACCCATCGGGTCGGGGTCAAATGCCCATATCCCTAGGTCAGTTGATTTCGGGTCGGGTTAATACGATATTGGTCGGTTTTAGTTGGGTTTTCATCTGAGTTAAGTTTTTACACCCTATATATGACTTTATATAGCATGTATATTTAGCTTTTTGGTGAGTTGTGCGACAGTTGACATCTCATCTTTCTTAATTTATTTTAATATCTTTTCTTTATTTTAGGTTGTCTTCGGTTCGGGTTGCTTTCGGTTCGGGTAAAATTGGTTTGGGTCTATTCGGTTCAGATGAAAATCAGTTTGAGTCCATTCAGTTTTGTTGAAAATAATTTTGAGTCTATTTTCGGTTCAACTAAAATTTGAGTCGGTTTTGGTTTAGTTCAAGTTTTGAATCAAATTTGGGTCATCGTGTTTGGGTCTCGGGCCAAGTTTTCCAAGTATAAATATGATCGCAAACAAAACAAGAAAATAAATAACATCAAGATTTATGTGAAAATCCCAAACAAGAAATATAACACCCTAACCTCAGATGTCATATTTGGATCTTAGGCCCAATCCACACATAAATTATTATACCTAGTTTAGCCCAACATGGTCCAAATTAAAAAAAAAATGTATTTAAAACGTTTACAATCAAGGAGCTCCAATATTTAAAAATCCACATTAGACTCAAATATTATAAGTACCAAAATAAGAGTTATAGACATAGTAATAAAGTCATACAAATATATAGTCCAAAAGATTTAAGTAATGTACTCTAAGAGGAGTTGATGCGCTGAAATTCTATTCTGATGGTGCTCTTCCAAGTAATGTTGCCAACCTACTAACCTATGAACGAAAACAACGATTTCTAACGTTGTGTTTGTAAAACTCGCACACTTCTATTCTATTACACTTCATATAAATTAGAAACATGAGCATGTAGCTTGCACGAGTAAGATAAAAATTCATCAAAATGGGACGCTAAATCAATCGCCTAAAAGCATGTTGTAACATACCATACAATATTTGATATCACAAGTAGAAACATACAAGACAAACATTTACAAACCTTGAGTGGGGCTCGGGGCCATACAACATTGAGAATGTATACTCTGAGTGAGGCCCAATCTCACACAACATCTAGAATGTACACTCTATACTCGGAATGACCCTTTGAGTATCTTAGAATGAGGCTAGGGGCCACGCATCATCAGGAATGTGCATTCAGTATTACTAACTATGGTGTTGCAACACGTTAATTGAGTATTCAGATCCTAACAACCAAAATAACTCGACTAGTCAAATGCCTACCTGACATACAAGCAACATGATACCAATGATCTCCATATTATTGCTAATCATCATCAAATCATTAATTTACGTTTACCAAATTGTTTACACATTATAAAGGAGTACTATTCATTCTCATCATTTAGCTTCATCAATCCACACCACATTATTAATAAGGCATTATTCGTGGTTTTATGATATACATGTATTTTCCTAACTTTAGCTAGCAACCTAGGCCATTTTACATAGTTGGTTCTGATATTCACCAGTGAGTATCAGTGCTGCTTATAAGAGATATCGATACTCACTTGAGTACCAATACGAAATTGACTTATGATGTCCCAAATATAATTATTTCGGTTTCGGTATTGGCCTTCGAGTACCGATTTTGACCTTCAATATCGATACTCTCACGAGTATTAGTACTAAAATAAGCTTCGATGTTTTAAAAATTCAGAATAAAATCCTCGAGTATTGGTGCTGACCGGTGAATAAAATCTTCGTGTTCTTTCTGGTTTTTCACGACACAAGGGGTATTGGTACCAGTTCCCCAAGTATCGGTACTAGAGCCCAAAAACTACTTTCTAATGCTCGAATTTCAACTTCAATTCACTCACTTTCATCATTACCAAGCCCTAAATCAATCCTACAAATTATGAGAGTCATTTAGGTGATTTACTACCATTTTTACTCATTAAAACATCAATTACCAAGTTTAAGCCATAAATCAAGGTTTTTACTCTAAAACACTCAAAACAAGCACACAGGGTATCATATTTATGATGTTCATGAAACATAGTGAATTGGAGGTGTACTAACCTTTACTCTTAAGCCTGAAATGAAGCTCCTAGCCCCAAATCCTCAACCCTTGCATTTGCTTTTAGCTTTAGAGGATTCTCCAACTTTCTTCATTACACAAAGATGTTTTAAAACGAGTTACAGCTTTGCATGTGATGAAAGAGTCATAAAACATAAGTTTAAGGCTAAAAAAGAGATTAAAACCTCCACTTAACCTATTTTCTCAAAACCCCCACCAAGACCCATAAATTTAAATCTCAATGCTTTCCAATGATTTCTATCTGTTCTTGAAGCCCTTGATATGTAGATTACAGACATTTAACTTTTAATTCCGGGAATAATCATTTAGGAACCAAAGGTTTGATTTTACTCTTGGGTTTTGAAAGAGAAAAAATAGAGAGAATGAGTGAGGGTAGTTATGAAGGTGATGATGAAAGTGTGTCTCCTTCCAAGTCAAGTTCAAATAAATGGGATTTAAGACAAGTCAACCTTGATTTTAAATTATGGGTAAATTGCAACATAAAACTCTCTTAGTTCTTCCTTCTCACAACTTGGTCATTACCCAAACCCAATAGTCAAGGTTAAAGCTCATTAAGGTTCTTTCATAACCAAATGAGCCCAACAGTACAACCCAACCTTAAAGCTAATGATTCGAGTCAATGCTTACTCATTGACTCAAAATCTATGTCGTTACAGGAAAAATCACAGATTTAAGAAGAAAATTTTCACAATGTTAAAGAAGAGATTACAATAGTGCAGCTTATATGTCGTATTACGACTTAACTCACACTATGTGAACAAAATTTCTCACACACTACAAAAACCATAACCCTAAGTGTCTATTTATAGGGATAACTTACTTTCTTACGGAGGAAACATGCATAGAAGGTAAATTTACTCAACATAAATATTTACCCTTCACCGAACAAGTAAAATGAAAAGTAAAGTTTCACTTGGTCTTGGACTCCTTACCGCGGAGGACATTAGCGGAGAACCTCAGTCTATAGAAGACATAGGATATCGGTGGAGGACACCAAACATATGACACTAATGGAGAACATCAGTCAACGAAAAACATATATATTTATTATGAAAAGAATTTGGCTTACAATTATAACAAATCACCACCTCGGCACAATTTTTTGTCGAAACAATATCTCCATCCCTTCCCCGAAAAAAGCAAGCTCAACATGACCCAAACCCTAAATAATGAAAGTATAAAATCCCAAATGACCTGAACAAAAACAACCTAACTATAAAATTAACTTGAACTTGAAATGGTCTAAATTCAAAACAGTATAGGATAATAATTTGAATCCAAAATATCTAAATTATTTCAGGCTGAAGTATTAAAGATTCATCGGGTCAATATCTTAGTGAGCATTGATCAATCCAAAATCATGCCATTAGACCAATTACTCAATGCCAATAAGGCCTATCAGTGACCCAACCTACGGTCATACCCAGTCAGACTCGAGCCATGGAAAGGGCCTCTTTCTGTTTATTCTAGGTGTGCTCTTTTCTCTTTCTGTCTTGAAGAAGAAAAAAAGAAGAAAATACCTCTTAATATAACAGTCCAGGGAGGGAGAAATAGAGGGTGGAAAGTAGGTTTTTAATTGGAAGCAAATAGTAAATCAGGACGGTTTCATAGAGGAAAATATTCAGGAACCAGTACGATACCGACGTCATTACATGGAGCCCTATAGAGCGGTTGTTCCAAGTAGAGTACGCGATGGAGGCCGTAAAGCAAGGCTCGGCAGCGATCGGACTCCGATTCAAGACCCATATTGTATTGGGTTGCGTCAACAAAGCTAACTCCGAGTTGTCTTCTCACTAGAAAAAGATCTTAAAAGTTGACGACAACATCGGCGTCGCCTTTGGCGATCTAACTACCGACGACCGTGTCCTCTCTCATTACATGTGAAACGAGTGTATCAACTACAACTTCACCTACGAGTTGTCGCTTCCGTTGGAATGACTCGTCGTCCAACTCGCCGATAAAGCCAAGGTTTTTAATTTCTCATTTAAATCTCATGCTTTAGTGTAGTTAAACTTGGTGACGTTGATTTAAGGCTATTTAGAAATGATAAATCCTTTGAGGTTTTAAACCTCGATTGGGTATTTGGTGAGGTCTTGACAAGTAGGAGGTTTTCAAGTAATGCTTTGGAACAAATAATCTTTCAAAAATTGAATCCCGTCATAGTTATTGACATAACCAGAATACTGTTCTGAGTGAAAATGATTTCACATAGAAGGCTATAGTAGGAAAGAATGATAGATTAAATAATTTAGAAACTATAAGTATCATTATCTAATTGCATTATTGCTGAATTGGTAGATGATTAGCAATAAGATATGATAACCGAAAGTCAAATACAGAATGGAGGAAAATGAAATTGATAATGAGGATTAATATTAGGCAAATAAAAAATGTTTAGAATTGAGAAAATTTCAATCTTATGGTTTTTATATTCCATTGTTGAGTTAGCAATACTTGGATGTTTTGGATGGTTTGAAAATAATGTTATTCTGTGCCTTTTTTTATTCAACAAAAAGTTCATGATACACAGCAGGTTGGAGAAATAAAAAGGATGGTTTGAAAAGAATATTATTCTGTGCTTGCCAATGACTTTTAATTGAATGTTACATGTGTGCTTACTTTTAGTTGTGCTGGTGTTATGTGATCAAGTAGCATTTTTCTTAGAACTCATGATAACTTAACATAGATTGCATATACTTTGTTGATGTAAGAGATTATATTGTTTGTACTATTGCATTAAATGATGTGAAGTCTCTGTGGACTGTGGTTGATTATAGTTAGTAAAGAATAAGTTTAGTATATGATCTTTAATTTTTCACATGCCACTCTGATAGTTACTTAAAAAGGTATGAAAGCCTTTTTTGTTTCTCTTTTGTTTCTTTTCTTAATTGTTCTCTACGTATTCAACTCGCTGATCAAATTTTTGTATATTTTCCAAAAGTAATAGGAGCATTATCTTGATTCAATTACATATTTGAAGATCTAATATTGTTTGTATATCTTCATTCATGTCACTTATCTAGCAAGTTTTTTATTTTTTGGTGTTTAATTTGTAGGGTAAAATACACTAGAGGTCTCTAAACTATGCTCAAATGATTGTTTTGGTCTTTAAACTTCCAGTAGTTACAAAATTGTCAATAAATTTTTTGAACTGTTACAAAATGGTCATTACGACGTTATAATAATAATAATGTTCTTAAAGACATTTTGCTACAGTTCGATAAAATTTAGGGTAAACTATTCAAATGACCACTTAACTATGAGGTTAATGTCGATATGACCACTATATTTTCAATTTTGGCAATTTTATTACTTAACTATTTAAGCGGTTTCAATCAAGCTACCAACCGTTAAAACATAACAGAGAGGCCGGCGTGACTATTAAACAAAATTGGTATAATTACACATTTGATCCATGTTATTTACACATTCTATCATTTTGGTTCTAAATTTAATTTAATAAATTTAACCAATCAGTCAAGACACGTGTCACCATTCGGTTGAAGAATTTTTAAAGTATTTTTATTTAATTTAATCAATTTATTATCCACCAACCAGGTATTTACACGTGTTACAATGATCGAATTTAAAATATAGTCTTATTACCATATTTAATAATGAGTTTTAACGTTGATGTATATAATAAAAGTGAAGTTTACATTAATTTTGTTTTATTCGAAAAAGAGTATGTGCATACACGTTTTAAATATAGTCTTATTATCATCATCGGGTGAATATGGTTTTCTTCTTATTCTTCTACCAGCAGGGACACCTCTCCAAAGAAGAGTCTTTGTGATTTTACGATCACTACAGAACTTCTTGTCGTTCTCACTCATTGTATCTTCACTAGATGATTTCTGAATCATACACAGAAATCTTCTAGTGAAGATACGATGAGTGAGAACGACAATAAGTTCTGTAGTGATTGTAAAACTACAAAGACTCTTTTTGGGGAGGTGGCCATGCTGGTAGTAGAACAAGAAGAAGACTAGATTCACCCGATTATGGTAATAAAACTATATTTAAAACTTGTATGCACAATCTCTTTCTGGAATAAAACAAAATTAATGTAAACTTCCGTTTTATCATATACATCAATATTTAAAATCATGGTGACGTGTCAACATTTGGTTGGTGTACAATAAATTGATTAAATTAAATAAAAATACTTTAAAATCTTTCAACCAAATGGTGACATGTGTCACTATTTAATTGATTGGTTAAATTTATTAAATTAAATTTAGGACCAAAATGATAGAATGTGTAAATAACATGAATCAAATGTGTAATTATACCAGTTTTGTTTAACAGCCACGCCAGCCTCTTCGTTATGTTTTAACGGTTGGTGGCTTGATTGAGACCACTTAAATGGTTAAGTGGTAAAATTGCCAAAATTGAAAATATAATGGTCTTATCAACACCAAACCCATAGTTAAATGGTCATTTGAGTAGTTTACCCTAAAATTTAATGACCATTTCCTAATATCGTGGTGACCATTTTGTAACTGTTTAGAAAATTTAATGACTATCATGTAACCAATGTTAAGAATGGCGTAAGGTGCACTAAAGTGATAGAGGTCTTATAGCCGAGGCGCACTAAGACGATAGAGGTCCCATAGCCGAGGCGCAAGGCGCGCGCCTTATTGAAGTAAGGCGCACCTTTTGAAAATTAAAAATATACAATTTTTTTTCATTTCTATACTGTCAAGCAAGAAGAACAATAAGCGAAAGTTACCAACTTCATTTTTGTTTTGTCTTTGGAAGACTAGATTATGTTCTTTACATTAAACCTGGAATGTAAACATCAAAGAGTATTCATCATTAGCATTTAATTTATTAAGCACTTTTTTTAAAATCAATAAGTCAAGTGGCCATTTTATTGAAACACAAATTTCACCGACTAGATAGCTCAAGAATGAGTTGTTTAAAAAGAAAAAACATGGCCACTTTGCAAGATGCCATCACATTTGGATTTTGGACATGCATGGAACGAATGGAACTGCAAAATAATTTCTAAGGACATTCACAAGATCAGAGATTTCAACTGAAACTGAAAGTCTGGAACGGATGGTTTTGCAAAATAATCTCTAAGGACACATAAAACTAAAATAGGTACTTAATCTCACCATACAATGACATGCCTATTCGGTGAAAATTTAAAACTTTAAAAAGGATTACAAGTTCAACAAAAGCTAATAATTTCACTAATTACTTTTTAATCTTCTAATAAAAAAGAGCAATGTTATTGCATTTTAACAAAAATTTATAATTTCATGCACTAGCAATTTCTTTATATGTAAATAGGCAAAGCTAGACAACTAGCTTTATAATAATCTAAAAAAGATGTAAAATAATATGGCATCATATATAATCATCTTCTCCTGCCAAATTTGCCTCTATATCATCTTCATCAAGTGAGTGGTAGTCTTCGTCGTCTTCATTATGTTCATCGCCATCTTTATTTTCTTGTCGTAGGGGTTGACTTGAACTATCATCTCTTCCTCTTTGTGTGCTCCCTCTTGATCTCAAATTAAATCGTTCTTCATGAACTCTGGCAGCATTCGCAACATGTCCCCAAGTAAGACCTACATCCTCTTCGAATACAAACTCATCTTGAGCATCTTCCTATGTCCTTTCAGTCAACCATTCGTTGCTTTCATCAATGTCTTAAAGTTATTGGGGCAGTTTTATCTTGCAACTCATACCATTAAACCAATGCTCGGTTGTCTTTGATATACACCAAGCCATTTAGTCTGAATTGTGTGAGCCTATTTCTCTTTTTGGTATGAATCTGTGAGACATTTAGAGAATTATATTTAGTTTTTAATTATCAGAATACCTCAATACCAAGAACTTAGCATTACTAATTAAATAACTAAGTTGACTAATATGACTTACTTGGTTAAAAGTGCTCTAGTTTTTCTCACATCCTGATGCACTACAAGTAAGGCTTAAAATTTTTATGGCAAATTGTTGCAAAGTAGTTGTTGAAGAACCATAACATGCCCACAATCAGCTGAAAATTTAAAAGTTAGATTTAAATAAATAAAAGTATAAAAGATATCATACATATGATAGTTAAATTTTAATTACCTGGAGCCTTAGTCTTTCTGTGACTAATAGCCAATTGATTCCCAAATAGTCCATGTGCTCTCTTATAAGCAGTGAGCTCCTCCATAATCTTATCTTGCTTGTTGGGTGCACGGACCAACCTTAAGGTACATGCATACAAGCCATCTACCACTTCTTCACATTCCTGAAGTTGAAGATTATCATAAAAGTATTCAGGATTAAGAAAGTGGGCAGCAGCATGTAAAGGGCGATGTAGCTGACATTCCATCTCTTATCTATCATTTTAAACACTTCGGAGTACTTGGACTCATTTTCATTAAATGAAGTTGCAATAGCTTCTTTAGCATGATCCATAGCCTCATATATGTATCCCATGGCAGGTTTTTTCTCTCCATCCACCAATCTTAGTGCATGAACTAAAAGACCACTTAATTTCAATGCATATACAATACCATTCCAAAAGAAAGGAATCAAAATAGTATCGACAACTCTTTTTTCCCCGGGTTCCTTGGCCCATTTATTAGTTCTCCATTCTTGAGATGTAAACATCTTTCTTAAGTTGTCTTGTTGTTTTTGCATTGATAAAAGCATTTGCAAATCTTTTCTCCGCTGGCCTTAGCATGTTTCTTTGTTTAGTGAATTGTCTCATCATATTCAAAAGATCCGTGCCTTGATAAATGAAACTATTAATTTGAATTGCCCTCTTTAAGACTTTATCAATAACAGAAATTGCTCCAATATCTTTAATAATTATATCAATACAAAGGGCCGCACAAAAAGTTCAATATAAATGCGGATACTTTGCCATTAAGAGTGCGTCGACAGCCACGAAGTTGCTTCCATTGTCTGTTACAACTTGTACAACATTGCTTTCACCTACTTCATCCATAATACTACTTAGTAGGCCATATAGCTTATCACTGGTCTTTGAATATCTTGACGCATCAATGGACTTTAGGAACATGCTTCCTCTCGAACAATTAACTAAAAATTAATAATTGCCTTTCCATATCGATCAGTCCATCTGTCCGACATAATAGAACATCCTGTTTTGGCCCATTCTTCTCTGTAATTTCTCATATTCTCATTAGTATTTGCAACTTCATTATTCAAGAGATGGACTCTTACTTCATAAGCACTTGGCGACTTCATTCCAATTCCAGCTTTAGTAATTGTATCAATAGCAACTTTAAAGCTAGGACAAGTGAGAGCAGTAAAAGGAATTGCAGCATCATATATCTATTTAGCAAAATCAGCACATGCCTTCTCCCTTTGTTCTTTCTTATAGGTCTCATTAATGGTTGTTTGTTGCCCATTTTTGGTGTAGGAGATTTGATAAAAGCATCTACTGGACCAACTTGCCTTGACCTTTTCACATTGGGATTCATTGGTCTCATTCTCATGATTTTTCCCCTTTTGGGTCGGCTTCTAGCACTTTGATTTCATCTTCATCATCAAATTCAGTCATCTTATCATATTCATACTCATGCACCAAGTTCATCTTCTCTCGTTCTTCTTTTTCTTGTCGAAGTGATCAATCATTTCTTTTCTCACATGGGCAGGGCACTTGATACAAGCTCTTATAATTCGATATCCACCAGCTAGATGTTGTTTAAACCTATGAATTCCACCTTTCACCTTTGGAAACTATCGAACAATATTTGCAAGTGACATCATTGATGACTTTAGGATCAGCCAAATAACCATGATTCCAACCCAAATCAGTCATTCTAGTAGTCTACTTTTCCATGTCTGTCAATATAAAAACCTATCAAGTATCAACACAATAAACAAGAGAAATTAAGATATCATCGTATAAAAAATTAGATAACTTGGTTTGCAATATTTGCTTTTAACATCATAATAAGTATTTTATTCCAAACTACACAACATTCCCAAATATTCAATCATGCTCGGGTTTGGCTTGTAAGTTGGAAAGAAAGAAATTTAACTTCAAATTTATCAATAAAAGTAAGGACTAGCTGAATGAAAGCCAAATAAATATGCTCTAGATGAAAATAAGTGATAGAGGAATTTACGAGGAAATAAGCAGATGGAACCAAGGGAGAGGGAAATCTTAAGATTAAATATTTTCAGTGCTTAATAATTCATAATTCCATATCAAAAGCTACCAATAGTTAAAATGGCATAAGGTACTATAGGTTGGACTTGCCCCTTAGTCGTATGTTCCTTGTGTAACAAACCCTAAAATAGGTTTGTAATATGAAAAAAATACAAAATTAGAGAGAGAGAGGGAGGGAGAGAGAGAGAGAGAGGAGTACCTTGAGCTTAGTATCTTCTTCCTTAGCAATAGTTGGAGTTGTATGAAATTTTCTTGTTTTGTTTCTTAGAAGAAGTCAAGGGGTCAGCGACAGCCATGTTTCCTTCCTCAACAAATTCTTTCTTTTCTTTTCTTTTTACTCTTGATACAGACTCTATATCTATTTTTTTACTCTATTTAATTAATTCATGCCATTGATATTTAAGGTTTCTAATAATAACTTTATTTTAAATTTGAAGATTCAGATAAATTAATTTAATTCTAAATTCGATTTAATTGGAGTTATAGTTTAAATTTAAATATTTAAAAACATAACCAACAGGAATGATCCAAGTGGTAAGTAGATCCTTTTGTATGCAGAAACTCCCAAGGAGGGCTTTGGTGCGATGCATGACGATCTAGATTAGTCGGAGAAAAGTCTTGGAAAGTAGGAGGGCAACCAAAAAATATTTAAAAGCATACTTGAAACTAATAAAATATTGTTAAGTTTTTGAGTATTTAGAAACAATACATTATATTCTCAAAATCGGTGTAATGGTTTAAATTAAATCGCGATAGAAATAACTCGATTCAAGATTAATTTAAACTTAAAGTGACTCAAATTCGCAATAATGTTTTATTGTATCAAGTAAATTTGGAAACTCAACCAAATTAATTTAAATTTAAATTGAATCCAATTTAATTAATATATTAGTATATATTACGTGTTATGCTTTGTTAGATATCTGTTTGGGAGGTTGAGAAGATGTTGAAAAGAATTAGGGATTTGAGTAAGATGAAAAAGACGAGAGAAAGAAATTGTTTTTATTATTGAAATTGTGTTAAAGAGAAAAAATACATGTGGTCTTTTATACAGATAAAGAAAAGACTTCTTTAACTAATATAATCTCTTAAATAATAGCTAATATAACTAACTTTAATTAACAGTTAATACAATCTTAATAGCCCCCTCAAGTTGGAGCATACAAGTTTTGTATGCCCAACTTGAAAATAACATCTTGAAAAGCAGCATTGGAAAGAGCTTTGGTAAAGAAATCTGCTAACTGATTGTGAGAAGAAACAAGCAACAACTTGATGAGTCCTTTTTAAACTTTTTCTCGAATTAGGTGGCAATCAATTTCAATATGTTTGGTCTGTTCATGATGCATTGGGTTTTCTACAAGTTTAATGGCAGACAAATTATCACAAAATAGATTTGTGGAAGAAATATTCAAATGTAAATCAGAGAGTAGAAAGTGCATCAATTAGATTTTATAGGTGACAGCAGTAAGGGCTCGGTATTCGGCCTCACTAGAGGACCGAAATATAGTCTGTTGCTTTTTTGATTTCCAGGAAATTAGTGTAGAACCTAGAAAACATAAAAACCAGTAGTAAACTTTTTCGTGTCTGGAAAAAAAGCCCAATCAGAATAAGAAAAAGCATTCAATTTTAATTGATTATCACCAGGGAAATATAACCCTTGACCAGGGGTACCTTTAAGATACCTAAGTATTCTATGAGCAGCAATCATATGTTCAGTAGTAGGAGCAAACAGAAATTGGGACAATTGTTGCACGACAAAGGCTATGTCAAGCCGAGTATTAGTGAGATATAAAAACTTTTCTATAAGTCTTCGATAACAAGTAATATCAGTTAAGGGTTCACCATCAGATTGAGAGATTCTTTTCTTATGAACAACAGGTGTTGAAGTAGGTTTAGAACCTAGAGAACCAGAATCTTTTAACAGTTCCAAGGTATATTTTCTTTGACAGAGATTTATGCCTTTACTTGACCTTGCAACCTCAAGACCTAAGAAATATTTTAAATCTCTTATATCTTTTATTTTGAATGTAGTATAAAGAAAATCTTTAATGAAATTTATTTCATACAAATTTGGACCAGTAAGAATAATGTCATCAACATAAACAACTAATGCAAGAAATTGAGAACCTTCACCTCTAGTAAACAAACTAGAATTCAGAAATAACTTGTTTAAAACCTTGACTAACCAAAGCTACTGTAAGCCTTTCATTCCACTTTCTACTAGCTTGTTTAAGACTATATAAGCTTTTATTAAGTTTGCAAACCAGACCAAACTTTGCACTAGAAAACCCAGGTGGTAGATCCATGTAGTCTTCTTCTTGTAAAAAACCATGAAGGAAAGCATTATTTATGTCCAGCTGATGTAAAAACCAGTTTTGAGAAGCTGCTACTGCCATTAAGGTTCTAATAGTAGTAATTTTAGCTACTGGGCTAAAGGTATTAAGAAAGTCAACATCGGATTGCTGAGTATAGCCTTTGACTACTAACCTAGCTTTATACCTATCAAGAGTACCATCAGATTTAAGATTGGTTCAAAAAACCCATTTACAACCAATAGTCTTTTTCCCAGGAGGAAAGGGAACTAAATCCTAAGTATGATTGTTTTCTAAAGCTAAAATTTCATCATTCATAGCAGTTTTCCAACAATCATGTAATATAACATGTTTATAAGTTTTAGGTTCTACTAAAGTATCAACAGAAGCAATATACGATTGATATGAATGAGAGATATTATGATAGAATAGGACCTGAGCAAATGTATGAGGTGTTGTTCTTGACTTTGGCAAGGTGACTTGGTAATCATTGAACTTTTGAGGTAGCTTAAGAGTTTTTGACGGCCTTGCCATAAAGGGAACTGAACTAGAAGGCTGCTGAACAACATCATGAACAGAAACAGGTGCAGGTATAGCACTGTTGTGTATAGGAGAAGGATGGACATCTTTGAAAGATGTATTATTAGAATTATCAATTGAGGCATTAGCTACAATCTGATGATCTGAAGAATTATTGGAATCATGTATAATAGGTTCATAAAAAGTTGTATTATCTGAAGGAAAAACATCATTATCATTAAGAAAAACATATTCTTCTGGAATTACTTCTTCTAATGCATGATTATGATCATGAATTGAAAACAGAACTAGAATTTTAAAAAGGAAAAACAGTTTCAGAAAAAGTAGCATCCCTAAAAATAAAAAAGGTTTTCGAATTTAAGTCAAACAATTTATATCCTTTGGTATATTTAGGATATCCAAGAAAAATACACTTTGATGCCCTTGGATGCATTTTGCTTTTTGCTTTAGGTAAAACAAAGGCATATGTAAGACAACCAAATATTTTCAAAATTTCTAAAATAGGTTTGCTTTGAAATAAAATTTCAAAAGGAGTTTGATTATGTAATATAGGAGTAGGAGTAATATTTATTAAAAAAACAGAATGCAATATACAGTCAATCCAGAAAGAAAGAGGTAAATGAGCCTGAATTCTTAAAGCTCTCTCAACAGTGAGCAAATGTTGATGTTTTCTTTCAACTACACTATTTTGCTAGGGGTGTGGGTACAAGAGGTCTGATGAATTATACCCTTAGAACTAAAAAAATCAGCCATATTGAATTCTTTTGTATTATCTGTTCGAATATATTTTATTTTAAAAAAAACTGAGTTTGAACAAGATTATAGAATTTTATATTAAGATCCCTAACTTCAGATTTAAACTTCAGAGGGAAAATCCAAACAAACTTACTTTATCATCAACAACAGTAAGAAAATAGGTATGTCCAATATGCTTTCAATTGGAAAGGTCCCCATACATCAAGATGAATGAGATCAAAGACTAACTTAGAAATAGATATACTAGAAGGAAAGGGCAACCTTTTATGCTTAGCTAGACTACAAATGTCACAAGTAGAAAAATTACTAAAAGGAATTTTATTATGCAATTTGGAAAACTGTTTCATTTTTGGACCTGAAGGGTGTCTTAACCTAGCATGCCAAATATGAAAGGAACTAGAAGAAGCAGAATTAGAAGAAATAGAAGTATTAACATTACAAACAATAGTATCAAAGCTACTTTTTAAATCTGAAACTTCAAGCTGGTACAAACTATGTTTTTTCTAGCTATACCAATCGTCCTCCAATGACTGATATCCTGTATATAACAACAATTATGTGATAAAATTAAAGAAATGGTACTTTCTTGAGTTAAAAAGAGACATAAACCAAATTTAACCCAAAGAAGGGAATATGAAGAAAGCATCATTAACAATAGAATATTCTTTAAAAAATGTAAAAAAATTTACAATATGATCAGTAGCTCTAGAGTTCACTATCCAAGGAGTATTACCAGAATCAAAAATAAAACAAGTAAGGATAATACTTTGTTCTTCAGTGGGAGCGGAATCAAAATTAGAAGAAAGCATATTAATAGTAGGAATAGAACTTTGAGCAGAAGCATCCTTTAGAGTAGAAGAGGTATTCTTTTCTTATAAAAGATTCATCAAACCAACATATTGTTCCTTAGTAAAGGTAACATAAGTGGCTTCTTCTTTGAAAGAAGGATCAGAAGCAAAATGTTCATCAAAAACGGGATTTTCAACCAAACTGGACTTAGATTGAGATCTGTATTTGTAACCAGGGGGGATAACCATGCTTTTAGTAACATTTATCAACAAAATGCCCATATAGACCACAATATATGTACACAAGGGCCTTCGATTCCCATTATTATTAAATTTCCCAGATCCTCTATTATCTGGTCTACTAGAATTTCAATCTTCCTTCTTACCACGATGCCTATCAACTAGCAAGATATTAGAATCACTAAGAATAATAGAGTTTACAGCGCGCTCATGCTGAACAATGATAGAGAAAATTTCATTAATAGATGGTAAGAGTTTCATCATCAAGATTTGAGATTTAGGAATTGAAAACTTGTCATTTAGACCTGTAGAACTAATGTTTTGATATAATAATTGAAAACTGTTTTGGACTAATTTGAAAAGAATTTAAAACTTGTTTAAGTCCAAATAACTTGAAACTATGTTTAAGGGATGTTTTAAAGGGTTTTACATGTTTTCAAAAGCCAAATTCAACAAAACCATTCAGGTGTTTCGAAACACCCCTAGGTGTTTCGATACAGGGTTTTACAGTGTCAAAACATTTTGAAACGGGTCTTTTCTGGATGAGGATTTTGCCTAGCATTTCGATACGGGCTATGCCGTTTCGATACGCCTACATGGCATAGACCGCAACGGTCACAAAACCCCAACGGCTATTTCCCAACTAACATTTAAATGCAGATCGTTTCGATACGGGGCTAGGCGTTTCGATACGGCCAATGGCGTTTCGATACGGGTGCTGCATCATACTGCAATGGCTCTTTCTACTTGAAAAGTGTATCGAAACGTGTTCGAGCTTTTCGATACGGGTAGCTGCAGAACTGCATTCATGGTGGGAAATTATGTCTCCAACGGCTCCAATTCAACCCCAACGGCTAGTAAGACTACAAACTCATTAAGGAGTATAAAAGGGACCTTCAAGCATCAAGTAATGGTTAATGCTTCAATTGTCAATCAACAAATGATCAAGAATTTGTCTTAGCACTAAATTGTCATTTCTTTGTATAGACAAACACTAGTGAGCCAAAATTGTTAAATTTGCTCAAGTGTTTTAGGTTTTGGGTGAGAGCTAACTTGTGCAAACAAACACCTATTAGAGGGATTTGTGTTTGCTTATTTTTTCTCTTGTAAAGAGGGTTTGATCAAAGCTTTGGGTAGAAAGCTTGATCGGTGTATAAGGGTTTCCTCCTAAGCCTAGAAAAGGGGACGAATCAATAGTGAATTGATTGGAAATCCTTAGTGGGAAGCTAAGGTAGTGGATGTAGACCTTGGTTAGAAGGTTGAACCACTATAAATCATCTTGTCTTAATCATTTTTAGCTTCCACACCATTATCACCCAAAATTTCACTTCTCCACCACTTGGCGAGCAAGAACGGTTGAAGGAATCGAGCACCTCACAACCCAACAAGACCCCTAAGAAATCAGAGAATAAAATCTTGTTTGCGATATTTGACAGCAAGACACTCGCATGAAGAAATAGGCCTGATATTATATATTTCGTCCCAAATAACCTTCAACTGAGTGTGAAAAGTAGTCACGGAAAGGTTACCTTGCTGAAGACTGTAAATTTTTTTAAGCAAATCAGAGACGTAGAGCAAATCACCTTGTTTGAATTGGTCGAAAAGATCAGCCCAAAGCTCATATGTCGTGTCGATCCAAATTACTCCTTGCGCAATTTCTGGATTAATAGCACGCTGCAACCAAGATAACACCAAGTTATTGCACTTCACCCAAGCTTGATAACGCACGATATCTTCTTTAAGTTCTTTGATTGTCCATCAACAAATTGAAATTTGTTTTTGGAAATTAACGCCATTCTCATGGATCGCGCCTAAGCGTGACAGTTACTGCCATTTAGAAGAGCGGAGGTAAGAACGAGCGAGGGGTTTTTATTCGGATGGATATAATAGGGGTCGGACGGATCGTCGTTGCGAAAACCACAACGGGATTCAAAGGAATGGGAATCAGTGGTTTCTACTGATACCATGTTAGATTTCTGTTTGGGAGGTTGAGAAGATGTTGGAGAGAATTAAGGGTTTGAGTAAGATGAAAAAGACGAGAGAAAGGAATCGTTTTTATTATTATTGAAATTGTGTTAAAGAGGAAAATTACACGTGATCTTTTATACAGATAAAGAAAAGACTTATTTAACTAACATAATCTCCTAAATAATAGCTAATATAACTAACTTTAGTTAACAGTTAATACAATCTTAATATGCTTTTCAAACTATACATTATGCTCTAATATCATTGGACAAATCATTATGAAAATAACTTAACTACATTTATCTGAATTTAAATAACTTAAAACTTAAACTTGAAATAACTTTACAGTCTATCAAACAATTAATATTAATTCGAACGTAAAAATTTAACCGAGTTAATTTAAATTTTATTAGACAAATTTTAAATTTAATTTGACTAATGTTTTTTGTGTAACCCATATATGATTTACTTTAGTATGTAAAAGAAAATAAATACAAAAAATACAAATAAACAATTTAGCAAGGCGTCCCCTTTTAACGCCTCATCGCCTTTGCGCCTTATTGCGCTTCATTAAACTTGCCTCACCTAGATACAATTAGGCGTTTCGATCTTGCCTCGCCTTAGCGCCTAGTGCAATGAACATAGTCTAGTACTTCTGGTGTACTTTACCCTAATTTGCAATCCTAGTTAAAAACTCTTTTGGGTAAACTACTCCAATGACCACCGAACTTTAGGGGCGTACCTATTTTGACTACCGAACTATTTTATTCGTCAATCAGGCCACCAAACTTATTAAATTGGCCTATTTTGACCACCGCTGTTAAAAAACTAACAGAGTGATGACGTGACAGTTAACGGAAATTTATAAAATTACACATTTAGTCCGTGTTATTTACCTATTACCGTTAAAAAACTAACGGAGTGGTGACGTGGCAGTTAACGGAAATTTATAAAATTACACATTTAGTCCATGTTATTTACCTATTATATCAATTTGGTCTAAATTTTAATTTATTAATTAAAATTAATCATTCAATCGAGGTGAAGACACGTGTCATCACCCGATTGGACAATTTATTATAATTTTTAATTTATTTTTATTTAATATTTAATATATTTTTCACTCCAACTAGATGGTGACACATGTCACCACCTGGTTAAAGAAAAAATTAAAGATGAAGGATGAATAGCGTGGATTGAACTTGCATCATTCAGGTTAGAAACCTTAAATGTTTGCCACTACTCCAATCCATCTTTAGTGCAATAAATTGCACCATTTAATATATATATCTATAAAACAGTAAATGCTAGGGAATAAAAAATAGTTTAAAGGAGACTCAAACTTAGATCACTTGTGATGTGTATAATCACACAAACATTCAATTTAATTCAAATCTAAAAATTATTAAATATTCGATTTTAAAAACATTCAATTTAAAAGAAAAGTAATTCGATTTAAAATATTTGATTTTTTTTCTTTTTCATATTTAATTTAAATTCAATCGAATATTTTTATTAAATATTTAAATATTTTAAATCGAATTTATTTTCTTTTAAAATGAATATTTTTTAAAATTAATTATTTAAATTAAATCGATTATTTAAATTAAATATTTGAATATTTAATAAAATATTCGATTTAAAAGTAAATAAATTAGATTTAAAATATTTGGATATTTAATAAAAATATTCGATTTTATAAAATAGTTGATTTAATTTAATTAAAAATGAAAAAGAAAAAATTCAAATATTTTAAATTGAATTACTTTTCTTTTAAATCGATTATTTTTTAAAATCGAATATTTAATCATTTTCAGATTTAAATTAAATCGAATGTTTGTGTGATTATACACATCACTTAGGATCTAAATTCAAGTCCCCTTTCAACCATTTTTACTTTTTTTTATTCCCTAACATTTATTATATATATATATATTAAATGGTGCAATTCATTACACTAAAGATGGGTTGGAGCGGTGGCAAACACATGTGATTTCTAACCTAGTGGTTCCAAGTTTAATCTATGCCAAACTCAACCTTCTTTTTTAATTTTTCTTAAAATAAATTGTTCAATCGGGTGATGGCACGTCACCACCCTATTAGTTTTTTAACTGTGATGGTCAAAATAGATCAATTTAATAAAGGAAAAATTACACCACTGACCACCAAACAAATTGGGGATACCTATTTGAACCACCGAACTATAAAAAACGTCAATCACACCACCGAACTTATATAATCAACCTATTTTGACCACCGCCGTTAAAAACCTAACGGTGGAGTGACGGAACTGCCACGTGGCAACTGATAGGTATATTTAAAAATTACACATTTGGTCCCTGTTATTTACACATTCTTTCAATTTAGTCCTAATTTTCAATTGATAAAATAATAAATTATTTAATTAAGTGGTGACACGTGTCAAGACCTTATTGGAGGATTTTAATTATTTATATTTAATTTTATTAATTTATTTTCCCCCTCCAATCAATTGGTGACACGTGTCACCACCAATTTAGAGGAGAAAAACAATTTTTCCCTCACTTGCGCGCTGGGGGATTCGAACCTGGGTTTCCCAGGTGTAAAGGCAACAACTCTGCCACTGCACCAAGCACACCTTTGTGCTATAATTCTCCGTATATAATATATATCTCTTATTAGTTTCTACATTTATAAACCAAAAGCTCAAACCCTAAACACTAATTTCACATATATAAATCCTAAATCCTAAACTCTAACCCTAAATATTTCAAATTAATTTCACACTAAATATTTTAAATTAAACCCTAAACCCAAAGCCTAAAAATTTCAAATTAATTCCACGTTAAATATTTCAAGTTAAGCCTTAAACCCTAAACCCTAAATATTTCAAATTAAACCCCAAACCCTAACCTTAAACCCTAAATTTCAAATTAATTACACGCTAAATATTTAAGGTTTAATTTGAAATATTTAGCGTGAAATTAATTTGAAATATTTAGGGTTTAGGGTTTAAATTAAAATAGCTAGCGTGTAATTAATTTGAAATTTTAAGGTTTAAGGTTAGGGTTTGGGGTTTAATTTGAAATATTTAGGGTTTAGGGTTTAAGGCTTAATTTGAAATATTTAACGTTGAATTAATTTGAAATTTTTAGGGTTTGGGTTTAGGGTTTAATTTAAAATATTTAGCGTGGAATTAATTTGAAAATTTTAGGGTTTGAGGTTTAATTTGAAATATTTAGTGTGAAATTAATTTGAAATATTTAGGGTTAGAGTTTAGGGTTTAGGATTTATATATGTGAAATTAGTGTTTAGGGTTTGAGCCTTTGATTTATAAATGTAGAAATTAATAAGAGATATATATTATATCTGGAGAATTATAGCACAAAGATGTGCCTGGTGCAGTGGTAGAGCTGTTGCCTTTACACTTGGGAGACCTAGGTTTGAATCCCCCAGCGTGCATGTGATGGAAAATTTGTTCTTCTCCTCTAAATTGGTGGTGACACGTGTCACCACCTGATTGGAGGGGGAAAATAAATTAATAAAATTAAATATAAATAATTAAAATCCTCCAATAAGGTCTTGACACGTGTCACCACTTAATTAAATAATTTATTATTTTATTAATTGAAAATTAGGACTAAATTGAAAGAATGTGTAAATAACAGGAACCAAATGTGTAATTTTTAAATATACCCATCAGTTGCCACGTGGCAGTTCCGTCAGTCCACCGTTAGGTTTTTAACGGCGGTGGTCAAAATAGGTTGATTTTATAAGTTCGGTGGTGTAATTGACGTTTTTTATAGTTCGGTGGTTCAAATAGGTATCCCCAATTTGTTTGGTGATCAGTGGTGTAGTTTTCCCTTTAATAGTTTACTCAACTTTTTTTTCTTGTGAGTTTCTTGAAAGTTAAATTATTTTCTTTTAGAACCAGCATAATACTGTTATTTGTTTGTGTAATTGAAAAGGGAAAATGCTTGTGTTTTTGGTGGCAGGTCTGCACCCAATGCTCTTGGAAACAACCTTATGGTGTTGGTTTGTTGGTGGCTGGCTTGGATGAATCTGAAGCTCATCTCTAATTCTCTATTATAAGTATAACTGCCCGACAACTTTGAGTAGCAGGCTTTTGCCATCGGATCTCGCTCTGAAGCTGCAAAGACGTACTTGGAACGCAGGTTTCAGAACTTTACAGACGGTGAAGGATGGTGTTGTGGCAATAAGGAGAAACTTTAAAAAGCTCTGTATGTAGGATTATTGTGGTAGAGGTTAGAGAGGCGTTCCATATTTTGGATCAGGGAGCTGTACAAGTACAACAAATGATTGATGCCTTTGAGATTGTAGGAGAGCAAGAAGAAGCTGCTGAAATTTAAGACAACATTTACATTTATACTCAAGAAAGTCTCATTGAAGTTGCACTGCCGCTCCTTCATCAGTTTCATCATCTTCACTATTTGAAATATCTTTATCATCATCCTGCATCCTGCATCCTTTCTTCTTCTCCAACCTTATCAGACTAATGAGTTATAGAAATGCTTATCTCATCAGGTCTTTATTTGCTTATTGTGTTTCATCTCGATTTCTTTATCATCATCATTTAGCCCATTTCCCGCCACGGTTACCTCTTGGACATGCCTCCACCATCTCCTCCTCATCACCATCCATCTTGTCAGTAAGGTCTACATGGACGTCATCCTTAAGGATGTGTAGATAATGAAGAATAAATGTATTGGTTTTTTTTTTTAATTCAGAAGTCCTTGTCTCTATCCAAACGAGACGCTTTACGATGTGAAAAAGGAGTGGTGAGCGAGTCAAACTATCAGGCAGATTGCTCCGCTACCCAGGTCTGATTACATCGGCAAACAACCATCAACCGAGAGGGGATCTATCTTTCTATGAACACCGACAGAATCAAAATCAGAAACTAGCGCCGCGAAGATCATTGTAAAAACACCAAACGAACGCTAAGGTATGCTGAAATCATGCCAAAATGACAGATGAAACGAACCATAAAAATAATGAAAAAGCGTGCCACAAGGACAAAGATTTTATTAAAATATAAGAAACAAGAAAATAAAAGTGGGTAACTAATGAATCCGGCGGACGGTAACCAACATAAAAGTTGGAACCGCCGCCAGCTAATCCAAGAAAAAATGGGCGATAGCCCTTGCGGCACAATTGAAGTGCGGCGACTGCACTTTTGAAAGAAAAGAAAAATTAGGTTTTTTTACGCTTATTTAATAACCATTCTATAACAATTGAAAATTGAGTGACCAAAATAAAAAATTTATTATAATCTAATGACCATTTGTAAACTTTACTGGATGACTAAAATAGTACCCTATAAAATTTTACATTAAAATTAGCCCATAAAAAGAAGGCCCATTACGGCAAAGTCCATCCCGATTCACTTCTTCATCAAAGAGGTGCGTTTTGATGCTTAAGAAACGGGACGAGCAACCCGTGTAAGTGTAACTGTAAACTGCCTGCAATTTTGTCATTGTTCTTGTTTCTTACTATTCTCGTGAAAACCGGCATTAAAATCTTGTTTATCATTAACATCTCTTTGATTAACCCTAATTTCATCTTCATTCAAAGGCAACCCGCACTGTCTTTTTCTTTACATTTTCATTTATTTTCCCTGCATTACTTAATACAACAATCTCTAAATTAAAATATAGTAATTTCAAATGGAAGGATCAGGGGACGACGCTGCCACGGCGCTGGCGCCGATAGCCAAGTGGAAGACCGAGTTCTCTCGAACGTTTCAGTACTGTTTGGATCGTTCCACACCGCATCTCAGGGAAAGATGGCTTGGAACGCTTGCCATTGCAGCCATTTACGTTCTACGCGTTTACCTCTTGCAAGGCTTTTATATCGTATCCTACGGCATTGGGATTTACATCCTGAATCTATTGATTGGTTTCTTGTCGCCCAAGGTTGATCCTGAACTCGAACTTGAGCACTTGGATGAAGTCTCATTGCCAACTAGAGGCTCCGATGAATTCAAGCCTTTCATTCGTCGACTTCCGGAGTTCAAGTTTTGGTAATTTAAATAACCCTTTTTTTTCCATCTGTAAATTACTTGGAATAAATTCTATAGAGTGTTTGTGAACATTCTTGCTTCTTCCATTGAAATCTTTGCATTTGTTGACCATGTTGGGTTTTTGGGATATAAATGCCTATGGACTCGGATATTTTCGAGACAAACTTGAGTTAGAAGACTTCCAGAGCTGTCCTTTTTTTGAACATTCAGTGTATAATGTCTATACTACCCAGACCCCTCCTTGTTCATATATCGGAGGATATTGAGTGTTTAAACATGCTCATCTCACGTCCTCATGTTTATTGTACCAATGACAATGCTCGATCCCTCGTCTTTGGGCGCTGTCCAATGCTTTTATACACTCTTCTATGCTTTGTGGTTCTTCCCAGCTCAAAAATATTCAAGTCCATCTCACCTTCCTTGAAGATGGTTCTTCAACCCGGACCATTACCAAAAATGAATCAACAGACCAGAACTTAAAATGCGGAAGTTGTTAATAATTGATGAGTGTGTACATAAACATTCGGATTAATGAAAGATTTCCTGTATGAAAAGCAAAATAGCATATGTTTAAGATCTTTAAGCACTGTTTTAGTTTCAAAGCTCCCGAGATTTAGCCAGAAATGGATTCCTATCTGTTTTGGTTCTTCTTTTGTAGTGGAATTTCCTTTTGGTCTGAATTCTGGGGAATTTATATTGGCTCAAAAAGGACTTGCTTTGTTTGGCAATATGATTTTCAGGTACTCGATAACAAAAGCATTTTGCATAGGCTTCTTGATGACTTTCTTTTCTATATTTGATGTTCCTGTCTTTTGGCCCGTATTACTCTTCTACTGGATTGCACTATTTGTTCTCACTATGAAGCGTCAGATAATGCATATGATCAAGTATAAATATATTCCATTCAGCATTGGAAAGCAGGTCAGAGTTTGATCTCACTTGTGCTGAAATTTGTAGCATTGGAATATACATACATATATAGATATCTAACATTTACCTTTTGGGTTTCTACAGAGGTATACCGAGAAGAAGACAGCTCCCACTGGCACGAGTTCAGCTACAGATTAAAGGGTTGTTTACATCCTTTTCTGGAAAAAGAATCCAGATAGGTGTAGCCTTTTTCAAGCTCCAATTTTCATTTGTTTTAGATTTTAGAATGGAAGAGTCATTAATCACATGTATACATGTCGGGAATCCAGGGTTTTTATTTCGAATGATCGACTAATATGCATGGACTACTATGTTCCACATCAAAATTGGTTAACCTACTTTGTAATAGTCACTACATATTCTTTTCACTGTTTGAGGTTTTAGCCCATTTCTTCCCATGTTTTAGCTAATAAGAATGCCTAAAAGTTATTTTTGCTTGCATAGTTGTTTGTTGACCTGTTATTGGCTTTGTATCAAGCAGCCATCAGGGGAACCTTTTCAAGCCTTGATATCTCCATGTTTGAAGCTTTAAAATTATTTTAAGTTGTCAATTATCTGGTGGTTGTATAAACTGAGTGCAGGGGCAGCTAGCTTTCAAGAAAATTGACTTGGGGGATGATATGGAAATGCCAGATGGATGCTTGACACGTCTTGAAAAACAACTCCCAACAAACTGTAATCTCCATGGGGGTTTTCTTTTTGTTTCTACTTGACTTTGATTAGTTAAGGAAAAGAATATTACAATTTGTTTAGAGTATTATTAATACAAGTCTTATATTAGTATTGTTCCTTAAACATGGCCAGCTAATTGTTGAAGGTTTTTGTGTCTGCCACTTTCCCTTAGCCAAATCAAGTCTCTCCTTCTCAAAAACACTTACATTAAAGATCCCAAAACTGAATCAATATTTCATACAAGAAAAAGGGGGGAAATGGGTGATAGAACCTTTGTGGTGATATTCTTCTTCTGGGCAGCTCTCACCATTATCACCCCAACCCTTGTTCTCTGGTCAGAATCCTCCAAACCCTTTTTGGAAACCAATGGTAAGAGCTTAAAATCTAACTTGTTTTAATGTTGTGTCTGAATGTAAGGTTGATAGTTTTGCTTTGTAATTCTGCAGGTCAGAAAAGTACAGAGGGAATAAAGGATAGGAGAATGATTGGATATGGAGTGAAACAATTAAGCAATGCAAGCATATCTTCGACTCAAATGAAGGCGTCAACCTCGATCGAGCACGAAAACTGGAGCTGGCTTCAAGAACTTGAAAGCTTGGTCAGCAAAGTATTTCAAAAAGCAATGGGGCTGCTAATCAGTATCAGCTAAATTCAATGATAAACCTTCCAAGAAAGTGTACGTCGCAATCCCACCTTTTTCCTAATACTTGAAGCAACTCATTTGATACTATAACACAAGTTCATACTGTAAAAAAGAATAAGACATGGCTTGTCTCCTGAATATGTCACTGTCCGTTTTTACGAGAGTTGAAAAAGAGGATGTTTTCATTGACAGCAGCCTTTGAGCTTGATTTTGTCCCGGTGTGAATTGTCCAAGTTTGAGAGAATATGGTTAGTTGAGGAAGGTGACAGATGATTTGTTAGTTCTAACTAATGATTCGAATCAAGATATATATATTAGTATATGGTATGTTGTTGATCAAAGACCGTTCAGGCCATGGGCTTTGAACAACCGGTAACCTTGTTTAAGGACAGAACTACTTAGAGGTGGGAAAAGGCAATTGCCCGCGTCTCATTTTTTCTTATACATATAGTATATCAGATTATTTATGAATTACCCTATTTTTAAACATTTATGATTTATGCTCCTTGTTGTTGGAGGGATGGAGTAAAACAGTTGCAAGTGCAAGGTTTGCCTTTTGTTCCACCAGGCTAGTTTATTTTTTATTGCAATTTTTAATTTTTCTTCCTACCAAAACAGGGAGATGGGTTTGCACATAGTTTCCCAACCTTGAACATGGTGATCACGGGTTTAAAATTCACACAAATTATTATCACTAAATTAGTATTTTTTTTTACTAACTATTGCATCAACAAATTATCATCACTAAACTAGTAATTTGTTGACCAGTTTGTATTTGATGGCATTAAAAAAGTAAAATGATTATTTTTTTAATAGTTGAAAAAGAAACTATTAATCTTATGAGGTAAATGTTACATTATTTAATGTATAATGTGACATTTTTTAAATATTAATCTTATGACATTTTTTAATAGTCGGACCTTTTTATTTTATTTTAAAAATGTAAAGACCAAAATATATTGTATGCTTATAAAGTAATTTTACCTCAATTTCCACTTCATCGTTTGAGTTTATAAAATAGTAATCGGGGACCTTAAGACCACAGTTAAACTCATATCAACCAATATAAAAAAAAAATTGTCATCAATCTACTCAAATGATAGCTCTCTAAACCTATTTTTAAAATTTAATGTAATAAATGTGTGTGAAAATTTGCCTTATAAAAATGCACTTAAGAAAAAAATGAAGAAGCAGGTGGTGCTGATGTGATGAGAATAACTCGTAATATAATTTTTTCTTTTAATTTGTTAATTCAGTTTAATTTTTTTAATAGAATTCAGTTCAATTTTAATTTTAAATATTCATACCGATTAATAATATGTATATATTTAACTAATTTAAACTTAATATGGAATAAAATACCCAAATATAAAAATATTCAATCTAATTAGGATTATTATCTTATACACTGACGGTTTTAGTTTTCACAAGTGTCTTAGTTTTAGGGTTTAGAGTCTTAGTTTAGGGTATATGGTTTATGGGTTTAGGTATAAGGGTTTAGAGTTTATGGATAGTGGTTAAAATTTAAGGTTTAGGGTTATAATTTAGGGTTTATATGTTAAAACCTAAATCCTAACCATATTACCCTAAAAACTAAACCTCAACCTTTAAACCCTAATTCTAACCCTAAACCCTAAATTCTAATCACTATCCCTAAATTTTAAACCACTAAATTAAGACCCTTAAACTAAGGCGCTCGTGGAAACTTTTAGTTTCCACCGCCAGTGTATTGGATATAATTTCAATTAGGATTATTTAGTTAACTTAATAAATTACATACATGTTTAATTTCACGATTATTATTTTTATCTTATATATAAGAAATATTAAAAAGAAAAAATATATAATTTATTGTGAATAAAATAACAAAAAACAATAATAATAAGAATAAAGAACAAGAATGGAAGAACAAAGATATGAGAGAAAGAGAGAGATTTGTATTATTCTCAAATATAGACTTGTGTATACAACACCTTCAATGAATCATCTATTTATAGGCATAAGAAGTACATAATACATTAAACTCTAATTAATAGAGATAATATTCCTAATAATAAATAAATCAATCTCCTTAGATAAAGTTCTAATCATGATATACATCCACATAGATAAATATTCATAACACTCCTCATGGATGTCTATGGAGATAATGTGCCTCGTTAAAACCTTACTAAGATAAAAATCCAGTGGGAAAAAAATTTCATTAGTGAAGGAAAAAAAGTACACACATCTTTAATACGCATAACATGTTGCCTCATTAAAAACCTTACCAGGAAAACTCATTGGGACAAAACCTTGGTTAAGAGAAAAAGAGTGCAACGCGTATTTACTCCCCCTCATGAAAACATCACAGAAGATCTTCGAATCTTCATAATTCAATCTTGAATATTATTTTTCTAAATATCGCGAGGGATGAAACTTTGGAGTAATATGTTCCATGATGTATCCACTTTTAAACTGAGATATACATCTTGCATTATCTTCACACAAGGTAGCTTTTATCATATCTTGTAAAAGTAAATCCACATATCTTTTGGATATGTTCGGTCAATGATCTTAGCCAAACACATTTTTGGCTTGCCTCGTGCATAACAGTTATTTCTACGACATTTGAGGAGGCATCAACGAATGTTTGGAGATCTAAATGTAATGATCTTTGTATATCCATGGATATTGCTTGACCAACTAATATATGGTGCTTCGAAACCAAGAAAAGATATAATTATCTTTATTCACATCCAACAATCTTACAACTATTGGGATACTCAATAGATATGTTCTATTCATATTGAATCTTCTTTAAGATTCTTTCAGCTTATGTCCATTCATAGACAAAAAGAAATATATAAAAATGCTCGATCTTCAAGTCGAGATAAACTTGATATCAAGATTCAAGTACTTGTATTGAAAGTACTTCACGAGTTTCCAATTTGAAGCTCTTTAGGAGTTCTAAAATTATCATAATGGATCTTGATCCAAACTCATTTATAAAATACGTAAGGAAATCTGATCATTCTTATAGTATTTTCTCAATTAGTATTCACTAAGGCGATTATACCAAATGCACCAAAATATTCATGAGACATGTCTAAATAAATTTCCTCGGAAATTTCCAAATGCTTCTAGCATTTTAAATCCTTCAAGGATAAATATGGATCCACAAATAATTAGACGCATGCAAAATTTTTCATAATTGTCAAAGTAATTGCATCCACCATGAAGTAATTAAAACTTTTCATAAATCATAGTTAAAGTCGTATTTACGACTACTTATTTGTGCCCCACTTGCATTACACCTTTAGGTGTTTGGACTGCTGGTCCAAATACTTCTATTTTAGAAGTTCAAAGCGTCTTTCAACATAGACCGATTCAATATCTATACTTATGGATAGATTTTATACAAGATCCTCGATTTCTTTCTTTACTTCTATAGAAGTATTTTATATAAAATTGTTTGTAAAATCGTTGTCAACAACTTTTCAATTTTCTGGTTCCGTTCTTGTAATGACATAACTCATCGAGATCTCTTCAAGATTTCAATCTTTATTTCAGGTACCTGAAACTCTTCTAGAGTTTTATTATTTGTTATGTCTTGGGTCTCTTCAGGAGCACTCGCCTCCAATATATGACCATATCATATTACTTTCTATTTACGAGAATTTTGATCATTGGAACCATTTCAACTATCATGCTTCAGGCATGATTTACATTCTCTCGCTCTAACATGTAATTTAAACTTAGAGCATTTCAGCTGGTATATGAGACTTAATTACTCTCATTGGGTCAGTAAATATGTCTGACAGTTGACATGTAATAACATGAATTATCTTATGAACTTCTAGTTCATATACGAGGATCTAGATAATGATAATTCATTTTCCTCTATCCAGCTGATTATTATCTCCCCCTGATGTTGAGAAAAATCATGTCATAAATGATTCTCCAATTAATGTTTAAGAATTTAAACATAAAAGGAGACTTGTACTCAATATATATTCTCAACCCTTTTTATTTACCTATTTTGTGCGTTGTGGTGGAGCAATTCATATCGCACATTCAAAAATCATAAAATGGGAAATGTATAGTTTCTGACCAAAAACCAATCATAACGGGGAGTTTATTATAACTCGTTGGCTTGATGCGTATAAGTGTTGCTATATGGAAACATCGTATAAATAATAACTCTTTTGTTCTCATAGTTTAGCTATTAAATAGGAGGCATCCAATTGAAATTTTGCTAAATTATATTTTTCATAATCAATAGGCTTTGTAACAACTGATATGGCCTAAAATATAAACCCACTAGCTTTTGCAAGACGAATAGTCTAACTGCATAATCTGAATTCTTTTATAATCAATCTCACAAACTTCTGGTTGTAAGTTGATAAAACAATGTAGATGCATCTACTCAAATCATATAAAACTTTCCACATTTGTGGATATATGGGCCCATATTTCGTTCAGATATGCAAGACATACAGTCTCAACTTCAGTACAAGAACTTTAAGTTCTAATTCTTTTGATAAGTTGGATCATCTATATCCTTTGAGAACAAACAACATAAGAACTTCAAGTTCTTTTAGTAAGTAGAATTTAATCAATTCCTTTAAGCAATACAAGAACTCCACGTTCTTTAATAAGTGTAATTTAATCAATTCCTTTGAGAATAAGCACCACAAGAACTACATGTTCTTTTAATACATGTGCATGTAAATCTCAATAATTTTTGCACCATTATTGATCAGGATGGTCTAACCGATCATGCCAACTATATATATGTGTGTATATATCTCTGAATTTGTAAACTTCTTGTTTACCATAACATGTAATTCAATCTCACTCGTACATGTCTAGTACGACCATCAAAATTATTCCTTTAAATAGGAATATATTTAGCTCTTTCGGAGCTTTCAATTGAAATTATCTTTTAGTAGCAATATATAGCTCTTCTAGAGCTTTCAACTGACTTTTTGGCTACCAGAACTTATATACATATTGGCTTATTTCAAATGTCAATTGGTAACATATGTTATCTATAATTCCCAAAGAGATATTTTGTGAACTCATATCGCTCTCTTAAAATTTCTACTTATAGTGGTGACGATATTATTATCATTAGCGGTAATTATTGCAATATTTGTAATTTTGCACTTTTCATAATGTGCTTTCTCTCAAGAATTTATTGTTCTTCAAGAGCATCAATATTTTCAGTACTTTGAGATATAGTACTCACATTTAAATGAGAAAATATATCTTATGCTTATGTTGAGCATAAATCGTCACCATAGATTGTATTTGACAAGTAATCATGTTAAACAAAATAAATAAATATCATAATATATAAATATAAATAATTAATGTGTGTAAAATAAATAAAAGTAAAGTAAAATAAATAAAAATAAATAAATAAATAACTCTCTTCAAAGTTATGAGAATAATTAGAAGATAATTTATTCCTTTCGAGGGTTATAAGAAAATCAACAACGTCCAAAAGAGTTGGACCAGTATCATCTTCGTCATGTTTAGCAAACAAAATTTGCTTCTATTTTCTTTCCTTTATCATTCAATGATTCTTGATTTTTCAACGTACAACACGTACGAGACCAATGGTTTATAACATCACATTGGTAATAAGAAGAGTTTTACTTCAATAGAATGATCTTTATCACTCTTGTCATCCTTATAATCTCACTACCGGTGGGTAGAAGTATTCTTAAAATGACCATATTTTCCATGTCTATATTCATAGCCTCGACTACGACCACAACTTCAATTGTGGTTTTTATTCCTTCCATAATATAATCTCACATTCACTTCAGGGAATGGAGTAGAGCCAGTGGGCCTGTAACCCCCTCGTCCCGGTCTGGCCGGATGACCGGTCCGAGTAGGCTACACGGGGAAAACCGAAGCGAAACCCGTAAAAGTTTCCCCTCGGTTAGCAACCCTAGAAAATTTCTTTTACTTTAATCTTGTCTAAAAGCATATTATTTTCCTAAGTGATCACGACAGCGGAAAACATCCATAAAGGTACACAACCGAACCCCAAACAACATGTTAACAGTCCATTTTACTCTTATTGAGCAGGCCGTATCGATACACCAATCAAGGGTATCGATACGCCTTGACCAAGGTCAACACCCTTCAGTCAACACAGGAAGACCGTATCGATACAGCCCTTGAGCATATCGACACGCTCTTCTCGGTCAACATCTTGTGGTCAACGAGATAAACCCGTACCGATACGCTAAGACACCGTACCGATACGCCAAAGTCTCACCAAAATCTCAAATTTCCAGTGAGCATTGGGCGTATCGGTACACCCCCGAGTATCGGTACCCCTTGCCGATTCTGTGTCCCAAAGTGTAGGAACGTATCGATACAGCCCTTAGGCGTATCGATACGCCCTGCACTGCAAGACACTAAAATACAGCAAAACAACATGAAACTCAACTCTAAATGCATTTTGAGACTCCCCTATCCACATACAAGCATTCATACAACATTTCACAACCAAGACCTAGCATATGAGGCATTTGAATCTAATAAGAACCGTACAATCAAGGATTTCATGCAATTCCACAAAGGAGGCATGCTTAGCAATCATAAGGCTTCATACACAAGACAACCATACATAGAGCATTCATAGGCCAAGTTCATACACTCTTAGGCACATACAACTAAGCAGCAAAATAAGCATGGTCCTCAATCCATGAGACTAAAACATAACACATCCATAATTTAACATACTCAATGAACACAAAACACCTAAGGAGTTTGACACCCACTCCCATAAGTCTATACTCCATCGTTTAGGCATTATTACAAAACACAAATCATACTTGAGCTAGCTTGAGAACTCCAAAAGCTCCTCCCTTGCCCACTTGCCTCCCGAACTCTAACGATCTGCATGTTGGAAACAAAAGAGAGCTTAAGCTAACTAGCTTAGTGAGAGAAGCTCTACAAATCCACAACATGCAGTTTTCAAAACACTTTTCATAAATGGAAATAAAACAATGGATGCACGAATGACTTTCTCAACAACAATACATTGTTTGCACAAGCACAACCAATATACACACACGGTGGGACTACACATCACCGTTTCGACTAGTAGATTTCCAATGGGACTACACATCAAAGTACTTTCCTACTAGTCACTACCGGTGGGACTACACATCACCGTAGTTAAGACAACCATCACGTGAGGCTCGACATCAACACGACTACACATTAACAACTGTATAAGACAACTCGAGATGCATATGAAATCCACAACACATAGCCATTCACCCACTCATAACAAGGTATGGGAGTAGAAACTTACACTCGGGTTTTAGGTGAACCCTCAAGGTTCCACCCAAACCCCAAAGGTTTCATATCGAGCACAATTCAAAGATTAACAATTCTACTCACCGTTGCTACCCGAGAGAGACCGAAGACCAAGCTCAAGACTCCAAAACCTCCGGATTCGTCCCCGAAGCTTCACCAACCAAATTTCTTGCTTCTTATCATCCCAACACAATTAAAACAATCTCAAGTCAGTCCACAATTAAACGTAGTCAACCCGGATCACAAACCAAACACAAAACACATAATTTCAACTAAAAATCAAACCCAAAATCCACATTCCCGAGAAGCCCCTAAGCACACCCTAATTCCAATGATTCCAACACTTAAATTACTCCCAAAGGCCTCCAAAACAACACTTACATATAGTCTAACCATCAGCCATCATATTTCCACATAAAACACTCCCAAAACTCAACTTAAAACCCTCCAAAAACCTCCCCAAAACCCCATTTCGGAAAACACCACAAAACCTTGTAAAATCAATTATGTTGGACCTTTTAAGTTGTAAATAACTCATTTAACCTCAACAAATCAAAAGCTTAAGTTTTAGACAACAAAGATAACATTTTTAACCTAAACTTTCAAAATTCCAAAATTAGAAATCATGGATTAAAACGAAAAATAAAACCATAGACTTGTAGAGAACAATGAGGGCAAGTCAAAAGTGAGTTTACCTTTGAGAAATCTCCAACAATGAGCAAGAAAGAAAATGGAATATTAACCTAGGCAAAAGAGGGGTTTTTGACGTTAGAAGTGAAATGGGAGGGGAGAGAAGAAGATGATGAATAGTAGATCATTTGAAATAAAAGGGTATTCATTTAGAAGTTCCAAATAATTACCTTTTTGCCATTAATGAATTGCTATCACCAAAAACCTTAAATTTCAAGAGATTTAGGGTTCTAATTAAATTCCAAAATTGATCCAACACATAAATTAAATTTTTAAGACAAAAAGGGAAACCCAAAATATTATTTTAGTATTATTTTTACCCGACCCCTAGACCCGGGTGTTACAGGGCCTTTAAAACATTTTTCACATATCCTTATCACAGAGAACAAAGATTTAATCCTCGTTCGCGGCATTGTTAAACCTGTCCACAAGGTCCTTTAAAAACCTCCTTTGAGACCAGTAGCCTCTCAAAACGGGATGTCCAGCCAATATACTTGGATTATATTGAAATTATGTCTCTAATTGAATAATAATTTACCATGTTTGCATTCACTTCAAGGAATGAAACAATTCCAATAATTGCATGGAATAAACATCATGCTTGCATTCGCTTCAGGGAATGTCCCATCATTGATAATCGCATGGAATAAACATCATGCTTTGCATTCACTTTAGGGAATGCCTCCCATAAAACTTTTTGGATCAAGACGAATTTTCGTAACTTGAAATTGGGAGAAGTCTATGGTCGAGTTTTTCGACGAAGAAGAAATATTGCTTTCGAGCAAATATAGACTTTATAATAATCTTCTTGTAAATTCAAAATCATCGTGATTTATCGCACTTTAAAATAATAATATAAAGAATAAAAATAAAACCAAAATTTACCAATATTGATTTTTCTCTCGTGGACAATGGAGACATAGAATATGACCGAGATAGCTTCCCATAGTCCTTTTATATCACATCTCTTTCCAAGCCATTTAAGCACATCATATAAAACTCAAAACACGGTTAAAAATACAAACTTTTACCAAATAAAATAACATAAATAATAATATGAAAAATATCAAATATAATCATATAAGTAAAAGTATGAATAAGCATACCGCTAATTAACCCTTTTAGGAACAAGAGAAAACACACGTAATTTACACCAAACGCAACCTCTTCGTCTCTGTCGATTCGTCTTTTGGTTTGTGAGAAGCCACAAATTTATCTCTTTCCAATGTTCGAATAAAATCAAACATACTTCCAAACTTTTCAAAAAAAATTAAATAAAAAAATTCAAGTTAAAATATAAAGAAAAAGACAATCGGTAATTTAAAAAAAATGAAGAGAGAAAAAAAAAACTTATCTTTGGTTTATCCTAGAATCGAATTCTTTCCAATAACTTCTTTTGGATTCAAACAATGAAGACCTCAGTTGATTATAGTCGTGCTGATAACGTGTTGTGAATAAAATAACAAAGAACAATAATAATAAGAACAAAGATATGAGAGAAAGAGAGAGATTTGTATTATTCTCTAATATAGACTTGTGTATACAATGCCTTCAATGAATCATCTATTTATAGGCATAAGAAGTACATAATACATTAAACTCTAATTAATAGAGATAATATTCCTAATAATAAATAAATCAAACTCCTTAGATAAAGTTCTAATCATGATAGACATCCACATAGATAAATATTCATAACATAATTCGGTTTATTCAATTATTTTGATTTGTTTCAAAGGAAATTCAGTTCAATTATTTTAATTTTGAGTTAAGAGTCAATTTGATTTATTAGATTTTTATAATTAAATCGATTTATTCAGTAATTAATATATAAAAATCCGACCAACTGAATATAACATTTAATTAAAACACTAGTAAAAGAGATGGAGGCCCAGGTCCAATATCTTTTCAATCCATGTTTCTAAAATCGTACCAACTGAAGCAAATCCAAAACAAAAGAGACTCCTTCAAGTCGTTAAGCTCCAAAAACAAAACCAATAATAGGAGAAATGACAACGGGGCAAACAATATAAATTATGCGGGAACTTATATTATTTATTGAGAGAGTGATTAAAATATTTAAATTTATGTGAGAAACAATATAAATTATATATTTTAGGGGACTAAAGTACAATTTTATCATTATCTCAATTTTTTTTTCCAATTTCTAAAATTTTCAAATTGTTTATATAAGGGTCTAACATTTCAAAACGGTTGAATAAGGGTTTTCACCTCGAATATATTCAAAAAAGAACCTAACCTTTCAAGGTCAAATAAGATCCTAACGTTTTCCGAGTTCAATTACTTATATAATGATCTAACATTTTCTAATCTATTCAAGTGGGGCTCTTATTTGAAAACATTTTTTTAAAAGTAAAGTTTTATTTGAGTAGACCTTATTCCACCATTTTGAAAGATTAAACCCTAATTTGAGCCTTTTCTAAAAGGATATACCTCTATTTAGACATTTAACCTATACTTAAATATTAGGGTAAACTACAACGGAGGTCACTCAATTATAAGTAAGGTTATATTCAGGTCACCTGATTAGTAAAAGTTATATTTTGGTACTCAAATATGGGTAAGGTTACATTTGGGTCATCCAATTATTAAAAGTTCATTTGGGTCACTCAAATATGGGTAAAGTTACATTTGGGTCATCTTTCATATTTGAAAAAATATATCAATTTAGTCCTTTTTTCAAATCACTTGTATACCTTCGTTAACACTAGATACTGCTACCACGTAACTTACTGAGTTGTTATTATAAAACAAATTTCGTAAGTTCTTTGCAAGTCTGTTTTATAATAAAAATTACTGCTAAAAAATTATTGCAAAACTTATATTTTTTTAATGAAAATACATAGACTTGTAGAGAACTTAAGAAATCCGTTTTATAATAAAGATGACTAGTTTAATATATTTTTTAAATATGAAGGGTTAAAGTTATTGAATTATTTTGAATTTGGACTAAATTGATAGAATATAAAAGCTATGACGACTAAAAATGTCATTATACCCAATTAAATGACAACATTTAACGGTTGAGTGACCCAAATGTAACTTTAATAATTGGGTGACTAAATGTAATCTTACGCATAATCGAGTGACCTTCATTGTAGTTTACTCGTACAACTTTTTTATATAAAAAAACTCGCAAACTAAATTGCTAATCTTGTGACTTGATCGGGTAAAAATTCTCTGCCTATTTTTTGTGCCCCTTTCTATGCCTCAACACTAAAAACCACTAAAAATTAAATTATAAACTCTAACCCTAAATTTTAAATACTAAACCCTACACCCTAAAAATACAACATGCCCTAAATTCCCTAAACCCTAAACTTTAAACTTAATTTTTAGTGTGGGTTGTTGTAAACCTCCGATGAGGCAAAAGAAGAAGATAGGGCGGCGGTGGGAGAAAGTCGAAACCCTAGATCTCTGATGAAACAAAAGATAAAGAGAAAAGGAATTCAATAAAAGAAAACATATATTATAAAAGAATCACTTTTATTTAATTTTCCAATCTGAACAAATACAAATTGGGTCTGGCCTTTTATAGAGGCCCAGAGTAAACAGACTCAACCCATAAACGTCTAACAGACTAGAGTGGCATACAATGTAACAAACCCAAGTCTAGAACTATCCAACAACAACCCAACTCTAGAATAATCCTATTTATTTATTCTAGAACATATCAAGTTTACTCTATCATTCTTCTCGTTTTCTCATTCTCTGAAACTTCTTGTTTTGACAAAACTCCCAACCGATATCGCATAAGACTGGACGATGAAGGTGGAATTGCTTTGGTCAAAACATCAGCAACCTGCTCAGAGGAAGGTAAATGATTCACTGTAAGATGACCAACAAGAACTTTTTCCCTCACAAAATGCAAATCAATCTCAACATGCTTTATCCGGGCATGATGGGTTGGGTTGGCAGACATAGAAACGGCAGAGGAGTTATCACACCAGACCATTGGTTTGTGAGCACAAGCAACTCCAATTTCTCGTAACAATTGCTCTACCCATAACAACTCAGAGACAATATTGGCAACACTGCGATACTCAGCTTCAGAGGAGGAGCGAGAGACCACAGCTTGTTTCTTGGAACACAAGGCAACCAGATTCGGCCCAAGAAATATACAGTACCCAATAGTGGACCGCCTATCATCAATAGAAGAGGCCCAATCAGCATCTGCATAACAAACAAGTTGAAGTGTCTTTGCAGGCTGAAAATATAAACCATGATCAATTGTACCACTTAGGTATCGCAGTATACGTTTAACAACTTTCCAATGATGTTGTAAAGGATTATTCATATGCTGACTAACTTTGTTAACAGCAAATGCAATATTTGGTCTGGTTAAGCAAACATACTGTAGACCACCAATTATACTTCTATAGAAATGCAGATCAGAGAACTCAAGCTCAGCATCAGAACAAGATGATGAAGTAACAGTCATAGGAGTGGGAGTAGGTCTGGAGGTGAGCATATCAGTTCTAGTGAGCAGATCAGTTACATACTTCTTTTGAGTAAGGATCATGCCTTTGTCAGACTGAACAATCTCCATACCAAGAAAGCAACTAGGTTCACCCATATCTTTGAGGGAAAATACTTCATGAATTTGAGAGACAACAACATCAACCTCAGACAAACAGCTGCCCGTGAGGATGATGTCATCCACATAAACCATCAGCAACAAAGAGGACTTATCAGTATTGCGAATATACAGAGAAGAGTCGAATTTGGAAGGAACAAATCCCAGAGTAGCAGTGAGAAAAAGTTTCAGAGTATCAAACCAGGCTCGAGGGGCCTGTTTGAGTCCATAAAGAGCCTTACGAAGCCTACACACCAGCTTCTCACCATTCGGACCAGTTTGAACAAACCCAGAAGGTTGGGCCATGTAAATTTCTTCAGTCAAATTACCATTGAGAAAGGCATTGTTTATATCTATCTGCCTAACAGGCCAGTGTTTGAGGACAGAAGTGGCAAGAATAATACGAATGGTGGAGGCCTTCACCACATGACTATAAGTCTCTTTAAAATCACAGCCAATTTTCTGTGAAAACCCATTGGCAACTAATCTTGCTTTAAGCCTATCAACAGACCCATCAGGCTTTCTCTTGACTTTAAAAAGCCACTTACATCCGACTGCCTTTCTATCTGATGGTAAGGGCTGCAAATCCCACGTACCATTCTTTAGAAGAGCATCATATTCAGCGTGTACAGCAAGACGCTAGTCAGGATGAGCTAAAGCCATGAAAACATCATCAGGTTCACTGTTTTCAACAAGTGTATGAAACACCTTTGGCTTGAAAATACCAGCTTTGCTTCTGGTAATCATAGAATGAGAATTTGAAGTAACAGCAATAGGACTTTCAATGGAAGGTGGAATGGAAGTAGATGGAATGGAAGCAGATGGAATGGAAGTAGATGGAATGGAAGTAGAACGAATGAAAGTAGGTGGAATGGAAGTAGAAGGAAGAGGAACATATGTAGAAGAAGGTGAAATAGGGGAAGTAGCAGAGGAGGGAATAGAAGAAAAAGAGGATGTGGAAGAATTTGTGGAAGGAGACAATGATGAATGAACAAGAGGAGTTTGAGAAGAGGGAAGAGAAGAAGTAGAAGAAGATGGTAAAGTAGAAGCAAAAAGATTAAGTGAAGTAGAAGGCAGAGATGAACGACTGTTGTTGACAACACTGGGAAAAACAGAAGGAGTATATGTATGTATAGTATGATTAGAATTGAAGGGAGTGGGAGCAGAAGCAGGAGAAATTTCAGTTGTGTTGTCAACAACAGGTGAACTAGTAATAGTGTCTGAACTAATAGTAGTAGCATTATTAGTAATAATAGGGTTAGTATCATTAGTAGTATTGTGAAACAAATATTTTAATTTTGATATAACTAAAAACCTAAGGACTAAATTGAAAATGTCAAAACGAATTTTAAGTCCTCAAATTATCCCCATATAATTTTAAGATTATGCCCAAGTTAAAAACAAAGTTTTTCAAATATTTTTCTAAGTGTTTCAAGTCAAAACAGTGATTTTCAAAGTCCTATTTCGAAACGGCCCTAAGGCGTTTCGAAACGTTTTCATCACTGTCAACCCCTGTTCTGAAACGTGTATCGAAACACTTGACCCTATTTCGAAACGGTCTCTCACGTTTCGAAACTGTTCTTCATATTTGTTTTTAAAAAGGCACAACGGTTGAAATATTTGCTGAATATTTAAAGATAAAAAAGGTGTTTCGAAACGGGCTAAGGCCGTTCCAAAACGACCCTTGACAGTAGCAAATCCGTTTCGAAACGAATCCAAAGCGTTTCGAAACAAGTCTTCATCTTAAATTAAAAATATGACCGTTACAATTGTTTTTAACTGATTTTCTGAAAACCGTTAAGGTGTTTCGAAACAGGCTAAGACCGTTTCGAAACGACCCTTGACAGTGGCAAAAGTGTTTCGAAACGGCCCTAAGGCGTTTCGAAATGGGCTCTTAAATGCACCCCAACGGCTCTTTCTATTTTAGTCCGTTCCGAAACAGGTACCCCGCGTTTCGAAACGGGTTGTTGTAGACTGCATTTATGGTGGTGAGATAACATCCCCAACGGCTCTATTGATGAGTGCAACAACCACAACGGCTAGAAATCAATGAGAAGGTATAAAATGGACCTCTAAAAGCACCAGCAACAACTATTGATCAAAAAGCAAACATCCAAACATCAAATCCAAGCAATTGTGCACAAATCCCATTTTGTCTAAAACCCCAATTGTAATTTTCATTCATATCTTGTTCAATTGGGTTGAGTGCTTGCAATTGGGCTATTATTTGTATTGAGAGATATCCAATTAGCCATTAAATTTCTTTGTTCACTTGTGTGAGGATTGGGTTGATTTTTGGGTAGAAAAATCAACCGAAATTGTAAAGGGTTGCCTTCTTGTCCTAGAAAAGGGGAAGAGCAATTAGTAGAATTGTTGCAAATCCTTAATGAAGCTAAGGTAGTGGATGTAGAGTTCATTTGGAACTTGAACCACTCTAAATCCCTTGTCCATCATTTTTAATTTGCCAATTTCCACCACAAAACTTTAAATTTCCAATTCACCCCCCTCTTGGTCAATATCGATCTTGCGATCCACTCAACAATTGGTATCAGAGCTTAACTCTTTGAGGATTAACAACCACAAGAGGAAATCCTTGGAAGAGTGTGATCATCAAAATATCAAGAGATGGCTTCAACCTCTGGTTCCGGCATGTACGAGTCACAATCGACCACAAAGCCTCCCTTCTTCAACGGTGATAACTATTCTTTTTGGAAGAATAGAATACGTCTATTCATCAAGTTAAATGACTATCTTGTATGGGATGTCATTGAGGATGCGCCATACATTCCATTGAAGCAAGACGGTGAAGGCAATATGGTGTTGAAGAAGAAAGTGGAAATGAGTGAAGAGGAGAGGAAAAAGATTCAAGTCAATGATAAAGCTCTCCACATGCTATTTTGTGCTTTCGGTCCGGACATCTACTCAAAGGTCTCATCAATTGAAAGTGCCAAAGAAGTGTGGGACACTCTTGAGACCACTTATGAAGGCACCAATGATGTCAAGGAAACTAAGATTGGAATTCTCAATCTTAGTTATGAAAATTTCAAGATGGAGCCCGATGAGACGGTGTCAAAGATGTTTGATCGATTCTCCACGATTGTCAATGGTCTAAAGGGCTTTGGAGAGATCATACCGGAAGACAAGCTTGTCCGGAAACTACTCTATTCACTTCCCGAGTCTTGGGATGAGAAGAGAACCGCTATCATCGAAGCAAAGAACTTGAAGACATTGAAGCTTGATGAGCTTGTGGGTTCTCTCCTTACTCATGAGATCATGAAGCAAGGAAGGGAAGATGAGAAGAAGAAAGAAGAGAAAAGGGTAGAGACGCTTGAGGTTGAGAAGAAGAAAAAGATGGGAATAGCTCTCAAGGCTAAAGCTTCACAACATGATGAGAGCTCATCTAGTGATGAGGATGAACTTGAAGAATTGGCTATGATAGCCAAACGATTCTCACGCTTTATGAGGTCCAACCGGGAAAGAAAAATCCAAAGGAAGATGGACTTCAAAAGCAAGAACAAGGAAGATGGAAAGGATCCAATCATTTGCTTTGAGTGCAATAAACCCGGCCACATACGTTCGGAGTGCCCTCAACTCAAGAAGAAGGGCTTTGAGAAGAAGAAAAAGCTCAAAGCCAAGCTTGCTACTTGGAGTGATGAGGAGTCATCGGAGGATGACGAACAAGAAGTGGCTAACCTTTGCCTCATGGCACTTGAGGAAGATTCCTCCATGGTAACCTCTAACTCATCTACTTTAGATTTTTCATATGAAGAATTAAATGATGCATATGGTGAGTTACAAGAGGTATATGATGAATTAGTTGAGAAATATAAGGAGTCGATTATTAGGAATAAAAAGATTATTCTAGAATTAAATGAGAAAAATGACTCACTTACTCAAGCTAATTCTAAATTTGAGAAAAAGATATTAGGATTAAAAGATGAACTTAAATTCTTTCAAGATGAAAATGTTGATCTTAATAATCTTTTATCTCAATGTAATTGTGAACACCAAAAGGTGTTGGGTGAGCTAAATGAGCTCAAAAAGTCTTTAAAAAATGTTGGTAGTGTCAAGCATGAAGTAGGAGAATCCTCTAGAACACACCAACCTAAGAAAAAGACTAACTACTACAAACAAGGTAGCTATCCTAGACATAGTAGAACTAAAAGAATTAGAAGTGTATGGGTTCCTAAGGAACTTGTTAAATCTAATAATATTATTGCTATGTCATCTTGGATTCCTAAGGGAACCAAGGTTTTGGGAGCTAACACTCATGGACCCAAAATGATTTGGGTACCAAAAACCAAGGTTTAATATCTTTGTTTGTAGGGGGAACATTGCTACAAGGCCAAAGCACAAAGTCAAAACTCATGGTACCTTGATAGTGGATGCTCGAGGCACATGACCGGAGACAAGAGTCGATTCATGGATCTAAAGCCAAAAAGTGGAGGAGTAGTAACATTTGGTGACAACTCCAAAGGCCACATTAAAGGTATTGGCTCCATAGGTAATCACTCTACTATTCTCATTGAAAATGTTTTATATGTCGATGGTCTTAAACACAATTTATTGAGCATAAGTCAACTATGTGATAAAGGATTTAATGTTTTGTTTGATAAAAATGGTTGTAAAATTGTAGACATTAAATCTAACAATATTATGCTCATAGGTCATCGCATAGGGAATATATGCATAGTGCATCTAGATGACATTCATACATCTCATGCATGCTTAGTTGCTCAAAATGAAAATGATGCATGGTTGTGGCATAGGAAGCTAGGACATGCTAGCATGAGTGTTTTGGAAAAACTAGTCTCTCTAAATCTAGTTAGAGGTTTACCCAAGATAAAATTTTCAAATGATAAAATTTGTGATGCATGCTCAAAGGGTAAACAACATAGGTCTTCTTTTAAATCCATTAATGATGTTTCTACTAGTAGATGCTTACAACTAATTCACATGGATTTATTTGGGCCAATTAGGACTATGAGCTTGGGTGGTAAGTCTTATGCTTTTGTGCTAGTTGATGATCTTTCTAGATTTACTTGGGTTCTCTTTTTAAGTACTAAAGATGAGGCTTTGGAAAAATTCATCACATTTTCAAAATTAACCCAAAATGATCTTGAACTTAAAATTTCACATATTAGAAGTGATCATGGAACCGAGTTTCAAAATTTAGGGTTTGAAGAGTTTTTAAATGAAAATGGTATTAGCCATAATTTTTCGGCTCCTCGAACTCCTCAACAAAATGGGGTAGTTGAGAGGAAAAATAGAACTTTACAAGAAATGGCTAGAACTATGCTTTGTGAAAACAATTTACCTAAATATTTTTGGGCGGAAGCCACAAACACCGCTTGTTATATTGTAAATCGAGTAATGATTAGGCCAATTTTAAAGAAAACACCTTATGAGATTTTAAAATCTAAAAATCCTAACATTAGCTATTTTCACCCTTTTGGGTGCAAGTGTTTTGTTTTAAATAATGGAAAAGACAACTTAGGTAAATTTGATGCAAAAAGTGATGAAGCCATTTTTATAGGTTACTCTTTAACCTCTAAAGCCTATCGAGTATTTAACAAAAGAACTTTAGTGGTAGAAGAATCTATTCATGTTGTATTCGATGATAACCTTCTTCCTATGAAGGATTCTTGTGATGATGATGATGTAGGGATCATAAATGCCTTTGATGGAGGTCAAACTTCAAAGGAGGATGAGATTCCAACAAAGGAAGAGGACTCACAAGATCCACCTCTTGAAGCCTTGAAGGACTTGGCTATTGAGGAAAAGGAAGTGAGCTACCCAAGGGAGTTGAACTATGTCAAAGATGGTGAAATCTTGGGTGATCCATCCAAGGGGGTAACCACTCGTTCTTCTCTTAGATTAATGAACCATGTTGCATTTATCTCATGCATAGAGCCTAAAAATATAAAAGAAGCATTGAAAGATGACTTTTGGATTATGGCTATGCAAGAAGAGTTAAATCAATTTGAGAGAAGTAATGTATGGACATTAGTTGATAGGCCTAGTAATCAATCTACAATAGGAACTAAATGGGTCTTTAGGAACAAACTAGATGAGAGTGGTAACATTGTGAGAAATAAAGCTAGGCTTGTAGCACAAGGTTACACTCAAGAAGAGGGAATAGATTTTGATGAAACCTATGCACCCGTAGCTAGAATGGAAGCTATTAGGATGTTGCTTGCATATGCATGTTATCATAATTTCAAGCTTTTTCAAATGGATGTTAAAAGCGCATTTTTAAATGGTTTTATAAATGAAGAAGTGTATGTGGAACAACCACCGGGTTTTGAAGATTCAAAATTTCCAAATCATGTTTTCAAACTTACCAAAGCTCTTTATGGTTTAAAACAAGCTCCTAGAGCTTGGTATGAAAGGCTTTCAAATTTTTTGATTGAAAAAGGATTTGAAAAAGGTAAGGTGGACACTACACTCTTTATAAAAATGTATAAAAATGACATCTTAGTAGTTCAAATTTATGTTGATGATATCATTTTTGGTTCTACTAATGAATGTCATTGTCAAGAGTTTGCTAAGTTAATGCAAGGTGAATTTGAGATGAGCATGATGGGGGAGCTCTCATTCTTTTTGGGACTCCAAATCAAGCAAAAGAAGGATGGCACCTTCATCAACCAAGCAAAATACATAAAGGATATGCTCAAGAAGTTTGGCTTGGAGAATGCAAAGCCTCAAGCCACTCCTATGAGCTCATCTACAAAGCTTGACAAAGATGAAGGAGGTAAGTGTGTTGACTCTAAGCTTTATCGTTCTATGATTGGATCTTTGCTTTACCTTACCGCAAGTAGACCGGATATATTGTTTAGTGTTTGCTTGTGTGCTAGGTTTCAAGCTAGTCCTAGAGAGTCTCACCTTATAGCCGTTAAGAGAATCTTTAGATACCTTAGAGACACTCCTTGTTTAGGTCTTTGGTATCCTAGAGACTCTACCTTCAACCTTCATGCTTACTCGGATGCGGATTATGGGGGTTGTAAAATCGATAGGAAAAGTACTTCGGGAACTTGTCAATTCTTAGGTAGTATGCTCATATCTTGGTTCTCTAAGAAACAAAATAGTGTAGCCTTATCTACCACCGAAGCCGAGTACATATCTTTAGGGAGTTGTTGTGCTCAAGTCCTTTGGATGAAGCAACAACTCTTAGATTATGGAATTAAAGTTGAAACCATACCCCTAAAATGTGACAACACTAGTGCAATATGTTTAACAAAAAATCCCATCCAACACTCTAGAACCAAACACATTGAAATTAGGCATCATTTCATTAGAGATCATGTCCTTAAGGAAGATGTTGTTATAGAGTACGTAGACACCTTGAATCAATTAGCGGACATATTTACAAAACCCTTAGACAAAGAGCGTTTTTGGTCCCTTAGGAGAGAGTTAGGTCTAGCTAGCCCATCTTGACCTTTTAGGACCTCTTTTGTGCTTAAATATGCTTGATTTTGTGAAATGCCATGTTTATGTGTTTAATCTCCTAATTTCATCCATGCCTATAGTTAGGGGGAGTATGTTTATGCTTGAATATGTTTTGCCTGCTCATTCATAACATTTATGCATGTTAGGCCTCTTAAAACTTCATTTTTCTGCACTTTTAGAGCCTCATCTGCACTTCCAGGCCCAGGTGTATCGAAACGGGTGAACCAGTTTCGATACGAATACCTTAAATCCAGTTTTGAGAGAAGGGCGTTTCGAAACGCCTCCAATGCGTTCCGAAACGTTTTTGCTTCTGCCAAGTGGTGTATCGAAACGTGTTTCGATACGGGTCAACAGAGCTTCGATACGGTCAACACCGTATCGAAACGGTCAGCCTATGGTCTCCAAACGGTCAAACCATAGTCGTCTCGTTTCGAAACGGTCCCGACCGTTCCGAAACGGCATCGCGGACTGCTTTAATTAGGGCTTTTAATGATAAAGTTCACTTTTTATCAAACCCTTAAAACCCTAAACCGCCTCCCTCTCTATAAATACCCTCTCAAACTCATTGATTTTCACAAAATTGTGAGGGGTTTTACTCTAAAACTCAAGTCTAAGCAAGTTTCATCAACATTGTGCAAGGATTTTCATCCAATCATCCAAAATCCCAAACTAAGGTAATTTTTTTTTCTTTTTCTTTCAACTTATGTTCGAATCTTAGGTTAGAAAATTTTATTTTTGTATACATTATAGTTTTTCCTTTGTGGGTTTTCCATATCTTGTAAAATTTTTCAAAATCCCAAAATTTTTTATTCGAATATAAAAGTTTTCAGTCGTCTTTTTCTTTACTGTTTTTTTTAATTTTTTTTATTGATTTTAATTTTGGTTTCAAAAACCTAAATGGGATTTATTATTGGATTGATTTTAAATATCAATGCATACACTTAATTTAAATATACTTGCTTAATGTTTTTAGATGGCGGATCAAGCTAACAAAAAGCGCAAGGCCGTTCAATCCGGTGATTCGAGCATTCGTCCAAATCTTACTCTACTTTTTCAGAAATCCCTTAAAACTCCGGAGGCACGTGCTCGCTTCTCTTTTGTCAAGGATTTCGCAATTTGTAAAGAACGTGTCATTGATCTTGACTTCCTCAATTCCGAGCGATTCCTATTTCGTTATCTCGACCGTTTGAGTGAGTGGAATCTTATCTTGTTCTTGAGCATTCCGGATATTCGCTACAAACACTTGGTACTCATTTTTTACTCTAATGCTTGTTTTCTTTATGATGAGACCAAAATCGAGATTATAGGGATTGAATCTTCCTTATTGGGCAAAAAGTTTGTTGTTAATGTTGCTCTCTTGGAGTCTATTTTTAAACTTAAAGATGAGGGTCTTGAGGATGAACGTCACTTTGGCAATTTCACCGGTAAAGCACTTCATTTGGATATGCACGATCGCGTTCTTCACTTGATGGTTTCTTGGTTCATTCGACCTTCCAGAGGTAAATACTCTCATATCCGTCAAACTGATCATTTTTGGCTTGAGTGTTTCCGTAGAGGTGAGCGTCCTAATGTGCCTAAAATAATTTTTGACGAGATTGTCAATAATATTAAGCTTATTGACACAAATGAGTTGAAGTCTTTTACCTATGGCACTCTCTTGAGCTACATCTTTCATGATCTTGGTATCGATTGTACCTACGACTCTCCGGAACCTCGCAAGACCAAGATTGGTGAGTCATCCCTTCGCAAGTCCGGGTTCACATATGTGAATGATGTTTGGGAAAGAGTTGATAGAGAAGCGGTTCCTCCTCCCGTTGCTCCTCCACCGCAAGTTCCGGTTGCAAACAATGAAGCCCTCACGGCTCTCATTACCGAGTGATTCAATGCTTTGGATACTAGCATTGCTTCGGGCTTTTCTGCTATGGACAATCGCTTGAAGAATGTCGAGGATCGTCTTCATACTCTTGAGATTTCCCATGCAAACTTGGATCTATCCTTCTCTACGCTCTATGGGCAATGGACGAAGTTTCACCGTTCTCAAGTCAAGAGCGATGATGATACTTCAGATGATGATGACGAGGCCTAGGATCTTCATATCATATCATATCATATTATCTATGCATTTTAGGATTAAGATTGCATCTTTATGTTTTACTATGTTTTAGGAACCTATGCTTTTGGCTTTTTATTTGGGATTTTATTATGAACTTAATGTTTGGTTTATGTTTTGGATATTTTGATATTATGAATTAATATTATGGTTGCTTATTAATGCTTATTGGTACTAATCCTTTGTCTTCTCTATGAGCTTTCATTATTCTTTTTGATCTAACAAAAAGGGGAGAAGAAATTTAAGAGCCACAAACTAAAACTAAAATTCGTTTTAAATTTTAAAAGGTTTTTTAAAGCTTTACAACTTGGATTTCAAGTCAAACATTTTTTTTAACTTTAAAACCCTATCTTAAATTAAGGGGGAGTTAGAATATTTTCAAAACTTTCAAAATTCTTAAAAATTCTAACTTTGATTTTGTTATGTCAAAAAGGGGGAGATTGTGAAACAAATATTTTAATTTTGATATAACTAAAAACCTAAGGACTAAATTGAAAATGTCAAAATAAATTTTAAGTCCTCAAATTATCCCCATATAATTTTAAGATTATGCCCAAGTTAAAAACAAAGTTTTTCAAATATTTTTCTAAGTGTTTCAAGTCAAAACAGTGATTTTCAAAGTCCTATTTCGAAACGGCCCTAAGGCGTTTCGAAACGTTTTCATCACTGTCAACCCCTGTTCCGAAACGTGTATCGAAACACTTGACCCTGTTTCGAAACGGTCTCTCACGTTTCGAAACTGTTCTTCATATTTGTTTTTAAAAAGGCACAACAGTTGAAATATTTGCTGAATATTTAAAGATAAAAAGGGTGTTTCGAAACGGGCTAAGGTCGTTCCGAAACGACCCTTGACAGTAGCAAATCCGTTTCGAAACGAATCCAAAGCGTTTCGAAACAAGTCTTCATCTTAAATTGAAAATATGACAAGTTACAATTGTTTTAACTGATTTTCTGAAAACCGTTAAGGTGTTTCGAAACGGGCTAAGACCGTTTCGAAACGACCCTTGACAGTGGCAAAAGTGTTTCGAAACGGCCCTAAGGCGTTTCGAAACGGGCTCTTAAATGCACCCCAACGGCTCTTTCTATTTTAGTCCGTTCCGAAACAGGTACCCCGCGTTTCGAAACGGGTTGTTGCAGACTGCATTTATGGTGGTGAGATAACATCCCCAACGGCTCTATTGATGAGTGCAACAACCACAACGGCTAGAAATCAATGAGAAGGTATAAAAGGGACCTCTAAAAGCACCAGCAACAACTATTGATCAAAAAGCAAACATCCAAACATCAAATCCAAGCAATTGTGCACAAATCCCATTTTGTCTAAAACCCCAATTGTAATTTTCATTCATATCTTGTTCAATTGGGTTGAGTGCTTGTAATTGGGCTATTATTTGTATTGAGAGATATCCAATTAGCCATTAAATTTCTTTGTTCACTTGTGTGAGGATTGGGTTGATTTTTGGGTAGAAAAATCAACCGAAATTGTAAAGGGTTGCCTCCTTGTCCTAGAAAAGGGGAAGAGCAATTAGTGGAATTGTTGCAAATCCTTAGTGAAGCTAAGGTAGTGGATGTAGAGTTCATTTGGAACTTGAACCACTCTAAATCCCTTGTCCATCATTTTTAATTTGCCAATTTCCACCACAAAACTTTAAATTTCCAATTCACCCCCCCTCTTGGTCAATATCGATCTTGCGATCCACTCAACAAGTATTATTAGTAGTAATAGAGGCAGTATTAGTATGGGATGAAAGAGGACCAACATTAGTGTGCACAGACTGAGACAGAACAGGGGAGGAAACAGGAGTGGAGACAGAGGGAGATTTAAAGAAAGGAAAAGAAACTTGCTTATGTGGTCTAGTTTTAACAGCAGAAGAACAAGACTCACCAGATGAATATGATTGAAGATGAGTAGAAAAACTATGAAGGTCAACAGGTGAAGATGAAGTTGAACTAACAGATTTAGGACCATAAGGAAAACAAAGTTCATCAAACTTAACATGACGAGAAATATATATTCTACCTGACTTGTCCAGACATTTATATCCTTTATGAGATGGGGAATAGCCTAAAAAGGTACACGGAGTAGATCGAAACTGAAACTTATGTTTATTAAAGGGTCGTAGACACGGATAACACAAACAACCAAAGACTCTTAAAAACTAATAATCTGGAATCTTATTAAACTGTTTAGAATAAGGAGATAAACCAGATAAAGTAGAAGTAGGCAGTCTATTAATGAGAAAAATAGCAGTAGTGAAAGCATCAGACCAAAAGGATAAAGGTAAGGAAGCTTGAGCAAGAAGAGAAAGACCTACCTCAACAATGTGTCTGTGCTTCCTCTCCACTCGACCATTTTGCTCAGATGTATACGGACAGGTGAGCCTATGAACAATGCCTTGTTGCAAGAGATAGGGAAGAAGAGCAGTGAACTCCCCACCCCCATCAGTCTGCAGCAATTTAAGCTTGGTCCCAAGAAGTCTTTCTGCCTGCACATGAAATTGCAGAAAAGCAGTTTTGACATCAGACTTAGACTTCAAAAAATAAAGCCATGTAAACCTAGTAAAGGCATCAGTAAAAGCTACATAATAACGATAAGTATTAGATGCAACAGGGGCAGGCCCCCAAACATCAGCAAAAACCAGATCTAAAGGACGAGAGTAAACAGTAGTAGAGTTAGTAAAAGGTAGCTTATGAAATTTACCAAGCTGACAAGCATTACAAAGGGTACAAGCATCAGATTTATTAGATGAAGAGAAAGAAATATTACAAAGCTTTAAAACTGAAGATAAAACTTCCTTATTGGGGTGACCAAGTCTATAATGCCAAACATTAGTAGAAACACCTCTAGTAACAGAATTGATACAAGCAGTATTATGGGTATGCTTAGACTGAATAGTAGACAAAGAGGAAAAATCATTCTGAAATTGATATAGACCATCTTTCTCAATTCCTTTATGTAACACAACACCATAAGCTAGATCCTTGATGTGACAGTAGGAAGGAAAGAACTCCACAGAAACATTGTTATCCTGTGTAAGCTTAGAAACAGACAAAAGATTCTTAGTGATATTAGGAACATAAAGCACATTCTTAAGCTGAAACTTATGGAAAGGAGATAGTAAGCTAGATTGGCCAGAATATCTGATAGCTAAAGATTTACCATCACCAACTTGTACACTACCTGAAGTAGGAGACATTGACCCTTGAAGAAGAGTGTGAGCATCATTGGTGATGTGATGAGAAGCACCAGAATCAGGAAACCAAGCATTGTCCTCAAGAACAGCAGGAGTAGCTATATGAGCTTGAGCATAAACAATAGGATAAGAAGCAGAAGGCATGGACATATGCTGAACAGAATGAACACCAGGAGAAAGAGCCCCAGCAACAGAAGGCATAGAAGAGCCAACAAATGGTTGTTGTGGTAAAGAAGAGAGCACGGGAGCACCAGCAGGACTAGAAGGAGAAAGAGCATAATGTAACCCCGCATGAAACACACCACCAGGATGAGAAGAAGGATAGGTATAGTAAACAGGAGAATAATGAGGGACAGAAGACACAGAATGAACTTAAGGAGCCTGAGATGTCACAGCTGGACGATCACTAAACCCTGGAGTCCTTCGAGAAGTCTCATTCTTGAAATTCATATCAAATCTAAAGTAGCATCTCTCAACAAGATGACCAAAACGACCACACAGCTGACATTGTGGGCGATTATTGTTGTTAAAATGACCCCTGCCCCTACCTTTGTTATCATAACTATACCTAGCCCCATTAATATACTCATGTTCAAACTGAGAAGGACTAGACTGGTTTGAAGACATAGCAGTATAAGCAACAGGAGAATCATAGGAAGTTGATGAATCAACAGAAGGGGCAGATTGAGAAAGAGAAGTGTTAACAATAGGATTGACAGAAGGAGAAGCTATCACATTCTGGCTAACAGAAGAAGAAGTAATAGAATTGACAAGAGGAGAAGTAACCATGGTATGATTCACACAGCCAGAAACAGAAGAAGAAAGATTACCCTGCCTTGCATCAGCATCTAAAAGCAAAGTGATGGCAGCATCAACAGAGGCTGAAGTATTGCCAGCAGTGAGAATAGTAATAACTGACTCAAACTCAGGAGAAAGACCATTCAAGATGGCCGTGACATGCTCTTGCTCAGATATAACCTCACCACAGTTGGCTAAATTATCCCTAATGGATTTGACTTTCAGCAGATAATCTCTCATACTCAAATCACCCTTCTTTTGAGTATGGAGAAGCCTCCTAAAATACATCAATTTTGAGGTAGTTTTCCCACTATAGGCCCTATGTAAAGTATTCCAAATTGAGGAGGCAGTGTTCATTCCTATTAACTGAGGTAAGACTCCTTCACTAACTGTAGACAACAACCAGGTGGCTAAAGCACCATCTTGCTCTTCATAAGCTTCAAACTCAAGATTAATCATAACCACATTGTTTTTAGTAATATACTCAGGTGGAGGTTTGACATTACTATCAACATATCTAAGCAACCTATGAGTCTTAATTGTTAGATACACCTGTTGGTGCCATAGGAGATAGTTGTTATCATCAAGAATCACATTTATTTTCTTAGTGGAAAACAGAGGCCTAGAGGGCTCGTGAGAGCCAGTTTGAGGAATCTCAGTGTTCATACCATCAACATTATTTCCAGAACCCAAAGGAGAAGCAGAAGCAACATTCTCAGGCATAGTTATATTCCACAGATACAAAGAGGCAAACGAGCATAGGCAGAGAAACAAATTAAAGCAAAGAACAGCGCAGAATCACAAGAGCACACCAGATCCAGATCCACAGAGAACAAACACGAAAACAGATCAGATCCACAGCAGAAATTAACAATAACGCAGATCCAGAAAGAAAAACAAGCGAGCAACACTAGATCAACAGTAAATCAGGCAACAACAGTAGATCAAATGTCCAGAGGAAGCAACGAACAATGAGAAAACAAGTAGAGGCATATCCCAGTAGTCAGCGAATATATCACATATCCAAACAGATCTGAAGCTAAGCAAAACATAGAAGATGAAACGATCTCACCAGATTAGCACAAATCGACAACAGATCTAAACACATCGCCACATCGCCACTGTGAAGACGACAATGGAGAGATCAGCAACTGTTAACAAGGACCTCTAGACAACGACATCAGAGTCGACTTAGTTAGCACTCAAGCGTCCACGAAGATCAGAACAGCAGCGATCAGAAACCATCAACACGTACGCCAAACCTCGCAGCCACCGGCAAGGAACGTCACCAGAACCAGAAAACACTAACACCGGTAAGAAACGCCACCGAAAAATAGCTCTGATACCATGTTGTAAACCTCCGATGAGGCAAAAGAAGAAGATAGGGCGGCGGTGGGAGAAAGCTGAAACCCTAGATCTCTGATGAAACAAAAGATAAAGAGAAAAAGAATTCAATAAAAGAAAACAGATATTATAAAAGAATCACTTTTATTTAATTTTCCAATCTGAACAAATACAAATTGGGTCTGGCCTTTTATAGAGGCCCAGAGTAAACAGACTCAACCCATACCGTCTAACAGACTAGAGTGGCCCACAATGTAACAAACCCAATTCTAGAACTATCCAACAACAACCCAACTCTAGAATAATCCTATTTATTTATTCTAGAACATATCAAGTATACTCTATCATGGGTGTATTAATATGGGTGCCAAAAAAGGTAGAGGATTTCTATTCGACTTGATCCCTTAACTTAAGTTGAAGGGTAAACTTTTAACTCTTTGTATATCACATAATAGGTTTTTGTATAACCTTTTAAAGCTATGAAAAAACTCAAAGAATAAGAGAATATCTATAACTATATATAAAAGCAATCCAGTCATGGAATTACATAATTTCAATTGAAGATTCATGGTTTCATGACAACTTTTAGGTTAGTGGTAACGGAGAAAACCATTGAAACAATAACCATAAACAAAAAAAGAGAGGAAGTTATTTATGCAGTTCGATACTACCATTCTACATCTGCAGGGTTTTACCCAAAGAGAACTCTATTCAGGTTTGAACATTGTTTGAACTCGGTCGGTGTTCATTGTTGAAGAATACTTTTTTGAAGGGTTTTCGTAGAATAAGTGAAGATCTTGTTTGACAAGATTCGTGTCAACGTGAAGACTGTTAGAGTTGTTTGACCCAAATTTTATATTAATCCAACTCAAATCGCAAAATGTTGAACAACGGTGAAAAATAAAAAATTTAGTTTGAGTAGAATTCTTTTTATGCAAGTTTCTTTTGTAAGTAAATAATTTGGATGGAAATTGTCTGCTCCTAAACTATGACTCTTTTGGTGTTCTCACTTTAAAAGTGGGTTTATAGTTTAGGGTTTAGGGTTAGGGATTGTGATTAGGGTTTATAGAATTAAGGGTATGGTGTACTTTTTAGAGTTTAGGGTTTATGATGTGGAAATTATAATTAGGGTTTAGAATTTAATTTTTAAGTATTTTTTTAGTGTGGGGCATAGAAGGGGTATGGTTAGAGGCAGAGAATTTTTGTTCAAATAACTAATCTCTATGAATATTTACTAGAAATTGAGGTTTAAAAATAAGTTGAACAACCCTACATCGCGTTAAGACGCAAACTCTTTTGTAATCTCTTTTTTAACAAAGTGAACATTTTCATTTTTTACCTATGATTTTTCTCCTTTAAAATTTTTGCGTAAATTTTAATATCTTATTTATTTTTTTACTTTACGATCGTTTTTTTATTATCGTTTGTTTGATTATAACGAGAAAATTATGTTTTTTCGAGGATTAACGGCACAAACAAATGAAAAATTAAAAATGTTTTCTCCTATGATTTTTCTCCTCTGTTGCATTCTTGAGTGTGAATGTCGGATGCTATTTAATATTTTTCACCATGTTCATCATTTATAGGATACAGACTAAGGAAATGAAAAATTAAAAATGTTCATCTTGATTTCCTTGAATATCTTTATCAACCCGGCCCCACTCGAAATATCACGGAACGAAGATGATCTATTAAAGGCTCGTTCAGCATTGCTGAACGGCTCTAACAAAATCGCGTTGTCGCCATTTTTGCTGAATTTTACACCTCAAAAGTTGACTTTTTTACCGTTGATTTTTTAATTTTTCTAACGTCGCAGTTTTTTTTGCCGTAAATGATATCTAACCACGTAGCTGAACGAAGCCTAAACCTAATCCTAGAATTTACACTCCATCAGAATTTCAACGCTAATTATTCAGAAATCAGCAGGTTCATCAGGAAGTCAATTTCTGTGGGCCACTGTCTCAATCGGTCAACCAGACAGCTATTCTCATTTTCTCTCAAACAGTATCTTACCAGTGATTATATCTGCTGCTTGAGGAGTGGGCACATTCGGATGAAAAACAATAGGAATCAACGAGCCGTTGCAATTATCAAACAGTGTTCTCCATTGTTTTCCAAAAACAGTTTTTGGATAAAAATGTTTTTCAATTTTTCAGTTTGATTTATGTTTTCCGAAAGCTAAAATTTCTAGCTTTGAGTTTTTTTTTTATAAATTATTTTAGAGTATAATTATTTATTTATCATGGTTTATATTATCAATTCTTTTATATTTTAAAAATACTATGGCCCTGTTTGAGAATTAGCAGATTACATTAGCTGATAGCTTATTGCATTAGCTGATTTGACTAGCGGATTGTATTAGCTGATTGTATAAAAATGTTTGGTAAAATTAACTGATAGCTAATAGCTGTTAGATTATTTAAACAAGTAAAATGACATATAAGGACATAATTATATTCAATACTTGTTTGAATAGTTTATTAATTATCAATATTTTGTATCTAATTAATATTAATTAGATCTATAAAATTATTTTTAATATCTTTTCTAAACATATTCGAATAATTTATATATTAATTTATTATTTATATAATTATTTTAATATAATTTAATTAATTAATAAATTTAAATATACATATAAATATGTGCTAATAAAAATAAATAAAATTAGGTTATAAATAGGGTGAGAAATATTTAATTTAGGTTATTTTGAGATTTTTGGTAACTGGTAAGGGTAAAAGAGTCTTTAAGACTCTAATATCAAACCTCTAATTTTAAAAAAGCTCATATTATGAGCTTTTTCAAAATTAGTTGTTTCACCTCAATCTGCTCTTTCAATCCGTTGTTCACCAAACAATAATATTAGTGGATTTGACTGATCAAACCTCTAATTATGCCTCAAACCTTTAAATTTTGCCCAAACCTCTCTTTACCAAACATGGCATGTATAAAATTAACATTTTATCTCCTTAGAATCACTTTTTGACGAACAAAAATCACTTGCCCCCTTTTTGGTGCTCGTTTCATGCTCCAACCCTAAAATGTTAATTTTTAAGCTATAATCCTAAAATCTAAACCTTAAACCCTAAAAAATACACCATACCCATAATTTTCTAAACCTTCACCTTAAACCATAACCCTAAACTTAATTTTTAGATTAGGGCATAATAAGAAGCATACTAAGGGATAGACGAGTTTCATCCTTTTTTTACAATAATATCAAACACTCTTAATTTAAATCAAACAATACATAAACTCTTTCTGAAAGTAATTTTTAAAAATATTTTTTCACCTCATTTTTTATAAAAAAAAAATGTCAAACTGGCCGACAAACCAAAAGACATTAGGTAAAGTAGGAGCTATGATTTAGAGAGATCCAATTAAGGTCTTAGCTGGCATATCAGGTTTGAATGAATTAGCGGTTGACATGCCCAAAATTCATATAAATGTTTTTGATCTTCTTCCAATGGGAGCCTAACAGGTCGAATATGCGGATGAGGTTCATGTCGTGTCGACAAACCACCCACATCATGTCCTCGTGGGCATCCATCCTACTTGTTGGCAAACTTCCAAAGTGCAAAAACATGGTTTAGTTTCAACCAAATGGTAACGCCAACCACTTCATGCATGAAAGAAAAGAGTTGAGAAGGGCTCCACATTTCACTTCCCCGAGGATCATGGCATGGCTTCTTTTAAAACATGCACACACACAGACATTAATATTCTGCTATGCTTCTGCTTGACCTCATTCTGAACCTTGTCCGGATTCATTCGTGTTCTTGTCCCAAAACTAGAAAGTTCATAACCGAAGCAAAACAGTTCCCTTTTCCTTTACAATGTACAAACAGAGACAGGCACCTAACTAGCTTGGAACCATTAGAAACAATGGTGGTGATTGATTGTAGCATGGAAGAGCACTTTCAGTTTCATATTCCATCAAATTATATGCAAAATCTAGAAGTAGTTTGTTGCCACAATGTAAACCCCACTGCCCATTACAAAACTTTTTCCAACTTTATTAATTCATTCTAGGAATTCCTATTAACTCCTTTTTTTAAGTCTCATGGAAGATGTTGAGTCATACTATTTAGAATCACTACCAGCAGTTTTCAGCTGTCAGGTCAAGGGGTCGCCTCTACTGCATCTAGCTTCGCCGGTTGGTGAGTGGACCCTAATGTTTGGGTGGGTTTTTTTTTGCACTTCCGATTTTCAGGGCAAAGCCCTGACTAATCCGGGTCGACTCGCTTCGTATATTTGTATCTGGTGAGTGAGTCTTCCAGCGGAGATTTTCTGCATTCACAACGCCTCGAACAAGACCTACTTAAGTAGAATCAAACTACTTACCACTTGAACCAACCTTGGTGATTGGGTTGTCTATTTTTTAAATTAGCAAGAAACCTTATTTTAATCCCATTTATAATGAAGGGTAAAATAACAAGAATTTGTTCTATTCTGATTTATAATTGTCAACAATTTGTAGAGTAGATGATTAAAAGTTATCGGTTGACATCTTTCCCTAGTTGTAGGTTCAATATCCATTAGGAGTGAATTTCTCATTCTCCCTCTCTAACTAGGAATTGTTAAAATAAAACTTAAAATAATTAAACTTGATACTCATTTTAGTGACAATTTAAAATAATAAACACAAAACATTTTCTGAATAATTTGAATTGAAGATGATTGAAATATTTAAGCCGAAGTAATCAATCTTGAGAAAACTTTATACAAAAAGTCCAAATGAAAATTTTGAATGATCAAACATAAAATAATTCGAATCTGAAACATAGAACTAAAATAAAATTTTTAAAATTCAATTAACTCAAACTGGACTAACTTATCTTGAAACCAATCTGACTTACCCAACCCTTTATAATAATTATACGAGCCATTAGTGATTATTAATAACGTGTTATTATTTGATTCATTAGTATATATAAAAGTTTTTGTCTAACCTTTGCCCTATAACACATGTTATGGATCAATTAATATTCTAAATTAAATTAAAAATTCTCTTTGAAAATTACACCTCATTTAATTAAATACAAATAACTTTTTTCATTAAATATTTTATTTAATAATTAATTTTTTCTTTTATTTCTAAGTGATTTGTCTCTCCTATTAAACCTTAACCCTAAAAATTCAAACCTTAAATCATAGCCTTAAACCCCAGACTTTAATCTCTAAACCAAAAACACTAAACACTAAGCTCCTAAATCACAAACCCCAAACCTCAAACATTAAACACTAAATTCTAAAATCATACACACTAAACCCTAAAACTAACATCTTTAAACCTCAAACCATAAATTCTAAAACCCTAAACCATAAACCCGGAGAAACAAATCACTTAAAAATAAGAGAGAAATTTAATTATTAAATAAAAGATTTAATGAGAAATTTTTTGTACTTGATTAAATAAAGTGTAATTTTTAAAAAATATTTTTAATTTAATCTAGAATATTAATTGATCTTTTAAGTGCTTTAGGGCACAAGTTAGATAAAACTTATGGCCATGTTTGGTAAAGAGAGGTTTGGAAAAAAATTAGAAGCTTGAGGCATAATTAGAGATTTGACCAGTCAAATCCGCTAATATTGTTGTTTGGTAAATAGCGGATTGAAAGAGCGGATTGGGGTGAAACTGCTAATTTTGAAAAAGCTCATAATATGAGCTTTTTTAGATTAGAAGTTTGATATTAGAATTGTAAAGACTCTTTTACCCTTACCAGTTACCAAAAATCTCAAAATAATCTAAATTAAATATTTTCTCACCCTATTTATAAGCTAATCCTATTTACTTTTTTCTTTTTATCATCACATATTTATATGTGTATTTAAATTTATTAATTAATTATATTATATTAAAATAATTATATAAATAATAAATTAATATATAAATCATTTGAATATGTTTAGAAAAGTTATATTAAAAATAATTTTATAGATCTAATTAATAATAATTAGATACAAAATATTGATAACTAATAAACTATTCACTATTCAAACAAGTATTGAATATAAACATCTCCTTATATGTCATTTTATTTGTTTAAATAATCTAACAACTATCAGCTATCAGTTAATTTTACCAAACACTTTAATATATTCAGCTAATATAATCCGTTAATCAAATCAGCTAATGCAATACGCTAATTGCCAAACAAAGCCTATATAAAATTATATACAGCTGGTACATAAATATTCCAGCAAATTATAATTTCAACAAAACTTTTGCACACTATATTAAATTAACTCACCAACAAAAAGAAATATTTTTCTTCTTTAGAAAAAAGTAAAGTTTGGCTATAAGACTTATTTAATCAATTAAATATGAAGTTAAAGTATATAATTAATTAAATAGAAAATCATTGCATTCATTGCTATAATTCAAAGCATGCGAAAGTAATCAATCATTCTCCTATATAATTCAAAGCATCGAACAGAATCATTCTCCTATGAGTTACATTTCCTTTCGGAAACATATTAATTAAGGTTTGGGTTTCTTTATCTATAGATATAAATAATATGTATAGCCATATTTAAATAACCATCTTAATATACAGACTGGTTTTTTATTTAATTGTCATAATTGTTGTAACATTTAAAAAGACATAAATTCTAGTATATATTATCTTTCGACGAGGTTGAATATTTTAGTTTTTATACGAAAATGATAATGGTAATCATTTACTTTAACCAAAAATTATTGGCAAGATAAATGGATTCCGAATATGGAACCGTTTATGCAAATGTTTCATGGGATTGTTCCGGCGGGTCCGCGGGATGTTGCATCCTTGGTGGATGAACATGGTCGGTGGAGGATTGATTTCCTTTGCGGATTGTTGCCAACTGATTGTGTTGAGCGTATTCTTGCGCTAACACCTCCATCACCAATGTTGGGACCTGATTTTCTTGGCTGGAGCGGTGAAGCTAGTGCTAAGTTTAGTGTTCGATCGGCTTATAAAATGGTAAGGCCTAATCGCACTGCACCGGATTGTGTTTGGAAGACTATTTGGCACCTTAAGGTTCCACAACGGGTTAAAACATTTATGTGGTTAGCTTTGAAAGGAAAATTGTTAACAAATGCCGAACGTTCCGACGTCATATGGCGATGGATGGCAACTGCTGTTTGTGTCGAAATGGGAGTGAAGATGTTGTTCATGTTTTACGTGATTGTATCCATGCTTGGCGAGATTGGGAGAGTTTGGAGTCGAGGTATGGTGTTCCAAATTTTTGGGAGGGAACGATAGTGGAGTGGATTACACGCAATGTGTTATCTAAGAAAGAGGATTGGCCTCCTTTGTTCTCCATTATGTGTTGGAAGCTATGGTAGCGGCGGAACAGTAAACTATTTGACGTTGAATGGATTGAGAAGAACAACTTGGTGGTCGCGGCAGTGCGATATACTCAGTGGAGTTGTGAAGCTTTTGTTATTGTGTGGGATAATGATTGGAGGGTGTCTCGGAATACAAGGGGTGTTGATCGATGGAAAGCGCCAGTGCCAGGATGGGTAAAAGTCAATGTCGATGGAGCGGTTCAACAAGGAACTGAAATTGCGTCGTGTGGAGGGGTGATTCGTGGTAATCAAAGTGAATGGATTTTGGGTTTTAATAAGGTGCTGGGACGTTGTTCGCCGTTACAGGCTGAGTTATGGGCGTTACTTGAGGGTATCCGACATGTGAGTACTCTTGGTTTTACGCATGTTATTTTGGAAACTGATTGTTATGAGGCTTTCGAACTTGTGGAAGATTATGCTAGAAGGAATTTGGTTGGTGAGACGAATCTGATTTCGCGAATTAAGGAAGGGTTGAATTTGTTTACTGAGGCGCGGCTGTCCTGTGTGTGTCGATCGGCTAATGGTGTAGCTGATCGGTTGGCAGCCTTGGAGCTGTGTGCTGGTATGGGTGGGTGCCTATTTCAGACACCACCCGCGAGCTTGCTTAGCCACCTGGAGGTCGATGGGTGTGGGCTATAGGATTCCTTATTCCTGTTGTTTTTTTAGTTGTAATTTTGTAGCTATATTCGAATGTACTCTTTTTCCTCCACTTAGGTTTAGGGAGGTTTTTAATGAGGCATTCGGGTATAGCGTATCCTTCTTTTCAATAAAAAAAAATTACCTCATTAATCGCCAAACTATATTGTCGATTCTATTTGATTACCAAACTAAAAGCTTGTCAATTTAGTCACTAACGTTGAAAATTAGTATTATTATGTTCATTGTTCGTTATATAGTTATCGGAAATTATTACATGACCTCTTTTTAATTGGTATAATAATAAATTTAGCTCTCTAAATTTATATATTCTATCAATTGAGTCCTAATTTTAAATAAATCAACATTTAATCTTATGCATTTACAAAGTCTATCAATTTTAAGATTATGATCAATTTTTTAGAATGTATAAATATATAAGACTAAATGTATCATTATATTAATTTAAAAACTATCATGCCATCAATTTTATTAACTATTTAACTGATGATTATTATATTAATATTAATTTAGCCCTAGCTCTTTCCGTGTTGGTTACATTGCCTTGTTCGGATACTCTGAGTGTTATTTGGGTGTTGTTATATTGTGATGTAAGGTCTGTTATAAGCATTACCATCTTGCACTATTTTTTCTCCATTTAGATTTTGAGAATATTTTTCTAATAAAATCGGTATTTTCACTTTCATCCAAATCAATAAAACTTCACCTTTCAAAAAAAATTATAATGTTAATAAATAAACTAATAAAATTTCTAATTTATGATCAAAATAGAATTCGACCGACTTACAAATAATTCACCTTTCGTTTTATTATTCAGTAGGTGAAATTAGTCATAGAATTGTTTGGTATCTATTTATAAATTTTTGAGGAAACTACAACCGAGATCACTCAATTATAGGTAAAGTTATATTTAGATCACCCAATTATTAAAATTTATATTTGGGTCACTCAATTATGGGTAAGGTTACATTTGGGTCACCCTTCATATTTAATATATATATATCAATTTTTGTATTAGATTAATTTGTGATTTCAAATGAAGTACTCTAGTGTTAACGATGGTATACAAGTCATTTGAAAGAAAAAAAATGACTAAATTGATATTTTTTAAATATGAAGGGTGACCCAAATATAACCTTACCAATAATTGAGTGACACAAATATAAACATACCTGTTATTGAGTGACATAAATGTAACTTTTAATAATTTAATGACCCAAATGTAACCTTACTTATAATTGAGTGACATCCGTCGTAGTTTACCCATAAATTTTAGCCCTCTCTATTTATACTATTAAGGGTAAACTACTTCAGTGACCACTGAACTATGGAGGCGTACCTATTTTGACCACAGTCATTAAAAAAATTAATAGAGGGGTGATGCGTCAGTTAACAAAAATTTACAAAATTACACATTTAGTCCATGTTATTTACTTATTAAATCATTTTATCCTAATTTTATTTTAATTAAATAAAATTAATCAACCAATCAGATAATGACACGTGTCATCACCCCAATTGGATTAATTTATTCAAACTTTAATTTATTTTTATTTAATATTTTTTATATATTAACTTATTAAATATTCAATTTAAAAGAAAAAATCGATTTAAAATATTCAAATATTTTTTTTTCATATTTAAATTAAATCAAATATTTATTAAAATATTAAATATTTGATTTAAAAATATTGATTTAAAAGAAAATGAATTTTATTTTAAAAAGTATTCGGATATTTTAAATCCAATTAAAATACTTTAATATTCGAATACTTTTTAAATCATTTTTAAATCAAATATTTAACATTTTAATAAATATTTGATTTTATTTAAATATGAAAAAAAAATATTCGAATATTTTAAATAATTTTTTTCTTTTAAATCGAATATTTAATAATTTTTAGACTTAAATTAAATCGAATATTTGTGTGATTATGCACATCCCAAGTGATCTAAGTTCGAGTCCCCTTTCAACCATTTTTATTTCTTTTTCCCTAACATTTATTGTTTTAAAAGATATGTATATAAAATGGTACAATTTATGTCACTAAAAGTTACTTAGCTTAGTGGTAAAGGTGTTAGAATTTACTCTTTTAGTCCAAGGTTCAAACCACCCCATTACCATTTTTTATGCTTCTTTAATTTATTTTCCTTTAACCAGGTGGTGAGACGTGTCACCACTGATTGGAGAGAAAAATATATTAAATATTAAATTAAAATAAATTAAAATTTAAATAAATTAATTCTATTAGGTGATGACATGTGTCATAATTTTTCTCCATGCCCCTGAATTCTGCCTCTGCATTATTTCTTGCAACTATTGTTTGTTTCTTGCTCTGATACCAAAAAAAACCTAAACTTTGTTGGTAAGGATTTCTTTGCTTTTATTATTTTTTTAATTTTATATAATCATTCCTTTTTTTACATTGTCATGACTTAATTTTTATAGTCAATTTACATATCGAAAAAAAGAACAAGTAAAGTTCTTCCGATTTTTTATTCTTCAATATATCTGAAATATTTCTATTTTTTGATATCATAAGAAAAAATAAAAATATTATCCTTTTTAATTTTGTTTCTCACGATATTATAAAAATAAAAATATTTGATATCACAAAAATAGAAATATTTTAGATATACTGAAAAAATAAAAACTCAGAAATTTTTTTTATTTTATTTTTTCTATTTTTTTGTTTGTAATTTTAATTTAAAAATTAAGTAAGACAATATAAAAAAGAAACAAAGGATTCAAAAGGAAATAAAAAGCAAAGAAACCTTTTTTAAGGCATCTCAGTTTTTTTATTTTCATTTTAAATTTGAAATAAAAATAAAAACATAGAGAACTTTAGGGTTAAATTAAATTATAATCTATGAAAAAGACAAATAACGAGAGAAAATAATTAGACCAGTGATCACTGTAACACGACACCAAGCGCTTGATCAACCACTACCGCAAGCCACCCAATTTGTCTGAATGATCACCTCTTTTTTCACGAGTTGATCAGGCTCTGCATGGCGTGCAATAGTGGTTGATTAAACTTTAAGTGTGGTGATCATTAATCTATTTTTTGGTTCGCCCACGCAGGATTAATAAGCCAAAAAAACTAACTTCAGGGGCCATAGTGTTAATAAGCCAAGGCCCTGAATTTTGCCTCTGCACTACTTCTTGCAACTACTGTTTGTTTCTTGCTCTTCCAGGTCACCAGATTTTCTTAATCATAAGAACAGTGCGCACTAGTTGACCTTTTGTCAGAAAGCTCTCCTGCCCAACTTGCATCTGTGCAGATCTTAATAATTTTGTCTTGTTTTTTCTTGAAAAATAGATCATGTCCTGGTGTACCTTTTAGATACCTTAAGATCCTCTTGGTTGCATCCATGTGTTCTTGTTTTGGGTCTGTCATATATTAACTTATGACATTTACTGAAAAAGAGATGTCAGGTCTAGTAAGGGACAGGTAAATCAATTTACCTACTAGCCTTTGGTAGAGTCCTTTATCAACTGCAAGACCGGTTTTTGGTTTGTTAAACTTTAAGTATGCCTCTATTGGTGTGTCTACATGTTTGCAACACAGTAAATCTGTTTCTTTAAGAAGATCTCAAATATACTTTCTTTGGTTTATAATTGACCCTTTGTTGATCCTTGCTACTTCCATGCCTAGGAAGTATCTCAAACTCCCAAAATCTTTAATTTAATTCTATGCTTAAAAATTTCTTTAATTTGTTGACTTATTCTTCATATCTCCAGTCAAGATTATGTCATCTACATACACAATTAGGATCACCATTTTATTGGATGATGTTACTTTACTAAACAAGGTATGATCAACAGAGGACTGTTTGAACTCATTCTTCATTATAGCCTTGGTGAATCTCTCAAACCAGGCTCTAGGAGATTGTTTGAGTCCATAGAGTGATTTAGCCAATTTGCAAATTTTCTAAGGTTGTTCTGCACCTTTTACTCCAGATGAAATCTCCATGTAAACCTCCTCTTCAAGATTGTCATTTAGGAATGCGTTCTTGATATCTAGTTGTAGTTTCCAATCACTATTCACTGCCAGACTAAGAAGAATTCGAACATAATTTATTTTTGCCACTAGAGCAAAATTCTCTTTGAAGTCGATCCCATAGGTTTGAGTAAACCTTTTTGCAATCAACCTTGCCTTGTGTCTTTGTATGGTCCCATCAGAGTTGTATTTGATTTCAAATACCCATTTACAGCCAACAGTCCTCTTACCTTGAGGTAGATTTGTAATAGTCTAGGTATCATTCTTTTGAAGTGTTTCAATCTCTTTCTCTATACCCTTCTTCCATTTAGGATTATGCACTGCTTCTTCATAACTATTTAGAATATGTTCTTGTCTAAACATGCTATAAAAGCTTTGAATGAAGGCATTAAATTTTCATAAGCAACATACCTTTGGATAGGGTACTTGGTACACTACCTTACCCCTTTTCTCTTAGCAACATGCTTATAATCATAAAGTAGATTAGAAGGTATACTAACAGATTCATTACCTCTACTTTCTTCACAAGCAACTGGACTGAAGTTTAATTATTGACGAGTGCTAGATTGCAGAACAATTTCTAAAATAATCTTTTTTTTCGAGTATAAACCTGCAATTGTTTGGGAGGTTGTGAAGAAGTTCGAGTTAACTGTTTTGATGTAGGAGAAGTAACAGAAGAAGTGTATGGGTTAGGTGATGAATTTGGAGGAGTATATGAAGAAGTTTGAGACTCAAGTAAGGAAGGATAATGAGAAGGTGGAGAAGGAGGAACATGTGTAGGAACAAGCTGAAAATTATTAACATAGATCTCCCCCTTAATTTCTGTTTTGGAGAAATAAGGTTCCTGCTAAAAAAAGGTTAGATCCAAAGTAACAAAGAACTTTTTAGAAGGGCGATGGTAACATTTGTAGCCCTTCTTGAGTGAAGAATATCCAACTAAAATACATTTCATAGATTTAGGATAAAGTTTAGATCTTGTAGGACTTAAATTTTAAACAAACACAGTGCAACCAAAAACACGCAAAGGAAAATTAAAGCTCATATGTTTAAAAAATGGAAAGAAAGACAAGAACACATCCCTAAGTGTTTGAAAAATTAATATTCTACTAGGCATACGATTAATAAGGTAAGTAGAAGTCAACAATGCCTTACCCCATAAGTATTGAGGAACATTGTTGAACATTAGGGCTCGGGTTACCTCCAAAAGATGTTTGTTTTTCCTTTCTGCAATCTCATTTTGTTGGGGAGTATCAACACATGAACTAATGTGAACAAAATCTTTTTGTTTAAAGAATTCACCTAAGGATTTAGTGAAAAATTCCCCCTATTGTCAAACTAAAAATCTAAATTTTATTCTCAAATTGGGTTTCAACCATACTATAGAATTGTTCAAAGACTTGTCTGACTTCTGATTTTTCTTTTAATAAGTATGTTCAAGTAAGTATACTATGATCATCAATAAATGTGACAAACCAATAACCCCCCAGTAATATTCTTCATACGAGAAGGCCCTCAAATATCACTGTGAATAAGAGAAAAAAGATGTGAGGATTTATAGTGAGAGGGTAAGTATGAATGTCTTGTTTGTTTTGCTAGAGGGCAAACATGACATTTAAAAGAAAAAATCTTTTTATTATGAAATAATTGAGAAAACAATTTGGAAAGATAGAAAAAATTTGGATGGCCTAACCTAAAATGCCACGACATAATATCATATTGTCCAAAAGAAGAAAAATAAGCTGTAGAAGAAATATTTTGAGGGAACTGAGTATTGGAGAAGACATATAAGTCATTCCTCAAGCTAGCACTGCCAATCATCTGCTTCCTTTCCAATTCCTGTAAAACACAATCAGATCATTTAAACTTCAATACACAGTTGAAATCTTTCGATAATTTACTCACTGACAATAAGTTACACTTGAAATTAGGCACAAATAACACATCTTTCAGAAGTAAATTTTGAGTAAGAAAGACAGAACATTTTCCCTCGGTTTTATAGTAAGACCCATCTGCTATGTTAATGGAGTTCTTAAAGGAAATGGTGTGAAAATTAAAGAACAATTATTTATTACCAGTCATATGGTTAGTAGCTCCAGAATCAACAATCCAAGTAGGTGTATTTGAAGTTGAAAGAAAAGCAACAGAGAAATTGTAATTCATACCTTTAGTTTCTGTACTAGCCAAATTACCTTCAATATTGTCAGTTAGTGTACGAAACTTTTTTTGCAACTGATCCATTTGTTGCCTTGTAAAACCCCCTGAAATATCATTTGGACCATCATCATCAGAGGAGGCAGATTGGGCTTTACTATTGTCAGGCTTCCAATCAGAAGGCTTCCAATGTAGTTTTCAACATTTTTTTAAATGGCCTTGCTTTTTACAGTAGTTACATGTAGCTCGTCCCTTTTTAGTTTTAGGGTTAGAAATAGACTGTGTAACCATGGCAGAGCTGTCAGGAACATGAGCTTCTAGAATCATATAGAGACGCCGGCTTGCCTCTCTTTTAATCTAAAAGAAGAAACTTCTCTCAAGGAAGGAAGGGGATTGAGTCTAAGAATCCTAGATTTGACTGGATTAAAATTCCTATTTAATCTATTGAGAAACTGAAAAAAAATTCCTCTGTTCATTGACCTTTCGAAACAGTAATGCATCAGTTGGGGTCTCCCATTCAATAGCTTCATACATGTCAATTTGCTGTCATAAAATAGTGAGAGTAGTGTAGTATTGACTAACAGACATCCCATCTTGTTTCATTGCAGCAACGGTGCTTTCAATCCCAAATAATTCTGAATTATTGTTTGTGCTGGAGTAAGTATCTCGAGCAGTGCCCTAAATTTTTTTGGCATTCTCGTAGAGAAGAAAAAGGGAATCTACTTCAGGGGTCATAGTGTTAATAAGCCAAGACATGATTCTACCATTCTCTTGGGTCCACTTCTCAAGGCCTTCATCGGTTGCATCAGGCTTTGAAGTTTTTCTAGTGATATATCCTAGGATTCCTCTTCCAATAAGGAAGAGTTTGACAGACTGAGACTATTGAACATAATTGGTGCCTGTAAACCTATGGTACAAAGCAGTCAACCTAGGAGGTTCCAAAAAACCTGTCATCAAAGTAGCAGATGTTGAGGATGACGATTGCAGTTCACTAGAACCGAAATTTACCATCAAAGAAGAAAAAAAATTCAATTTGGATCGAATTTAGGTTGATACCATGAATATAAATAGAAAACTCTTCTGTTTATTAGATGATAAAAAATCTCATAATAAATTACAGAGTACATACATATTTTATAGGCTAGGACTTTATGTTAGACAAGGAGTCCTACTAGGTTTAGTCTTCTAACTCTACTGGATGACTTAGAGTACAACTACAACACCTTAAGTAATAAACTAACTCCTATATGAATTAGAATACTATACGCATTCTTACAATTAATTTTATTTAATTAAAATAAAATTAGAACCAAATTGATTTAATAAGTAAATAATATGGACCAAATGTGTAATTTTACAAAATTTTGTTAACTACCACGTTACCCTTCCATTAATTTTTGAACAACGATGGTCAAAACATGTCAATTTAATAAGTTTAGTGGTTTAATTGACGAATTCGATACTTCAATGGTCAAAATAGGTATGTCTCTATAGTTCGATGGTCACTGGAGTAATTTATCCTACCATTAATATTAATTAAGTTATTTTTTTGCTCTAGTTTATGCAGCGTTTCTCTTTTTTCGGTGGAAATGATGGAAACAGCAGTCAAAGGGTTTTTTTTAGGGGGGGGGGGGCATAAAGCTTTCCTTTCCCGACGAATCTGATCTAATAATTAAGTTTAAAATAAAAATCACATATATTTTAGGGTCTTCTTGCAAAAATAATGTGAGAACTATAATATGTAATTTCCCATATTATTTATCAGGGTAACTTTTTTATAATCTTCGATATCCATTCATTATCAAGTAATTTAAATTGAATAGAGATGTTTATTATTCAATTAAAATTGAACTAATCGTTTGAAATTTATTTCGGTTAATGTTTAATGATTTTTTTTGAAATTTAATTATTGATTAATTTGGTTTAAAACTGATTAATTAACCAAATTAGCTGAAAATATTAAATATTTGATAATTTATATATAAGTTGTCAAGTGACCCAATTAATTTTAAATTCTAGACCTATTAAGATTTTAAGATTCAACCAAATTTTAACCCAAAGTAATCTAATATTTGTGATTAGGGGTGTTTATGGTAGGTTAACCGTACCATTTAGCTTAAACGGTTGGTTAACCGTTATAGCGGTTATTACTCGTAAGTTAACCGTTACTAACCGTTAAGAAACGGTTAACCGTTAATTTTTTAAATGGTTAACCATTATAGTGGGTAACCATTAAGGAACGGATCGGTTACAGGTTAACCTGTAACCTATTACGATTTTCTTTTCAAATGTTCATTATTTCTTTTTTAGAATAATAAATATATCTCTCCGATAAATATTGTATTAATTTAAAAAAAAAACTAACTTAAATAGAGAAATTTTAAACACAAACTTTACACTTAGTTAAAATAAAGTACCTATAGGTTAATCATTAACCATCTTTTTTAGCGGTTCGGTTAACCGAAACCGTTTAATCTTAACGATTAAGTTAATTAACCTATAAAATGAACAGTTATACCGGTTAACGATTACGATTAACGGTTACGGTTTATTTTGCACACTCCTATTTGTGATGATGATTCTTGCACGAATGCTCTTGCTTGATGACTTGGTCAGTCTTTGCTCTTGCTTGAGAACTTGATTAGTTGGTCTATATGGATACTTGTACTTGACTTGATATACGAATATGTGAACAAACTATATGCATAAGCGTGAATATGTATTTAGGCCCTTTGCAATGGCGTCAACCGATTAATATATAAAATCTGATCGATCGACATTGCACATGTACCATAGTACTTGAATAAAATTAATACATTATAAATATGCGTATATATGCGCATATATGCTCGCATATCATTTGATTTAAATCAGGATTGGCATGCTTTTTTTGTTCAAATTATCTTGCTTTAATTTAGATTAATCTTGATTTACATTATGATCTTGTTAATGCCATGTCATGTTTATGCTCAATCATCATACTTGTCTTCTTTATATAGCCTCTTTTGGGTAGTTGTGTATTATTGATCTTTCAAAACTCAGGGTTTGACCTTTCTTTTCTCGCATGTTAGTGTGTCACGGAGCAGTTTTAGTCATATTTAAGAGTATCATTAGCATCGCTTGCAAAAAAAAAAAAAAAACTATACTTATTTGTTTAGTTGGCATGTATGTCGCAGCACATTGTCTTTGTAATTGAGTCTGTAACTTTGATTTTTTATTTGACTTTTGGATAAATGTTATATTTAGGGATTTAAACGGTTGTAAATGTTTTACCCTAAATTAAAATAGAATGGATTTAATATTTATGTTTCAAATTGTCTTACAAATAGCAAAGACTCCAAAGATTTAATTTGTAGGTTACTCTTGTGATCCGAATGTGACTCATTAGACCCAACAATTCTTAAAGGTTCGATCTAGAGTGTTACACTAAGACCCAATTAGTCGTTCACTACAAATAGGCGTTTCGGAGAAAAAAATGACTCAATGACATATGAAACCTGTATATAAAATAAAATTAGTGGTAAAATGTTACAATTAGGTTTCAGGTATAAAGTTCATAGATGTGCCCTCTCCCGTTGTAAAGCACAGCTTCATTTAAGCTTTGCTAGGTATTTTTGTTATGTATGACCTTGAACGTAAGCAATTAGATGTGAAAAATGGTATTTTGTATGAAAAAATAGATGAAGATATATACATGCAATAATCAGAGGATTGTAAAGTCTTCGAAAAGAAGGATGTGTGTATTTGCTGAAAAAGTGTCTCTATGATTTGAAATAGTCTTCAAGATATACAAAGATTCAATTCTTTTATGACTTCTCATTGTTTCAAAAGAAGTAATTTTGACAATTGTATTTATTTAAAGAAAGATAAAGGTGATAATTCGTTTGTATATCTACTTTATTATATCGAGGACTTATTAGTTGTCGTCAAGTATTTATCAATTTTAATTCTCACGTAATATCCATTAAAGTGTTATTGGATCGATTGATAATTACTATGGTACTACTTGTTAGAAATTTGTAAGCAAAAAAATAATCAAAGCAGAACATAAAATAATACATACATAAGAGATAAATTTTTAATTACGAACGTGAAAAATAATAATCAACAATAAACATAGAGATTACAAAGTGTAAAAATAAATGAAACTCCTTGTGTCCCATATGTTATGATATATATATCCACTTACATTGTGTAAAACTCAATTACTTTTACACTTTTTTAGACTGTTGGATGATGATAATAAATGATTAAAATTATTTCCTTATCTTTTTTTTCAACTGTTAATCTCATTAATTCATTTACCTTCATCCAACAGTAAAAAAAACTTTCAAGTTTTACATGGTGTAAGAGGATATATATATATATATATATATATATATATATATATATATATATATATATATATATATATATATATATATATGGGTTAGGATCAACTTACGATGTGTAAAACTCAATTACTTTTACACAGTTTTTAGACCGTTGGATGATGGTAATTAATGGCTCAGATTATTTCCTTATCTTTTTTTTCCCAAGTGATAATCTTCACATTTTTTATTGTTAATCTCATCCATCCATTTCACTAATCTAATGGTCAGAAATTAGTGTAAAACTCAATGAGTTTTACATCATGTAACTTGATCCTATCCCTATATATATATATATATATATATAGGGTTAGGATCAACTTACACTGTGTAAAACTCAATTACTTTTACACAGTTTTTGGACCGTTGGATGATGGTAATTAATGGCTCAGATTATTTCCTTATTTTTTTTCCAAGTGATAATCTTCACATTTTTTATTGTTAATCTCATCCATCCATTTCCGTTATCCAATGATCCTAAATTAGTGTAAAACTAAATGAGTTTTACCCCATGTAATTTGATCTCATCCCATATATATATATATATCATTAGGATCAACTTACACTGTGTAAAACTTAATTACTTTTACACAATTTTTGGACCGTTAAATGATGGTAATTAATGGCTCAGATTATTTCCTTATTTTTTTCTCAAGTGATAATCTTCACATTTTTTACTGTTAATCTCATCCATCCATTTCCCTTATCCAATGGTCCTAGATTAGTGTAAAACTAAATGAGTTTTACACCATGTAACTTGATCTCATCCCATATATAGTGTAAAACTCTCTAAATTTTACACGTTTTTTGGATCGTTGGATGTGTGAAACGGATGTATGAGATTAACAGTAAATATGTGAAGATTATCACTTGGGAAAAAAATAAGGAGTTAATCTCAGCCATCTATTTCTCACATTCAATGATAAAAAAAACGTGTAAAGTTTAAAGAGTTTTACATTGTGTAAGTTGATCCTAACCTTATATATATATATATATATATATATATATTACACTATATAAAACTTGAAAGTTTTACACCTATTTTGGACTGTTGGATGAATGAAATTAATAGTAAAAAATGTGAAAATTATCAACAGAAAAAATAATGAAATAATATTAGTCATTTATTAACCTCATCTAATAGTTTTGAAAAATGTGTAAAAACATTTGAGCTTTACATAGTGTAAGTGGATCTAAGCCTATATATAGATAGAAAATAAAAATCCTCTGCTCCTTTTCAATGTCTATTTTTATACCCCTCCACTAAAAAATTAAATTATAAGCCCTAGCCCTAAATTTTAAATCATAAACCTTAAACCCTTAAAAATATACCATACACTAATTTTTTTAACCCTAAACCTCAAACCTAATCTTCTAATGTCGGGACATAAATAAAGACACCAAAAGGAATCTTTCATAATTCTAGAGGTTAAGACCTGCCTTATATTTATAGATCTAAATACTTTTTCACAAAAAAAATTTATACTACAAGACTTCTTATCTAAATATAAATATTTAATTATTAAATAAATTTAATTATCAAATAATCTCGACCAATAGAATTACAATAAATTCAATTTAATTATCAAGTTTGATTGATCCATCTTAAAGAATTCCACACAAATCTTAAACGGTAATCATTCTTAGTTCGAAATAACTCTATCAATGTAAACTAAAGTTTACACAAAAATACATATCAAAGTTTTCTCATTTAATTGTAACTATTAATATAAAAATATTAATAATAAATGAGAAACATAAATTCTTTTTAAAATGGGAGTATGGGACACCCGTGGGGCGGGTCCCTCCTGACTCTTTAAACAACGAATGAACACATAAAAAGCCCGCCAATTAAAAATTAACAAAAAAAAAAAAACCAAATTTGTGTTTAAATTAGAATCGAAGAGAGAAAGGAAAAATAAAGCAGAACCTTCATTGTGTAGTGATCCTCGTCCTCGCAATCGGAGAGCAGCTTCCGGGGATTGGAGGAGCTACAGAAAAAGCAATGAACAATCGAACCGCCGGTCTAACTGTTTCAAAGCAGCACTTCATTTTTTTCTAGGTTCCCTCTTTGGTTGGAGATTGTGCGCCGCTCATTTTTGTCTCTCCGTTTCCAATCTCCCAATGAATTTGTCTCCCCATTCTGCATATTCCTCACAATTTCCCAAACCCCAATCTTTAAACCCAACTTTCAAAACCCAAAAACATCTTTAAAAAAGTTCCAGTTTTTTTGCCTGTGATTCATTATTTGTCTGTTTAGCTCTGAAAATGCCATTCAAAAGCTTTGTTCGGGAGATTGGAAATATGTCGAAGAAAAATTCAGGGACGAGACATAAGCTTCGGCGGGGTCGAGCCCATATTACTCCAGAAGCTTCTCTCTCTTCTTCACCTGGTTATTCAACTGTACAAATCGAGCGGCGGCAATGGGCAAATTTGCCTCCGGAATTACTCTTAGATATAATTCAAAGAGTGGAAGCAAGGGAACAATGTTGGCCTGGAAGGAGAGATGTGGTTGCCTGTGCGTCAGTTTGTCGCTCATGGAGGGAAATTACTAAAGACATTGTTAAGACACCTGAACATTGCGGCTTCTTAACTTTTCCAATCTCTTTAAAGCAGGTAAATTTTATTTATTTAATTTTCTTTTTTCGCCCTATTTTTTGGGGAAAAAATCGGCTTGTTTTAGTGTTTTGAGTGTTGTTTTAAGCCCGGGCCGAGGGACTCGCCGATTCAATGCTTTATTAGAAGAGATAGAGCAACTTCAACATTTCGGTTGTATATGGGTCTCAGTCCAGGTAATTGTTTTTCTTGAAAATGTGTGATTTGGTTCTTAAAACGTATAGGTTTTAGCCTAGAAATTTGTTCGTAACTGATGTTTATTTGTATGTTACGAATTTACAGCTCTGTCTGGTGAGTTGAGTAAACTGTTACTGGCAGCAAAAAGGGTCAGAAGGGCTACTGGTATTGATTTTGTTATATCTTTGGTTGGGGATGATTTCTCTAGATCAAGCAACAAGTATGTTGGAAAACTCAGGTAAGCTTTTAGCTGCGTGAAACTAGTACTTTCTTAAGGATTGGTTGGTCCTTTCTTTTGTTAAACTTAGAGTGAAGCTTTTGACAGATCTAATTTCCTGGGGACCAAGTTCAGCATTTTCGACAGTCAACCTCCGAAAGATTCTATAGTCCGCTCCTGTTGTCAATCATGTCAAAAAACTCATCTGGAGAATGTGCCTTCGAGGGGAACTATAAGTAACTATAACACTGCTAAGATATCTTATGAGCTCAATGTTCTTCGCACGAGAGGTCCAAGGAGAATGCAGTGTACCATGCACTCGATCCCCATCTCCGCCATTGAAGAAAGAGGAACTGCTCCTACACCTATGGCATTTACAAATTGCCTCGATCAGCATTCTTCCTTGTTAGATTCAGCAGGAATAAGGCCACAAGTTGGATTCAACTCAACTGGAGATTGTATAACGTTGAAGTCGATGCCAAAAGCACCCTTAGTCTTGAAAAATAAAGCTCCTAGATGGCATGAACAGTTGCAGTGTTGGTGCCTAAATTTTAAAGGACGAGTTACGGTGGCCTCTGTAAAGAATTTCCAGTTGGTTGCTGCTGTGGAGCCAAGTCGAAATGTTACAGCAGCTGAACAAGAAAACGTGATTCTGCAATTTGGGAAGATTGGCAAGGACATTTTCACCATGGATTACCGTTACCCACTTTCTGCCTTCCAAGCCTTTGCAATCTGCTTAAGCAGCTTTGACACAAAACCTGTATGTGAATAACAGTTCTCTTGTTCCTTCTACTGGCATGATAATGCTAGCGTTCACTACAATATGGTTGCAATTTGTGAATATTCTCTTTGGTTGTACTTTAGGCAAGCCATTTCATAGGCAACTGCCTTCGTTACTCTGCAATATGCATGCTTCTGTAATTAAGGCTAACCCATGCTAAGTTTTAGCATCTGTATATATTTTTGGAAGGCAAGCTCCGAACACCCCCTCTGTGCACATAGCTTCATCACAATGCCATGAAATATCCAAGGGAATTTGTTATGATAGTATATTACAAAGCTTTCCCCCTGGTATTTACTTGCAGATTGGAGTACAAACTGCATTTTTCTCTATATAACAATAGATCATGAAAAATACAGAAGACATTATGGGACTGGAGTCTGGAGCTGATTGTGGACAATATGACATCTTTATTATGTGTACCATAATCATTTTCTATATCTTGTTTGCATGTGCTGTTGGCAAACTGATAGGTAATTATTACAAAGTTGTGATTTGTGTGATCATAGAACCCCTTTCTCCTTTTGTTTGTTCTTCTCCCCACAGCTGTAGCGGCAACCATGTCGTCGAGGCTTTTCGGGATTATCTGGGTCTGAGTCACTTGATTCTGCAAAAAGCCCTCTGAGACATCTTCTTCGTACAGTAGGCTTGTATGTAAGCTTCTCTGCTGGTGTAATATCAAATTTAGCCTTGCGTGGCTCAGCATGCTCTGCCTTTGTACTAGACTTGATTAATTCTGCTATATTGTGTAAAAGTTCCAGATGAACACCTGGATTTCGTGCATTCACAGAACTTTCAGACACAATTGAGTTATTGATGCTTTGTATGTTATTATTGACATATGATCTAGATGCAGGATTTTCTTTGGTTGCTGAATCGTTAGGCTTCCTTCCTGTGGAGCTTCTTTCTCCATCAGTGGTAGCATCAGGGCTGTCATCTGGGTTGATCTTATAACCCCGGTGAATGTGGACTAATCCATCCCTTTTGCTTGCTTCTGAACCCAAGTGAAAAGATGCTCCTCTATTTTCACCTGCTAGGGTTAGAACACTGATCGATTGTTGTTCTGTAGGCAGCTGTGGTTGCCCTGTGGCGAGCTTATGAACAAACTTAGAAACATCTTCCCTGATCTCTTCGTGCAAGGGAACTTGTTCCCAATTTGAAGAGACACGCTTTTGATGAGCTTTATTTGGTGTGCTCTCGTTTTTTGGATTTGCTGAACTCATAGTTTTGATTTGTTTTTCATCAGTGCTTGAGGTTGTCAATCTCTTCTTTGTTTCCATACCTTCTTGCTTTTGCTGGTGTCCTTTTCCTATCTCTGGAGCAGCCTCTAATTGCTCTCTGGTTTTCGTCCCAGCATCTGTTGCTGCAGCGAGGAGTTTAGTAACTGTTCTCTGCTCGTGCTCTTCATGAGTTGAAGCCTTTGCTGTTGCTTTCCTGCGTTCTTCTGCAACCTTCTTCCTTTCTGCCCTTTCCTTTGGCTTTATTGGTGCTGAAGGTGTTCCTGCGCCAGTAATTGGTGCAACTTCTTTTATCTCAGCTGATGCCTGTGAAGGCTTTACTGCAACACCAAGTGGTTTAGTTTGTTGTGAGTCAGACGGTGGGGATCGACTAGAACCTGGAGGTTGGGACCCTTGTATAGCTGTTCGAGATATATTTGGTGGAGACAATGTTTGTGCTTGAGTAGCTCTATGTGATGGAGAAGAGGGCCGCGGAGATGTTTGGCCTGTTGGCTGAGAGGTCAAATGGGATGAAGATTGTTGCTTGGAGACTGCCTGTGCTGTTGATTGAGGTTGGGAAACAATGCGAGATGGAGATGGAGGGACTGAGACAGCCCTTGCTTGTGTGGGTACCAGAGATGGTGATTGGGTTTGAGAGGTAGCCAGAGTTTGAATTGCTCCACGGGATGCTGATACCGGCTGAGGTGTCAGTTGTGTTTCTGTCACTCTACGAGATGGTGGAGCTAAAGAAGCTCTGATTTGACGGCGAGGTGGTGATGCTGATTGTGAAGTAACTCTGGGTCCAGTAGCCGGGCGTGATGTTGCTGCTGGCTGAGGTTCTTTTTTTTGTCCGGGTGCTTGAGTCTGGGTCGGAGTGGTCTGTCGTGGGGCAGTCCCCGCTGGCCGAAATGGTGGCCGTTGAACAGGGACCGTAGTGTTCGGCTGGGAAGGGGCTTCAGTTTGAGCTGCAGGACGTGGAGCAGCAACAGGACGAGTAGTTGCAGCTGCTGACAGCCACGGGAGTTGAAAACGAAAAAGTTGCCTCCGCTCTCCCATATATGATAACAAGAAATCGAAAGAAAAAACAAAAGGTGGAAGAGAAAACAATGAATGAGAATCAAGATGGATGGTGTTTGCAGATAATATAATTCACATCTGATGTGTGGTATGCATATATATATATATAGGTTTGAGTATGATGATGCCTTGGAATGTGACTTTCTTCTTGCTTTTACAAAAGGACTAATCATTTTTATGAAATATTCCGGATTCTCAAGGAAAGCTTGTATCTGTCTTGTTTGGCAGGGATAGCATCTGGTGTTTGTTCATAGTTACTTACGTTTCATGTCTCTGTTATTCTTTTCTTAAAGCCATAAATCACAGTTCCACCCACGTCCACTTGAGCCATGTTTTTCTTACCAGCTGCTTTGAGGATAAGATTAACATATGTTAAGTTTCATATTTAAAACGATGAATGATGTTTACAGCTTAAGTCCTTCCGAGTTTCGATTTCTGCTTTTGAGTCTTAAACTTAATCTTGATTCATGCAGATACATGCACAAGGAATGAAGGTGTTAAGAGCAGTATGCATTCTTTGCTTCATTTTGCAGACCACTTCAATACTAATAAGGTCTAATTATGGTTTTAGTTCCTCTACTAACCTAGAACTTGAGAATATTTCCTCTACTTCAATTTGTTATGATTCGGTCCGTCTACTTTATATTGTTATAAGGAAAACAACTATCATTGAAGTGATGACATGGATTTTATTGTAAGAAAATCATCCGAGACACCTTTATTGTAAGAAAGTTATTGACAAAAAATACACTTCCATTTTGAAGGCAGCAGTTAACATTGCTATCAATTGGGATTTGGTATCCACTAATAGAGGGATCAAATTATGCTGAACGAAAGTAGAGAGACAAAATCTTAAATTCAGCATAGTAGAAGGACTGAAACCTCAATTACATACTGCAATGTAAAGAAGCGTAGAGATTGGTTCAATATGTTGGTTTCATGCTGCATTCCATCTTTCTAATCCATGGAAGCAAGGAAAAGAACCTTCCCAGAAAAAGCACAATGAATAATAGCAGAGCAAAGTTTTGGTTTTTCCTTTGTCCTAGTTAATCAAGCAAAGAATTCCTTTCCCTTAAATATAATAAATTTTTGAGGCAATATTCTTGGATAGAAAAGCACAAGACCAGGTTTCTAGCTTCATTGTTAAAGGAACTTCCTTATTCGCTAAACTCGACTCAACTTGATTTTATTTATTTTTTATTTGACTCGACGCGTAAAAACTTTATTCGTCATTTCGTAAACTCAAATCAACTCGAAAAAAGTTAAATAAATTTTAAATTATAAAATGAAAATTTCAATAATTCGAATTTTTTGTAATTAGTTGCCAAGTTTGAGTTGAGTCTCTCAATTATATATATATATATATATATATATATATATATATATATATATATATATATATATATATATATATATATATATATATATATATATATATATATGTGTGTGTATTGTATATGATTATAGAAACCCTTTAAATTAAAACCAATTAATAATATTACTTTATAAATGTTTTACGATTAAATTTGAATAGAAACTCGAACAACTTGACTCGCTAAAAAAATAAAATAAAGTTTGAGTTATAAAATAAGACTCGTCAACTCCACTACACTCAAATTTTTTTAACTCAATTTAATTCCGTCGAATGCTCACCCCTATCCATAGTACCAATAGAAGCTGCTCTTCTAAGGTATGCAATTCTGCATTACAACGTAAATTTTTTGAAATTTTTTTGAACATAAGTTTCCTAAAATTAGTTTATACAAGTCTTTTAATTTTAGAGGTTAAAAATTTAGTTTAAAGTTTAGAGTTAGTGTCCAAAATTTAGAGTATAAACTTTAAGGTTAAGGAATTTAGAATTTAAATTTTATAGGGTTAATATACAGACTTTGTAAAATAAATTTTACCCAAATTATTTTAGTCATTTCAATTAAGGGTAGTTTAGGGTTCAAGTCATTCAATTTTAACTTCGTATTTTTCAAATCAACTCCCTTCAGCTTCAAAAATCATACAAGGTAGTTTGAAATTTAGGTTTTTTAAATACGACTCAATTTGAGTTTCAAGATTTGAAATAACTTTGGTTTGGGTTGGTGGGGCAATGTTTTGTTAGGACCGTTTTAGGTAATTTTTCTTCTTGCTATCATTAAACCTGTCTTTTGCAAACAGAACAGTGGAATCTGATAGAAGCATTCTTCAAGCAATGCAACTTATGACAGATGAGTATTGTGAAGTGCATGATAATTTATGAGTCTCGACTTGATTTTATGGCACTAATTAAGTGTCCCATTCAATGGTTCAACCATGTCCAAGGCCTCAAAAAAAAAAAAAAAAAGATTGACAAACAAACCACCAAAGCTTGCTACTCAGTGTACTTGTAAATTTAACTAACCATCTTATTCATCTCTTGCAAGCAAAGGATTCTAACCATTAAGTTATCTCTGCAAGGGAGTTTTCTGGCTAAAAGCCTGAGATGACATTAGAGCCATCTTCAACTTATCCGATGCCGCAAAGCCCTTCATCTCCATTATCGCATGTATCCTTTGAGCATCGCGCACAAATCGACCTGAAATAAGTGCATCTATAATTCTCTCAAACTCATGGGGACCCAATTCATCCTTCCTAGCTTCCAAAACTCCTAGAGCCTGAAGAGTTTTTTTCTCAAATCCACTCCTTGCGTACATGTCGCAGAGGCTTACATGAACCTTTAGAGGAGGAACTTCACCAAGTTCCGCTATCTTGCCCAATAGTTGTTCGCTCTCGTCAACTAGCTGCAATTTACTAAACCAATCCAAGAGAACAGTATATGTTGCTATCCCGGGTTCGAAACCACCCTTCTCTAGCTGCACTAGAAGGTCTAAGCCCTTATCTAATAAATTTTTCTTCTCATACGCGGCGATCATGTTGGCAGTGCACTTGTCATCTGGTTTGTGGCCAAGTTTTATCATGCTGTCAAAGTTGCTCCTGGCCTGATCAGGGTCACCAGCTCGCCCATATGCCTCAACAAGTAATGAAAAATACTCTGTATTCGGTTCAAATCCGGATAACTGCATGATGTTTGTAATTCGAACAACTCCAAGAACGTCACCACCATGAGAATAAGACCGGAGCAATGCCATGTAAATCTCCTCTGAGGGTTTGATGTCTTTTGTTTGCATCTGTCTCAGCAATGATTCAGCATGCTGAGGTTCACCAGCATTAACATATGCCATTATCATCGAGTTATAGATCTTCAAGTCCGGTTGGAAGCCATAGACCCTCAAGCTTTCAAATGCTTCTTTAGCACGGTCAACATTTCCCACCTTGCTATACATGTGAACAAGAATTGTAGCAGTTACACCATCAGGCATTATACCACTTTCAACCATCTTCTTAAGGATTCTCTCAGCATCTTCTACACAAGTCCTTTTAGCATATGCATCAATCAATTTGGTATAGTCGTGAACGCTTGTTTGGAAAGATTCTTCACGCAAGACCAGTTCTGCAATCTATTAACGTTCAACATCATAATAACAAGTTCAGAATTTGTAGCTCCACTCACAAATTTTACAATGCAAATGCTCATTTTTACATGTCTTATTCAAATAGATCAAGAAGAGAAAATGCTTCCAATTAAATACAGCAAATCTATCAAAATGAAAATATATATTTGTCATTGCAGCCAAAAATTAGAAAATTTTGATTAAACGAATACATTAATTTATGAAACAAGAAATAGACATGCATATGCCTAGAAACCAAATCCACTGGATACTTTCCATCAAGAGGCAAAAGCCAACTAATACTGCCATTTAATACTTTTCAAAATACAAATATTATTAAAACGATCAATATGAAAAGCACAACAATATCAATGATGGAGTGAAATATTAAAGAGTTCAGTGTTTGAACAATAACATATAACTATAAATGAAAAGCATAATATGAAAGAGCAATGAGAACGAGCTGACTTTCATGACATCCAGGAAGAAATAATATGGGATGATGCACTTGCCAACACACATATATGTAGGTCGGGATTTTGTTGTTCCAATAATATGGGATATAAATCAATGTAATGACAGGAAAGTATCATGCAAGTTATTGTGATGGCATGGGGTGGATAAGAGCAAAAATATACCTTTATGTGTAGGTCGGGATTTTGTTGTTCCAGCTTATCAAGCAAAGTGATCCAGTCAACACGAGTAGGTTGCAAAAGTTCTATCCATTCAGCCAAAAGCTGTGAAGGATCATCCTCCTTTTTTAATGAAAGGATTTTCTCCATAACCAATTTGCACTTCCCAGATATTGGCTTTGGCTCCTGAGGCCAAATCATTTCCCCTCTTTCATGGATTTTATCAGCCACTTCAGCCCACTTAGGATCTGATAAATCCAGTCCAAATATCTTATACTTAAACTTTCCCTTTCTTTTCGGAAGAGATGCAACCTTTGGTGTATCCTCTGCTGCAGCAGCATGTTTATCAAAATCATTGCCACCCTTCTCTTCCTTTTTATGCCTAAACCGTTCCAAACTCTCATAAAAGTCATTCTCCTCCATCTTCTCTTTTGCCCACTTGAACCGAAGCTCCCTCAACAAATCCCCACGAATCCCAACTTCACCCGCAAACCTACACATTTCTTTGACATCTTCCGATTGCAAAAACTGCTTCATCTTTTCCTTCTTCCTCGCCTTCTCCATATCCTCCAACACCATATTACTCACTTCCCACACAGTCCTCCATAAATCTTCACTAAATTCCTGCGATGGCATTGCCCCTGTCGAACCGACCATCTGCTGAATACCACCCTTCTCCATCTCTTCCACAACCTTCTCCACAATAACAATAACCATCCCATCAATTGTAACCTTATTACAATCCACGTATACTTCAGTTAACTTCCCTCTCATTATCCAAATGAATCGCGATAAAAACTCGTTCACGGTTCCATCCTCCTCATCCTCAGAATCACTAGACACAAGTTTTGCTTCAACACTCGCATAACTTAGCCTATTTTCTCGGGAGAAGTGAATATATCTAGTAAAACGGGAAATGGGTTTAGGATTTTTAGGGTTTTGAAGATAAACATAGCTTTGACCACTACTTATTCGATAGAGGGAGGGAGATATTGCAGCTGAAATGGCTGATAAATCCTTGGAATTACTAAAAGCTGGTTTTGCATTGATTTTTGATAAATTATTGATTGTCTTCCTCAAAACTAAATGCTTTAAGTTCATGTTTACTCAACAATAGAAACCAAAACTCTAAGTGGAATTCCGCAGAAACTTAAAGATGACCAAGGAAAACACTAATTACTATAAAATACAAATACCTGGGAGATAATCAGTTGGGGAAGAAATGAAGCAAGACGATTAAGGGAGAGGAGCCAATCTGTTTGGTTCTCGAGAAAGAAAGAAAGGTGGGCGTCGGCAAATGGAGGGGTTAGAATTGAAGGGTTTACGGGAGAAGGGGAGATTACTAGGGCTTCTTCTTCTCATCCTTTTTCTTCAATCCAATTATTGTCAGATTCAGATTATTTTGGTACTGAATTCTCTCGGGTTTGGACCTTCTTTGACCCATAGTTTTGGGCTTAAACTTTTTTTTATCAGAATTGGGCTTAAACTTTCTAGGGCTTCGGCTTTGTAGGATTCAATTTTTTTTTGAACTCATCTTATTTCAAATACGGATTGATTTGAGTCAAACGGTCTTGAGCAAAATCAAACGATTTTGAAGTTTTATAAGTTATACATATTTGTACTTTACGTATCAAAAACAAGTTTTTATTTCGAGTTTAATAATTAATTTTAGAGTTAATAAGCTTTAGGTTCTGGGTTCAATACGTATTATGAGCAAAACTTTCCTTCTTTGGGTAGGAACTATTCAAAAATAATTACTTTTAAAATAAACAACATAAATTGTCTCTGGATATTTAGAATGTTGCATTTTGATAACCAAACTTTTAGTTCATTTTCATTAGAGTCTTCAATATTAAAAAAATTGACGTGACACTTTTTTCTTTTTTATTTCTTCTATTTTTTTATCTTCTTTTTATTATGGTTGAACTTTTCTAATTAATGTCCGACTCTGAACTCACCACTTACCATTTCATTATCATCTCTCGTCTTAACTCTACGATAATACAAGTTAACCTCTAGCATAACTTACTTGACCTGCATAAGGTATATTTCGAGAGCCTGCTACCACCTCAGAAACCTTAGTACGATGGGACAAAAATTATATATCCTTTTTCGGTGTTTCTTTTTATATTTCAACACTAAAAAATTCAATTCTAAGCTCTAGCCTTAAATTCTAAATCATAGATCATAAACTATAAACCATAACAAATACACAATACCCTTAATTTCCTAAACTTTAACCTTAAATCTTAACCTCTAAACTCTAAACCTATTTCTTTTAATATGAAGCATATATAGGAGCATAAAAAAAATAGAAAATTTTGATTCCGTAAATGTTTCCTGTGGGTGCTAAATCTAGTAATTCTAATATTAATGGTTTTCATGAAAATTCCATATTTGGAGCTCACGTGTTGTATCCGGAAAGCCCCTTAGCAATAGTGTGGTTTAAGGAATTTTAATTTAATTTTTTAATTATTTTTTGTGGTTCTCGAAGAGAATTTGTTCAGAGACGGTTATAGAGATCAACCTTCTTCTTGACAGTTGGAAATATCTCGGAGCTAAGATCAAATATTGTGAAGACAAGAGTTTATTTAGCATTTAAATATAAAAATTAAGAGGGATAAAAATAAATTTCACCAATATTTAAGGGTAAGCTATATAAATGGTCACCAAATTTTTAGGGCGGATACATTTTGGTCATCGTACTTTTAAAATATTCGGTAAGGTCACCCAACTTTTAGTTCAATTTCAATACAGCCATCGATCTTTTAATTCGCTTTCAATATGGTCCCTCCTGTTACCTTCCAATAGAAGCTTACGTTAGTTTTGGTTTTTCCTTAATAAAAAAATGGGTAAACTACACCAATCATCACCCAACTTTCTTCTCACTCCTATTTTGGTCACTATAGTTTAAAATTTTTAATTTAATAACTTAACTTTCGAATTGTTTATATTTTGGCCACTCTCAAATGACATGTTTATACAAATAGAAAATTTTGATTAATCATTAAAAATATTTTTGGTTAATTGGTAAATTAAGATTATTCAATTCTCGATCTTATATTGTACCAATTAAATCAGATAATCGGTTAACCAGTTAACTAAATATTTGATTCTAGAAATGATTTTTTTTACTTTGTTTAATATCAAATATGATAATATGGTAAATTTAATAATTTTCGTTTGTGATAAAAGTGCAAAAACAGCTAGAAAGTCAAAAATTGAAAGTTCACACCTATTAATCCTACCTAGAGCCAATTTTTTTTTAAATCAGAAGGGTATCAAAATCACTAGACTATAAGATATTGTAATGCATAAAATTTAGCAATATTGTATATAGTAGACCAAATAGGTTAATCAATTTTGCTTAAAACTGTGAACCGTAACCAAATCGAAATAATTATATTTTTAAAAATTTGTACCGAAATTGGGTTCGATTAATCCTTAAAAAATTATTTTAGTTAACTACTAAATTCAGATTATTAAATTCTCGATTTTATATTGTACCAATTAAATTAGATAATTGATTGATCGGTTAATTGGAATATTTGAACCAAGTAATATTTTTTTACTTTGCTTATTAAAATATCAAATATGTATTAAAATATCAAATATGGTAATATGATAAATTTAATAAGCAAAGTAAAAAAGATCATTACCCGAATTTTGTTAAGGATTAAACGAATTTTCTATTTTTATAACCATGTCATTTGAGAGTGCCCAAAATATGAACAATTTGAAAGTTAAGTTATTAAATTAAAAATTGTTAAACTCTAGTGACCAAAATAGGTGTGAGAAGAAATTTGAGTGATGGTTGGTGTAGTTTACCTATTTTTTATTAAGGAAAAACAAAAACAAACGTCAACTTATAACGAGAGGGACTGTATCAAATTCGAACTAAAAGTTGGGTGACCTTATCAAATATTTTAAAAGTACGGTGACCAAAATGAATATATCTTAAAATTTTGGTGACTATTTTTGTAATTTACCCGATATTTAAATTAAAAAGTATTTAAAATATTATTATACCAAAATTTTTAGAAGGGACAATAATTCATCCCAACCTATAAGTACCTCCATCCCTGTTGTTGAGCAATGCTATTTTCTCAATTTTTATTTCGTTTCAGATTAAATTCGTATCATTTTTCGATCTATTGCGAATAACTGAACTTTAGTATTAAGATGCTCACTTGAGATAGGACCTTATATTTTGCTTATGACTTTCTTATTTCACATCGAATGTCTAAAGAGGATTTTTGTAGGGATGAACATCCCAAATTGAAGGGAAAAAACGAATCAAACGTTGAGTTTGGACGGTTTATAGTTCACAATTTTAAAAACTATGGTTATCCAAACCATATCAAACTGAACCAAATTTGAATTTTTATTTAATTTATAATTAGCTTTAAATATTTTACTATAATGTATACATAAGTATTTTTATACTTAAAATAACTTAAAAATATTATATATGTTATGAACATTTATTTATGTGGATGTCTATATGATAAGAACTTTATCAATGAGATTTGATTTACTTTATCATTAGAAATATTATCTTCATTAAATAGAGTTTAATGTATTATGTACTTCTTATGCCTATAAATAGAAGATCTAATGAAGACATTGTATACACTTGAATATTGAGAATAATACAAATCTCTCTCTTCCTCTCATCTCTTTGTTCTTCCATTCTTGTTCTTTGTTCTTATTATTGTTCTTTGTTATTTTATTCACAACACGTTATCAGCAAGATCATGCTCAACTATAATAGTTCTCGAAAAAATGTTAATATGATATCAAAATTCATGTGGCGACCAAAAGAAGCTGTTGAGTGTATAAAAGTTATATATTTTACCCCTAATTTACCCATATTTCTGCTGCATTCAAGCATATTTCATTGCATTTAGGATAGATTTCTGCATATACATCACAATTAGATGAAATGGCACAGTTGCTACTGATTTTGGTCAATTTTGCAGGTATCTGCTGTGGCAGACTCAGGGCAGCAAAGGAGCAGAGCTGGATCACAAAACTTGAGTCGAGGAGTAAACGCTGCCGTGGCAGCTATGACGACAGAAGGGCGAAGTGGAAAAGTGAAGTGGAGCTCGACAGATAGATGATTTCAAGCCGGTCTGTCGTGGACCACTCCTATATTTTTCTGAGCCCTGAGGCAGAATGAAGGCCAAGCCCAAATTCCAAGGAAGAAATCCAAAGCAAGAAAAGAGGACGAACTAAAGGCATCTACTCAGAAGATTTAATCTTTAATAAAGTTGTACTTTAGTTAAAACTTGTATTCTTGCCATAGTAGAAAACTTGGACCCAAGGCCTATATAAAGGCATGTAATTCGACCTAGGGAAGGATATCTCATTCCTAGCCGTCTTCCCCCAAACTCTTGTCGTTTCCCCTCTTCATCATGTTCTAAACTCCCCTAGGGCTAAGGGTTGATTCTGTAAAGTAGTTGCAAGGATTGTACTGTGTAGGAATTTTCTGTTCAAGCAATAAAAACTTCAAGTTTATTTATTCTGGTTTTCATATCTCGCAAGAGTATCGGGAGAGCATTGTGAGGTTATCCATTTGTTTGATATCGGGAGAGTCAAACATACGAACGAAATAAATACGTGTTTTCCAGTTCATGGTTAAACTATCTCGGCTTAGGGATAAGTACGAGGTTAAGTGGCTAAGGAAGAATTCAACAACATTGGTGTTCACCCTTCGATTTACGCCGGAAGGTATCATCTAAGAAGTGTTCATCAACAGAACTTGGGCCTAGGGATAGGACAAGTCATAGCAGAGATTCTTGCCAAGCTTGAAGTGCAGAGTTGTGTGATTGCTGCCGCGACATCAACAGACTTCTGCCGCGACAGGGACGACGACAGAGAACATAAGTTCCTCTTACAGTGCAACACCTGCACTACTGAGCAATTCAATACCGGCCTATTTCTTAAACCTGATTCTTTTATCTTTTATTTTAGTTGTTTATCAAGATTACTTTACAATCCAATTAAACTATTTCTCTCTCTTGTGCACCAATTCAAGGATAGAGTTATTTCCAGTCCCTGTGGAGACGATATCCAATACTCCAAGTATAACTTTACTACTTGCGTCGTGTACACTTGCAGTATTTGCGATAGGACACGCAACAAGTTTTTGGCGCCGTTGCCGGGGACTGGCAACATATCTTTACCCTTTTTATTACTGCACTTTTTCTTTTTATTTTTCTGTTTTTAGTGGTACTATTTACCCTGTGCTTTTCACAAGGTTTTTTGTTTCTTATGCGCAAATCTAGGCGAGGCAAAGAACTTGAGTACGAACTAGACCCCAAAGTCGAACGCACGTACCAACTCAGGAACCAAGCCCGACTCTTGATAGCAAGAAAAAACTATCTTGAGGAGCAGCTAGAAGCAATGGTGAACGGAAGGCAGAACAACGAGGTAGATGACCCACACAACAATGACCAGAGGGTTATTGATGATCCTCCCCAAGATGTCCGGAATGAACGGCATGCTACCGCACGACAGTTTTGCCGCGATTACATGGTCAATGACCATGTTGAACTGGAAACCACCTTGCAAGACGTGGAAGCTGAGAACTTCGAGCTGAAACCTGTCATGTTCAGTATGATAAATTTCGCTGGCCAGTTTAGTGGTTCTGCAACTGAGGATGCTAGGGAACATCTGAAAAAATTCCAAGAAATCTGTGGATCGTTTAGACTGTCAGGAATCAATCCGGAAGTACTGAGGCTCTGGTTATTTCCTCATTCATTGAGATATATAGCTAAAACTTGGTGGAATAAATTAACGTCGAGTTCAATACGAACTTGGGCAGATCTCTCTCGTGAATTCTTATCTCGTTTTAATCCTTCTCATTTATCTGAAAGATTGCGTAACGAGATTGCTACTTTTCAACAGGAAGATGACGAACCAATGCACGAGGCATGGGACAGATTTACAACTCTTCTTCGGAATTGCCCGATGCATGGATTCCCCGTGTGGAATCAGGTCGTCAAATTCTACAACGCTGCCAATGCACACACTCGTCTGAGAATAGATTCAACAGCAAATGGGCTAATATTGGACAAGGAACCATACGAAGCAATGATAGTGTTGAAGAATTTAATGAAAAATGATGAGCAATTTCCTACAGCTAGGAGAGGGGGCAAACGAGGGATATTTGTTGAGTGTATAAAAGTTCTATAATTTACCCTTCTTTTACCCATATTTCTGCCGCATTCAAGCATAATTCATTGCATTTAGGATAGATTTCTCCATATACATCATAATTAGATAAAATGGAACAGTTGCTACTGATTTTGGTCACTTTTGTAGGTATCTGCTATGGCAGACTCAGGGCAGCAAAGGAGCAAAGCTGGAACACAGGACTGGAGTCGAGGAGCAAAACACTGTCGTGGCCACTGCCATGGCAGCTATGACGATAACATTGGTGAGGTGGAAGAGTGAAGTGGAGCTCGACAAATAGATGAATTCAAGCCGGTATATCGTGGACCACTCCTATATTTTTCCAAACCCTGAGGCAGAATGAAGGCCAAGCCTAAAGTCCAAGGAAGAAATCCAAAGCAAGAAAAGAGGACGAATTAAAGACATCTACTCAGAAGATTTAATCTTTAAATAGAGTTGTACTTTAGTTTAAACTTGTATTCTTGCCATATTAGAAAACATGGACCCAAGGCCTATATAAAGGCATGCAATTCGACCTAGGGAAGGATATCTCATTCCTAGTCGTCTTCCCCAAAACCCTTGTCATTTTCCCCTTTCATCATGTTCTAAACTTCCTCTAGGGCTAAGGGTTGATTATATAAAGTAGTTGCAAGGATTGTACTGTTTAGGAATTTTCTGTTCAAGGCAATAAAAACTTCAAGTTTATTTAAGACCTTTCCAGATAGGACCAACATATTGGAGACCTTCCCAGATGAGCAGTTGTTTGCTGCCACCAGCACTGCCACGACAGCCATGGTGGCAGGTAAGCTTTCTGATACCCCTTGGTACGCTGATTTTGTTAATTACATTGTTATTGGGGTACTACCTCCTGAACTTAATTACCAAGCAAGGAAGAGGTTCCAAAATGATGCAAAACATTATTATTGGGACGAACCTCTTCTTTTCAAACACTGTGCAGATCAGATTATCAGGAGATGCGTACCACAGGATGAACATGAAGCTGTACTTCACCACTGATATGCTTCCCCGTATGGAGGACACCTAGGTGGAAACAAAACCGCTGCTAAGGTTCTGCAATCTGGTCTCTATTGGCCCACAATGTTCAAGGGTGCACAAGCCTTCTGCAAAACCTGTGACAAATGCCAAAGGACTGGGAACATCTCGAGAAGGCATGAGATGCCACTACAGAACATTTTAGAGGTCGAAATCTTTGATGTATGGGGAATCGACTTCATGAGACCATTCTCAGCATCTTGTGGGAACCTGTACATCCTACTGGCAGTGGATTATGTGTCCAAGTGGGTAATTGCTGCTGCCTTGAGAAAATACGGAGTAAAGCACCGGATTGCAACAGCATATCACCCTCAGACCAATGGGCAGACCGAGATATCCAACCGAGAAGTAAAGAACATACTTGAGAAGATGGTTAAAACCACTCGAAAGGATTGGTCTCTACATCTCAATGATGCACTCTGGGCCTATAGAACATCGTTCAAAACACCATTAGGGATGTCACCCTATAGACTCATGTATGGGAAAACATGTTACTTACCTGTTGAGATAGAACACAGAGCTTACTGGGCTATCAAGGCAGTAAATATGGACTGGATAAGACAGAACAGAGAAGGCTACTAGACTTGAATGAAATTGAGGAAATTCGAGCAATGACCTACGACAATGCCAAGATCTACAAGGACAAAACCAAGAAGTGGCACGACAGGAAGCTGCTGCCATGGCAGTTCTACCCAGGGCGGCAGGTGTTGTTGTTCAACTCTAGGTTGAAGTTTTTCCCAGGGAAGCATAAATCTAGATGGTCTGGTCCTTTCCAGGTTGTCTAAGTTTTCCCCCATGGTGCCATTACAATCAAATCCCTAAAGGACGAGCACCAGTTCAAGGTCAATGGACAGAGACTCAAGCATTATCAGGGGACTGAAGCCCCAAGGATGCAGAAAGTAGTTACTTTAGGAGATGCCCCTCAAGGCATCCCTAATTTAACTTAGTTTTTATTTTATTTTATTTTAATTATTTATTAGGAATTAAGATTTATTTATTTATTTTAGAAATCAAGATTTTTAATTTAGTTTATTTGTTTAAATTTTTTTAGGAAACAAAGGAAGCAAAGCAAAGAGAAGGAATGAACCACCCCACCATATTCACAACAGCCCAAAAAGCCCAACGAACGAGTCTATCGTCACAGCCTGTCATCAGCTGTCGCGACAGACGCAGAGAAGACAACCTATCACGAAGCTGTCGCGACAGACACGCAAACGCGTAACAGACGCGCAACAGACACGGAAACACAAGACAGACGCGTCAAAAACCGTGTAACAGTTGGCTCCGTTATTCGCGCCTGCCGTTACAGACCCAACAGGCAGAAAATCCCAGTTCTATATAAACCCCCACTCACTATTCATTTTTCATCTAATTCTCATTCTCTCAACTTGTTTTCTCTGTTTTAGATCTCAAAATTTTCTTCTCATTTTTCTACAGTCCTTGCAAATGGCTAGCAGACAAACCCGCCGTAGTGCTGCCTCCACTTCTGCCACGACAGTATCAACCCTGAGTCATAATGCCATTCCGAACCGTTTTGCCTCCACCGACTCTGCCACGAGGTACTACAGTTCCTTTCAAAAGAGGGACATGTGGGAGGAACGAGGGTTTATCTACACACAAACCACGAGAGATCTAGGGCTAGAGAGCTTCATAGCCAAGAAAATTCAAGCCCTCAAATGGCAAAAATTTGCTGCCCAACCCGAGGAGATGAACATAACCCTCATCCGGGAGTTCTATGCTGCCGTCGACAGCAAAGATGCCAAGACAGTAACCGTTCGAGGCAAGCAACTCTCTATTGAGCCCGCATACATCAACACACTCTACGGATTGTACGTGAGTAAGAAGGAGGACTCCCATAGAAGGTTTGTGAATAGTCTGTCGCCGGCAGACTACGACGCGGTCATGGCAGAAGTCACAGAAGAAGGGACGGAGTGGAACGACGACCCTAAACATCGATGGACCATAAGGAGAACCCATCTGACTCCACAAGCCAAACTGTGGAATCACTTTGTCAAGAAGCGCATCATGCCATCCTCTCACAACAGCACGGTCGACAGACCAAGGTTAGCCCTTGTTCATTCCATTTTAAATGAAAGATAAATTAATGTCGGTCGTTACATACGGGATGGAATACTTGAGTGTGCCCTCCGACCGTCGGGTTCCCTCGTCTTCCCCTACCTCATCACCACCATCTTCCGGGGCCACAATGTACCGGAGATTGGGGAAGATGTCAAAGTCCAAGGAAATGGGTGGACGCAACGGAACATCTACAGCCTAATGGAGTTAAAAGCTGCCACCCCGCTTTCATACTTCAACCCCTCTGCCACGACAGACCAGATGGCAGGCCCCAATTCCCCATAACCTGTCGCAGCAGAGCAACAACAGACGGCAGCAGCACGTCCAGCAGACACCTCCGCCAAGATTCTGTCGATGCTGAAAAAGATTGAGGAACGAAAGCTCGAATTGATGAGCTTCATGAGGGACTTCACGGCCGCAACGGTAAATTTCATTCAAAATGATTTACATTTTACCCATGTGCCATTCCCCTCATTCCCAGAACAATTCTTTGCTGCCCCCACACCTACCCCTGCTGCAAGCCCCAGAACGCCATCTGCTGCTTCCACACCTACCCCTGCCACGACAGGCGAAGGCGGCAGACAGTCTGCAACAGCCAGAGGAGAGAAGAGAAAGGACCCCCTCCTGGAAATCGATCCCAAATATTGGGAAGGGTTCTCCTCCTCCTCCGTCTGGCAGGATTCTGATTCCGAGCCATCAGTTGCTTGAGACATCTCCAAGGACTACCCTCCGATGAAGAGGAAAAAGCTCAATGAGATTGTTGAAGAACCCTCCAGCCAAGGCAGATCTGCCAGTGGTAGCAATAGCTCCGACGATGATATCGAGGTTCTGGACAAGCCCCCACACATCTCACCGACACGTGTCCAGCCACCTCGGGAAGCAAAGAAGAAAACAACCTCTAGCTCTCCCAGCACCCTGCCATGAAAGTCACTGCCCGCCGGTAGCTTCAAATCAGCAGCTGCAGCGACGACAACTCCTCAAATTAAGTTTCTTTCTTATATTTTAGTGTCTTGCTGTTTTATTTATTTTGTGATGTATTTTGCTTTTCTGTTTTTACTTTTCATTCTGTCATGCATTGAGGGCAATGCAACCCTCGAGTTTGGGGGTGGCATCCCTCCACTAATGAAGTTATCAGTTGTTTCTTAAATTCGTATCTAATTATTAGTTTATTTTTAAGTTTATTTTTGTGTCAATTTTTTTTTTGGTTTAAGTGTTTGAACTAAACTTACCTGCCGCGACATACTCTGTCGTGACTGTGCCTTTAGGAAAGTTTTAGGAACTGTTTAGAGCCTTGATATAATTCTGAACTGTACAACACATTTTGTGACTTATATGCTATTAAGACTCCATTAGCAAACTTAGAATAGGAAGCTTAGCCATTTGAGTTAGAAAGAAAACTTAGATTCAGTCTTACTCCTATAGGTGCCTAACACTAGCTCTAGGAAATTACTCCTAGAGGTGCCTAACACTGGCTCTAGGAAATCAAACTAGAGGTGCCCTAAAACCGGCTCTAGTAAAAATAGAAAAACCTTGGAAGAAAACTAGAGGTGCTCAAAAATTGCTCTAGTAAAAATTATTTTGAAGTAAAACTCAAGTAAGTTAAGTAACTATTCTGGTCGCTAAGAAGTCTAAGCTCATATTTGGTCACAAAACCCGCACACACTGCACAAGAACTATAGCATTGTTCCAGATAAATCCGTAAACACCCTGCAAGGCATTACTCGTGATAGGGAATGTGTAGTAGGTAATGAAAAGTTCACTGAATTAAGCCAAAACAAAAAAAAAATTGTTAGTTAGGACATATTTGCTTGAGGGCAAGCAAGAACTTGAGTTTGGGGGTGTGTTGAGTGTATAAAAGTTCTATAATTTACCCCTCTTTTACCCATATTTCTGCTGCATCCAAGCATAATTCATTGCATTTAGGATAGATTTCTCTATATACATCACAATTAGATAAAATGGCACAATTGCTACTGATTTTGGTCACTTTTGCAGGTATCTGCTATGGCAGACTCAGGGCAACAAAGGAGCAGAGCTGGAACACATAACTGGAGTCGAGGAGCAAAACGCTGCTGTGGCCACTGCCGTGGCAGCTATGACGATAGCATTGGTGAGGTGGAAGAGTGAAGTAGAGCTCGACAGATAGAGGAATTCAAGCCGGTCTGTCGTGGACCACTCCTATATTTTTCCAAACCTTGAGGCAGAATGAAGGCCAAGCCTAAAGTCCAAGGAAGAAACCAAAGCAAGAAAAGATGACGAATTAAAGACATCTACTCAAAAGATTTAATCTTTAAATAGAGTTGTACTTTAGTTTAAACTTGTATTCTTGCCATATTAGAAAACTTGGACCCAAGGCCTATATAAAGGCATGTAATTCGACCTAGGGAAGGATATCTCATTCCTAGCCGTCTTTCCCAAAACCCTTGTCGTTTCCCCCCTTTCATCATGGTATAAACTTCCTCTAGGGCTAAGGGTTGATTCTGTAAAGTAGTTGCAAGGATTGTACTGTTTAGGAATTTTCTGTTCAAGGCAATAAAAACTTCAAGTTTATTTATTCTGGTTTTCATATCTTGCAAGAGTATCGGGAGAGCATTGTGAGGTTATCCATTTGTTTGATATAAGGAGAGTCAAGCATACGAACAGAATAAATACGAGTTTTCCAGTTTATGGTTAAACCATCTCGGCTTAGGGATAAGTAAGAGGTTAAGTAGCTAAGGAAGAATTCGACAACATTGTTGTTCACCCTTCGATTTACGCCGGGAGGTATCATCTAAGAAGTGTTCATCAACAACACTTTGGCCTAGGGATAGGACAAGTCATAGCAGGGATTCTTGCGAAGCTTGAAGTACAGAGTTGTGTGATCGCTGCCGCGACATCAACAGACTTCTGCCGCGACAGGTGCTGCCGCGTCATGGACGACGACAAAACAGAAGTTCTCTTACATTGCAACACCTGCACTACTGAGCAATTCAATATCGACCTATTTCTTAAACCTGATTCTTTTATCTTTTATATTACTTGTTTCCCAATATCACTTTACAATCAATCTAAACTCTTTCTCTCTCTCGTGCAGCAATTCTAGGATAAAGCTATTTACAGTCCCTGTGGAGACGATATCCAATACTCCAAGTATCACTTACTACTTGCGTCGTGTACACTTGCACTATTTGCGATAGGACTTTTGACACGCAACAATATCTATAAAGGATTATGAAGCTGACAACTCGATGAAATCACATGTTGCATACCTCACAAAGATAGTGGAAAATATGCAGCGGAAAGATTCTAAAGCTGTATATTCTGCAGAAGAGGTATGTGAAACTGGTTGTGGGAATCACAGTTCAGAAGACTGTCCTTTACAGTTGGAAGAAGGGATGTTTGTTGGGAATTATAATAAGCCAAGAAACTATGATTCCAACAATTACAATCACAACTGGAGGAAAGATCCTAAGTTTTCCTGGAGCAATCCGAACAATGCACTGAATCCTCCAATGCAGAACAACCAAAACCAAGGGGCACCCAGAATTTTGTCGCGACAGCAGCCACAACAGCAGTCGGCAGCCGCACCTAGTATACTGGAACAAACATTGGCAACATTTATGTCATAGACAGGAGCTTACATGGCGAACATGGATCACTTTGTCAAGAAAACTGAATCATTCATGGACAAACCATGAGGCCACCCTGAAATCTCTGGAGACGCAGATGGGCCAAGTTTCTCAGCATATCAAGCCAAGGAAGAACGGAGGATTCCCTAGTGATACTGAGGTCACTAGAAAACCCACACATGAGCAGTGTAAAGCAATTACAACTAGGAGTGGGAAACAGTTACAAGGGTCGGAGATGAAGAACATACCAAGTAAGGAACCGACCCTAGATACACCTGCCGTGAACACTGCTTCGGCAGAGGAAGAACAACCTGCTGTCGACACACCTGCCGTGACAACAGAAAGGGCAGAGGAGCAATAAGAGGATGCGGAAGAACCTAAACCTCCTCAAATCCGAATACCATGTGAAGGACGTCTTGAAGATTACCGTCCTCCACCTTCTTTTCCATAGCGGTTACAGAAACAGAAACATGAGTACTAGCTCAAAAAGAACTATGATATTTTTAAGCAGGTGCACATTAACATACCGCTGTTAGAGGCCATTAAGCAGATGCCCGGTTATGCGAAATTTCTCAAGCACACAATGTTAAAAAGGTCCAGACTTGGGGAATTCGAAATGGTAAAGATGACAGAAGGATGCATGACCATCTTACACAGACATCCACCCTAGAAGAAGAAGGATCCTGAGAGCTTCATCATACCATGCATAATTGGCAATAAGTTCGTGGGTAAGGCACTTTGTGATCTTGGTGCTAGCATAAATCTAATGCCCAAATATGTGTTTCAGAAATTAGGTATTGAACGAGCACTGCCCACGACAGTCATGCTGCAGTTGGAGACCGCTCTTATGTGCAACTAGAAGGGAAGATCGAAGATATTCTGGTAAGAGTGGATAAATTTATTTTTCCTGCTGACTTTCTTGTTTTAGACTATGAAGCAGATGAAAACGCACCGATCATCCTGGGGCGACCCTTCCTAGCCACAGGCAGAACCGTGATCGATGTTGAGAAAGGAGAACTGACCATGAGAGTGAATGATCAAGAAATCAAACTCAATGTTCTCCAAGAAATTAAACAGGCTGATGCAGAAGAGGAGTGCAAGTCAATCTCTGAAGTAGTCCTTGACCAACCCTGCATCAGGGCGAGCTGCCACGACAGACAGTTTGGTCACTTCCACTGCAGTCACCCGGAAGACTGTCACGGCAGCAACGACAAAATTGACTCCTCCGACTCAGAAACATCCGACACTGAAGGTCATGGGGAGGTAAATTGGATGGGCACTCATCCAGGTAAGTTCTTCGAGCCTCTTAATTATACCTCGAATGAACATATAATCCAGAAGCCTTCCATTGAAAGCCACCTGTTCTAGATCTTAAGCCCCTGCCAGGGCAGCTTAAATATGTCTTTCTTGGTTTAAATGATACGTTTCACCTAATCATCTCTTCCAAGTTATTGCAGAAACAGGAGCAACAGCTAATCAGAATGCTACAGCAGCATAAGAAGGTTATTGGATGGACTATAGCTGATATCCAAGGCATCAGTCCGGCATTATGCATGCACAAGATTCTCTTGGAGGATGATCATAAGCCGACTATTGATGCACATAGACTTTTGAACGAGGCTATGCGAGAAGTGGTGAGGAAAGAGATTATCAAATGGCTCAACGCCGGAATCATATACAACATCTCGGATAGCAAGTGGGTGAGCCCGGTGTAGTGTGTGCCCAAAAAGGGAGGCATAACCGTGGTAACCAACGAAGAAAACGAACTAATCCCAACCAGGACTGTGACCGGTTGGAGGGTTTGTATGGATTACCGGAAGCTTAACAAAGCTACCCGGAAAGACCATTTCCCCTTACCCTTTATTGATCAAATGCTTGATAGATTAGCAGGAAAACCTTACTATTGTTTTCTTGATGGTTTCTCAGGTTATAATCAGATAACAATTGCACTAGAGGACCAAGAGAAAACTACCTTTACATACCCGTACGACACCTATGCCTTTCAGAGAATGCCGTTTGGGCTCTGCAATGCATCAACAACCTTCCAACGGTGCATGATGGAAATATTCTTTGATATGGTGGAGGACTTCCTAGAAATTTTCATGGACGACTTTTCCGTCTTTGGAGACAGTTTTGAAGGTTGTTTAGGCAACTTGCAGAAGGTTCTTGAAAGATGCGAAGAGGCGAACTTGGTTTTGAACTGGGAAAAGTGCCACTTCATGGTGGATGAAGGAATAGTACTAGGGCACAAGGTGAGCTGCCGCGGCATAGAGGTGGACAGAGCCAAAATAGAGGTCATCGAAAAGCTTCCGCCACCCACAACAGTCAAGCGGATCCGAAGTTTCTTAGGGCATGCCGGGTTTTATCGACAATTTGTAGCAAATTTCTCGAAGATTACAAAGCCCTTATGCCACTTATTGGAGCAGAACCGTCCCTTTGATTTTAATGCTGAATGTACCGAGGCATTCAGAATACTGAAGGAGAAGCTGGTAACAGCCTCGATTATACAACCACCCGATTGTACAACCACTACTATGCTTCCCCTTATGGAGGACACCTAGGTGGAAACAAAACCGCTGCCAAGGTTCTGCAATCCGGTCTCTATTGGCCCACACTGTACAAGGATGCACAAGCCTTCTACAAAGGTTGTGACAAGTGCCAAAGGACTGGGAACATATCGAGAAGGCATGAAATGCCACTACAGAACATATTAGAGGTCGAAATCTTCGATGTATGGGGAATCGACTTCATGGGACCATTCCCAACCTCTTGTGGGAACTTGTACATCCTACTGGCAGTGGATTATGTGTCAAAGTAGCTAAAAGAGATCGCCACTCAGAAAAACGACGCCAAAAATGTTCAAAGATTTCTTCACAAGAACATCTTCTCCAGATTTGGCATCCCAAGGGCGATAATTAGTGATGAGGGGAGACACTTCGATAACAGGGTAATTGTTGCTGCCTTGAGAAAATATGGAGTAAAGCACCAGATTGCAACAACATACCACCCTCAAACCAATGGGCAGGCTGAGATATCAAATAGAGAAGTAAAGAACATACTAGAGAATATGGTTAAACCCACTCGAAAGGATTGGTCTCTACATCTCAATGATGCACTCTGGGCCTATAGAACAGAGTTCAAAACAGCATTGGGAATGTCACCCTATAGACTCATCTATGGGAAAACCTGTCATTTACCTGTTGAGATAGAACACAGAGCTTAATGAGCTATCAAGGCAGTAAATATGGACTGGGATAAGGCAGGACAGAAAAGGCTACTAGACTTGAATGAAATTGAAGAAATTCGAGGAATGGCCTACGACAATGCCAAGATCTACAAGGACAAAACCAAGAAATGGCACGACAGGAAGTTGCTGCACGACAGTTCTACCCAGGGCAGCAGGTGTTGTTGTTCAACTCTAGGTTGAAAATTTTCCCAAGAAAGCTTAAATCTAGGTGGTCTGGTCCTTTCCAGGTTGTCCAAGTTTTCCCCCATGGTGCCATTACAATCAAATCACTAAAGGACGGACACCAGTTCAAGGTCAATGGACAGAGACTCAAGCATTATCAGGGGACTGAAGCCCCAAGGATGCATGTAGAACTAATGTTTTGATATAATAATTGAAAAATGTTTTGGACTAATTTAAAAAGTATTTAAAATATTTCCAAAGTCCAAACAACTTGAAATTATGTTTAGGGAAGTTTTTAAAAGGGTTTTACATGTTTTTCAAAGCCAAACTTCACAAAACCGTCCAGGCGTTTCGAAACGCCCTAAGGTGTTTTGAAACAGGGGATTCCAGTAGCAAAAACGTTTCGATACGAGTATCGAAACGGGCTTTCCCTGGATGAGGATTTTGCCCAGCGTTTCGAAACGGGCTCTGCCGTTTCAATACGCCTACGTGGCATTGACCACAACGGTCATAAACCCCAACGGCTATATCCCAACTAACATTTAAATGCAGGGCGTTTCGATACGGGTCTTAGCGTTTCGATACGTGTTCCGAAACGGCCAGGGGCGTTCCGAAACGGGTGCCTTGTCAGACTGCAATGGCTCTTTCTACTTAAAGAGTGTTTCGAAACGGGTTCGAGCGTTTCGAAACGGGGAGCTGCAGAACTGCATTTATGGTGGGAATTAAAGTCCTCAGCGGCTCCAATTCAATCCCAACGGCTAGCAACGACTATAAACTCGTCAAAGAGTATAAAATGGACCTCCAAGCATCAAGTAAAGGCTAATGCTCATATTGTCAAACATCAAATGATCAAGAATTGTCTTAGAGCTTAAATTGTCATTTATTGTATAGACAAACACTAGTGAGCCAAAATTGTCAAATTTGCTCAAGTGTTTTAGGTTTTGGGTGAGTGCTTAATTGTGCAAACAAACACCTATTAGAGGGTTTTAAGTTTGCTTCTTGTTTCTCTTTGTAAGAGAGGGTTTCAATCAAGGCTTTGGGTAGAAAGCTTGATTGTGTATAAGGGTTACCTCCTAAGCCTAGAAAAAGGGACGAATCAATAGTGGATTGATTGGAGATCCTTAGTGGGGAGCTAAGGTAGTGGATGCAGACCTTGGTTAGAAGGTTGAACCACTATAAATCTTTGTGTCACATTTCAATTTAGCTTCCACAACCCTTCCACCCAAAAATCCACCTCTCCACCACTTGGTGAGCTTTATCGGTTGAACGAATCGAGCTCCTCACAACTCAACAATTGGTATCAGAGCTTGGCTCAATCGAAGGGGATTCACATCCTATTGAGAAGATCCGGCAAGCTCGTTCACTTTTTCATCAACCGGCTCAAATGGCACAATCTATCGACAAACCGCCTTTCTTTGACTGAACCCACTATGCCCATTGGAAGACAAAGATGAAGTTCTTCATCAAATCTAGAGATTACAAGCTATGGGATATAGTTGAAGATGGTTCGTTCGTGCCTCAAAGAAGCAAAGCGGAGTGGAGTGCCGACGATCGCAAGAAGATGGAGCTTAATTGCAAAGCCTTGCACATCTTGTTTTGTGCTTTTGGCCCAACCATCTATGAGAAGATGTCTTCTTGTGAGAGTGACAATGAGGTATGGGACAAGCCTGAAGTCACATACAAGGGGACCTATGAAGTCAAGGAGACCAAGATTGGGCTCCTAACCTTAGAGTATGAGAACTTCAAAATGGATCCGGAAGAGAACATCGAGAAGATGTTTGACAGGTTCTCCACTATCACAAATGGTCTCAAAGGCTATGGAGAAGCCATCCCGGAGGAAAAGCTTGTTCGAAAGCTCATCTACTCACTTCCCGAGTCTTGGGACTCAAAGAGGACCGCCATCATCGAAGCCAAAAATTTGAAGACTTTGAAGCTTGATGAACTCATGGGGTCACTCCTTACTCATCAAATCATGAAGAAGAATAAAGAGGATGAGAAAAAGAAGAAAGAAATTAGAGCTATGGGAGAGAAGAAAATCAAAGGGCTAGGCATCAATGCTAGTGACATGGCTCTCAAATCCTTCACTTGCCATCATGTCTACTCAAGTGAAGAGAAGGATGAAGATGAAGAGATAGTTCATCTCTTCAAGAAGTGTGCCCCGTTCATGAAGAAAGCTTTGAGAGAGCTTGAACGAGATTCAAAGAAGAAGGAGAGGGCAAGCACTTCAAGCCATAAGAAGAAGGCATATGTGGCTACTTGGAGTGATGAGGACTCCACCGACGATGAACAAGCCAACCTTTGCCTTATGGCCATCGAAGAAGATTCAAGGGTAACTTCTAATTCATCTACTTCATGTTCTTATTCTTTTGATGAATTACAAGATGCCTATGATGATTTGGTTTTAGACTTTAAAAATCACATTTTGAAAAACAATAAAGTAATTTCAAAGTTGAAAATTCAAAATGATTTGATTTCTAAAACCAAACTTGAACTTGAAGCAAAACTCAAGGAGTTTGAATTAAAATGTTTTGATTTACAAAAATTGCTTCAAAAAGTTCAAGAAGAAAAGGATTTGATTTCCAAAGAGCTTGAAAAGAAAAATAATTTTGGAAAATCAAATTTTTATGTAAGACAATCTAGTGCCCCTAGATTTGTAAAAGGAAAATGTTTTAGAAGTGTTTGGGTCTCAAAAGAACTAACCACTTCAATTAAAAAGGATGACATTGAAAAATGGATTCCTAAGGGGACTAAAATTTGTGTTACTAATGTTCATGGATCCAAAGCAATTTGGATACCAGAAATTACTTGATTGTCTTTTGCTAGGTGTGATGGAGATGTTCAACAAGTCAAACATTGAGGGGGAGCTCCATGCACACTAAAGAAGAACACTTGAAGAAGGAAGGCTTCACATCCTACCTTGAGTTCAAGTGTGGTAATATCTAGTTGTTTTTGCATTTATTTGTTTTAATTTTTATTTAATTCAACTATATGATCATAAATGTTGGACTAACATTTTATTGATGCTTTGCGTAAGGGGAGCCTCTTTTAAAACCAACTTTTTATTTTTGTCAAATTTTACCTTCATTGTTATTTTGAACTTAATGTTTTAAATTTTTTTATATAACAAAAAAGGGGAGAAATGGTTTGAAAAATTGGATTTTCAAATTGAATAAGGGGGAGCTTTATTTGATTTCATATCCTTAATCTCTTATTCAAAATGAATAAGGGGGAGCTTTATTTGATTTCATATCCTTAAAATCTTATTCACATTTTTAAAGTTAAAGAGAGAGAATCCCAAACAATTTTTTAAGTGATTTTTATTATATCAAAAAGGGGGAGATTGTAGAACTAATGTTTTGATATAATAATTGAAAAATGTTTTGGACTGATTTAAAAAGTATTTAAAACATTTCCAAAGTCCAAACAACTTGAAATTATGTTTAGGGAAGTTTTTAAAAGGGTTTTACATGTTTTTCAAAGCCAAACTTCACAAAACCGTCCAAGCGTTTCGAAACGCCCTAAGGTGTTTCGAAACATGGGATTCCAGTAGCAAAAACGTTTCGATACGAGTATCGAAACGGGCTTTCCCTGGATGAGGATTTTGCCCAGCGTTTCGAAACGGGCTCTGCCGTTTCGATACACCTACGTGGCATTGACCACAACGGTCATAAACCCCAACGGCTATTTCCCAACTAACATTTAAATGCAGGGCGTTTCGATACGGGTCTTAGCGTTTCCATACGTGTTCCGAAACGACCAGGGGCGTTCCGAAACGGGTTCCTTGTCAGACTGCAACGACTCTTTCTACTTAAAGAGTGTTTCGAAATGGGTTCGAGCGTTTCGAAACGGAGAGTTGCAGAACTGCATTTATGGTGGGAATTAAAGTCCTCAACGGCTCCAATTCAATCCCAACGGCTAGCAACGACTATAAACTCATCAAGGAGTATAAAATGGACCTCCAAGCATCAAGTAAATGCTAATGCTCATATTGTCAAACATCAAATGATCAAGAATTGTCTTAGAGCTTAAATTGTCATTTATAGTATAGACAAACACAAGTGAGCCAAAATTGTCAAATTTGCTCAAGTGTTTTAGGTTTTGGGTGAGTGCTTAATTGTGCAAACAAACACCTATTAGAGGGTTTTAAGTTTGCTTCTTGTTTCTCTTTGTAAGAGAAGGTTTCAATCAAGGCTTTGGGTAGAAAGCTTGATTGTGTATAAGGGTTACCTCCTAAGCCTAGAAAAGGAGACGAATCAATAGTCGATTGATTGGAAATCCTTAGTGGGGAGCTAAGGTAGTAGATGTAGACCTTGGTTAGAAGCTTGAACCACTATAAATCTTTGTGTCACATTTCATTTTAGCTTCCACAACCCTTCCACCCAAAAATCCACCTCTCCACCACTTAGTGAGCCTTATCGGTTGAACGAATCGAGCTCCTCACAACTCAACAATGCAGGAAGTAGTTACTTTAGGAGATGCCCCTCAAGGCATCCCTAATTTAACTTAGTTTTTATTTTATTTTATTTATTTATTAGGAATTAAGATTTTATTTATTTATTTTATTTTATGAACCAAGATTTTAATTTAGTTTATGTATTTAATTATTTTAGGAAATAAAGGAAGAAAAGCAAAGAGAAGGAATGAACCAACCCACCGCATTCACAAATAGCGCAAAAGCCCAACGGACGAGCCTGTCGTCACAACCTGTCACCAATTGTCGCAACAGACGCGGAGAAGACAGCCTGTCACGAAGCTGTCGCGACAGACACGCAAACGCGTAACAGACGTACAACAGACACGGAAACGCATGACAGACGCGTCAGAAACCGTGTAACAGCTGGCCCCGTTATTCGCGTCTGCCGTTACATACCCAACAGGCAGAAAATTCCCATTCTATATAAACCCCCACTCCCTATTCATTTTTCATCTCATTCTCTCAACCTACTTCCTCTATTTTAGATCTCAAAAATTTCTTTTAATTTTTACTACAGTCCTTGGAATGGCCAGCAAACACACCCGCCGCAGCGCTGCCTCCACTTCTGCCACGGCAGTATCAACCCCAAGTCACAATGCCATTCCCAACTAATTCGATTCCACAGAATCTGCCAAGAGGTACTACAGTTCCTTCCAAAAGAGGGAAATGTGGGAGGAACGAGGGTTCATTTACACACAACAAACGAGAGATTTAGGGCTAGAAGGGTTCATAGCCAAGAAGATACAAGCCCTCAAGTGGCAGAAATTTGCTGCCCAGCCCAAGGAAATGAATGTAACCCTCGTCCGAGAATTTTACGCTGCCGTCAGTAGTAAGGATGCCACGACAGTGACCCTTCGAGGCAAGGAAATCTCTCTTGAGCCTGCGTACATCAACACACTATACGAGCTGTACGTGAGCAAGAAGGAGGACGTCCACATAAGGTTCGTGAATAGTCTATCGCCGACAAACTATGACACTGTCATGGCAGAGGTTACAGAAGAAGGAACGGAGTGGAACGACGACCCTAAACACCGATGGACCGTGAGGAGAACCTAGCTGACTCCATAAGCCAAGCTATGGAACCATTTCGTCAAAAAGCGCCTCATGCCTACCACCCACAACAGCACTGTCGACAGACCAAGGTTAGCCCTTGTCTATTCTATTTTAAATGAGAGGCAAATTAATGCCGGCCGCTACGTCTGGGACGGAATCCTCGAGTGTGCGCTTCGACCATCGGGCCCCCTCGTCTTCCCCTACCTCATCACCACAATCTGCCGGGGCAACAATGTACCGGAAATTGAGGAGGACGTCAAGGTCCAAGGAAAAGGGTGGACGCAGCGGAATATTTACAGTCTGATGGAGTTGAAAGCTGTCACTCCTCTGTCGTACATCAACCCCTCTGCCACGACAGAACCGACGGCAAGCCCCAGCTCTCCTGAACATGTCGCAGCAGACTCACAGCACCACCACCGGCAGACACCTCTAGCCAAATCCTGACGATGCTGAAAAGGTTGGAGGAACGACAGCTCGGACTGATGGGCTTTATGAGGGACTTCACGGCCGCAACGGTAAATTTCATTCAAAATGATTTACATTTTACCCATGTGCAATTCCCCTCCTTCCTAGAAAACTTCTTTTCTGTCCCCACTCTTGCTACGAGCCCCAGAACTCCCTCTGCTGCCTCCACACCTACACCTGCCACGACAGGCGAAGGCGGCAGACAATCTGCCACTGCCAGAGGCGAGAAGAGGAAGGACCCCCTACCGGAGATCGACCCCAAATACTTTGAAGGGTTCTCCTCCTTTTTCGTCTGGCAGGATTCTGACTCCGAGCCCTCCGTAGCCCGAGACATCTCAAAGGACTACCCTCCGATGAAAAATAAGAAGCTCAATGGGACTGTCGAAGGACCTTGCCAAGGTAGATCTGCCAGCAGCAGCTCCGACGATGACCTCGAGGTCCTGGACTAGCCCCCACGCATCTCACCGACACGTGTCCAGCCACCTCGAGAGGCAAAGAAGAAAATGGCCTCTGCGTCCCCCAGCAACCTGCCAGCCCCTGCCGTTAAGGTCATCGCCCGCCGGCAGCTCCAAGTCAGCAGCAGCAACGACGACAGCTCCTCAACTTAAGTTTCTTTTCTTATATTTTTCTGTCTTTGCTGTTTTATATATCTTGTGATGTATTTTCATATGTTTTTTCATTTTATTCTGTCATGCATTGAGGGCAATGCAACCCTCGAGTTTGGGGGTGGAATCCCTCCATTAATGAAATTGTTAGTTGTGTCTTAAATTTGCGTCTAAGTGTTAGTTTATTTTTAAGTTTATTTTTATGGCTTAATTCTTTGAACTAAACTTACCTGCCGCGACATACTCTGTCGTGACAATGCCTTTAGGAAGTTTTAGGAACTGTTTAGAACCTTGCTATAATTCTGATATGTAGAACACTCTTTGTGACTCTTATGCTATTTGGACTTCTATAGTGCACTGGAATAAGAATGTTTACCCACTTGAGTTGCCCCTAGAGGTGCCTATCACTGGCTCTAGGAAAGGAATAAAAGAAAGAAAAAAAATTCAGACTCATTTGCTTGCAAAAACTGCCTTACATTGATTCTAGGGAGATTTCTCTTTGAGCTTAAGTTAGAAAAAACTAAAGGAGCCTAAGAATTGCCTCCATAAAAGATGCATTTAAGTCAAGAGTCAGAAAAAAACTAAAGGAGCCTAAGAATTGCCTCCAAAAAAATGAATTGGCATAAAAACTCAAGCTTGTAAGCATGACTATTCTGGTAAACTAAAGGAGTCTAGGCACATATTTGTTTACAAAACCTGCACACACTGCACAAGAACTATAACATGGTTCCGAATAAATCCAGAAACGCCCGACAAGGTAATTCTCTTGATAGGGAATGTGTGGTAGGTAATGAAAAGTTCACTGAATTAAGCCAAACCAAAAAGTTTTTATTTTTAGTTAGGTCGTATTTGCTTGAGGGCAAGCAAGAACTTGAGTTCGGGGGTGTGTTGTGTGTATAAAAGTTCTATATTTTAACCCTCATTTACCCATATTTCTACTGTATTCAAGCATATTTCATTGCATTTAGGATAGATTTCTGCATATACATAACAATTAGATGAAACAACACAGTTGCTACTGATTTTGGTCAATTTTGCAGATATCTGCTGTGGCAGACTTAGGGCAGCAAAAGAGCAGAGCTGGATCACAAAATTGGAGTCGAGGAGTAAACGCTGCCGTGGCAGCCATGACGACAGAAGGGTGAAGTGGAAAAGTGAAGTGGAGCTCGATAGATAGAGGATTTCAAGCCAGTTTGTCGTAGACCACTCCTATATTTTTCTGAGCCCTGAGGCAGAATGAAGGCCAAGCCCAAATTCTAAGGAAGAAACCCAAAGCAAGAAAAGAGGACGAACTAAAGGCATATACTCAGAAGATTTAATCTTTAATAGAGTTGTACTTTAGTTAAAACTTGTATTCTTTCCATAGTAGAAAACTTGGACCCAAGGCCTATATAAAGGCATGTAATTCGACCTAGGGAAGGGTATCTCATTCCTAGCCGTCTTCCCCAAAACCCTTGTCATTTCCCCTTTTCATCATGTTCTAAACTCCTCATAGGGCTAAGGGTTGATTCTTTAAAGTAGTTGCAATGATTGTACTGTGTAAGAATTTTCTGTTCAAGCAATAAAAACTTCAAGTTTATTTATTCTGGTTTTCATATCTCGCAAGAGTATCAGGAGAGCATTGTGAGGTTATCCATTTGTTTGATATCGGGAGAGTCAAGCATACGAACGGAATAAATACGCGTTTTCCAGTTTATGGTTAAACCATCTCGGCTTAGGGATAAGTACGAGGTTAAGTGGCTAAGGAAGAATTCAACAACATTGGTGTTCACCCTTCGATTTACACCGGGAGGTATCATCTAAGAAGTGTTCATCAATAGAACTTGGGCCCAGGGATAGGACAAGTCATAGAAGGGATTCTTGCCAAGCTTGAAGTACAGAGTTGTGTGATCGCTGCCGCGACATCAACAGACTTCTGCCGTGACAGGGAAGACGACAGAGAACAGAAGTTCCTCTTACAGTGCAACACCTGCACTACTGAGCAATTCAATACCGGTCTATTTCTTAAACCTGATTCTTTTATCTTTTATTTTAGTTGTTTATCAAGATTACTTTACAATCCAATTAAACTATTTCTCTCTCTTGTGTAGCAATTCAAGGATAGAGTTATTTCCAGTCCCTGTGGAGACGATATCCGATACTCCAAGTATCACTTTACTACTTGCGTCGTGTACACTTGCACTATTTGCGATATGACTCTTTTACACGCAACAGAAGCAAAGACGATTACGTATGTCATTGCTTAAGTTCACTTTCCTTTCATCATGCTTGCAACGATTCCTTCGTTTAGATACTTTCAGGTGAAGTCAATATTGCCAGCATAAGTAAAACCAAGATGGCATGGTAAGTGAAAATCAAGATTCCTTTTTATTTTATTTTTTGTTTTACTTTTACAATTGCTTACAAGGTATGTTTACTAAATTAATTGTTTAAATGCTCTAAAATAATTTAACTATCAAATTGTATTGTTAAATTTGTTTGGGTGCTGATAAATTTATATATATAGGTCTATAAGATGAATAAATAAACATAAAAAAAATAAAAATACGGCTAAGATAAAAACCATACTCTAAAATGCTAAGTTGTTATAGCATGTATGCGTTTGTAATTTGTGAGCGCATGTGTGCCAAATAAAAGGGGGACAATGACATCATGAACTTTCATGTTTTAAATTTCATTCAGTTCATGCCTTTCTTGTTTTCTTTAATTTAATTCTGACCCCAAACAGCTTCTGTTTTTATAAACCAATACAAACTTATTGATGTTAACTATTGATATTTGTTTATGTTATTATATTGTTGAAAGATATATTTTTAACCATGCTTTGAGTTTTGCATGCCTTGGAAAGAGACATCTCATAAAGAGATTATGAGAAGTTTCTTGGTCATTTGCTATGTCTCTATTATCCTCGGGAGGGAAATCAATATCGGTAAACTCTATACTTATTTTTTATTCTTTAAATTACGATTTTAAAGTGTGATAAATTATGGTGATTTTGCTCAAAAGCAATCATTCTCATGTGTCGAAAAACCTGACTATTGACTTCTCCAAAGTTTAAGTTACGGAAATTTGTCTTGATCCAAAAAGTTTTATGGGAGGCATTCCCTGAAGTGAATGCAAGCATGATGTTTATTCCATGCGATTATCGGATCTGTTTCATTCCCTGCAGTGAATGAAAACATGGTAAATCATTATTCAATTAGTGACATAACTTCGATATAATCCAAATATATTGGCCGAACATCCTGTTCTGCGAGGCTATTGGTCTCAAAGGAGGTTTTTAAAGGACCTTGTGGACTGGTTTAACAATGTCGCGTACGAGGATTAAATCTTTGTTCTCCGTGATAAGGATATGTTAATACTTCACTTTTCACGAAAAAAAATGTTGTCCTCAGACACAATATCGTGAAAAAAATTTCAAAGGCCCACTGGCTCTACTCCATTCCCTGAAGTGAATGTGAGACTATATTATGGAAAGAATAAAAGCCACATTAGAAGTTGTGGTTGTGGTCGAGGCTATGAATATATACATGGAAAATATGGTCATTTTAAGAATACTTCTACCCACCGGTAGTGAAGTTATAAGGATGACAATAGTGATAAAGATCATTCTAAGGAAGTGAAATTCTTTTACCAATGTGATGTTATAAACCATTGGTCTCGTACTTATCGTACGCTGAAAAAAAAAATCAACAATCAGTGAATGATAAAGGAAAGAAAATAAAAACAACTTTTGTTTGCGAAAATGATAAAGATGATATTGCTCCAACTCATTTAGATGTTGTTGGTCCAACTCATTTGGACATTGTTAATTTCCTTATAACCCTCGAAAGGAATAAATCATCTTCTAATTATTCTCATAACTTTCAAGAGAATTATTTATCTTGCTTTATGTTTATTTACTTTACACATTAATTATTTATGTTTTATATTTATATATTACGATATTTATTTATTTTGTTTAACATGATTACTTATCAAATACAATTCATGGTGACGATTTATGCTTAGTAGAAGCATAAAATATATTTTCCCATCCAAATGCAAGGGAAAATGTGAGTATTATATCACAAAGTACTGAAAATATTGACGCTCTAGAAGAGAAATAAGTTCCTGAGAGAAAACATATTATGAAAAGTGCAGAATTGCGAATATTGCAATAATTACTGCTAATGGTAATAATATCGTCTTGCAGAAGCTAGTGGGTTTATAAAATACGATTGATTATAAAATGATTCAGATTATAAAATGATTATAAAATGATTCAGATTAAGTTTGTGAGATTGATTATAAAATGATTCAGATTAAGTAGTTAGACTATTCGTCTTGCAGAAGCTAGTGGGTTTATATTTTAGGCTATATCAGTTGTTACAAAGGCTATTGATTATGAAAAATACGATTTAGCAAAATTTTATTTGGATGCCTTCTCTTTGATAGCTAAACTATGAGAACAAGAAAATTATTATTTATATGGTATTTCCATATAGCAACACTTATACGCATCAAGCCAACGAGTTATAATAAACTCCCCGTTATGATTGGTTTTTGGTCAGAAGCCATACATTTCCCATTTTATAACTTTGAATGTGCGATATATTGTTGAATTGCTCAACCACAATGCACAAAATGGGTAAATAAAAGGGTTGAAAATATATATTAAGTATGAGTCTCCTTTTATGTTTAAATTCTTAAACATTAATCGAAGAATCATTTATGACATGTTTTTTCTCAACATCAGGGGGAGATAATAATCAACTGGATAAAGAAAAATGAATTATCATTATCTAGATCCTCATATATGAACCAGAAGTTCATAAGATAATTCATGTTATTACATGTTAGTAACTAAGTCTCATATACCAGCTAAAATGCTCTAAATTTGAATTACATGTTAGAGCAAACATATGTAAATCATGCATGAAGCATGAAAATTGGTTCCAATGATCAAAATTCTCGTAAATAAAAAATAGCATGAGATTGTCATATATTGGAGGCGGGTGCTCCTAAAGAGACCCAATGCATAACTAATAATAAAACCCTTGAAGTGTTTCAAGTACCTGAAATAAAGATTAAAATCTTGAAGAGATCTCGATGAGTTATGTCACTACGAGAACGGAACCAGGAAAATTAAAAAGTTGTCAACAACGATTTTACATAGAATACTTCTGTAGAAGTAAAGAAAGAAAACAAGAATCTTGTATAAGAATCTGTAGATGTTGAAATGATTGGCCAATAAAGAAAGACGCTTTGAACTTCCAAAAGAGAAGTATTTGGACCAGCAGTACAAACACTTAAAGGTGTAATGCAAGTGAGGAACAAATAAGTAGTCGTAAATACGACTTGAATTATGATTTGTGAAGAGTTTTAATTACTTCATGGTAGATGCAATTACCTTGGAAGTCATGAAATATTTTATATGCGTCTAATTATTTTGTGGATCCATATTTATCCTTGAAGGATTTAAAATGCTAGAAGCATTTAAAAATTTATGAGGAAATTTATTTAGACATGTCTCATTGAATATTTTGGCGCATTTGGTATAATCGCCTTAGTGAGCACTAATTGAAAAAATACTATAAGAATGATCGTATTCCCTTATATATTTTATAAAAGAGTTTGGATCAAGATTCATTATGATAATTTGAATTTCATTAAAACTCCTGAAGAGCTTCAAATTGGAAACTCGTAAAGTACTTTCAATGCATTTAATGAAAGTATTTGAGTAAAAGAATCCTGGGATATGGTTTTTTCTCGACCTAAAGATCGAGCACTTAAATATGTGTTTTTTTATGAATAGACATAAGCTGAAAGAATCTTAAAGAAGATTCAATATGGATAAATCATATCTATTGAGCATCCTAATAATTGTATGATTGTTGGATGTGAATAAAGATGCTTATATCTTTTCTTGGTCTTGAAGCACCATATATTAGTTGGTCAAGAAATATCTATGGATATACAAAGATCATTACATTTAGATCTTCAAACATTCATCGATGCCTCCTCAAATCTTGTAGAAATAATTGTTATGCACAAGGTAAGCCAAAAATGTGTTTGGCTAAGACCATTGATCCAACATATCCAGAAGATATATGATTTTACTTTCACAATATATGATACAAATTTATCTTGTGTAGAGATAATGCAATATGTATATCTCAATCGAAAGGTGGATACATCAAAGATGAAAGAATGAAACATATTACTCCAAAATTTCATCCCTCGCGATCTTTAGAAAAATAATATTCAAGATTGAATTATGAAGATTCAAAGATCTTCTGTGATGTTTTCATGAGAGGGAGTAAATACGCGTTGCACTCTTTTTTCCTTAACCGAGATTTTGTCCCAATGGGTTTTCCTAGTAAGATTTTTAATGAGGCAACATGTTATGCGTATCAAAGATGTGTGTACTCTTTTTCCTCCACTAAAGAAGTTTTTTTCCCACTGGTTTTTTTATCCATAAAGAAAAAGATTGTCATTAACAAATAAGAGCAAAAAGCCTAATGTACATCAATGGGAGATCCATGCAAGCCTCTCGATCATACAAACAAAAAGGAGAAACAAAGACCATCAACCTAAAGGGTTGTGGTTGTCCTAGTAGCATCCACAAAAAGCAGGTAAACACAAAGCACCAAGCGGTGCAAACCAACGGAATGCGTCCAGAGAAAGGACTCTTGATAGCATTGATCAACCAGCAAGGCCAAGAAAAAAGGCTGAAGATTCTTGTAACGACAACCTTGTCCGAACGATAAAAAAAACCATAGATGAGCATGCCCGAGAGCTCCATCCGGAGGCAGGCTTCCACTTTCGATGATGTGGTCCTTGTCAAGGCATTAACACCTAAAGTCCAAAGGCAAGATCATGGACAAAGCACCAGAATCTGAACCCAATCGAGACCATCGCGTAAAACAAACAAGCAAGCATCAAGAAAGCCAAAAGAAACCCAGAAAACCTTGGATCATCCGCGAAGCACAAGGGCCCAATGATCCTTGGAGAAGGATCGGAACTTGCCGCTACCGTTCGTTCCTTCCAAACGACGATAGCGGAGAACAAATGCCTTATACTTGACGCGGATAACCCTTTCCGGAGTTATCCGCAAACGTAAAGTTAAAACTGAGGTCAAAGAGGGCATCCAACAAACAACAAGAGGGTTGAAGATCTGAACAACTGGATTTCCAAAGCTAAAGTAGAGATTGAAAAAGATTTATTTTCCTCATATTAGTGTTGGCTTCTGGCGAGATAAGGGCAGATGGAGAAAGGAGAAAGCATTGATTTCCTTTAAACGGAAAGTCAACATCTTTAGCGTTGACTGTGAACCATTTCTCAAGCTTCCCCGGTAAACTGATTGGCTCAACTTGGAAGAAGTGGACCAAGCCACAACAAACAGGTTCAAAGACTTTCCTTACACAAATTGGGGGAGATGCATAGGAAATCTCAAAATAGTGTGCAATCCTATAATGGAACACCTTGAGATTTGTAAGGGACAAACGTCCAGCAGTCTGAGGAGAAAATAAAATCCCAAAAAATCTGAAAATGAGCTACAGAGTGGGACCAGAAATCCCCTGAAATTCGGACCAAATTAGCAGAAAAAGACAAAACTCATAAGGGGGCATTTGGTTCGTGGAAAAGATCATTACCAGTGGGAATAATCTTTTCCGGAATCACATGCCCACGTTTGGTTCAAAAGCATTCCCTCCCAGGGGTAATGAAATATTCCCAACAGTAGCTATTTTTGGCTCTTTTCCCGGGAATGTCATTCCCTCCCTTTTCTTAGGTATTAGACAATTCCCTCCCCTTTGGACAAGAATACCCCTAAAAATATAGTTATTTTAAAATGATCTTTCCTTTTTGTATATAATTACACAAGTATAAATTTATTTTATTTTTTAGTGGTTTAGGGTCTTAATACTTATTATAAAATAATATGATGCATATAAAATAAAAATATATTAGATTTTTATTTTATTTCGATTTTTTTATATATGTGTTTGATTCAAATTTTATTATTGGTATGTATTTTATTACATTTATTATTTAGATCAATTTTCATAAAAAGGTTTTCATATTATATTTTTTTATATTTTTTTATGAACTTTTATGTAAATATTTTGACTTTAATCTTAAAACTTCAGTTGGTTAAAAAAGAAAATATATTTCAAGGACAATTTGGTAAAACATGCATTTTTCCTATCTTATATTCCTTCAACCAAACAATGTAATCTTACATTCCCGCCAAACAAATCAAACAAGGTAATACAACATTCCAGGAAATATGTTAGGTAATGTAACATTCCGGTAATCTCATTCCCAAAGGTAATCTTACATTCCGTGAACCAAACGACCCCTAAGGGTTCATCTGATTACCCAGAAGGAAAAGATTAAACGGAAATAAGATGGACCACAATGCCCTCAACATCAAGTCCTTCACCCTGCACGTTCCGAGAATCATCACCCGCGCAGCTCCGACCGTTTCTCCGGTACACCAAGAGACTCCAAACCAAAATCTTATGAAACGTGGAAGATGTCCGAGAAACCAAACCTTCAAAATAGAACCGACGCACGCAATCTTAACGCTGCCCAAACCTTTACCTCATGTCTAATAACGGTTATCGCTCGACCGTTCTTCCCCCTCCTTCCCTGTTCCCGTCTTCGTCGTACCGGAGCCATGGACCCTGAGCGCAACAACCAGAAAACAGTAGGGTTGACAATCTCGACAAAACCAAAGTTTAAGAGATGACACACTAAAGCGAAACTTGGCCTTGTGAAACAACGGCGCCGAGCCAAACTTATGATCTGAGTGAAGTCGACGATGACCACCACCGGCGCCCCTAAAAAACACATTCACGAAAACATGAAGGGAACCACCAAGTCGGGGAGCATCTTTACGATTCCGACACCGACGAGCTGACTCCGGGGAAGGTAGCACGACCTCCGGCTCGCTGCGTTCAACTGACGGTGAGAAGACCGAACCAACACCTTGCTTGAGCCAACACCGATCATGGATGAGTTTTAGGGGGATGGCGCGTGAATGCGCGTTCAAACTGTCCATCCTGGATGAGTTTGGGTTGGGGTTATCTTATCTCTTCTAGAATTGGGAACCAGCTTCTTCCCACTGGGTTTCATCTTAGTAAGGTTTTAACGAGGTACATTATCTTCATAGACATCCAAGGGGGAGTGTTATGAATATTTATTTATGTGGGTGTCTATCACGATAAGAACTTTATCAATGAGATTTGATTTACTTTATCATTAGAAATATTATCTTCATTAATTAGAGTTTAATGTATTATGTACTTCTTATGCCTATAAATAGAAGATCTAATGAAAACAATGTATACACTTGAATATTGAGAATAATACAAATCTCCCTCTTCCTCTCATCTCTTTGTTCTTCCATTCTTGTTCTTTGTTCTTAATATTGTTCTTTGTTATTTTATTCACAACAATATATAATTTATTAATTATTTTTTATTTGTTTAAAAAATTTAATTTTTAAGAAATATTTCTGAAAAAGACATTAGAAGTCGTAAAATAAAGTTATTTTGTTAAAATATAATATAAAATCTAAGATTAATATAAAAAGAACCGAAAATCAGTGGATTATTAAATTTTCTTTTACCAAATTGTAACGCACATAGATTTTCGTTTGTCCTCTCCTGAGGCACTTTATTATTATTTTTTTGTCTTTCTAAAAGTTACATATGGTTTTAATTCGCATACTTACCTCTTCGTTGTCTAAACTCTAAAGAATCTAGATAATTATAGTACCAAGCATTAGATGATGGGGTAGTTCTTTCTCTTTCAAACGGAAAATTCCAATTTCATCCAGTAGCACAGCTGCATGATTAGGAAATCATCTTAATTATTCTACATTAATAATCCAATCACTTTCATTTGTGTCTTCTTCAATATTGGCATCGCTGTTATATTTTGTACACTAACATAGTTTTTTTTTTTTTTTGCAAACCTTGTCATTGGGGGGTATTTCTCTTATGAATCATCATTTTTCTTTCTGGTATTGAATTAACGTTATTATAATTCCTATCAAGCTTAATGAGCTTAACATAAACCGTTGGCGAGCACTTCGGATAGTCCACCCTTGGCTTCTCATCGTCTTAGAGATCCTAAAGATGTATAGGTCTTGTGGCTCCAGAGTTGAGAAGTAAGTTGTTCTGATCAACGTCTTCTTCCTCGGTGGGTAATTCTTTGGTCTTTTCTCTGAACAGCTTTCTTAAAACCCCTTGTATGAACAATTATTGAAAAGATAAATATAACGGTAGTTGTTTCAGCAGTTTATCCCTCTTGATTTGGGTGTAGAGCCGTTATGATCGTCGTCGGAGTGGAGGAGCTGGATTGAAGGAAGGCCGAGAGAGTGTGACCTTATGTGCATGAGAAATAAATTTTGGAGAGGAATAATTTGGTCCCTTTCGTCGATCCCTCCTTGAGATATTTAAGGAGGGTGGCCGGTAGACTTTAATGACAATTGTTAAGTTTAAGTTTGATGGATTAACGTCTATTGACATGTTAAATCGATTGATAGGCTTACATGTCAGACGATAAATTTTAACTGATTAAATAAGTAGATTTAATATTGATTTTGTTGGGATAGTATTCGATGATATGACATAGTAAGGTAGCCTATGGATGGAGTTTTGTGGTTTTTTGGAGAAGATTTCAAAACCGAAAATCTTTATCGGAAAGACTTAAAGATGAAGATCAAAGGGCTCGATATATAAATGAGTTGAGATTGTCGGATGACTCTTATTGCGAAAGAGTGGGTAGAGTAGATTATAGGGGGTACATATGACACTCTTCAATTACGATTAAGCTTTATGAACATGACAAGCAAATTAATCCAATTAAACAACAATCACATTTACACAATCTTTATTATCATATCTTTGACTATCTCAATTCTCACTTCCATATATCAATGATCTAAATCACAATGGAACATAGTAATACTCGTATTGAAAATCAAAACACATTGGTAATAATTCAAAAGCTCAAAACGAATCCAATTGTTAATTTATATGACATTTTCATAAATTTGAATATAAATTCTTACACATATATAATAAAACATACAGAATTACGATTACACTCACCTACAACTGAACTTTTGACGGTTTCAAATTAACCAATCACTCAGACAACTTTCTGTTTTCCTCTTCCCTTTGAACTTGTTTCAACCTCTTGAGTTTGATGATCTGCAACCACCAAATCGATGCTAAGTTTATGGGTAAGCTATTTGTGAATTAGATTTAGTGAACACCCTTGTAATTATCATGCATTTTTCTTTCACTCTTTCTAGTCTTTCTCTTGTTCGAATTGAGGTTTGTAAGAAGAAGAGAAAATGGACAATGGTGGTCGATGATAAGGCTTTCCCATCCCTTTTGATATTAATCTTAATTTATTTTTAATAGTGGAAAAGTGATTATAAGATAGTATCTGTTCATAAATATTTTTAGTTTTTTGACAATGTACACATACCTTGCAAACGAAGTAATTAAACTCGTGTTTCTTAGAATGAACATTATCCGCTTTTTAATCTTAATTAAAAAGTAAAATTGTTACTCAACTAAGCTACTTTTCGGCGGGACTGATAATACCCAACACACGCAAAATTCAATAATAATAACATTGTCACTCGGTTACAGATTTGATTTTCGAAGGATATTATGAAAATTTGGTTGGTCCGAAATTAACGAGGTCTGATTATTAGGTATGTAATAAACAATTTATTTAAAGATTTCAATTATTAATTTAAGACAGATTTAAATACGAGAATCAGAGTAGTTAATGAATTATTAAGAAGTTAAATGTTTGGAACTATAAAATATAATTGACAAAGAATTTAGGGACAGAGCATTTGATCACTAATTTCAACATGTGTCTCGAGTAAATATCATGTACCAATATGTACCACTAATTATATGTACTGATATATAATATTAATTATTTTAATAATTTTTAAAATTATAGGATCTAAAACGTGATTATTTCTTTACTGAAATAAAATGTGTTAAAACACTTTTGTACACTTTTCTGATTTTATATTTTTAAATTCAAGAATAATAAATTTATTAAAATAAAAAGTAGACAATAAATTAAAAATAAATAAATAAAATCTGAAAAAACAGTTCGAAAAGTGATGTAACATATTTTAGGTCCCATAAATTCAAAAGATGGCTGATATGTAATGATAATTTGGCAATAACCCCCATTTGAGATATGGTGTTTGCTGAGGATTTGGGTATGTGAAAACTGAGAAATAGAAATTAGAAATGAGAGAAATGATGTAGAATTTACGCGTGTATGGCCATTGAGCGCAAGACTGAGTGAAGTAGGCCTTGAAATCGTCGCAAATATCTGCTATAAATGGGGTCCAATGTCCATGACTGTACCTGATGTTTCCTTTTGGAGCTTAAACTTTTTGAATAGGCAAAGAGGGATGGCGAATATTGCTTTGGTTGTCGTATTCTCATTGGGTCTCATCCTCTCAGTGCCCGGAGACGACAGCCAAACCAATGACTTTGCCGACGAGGTGTTAAGCTCTGCAGGAGATGAAGCCGAGACTGTGAAGGGGTCCATGGGTCAATTATTTTCCCCAGATATAGACAAGGTTACTTCAGAGTTCAAAGGTGCAGCCCTAGACATCGGAAGCTCCGGCAAAGATGCTTCCAATATGGTGAAGGATGAGGCGTCGCAGTTGGTTCACAAAACGTTCGGCCCAGCCGCAGCCCCCTTGAGCTCCATGAGTCTGGGCAAGACCTCCTCGTGGGGTTACTGGTTTACGGACAAGCTCAAGTAAAAACATACATCTATTATATATGTAAACAACTTGATTAATCATTTTGTATTAATAATCACTGGTTTTTGCTGCTACGTCAGGAATGTTGGGCTGTTTTCTTCAAAGAAACCACCAGAAACGGCACCCGCACCAGCACCGACACCGACACCGACACCGGCACCGACACCGGGACCAGCATTTGACATGCCGTTTGAACCTTCCCCTGAACCCCTAATAGTTGATTAAGATGGGATAAACATAGGGCAAAATAGCAAAGCTGGTTATATTCGGTTATGGTAATCTGTTTATTTGTTGTAAGATGTTGACGCCCACTAATTACCATATTGTAAGAAATACGTGCACTGTTTGAATTCTTTTTCTTGATGGAGATCAAGTGTAGCATACTAACATGTACATAAATTACAAGAATCCTAGACATGAGTTCGTGTTTCTTTCCTCATGATCACACATTTCAAACATGTGTTCTTTCCCCATAATCAGGGCTCGTCCCATAAATTGGACATGATTTAGAGGATGTTTGAGACTTGCAAAGTTTACCAAATTGGCAAAAATGTTATTTCTCTACAATTTGTAACAAGAGTATCGAAATGTTTTACAAAAGTATCAAAACTTTTGTTGAAAGTAAGTATCAATGCCAGTGCCACCAAAAAATTTCGAATTCTAGGGCCAAAGATGAAAAATAAGCTTAGAAATGAAATGTTTGCACGTATTTGGCTTCCTTCATGAATATGCTACTAATAATAGATTTGCAAAAGTTGGAAGGAAATTGTTCGCTATCCTCCACATTGTAATTTTAACCTTAGAAGGTAGATTAACAGCCCACATTTCTGAATAGAAAGTGTATACAACAGTAGATTGAACATTTGTGAATTAAAATCTTCTTGCAGAAGCCTATACCCACTCTTCACTGAATAAACACCGGAGCCCTCCTGCCTCCATATTATTTCATCACCCAGACCCAACCTTGACAGAGGAATGCTGCATATCCGGGTTACTTGTTCTTCATCAAACATCTCCTTAATGACATTATACTTCCAGGGAACAGTAGAAGTGTCTATAAGATCAAACACAGTCGTGTAATGTATATTGATATGCTGACTATTGATTTTTCCATCACCAGGACCTGAAAGCCAAGGATCATTCCAAATATTAACCTGGTCACCCGAGTCCCGAGCCAATGTGCCACCCAAAACATTTCTCAATCAAACCCCGGGCACTCCAAATGCTTCCAAATGAACGAAGGGCATGCACCCAGATTTGCATTTAAAAATTCACATCTGGGGTAATATCTAGCTTTTAGGACCTTTGCAAGAAAGCAATGTGGTTGTGTAATCAAACGCCAACCTTGCTTAGCAAGGTTGGCAATATTAAATTGACCGAGATCTCGAAAGCCTAGTCCCCCTAATGATTTAGGACGAGTGAGATGATGCCATGTACACCAATAGATACCCTTTCGAGTCTCACTGTTTCGCCACCAGAACTTTGCCATAATCTGCTCCAAATCCAGACATAGTGATATAGGCAAGAGAAAACATTGCATCGCATAAACATGGATTAATTGCAAAACGCTTTTAATTAAGACTTCTTTTCCTCCTATGGAAAGGAATTGAACTCCCCAACTGTCAGTTTTCTGATTAAATCTGTCCCGAAAATAATTAAAAGCCTCCTTATTCTTGCCTGCCATTGTTGGTAAACCCAAGTACTTCTCAAGACCGGAAGAAACACACACTCCTAATAAGGTACCAAATTGAGTTTTACTTGCAGCATCTACATTATGTCACGTCCCTAGAGTCTCGACTAGTCGGACGTGCGGCCTTAGGCGCCTTCTAGTGTTTGCGGAGCCTAAGTGAGCCTGACGATCTATGCAGGAGAGCCTCAGATCCACGCGGAAACGGATTAACAAGTATCGGGGTAATGACCGAAAAAGAATTTGGGGAAAAAGCCGGGCGAATGCCCGACACCTTTATTATTGATGCTTAACGAAAAATAAGGCTCAAGGCCAAAGAACAACTGAAAGATGAATAATGAGGTGGGGGTAAGCCTCTTTAAATAGCCCCCTCAATCCTAATCCTATTCTAACAAGGATAACCATACTTAATCCTTATTTAACTAGGATTACACTTGTTCTAATCCCTCGGGGAGTAGTATTCCTTATTCTACAAGGATTTGTACTTCTTAACCTCCAAGGCTCCTTTAAGTTGGGTTTTAAGCCCAATTCGGTGAGGAGGGCTTGTCCAGACCCTCGGTGTGCACCCTAGGGTGCGGCCCTGGGGCCTCTCGGTGTGCACCCTTGGTGCCGGCCCTTAGGCCCCTCGGTGTGCACCCTTGGTGCTGGTCCCCTGGGGTGTGTCGGCCTGCTCGGTCCCTTGGCGTGCGCTATTGTCGGACCCTTGGGGTGTGACGGGTTCAGCTCCTTGGAACGTGCTGTTGTCGAACCCTTGGGGTGCGATGGTCTCGGCCTGCTCGGCTCCTTGGTCCGTATGTCTAGTCCCATGGTCCGCACACCTAGCCCCGTGGGTTGCAGACGCATCCCATCGGTGTGGTGGCATGTACACACGATGTGTGGGCGTGACCCTCTCGGTCTTCCCCGAGCTACGCCCCTTGGTTATCGTCCCTTGGTGAGCACACTCTCGGCTCCTCGATGTGTTGCTCCGTTCCTTCGGTGAGCCCAGTGCCCTGGTGTGGCCTGATGCTTCGGGTTTGGGGAGATGATTATTGGAATTGGGCCCCTTGATGCGGGGCTTGATCGGGTCGAAAAAATTGTCCCGTGACATTCTCCCCCACTGGAGTTAGCGACGCCCTCGTCGTTCGATTAAGATGGCATCGGCTTACTTGTCTTTTGAACTGACATACGACCTTGGCTGGTTCCCAACTCCCTTTGTTGTCAGGAAGTCCTTATTATTTACATATTATATTAATTTGGTCCTAATTTTAATTTAATTAATTAAAATTAACCAACCAACATGAGGGTGATATTTGTCACCATCTTTTTTATTTTAATTTATTTAGTTTAACAGATTTAATTAACCATGTCACCATCTGATTGGACCTAATCAAATCAAGGCCATAAAATGGAAGATATTACCAGCAATGGAAATCAAACCCGCAACCAAGAGCAAAGAAAACTTAAACCAGAGCCGCTAGGCTAACTCGGTAACTCCATTTATATGATATGAGATGATAACATATTTTATTAAAGGGAACTGCAAACCTCAATTTTCCAGTGCTAAGCTTTCGTCTCTCTTTCAGTCTTTTGTAATCAAATTCGAACTAATCAAAATGTGGCATTTTTGTTATTCTGCTTTCTATGTTGGAATCCAGAGTGTAGATAAACGAAGTGTCGTTGTCCCATTCCAGGTCGTAAGTGAGCTTACCGAGCTGGTTTTGGATGATGTTGAAATTGTGGCCATTAGGCCAGTCATACCAGAGATCAACTTTCTGGAGAGTGCCGTTGTTGTTCATGAAGAGAACGGAGTGGAACTGAAGAGGCCATGGCGATGGGGTTGGGGCCTTGGGTATCAACGATAACACTGGGAAATGGAATGAAATGAATAGAAGAAAGAAGAAGATGGGTTTAACAGTAGAATCCATTAAAAAGGCTGAAGAACAACAAGAAACGATCGAACAATGCTAAAAAGATTGAAGAAAAGATTGGAAATTTGATGTTGGCAGTTATTATTTAAGAAAATATGTTATCTTCTTGTATCATATAAACGGAGTTAGCCTAGTGGTTGTGGCTTAAGCCTTCCTTGCTCTTGGTTGTGAGTTTGATTCTCATTGCTTGCAATTCTTTTTATTTTATTTCCTTTATTTTATTAGGTCCAATCAGATAGTGACACGTATCACCATCTGGTTAGTTAATTAATTATGTTAAACTAAATAAATTAAAATTAAAAAAGATGGTGACATGTGTCATCCCCAGCTTGGTTGGTTAATTTTAATTAATTAAATTAAAATTAGGATCAAATTGATATAATAGGGAAATAACAAGGATTAAATGTGTAATTTTATAAATTTTCGTTAACTGTCACGTCACTCATCCGTTAGTTTTTTAACGGCGGTGGTCAAAATAGGTTAATTTTAATAAGTTTAGTGGTCTGATTGAAGAGTTACCTAGTTCGATGGACAAAATAAGTATCCCCAAATAGTTCAGTGGTAACCGATGTAGTTTACCCTTGTATGTTTGGTTTGAATTCGAAATCAATAAATATTATTTTCGGTAATTATTGGTAATATAATTTGTTTGTTCAATCATTTAATTAAAAAATATGTTACAATATAAAAAATCTACTATAAAAATTTGAATCAATCTAATTTAAACTACACATATGTTTCAATGGACTGTAACACCCTAAACCCGGATGAATGTTACATTTGGGCCTTAAGCCCAACCTATTACCATAAAATTTTTCAAACTTCATTTAGCTCAACAAAGTATTCCCAAAACATTTAAAGCTAGTGAAAATGTAGATAAATAATCAAAACATCACAAAGGAGCTCTAATTTAATTTAAAATATTGAACATTCGATTTGATTAATATAATTTCAAAAATAAAAATTACAGATTAGACCACGTAAAGTCCTATGAATACACAACCCACTAAACACAAGTATCGTACTCTAGAAATTACCACATACTGGAATCTCGTACTGATAATGCTCCTCGATCCCACGATCAGACGATCAACCTACGCACAAAAACAACGATTCCAAGTGCTGAGCTTACAAAGCTCAGTGGTACACATCTACTCTACTATACTTCATGCTAATCATAAACATAAGCATGCAAGCTAGAACAAGCAATATGGAGAGATAAATAAACACGTAGCACTACCACTAGTCGTCTAAACACATACTCTCATCATAGCAATCATCATACATGGCACACAAGGCCCAACCACACTTGAGATCTCACCAGATCATCCAAGCGAAAGCACACAAAGTCATAACCACAAACCTGGAGTGAGGCTCACGTCCACTAAGCATCGAGACCATACATTATGAGGGAGGGCCGCGACTACTAAGCATCGAGATCATACAACCATGCTTGGAATCTCTCATCAAGCATCTTTGAATGAGGCCTGCGTCCACTAAGCATCGGGATCTTACATTCGGAAATCTTTAACTGTTGTGTTGCAACACACTCTTTCTCGCATTGGGTATACGGATCCTATCAATCATAGATGACTCAATTATCTAGGTGTCCATATCAGCACATAGCAAGGACATGTCTACCACACAACACACAACATCACATGATCCACCAAGGATCCCTACGATTACGATTACTATCAAGTCACCTAACGTTTACAATGTTATTAATTTTTATAGAAGTGTACATTAATTATCTCTATTAATCCATATTATCTCATTAACATCACACGTCAATTTTCACCTTTTTATAAGCATTACAGATTATTCCGTTTAGTGGGTACCGGTACTCGAACAACGAGTATCGATACAGTACCCTTAGGTACCGGTACTCACACACGTACCGATGCATATATTTCTTACTGGAAATCCTAGATTTCTAAAAGTATCGATATGGTTTGAACCATTCTACCCTAAACACATGTTTGCACAATTTCCTCGAATTACGAGAATACAACGCTTTATTCAATCCATAAAGCTTATGAAAGTCATTAGGGTTTGTTTACTAACGCATTCATTCGATTAATAATAATTATCAGCTTCATAATCATTTAATCGAATATTTATTGATGTTATTCCTTAACCATGATTTCCATCAAATCACGTCAATTCATTCGAACTAACATACAATGCATCACAATTTTATCAACCGATCAATCAATCATCAAATAATTATGCGAGCATCTCAAACGACCCTACACGGTTTCTAAAGTCTCCATGAGTCTCATCATATTCACAACATAGTCATGCATCTCATAGATACCAAGTCCCATAATATCGGTCTCTAAAACGCATATTCATCGTCTATCTATTTTGTAGACACTAACACGCAAAACAATCACATTTGTGATGTTCATGAAGCAAAAGGAGTTTGAGGTGTACTAACCTCAAGCGACTGATAAATCATTACTCTAGCTCTTCAAATGCTCCTCTTGATCCAGTATTCGAGCTTGAACAATCCTCATAAATATACGAACACCAAAAATATTAATTTTATTTACTAACTAATCCACAAGGTCAAACGCGTAAAAATAGCTTGACAGGTTCGAATTTGATGAAACAGACTGCACCAACAAACTCAGAACGTCGTGAAACCCCAGGTAAGGTCCCTAAAAAAAAGTCAACGGCTCGGTCAACTTGGCTGGCGGCTCAGCTTGGCAGACCGGCTCGATCCTTGGCTTGGGTCAGCTCAGTCAAACTAGCTGAGCCCACATGGCTCCAACTGCTGCAGAACATATCTCACGTGCGGCCGGTGGCTCGTGTAGTGCGTGCAACAGTGTCCAGTTATTGAAATCAGGCGACGAGCTCCAAACCTCCGTTTTCGATTATGGCAAAGCCGACTGTGGTGCTAGATTCTGACTGTGGGTGACAAAAAAAAACTATTTCTTCAAACCCTAAACCTTTTCGAGCTCTACTTTGACAGACAGCAGCCCCAACAACAATAAAATCACCACCATTTGGCTCAGCTCGTCGAGCTGAAATCAATGATACCGACGGTGTCAACCACTACGGCCTGAACATCGACAAGAGAAGCTTGAATGTTTTCTCTCTCTTAAATTCTCATATTCATCTCTCTTCAATTAGTCACACTTTCTTCCATTTTTAACTTTTTGGCCCTCATTTTCCCCCAAAACATAAAGACCCTGACAAATATAATGCCCCATAATGGACAATGGTTAACTTACCCACTTGGACATTAGACTATTTGAAAATTCACACATAAGCTTCCAATTTTCATTCCTTTTTTATTATAGCCACTAATTCTTCTTAATTTGAACATCCAAATTTAATTTAATTCAATTTAATCTTCAATCCATTTTCTCCAAAACCCGAATATTCGATCCAAAATACTAGCCCAAAAATCGGGTCATTACATGGACTCTCTCCCTTGTCTGATTTTCTTCTTCTTCTACAAGCTCTTGTTTCTTTCTTTTAGAATACGTTCATTGGGTACGGAAAAATAAAAAAAATAATTTATGCATTCTTTATTTTCAATGGGCAACCTCGATTTTTTTAATTGAGATTCATTAATTGGTCGAATGGTTAAGGATGTTCATATTATTTCATTTTATATGAAAATAGAATCTCGAAACCTGTCATGAGAATATAAACATCTATATACCTAATAAAAAAGTACTAATTTTTCTTTAAATTTTAAATAATGACATCAAGTCTTGAGTCAACTTGAGTGAGCTTTTGCATTCAAAAACTTGTTGTAGATGGAGCAAGCACATTTGGCCGGTCAGTCAAGCTGCTCATCTTTGTTCCCTAACATTCCTTTAAGTCATGGGTTCAAAATCCGATATGAGCACCCCTTTCCTTCCCCTGGAGTTTCTCTTCTCCTCTCCTCTAGGTAAAATTAGGATTAGAATTTTTCAAAATAACTTGTTGTGGATGAACTTTGAACTCAGCCTCACATCTTGATTGAAAAGAAAAATGTGACTTAGGGTTCATTGGGACTTCTCTTTTTGGTTTCAGTTATGCTATTTTTCGCAGGGAATCAAGGTTTTGATTTAGGGCTTTTTCTTTTCTTGCACCGATCCTCATTCTGTTAATTTCTAGAACGATTGTGAGGCGAGAGACGACTCTTTATCGCGTTTTCTAGGGTTTTGCTATGAGGGTCTATATCAAAAGGTCTGTATCTTCATGATTTTGTTGGGTTCTTCTATTCCTCTAGATTTTGGAGCACTAGAATTTACTCTTCTTCACTAGTTTTTCGAATCCCCTTTTTGCCGAGTTTCCTCATCGAGGTCTTCATGAGTTTTTCAGACATTGTTGGCACAACTGATTTTCATCTCTCATGAAGACGTTGGATTTTTCATATAAGTTATTTCATCTTCTTCTTGGTTTTCGATTGGAAGTGATGTTCAGTGTTCCTCCTCCAGTTGTGTCTTTCTATTTAGTTTACTCTGCTAGATTAGTTTGATTTGGCTGAATTAGAGGTGTAAACAAGTCGAGTCGAGCTCGAGTAGTGTTGAGCTCGACTCGACTCGACTCGTTAAGAATTCGAGTCAAATTCGAGCTTGACTCGAGCTTGAGTATGCTGAGCTCGACTTGTTAAGAACTTGAGCCGAGTCCAATCGAGTTGAGTATTGATCGAGATTTAACCGAGTCAAGCTCGTATATATCGCGATCTATCTCGTTTCATTTACAACAACAACAACAACAATAATAATAATAATGTTGAGTGGATCGAATGATCGAAATAAACCAAGTGGGGGGGTGAATTGGATTTTTAAAGCTTTTGGTGGTGGAATTGTCAAATAAAAATACTAGACAAGGAATTTTAGAGTGGTTCAAGTTCCAATCAAACTCTACATCCACTACCTTAGCTTCACTAAGGATTTGCAACAATTCCACTAATTGCTCTTCCCCTTTTCTAGGCTAAGGAGGTAACCGTTACAATTTTCGGTCAAATTTTCTACCCAAAATTTGACCCAATCCTCACACAATAGAAACAAAGAAGTTGTTGGCTAAAACAAGTATCTCTCAATACACAATATAGCCCAATTACAAGCACTCAACCCAATTGAAATGATAAGAATGAAAAATACAATTGGGGTTACAAGACAATAATGAGATTTAGGCACAAATGCTTGGATTTGATGTTTGGATGTTTGCTTTTGGATCAATAGTAGTTGCTAAAGCTTTTAGAGGTCCCTTTTATACATTCTCATTGAATTCTAGCCGCTGTGGTTGATGCATTCATCAATAGAGCCGTTAGGGATGTTATCTTCCCTCCATAAATGCAGTCTGCAACAACCGTTTCGAAACGCCCGACCCTGTTTTGAAACAGACCAAAATAGAAAGAGCCATTGGGGTGCATTAAAGAGCCCGTATCGAAACGGTTAAGATCGTTTCGATACGCAAAGAGCCGTTTCGAAACCCGTTTCGAAACATTTTTGCCACTGTCAAGGACCGTATCGAAACGGGTTGAATCGCTTCGATACGCCTTAACGACTTGTAAACAACCAGTTAAAAACTTTCTAACGGTCTTATTTTTTAAATCTGATTGAATACCGTTTCGAAACATTTGATGTCGTTTCGATACGGTGTCTCGAGGTTCTTAAGCCGTTTCGAAACACTGGTTACAGTGTTGAAACCGTTTCGATACCCGTTCCGAAACATGAGATCACAGTTTCAAAAGTGTTTCGAAACGCCTTAGGCCTTTCTGAAACGATGACTCGAAAATCATTGTTTTGGCTTTGAGAACACTTAGAAAACATTTGATAAAATCAGTTTTAAACTTAGGCATTTTGTTTAAAACGTATAGAGAGGTTTGAGGACTTAAAAATTTGTTTTCACATTTTCAATTTAGTACTTAAGTTCTTTAGTTATATCAAAATTAAATTATCGGTGTTGAGTTGTGTGGGGCTCGATTCGTTCAACCGTTCTTGCTCACCAAGTGGTGGAGAGGTGGATTTTTGGGTGGAAGGGTTGTGGAAGCTAGAATGTAAATAGACACAATGATTTATAGTGGTTCAACCTTCTAACCAAGGTCTACATCCACTACCTTAGCTCCCCACTAAGGATTTCTCAATCAATCCACTATTGATTCGTCCCCTTTTCTAGGCTTAGGAGGTAACCCTTACACACAATCAAGCTTTCTACCCAAAGCCTTGATTGAAACCCTCTCTTACAAAGAGAAACAATAAGCAAACTTAAAACCCTCTAATAGTTGTTTGTTTGCACAATTAAGCACTCACCCAAAACCTAAAACACTTGAGCAAATTTGACAATTTTGGCTCACTAGTGTTTGTCTATACAAGAATTGACAATTTAAGTACAAAGACACTTTTTGATCATTTGTTGTGTAACCCCCTCATCCCGGTCTGGACGAATGACCGGTCCGAGTGGGTCACACGGGGAAAACCGAAGCGAAACCCGTTAAGGTTCCCCCTCGGTTAGCAACCCTATTTTTTTTCATTAATTAATCTTGTCTAAATGCCTTATTAAGTCCTATGTGAAACACGATAGCGGAAACACAACTCCATAGCAACGACCAACCAAAACAGCACCTTAAAACAACCCATTTAACCTTTTTAAGCAGGTCATATCGATACGTCTTAAGAGGGTATCGATACGCCTTGACCAAGGTCAACACCTTATGGTCAACATAAGAAGACTGTATCGATACAGCACTTGAGCGTATCGATACGCCCTTCTCGGTCAACACCACTTGGTCAACTAGGTTGAACCGTATCGATACGCTTGGACACCGTATCGATACGTCATACACTCCACAACTCCCCAGGATTCCAGAGAGTTAGGATCGTATCGATACACCCCACGTATCGATACGCCCAGCCAAATTTGTGTTCTCTGAGCAAGGCCGTATCGATACAGCCCTTAGGCGTATCGATACGCCCTACACTGTAAGTCCACAATTTTTAGCTAAACGACCTCAAACACGACTCTAGATGCAATTCTCGACTCACCTAAGCGTATACAAACACTTAAACTATCATACTTAAACCAAAGGTAGCAACCCAACAAATAGCAAGACGTCCACACATAGCATTCGTACAAAAGGGCAATTTATGCATATATGGTCATACAAGCACTTAAGATTTCATGCCTTAGCAACCAAACATATAAGCATACAAGTCATGCATCATAAGCAAGCTTTACAATTCAACAAGGCATCCAAGAGCCACACCACTTCAACATACAACAAGGCATTTAAATCAATAACACATATCGACATACATCAAAACTCAAATCATCAATACCTATCCCATTGCTTAACTATTACATTCTATTACTTAAAACTCATACATTGAGCTCACCAAAAGCAACACTTGGAAACCTTTCCTTTCCCTTGCCACCCACAAGCTATTTATCTGCATTGTCGAACAAAAGAGAGCGTAAGCATAAAAGCTTAGTGAGGGTAAGCTCATAAAACAAACCTTCGACAATACAGGGTCCAAGCTCGAGCAATTATCATGATGAAATACATGACTTTATCTTCGATCCACATGAACCAAAATGAACATGATGCATGAACATATAATCAACATTATGTCATGATCAACATCTCATAAGCTCAACTTACAACGATATATATATACCTCAATGCATTAACCAAATCATATATCACTTCACATTTGAAATTCACATTTCATATCACATTGATACACATATCAATTCATATTAGCATGTATGCATAATCTCATATTAGCATAAACATACTTTCTCATATTGGCACCTAGCTATGACTCGAATACACGGATAACCGTTGGAACTCACATCCAACAACACAACCATTACCTGGCGGTGGGATTCCACTCATCACCGTTCACGCGGAGGGGATTCCACTCATCCTCACGCCTCATTTCACGCGGAGGGGATTCTACTCATCCTCACGCCCGTCGATGGGATTCCACTCATCACCGACTAATGTAAATACAATTTCCGGGCGTACCCGTACTCCTCCTTGGTGACTCAACGCCACCAAGGCCACGCGCGACTTTTGACTCATGTGTACACACTAACATCCTAATGATCGATCATTGTACCCAAGCATACTAGTGCCAATATTAATCAAATTCTACAACCTTTGATGTTCAGAGTCATAATATGGCATCTTACTTCATATTAAACTCAACATCAAATATCTCAACAACATGCATATAACAATGCATTAAATCATGCCCAACATACATGTATATCACATTATACATAATCATCATAAGGCATAACATCAATTAAAGAGATCATCCAATGTCTCTAACTAAAGCTTGGGATTAGGCTACCACTCTGATCCCAACTCTAGGTGAGTCTACCAATCTCAACCTAGTCCACATGCTCGGACCAATTGTTCAAAACCATTTAAAATATTTTAACCACTCACCTCACTTCCTTAAGCAAATCAAGCAAAGCCGACTCAAGCCTCCATGACTTCCGATATCGATCCCGAGACTTTACCAACGAAATTCCTTGCTCCTAATCATCTCAACACAAGTAAATTAACCTCAAATCAGTCCACAACACAACGTAGCAAACCCGGAATGAAATTCAAACATCAAACACTTGTTTTTCAAACCAAGAACAACCACCAAAAAGCCATTCCCGAGCAGCCCTTTAACACAGTCCAAAACCGATGATTCCAACACATTTAACACTTCCAAATGCTTCCAATACGACCCCCAACCAATACCCTAACATCAACCCTCAATTTCCAACACAAACCACACCCAAAACTCAACTAAAAACCCTCCTAAAAACCCTCCAAAACACAAATTCGGGAAACTTAACAAAACCCTTTAAAAATCATATATGTTGAACCCTTTGGTTCATAAACTTCATATCTATCATTGTTTAATCAAAATCTCAAGTTAAACACCATAAAACTACCATTTTTATTCAAATCTCCCAAAAATCAAATTTCTAAAACATGGATGAAAATGAAAACTACTTGTACTTTTGAAGAGAGGAAGTTGAGAGCAAGTCAAAAACGTAATTACCTTTCAAAACCGAGCCAAAACGAAGGAGAAAGGAGATGAAAAAGTGGAACGGGGAGAGAGCTTCTTCAAACGTTGAAGAAGAAGATGATAATGAAGAGAGAATGGGTATTTTATTATATAAAGGGGATTTAAATTAGAAAATGGGTAAATTACCAAAAAGGCCATTAATAAATGGCTATTTCATTGATCCTTAAAAAGCTCTTCAACTTGCAATTAAATCAATTTGTCCCATTTCAAATATTTATTTTGAAACCCGAAATTTGAAAGAACGATTTTAGTAATAAAACCGAGCCCAAATAATATTAAAATATTATTTTCACCCGACCCCTAAACCCGGGTGTTACATGTTGATTGACAATTGAAGCATTAGCCTTTACTTGATGCTTGGAGGCCCCTTTTATACTCCTTGATGAGTTTATAGCCGTTACTAGCCGTTGGGGATGATTTGGAGCCGTTGAGGACTTTATTTCCCTTCATAAATGCTGTTCTGCAGCCTTCCGTATCGATACGCTTGGGTCCGTATCGGTACGGCCTTCATCAGAAACTAGCCGTTGGGCTCTTGTCAGCCTAGGCGTATCGATACGCTTGAGGGTGTATCGGTACGGTTTCACATTTAAATGACCGTTGGGAAATTAGCCGTTGGGGTGGTTGAAAGGGGATCGATACGCTTACCAGGCGTATCGAAACGATCCCGATCCGTATCGAAACGGCCAAGCCTGTTTCGATACGGGTTTTGGTAGTGACCAAACTGGGGCAAAATGGTATCGATACGGGTTGGACCGTATCGGTACGGGTAACTTGAAAACACAAGTTTGGCCGTTTAAATGCATGCAAAATCTTGCCAAAAACCTTTTAAAACACCTCAAACATAATTTCAAGTTGTTTGGACTTAAAACCAAGTTTTAAATTCTTTTCAAATTAGTCCAAAACATTTTTCAATTATTATATCAAAACATTAGTTCTACAATCTCCCCCTTTTTGATATAATAAAACTCACTTGAAAAATTGTTTGGGATTCTCCCCCCTTAACTTTAAAAATATGAATAAGAGATTAAGGATATGAAATCAAATAAAGCTCCCCCTTATTCATTTGAAAATTCAATTTTTCAAACCATTTCTCCCCTTTTTTGTTATATTAAAAAGAATTTAAAAATATTAAGTTCAAAATAACAATGGAGGTAAAAATTGACAAAAATAAGAATTTGGTTTTAAAATGGCTCCCCCCTTACTCAAAGCATCATCAAAAATGTTAGTCCATCATATATGATCATCTAGTTGACATAAAAGAAAATAAAACAAATAAAATCAAAAGCAACTAGATTTTTACCAACACTTGAACTCAAGGGAGGATGTGAAGCCTTTCTTCTTCAAGTGTTCTTCCTTGTGTGCATGGAGCTCCCCCTCATTGATTGGACTTGTTGAACATCTCCATCACACCTAGCAAAAGACAATCAAGTGATTTTTGTTATCCAAATTGCTTTGGATCCATGAACGTTAGTAGCACAAATTTTAGTCCCCTTAGGAATCCATTTTTCAATGTCATCCTTTTTAATTGAAGTGGTTAGTCCTTTTGGGACCCAAACACTTCTAAAACATTTGCCTTTTATAAATCTAGGGGCACTAGATTGTCTAACATAAAAATTTGATTTTCCAAAATTGTTTTTCTTTTCAAGCTCTTTGGAAATCAAATCTTTTTCTTCTTGAACTTTTTGAAGCAATTTTTGTAAATCAAAACATTTTAATTCAAACTCTTCAAGTTTTTCTTCAAGTTCAAGTTTGGTTTTAGAAAGCAAATCATTTTGAATTTTTAACTTTGAAATCAATTTATTGTTTTTCAAAATGTGGCTTTTAAAATCTAAAACCAAATCGTCATAGGCATCTTGTAATTCATCAAAAGAGTAAGAACATGAAGTAGATGAATTAGAAGTTACCCTTGAATCTTCTTCGATGGCCATAAGGCAAAGGTTGGCTTGTTCATCGTCGGTGGAGTCCTCATCACTCCAAGTAGTCACATGTGCCTTCTTCTTATGGCTTGAAGTGCTTGCCCTCTCCTTTCTCTTGGGTTCTCGTTCAAGCTCTCTCAAAGCTTTCTTCATGAACAAGGCACACTTCTTGAAGAGATGAACTATCTCTTCATCTTCATCCTCCTCTTCACTTGAGTAGACATGATGGAAAGTGGAGGATTTGAGAGCCATGTCACTAGCATTGATGCCAAGCCCTTTAATTTTCTTCTCTCCCATAGCTCTAATTTCTTCCCTCTTCTTCTCATCTTCTTTGTTCTTTTTCATGATTTGATGAGTAAGGAGTGACCCCATGAGTTCATCAAGCTTCAAGGTCTTCAAATTTTTGGCTTCGATGATGGCGGTCCTCTTTGAGTCCCAAGACTCGGGAAGTGAGTAGATGAGCTTCCGAACAAGCTTTTCCTCCGGGATGGCTTCTCCATAGCCTTTGAGACCATTTGTGATAGTGGAGAACCTATCAAACATCTTCTCGATGTTCTCTTCCGGATCCATTTTGAAGTTCTCATACTCTAAGGTTAGGAGCCCAATCTTGGTCTCCTTGACTTCATCGGTTCCATCGTATGTGACTTCAAGCTTGTCCCATACCTCCTTGGCACTCTCACAAGAAGACATCTTCTCATAGATGGATGGACCAAATGCACAAAATAGAATGTGCAAGGCTTTGCAATTTAGCTCCATCTTCTTGCGATCGTCGGCACTCCACTCCGCTTTGCTTCTTTGAGGCACGAACGGACCATCTTCAACTATATCCCATAGCTTGTAATCTCTAGATTTGATGAAGAACTTCATCTTTGTCTTCTAATGGGCATAGTGGGTTCCGTCAAAGAAAGGCGGTTTGTCGATTGATTGTGCCATTTGAGCCGGTTGATGAAATAGTGATCGAGCTTGCCGGATCTTCTCAATAGGATGTGAATCCCCTTCGATTGAGCCAAGCTCTGATACCAATTGTTGAGTTGTGTGGGGCTCGATTCGTTCAAACGTTCTTGCTCACCAAGTGGTGGAGAGGTGGATTTTTGGGTGGAAGGGTTGTGGAAGCTAGAATGTAAATACACACAATGATTTATAGTGGTTCAACCTTCTAACCAAGGTCTACATCCACTACCTTAGCTCCCCACTAAGGATTTCTCAATCAATCCACTATTGATTTGTCCCCTTTTCTAGGCTTAGGAGGTAACCCTTACACACAATCAAGCTTTCCACCCAAAGCCTTGATTGAAACCCTCTCTTACAAAGAGAAACAATAAGCAAACTTAAAACCCTCTAATAGGTGTCTGTTTGCACAATTAAGCACTCACTCAAAACCTAAAACACTTGAGCAAATTTGACAATTTTGGCTCGCTAGTGTTTGTCTATACAAGAATTGACAATTTAAGTACAAAGACACTTTTTGATCATTTGTTGATTGACAATTGAAGCATTAGCCTTTACTTGATGCTTGGAGGCCCCTTTTATACTCCTTGATGAGTTTATAGTCGTTACTAGCCGTTGGGGATGATTTGGAGCCGTTGAGGACTTTATTTCCCTTCATAAATGCTGTTCTGCAGCCTTCCGTATCGATACGCTTGGGTCCGTATCGGTACGGCCTTCATCAGAAACTAGCCGTTGGGCTCTTGTCAGCCTAGGCGTATCGATACGCTTGAGGGCATATCGGTACGGTTTCACATTTAAATGACCGTTGGGAAATTAGCCGTTGGGGTGGTTGAAAGGGGATCGGTACGCTTACCAGGCGTATCGAAACGATCCCGATCCGTATCGAAACGGCCAAGCCTGTTTCGGTACGGGTTTTGGCAGTGACCAAACTGGGGCAAAATGGTATCGATACGGGTTGGACCGTATCGGTACGGGTAACTTGAAAACACAAGTTTGGCCGTTTAAATGCATGAAAAATCTTGCCAAAAACCTTTTAAAACACCTCAAACATAATTTCAAGTTGTTTGGACTTAAAACCAAGTTTTAAATTCTTTTCAAATTAGTCCAAAACATTTTTCAATTATTATATCAAAACATTAGTTCTACAATCAGTTTCACAAATAATAATAATAATAATAATAATAATAATAATAATAATAATAATACAAAAGAGATATTTTCCTGTGGCTCATTAAAACCCTCTAATTATAGTAGGAGGAAAAAAGTTCACATGAAATTAAATGTAAAGTAAGTTAAACTAAAAATTAAACAAACATAACATAACAACCAAAAACATCCAACCTACATTTTAGTTCACTTTAATTTTAAAAATTAAAATAATAGTTTATTATATTTTTGAGTAGCTCATGAGCTTTTTGAGTCAGGTATCAAGTAACTCGGCTCGTTAAAAACTCGAGTCGTGTCCAATCGAGTCGAGTATTGACCGAACTTTGACCGAATCAAGCTCGAGTAGCTCGCGATCTGTCTCGTCTCATTTACAGCCTCAGGCTGGATTACGTTGTTTCTTTTGATTTCATTCTCGTATTTTCTGAGAAGGGGTTTGTTGCCATTGTGTTTAAAAGGTTTGTATGATCCTGGTGTTTTTTTGTCTCCCATTGCTTTATCGTACATCCTTTTCTCCATGGTTTTACTCTGTTTTATCTTTAGGGTGGCACTCTGATTGCTTGTTTACTTCTGAGCTGGTATTTCTTGTTGGGGAAATAAAAATTATAAATTGAAATGTTTATGAGTTGTAAAATCCCCAAACAGTTTGACGCCTCAAAAATAAAACAAGGAAAATTGATCCTCAAATTATGTTTCTTATAAATGCTAAACTAAGTTCTAAAAGGATGAAACATGTTCGAAGAAAATGTGACTTCGTCAATGGTTTGGATGTTGGAGCAGACGGATCTTGAGGGGGTTTATCTTTGGGATGGAATAACGACGTTGCAATCACTATTCGAAGCTCTTCCCTCTCCCATATTGATGTCAAAATTTCTATGATCGATTCTTCAATCAAATTGTCTTTTAGAGATTTTAAAAAATACTTTTAAAAATATTGCATAACATGACTTAAATCATTCATTAGCAGAGATTTTATGTTAGGGGAAAATTTATAAAATTCTAGAGGTGAAAATATATTTTTAATAAAAAAGTACATAAAAAATATTTTATTTTTTAAAATTATATACAAATTTCAAATTTTCATGGGAGATAACTGCTCTCTAACCCACTCGCTCTATCCTGCTCATTAGATCATTAATTACCATAAATGGAATGATATATTGGAACACCAATATTGAGATGCATTTGAATCATCTCACCACAATACCCTTCCAATTTCAACGAGATGCAGTGGCAGATCTAGAAATATTTTTTAGGGTGGCCATATATCAAAATATTTTTGAGGGTGGTGATATATCAAAATATTTTTGAGGGTGAGCACAAGTCATAAAATTTTAAACATTTAAGGACTAATTCATAAAAAATTTAAAAATCAAAGCCAAATGTGTAAACTTTGAAAAGTTTATGGTAGACACGGACCCAACCACCCTTTTCCCGTACATCCACCATTAACCGGATGTTCCGATTAGAGAAAAAAAAGTGATCACAGTTAGAAATAATTTTAACCCTTTCAACGATTCAATGGTTGAAATAAGTTTTTCTAATGTCATTAACTTCAATAAAAAAAATTGATTTCGATGATCATATTAAAAGTAATCTAAAAGCTCAATGACCACCTAAAATAATATACCCTAAAATTGAGTACAACTAACATTATTTTTGGAATTCATGTTTATCATTAGGAAAATTTTACAACGGGCGACGAACATTGATAAACACCACTAACGATGAACACCGATGAACACTATTAATTTTTTTTTAATTTTAAAAATCTAAAGGACTAAAATTATAATTAAAATTATCTCTTGAGAAAATAAAAATAAAATTTAATAGTTACTTTATAATTTTTTTAATAGGTTAGAATCAAATATACCCAAATCTCCTAAACCCTAACAAAATCAATCTCTTAAAAAAAATAGAAATCAATTTATAATTTTTTAATACATTAGAATCAATAATATGAGAATTGAGTATATTTGATTCTAATCTATAAAAAAATTATAAACTGATTTCTATTTTTTTAAGAGATTGATTTTGTTAGGGTTTAGGAGAATTGAGTATATTTGATTCTAACTTATTAAAAAATATTATAAAATAATTATTAAATTTGATTTTTATTTTTTTAAGAGATAATTTTAATTATAATTTTAGTCCTTTAGATTTTTAAAATTTTTAAAAAAATTAATAGTGTTCATCGTTAATGGTGTTCATCAATGTTCGTTGCACGTGGTAGACTCATCCTTATCATTAACACTGTTTTTGGCATTCATGTTTATCATGCGGACCTTTTTCTTAAATATTTTGTTGCAAATTGCAAAGAGTAGAAAAATCAGCTAAACCTTACGACAAACAATGCCAACTCGGCAACTCCCCGGGTTTTGCTGATTCGCTTGACAGCGAGGGCTTGTAATTGAGTTACAATTACACTGGAACTCCGATAGCGACATACATTTTCACTTTTTGGCTCTTTAATTAGCTGAAGTACATAAACGATAACTAAACTAAGTGAAAATAGTTTCTTTGGTCATTGAAGTTATGTAAATTACAAAATATCATCGGATGTATAAAACTATTACAAAAAATATTTAAATTTAATAATATTTTATAATGTGTCGTGAAATGACCATTTTGTAATATTTCGATAAACTTACCGATTATTTTATAATTTTTAAAACTTTAGTGACTTGTAAAAGAAAAAACGACATATTTGTTACTAAATCCATAATTAAGTGACTTTGTGTGTAATTTAACCTTGCTATAAAAACAGAAGAGACCAAATTTGACCTAGAAATTGAAAGACACCTTTACGGTAAGTTTTGAGCTGGAAGTAACGGAACTCTTCCATAACAGACACGATTTGCACGTCTGAAAGGTAGGTGCTATTATTTTATAATCTTCTGGTAGTAGCATTTGTTTATATTATAATCTTCTTTCTCAGGATATACAATCTGAGAGGCTAAAAGAAAATTGTTTAAAGGGCTCTTCTTTTCTTTTCTTTTTTCCCAATCTCTGGGTGATCGCAAAGTGTTTGTTTCATTGGTATAGACTATAGAGTAAGAAGGGAAGATGAGTCTGAGGGATGATGGTGAAGAAGGGAGGGGGGATCTAAGGAAGCCATTCCTACACACAGGAAGCTGGTATCGGATGGGTTCCAGGATGGGCTCAAGTATGCTGGGATCCTCTCAAGCACTTCGTGATAACTCCATCTCTGTTGTTGCCTGCGTCTTGATTGTTGCTTTGGGTCCTATCCAATTCGGTTTCACTGTAAGTTGACTTCTTTTTTTCTGATTTAGCTTTGTGTTTACTACCTTTGAAACAACTTCTGAACTGGGGTTTTTTTTGTTATGCAGTGTGGTTACTCTTCTCCTACACAATCTGCAATTGTAAAGGATCTTGGACTAACAGTCTCAGAGGTAATATTTATCCTTTTGTTTTGGTTTGGTTAACTGGGTGTTCTCCTTTATTGAACTCTTGCTAATGAGTCCTATTTCTGGGATAGTTTTCTCTGTTTGGTTCTTTATCAAATGTTGGTGCCATGGTTGGAGCAATTGCCAGTGGTCAGATAGCCGAGTATATCGGACGAAAAGGGGTAATCGAATCGCTGATTTACCAGCAGAGTATTTGTTTTATGTTTTGAATCGGATTACTAAGTGTATGTTCTTTTCCCCCATTGCAGGCTTTAATGATTGCTGCAATTCCTAATATAATTGGATGGCTTGCTATATCTTTTGCAACAGTGGGTTCTGATGATTAGTATTCCCCAAGCTTGATGTAGCTACTCTGATAAAAAAATAACTTGATCGATTTACGCTTACAAACAAAGCTTGCTGCATTTTGCAGGATTCGTCTTTTCTTTACATGGGAAGGTTGTTGGAAGGTTTCGGTGTGGGAATAATCTCTTATACGGTAACGTTGAACTATGCTCGGTTATTAAGATGGAACTTTTGTTCGAAAGGGTTGAGAGTATGAATTGTATATATTATGTATGTATAGGTGCCTGTATATATAGCTGAGATAGCACCTCAAAACTTGAGGGGCAGCTTGGGTTCAGTGAATCAGGTTGGCTCTATCTCTGTTTATCATTAGCATTGTTAATGAATATTTTCAAAAAAAGCTTTGATCACCTCTTAGGCTGCTCAAATATGCAATGTTGTTTACTGCTCAGCTCTCCGTCACACTTGGAATAATGCTGGCCTATCTGCTGGGACTTTTTGTTGAATGGAGGATACTTGCAGTTTTAGGTAATCATTTTTGTAAGACAGTTTCAGAAACCGGTCTCATATTGCTTCATATTATATTCATTTGAATACAACTGGTTCATTCACTTCTTTTGTTGCAATGATCAACTTTCTATACATTTCTGTAAAGCCTTTACCAGCAAATTCTATGAGATAGATTCATTCTTAGTGCTTTGAAGCACTTGAATTCATTAGTAGATCATGGCAACAGGAGAATAATCACCATTGACCAACTTTGTCTTCTGGCAGGAATACTTCCTTGTACAATTTTGATACCTGGTCTATTTTTCATTCCTGAATCTCCTCGATGGCTGGTAAGCTTGAGAACGAGGTTGTAACTCGAGCATTCTCACGCCGATATTTATGATCTCCTGATTCAAATTTCTTTTCCTAATTCCAGGCAAAAATGGGTATGACAGAAGACTTTGAAGCTTCTTTGCAAGTTCTCAGGGGTTTTGATGCTGATATTTCCATTGAAGTGAATGAAATCAAGGTAATGATAAGCAGTTTTAACATTTTTTCTTCAATTGCTAACCTTTCAACATGGTCTTCCACTTCAATATTTGCAAGTTCTTGTTCAAAACTTCAGTTATTTATTAACTTCACAGAGATCTGTAGCATCAACAACTAGAAGAACTACAATTCGGTTTGCAGAACTCAAAGAAAGGAGATATTGGTTTCCATTGATGGTAAATTTTAATAGCTAATCACAAGCTTTATTCTGAACTTTCCATTCATCTGAATGGTCCTAGGTCTTGATAGCCGGACAAAGAGGAATCTAATTGGTTTCATGGACCAATATCTTTCAGGTTGGAATTGGATTACTTATGCTGCAACAACTTTCGGGCATTAACGGTGTTCTGTTCTATTCCAGTACAATTTTTGAAGCTGCCGGTAAGCTTAAGCTTGTTGAAAATTTTGTCATTGGTGTTGCCTATTTTTTTTTTTCTTTATAATGTTTACAAACATGCCAATATCCAGAGTTTGCTGATGCTTATGTTATGTTAGCGAAAAGTTTAATGTTCGAGTTCTAACTTCAAAGGCTTAACTGAACAATTAACCTTGTTTGAGCAGGGGTTAAATCAAGCAATGCAGCCACCTTTGGAGTTGGTGCCATTCAGGTATAACTCGAAAAATGCCACAGCTTTTTTCTTTTCATCGATCCACAAATGACAACTTACCGGAATTATGCATACTTAGGTCATTGCTACTGCCGTAACCACATGGTTGGTGGACAAAGCAGGCCGCCGGGTTCTGCTTATAGTAAGTCTACTCTACTTTACCGACCATTCCGACTTGACCCTGACCTGTTTTGATTAAGACCAAAAACCTATCTACAATGGAGTTAGGACCCAGCACCAAAAGAGATCATTGTTTGCAATTTACTTTCAGGTATCCTCTGTTGGAATGACACTCAGCCTCCTAGTTGTTGCAGTATCATTTTTTCTAAAGGTAATGAATGATATACAAATGATTCAATTATATTGAAGCTTATATTTCTTTATGTCAGTTTCACATAACTATCACCATGTTTGAATTTTGATAATTGATCCAGGATGTTGTATCTAGTGACTCTAGTGTTTATAGCATTATGGGGATCTTGTCAGTAGTTGGAGTTGTGGTATGTTACTTCTCTTGTTTCTGGTACTGTGTTATTGCTAGAATGCAATTGTTTTAACTTGCTCTTGTTTCAGGCCATGGTGGTTACCTTCTCTCTGGGAATGGGTGCTATTCCTTGGGTTATAATGTCAGAGGTATTGTTTTTTCTTCTTCTCGTTATTTAGCATCAACTTCGATCCAATATGAAAATCTGCAAGGTTTGAACATCATTATTTTATTAGATTTCGAATCCAAACCAGCTAGCTGTTATTGTTAAAAAAAGATTGGTGGTGCTGGACATTTAATCTGCTAAATTTGCATTGCAATGCAGATTCTTCCTATAAATGTGAAGGGACTTGCAGGAAGCATAGCAACACTTTCCAACTGGTTCTTTGCCTGGGTGGTTACAATGACTGCTAACCTGCTTTTGAGCTGGAGCAGTGGAGGTTCATCTCTCTCTCTCTCTCTCTCTCTCACCCACGTCGAATATTTTATTATGTCCCTCTACTATACTCCACCTGAGAATTTGACCCTTGCATTTTAATTTGATCATCCTCATACTAATAGTTATATGATTTAATCTAAAATCAATAACATCGGTTGAATTCGAATAAGCAATATTATTGTCTTTATATAACAAAACCTCCCTTGATCATCAACAGGAACCTTTGCAATGTACATGGTGGTGAGCGCTTTCACCATTGTATTTGTGACACTCTGGGTCCCCGAGACAAAGGGGAGAACACTTGAAGAGATCCAATGGTCTTTCAGATGATACCATTTCTTCTCCTAGTTTACATTTTTTGCTCACAAGAAAGTCCAGTCCCTGCAATTTCACATTTTTTTGTAATAAAGATGAAAAACGATTCTATATGGTTCTGGCTCAAATGCCACCCTCCAACAAATATCTGTATTATCTATGCTTATTTATTTGAATGATCAATGCATTTACATTCTTTTGCTGGGAAATAACTTTCATCTTCATGTTTCGGGAGAGAGCATGGCACCTTAAGAGTAACTATTCTATAGTTCAATACGACAAACCTGTAAATGACCGTTAAGCTAGGCACTTCTTGCTAATTAAGCTTTCGATATAGAACACAGAAGGCCGATGCGGAAACTTTCTGTTATTGATACAGCCGCACAGATAGAAGACAATAGAAAACTGAATTCGGCTAAACAAGTACCTCCTATATCATTAAAATTACAGCAATAATGCAGCTACATTGTGGTGCTTTCCACTTTTAGCCACAGGAAAAATTCCAGCAATGATTTCAACAAGAAAAACCTTGATAACAAATGAAAGATGAAATGCTATAATGGCACATTATTAAAATTTCGTTAAATGCCGGTCTTAAACAAGGTAAATGACCAGTAAATACATGGAGAATTACGACAACATACCAAGAAAAATGGCTTACAAAAGTACAAATCAAGAATCACATGAAGCAAGTGTGCCTTCTGATGGAATACTGAGTCTGAATATAGAATCAAAACCTGTCACCTAGCTAGGTGCTTATTTTCACAGGATAGTTATCAATGCAATCTTCCCAAGGTCCATTACTAGAAGGCTTTACATTCCGAAGTGCTTCCCAGACAGCACTATTACATTTGAAACCACTTCCAAATGCAATTTGCCAAACACGGTTTCGCTTCCGCATCCTCCCCTTGGCCTCAATGTAGGATAGTTCATACCAAATGGAGCTAGAAGAAGTGTTTCCGAAACGATGGAGAGTCATTCTAGAAGCCTCGACATGTATAGGTAGCAGTTGCAGATTCTTTTCAAGCTCATCAATCACAGCCCTCCCACCGGCATGTATACAGAAATGATCAAATGCCAACTTAAAATCTGGGATATATGGCTTCACAGTAGCATTGAACAATTTCTTCACCAGCAAAGTCGAGAAAAACAAAAGCTGCTCGCTGATTGGTAACACAAGAGGACCCAACGTAGTGATGTTGGTCTTTAGTGCAACTCCAGCAATTGCCATCAAATCTTTGGAAAGCGAAACACCGGTCTTCCCAGCATCATCTTGTTCCTGATATACACACCTGAATGCTTTATCATCAGCTCCACGATGAGTCCTCACCACGTGAATAAGCTTATACTTAGCTCGCAGGCTATCCTTGGACTTATTTGAAAGCAAAACGGCAGAACCGCCAACTCGGAACAAACAATTGGGTATCAACATGGATTTATCATTCCCAAAATACCAATTCTGAGTAATATTCTCAGTACTTAAAACAACAGCATAAGTATTCCTATGCACCTGCAACAAATCCTTAGCAAGATCTAAGGCGATAACCCCGGCACTACACCCCATCCCACCTAAGTTAAAACTCCTAATATTTCCCCTTAGTTTGTACTTATTCACAATCATAGCAGACAATGATGGTGTTGGATTAAACAAACTACAATTCACAACAAGAATACCAATATCCTTGGGGTTCACATTGGTGTTCTTTAAAAGAATATCCAATGCCCCAAACATAACCTCTTCGGCTTCTTCCCTAGCTGCCGCCATAGACGGTGTTGGAGGGATATTATGCATTGCTTTTGGCACATAAGTCTCCTCCCCGAGCCCCGAGCGCTCCAAAATCTTGCGCTGGAACTCGAGGGACGATTCATCGAAATCACCGGTCAACCTAGAGTGCTTCATGAAACGACCGTAAGAAGCTTTGAGATGATCAGGGGCACGGTAGCAAGAGTAATCGACAAGGTAAACGGGTCTGGGTCGGGTCATGACGTAGACAGTTAACCCGAACACTAAAATAGCAGAACAAACGGTTACGCTGACTAGATTGAACTTAAGGTGAACCCACAACTGGTGTAAATCATGGATATTCATTTGAGAAACTTCAATTGAAATCACGGCAATAAGAGGGATGAAACAGAGGGTTAAGAGATTGGAAATCAGATAGTGGTAACCTAATTTGACGTACTTGAGATTGACGCTTTGAAGGAAATCCGGGAGCCTTCGGGAGCGTTGGATCTGAACACCAACTGAGCCGCTGTTGGCGGTGGCAACGCCCCCTTGGTTCATGGTGCCGACCTGGTCAGTGATCGGTGATGAAGCAGAGGTGTGGGACGGAGAAAATGTAGAAGTAGATTAACAGTAGCCTTTGGCCAAGCTTTACACTTGGGGTAGGGAAACCCAGGAGAATGAAATAAAAGGTAGTAAACGAGAAACACTGATCGGGTTGCTTCCATTTTTATAAGGGTAAACTATCTATGTGATATCCCACATATTCTAATATTTTTATTTTCGTCACCTAATTAATTTTCTTTTTTTAAAAAAAAAATAATATCTAATATTATGTTTTGTTTGGTAAAATTAGTAGAATATTCCTTTTTTGGAAATAATTGGAAAAATCCCATTTATGGTTGGAGAAAAATAGTCTCTTTCAATTCACGTAAAGCAAACTCACGCTTAGCTAAATGTGAGTTATGTGTTGAGTGGGTAGGTAAGAAATAAAAAAATTAGGGTAAAGTACACAGACGGTCACTGAACTTTGGTAAAAAAAACAAAATGATAATCAAACTTTCAAAAATCACAAAATGACAATTAAACTTTATGTTTTATAACAAAATGGTAACTAGACGTTAAATGCCGTTAAGTGGCTGTTATAAAATTTGGTATAATAACACATTTAGTCTTTCATATTTATACATTCAATCAATTTAATCCTAATTCGAAACAATTCACTAAATTTAGCCTTTTTTCAATTTGGTCCTTAAAGCAAAATTCCAAAGTATGGTAACATGATAAATAATTACAATTAAATTTTTATAGGAACTCGAAAACTCGACTCGACTCGGAAAATTTCAAATAAAGTTTGAGTTGTAAAATTTGACGCGTCAACTCGAATAACTCAAAATTTTTTAACTCGACTCGATCGAACGCTCATCTCTATCTTAAGATATGACGCGTAAACTCGAATAACATGAAATATTCGAATATTTTAAATCATTTTTTCATTTTAAAATAGAATATTTAATATTTTCATATTTAAATCGCATCGAATATTTAATATTTTCATATTTAAATCGCATCGAATATTTAATAACTGCTTTAAATATTCAATTTAATTTACAAATATTCGATTTAAAAGAAAAAAATGATTTAAAATATTTGAATATTTAATAACTATTTTAAATATTTTTCTTTTAAATATTCGAATATGTAATAACTACTCTAAATATTTATTAAATATTCAAATATTTTAAATCAATTGTTTTCTTGTAAATAGAATATTTTTAAACAAAATTGAATATCTAAAGTAGTTATTAAATATTCTATGTGATTTAAAAGAAAAAATGATTTAAAATATTCAAATATTTCGAGTTATTGGAGTTGACGCGTCATATCTTAAGATAGAGGCGAGCGTTCGATCGAGTCGAGTCAAAAAATTTCGAGTTATTGGAGTTGACGTGCCATATTTTACAACTCAAACTTTATTTGAAATTTTTTCGATTCGAGTCGAGTCAATTTTTTGAGTTCCTATAAAAATTTAATTAAATATTCGAATAATTTAAATCATTTTTTTCTTTTAAATCGAATATTTTTAAATTAAATCGAATATTTAAAGTAGTTATTAAATATTCGATGTGATTTAAATATGAAAATATCAAATATTCTATTTTAAAAAATATTCGATTTAAAAGAAAAAATAATTTAAAATATTCGAATATTTCGAGTTATTCGAGTTGACACGTCATATCTTAAGATGGAGGTGAGCGTTCGATCGAGTCGAGTCAAAAAATTTCGAGTTATTCGAGTTTACGCGTCATATTTTTACTCAAACTTTATTTGAAATTTTTTCGATTCGAGTTGAGTTTTCGAGTTCCTATAAAAATTTAATTAAATATTCGAATATTTTAAATCAAATTTTTTTCTTTTAAATCGAATATTTAAAGTTTTTTTAAAATAATCGATGTGATTTAAATATGAAAATATTAAATATTCTATTTTAAAAAATACTAGATTTAAAAGAAAAAATGATTTAAAATATTCAAATATTTCGAGTTATTCGAGTTGACGCGTCATTTCTTAAGATAGAGATGAGCTTTGGATCGAGTTGAGTCAAAAAAATTCGAGTTATTCGAGTTGACGCGTCATATTTTACAACTCAAACTTTATTTGAAATTTTTTCGATTCGAGTCGAGTTTTCGAGTTCCTATAAAAATTTAATTGTAATTATTTATCATGTTACCATACTTTGGAATTTTGCTTTAAGGACCAAATTGAAAGAGTGCATAAATTGCAATGGCTAAATTTAGTGAATTGTTTTGAATTAGGATTAAATTGATTGAATGTATAAATATGAAGGACTAAATGTGTTATTATATCAAATTTTATAACAGCCACTTAACGACATTTAACGTCCAGTTACCATTTTGTTATAAAACATAAAATTTAATTGCCATTTTGTGATTTTTAAAAGTTTGGTTACCATTTTGTTTTTTTTACCAAAGTTCAGTGACCATCTGTGTACTTTACCCAAAAAATTAATTAACCAAGTTTTTTTACACAGAACTCGCTTTTAGCTAAGTGCGAGTTTGAAACTCGCTTTTGGCTAAGCACGAATTTACCTTACGTGGACCGAAAAAGAGTATTTTTCTACATAACTATTAATAGGCTATTTTTTAATTATTTTTCTAAAAGGAAATATTTCCTTAATTTAGCCGTTTTAATACCGCCCTTAAAAATTAAGAAAAAAAACTTACATGTTATTTTATTATTAGGAGAGAGAAAATGAAGTAAATTTAAAAATGTCACGTCGTTTTTTTCGTTAATTTTTGTACGGTAAAATATCAAAATAAAACAAAATATATTATTAAATATTATTTTGTCAAAAAAAATTAGTTAAATGATCAAATCAGTAACGCAGAAATAAATAGGATACCAAATAGGTAGTATATCCTTTTTATTATTGTAGTGTTTAATATGGAGTATAGTATTTCCTAAATCTCATCACTCTATTCCACTAATTCATCCAATCATAATATCTAAAATTAGGATGGCATTAATTGCTTCTTAAACATTTAATTTCTTACTCTAAATCTACATTTCCAAATATTTATTTCCATATAATCATAAATTTCATAAAAAATAGAATTAAAACTTGGGAAAAAAAGTATTATGAAAATCTAAATTCTTTCCAAGGTTATATTTGAGTATGTATAGGCTTTATAATAATTATGTTTTTTTATGATAAATCTAATTAATTACTCTTAGTGAATTTAAAATTCATGACTTAAAGAAATATTAGGAAACAAAGATGAGTAGCTTGGCCAATCGGCCAAATGTGCTAGCTCTTATAATCAGGGGCAGAGCCAGAAATTTATTTAATGAGTGTCATTTTGTCAACGATATTTAAGGATTGTTAATTATTTATAAAGGGATGTCGTTTTATTTATAAATTAATGTCATTTTATTCATAAAAAGGGTGTCATTTGTCTATATTTTTAATTTTTTATAAACAAATTATATAGAAAAAATAAGTTTCTAAAAAATTTTAGGGTGTCATAAAACAACCAATTTCAAAGGGTGGCTTCGCCCATGCTTATAATAACTATGTTATAACACCGTTAAGGATAAAACTTTTAAAAAATATTAGATTATGTCCTAAATAATTATAGGTAAGTGATAAAAGTTCTTATAAAATTTTCTTATTATTGTGATTGAGATTTGAATACTTAATTTATTTAAAATAATATTTTATAATTATTTTAATTGAAAATATAAATTTCTTTAAAAAGATAAACATATTATTTATTTTTAATATCATTTAAAAATCAGTATATCATTCTTTACCTAATTTATTTTAGTATTCTTAAGGTGATCACTTAACTGAATTAATAATTAATTAATTGATAACATTAACTTATCAACAACTTAAAATTAGTAAAGCTAATTAATTATTTCTAATATGTTTCATGATATAAGTTATCATCAATATATCAATAACGAATTAAATATAAATAGTTTTGTCAAACTTACGAGGAAGGTTCGATCGAGTCGAGTCAAGTCAAAAAATCTAGAGTTAGTCAAATTTTACGATTCAAATTTTATTTGAATTTTTTTGAATCGAGTCAAGTTTTTAAGTTTCCGTACAAATTTAATTGTAATTATTTATAATGTTATATTACATATTAATTCCAATTTAGACGGCTTTCTATATCCATATATATATATATATATGTATACATAATATATCGGGCGGAATTGAGAAACTTGGCTTGATCCAGTGGCAGATATACGTGGATGGGTGGGTGGGCCAGTGCCCGCCCTAAACTTTTTAAAGTTCACACACTTGTCTTTGATTTTTAAATTTTTTATGAATTAATCTTTAAATTTTTATGACTTGTGCCCACCCTGAAATTTTGAGACTTTTATAACTTGTGCCCAATCTAAAAATATTTTGACATGTGCCCACCCTCAAAATAATTTTTGGATCCGCCACTGACTCGATCTTGAAAACTGATCAACTAATTACTAAAAAAAGACTTGATCTTGAAAACTGATTAACTAATTACTAAAATTTTCGAGTTATTTGAATTTTTCATTTTATAACTCAAATTTTATTTGAAATATTTTCAAGTTGAGTTTATGAAATTACGAGCCGAATGAAAACGAGTCTAATTTTTTCACGTCGAGTCGAATAATTTGATTTTTTTAAATTTAAATCAAAATTTACTCATTTTACCTCTAAAATATTGAAAAGTAGGTTTGTGGTATGCATAGACAGTTAGTTGGCAAGAGGGTAATACTAATACTAGTAATATTAAAGGTCGGCTTTATTTTCATTTCAAAAATAAAGAATTTTATCAATAAGTCAATCTATCAAAATGACATCTCACAGAATTGAAAGCAATATGTAGTTATGGAACTAACCACGATCCATGGTACATGGTGAAAATAGGGATTTGAATTTTAAAAAAAATTGAGTCAATTGAATAATGAGTTTTATTTTATAATACACATGTTATTCGAAAATTTTTAAGATCGATTCATCAACCGACTGGATAAAGGAGTCAACCTGGTGCCTATTATTTTAACTGAGACCTACAAATCATTGACCACTTGCAAGAAAACTAGAGAAGGAAATTTTTGAAGGTGTGCACAATTGTTAGAAATATGGTTCATAGGACATAGATGGGACACACCTTATAGAGGGATCATGTATCTTGATTCTTATTCGCCAATAGGAGAACACATAACCAGTTGCCTTTTAGAAAGAAAGAGTGAGAAGCATTGAGAAGAATATTCCAAAGACTTGAAGGACACAAATGTGGTATGGAAAGCCCCGTGGTTAAATAGAGGAACAATCTTCTTGTACAGATGTGGGAACAGAGACTGGGTTCCATTACCGGGAATTTGGGGAGGAACAACCTATTGTCTATGTGTCAAGACAATTTGGGTCGAGACAGTTCGTTCAGGCAACTGCTGGGATGGCAAAATTTGAGTATGCCCATAAAACAAACGACTACAGAGGGTTGGTACTACAAACTGCAAAAGCATGGGAGACACCGAGAAGGGTTCAGCCTTATCAGAACCTGGAAGTAATGGCAAGGTACAATGAATGGAGAGCTCAAAGGGTTAATGACAGTACATTCCAAAAAAAACCATTAGATGTTGGTACTTCGACTCAAGCAAGTAAGGAAGCGCCCTCAGCTTTGGAAAAACTCAAACATGATCGAGTGTTGGATTTAAAGAGATATGAAAAGGGAATTGGTGATCTTAAAGAAGAGCTAACTATGGTAAAGCTGCAAATAAGCATTCACGAGGGAAAGGAGAAAGAATTGATAGAACAAAACAAGAAGATAAGTCGTGATTTGAAAGAGTTGCAGGAACTGCATGATGATTACAAAGTCAAGCAAAAGGGAGGAACGAGCAAGGTGATAAATAACTTATCAGAGAAACTGGATGCGATGACCAAAGACAGAGACGATTACAAGAGGATGTACGACAAGAAAGCACACGCAAGCAAAGAATCGAATGGCAAGGCGAAAAAGAAGCTGGAAGAAGAGCAAGCTAGGAACTTTGATCTGACAAGCCAAGTAACACAGCTGAAAGAATTAATCACAAAAATATCATAATGAAGACAAGATTCAAGCATAGATAGAAAAAAAGAAGGCTGCAGAAAAGGGTGGCGGAACCAGAGAATGTTGTCCAAGACTTGAAAGAAAAACTTGCTGGTTATGAAGGAGCACTGATGGTGGAAAGACAAATATGAAGCATCATGACGCATAGTTCAGTGTCAAAATGATGAATTAGTGAGTTTCAAGGCACATGTCAGGAGTGTTGCCTCGTATGTCCAGATTATGTCAAGACAAGCTACAAGCCTGTTAGAGCAACCCAATGTCGAAGTGGAACACGAAGAGGCCATTACTCACTTTCTGCACGAGCTGGTCAACTTAGGAATTAGAGGTAGCAGCTTTCTGTAGGAAATTTATCTTTTCTATGTAATTGAACTTTTGGACGAATGTGTGTTTCTAAAAAAAGACTGGTTCCAAAATTCGATGTCCTTTATTGCATTCATGCATTCATGCATACATACATTCATCAGGAATTTTATGATATATTGCAAAATAAAGAATTTAATAAAAGAAAGGTTTAATGACATAATTTGCTTTAAGCCGCAACCATACCGCATTCATACAGAACCCGTTTGCGTTCTAGAACCATGGCCTTTGAAGACCAGATTGCTATCATAGAAATTGATCGAGTGGAGACACATAATCACTTTGACAGAATCGAGCAATCTATCAAAGACTATTTCACTCAAACTCAAGCAGAGATCATCAATCAGTTAACTGCTCTGTTAGGCCCTAAAGAGTCAGGAAAGGCTAAAGCAGCTGAAGGTGCTTCAAATGACGTGAATGATCAAGCTGAAACTACATCCCACATTAGGATGCAACCTGAGAAACCCCCTCATACGAAGAAGGTTCACATTAATCTGGCAGGAACAACACCTAATCATCTAGTGCATATTGGGGCAAATTTTGGAAGTGGCGAAGAAGTTCCAGACCTGAATACTCTAAATGAGATAGAAAAGATTCGCGTTGAGATTGAACGAAAGTATGAAGAGCGCTACAAAACTCTGAAGGATCGTTTGCTGAAATTACAGAAAATCAATGAGATGGGGCCCGGTGCTGCTGAAATGAGCTTGGTAGCTGATTTGGTGCTTCCCCCAAGTTCAAAGCCCCAGATTTTGAGAAGTTTGATGGAACCACTTGTCCAAAGGCCCACCTCACGATGTACTGCCGGAAGATGGCTGCTCATTTGAAGGATGAAAATTTGTTGATACATTGCTTCCAGGTCAGCTTAACTGGCTCAACAGCTCATTGGTATACACAGTTAAGCCGAGTGAATATCCGTTCTTGGAAGGATCTTTCAGGGGCCTTTGTGGAGCACTACAAACAAGTTACAGAAATGATCCCAAGTCGAGTGATGTTGCAAGGGATGAAGCAGAGGAGTGACGAAACGCTACGACAATACGCTCAGAGGTAGAGAGATATTGCAGCACAAGTGCAACCCCTGTTGATGGAAAGCGAGATCGCCCACATATTTGTTCAAACTTTGAGAGGACCGCTCTTTGAAAGGCTTATCAGCAATGCTACTCAAAACTTTGCTGACATCGTAATGATTGGAGAATTGATAGAAGTTGCGATAAAGAGTGGTAGAATTGAAAGTGGAGAAATTTCTCGCATGAATTATAAAAGGAAAGAAAATGAGGTGAATAATACAAGTGCATATGAGGCTCCAAAAAATGTGACTATTACTTCGCCAGGTACTGCGCTGGGGAGTCAACATAATTCAAACAAGAAGGATTCATGCGGACCACAGAATGACATGATGAATTTTACACCCATCTCGATGTCATATACGGAGTTGTACCCATAGTTGTATGAAGCAGATCTTGTAAGACCATACTACTTAACTCATGTACAACCTCCTTATCCTCCATGGTATAAATTTGATGCCCATTATGAATTCTATGTTGGGATACCGGGGCACTCTATTGAGACATGCACGATATTCAAGAAAGTGGTGCATAATATGATCAACAATGGGATACTAAAGTTTGACGAGCCCAATATTGCAACCAATCCCCTTCCAAGTCATGGTGGACGAGGGTAAATGTGATAGAGGAATACGACGAGGCAAAGAGGTGGAAGATAGATGTGTCAGAAATTCGGTCTCCATTAAGATGGGTGTTTGAGCAATTATACAATGCCAAGATGATTGAAATTGGTATGAAGGTTGAAATAGAAGTACCTGCCAAGATGTATTGTTTATATCACCAAGAGTGTGATCATGAAATCCAACACTGTCAAGAGTTTAGAGACTTGATTGAAAAGATGATGGACAACAAAAAATTTGAGTTCTTTGAGAAGGCTGAAACAAGGAGGGAAGTTGAGGTGTGTACATTAGAATGTTCTCGGGTAAAGTACGGAGTTCATAAGCCATTGGTTGTATCTGTCAGACTGAAGGCTGCAAATTCAAAACTGGTAGTGGCTCCGAAGGTAGTAATGTTGACTTCTGCACCGTTTGCTTTTAAGAGCCCCGATGCAGTTCCTTAGAATTACACAACCAATGTAACAATACCAGAGAAGGAGAAACTACAGATTGAAACAAAGCCAAGTGATGAAATGAAGAATGAACCGGAGAAAGATAAGCAACCAAATGCAGAGGCGGTAAATGAAGTAGGCCATTTTACTTGAAGTGGCAGATGCTATTCCTCCCCAGAGGTGATGAAAGAAGTTGACAAAGCTAAAGGAAAAGCAGTTGTAACTCTGGAAAAGATTTTTGAAGAAGATCTCGCTCCAAAGGTAAACGAGCAGGTAACAGAAGAGCAAGCTCGGGAGGTTTTGAGGTTTCTGAAGCATAGCAAGTACAATATTGTGGAACAACTAAAAAGGAAGCATGCAATGATTTATGTTCTGGAGTTGTTGTTGAGTTCTGAGGGGCACCATAATGCTCTAATGAAGGTGCTTAACCAGACATTTGTGCCGAATGATATATTAGTGGATAAACTAAACAAAATTGTAAACCACATCGCAGCTGACAACTACATAACATTTATCGATGATGAAATACCAGAATGAGGGATGGGGTCAGTAAAGGCTTTGAATATTACCGCACACTGCAAAGGATATGTTATGCATGGAGTTTTAATCGATAATGGATCTGCCCTAAATTTTATGCTAATGACGACTTTACAGAGGTTGCCTATTGATGACTCCTACATGAAGGCGTACCAAAATACCGTGAGAGCCTTTGATGGAATAACACGGGACATGTTGGGGAGGATAGAAGTACCGTTGTTGATAGGGCCGACAGTCTAAAATATATATATTTTGGTAAAGGACATTAATCCGGCATATAACTGTTTACTGGGAAGACCATATATCCATTCGACGGGAGCGGTCCCATCATCTTTGCACCAAAAGCTCAAATTCGTTATAGAAGGGAAGTTGATTAGTGTCGGTGCAGAAGAGGATATCATTGCCTTTATAACAACTGATGTCCTATACATTTAGAAGGACGAGAATGCCCTGGAGTGTTCCTTTAGGGCACTAGAATTTGTAAATGCGACCTTCATCGCTAAGGGAAAACCATTCCCGCGAACAAGGTTGTCAAACTGCACCAAAATGACAGTACGAGAGATGCTCAAAAGGGTGCAAAGACATGAAAAGGACTTGGGAAACACCTGCAAAGATGTCTACGACCAAGGCCCATCATTATAAAGAAAGATCATACTGGGTTAGGGTTCACTCCTAATGTGCAAGATCGAATGAGAGCGTTGAGGAAAAGAAGGGAACGAAGGAAAGCCCGCATGCAGGGAACTAAAACTTCTTCCAGGCTGGTGACTTCTTTTGACTTGTCTAAGATTTTCAAATCGAGAGGATTCAGGAATGTTGAGAAGCAATTGGAAGAAGTTAATCAAAAAACAGTAAGGCTGCACGAGGAGGAAATTTTTGGTAACAACCTGGATGAACTCTTCATTGATGGGATTTTCGAGGGTGCTCGACCTGGTGAATTCTTGGGAATGATTCGACCCTGTGCCCCAGGCGAGACACTGAAGAATTGGATATCTGAAGACATTTCCCTTGTAACTAATATAAAATAAAGTAAATATTGGGACCACATAAACCTTTTCCCACGAGTATAAGAGGATTGTCTGTAAAGGGCCGTTATACATAATCATTTTAATAAAGATGTTTTCCATGCTGATTCACAAATGGCAAAGGTGTTTTTAATTTTTCGCATCCTTTTCAAAATATATTATTATTTTCTTTGCAGGTCTTCAACTATCGAATGTATGAATGATCCTAAACCTAATCCTGGAGTAGGTCCTAAACAGCCAGTATGTCTAGCAGAAATCAATGAAGTCGAGGATGAAACATAATGTGAAATCCCTGAAGAATTACTAAGGTTGGTAGAAAAGGAAGACAAGCCGATCTTGCCTCATAGAGAAGAGTTGGAGGTTCTCAATCTGGGAACATAAAAGTTCAGAAGAGAAGTAAAGATATGGACGACATTTTTGTCAGAAAAGAAGCAAAAACTGATTGATTTGCTCCAAGATTGAATACTAATATAGTGGTACAGAAATTTCCCATTAGACTAGAGTGCAAACCGGTTCAATATAGTGTCTCAGTATCCAGAGTGGGTGGCCAATATAGTTCCTGTACCGAAGAAAGATGGGAAGGTACGAATGTGTGTGGACTATAGAGACCTGAATAGAGCCAGCCCAAAAGATAACTTCCCTTTGCCACACATAGATATTCTGGTTGACAATACGTTGGGGCATTCATGGTTTTCCTTCATGGATGGTTTTTCGGGGTACAATTAGATAAAAATTAATCCAGAAGACATGGTAAAAACGACGTTCATAACCTTATGGGGCACATATTGCTACAAGGTAATGCCTTTTGGACTAAAGAATGTCGGGGAAACTTATCAATGTGCGATAGTTACTTTGTTTCATGATATGATGCACAAAGAAGTTGAGGTGTACGTGGATGATATGATCGCCAAGTCCCATACTGAAAAAGAACATATCCAAAATCTGAGGAAGCTGTTCTTGAGATTGAGAAAATACTAGCTGAAACTTAACCCTAAGAAATGTACCTTTGGAGTACCATCTGGAAAACTCCTTGGGTTCATCGTTAGTAGAAGAGGAATCGAGATAGATCCGAATAAAGTGAAGGCTATTCAGAACTTGCCACCACCCAGTTCACAAAACGAAGTTTGTGGAGTCCTTGGCAGATTGAATTATGTTTCTCGGTTCATTTATCAATTAACTGATAAATGTGATCCAATCTTCAAGATGTTGAAAAAGAATATCCCTGGAGAGTGGAAAGAATAATGCCAAGAGGCATTTGACAAGATCAAAAAGTATTTGACCAATGCTCTTATATTAGTAGCGCCAGTTCCCGATAAACTGTTGATCCTTTACTTGACGGTCTATGAAAACTCAATGGGATGTGTGCCGGGGCAACATGATGATACATGAAAGAAGGAAAGAGTCATTTATTACTTGAGCAAAAAGTTTACTGAATGTGAAGTACGATACCCGCCAATGCAAAAGTTATGTTGTGCTTTGGTCTGGGTAACCCATAGGCTCAGACAGTATATGTTGTACCACACTACATGGCTAATCTCCCGCCTTGATCCGTTGAAATTTATGATAGAAAGGCCGGCGTTGACTGGAAGGTTGGCACGTTGGCAAATGTTATTGCCAGAGTTCGACATTGTGTATATAAGCCAAAAGAAAATAAAAAGAAGTGTCATAGCAGACTTCTTATCCAATCATGCAACGGAAGATTATGAGTCCTTGAACTTTGATTTCCTAGAAGAAGATGTAATGAACGTCTCCACGATGGAAACCGGAATCCTAAGTAGTGAAACTTAGAAATTATATTTTGATGGAGCAGCTAATGCCCTTGGACGTGTAATTGGAGAGGTATTGATTTCTCCAAATAATGTACATTATCCGTTCACAAGCAAGTTAGAGTTTCTTTGTACCAATAACATGGCAGAATATGAAGCTTGTGTGATACAAATCTGGTTGTGTTGTGACCGAATTTGTATGCGTGTTTACCCGATCGTGACTCAAGTAAGTGTTTCAAAAAATAAAATGCAGAAATGAGTTTTTTTAAAGGATAGGTAATGGTGAATTTTGGTATGATGGCGGATACTTAAAATATGATATGAAGGGGAAAATGATAAGATGAATGGGTGAAAATGATGTGTAAATGAAAGATGGAGCGATGGATGGTGAAATGAAATGATAGTGTACGTGTGTTGGCGTGAAACAAAGATGAACCAACACTAAAAAGTGATGACCCGAACTTTATAAAATTTACAAACCAGATTTTGGGTGGAAGGAGATGGATTGTGACTTACTAGTTATTAACAAATGGGAATCAACAATATAACAAAATAAGATGGGTAGAATGCCACAAGAGTCCACTTGAAGCCGATAAATTTCTTGTAGAACAAGAAAAAGAGAACACTCTCAAAGTTTATAATATGATCCAAAAGTCCCTTACAATAGAAAATGGCTGCCTATTTATAGGCGTACGGCAATAACAAATTGAATGGGCTAGACAAGGATTAAAGACTCATTATGCTGGTGTTAAAGGCATATAAAAGCTTAGGTTACTCCTTCTCCTATTGGTAGCTGAAAAGTTGGTGTTGGATGAGGATGAATATGGACAACCATGTCGTCCAAAGAAAGAAACCCATGAGCTGCCAACTTGAGTAACTTGCCATTCATTCTCCTTTAATGGGCTGGTGATATTAAAGAGGCAAAATAAAAAAGGATTTGCTTGAAGAATGAATCAACAACATTGAATTCAACTTTGAATGGTCTCTTGAATTTGAATGTTGTTTATTCCCGTATTGAAATTCCAGCCTACACTGTCTTCAGAAAAACAATCATATCTCAAGCTCCTGATATCAGTTTGAGGTGATTCAAAAGGCATTACAAAGGTAAGAAATAGGGGAATAAGTTTGATGAAGACATAAAACCTAAATCTACCTAGATTCAAACCAAAAATGGAGAACAAGTTGAGTGATGTTTGATCTTGTAAAGAAACAACTTCAAACATGTCTTAAGTGGCCATTGAATTCCATCCTTAAGTGTTGTCCCTTAAATGTTGTTTTAATCCATGTCATTACTCTCCCTTAAAGGATGACAATGAATGCCTTAATGGCGTGTCTTCCTTGAGCCAATAACCGATCAGCTTTAAGACGGTTTAAAGTAGCTCTTTAAGTGGTGTTAAAGCCTTCAAGTGTGGAAATTTGTTCTCTTCAATTGCATGGTAACCTATTAGCCTTGATGTGTCTTCAAGTGCTTTCAATTGGTGGTAAAAGCCTTGTCTATCTTGAGAAGATGATCAGTCATTTTTCAATTGAATTCTCTAATTACAACACATTAAACAACCATTAGATAACAACTTTGCTTTTAAAAAAACGAAAGTAAATGCCAAAACAATTTTAATGAGCTAGTTAAATTAATGAAACTAGTTGCATAGAATGAACTAATTTAGTTAAATAACCAGCACACTAAATGACTCACAATCATAAGAAAACTAACATGAATTAAGAAACTTACACACATTAAGTAAACTAACATGCTTAAATGTTCTAGACAATCATAAACGAATCATAATGCTTAGTTGAACATTAAGCCTTATTTATCCATGCACACTAGCTGAAATTATATATATATATATATATAACTTAAGAAAAAATCATGCAAACTCATGTACGAGTAGGATGTTGCAATGTTCAATCAAAGCTGGTGTTTCTCCCTTCAAGTTCAAGCTTCGACTGAACAAATTTCCCATAGCTTCTTGGAACTTCTTGGACCTAGCACGAGTCATAGGTCCACTAGGAAATTCCTTCGGGTCCTTACGGGTTGTGATCACATCAATCCCTCCCTCTTGAAAGTGATTTGTCCCCAAATCATCTCCTACATCAAAAGGAGATAAATCAGCCACATTGAAAGTTTTACTGATATTATACTCACCTGGGAGGTCTAGTTGATACGCGTTGTCATTGACATGCTTGATTACTTGGAAAGGTCCATCCCGTCCAGGCATCAGTTTTGACTTGCTTTGGGCTGGGAACCTTTCTTTCCTCATGTGCAGCCAAACCCAATCCCTGGGTTCAAAGGTTACTCGTTTTCGTCTCTTGTTAGCTTGCTGCTCATATTGCATGGTTCTCTTTTCGATATTGTCTCGCACTTGTTAATGGAGCTTCTTGACAAATTCAGCCTTGTTTCTTCCATCTTTATTCACAATTTGAACAACGGGCAAAGGTAATAAATCTAATAGGGCCAAAGGATTGAAACCATACACTATTTCAAATGGTGACATTTTAGTGGCAGAATGAATGGACCGGTTGTAAGCAAACTCCACGTGTGGCAAGCTTTCCTCCCAAGTCCTCAAATTCTCCTTGATGATTTTCCTCAACAACATGGACAATACCCGGTTCACCACTTCAGTTTGACCATCCGTTTGTGGATGACAAGTTGTGATAAACAACAACTTAGTTCCCATCTTGTTCCATAATGTTCTCCAAAAATGGCTTAAGAACTTCACATCTCGATCTGATATGATAGTTCTTGGAACGCCATGCAATCACATGATTTCCCTGAAAAACAAATTAGCAACATGTGAAGCGCCATTAATCTTATTACAAGAAATAAAATGAGCCATTTTAGAGAATCGATCCACTACTACAAAGATGGAATCTTTGCTATTCTTCGTACGAGGCATCCCAAGTACAAAATCTATGGATATATCCATCCAAGGTGCATTAGGAATAGGTAATGGAGTATATAGGCTGTGGGGCATCACTTTCGACTTGGCCTTTCTACATGTGATACAACGCTCACATAGTATCTCAATATCTCGTTTCATCTTCGGCCAATACAAGTGTTCTTGAAGCATGCTCAAGGTCTTAGCTACTCCAAAATTTCCCATTAATCCACCACCATGTGCTTCCTTGAGGAGTAACTCTCGAATGGATCCTTGTGAGATGCAAAGCTTCCCTTCCCTGAATAGGTATCCATTGTCCCTACAGATCTTATCATGTGCACCTTTTTCACAAAGCTTATATACTTCACCAAAATCAGGGTTAAACTTGTATAATTCCTTAATGAAAGCAAAACCCAATAATTTAGAGTCTAAAGTGTTAAGAAGGGCATACCTGCGTGATAGTGCATCAACAAAAATGTTTTCCTTACCCTTTTTATACTTGATCACATATGGAAAGGCTTCAAGAAACTCAACCCACTTGGCGTGCCTCTTGTTTAGCTTTTGTTATCCCCTAATGTGCTTTAATGCCTCATGATCAGTATGGATGATAAACTCTTTTGACCAAAGGTAGTGCTGCCATGTTTCTAGGGCCCGAATTAGTGCATACATTTCTTTATCATAGGTTGGGTAGTTGAGTGTAGCTCCACTCAACTTCTTGCTGAAGTAGGCTATATGACGTCCTTCTTGAGATAAAACCGCTCCAATTCCTAAACCTGATGCATCTCATTCAACCTAAAAAACCTTGTTAAAATCAGACAGAGTTAACAAGGGTACATTAATTAAACAATCCTTAATCATTTAAAGGATTCCTCTTGTTCTTCACCCCAAAAGAAATTAGAGTTCTTTTTAATGACTTCTGTTAATGGGGCAGCTAAGGTGCTGAAATTTGGCACAAATCGACGGTAGAAGCTTGCTAAACCATGAAAGCTTCTAACTTGGCTAATGCTTGATGGTCTAGGCCATTCCTCAATTTCCTTAATCTTCTCTCTATCAACCTCCAAACCATCTGCACTCACAACAAAACCTAGGAAAACAACCTTATTAGTGCAAAATGTGCATTTTTGCATATTAGCATAAAGTTTTTCATTTCTCAATACATCTAATACCAACCTTAAATGCTGAACATGATCATTCGAACTTTTGCTATAAATCAGAATATCATCAAAATACACTACACAAAATTTACCCAAGAATTGTCTAAGGATGTGATTCATTAACCTCATGAAAGTGCTCGGAGCATTAGTTAGGCCGAATGGCATAACCAACCACTCGTATAATCCTTGCTTAATCTTGAATGCAGTTTTCCACTCATCCCCTTCTCGCATACGAATTTGGTGATAACCACTTTTAAGATCAATCTTAGAAACGACATTAGAACCACTAAGCTCATCTAACATATCATCTAAACGTTGAATGGGATGGAGATACTTTACTGTTATTTTGTTCACCGCACGACAGTCCACACACATGCGCCATGTACCATATTTCTTAGGCACAAGTAGAACCGATACTGCACAAGGACTAAGGCTCTCTCTAACATATCCATTTTCCATTAAATCCGAAACTTGCCTTTGTAACTCTTTGGTCTCCTCGGGGTTACTTCGGTAAGCTGACCGATTAGGGATGATAGCACCCGGAACAAAGTCTATTTGGTGCTCCATTCCACGAATTGAAGGCAGCCTATATGGAATTTCCTCCGGAAATAGGTCTTTGTATTCCTGCAGCAATGAAACGATAAAAGATGGCAAATTTGGGTCAAGATCATTAGTGCTTAATAAACTCTCCTTGTACATGAGAACAAGAACCATATTTTCTGACAATAGGCACTTTCTGATTTCTTTCTCTCTCACAAAGATGCTCACTTTTTTTCTCTTCTTTTTCACTCTCTTTTGATTTTCCGTCGAATGTTACCCCACTCTCAAAATTTTTGTCACTCTTTTTGGCTTTTTCAAAGCTTTCTCTCAAATGTATTTGATCTTTGTGAACTTGCTTTGGTGAAAGTGGGGCTAGGGTAATCTTTCTAGCTTCATGGGTGAGGTTATACCGATTGGTATAACCATCATGTATGACTCTCCAATCGAACTGCCATGGTCGCCCTAACAGGATATGACCGACATGCATTAACACGACATCACATAACACCTCATCTTTATATTTGCCCATGGAAAATGGCACAATGACTTGTTTGGTCACTTTGAGTTCTCCACCATCATTAAGCCACTGCAACTTGTAGGGATGTGGATGTTTTGTTGTTGCTAAACTGAGCATTTCTACCATAAAAGTACTAGCAACATTAGCGCAACTACCACCATCTATTATTACAAAGCATACATGTAAAGTGCATATTAGTCCTATATTTTGTACACATTCCATCTCATATTTTTTCTGTTTCCAACTGCATTTTAGGCATAATTAGGTCATGCATTGCATAAATATAGTATTCTTTATTATGTCATGATTTTATTGAATATATGTTATTTGGTATAATAAAGATGTTGCTTTAGTGTATATTTAGTTTTCCATGACTAGAAGCTGACAGGAGGAGGACATACCAGAAGATAAGATGCTGAGGCAGCAGACGAGGGAAGCAAAGTGAGCCTAGTGCCACCCAATGTTGCCTAGTGCCGCCCAGGGCAGCAAACTGAGGAGTTGGAGAATTGGAGTGCGATCGACAGAGCAGAAAATCATGATTCTAATGGTGCCGATCACGCAATTTTCTGACGCTTGTAGCAGAATGCAGAGCCACCCAAAGAGAAAGAATGAGATAACTTATGGGACAAGGCAACGTGATAAAGTCCACATTCAACTCAAAGAAGTTAGAGTTTAAAGTCACATTAAACGTGGAAGCTACTTTTAAAGACTTTTACTTCAAGAAGGACTAGACCTAGCTATTGTCTATAAATACTCATTGTAATTCTAATTCAAATACATCTTAGGTTTTCTCTAGACATAGCTTAGGTTTTCTACCGCCATCATGTTCTAAACTTCCCTTGGGTTTGGGGTTATGTTGTAAATTAGTTGTGAAAACGGATGTTTAGGTTTTAAAGTTTGTTTTGCAATAAAATATTCCAAGTTTACTTAATTCATGTTCTTCACTTCTTCAATTAGTTCCAAAAGTCCAGTTGAAAAAAATCCATTTTTCGGGTACGATAGTGTCAAACTCACGAAAGAATTAAGTACGGTCTCATCATGTCGAGGTGTTGACTAATTCAGCTTAGACATAAGTTAGAATTTCAGCGGCTAAAAGGAGCAACCAAACACCGACTGTATGTGTTAGGTTTACGCTTAGATTGTTAGGTATGGCCTACATCATGTGGTGACAGAATCCTTGCCTAGACATAGGAAGGATCACTTCAGAATTGCTCTGCCGAACTTGAAATATCTGCTAGACTTGCCGCCAGGACTTCTCTCCATTCCACCTGCCGAGACATCGAAAGTTGCAAGAGGAGAGTTTCACCGTGGCAGCGAAAGTTGCCGCAGCCTCAATCCTTCATTACCCGCCGAGGCAGCATATCATGGCAGCGCAAAACAACTTGGCCTTTTTAACGCAGTTTCACACTAAGCAGAAGCGTAACCCTGCCCTTTTTATCAACCTGATCACTTCCTCTATTACTTGTGTTTTATTTTACTTTTCATCTCAAACAACCAATTTACTTGTGCATTTACTTTGCTTGTGCAGGAACAACAACTCGAACCAAGTTGTCCAATCCATGTGGAGACGATATCTTATATACTATAACTTGACAAGAGTGTGCACTTGCGCTCACAAATAGAGTACACCCAAATGCTCTACAAGTTTTTGGCACCGTTACTGAGGATTTGTAACAACAAAAATTTGTTTTAATTTTTCTGCACGCTTAATTCTATTTGCATTTAATTTTAGTTAAAAAAACTATGTGGGAAAGCGCTTATTCAGGTGCCCCACGAGTTAAGGCGGCTATGTTTGGGAAAGTTCTTGCGAATTTTGTGAAGGCAATCATGCGTTCGAAAGTTGCCCTCATCTTTTCGCAGCAGAAATGTCGAGAAAAACCACTTGGGAATGGATTTCTGAATATGAACAGCAGATGCCGCCGTAACAACAACATGGACAACAACAAGACTTTTTATGGTATGATCAAAAACCTTAAAAAAATTCCATAACAGTTTTGCTGCAGAAACCGACATGCCCTAAGAATACAACTATTTTTAAGAACAACCAAAATCTTTGGAGGACACACTTCGAACCTTCCTTGCGCTCACGGATAAAGTGAAAACTGCTATGGATGCCAACATCGCTAAGATGGATGCACGTTTGAGCAATTCAGTTCTCGTTGATGTTATGGATGAACCTCCACAATTAAGGGATACTAATGTCCCAGGACAAGAGGACGGAGAGCAATGCAAGGAAAGATCTCCAATGTTTACGGAGCAATTTGAACCTCCAAGCCAAGAGGATGCATAACGATGCTCAGACAGCAAGATTGACAGCTGTTCTGGCAGCTACCTAGAACCCTGCTCTGAGGACGAACTGACAGCACCTGAGCAAAGCTATGCCTCAGTAGAGAGGCCCGCCACGACAGAAGCCTCCACAATGACGCCCATCTCGATAGACACCTCAGCAGCTATGGATTATATATATCTAGAGGAGCCGATGCTGGCAGATTTACAGCCGTCAAAATCTCTACTGATAGAGATTTTCGAGGAGCCTAAAGAGTGTTCCCTTGACCGGCACAACACCATGACAGAAGACTACCACAACAGCTAGTTGTCGCAGCAGCTGCCTCAACAGCAAAAGAAACTTTCCCCTCTGACGAACTTTGACAAAAATGAGGTAAGTACATGGTTAGTTAGTTATATAATTTTTCCTAATCACATGTTCATGCCTTCAGGAATAGGAACAAGAAGGAAGGTTCACATGGATTACAAGGGAACGAGGAAGGAGGACTCCTCCACAATGAGGATAATCACTAGATGAAGGGTGCAGATGGATTACAAGAAGTATCGAAAATGACCCTCTTGAGCTAAACCGATAAGGGAGTAGTTACTTTAGGAGATGCATATCAATGCACTCCTAGAGTAACAAAATTTTGTATAAGTTTTTATTTTACCACATCTTTATTGTTTTATTTAGGAGTAGATTTTACCTACTCAGGACCTAATTTTATTTACGTTTTATTCCCGTCTCACAACTACTTACCCAGATTTAGACCTTAAGGAATCGAGCCGCCGAGCACAATAGGGGCAGCACTGCCGCAACCCGCAACTGGCGGAAGAGTAGATAACTCCTCCACATCTTCTCCACCATCTGACAACAATTAAGCCTGAGTTTTCTTTCCCTTTCTCATATTTATTTTTCAGTTTTAGTTTTATTTTGTGCATTGAGGGCAATGCCCATCTCGAGTTTGGGGGGAGTATAGTTCTCATATTTTTGTGTAGGCATACTTAGTAGCATGTTGTACTTGCCTTTATATTAATCGGAAAAGAAAAAAAATGTTAGAACTTGTGCCTATGATAGGACAACCGATAAATTTTTTGCACCAATTAAAATTGAACTTAAATTGGGAAAAGCATGAATAACTTAGAATTTTATATACTAGCCAAAAAAAGTAACACTACTGTTACTTGCTGAGTTTGATAGAATATCTTATAAACACAACCTGCTTTTTATTAGAATTCCTTGCAAGATTCTAACATGGTTGTAGGTAGCCGCCAAGGCAGAAAACAGAAAAATACAGCACTGCCACGGTAGTAGAGAAAAACAAAGAAACATTGTTGTTTTGCCCTAGAGGTGCCCGAAATAGGATCTAGGAAGAATCATGTGCGAGGACACTCCACTACTATCAAAGTCCATGAATTTGAAAATTTTGAAGTGACGAACAAATTAGCATGAGTGAATGAAAGTCTTCACGGGATGACTCTACTCCATGGGTTCGGGGTTTTGTAGTTTGCTCCTATTTTAATTTCAGACCTAGAAGAGTAGTTGTGATGAACTGAAGCTCTCATTGCCATGATTAAATAATTGTGCTAAATTGTGCTGTCTCGGCAGCAACCTTATACATCATGACAGCATCTTTGTTTATCTAGTTATTCTTCTATTCAGCCTGTACACAGTTCTGCACACACTGCACTGGCATTATAGATTAATTTCTGAGTTATTACTTGTTGTTTTCCCTATCACTAATCTAATGTAGGTGCCACGGCCTTGAGGTGCGGAATCAAGTAAAAAACAAGGTTTCTTTTTTAGTAGCATAAGGGCAAGTATAGTTAGGATAGTTAGGATTGCATTGCCTGAGAACAAGCAATAGTTCGAGTTTGGGGTGTGTAAAGTGCATATTTGTCCTATATTTTGTACACATTCCATCTCATTTTTTTGCTGTTTTCAAGTGCATTTTAGGCATAATTAGGTCATGCATTGCATAAATACAATATTCTTTATTCTGCCATGATTTTATTGAATATCTGTTATTTGGTATAATAAAGACGTTTTTAGTGTATATTTAATTTTCCAATACTAGAAGCTGATAAGAGGAGGACAGACCAGAGGAGAAGATGCTGAGGCAGTAGACGAGGGCAAAAAAGTGAGCCTAGTGCCACCCAGTGTCGGCCAGTTTTGCCCAGTGCCGCTGTTGCGTGTAAAAGTGTCTATCGCAATGTAGTGCAAGTGTACACGACGCAAGTAGTAAAGTGATACGGAAGTATCGGATATCGTCTTCACAGGGACTGGGCTAATAGCTTCACCTTGAATTACTGCATGAGAAGAAAAATAATAGTTTAAATTGTTATCACGAAAATATAAAGAATACTGAAAATAAAGAGTATTGAAATCAAGATAGAGAGAATGGGCCGGTATTGAATTGCTCAGTAGTGTAGGTGTTGCAAAGTCTAGGAAACTCTGTTCTGTCGTCGTGCTTGCTGCGGCAGCACCTGTCGCGGCAGCGGTCTGTTGGTTATCGCGGCAGCGATTACTCAACTCAGTACTTCAAGCTTGGCAAGAATCCCTATTGTGCCTTGGCCTATCCCTAGGTCCAAGTCTGTCGATGAACACGTCTTTGATGATACCTCCCGGCGTGAATCGAAGGATGAACACCGATGTTGTTGAATTCTTCCTTAGCCACTTAACCTCGTCCTATCCCTAGGTCCGAGATAGTTCAGCTATAAACTAGAGAACCTGCACTTATTCCTTTCGTATACTTAACTCTCCCGATATTAAGTAAATGAGTAATCTCACAATGCTCTCCCGATACTCTTGCAAGATGTTGAAAACCAGAATAAGCGAACTTGAATTTATTTTATTGAACAAAGAAAATCCTAAAACAATGCAATCCTTGCAACTACTTTTCAAAGCAACCCTTAGCCCTAGGGGAAGTTTAGAACATGGTGAGGAAGGTAAAACGGCTAGGGTTTTGGGAAGAAGGCTATAGAATGGTGATGTCCTCTCCTAGGTCGAATTACATGCCTTTATATAGGCCTTGGGTTCAAGTTTTCTAATATGGCAAGAATACAAATTTAAATTAAAGTACAACTCTAATAAAGACTAAATCTTCAGAGCAGTAGTCTTTAATTCGTCCTACCTTCTTGCTTGGGATTTCTTCCTTGAACCTTGGGCTTGGCCTTCATTCTGATCTAGGGCTCGGAAAAATATAAGGGTACTCCACGACAGATGGGCTTAATTTTCTCTTTCTGTCGAGGTCCACTTCACTTTCTTCCCTTCACTATCGCTGTCGTCCTTGGCTGCCACGGCAGCGGCCATGGCAGCATCGTCCTTCACGTCTGCACATCCAGTTTCAGCTCTGCTTCTCTACTGCCCTCCATCTGCTACAGCAACTACCTGCAAAAGCAACCAATTTCAGTAGAAATTGTGCCATTTAATATATTTGTGATGTAAAACTGAAATCTAACCTAAATGCAATGAATTATGCTTGAATGCAGCAGAAATATGGGTTAAATAGGGGGTAAAATATAGAACTTTTACACACTCAACACACCCCCAAACTCAAGTTTTAGCTTGCCCTCAAGCAATTCAGACCTAACAAAGAAAAACAAAAATTTTTGTTTGGCTTAAAACAATGAACTTTCCCTTACCTACCATTTCATTCCCTATTGCAAGCAACACCTTGTTGGATAATTCAGGATTTATTTGGAACCATGCTATAATTCTCGTGTAGTGTGTGCATGCTTTGTGAACAATTATATGCCTAGACTCACTTAGCTTACTAGAATAGTTGAAACTTCTAACTTGAATTTTTATGGCAATTTTCATCTCTTTTGAGGTAATTCTTAGGCTCCTTTAGTTTTTATGCAGACTCGATTCTATTTTTCAAGCTTAAGTTTGACTAGAGCCGGTTTCGGGCACCTCTAGCTAACTTCCTAGAGCCGGTTTTGGGCACCTCTAGCTAACTTCCTAGAGCCGGTTTCAGGCACCTCTAGGTGTAAGAGTCTATTTTTCTTAACTTCTTTTCCTAGAGCCAGTGTTAGGCACCTCTAGGGGCTATTCAAATACTAAGCTTTTCCCTATTCTAGTTTACCAGTAAAGTTCTAGACAGTATAAGAGTCACAAATGGTGTTTAAGTTTCAGAACTATAGCAAGGCTCTAAACTGTTCCTAAAACTATCCTAAAGGCACTGCCACGACAGAGGCTGTCACGGCAGGTAAGTTCAGTTCAAAAGACTTAAGCCAAAATTTTCATCATTTTTTTGAAGCAAAAATAAACTAAGTAAAAGACACGAATTTTAAACTAAAACAAGACTCCATTAATGGAGGGATGCCACCCCCAAACTCGAGGGTTGCATTGCCCTCAATTCAAATGACAGTTAAAAGAAAATGAAAAGTACATCACAAAATATCAAAAGGCAGACAACAATATAAGATAAGAACTTAAATTTTAGGTGCTGTCGTCGCTGCTGCTGTTCAGTCGGATCTGTCGGCGGGCAGGGGCCTCCTTGACTGGTGCTGGCTGGCGAATGGGGGAGGCAGAGGTATTCTTCGTTTTGGCCTTCCTTGGTGATTGAATGCGGGTAGCAGAGATATGGGGCGGTTTCTGCACTACCTGAACCTCGGAGCTACTGCTGCTCTCATTGCCGCTGTTGCTGCCACTGCTGCTGCCGCTGCCGCTATCTACCTTGTTCTTGTCTGCCACTGTTTTCTGCCGCTTTACTGATGTGAACTCTTTGGACAAATTCCTCTTTACGGAGGGTTCACCATCAGATTCCGCCCAGATTAAAGATGAGGAGAAACTTGTTATGTATGCGTCGAGTTTATCGGACGTCATCCTTCTCTTGGTTCCCCTGGCAGAATTGTCGGTTGTGCGGCTTCCGCCTGCAGCTGTTGGGGCAGGGGTTGGCGTGGACGCAGCAGTTGGCGTTTGGGGCGTGGCAGTAGGTGTAGGGGTATGGGAAGGGGTGGGGGATGCAAAATACTTGTTTGGGAAGGCAGGAAATACAGCATCAGGAAAGTTAAGAGAGGTTTGTATAAATTGTATCGTGGCTGTGGTGAAATCCCTGATGAAGCTCATGAGGCTGAGCTGTCGTTCCTCCATCTTTTGTAGGGCAGCAAGGATTTGGGAGGAGACGTTGGCTGTAGGGGCTGCTGCTGTTTGCTGCCTGGGTGCTGTCGTCTCTACTGCTGTGGCAGTAGGATCGAAGGATGACAGCGGGGTGGCAGCAGTGAGTTCCATCAGGCCGAGTAGATTTCTTTCTGTCCAGCCCTTCCCTTGGACTCTTAGATATGTGGCAGCTTCTGGTACATGATGGCCGCGGCAGAGGGTGGTGATGAGATAGGGGAAAAAGAGTGGTCCTGTCGGCCGGTGTGCGCATTCCAATATACTCTCCCGGGTGTATCTTCCAACATTAATTGGCCTCTCATTTAATATAGAATGAATGAGGGCTAACCTGGGTTGGTCCACGGTTGTGTTGTGCGAGGAGGGAATAATTCTCTTTTTGATGAAGGCGTTCCACAGCTTGGCCTCCGAGGTGAGTTGGACTCTCTTCACCGTCCTTGGGTTCTTCGCATCCATGTTCCACTGTGTTCCTTCTTCCGTGAGCTCTGCCATGACAGCGTTGTAAGCAGCAGGGTCTAGGCTCTCGAGAAATTGCTGGTGGCCATCTTCATTTATGCCCACATAGAAGCCATAGAGAGTGTTGATATATTCTGGCTCGAAGGGCACCTCTCTTCCTCTCACCGTGACTGCTGTCGAGTTTCTGCTGCCGATGGCAGCATAAAAATCTCGGACCTGAGACACATTCATCTCCTCTGGTTGTTCCGCGAATAGGTGCCACTGCAGGGCTATGATTTTCTTAGCTATGAATGGCTGCAGTCCCAGGTTCCCCTCCTTAGAAGTGTAAATAAAGCCCTTTTCCTCCCACATGTCACGAATCTGGAAGGATCGTGGGGTGGATGCTGCCGGGGCAGAGCCTGAAGCAGCACTTCTGCGGGTGTTTCTAGAAGACATGGTTGCAAGGATTGTGTAAGAAAATGAAAATGAAAGCAAGTAAAAACTCTAGAGAAAGCAAGTAGAAGGAGTAGAAGTGAGTGAAAAATGAAAAGTAAAACGGGGTTTATATAGTGAAGAGTTTGCTGCCCGTTGGAGTTGTAACGGTATGCGCGAATAACGGGGCCAGCTGTTACGCGATTTCTGACGTGTCTGTCACGCGTTTCCGTGTTTGCTGCGCGTCTGTCGCGGCAGCGTGTCTACAGGCTGGATTTTCCGCGTCTGTCGCGGCATCTGTAATGGCAGCGTCCAAAAGTTGGGCTTTTTGGGCTGATGGAAAATGGTGGGCTGGATTCACTTCTCCTCTTCTCCTTGTCTCTTTTATTTCTTAAAATAAGATAATAAAAATAAAAACTTTAGTTCCTAAAATTTAAAATAATTCTAATTATCTAATATATAATAAAAATAAATATAAATAAAACTTAGGTTAAATTAGGGATGCCGGGAGGGGCATCTCCTAAAGTAACCACTTCTTGCATTCTTGGGGCTTCAGTCCCCTGATAGTGCTTCAGTCTTTGTCCATTGACTTTAAATTGGTGCCCGTCTTTTAAAGATCTGATCGTAATGGCACCATGGGGAAAAACTTGCGCTACTTGGAATTGGCCGGACCACCTAGATTTTAGCTTTCCTGGGAAGAGCTTCAACCTAGAGTTGAACAACAACACAAGCTGCCCTGGGCAGAACTGTCATGGCAGCAGCTTCTTGTCATGCCACTTCTTGGTCTTGTCCTTGTATATTCTTGCGTTGTCATAGGCCATTGTTCGAATTTCTTCAATTTCGTTCAAATCGAGTAGCCTTTTCTGTCCTGCTTTTTCCAAGTCCATATTCACTGCCTTGATGGCCCAGTATGCTCTGTGCTCAATCTCAACAGGTAAATGGCATGTTTTCCCATAAATCAGTCGATAGGGTGACATTCCCAATGGAGTTTTGAACACTGTCCTGTAGGCCCATAATGCATCATTAAGGTGTAGAGACCAGTCCTTCCTAGTTGGCTTAACCATATTTTCCAGAATGTTCTTAGCCTCTCTGTTGGATATTTCAGCATGTCCATTGGTCTGAGGGTGGTATGCTGTTGCGATTCGATGTTTGACACCATACTTTTTCAAGGCAGCAGCTATAACCCTATTGTCGAAATGCCTCCCTTCATCACTGATGATCGCCTTAGGGATGCCGAATCTGGAAAAAATGTTTTTATGCAAAAACCTTTGAACCGTCTTGGCATCGTTTTTCTAAGTGGCGACTGCTTCAACCCATTTGGACACATAATCCACTGCCAGGAGGATATATAAGTTCCCACATGAAGTTGGGAATGGTCCCAAAAATCTATCCCCCACACGTCGAAAATCTCGACTTCAAGAATATTTTGCAGCGGCATCTCGTGTCTCCTTGAGATGTTTCCAGTCCTTTGACACTTGTCACAGTTTTTGTAGAATGTTTGGGCATCCTTGAACAGTGACGACCAGTAAAATTCCGACTGCAAAACCTTGGCAGCAATTTTGTTGCCTCCTAAGTGTCCTCCATAATGTGAAGCATGACAGTGATGTAGTATCGTTTCCTGTTCATCATGCGGTACACATCTCCTAATAACCTGATCTGCACAGTATTTGAAAAGAAGAGGTTCGTCCCAACAATAATGCTTAACATCATTTTGGAACCTCTTCCTAGCTTGGTAATTAAGGTCAGGAGGAGTTATTCCGCTAACTAAAAAATTAACGAAATCAGCATACCAGGGGAGTTCAAAAAACTTACCTGCCGCCATGGCTGTCGCGGTAGTGATTGTGGCAGCAAACAATTGCTCATCAGGGAAGATCTCCAGTATGTGTGTCTCGTGTGCTGGGAGATTCTTTCCCTTCTCTAACCTTGACAAGTGATCTGCAACTTGATTCTCTGTCCCCTTTTTGTCCTTGATTTCAAGGTCAAACTCTTGCAGTAGCAGAATCCAACGTATCAGTCTAGGCTTTGCATCCTTTTTGGTGAACATATACTTCAATGCAGAGTGGTCTGTGTGGACTATGACCTTCGTTCCAAGTATATAAGAACGTAACTTGTCAATAGAGAATACCACAGCTAATAGCTCCTTCTCTGTGGTGGTGTAGTTCACTTGGGCGTCATTCAGTGTTTTGCTAGCATAGTATATGACATGAAAGAGCTTGTCTTTTCTCTGCCCAAGTGCTGCCCCGACAGCATAGTCACTAGCATCACACTTAATCTCGAATGGCAGTTTCCAATCTGGTGGCTGTACTATTGGGGCTGTTACCAGCTTTTCTTTCAGAACCTTGAATGCTTCAGTACATTCAGCGCTGAAGTCAAAGGGGCGGTTCTGCTCCAGAAGATGGCATAAGGGCTTCGTGATCTTTGAAAAGTTCGCGATAAACCTTCGATAAAAACCAGCATACCCTAAGAAACTTCTGATTCCCTTGACTGTGGTGGGTGGCGGCAGCTTTTCGATTACTTCTATCTTAGCTCTGTCGATTTCTATGCCGCGGCAGCTAATTTTATGGCCGAGGACTATCCCTTCATCCACCATGAAGTGACACTTTTCCCAGTTTAATACCAAGTTTGCCTTTTCACATCTCTCGAGCACTTTCTGTAGGTTGCCTAGGCAGCTTTCAAAGTTGTCTCCAAAGACTGAAAAATCATCCATAAATATTTCTAGGAACTCCTCCACCATATCGAAGAATATTGCCATCATACACCTTTGAAAGGTGGCTGGTGCATTACAAAGTCCAAATGGCATCCTCCGAAAAGCATAGGTACCGTATGGGCATGTAAAGGTCGTCTTTTCTTGATCTTCCGGTGCGATGGCTATTTGATTATAACCTGAGTTACCATCAAGAAAACAATAGTAAGGCTTACCCGCTAATCTATCAAGCATTTGATCTATAAAGGGTAAGGGGAAATGGTCCTTTCGGGTAGCCTTGTTAAGCTTCCGATAGTCCATACAAACCCTCCAACTGGTCACAGTCCTGGTTGGGATTAGCTCGTTGTCTTCGTTGGTTACCACGGTTATTCCTTCTTTCTTGGGAACGCACTGCACCGGGCTCACCCACTTGCTATCCGAGATGGCATAGATTATTCCAGCATCTAGCCATTTTATGATCTCCTTACACACCACCTCTCGCATAGCATCATTCAGACGTCTCTTTGCATCAATGGTCGGCTTATGATCATCCTCTATGAGGATTTTATGCATGCATAGTGCCGGACTGATGCCTTGGATATCAGCTATCGTCCATCCAATCACCTTTTTGTGCTGCTGCAGCATCCCTATCAGCTGTTGTTCCTGTTCCTGCATCAACTTGGAAGAGATGATTACGGGCAACGTATCATTTAAACCAAGGAAAGCATATTTTAACTGCCCTGGAAGGGGCTTAAGATCAAGAACATGGGGCTCAACAGTTGATGACTTTTGAATTATATGGTTATCCGAGGTATAATTTAAGGGCTCAAACAACTTACCTGGACGATTGTCTATCCAATTTACCTCCTCTTGATCTTCAGTATCAAATTCTGAGGAGCTGCTGTCGTCGGTGCTGTCGTGATAGTCTTCTAAATGGCTGCTGAGGCAGTGGCCAATTTTGATGTCGTGGCAGCCCGACCTGATGCAGGGTTGGTCAAAGGTAATTGCAGTGATGGCCTTGCACTCTTCTTCTGCATCAGCATGTTTCATTGCTTGGAGAACGTTCAGCTTGATCTCTTGATCGTTCACTCTCATAGTGAGTTCTCCTTTTTCCGCATCAATCAGTGATCTTCCTGTGGCTAAGAAGGGTCGCCCCAAGATGATTGGTGCATTCTCATCTGCTTCACAATCTAAGACAAGAAAGTCAGCAAGAAAAATAAACTTGTCCACTCTTACCAGAATATCTTCAATTTTTCCTTCTGGATGAACGTAAGAGCGGTCTGCCAGCTGCAGTACTACTGTTGTGGGCCGAGCTTTTCCAATACCTAATTTCTGAAAAATAGATTTGGGCATTAAATTTATGCTAGCACCAAGATCACAAAGTGCCTTACCCAAAATTTGTCTCCGATTATGCATGGTATAATGAAGCTCCCAGGATCCTTCTTCTTCTGGGTGGATACTTGTGCAGAATACTCATGCATCCATGTGTCATTTTAACTGTTTCAAATTCCCCAAGTCTGGATTTCTTCGACATGGCATCCTTGAGAAATTTGCATAACTAGGTATTTCCCTAACGGCATCTAACAGGGGAATGTTGATATGAACCTGCTTAAAAGTATCATAAATCTTCTTAAGCTGTGATTCCTGTTTCAATTTCTGTAACCGCTGAGGGAAAGGAGGTGGGGGACGGTAATCAGCAATGCGTCCTTCCCAATGCATACGGATCTGAGGAAGTTTAGGTTCGTCATCTTTCTCCTCTGTCCCTTCTGCTGTCGTGACAAGTCCATCAGCAGCAGGCTGCTTGTCATCTGTCGGGGCAGCTTCCTCGGCAGGTGACTCCAAGGCTGGTTTCTTAACTGTTTCAGCTTCCTTCTCTGGCCTTGGTAATTTCTTCCCACTCCTAGTAGTGATGGCTTTACACTGCTCATGTGTGGGCTGTCTAGCATTTTCAGTATTGCTAGGAAATCCGCCATTCTGCCTTGGTTTAACATGCTGGGAAATCTGACCCATTTGTGTCTCTAGTGATTTCAGAGTAGCTTCATGGTTAGTCATCCGCATCTCTGTTGTATCCATGAATGTCTCAGTCTTTTTTACGAAGTGATTCATGTTCTCAATGTAGGTTCCTGTTTGAGACATAAACTTAGCCAAGGTCTGCTCCAGTATACTAGTCGTGGCAGGTGGTGGCTGTTGCCGCCGAGTCAGTAATCTAGGTCCTCCCTGGTTCTGAGTATTCTGTGCTTGAGGATTCAGGGCATTATTAGGATTGCTCCAAGAGAACTTGGGATCCTTTCTCCAATTTGGATTGTAGTTGTTGGAGTTATAATTTTGCTTATTGTAGTTCCCAACATACATCCCTTCTTCTAACTGTAACGGGCACTCCTCCGAACTGTGATTTCCATCACAAGTTTCGCATACCTCTTCAGCAGAATAGATAGGCTGTGAATCTTCTTTTAAGAGCTTTTTCATTGCCTTAGGAAGGTATGCCACCAGTGATTTTAATGAACTGTCGGCCTCATAATCCTTTACAGCTAGAACTCGTTTACCCCCTCTTCTTTCCGTAGGAAACTGTTCCTCATTCTTCGCCAGATTTTTCAATACTGCCATTGCCTCATCCGGATCTTTTTCCAGCAGTAATCCATTTGCTGCCGAATCAATTCTGACACGATTTTATAAATTAGCAGCATTATAGAATTTAGTTACCTGGTTCCAAACGGGGAATCCATGCATCGGGCAGTTCCTCAAGAGAGTGGTAAATCTGTCCCAGGCCTCGTGCATCGGCTCGTTTTCTTCCTGTTGAAAAGTAGCAATTTCGTTACGTAATCGCTCAGATAAGTGTGAAGGATTAAAACGAGACAAAAATTCACGAGTTAAATCTGCCCAAGTTCGTATTGAACCCGGCGTTAGTTTATTCCACCAAGTCTTTGCTCTGTCCCTCAATGAATGAGGAAATAACCGAAGCCTCAGTATCTCCGGATTAACTCCTGGTAGTCTAAACGAACCACAGATTTCCTGGAACGTTTTCAGATGCTCCCTAGCATCCTCAGTAGCAGCACCATTAAATTGGCCAGTGTTGTTGATCATGCTGAACATAACAGGTTTCAGCTCAAAGTTGTCAACATCTACGTCTGGCAGGGTTGTTTCCAGTTCTACATGATCATTGAGCATGTAGTCTCGGCATGACCGGCGTGCGGCAACGACAGGAGGATCAGCAGGTTGGTCGTTCACTCCATTCCCGACAGGATTGTTATTATCCTGGGGATTGTTTTGGTTGTCCCTTCTTTCTTCATGCCTTCCGTTTACCATTGCGTCTAACTGTCCTTCTAAGTATTCGTTTCTCTCTACGAGGTATCGAACTCTTTTTCTGAGATTGTACGTACATTCAATTTCAGGATCTAACTGGTGCTCAGGTTCTTTTCCTCGTTGAGATCTGCGCATAAGCAAACAAAAGACCTTGTGAAAGGTATAGGTTGAACGATCCAAGTAAAAACAGAAAAGTAAAGGAAGTGCAGTAAAAGATAGGGTAAAGATATGTTGTCAGTCCCCGGCAACGGCGCCAAAAACTTGTTGCGTGTAAAAGTGTCTATCGCAATGTAGTGTAAGTGTACACGACGCAAGTAGTAAAGTGATACGGAAGTATCGGATATCGTCTCCACAGGGACTGGGCTAATAGCTTCACCTTGAATTACTGCACGAGAAGAAAAAGAATAGTTTAAATTGTTGTCAAGAAAATATAAAGAATACTGAAAATAAAGAGTATTGAAATCAAGATAGAGAGAATGGGCCGGTATTGAATTGCTCAGTAGTGTAGGTGTTACAAAGTCTAGGAAACTCTATTCTGTCGTCGTGCCTGCTGCGGCAGCACCTGTCGTGGCAGCGGTCTGTTGGTTATCGCGGCAGCGATTACTCAACTCAGTACTTCAAGCTTGGCAAGAATCCCTGCTGTGCCTTGGCCTATCCCTAGGTCCAAGTCTGTCGATGAACACGTCTTTGATGATACCTCTCGGCGTGAATCGAAGGATGAACACCGATGTTTTTGAATTCTTCCTTAGCCACTTAACCTCATCCTATCCCTAGGTCCGAGATAGTTCAACTATGAACTAGAGAACCTACACTTATTCCTTTCGTATACTTAACTCTCCCGATATTAAGTAAATGAGTAATCTCACAATGCTCTCCCGATACTCTTGCAAGATGTTGAAAACCAGAATAAGCGACCTTGAAGTAATTTTATTGAACAAAGAAAATCCTAAAACAATGCAATCCTTGCAACTACTTTACAAAGCAACCCTTAGCCCTAGGGGAAGTTTAGAACATGGTGAGGAAGGTAAAACGGCTAGGGTTTTGGGAAGAAGGCTAGAGAATGGTGATGTCCTCTTCGAGGTCGAATTACATGCCTTTATATAGGCCTTGGGTTCAAGTTTTCTAATATGGCAAGAATACAAATTTAAATTAAAGTACAACTCTAATAAAGACTAAATCTTCAGAGCAGCAGTCTTTAATTCGTCCTTCCTTCTTGATTGGGATTTCTTCCTTGAACCTTGGGCTTGGCCTTCATTCTGATCTAGGGCTCGGAAAAATATAAGGGTACTCCACGACAGATGGGCTTAATTTTCTCTTTCTGTCGAGGTCCACTTCACTTTCTTCCCTTCACTATCACTGTCGTCCTTGGCTGCCACGGCAGCGGTTATGGCAGAATCGTCCTTCACGTCTGCAAATCTAGTTTCAGCTCTGCTTCTCTACTGCCCTCCATCTGCTACAGCAGCTACCTGCAAAAGCAACCAATTTCAGTAGAAACTGTTCCATTTAATATATTTGTGATGTAAAACTGAAATCTAACCTAAATGCAATGAATTATGCTTGAATGCAGCAGAAATATGGGTTAAATAGGGGGTAAAATATAGAACTTTTACACACTCAATAGTCGTCCAGGGTAGCAAATTGAGGAGTTGGAGAATTGGAGTGCGGTTGACAAAGCAGAAAATTCTGATTCTAACAGTGCCTATCACGCAATTTTCTGACGCCTGTAGCAAAATGCAGAGCCGCCCAAAGATAAAGAATGAGATAACTTGTGGAACAAGGCAACATGATAAAGTCCACATTCAACTCAAAAAAGTAAGAGTTTAAAGTCACATTAAATGTGGAAGCTACTTTTGAAGACTTCTGCTTCAAGAAGAACTAGACCTAGCTATTATCTATAAATACTCATTGTAATTCTAATTCAAATACATCTTAGGTTTTCTCTAGACATAGCTTAGGTTTTTTTTCCGCCGTCATGTTCTAAACTTCCCTTGGATTTGGGGTTATGTTGTAAATTAATTGTGAAAATGGATGTTTAGGTTTTAAAGTTTGTTTTTTAATAAAATATTCCAAGTTTACTTAATTCATATTCTTCACTTCTTCAATTAGTTCCAAAAGTCCAGTTGAAGAAATCCATTTGTCGGGCACGATAGTGTCAAACTCACGAAAGAATTAAGTACAGTCTCATCATGTCGAGGTGTTGACTAATTCGGCTTAAACATAAGTTAGAATTTCAGCAACTAAAAGGAGCAACCAAACGTCGACTGCCCGTGTTAGGTTTACACTGAGATTGCTAGGTATTGCCTACATCACGTGGTTACAGAATCCTTGCCTAGACATAGGAAGAATCACTTAAGAATTACTCTGCCGAACTTGAAATATCTGCCAGACTTGCTGCCATGACTTCTCTCCATTCTACCTGCTGAGACAGCGAAAGTTGCAAGAGTAGAGTTCCGCCGTGGCAGTGAAAGTTGCCGCAACCTCAATCCGCCATTACCCGCCGAGGCAGCATATCGTGGCAGCGCAAAACAACTTAGCCTTTTTAACGCAGTTTCACACTAAGCAGCAGCATAACCCTGCCCTCTTTATCAACCTGATCACTTCCTCTATTACTTGTGTTTTATTTTACTTTTCATCTCAAACAACCACTTTACTTGTGCATTTACTTTGCCTGTGCAGGAACAACAACTCGAACCAAGTTGTCCAATCCCTGTGGAGACGATATCTTATATACTATAACTTGACAATAGTGTGCACTTGCACTCACAAATAAAGTACACCCAAACGCTCTACAATACCTTTCCATTAATATGACAGCGAGTATGGAAGATGTTCTCGCATTACTGATCCCCCTCAACTGCTTGCATGCTTAGGCTCCTTTCAACAACGAGGACCTCTCCATCAACGGCATGTTCTAACTCTTCTTTCCCTTCAAATTTTTTGTCTTCATCTTCTTCCTCTTTTTGGTCAATTTTGATCTTTCCATCATCTCAGATGAATATTGTGTTGCGGTTAGGGCATTGACTAGAAATGTGACCTCGCCCCAAACACTTGAAGCATTGGACATCACCGGATCGAACTGGCATAGTTGTGCTCTTTCCCTTGCTGGTTTCGGCAATGAGTTTGGCACTCTTTGTTGGAATGCTTCGTTCATTAGGAATAAAGGATGCCTTCTGTTTGTAGGTACCTTGCCACCATTTAGAAGAGAAGCCTCCACAGGCACGGGTTGTGCCCTTCATTTTGAGTTGCCTCTCGACCTTCATAGCCATATGAACCATGTCTTCGATCTCCATATAATGTTGCAACTCAAAGGTGGCCGCAATATTAGGATCAAGGTCAGATAGAAATCTGGCCATGGTGGCTTCTCGATCCTCATCAATGTTGGCTCGGATCATGGCTACTTCCATCTCTTTAAAGTAGTCCTCAACACTATGGTTGCCTTGGGTGAGATTTTGAAGCTTGTTGAACAACTCCCTATGATAGTGAGTTGGAATGAACCTCCTACGCATAACGACTTTTATCTCATTCCAAGTAGAAATTGGATGTTCACCATTGCGTCTCCTGCTAGATGTCAACTGATCCCACCATATTAGTGCATAATCTGTAAATTCAATGGCTGCAAGTTTTACCTTCTTAAGCTCAGAGTAGTTGTGGCACTCAAAGATGTGCTCAACTTTCTTTTCCCATGCAAGATAGTCTTCAGGATCCGTTCTTCCTTAGAAACTAGGAATGGTAATTTTGATGTTGCTAAGATTATCATCAACTCTAGGGCGAGCTCTTTGGTACCTAGGCTCTTGACATCTCGAACCTTGATGGAAGGCTCGCTCGTCTACGTATTCATCGTCCACTTCATCATCATAATCTTCCTCGTGATCTGAATTATGCCTCCTTTGAGATCTTTCCTCTAATTGTTCTAGTCGCACTTGCATTGGCCCTAACCTTTGTTGTAACAACCTGTCCATTTCTCGGATAATATCTTGAAGATTGGAATTAGTTGCATCCACATTAACATTATTACTAGCACCAATAGTGTTTCTCACGGAATCTTGAGACATGATTAACTAATAAACCTCACTAGCACAAATACTCAACGTTACACTCTAAGAAAAACACTCACACTCGTGTTTCACTTGGGATGGCTTTTACCCTCGATGTGCACTCTTGCCTTTCACCGCTCTTGTTCTCCTTTCAAAGTCCTTAGAGAACTTACTCAAGGCTCAACATTTTTTTCTTATAGAATTCGGCTGAAACAAAATGGTTAGAATAGGATAACAAGGAAATTCTAACAAATTAGGTGGTTAAATATGAAATAAAAATTTTGAGAAAGAAAAAATGGGATAGCAAGAATCATAACCAAACCTCTTTTTTTGTAACATAAGATTGATCCCTCCCTCTTGATCTATTCTTTTTTACTTTTTTTTATTTTTTTCAATATTCAGGGAGATGAATCGAACAACTTACTGAATTGCCAACGCTTTGATACCAATTGATACGAATCCGGTTATGTTGTGACCGAATTTGTATGTGTGTTTGCCCGATTGTGACTCAAGTAAGTGTTTCAAAAAATAAAATACAGAAATGGGTTTTTTTAAAGTATAGGTGATGGTGAATTTTGGTATGATGGCGGATATTTAAGATATGATATGAAGGGGAAAATGATAAGATGAATGGGTGAAAATGATATGTGTAAATGGAAGATGGAGTGATGAATGGTGAAATGAAATGATAGTGTAAGTGTGTTGGAATGAAACAAAGATGAACCAACACTAAAAAGTGATGACCCGAACTTTATAAAATTCACAAACCAGAATTTGGGTGGAAGGAGATGGATTGTGACCCACTAGTTATAAACAACTAGGAACCAACAATATAACAAAATGAGATGATTAGAATGCCACAAGAGTCCACTTGAAGCTGATAAAGTTCTTGTAGAAAAAGAAAAAGAGAACAGTCTCAAAGTTTATAATATAATCCAAAAGTCCCTTACAATAGGAAATGGTTGCCTATTTATAGGTGTAAGGCAACAACAAATTGAATGGGCTAGACAAGGATTAAAGACTCATTATGCTGGTGTTAAAGGCATATAAAAGCTTAGGTTACTCCTCCAATTGATAGCTGAAAAGTTGGTGTTAGATGAGGATGAATGTGGACAACCATGTCGTTCAAAGAAAGAAGCCCATGAGCTGCCAACTTGAGTAACTTGCCATTCATTCTCCTTTAATGGGCTGGTGATGTTAAAGAGAGAAAATAAAAAAGGATTTGCTTGAAGAATGAATCAACAACATTGAATTCAGCTTTGAATGGTCTCTTGAATTTGAATGATGTTTATTCCCGTATTGAAATTCCAGCCTGCACTGTCTTCAGAAAAACAATCATATCTCAAGCTCTTGATATTGGATTGAGGTGATTCAAAAGGCTTTACAAAGGTAAGAAATAGGGGAATAAGTTTGATGAAGGCATAAAAACCCAAATCTACCTGGATTCAAATAAAAAATGGCAACAAGTTGACTGATGTTTGATCTTGTAAAGAAACAGCTTCAAACATGTCTTAAGTTGCCATTGAATTTCATCCTTAAGTGTTGTCCCTTAAATGTTGTTTTAATCCATGCCATTACTCTCCCTTAAAGGATGACAATGAAGGCCTTAATGGTGTGTCTTCCTTGAGCCAATAACCGATCAGCTTTAAGAAGGCTTAAAGTAGCTCTTTAAGTGGTGTTAAAGCCTTCAAGTGTGGAAATTTGTTCTCTTCAATTGCATGGTAACCGATCAGCCTTGATGTGTCTTCAAGTGCCTTCAATTGGTGGTAAAAGCATTGTCTATCTTGAGAACATGATCAGCCATTTGTCAATTGAATTCTCTAATTACAACACATTAAACAACCATTAGATAACAACTTTGCTTAAAAAAACAAAAGTAAATGCCAAAACAATTTTAATGAGCTAGTTAAATTAATGAAACTAGTTGCATAGAATGAACTAATTTAGTTAAATAACCAGCACACTAAATGACTCGCAATCATAAGAAAACTAACATGAATTAAGAATCTGACACACATTAAGTAAACTAACTTGCTTAAATGTTATAGACAAGCATAAACGAATCAGAATGCTTAGTTGAACATTAAGCCTTATTTAAACTCATGCAAACTCATGCACGAGTAGGATGTTGCATTGTTCAATCAAAGTTGGTGTTTCTCCCTTCAAGTTCAAGCTTCGACTGAACAAATTTCCCATAGCTTCTTGGAACTTCTTGGACCTATACAAGTCATAGGTCCACTAGAAAATTCCTCTGAGTCCTTGTGGGTTGTTATCACATCATTGTGTCATGGGCCAACGAGCTACTATTGAAAGGAATATAGAAGTTTTGAAAGTATATGGGGATTCAGCGTTGGTGATCTACTAACTTCGTAGAGAATGGGAAACAAAGGATGTAAAGCTGATTGAGTACTAAAAATTGATCTTGGAGCTAATGAAAGAGTTTGAAGAAATTACTTTTACATACATCCCCGGTGAAGATAATCAAATGGCGGATGCCCTAGCTACACTAGCTTCGGTGTTCCTAGCAAATAAACCAGAGGACATGATGCCAATACGAATGTAGAGTTATGAAGCCTATGCTCACTGTTGCATCGTAGAAGAAGAGGTCGATAAGCATCCCTGGTATTATGACATTTTACAATATCTAAAGTATCAGACTTATCTCCTAGGGGCAAATGACAATGAAAAAAGAACTATCAGAAGGATGGCTTCAGGATATGTACTCAATGGAGAAATTTTATACAAAAGGGGAAAAGATCAGATTCTTCTAAGATGTGTCAATGCCAATGAAGTAAAGAACATTATGATAGAAGTACATGATGAGATATGTGGTACACATACAAATGGGCTCTCAATAGCCAGAAAAATCATGAGATACGACTATTATTGGACAAATATAGAAGGAGATTGCATTGAGTATGCCAATTAGTGCCACAAATGCCAAATATATGCTAACAAGATAAATTCTCCACCGGTACCTCTTCATACGATGAATTCACCATGGCCCTTTGCTGCCTGGGGCATGTATGTCATTGGGCAAATCCACCCTAAAGCCTCTAATGGACACCATTTTATTCTTGTGGCCATAGATTATTTTACCAAGTGGGTCGAAGAAGCTTCTTATGCCAATATCACAAGAACGACAGTTTGCAATTTCTTGAAGAAAGAGATAATTTGTCGATACGGTTTGCCAGAAAGAATCGTCACGGATAATGCCACCAATTTCAACAATAAAGTGATAACAAAAGCATGTGAGCAATTCAAGATCATTCATCACAATTCTGTGACTTACCACCCTAAGATGAATGGGGCAGTGGAGGTAGCCAACAAGAACATCAAGAAGATCATATTGAAGACAACAGAAACTTACAAAGATTGGCATGAGAAACTACCTTTTGTTTTATTTGCATACCAAACTTCAATACGAACCTCAACTGGGGCAACACCTTACTCTTTGGTCTACGGTACAGAAGTAGTACTCCCCATTGAGGTCGAAATTCTATCGCTTCGAGTTTTGTCCGAAGTAAAGTTGAAGGATGCGGAATGGCTACAGGTTCGGTTTGATCAGCTAAATATCATTGAGAAAAAGAGGTTGATGGCAACCTGTCACAGCCAAATGTACCAGAAAAGGATGATGCGGGCATATGACAAAAAGGTGCGCCCGATAGAATTTCGAGAGGGGGATCTTGTGTTGAAAAAGGTCATGCAAATACATTGAGATGATCGTGGAAAATGGATGCCTAACTGAGAGGGGCCTTATGCTGTCAAAGAGGCTTTCTCTGGAGGAGCGTTGATACTGACTGAAATGGACGGCAAAGAGTTACACAAGCCAGTGAACTCTGACTCAGTCAAAAAGTATTATGCCTGAAGAATTCAAAAAAAAAGAATTCAAAAAAAGAAAAAAAAAAGCGGAGTGAAAACCCGAAAGGGCGCTTCCGCAAAATGAAAATATCTATGCTGAAAACCCAGAAAGAGCTTACTTAGATATATCAAAAAGAAAAAGGAAAAAAGAGAAAACAAAAAAGTAAAAGGGGGTTCAACATGAAAATCCGCAAAGGGCGTCTTGAAACCAAATAAGGATTTGAGTTGAAAACCTGTTAAGGCAACTCAGATGAATGAAGTTAGGCATATGATAATCAAGACCTCTCAGACACCTGGTATTTTGGGAGGGATTTCACATCTGAAAACATTCTGGCAACATTTGAGTACCGTTGAACATGAGTGCAAGTTCAACCCTATATCTGGTCGATGGGGTAGTTGTATCCTTCATGCCTTGGATGCCCGGAGACCTGACTTTGTTTCTTGATTTTATTGTTTGACATGAATATTTCAAATTCTATTGTATTTCGATTTATAAGCTTCATAAAATTCATGAATTCACTTTCGAGCTTTCTTTTTATTCCAAAGCATCTTAAAATGGTTGATATACTGAAAAAATAGATGATTTCCTGGTATTACTATGTTTTAATAGCGCAGGTGAACCTTATCACTCTGGGTATTGAAAAAGAGTGCACATGTCAAGATGGTGTGAACTTGAAGATCGACCACAAAAATGTCAACAGAGTTTGTCAGCAAAAGAACAATGATTTTTATCTCTGTGTTTATGTTGATATGATTAGAACCACAAGATCAACACATTATCATGCTCTTTTGAATCAACATCTCAGTTAGGACAGTTCATGAAGATCGGGAATGAGAAAGAATGTCTGCAGCTCCATGATCTACTGTTGAGAACCATCATTTTGTAAAGACTCTTGGATATGGCAAAACTATAACATTGAAAGATTGGGTATTTGCAATGTTGACCAAACAACATATGATTGGCCAAGACAAGATTTCGTCAGTTATAATACCTTTCCCTTATTCTATTTCAAAAAAAAAGAAGAAAGAAGAAAAAAGAAAGAAGAAAAAAGAAGAAAAAAGAGAGAAAAAAGAAGAAAAAAGAAAAGAAAAAGAAAAAAGAAGAAGAAAAGAGAGAGAAAATTGGGGTGAAAACCTAAAAAGGCGCCTTTCGAAAAAAAGAAGAAGCCAAAGTGAAAACCCGAAAGGGCGCTTTAGAGCAAAGGGCTAGAAATGCAGAAAAGAGGTTGCTACAGTCGATTCTGAATGTGGGATGAGAATTAGACAAGAAGTATCAAAAGGGGTCCTAAAAGTGCAGAGGCCGATTGATAGATCTCAGCAAACCCTCATATTTTAGTTGTTTGACAGGAAGTAGATTGAAAAAGAAGGATTCCTAATCAGAAGAGTCCGTCCAGCGAAGAAGGATTCCCAATGAGAAGAGTCCTCCCAGCGAAGAAGGATTCCTAATGAGAAAAGTCTGTCCAGCCACGACAGAGCTCCAAATGAGAAGAGTTCGCCCAACGAATGGAGGATTCCAAATGAGAAGAGTTCATCCCCAGAAAAAGAAGGAGACGGAAAGAAGATGGAGGCATTCCATAATTAGAAGAATAGCTTCAAGACTCGGTGATCAGACAGTTCGGACAAAATCCGTGTCTTCTTAGTCTTTGCTCTATTCCTGTTCCACAATAATGAGCAAAAAGGGGCAGTTGTAATACCTATATTTTGTCCGGGTACCCGTATATATAATTCGATATAAATAAAACCGAATAGATAAATATAATAAATAAACCCAAGGCTAAATAGATAATATAAATTCAAAGTCCAAAATATATTATTAGAGTCAATCTTTTATACAAAACCCAAACTACAATAAAGGCTTGGAATACATTTTTAAGCCCAGTACACTTATTCTCTTTGTTCAACCGGGCAAATAAACACAAAAGCCCAAATTGTGTTTCTTTTTCCCGCCCAGCGATGCCATGTGTCGACTCCTCGTTCGCTCGTTTTGTTTTCACGCGGATTACTGCTCGTCTGGAACCAGCTGGCTATGCCAACAAGGATGGTGACGTCACTGATGACGGCTGATATAAATTCCTGCACAAGGAGAGAAAAACGCATTAATCAATGCACAATAATTATTCTAATCATTACTAAAAAAAGAAAAGGGGAATCTAAAGAGATCAGGGAGTTGAGAAGTTACCTAAGATCGAAGCGTCACGCCGAAAGAGTAGATTGAAGTTTTCGTTGTCTCGCCGGAACACTCCAGAGAGGTATTTTTCCTCCTCTCCTTTTTTTCTGCATCCAAATTACAAGACAGTGAGTGTAGCTCGCGATTTTCTAAAAAACAGAACTCAAAATGTCTAAAACCTAGGTTTCTCATAATCAAAATCCTTATCCTGAGTCTAGATTCACGAAACCTAATCCCTAAAAACAAACTGTAACGCCCTGGTTTTGGGCCTAGATGTTTTAGACATCGGATCGGACCGGTCGGAAACGGTTCAAATCTTGTTTGGTGATTTAAGGTAATCAAGGATCGGGATAGGATAAAAATATGGTAAAAATTGCTAAAATTCTCTAAAATCATGTTTAAGAGGTTGGTCAAATCAATTTTAAAACATTTCCTTTGGAAGTGGTACATTTTGGGTAGTGACCAAAATATAAAGTTTCAAAACTGTGGGAAAAATGTAATTTTAAAAGAGGAGCCAAACACCATTCTAAATTATTTTCTCGATATTTCTTTTCTTCCAAACACTCTTTTCTTGATTTCTCTTTCATTTCAAAGAATCCTTTTTAATTTCTTCAAGATTTGTGAAGCAAAAACTTGTCATTCATTGGGGAAAGCAAGGATTGGAGGTAAATCTCATTCTCAAACTCTAATCAAGCTTCTTTATTGAAATTCTCAAAATCTTTGGCTTCTAATTGTTGTTTTTGGCTGAGTTTTCATTATAGTTTTGATTTGAGATCAAAATCTTGCAAAAATATGAGTAAAATCTTGATTTTTGGATGGATATTGATGAGCTCTGTTTTGGATTGGTTTTAATTGAGTTTTGAGTTGATTATTATGTTGAAAAAGGGTTTTGATAATATAGATCCCGAAATCCTTGAGATCCTTGAGTTTCTTGATGGTTTTAGTTTGGTTTTTGAGGTGAAATGATGAAGTTATGTTTGCTGGAGGTATAAGGATGGGTTTAGGTTGTTTTTAGATGAGTTTTGATCTTTATAAATGGCTAAAAGTGATGTATGTTGGCTGGGCTTGGTTTATGAAGCAATCGATTGAGTTTTCGGTTGTTTCGGATGGGTAAATTGGTGTAGTTTGGGTGAGCAACGAGTTTGTGTTTAGTTGTTGGTGTTGAAATGCATTTTAATGCATTTGGATCTTTGTTTTGGTGATCAAAAACAGGAGATCTTGATCCGGGAGCAAACGAGACGTTTTTGGAGGCTTTGGAAGGGTGATTTTCGTGTCGGCGAGCAAGGCTTCGCGTATCGGTGAGTGGGAATGGATTTTCCAGCTTTGTAACGCTTTGAGCATGGTCTTGGGAGCTTAGTGTAAGTTTGAAACACTTAGCTAAGCTCAAGAGTAAGTGATTCGAAAGTATCTCTCGGAACGTGCTATTTTTTGTTGGAAAATGCACATGCATTAAATGTGGTTTTATTTACTGTTTTAAAGCATGTTTTGAGAATTGATAATGATGGTATTTAATGTCATTTTGATAAGGATGCACTTGGTAGGTGATCCTAGAAATTATGAAATATATGCATTTGAGATTAAGCGTATTTATGCTTGTGGAAATGGCATTTTGATTTATGCTTGTAAAACAGTGGAATAATGTTGATAAATGATTATATTGGCAAGTGATGGAAATGGTTTTTGGTTACTTTAATCGGATATAGTTAGCCGGCTATAGGATTGGGTGCACCGTGAATAAAGTCACCTTGGATGTCGAGGGGTTGTGATTGTACCGTATATTCCATCCAAGTACCCTAACGATTGAGGTTAAGATCACAATGGTGGATGGTTAAATCCCGTGTGTGGATCCTGTGGTATGTGTCACGTGCTCTCGTTAGTGGAATTATACAACTACCGATGAGTGGCGTTGAGGGGTAGTGATTGTACCGTTGAACTCCACCACGGGTGTCACAACGGTTGATGGCTTAATCCCGTGTGTGAGCCTTGTGTAGTCCGGTAGTGTGTATGAAGCGTGTGGGACAATGCTTGTAATCCGCGTATCCGATTGTGTCATATGAGTTGGTTTTGGTATGGATTGAGAATTGATCACTTGCGAGCCAATATAATGTTGTTGATTAATGATTAAGCATGTGATGCTTGTGACTTATGCTAGAATGCATGTGATACTTGGTTTAAGCAAGAGCAAAAGATTATTTGATGTTATTTTAATGATGCTAAGAGCATGAGGTTTAAAAAGTGCATTGATGTTTTAAAAGGGCATGATTTAAGTAAAGGCATGAGATGACAAATGATGATGTTTTGGTTTTGTAAAATGCATTGATGAATGTTTGGTTTTGGCGATCCTCACTAAGCTTTATGCTTACGCTCATTTGTTTCATCAATGCAAAGAATTAGGTTTTTGAGGCCGCAAGAAGGCAAGTGGAATCCAAGCTCTTTTGACTAAACAAAGTATGTGGTTTTACCTTGGTGTAATAAGAGGCAATGGGTGGGATTTCTACTCTCGGGTATATTTGGTGATGTTAAACACCTTGAGCATGTTTGGTTCGTTGATTTAGTATTGTAAATGGCCTTTGGAGACTGATTTAAGCTTGAATGTGGTTTTTAGCTTTTAGTGGGTTTGTTAATTAGGTAGCATGCCTATAGTCTTGTAGTATGCTTGATTGATGTCATGGTCTAGTTCGTGTTACGTATGGATGGTCTTTGATGTGTATTCATGTTGTATGTGTGTTGAGACATGGGTTGGAAGGGTTTCGGAGGTAAAAACTAATGTAAAACCAGCAATTTGGAAAATTGCAGGGCCAGGCATTTCGGAACGCCCTTATCTATTTCGGAACAGTGGCCTGTAATGGCTATAGTGTTTCGGAACGGGTAGGCACGTTCCGGAACATTTCGCTACTGTAAATCACCGTATCGAAACGAGTTATTTGGGGTCTCGGAATGCATCCGCGTATCGAAATGGTCAATATGGTTTCGAAACGACCGTTCCGATACAGGGTCTTGTGTTCCGAAACACTTGACCGTTGGATGTTGATTTTGAATTGTTCCAAGTTTCTGTTTCTTACGTTTTGGTCCCTGAATGTTGTAAGCTTAATTGTTCGAGTTTGGATGATCCGTTTGAGTTGAAATTTATCATGTCGGTATTTTATATGATTAATTTTGGATTGGTAACTTTAAAATCTGGTTGGTTCTTGTAAATATGGAAATTTACAATTTGGTCCTTAAAAGATAAAAGCATGCAATTGAACCCCGATCGCTGTGCCGTTTTCACCTAATCGATTTATTAATCACGTAGGGCAATAATATACATCTAGAAAAGATAAAAAGAAAAAAAGGTCGCTAATCGAGGTTGACTTTCACGAGTTAACTTCAGTTTTCCCCGTGTAATCTTCTTGGTTCGGGTTAGGCGTCTAGGTCGAGCTAAGGGGGTTACACAAATAGTTCGAAGCTTATATCCAAAATAAAAATCAAATCTAGAGATAAAGCCTAAAACAATGTCTAAAACTTGAAATAAAAATGAGATTCGAAGTTAAAAATCGTAAATAGAAGAGAGATGAAGACTTAGCTTGCTTTTCTGATGCCGTGAGTGTTGCCGGAGTGAGTGAGAGTGCCGAAGTAGGCTCGTCGGAGTTGAAAATGATAGAAAAAAGATGTTTTTGGTTCGGGTAGGTAGGCTAAGTGGGAGAAGGGGGTCGTTTCTGACGAAACACGGTTTAGATCTAGGCTTAGAACGGAAAAATAACTGGTTTTGGTAGATTTAAGGTTCCGGCAACAGCGGAGATGGTGGCCGAAAGTTGCAGACGGTGGCCGGAGGATTTAGTTTGGTTGGAGAAGATGACTGGAATGTTTCTGGTCACCGGAGTGTGGTTGAAGATGATTAGAAAGGGAAAGAGGGCGGCCGAGAATCGTCATATGGCGGCCAAAAATCGCATTTGAGATGAAATTTAGGGTGATCGAGTTAAGGTGAGTTGGGAAATGGCTTAATGGACGAGTCAGGCTCGAAAAAGGGGGATTTATAAACAAATTGGTGTGTCGTCGTTTTGAGAGGTGGGTCAAAATGACCCGCGTGTTTCTAAAATGGGTTCGGATACGGGCCCTCAACCAGGCTCATAACCCGGGATCTGTTTTAGACTGTTTATGGCCGAACTGTGAGGGCTGAATCGCCCGGTCAGACCGGTTTTAATAGAACTGGGCCAAATTATTGGGCTTGGGTCAGAGTTTTTAACGAGTTCATACTTGGGTTTCCTAATTTGTTTTGTCTTACATTTTGGTCGCCTTAAATTTGTAACTCAGTCATTATATTCTGAATTTAATTCAATTTTGCCCTTGAATTGCTTATTTCCTTTATTTGCTTTAATTTAATTTAATTGATTGATTAATTTATGAATGCATGCACAGTTTTTAAGTCATGTAGCATAATTGTTTAGGGGATTTGATTATATTATTAGAATTAATTAGAAGCTTTAGTATATGCCACTTAATTACATAATTGAATAGGAAAGGCCATTGTAGCAAATAAATGGATATTTGAAATAAAGTTTGAATATTCAAGATTGATTAGTATCACATTGTAGATTGATGTTAATCGATGAATACTCAAATTAAAATTTCAATGTTCCATTTTAACTTAGAAAATGAAAATTGCACTTAACTAATTTAATTAAAATCAAAATAGGATAAATAATTAGTAACACCTTAATTAGGAATATTTTTACTTTTGGATCCATTAAAGGTAGTGTCCATATTATTTGGATGTTACCATTTATGTCCAAAAATTAATAATATTCTTAGATTTCTTAATTAAATGAATTAATGGTGCCTAATTAAGGTTTACTTAAAAATGGCAAGACGATAATTTGACATGCATCAAACCTTTTGTGTTGAGGTACATTTTAAATATAAATTGAAGTGTCCTAATGTAACCGGACGTTTCATAATTATATTCGTCCAAAATGTATTTTCTTACAAAAGGATACTCACATTCGGAATAAAAATTCATTTTACAATTAAAACAATTAATTAAATTCAGATTAATGTTCGAAATACCAAAATGCCACGTGGAATTAATAAGGTACCGAACGGGCGTTTGTAGGGGTGCTAACCCTTCCCTACACGTAACCGACTCCCGAACCCAAATTTTTCGAAAAGAATCTTTGGTCCGCTTTTTATGGTGTCCGGTCTACCAAAGTGACCGGTGGCGACTCCAAAAAGATCTTTTTTAGAAAATAAAGGAAATTTTATTAAAATGAAAATTTTGCTAATTTCAAGATCAAATTAAAATGAGAAACCTTGATTTTTGAAAACCCTAATCGTCAGGCTGTTTTTTCACAAAAGGGTCTCAAAAAACGGTCGAACAATCGAGTTAAGTTATTTAATTTTCTGTTCAAATTTACTTATAAATATTTATAATGTTATGGTATTAATTTGTTCTAATTTAAACGACATTATATAACCATATATGCAAGGTCATCTCGGATATTTTTGAGACCCTGAGCGAAAATTGAAAAATAGGCTTCTATAAAACGAAAATATATTCTATCTATTTGAACTATTAATTTAAAATTTCTTTAATTAATCACAAAAATATGATTAAACTCCTTTAATTCATTATTTTTTATTATTTTGTTTAAAAACCACCTTAAATTTCATTGGTTCGCAACAAGTGCAAGAGGGAACTATAGTTTAAATTTAAAAAGAATTTTTTTCACCTTTTCTTAAAAATTCTAGTGTGGATATATTATTTTTTAAAGATAAATACTCTTAATATTCTTTTGAATGTTCAAATATCAGAGATTAAATAAAAATAGAATGTTCTGAAATTTAAAATTTTTAAAGTCAAACGCAAATTAAATTACCTTTTATTATTTTATGAAGACAATTTGAATTAATTATATCTCATTTCCAATATATTACCGTTTGTTTTCAATAAATCTATAACGTTTAAACTTTTATATTATCGTATATTATGCAAAGTATAAAATGACAAAGTAGAGTGGGCCATAGAAAAATGGCTAAACTAAATGCTTATTCTCGGTATTTTGTTCCCAAATTAGTTTTAAGCCTTTGTCAACATAGCCAAAAATGAGGCCCCATGAAAGCAGGGGTCCTATTTTATAACTGCTATGGGTCGGGCCTGCATATATGATATTCACACACACCATGCAGAGTTGAGAAACTCAATTCAAACTTGAAAATTGATATACAAATAGTCCTATTTTATAACTTAAATTTTATTAAAATTTAATCTGGTAAAAATTAATATTTTTATTCAAATTGAGTTTTACTCATCCTAGTGAAAAGATTTTGTTGACGGAGATGATGGCAGATCTGTATTTATATAATGGAAAAACTACACGAACGTCACCAAACTATGTTTGTTTTCGTCATTAAACTAAATTTTTCGTCAAAAACGTCACTAACGTTATATTTCTTTCATTTTTTGATCATCGAAGTTAAAAAAATTAAAGACGATACTGACTTGAAATTTTTTATGTTTTTAAATTTTCATGTCATGTTATCTTTCCTCATAAGCAGTCTATGTGTTATTTTATAACATTTTTATTATGATTAATACGATGGTGACACATGTCATTGCATATTGGTGGAATAAAAGGAAGGAAAAATCCATCTCCTCTCGCATCAAGTGGGATTCGATCCTAGGACCCCTTGCACACAAAAAATCCTCTGCCGCTTTTCGGTACCTCTTTCTATGCCCCAACATTAAAAAACACTAAAAAATTAAATTTCAAGCCCTAACCCTAAATTCTAAATCTTAAACAATGCACCCTCAAAATACACCTTACCCAAAATTTCCTAAACTTTAACCTTAAACCCTAGACCTAAACCTAATTTTTAATGTATGACATAAATAGGGACATCGAAAAAGGATAGATGATTTCTATAATTTATTTTATATAAAATTTGAGTTTCAAATTTTGAATTTGTTTTTTAAATTGTAGATGTATTTTCTATTTATTTTTTGGTATAATCATCAATATATAATTTATTAGTTAACTAATCTAGATCAAATATTGTAGAATTTTATTATAGGACGATCTTCTCAATCTAATTTACTCCATTTACAACTATGCTATCTCTTATCCAAATTAACTAACTAATTATTAGTTAACAACTTCAAAATTCAAACTTAATTTAAATATGCTGTAAAGAAGTTTATTGTTAAGTACTCTAATCACGATTGAATTCATTTATTATTCATGTTGAATTAATTAAAGTTTTCTCCAGGGCCGGTACTTAGATTTTGAAGGCTCGAGGTGAACTGAAAAATTAGACTTCTAACTAGAGGCGAAGCCATGAGTGGTGTCATTTTCTTGAATATTATTTAAGAGAAGTTAGTTATTTTATGAATGAGTGTTAGTTATATATATTTTTAATTTTGTGTATACAAATTATATAGAAAAATACAATTTTTAAGAATTTTGGGTGTCAACAGACACCCCAATTTGTGAGTGTGGCTCCGCCCATGCCCCTAACAATAAGTATTGAATTTTTTTGAATTTTAAAAGAATACCTCTAAAAACAAATATTGAAAAGAATTAATTTTAAGAGTATACCCCTAATAACAAATATTTAAAAATAAATTTTAAAAGTAGGCCCCTAAACAAATTTTGAAAAATTTTAATTTTAAGAGAATGTTCCTAATAACAAATATTGGGGGGGGGGGGGAATGAGCCTCTAATAATAAGCATTGAAAAACTTGGACTCTAAATAACAAGTATTGAAAAAAATTAGACCCCGGATAACAAGTATTGAAAAAAATCAAATTTTAAGAGTAAGTCTCTAAGAACAAATATCATGAAAAATTGAGCATCAAATAACATGATTGAAAAAAATAATTAGACCCCTAATAACAAATATTTAAAAATGAATTTTAAGAGTAACTCATAATGATAAAATATTAAAAAAATGAGCCTATAATAATAAGTATTGAAAAAATTGAATACCAAATAACAAGTATTAAAAGAATTGAGTTTTAAGAGTATGACCCTATAACAAATATTAAAAAATTGGGCCTCAAATAACAAATTTTGAAAAATCGGGCCCTTAATAGCAAATATTGAAAAAAATTAAAATTTTAAGAGTGTGCTCATAATAACAAGTGTTGGGGGGAAAATTAAGCCTCTAATAACAAGTATTAAAAATTTGGACCCCAAATAACAAGTATTAAAAAATAAAATTAGAGTACCCTAATAATAACCATTAGAAAAAAAATTTAACTATAACGATTTAAGTAGTAAAATTTGGGGAAACGAGAGGCATGTATCTAATTTTATAACCAAATTATTATTTCTTTCACTTGTTATTTGTGGCCCAAAGTGAAAGCCTCTATCTAATATTATAACCAAAATTCAAGCCATTTTATATTATAGTTATTTAAGTAGTAAAAACTAGAGAAAATAGGGCCCTTGGTGGTCGACCGGTTCGACCTGCCCCAGGAACGACACTAGTTTTTCCCCGCTATTTAAATCAGTTTTTTCGCATGTGGAGTTCTGGAGCCTTCGGAAGTTTCTCCTAACATGACTGTTGTCAAATGTTATAGTCTTATCGTTGTCATAGCTCATTTGGCCCATCAGGTGACTCTACTACCTTATAGTTAGACCTACACTACTAACCCATCAATAACTTACAACTCTAGGACTGTCACCATCCAGATAGCCACCAATCGAAGACATTTATATACCAATAAAAGATAGATTGAAAAAATGAAATTTGAACCATTATACTATTATTCACCATCTTCCTCAACCTTCTTTCGTTTTCTCTCATTCCTTCATCTAAATCATCACTGACCATGGCCATCCGCCCAAATTAGAAGGGGTGAATCGCCTAAAACTACTACCATCTCACGTTGAACATCAACAATTGATGTTAAAATGTTGTACATCTGCCTTTGAGTCATCCGCTATCACTTCTTCATCGTCATTCCATCACTACAACTCCTTCGCATATGAGGCCCTAGAGCCTCCAAAAGTTTTCCTGACAAGACCGTTGTTAGGGGTGAGCATTCGATCAAGTTGAGTCGATTATATTAAATTCAAGTCGAGTCAAGTCAAGTTGTTCGAGTTTTTGTTCGAATTTAATAGTAAAATTTTATAATGTTATAATACTATTTGGTTCTAATTTACACGACTTTTTATAACCATATACGATATACATATAAATTCTCCATAGATTTTCATATGTGATATACCTATATCAGGCAGAGTTGAGGGACCGAACTTGAACTTGAAAATTGATCCACTACTTACTAAAAATTTTGAGTTATTTGAACTTTCATTTATGAAATTATGATTCGAGTTAATTCGAGTTTAATTTTTTGCATCGTGTCAAGTCAAAAAATTGATTTTTTTTTCAAGTCGATTTGAATTTGGCTCACCCCTAATCGCTTTCAAGAAATACAGTCGGATCGCTTGTCAAAGCTCAGTTGGCCCACCAGCTGACTTTACTACTTGATAGTCAGACCTACACTAGCAACCCATCAATACCTATCAACCTTAGAATTGGCACCAACCATAAATCAATAGTTGGCCAAATACTATTAGTCAAATGCCGCAACAAGCAGTACTAAATCGCAAGTCTGGTCATATAGAACACAAATGCCAGTGTATCAGTGAGCCACAAAGGGAAACAAAAATTTCGAGCGTTGAGCTTATAAAGCTCAGTGGTACACATCTACTCTACTATACCTCATGTTAATCATAAACATAAGCATGCAAGCTAGTACGAGCAATAAAGAAAGATAAATAAACACATGGCGCTACCACTAGTCGCCTAAACATATGCTCATATCATGCAAGATACATCATATATGGCACACAAAACATACAAGGTTTCAACCACAAACAGTGGTAGTCAAACTTGTTTACCTGGGACCACCTCGACAACATGTCCATCTATTGGCTACATACTCGGAAACACCTAGCATCGGGTAGTATCAAGGGTCATCTACTCGGAAACACACTACCATCGAGTAAAAGACAACACATATTCGAAAACACATAGCCATCGAGTAAGGGTCATCATATACTCGGAAACACCTAGTCATCGAGTAGCGAGTGTTGCATACTCAGAAACACCTAACCATCGAGAAGCGAGTGCCATACGGAAACACCTAGCCATCAAGTGCACGCGAAGAAGGAAACAAGTATTGCAGTACAAATATTGGGTATTTGGATCCCATCAATCATTGTCCCAACCAATCAAATGCCTACATGACATACAAGCAACGCAATCCCAAAGATCTCCCTATTATTGCTAATTGTCATCAGATCATTACTTTTAGATTACCGAGTTGTTAGTTCATTATGGAGGAGTACATAATTATTCTCATCAATTATCCCATTAATCCATATTATCCCAATAATTAAGGCATAAAGCAATTCATTAATTTTACACGATGATTCCCATTCTTAGCTAGCATTATTGAATGTTTAGTTCAGTGGGTACCATTAATCGAACACGCGTATCGATACGGTACCCTCGGATACTGGTACTCACACGCATACCGATACAGACATTGCTGACTGGAAATCCTACATTTCTCAAGTACCGATATGGGTCGACCTGTACTGATACAATCCTCAATCGCGTACTGGTAAGACCGAAGCCCGTACTAGTACCCTACTCACGGGTTCATACCATTTCCTTGAAATACAATTGTACAACGCTTTATTCGATCGCTAAAGCTTATGAAAGTCATTAGGGTTTTTTTACTAATGTATTCAATCAATTAATATCAATTACTGCTTTGATGAACATTTAATCAAATATTTATCGGTATTATCCCTTAAGCCTTATTTCCATCAACTCACGTCAATCTGATCAAATAACATACAGTGCATCACAATTTTATCAATCAAACAATCAATCATCAAATAATTATACGAGTATCTCAACCGACCATACACGGTCTCTAAAGTCTCCACGAGTCTCATCATATTTGTAACATCATCATGCATCACACATATAGCAAGTCTCATGATATCGGTCTCTAAACATGCTTATTTATTATCTACCTATTTTGCATAAACTAACACGCAAAGCAATCACATTTATGATGCTCATAAAGCAATTGAGTTCGAGGTGTACTAACCTCAAGCCAAAGCGATAAATCCACATTCAAGCTCCTCCAAAATCTTCTTAAATCCAATATTTTGAGTCCACAAAACCCTCAGATAAAACAAATACGACTATATAAGTAGTTATGCATCATCGAATTACTTTAGGGAATAAAACGCGTAAAAACAAATTATCATGTTCGAATTTTGCGAAACGTTCTACGCCAACGGACTCTGAACGTCAAGAAAACCCTGGGTAAGGTCCCTCGAAAAAAGTCAACGTCGGCGGTTGGCAACTGGCGGCTTGGGCTCAACTGGCAGGCCGGCTCGTTGACTGAATAGGTCGGCTCTGCTCGGCCCAATAGTTGGAGCCCAGTAGCTCAGCCCATATCAAACAAGCTAACTCTGGCAAGCGGTGAAGACCCAGACTGGCTATCTTGACGCTGGTGAACACGGTGGTGGCCCTCGTTCTTCGTTTTGAGCACTCAGACCACCCTAAATCAACAATCCAAAATCTACTCTCTTTCGCCCCCTCCAACAGTGGCTCCGATGGTGGTGTCGCTGATATCGGCGAACTCGTCTCGACAAGATGAACACGATGGTTGTAGAGGTGTCGACAACGGATGACCGGATCTCGATAGATCGAAGTTGAAAGATTGAAAAGGAAAAGAGAATAGGGGGAAAATGAGAGAGATAAGGGAATAGAAATCTGATTTTTGTCCCTCTATTTCCTACCTTTTAATTCAAAATATCTTCTTCCAAAACATAACGGTATAATCGCATCATAAATTCTCAACCTTCAATCCTTATACAAAACAATCATCACTTACTTCAAAATTAATCTTCCACAATCTCATTTCTTTAATTTAATACTTAAATTAAATATTTGATCTGAATCCAAGCTCTGGATGATTAACCATAAAATTGGGTCATTACATATGCTCCGCTTGAGAAGTTTCTACAAGAGCGTCAAGATCATTTGTTATATATCTAGTATCGAGATGCATTTGTTCCTCATCGTGAGTTCTACAAGAGCGTCGAGATCTTCCACTATATGTCTAGCGTCGAGAAGCCTCTGCTCCATATTGTGGAGTCCTACAAGAGCGTCAAGATCTTCCATTATATCCCAAACATCAAGATGCCTCCGCTCTGCATCGAGGAGTTCTACAAGAGGTTTGAGTCCTCCACTATATCCCTAGCTTCGAGATGCCTTTACTCTGCATCAAGGAGTTCTACAAGAGTGTCAAGACCCTCTTATACATCCTAGCGTCGAGATGTCTCTGCTCCATTTTAAAAATTGCTTAATTTCCATGAGTAACAATGAAAACACTCATAACTATTAAATTTTACAAACTTAATCAAATTTATAAAGAGACGTCGAGATCTTTCCTAATATATCTGCATCAAGATTCTTCCAGTACAATGATTAAGTAGCAAAAGTCAAAAAGTTATTTCACACTTTGAGGATGAGGAAACTTAAAACTCATTCAATAGACTAAGTGTAAAAAGGGAAACGATTTTCAAAGACATTGATCCATTATTGTTGAGTTTTAGTATGCTCGATTCCTTCAACCGATGTTGCTCACCAAGTGGTGGAGAGGTGGAATTTTGGGTGGATGTGGTGTGGAAGCTAAAAGATAAATAACATAATGATTTTAGAGTGGTTCAACCTTCTAACCAAGGTCTACATCCACTACATTAGCTTCCCACTAAGGATTTCCAATCAATCCACTATTGATTTGTCCCCTTTTTTAGGATTAGGAGGAAACCCTCATACACCGATCAAGCTTTCTACCCAAAGCCTTGATCAAACCCTCTTTACAAAAGAGAAAAGATAAGCAAACTTAAATCCCTCTAATAGGTATTTGTTTGCACAATATGCACTCACCCAAAACCTAAAACACTTGAGCAAATTTGACAATTTTGGCTCACTAGTGTTTGTCTATACAAAGAAATGACAATTTAAGTACAAAGACACTTTTTGATCATTTGTTGATTGACAATTGAAGCATTAACCATATCTTGATGCTTGGAGGTCCCTTTATACTCCTTGATGAGTTTATAGCCGTCACTAGCCGTTGGGGTTAATTTGGAGCCGTTGAGGACTTTATTTCCCTTCATTAATGCTGTTCTGCAGCCTTCCGTATCGATACGCTTGGACCCGTATCGGTACGGCCTTCATCAGAAACTAGTCGTTGGGCTCTTGCCAGCCTAGGCGTATCGATACGCTTGAGGGCGTATCAGTACAGTATGACGTTTAAAAGACCGTTGGGAAATATGACTGTTGGGTTTGTTAAACAGGGATCGGTACGCTTACCAGGCGTATCGAAACGATCCCTCACCGTATCGAAACGACCAAGCCTGTTTCGATACGGGTTTTGGTAGTAACCAAACTGGGCAAAAAAGGTATCGATACGGGTTGAACCATATCAGTACGGACAGCTTGAAAACTTAAGTTTGGCTATTTAAAATCAATAAAAACATTGCCAAAAACCTTTTAAGATCCCTTAAACATCAATTCAAGTTGTTTGGACTTAAAACCAAGTTTTAAATTCTTTTCAAATTAGTCCAAAACATTTTTCAATTATTATATCAAAACACTAGTTCTACAATCTCCCCCTTTTTGATATAATAAAACCAACTTGAAAAATTGTTTGGGATTCACCCCCTTTAATTTTATAAATGTGAATAAGAGATTAAAGATATGAAATCAAATAAAGCTCCCCCTTATTCATTTGAAAATCCAATTTTTAAACCGATATTTCTCCCCCTTTTTGTTATATCAAAAAGAATTTAAAACATTAAGTTCAAAATAACTATAGAGGAAAATTTTGACAAAAATAAGAATTTGGTTTTTAAAATGGCTCCCCCTTACTCAAAGCATCATCAAAATGTTAGTTCAACATATATAATCATAATCTAGTTGAATTAAAAAGAAATAAAGCAAATAAATTAAAAAACAACTAGATTTTTACCACTTGAACTCAAGGGAGGATGTGAAGCCTTCCTTCTTCAAGTGTTCTTCCTTAGTGTGCATGGAGCTCCCCCTCAATCTTTGAATTGTTGATCACTCTCCATCACACCTAGCAAAAGACAATCAAGTAATTTTTGGTATCCAAATTGCTTTGGATCCATAGACGTTAGTAGCACAAAACTTAGTCCCCTTTGGAATCCATTTTTCAATGTCATCATTTTTAGTTGAAGTGGTTAGTCCTTTTGGGACCCAAACACTTCTAAAACATTTACCGTTTACAAATCTAGGGGCACTAGATTGTCTTACATAAAAATTTGATTTTCCAAAACTATTTTTCTTTTCAAGCTCTTTAGAAATCAAATTTTTTTCTTCTTGAACTTTTTGAAGCAAATTTTGTAAATCAAAACATTTTAGTTCAAACTCTTTGAGTTTTGCTTCAAGTTCAAGTTTGGTTTTAGAAATCAAATCATTTTGAATTTTTAACTTTGAAATCAATTTATTGTTTTTCAAAATGTGATTTTTAAATTCTAAAATCAAGTCATCGTAGGCATCTTGTAATTCATCAAAAGAGTAAGAACATGAAGTAGATGAATTAGAAGTTACCCTTGAATCTTCTTCGATGGCCATAAGGCAAAGGTTGGCTTGTTCATCGTCGGTGGAGTCCTCATCACTCCAAGTAGCCACATGTGCCTTCTTCTTATGGCTTGAAGTGCTTGCCCTCTCCTTTTTCATAGATTCTCGTTCAAGCTCTCTCAATGCTTTCTTCATAAAAGGGGCACACTTCTTGAAGAGATAAATTATCTCTTCTTCTTCATCCTCCTCTTCACTTGAGTAGACATGATGGCAAGTGGAGGATATGAGAGCAATGGCATTTGTGTTAATGTCAAGCCCTTTGAGCTTTTTCTCTCCCATAGCTCTAATTTCTTCCCTCTTCTTCTCATCTTCTTTGTTCTTCTTCATGATTTGATGAGTAAGGAGTGATCCTATGAGTTCATCGAGCTTCAAGGTCTTCAAATTCTTTGCTTCGATGATGGCGGTCCTCTTTGAGTCCCATGACTCGGGAAGTGAGTAGATGAGCTTCCGGACAAGTTTCTCCTCCGAAATGGCTTCTCCATAGCCCTTGAGACCATTGATGATTATGGAGAACCTATCAAACATCTTCTCGATGTTCTCTTTCGGATCCATCTTGAAGTTCTCATACTCTAAGGTGAGGAGCCCAATCTTGGTCTCCTTAACTTCATTGGTTCCCTCGTATGTGACTTCAAGCTTGTCCCATACCTCCTTGGCACTCTCACAAGAAGACATCTTCTAATAGATGGTTGGGCCAAATGCACAAAAGAGGATGTGCAAGGCTTTGCAATTTAGCTCCATCTTCTTGCGATCGTCGGCACTCCACTCTGCTTTGCTTCGTTGAGGCACGAACGGACCATCTTCAACTATGTCTCATAGCTTGTAGTCTCTTGACTTTATGAAAAACTTCATCTTGGTCTTCCAATGGGCATATTAGGTTCCGTCGAAGAAAGGCGGTTTGTCGATGGATTGCGCCATTTGAGCCAGTTGGTGAAATGATGATTGAGCTTGCCGGATCTTCTCAATAGGATGTTAATCCTCTTCGATTGAGCCAAGCTCTGATATCAATTGTTGAGTTTTAGTATGCTCGATTCCTTCAACCGATGTTGCTCACCAAGTGGTGGAGAGGTGGAATTTTAGGTGGATGTGGTGTGGAAGCTAAAAGATAAATAACACAATGATTTTAGAGTGGTTCAACCTTCTAACCAAGGTCTACATCCACTACCTTAGCTTCCCACTAAGGATTTCCAATCAATCCACTATTGATTCGTCCCCTTTTCTAGGCTTAGGAGGAAACCCTCATACATCGATCAAGTTTCTACCCAAAGCCTTGATCAAACCCTCTTTACAAAAGAGAAAAGATAAGCAAACTTAAATCCCTCTAATAGGTATTTGTTTGCACAATATGCACTCACCCAAAACCTAAAACACTTGAGCAAATTTGACAATTTTGGCTCACTAGTGTTTGTCTATACAAAGAAATGACAATTTAAGTACAAAGACACTTTTTGATCATTTGTTGATTGACAATTGAAGCATTAACCATATCTTGATGCTTGGAGGTCCCTTTTATACTCCTTGATGAGTTTATAGTCGTTACTAGCCGTTGGGGTTGATTTGGAGCCGTTGAGGACTTTATTTCCCTTCATTAATGCTGTTCTGCAGCCTTTCGTATCGATATGCTTGGACCCGTGTCGGTACGGCCTTCATCAGAAACTAGCCGTTGGGCTCTTGCCAGCCCAGGCGTATCGATACGCTTGAGGGCGTATTGGTACGGTATGACATTTAAAAGACCGTTGGGAAATATGACCGTTGGGTTTGTTAAATAGGGATCGGTACGCTTACCAGGCGTATCGAAACGATCCCTCACCGTATCGAAACGGCCAAGCCTGTTTCGATACGGGCTTTGGCAGTGACCACTCTGGGCAAAAAAGGTATCGATACGGGTTGAACTGTATCGGTACGGACAGCTTGAAAACTTAAGTTTGGCTATTTAAAATCAATAAAAACATTGCCAAAAACCTTTTAAGATCCCTCAAACATCAATTCAAGTTGTTTGGACTTAAAACCAAGTTTTAAATTCTTTTCAAATTAGTCCAAAATATTTTTCAATTATTATATCAAAACACTAGTTCTACAATTATAATCCAAAAGAAACAATGGCAAATAAGAACAAACTCGAAATTTTTTTATATAAAAATCCAGAGTTACAAAACTCTTTCGTTACTACAAAAAGCTATGAGGCTAAGCCGGCAGAGGATCGTCAAGAGTGGCATCCAGATCTGAAATTAGATTATCTTCAGGGGAATCCCCTGCATCAAGGTTTGAATAGGAACCTGCATCAACTTCCTCCAAAACATATGGCCTTACGAACTCTTGGAACTCCTCTCAAGCTACCTCAGAAGGGTTATATGGGCTGAAAGACAATTTTGTTTGTGAGATGTCCTAGCAGCACCGCATGTTCCACTTCAACATATCGATCGGGCCAAGATTAACTTGAAACGTACAAGCCAAGCTACGTTGGCATTTATCTCCAAAGTTTTCAAATACCTAAAGCTTCTCCAAGGCTTTATTGGCTAGCTTCTCAGCATTTCCCTTGATAGAATGCAGTTATTACATCTCTTCATCTGCGACTTCTTTTTGACTTTGCATTTCCACCTTACTAGCTTTCAAGTCCACCTTCTTGACGTCCCCAAAGCACAGTAAAAGTCCTAGAAGCTATGCTCATATGCCTTGGAGCCACATCGCGAGCATCTTCTACTTTTTTCTAAGTTACCTCGGCCTGCTTCTGAGCTTCTGTAACTTGACCCCGAGCTTCTTCAGCCCCTTCGCTTGATTCTAAGCTACAATCAACTCATGCCTCAGATTCTCCAACTCCCTCTACAACACCATAACTTTGGCATTGACTACATGTTACTCAACTTCTTTGGCAGCATCTTTCTTCTTTTTGCTCAAGTCCCTCCGCAGTAGCCTTCACGAAAGCACCATTGATCTTCTTATCTGCCATGCGACGGGATCCTATAATTTGGAAAATGAGTCGAGCTGCTTCAAAAGCTACCCTGGTGGCCTCAGCATAATTGGTCTCCCATGCCTCCGGTAAAGGGTATTTATATACCCACATAAGGTAGACTAAAGAAGAGACTTTTAAACCTTCATACATTGTTCCCCATCTTTCCCAACCTTCATTCCTTTTTCTCACCCTCTTTCCTCTAAACCATCGTTGACCACGACTCTCCATTTAAATTAGAATGGATGAACCGTCTAAAAAGATAATTTATATGATGAGTCTACCACGTGCGACGAACACCGCTGATCATTACTAATGTTGAACACCATTAAATTAATTAATAAAAATTTAAAATTTCAAGGACCCGTCAAATAATTAATAATTACTTTTAAAAAATCAATTAAATTATTTTGTATATATATTAAAATTTTATTTTTTTAACAAGGGTAAACTATATATTTAGTACCTCACTTATTTCCGTATTTCTATTGAACCCTCATTATTTAAATATTATTTCAATTTGACACTATTCTTTATAAAAAATAATTTAACCATTAACCCTCAACCTAAAACCCTAAACTATTAAACTTTAAACTCTTAAATCTATACCCTAAACCACATACCCTTAAAAATAATGATGCTGCCGGGTAAAGCTTCATTTCGGTAATTTTAATAACACGTTCTGCATTACTTAAGTAATGAGAATGTTATAATTATACGTAATATTTGGTGGGAAGGTGGAACCAAAAGGACATGCTAAGAAATGAAGTTTGAAATGCCAGCAAACAAGCTAATGCACAATTGAATGCAAGACACAATAAAAACATAAAACAACACTGATATTTTATAGGATGGGACAGACTGCAAGACACTAGGCTAACACATTCATAACCAAGCCGCAATGTTTGATGAATAGGCAATGGAAGTGAATTCTTATAGAAAGAAAGTTCCCTGCAACAGAAAGAACAAGGGGAAAAGGAGATGAGGATGGCAGATCGATCCTCGCTAGAGTGGGAGAAGGGGAGTTTATATTTTCATCATTTTGGAAGAGAGTACAGAATGTTTTATAAGTGAATGTTACAATGCAGTACATGTCAACCTAGAAAGGTTACACTCTCAACCAGAATAAATTAGGCTTTGAAAGAAAACTTAATTAGATTAAAGTTAATTGCAGATCCCATAAAGTGAACTTCTTTAGCTTACAGTTGGTTTATACTGTATACAACCCCACCAGGACGAGAATAAATTATAACATTATCATTACGAACATGTTATTAAGGTTACCGAAATAAAGCTTTACCCGGCAGCAACATTATTTTTAAGTGTATATGGTTTAGGGTATAAGTTTAATAGTTTAGGGTTTTAGGTTGAGGGTTAAGGGTTAAATTATTTTTTTATAAAGAATAGTGTCAAATTAAAATAATATTTAAATAATGAGGGTTCAATAGAAATACGGAAATAACTGAGGTACTAAATATATAGTTTACCCTTATTAAAAAATAAAGTTTTAATATATATAAAAAATAATTAAATTAAATTTTTAAAGTAATTATTAATTATTTGATGAGTCCTTGAAATTTTAAATTTTTATTAATTAATTTAATGGTGTTCAGCGACGTTCAACATTAATGGTGTTCACCTGTATTCGTTGCACGTTGTAGAATTTTTTTAATTCATATTCACCATCAACGTATTTCATAATTAATATGTGCATTTGGTGTAAATAATAATTAAAATATATAAATTTGAATTATTATTTGAATCCATACTATCAATTTTTTTTAAAAAAAATAAATATTTTGAATGTATAAACTCACATTAGTTGATCTCTAGAAGCGTGCACATAATTATCACATTATTAATGGACGAGGTTTGGAAAGAAACTAGCGTTAGTGAGTCTGTCTGTCAGCAATGCCAGCTATTTTGTTCCATTATTGATTAATTTACTAATTTGGTTAAAAAGGCACATGGCTTAATCATAGGACGGCGAGATGCTGTTCTTCTATATATTGCCTTACGCTTTGGGGCGTTCAAAATTTGACCAAAAAAATCGATTTTTTCTATTGGATGTAAAAAGATTTGAATAGTTTTGATTCGACTTGAAAATTTTTAAATAAAGTTTGAGTTATAAAATAAAATTTAAATAATTTAAAAAAAATTAGTATAGTTTATTAATTTTTAAGTTTAAATCCAATATCTCAAACTTACTTGATATATATATATGAAAAAAATATGAAGAAATATATATGTATTATTTATGATTATAGAAAGTCAGTTAAATTGAAAATAATTAGTACCATAACATTATAAATGCATGCAATTAAATTTAAACAGAAACTTGAACAACTCAACTTGACTTGAAAAATTTTCCAATAAAATTCGAGTAAAAGATATGACTCGTCAACTAAAATTTTTTTACTTGATTGGATCAAATGCTTACCCCTACTTACGTCTATAGATGGGAAATTAAAATATGTTGGATCAGATATGGAACATTGTGAAAAGGATACCATAAATTCGGGATGAAAATCTGTTTGGGCAGTCACTTTGCTTATTTATGTTCTTCGAGAATAGTTGTCTTGACTCTTGAGATAAGGTTTCTCTCGTTTTGTGGAGATTTCCTGGAACCACCGGACGCAGTTAAGGATATGCTCTAGCAGGATTACAACTTATGTGAATAAAATGACTTAATTTGATTTTCTCTTCATCATTCATTTTTTAATAGAACCAAAATGATCTAAAAGTGTTTTGAATTTCGAATTTAATATGTTTGCTCGCGCGCACATACACATATATATAGAGAGAAAAGATATAGTTATACCGTGTAAAACTTTTTAAGTTTTACATGTTTTTTGGATCGTTGGATGTGTGAAACGGGGACTAAGATTAACAGTAAAATATGTGAAGATTATCATTTGGGAAAAAAGTAAAGAGTTAATATTAGTCATTCATTTTTCCCATCCACGATCCAAAAAACGTGTTAAACTTAAAGAGTTTCACTTATGCTATATAAAATTCAATGATTTTTAAATTTTTTTTGAACCAGATGAAGGAAAATAAATGGTTATAATTATTTCTTTATCTTTTCTTACTATTAATCTCAAGCATTGAGACTTTAGGGAAAAGAATGATTGTGCTCCTAGTGAGTTTAAAACTCACAATCTACAAAAATATCAAAAAATAAAAAAAAATAACTTAGCCGACCGGCCAAATATACTTGTTCTCAATAATTTGTTAAATCCACAATTTTGGGCTTCTTGTTACGAGGACCGTAATACTTGATTGAATTTGTTATTAGTCATTGTAATATGGATAATTTGTATTTTCAATTTTTATAAATTAATTTGTTTTTTCTTAATTTTATTTTTTTATTTTTTTAAATTTCAAATATGACTTAAGCATTGAACCATCAAATCTGATAATTAAAATAAAATAGCTTCTATGAGTATATGTGAATAAGCGTGGGCAAAACTTAATTAGAAAATCGAATGATTTGATTTGATTTTACTCGGAAAAATTTCAAATAAAATTTGAGTTATAAAATGAGATTTAGAATAACTCGAAACTCATTTTTTTAGTAATTAGGAGATTAATTTTCAAGTTCGAGTTGAGTCACACAACATTATTTAATATATGTATATCACATATGAAAAATATGAATAAATATATATGTATTTTGTATATACTCACATAATACTAAATTCATACCGGTACTCGGATGAGTATTAGTACCCACAAGCAGTACCGACACTCACTCGAATAAGTGACGGTACCCCCACAAGTAGCACGGAATATACTCACTAGTGATTACTGATACTTACAGAGTAAAATAATCTATAATGCTGGCTAAAGTTGGGCAATGACATGTATAGTTTATAATTTGGTTAATGCCTTATTAATAATGTGATGTGAACTTATGAAACTAACAGGGAGAACAAATTAACACTTCTTCGTGATGAGTAGACAACTTGGTAATCATAAATTGATGATATTATTAATGATTAGTAAAAATAGGGAGATCTTTGAGATCGTGTTGCTTGCATGTCGAGTAGACATTTGACTAGTTGAGTATTTTTTATTGTTAGGATATATATACCTAATGAAAGTGTGTTGCAACACCATGATAAGCGATATTGAATATACAGTTCCGAGGCTTGGTGACACCAGACCTCATTCGAAAATACTTGATAGAAGACTTTAAGTATGAGTGTATGCTCTCGAGGTTATGTGATATCGAGCCTCACTCAAAGTGTACGTTCCTGAGACAATGTGAGATCGAACCTCACTTCAAGTTTGTAATTGCATGATATTTGTGTTTTTACCTTGATGATATGATGAGATCTCATATATGGTTGGCCTTGTGTGCCATGTGTGATAACTTCTCTGATGTGAGCATGAGTTTAGGCGGCTAGTAGTAGCGCCACATGATTATTACCCTTACCTTATTGCTCATATTAGTTTATATACTTATATTTATGATTTGCATGAAGTATAATAGAGCAAATATATATCATTGAGCTTTGTAAGCTCAACATTCACAATCATTATTCTCGTACGTAGGTTGATAGATTGATCGTGAGCTTTGGGGAGCACTACTAGTACGAGATTTCAACATGCAGTATTTACTAGAGTACAATACTTGTATTTTGAATTGTGTATTTATAAGACCTTACGTAGTCAAATCTGTAAATATTTTATCAGTTGAATATTTATAAGATGTTTTGAAACGGAACACTATGTTTTTGTAAACTAAATAAAAATTGTTTGGGATCTTTGACAAAAAGAGAGAAGATGAACAACTTGATGCGTACAAAGATAGCGACTATGATGGAGACATGAAAGATAAGAAGAGTACTTAAGGTTATACATTTCTTTTAAATTTATTGGGCTTAAGAAGCAACCGATTGCGAGTTTATCTTATACAGTAGCTCAGTCATTAAACTCTCAAAGGATCTAGTAATGCATGGTCATATTAAACATATAGGTGTGCATTTTCAATTTTTTTCGAGAGTTGACAAAAGATGGAAGCGTGGAGCTGGTCTAAAAATTAAGAAAGCTTTTGGGATTCTGTTCCATTACTGATATAAACTAAATGTTTGCAGAAATTTCAGTTTAAGGGAGGGAATGATAGAGTTTGTTGGTCTAAAAATGAATGGACTCTTTGCGGCTGAACAAGTAGTGCATTTTTCACTTGGTTTTTAACAGTGTCAAATGCTGGAACCGAACTCCATGAGATCTGTTAGACAAAACATCAGATGGTCCCATCATTAATCACTCGTGCTTATGTATCCTAACCAAAAGAACAAAGGCAAGGAATGCATGGATATTTGTCCTCACGTTCAGTGGTTGCTGGTGGTGGGCCAGGCCTAGTGTTTCACTTTTGAATAACATTGCCAAATAATCCTAGACCAACTTCAGGGCAACCGAAAGTAGCAATTCGATCATATGTTATATGTATTGGTTGAATTCATCCCATCCAGGCCATGATGGATTCATTCGATCATATGCTGCTTACTGCTTATTCACAACTATTCTAAATTCATTATAACAAAGGGTAGTTTGAAAATTTTTGTCGGTCACCTCGGTGATTAAATGTGACATCTTGGATCTTCAAGATTGGTCAAGTTGAGTTTAGGGTCCTAAAACTAGACTAAAGTCCTGCAATTTTTTTCATTTTGGGCTTTTTGATTCATCCAAATTTAGTGTGTGTGTTTCGAATAATTTTCTTTTTTATTAGTATATATTTTGAGTTCACAAAGAGGAAAATGAATATATCACTCAATTTCGTCGTTCTCCTAACAGCATGCGTACAAGCAGGGACGGAACCAGAATTTGGGGTTGGGGGACAAATTATAAATATTTGAAAAGAACAAATTCATAAATAAATTATTTTTTAAAAAAATATAAATAAAGGACAAATGTAAAAAAAAAAAAATTGGGGTGTTGGGTGGGGGCGATTGCCCCTCCCCACCCCATGTAAATCCGCCACTGCGAACAAGCACTAACAAATTAAATGTTTCATCTTATTATGAAATGGAGACCGTAATGGTGATCTTCTGATACTTATAGTACCTTTTTGTTGTTGTGTTAGATTTTCGATAAAACTGCTAAGGACATTTGTTATTTAGCAGGGATTTAAATTATAATTACGGTCGTGTTTTTAGTCATTATATTTTATTATAGTTGCGGACTATAACGAATACATTCCGGTCATTGTGGGACTGTTATTTTTTACAATAACAATTTCAGACAACGTCACTACCGTTATATAGAGATTATTATTACAGTAGCGGACCGCTATTTGAATCTTTGCTTCTTAGTCATGAAAAAGTGACTTTTTAATATCTGAATTGTTTCATAAATTTTATCTTCTTTTACATACACGTTGATCTCCTGTCAATATCCTATGCTATTGTATATCCATAATGTTACTTGAAGTGAATAATTAATATAGGAAAAACTACATATTTAGTATTCCAGCTATGTTCGCGTTACTGTTTGGTACTTTAACTATTATTTTTGGCAAAATAATACCTAACATTACGTTTATGTTCTGTTTTAGTACCCGATCATTAAAAACTAACGGAAATGATGATGTGACTTGGTATAATCACAGTTTTAGTCCAAAATACTTATATATATGATCAATTTAATCCAAAATCCATCATATTAAAACATCATCTTAATTTTGGGAGATTTACAACTTTAATCTAAAAATTAAAATAATGTTTAAATTGATAGAATCTTAAACTAAATTGATAGATTGTATAAGTTTTTGGACTAAAACTTTTATTAACCCAAGCCACTTCACTATTTCCGTTAACTTTTAACGGCCAGAGTACCAAAACAGAATAAAAACGTAACATAGATACTATTTTACCAAAAATAATAATTGGGGTGCTAAAACAGTAATACAAGCATAGTTGGGTACTAAATCTGTAGTTTTCCTTAATATGTTATCATATACAACTTTAATTGTAACATATTTGCGTATCCTACATTCTTACCTCCGTTTTTCTTGTTGATTGTTTTGATCAAAGTTCATTATCTATTTTGTCCTTTCAAATCCCTGCTGCTGAAAAACAAGGTATTGCATTTTCCCTTGACAGACACAAATTTACTGTAGCTTAAAGTCCATGTTTAATCATTCATCAAATTTGCTCATCTTCTAACTTGCTGGTTGTAAATTTCTACAGATATGGGTCACGTTTTACCATGTAAGTGAACAGACACTTATTTCTTCTTTTATTTTTTTAGTTAATATTATAGTGAATATCAGAGTTCGAGTCTTACCATATCAATACGATATTTTGTAAAAGAATTTTTAGATTACTATTTTAGGAAGATCTTAAACTTTACTGTTATATTTAGATAAGCTACTATGCTTCATACATCCAAATAAAATGGATAAAAATCATATGTCCCTTTTCGGTGCCTCTACTTATGTCCCAACACTAATTATAAAATTAAATTCTAAGCCTTAACCCTAAATTATAAATCATAAACCCTACACCTTATACCCTAAAAATACACCCTATCCTAAATTTCCAAAACCCTAAACTTAATTTTAAACGTGAAAGCATAAATAGGGACACCGAAAAGAGGCAGAGAATTTTCATCCAAATAAAATTTGTACTCAAGTAAGTCCGTGTATTCAAATAGAAGTAGATTTATGGTTACAATTTATTTATCTATGAAAATTAGGATCTTATTGGTATAAAGTTAAAGGTTAAAAGCTTCTTAAAGTTGAAAGGTTAAAGGTTTAGTAGAATATTAAGTAAAAATAGATCAATTAATTGACTAAGTGGTCAAAAATGTTTATATTATCATATATTATATAAGTTCAAATTTCGACATTTAATATGGGTAAAACTCAGTAAAGTGATTACAAATTAATGTTGGTTCGGAGCATGCGATGATGGCCTGGTGGTTAGAGCACGCTCACCTGCTCCACTCCCTTCCCCTTAGGTCCCGGGTTCAAGACCCCTCAGGAGCATTGCCTTCTCCTAGATTTTCCCCCCTCCCCTCTAGGTAGAAGTAGAATAGGATTTTCAATAAAAATTAATGTCGGTTCGTATATGTAAATTAGTAAGGTCGGCTCAATCATAAAAATTACACATAATTGAAATTTAATCCAATAGTAAAAAAGTGGCATGCTAACCAATCAAAAGCCAACTAAAGATGACACCTAAAATTAATGGGATTTAAATTCTTTTGATCGACTAAATTTAAATAATCGAAAGAAATGTTGTATTTTCAAACACGTTTCTTAATACAAGGGATTTTACAGTTTTAATTCTTCAAACGGTATGTATCTTAATTTAAAGGTTTAAATATAAAAGTGTACGAAATATTCCATTTTTCTATTTAGGTGTCTAAATTAGTTTTTAGATAAAATCGGTGATTAAAATGTTTAGTTGTTGAACTAGGTGTCTAACTGGAAAAAAAATCAACATCCAATCATTAATTGACACGTGGAAAAAACACCTAAATTCATAAAAGAGCTAGACACCTAATTAGATAAAAAAAAATTAAAATTTTAAGCACTTAGTTTGGCCCAAAAAAACTTTAGGCGCCTATTTAAACCAAAATAAAACTTTTGACATTTTTTTTATTTAAAAGATAGTTTAAATGCCTAAATAAAAAATAAGATATTTTAAACACTTATTTTATATTTAATACTAATCTTAATTTAATTTCTTTTGAGTTCAATGGCTAAATAATGTGTTTTTCACATTAAATGTATTCCTATAAAAAAATACTCTATCTCATATCCAAACTAACAATCAAGTTTTTAAACCCTTGAAAGAATATGTTAATTAATTTAGAAAACCCCTTGGATTTTATTAACCCTTAGAGTTTGTGAATTTAATTATTATTAATGTTGTTATCATGGAGTTCTTTTTTATAAATATTATTATTTTATTCATCGGTCGATTAATTCGAATTTTATAGAGGACTATTATGGGAATGGTCATTTCAACTTAACTTTTTTCATTCACAACACCAAAATCCAAGGGTCCGTTTGGTTTCAGAGAATATAGATTGTTTTCGTTTTCATTTTTCAAGAAAATGAAAAAATAGTGAAGAAAATGTGTTTGGTTGAAGAAATTAAAAAATAGAAAATAAAAATGAGTGAAAATTTGAAAACATAAAAAAGTTGCTTTCATTATTTTCATTTAAAATATTTTAGGAAAATAGAAAATATGAAAATTGTTGTGAATAAAATAAAGAAGAACAAGAATAAGAACGAAGAACAAGAAGAACAAAAAGATGAGAGAAAGAGGGAGATTTTTATTATTCTCAAATATATACTTGTGTACAATGCCTTCAATAAATCATCTATTTATAGGCATAAGAAGTACATAATACATTAAACTCTAATTAATGTAGATAATATTCCTAATGATAAAGTAAGTCAAATCTCCTTGATAAAGTCCTTATCATGATAGACATTCACATAGATAAATATTCATAACACTCCCCCTTGGATGTCTATGAAGATAATGTGCCTCGTTAAAACCTTACTAAGATAAAAATCCAGTGGGAAAAAATTTCTTTAGTGAAGGAAAAAGAGTACACACATCTTTGATACGCATAACATGTTGTCTCATTAAAAACCTTACCAGGAAAATTCATTGGGACAAAACCCCGGTTAAGAGAAAAGGAGTGCAACACGTATTTACTCCCCCTAATGAAAACATCACAGAAGATTTTTGAATCTTCATAATTCAATCTTGAATATTATTTTTCTAAATATCGTGAGGGGTGAAACTTTGGAGTAATATGTTCCATGATGTATCCACCTTTCAAATTGAGATATACATCTTGCATTATCTTCACACAAGTTAGCTTTTTATTACATCTTGTGAAAATAAATCCACATATCTCTTAGATATGTTGGGTCAATGGTCTTAGCCAAACACATTTTTGGCTTGCCTCGTGCATAACAATTATTTCTACGACATTTGAGGAGGCATCAACAAATGTTTGAAGATCTAAAGGTAATGATCTTTGTATATCCATGGATATTTCTTGACCAACTAATATACGGTTCTTCAAGACCAAGAAAAAGTATAACTATCTTTATTCACATCCAACAATCTTTACAATAGATATGTTTTTATCCATATTGAATCTTCTTTAAGATTCTTTCAACTTATGTCCATTCATAGACAAAAACGTATATTTAAGTGCTCGATCTTTAGGTCGAGACAAAATCACATCTTAAGATTCCTTTTCTCAAATCATTTCCTTAAATAACCAAATACTTTGAAAGCTCTTCAGGAGTTCTAATAATATATAAATTATCATAATGAATCTTGATCCAAACTCCTTTTTACAAAAAGCATAAGGAAATATGATCATTCTTATAGTATTTCCTCAATTAGTACTCACTAAGGCGATTATACCAAATGCGCCAAAATATTCAATGAGACATGTCTAAATAAATTTCCTTATAAATTTCCAAATGCTTCTAGCATTTTAAATCCGTCAAGGATAACTTTCTTTTTATAGGGATCCACAAAATGATTAGACGCATATAAAATATTTCATAACTGCCAAAGTAATTGCATCCACCATGAAGTATTTAGAATTCTTCATAAATTATAATTATGTCGTATTTACGACTACTTATTTGTGTCTCACTTGCATTACATTTTTAGGTGTTTGGATTGTTGGTCTAAATACTTTTCTTTTAGAAGTTCAAAGCGTCTTTCTATATTGGCGAATTCAATATCTATACTTCTGGATAGATTTCTATACAAGATCCTCATTATCTTTCTTAACTTCTATAGAAGTTCATGTAAAATTGTTTGTAAAATCGTTGTCGGCAACTTTTCTATTTTGGTTCCATTCTTGTAGTGACATAACTCATCGAGATCTCTTCAAGATTTCAATCTTTATTTCAGGTACCTGAAACTCTTCTAAAGTTTTATTATTAGTTATGTCTTGGGTCTCTTCAGGAGCACCCGCCTCCAATATATGACCATCTCATATTACTTTCTATTTACGAGAATTTTAATCATTGGAACCATTTCAACTATCATGCTTCAGGCATGATTTACATCCTCTCGCTCTAACATGTAATTTAAACTTAGAGCATTTCAGCTGGTATATGAGACTTAGTTACTCTCATTGGGTCAGTAAATATGTCTGGCAGTTGACATGTAATAACATGAATTATCTTATGAACTTTTCGTTCATATACGAGGATCTAGATAACGATAAATCATTTTTCTTTATCCAGCTAATTATTATCTTCCCTTGATGTTGAGAAAAATCATGTCATAAATGATTCTCCAATTAATGTTTAAGAGTTTAAACATAAAAGGAGACTCGTACTCAATATATATATATATATATATATATATATATATATATATATTCTCAACCCTTTTTATTTACCCATTTTGTGCGTTGTGGTGGCACAATTCATATCGCACATTCAAAAAATTATAAAATGAAAAATGTATGTCTTCTGACCAAAAACCAATCATGACGAGAATTTATTATAACTTGTTGGCTTGATGCGTATAAGTGTTGCTAGATGAAAACACCATATAAATAATAACTCTTTTGTTCTCATGGTTTAGTTATTAAATAGGATGCATCCAATTGAAATTTTGCTAAACTATATTTTTCATAATCAATAGGCTTTGTAACAACTGATATAGCCTAAAATATAAACCTACTAGCTTTTGCAAGACGAATAGTCTAATTGCATAATCGGAATCCCTTTATAATCAATCTCACAAACTTCTAGTTGTAAGTTGATAAAACAATGTAGATGCATCTACTAAAATTATATAAAACTTTCCACATTTGTGGATAAATGGGCCCATATTTCATTCAGATATGCAAGATATGTAGTCTCAACTTTAGTACAAGAACTTCAAGTTCTTTTGATAAGTGGGATATTAATAATTTCCTTAGAGAACAAGCAACACAAGAACTTCATCTTCTTTTAGTAAGTGGAATTTAATTAATTCCTTTGAGAACAAGCACCACAAGAACTTCAGGTTCTTTTAATACATTTGAATATAAATCTCAATAATTTCTGCACCATTATTGATCAGGATGGTCTAACTGACTTTTTAGCTACCAGAACTTATATCTATATTGGCTTATTTCAAATGAAAATTGATAATATATGTTATCTATAATTTTTAAAGGGATAGTTTGCAAACTTATATTGCTCTCTTAAAATTTCCACTTCTAGTGGTGACGATATTATTACCATTAGCGGTAATCATTGCAATATTCACAATTCTGCACTTTTCATGATGTGCTTTCTCTCAAGAATATTGTAGAACTAATGTTTTGATATAATATTTGAAAAATGTTTTGGACTAAATTGAAAAGAAATTAAAATATGTTTTTAGTCAAAAACAACTTGAAAACATGTTTTAGGGTTTTTTACAAGGCTTTGGAACAAATTAAAGTACATTTAAAGTAGTCAAAACCTAGAACTTCAGGTACCCGTACCGATACGGTATAGAACCGTACCGATACGCCCCAGGGTTTCAAACTACCAGATTTTCCAGTGGCCAAAACCCGTACCGATACGCTTAGCCGTATCGATACGGTGTGCTTTGAAATAGCCCAACGGCTAGTCGCGTACCGATACGATTGTATCGCGTACCGATACGCCTAACTACCCCAACGGTCATTTCCCAACGGTCATTTGAATTTGCAGGACCGTACCGATACGCTAGGCAAGCGTATCGATACGCATCAGCTGAAGAGCACAACGACTAATTCCTCTTCGAGACCGTATCGATACGGGTTGAGAGGGTATCGATACGCCAAGCTACAGAACTGCATTTATGGTGGGAAATATAGGCTCCAATTCAATCCCAACGGCTAGTAACGGCTACAAACTCATTTAAGAGTATAAAAGGGACCTCCAAGCATCTTGTAATGGTTAATGCTTCAATTGTTACAACATTATGATGTCAAAATTTGTCTAGAGCTTAAATTGTTAATTTCTTGCTTAGACAACACTTGTGAGCTAAACATTGTTAAATTTGCTCAAGTGTTTAGGTTTTGGGTGAGAGCTTAGTATTAAAAACACATACCTATTAGAGGGATTTCTAGTTTGCTAAGTCTTTCTCTTGTAAGAGAGTGGTTGATCAAGCTTTGGGTAGAAAGCTTGATCGTTGTAACGGTTTCCTCCTAAGCCGAGAAAAGGGGATGAAATTCTTAGTGAATTTGTTTGGAAATCCTCAGTTGGGAGCTAAAGTAGTGGATGCAGACCTTGGTTAGAAGGTTGAACCACTATAAATCCTTGTGTCAAATTGCCAAATTTTCACCTCCCACTAAAACACTCAATTATCCAACTTCTCCACACTTGGCGAGCAAGAACGGTTGATTGAATCGAGCCCCTAACATCTCAACAATTGGTATCAGAGCTTGGCTCAATCGAAGGGGATTCACATCCTATTGAGAAGATCCGGCAAGCTCGATCAACATTTCACCAACCGGCTCAAATGGCGCAATCCATCGACAAACCGCCTTTCTTCGATAGAAATCACTATGCCCATTGGAAGACAAAGATGAAATTCTTCTTGAAGTCAAGAGACTACAAGCTATGGGACATAGTTGAAGATGGTTCGTTCGTGCCTCAAGGAAGCAAAGCGGAATGGAGTGCCGACGATCGCAAGAAGATGGAGCTTAATTGCAAAGCCTTGCACATGCTCTTTTGTGCATTTGGCCCAACCATCTATGAGAAGATGTCTTCTTGTGAGAGTGCCAAAGTGTTGAGTGGATCGCAAGATCGATATTGACCAAGAGGGGGGTTGAATTGGAAATTTAAAGTTTTGTGGTGGAAATTTGCAAATTAAAAATGATGGACAAGGGATTTAGAGTGGTTCAAGTTCCAAATGAACTCTACATCCACTACCTTAGCTTCACTAAGGATTTGCAACAATTCCACTAATTGCTCTTCCCCTTTTCTAGGACAAGGAGGCAACCCTTTACAATTTCGGTTGATTTTTCTACCCAAAAATCAACCCAATCCTCACACAAGTGAACAAAGAAATTTAATGGCTAATTAGATATCTCTCAATACTAATAATAGCCCAATTACAAGCACTCAACCCAATTGAACAAGATATGAATGAAAATTACAATTGGGGTTTTAGACAAAATGGGATTTGTGCACAATTGCTTGGATTTGATGTTTGGATGTTTGCTTTTGGATCAATAGTTGTTGCTGGAGCTTTTAGAGGTCTCTTTTATACCTTCTCATTGATTTCTAGCCGTTGTGGTTGTTGCACTCATCAATAGAGCCGTTGGGGATGTTATCTCACCACCATAAATGCAGTCTGCAACAACCCGTTTCGAAACGCGGGGTACCTGTTTCGGAACGGACTAAAATAGAAAGAGCCGTTGGGGTGCATTTAAGAGCCCGTTTCGAAACGCCTTAGGGCCGTTTTGAAACACTTTTGCCACTGTCAAGGGTCGTTTCGAAACGGTCTTAGCCCGTTTCGAAACACCTTAACGGTTTTCAGAAAATCAGTTACAAACAACTTCAACGGTCATATTTTCAATTTAAACTTAAGACCTGTTTCGAAACGCTTTGGCTTCGTTTCGAAACGGATTTGCTACTGTCAAGGGTCGTTTCAAAACAGCCTTAGCCCGTTTCGAAACACCCTATTTAACTTTAAATATTCAGCAAAAATATCTCAACCGTTGTGCTTTTTCAAATCAAATATGAAGAACAGTTTCGAAACGTGAGAGACCGTTTCGAAACAGGGTCAAGTGTTTCGATACACGTTTCGGAACAGGGGTTGACGGTGATGAAAACGTTTCGAAACGCCTGAGGGCCGTTTCGAAACAGGAGCTTGAAAATCACTGTTTTGGCTTGAAACACTTAGAAAAATATTTGAAAAAACTTTGTTTTTAACTTGGGCATAATCTTAAAATTATATGGGGATATTTTGAGGACTTAAAATTCGTTTTGACATTTTCAATTTAGTCCTTAGGTTTTTAGTTATATCAAAATTAAAATATTTGTTTCACAATCTCCCCCTTTTTTATATAACAAAACCAAAGTTAGAATTTTTAAGAATTTTGAAAGTTTTGAAAATATTCTAACTCCCCCTTAATTTAAGATAGGTTTTTAAAGTTAAAAAAAATGTTTGACTTGAAATCCAAGTTGTAAAGCTTTAAAGAAACCTTTTAAAATTTAAAACGAATTTTAGTTTGTGGCTCTTAAATTTCTTCTCCCCCTTTTTGTTAGATCAAAAAGAATAATGAAAGCTCATAGAGAAGACAAAGGATTAGTACCAATAAGCATTAATAAGAAACCATAATATTAATTCATAATATCAAAATATCCAAAACATAAACCAACATTAAGTTCATAATAAAATCCCAAATAAAAAGTCAAAAGCATAGGTTCCTAAAACATAATAAAACATAAAGATGCAATCTTAATCCTAAAATGCATAGATAATATGATATGATATGATATGAAGATCCTAGGCCTCGTCATCATCATCCGAAGTATCATCATCGCTCTTGACTTGAGAACGGTGAAACTTCGTCCATTGCCCATAGAGCGTAGAGAAGGACAAATCCAAGTTTGAATGGGAAGTCTCAAGAGTATGAAGGCGATCCTCGACATTCTTCAAACGATTGTCCATGGTAGAAAAACTCGAAGCAATGCTAGTATCCAAAGCATTGAACCGCTCGGTAATGAGAGCCGTGAGGGCGTCATTGTTTGCAACCTGAACTTGCGGTGGAGGAGCAACGGGAGGAGGAACAGCTTCTCTATCAATTCTTTCCCAAACATCATTCACATAAGTAAACCCGGACTTGCGAAGGGATGACTCACCAATCTTGGTCTTGCGAGGTTCCGGAGAGTCGTAGGTACAATCGATACCAAGATCATGAAAGATGTAGCTCAAGAGTGTGCCATAGGTAAAAGACTTCAACTCATTTGTGTCAATAAGCTTAATATTATTGACTATCTCGGCAAAAATTATTTTAGGCACATTAGGGCGCTCACCTCTACGGAAACATTCAAGCCAAAAATGATCAGTTTGACGGATATGAGAGTATTTACCGCCGGAAGGTCGAATGAACCATGAAACCATCAAGTGAAGAACGCGATCGTGCACATCCAAAGTAAGTGCCTTACCGGTGAAAGTGCCAAAGTGACGTTCATCCTCAAGACCCTCATCTTTAAGTTTAAAAATAGACTCCAAGAGAGCAACATTAACAACAAACTTTTTGCCCAATAAGGAAGATTCAATTCCTATAATCTCGGTTTTGGTCTCATCATAAATAAAACGAGCATTAGAGTAAAAAAGGAGTACCATGTGTTTGTAGCGAATATCCGGAATGCTCAAGAACAAGATAAGATTCCACTCACTCAAACGGTCGAGATAACGAAATAGGAATCGCTCGGAATTGAGGAAATCAAGATCAATGACACGTTCTTTACAAATTTCGAAATCCTTGACATAAGAGAAGCGAGCACGCATCTCCGGAGTTTTAAGGGATTTCTGAAAAAGCAGAGTAAGATTCGGACGAACGCTCGAATCACCGGTTTGAACGGCCTTGCGCTTTTTGTTAGCTTGATCCGCCATCTAAAAATATTAAGCAAGTATATTTTAAAATTAAGTGTATGCATTGATATTTAAAATCAATCCAATAATAAATCCAACTTAGGTTTTTGAAACAAAATTAAAAAAAAATTAAAAAAATTAAAAAAAAAATAGTAAAGAAAAAGACGACTGAAAAATTTTATATTCGAATCAAAAATTTTGGGATTTTGAAATTTTTTTACAAGATATGGAAAACCCACAAAGGAAAAACTATAATGTATACAAAAATAAAATTTTCTAACCTAAGATTCGAAATAAATTGAAAGAAAAAGAAAAGATAAAAAAAATTACCTTAGTTTGGGATTTTGGATGATTTGATGAAAATCCTTGCACAATGTTGATGAAACTTGCTTAGACTTGAGTTTTAGAGTAAAACCCCTCACAATTTTGTGAAAATTAATGAGTTTGAGAGGGTATTTATAGAGAGGGAGGCGGTTTAGGGTTTTTAAGAGTTTGATAAAAAGTGAAATTTCACATTAAAAGCCCTAAATAAAGCAATCCGCGAAGCCGTTTCGGAACGGTCAGGACTGTTACGAAACGGGACAACTAGGGTTTGACCGTTTTGAGACCATAGACTGACCGTTTCGATACGGTGTTGACCGTATCGAAGCCCTGTTGACCCGTATCGAAACACGTTTCGATACACCCCTTGGCAGTAGCAAAAACGTTTCGGAACGCATTGGAGGCGTTTCGAAACGCCCTTCTTCTCAAAACTGGATTTAAGGTATCCGTATCGAAACAGGGTCACCCGTTTCGATACACCTAGGCCTGGAAGTGCAGATGAGGCTCTAAAAGTGCAGAAAAATGAAGTTTTAATAGGCCTAACATGGATAAATGTCATGAATGAGCAGGCAAAACATATTCAAGCATAAACATACTCCCCCTAACTATAGGCATGGATGAAATTAGGAGTTTAAACACATAAACATGGCATTTCACAAAATCAAGCATATTTAAGCACAAAAGAGGTCCTAAAAGGTCAAGATAGGCTAGCTAGACCTAACTCTCTCCTAAGAGACCAAAAACGTTCTTTGTCTAAGGGTTTTGTAAATATGTCCGCTAATTGATTCAAGGTGTCTACGTACTCTATAACCATATCTTCCTTAAGGACATGATCTCTAATGAAATGATGCCTTATTTCTATGTGTTTGGTTCTAGAGTGTTGGATGGGATTTTTAGTTAAACATATTGCACTAGTGTTGTCACATTTTAGGGGTATGGTTTCAACTTTAATTCCATAATCTAAGAGTTGTTGCTTCATCCAAAGGACTTGAGCACAACAACTCCCTAAGGATATGTACTCGGCTTCGGTGGTAGATAAGGCTACACTATTTTGTTTCTTAGAGAACCAAGATATGAGCATACTACCTAAGAATTGATAAGTTCCCGAAGTACTTTTCCTATCAATTTTGCAACCCCCATAATCCGCATCCGAGTAAGCATGAAGGTTGAAGGTAGAGTCTTTAGGATACCAAAGACCTAAACAAGGAGTGTCTCTAAGGTATCTAAAGATTCTCTTAACGGTTATAAGGTGAGACTCTCTAGGAATAGCTTGGAACCTAGCACACAAGCAAACACTAAACAAGATATCCGGTCTACTTGCGGTAAGGTAAAGCAAAGATCCAATCATAGAACGATAAAGCTTAGAGTCAACACACTTACCTCCTTCATCTTTGTCAAGCTTTGTAGATGAGCTCATAGGAGTGGCTTGAGGCTTTGCATTCTCCAAGCCAAACTTCTTGAGCATATCCTTTATGTATTTTGCTTGGTTGATGAAGGTGCCATCCCTCTTTTGCTTGATTTGGAGTCCCAAAAAGAATGAGAGCTCCCCCATCATGCTCATCTCAAATTCACCTTGCATTAACTTAGCAAACTCTTGACAATGACATTCATTAGTAGATCCAAAAATAATATCATCAACATAAATTTGAACTACCAAGATGTCATTTTTATACATTTTTATAAAGAGTGTAGTGTCCACCTTACCCTTTTCAAATCCTTTTTCAATCAAAAAATTTGAAAGCCTTTCATACCAAGCTCTAGGAGCTTGTTTTAAACCATAAAGAGCTTTGGTAAGTTTGAAAACATGATTTGGAAATTTTGAATCTTCAAAACCCGGTGGTTGTTCCACATACACTTCTTCATTTATAAAACCATTTAAAAATGCGCTTTTAACATCCATTTGAAAAAGCTTGAAATTATGATTACATGCATATGCAAGCAACATCCTAATGGCTTCCATTCTAGCTACGGGTGCATAGGTTTCATCAAAATCTATTCCCTCTTCTTGAGTGTAACCTTGTGCTACAAGTCTAGCTTTATTTCTCACAATGTTACCACTCTCATCTAGTTTGTTCCTAAAGACCCATTTAGTTCCTATTGTAGATTGATTACTAGGCCTATCAACTAATGTCCATACATTACTTCTCTCAAATTGATTTAACTCTTCTTGCATAGCCATAATCCAAAAGTCATCTTTCAATGCTTCTTTTATATTTTTAGGCTCTATGCATGAGATAAATGCAACATGGTTCATTAATCTAAGAGAAGAACGAGTGGTTACCCCCTTGGATGGATCACCCAAGATTTCACCATCTTTGACATAGTTCAACTCCCTTGGGTAGCTCACTTCCTTTTCCTCAATAGCCAAGTCCTTCAAGGCTTCAAGAGGTGGACCTTGTGAGTCCTCTTCCTTTGTTGGAGTCTCATCCTCCTTTGAAGTTTGACCTCCATCAAAGGCATTTATGATCCCTACATCATCATCATCACAAGAATCCTTCCTAGGAAGGAGGTTATCATCGAATACAACATGAATAGATTCTTCTACTATTAAAGTTCTTTTGTTAAATACTCGATAGGCTTTAGAGGTTAAAGAGTAACCTATAAAATGGCTTCATCACTTTTTGCATCAAATTTACTTAAGTTGTCTTTTCCATTATTTAAAACAAAACACTTGCACCCAAAAGGGTGGAAATAGCTAATGTTAGGCTTTTTAGATTTTAAAATCTCATAAGGTGTTTTCTTTAAAATTGGCCTAATCATTACTCGATTTACAATATAACAAGCGGTGTTTGTGGCTTCCGCCCAAAAATATTTAGGTAAATTATTTTCACAAAGCATAGTTCTAGCCATTTCTTGTAAAGTTCTGTTTTTCCTCTCAACTACCCCATTTTGTTAAGGAGTTCGAGGAGCCGAAAAATTATGGCTAATACCATTTTCATTTAAAAAATCTTCAAACCCTAAATTTTGAAACTCGGTTCCATGATCACTTCTAATATGTGAAATTCTAAGCTCAAGATCATTTTGGGTTAATTTTGAAAATGTGATGAATTTTTCCAAAGCCTCGTCTTTAGTACTTAAAAAGAGAACCCAAGTAAATCTAGAAAAATCATCAACTAGCACAAAAGCATAAGACTTACCACCCAAGCTCATAGTCCTAATTGGCCTAAATAAATCCATGTGAATTAGTTGTAAGCATCTACTAGTAGAAACATCATTAATGGATTTAAAGGAAGACCTATGTTGTTTACCCTTTGAGCATGCATCACAAATTTTATCATTTGAAAATTTTATCTTGGGTAAACCTCTAACTAGATTTAGAGAGACTAGTTTTTCCAAAACACTTATGCTAGCATGTCCTAGCTTCCTATGCCACAACCAAGCATCATTTTCATTTTGAGCAACTAAGCATGCATGAGATGTATGAATGTCATCTAAATGCATCATGTATATGTTTCCTATGCGATGACCTATGAGCATAATATTATTAGATTTAATGTTTACAATTTTGCATCCATTTTTATCAAATAAAACATTAAATCCTTTATCACACAATTGACTAATGCTCAATAAATCGTGTTTAAGACCATCGACATATAAGACATTTTCAATGAGAATGGTAGAGTGATTACCTATGGAGCCAATACCTTTAATGTGGCCTTTGGAGTTGTCACCAAATGTTACTACTCCTCCACTTTTTGGCTTTAGATCCATGAATCGACTCTTGTCTCCGGTCATGTGCCTCGAGCATCCACTATCAAGGTACCATGAGTTTTGACTTTGTGCTTTGGCCTTGTAGCAATGCTCCCCCTACAAACAAAGATATTAAACCTTAGTTTTTGGTACCCAAATCATTTTGGGTCCATGAGTGTTAGCTCCCAAAACCTTGGTTCCCTTAGGAATCCAAGATGACATAGCAATAATATTATTAGATTTAACAAGTTCCTTAGGAACCCATACACTTCTAATTCTTTTAGCTCTACTATGTCTAGGATAGCTACCTTGTTTGTAGTAGTTAGTCTTTTTCTTAGGTTGGTGTGTTCTAGAGGATTCTCCTACTTCATGCTTGACACTACCAACATTTTTTAAAGACTTTTTGAGCTCATTTAGCTCACCCAACACCTTTTGGTGTTCACAATTACATTGAGATAAAAGATTATTAAGATCAACATTTTCATCTTGAAAGAATTTAAGTTCATCTTTTAATCCTAATATCTTTTTCTCAAATTTAGAATTAGCTTGAGTAAGTGGGTCATTTTTCTCATTTAATTCTAGAATAATCTTTTTATTCCTAATAACCGACTCCTTATATTTCTCAACTAATTCATCATAGACCTCATGTAACTCATCATATGCATCATTTAATTCTTCATATGAAAAATCTAAAGTAGATGAGTTAGAGGTTACCATGGAGGAATCTTCCTCAAGTGCCATGAGGCAAAGGTTAGCCACTTCTTGTTCGTCATCCTCCGATGACTCCTCATCACTCCAAGTAGCAAGCTTGGCTTTGAGCTTTTTCCTCTTCTCAAAGCCCTTCTTCTTGAGTTGAGGGCACTCCGAACGTATGTGGACGGGTTGTTTGCACTCAAAGCAAATGATTGGATCCTTTCCATCTTCCTTGTTCTTGCTTTTGAAGTCCATCTTCCTTTGGAATTTTCTTCCCCGGTTGGACCTCATAAAGCGTGAGAATCGTTTGGCTATCATAGCCAATTCTTCAAGTTCATCCTCATCACTAGATGAGCTCTCATCATGTTGTGAAGCTTTAGCCTTGAGAGCTATTCCCATCTTCTTCTTCTTCTCAACTTCAAGCTTCTCTACTCTTTTCTCTTCTTTCTTTTTCTCATCTTCCCTTCCTTGCTTCATGATCTCATGAGTAAGGAGAGAACCCACAAGCTCATCAAGCTTCAAAGTCTTCAAATTCTTTGCTTCGATGATAGCGGTTCTCTTCCCATCCCAAGACTCGGGAAGTGAATAGAGTAGCTTCCGGACAAGCTTTTCTTTCGGTATGATCTCTCCAAAGCCCTTTAGACCATTGACAATGGTGGAGAATCGATCGAACATCTTTGACACCGTCTCATCGGGCTCCATCTTGAAATTTTCATAACTAAGATTGAGAATTCCAATCTTAGTTTCTTTGACATCATTGGTGCCTTCATAAGTGGTCTCAAGAGTGTCCCACACTTCTTTGGCACTTTCAATTGATGAGACCTTTGAGTAGATGTCCGGACCGGAAGCACAAAATAACATGTGGAGAGCTTTATCATTGACTTGAATCTTTTTCCTCTCCTCTTCACTCATTTCCACTTTCTTCTTTAGCACCATCTTGCCTTCACCATCTTGCTTCAATGGAATATATGTGTAACCCCCTTAACCCGGCCTAGACGGTTGACCCGAATTAAGAAAGTCACACGGGGAAAACCAAAGTCAACCTGAAAGTCAACCTTGATTAACGACCCTTTTTTTCTTTTTAAACTTGTCTAGATGCATATAAATCCTTAGATATGATCATACAACAGCATACTCAAAGATCATAAACATCAGAGATCAAACAAGGACCCAATTGAACAAATTACAACTTTAGGGACCAAATTGTAATTTCTGATATATATGAGGACTTAACCCAAATTAAAGTTACCAACTTGAAATTAATCAGGTTTCATGCTTCTCTGTGAAATTTCAGCTCAAAAGGACTTCCCAAACTCATACAATTGCACAAACAAGATTCAGGACCAAAATGCAAACAATTCAAAACATTTAACTGCCAATGTCAGTCCCTAACGGTCACCCGTTCCGAAACAGGCAGAGCCCGTTTCGAAACGCGGGGCCGTTCCGCAACGCGTACCGAAACACAGGCTGGCAGTAGCCAAACCGTTTCGGAACGGTCCCTCCCGTTTCGGACGCCTGGGCTTGTTTAAGGCACCCGTTCCGAAACGGTAGGTGCTGTTCCGAAACACCCTGCACAGATTGCCCCAAAATGCATACTTAAACATGCAATTAAATATCCAATCATGCTCCAAATGCCACCAAACTTTACCAACATGCAAATCAACATATAAGAGACATTCTTGCATCAACAATTCATCAAAACATCCACATATATGGAAAGCCCCAAATCTATAGGCATGCTTCCTACACAAGCAACCATTCAAGCATAAACTTTCAATTCAAGCATATAATGGCCAACCACCAAAAACCAGCATTCTCAACAACATTCAACATACTTAGGGAGTTCAAAACATCTCCCAAAACATACACATAGGTCCCCCATTGCCAAATTACCAAAAGCTAAATGTACTTAAGAAAACCTTCCATACTTTGAGCTTTACTTCCACTTGAATGCTTGCCTTCCTTGCTGCCCTCAAAGTACTATAATGTTCTGCATTATTGATTTGAGAAAACAAAGAGAGCGTAAGCACAAGCTTAGTGAGGAATGCTCAATAAAACCATCCAATAATGCATTTATAAAACACTTTATAAATCATGCTTCAAATCTTCATTTACACATGCTCAAAAGCATACTTAAACATGCATCTCATGCATCATATCACAACATGTCATATTGGCCACAAGTGATAAGTTTCATTTCTTTAAAAACAAGTTCATCAACTTTCACCCCAAGGACTTTTAAACACCTTGGCCCCAAGGACTTTTAAACACCTTGGCCCATGGACTTTTAAACACCATGGCAAGGACCACACAAGGACTTTTAAACACCTTTGTGTCCTTAACAAGTTCACCTCAAGGACTTTTAAACACCTTGACCCCAAGGACTTTTAAACACCTTGGCCATGGACTTTTAAACACCATGATAATAATCACCCCAAGGACTTTTAAACACCTTGGCCCCAAGGACTTTTAAACACCTTGGCCCATGGACTTTTAAACACCATGGAAAGGACCACACAAGGACTTTTAACCACCTTTGTGTCCGTAGCAAGAATCATCCAAGGACTTTTAACCACCTTGATGTTCTTAAGTAAACAAGGCTCACTCAAGGACTTTTAACCACCTTAGTGACCTTAACCTTTTCAAAACATCACTTGCCAATATACATCATTATCATCAATTTATCCACTGTTTTAAAGCATTAAACCAAGCCATATTCATCATGCATTCAAAAGCATCAAAACACATTTAATCAATGTTCAACAACAAGGAACTCTTACCTTGAGCTTCCTTCAACATATGGCTTACAAAAACAGCATTAACCATGCTAAATCATGCTTTCAAAACAGAGTTCAAAACATGCAATAAACCACATTGCACAACAAACAAATCATGGCCACCACTAGAGAGTATTTCCGAAAACTTACACTTGAGCTTAGCAAATTTGTTTAGACTTAAACTAAGCTCCCAAGACAATGGTTTCAAAGCCGAAACCCAATTTCACTCACCGATTCCACTTCGACTCTTGCCCAGGCACCAAGTCAAGCTTCCGGATCACCACCACTTGGATCCAAAGATGACTCCCCTGTTTTAACACATTAAAACAGTAGATTAATGCATCATCATGCATTAATAGCTTCAATGAAAGCACCTAAACTCGCTGCTCTCATCCACACTCCATTTTCGGCCACCAAACACAACCGAAAATGCATCCAAACCACTTTTCAACAAAGCCCAGCCATTAACCATCAAAACCTAACATCCTTTAACATCATTTAACATCTAACAAGAACCTAACAACATCCTTATACCTCCATCAACACCAGATCCACAAGATCACCTCAAAAACAAACAAGAATCACAAGCTAAACTTAGGAAACCCAACCTATCCGGGATTGCATCAATCAAAACTCAATTCCTTATCAATTTAGAGTTCAAATAACATCAAAAACACATCTCAAATCACAGATTTAACAGATCAAACGAAAATCATCAAAAATCACCAAATCTTGCATTATAAGCCAAGATCCATTTCACAACTTAAAAGCCTTTAATAAAACATCAATTAAGGATTGAAAACTTGGGAATTTCAGTAAAGAACTGATAGTTTAGAGGAGAAGGACGTTCTTACCTCCAAACTTGAATTTCTCCTCTTTTTGGAATCAAAAACCTTGATGAATCAAGTAGCAAATGATGAGGTTTTGTAGATATGATGATTAGGAATCAAAAGAGAGTTGAAAGGAGAGATTTAGGTGAGAAAATCAGAAACAATTCTCTGGAAAGAAAGTGTTTGGGTTGAGAGAAAATGAGAGAAAAGAAAATAGAAAGTTAGTTATCAAAATAGCCAAAATGGCTTTCCCTCCTCTTTTAATATGTTTTAAAATCAGAATATAGCTTAAAATATCTTAGAAAATCTGGAGAAACTAATTTTGGAATAATAGCTCCTTAAAGATTCAAAGTTTCAACCCTTTCGAAAATAGTCACAAAACTTTCAAAAATTACATTTTGGTCACTAGCCAAAATGTCACCCTTCCAAAACTCATTTTCCAAAATTGATTTCACAGTTCACTTAATTATATTAAAAGATGATTTTAGAACATTTTTCCATATTTTTAATGCAACCCAAACTAGGCTTTCCTAATTTCACCTTTTTAGATTCGAACAGCACTTTGACCAAACCGGTCAACGCCCAAAACTCCTAAGCCCAAAACCGAGGCGTTACAACTCTCCCCCCCTTAAGAAATTTCGTCCCCGAAATTTACCTGAAGGAAAAAGATAAGGAAACTGCTTCAGCATGTCTTCCTTCCGCTCCCACGTGGCTTCCTCAACACCTCGATGCTTCCACAGCACCTTCACCAACTCAATGGTCTTGCCACGAAGAACCTTGCTATCCGAATCCAGAACCTTCACCGGTTCCTCATCATAGGTCAAATCCGGATTCAAAACCACTTCATCCACAGGCATCACATGCGAAGGATCAGATCTATACTTCCGGAGCATAGAAACATGGAACACATCATGAATCTTCTCCAACTCTTGAGGTAACCTCAATCGATACGCAACAGGACCCGCACGCTCAACCACCTCATATGGTCCAATGTACCTAGGTCTCAACTTACCCTTCCGGCCAAACCTCATCACCTTCTTCCAAGGCGAAACCTTCAAGAACACACGGTCACCCACCGCATACTCTATCTCCTTACGCTTCAAATCCGCGTAAGATTTCTGTTGATCAGAGGCAGCCTTCAAACGCTCACAAATGAGCTTTACCTTCTCTGTGGTCCCTTTCAACAAAGCCGGCATCGAAACCAACTTTTGACCAGTTTCAGCCCAACAAAGAGGAGTCCTGCACTTCCTCCCGTACAAAGCCTCATAAGGTGCCATCTGTATACTTGCCTGATAACTATTGTTATAAGCAAACTCAACCAAAGGCAGATGCTTCTCCCAAGAACCTTGGAACTCAATCACGCAGCACCTCAACATATCCTCCAAAATCTGGATAACTCGCTCAGACTGACCATCCGACTGAGGATGATAGGATGTACTGAAATGCAACCTTGTACCCAGAGCTTGATGCAAACACTGCCAGAACCGCGATGTGAACCTCGGATCCCTATCCGACACAATCGACTTAGGCACACCATGCAGCCGCACAATCTCAGCAATGTACAGCTCCGCAAGCTTATCCAAAGAAAACGTGGTATGCACAGGCACGAAATGCGCACACTTCGTCAGGTGATCCACAATCACCCACACCGAATTCTTCTTCGATGGAGACAAAGGTAAACCAGATACAAAATCCATGGTAACCATTTCCCACTTCCACTCAGGGATTTTCAACGGTTGCAACAACCCTGAAGGAAACTGATGCTCAGCCTTAACTCGCTGACACACCAAACACTTGCTCATAAACTCCGCAACATCTTTCTTCAAACCCACCCAATAGTACTCATCACGAAGATCACGATACATCTTAGTACTACCAGGGTGCATAGCAAAAGGACTACTATGACCTTCAGTCAGAATAGCACGCCTCAACTCAGCATCAGCAGGCACTACTATCCGACTCCCAAAACACAACACACCATCATCATTAAAGCAGAAATTCGAAGGTCTACCCTCCGCGATATCCTAAACATGCGGCACCAAGGAATCATCCAGCAACTGCTTATCCTTGATCAACTGAACCAAAGATGGTTTCACTTGCAACTCAGCAACAAGACCACCATCTTGCGATATGCTCAAGCTAGCAAACATAGCCCTCAGCTCAACAGCTACTTTCCTACTCAAGGCATCCGCAACAACATTAGCTTTTCCAGGATGATACTCAATCGTCAGATCATAATCCTTGAGCAACTCCAACCAACGCCGCTGCCTAAGATTCAACTCCTTCTGAGACATCAAATACCTCAAACTCTTGTGATCCGTGTACACAGTACACTTCTCACCATACAGATAATGTCTCCAGATCTTCAGAGCAAAAACCACTGCAGCCAGCTCAATATCATGCGTAGGGTAATTGCGCTCATGCACTTTCAACTGTCGCGATGCATAAGCCACCACCTTACCCTCCTGCATCAGCACACACCCCAAACCAACATAGGATGCATCACTGTAAACCACAAACTCTTTCCCTGATTCAGGCTGAATCAAGATAGGAGCTTGCGTCAAAGCCGCCTTAAGCTTCTCAAAAGCCTGCTGTCTCGCTTCCGTCCACTCATACTTAACATCCTTTTGCAACAGCTTCGTTAAAGGAGCAGCAATCTTGGAAAAACCATCCACAAACCTCCGGTAGTATCCCGCCAACCCAAGGAAACTACGGACCTCATGAACAGACTTAGGAACTTTCCAATTCATCACCGCCTCAATCTTCTGAGGATCAACACGAATCCCCTCAGCAGAAACCACATGCCCAAGGAAAACCACCTCCCTTAACCAGAACTCACACTTGCTCAGCTTAGCATAGAGCTGATTCTCCAACAAAGCTTGCAAAACAATCCTCAAATGCTCTTCATGCTCCTCCTCAGTACGCGAGTACACGAGGATATCATCAATGAACACCACAACAAACTTGTCCAGGTATTCATGAAACACACGATTCATCATGTCCATGAAAGCAGCAGGAGCATTTGTCAAACCAAACGGCATCACAAGGAACTCATAATGCCCATATCTTGTCCTGAAAGCTGTCTTAGGCACGTCCACATCCTTCACCTTCAACTGATAATACCCTGACCTCAAGTCAATCTTAGAGAACACAGCAGCTCCCCGAAATTGATCAAAGAGATCATCAATCCTCGGCAAAGGATACCGATTCTTGATAGTCAACTTGTTCAGCTGACGGTAATCAATGCACATTCTCATAGTGCCATCCTTCTTCTTCACGAACAAGACCGGTGCACCCCAAGGTGACACACTCGGTCGGATGAAACCACGATCAAGCAACTCTTGCAACTGCGTCTTCAGCTCTTTCAGCTCCTTAGGTGCCATTCTATAGGGAGTAATGGACACAGGAGTTGTATTCTCATAAAGCTCAATTCCAAACTCCACCACGCGATTAGGAGGTAAACCAGGCAACTCCTCAGGAAAAACACCAGGAAACTCCTTCACAACTCTGATATCTTGCACCCTCAACTCCTTAGAGCTAGGATTCATCACAAAAGCTAGATAGGCTTCGCAACCTTGCCTCAGCATCCTGCTCGCCTCCAAGGTAGACACCACATTGGCAAGAAACTTCACATTCTCACCAACCACAACAACTTCATAATCATCCGCAAGCTTAAGCGAAACTCGCTTGTTTTCACAATCCACAACAGTACGATGCTCAACAAGCCAATCCATACCAAGGATTACATCAAAACCATAAAAGGGCAACTCCATAAGATCAACATGAAAAACATGTTCTTGAACAACCAAGGGACACCTTCTATAAAGCTTCCGAGTCACAACAGTCTCACCAAAAGAACTAGTGACACGAACACCGACATCCAAAGACTCAACAGGCAAACCAAGCAATTCAGCATGCTCACGCAAAATGTATGAATGCGTAGATCCAGAATCTATCAAAGAAAGCAATGACAAGGATTGCAAAGTAAAGGTACCTGCAATCACATCCGCATCATTCCTTCCCTCACGCTGAGCATACACCCTCGCTTGGCCTCCACCTTCAGGCTGAATAGCCACAACATGGGCCACTCCACGACCACCTTCCTCTCTCCTCTGGAAATTACCACGGCCGCGCCCACGACCTCTCTGCGGTGCAGCAACAACAGGAGCACGCTCCTGATCACCAGCCATCCTAGGACAATCTCGCCTCAAATGGTCTGCGGATCCACAATTCCAACACCCATGACCAACTGCCGCAACAGGAGCTTGCACCTCTCTCACAGTACGAGGACAGTCACGCTTCATGTGACCACGTGAACCACAGATCCAACAAGCACTCGGATCAGCTCTAGCATTGCCTCCTCTAGCAGGTGCACCACCACCTCTCTTAGCTGAAGACTGATACTTCTGATCACGTCCCCTCTTGTTCCGTCCACCTCCGGAACTATACTCAGCAGCTCGCTTGCCAGCACCCTTAGCAGATAAACTCAGGTTTATCTCAATATCCTTGGCTCGGCCCACCAACACATCAAAATCATCATACTCGGTGGCCAGCACATACATCTTTACATCCGTCTCCAAACCATAACGGAACCTTTCACACCTCGCTCGCTCATCAGGTACCAGCTCAGGTGCATACTGACTGAGTCGAACAAACTGCACTTCATACTCAGCCACACTCATGTTCCCTTGGGTAAGAGACATGAATTCACGCTTCTTCTCATCTAGGTACCTCACACCCAGATACCTTCTCTTGAACACATTCTGAAAGAATGTCCAAGTCACATCCGCCTCTGCCATCCCAGCAATAGTGGTTGTCCACCACGTATATGCATCCTTCTGCAGCAAGGACACAACACAGCCAAGCTTCTGCACATCAGTGCAACTCATCTGACCCAAGATTCGCTTGGTACTCTCTAGCCAAGCTTCAGAACTCTCAGCAGACATACCCCTGAACTCAGTCCCACCAAGACTGCGCAGACGCTCCAAAGGTAGTCTAACTCCAGCATCTTCCTGATGCCCCGCTCCACGAGCCCCAGCTACTGCTGCTTGAAAAGCACCAGCAATAGCTTGCACTAACATTGTCATATCAGGCATAGCTTGCCCCTGACCAGCCTCAGGTCCAGCAGCTCCAGCACCAGCTCCAGCTTCCTCAGCCCCAGCACCACCACCACCAGGTGGAGGAGGAGGTAACACCGCACTACCCGTGTTTTCCTCATTCTCGTTCTCATTAGGAGCCGTAGCTCGCACATTACCTCGTAACTCTCTACGTGGTGCCATACTTTTACCATGCAATCACAATACAAATAAAACAAAGTCAGGCCCAGCAAGGTAAGCAATCCAAGTATTCAAGCTTAATTTCATTCAAGATCAACACCATTTCATAAGCTTTTATTTGGCAATGGGTACCCACAACATGCTACACCACAGCATACATCTCAATTGCATCCAAATCACAAGCCACTAAACATGCTTTCGATCAACAAGCATACAAGGCATACATACTTCAATCATGCACACATTCATTCCCAATTACTCGAGAACTCAGCTCTGATACCACCAAATGTAACCCCCTTAACCCGGCCTAGACGGTTGACCCGAATTAAGAAAGTCACACGGGGAAAACCAAAGTCAACCTGAAAGTCAACCTTGATTAACGACCCTTTTTTTTCTTTTTAAACTTGTCTAGATGCATATAAATCCTTAGATATGATCATACAACAGCATACTCAAAGATCATGAACATCAGAGATCAAACAAGGACCCAATTGAACAAATTACAACTTTAGGGACCAAATTGTAATTTCTGATATATATGAGGACTTAACCCAAATTAAAGTTACCAACTTGAAATTAATCAGGTTTCATGCTTCTCTGTGAAATTTCAGCTCAAAAGGACTTCCCAAACTCATACAATTGCACAAACAAGATTCAGGACCAAAATGCAAACAATTCAAAACATTTAACTGCCAATGTCAGTCCCTAACGGTCACCCGTTCCGAAACAGGCAGAGCCCGTTTCGAAACGCGGGGCCGTTCCGCAACGCGTACCGAAACACGGGCTGGCAGTAGCCAAACCGTTTCGGAACGGTCCCTCCCGTTTCGGACGCCTGGGCTTGTTTAAGGCACCCGTTCCGAAACGGTAGGTGCTGTTCCGAAACACCCTGCACAGATTGCCCCAAAATGCATACTTAAACATGCAATTAAACATCCAATCATGCTCCAAATGCCACCAAACTTTACCAACATGCAAATCAACATATAAGAGACATTCTTGCATCAACAATTCATCAAAACATCCACATATATGGAAAGCCCCAAATCTATAGGCATGCTTCCTACACAAGCAACCATTCAAGCATAAACTTTCAATTCAAGCATATAATGGCCAACCACCAAAAACCAGCATTCTCAACAACATTCAACATACTTAGGGAGTTCAAAACATCTCCCAAAACATACACATAGGTCCCCCATTGCCAAATTACCAAAAGCTAAATGTACTTAAGAAAACCTTCCATACTTTGAGCTTTACTTCCACTTGAATGCTTGCCTTCCTTGCTGCCCTCAAAGTACTTTAATGTTCTGCATTATTGATTTGAGAAAACAAAGAGAGCGTAAGCACAAGCTTAGTGAGGAATGCTTAATAAAACCATCCAATAATGCATTTATAAAACACTTTATAAATCATGCTTCAAATCTTCATTTACACATGCTCAAAAGCATACTTAAACATGCATCTCATGCATCATATCACAACATGTCATATTGGCCACAAGTGATAAGTTCCATTTCTTTAAAAACAAGTTCATCAACTTTCACCCCAAGGACTTTTAAACACCTTGGCCCCAAGGACTTTTAAACACCTTGGCCCATGGACTTTTAAACACCATGGCAAGGACCACACAAGGACTTTTAAACACCTTTGTGTCCTTAACAAGTTCACCTCAAGGACTTTTAAACACCTTGACCCCAAGGACTTTTAAACACCTTGGCCATGGACTTTTAAACACCATGATAATAATCACCCCAAGGACTTTTAAACACCTTGGCCCCAAGGACTTTTAAACACCTTGGCCCATGGACTTTTAAACACCATGGAAAGGACCACACAAGGACTTTTAACCACCTTTGTGTCCGTAGCAAGAATCATCCAAGGACTTTTAACCACCTTGATGTTCTTAAGTAAACAAGGCTCACTCAAGGACTTTTAACCACCTTAGTGACCTTAACCTTTTCAAAACATCACTTGCCAATATACATCATTATCATCAATTTATCCACTGTTTTAAAGCATTAAACCAAGTCATATTCATCATGCATTCAAAAGCATCAAAACACATTTAATCAATGTTCAACAACAAGGAACTCTTACCTTGAGCTTCCTTCAACATATGGCTTACAAAAACAGCATTAACCATGCTAAATCATGCTTTCAAAACAGAGTTCAAAACATGCAATAAACCACATTGCACAACAAACAAATCATGGCCACCACTAGAGAGTATTTCCGAAAACTTACACTTGAGCTTAGCAAAGTTGTTTAGACTTAAACTAAGCTCCCAAGACAATGGTTTCAAAGCCGAAACCCAATTTCACTCACCGATTCCACTTCGCCTCTTGCCGAGGCACCAAGTCAAGCTTCCGGATCACCACCACTTGGATCCAAAGATGACTCCCCTATTTTAACACATTAAAACAGTAGATTAATGCATCATCATGCATTAATAGCTTCAATGAAAGCACCTAAACTCGCTGCTCTCATCCACACTCCATTTTCGGCCACCAAACACAACCGAAAATGCATCCAAACCACTTTTCAACAAAGCCCAGCCATTAACCATCAAAACCTAACATCCTTTAACATCATTTAACATCTAACAAGAACCTAACAACATCCTTATACCTCTAGCAACACCAGATCCACAAGATCACCTCAAAAACAAACAAGAATCACAAGCTAAACTTAGGAAACCCAACCTATCCGGGATTGCATCAATCAAAACTCAATTCCTTATCAATTTAGAGTTCAAATAACATCAAAAACACATCTCAAATCACAGATTTAACAGATCAAACGAAAATCATCAAAAATCACCAAATCTTGCATTATAAGCCAAGATCCATTTCACAACTTAAAAGCCTTTAATAAAACATCAATTAAGAATTGAAAACTTGGGAATTTCAGTAAAGAACTGATAGTTTAGAGGAGAAGGACGTTCTTACCTCCAAACTTGAGTTTCTCCTCTTTTTGGAATCAAAAACCTTGATGAATCAAGTAGCAAATGATGAGGTTTTGTAGATATGATGATTAGGAATCAAAAGAGAGTTGAAAGGAGAGATTTAGGTGAGAAAATCAGAAACAATTCTCTGGAAAGAAAGTGTTTGGGTTGAGAGAAAATGAGAGAAAAGAAAATAGAAAGTTAGTTATCAAAATAGCCAAAATGGCTTTCCCTCCTCTTTTGATATGTTTTAAAATCAGAATATAGCTTAAAATATCTTAGAAAATCTGGAGAAACTACTTTTGGAATAATAGCTCCTTAAAGATTCAAATTTTCAACCCTTTCGAAAATAGTCACAAAACTTTCAAAAATTACATTTTGGTCACTAGCCAAAATGTCACCCTTCCAAAACTCATTTTCCGAAATTGATTTCACAGTTCACTTAATTATATTAAAAGATGATTTTAGAACATTTTTCCATATTTTTAATGCAACCCGAACTAGGCTTTCCTAATTTCACCTTTTTAGATTCGAACAGCACTTTGACCAAACCGGTCAACGCCCAAAACTCCTAAGCCCAAAACCGGGGCGTTACAATATGGCCTATCCTCAATGACATCCCACACAAGATAGTCATTTGACTTGATGAATAGACGCATTCTATTCTTCCAAAAAGAATAGTTATCACCGTTGAAGAATGGAGGCTTTGTAGTGGATTGTGACTCGTACATGCCGGAACCGGAGGTTGAAGCCATCTCTTGATATTTTGATGATCACACTCTTCCAAGGATCTTCTCTTGTGGTTGTTAATCCTCAAAGAGTTAAGCTCTGATACCAATTGTTGAGTGGATCGCAAGATCGATATTGACCAAGAGGGGGGTGAATTAGAAATTTAAAGTTTTGTGGTGGAAATTTGCAAATTAAAAATGATGGACAAGGGATTTAGAGTGGTTCAAGTTTCAAATGAACTCTACATCCACTACCTTAGCTTCACTAAGGATTTGCAACAATTCCACTAATTGCTCTTCCCCTTTTCTAGGACAAGGAGGCAACCCTTTACAATTTCGGTTGATTTTTCTACCAAAAAATCAACCCAATCCTCACACAAGTGAACAAAGAAATTTAATGGCTAATTAGATATCTCTCAATACAAATAATATCCCAATTACAAGCACTCAACCCAATTGAACAAGATATGAATGAAAATTACAATTGGGGTTTTAGACAAAATGGGATTTGTGCACAATTGCTTGGATTTGATGTTTGGATGTTTGCTTTTGGATCAATAGTTGTTGCTGGAGCTTTTAGAGGTCTCTTTTATACCTTCTCATTGATTTCTAGCCGTTGTGGTTGTTGCACTCATCAATAGAGCCGTTGGGGATGTTATCTCACCACCATAAATGCAGTCTGCAACAACCCGTTTCGAAACGCGGGGTACCTGTTTCGGAACGGACTAAAATAGAAAGAGCCGTTGGGGTGCATTTAAGAGCCCGTTTCGAAACGCCTTAGGGCCGTTTTGAAACACTTTTGCCACTGTCAAGGGTCGTTTCGAAACAGTCTTAGCCCGTTTCGAAACACCTTAACGGTTTTCGGAAAATCAGTTAAAAACAACTTCAACGGTCATATTTTCAATTTAAACTTAAGACCTGTTTCGAAACGCTTTGGCTTCATTTCGAAACGGATTTGCTACTGTCAAGGGTCGTTTCGAAACAGCCTTAGCCCGTTTCGAAACACCCTATTTAACTTTAAATATTCAGCAAAAATATCTCAACCGTTGTGCTTTTTCAAATCAAATATGAAGAACAGTTTCGAAACGTGAGAGACCGTTTCGAAACAGGGTCAAGTGTTTCGATACACGTTTCGGAACAGGGGTTGACAGTGATGAAAATGTTTCGAAACGCCTGAGGGCCGTTTCGAAACAGGAGCTTGAAAATCACTGTTTTGGCTTGAAACACTTAGAAAAATATTTGAAAAAACTTTGTTTTTAACTTGGGCATAATCTTAAAATTATATGAGGATATTTTGAGGACTTAAAATTCGTTTTGACATTTTCAATTTAGTCCTTAGTTTTTTAGTTATATCAAAATTAAAATATTTGTTTCACACAAAGAGGTATGAGACAAGCTTGAAGTCACATACGAGGGAACCGATGAAGTCAAGGAGACCAAAATTGGGCTCCTCACCTTAGAGTATGAGAACTTCAAGATGGATCCGGAAGAAAACATCGAAAAGATGTTTGATAGGTTCTCCACTATCACAAATGGACTTAAAGGTTATGGAGAAGTCATCCCGGAAGAGAAGCTTGTCCGAAAGCTCATCTACTCCCTTACCGAGTCATGGGACTCAAAGAGGACCGCCATCATTGAAGCCAAGAATCTCAAAAGCTTGAAGCTTGATGAACTCATGGGGTCACTTCTTACTCACCAAATAATGAAGAAAAACAAAGAAGAGGAGAAGAAAAAGAAAGAGATTAGAGCGATGGGGAAGAAGAAGATCATGGAGTTAGGCATCAATGCAAGTGTCGTAGCTCTCAAATCCTCCACATGCCATCATGTAGATTCAAGTGAGGAGGAAAGTGAAGATGAATAGATGGCCTATCTCTTCAACAAATTTGCTAGGTTCATGAAGAGCAAAATGGAAAAATCCAAGCATGAATCGATGAAGAAGATGAAGGACTCCCACAAATCCAAAAAGAATGGATCATCTTCAAAACAAGCATATGTGGCCACATGGAGTGATAAAGACTCCACCAATGATGAAGTAGCCCACCTATGCTTGATGGTCCTCAATGAGGGGGAGGTAACTTCTAACTCATCTATTTCAAATTCATATACATTTGATGAGTTGCAAGATGCCTATGATGATTTGTTTTTGGAATTCAAGGCACCATTTTCCAAGAACAAAAAGTTGATTTCAAAAATAAAAATTGAAAATGATTTGCTTTCCAAAACAAATCTTGAACTTGAAGCAAAGTTGAAAGATTTTGAACAAAAATATTTTGATTTACAAAATTTGCTTCTTAAAGTTCAAAAAGAAAAAGATTTGATTTCCAATGAACTTGAAAAGAAAAATAGTTTTGGAAAATCAAACTTTTATGTAAGACAATCTAGTGCCCCTGGATTTGTGAATGGAAAATGCTTTAGAAGTATTTGGGTCCCAAAAGGACTAATCACTTCAACTAAAAAGGATGAAATTGAAAAATGGATTCCTAAGGGGACTAAATTTTGTGCTACTAATGTCTATGGATCCAAAGCAATTTGGAAACCAAAAATTACTTGATTGTCTTTTGCTAGGTTTGATAGAGAGTGATCAACAAGTCAAAAATTGAGGGGGAGCTACATGCACACAAAGGAAGAACACTCGAAGAAGGAAGACTTCACACCCTCCCTTGGGTTCAAGTGTTGGTGAAAATCTAGTTGTTTTTTATTTTATATGAATTTAATTCTTTTTATTTCAACTAGATGATCATATATGTTGAACTAACATTCTCATGATGCTTTGAGTAAGGGGGAGCCAAAATTTTTAAACCGAAATTTTAAGTGTGTCAAATTTTTCTTACCTCCTAAGTTATTTTGAGCTCAACGTCATTTTAAATTCTTTTTGATATAACAAAAAGGTGGAGAAATGATTTAAAAAATTGAATTTTCAAATGAATAAGGGGGAGCTTTATTTGATTTCAATATCTTTAATCTCTTATTCACAATTTTAAAGTTAAAGGGGGAGAATCCCAAACAATTTTTCAAGTTGGTTTTATTATATCAAAAAGGGGGAGATTGTAGAACTAATATTTTGATATAATATTTGAAAAATGTTTTGGACTAAATTGAAAAGAATTTAAAATATGTTTTTAGTCAAAAACAACTTGAAAACATGTTTTAGGGTTTTTACAAGGCTTTGGAACAAATTAAAGTACATTTAAAGTAGTCAAAACCTAGAACTTCAGGTACTCGTACCGATACGGTATAGAACCATACCGATACGCCCTATGGTTTCAAACTACCAGATTTTCCAGTGGCCAAAACCCGCACCGATACGCTTAGCTGTATCGATACGGTGTGCTTTGAAATAGCCCAACGGCTAGTCGCGTACCGATACGGTTGTATCGCGTACCGATACGCCTAACTACCCCAACGATCATTTCCCAACGGTCAATTGAATTTGCAGGATCGTACCGATACGCTAGGCAGGCGTATCGATACGCATCAACTGAAGAGCACAACGGCTAATTCCTCTTCAAGACCGTATCGATACAGGTTGAGAGGGTATCGATACGCCAAGCTGCAGAACTGCATTTATGGTGGGAAATAACGGCTCCAATTCAATCCCAACGGCTAGTAACGGCTACAAACTCATTTGGAAGTATAAAAGGGACCTCCATGCATCTTGTAATGGTTAATGCTTCAATTATTACAACATTATGATGTCAAAATTTGTCTAGAGCTTAAATTGTTAATTTCTTGCTTAGACAACACTTGTGAGCTAAACATTGTTAAATTTGCTCAAGTGTTTAGGTTTTGGGTGAGAGCTTAGTATTGCAAACACATACATATTAGAGGGATTTCTAGTTTGCTAAGTCTTTCTCTTGTAAGAGAGTGGTTGATCAAGCTTTGGGTAGAAAGCTTGATCGTTGTAACGGTTTCCTCCTAAGCCGAGAAAAGGGGACGAAATTCTTAGTGAATTTGTTTGGAAATCCTTAGTGGGGAGCTAAGGTAGTGGATGTAGACCTTGGTTAGAAGGTTGGACCACTATAAATCCTTGTGTCAAATTGTCAAATTTTCACCTCCCACTAAAACACCCAATTATTCAACTTCTCCACACTTGGCGAGCAAGAACGATTGGTTGAATCGAGCCCCTAACATCTCAACAAATATATTACTCTTCTAGAGCATCAATATTTTCAGTACTTTAAGATATAGTACTCACATTATTCTCTTGTATTTAAATGGGGAAATATATCTTATGCTTATGTTGAGCATAAATCGTCACCATAGATTATATTTGACATGTAATCATGTTAAATAAAATAAATAAATATCATAATATATAAATATAAGTATAAAACGTAAATAATTAAAGTGTGTAAAGTAAATAAACATAAAGAAAAATGAAAAGATAAACAAATCTCTTCAAAGTTATGAGAATAATTAGAAGATGATTTATTCCCTTCGAGGGTTATAAGAAAATCAATAACGTCCAAATGAGTTGGACCAACAATGTCCAAATAAAGTTGGACCAGTATCATCTTCGTCATGTTTCGCAAACAAAATTTGCTTCTATTTTATTTCCTTTATCATTCAATGATTATTGATTTTTCAACGTACAACATGTACGAGACCAATGATTTATAACATCGCATTGGTAATAAGAAGAATTTTACTTCATTAGATGATATTTGTCACTCTTGTCATCTTTATAACCTCACTACCGGTGGGTAGAAGTATTATTAAAATAACCATATTTTTCATATTTATATTCATAGCCTCGACCACGACCACAACTTCTAATGTGGTTTTTATTTCTTCCATAATATAATCTCACATTCACTTCAGGGAATGGAGTAGAGTCAGTGGGCCTTTGAAACCTTTTTCACATATCCTTATCACAGAGAACAAAGATTTAATCCTCGTACGCGGCATTGTTAAACCAGTCCACAAGGTCTTTTAAAAACCTCTTTTGAGACCAGTAGTCTCGCAGAACGGGATGTCCAGCCAATATACTTGGATTACATCGAAATTGTGTCTCCAATTGAATAATGATTTACCATGTTTGCATTCACTTTAGGGAATGAAACAGTTCCAATAATCGTATGGAATAAACATCATGCTTGCATTCACTTCAGGGAATGCCCCATCATTGATAATCGCATGGAATAAATATCATGTTTTGCATTCACTTCAGGGAATGTCTCCCATAAAACTTTTTGGATAAAGACGAATTTTCGTAACTTGAAATTGGGAGAAGTCTATGGTCGAGTTTTTCGACGAAGAAGAAATATTGCTTTCGAGCAAATATAGACTTTATAACAATCTTTTTATAGATTGAAATTCACCATGATTTCTCGCACATTAAAATCATAATTTAAAGGGAAAAAATTTACCGATAATAATTTTCCTCTCGAGGACAATGGAGACATAGAAAATGACCGAAACAACTTCTCATAATTTCTTTACATCACGTATCTTTCCGAACCATTTAAGCATATCATGCAAAACTTAAAATATGGTTAAATAAAATAAAAAAAACATTCATCATATTATATATCATGAATTCATAAAAAAATATACTTATCTGTAAATATACTCAAGATAATCATCTTCTTCCCACGATCCCCTTGATATGGATTTGGGTCGCTTGAGAGATCAATTCTTTGAGCGAGATTGGATTCGATGCGATTAAACATGCTTCCATTCTTTTCGAAAAAATAAAATAAAAAATAAAATATAAAGAGAAAGACAATCAATGGCTAAAAATGAGAGAAAAAAAAACTTATATTTAGTTTCATTCTATAATCGAATTCATTCTTTTCGGTAACTTCTTTTGGATTCGAACGATGAAGATCTCAGTTGATTAGAGTCTCGTGTTGATAACATGTTGTGAATAAAATAAAGAAGAACAAGAATAAGATCGAAGAACAAGAACAAAAAGATGAGAGAAAGAGAGAGATTTTTATTATTCTCAAATATATACTTGTGTACAATGCTTTCAATAAATCATCTATTTATAGGCATAAGAAGTACATAATACATTAAACTCTAATTAATGTAGATAATATTCCTAATGATAAAGTAAGTCAAATCTCCTTGATAAAGTCCTTATCATGATAGACATCCACATAGATAAATATATAACAAAAACAATGGTTTTTTAATTTTAACACGGGTTCAAATCCTTCTAATGTCATTTTTTAAAACTTTGGTTTATTTTCTCATATTTTATTTATTTATTTATTGTACCAATATTTTCTAACTATATTTTGTTTTAATTATTTAATAATTATTTTTTTATTTCTATTTTAAAAAGCTAGATACCAAACATATTTTCATTTTTAAAAACAATTTTTCATCTCTATTAACCAAACATGTTTTTTATTTTTTAAAAAACTGAAAATGAAAATTATTTTATGAAAATATAAATAGAAAATATTTTCTAAAACCAACGAAACCTAAATTTTTAACTTTACTTAATGAATCTAGCGTCTCACACCGCTAGGCTAACCATTGTTATAGGTAAGTTTAATATTGCTTTTGGAAAGTGCTTTTAAAAAATATTTTTAGATTGTTTAGTTTAAAATAAGAGTATTATGTATTTTTGTCAAATGTGTTTTAATTAGATAAAAATTAAAATATATATTTTAGGTATTCTTTCTGAAAATATAAAAAATAGTTATATAAATGAAAATAGTAATTTTACACAAAAATATTTTCAAAAAAATTAAAAGCTAGAAATTTAAGTTTTTTGAAAAATATTTTTTAATCAAACTAAAAATCACTTTCAAGCTAAAAAAAAATATCTGTTTTGCATTGTTTTTATTTTTAAAAGTGATTTTACTACAAAAATAATTTAAAAAAGTTAGGCATGACCAAGTCAAAGACATGGTATCAGTTTCGTGGCGGCTACTGTACAAGTTTTGAGTTAATGACGTAGTACCACGTCGGCACTGTTGATGATTCAATAAACCTTTGTCCCTTTCGTTCCTTACCAATTTGGTAGGCCCTCCCGACCCGACATCCAATGGTCTGTTTGACGCGTAGCTTTATCTTCTTTTTTCAGTTTTTTGTTTTAGTGGCGGCATGGCATTGGCAATTGGCATCTTAGACCCGTAATTTTCATTGCTTTCCTCCTCTCCTTTTTCTTTTTTCATTTGTTTATATCTAAATCATTTTCAACACCAAGTAATTATCTATGTCATATCATAATAGAAAAATTAACATATTCGTTATGTGGGTAAAAAAATAAAATATTATCAATTTTTTTAAAAAACTAATTCTTAATAAAGAAATAAATAAGTTTAAATGAATTTAATACAAAAGCTGGTTTGTTTATGTATAAATTAAATTATGTTACTGGTTTGTTTATGTATAAATTAAATATTAAGACTTGTGAAAGGTTTAAGGATTTGTTAGATTTAGCAGGAATATAAAAATACTAATTATTAATAAAAAATAAAAAAAGTTTAAATGACTCTTTTTAATTACATGTTTATTTTATGTTCTATGTCAAAATTCGTGGCTTTCCCTCCCAACAATATTATTTTCAAGGTTCGAACTCAGATTCTTTTCTTGAGAAAGCAAATCTGCTTTGCCACTGAACTCAACTCATATTGGTTAAAAGTTTAAGTGACTTTAAAAGAAAATAAACTGCATGAGAAGCAGGGACGGAGTCAAGATTTGTAGTTGGAGGGCAAAACATAAATGTTTAAAAGTGAGAGGGCAAATTCAAAAATAAATCAATTTATAAAAGAATTCATATAAGATGACAAAGCTGGGAAAAAATCTTGGGGGGGGGGGGGGGGGCAACATGCCTTAGTCCCCGATGAGAATAAGCACAAGAGAATCTTGATAAGCTAATTTGAGGGAGGCTATTTAAAATTTTTAAAATTTTCATAAGCTTATACTAAATTTTTTTGAAGGTTTTAATATACATTTTTCATAAAACCTAAACGATTTAACTAAAATTTTCAAGAAAAATACACTTAATGTGAACTTTTAAAATTAAGAAGGATTAACTTTTAAAAATTTTGAAATATAATAATAATTTTAAATTTTTTAAGGGGACAAATTAAAAATTTTAAAAAGGCTAAATTTCAGTTTGATAAATCTTGGGGGGCCAAAACCCTCATATGCTTATATAAGGATCGGCCTTTGAGAAGAAGTGTGCTTTTTTATTTCTTTATTAATGATCAAATTATGTGCTTGAACAAGTTTTTTTTCGAGTGAAATATTAAATTATGTTACTGATTTATTTATTTATTTATACATTAAATTGTAAGACTTGTGAAATGTTTTAAGGATTTGTTAGATTTAGCTAGAATATAAAAGTTTATTTGAATAAAGCTATATAGTTCAATGTTTTTTATTCTTATTTTAGCCATTATAAATATATACACTTGAAACATAATTACAATATAAAATAATAAATAAAGTATTTATAAATCATGTAAGGTCGGCTGAAGAAAAAATAATGTAAAATATTTCGCTTTCAAATCTAAACTATTTCCATGTGAACGATTTAAAAGAAAAAAAAATTAATAAAACATTTCAATTTCTAAATTCAATCATAATATTGACTAAACAAATATTGGGGTTATCAAAAACGATGTTTGATGTTACACGTGAGCTAACAAATTGTCGTTTTTAAGGATAAAGTTTGGAATAATTTAGGTTAAAAAAACAAACCCTTTTTAAATTGAAATTGTATATATATATAACGCGTTGGCTAAGAGGGTCCACGTCGGAATTCGCGTTGGAAATTGCCACGTCAATCACTATTTTTTTGTTTTTTAGTTAATATTTTTTATTCATTTCATCTCATTATTGTTCTATAGAAAAGTACGTGGGATTAGACCTTTGACCATAAAGCTTGATCGTTGACTCCCAATAGTTGCTTCATCTTGCATTTTTTCCGTGCATGATAAAATTCCAAGGGTTAACTTCATCATGCACCCCTAAACTATTTGTGAAATCCTAAATTGATCCTTAAATTTTAAAACATTCTAATTAAATTCTCAAATTAAAGTATCGTTTCAATTGGGTCTTTTCGCCAATTTAATTGTCACTTTATCGTTATTTGTCGATTTGGATATGATGCGTTTAGAAATATTATTAATCTATAAGTGTTTAGAAAAGGAATTATGTCAAATTTAAACTAGTTTAATGTCAAAGCTAATTTAAACGAGCACAACAAATTATTATGCTTTAGTTTAAAGATTCAATATTAAACACATGCTATGGGGAGTGTGGTGTAATTATAAAAATATGAATAATTTAAGGGTTAGGATCAACTTACACTGTGTAAAACTCTTTAAGTTTTACACCTTTTTTGGATCGTTGGATGGGGGAAATGGATGGTTGAGATTAACTCCGTGTTTTTAATTCCCAAGTGATAATCTTCACATATTTTACTGTTAATCTCATCCATCCGTTTCACTCATCCAACGATCCAAAAAAGGTGTAAAACTTAAAGAGTTTTACACAGTGTAATTTGATCCTATCCCATAATTTAAATATATATATATATGCTTAATGGATATTTTTGCCCTTGTACTCAGTTAAAAATTAGTAATATTGTTCATCTGCAAAATAAAATCATGACTTTAGCCCTTGAACTCTCTTAATCACATCGATAACGTCTTTTGACCGACAAAAATTATTATTGATCATTACGGTGTTGATGAAAGTCACTATTTAAAAAAAAACTCGATGACTTACTAAATCTGTAAGAACAAAATAATAATTAAGAATTTTTAAAAACTTTATCGTGTTAAAAATTAAAAAATATCAGAAGGTATAATTTGATAAATTATAAAATATTTAAAAAAATTAAAATTAAAATATGTTATAAAGTATTATTTTTTAAATACTTTCATTGAATAAGTCTTCAACGGTCTCTTGTCAGTCTAAGTCCATTATTATTATTTAAACATATTTTCAGTGAAATCAACATTGCATTACACTAACAATAACTTTTGAAGTTACTTCATATACTTTAAAATGTTGGATAATGTTTGCACTAAGGTGATATTCATAAGTCTTATTTTAGATCTCAAATTTTAATATATCAGATATAATCGATACAACAATATGACATCAATTTGAGTTTTTCCATAATAAATCCAAATTTTTATTAATATATTTGCATAAAATAAAACAATAAGACAACAATATACTAAATAGTAATCTAGAAACTCAAATTAGTGTCATGTTGTTATACAAATTTCTTCTAAAAAACAAATTTGAGGTACAAAATAATATTAATAGCACTAATTTGGTGTAGACAAAGCTACATCAGTTTTTAATTGTATGAGGGAAACCAATAGTACAATGTTGCTTTAATATCAGCGTCGAGAAACGATGGAAGTTTTATCTAATAGAGGCATTTGATTTTATAATAATTTTAGTTTTATTTGAAATTTTATATATATATATATATATTGCTTTAAGATTAAAAAACGTTCGAACTTTATAAAAAATTAATTAAGTATTTAAACTTTTTAAAAACATAAATTAAGTCTTTCTACCACGTCATCATTTACACGTGGATCACCATATCTGCATAGTTAACCGTAACGTTAATGGTAATTTTCGTTCGTCAAAGGACGAGATTGATGTAATTATGAAATATCAATAGCTAAATTGATGAATTCTTCACAGAGGAGCAACATATCTTTTAAGTTAGAGTTATCGTAACTAATTATCCGTTGATCTAATGGGAAGAGACACTAAGTCTTTAAAGTAATGTTAAGGTTTGAACCATAATGTTGTGAATGAAATAAACTATGTCAGAAGAATAATCCCATAATAAATTTATTCAATCGATTAATGAATTGAATATTTTAATAGTTAAAGAAAAATATCTATCAAAGTATTGGCGATTAACTTAAAAACACAAACAGATTATATTAAAAAAAAAACACACAAACAGATCAGTTTGAACTTTCCAAAGTTACAAATCCATGGTGACAACTCCGGATTGGAAGGAGATAAAATGTGGACCAAAAGAGAGAAAATCCATCGATATATTCATTCTAAGAAAATCAAAATAAAAAACTAAAAGGGGTAATTGTGGTTTTAGTCTCTTTATTATGTGAAAATTGACAAAATTTGACATTACATTTTAATAATATTAATATACTAAGGGTTGGGGCCAAGTCCCCAAATTTAAAAAAAATTCACTAATCCTTCAAAATCTTTTAAAAAATTCATTAGGCACTTGCAAAAGTTTTCATTTAATAATATTTATGCTACTCAAACCCCTTATCACCCATAAATAAAAAGATATTAAGTGCTTAAACACGTTCAATTTCACATATATTTTATATTGAACTTAAAATAATGTCAATCAAACTATACTCAGTTGTCTCAAAAGTTTTTTTTTTCAAATAGCCACTGAATTTTCATTAAACCATAGAAAAACTCAATACAACGCAATCAAGAAGAAGAAAATTTGGGTTAAAATAACCCAAAAAAATCTTACAACTAAAAAATAATGAAAACGAAAATTTCTATGGAAATACGCATACCAACGAAATTTCAAAAGCTTCCTGAATCTCTTTGTCTCTGTTCAAACGAGACGCATAAAAAGGAAGGAGTGTCGCGCGATCCATTTTGTCAGGCAAAAGGTACCACTACCTAGGACTGATTTTATCGGCAAATAATCATCAACGAGTGGGGATAAAACATTCCAAGTGACCACTGACAACACCATGAATCAGAAACTAGCGCCGAGTGAATCTCTGTGCGAACAACAATCGAACGCTAGGGTATGCTGAAACCTGCCACGAAGACATATGAACCAAACAAAAACAAAACAAAACAAAAACATGCCACAAAGACAGAAGAAGAACCGTGTCACTAGGACAGAGAAAGAGCGTGCTACAGAAACATAGATTCTTATTGAAATAAAAATAAGAAAACTGATAAAATCGGTGGTCGACAACCAATACGAAGATTGATTGTCGATCACCGATTAAAGAGATTGAACAAAAAGAAAAACAACTAGAATTGAAACAATTTTAGAAGAGGAGCGGCTAGAGTTTTTTCTCAAAAATTTTGAAATTTATTATTAATAATAGTTATATATTAGATCGAATTGTCACATTCAAAATAATTTTATATTCTATGACTTAAATATGTATTATAATAAAGGATTAATATCCTATACACTGGCGGTGGAAACTGAAAGTTTCCACAAGCGCCCTAATTTTAGGGTATAGGGAGTTAGTTTAGGGTATAGAGTTTAGGGGTTTAGGTGTAGGGGTTTAGAATTTAGGGATAGTTGTTTCAATTTAAGGTTTAGGGTTATAATTTAGGGTTTATAGGTTAGAGTTTAGTTTTTAGGCTAATATGGTAAGGGTTTAGGTTTTAACCTATAAACCTTAAATTATAACTCTAAACCTTAAATTGAAACAACCATCCCTAAATTCTAACCATCTACGCCTAAACCCCTAAACCATATACCCTAAACTAACTCTCTATACCCTAAAACTAAGGTGCTTGTAGAAACTTTCAATTTCCACCGCCTATGTATAAAATATTCATCCTATAGTAAAAAGTTAAACATAAAAAAATTGTCTTTTCCATTTTTCTCCCAATACTCACAAACTCTTCAAAGTAGTTGGTTTGTCATAAATGACAATTTGCCATCATTTAAATTTAGGGTAAAATATAGGGCATGACATTTAATTATAGATTTAATAATAAACATGTCATTTTTAAATAATAATTTAATCACTCAATTATATATTTGACAATGAATATGTTACTCTTCTTCTAAAAGTAATAATTTACTCACTCAATTAAAATTTCATTGACAAATAGGTTACTTAATTATAGGTTTGGTAACAAACATGTCAATTTTTTTTCTTTCTAAAAGTAAAAATTTAGTCATTCAATTAGAATTTTGTCACAATTAGGCCACTCTCCGTTAAAATTGAACACAAGGCTTCGTATAATAACAATTTATGTTCTCAAAACATATACATCATATTAAATCGGTCTTCACTTAAAATAATTTAATAAATTTAGCTATTCATATTTAAAAATTCCATTAATAAAATGATTGGATATAAAATTGTCTCCCAAAACTTAATGCGAAGCTTCATCCAGCGGCGAATCCATGTTTATACTTGGGTGGGCACATACCACCCTAACCAAGGACGGACCCAAGACTTTAGATTAGGGGGCGAACCTATAAATTTCTAGGGGGGGCGAACTTATAAAAGTTTAGGGGGGCGAAAATAGATTTTTAATAGAAAATACATAGAAAAATTCTAAAATTTTTCTAAATCATATATGATTTTCAAAATTTTAGGGGGGCGGTTGCCCCCCAGCACCCTTCGGTCCATCCCTGACCCTAACCTTTTCAAAGTTCTTACATTTAATTTTATTTTTTTAATTTTTAAGAAATTAATCTTTAAATTTTATAACATGTGCCCACCCTGAAATTTTAAGATTTTTATGACTTGTATATCCACCCTAAAAATATTTTAACTTGTACCCACCCTAAAAAAATTATAGATCTGCCATTGGCTTCATCATTGATTAAAATGATAACTGAGTTCCTCTTTTCACAGTTATACGGTCACATAATTAGAGTTATATGAAATTGCAATCAATCATATTAAACTAATAACAAATTTATATATTATCCGAATGAAACTATTTAAAATACATAACGCCATCCATTTTTTTTTAAATACATCATATCATCACTTTAATGATAGGAACTAACAATACCATCAGTTAATATATTTTAAATTAGAGGGACCAAACTAAAGTAAAAAAGATTAAATGTTTAATTTCAGCATCATAGAAGGACTAGAACCATAATTAGACCAAATCAAAAAGATTTCTACTGTTTGATTGATTTACCAGACATATTTAATAATTAATAATATGATATGAAATGATTCCTTGTTCTTATGTGATCACAATCGCAAAATTGTTGTTTAGCCGAGCGGGCATTCACGACCAAGGCACAACCTTTCTTCCCCGTTTCCACGTCAATGAATCAATCATAAAAGTCCATTCACCATTGAAGCAAGATCTGGTTCAAAAACCCTTTGCTTGCTGAGTTAGTAATAATAATTAAGTGAAGGCGTTAGAATCTTTTAGAGTTCGTTGAACGGCCAAGTTTCATTAAATAGCTCCGGTGGATAGTGAAAGCGACGCTGTATTGGCAAAAGATCCGGCGGTTCGGCCAAAATATTTACTATTTTCTTTTAGTTTTCTTGCCTCATTAATGTCCTCTGACCCCCTCTCTTAAAAGCTCGTGCCATCATTCATTCTTTTTCTTTTTTTCTCTACAAACAAACAACTACCCCTTTTAGCCTCTTTGCTACTTAGCTTAATCTTGAAGATTAGCGTTTGTAAATCTTACGTTTTTGCTGTTTTTGGAGTTAAACACTTGCAGTTCGAATTAATCCTTTTTATTGGTTGAGTTATTAATTTTGGGTCGGCGGTAACAGAGGAGCAACATCGACCGCAGAATCATAGCTCGTGATTGGAGGTAAGAATTTGCGAAGAACAAGAGAAAAATTCAACTTTTTTGAACTTCCCCCTTTTTTTATTTGATAGTAATGGTAATGGAGAACATAAAAAAACCAACAGTTTTTTTTTTTATTGTATTGTTTTCAGGGGTTTAACCGTTTTAGAGCTTCATGAGGATTAATTAGCTTTCGCATTACCAATGGAAGCTCAAAGAAATGTGCTACCAATCTTGTTTTTAGCTGTAATCTTGTTCTTGATCCAGTGCGTGTTAGCTCAGAGAGTTTCCATAAGTTCTCAAATCGAACGGCGGGCATTGCTCGACCTTCGCTCATCGTTGGGTCTCCGAGCGAAAGAATGGCCGATCAAGGCCGACCCTTGCACATCGTGGCGCGGCGTTCAATGTCTAAACGGCACCGTCAGGAACATCACCGTTTCCGGTTTAAGAAGAACCAGACTTGGACGGCTGAGTCCTCGGTTCAATGTCGATTCTTTGGTTAATTTGACCCAATTAGTTTCTTTCAATGCTTCCATGTTCCCGCTTCCGGGGTCAATACCCGATTTGTTCGGAAGCCAGTTGGTTCGTCTCGAGGTTCTTGATCTCCGATCATGCAATGTCTCTGGTCCTATCCCTGCTTCACTCGGCAACCTGAGTCGACTCTCTACTTTGTATCTTGGTATTAACAATCTTGCTGGTTCTATTCCTTTGGCATTGGGACTGTTAAGTAACTTAAAATTTCTTGATCTTTCGGGGAATTCGCTTACTGGGTCGATTCCTTCAAGTTTTGGGTCTCTTGCAAACATTGAAAGACTTGAACTTGCTTCAAATTACTTATCTGGGTCAATTCCTCCTGGTTTAGGTTCTTTAAAAGGTCTTCAAGTGTTTAATGTCTCGGATAATGATCTCTCTGGTTCAATTCCTTCTCAGTTTGGTAATTTTTCTAGGTTGCTTGAGCTTGACCTTAGTAAGAATTCTTTGTATGGGTCGTTGCCTAAGGAATTTGAGATGTTAAAAAGTTTACAAAAGATGGTGATTGAGGACAACGTGCTAGATGGACCTCTGCCTGTTGATTTGTTTTCAAGTCTTTTCGAGTTGGAAGTTGTGGATTTGAGTGGTAATAAACTTGATGGTGTTCTTAATGGTACATTTTGGTCAATGCCTCATTTGCGCTTCTTCGATGTATCGAGCAACAATTTTACAGGTCCTCTACCGGCTCTTAGTTCTAATCGTACTGTTGCTACGACTGCTGTGTTTAATCTGTCGAACAATCTCTTTTTTGGAACTTTGAATTTTTCATTTGGGAGGTTCAAATCCATTGATATCTCTGGTAACTATTTTCAAGGTAAGGTAGTTGACGACAGTGGAAGAAATGCTACTGTTGATAAGAATTGCCTTCAAGCACCGAACCAGAGGAGTTCGGATGATTGTAGGCTGTTTTATACAGAAAGAGGGCTAAGTTTTGATAATTTTGGGGAAGAAAACGGAATACAGCCACCTGCTGCAGAATATCGTTCTGAGAACCGGAAAAGATGGATATTTATCTTGGCAGGAGTATTAGGTGGAATTGGCTTCATCGTAATTTTGGTATTGGTGCTAGTACTGCTCTTGAGACGGTATGATAAGGGCATTAGGAATCAAAGAGGGAGTACCGATATAGGGCCAATTCCAGATGGAGATAGCCCTCAACTTCCTAAAGATCCTACCAATGTAGATGGCTCTGGAGATCCATTTACATATGAGCAGTTGCTCCGAGCAACTGGTAATTTTAGCGGGACAAATCTAATTAAGCATGGCCACTCGGGGGACTTATTTCGTGGTGTCTTGGAAGGTGGTATCCCTGTGGTCATCAAAAAGATCAATTCGAGCTCTTTCAAGAAAGAATCATACATGACAGAATTGGATTTATTCAGAAAGCTTTCTCACACAAGATTCGTCCCGCTCTTGGGGCATTGCTTGGAGCATGAAACTGACAAGCTTTTGGTCTACAAGTATATGCCAAATGGGGATTTGGCCAATTCGTTTTACAGGGCTACCAACTCAGATGATGATAGTTTAAAGTCCCTGGACTGGATTACAAGGTTGAAAGTAGCTACCGGAGCTGCTGAAGGCCTGTACTACTTGCACCATGAATGTAACCCTCCCCTTGTTCACAGGTATTGTATGCTAGAAACTATAAATCTCAAAATCTGGGACTAGAATGTGAATCTATATTCCAATAGCATTTTGAATTTGTTGCTCACCTTATCTTTCAACTAGCTTTATCGTTTCATTTTCAATTTCAATCTTTAATGGTGTATTACTTTTGTGGTTAAAGGGATGTTCAAGCAAGCAGTATCCTTCTTGATGATAAATTTGAAGTGAGACTTGGAAGCTTGAGTGAAGTTCATGTCCAGAACGGCGATACACACCAAAATGTTCTCACAAGGTTGCTTTGGAAGTCACAGTAAGTATTGTACAAGTTACTCTATTTTTACCCTTTTCAAGTTATATACTTTTCCAGGATAGTTTTAGCCGTTTATATATCCCTTTTCTTTAGTACTTAATATATATACGTTAGCTTTTGAAAAAAAATCATTTTTTATTGTCCGTCTTTTGTCTATGGTTTGGTTTGTCTATTCTTTTCTGTCATCTGGGTTGCAGTTTTGCTTTAAAACATTTGGCTCTTATCTTATAATGAAAGCACCGGGTATCTTATTGCTCTACATATAATGTTGAATAATATAATCTCACTATTTGTGCTAAGCTCTCGTTTGCCAGATTTAGTTTTCAACTTTGGTTTATGGTGTTGGTACTATTTAAAAATTTATATCCATGGTGATCAGCCAGTCATATTGGATAAGAATTATAAACTCTAAATGCACAAATTCTTTCCAAGGGCATTGGAGTGATGAAATAGGATAACTGATTAAAATATCTCAGCACATGTGATGCAACATTGAAATTCGATCTCGATGTGGCCTCATGAAATGTAAACCAATATGCATATGAACAAGAGACAAATTCTCTTTTTTGTTATTGTATACATGCATATGAGCAAGAGACAAGTTCTCTTTTCTGTTATTGTATATTTTGTTCGAAGATATAATGAAATACCCTTTGTGATGTGCAGGACCTCTGAGCCAGGCCCCTCAGGTTCAGGTACGTAAAAGTTCAATTTCATGGTTGTTGATATTCATATTTCTTTATATCTTATTTTCTCAACATGTAAAAATTCAATCGTAATAATTCACTAGGCTGGGCATTCACTTCATTGATTATGGATTCTCTCAATCACTAAAACTATAACTTATATATATATATATATATATATCCTTTGTTTGAAAACGATCGAAATTTTCATGTGGAACTATGATTTATCCCTGAAAGTTATAGTTGGGGATGGAGATTCTGAAATATTAAACATACAACATTTCCCAGCCCTTTCTTCTGCAGCAATTACATATTTATTTGAAAGTAAATCATAATTCTTATATGATTCTTTGGAAATGGACAGGCTCCACTTCAGCTACCTGCTCTTATGACGTGTATTGTTTCGGAAAGGTATTACTAGAGCTTATAACAGGGAAGCTTGGCATCGGTAAAGCAGAAGATGCATCTACGAAGGAGTGGCTAGAGCTAACCTTGCCTTGCATCAGCTTATGTGAAAAGGAATTGGTGACTAAGATCATGGACCCATCATTGATAGTAGATGAGGATCTTTTGGAAGAGGTATGGGCAATGGCTATCGTGGCAAGGTCATGCCTTAACCCGAAGCCTTCAAAAAGACCCTCAATGAAACATATACTTAAAGCGTTGGAAAACCCTTTGAAAGTGGTTAGGGAGGAGAGTTTCAACTCTGTCAGGCTAAGAACAACTTCGTCAAGGCGATCTTGGAGCACTGCCTTCTTTGGTAGTTGGCGGCAGAGCTCATCGGAGAGTGCCACCATTTCAGGCCACCAAAATAGAGAGGGTTTTAGTGGTTTCAGGCAATCAGGTAGAGTAGGCTCTCATGGCAGCGGTGGGGGTATCGAGCACTCATCTTCACGTAAAAGGTTATCAAATGAAATTTTCCCCGAACCGGTCGAAATACAAGACATGGAGAGGTTAGATGAAAACTAGTTGATAAAGAGTGTTTGCTAGTGTGTTAATGAGTTTTAAAGGGCTTGTGTTAAGTGCCTGCTGGAGCATTGAATCCCCATTGTTTCTAGTTGTGCACCCTTGGGATCAAAGGCAGTCTCACGAAGAAATCTTACGGGGGGATCCCATCTGGTGGAGCTGATGCATCTCTAGGTCGATTAGGCTTTAACCACAGCCGAAGCCAGTCATGGGGATGAGAAGGGAGACTATCCAGCGAGTGAGATTTTTTTTAATATTTGGAAGCTTGTTTTGTAGTCAATTTATCATAACAAGCTGCAATTTTTCATTGTAATTGGCACTTTGTCATGCATATCCTATCGTATGTAGAGTGTAAAATTGCAAAAGATTAGCAGCATGGCTTTCAGTGTCGATCCCGATTGAAGCATACCATTTCCGTCATAAACTGGTATTATGTAGGCCCTGTTTGGTAAAGAGAGGTTTGGGCAAAAAATTAGAGGTTTGACCAGTTAAATCCGTTAATATTGTTGTTTGGTAAATAGCGGATTGAAAGAGCGGATTGGGGTGAAACCGTTAATTTTGAAAAAACTCATAATAGGAACTTTCTGAGATTAAATGTTTGATATTAGAGTTGTAAAGACTCTTTTACCCTTACCAGTTACTAAAAATCTCAAAATAATTTAAATTAAATATTTTCTCACCTTATTTATAGGCCCTGTTTGGCAATTAGCGGATAGCGGATTACATTAGCTGATAGTGAATTACATTAGCTGATTTGACTAGCGGATTGTATTAGTTGATTGTATAAAAGTGTATGGTAAAATTAACTGATAGCTGATAGCTGTTTGATTATTTAAACAAGCAAAATGACATATAAGGACATGATTATATTTAATACTTGTTTGAATAATTTATCAGTTATTAATATTTTGTATATAATAAATATTAATTATATTTGTAAAAATTATTTATAATATAAATTTCCTAAACATATTTGAAAGATTTATATATTAATTTATTATTTATATAATTATTAAATTTTTTATATGCACATATAAATATGTGATAATAAAAAAATATAATTAACTTATAAATGTCACCATATAAATTAGTAGTAACAACAAATAAGTCCAATATTTAATATGTTATTATTTATATTAAAAAATATTATTATTTAATTTAAGTTATTTGAAGATTTTTGATAATTGTTAAGGTAAAAGAGTCATTACAACTCTAATATCAAAATTCTAATCTCAAAAAGCTCATATTGGGAGCTTTTTCAAAATTAGCTTTTTCACCTCAATCCGCTCTTTCAATCCGCTATTTACCAAACATCAATATTAGCGGATTTGACTAGTCAAACCTCTAATTATACCTCAAACCTCTAATTTTTGCCCAAACCGCTATTTACCAAACATGGCCATAAGCTAATCCTATGTATTTTTTTTCTTTTTATTATCACATAATTATATGTATCTAAATTTATTAATTAATTAAATTATATTAAAATAATTATATAAATAATAAATTAATATATAAATCATTAAAAATAATTTTATAGATCTAATTAATAATAATTAGATACAAAATATTGATATCTAATAAACTATTCAAACAAGTATTGAATATAAACATGTCCTTATATGTCATTTTATTTGTTTAAATAATCTAACATCTATCAGCTATCAGTTAATTTTACCAAACACTTTTATACAATCAGCTAATAAAATCTGCTCTAATAAAATCTGCTAGTCAAATCAGCTAATGCAATCCGTTATCCGCTAATTGCCAAACAGGGTCGTAGTCTAAGTTTCATTTCGATCAAAATAATATTTTATGTATGTGTCGAATAATATAATGCGTAATAAGTTGGATACTAGTGATTAAATAAAAACAAAGTTTATATGATCTCATATTTGTTTAGCAGTTAAGGTTTTGCCTTTGAATCTAAACGTCCGGGGTCCAAACTCCTTCAAGTGCGTGTTTTTCGGCTTGAACTACTGTTTAAGTGGTTAAGCCATTAAAATTATATGATGGGATTCGACCGTCAAACTCCAAATTTATTTATCCAAAAAATAGAAATATAATAATTTTGATCATTCAAAAGAAAGAAATATAATAATTTTATAGATGAGTCTGTCACGCTCGACGAGCATGGATGAGCACCAATAACAACGAGCACCGATGAGCTTAACCATAGATCAAAATCTATTAATTCAATTTATAAAGATTAAAAATCTAAAAGACTCACCGAATAATTATAAATTTTTAAAAAATCAAAAGGTAAATTAATTAAAATATATTATTTTATTTTTAATTTTCTTTTAAACATAGATCAAAATACCTATCTACTTCTAAATTACAAAACCTTAATTTTTGTTCATTTAAATTCAAACCGCCATCGCTACTGCTGCTGCCGCCGCCGCCTTGCCGTTGTTTCATTGAATGAATTCCAGTGACTAACAAATCCAATTCAAAACATTGTAAAATTTTCAAAATCGTAAAAATATTTATTTTTAAAAATAAATTATTCAATCACAGTCGTATACGTACCATATACAGACAAAAAATATAATATCATTATAATTTTTTCTTAAAGTATTTTTTAAAAAAATTAATTTGCTCAATTTCAAAACTAATAGAATTAAAAATCGTTTAAACTAAAATATTCACTTTTCAAACCCGCATAACTAAAATGTCTTTTTTTAATAATGAAAGGGACTAAAATGAACTCTTAAATATATTTTAAAAAACTTTTAATAGACTTTAGCCTATCAAAATGCACCCATTGATACGAACGCTGGCAACTTTAATCATTTAAGTTTACAATATTTTATGTCTATATTATTATTTTTTATCTTTAGTATCCAACACAAGTTTAATAAGTTTGACTTAATAATTCACGAGTGAACTCCATCCATGAATTATTGATAAATTCATAACGGATAAAACGATTAATAGAGCACAAAACACACAAAAGAATGATATAGAGATACAATTCAAAGAAATACATCAACTTTATGAGGATCCCAAGCATACATGTTTTAGATAGAAATGAGTAGCATTGCTATTGCAAGAAGAAGAGAAAAGGAAGGCTTTGTTTTTAAGCCTCCAAATGAGAATGTGTTTGTTTCACAGTGGAAGAATATGAAATTCGTGAGGCATGAAATCTTCACTTGGTCTATAATATTTATCTGGGGAATACAAGCTTAAGTTGGAGACTTGGCTTGTGTATAGACACGCAAATCTCTCCACCTGCAATCAGAATCAAATGTACAACCCAATTTACTATATGCAAGTTGCAACAACAATAAATCATTCTACACGCGCACGCCCCTGAGTTATAACAATGGATGATGGATGGTTCGTTCTACAACTTACCTGATGGGCAAAGCGAGAGTTTTGATAGCCAGTCTTCATTAGTTGTCCCCAGATCTTATGGAACTAGTATGTGAATACATAGAATAGCTATTTAGTACGACTTCAAATACGTACGCGGGAGAAAGAGAAAGAAAAACAAAAACAGTTCTCCACCTTTTGGTGACACTCCCGTTGTGCCTGTTGATGAGCAAGTCGCACTTTATCGCTTTGAGACTGTTTATGGGAACCATTCAACATAAAAATACAAAGAATGCTTCAAATCTTTCATATGGCAACACATAAGATAGATCAGGACTTATTGACTAACCTCCAGTTCACCCAGTGCTGAAGTTATTTTCTGCTTTTCATCATCACATAGTTTTCCCAATCTGAACCATAGGAATGCAACTCTTAATATACTAATAATAACAACCAAAACTACTACCAAAGCAAAGCAGAGAATTCGTCCTTGTCCAATAAACTTGAAGGCAACAGGCAACTAATGATTTGAAATGATCAAGTTGAAATTAATTAAAAAATAGAACGTTTTTAGAAAATTCAACATTAGTCAAAAAGATCAAATCTAGGGTTAGACAAAGTGGAATGTTTTGAGTCTTTTGACTGATTAAATAAGCACTTACTTAAGAGACCATTTCAAATGATGAATTTGATCTTCGACAAGATCACGCTCATTCCTCAACAACCTTAGTTGCTGCATGAAAGCACTAGTATCAGTTGCAAGGGAAAGAAAATACTAGTGATCAATCAGGATAGGTCATTAGAGGAGCTCTCATAGAGACCCAATTTAAAACAATCATCTTCAATACTTCTACATTTGTGCAGAATTCCCAGAAAAAACTTGTTAAAATCATCCAAGCTATGGAATTAATTGTTATTACAGCAGATTCTTGTTGATGAATTATAATTTTACACAATATTATGCAAATAATATGATTTAGAATGAAAGACCATGGCACCATCTCAATTTAACATCACACCAATATGTAAAGCGCACCTTTCTCATATCTCTGAATTCCCAAAGCAATTCAACCTCCCTCTCGAGCTCTGGGACAACAAGCATTGTTCTCCATCCTAATCACAGGTAAATTACAAAATTAAAAGCAGTTATGCACCAAAGAAAAACAAATGTTAACATACATATATAAAGCTACATTATTTGCTCATTTTAACAGCAATGACCATAACATAACAATCAATGAAAATAATGATGACAGATACGTAGAGATATTTTGATGACACAGGAAAGATTAAGTTACAATAATGCATTGAGATCATGAGAAAATATTACGAGGCATTGTGGATGCATTGTTCTTTTACACTTTTGCTTTTCAACTGTTTAATATAATTCATTGTTGAATTGTTGCAGTCGTGGAAAATAATAAACAAAAAATTAACACTTGTAGTGAATATTCCATCTAAGAGTAGAGCATAGTTGCATACTACAAAACCTCATTAATCATTATATTCCATAAACCTAGAAGTACTAATTCACCCATTCAGATAGGTTCAAACTTCAAAGGCAGTCTCACACGACTAAATTAAACAATAATGACCGATTTAAATGCTACAGAAAACAGGGAGGCGATGAAAAATAAATATGTAATTCATACCAAGAACCTTCTTGCTGCGCAAAATATCTCCGTAGATATGGTCACCAACATAAAGAACCTAATAGAAGCATGCGACTAATCAGATTTTGAAAGAAAAACATCAAAACAAAGGCCTCCAAGATGGACTTAGGGACCAAATTATGTAGAGCATTTACTATGGAATTCAACACGCCAAAGACAAGGATGATCTAAATAAAACAATTTATGAAGACCACAAGTCATTTATGATTCACCACATCAAAAAAGAATCACCTGCGAACTTGACTCTATAGAGAGCAACTTATGTAGATGAGCCACATTGCCACCCTGACAAGTTCAAATAGAGTGTTGGTTGTAATCTCATAATATCTAATTCTACGTCTGACATGACTACAAGATAAATCTATCAATATCCAATGCTAGATATTCAGAATACCTGGAAGACTCGGCAACTTTTGTTTAATCCCTTTGATAACACATTTGGTGACGTATTTCCCACCTTTAATCCAAAGATATGTTTAAATCATCAAATTACCGTAAGACAAAGTCGTACTACTGAGCGAATACAGAATGAAAAATAGCATACTTCACCCAACCTGGGCCATAGGAGTTCCATTATCAGTATTGAGAAGCATTCCAGACTCAGGTTCAACCTCAAAAATATTGGCACGGTTGTCTTCATGGAAGAAGCCAGGTTTTGCGCTGCAAGGTTACTTTCGTCTTCAATGTTAGAAATCAATGGATAAAAGCGGATAACATGTGTTACAGATATTAATAAAAAGAAAGAATAAAACTATTACTAGTATGTTGAGCTTGGATGAAAATAAACCTGCCAGTGATGACGACATCAAAATATTGGAGCCAATCAAAATTGCAAGTCAAACTACCATCCAATGTACGGGACGCACAGAGAAAGTTCATTACAATATTTGTGTAGTCCCATAAACTGCAAGAGATGTCAATTATTAACTGATTGTTCAAACAACCTTTAGAAAATGGAAATCAGATATGATAACATAAAGATGCATATATACACACGTCCTACTATAATACAAAAACCTCAAGATCTACCAACTAGAAAAGTGAAACCATATATAGCATGCATGCCAAAACTTCCAGCTTTGGGCAAATTCTCTTTGAAGAGAAAAAAAGACAAGAAAATTTGCATTGAAGCCCATAGCACTCTTCATGCCTAAACAATTAAGATTTGAAATCAGCTAGAGATACATACCTATTTGTCACCAAGAATGTTGAACGGCCAGAATCCCTTAGCATTTTGAACATAGGTACTATTAAGTTATCCTCATTGATATACCTGGCAATGAAAGGGATAACAAAATAGATTAAAAAAGGTCCAAAAAATGCAATATTAGAATATGTTCAAATTAATAAATATCAGCTCCATTTTGCCAGTTCCTTCAAATTAAATAGGGATTGACAACCATTCTTAAATTTAGTCATAATCTAAAATTATAGAAATTAATCTCAGTCTAACTCACCTTTTAGGATCCTTTGCAACCATTTGCTTTAAAGTTCCATCCCGGTGGCACAAATCAACAGCAGCACGAACATCTTTGTACATGCGGGCATAACTGAAAGCATCATTTATAGTAGGCATTGCTCAATATAAAAACTTGATAAAAGGAATCAGGATTTAAGTACCTAACAGTTCCCTCTTTATTTCATGATTGAGAATCAAACCATGGAGCATGTTTTTTTTAATGTTCAGCAACTATATAAAAAATTCCAACCAAGACGTGCTACTTTCTAACTTAATATGATCTTGTTAAAAGCTTGTAGTAGCATGCAGTAACTTTCTGTTGCACTTTTGGCAATTGGCAAACAAATGGCAACCCAATTGATTGTGACTCTAAACATTATTTGGGTTTCTAAAAGAGTTATAAAATTATTGAAGAAGCAGTGGTTGAATTTCTTACTCAACTCCCTCCGGAACTTTCCCAGGATTATTGTCCTTAAAGTCAACAAGTTGAGCAAACAAGTATGCTTCAGCTAGTGAAAAAAGCGTATCAATAAGGGCATAATCTGGCTCATCAAAAGAATCTCGAATGAGTGTATTCCCATAGGTGCCAACTTTATCTTCCTTGGACAACTCTCTGAACCCATGGTATGCTACTTTAACATACTTATGTCGATCCATCTGTTAAAAATACACGACCATCACATGACATAAACCATACTTAATCACAGTTGATGACAAAGATAGTCAGAGAGCGACAGACAAATATTAAGTCAAGCTGGCTAGGAAGAACAGTAGTAGAAAAGAAACGTGTCAACCTTTAAGATGTTGCCTCTCTTTTTGTCTAGAACCAAGCCTCTAACCATGTACTTTGGATCAAATTTCCACGCTAGTAACTGCATGAAATTTTATCACTATCAACATGGCTCTACACATCACTCAAAGTTTGGCAACATTATTCCTCATACGGATTTACAATTGTAGAAAATTGACAAACCTCTTGAGGATAGCCCAAATCATATACCAATTTTCTGATTGTGCCTTCATAGGCAAGAGACTCGAAAGTCTCAGGTTTGTATTGAGCTAAGGTATAATCCATATCAAAGCCAACGGCAACAATATTCCTCATATTCAGTGACCTGTTGCAGAAAATTTGTTTTCCTATATGAATATTACATCTGCCTTCATGTGACGACCATACATGTGGTTCCTCACCACCATTGATGTTGGCCGTGAGATAAGATTGTGATGCTTTGTCGCCTAACATGGTCCCAGCACTATGGTCCTTTGAATAGTGAGAGTTTGAATGATTAAACCCTGAATAGATTAGCAGGGAGAAAAGGGGGGTTAGCATTAATGGTAAAAAAATCCCAAGTTTCAATACCTGATCCATTAACACTTGTCTCATGCCAGCCAGAGAATCATGTCCTAGAAGAAAGAATATTACTCGCAGTGCACAAGTAGAACGGACATAAAGCCTAATTATTAAAATCAGCGGCATATTCACAACTCAAAGCTCATGTCACCTTTAACATTTTGCTAGATTATTATGAGAATGCAAGAATTAAATTATACAACCAATCGGATTACTTATATTAATTGGTTGCACATAGCATAATGCATTACACTGAACAAATTCGTATGAACTTGAGTGCCTTATGATAGACTTTTTCTTTCTGACTACTCAATCTTATAACAAATTTTAAATATATATATATATATATATATATATATATATATATATATATATATTATTTCCTTCTCGTGAAAAGAAAAAAAGAAAGTCAATAATTAAGGAAAACAAACAGCAAGATTTCCTAGAGACAATTAGGCAAAAAAACCTTGACATCTTACCTCAGAAGTCAAATCAAAAGACCAAACAGCGCACCACGTTAAGTTCCAAGCCTAAGAATCTTCCAACATATGCGCCAAGTAACACCTAAAAATCCAATTTCTCAATCAAAACTAATCCAGTTCCAACTAAATTAGCTTCATTCTATTCCCCAAAGTTTACACCAAACCAAACAAACAACTTCCCTAACTTCAATCACAACTAAACCAAGGGGGGGAAACGCCAAAAATGCAAATGATAAATGCAACAACGCGAACAAATTAAAACTAATAATAAAAAGACTAGGGATGAGCTAGTAACCTGCAGCGTAGATGGGTTTAATTTTGGCGGGAAATCCAGAGGAGAAGTGAAGAATACGGGAGGAACAAGGAGCGGGAAAGTCAGGGGAGAAGATGGAGAGGCAAAAAGCAACGGGCTTCTTTGGAATTCTCATGGTGGAACTAAATAGGCATACGGAGGAGGAGAGAGAGCAAAGAAGTTAAGTGGAATTGAGAAAAGCTGGGAATCTGAATCCTATGAGGAAAAATATTGGAAATGTGCGGATACCCAACTGAAACAGCGACGAGAGGAGAAAGAGGGAGATGAGGAGAGACAGCCAACAATTAAAATTGAAATACTAATTCCTTTGTTTGGGGAAAAGCAAAAACAAACAATAGAAAACAGACATCTGGAATCGGAATCGGAATCGGAATCGGAATCGGATTATCCATCCATGTTGGTGAGTGGAACGTGGGAGAGAGCAATCAAAAGGGAGGGAATTCAATTCTTCTGATCTGAATTCTCTCACACAATTAAAATAAAACAACCATGATGAAGTGACACGTGGCGTTGTTACTTACATTTGTTATATTTTTTTGAAATAAAGAAAATGATTAAATTATCTTTAAAAAAGAAAAGAAAAACAAGTTAAAATATTGGTTTACAAAATGCAAGTTGAGTATATATATAAATGCCCTTCGAAATTTTAGATGTTGTGTATAGTTTATTAAAATGATGCGTTTAATTTAGAAAATTAAATATTTGTAGATTTATTGTATATGTGGGAAATTGATTTTTGAAAAAAAATAAGTATAATATGAGTAAAAATCTATCAAGTACAATTTCTCATGTATTATGTTATTAGTTCATAACTAATTTTTTATTTTTTTTCTCGTAAGCATTTAACTTAATTTAGTTCAAGTCTTCATTTTCTGAGGTTTGTGTGATCGCACATATCTATAACCACTCAATAATCTAAGAGAATATGAGAGGTCAAAAATAAACAATTTGGCCAGTCGAAAATGTACTTGCTCTTTGTTAATTTTAGTTAGATCGTATGTTTCATAGAGCACATAATACATGTGGTCGAACATTATATAAGATAGAGTATAAATTAAAGGGAGATTGAATAAATTCCTTTTTTCTAAAAAAATGAAAAACAACAATCGTGATTCACATAAAGGCACTTTAAGAACAAATAAAAACCTGGATGGGATTTATTCTATTCTGAAACGGGAAGAGAGACACTTCCTTGATATAGTGAATGCCTTCCACTACTTCAAAGGAATGTTGGTATGAGACTTGTACTCTATAGCTTCATAAGCAAGACTTACCATGCACAATGGATTGTTTTATTGACTTGTATTTAAGTATATAGAAACAACTTCTTTTTATAATTATTGATATTTAATTTATTTACAGATTAATTTAAATCAGCTATTATAATTATCTATTATAAGATACGACTCTTCCAATCTAGTTTACTTCATTCGTAATATTAAGATTTAAGTCGTGTTTGGCAATTAGCTGATAGCGGATTACATTAGTTGATAGCTGATTGCATTGGTTGATTTGATTAGTAGATTGTATTAACAAATTGTATAAAAAGTGTTTGGTAAAAATAATTGATAGTTGATAGCTGTTTGATTATTTAAACAAGCAAAATGACATATAAAAATATGATTATATTTGATACTTGTTTGAATAGTTGATTAATTATCAATATTTTGTATATATTAATATTAATTAAATTATGAAAAATAATTTGTTTTAATATAACATTACTAAGCATATTAGAATGATCTATATATTAATTTATTATTTATATATTTATTTTTAATACAATTAATTAATAATTAAATTTAAATACAAATATAAATGTGTGAGAATAAAAAAACAAAAAGTATTAACTTACAAATGTTACATTGTAAATACGTGATGGTGAATAATTAAAATAAAAAAAATATTAAATTCAGATTATTTGAAGATATTTTATAATTGTTGAGGGTAAAAAGGTCTTTTACAATTCTTATGTTAAAAGCTCTAATTTTAAAAAGCTCATATTATACCCCAATTCGCTATCCTAATCCAATATTCACCAAACATCTAAATTAACGGATTTGACCAGTCAAATCTCTAATATTAGTTCAAACCTTTAATTTTGACTTAAATTGCAATTTACAAACATGGTCTAAAAAAACCTGATACGCCATCTCGTTAGATCAACTATTGCATAACTTTACTGAATTTATTTATCATCAAATAAAAAAACGAACTTTCCTATTTGGAAGCCACAACAAAATATTGTTACATAAAAGGTGCATTCATGAACTTAGAAAATTATGCGATACATCACTTTAGCCTTAAGCTGTAGGGAGAATCTGTCAAGTGCGTAAGAATGGATGCACAAAACAGCAATCAAATTATCAATGTTTGATGTTTTTTTTTTTTGGATAGAGTGCTTTAAGAGATGGATGCATTTTAAATAAAAAAATTGAATTCAAATTTTATGAATGAAAAAATAATTTTAAGAAATTGTTTCATTTATAGATTTGATTCGATTTGATTTTGATTATAATCAAAATTCATGTAGTTATTGGATATCAAAAGATTTTTTATCTAGAAAATCAAGCATATTACTACAGTGCAAGGCTGACCTGGGCATGACGAAAGGGGTGCCCGCTCAGGGCCCAAAATTTTGTAATATTTAATAGGGTAAACTACATAAATAGAGTGATGTGACAGTTAGTAAAAATTTGTATAATTACATATTTGGTTTTTGTTACTTTTATATTTTATCAATTTGGTCCTAATGAAAGGAGTGTCGTAACAGTTAGTAAGACATATATTAAAGTTGGTGATTCATAGCATAGGTTCTTACTTAACGTAGTGGCTAAGGCATTTCCTTGTGCATTACCTGGGTTCGAATTTTGCCCAAGCCAATTTCTTTGATTTCATTTTCCTCCGCCATTAGGCGTGTCGCCACCTAATTGGAGGGGGGAAATAAATTTATTTAATCAAATATAAATAATTAAGTTCCTCCAATAAGGTGTTGACACGTGACACCACCTAATTAAATGTTTAATTTATTTTATTAAATTAAAATCATGACCAAATTGATAGAATGTATAAGTAACGAGGACCAAATGTTTAATTATACAAATATTTATTAACTACCACGTTACTCTCTTCATTAAGTTTTAACGGCAGGTGGTCACATTGAGTCCATTTTAATAGTATGGTAGTCTAATTACTTCGAAAAAAGTATGATGATCAAATCGCGACTAAACCCATAGTATTGTGGTCATTTATGTAGTTTACTCTATTTAATATTATTGTCTAATTTTTTCAATATTTATTATTATGAGTCTACTTTTAAATTTTTTTTTTAAATTTTTACAATTAAAAATCTATTTTTTAATACTTGTTATTTGAAACATAATTTTTTTAAACACTTGTTATTAGGGCTAATTTTTACGATGCAATTAGATATTTCACACGCTATCAAATTGCTGGAAATGATACTGCTCACCTTAGCCCTTCTCGCGGGTTAGATCAATCAGTTCGCTAAGCTTTGTAATCGTGGTTGGATGTCAAATTTTCAAGTGAATGCAACATAGTGGCAGACATTAGACAAGCTTGAGAAGATGGTTGATTCTTCACACATTCACTTCATCACTTATCAGTTATCACTTATGATTCTACTCTTCCTGATGTTTTTAGTTTAATTCACCGGGACATTTCAGGTCCTCTTATTATAGAACATCTATTATTTAATCTCATCGACTTCGTCGTTCTTATTAAAAAATTAAATTATAACATTTTTTGAAAAATAATTATAACATAAATTATAAAATATTTACAAGAATATATTTATAACATCAATTATTATATTAGATAAGATTTTTAAAATCTGACCCATAAATAATTTTATTAATTGTAATTTAAACACATTCTCCTAAATTTACAAAATGTCTCAAAGGAATAATTTTATAAGGGGGTTAAGAGTCTCTTAGGATACACAATATCTTTCTCCTACCTCTACTTAGAGTAGAACTCAAGGGCATTTTAATAGCCACTCATCTACTCTTTCGTATTAGTAATTTAAACATATTTGGTTCTGAACCTAACCTCAGAATCTTTCAACTATAAAGGAACTATCAATCAAAGTCTGCAAGTGTAGGCGTTTTAATGAAACTTAACCAGAATCCAACTTTCATTCAAGTTTATTAGATGTCAATTTCATTTTCAATATTTTTCGAATAAAATCTTTGCATTTCCAGTAACTATTTATGCAAACTCAACATGTACGTAAATCGCAACCATTTCAAAGAAGAAAGAATCATGGATTTTAGCTTCCACCAATCTCATACTATTTCTTTAACTCTTCAATGTCATCAGCTTAGAAAATCAATGATGTTTCTGCAGTGTTCAAGACATCATATGTAAACTCAAAAATTGAGGTATAAAATGTAAAGTAAGCTTGGTAAGTAGCTAAGACAAGTGCACCGAGTGCCGAACTGGCTTACAACACACACAAAAAAAATCAGTATTTGCCATGCATGGTTGAATCAACCAACCGGTTCTTCAGTTGAGAGGTAGAGGCCGTGACTGCAAAAATAGCATTACACTTGAGCGGATTTGAGACGGTTCTGCCATTGATTTGTTGCCGAAAATGAAAGAAACTCCAAGCTCATCGACTGTCGTTAGATGTTTATCTGTTAAAGGGCTTTTCCACATGAACGTGTTCATACCCGGTGCGAAAAACATTGGCTTGCTGTAGTCCCAAGCTCGTACAATGCAAGTTAGCAAATTGTCGCATATACCACCCGCAATCTGAAATCGAGGTATTTAAAGCAGAGTTACTGTCACATAAGATGCATGTGAAATACATGAAGGGATCAAATAAGTGGCATCTCTCCACAGCTAGAAAAGGCACATACTTTTAGACTAGTCACCCCCTTTCCACATTTCCTATGTTCTTTTCATTAAAAGGTAATGCAGGAACAACAGATGCATCGAAAGATGGCCGAATCATGTTACCTTGGCAAGTGTGTTAGCAGTTAATGGGGCAATGACCATAAGATCAGCCCATCGTTGAAGCTCAATGTGAAGCACATTGTCACCTCCTACTTGCCCCCCGCAGGACCACTCATGCTCATCGGTGTAAAGGTCTACATCCTTAGGAAATGATGCTATGTCAATGTATCGCAACGAGGCCCGTGTGGCAACTGCTTTTACTTCAGCCCTGTCGGAGAAGCTTTTACAGATTACGGCAAACTTCATGGCAGCTACACTTCCACAGGCAGCAAGTAAAATCCGGGGTTTTCTCGGAGCAAGGTTGATCGGTTCCTTTCCCCTTTGCACATTCTGAGGCGCAGGGTGTGCCATAACCTACACCAGAAAGTGCCATCACATTCTTAGAAACTCTTCAATTTCATGAAAGTATACCTACAAATGAATCACTCTTTTTGTGTTGACAAATGTGCAAAAGAAAATTGAGTAAGTCAACTAAAATTAAAATATAAATCTTTCACTGCACGAATAAGAAGAACCTTGCAATTCCCATAAGCAAACACCGTCTTCTTGAATTATTGGAAGCCAATAAGATAGGCTTTTGCTAAATGAATGATTCATAGACTAATTTTAAAGTTGACACTTGAGAAAAGAAGCAATTTTGAGAACTAAAAAACTATCTACCCCCAAATTTTGGCTCCATGAAAATCCCAGAAATTTACAAATAATCAAACTTTCCAATCTTCTTTCTAGTTCAACCTAGCAGTTAGGAAAATCCAAGAAAAAGAAAGTGAAACCACCCATTAAATCATAAGTTAAATAACCCCCCAAAACCCACCCACACAAGAAAATAACTTTCTCGAAAGAACCAAGTAAAAGTTACATTTTCTTGACTTGAAACTCAAAACCCATTTCGAAAATTCCATGATACGCAACGATTAAGCTTGGCGAAGTCCAATATTAAAAAAGAAAGTAACCAAGAAGGTCGGCTTTAATTTGCTTTACGCAGAAAGAGACGGGTCACCTGGAGAATCTGATGCTCTGGTGTTTCCCAAACAAAGTTTACGCTGGTAAAGAAGCGCGAGTGTGGACCTTTTGAAAAATGGTGATGATTTGCTATATCGAATCCTTTTCACAGCACAAAGCCACAAGCAACACAAAATGCTGCGTCTCTCATGGTTGCCCGCTCCTTTTTATTCTCACGTGTAGTTCATTTTGGGCTTTTTGTTTCAATTCTAGGCTTATCTTTGATTAATCGGTCCTTTAATAGTATTTTTCACGAATTATTATTATTTAAAAAAGAAAAAAAATGTTTTCGTAACAGATATTTCAGTTCAGTTAGTATGGTTATCCTAACATTTAAGACAACGTAAGTTTAAGTACATTTAAGCACGTATTGTTTTTTAATTGATTAATATATTATAAAATTATTCACTTTATCTTTTTTAATGATTAATTTTTTGGATAATTAATTTATATTATTATACAAGTAAAACAATTTAAAACTGCTACAAAGAACAGAAAAACATTTAGGAATCATACTAGCCTCTAGTTATTACAAAGCCTACCATTAATATCAGTGTTCCTATCTATCTGTGTGCTATACAATCGGTATTTAAATATATTATGTATACATGTAAGTATATCTGCAGAGTTTCGGCTAACACCCATGAAACATCGACTGTAGATTTAGGCATGCAACCTTTAAGATTAGAACAAGCAAGGACTTACCCTTCGAAAATTGGATAGCCCAGAATAGCTCATCAGACCATCCGTGCACTGTACGAGTAATGTCGCACAACTTTAATATGTCCTGAGCATTCAAAAAATAGGTGGTCTCTGGTCTCACACGCTTCACCACATGAGTGATCCCCATAAGCATTCAAAAATTTTAGTTAGATTCTTACAATTTTTAAAAATCTTAATTTAAGTTGGCCCCTAAACTCTTTCACCAAGTTCCGCTATTAATAACGTTGTTTCTCATAATTGATCTTGATTCAAGTATCATACTTTGTAAGTGTACACGAGTTTATCTAAATTTAAAATCGGACAAAGATACTACGTTGTAATTGAATTAAAATGCTAAAAAAAATTTAATTCATTTTAGTATTATTTAAATGTAATTTAAATTTACAGTTTCTTTTTTTTCTTCAATGGTTTTTTGACTTTTTAATTGTAAAATATGAAATGAAGCTTCTTTCTGATTATAAAATGATTGTACATATTTTTAAAGGGTTATGCTATTGACAGCCGTAAGTGCTGTCGATAAGAACACTATAAATTCTTGTAATTAATGTTTTTTTTTGCTTTTTAAAGAATTATAGTAGAATGTAATTAATTACATTCCTAAAAAGTTGTGTTTCATTAATTTAAATTTTTTAATTAATCGCCTATTCGAAACAACCGAGAACAACATCGATGGACCTCCAAACTTAACCCAGCTAAAACCTAACACTTTCAACAATAAATTATCACCAAAAGACATCTAAAAACCATCTAACAACATTCTTATACTTCCAGCAACCATTACACCACTATAATTCCACAAAACCCAAATCTAGCAACCTAAACAATTAGAGATTCACATAGTTTTGAGATTACAATGTTAAAACCTTTATCTTAACATTATTAAACATCAATATCATGATTAAAATCAATCATAAACCCATCAAAATAGATCCAATCCGAAATCATGTAAATCCATCAATTAAATCTTAATTTCATCATTTCCTCCAATTAAATCACAAAACCTTAATAGAAATAACATTTAAAAAGTCAAGAACTTGGAAATTTCAGCAAATAACCTTTCATTAGAGGAGAAGAACGAACCTTACTTCCAATGATTGAGTTTTCCCTTAATTGGTTGTTTTCTCTTGAAAAACAATGATATTTAATAAGATATTTAGAAATCTAATTGAAGAATCATTTAGGAAATCAAAGATTAAGGAAAACAAGATCATTATATAGAAATCTCTGATGAAAAAGAGTTGTTTGGCTGAAAGGATTTTGAGAGAAAAATATGAGAGAATGAAAGTTACGTCAAATTCTTATTTTATGATATAACCAAGTTATTAACTAATTCCTCTTATATTTCCTCAATTAAAATACATTTTAAAATAAGCCTCATTAAGGGAAAATTCAGATTTAACCAATTGGTCAAAAACCTCCTTAAAGATTCAAAGTTTTGACTATTTACAAAACAGTCACTAAAACCAGTTTTCAAACTTTACATTTTGGTTACTAGTCCAATATGTCACATTTCCAAAACTCATTTTCCAAAATTGATTTCACCAAAACCTTTTATATATTTAAAAAGATTTTAGATAATTTTCCATATTTTTATCACCTTCCGAAATATGTTCTCTATGAACTCATCTCGAAACTTACCCGAATATCTAATCTCGGTCCAACAGACCTTAAAACCATCCCAAAAACCTCTAAAACCAAAATCAGGGGTTACACTCTCACTACTCAGGAATATACTACTAAAATTAATGAAATCTATGACTTGTTGGCCACAAGTGGAAGTCCTGTGCCTGGGGTTGAACAGATCAAAACTGTTCTCAATGGGTTGCGCATTGAGTATGAACCTTTCATAGCTGCGATCATAGTCATTCGTGAACCATACACTTTAGAGTCTTCCACTTCCGTTCTGAAAGATATTGAATCTAAAATTTCTGATCCGATGCGTGTTCCGGTGGGTATTAATGTGGCTCAGTATGACAATTTTACTAGTCATAACTCTGGCACGAGCTCTCATCCATATTACAACAACATGTTAAGAGGTCAACAGGGTGGGGGCAGAGGCCGCCCTCGACCATAATGTCAAGTTTGTGGCAAGATCGGCCATCTTGCTGACAGGTACTGGTTTCACTTTGATCAAAACTACTCGAGCGTTTCATTTCAACAACATAAGAATGTGGATGATACAAACGCTAATGTCTGTCACTTTGTTAGTATTGATGATGGGGCTTGTTATGATCCATTTGTTAATAACACTGCATATACTGCGGATGCCACTGATGATATGACTCATGTTAACTCTCTTGTTTCCAAAGGGATTTTGACAGTTGATGAGAAGTGGTATTCAAATTCAGGCGCGACGCGTCATGTCACTCGATCCTCGCACTTGACTCTACATGGGAAGCAGTATACAAGTAATGATAAAGTATTTTTGGGTGATGTCTCAACTCACAACATTTCTCGTATTGGTGCAAGTATTATAGCTACTAGTTATCGGTCTTTAATTATTGATCATTTACTATGTGTTCCTAAGATCACTAGGAATCTTCTTTCTGTCTTTCGATTTCCGCGAGATAACTCAATTTTTGTTGAGTTCCATTCTGACAGATGTTATGTCAAAGATGAAGTGAATGGGATTGTTCTTCTGCAAGGTGTAATCACCTATTTTGTCCGGGGTGTTTAACCCGTCCTTTTTCTTTTATTAATGGGCTTTAATTATGTGGTGATTAATAGTTAAAAACAAAAAAAGAATTAAAAAAGGAAAAAACAGTATATATTGATATCATTACTACTACTTATTATTATCATCTACTATTTCCACCATTATATTTGTTATCACCGTATTATCTATTGTATTACCATATTAGTATTATTTATTATTATTATCATTATTACTATTATTATTGATATCCATATTATTGTTATTATTATTATTATTATTATAATTAAATCTGAAAACCAAAAAACATTAAATAAGTAAGCCCAAATACTAATATAAATAAAAGCCCAATATATATTTATAATAATAAAGCCCAATGTTTATTTAATGTTAGAGTCCATTTACAAATAAAAACAAAAAAAACAAAAAATTACATGGCCTGTTGGCCCAAATAAAAAAAAACCCTAACACCCTTATGTTTTGTGCAGCCGCCGCCCCAATCTCCACCGTTGGATCTGGAGAGGAGATCCAACGGCCCAGAATGCACCAGAGGCAAAAAACCCTAGCAACCTTCAACAGCTCCAGCGCCGCACTCAGATCCACCGTCAGATCTGGATCCACATCGAACGGCTAGGATCGAAGCTCGGAAGCTTCCAGAGCCCCACGCGCCGCACGCGCGACTCCTCAGCTCTCCACGCGCGCGTGCAGTACACCGACAGCCTTCTCGAATCCTCATCCGACCGTCCGGATTTCACGGCCGACTCGAGCCCCACGGTGGTCCCTCTCCTCCATCAGCGCTCATATGCAACAAAAAAGAGAAAAAATGGCAGACAAAATCAACAACCACACTATGTATTTTATATAAAAAAAAAGAAAAAAAAAGCAAAAAAGGGTTATTCTGGGGCTACATAAACCCGATGCAACATGCAATGAAAGAGGGGGGGATTCGGAAAAAAAAAAAGAGAGATTGTAACCGAGAATTTCATTAATACAAGCAAAGGAAGAGTTTCAGAGGATTTTCATTTCTTGATTTCAGTTCGAATCAAAAATAAAAAATAAAATAAAAAACAGAGAATAGTTTAGGTTTTTTTTTTACCCTTTGCGTCTCTTCTTCTCCCTGTCGTCCCTCACTCATCCTCGCCGACGATAAGCTTTGTGGCCCTTCCCGAGGCCATGCGTGTGAGCCGGTGAGGGAGTTCTTTTATTTTTCTTTTTTTTTCGGTTTTGGGTTTAAGGGTTTTGAAACAAATAGGATTTCGAAAGGATTTCTGGGTTTCGGTTTCTAAAACGAGGGCTCTTCGTTGTTTGGGTTTCGAAGAGGCGAAAAAAAGAGTTTTTTTGGGGTCTCCGGTGCCGGCAACGGCGGTCGGAGTGGGAGACGGCGCCGGAGCCTTCGACAGAGGGGGAAGGAGAGTTTATTTTTTGGTTAGGGCTGATAAAAATAAAAAAAAAAGGGTGAAAGGGTTAAAAAAATTGGGTTTTATATTACTTGAATTTTTAAAATTGGTTTAATCGCAATTTAGGTCCCTCCGCGTCGCCGAAATTGCACACGGAGGGGCTTCCGCTTTTCAAAACCATTTCCGTAGTCCCTGTGATGTTTTTGCCATTTTCAATTTGGTCCCAAATTCGATTTCAATCAGTTTTTGAATGGATTATTCACCAATTTAGTCCCTGTGGCTTTTCGTCTTCTTTTAATTTAACCCCTATTCGTGTTTTAATCAGCTTTTCTTAAATGGGAAATTTACCGTATGGGTCCTTTTCTGTTTCCTTTTTATTTATTCAGCATTTTATTATGTCTATTTGTTATTTACGTATATATTTTTTTTTTAAATGTGTGTTCATATCATTTTGTAGTGATGTTCGTATATGTTATGTGGTGTATGTGTGTGATATATGCTTTTAGTTAGTTATCGAGTCATTCTAATATATATTTGTTGCATGTTTTTTTATGTCATTCGAATATATTTGTGACATGCATTTTATTATCATTCACGTGACTTTTAGCATTTCAATTTGTAAATTAATTTGTTTTTAATTGTAAAAAGAAGATATCTATTAATTCGCGTATTCGGATCGACTAGCCTAATTTATTGGATGTCCCGCGAATATTCGGATTAATTCGAATCGTCTAAAGGTAAATTCGTAATTAAAATGAACAAGACCATAACATCATCCTTCAACTGCCTGCATCATGCATAAAGGTGACGTACGAGATCCGAACCCTAAACTAACACGGCAGTCAGTCTTATTTGATGTCGGTTTAGTCTTTGGTCCGGTGTACCGTCATCCTTTTTAATTAAATGTTTAATTAAGTCAAAACCACCAATTTAGATAAAGCTCGTATAATTAAGGTCCGGTTTTCAATTAAGAACCCCTAATTAAAGTCTTTTTAAATTTCGAATGATTTCCATCCTTTAAAGGCAACAATTGTTTTGGTACCGATTTCCGGGCGTGATGGGGGTGCTAACCCTTCCCCACGCGTAACCAACTCCCGAACCCTTTCAAATGAATCTCTGGTTTTGTTTTTTACGGTGTCTGGCCTACTTCAGTGGCCGGTGGCGACTCCAACCGAAGAAAAAAAGATTTTTCAAAAGGGATTTTCCAAACCCGAATCGAACCAATTTTTAAAACTCCCCCCTTCTTTTTAAATCAAATTGAATACGGAATATTTTTCAAAAGTAGCGGTGACTTGAAAAAAACCCCGTTACAGCTTGGCGACTCCGCTGGGGACATTTTTTTCAAAACAAAAGAGAGTTAGGCCAAAGAAATAATTGTTGCCTTTAATGATGGAAATTTTTGAAATTTGATTTGACTTTAGCAAGATGGTTCTTCCTTGAAAATAGAATTTTAGTTACACGAGCTTTGATAATTGGTGGTCTTGAATTAATTTTTCATTTAATTTCAAAGGAGTCACTGACATGTGTTGCATCATGATCATCAAGCTCTATACCCGAGCTACCCTTTTTAAGTGAGAGTGAAACGCCCATACCCACGTGAGTATCCCTCCACGGGTCGGTAATTCACTTTCGGAATCCACGCCTTTTGACATGTGAGTAGCCCTCCACGTCATTAGGTCGTGCTTTCCCTCGAACTGAAACCAATTCGCAAGCCTGTAATGGGCCAGAATTGGGGTTCTTATTGCCTTAGTAGGTGATAAGATAGGTTCGGGTACCCTTATTAGAACTGAACCTCATGTGTGAGAATTTAAGAAGCCTACCCCAGTTAGAGCCATGCGGATAACCGTAGAATTAGAATTCATGCTATTAGGTCTTGCATCGTTAATTTGCTTTGATGTGTTTCCTTTTGCTTGTTTCATTCAGTATTCATTATTGGTGTTACTAACCCAGTTGCCTTTTTGCCTTGTTTTGCTTATCTTTGCATATTCATCGCATTTTCATACGAGGTGTTGATTCGAGAACAGTCTAAATTTGAAAACTTTCACAATGGGAGAAAGGGTCCATAACAACGGAGTTTTCGGGACCCTAATTTGAAGGGAAGAGACGAAGAAAAAAAGAGAAAAATCGTACCATTTGTATCTATTTTCTTACCTCGTTGTAATGAGATTTGATCTCCATTATGGAAAGTTGTTTAATAAGGATGTTCGTCGAATCAACATTTCCTTGCATTTGATTTCGAGTTTTTTAATTTGTTGCCTTCAATCATTTGTTTTAGTTATGCATACACATTTCATGCATTGCATCATTAATTCATGGGATCTAATTGTTCGGGGTCATGGCAGCATTCGTGATTACCGAAGATTCCGCACCCACACTTTACTCGCCATCAAAGGAAGCAAATGGAAGAGAATTTTGCTAAGTTGGAAGCTGATTTGAGAGGTCAGTTGGAGCGAGCCCAGCAAGAGTTGAGGGACACCATCATCAAGTCCCAACAAGATATGATGAGCGAGATATCTCAGTTGTTACAAGCCAATCTGAAAGGAAAGGGTGCTGCCGGAAACCCTAGTCAAGATAAGGGAGACCCCTCGTTTTCTCCCGGCTTTGTTACCAATACCCCTAAGCCCTCGCAAGGAACGGCTACTCAAGGAGATGGGGCAACATCACATCAGGCGGGCGCCTCTACCCATGCTCCACCGGGTCTGATTTTTAATGTAGAAAATGTCGGGGATAGTGTCCCGGACTTGGATGAGATCGAGAACTTAAACAAGGTCAAGGCCGAGTTCTCAAAACAACTAGAGGAGACCCGGAAAGACCTCGAGGAGAAATTCCGTATCAAGGAGGAAGAAGAGGGGGCATACGGGATGAATGCCAGAGACCTCAGCTTGGTTCCGGATCTGATTATTCCGCCCAAGTTCAAGACGCCGGAGTTTGAGAAGTTCGACGGGACGACTTGCCCTACTGCTCACATAACCATGTTTTGTAGAAAGATGACAGGTTTCATCGACAATGAGAAGTTGCTAATTCACTGCTTTCAAGACAGCTTAGCGGGGCCCGCAGTGAGGTGGTATAATCAGTTAACTCGTGCTCAGATCAGGTCATGGAAGGATTTGGCCAAAGCTTTCACCGATCAGTATAGACATATAACCGACATGGTTCCGAACCGACTCATGCTACAAAGTTTGGAGCAAAGGCCCAATGAGAGCCTACGTGAGTACGCTCAGCGTTGGCGAGATGTGGCGGCACAGGTTCAACCCCCACTCCGTGAGAATGAGATCTCCCCTATGTTTGTTGACACTTTGAAAGGGACCCTCTATGACCGCCTGATAAGCAACCCTATCGGTAACTTCTCAGATATGGTTATGACCGGTGAACGGATTGAAGCAGCCATCAAGAGTGGTAGGATTGATGGAGGCGAGAATGCCCGAAAGCAGTTTAAGAAGAAGGACCATGAGGTGAACAACGTCGGTACTTACGAGGCTTCTAAGCACTTCACAGTTTCAGCGCCTCAAGCCGCCATCGGGAATGCGCAAGGCCAGAACCGAAGAGAGAATAGAGTTCCCAGGAAGGAACAAGAGAGAATGACCTTCACCCCTCTACCTATACCGTACAAGGAGGTATACAAACACCTATACGAGGCTGATCTGGTCCGCCCGTATCATGTTACTCCCTTCCAACCGCCTTACCCTATATGGTACGATGAGAAGGCACACTGTGAGTACCACGGCGGAGTACCGGGACACACGATAGAAAATTGCTTAGCATTCAAGAAGCTCGTGCAAAACATGATTAACAACGGGGTCCTCGAGTTAGAGAAGCCCAATGTGACGACCAACCCACTTCCGAAACATGAGGGTCGGAGCGTGAATGCCCTCGAAGTGGTAGATACGAAGAAGGTGAGGATAGAGGTGTCAGAAATCAAGTCCCCTCTGAGTTGGGTGTACGAACAACTGTGCGCAGCGGGCTTAATTGAGAAGGGTCCGAATGAGGCATATGACAGCCATGAGTCATTTTGCGAGTTCCATCAGACTGTGGGGCACGAGATTCAGAGTTGCCTAGAATTTAAGCAATTAGTCCAGGAATTGATGGACAATCGGGAGGTTGAGTTCCTCGAGAAAGCTTAAAGGGGTGGAATGGATGGCCAGCTTAGTTAAGAGTTTATGTTTGTTTGCTTTCATTTCATTGCATTCTAGTTTTTTTTTCCTTGAAGTGATGTGTGGAATCCAGTTTGCTACCCTTTGCCCGAAGGTAGCAAAGATTTTTTGGGGCTGCAGGCTGCATTTTTAAATTTCAATGAAAGGATGCATTACATTTCAATTACCTTTTCATTTTGTGTGTATATATTGTCTGTTGAGTCCCCGTGTATCAATTGCACAAGGGACATTGACCTTGACCCCAAAGGTTGACTTCGAGCCGCCTTTGTCTAGTGGAAATCGAAAGCTTTGAAGATGATGAATATGTGACTTACACTCCAAGTTAATTTGGTCACCTAATTAAATACACATAGAATTAGGGCCTTCGAGAGAATAACCAGAAATTTTCCACGCTAAAAGAAAAAGAAAGAAAATAGAACAAATGAAAAAGAAAGAAAAAGAAAAAAAGAAAAGAAAAAATAAGAGAAAGAGAAAAAAGAAAAGAGAGAGAGAAAAAAAGAAAAAAAAGAGAAAAGAAAAAAAGAGAAGACAAAAGAGAGAATGATAAAAGTGTAACAAAAGCACTCCAATGTTCGAAGCCTGGTAATAGGCATTTTCGGATATGAGTGTGGAATTTTTGAGGCACTCCGCTGTAGCAAAAGACCAATAAGGTTGCTATGCACCATCCACTTTAGCTACATGAGTGATGGTAATATTTTCAAATCATGACAATGCCGAGTAATTCGGGGTATCGTTGTATGCTCCATCTTTATTCTCGAGCCAAAGGAATGTGATGAGTTGACTTCCCCAAAATTATAAAGAATTAATAAAGGCAAAGCCTACAGAAGATAAATCTAATGGACTAAAAGCCGAAATAACTTGGAGAGTATGTCACATTTTCAGACATCAGCTTAGCTTTCGAGGTCTCCTAGACACATGTTGCTTGAGGCAATTTGTGGTGAGCCATAATAGTGTCATTCGTGCACTTGATATTTGGGGGATTTAATTTGACTTGATATATCCCTAATTTGAAAAGAAAATATAGTTTTTGTAAAACGCATCTCATTTTGAAATTTAAAAGATGCAACCTAAATCTTGTTTGAACACAAAAAATATTCCCATTGCTTCGGGGATAAGGTTTAGAATGCAATGCCGTGAATACAAATGACAGCTTGTCAGTGGCTATGGTGAAGATTGTAATAAGTTCCTACATGCTACAGTTCAGGGACTTGAAGCAAATTTTTTGTCGAAATGTTTCGATTGCTTCGGAAGATGAAATTAGACCCTGGTGAACTTAAGAGAAAAGTTCAGGGACTTGGGGGCATGTTTTTCCCCATTTATTGAGAAGAGATAAAGTCGTCATGTTGAATTAAGACGAAGAGAATAATTTAGCACCCAGTTTGAGAAGGGGGCAATGAGTTGAGAGCGGGCACTACGAGAAGTGTTATATCCAACCTGACCAGTGAAAGTCAGTAGTCGTCTTCGAGAAAAGACCAGAGATTGAGATTTGGCAGAGATGAAAAAAGCCCGAAGAAATAAAAAAAAAAAGAGAAGAAGAAGAAGGTCAATATGGACCATTCTGAAGAGTGAAAGCGTTCGAGCACTTCAGAAAAATGAACTAAAGAGAAAAGTTCAGGGACTTGGGGGCATGTGCTTCCCCCGTTGTTGAAAGAAGAGAAAAAGTTGTCGTGTTGAGTTAAGACAAAGAGAATGGTTGGGCACCCAGTTTGAATGGGGGCAATGTTTTGAGAACGAGCATTACAAGAAGTGCTATGTCTAGTTTGACCAGCGAAAGTCAACAATCACCTTTCGAGAAGAGATCAAAAGATCAAGATTTGGCAAAGATAAGAAGGCCAAAAGAGATTGAGAAGAAGAAGAGACCAAGAGATCAAGATTTGGCAAAGATAAGAAAGCCAAAAGAGATTGAGAAGAAGAAGAGACAAGAAGAAGGTCGAGATTGACCAACTCGGAGAGAAGAAGCATCCGAGCATTTTGATGTCATAATTCATGCATCACTTGTAGTTAGGCATCCCTAGGATTAGGGGCATGCTAACTCACAACATCATATCATTTTTACCTATTTTTGACAGGTATTTTAAAGCTTTCCCCATAAAAGGAAACCGGCCTATCTATTCAGGCTCTTGGAGAATAGAACTCGCCTATCTGATCAGGCCCTTGGAGAATGGAACCCGCCTATCCGATCAGGCTCTTGAAGAATGAAACCCGCCTACCCGATCAGGCCCTTGGAGAATGGAACCCGCCTATCCGGTCAGGCTCTTAAAGAATGAAACCAGCCTATCTATTCAGGCTCTTGGAGAATAGAACCCGCCTATCCGATCAGGCCCTTGGAGAATAGAACCCGCCTATCTGATCAGGCCCTTGGAGAATGGAACCCGCCTATCCGATCAGGCTCTTGAAGAATGAAACCCGCCTACCCGATCAGGCCCTTGGAGAATGGAACCCGCCTATCTGGTCAGGCTCTTAAAGAATGGAACACGCATATCTGATCAGGCCCTTGGAGAATGGAACCCGCCTATCCGATCAGGCTCTTGAAGAATGAAACCCGCCTACCCGATCAGGCCCTTGGAGAATGGAACCCGCCTATCTGGTCAGGCTCTTAAAAAATGGAACACGCCTACACGTTCAGGCTCTTGGAGAAGGGAACCCGCCCGTATGTTCAAGCTTTCAGAGAATAGAACCGCCTATCCGTTCGGGCATTTGGAGAATGGAGCTTCTGTCAATTAACTGTTTGATCGAACATCGGAGGGTTGAAGAATGTTAAAATGAGAAAAACAGCTTCAGGCCTCCGCGACCGTTGTGTTTTCCCGTGCCGACTTTCGAACCGCCAGCAGTTCAAGTACATGGTGACTCGGAATCCAAACAGGGAAGTCGGACAAAATTGGTGCTTATGGCCTTTGCTTTATCCTTGTTCTACAAGTATAAGCAAAGGGGGGCAGCTGTAATCACCTATTTTGTCCGGGGTGTTTAACCCGTCCTTTTTCTTTTATTAATGGGCTTTAATTATGTGGTGATTAATAGTTAAAAACAAAAAAAGAATTAAAAAAGGAAAAAACAGTATATATTGATATCATTACTACTACTTATTATTATCATCTACTATTTCCACCATTATATTTGTTATCACCGTATTATCTATTGTATTACCATATTAGTATTATTTATTATTATTATCATTATTACTATTATTATTGATATCCATATTATTGTTATTATTATTATTATTATTATAATTAAATCTGAAAACCAAAAAACATTAAATAAGTAAGCCCAAATACTAATATAAATAAAAGCCCAATATATATTTATAATAATAAAGCCCAATGTTTATTTAATGTTAGAGTCCATTTACAAATAAAAACAAAAAAAACAAAAAATTACATGGCCTGTTGGCCCAAATAAAAAAAAACCCTAACACCCTTATGTTTTGTGCAGCCGCCGCCCCAATCTCCACCGTTGGATCTGGAGAGGAGATCCAACGGCCCAGAATGCACCAGAGGCAAAAAACCCTAGCAACCTTCAACAGCTCCAGCGCCGCACTCAGATCCACCGTCAGATCTGGATCCACATCGAACGGCTAGGATCGAAGCTCGGAAGCTTCCAGAGCCCCACGCGCCGCACGCGCGACTCCTCAGCTCTCCACGCGCGCGTGCAGTACACCGACAGCCTTCTCGAATCCTCATCCGACCGTCCGGATTTCACGGCCGACTCGAGCCCCACGGTGGTCCCTCTCCTCCATCAGCGCTCATATGCAACAAAAAAGAGAAAAAATGGCAGACAAAATCAACAACCACACTATGTATTTTATATAAAAAAAAAGAAAAAAAAAGCAAAAAAGGGTTATTCTGGGGCTACATAAACCCGATGCAACATGCAATGAAAGAGGGGGGGATTCGGAAAAAAAAAAAGAGAGATTGTAACCGAGAATTTCATTAATACAAGCAAAGGAAGAGTTTCAGAGGATTTTCATTTCTTGATTTCAGTTCGAATCAAAAATAAAAAATAAAATAAAAAACAGAGAATAGTTTAGGTTTTTTTTTTACCCTTTGCGTCTCTTCTTCTCCCTGTCGTCCCTCACTCATCCTCGCCGACGATAAGCTTTGTGGCCCTTCCCGAGGCCATGCGTGTGAGCCGGTGAGGGAGTTCTTTTATTTTTCTTTTTTTTTCGGTTTTGGGTTTAAGGGTTTTGAAACAAATAGGATTTCGAAAGGATTTCTGGGTTTCGGTTTCTAAAACGAGGGCTCTTCGTTGTTTGGGTTTCGAAGAGGCGAAAAAAAGAGTTTTTTTGGGGTCTCCGGTGCCGGCAACGGCGGTCGGAGTGGGAGACGGCGCCGGAGCCTTCGACAGAGGGGGAAGGAGAGTTTATTTTTTGGTTAGGGCTGATAAAAATAAAAAAAAAAGGGTGAAAGGGTTAAAAAAATTGGGTTTTATATTACTTGAATTTTTAAAATTGGTTTAATCGCAATTTAGGTCCCTCCGCGTCGCCGAAATTGCACACGGAGGGGCTTCCGCTTTTCAAAACCATTTCCGTAGTCCCTGTGATGTTTTTGCCATTTTCAATTTGGTCCCAAATTCGATTTCAATCAGTTTTTGAATGGATTATTCACCAATTTAGTCCCTGTGGCTTTTCGTCTTCTTTTAATTTAACCCCTATTCGTGTTTTAATCAGCTTTTCTTAAATGGGAAATTTACCGTATGGGTCCTTTTCTGTTTCCTTTTTATTTATTCAGCATTTTATTATGTCTATTTGTTATTTACGTATATATTTTTTTTTTAAATGTGTGTTCATATCATTTTGTAGTGATGTTCGTATATGTTATGTGGTGTATGTGTGTGATATATGCTTTTAGTTAGTTATCGAGTCATTCTAATATATATTTGTTGCATGTTTTTTTATGTCATTCGAATATATTTGTGACATGCATTTTATTATCATTCACGTGACTTTTAGCATTTCAATTTGTAAATTAATTTGTTTTTAATTGTAAAAAGAAGATATCTATTAATTCGCGTATTCGGATCGACTAGCCTAATTTATTGGATGTCCCGCGAATATTCGGATTAATTCGAATCGTCTAAAGGTAAATTCGTAATTAAAATGAACAAGACCATAACATCATCCTTCAACTGCCTGCATCATGCATAAAGGTGACGTACGAGATCCGAACCCTAAACTAACACGGCAGTCAGTCTTATTTGATGTCGGTTTAGTCTTTGGTCCGGTGTACCGTCATCCTTTTTAATTAAATGTTTAATTAAGTCAAAACCACCAATTTAGATAAAGCTCGTATAATTAAGGTCCGGTTTTCAATTAAGAACCCCTAATTAAAGTCTTTTTAAATTTCGAATGATTTCCATCCTTTAAAGGCAACAATTGTTTTGGTACCGATTTCCGGGCGTGATGGGGGTGCTAACCCTTCCCCACGCGTAACCAACTCCCGAACCCTTTCAAATGAATCTCTGGTTTTGTTTTTTACGGTGTCTGGCCTACCTCAGTGGCCGGTGGCGACTCCAACCGAAGAAAAAAAGATTTTTCAAAAGGGATTTTCCAAACCCGAATCGAACCAATTTTTAAAACTCCCCCCTTCTTTTTAAATCAAATTGAATACGGAATATTTTTCAAAAGTAGCGGTGACTTGAAAAAAACCCCGTTACACAAGGTCACATAGAAGATGATTTATATTGCTTTACTTTACCACACTTTACTTTGCCTGACACTTTATGCAACATTGTTACTGATCAACCTCCTGTTGTTATTGATAATAACCATGCTCAGTTCAGCTATTGGTTATGGCATTAACACCTTGGTCACCCCTCTTCTACTATTGTTAGTTCAATTTTAAATATACCTATACCTATGAATACAAATATTCTATGTACTGTCTGTCAGTTAGGAAAGAGTCATAAGTTTTCTTTCTCTATGTCTAGTATAGTATATACTAAGCCGTTTGAAATGGTTGAGGGTGATGTATGGGATCCTGCCCCAATTAGGTCTGTAGGTTGGTTGTACTATGTTTCATTTGTGGATTTGTACACCAGAAATTCCTGGTGTTTCTTTTGAGAAATAAATCTGAAGTTTATTATGCTTTTAAAATGTTTTATGCCATTGTTAAAAATCAATTTTCTGTGAATCTAGTTGCTCTGTAAATTGATGGTCGGGTGAATTTGTTGCCTTGGATAATGATTAGACAAAATTAGGCATTAAACATAGGGTGACATGACCCCTTATTTTTGCTCAAAATAATGTTGTAGAAAGAAATCATAGGTACATAATTGACACTTCCCTAACTTTGCTAGCTCAAGCCCCAGTCCCTTTACAATATTGGTCGTATGCTGGTTTAACTATTGTCTACCTAATTAATAGATTACCAACTGATAAACTTGATGGTAGCTCACCTCATCAAAAATTGTATGGAACAAAAGCCGAATTATCAATTTCTTAAAGTATTTGGTTCTTAGTGCTTTCCATGCTTGAGAGAGTACAATAGACATATATTTAATTTTAGATCTAAGGTTTGTGTATTTTTGGGCTATTCTCTGAAACACTATGGCTATCAATGTATGGCCCCTAATGACATGATATTCATTTCTAGACATGTAAAGTTCAACGAGCAGGTTTTTTCATTTAGTATCTCTGCATTTAAGACACAAGTTTCTAGTTTCTCTCCTTCAGTTGTTTCTCCTTTATCTATTCAAGAGACAATGGCTATTGTTTTCTTGTAGCAATATTCAAATGTTCAAAGGGGTGCATGTGACACACATGCTTAAGTGCGAAATGCTTCACCTACTCAACATTGTGCTGGTCAATACAGTAAACAACTAGTGCCTCCTGCTAATGACTCACATGATGCCTCTCATGCTATGGAAGATGTTTCTCTCGGTGCTAGTCCAATTGGTGATATTAATGATGTAGGAGAAGCTACTAATGACTCACCTACTGTTTCTCATGCTATGAAAAATATTTCTCTTGATACTGGTCCAATTGATAATGTTAATGATGTAAGAGTAACTCAGTCATTTACTCTCTGTGAGCCATGTCCTTCACTTGATGTGGGTCAAGATGCAGCTGAAGGTCAACAATTAAGATCTTTTGGTTCTAGTGTTGTTCATTCACCTGCCTCTCAAGGTTCTCCGATGTTGTCTTCTACTTTCATTGGGTCTATAAATGTGCAGTGTGATCTGTGTGCTTCAACTGAACCAGAAATTGATCACTCTAATCAACCTAGCAATGCAACTTTTGGCCAACATGATAATACTCACTCTATGATTATTAGGAGTAAACCATGAATATTCAAACCTAAGGTCTACAATGCTGAATTTCATGCTACACATGCTACTATTCAACAAGCGTTGGAGCATCCTCAGTGGCATGCTACCGTATTATCTGAATATAATACTTTACTCAATAATGAAACCTGGGAGTTGGTACATCTTCCTTCAAATAGAAGAGCGATTGGGTCTAAATAGTTGTTTAAGGTAAAACTCAATTCTGATGGCTCTATCAATAGATATAAAACCAGATTAGTGACTAAGGGTTACTATCAAATGCCTGTATGTCTATATAAAACCAGATTAGTGGCTAAAGGTTACTGAGACATTTAACCATTTAATCATATATTTTACGGTTAATATTTTGCTTTCTATTACAGTTACTAACAAATGGCAGATTCACCAAGTAAATGTGAGTAACGCATTCTTGAAATGTTATCTACTTGAGGAAGTCTATATAAAACAACATGATGGTTTTGTGAACACTAACAAGAAAGGAGTACCTTTAGTTTGTAAACTCAAGAAAGCCTTTTATGGCTTACGACAGGCTCCACGAAACTGGTTCACTAAACTTTGTGACTTCTTGTACGGTTTGAGTTTTAAATCTTTCAGTTCTGATAATTCTCTTTTCATTAATCACAGTGACACTGACATGTTGTATATTGTTGTATATGTGGGCGATATTTTGGTAACTAGTTCTTCTGAAGTTCAAGTGTCATAGGTTATAAATGCCTTTCATGAAAAATTCTCGGTGAAAAATCTGGTTGTGTTTAGTACTTCTTGAGTATTAAAGCTATTCATCTACAAAATGGTTTGTTTCTTTCTCAAAAGAAGTTTATAAAAGAGTTTCTTGTCAAGACTAATCTGTTTAATACAAAGTCAATGGACACTCCTATAGTTGTGTCTTCTAAGTTGAGCAAAAGTGATGGTTTGTTGTATACTAATCCTTAACAAACATTGTAGGTGCTCTTCTATATATCACACACACTCAACCAGATGTGACTTTTACTGTAAATAAGATGTCTCAATATATGTAACAATCTATTGACTTGCATTGGTCTGCTGTAAAGAAAATTTTACAATATTTGAAAGGAACTTCTAATTATGGCTTTTAGTTTTCTTCATCGATCAACACTCCTTGCATGTAAAAATTTTCAGACGCAGATTGGGCAAGTGATACTGATGATCGAAGATCAATCTCGGGTCATTGTGTGTATTTTAACTCGCACCTACTGTCTTGGTATTCGAAGAAATAACGATCTGTATTTAGATCGATTGCCGAGGCAAAATATCACAGCCTTGTTGATGCTGCTTGCGAAGTTATATGGGTTGGTGCTCTCATGTGTTTTGGGTATTAGTCTCATGGATACACCAAATATTTTGTGTGACAACACAAGCATGGTTGCTATGGCAGTAAACTCAGTTTTCCATGCAAAAACTAAGCATGTGAAACTTAATCTACACTTTATTCGCGAAAAAATTCTGAGGCAACAGTTAGAGGTAAACTATGTACCTGCACAAAGTCAAGTTGTTGATGCTTTGACTAAGCTTTTACCACTCATTCAATTTGAAAATCTGCGTAAGCATCTTAATGTTTGGTCTATTCAACAAGTTCAAGAGAAAAGCAAGTAGGGTGAATATTAGAAGAAAATATGATTTTCACTCTTCAGCTGGTTAGTTATAACTAACTAAAGTGGTTTAAGATAACATCATGGTAATGATCCAATATCTCTAATAGCAGATGAACTTTTTGGGGTAATTCTACTAGAGCATATAGGCTAAAAAAATCGATCAGTGATACTAGCCTAAATCACGTTTTTTGACATACATTGAATAAATCTTTTTCTTTTCAATTTTTTAATTCTTCTTCTTCTTTTTCTTCTTTTTTTCTCCTTCTTCTTCTTCTTGCATTTGTCGAATTTTTTTGTAAACGAGAGATGGTTCAATAAAAAAACCCTTTAAACTTTTTTAAGTACTTAACTGGTACCTAAATATTTGACTTGTTTGATATTTGATCTTTTTTCTAACCTACTTGATATCTGATTATAAAAATCGTTACATACATTAATTTTAATAAAATTTTGTTGATATATTATCTTTAACCAATCAATTGATGTCACGTGTCTTTAAAAATAATCTCAATATCGGTGTAGTATATATTGTTAGAATTTTAATAAAATTTCAGACTTAATTTATTCAACGTGAATAAAATTATATTCAATTAAAGAATTTACAATCCAGTTTTGCTACCCAAAATCTCCCATTTGATAAGTTTTCCAATATATAACCATTTATCTCTCAGCTCACATTTTTGAAAAATCTTCTCTAGTTGTGTTGGATTTATATTTCGATGTAAAAAGAGATGTAAAGTTTTTTTTTTTGTTTCTACACAACTCGATGGGATTGTTGAAAGTGAGAATTTGAAGATGGATTATCATTTACATAAAAAGTTTGTAAAGTGTAACTTTAAATTTTCAAAAAATGAATTGTAAAATCGTTAATAACTAAATAAAATATTTTGTATCTTAATAATAAATTAAATTCGAACAAAAGTCCATTTTTGTTTTTTTGCTAAAAAGAAAAAGGATTATTTATACACAGGCGGTGGAAACTAAAAGTTTCCATAAGCGCCTTAGTTTTAGGGTATAGAGAGTTAATTTAGGGTATAAGGTTTAGGGGTTTAGGTGTAGTGGTTTAGAATTTAGGGATAGTTGTTTCAATTTAAGGTTTAAGGTTATAATTTAGGGTTTATAAGTTAGGGTTTAGTTTTAGGGTAATATAGTGAGGATTTAGGTTTTAACCTATAAACCCTAAATTATAACTCTAAACCTTAAATTGAAACAACCATCCCTAAATTCTAAACCCATACACCTAAACCCCTAAACCCTATACCCTAAACTAACTTCATATACCCTAAAATTAAGGCGCTTGTGGAAACTTTCAGTTTCCACCGCCTGTGTATAGAATATTTATCCAAAGAAAAAAATATATATTACTAGAAAAGTCACAAGAAGTTTCCCGGTCCCGGAGGAATATCAGTGACCCAATTGTCAGGGCAGAAATTGTCCCTAACAGTTTTGGCTACCCAATTAACAGCTTAATTACAAGAACGTTGAACAAAAAAAGAAAAAAAAGAAAAAAAAGGATGATGAAGTTAAATTCAAAATATCATCTTTGATGGAGGCTGAATCCCAGGCCGACATTTTCTTGATCTTCAACCTATTGGTAACTTCTGGTTGCTTAGAAAAATGTTAGACTAATTTATGGAGTAAAATTTTTAGACTAATTAATGTAATGACAACTTTTAAGTTCAAATACATAAAAATAAATTTAAGGGTTTATTTTTTTGGTTTAATCATCTGACTTGTTGATCGATTAATTCAGATCAGGTTTTACAAAGATTTAATATGGAGACAACCCTTCCAACTAGTTTCCTCCATTCACAATGCTAAAAATTTGAACTTCTAACGTTATTTAAGAGATTTAGCACCTCATCCCGCTAGATCAATTGATAGTTGGTAGGGTTTATTTTTAATGACTCGTGTGGTTTCAAATTTTATTAGAGTTATATATATATATGACAATCTTTAAATTCATATATAGTTAAATGTTTAAGATGAATTCAAATATTAAATGTTTTCAAAATTAAATTAGATATTGTATAAAATCGAAATTTATCTCAATTTATTCATCAATGCGAGTCGATGAATGTAACATTGAGATAATAAATCATTAAGTTTGGAGTAGGCATCACATGCTTATTTCCTCTTTTCTAGATACCAAAGGTAAGCCATCGGTAGGGGAATGGCACAAAATAATCCCCCTATTGACTATTGAGTACCATTTAGCAACAAGCCGAGTGTTATGCTACCCAATGCATCACTGAAAGCTCATGTTAGTCATAAGTTGATGTCTCATTAGCTATAATTTATTACACGATAAGCCGAGGCCGGGTAGATCAACTGGCCGCTGGTGCAACGCAGACAGGCTCGGGTCCGTTGCCAATAGATTGATGTTTATCATCAAATCCCCACAGAGTGGCAGACTTGGTATCATCCTGGACCATTTGCTTGGAGAATTCTTCATGCTTGTACTCCAATATGGCTTTTCCTCCAAATTCTATTGGTAGATTCTCCTCGTCAAAATATGATCTCATTAGCTCCACACTATCTTTATTCTTAGGATACACAAACTTCACCTTTTGGAAGGTTTTGGCATCTAGAAAATACTTCACAATCTGCAGGAATCAAACAAAACCAAGATGGTTCAACTTTTGGAAGCTCTAATTCTGCATGAACAGCAAGTTATAAATACCACTGTAAATGTAAATGCACTGATGTTATCTCATTTAGCTTTGCAAGCCTTGCTATTCGCATTACTTAATCATGTGTCGCTCAACAAGTTAAGAATCAGAATGTAGTGACAATGCATTTAGAATTTGAACCTTCCAGAATGCTTCGAAAATTCTAGGGGGGCTGTAGAGAAATGCCATAGCCAGCCTCTCAGGGTAGTGGTTTTGTAATACATTAATAGTGTCACGAGCGGAGTTGATCGGAACACTCGTGCTCAAGCTCCAGCCGGTGAAGTCTATTAGCCATACCATCTGTTGTTGACCCTCTGGAAGGTTTAGGATAGCATTCTCTATCATATACACCAAATGCCGGAGCTGGTTGTCCAAGGATGTAGTGTTCTGCGACGTTTCTGGCCATATTAGTTTCCAAAACTTACAATAACTGACTTGTTAAATTGATTTCAGATTAAAACAATCTAGATCGGATCAATTCGAGATTTAAAATTTTCAAGTCATTTGGATTATTTTGTATTTACATAAACACTGTTTCGGGATCATATCATTTGAGTTTGTCGGATTTCAAGTTGGTCACTTTGTCTTTGACAGATTCAGTTGTTGAATCCTATGATTTAATTGTGCTGAATCATATTAAAGATAAATTGAAACAGGTTTTCGGGTTGGGATTAGAATTAACAAGCCTAGATCTCGGTTTTGATTTAACTGAACTCATTACCTGCTTTGCTGGTCGCAATATAAGAACAGTCCTACCATCACGGTCGTGAAAATTGGCTCGATATACTTTTCCGGTCTCACCTTCTACTGCAACTTCATCCTGACAACAAAATATCAACTAATCACCACCATTAACTCGATTTTTCTGAACATTCAAAGGAGAAAATTAAGTTACCCAACGTATTTCCTCGGGCTTATAGGTCGATCTCCATTTGAGCGTCTCTTCCAGCATTTTCTTCGACTTGTCAACGTTCCAATTCCGTGCCTCCAAGTATCTCCTCAAGCAGGCATCGGTGCAATATTTCAAACTGCGACCAGCTAGTGGTCCTTGACCTGCTTGTATTCCCAGGTAAAAGAAAATGTTAACCAACAGAGAATAAATCGAAATTTCAAAGATATTACTAGTAGGAGCAGAAAAGGGAGATTTTAGTAGACAAACACAAAACAGAGATTTTGCCATACAGTTAAACAAATTTATCACCTTGGATTCATGCTGCAATGAATCTTTCTCTTGGCTATGATGGGAATTGCTCCATCTACTAAACATCGTGACCAAACAGAATCTACAAACCTAGTGCAACCTGAAACATTGCATAACAGTCTATCGGGGCTTAAATTCTGAATTAATCGAGTTAAGGGGACAATAGTAATCTGCTTTTAGACTAAGCGTGAACCAAAATAGAGAAACAAACATGATTTAGAGGGTAATATACAATCAAAACCGAATTAGAGCAAACTTTTACCAAGGGCCTTCAAATCAAACAGTTAATGGAGCTGCATCACTAGGATCAACAGTGGATTACTGCTGCAGTCGTTCATACAATTAGAATTTACTTGCTACAAGTTGGGTAAAAAAGATTGTACAGAAAGATAAAGTGCCTATTGTAGGAATACAGATGAATCATGGGGACATAAGGCAGCATAAGACCTGAAACGGGTCGCCTGGTTTCATTTCATAAGATCATATTGGCATTAGATTTACAAGCAGTAATTTCTCATAAGTAGAGCAGTAACAGTAAAAGCTGATCACACAATTTACAAGTTAAATCAATGGAAGAGGCATGATTCAACAACTGCTAAACTTTCCAACTACCATGAACAGAACTGTGTTCTAATTGGATGGAAAAACAAAAATAAAAAAAAGGATGTTAAAGAACACAAAAAGGGTATTAAAGAAACTCTAAAGTTGCAGACATGAGGAGATGTTTCCAGGGTTTGACATCTTAAGAAAACATACCTCCTCGGGTCCTGCCTGAGGAAAGAACAAGAGCAAAGACTCTGTTAAGCTTATTAAGAGACAAGACACAAAAAAGGGTAGATCAGTTGAATCTTGATCACGAAACTGGCATGGAATTCTACAACATGAACAGACCAGCAGCTAACCAAAGTAAAGATTGAAAGTGAAAGAAGGAAAAAAGTTGCACGGAGCGAGAGTTGATGGCTACCTCTGGGCTAATAGTGAGTTGGTGGGATGCCTTTATGGTTTTGGTCTATAAATATTTTTACAAGTGTTGCGGAAGGAGCACGGTTTTCGTGGTCGTTTTTTAATGGCTTTAGAGTTTTGGGACAGATAGAGACAGGTGTTACGGCCACATGATGTTGTCGTTTTATGACAAATTGCATAACCTTATTTTATAGTAGTAAAGAGGAAGATCCATTTCCAATTTTGTAGTAAAGTAAATCTCTTTTTAGGTGTAGTTTGCCGCTTCCTTCCACTTTTGTTACACGAGCATTCAATCGTGAAATCCTCGAGGATTATCTGTCCTTAACTTCAAGATTAGTATCATACATTCGATTACAAATTTGATCACGGCAAACTTACACAAGTTGGTGGGAACAATCTATATAAAAAATATATATATATATTTTAAATAAAGCTACTTCTTTATATAATTATTTTTAAATAAAGCTACTTCTTTATATATAAATATAATGAGTGTTAGTTTGTCTTTATATACAATGCTTTTTTTAAACTCTATATTTATAGACATAAGATGGAAACCTTAATTTCAATAGGTATTAAACCCTAATAATAAAGTACATTAAAGTCTCATTTAGTATATGAATATCCACCATAAATAAAGATATTCATAACACTCACCCTTGGATATCCATGAAGATAATGTACCTCGTTAAAACCTTACTAAGATAAAAACCATGTGGAAAAAAATTTCTTAGTGAAGGAAAAAAAGTACACATCTTTGATACGCATAACATGTTGCCCCATTAAAAACCTTACCAGGAAAACCCATTGGGACAAAACCTCAGTTAAGGGAAAAAGAGTGCAACGCGTATTTACTTCTCCTCATGAAAATATCACATAATATCTTTGAATCCTCATAATTCAATCTTGAATATAATCTTCAAATGTTGAAGTAGACTATGCACTAGTGAATAGATCTTTCAAATTACTACTTGAAAGGATTCATCGAATACTATCTCCTGAAGATCATGAGGGACGAAACTTTGAAGAAATATGTTTCGTTTTGTCACATTTGATGTATCCACCTTGAGATATAAATTTTTACATTATCTCTACACAAGAGCTTGCATCTTATCTTGTGAAAGCAATTCACATATCTTCTAGATATATTTAGCCAAACACATATTTTGGCTTTGCCTCGTGCATAGCAATTATTTACATAATCTGGAGAGACATCGAGTTTTGAAATATCTGTTGAGTGGATCGTAGAATCGATTTAATTCAATAGGGGGTGAATTGGATTTTTAGAAATTTTGGTGGTGAAGTGGAAAATAAAAATTTGCAAGACAAGAGATTTAGAGTGGTTCAAGTTCCAATTGAACTCTACATCCACTACCTTAGCTTCACTAAGGATTTTCCAACAACTCCACTAGTTGATCTTCCTTTTTTTAGGCTTAGGAGGAAAGCTTTACACAATGACCAATTTTTCTACCTAAAAATTGACTCAATTCTCACACAAGGTTTACAAAGAAGTTTAAGGTTAATAGCTAGTATCTCTCAATGCAAATGTAGCCCTTTTACAAGCACTCAACCCAATTGAAACAAATAAGATTGGAAATACAAAGTGCCACAATTGGGGTTTACAAGAAAATATGGGAATTTAGCACAAGAGCTTGAATTTGATATTTTGATGTTTCTCTTAGGATCAATAGTTGTTGCTGGTGCTTTTAGAACTCCCTTTTATACCTTATCATTGAATTCAAGCTGTTGGGGTTGTTGCCTTCATAATTATAGCCATTGGGATGTAATCTTCCCACAATAAATGCAGTCTGCAACTACCTGTTTCGAAACGCTCGACCCTGTTTCGAAACAAACCAAAATAGAAATATTCATTGTGGTGTAATTAATAGGCCGTACTGAAACGGACACGATCGTTTCGATACGCTAAGAGCATGTTCCGAAACGTGCTAAAGCTCGTTTCGAAACACGTTTCGAAACATTTTGCCACTGCCAAAACCTGTATCGAAACGGCTTAAAAACGTTTCGATATGCTCTAACTGTCTCTCAAAATTTAGTTATTTAAATTGCAACGGTCAGATTTTGAAACCAAGTTTGAAAATCGTTTCGAAACGTTTGAGGTCATTTCGATAATGTCGTATCGAAACGGTTCAACCCGTTCCGTTGTTCTTCATCGTTTCAAAACACGAAGACCTATTTCGATACACCCGTATCGAAACGGGAAAGCTAGTTTTGAAACAGAGGTTAACAGTTCAAAACGTTCCGAAATGCCTAAGGGCTGTTCCGAAACGGTGACTCGAAAATCACTGTTTTGACTTTGTAAACACTTAGAAAAATTTGAATACTCTTAGGTTTTGACTTGGATATTCTTCTTAGAGACATAGGGAAGTTTTGAGGACATAAAAATTCATTTTCTCCTTTTCAATTTAGTCTTTAAATCCTTTGTTATATCAAAATCAATTCATTAGTTTTACAATCTCCCCTTTTTGATATAACAAAACCAAGTATGAACTTTTTAAGAATTTTGAAATCTTTGAAAAAGTTATAACTCCCCCTCAATGTAAGACGAGCTTTAAAGTTTTGAAAAGATTTAAAATTCAAGTGTTTGAAACTCAAAAACAACTTTAAAAACACTTAGGCTCTTAGATTACTTCTCCCCCTTTTTGTTAGATCAAAAATAGATAAACAAGGATAATCAAGAGAAGAAACGAAGTCATAAGCAAAAAACCAAACAACATAATTATCATAGATATCATTAAGTTCAAGAAACAAATAATCAAACCAAACAACATAGATATTTAAAGCATTGAAGTTCAAGCTCAATCCTAAAAACACATAATCAAAGCATAGGTATTTAAAACATAAAAACATAGATAGGTGTAAACTTAATCCTAATATGATAGTCTAATATGATATGCAATATGAACTCAAGGTCTCATCATCATCGTTACCATCATCAAGAGAATCATCATTGTCCTTAGCTTGAGCACGACGATGGTTCCTCCAATCACCATAGAATGTGGAGAAAGATAGATCCATCGATGTTTGTTGATTCTCAAGAGAGGAGACACGTTCCTCCAAGGATTGAATGCGAGTGTTGAGAGCACCAAAATCTGAAGCGATGTTCGTATCTATCGATTTGAACCGCTCGGTAAGGAAATCCATAAGTGCATCATTGTTAGGAGCCATAGCTTGAGGTGGAGGCTCAACTTAAGGTGCCAGAGCTCTCCTATCAAAACGAACCCATTGGCCAAGAGTATAACGAAGCACAAACTTAATAAGAGAAGATTCACCAATCTTTTGCTTTCGGGGTTCTAGAGAATCATAGGAGCAATCATAATCGAGGTGAGCGAAGACGTAGCTTAACACTATTCCATAAGTGAAGGATGTAAGTGCATCGGTGGTACGAATCTTCACTTGATGGACCATCTCGGCGAACATGATTTTGACCAAGTTCGAGCATTTTCCTTTGCGAAAACACTCGAGCCAAAAGTAATCAACTTGTCGGATAAGAGCAAATTTACCTCTTGAAGGGCGAATGAACCAAGAGATGATCAAATGTAGGAATCGATCATGAGCATCCAATGTAAGAACGGATCCGGTGTGAGCACCAAAGTGATTCTCATCCTCAATACCTTCATCTTTGAGCCCAAGAGCTTTCTCTAAGACGGATATATCAATACAACACTTCTCGCCTAAAAGATAAGACTCGATGCCAATTACCTCGGTGTGATCTTCATTGTCGATGAGAACGACATTGGAGTAGAAGAGCAAGATCATGTTCTTGTATACAATGTCGGGAACTCCCAAAAAGGCTAAGAAATCCCAATCTTGCAAGAGTGGTAGATAAAGAAATTCGAAACGCTCGGAGTCAAGGAAGGCGATATCCACAACACGCTCTCGTTGAATGGCTAAATCATGAATGATTTTGAAGTGATCCTTAGCTTCTTGATTTCTAAGGCTCTTTTGAAAAAGGAGGGTAAGGTTTGGACGAATGTTTTCTTGGTTCGAACCTTCACCCGTTTGAGTCTTTCTTTTCTTGTTACCGTTTTCCACTAGAAATTCCTAAAAATGCAAAGCAAGTAATAAGAAAATTTGAGTGTATGCACTTAAATCCTTATTAATTCAATCCAATGAAAATCACATTAAGGTTTTAAAAACACTTTAAAACGTATATACATATATAATTTTTTTAAAGAAAACAATTTTTGAAAAACTGTGTAAAGAAAATACGATTAAAAAAAATATATTCGAATTAATTTTTTTTTTATATTTTGAAAGATTTTTACAAGTTTTGGAAAACCCAAGATGTAAAACTTATATTCTATACAAAACTAATATTTTCTAACCTAAGATTCGAATGAAATCAAAGGAAAAAGGAAAAAATTAGAAAATACCTTGTTGCGTGTAAAAGTGTCTATCGCAATGTAGTGCAAGTGTACACCGCAAGTAGTAAAGTGATACGTAAGTATCGGATATCGTCTCCACATGGACTGGGCTAATAGCTTTAACCTTGGTTTTCTGCACGATGGGGAAAAGAAATAGTTTAAATGTTTGTCACAAGATAATAGAGAATACTGAAAATAAAAGAGTAAAAAATTCAGGATAGAGAGAATGAGTCGGTATTGATTTGCTCAGTAGTGTAGGTGTTGCAAAGTCTAGGAATTTCTATTATGTCGTTGCGCCTGTCGCGGCAGCACCTGCTGCAGCAACAGTCCGTTGTTTGTCGCGGCAGCGATCACACAACTCTGTACTTCAAGCTTGACAAGAATCCCTGTTGTGCCTTGGCCTATCCCTAGGTCCAAGTCTGTCGATGAACACGTCTTTGATGATACCTCCCGGCGTGAATCGAAGGATGAACACCGATGTTGTTGAATTCTTCCTTAGCCACTTAACCTCGTCCTATCCCTAGGTCCGAGATAGTTCAACCATAAACTGGAGAACCCGTACTTATTCCTTTCGTATACTTAACTCTCCCGATATTAAGTAAATGTGTAATCTCACAATCCTCTCCCGATACTCTTGCAAGATGTTGAAAACCAGAATAAGTAAACTTGAAGTCTATTTTATTGAACAGAAAAATTCCTAAAACAAATGCAATCCTTGCAACTACTTTACAGAATCAACCCTTAGCCCTAGGGGAAGTTTAGAACATGATGAGAAGGGGAAAACGATTAGGGTTTTGAGAAGAAGGCTAGAGAGTAAGATATGTCTTTCTCTAGGTCGAATTACAAGCATATATATAGGCCTTGGGTACAAGTTTTCTTAATGGCCAAGAATACTAGTTCAAATTAAAGTACAATTCATTAAAGACTAAATCTCTGAATAAACGTCCTTTAGTTCGCCCTATCTTCTTGCTTTGACTTTCTCCTAAAACTTTGGGCAAGACCTTTCTTGTGCTTATGGGCTCCAAAAATTATGCGAGTGGTCTCTAAAAATTAGGATTGAAATCCTCTATCAGTCGAACTCCACATCGCATTTTCCATCTCTTCTTCTTCACACTCGCCACTTCTGTCACGACATATGTCACGACAGTGAGTTATAAGGCAGTTTGCTTCAACACTGTCGCCACTTCTGTCACGACATCACTATCACGACATCACTGTCACGGCATCACTGTCACGACAGTGATGTATGCGGAAATTTTCTTCACTCCAGCTTTTATGTTCCTCTTTTGCCCTGGATGCTGCCATGACAGTTATCTTCTGTTCCTCTGCTGCCCTGGATGCTGTCATGACAGTTATCTTCTGTTCCTCTGCTGCCCTGGATTCTGCCACGACAGTTATCTTATGTTCTTCTGCTGCCCTTGATTCTGCCATGACAGTTATCTGCAAGAATTGACCGAAATCAGCAGCATCTGTGCAAAATTATCCATCTGTGATGTTTATGCAAAAACTAGCCTAAAATGCAATTAAACGTGCTTGAGTACAGCAAAAATAAGGATAAATGAGGGGTAAAATATATGACTTTTAGGCACTCAACATACCTTAAAAAGGGATTTTGGAAGAATGGATGGATGAAATTGCACCAAGTTGTTGAAGCTTGCTTAGATTTTAGTTTGGGAGTAAAAGCCCTCAAGATTTGATGAAAAACAATGAGGTTTGGAGGGTTTTTATAGAAAAAAATCGGGTTAGGGTTTTTAGGAGTTTAATAAAAGTGTTATTGAGAAATTAAAACTCCTTATAAAAGTTATCCGGATACGCGTTTTGAAACATGCACGACCATTTTGAAACAGGTACGACTGTTTCGAAACAGGCGTACCAAAACGTCGACTACCATTCCGAAACCTATTGACCATTCCGATACGGATTAGACCGTATCGAATCCCACAAGATATCCCGTATCGAAACACTTTTGGACCGTTTCGATACATTTCTTGGCAGAGGCAAAATGTTTCGAAACCCTTTGGGGCGTTTCGAAACACCATGATCAAAATGAATACTTTTAAGGCACCCGTATCAAAATAGATTGACCCGTTTCGATACGCCTAGGCCTGGAGGTGCAAATGAGGCTCTAAATTGCAGAAAATTTGAATTTCAATGAGTCCAAGATGCATAAATTATTTGAATGAGCAAGAGAAACATGTTAAAAACATAAACATACTCCCCCTAACTATAAGCATAGATGAAATTAGGATCAAAAACATAAAAGCAATGCATTTTACAACAAATCAAGCAATTTAAGCACAAAAAGGTCCTAAAAGGTCAAGATAGGCTAGTTAGACCTAACTCACTCGTAAGGACCAAAAAAGCTCATTATCTAGAGGTTTGGTAAAGATGTCCGCTAATTGACTTAAGGTATCTAAAACTCTAAAACAACATCTTTCTTAAGGATATTATCTCTAATGAAATGATGCCTTATTTCTATGTGTTTGGTTCTAGGGTGTTGGATGAGATTTTTGGTTAGGCATATAGCACCAGTGTTGTCACACTTAAGGGGTATGGTATCTACCTTAATACCATAGTCTAAGAGTTGTTGTTTCATCCAAAGGACTTGAGCACAACAACTTCCTAAGGATATGTACTCGGCTTCGGTGGTAGATAAAGCTACACTATTTTGTTTCTTAGAGAACCAAGATATGAGCATACTACCTAAGAATCACTACAACAAAACAGTTCTTTAGCGGCATTTTTAAACCCTTTAGCGGCATTTTTTAGCGCCGCTAAAAACTTTCTCGGCACTTAAGAAAGCGCCGCAAGAACTGCCGCCTAAAGCAGCGCCGCAAAAAGTCAAGTTCTATAGCGGCGTTTGTGTTTACAAACGCCGCGAGAACATGTTCTATAATGGTGTTTTTAAATACAAACGCCGGGAATAAGTGTTCTTTAGTGGCGTTTGTTATTGCAAACGCCGCAAAAAGTCAAGTTCTATAGCGGCGTTTGTGTACTCAAACACCGCGAGAACATGTTCTATAATGGCGTTTTTTTACAAACGCGGCGAATAACACCATGTTTCAAAAAAAATTCAAATAAAGCATATTATATAATAATTTAAAATACATTACATTAAAGTCTATCCTTAAACTAAAAGAGAAAAATATAATCCCTTGAATGTGGTCAATAAATTTCTCTTCCAATTTCATTAAGAACTGATAACATTTTATGAAAAAAAAGAATAGGCACATTAAAGTCCATCCTTAAACTAAAGAAATAAAAAAAGTTTCAGAAAGAAAACATGCTCGCTTGCCTCTTTTCTTCTTTCAGCTCGTTCACCACTTTAACTGTTGTCAAATGAAGAACTTTGCAAACAGAACTACCATTACTATGTGTTCCATGATCCCTTTTTAGCACAGGTTCTGAATGTACTTGAATCTCTTGTTCTTCTTCACGATCTTCTTCCATATCATCATCGCCTTCATCTAAAATATCCTCTTCACTCTCAGTATCCTGTGATCAAAGATAATGCAGCAGCTTGTCAAAAAGGCAATTAATTTCCATCATTCATTCTCTTTATTATAGGAATTACAAAAGAATGAATGAACTTGAGTCTTGGGAGGGCCCGAAAAGAAAGTGCAATGCTATATATCTCACATGTCATTCACTTAAGGGTTAATGTTATTTATGCAAGAAGGCTACAGAATAAATCTTAACATCCCAAAACTGGACTACATGAATGACAATAGGAAGTAGTGAGTGGAAGAAACATCTCTTTAGATTTTATAGGTTTCATTTTCTAAAATCTGCCTTGTACTTGGGTAGAAATCCTCTTTACTCCTTCTGCAGATTTCTTTGCTTATATATTCATATATGCGGTGTCTAAATGCAAAGAAAGTATATAAAGGTGTTGACTGTTTCAAGCAAAGCTTGCAAGTAGGCACGAAACTATGTTTAAAAAAGGCATATGCTTTACCAATCTATTTTCTTTCCTATATTTTTACCAATTCAAATATACTATTATTTTTCCTTTATTTCATGAATCTCAAGATATAACCACAGCTTCATCATGTTGAAGCAAATTTAATTATAGGCTAACACCCAAATCTACACTCAATGTTTTGGTAATATCTAGACAAAAACAAGAAAGTAAAGTTTATTAAAATCATAGAACTCCTCTGAAATACACTGACCTTCATTGCACGGCGCTCCTTGACAAAGGATGGTTGTATCTTGCCCTTTAGATAATCAATCTTTTGAGCAAAATAAAACTTGCAAACTCTACAGTTTCAGAGAGGGCTTCAAAAGTCAAAATAACCGAGCCATCATCTGAAACGTAGAATAACGACAACATGATAAGGGTCAGGTGAGATGAAGAAATAGGTACCACACGACTCAAAGGTTGACGAGCATCATCAGCCCTGCAGAACAAGAACTATTAAACTTGAAAAAAGAAATGCAAATGTGAAATGCACAGATGACTGGGCAAAAAAACATATCAATGTTGTCTGCAAAGTCAAAAAAACATAATTTGAAAAGCAATTCAAATCTTCAACATTTTCCTCCGATTTTATACGATTGTACTATCAACTTAAGAACAAAGGTGAATTAAGCATATGAACTCTTTCACAAAATATAGCCTACATACCTGTTGCATTGTATTCTTCGTAAGCCAATTGTTCTCCCATAGCTTCTTAAAAATAGCTTGGCAAACTTCAGTTTGTTCTGGAGTCGATGTTCTTCCAAACTTATCGAAGCTTATGTTGAAACAATCATAAACTACCTTATGAAGTGCATGATACCTAAAATATCAAATAAATTAAGAAACATAACAAACAACCAAAAAACGTATCAATGTTGTCTGCAGAACAAGAACTATTAAACTAGATTGAATTCTCACCGGGACTACAAAAACAGAATCATGGCGAATCCGGATCAACTCGTTCCTCCGGTGAGATCCGGCCACCATTCCTGCACTTGCTTCCATGGTTATTTTTTCTATTCTTTTACAGATCGACAGAGAAGAGTTTTAGATTGGGAAGCAGTGACCAAGTGAAGATAGAGAAAACATCCTTTCATACCCAATTTGAGCCAGGATTGATGTTTACAGGATCACTAAAATTTCAAGTCAGCAGAAACTTCCTTCTCTGTCATTAAGTGCTTTACTGACATTAAGAAATGAAAATGTTCCCAAATCACATAGTGCCACTTTAAATGAGTGACTCGTTGCATACAATTTGGTGCAAAACATGGAATATCGTCTAAATCTACACAGCCACAATTCAATTCAGCCTAAAACAATAGATATTGACATGCTGAATACACACGGATCATAATATCACTTCTATTTAGCATAGTGGATAAACCCTTAAAAATCAAAGTGCTAATCTTGATTGACAAACATGGAGACCTGCTGAAATCACCAATCAATGGGAATTTATTCATTTTTTTGTTAAATGTCATATATAAACCCAACCAGAAACATAAACATAAGGAAAACATAGAGAACTTCATAAATTAAAGAAAGTTCCTTTTTGGCAATGATTTAGCAAATATTCTGAAAATATATTATTACGCAAATTGCAAAAGTGCAAAACCCTAAAGTTTCAGTCATTCTCTCAACACAAAGGGATATAATAAAGAAATGAAAGCTTTCAAGGAAAAATAAAACACTAGACAGTAGGGTTAGAAAAGTCTAACTATCGTCGCCAAATATGAGGCGGAGGCGGGAGGCGAAGCGACCAGAGGGCTCGAGGGAAGCCTCGTGGAGGAGGTCGCGTTTTATGTTACTCATGCGATTAGTGAGAGATTGTTGCTCTTGCTTGAGAGCAGTTGTATCCTCCTCGAGGTCGTGCATTCGGTACTTCTGGCCCAAAGATCGAACGCTCAAAAGCAAAATCTCGGTCATCGCGAAAAACTGGATGAAGTTGTGCTTGTATTTTATGGCATTTTTCATAAATCTGAGCGACTTCCTTGCATTTGGGATGGTGAAGGGCGAGTCTGACGGCACCGACGAAGCCATGGTTATGAACGATGCCAATTCTGAAGCAACAAAAAAACTCTGAATCTCTTCCGGCAATCTTCACATGACCAAATGATGTTTTCTCTATCTTCACTTGGTCACAAGCCATTTGTTCATGGTTATAAAAATATAATACATTGGGAAGGCTGAGAAGAGACTGTCGGCAATCTTCTTCCATATATTCAAGACACTATTTTACCCAAACCCTATTTCCCTATTGCGGCGTTTGTCCATAAACACGCCACTAATTCTTGAAAAATAGCGGTGTTTTTTTACAAAATCGCCACTAATGTGATACTTTTTGCGGTGTTTGTCTTACAAAACGCCACTAATATCTGTCTATTACTGTATTTACCTTATAAACGCCACAAACTTTATTATTTTGTGGCATTTTTTTACCAAACGCCGCGAGATGTACAAAGTTAGTGGCGTTTGTTTTAAAAACGCCGCTAAAAGTGCCGCTATATACCAAGTTTGGTGTAGTGAATTGGCAAGTGCTGGAAGTACTTTTCCTATCTATTTTGCAACCCCCGTAATCCACATCCGAATAAGCATGAAGGTTAAAGTTTGACTCTCTAGGGTACCAAAGACCTAAACAAGGAGTATCTCTAAGGTACCTAAAGATCCTTTTAACGACTATAAGGTGAGACTCTCTAGGACTAGCTTGAAACCTAGCACACAAGGAAACACTAAACAATATATCTAGTCTACTTGCGGTAAGGTAAAGCAAAGATCCAATCATATAGCGATAAAGCTTAGAGTCAACACACTTACCTCCTTCATCTTTGTCAAGCTTTGTAGATGAGCTCATTGGTGTAGCTTGAGGCTTTGCATGCTCCAAGCCAAACTTCTTGAGCATATCCTTGATGTACTTAGCTTGATTGATGAAGATTTCATCCTTCATTTGTTTGATTTGGAGTCCCAAAAAGAATGAGAGCTCCCCCATCATGCTCATTTCAAATTCACCTTGCATCAACTTAGAAAAATCTTGACAAAGAAATTCATTAGTAGAACCAAATATAATAGCATCAACATAAATTTGAACTACTAAGGTATCTTTGCCATTGTTTTTAATAAAAAAATGTTGTGTCCACCTTTCCTTTCTCAAAACCTTTTCTAACTAGAAAACTTGAAAGTCTTTCATACCAAGCTCTAGGAGCTTGTTTTAAACCATGCAAAGCTTTTGACAATTTAAAGACATGGTTTGGAAAAATTGGATCTTCAAAACTCGGCGGTTGTTCCACATATACCTCTTCATTTATAAAACCATTTAAAAACGCACTTTTGACATCTATTTGAAAAAGCTTTAAATCGTGATAACATGCAAATGCAAGTAGTATCTTAATGGCTTCCATTCTAGCTACGAGTGCATAAGTTTCTTCAAAATCGATTCCCTCTTCTTGAGTGTAACCTTGAGCAACAAGCCTAGCCTTGTTTCTCACTATGTTACCACTAATGTCCTATAGTAGATTCATTTCTAGGCCTATCAACTAATGTCCACACTTTACTTCTCTCAAATTGATTTAACTCATCTTGCATGGCCATAATCCAAAAATCATCTTTTAATGATTCTTTAACATTCTTAGGCTCAATGCATGAGATAAAAGCAACATGATTAAGCATTTTAAGAGAAGAGCGAGTAGTTACCCCCTTGGATGGATCACCCAAGATCTCACCACCCTTGACATAGTTGTACTCTCTTGGGTAGCTCACTTCCTTTTCCTCAAGAGACATGACTTGCAATGCTTCTAGAGGCGATTCTTGTGCTTCTTCCTCTTTGGTTGGAATCTCATTCACCTTTGATGATTCTCCACCATCATTGGCTTCAATGATCCCTACATCATCATCATCACAAGAATCCTTCCTCAGAAGAAGGTTATCATCGAAAACCACATGAATAGATTCCTCTACAACTAAAGTTCTTTTGTTAAACACACGATAGGCTTTAGAGTTTAAAGAGTAACCTAGAAAAATAGCTTCATCACTTTTTACATCAAATTTACCTAAATTGTCTTTTCCATTGTTTAAAACAAAACACTTGCAAACGAAAAGGATGAAAATAGCTTATGTTAGGCTTTTTAGATTTTAAAATCTCATAAGGAGTTTCTTTAAAATAAGCCTAATCATTACTCGGTTAATAATATAGCAAGCGGTGTTAGTGGCTTCCACCCAAAAATACTTAGTTAAATTGTTTTCACAGAACATAGTCCTAGTCATTTCTTCTAAAGTTCTATTTTCCTCTCAACTACCCCATTTTGTTGAGGAGTTCGAGGAGCTGAAAAATTATGGCTAATCCCATTTTCATTACAAAAGACATCAAAACACATATTTTGAAATTCAGTTCCATGATCACTTCTTATATGTGAAATTTTAAGTTCATGATCATTTTGGGTTATTTTAGAAAATATGATGAAGTTTTCTAAAGCCTCATCCTTGGTGCTTAAAAAGAGAACCCAAGTATATCTAGAGTAATCATCAACAAGCACAAAAGCATATGATTTTCCACCCAAGCTAGTAGTCCTAATTGGCCCAAAAAGATCCATATGAATTAATTGCAAACACCTACTTGTAGAAACATCATTAATGGACTTAAACGAGACTCTATGTTGTTTACCTTTAGCACATGCATCACAAATTTTATCTAATGAGAACTTGAGCTTAGGTAGGCCTCTAGCTAGATTTAGGGAAACTAATTTTTCCAAAACACTAATGCTAGCATGTCCTAGTTTCATATGCCACAACCATGCATCATTTTCATTTTGAGCAACTAAGCAAGCATGGGACGTATGAATGTCATCTAGATGCACCATATATATATTGCCTATGCGATGACCAATGAGCATAGTTTTATTAGATTTAATGTCAACTATTCTACACCTATTTTTATCAAACATGACATTAAATCCTTTATCACATAGTTGACTTATGCTCAACAAATTATGTTTTAGACCATTGACATACAACACATTTTCAATGAGTATGGAAGAGTGATTACCTATAGATCCAATGCCTTTAATGTGACCTTTGGAGTTCTCACCAAAAGTTACTCCTCCTCCACTTTTTGGCTTTAATTCCAAGAATCGACTCTTGTCTCTGGTCATGTGCCTCAAGCATCCACTATCAAGGTACCACGAATTTTGACTTTGTGCTTTGGCCTTGTAGCAATGCTCCCCCTACAAACAAAGAAATTAGGCTTTGATTTTTTGTACCCAAATCATTTTGGGTCCATGGGTGTTAGCCCTCAAAACCTTGGTTCCCTTAGGAATCCAAGAAGCAATAGCATTCATGTTATTAGAAATAATGAGTTCCTTAGGAACCCAACCACTCCTAATCCTTTGACCTCTAGATTGCTTAGAAAAATTTCTTTGTTTAGGATGAAAAAATTTGCTTTTTACATATTGGGTTTTAGAAGGGTTTCCTTTTTCAAAATTGTTTCTCCCAATAGTTATAGAAGTTTTAAGATTATCCACTTCCTTTGTGTGATAATCTTGAAAATCAGAAAGACGTTTTTCAAGATCAAGGTTTTTCTTTTTAAGATCATTTGAAAGATTGATTAAGTACAAAACCTTCTTTTCCAATTATGAGTTAGTTTTTTAAAGAGATTCATTTTGAGTTTTTAAATTGGAAGTATTTTTCTTGTTCCTCTAAATTGACTTCTTGTATGTATCAACTAACTCATCATATACCTCTTGCAACTCATCATATGCATCATCCAATTCATCAAAAGTAAAATCAACACAAGATGAGTTAGAGGTTACCATCGAATCCTCCTCAAGATCCATGAGGCAAAGTTTGGCCACTTCATGATCCTCATCCTCGGATGACTCCTCATCACTCCAAGTAGCAAGCTTGGCTTTGAGCTTCTTCTTCTTCTCAAAGCCCTTCTTCTTGAGTTGAGGGCAATCGGAACGTATGTGACCCGGCTTCTTGCACTCAAAGAAAATGATCGGATCCCTTTCTTCTTCTTTACCTTTGTTCTTGAAGTCCATATTTCTTTGAAATTTTCTCCTTCGGTTAGACTTCATGAATAGTTTGGCTATCATAGCCAATTTCTCAAAGTCTTCCTCCTCACTAGAAGAGCTCTCCTCTTGTAGAGAGGCTTTGAGAGCAACTCCTAGCTTCTTCTTCTTTTCTACCTCATAATTCTCTATTCTTCTCTCTTCCTTCTTCTTATTCTCTTCTTCTCTTCCTTGCTTCATGATTTCATGTGTAAGAAGAGACCCAACAAGCTCATCAAGCTTCAAAGTTTTCAAATTTTTTGCTTCAATGATGGTTGTCCTCTTACCATCCCAAGACTCCGAGAGAGAGTATAGAAGCTTCCTCACTAGCTTATCTTCGGGAATTACTTCACCTAATCCTTTAAGGTCGTTGACAATGATAAAAAACTGATCAAACATCTTTGAGACACTTTCATCGGGGTCCATCTTAAAATTCTCATAGCTCAAATTTAGCAACCCAATCTTCGTCTCTTTCACATCTCTAGTGCCTTTATAAGTCGTCTCCAAAGTGTCCCACACTTCTTTAGCGCTTTCGATAGATGAAACCTCCGAGTAGATATCCGGACCAAGTGCACAAAATATGATATGTAGAGCTTTATCGTTGACTTGCATCCTTCGTCTCTCTTCCTCGGTCATCTCCGACTTCACTTTCAGAACTAGTCTTCCTTCATCGGTTCTTTTAACCGGAATGTAAGGACCTTCTTCCACTACATCCCAAACCATATAATCCGTTGACTTGATGAAGAGACACATCTGATTCTTCCAATATGGGTAGTTGTCCCAATTGAAGAAGGGTGGTTTAGTAGTTGATTGTGACTCATAAAGGTTGGAGGTTGAAGTAGATGCCATGGCTTTTCTTTGGAATTGATCACACCCTCCTAGGAACTCCTCTTGTGGTTGTTAATCCTTCAAAGAGGTAGGCTCTGATACCAATTATTGAGTGGACCGTAGAATCGATTTAAGCCAAGAGGGGGTGAATTAGATTTTTAGAAATTTTGGTGGTGAAGAGGAAAATAAAAATTTGCAAGACAAGGGATTTAGAGTGGTTCAAGTTCCAATTAAAATCTACATCCACTACCTTAGCTTCACTAAGGATTTTCCAACAACTCAACTAGTTGATCTTCCTGTTTTCTAGGCTTAGGAGGAAACCTTTACACAATGGGCAATTTTTCTACCCAAAATTTTGACCCAATCCTCACACAAGGTTTACAAAGAAGTTTAAGGCTAATAGCTAGTATCTCTCAATACAAATGTAACCCTTTTACAAGCACTCAACCCAATTGAAACAAATAAGATTGGAAATACAAAGTACTACAATTGGGGTTTACAAGAAAATATGGGAATTAAGCACAAGAGCTTGAATTTGATGTTAGGATATTTCTCTTAGGATCAATAGTTGTTGGTGGTGCTTTTAGAACTCCCTTTTATACATTCTCATTGAATTCTAGCCGTTGGGGTTGTTGCCTTCATAATTATAGCCGTTGGGATGCAATCTTCCCATAATAAACGCAGTCTGCAACTACCCGTTCTAAAACGCTCGACCCTATTTCGAAATAGACCAAAATAGAAATAGTCGTTGGGTGTAATTAATAGGTCGTACTGAAACGAACATGATCGTTTTGATACGCTAAGAGCATGTTCTGAAATGCGCTAAAGCCCGTTTCGAAATATTTTGCCACTGCCAAAACTTGTATCGAAACAACATAACAACGTTTTGATACGCTCTAACTCTCTCTCAAAATTTAGTTATTTAAATTGCAACGGTTAGATTTTGAAACCAAATTTGAAAATTATTCGAAACCTTTGAGGTCGTTTCGATATTTCCGTATCGAAACGGTTCAACGCGTTCCATTGTTCTTCATCGTTTCGAAACACGAAGACCTATTTCGATACAACCATATCGAAATAGGAAAGCTAGTTCCGAAACAGAGGTTAACAGTTTCAAAACGTTCCGAAACGCCTAAGGGCCGTTCCGAAACGGTGACTCGAAAATCACTGTTTTGACTTAGTAAACACTTAGAAAAAATTGAATACTCTTAGGTTTTGACTTGGACATTCTTCTTAGAGACATAGGAAAGTTTTGAGGACTTAAAAATTCATTTTTTCTTTTTCAATTTAGTCCTTAAATCCTTTGTTATATCAAAATCAATTCATTAGTTTTACAATATCTAAAGGTAATGGTCTCGTAGCACTTAGATAGTATTTCTGGACCAACTAAGATATGATGCTTTTGGACCGAGAATATCATCACCCTTTTCTCGAGGGCGGAATGGATCTTTGTTTACATTAAGAGACCTAGCAACTATAAGTGTGATCAACAAATATGTGTTATGCATGTAAAGTCTTTTTAAACATTTTTCTGTGTATGTCGATTAATACTCAAGATTCCATTGTTAAGGAGATCTCTTCACGAGTCTCAACGATCATCAACATACACAACAACAAAGACAAATCCAGAGCTAATGCTCTTAATAAAAATGCTCGGGGAGATTGAATCATTCTTATACCCTTCCACTAATAAGTATTCATTGAGGTGATTATACAATATGCGCCCAATTTGTTTAATCCATAAATAGATAAGTTCAATTTGATTGAATAGTGTTCTCGAGAACTTAAATTAACTGCTTCCGCAGTCAAAATCCTTCCATAAGTTTCATGTAAATGTTATTATCAAGAGGCTCATACAAATATGATGTAACAACAACTATTAGGCGGAAACTAAGTCATTTCATTTATTGCAAGACTAATCAAAATCTAAAAGTAGTTGCATCCACCACCGAGGAATATGTTTCCTCATAATCGATTTCATGTCTTTGTGACGATCCTTGTGCAATCAAATAAGCTTATATCTCACAAATTCCCCTTTTTTATTTCTCTTTCTCACAAAGACCCATTTATATCTCACAAATATTTCTCTCTTGAAAAAAGATTTTAGTTTTTCCTCATTCTATTTTGGCCAATCATTTCTTTGTTTACATTTTCCAATTGACAATGGTTAATGATCCACATCATCATCCAAACTCTCTAGTGTTATATTGCATGAAAATGTATTATCAACGTCAATTTGATTTTGGTTCCACTTATTACCAGACATTAAATAATTTACTGAGATCTCATCAATATCAAGTACCTGAGTCATGTCTAATGTCTATTCTAGAGACATTTTAATCTCTTATTGAGATCTTTCATAATTCGTTGATTTCTCAATCGGACCATCACAAGATATAGCTCATTTTCTTTTTTTAGAGGAATTTAATCTTTGGAACCTACTTGTCTACCACACTACAGGCGTAAGTTAGACTCATTAGAAACTAGAGTTTGTCCTTCCGGGACATCAAATTTAATCGGAGCATTCATAGCGGGTATATGTGACTTAGCCACTCTTTTAGGATCAGCAAAACCATCTGGAAAATGATTTGCTAAGTTTTATAAATGAACTATCCTTTAAACTTATAGTTGACATTGTTGAGTACGTGGATCATAATGATAATTCATTCCAACTTATTTCTTTACCCAGCTATTTATTTTCTCCCCCTAATATTGGGAAAACTAACTCATTAAAATGACAGTCAACAAATCGAACTGTAAATAAATTGCCCATCAAAAGCTCATATATTTAATTATCGATGGGGATTCAAATGCGACATATATTCCAAACCTCATTTGAAAACTCATCTTTGTGCATTGTGGTGAAGCAATTAGAATATATATCGCACACCCAAAATTCTAAGATGAGAAATATTTGGTTCATGCCCAAAAGCCATATATAATGGGGAGAACTTATGATAATTTTGTTGGCTTGATGCTATTAATGATGTTTTATATAAAATGGCATGTCACCAGCATTATCAAGACCAATTGTCTTTATAGGGTAATCTGATAACAAGGATATATATCTAACCATATAGTCGATGCATCGATTAAAACCGTAAAATATCTAGATGATCTATAAGAAGGGTGTATGAGCCCACATATATCACCTTGTATATGTTCTACAAAATTAATAGATTCATAATCTATCTTAGCTGGTGATGATTGAATAATCAATTTGCCTTGAGAGCAAGCATCACATGAAAAACATTACTTTGAAGAATCTATCAGTTCTTCAATGAATAGCCACATGAAGTATCAATAGCTTTTCGCATCATAATTGAACCGAGATGGCCTAATCAGTCATGCCAAATAATAAAGTTATTAGTAAAGTTCTGGTTTACAATAGCATGAGCTTCAATTTGTACTAATTCTTGTGTAGTACAATTCGGATGACAGTGCATGTAATTTTGTCAAGATTTTCTTATTGCCTTGAATTATACTCGTAATATGAAGATAGTCAGCATCCTCTTAACGAACAGTCCTAATATGATATTCATTTCTGCGAATATTTTTAAAATCCAATAAGTCTCTTTGCGACTTTAACGAGTATAACGCATTGTAAATATGGAATTAAGTTCCATTTGGCAATAACATATTTGCTCTTTTGGAGCCTTATATGATATTAGTACTTTCGGATATAGTACTCGCATTATTCTCTTACATTTTAAATGGGAAAATATGTATAATTATGCACCTTTCAATATGTGCTTTGTTCCATTCACTTCGGGGAATGAAAATATGTGTTTTGTACCATTCACTTCAAAGAATGAAAAATATTAAATATAGCACATATCAAATCAATTATCTATCAAAGATAATGTCACAATAACTTATTTCTCTTCCGGAGCATTGATATTTTAGTACTTTGAGATATAGTACTCACATTTTTCCCTTGCATTTAAATGGAAAAATAGTTCTTATGCTTAAGTATAGTATGAGTACTTGCACTATCTGCTAAGCATAAATCGCCACAATTCATTGCATGTTTTATTCCAAAATAATCATATTTTTTAAAGGATAATAAATGTTTAAAATATTTAAATATGTATAATATAAAACATAAATAAATAATATGTTAAGCATATTAACATAAAGCAAAATAAAGTAAAAATCAATTATTTTCTTTAGATGTTATATGGAAATAAACTAAATGGCGAATTATTATCTTCAATGGTTATGAGGAAATCAACAATATCAATTGAGTTGGACCAACAACGCCACAATTATTTTTGCCTTTTTTGTAAACAAAATTTGTTTATATTTTCTTCCCTTTATCATTCATGGTTGTGGATAAAGGTCAACAATGCTTCGACGTTTGACAAGTATGAGATCAATGGTTTGTACCATCGCATTGATAAAATAAAAAATTTAATATGATCTCTATCATTCTTGTCATCCTTATAATCTCACTTCTGGTGGGTATAAGTATTCTTAAAATGACCATAATATCTATGTCCATAGCCTTGACCATGGGCACAGCTACTAATGTGACATTTATTATAAAATTTCACATTCACTTTAGGGAATGAAGTGGAGCCAGTGGGCCTTTAAAACATTTTTCACGATATTGTGTCTGCGGACAACATTATTTGTGTGAAAAACGGAGTACGTTTTTTTTTCTAACATATCCTCATCAATAATATTTTGACCACATAACTTCAATTGTGAAGTAATTCGAAACATACCAGAGTTATAACCGCTTACTGATTTAAAATCTTGCAATCTCAGATGCAACCAACCATATTGAGCTTTAGGTGCAATAACAGTTTTCTGATGGTCATATCGTTCCTTTAGATTATTTCAAGGAATAAGAGAATCTTTCTCCGTTAAATATTCAGATTTCAACCCCTCATGGAGGTGACGGCGAAGAAGTATAATGGCTCTGGCCTTATTTTGAGCAGATTATTCCAAAGATTTAATTCCCGTACGAGGCATTGTTAAACTAGTTCACAAGGTCCTTTAGAAACCTTCTTTGAACCAGTAACCTCGCAGAACGTGATGTTCAGCCAATATACTTGGATTAAACCACCATAACAAAGAACATAAATCATCATAATTTATAACAGTCTTCTTCTAGATCATAAATCACCTTAATTTATTGGACCTTAAAATCGTAATTTCAAGAATAAAAAAAAGAGTTTACCAATATTGATTATCCTCTCGAGGACAATGGTGATATAAATGACCGAGACAGCTCCTCATAATCGCTTTATGTCATATCTTTTTCCAAGTCATTTAAAGATATACTCAAATATGGTTAAAATATCATCTTTAATCAATAAAATAACATAAACAAATATTAATCTTTAATTATGAGAATATGTTAATAAGTCTACGACATAATTTTGTTACCCCATAATTAAAGCCTTCAAATTCGAGAAGCATTGGTCCAGAGTGATAAGCTACACATTGTATTCTAACCCTTATCCCCATAATGTCGCACAACCCATTGCAATGTAAGAACCAAAATTTTCTTTTTCTTCTTCTAGTAAAATACTCAAAAATTTCTTGTTTCCTTTGCATTAAACCCGAACATGATGAAGTCTATATTATTTTATAGACATTGCTGCCTTAGTTTTAAAAAGTGTGCCTAGGCGCGCCTAAGGTGTTGGGCGCATGGAGGCGTGAAAGAGAACGCATCTGCCTGTAAAGGCATAGCGAGGTACCGGAGGCACAAGGAGGCGATCGATGGCGCGACGCTTTTTGTGCCTTTAGGAAGAAGAAAAAATAACTCGAGTATACCTTTAATTTTTCTCTATCTTCTCTTTTTTAGTTTCTTTGCTCTGTTCTTTAAGTTTCTTCTCTCTCCTTCGAGTTGAAGAAGAAGAAAGATGGAATTTTGTCAATATTCTTTAATTTGTTTAGATTTCCTAGGTGTTTAATTGTGGTACAGCTGGCCATTAAGTGATACTGTTTTATTTCTTTGTTTTCCAATAAATGACATCACGTTAAAAAAAAGAAGTAAAGTGATAAGCTCTTATAAATGAAACTTTTTGCTTGCTATTTTCTTTTTCTTGAGGACTTTTCACTACTTAATTTTTGCATTTATTTTATTTTTTGTGCAGGGACTCAATTCTGGAATTAGTAGCAGAAAGGTGCATTTCTGCAGTTTTATTTATTTTTCTGGCCGTGGCTGACATCATGGGCACGACACTGGGCACGACGCGTCTGACGTAGCAGTTTCTAGAAGATATAGTCAGTGCAGGGAAAAACTCTGGGAGTCTGGAAGATCTAGTCAGCACAATCCGAACTTAGGATTTTTAATTTTCAAATTTTAAACCAAACATTTTAAATTTTGTTATCTTTAGTAAATCTAAGCCTATAAATACCTTCCATGGGTAAGGCTTAGGGGATCATCTCTTGTTTTAGCTCTTGTTGCTACTTGCTTTCATTTTAATAGAAGTTTTTCTTTGCTTCATATTTATTTTATGCTTTTTAAACACTTTGTCAAAAACATGTTAAGTATGATAATCAATATCATGCTTGGCTAATTTTCCCAAAGCCGAGAGCTAGTACAAATCAATTCCATACGTGAGAATTGAATATTGCTTGAATCACATTGGGATACATTTTCATCTTTCTATTTAGATAGTTTGGCAATTGGCCTTACTAAAACTTTTAAACGTTTTTCAAATCAAAAAGGATTCGTTGGTCTGGAATCGTTTAATTATACAATTGAGAGGAAGGATCGGCCTGTGGCACTTCGACTTCCTGTGAACACTCTTAGCGGCGGTCCGCTAAGGAAAGATGAAATTACAAACGATTCTCAATGAGATAACTTCTGAGTCGGGCTTTTCCTGCTTCTAAACTAAGTATTTTAACGGCGATAGACGTGGTTGAATTATTTAAGAATCGACTTTTGGAGATAGACTTGGGAAGATCGGTTACATGAGAGAAAAGTAAGTTACGATGGGTTGGGCCTCGTAGACTGTAACCGACATGAATCCCGGAGTAAAAATCTATTTTTAATGATCGTGGGAATTGACGAAGCTAGCTCGAGGCTGCTTTCTTATTAGTGATTTTTCTACTTCATTCCTCACTTTATTTACTGCATTTTTCTTTAATTGTTTATTATTTTCTCGTTAATTCAATCACGCCAACACCCCCCCTTTTAGCTACTTCTGGGATCTAAATCACGACAAGGCTCAGTCAGCGATTCCAACAGAACTCCTTGCGGATCGACCCTCTTCCTCTATTCTACTTTAATTCCTTTATCTTATTATTTGTTTGAAGATGTTTATTTTAATTTATTTTGGCGAATAAAACGACGCTTGTCAAAATTGGCATCGTTGCCGGGGAGTTTTATTTTTCGACAATCATTGATTGTTTTGTTTGATTTTTATGACCAGAAGCAATCCGGGAGATCTAGTTGACCTTGACCCAGAGATCGAAGCGAGAGCTCGTAGAACTCACGGTGAAACGCTTCGGCGAAAGACACAACAACGAGAACAAAGCAGAAAACAATCAGATAAGGAATTCACTTCTGAAACTACACCAGTCGAAGATCCTATTCCAGAACCGGAACCGATGGTAGATCAAACAATTCGAGAACTAACTGCAGCCCCTGCTGTACAACAACAACTATGCATCACTTTTCCTAATGGCGAAGCCAACCTTGTTCAAAGACACTTACAACTTTTGCAAAACATGTGACAAGTGCCAAAGAGTTGGAAATCTAAGCCGAAAGAGTGAGATGCCATTAAACCCGATACACATCCGTGAAATTTTCGATGTGTGGGGGCTTGATTGTATGGGGCCGTTTACTTCATCATATGGAAATTTATATATTATTTTGGCTGTTGATTACGTTTTGAAATGGGTAGAGGCGAAATCCAGCCGAGAAAATGACGCGAAAACCACAACTAATTTTTTGCATTACTTTATTTTTTCCAGATTTGGAACTTCGATGGCAATCATTTGCGACAGAGGAACACATTTCGTTAACCGAATCGTCGGATCTTTAATGAAGAAATATGGCGTAACACAGCATATATCGATGACCTATCATCCGCAAACAAACAGACAAGCGGAGGTTTCAAATCGAGAAATCAAATCAATCCTAGAGAAGATCGTTAAACCAAATCGAAAGGATTGGAGTTTGAAATTAGTTGATGCGTTTTGGGCATATAGGACGACCTACAAAGGACCTATCGGTATGTACCGGCTTGTTTTCGGTAAACCTTGCCATCTACCTATCGAGCTTGAGCATAGAGCATTTTGGGTGGTAAAAGAGTGTAATATGGAGACGAATGCGGTTGGCGAAGCGCAAAAACTTCATATTCAAGAGCTCGAAGAGATTCGCCGAAACGCTTACGATAGCGCACAAAATTATAAAAAGCAAACAAAAGCGTTTCATGACAAGCACGTTTCATTTAAATCTTTTTCCGTTGGACAAAATGTTCTCCTATTTAACTCAAAGTTAAAAAATTTTGCAGGAAAACTTAAGTCTAAGTGGAGCGGACCATTTACCGTAGTCAACACTTTTTCTTATAGAGCCGTAGAAATTGAAGATGGCTCGGGTGCAAAATTTAAAGTAAATGGACAGCGGCTAAAGCCTTTCCTCGAGAACACACCAATCGAACAAATTGAAGATATCAGTTTAGAAGAACAAAAATCTGAACGAAAAATTGTCGAGCTTAACGACGTTAAACAAAGCGTTAAATGGGAGGCAACCCATTCGTTTCCTTTTCGTTAATCTTGATTTTCTTCTAATTTGTAGTCTGATTGAGATTAATTTTTACCTTAATATTTTCTAACTCCCTTAGGATTTTTCAGGATTTTATTAGTGCCAGAACAGTGTCTCAATCGCATTTGCAGACCTTTCATAGTAGCAAAAATTCGAAATTGAGCAGTGGAGTGCACCATTTAATTAATCGGCACATATTAGCATACCCCAAGAAAGCCGGCGCACATTAGTAAATTCCCTTTAAACTTTTTTTACCCTTTACCGTCAACCCATTACAAGAATCTCCTTTTCCCTTTTCTTTTTTCCTTTTCACGTGACCTACCACAACCCTAAAACAACTTAGCCAAACCTAAAATAAGCACTCAGCCGCGCCGCCTTCACCAGAACCACCATGCCGCGCACAAGAGAACAAGCCCGTCGGCTTCACCAAGAGCCACCACTAGTCATCGGTGGACACCGCCGCTTTGCACCGCCATAGTTCATAACGATCAGCAGTGACTCCGACCCGACTCCAACACCTCCTCCTCGCTGTGGTCGTTAACGACGGCAAGCCTCCAATCCCCCGAACGAGAATCCCGCTCTTGCGGCTTTCTTCGCACCTCCGCCCTCTCCTCCATCCGCCAGCCGACGTTCACTGCTCTCTCCCAATACCGCTGGACCAAGTTCCACCCGCCGTTCGCCTCCCCCACGGTAGCCATCCTCATCGTTTCAATCTATGCCAACAGTGGATTCCACCTCATCCTCTCGGCCACGCTACTCCAACACTCACCCGAGACACTCGAGCATACCCTTATTCTCAATGTATTCTGCCGAATCAGAGCACATCCCCGAGGTAAATTCTAGTTCTGTTTCCATTCGCCCTCTACTAATGTACCATCCCTCGTTTGGTTTAACAGAGGATTTTTCGGCTGAGTATTCTCTGGGGCGAAAACCGACCTCTTCACATTCGCATTCTGAACATCATTCATTCAACTTCCAAGAGTCGGGTTCCAACAATTTCGCATCACCACCAGCCAATCCACCTCCACGACCCGGTTTTGAGATGCATTCACCGTTTCCTGGCCTACAATTTCTCAAGGTGAAATGACTCTTCCGGCACTCTAAGTAAGACTGAATTATTTTTTCTTTGGTGCATGTCCACTGATCGCAAGGTAAATCTTGGCTTTTGGTTAGCTCGATAGTTTGAAAATTTCATCCGGTCAAACCTCCCTTTAATCCTCGGTCCATACATCACTCATTTAGCTTCTAGAATTGCAAATTTCGATGTCACCAATTTCACTTATGTGTTTTCTATGGATGCTCTAGATGAACGGTGCTTGGATTCGATGGGCTTACTCGACGGAACTCCTAACACCCCTTATCTCAACCTGCCCAGAGTAATAACATCACGTTCAAGACGAGTTTTCAATCGCCAGAATACGCCACGACAAGTTCCACCTTCTTCACCTCAACCGAACCGAAATGCGCAAGAAGTACCCAACGTTGTCGAGCGACTCCATACCCTCGAGGATAACATTACGGAAATACTCTCCTACCTTCGTCCTAGCCGCGTTGCAGTCACCCTTAATCACGAGGAGTATCCTTTACCCTTCTTTGTTGTTCATTTCCTTTATTTTCTTCGCATTGGGACAATACGATTAAGTGAGGGGGAGGGTAAAAGATGACATTAATTTCGTCATGCTTGTCATATATGCTTGATAGTATGATTTTTTGAGTTGATTAGAAGAACATCTCCTTTGCTGTTACTTGCCATTAAGCATGTTATAATTGTTTTAGTTCATAAGAATACTTGAATTCTAGCATGCTTGATAATCGAATGATATGACTAAGTCCAGTTTGACATTCCTTGCAACTTGTCTTGATTGTGATAGTTAATTCCTCACTGAACTTAATCAATTAGCCCATTTATGAGAACTTGAGCCTTGAGCATGTACGACTAAATTTTTATGCTCATTTTTCTTGATTGAGAGTGTCAATTTAGATATTGGAATCTAGAACTTGTGGCTTGTATGCAATTTGAGATTACATTAGAATGTGATGCATTAATATGATTTAGGCATTAGGATTCACCCTTTCTTTTTACCCCACTAAAGGCCTACCCTTTGTTTCCCCTAGTGAACCAAGTTGAAGCTTAATTCCACTTTCTTTGTTTTCACCAAGATATTAAACCCAAGACTTTTTCATTTATCCCTCTCTTTCACCCTTGACAAGACAGAAGTATGAGTTTTGAGTTGTGCAATCATATTCCACAAAAAAAGAAAAAAAAGAGTAGAAACTTTTGAAACAAAAAGGTTTGATGTTGTTCATTATAGTTACCTTTGTTGCTTATGATGCCTACATTTTCTAAGCTTATGGACATGATTTAATTACTTGTTTGAAACTTCTTGTCTTGATTGTTCTAGATTTATTTTAGCCTTTTTCCTACCCTTACCTAAGCCACCATTACACCCCTGATTTAAGTCCTAATGATTTTTGCATCTCATTTCTTAAAAGTAGTGGAGAATTGATCTTGCCACAAGCCTATGGAGACCCTTGTTCAATTTTGACTTTGAGAGAATTTGCTTTCTACACCCGAAACACTTTGAGCAATTTGAGTGCATCTTGGTGAGGATTAAGTTTAGGTTGGAATTTAATTATCACTTGATAGAAAATTGTAAGGGTAAAGAATTTTTCTTACTTGTATCCATTCGTTTAGATTCATGCTTGATTCATGTCATTCTTGGTGCTCTTGAACTCTCATGATTTTGCTTAAAGCTTGCAACGGTTTAGGAAGATGGATGCTTTTGATTAATTTCTTTCAAACATAATTGAGGGCAAAGTATGAGACAAGTGTGGGGGAATTTGATAAGCTCTTATAAATGACACGTTTTGCTTGCTATTTTCTTTGTCTTGAGGACTTTTCACTACTTAATTGGTTGCATTTATTTTATTTTCTGTGCAGGGACTCAATTCTGGAATTAGTAGCAAAAAGGTGCATTTCTGCAGTTTTATTTATTTTTCTGGCCGTGGCTGACATCAAGGGCACGACGCGTCTGACGTGTCAGTTTCTAGAAGATACAATTAGCGCAAGGAAAAACTCTAGAAGATCTAGTCAGCACAATCCGAACTTAGTATTTTTAATTTTCAAATTTTAAACAAAACATTTTAAATTATGTTATCTTTAGTAAATCTAAGCCTATAAATACCTTCCATGGGTAAGGCTTAGGGGATCATCTCTTGTTTTAGCTCTTTTTGCTACTTGCTTTCATTTTAATAGAAGTTTTTCTTGTTTCATCTTTGCTTCATATTTATTTTATGCTTTTTAAACACTTTGTCAAAAACATGTTAAGTATGATAATCAATATCATGCTTGGCTAATTTTCCCAAAGCCGAGAGCTAGTACAAATCAATTCCACACGTGAGAATTGAATATTACTTAAATCCCTTCGGGATACATTTTCATCTTTCAGTTTAGATAGTTTGGCAATCGGCCTTACTAAAACTTTTAAACAATTTTCAAATCAAAAAGGATACGTTGGTCTGGAATCGTTTAATTATACAGTTGAGAGGGAGGATCAGCCTGTGGCACTTCAACTTCCTGTGAACACTCTTAGCGGCGGTCCGCTAAGGAAAGATGAAATCAAAAACGATTCTCAATGAGACAACTTCTGAGTCGGGCTTTTCCTATTTCTAAACTAAGTATTTTAACGACGATAGACGTGGTTGAATTATTTAAGAATCGACTTTCGGAGATAGACTTGGGAAGATCTGTAACCCCCTCGTCCCGGTCCGGGCGGCCGATCGGTCCGAGCAGGTCACACGCGGGGAAAACCGAGGCGAATCTCGTTAAGCCTCCACTTCGGTTAACGACCCTAGAAGAGGGTATCGATACGCCTTGACTAGGTATCGATACACTAGAAGAGGGTATCGATACGCCTTGACTAGGTCAACGGCCCAAGGTCAAACCAGGGAGACCGTATCGGTACACTGGTTGACCGTACCGATACGCCCTCACTGGTCAACTTCTCACGGTCAACGATACATGACCGTACCGATACACCCTAGACCCGTACCGATACGCCAAAATCTCGTCAATATCTCAGATTTCCAGAGAGGTTTTGGCGTATCGTTACACCCCCGTGTACCGGTACGCTAGGCCAAACTTGAGTCCCAAAGTGTAGGATCGTATCGATACGGCCCTTGGGCGTATCGATACGCCCTGTATTGCAACACTCAAATTTGTAGCAAAACGCAACAAGACTTAACGCTAGATGCAAATTAAGACTCACCTAGCCACAAGCAAACATACATACAACATTCACAACCATGGAACAACATACGAGTCATTTAAAACGAACAAGGAGCATACGATCAAGGAATCATACATTTACCATAAGGAGACATACATTGCATTTAAAGGTTTCATGCCTTAGCAACAAAACATATAAGCATTCATGTTAGGGCACGAGGCCAACATACAAGGCATAAGCAAGCCCTAAACAAAACCTCAACATATCAAGGAGTCTAAACAAGCTCCTAACACAAACAACAACACAAATCCCATTGCTTATCCATTACACCTCATAACTTAAATGTTCATACTTGATGATAGCAAAAGCACAACTAGCACACTTGGAGGCCCTCTCCTTGCACAAGCAAGCCACGAACTACGGATCTGCATTGTCGAACAAAAGAGAGCGTAAGCGTAAAGCTTAGTGAGGGTAAGCTCATAAAACAAACCTCGACAATGCAAGGTCCAAGCACGAACAACACAACCAATGAAGAAAGCATGTCTTCTTACCTTCGAAGCCACAAGAGTCAAATATAAATGATGCATGAACATAATCTCAAATATCGTGCCATGCTCAACAAGTCCATAAACACAACCATATGGAAACACATATATCAAACGTATTGGCACCTAGCTATGACCCGAATACGCGGATAACAACCGTTGGAACTCACATCCAACAACTAAACCATTACCTTACGGTGGGATTACACTCATCACCGTTTCACGCGGAAGGGATTACACTCATCCTCACGCCCCGTCGATGGGATTCCACTCATCACCGACTAACATATAGAAGATGATTTCCGGGCGTACTCGTACTCCATCTTGATGACTACCATCACCAAGACCACGTGCACATTTCGACACTCGTGTGCACACTAAACATCCTAATGATCGATCATTTGTACCCAAGCATACTAATGTCAATACTAACTCATTTCACAACCTTTCATAACACAAGATTCTTACCATTTACCGTGCCTAGCACGTAGCCACCATGATTTACAATCATGTACTCATATTACATCAACCACATGCATATCACAATGCATAAACAACTCATCATGCCTCAACGCACATGTATATCACAATATACATATCAACATCAATCACAATTAATATGAAACAAGAGGCATAACCAAAACATTTAGAAGTTCAACCAAGGTCTTCTAAACTAAGCTTGAGATTAGACTACCAATCTAATCCAAACTCTAGGTGGGTTTACCAAGCCCGACCTAGGTCCACGTGCTCGAACCAAAATGTTTGGAAATCATTTAAACCAAGTTGAAATCATTAACCACTCACCGACTACTCCAAGCTCAACAACTCTAGCCGATCAATCCACCAAGCTATCTAGATTCGTTCCCGAGGCTTCACCAACAAAATTCCTTGATTTTAAACAATCCAATACCATCAAAACAACCACATTTCAGTCCACAAATCACTGTAGAAAACCCGGAACACAATTCAAGTTAAAACTCGACCCAAAACACTCTCAAAACACCATTTTCGAGCAGCCCTTAAACTCAGCAAAGAACCAATGTTTCCAACACTTTTAACACACCTAATAGCTTCCAAAACAACCCCTAAGCATCATACAACCATCAGCCATGAATTTCCAACACTAAACAGCCCCAAATCTCAACTTTAAACCCTTCTAAAACCCCCCAACAAACCCATATCCGAAATTCTTAATAAATCCAAGTAAAAATCATATATGTTGGACCATTTGGGTTGCTAATAACATAAATAATGATAAGGAATCAAAAGCTTTAACAATGGAAAATAAAGTTTGGATTTTTAACTTAGAACTTGAAAAACTCAAAACAATGGGTTTTAATGAAAACTAAAGGTATAGACATGGAGAGCAAGGTGAGGACAAGTCAAAAACACAATTACCTTTCAAAAACCTTCAAAGATGAGTAAGGATGGTGGTGGAATAGTAAATTCCAATGGAGAAGAGAAGTTGTCGTGAAATTTGGAAGAGAAGGGGGAAGAAGATGAGTGAAAAAGCAACTTTTATTGTTTTGTTTTAATTTAAAAGCCAAAGACCATTTTACCCTTAATGAAATGAAATATTCACAATTGTATGAAATCCATGGCTATTTGAAGTTTAATTTTAAAATATGTCCAACACAACTAATTAATTTGAAAACAAAACTCGAAACAATATTTTAAATTATTTAATTCACCTGACCTCCAAACTCGGGTGTTACAATTTTCCCCCACTTAAGGAATTTCGTCCCCGAAATTACCTGACGGAAACAAGTACATAAATTGCTCAAGCATATCAGCTTTCCTCTCCCACGTGGCCTCTTCCACACCTCTATGTCTCCACAACACCTTGACCAACTCTATGGTCTTGTCACGCAACACCTTGCTATCAGAAGCAAGTATCTCAACCGGTTCTTCATTATAAGACAAATCCAGATTCAGCTCTATCTCCTCAATGGGCATAACATGAGACGGATCTGATCTCTATCTCCTAAGCATCGATACATGAAACACGTCGTGGATCTTCTCTAACTCTGAAGGCAATCTCAAACGGTAAGCTACTGGCCCAATCCGCTCAACTATCTCATACGGACCGATAAACCTCGGAATCAACTTGCCTTTCCGGCCAAAACGCATTACCTTCTTCCACGGGGACACTTTCAGAAACACTTTCTCACCAGTGAAAACTCAATCTCTTTTCTGTTCAAATCTGCGTAAGATTTCTGACGATCGGAAGCTGCTTTCAAATGGTCACAAATCAACTTCACCTTATTAGTAGTCCCCTTAAGCAAATCTGGCATATGTAACAATTTCTGACCCATTTCGGCCCAACATATCGGAGTCCTACATCGTCTACCATACAATGCCTCATAAGGAGCCATCTGTATACTAGCCTGGTAACGGTTGTTGTAAGCAAACTCGACTAAGGGTAAATGCTTCTCCCAAGAACCCTGAAAAAGTCAATCACATAACAACAGAGCATATCCTCTAACACTTGTATCACTCGCTCTGACTGACCATCTGACTGCGGATGATAAGAAGTACTGAAATGCAAACGACTACCTAGGGCACTGTGCAAACAACCCCAGAACTTCGAAGTGAATCTCGGATCTCTGTCTGAAACAATAGACTTCGGAACTCCATGTAACCTCACAATCTCGCGGATATACAAATCTGCCAACTTGTCTAAAGAATCTGTGGTGTTCACTGCTAAGAAATGAGCACACTTAGTGAATCTATCAACTATCACCGAGACAGAATTCTTCTTCGAAGGAGACAAAGGTAACCCTGACACAAAGTCCATAGTGATTCTTTCCCACTTCCATTCCGGAATTTTCAAAGGCAGTAAAAAACCTGAAAGAACCTGATGTTCTGTCTTTACTCTCTGACAAACCATGCAACGGCTCACACACTCGGCTACATTCTTCTTCAAACCAACCCAGAAATAATCATTCTTCAGATCTCGGTACATCTTAGTACTTCCCGGATGCATAGAAAAAGGACTCGAATGTGCTTCGCTCAGAATCACGCGTCTCAACTCAACATCTTCAGGTACTACAACTCTGTCTCTGAAACACAACACATTCTCATCACTGAAACTGTACTCTGTCGGTCTACCTTCTGCAATGTCCTGAACATGAGAAACTAAAGATACGTCTTGCAACTGTTTCTCTCTAATCATCTGAATCAACGAAGGCTTCACTTGCAACTTTATAATCAAACCACCATCCCCTGACACACTCAGTCTAGCAAACATAGCTCGCAACTCAACTGCAACTTTTCTGCTCAACGCATCGGCCACTACATTTGCCTTACACGGATGGTACTCGATAGTCAAATCATAATCTTTCAACAGTTCAAGCCATCTTCTCTGTCTCAAGATCAACTCTCTCTGAGTCATCAAGTACTTCAAGCTTTTATGATCAGAGTAAACCGTGCACTTCTCACCATACAAGTAGTGACGCCAAATCTTCAACGCAAACACAACTGCTACTAACTCAATATCGTGTGTAGGGTAATTCTTCTCGTGCACCTTCAATTGTCTCGAAGCATAAGCAACAACTCTCCTTTCTTGCATCAAAACACAACCTAAACCTACGTAGGAAGCATCACTATAGATCACGAACTCTTTCCCTAAAATTGGCTGCACCAACACTAGAGCATTCGTCAAAGCTTCTTTCAATTTCTCAAAGGCTTTCTGTCTCGCATCTGACCACTCAAACTTAACTCCTTTTTGCAACAATTTAGTCAACAGGGCAGCTACTCTAGAGAAACCACCAACGAACCTCCTATAGTAACCAGCTAGTCCTAGGAAACTCCTAATCTCTGTCACTGACTTAGGTTGTTTGCACTCAACAATAGCTTCAATTATCGTCGGATCAACACGGATACCTTCGGTTGATACTACATGGCCAAGAAACACAACCTCTCTAATCTAAAACTCGCATTTACTTAACTTAGCATACAACTGATTACTCATCAATCTCTGCAAAACAAGTCTCAAGTGCTCATCATGTTCTTCTTTTGATCTTGAGTACACAAGGATGTCGTCTATGAAAACAACTACAAATCGGTCTAGATAGTCTCAGAAAACTCTATTCATCATATCCATGAAAGTTGTTGGTGCATTCGTGAGCCCAAACGGCATCACAAGGAACTCATAATGACCATATCTAGTCCTAAAAGCTGTCTTCGGAACATCACATTCTTTTACCTTCAACTGATAGTACCCTGATCTCAAATCTATCTTCGAAAACACTGAGACACCCCTCAACTGATCAAACAAGTCATCTATACGAGGAATGGATACTTGTTCTTTACTGTCAATTGGTTCAACTGCCTGTAGTCGATACACATCCTCATACTGCCATCCTTCTTCTTCACAAACAACACGGGAGCACCCCCAAGGCGAACTACTAGGCCTAATAAAACATCAGTCTAACAACTCCTGAAGCTGACTTTTCAACTCTTTCGGAGCCATACGGTATGGAGTAATAGAAACTGGAGTAGACCCTGAAATAGTCTCAATCACAAACTCTACATCTCTGTCAGGAAGCAAACCCGATAACTCTTCTGGAAACACATCCGAATATTCACAAACTGTTCTGATATCTTTCGGTCTAACCTCACTCATATTCAGATTCATCACATACGCTAAATAAGCCCCACAACCGGAGTCCATCAACCTATGAGCCTCTAAAGCTGACATAACGTTCGACAAGAACTTAACGTTCTCGCCTACTACTACTACCTCGTAGTCATCAGAAAGCTTCAACGAAATTATCTTTGTCTCAAAATCTACACTAGCTCTGTGCACAACCAGCCAATCCATACCCAAAATAATATCAAAACCATAGAATGGAAGCTCCACCATATCAACAGGAAACAAATGACCCTGAATCTTCAGCGGACACCTCCTATACATCCGTCTAACTACAACTATCTCACCGAAAGAACTAGTCACATGCATCCCTACGTCTAAAATCTCAACATGTATGTCTAACTTCTTTGCATGCTCACTCAAAATGTAAGAATGCGTAGAACCCGAATCGACTAAGGAAAGCAAAGACATGGATTGTAACTCAAAATTACCTGCTATCACATCTGTGTCATTCCCTGCCTCTGTGTGTGCGTAGACTCTAGCTGGTCCACCGGCCTCTGGCTGAACTGCCACTATATGAGAAAGATTCCTCGGTGCCTCTATCATAGGAGCATCAGCCCTCGGCTGAAAGTAACCACGACCGCGCCCACGGCCTCTTTGATAGTCGATCGCTCTCGTAGGAGCCTGTGCCTGAATCGGTGCCTGTGTCGCCTGATGCGGACACTCTCTCCTGAAGTGGTCTCTCGATCCACAGTTCCAGCAAGCATGACAGTTCCCCCAACACTCTCCTGAATGTTGTCTTCCACATCGGGCACACTCGAGCAAACGCCCTCCGGCTCTCTGGCCCTGATGGTCTCTACCGTGATGGCCACCGCCACGCCTATGATCAAACTGATGTCCACTACCCCGATGCCTCTTGGCATCACCACGATCAAAGTTGTTGTGCCTTTTCCCTAAACCGGATCCTCCCGAACGCTTGGTCAGCCCCAAGCTATGCTCGATGTCCTTGGCCCTAATGACCAAGACATCAAAATCAAAATAATCAGTAGCCAAGGTGTACCTCTTGACTTCCTCATGAAGTCCATACCTGAACCGATCACAATGGTCCCTCTCAGTAGGAACCAACTCCGGAGCATACTGACTTCGTCGGACAAAGCGGATCTTATAATCTGTCACTGAGGTGTCTCCCTGAACAAGAGCCATGAACTCCTGCTTCTTCTCATCTAAATATCTCAGGCCCAAATACCTCTTTCTGAAAGCAGTCTCAAAGAAGTTCCAACTGATCTCGGCCTCAGGCACGCCGGTAGTAATGGTGACCCATCAGGTGTAGGCATCACCCTAAAGCAACGAAACTACACAGCCTAACTTACGAGCCCCAACACATCCCATCTGAGCTAAAATACGAACTGTCTTCTCTAGCCACAACTCTGACCTCTCAGGCGTAGATCCCCTGAACTCATATGCTCCTAGGCTACGAAGCATACCTAACGGTAAGCTAGCATCATCTCCTCTCGGCTGTGCTGCAGCCTGAGCTCCGGCAACTGCAGCCTGAAACGCTCTCGCTATAGCTTGAACTAGCGGAGCCATATCTATCCCTGCATGACCTTGGCCACCTTGGCCAACCTGAGGTCCCGCTCCCTCAGCTCCAGCCTCGCCTTCCACATCAGGATGAGGAGGTGGTGCTGGAGGAGCTCCGACTCCAACAGCAGGCTCTTCCACAGGAGCCTCTACTCCAACCACCGGCTCATTAACAAGAGCAGCAACACGGGGTTCCTGACGAAGCAACCTCGGTCTACCTCTAGGCCTCGACATAACAGCTCACAGATAACAACTACAACAACATACAAGATTGGGTTAGCAAGGGCAAGGTCCAAGTGGCTCAAGTATGTTTCCCTCACTTAAAAATCCTTTTTCTGATGTAATAGAAGCAATGAGACTCTACTCAACATGCTTCAAACAACATACACCAATGATCAATTAAGCAAACATCAAGCATACTTACATGGCAAGCAAACACCGTGCAGTTGCAATACAAAAATTTAACTTACCTCACTTACCTGCTTGAGGTCTCAGAAACCTCAAGCTCTAATACCAACAAGTGTAACCCCCTCGTCCCGGTCCGGGCGGCCGACCGGTCCGAGCGGGTCACACGCGGGGAAAACCGAGGCGAATCCTGTTAAGGCTCCATTTCGGTTACCGACCCTAAAAAACTTCCTTTAATTCTTGTCTAGATGCTTTAATACATCCTATGTGAATCATCGACTGCGGAAGCAACAAGCGAGGCGAGACAATCAAACAAACACTTTAAAACAACCCATTTTAGATTAAACAGCAGGCCGTATCGATACACTAGAAGAGAGTATGTATACGCCTTGACTAGGTCAACGGCCCAAGGTCAAACCAGGGAGACCGTATCGGTACACTGGTTGACCGTACCGATACGCCCTCACTGGTCAACTTCTCACGGTCAACGATATAAGACCGTACCGATACACCCTAGACACGCACCGATATGCCAAAATCTCGTCAATATCTCAGATTTCCAGAGAGGTTTTGGTGTATCGATACACCCCCGTGTACCGGTAAGCTAGGCCAAACTTGAGTCCCAAAGTGTAGGACCGTATCGATATGACCCTTGGGCGTACCGATACGCCTTGCACTGTAACACTCAAATTTGCAGCAAAACGCAACAAGACTCAACTCTAGATGCAAATTAAGACTCACCTAGCCACAAGCAAACATACATACAACATTCACAACCATGGAACAACATACGAATCATTTAAAATGAACAAGAAGCATACGATCAAGGAATCATACATTTACCATAAGGAGACATACATTGCATTTAAAGGTTTCATGCCTTAGCAACAAAACACATAAGCATTCATGTTAGGGTACAAGGCCAACATACAAGGCATAAGCAAGCCCTAAACAAAACGTCAACATATCAAGGAGTCTAAACAAGCTCCTAACACAAACAACAACACAAATCCCATTGCTTATCCATTACACCTCATAACTTAAATGTTCATACTTGATGATAGCAAAAGCACAACTAGCACACTTAGAGGCACTCTCCTTGCACAAGCAACCCACGAACTACGGATCTGCATTGTCGAACAAAAGAGAGCGTAAGCGTAAAGCTTAGTGAGGGTAAGCTCATAAAACAAACCTCGACAATGCAGGGTCCAAGCACGAACAACACAACCAAGGAAGAAAGCGTGTCTTCTTACCTTCGAAGCCACAAGAGTCAAATATAAATGATGCATGAACATAATCTCAATTATCATTCCATGCTCAACAATTCCATAAACACAACCATATGGAAACACATATATCAAACGTATTGGCACCTAGCTATGACCCGAATACGCGGATAACAACCGTTGGAACTCACATCCAACAACTCAACCATTACCTTACGGTGGGATTACACTCATCATCGTTTCACGTGGAGGGGATTACACTCATCCTCACGCCCCGTCGATAGGATTCCACTCATCACCGACTAACATATAAAAGAAGATTTTCGGGCGTACCCGTACTCCATCTTGATGACTACCATCACCAAGACCACGCGCGCATTTCGACACTCGTGTGCACACTAAACATCCTAATGATCGATCATTTGTACCCAAGCAAAATAGTGCCAATACTAACTCATTTCGCAACCTTTCATAACACAAGATTCTTACCATTTACCGTGCCTGGCACGTAGCCACCATGATTTACAATCATGTACTCAGATTACATCAACCACATGCATATCACAATGCATAAACAACTCATCATGCCTCAACGCACATGTATATCACAATATACATATCAACATCAATCACAATTAATATGAAACAAGAGGCATAACCAAAACATTTAGAAGTTCAACCAAGGTCTTCTAAACTAAGCTTGAGATTAGACTACCAATCTAATCCCAACTCTAGGTGGGTTTACCAAGCCCGACCTAGGTCTACATGCTCGAACCAAAATGTTTGGAAATCATTTAAACCAAGTTGAAATCATTAACCACTCACCGACTACTCCAAGCTCAACAACTCTAGCCGATCAATCCACCAAGCTATCCAGATTCGTTCCCGAGGCTTCACCAACACAATTCCTTGATTCTAAACAATCCAACACAATCAAAACATCCACATTTCAGTCCATAAATCACTGTAGCAAACCCGGAACACAATTCAAGCTAAAACTCGACCCAAAACACTCTCAAAACACCATTTTCGAGCAGCCCTTAAACTCAGAAAAGAACCAATGTTTCCAACACTTTTAACACACCTAATAGCTTCCAAAACAACCCATAAGCATCATACAACCATCAGCCATCAATTTCCAACACTAAACAGCCCCAAAACTCAACTTTAAACCCTTCTAAAACCCCCAACAAACCCATATCCGAAATTCTTAATAAAACCAAGTAAAAATCATATATGTTGGACCATTTGGGTTGCTAATAACATAAATAATGATAAGTAATCAAAAGCCTTAACAATGGACAATAAAGTTTGGATTTTTAACTTAGAACTTGAAAAACTCAAAACTCAAAACAATGGGTTTTAATGAAAACTAAAGGTATAGACATGGAGAGCAAGGTGAGGACAAGTCAAAAACACAATTACCTTTCAAAAACCTTCAAAGATGAGTGAGGATGGTGATGGAATAGTAAACTCCAATGGAGAAGAGAAGTTGTCGTGAAATTTGGAAGAGAAGAGGGAAAAAGATGAGTGAAAAAGCAACTTTTATTGTTTTGTTTTAATTTAAAAGCCAAAGATCATTTTACCCTTAATGAAATGAAATATTCACAATAGTATGAAATTCATGGCTATTTGAAGTTTAATTTTAAAATATGTCCAACACAACTAATTAATTTGAAAACAAAACTCAGAACAATATTTTAAATTATTTAATTCACCCGACCCCCAAACCCGGGTTTTACAAGATCGGTTACATCAGAGAAAAGTAAGTTACGATGGGTTGGGCCTCGTAGACTGTAACCGATATGAATCCCTGAGTAAAAATATATTTTCAATGATAGTGGGAATTGACGAAGCTAGCTCGAGGCTGCTTTCTTATTAGTGATTTTTCTACTTCATTCCTCACTTTATTTATTGTATTTTTATTTAATTGTTTATTATTTTCTCGTTACTTCAATCACGCCAACCAACCCCCCTTTTTAGCTACTTCTGGGATCTAAATCACGACAAGGCTCAGTCAGCGATTCCAACAGAACTCATTGTGGATCGACCCTCTTCCTCTATTCTACTTTAATTCTTTTATCTTATTATTTGTTTGAAGATGTTTATTTTAATTTATTTTGGCGAGTAAAACGAAGCTTGACATAAAGCATTTTATTTTAATTTATTTTTAAAATTATTATTTATGGCTCTTGTGGGGCCTAAAAATTTTTTTAATGACAATTTTGTTGGCATGGTTTATTGAACCCCTCTTTTTTATTTTATTTAATTATTATTTTTTTAAATAAAATGTTTTTTTAATTTCTTTTATTATTAAGCATTGGTCCAGAGTTGAGAGCAAGGGAAGCCATATTAGTAAGTCTACACATTGGATTCTGACCCTTATCCTCATAATGTCGCACAACCCATTGCAATGTAAGAACCAAAATTTTCTTTTTCTTCTTCTAGTAAAATACTCAAAAATTTCTTGTTTCCTTTGCATTAAACCCGAACATGATGAAGTCTATATTATTTTATAGACATTGTTGCCTTAGTTTTAAAAAACGTGCCTAGGCGCGCCTAAGGTGTTGGGCGTATGGAGGCGTGAAAGAGAACGCCTATGCCTGTAAAGGCATAGCGAGGTACCGGAGGCGCAAGGAGGTGATCGAGGCGCGACGCTTTTCTGAAAGCACTGGGCGCGTCACTTTTTGCGCCTTTAGGAAGAAGAAAAAATAACTCGAATATACCATTAATTTTTCTCTTTCTTCTCTATTTTTAGTTTCGTTGCTCTGTTCTTTAAGTTTCTTCTCTCTCCTTCGAGTTGAAGAAGAAGAAAAATAGAATTTTTTAATATTCTTTAATTTGTTTAGATTTCCTAGGTGTTTAATTGTGGTACAGCTGGCCATTAAGTGATACTATTTTATTTCTTTGTTTTCCAATAAATGACATCACGTTAAAAAAAGTAAAGCATTTTATTTTAATTTATTTTTTAAATTATTATTTATGGCTCTTGTGGGGCCTAATTGTTTTAATGACAGTTTTGTTCGCATGGTTTACTGAACCTCTCTTATTTATTTTATTTAATTATTATTTTTTTAAATAAAATGTTTTTCTAATTTCTTTTATTATTATTTATGAAAACAATTATCTTATTAATTTTGTAATTCAAAAATTTATTCTAGATTGATAAGAATGTTTTAATATTAATTTTGGTGCAAATTAATATAATAAATAAAATTTATATCTAATTATTAATTTAAATAAAATATTATAGTTACATATTCAAGTAATACAAATTTATTAATATATCGGAATATTCTTTTCTAATATTTTTTTAAATTTGCATCTGATTGAAGTATTTTGATATTAAGCATCTATAAATTATTACAAATATATACTTATTAGCTATTTGCATCACTTAATAAAGAATATATGTTTTTTATTTTATTTGTTTATTATATTTAAATCAATATAAATAATATTTATAATATTTTAATATAAAAGGCACTTTGCCTACGAAAGGCGCGCACCTTCGCCTATCGCCTGGACTTTAGAGACCTTTTGCGCCTCGGTGCGCCTAGCACTCTTTAAAACTAAGTTTGCTGCTACAAGAGAAAAATCAATCAGGGAGAAAAATAAATTTTAGAGAAAGTGATAGATAATTAAGGGTGATTAGTCAAATATTCAAAATATTAGAACGAAATAATAATCAAACAATATATCAAAATACATTGACCTCAATATAAGAGTGATTAATCAATCTTTATATCGATATACAAATAAACAAAACATACCAGAATTTTCAAGCTAAGTTGAATATATAATAGATGTAATCACTAATATCTTGTTGAAATCTTTTTCGGAAATTGCCGACAAGAACCACAGTTATTGAGCGAGATCGTGTTGATAACGTGTTGTGAATAAAGTAAAGAGCAAGAACAAAATAGATGAACAATAGAGACTTGTATTATATTCTCAAAGTAGGGTTGTGTACAATGCTTTCTCCAAACTCTATATTTATAGCCATAAGATGGAAACCCTAATTCCAATAAGTATATCCACTATAAATAAAGATATTCATAACATTTAAAAAGTTATATAATTAAATTTTGTATTATAATGTCAACAATGTTTAGAGCAAGTGGTTAAAGGTTTAAAGCTCTCAGTTGACGTCCTTTTCACGTATAATAATATTAATAAAGCAATTGAACATGGGTTTCTTAATTATTTCCATTTAATTAATTATACTTATTATTCATTTAATATAAGTAATTAGTATTTCTATTTTTTTAAATCTATAAGGTGAGTACAAGTAGTATATGTTCTAAATATACTCTCAACCATTTGACAATGTATGCTCAATCACCCTGCTGCAACTGGTGGTGCTCGAACCCGTGACCTCTAGGAACAACAACCGTTCTCTTAACCACTGAGGCAAGTTGGTTCGTGCCAATTAGTATTTCTATTAAAAAAGCAATTAGCATTTAAATAATATTGATTTAATGATATATTTTTATTTCATATAATAAAAATAAATAAATATTTTATATTAAGATGTTATTTATCTACAAATATAAAAAGTTTAAATTACAATAAAAATATAATTCAAAAGTAATATAAATTTAATTCAATATTTATCAAATTTTATATATTCAATTTTTTAGTTTTAGTTTTATTATTATTATTATTATTATTATTATTATTATTATTATTATTATTATTATTATTATTATGCATGCTTAAATAGGAAATAAATTAAAAAAATAAGATATTGCTTATTTATAAATTTGAATGGTTTATATTATAACAAATTATTAATTCAAGCTGAATAGAAAATGTTATTTAATATTGCTCAAACTTTATTAATTTAAATGAAATAATAATCTAAATCACAAGGAAGTTGGATTATCAAAGCATTTTATGGTAATTTAACGTTTAGATAATAAATATTATCTAGCGTTTCAAGTCACAAGATAATCAGCGGTTTGTTATTTTTCGAATTGCCTTGTGGTAGTTTGGCGATGTGCCAAGAACTCGCAGTGAAAAGAATGTTTGATACATGGAGCTTTCTGGTTAAAGTTTATCTTTGTTGAAATTTTATTTGGAAGACGGAACAAGTTTTCTTAGGAAAGATTCCTTTTAATTTTATCTTTCACACTCTTTGATTTTGTAATATTTTTAATCTCTATAGATATCTATGATTTAGAGTGTGTTATACTTTGTAATATTTTAAATTCTTTCATTTGATTAATAAATTTCAACTAAAGTTCTTCGTTTAAAAAACCGGTATTAGAAAAAACAAATTCAAAAGTCAACCGTTAGAGTGGACAAAAACAAAATGAAATAGGAGTGGTTGATGATGCTGAGGTAAAGAGCATCTTATTCCATTCAAAGGAAGAACAAGTTAACTCATCACATATGTGTCGGTAAAGCATCTTATTCGGGTAGTTTCGGTTCAGGTTATTTTAGGTTTGAAGTTTTAAGTGTTTCGAATTTAATTATCTGAAGATTATACATTTCGAATTTGATTATTTGACCAACGGGGTTAATTCAACTGGTAAATAGCTTTGTATTGCTTAAGTAACTATCGAGCTCGAGGCATTGTGTATGCAGAAAATCCACGCTTGGAGACTCACCCACCAAAACTAGGTGTGTGACGCGGGTCGGTCCAGATTAATCAAGATAAAGCCTTAAAAATCATAAAGGCAACCAAAAATTTTCGAATTTGATTAGAAGTTTCGAATTTAAAATATAGATAACTATTGTACATGAAATCATTGATCCCATTACAATATAATAATGAAAATTAAATTTTATATAATATTTATGATTATATTATATGTATACAAATTTTATAAATATTATATTATTATATAGTATAACTATCTAGATGGTCACTTGTGTTTACTAAGTTTACATTTCTGCTCATCAATTTCAAAAAATTAACGTTGTGGCACTTACGTTTTTCGTTTTTTAAACATTTGACCACTCGGGTGTTAATTGCTATTATACACTTGAAGGCGTGCTGACTTGGCAAAGTAAAATGGCAGGCCTTCAGTTTTATAATGGCAATTAACACTTGAGTGACCAAATATTTAAAAACCAAAAACGTAAGTAACCATAATGTTAATTTTTTAAAATTAATGAGCAAAAAGTGTACAAAGTGATCATCTCGATGTATAACTTTATATTTTTAGTTTTAGTATCAGTATTTGAAATTAACCAAAAGAGAGGAAAAAAATCGATTACATTAAAACAATTTGGTCAAATTTCTTTTTCGCATTGTATTTGTAGTTTTCAATCAAGATCTTATGGTATATGTTGAAATTTCATGCTACTTTTGTCCTATTCAATTTATAGCGGTTGATATTTATATATTATTTTAAAAAACTATGCAAGTAAATTTAACCTATATTATCTTAAATATTTTAATTAATTAAATTTTATAATAAAATCTATTTAAAACTACTACGTTCAAATTTTTAAAATATATATTTTTATATTTTAGTAACCTAAACAGGGTGACTGCTAACTTGCAGAGTTTTGCATTGGCTATAAAAGGTTAGCTCCTACGACTCGCTATATGTGGTTTAGGTTTTAGGGTGACAGTACTCGAACTGTCGTTAGGACATCGATTCGGGAGAATACATTTCCCTAATTCTACACGGAGATGAAAATCTCACGAAGACAAAGGTACATATGTATCCTGGAAGTGATCCACTATCCAGTACAAAGGCGATACCTCACGAAGTAGTAGCTTCTCACTTCCACTTAGAAGGGACGGAGCTCGGGTGCAGATCGCTCATGATATGAAAAATCAGAACAATAGATTTTATAAAAACTTTTGTAAAAAATTCAGAAATAAAAAGGCATGGATAAAAAATTAAATTAAATTGAAGTCATAATTTCCATCTATTAAAAAAATAATCGACTTTTGGTTTGACTCTCTAAAAAAAGTCCCTAGTGGAGTCGCCAAGCTGTAGTAACGATTCCGCCGAGCTTGACATGTTTTTTACAAAAATATTTTCGGTTTTATTGGGAGTCGCCACAAATCTTTTGATTTAGGTGAGATTGGATCACCTGAAAACCCGATCATTTTAATAAAATTTGTTTTTGTCATTTTTATTAAAACAACGAGTTTTGATCTGCGAAACTAGAAAAATAGGTTCGGGAGTCGGTTACGTGTGGGGAAGGGTGAGCACCCCCACAGCGCCCAAAAATTGATACCGAGTCGATTACGTAGTGTTTTAACGATAAAATTATGAATTTGAATTTAATTTAGAAATTGTGATCCCTGAATGTATCAATTTATTATAAAAACATATTTAAACGAAATGCTTCATTATACTGGACTAATGAAAAACTTACGCCCCTTTAAGCTCAAGACATAATTTCTTGAAATCTTGGATAAAAGAACATTATAATTTAGGATTTAGAAAAAAGAGTTTTTATATTACAGATTAACGAGAAAGCGACGCCCCTTTAAGTTTGATGTATGTTTTTCACGAGAATCCCTAATAAAAAATCACTTTAATTTAAAATTTGATTTAAAACGAATGGGTGTGGATTATATATCTATATATATATATATATATATATATATATATATATTGTACAACTCTGATGAAGAGGCATGATCTCAGAGTTTGACTTTGATCAAGCTACAACTCTGACGAAGAGGCATGACCTGGAAGTTTGATTCTGATCAAGCTACAACTCTAACGAAGAGATATGATCTGAGAGTTTGATCCACATGATCTGAGAGTTTGATCCACTACAACATTGAAGAAGAGGCATGATCTGAGAGTTTGATTCTGATCAAGCTACAACTTTGACGAAGAGGCATGACCAGGATTTGACCGAGCTATAACACCGACGAAGAGACGATCTCTAAAGGTAAAAATTTTGATCATGTTGCAACACTGAAGAAGAGGCAGGATCGGAGGAAGAAGCTTTGTTTTTTTTTTTTACTTTTCTTTGATTTTTTTTCTTTTTTGCCATTTTTTTCTTTTTTTCTTTTTCATTTTTTACCCTTTTTTGATTTTTTTATTCTTTGATTTTCTTTATTTTTTTATTTTTGCCTAACTATAAGTCCGGAGAGGAGATTGGGAGAAAATATTTGGTCTAATCACACCATTAATAAAGAAACTAGACCTGGAAAATGTGAGATCTGGTACATCTTTGGTGAAGAGACGAGATTCAGAGGAAAAATCGATATGTTGCGCCACCGTCTGAGATGTAGAATTTAGATTAACTGTCCCACCACCACTGACGGAGGCAGGAACGAGAAAAAAGTTGATCCGCTACAACACTAACGAAGAGGCAAGATCTGGAGAAAGTTCTGATCAAGCTACAATTCTGAGGAAGAGGTATGATCTGAGAGTTTAATCCGCTACAACGCTGACGAAGAGGCAGGATCTTGAAGATAGTTTGTTGATCCATTACAATATATTACGGATGAGATGGGACCTGAAAAAGCTAAGAGAGTGCATGGTTAAAATGAGTTATAAATTAAAAATTGCAAAATTGAAAGGCTTTGATTTGAATGTTTGATTTGGTTGATCCACTCCCTCATGTCAAGGACGTTGGATCTTGTTGATGATCATTTGTTCCTTCTTGGTTGAAGACGCCAGAAAACTTCTTTGTATTTGCCCTAGTCCTTCGAGTTAAGGATGCTAGAATTTTTTGACGACAATATGCTCTTTCCTGCTTGAGAATGCCAGACTTGTAAAAAAATTCCTTTAAGAAAGGATCAAATATCTTTAAGAAAAGATTTAGTCGATTTAAGAAAAGATCTTTGGAAAAAGATCTAATTATGAAATTTTGTTTTAAGAAAATATCATTGTGAAAGAATTGAATTAAGAAATTCATGTTTTGAGAAAAGCGTCCTTATAGAAAGATGAAATTAAGAAATTTTGTTTTAAGAAAAAGTATCATTATGAAAGGATGGAAAGGAATTCATGTTTTGAGAAAAATGTCCTTATGAAAGGATGGAATTAAGAAATTCATGTTTTGAGAAAAGCGTCCTTATGTAAGGATGGAATTATGAAATTCTTGTTTTGAGAAAAAATATATTTATGTAAGGATGGAATTAAAAAATTCTCGTTTTAAGAAAAACATCCTTATAAAATGATGGAATTAAGAAATTCTTGTGGAAGGATCGAATTCAGGAATTCGGTTTTAAGAAAAATATCCTTATGAAAGGATTGAATTAAGAAATTTCACTGAGCAGTGAATGCAAAATTACTTTCTGGAAATTTATGCAAATGATATGCATGTGCATGTTTTCGTGGTGATGCAAAGATGCATGAAATTCTTGTTGGCATTTTCAAGTTATCAATGCTAGATATCATGATGTAAGAACATGTTTGATGATGCAGTGATGAATATGATTTCATGTATGCCCTCATAATGAATGAAGATGCATGAAATAATTGCAGAAGTCCTCTTCTTCTGTCTCAGCTTGATCTTCTGATCCATTTTTGTTCCAACTTTGCCCTAGTAAAAGTTTGCCCCCAAATTTTCATTGTCCTCATTCTTTTTTGAATTTAAAATTTTAAGTTGAATGACCATAACATCATTTCCTTTCTTCTTCTCAAGGGAAATTGACTTGCGACACCACCGTCAGAGATGCAGAATTTGGATTAAACTAGCCCACCACCACTGACGGAGGCGAGATCGGGAAAAAGTTGATTATGTTATTTCATGGTGGGGAGTCATGACTTGAAAACAAAATGAAACATTAGTTAGTAATATGCTCAGAAAATTTTATCATTGTTATCTAGATGTTTGAGCTTTTTGCGTATTCAGCCTCCTTCAGGGCTAAAGGTTGGCCATCATGTTGTTGCCCCCATAGTTGAGGTATTTTGTCTCATTTCCTGGACCTGTTTATACGTTCAAGCCAAAAATAATTGCATCATGAATGCCATTAATTGTATGTATAATTTAAATGCATGATAAACTTTAGATGTGTGTATGATGCGCGTGCTTAATGTGACATGAATCCTCGGCCCTCAAAGGGATGCTCTTAACTCTATGCTGGTCAAATCTTTGCTTCTAATTAAGTAGTGTTCAATGCCTTGTATGTGAGGATACCCCAACCTTCCTTGGGTTCGATCATCTTTTGGATTACTTCCTCGGGTGAATGCCCCAACATTTTCGTCTGAGATTGCTCTAGAAGCGAACTCAAAGCTTAAAGTATGTTTTCACATTTTCTTGAAGGGCTTTCATTGTTCTCGTGAATGCATTATGTTGCCCCCCGGTCGGGTCTATAAATCTATTGTGTTGGTTCATGGCAGCTTATTACTTTCGGCTCTAACGAAGTGCTACAGACGATAATTGATGTAGCCTTCTAGTGTGCAAAAGTCTGATTCGGCGTTGGAGGCTTGCTTCCTGAACTCGTCGAGGAATGCCTCATATTGGGGCCTTGTAGAGAAGTGGTGCATGTATGAATGCGAAGGTTATTCGAAAATGCCCCTGGACCGAGCTCTTGCATAGGTTTAGTGTGGTGCTAGATCGACCAACTTTGCTTTATCCAGTATTTACTAGCATGGGCATCCTGGGGACCGGTTTCAAAATTTTAAAATGTATGCATGTAAATGTAAGGTGCATTTCCCAGATGCGAAGGTATTGATTCAAAAATGGTTCTCGAGGCTCAACTTCTGAATTCACGAGATTCATTCACAACTTTGAATGTTGCATCGATATCTAGGGTACTAGATTTTCTCCCGATGATGAATCTTTTTCAAATTAGGAATCAGTCGTGAATCAATACTTCATGTGAGTGAAATGCAAAAAATTAAAATGTTATTATAGTGGTGTCATGCAATTAATGTGAATGAATGACTTAATGCAGTGTGATCTCCAAAAAAATGGGTTAGTCTAAATTAAGAGAACTGAATGAAAAAATCGAATGATGAACAAGGAAAAAATTAAAATAGTAAAGAAAATTGTACATAAATGACAAATAAAGATATCAAAACCTAAACAGGGTGACTGCTAACGGGTAAAGTTTTGTATTGGCTATAAAAGGTTGGCTCCTACGGCCCGCTATATGCATTTTAGGTTCTAGGGTGATGGTACTCGAACTGTCGCTAGGACATCAATTCGGGAGGATACATTTCCCTAGGTTTACACGGAGATGAAAATCTCACGAAGACAAAGGTACATATGTATCCTGGAAGCGATCCAGTATCCTGCATGGAGGCGATATCTCACGAATAAGTAGCTTCTCACTTCCACTTAGAAGGGACGGAGCTCGGGTGCAGAGCTCATGATATGAAAAATCAGAACAATAGATTTTATAAAAACTTTTGTAAAAAATTCAGAAATAAAAAGGAAGGGATCACAAATTAAATTAAATTGAAGTCATAATTTCCATCTATTAAAACAAAAAATAATCGACTTGTGGCTTGACTCTCTAAAAAAAGTCCCTAGTGGAGTAGCCAAGCTATAATAATGGTCCCGCCGAGCTTGACACGTTGTTTTACAAAAATATTTTCGGTTTTAATGGGAGTCACCACAAATCTTTTGATTTAGGTGAGATTGGATCACCTGAAAACCTGGTTATTTTAATAAACTTGTTTTTTTTCATTTTTATTAAAACAACGAGTTTTGATCTGCGAAACCAGAAAAATAGGTTTGGGAGTCGATTACGTGTGGGGAAGGGTGATCACCCCCACAACGCCCTAAAATTGGTACCTAGTCGATTACGTAGTGTTTTAACGATGGAAATTATGAATTCGAATTTAATTTAGAAATTGTGATCTCTGAATGTATGAATTTATTGTAAAACATATTTAAACGAAATGCTTCGTTATACGGGACTAACGAGATACTTAGGCCCCTTTAAGTTTGAGACATAATTTTCCAAAATCCCGGATAAAAGAATATTATAATTTAGGATTTAGAAAAAGAATATTATAATTGATTCGAATCAATTTACCTAGTTTTTACCTTTTAGCACATATAAGCTAATTTTATTAGTTTTAACCATTCACAAATATGCCAAAAAATCATATTTAACCCTTGCACAAAATTAGGCTATCATACACATATCAAAAAGTACATATATGACATGTTTAGACCATATACCACCTTACTAGGAGTTCAGAGCAGAAGAGTAACATACATATGATTTGTAGAAGTGACTTGTAACCATAACAACACGATCGAATGCCAGAATTCTTATGGTCCTAAAATGCATGAGACGCGCGAATTTTAGGCTTACATAGCCTAGTGAGGTAGTTATAACAATTACAATAAATGATCACTGTTATGAAATGAATGATAATCAAATGTACAAGTCGTATCACACTATACACAATTCATGTTTATTCCACTTATTTTCATGCTTTCATATTCACACACACACACACATATATATTTCAGACATTCATATCATAATCATAATGTCATAGCATAATTTATAAACACATATTACATTAAGAACTATTGGATACGCGAATTTCATGTACACCAAATCACATAATCGGAAAATGAGCCGGAGCTCCAGAACATATATCCCTTACACATCCGCCCTTATTTTTCCCACATATAGGCCGTAGACTTGGATCGTAGTCCTCCCTTACATGGTGAGCTCAAATAATCTTATGACATGCCAATTGTATCCAATGTCCATAAATACACAAATTCACAGTCTATAATTTTCATATCATATCATGTAGCGTTTCATATTATTTCCACATTTATCACATACATGTAGCATATTATAGTCATATTCGAACATATCAAAAGTAATGCAAGAAACTTACCAAATTTACCATTCGAACATAGTTTCTCTACGTGAGCTCTTAACAAATGCAAACATAATCATAAATAATGCAACGGGACGGCACCGAGCCTATCCCTTGACACAACTACACTCACCTCGATATTAAAGTTCCCAGATAATAATTCCTTTGTCCCTAACTTTTGTTGGAGATGTCAGTTTACTCCTTTCCAATTCTCGAGCTAGGTTAATTAATAGGGGTTTGTTAGAATCGATAAAACGATGTCGAATTAATACGGAAATATTAATCAAATTCGATATCAAAACTTAGACTAACCAAGAATCTGAGCTTAGCCTAACGATAACAAAGACTCCAATTTATTAAACCAAAAGCTCGAGTTTACCAACCCTACCAATGGGTCGTATTTGCTCGCACACTTCTTCTATCTCCTTTTATATATATATAAAAGCTTGGCCACGTGGGAAATAGTTTGCCCCCTATTTAATTACCCACTTCTAGGTACTGTCCTGTTGGCCGTTCATTTATATATATGGGTTAGGATCAACTTACACAGTGTAAAACTCTTTAAGTTTTACACGTTTTTTGGATCGTTGGATGGGAGAAATGGATGACTGAGATTAACTCTTTACTTTTTTTTTCTCAAGTGATAATCTTCACATATTCTACTGTTAATTTCATCCATCCGTTTCACCCATCCAACAATCCAAAAAATGTGTAAAACTTAGAGAATTTTACACTGTGTAAATGAATCCTATCCATATATATATATATATTTGTTTCGTACCATCCCTTCCCTCCCCCTATTTATATACTACAATCGGCCAGCCCCTAATTTCCCTCCATTCCATGTTTTTTTTATCGGCAACAAGTTGTATATTAAACGAAAGAATATACAACGAATGTCACACGTGTGCCTCGTTAAAAACCTCCCTAAGCTTAACGGAAGAAAAGAGTACGACACGTAGACAAAAGAGATACGAATACAAACGAACAAAACATAATGCCCCTCACACAACCATCAACAAATCATAAACAAGCCTGAAACAAAGATGCCCGCGACACTCCTTCCTTTGCTAAAGCATCCGCTAACCCAATCGCTTCACGGAAAATGTGGGTGAAACAAACGGAACCCAAAAAGAGACATGCTCGATCGATCATGCCAAAAACCTCCCAAAGACGCCATGGTCGTCGTTCCAAATGAAATACCCAGCCAAGAGCAATTTTTAAATTCGACTCCACTACGAGAGGTTGTGGTGCCCATCTAGACTCTGCAAAGAATGTTAAAGCAAAAGCAATCGCTCGTAACTCCGCTACATTGGAATCGAGGGAACCAAGAGGACCCGAAAAAGAGCTAAAATCATGCCTTGTGCATCGCGCAAAACACCCCTAAATCCCGCTAGTCCTGGTTTACCACGAGCTGAACCATCGACCAAAAATTTTAGCGTGTCCCCAATCGGAGGTTCCCAACTCACCCCCGCGCGACATGGCCGAGATGCGATAGACTCACAAAACGAACTCGGACAATCCCACCATAATGATTCGCTTATGGACAACCCCGCCTTTAAAGTTAAACGAGCGTAGCTTAACCAAAAAGCAAATCTCTAAAGCCGGTAACAACTTGGCGTTAAAAACACTCATTTCGCGCGAGCCATTGCGACCACAACAACGCTGCAACGCTCGAGACCCACAGATGTCTTATGGTGCCCGAAAAAGAACAGTGAAAACCCGGGATAAAGAACTCAGAGAAAGTGCTCTGCAAAGGTAAAGACACCCCCACCAACACCTAAACCAATCCCAAATGCCTTGTGAAAACGGGCATAGGAAGAATAAGCGGTCGATCCCCTTCTCCCCCTCACGATATCGAACACATAAACCTTGCTGCTCATCCAACACAATGTTGCGATGCCTCAAAAAATCAAAAGTGGGCAAACGGCGCAACCAAGTAAACCACAAGAAAGCCTAGACCTTCGGTGGCACAAGGATTTTCCAGGCAAAGCACTCACCAAAATCATTCTCCCCCACCTTTTCCAACATAAGCAATTGTGAAAGAGCCTTAACCGAAAAAATCCCATGCTCATCGGGTGTCCAAACCAACATATCATACGTACCATTTCGAAGTCTCACTGCACCCAAAAGCGAAGTGAGCTCCCTAATTTGTCGAAGCTCGAACGAGCGCGGATATCTACGAAAGTACCCGTACCAAATATCATGCTGAAAATTACCCTCATCCGAATAATCAACAACCAAAGCCAATCGATTCACAGCTAGAGAAAAAAGACATGGAAAAATATCCTTCAAAGGCTTATCAACACACCACGCGTCGAACCAAAACAACACTCGAGAACCATCCCCAACCTGCCATACAAAACTAGGCACACACATGAACTTTTGCAAACTATCCGAGTTCACAGTTTGCACAATCTGTTTCCAAATGACCGACATCGATCCCCTATAAGAAGAATTAAAACACCACCATTGAGCTGCCTCGCCATATTTCGCCACAATAATGGCCCTCCACAAAGAGGACGTATCACTAGCATAACGCCAAGACCATTTCGCCAATAATGCCCTATTTCAAACCTCGAAATCTGCAATCCCCAAACCACCTTAGTGGCGTGGGCGACATACCATACTCCAACTAACTCGACTCATTTTCCGTTGCAAATTCACTCCTCCCCAAAGAAAAGCACGCCTCACTCTATCAATAGCTGCAATAACACCCTTTGGAACCCGAAACAAACCATATAATAAACTGGAAGCGAGGAAAGGACCGAGTTTACCAGTGTGACGCAGGCAGCAAAAAATAAGGAAGACCGCTTCCAACCAGCGAGCTTCCGTCGAACCGAGACGATAACAGGTTCCCACACAGCAATGTTGCGAGGATTAACCCCCAACGGCAGCCCGAAATATACAAATGGCAGCTCACCTTTCCGACAACACAAAACATCTGCAATCGAGTCAAATAACTCCTCTCCAACGCCAATCATGTACAAGGAAGACTTATTGAAATTGATTTGCAAGCTAGAACAAACTTGGAAGCAACACAATAACATGTGAATAGTCATGGCGCATTCGATAGAAGCTTCAAAAAAGAAGATGGTGTCGTCTGTAAACTGAAGATGCGACAGCGACACCCCCGGAGCCAAAGAAACCCCTCGTATAAGCCCCAACTCCTCAGCTTGAACCAACAGCCTATGCAATGCTTCCGTAACAATAACAAAAAGCAAAGGCGACGACGGGCAGCCTTGTCGAAGACCACGACCCATTCTAAACTCCTTAGTGGCGCTACCATTTAACAAGACCGATAAACAGACAGTGTTGATACACTCATAAATCCATCATCGCCAAGTCTCACAAAAACCCATCGACCATAAAACGTGCTCTAAGAACTCCCAACGAACGCAGTCATAAGCTTTAGCGAAGTCCAATTTAAGGATACAACCGCCCGACGAACTTTGTCGCATAGAATGAATTGTCTCGTTTGCCAACAAAATATCATCAACTATTTGACGTCCACGCACAAATGCCGATTGGTGATCACTAATCAAATTTCCCAACACGGATTGCAGCCTTCTAGCCAGAATTTTAGCAAGGATCTTGTAGATCGAGTTAATCAGGCTTATCGGTCGAAAATCACATAAAGAGACCAGCGAAGCAATCTTAAGCAAAAGCACGATGGAAGAATTATTCGCTCCCACAGGTATCTTACCAGAAACAAAAATCTCTTCTAAGAACCGCATTACGTCATCACATACAACATCCCAACATTTCTTAAAGAACTCCATATTTAATTGTTGATTGTTGATGTGGCAAGCTAAGGGCATTTGCCCCTTAAAGCTTGGCCACGTGGGAAATAGTTTGCCCCGTATTTAATTACCCACTTCTAGGTACTGTCCTGTTGGCCGTTCATTTTACCTCCACCATGGCTTAACTGCATAACTAACATTTGAGTAATATTAACATACAGAGGTTTCTTCCGAGTGAGGAGTTGTTAAATAATAAAAATGGTAGCGGCAGGATTTAGTGATTCGTTGGATTTCAAACAGGATATGGAGGCCATTTTTGTTCCCCCATTTCTGTCCATAAACAAGGGCCTTATACTTAACGAAACAACCATTTTCTCTTTTACAGTTTCAAATAATACTAGAAAACTTCTACTGATACACATGTTTTTCTCCGGCTTGAGTTGAGGGATTGCAACGCCAAATTAGGAATGCAAATTCACATTGTGAGCATCCATTTCTTTCTTCTTATCAGCTTGCTTGGAAGCCTTTTTCCTACCTTGACTGCTGCTGCTCTGGACATTATAACAACATGAGAAACTTATACATTAAAAGTTTAATCAAACCAGATAATTAAACTGCCTTCAGATGTTTAGGCAAAGATTTTAAGTGTTTCACATTAAATTTTAGGTTAGTTGAGTTTGAATAGTAAGAAGCTCAAACCAGAGCTTGGTTCATTTACACCATACATATACTCCAGTTCAAACTTGTTCCATATGCAAATAAAGTAAAGACTTAAAGGAGTTAAAGAGTGTAACAAGCCCATGAACTTTTGATGAAAAATAAAATTAATTAAGCCCCTAAATTTTTTACACTGAATTAAACCTTTAAACCAAGAAATTTAATCAATTAAACCCTTGAATCAAGAAATTTAATCAATTAAGCCCTTAAATCAAAAAAATTAATCAATTAAGCCCTTAAATCAAGAAATTTAACCAATTAAGCCCTTGAATCAAGAAATTTAATCAATTAAGCCCTTGAATCAAGAAATTTAATCAATTAAGCCCTTGAACCAATTTTGACCATTAAATCAACTTTTTTGGATCTGTTGTTGTAGTTTTTCGTGTCACAATGTTTTTACTTGACATTTTTAGAATTTTAAATGGTCAAAATTAGTAAAAGGGCTTGATTGATTTAATTTCTTGGTTCAATGACTTAATTAGGTGCAAAAAAAAATTTAGAGACATAATAATATTTGAACTCAAGCCTAAAGTAAATTTTTAACATCATGATATTAAGAATACATTTATAAATAAAATGCTCGAATAGGTTTATGAGCTCCTCTCCAATAGAGTATCAAGATATTTGAACTCAATTAGCGGGACTCAAGAATCACTTAATCCATCCGAGCTGAACTCAAATAGTAAAACAGAATTCGATTCAATCATAGAAAACAAAATGGCAGAAATCTAAGTTGTAAACAAAATGAAATAAATATTTTGAGAGAGAGAGAGGAAGAAGAAGAGTGACCTTTGATTGAGAGGAAGGGGGATCAAGATTTAGTGAGCGCGTAGATAATTTAGCAATCTCAGAGACAGCATAATCTCGAACACCAGCAACATCGCTTGATAAGTTTTCGTAAGCTGCCTCAAAAGCTTCAACCCAAAACCTGGGCAAACGGACCCTTGGGCTCTGCGTATAAACATCCCACATCTTCCTCACCACTTTCTCTCTTTCCTCCAATTCCTATTCAACAACAACAACAACAAAAAGTAAACCCCAAAGCCAAAAACCCAAGCAAAGTCAAACAAAAAACAAGGAAGAACGGAATTTCTTACGAGGACGTCGAGATCTTCACGAAGAGAGAAATCTGGGTCATGTGAGAGTGTGTCGAGATTGCCAGAAGACCATTTGAGAGAGACGGAACCAGTAAACATGGACCAGAAAGCAAGTAAGAGAATTGCAGCCAAAACCCAGAATTTGTATCTACTTTTACCAAGCAAACCAGCTATGGGGGAGCCGGAGCTATCTTTCTCTGGAGTTGTTTGTTGCTGTGAATGGATTGCAATTGAGAGGGATGTGGGTGAATCTTTTCCCATTTTCTACCTCTCAAACCACAACTTTGAAAGCAGGATATGAATTATACTCCTTCGGCTTCAACCCCACAAGCATTTTCGATATTTATAGCCTTTACTTGATTCAAATGCTGTTATGACGTAATTTTTTATTATTAATGTTTATGTTTATGTTTTACTGATAGATTTATGAAAAATGATTATATCTTTAAATGGAATAAGAAGTTTAAGATTTAGGTTTCATAAAATATAAAAGAAAGAACTTCACACCAATTGATTAACTAAATCTTGTAATAAAGAAATAAAGGCCACCGTGTTTATTTCACCCTTTGCAAACAACCGACACTCATGTTTGGTTTTCGGTGTGGGTCCGAAGAGTACAACTCTTTGACCACCGCGTTTTCTTGTAGTTGACTTTGGTGTTCTTGACGGTGCTAACTGCTAAGTACTTAGATTAATTATAGGGTAAAATTCACAAACGGCAACTCAACTTCAGTAAATTATTTAATTTAGTAATTAAGCTTTTAATTACTTCAATGTTATCATTAAATTTTTAATTTTATTTTAATATTACTATTGACCAGTTAACAAAAGTTAACATTAACTAAAATATTTTGTATGATAATAAATTTAGTCATCCACGTTTGTACATGATCAGTGTATAAAAGTTCTATATTTTACCCATCATTTATCCTTATTTTTGCTGCACTCAAGCATGTTTAACTGCATTTTAGGTTAAGTTTTGCATCAACATCACATTTAGATAAAACTGCGCAGATACTGCTAAATTTGGTTACTTTTGCAGGTATCTGCCGTGGCAGCATCCAGGGCAGCAGTCGTGACAGCACCCAGGGCAGCAGTCGTGACAGCACCCAGGGCAACAGCCGTGACAGAACCCAGGGCAGCAGTCGTGGCAGGCGCTGGGCAGCGATGCAGAAAAGCTGGAACTAGCAGTCAAGGAGGACGATGCTGCCACGGTTGCCGCCGTGACAGCAGAGGACGACAGCAGTTTTGTGGAGAAGATGCAAAGTGGACCTCGACAGATAGAGAAAATTCAGCCCGTCTGTCTTGTGAAATCACCATATTTTTCCAAGCCCTAGATCAGAAGATATTCCAAGCCCAAAGTTCAAGGAGAGATAATCCCAAGAAACAAGGAGGACGGCTGGAAAGTAGATTCCTTGAAGATTTAGTCTTTATTAGAATCATACTTTAAATTAAAGTTGTAATCCTTGTTAAATTAGATAACTTGAGCCCAAAGCTTATATAAGGGCATATATCTTAACCTAGAGGAAAACTCGATTACCCTAGCCTTCTCTCTCAACCTCTAGTCGTTTTCCTTCCCACACCATGTTCTAAATTCCCCCTAGGGCCACGGGTTGATTTGTAAAGTAGTTGCAAAGGGTTGTTTTGTTTTAGGAATTTTCAGTTCAATAAAATAAACTTCAAGTTCTCTTATTTTGGTTATTAATATCTTGCAAGAGCATCGGGAGAGCATTGTGAGGTTATCTATTTACTTAGCATCGGGAGAGTTAAGTATACGAAAGAAATAAGAGCAAGTTCTCTAGTTTATAGTTGAACTATCTCGGACCTAGGGATAGGACGAGGTTAAGTGGCTAAAGAAGAATTCATCCACATCGGTGTTCATCCTTCGATTCACGCCGGGAGGTATCATCAAAGACGTGATCATCGACAGACTTGGACCTAGGGATAGGCCAAGGCACATCTGGGATTCTTACCAAACTTGAAGTACGGAGTTGAGTGTTTGCTGCCGCGACAATCAACGAACTGCTGCCGCGACAGGTGCTGCCGCGACGGGCGCGACGACAGAACTGGATTTCCTAAACTCTGCAATACATGCACTACTGAGCAATTCAATACCAGCCCATTCTCTCTATCTTGATTTCTTTAATCTTATTTTCAAGTATTCTTTATTATTTTCATGACAATATCTTAATCTATTCTTTTTCCCTTGTGAAGATAGCGAAGGAAAGGGTTAGCCCAGTCCTTGTGGAGACGATATCCGATACTCTAGTATCACTTTATTACTTGCGACGTGTACACTTGCACTCAATTGCGATAGACTCTTTTACACGCAAAAACTTGTTGCGTGTAAAATAGTCTATCGCAATTGTAGTGCAAGTATACACGACGCAAGTAGTAAAGTGATACGAAGTATCGGATATCGTCTCCACGGGGATTGGGCTAATAGCTTCACCTTAATTCACTGCACGAAAGTAAAGAAAATATTTGAGAAAGTTGTCACGAGAATAATAAAGTAAACGTAAATAAAAGAGTAGAGATATCAAGATAGAGAGAATGGGCTGGTATTGAATTGCTCAGTAGTGCAGGTATTGCAGAGTTTAGGAAATCCAGTTCTGCCGTCGCGCCCGTCGCGGCAGCACCTGTCGCGGCAGCAGTCCGTTGATTTTCGCGGTAGCAAACACTCAACTTCGTACTTCAAGTTTGGCAAGAATCCCAGATGTGCCTTGGCCTATCCCTAGGTCCAAGTTTGTCGATGATCACGTCTTTGATGATACCTCCCGGCGTGAATCGAAGGATGAACACCGATGTGTGTGAATTCTTCTTTAGCCACTTAACCTCGTCCTATCCCTAGGCCCGAGATAGTTCAACTATAAACTAGAGAACTTGCTCTTATTTCTTTCGTATACTTAACTCTCCCGATGCTAAGTAAATAGATAACCTCACAATGCTCTCCCGATGTTCTTGCAAGATATTAATAACCAAAATAAGAGAACTTGAAGTTTATTTTATTGAACTGAAAATTCCTAAAACAAAAACAACTCTTGCAACTACTTTACAAATCAACCCGTGGCCCTAGGGAAATTTAGAACATGGTGTGGGAAGGAAAACGACTAGAGGTTGAGAGAGAATGCTAGGGTAATCGGTTATGCGATATCTCCTCCTAGGTTAAAATCTATGCCCTTATATAAGCTTTGGGCTCAAGTTTTCTAATTTAACAAGGATTACAACTTTAATTTAAAGTATGATTCTAATAAAGACTAAATCTTCAAGGAATCTACTTTCCAGCCGTCCTCCTTGTTTCTTGGGATTTTCTCTCCTTGAACTTTGGGCTTGACATTCCTTTTGATCTGGGGCTCGGAAAAATATGAGGTTTTCACACGACAGACGGGCTGAATTTTCTCTATCTATCGAGGTCCACTTTGCTTCTTCTCCACAAAACTGCTGTCGTCCTCAACTGTCACGGCAGCAACCATGGCAGCATCGTCCTCTTTGTTTGCTTGTCCAGTTCAGCTCTTCTGCTTCACTGCCCAGCGCCTGCCCTTTCCGTCTGCTACGGCAGCAACCTGCAAAAACAGCCATTTTTAGTAGAATCTATGCCTTTTAATATATTTGTGATGTTTTGCTGTAAACTAACCTAAATGCAATGAATAATGCTTGAATGCAGCAGAAATATGGGTTAAGATGGGTGTAAATAACATAACTTTTACACACTCAACACACCCCCAAACTCAAGTTTTTGCTTGCCCTCAAGCAACTAAGACCTAAAAGAAAAATGAAATATTTTTGTTTTAGCTTTCAAACAGTGAACTTTCCCTTACCCGTCGTTCGTTCCCTGTGACGGCAGCAACTTGTCGGATAATTTAGGATCTGTCCGGAATCTCACTATAGTCCTCGTGCAGTGTGTGCATGCTTGTGAACAGTTATATGCCAAGACTCTCTTAGTTTCACTAGAATATTTCAGCTCTTAACTCGAAATTTTATGCCAAGTTTATCTTTTTGAAGGTACTTCTTATGTTCCTTTGATTTTCTGTTTTGACTCGATTTCAATTTTTTTAAGATAAAGTTTCACTAAAGCCGGTTTCGGGCACCTCTAGCTAACTTCCTAGAGCCGGTTTCGGGCACCTCTAGGGCTATTGAGTCTATTTTGCTAAACTTCTTTCCTAGAGCCAGTGTTAGGCACCTCTAGGGGCTATTCAAGCGCTAAGCTTCCTATTCTAGTTTGGCTAAAAGAAGTCTAAGCAGTATAACAGTCACAATGGTGTTTAAGTTTTCAGAACTATAGAAAGGCTCTAAACTTCTCCTAAAACTATCCTAAAGTCGCTGCCATGACAGAGCTGTCACGACAGGTAAGTTCAGTTTACAATTTTCAGCCAAAATTTCCAATATTTTCATATTTTTTTTGACAAAAATAACTAAGTAAAAGACACCAAATTTAACTAAGATGTACTCCATTAAGATGGAGGGTTGCCACCCCCAAACTCGAGGGTTGCATTGCCCTCAATGCAAATGACAGAATAAAAATGAAAACATATGAAGGCAGTACATCACAAAATATATATGGCAGGCAGCAAGAATAAGATAAGAAACTTAAATTTAATCGATGTCTTCGCTGCTGCTGCTGAGGCAGATCTGGCGGCGGGCTCTGGCTCTCGGGGCGGGCTGTGGCACGGTGGAGGCGGATGTGTTCTTGACCTCCCGGGGTGGCTGGATTCTGGTTGGGGAGATGTGGGGTGGTTGCTCCACAACCTGAATATCAGAGCTGCTGCTGCTGCTGGCCTTTGGCAAAGTGTTCTTATCTGCCATCTGTTTCTGCCTCTTTACCGGTGAAAAGTCCTTTGACAGATTCATCTTAATAGAGGGTTCATCATCACTGGCTGCCCAAACAGAGGAGGAGGAGAACCCAGCAACAAAGTCAGCGAGGTCATCCGATGTCATTGGTCGCTTTGTTCCTCGAGCAGATGGTTCGGCATGAGTACTGTCGGCTGCTGTCGGGGCAGACGATGGTATGGAGGCGGCAGATGGTGTTTGTGGGGTAGCAGCATGTGTAGGTGTGTGGACAGGGGTGGTGACAGTGAAGTAATGGGCAGGGAAAGTGGGGAAAACAGCATCAGGGAAATTTAAAGTATTTTGAATAAAATTTACCGTGGATGCGGAAAAGTCCCTGATGAATGTCATGAGGCCCAATTGTCTTTCCTCCATCTTTTGAATGGCAGCTAGGATCTGATTGGAGGAGTCTGTCGGAGCAGCTGCTGCGGCGGCAGGTTCGGGATTTTGCTGCTCTGATGATTCAGCTGTGGCGGCAGCGGGGTTGAATGATGATAGAGGGGTGGCCACGGTCAGCTCCATGAGGCTAAGGATATTCTTTTCCGTCCAACCTCGTCCTTTAACTATTGAATCGGTGTGGGCTTCCGGAATGTTATGGCCGCGGCATAGTGACATGATGAAGTAGGGGAGGAAAAGGAGGCCCGTCGATCGATGTGCACTTTCCAAAATACTCTCTCGAATATAACTACCCACATTAATGGGCCGTTCATTTAAAATAGAGTGTATTAATGCTAACCTCTGCTGATCGACGGTGTTATGGTGGGATGATGGCATGATCCTCTTTTTGATGAAGGCATTCCATATCTTTGCCTCCGGCAGCAGTTGTCTCTGCTTCACCGTGTGTGGATTTTTCCGGCTTGTATTCCATTCGGTCCCCTCTTCCGTCAGTTCTGCCATGACAGCGTCATATGCATCATCATCCAAGGTGTCGAGGAACTGCTGGTGTGCGTCATCATTGGGGCCTATGTAGAGGCCATATAAGGAATTGATGTGCTCGACTGTAAACGGTACCTCTTTCCCTCTAACACTCACTGATGTCGCCGTTTTGCTGCTGATGGCAGCATAAAATTCTCTCACCAGTGTCTCGTTCATCTCCTCTGGTTGCTCTGCAAATGTTTGCCATAATAGAGCTCTAATCTTCCTGGCTATGAAAGGCTTGAGGCCCAAATTCTTTGCCTTTGGTGTATAGATGAAGTCTCGTTCTTCCCATATGTCTCTGGTAGCAAAGGACTGTGGGGGAGTTGCTGCTGGTGAGGAAGTAGAGGCAGCATTGCGTCGGGTTTTTCTAGAAGACATATTAGTGCAAGGGTTGTGAAAAGTAAATGAAAGCAAATGAAAACTAAAGATGGAGAGCAAGTAAGAAAGGCAGAAGTGAATGAAAATGAAACGGGGTTTTATAGAAAAGGAATTGCTGCCCGTTGAAGCTGTAACGGCAAGCGCGAATAACGGGGCGGCTGTTGAGCTTTAGCGTGTCTGACGCGTCTGACGCATGTTTCCGCGTCTGTTACGTGTTTGTGACGTTTTTCCGCGTCTGTCGTGACAGAGTGATGACAGCCTGTATTTTCCGCGTCTGTCGCGGCAGTTGTAACGACATGCTTCAATATTTGGGCTTTGATGGGCTGATGGATGGATGGTGGGCTGAGTTCACTTCACCTGTTCTTCTTGACTCCTTTATTTCCTAAAAACAATGAAAATAAAAACATTATTCAAATAAAATAAATCTTATTTCCTAATAACTAATAAATAATAATAATAAAATAAAATAAAAATTAGGTTAAGTTAGGAATGCCAGGTGGGGCATCTCCTAAAGTAACCACTTCCTGTATTCCTGTATTCCCGGGGCTTCAGTCCCCTGATAATGCTTGAGACGCTGTCCGTTGACTTTGAATTGGTGCCCGTCTTTTAGTGATCGGATTGTGATGGCACCATGGGGAAAAACTTGTACGACTTGGAATGGGCCAGACCATCTAGATTTCAGTTTCCCTGGGAAAAGTTTCAGTCTAGAATTGAACAACAATACAAGCTGCCCTGGGCAGAACTGTCGTGGCAGCAACTTCCTGTTATGCCACTTCTTAGTTTTCTCCTTGTAGATTCTTGCATTGTCGTAAGCCATTGTCCGTATTTCTTCAATTTCGTTCAAATCTAAAAGCCTTTTCTGTCCTGCCCTATCCAAGTCCATATTCACTGCCTTGATTGCCCAGTATGCTCTGTGCTCTATCTCGACAGGTAGATAACATGTTTTCCCATAAATCAATCGGTACGGAGACATGCCCAATGGAGTCTTAAAAGCTGTCCTATATGCCCATAACGCATCATTGAGGAGTAAAGACCAGTCTTTCCTATTTGGCTTAACCATCTTCTCCAGAATGTTCTTGACTTCCTTGTTAGAAATTTCAGCTTGTCCATTGGTTTGTGGGTGATATGCTGTCGCGATCCGATGCTTGACACCGTATTTCTTCAAGCCTGCAGCAATAACCCTATTGTCGAAATGTCTCCCTTCATCACTGATAATCGCCTTAGGGATGCCAAACCTAGAAAAAATGTTTTTTGTGTAAAAACCGTTGAACTATCTTGGCATCATTCTTTTGAGTGGCGATAGCTTCAACCCACTTAGAGACATAATCTACTGCCAGGAGGATGTATAGATTCCCACATGAAGATGGAAAAGGTCCCATAAAATCAATCCCCCAAACTTCGAATATTTCGACTTCTAGAATGTTCTGCTGTGGCATCTCGTTTCTCCTTGAGATGTTTCCTGTCCGTTGGCACCTGTCACAATTCTTGTAGAAGATTTGAGCATCTTTGTATAGTGATGGCCAATAAAACCCTGACTGCAGCACCTTGGCAGCAGACATCAGTTTTGTTGCCTCCTAAGTGACCTCCATACTGTGAAGCATGGCAGTGATGAAGAATGTCTTCTTGCTCTTCCTGTGGTACACACCTCCTTATAACCTGATATGCACAAATTTTGAAAAGAAGAGGTTCGTCCCAATAATAATGCTTAACATCATTTTGGAACCTCTTCCTGGCTTGATAATTAAGATCAAAAGGAATTATTCCGCTAACTAAGAAATTAACGAAATCAGCATACCAGGGGAGTTCAGAAGACTTACATGCCGCCATGGCTGTCGCGGCAGTGATTGCGGCAGCAAAGAGCTGCTCATCTGGGAAGGTCTCCAGAATGTTTGTCTCATCTATTGGTAGACTCTTTCCCTTCTCCAATCTTGACAAGTGATCTGCCACCTGATTTTCTGTCCCTTTTTTGTCTTTGATTTCAAGGTCGAATTCTTGTAAGAGCAGGATCCACCGTATCAATCGAGGCTTTGCATCCTTTTTAGCGAACAGATACTTGAGGGCAGAATGGTCTGTGTGCACTATGACCTTCGTTCCAAGTATGTAAGAACGAAACTTGTCAATGGAGAATACCACAGCTAATAACTCCTTTTCTGTGGTGGTGTAGTTCACTTGGGCTTCATTCAGTGTCTTGCTGGCATAGTATATGACATGAAACAATTTGTCTCTCCGCTGCCCAAGTGCTGCCCCGACAGCATAGTCACTAGCATCACACATGATCTCAAACGGCTGTGTCCAGTCTGGTGGCTGTACTATTGGGGCTGTCACCAGCTTTTCCTTCAGAACCTTGAATGCTTCAGTACATTCTTCATTAAAGTCAAAGGGTCGGTTCTGCTCCAAAAGATGGCATAGGGGCTTGGTGATTTTTGAGAAGTTCGTAATCAACCTCCGATAAAAACCAGCATGTCCCAAGAAACTTCTAATACCCTTGACTGTGGTCGGTGGCGGCAGCTTTTCGATCACTTCTATTTTAGCCCTGTCGACTTCTATCCCACGGCAGCTAATCTTATGGCCAAGGACTATCCCTTCATCCACCATAAAGTGGCATTTTTCCCAATTTAAGATCAGGTTTGCTTTTTCACATCTTACAAGTACCTTTTGTAGATTGCCTAGACAGCTCTCAAAATCGTCCCCAAAGACTGAAAAATCATCCATAAATATTTCAAGGAAGTCCTCCACCATATCGGAGAATATGGCCATCATGCACCTTTGGAAGGTGGCGGGTGCATTGCATAATCCAAACGGCATTCTCCTGAAAGCATACGTTCCGTAGGGGTATGTGAAGGTCGTCTTTTCTTGATCTTCCGGTGCGATGGCTATTTGATTATAACCTGAATAACCATCATGAAAACAATAGTAAGGTTTACCCGCTAATCTATCAAGCATTTGATCAATAAAGGGTAAAGGAAAGTGGTCTTTTCAGGTAGCTTTGTTAAGCTTCCGATAGTCCATACAAACCCTCCAACCGGTCACAGTCCTGGTTGGGATTAACTCATTGTTTTCATAGGTCACCACGGTCATTCCACCTTTCTTGGGAACACATTGCACCGGGCTCACCCATTTGCTGTCGGAGATGGCGTAAATAATGCCAGCATCTAACCACTTGATTATCTCTTTCCGCACCACCTCTTTCATCGCATGGTTTAGTCGCCTTTGAGCATCTATAGTCGGCTTATGATCTTCCTCTAAAAGGATTTTGTGCATGCATAACGCCGGACTAATGCCTTGAATATCAGCTATCGTCCATCCAATTGCCTTCTTGTGCTGTCGCAGCATCCCTATTAGCTGCCGTTCCTGTTCCTGCGGCAGCTTAGAAGAGATGATTACGGGCAACGTATCATTTGAACCAAGAAAAGCATATTTTAGCTGCCCTGGCAGGGGCTTTAGTTCTAAGGTAAGTGGTTCAACAGTAGATGGCTTTTGGATTGCATGGTTATCCGAAGTATAATTTAAAGGTTTGAATAACTTACCTGGACGATCGCCTATCCAGTTTACCTCCTCCTGATCTTCAGTATCAGATGTATCAGATTCAGAGGAGTTGCTGTCGTCGGTGCTGTCGTGACAGGCCTGTAGGTGGCTGCCGAGGCAGTGACCAATTTTGATGTCGTGACAGCCCGACCTGATGCAGGGTTGATCAAGGGTAACTTCAGTGATAGCCTTGCATTCCTCGTCTGCATCACCATGCTTCATAGCTTGGAGAACATTCAACTTAATCTCTTGGTCGTTTACTCGCATGGTGAGTTCTCCTTTCTCCACATCAATCAGTGATCTTCCCGTGGCTAAGAAGGGTCGCCCAAGGATGATTGGTGCGTTTTCGTCTGCCTCACAATCTAAAACAAGAAAGTCAGCAGGAAAAATAAATTTATCCACTCTTACCAGAATATCTTCGATTTTTCTTTCTGGATGAACGTAAGAGCGGTCTGCTAGCTGCAGAATTACTGTCGTGGGCCGCGCCTTTCCAATACCTAATTTCTGAAAAACAGATTTTGGCATTAAATTAATACTAGCACCAAGATCACAAAGTGCCTTACCCACATATTTGTCTCCGATTACACAAGGTATGATGAAGCTCCCCGGATCCTTCTTTTTCTGGGGTGGCTGTCGATGAAGAATACTCATGCAACCTTCTGTCATCTTTACCGTTTCAAATTCCCCAAGTTTAGATTTCTTTGACATGACATCCTTGAGAAATTTGGCGTAACCGGGCATCTCCCTAACGGCATCTAACAGCGGAATATTAATATGAACCTGCTTAAAAATATCATAAATCTTTTTAAGCTGAGATTCTTGCTTAGCTTGTTGTAACCGTTGAGGAAAAGGGGGTGGGGGACGGTAATCAGCAATACGTCCTTCCCACTGCATACGAATCTGAGGAGGTTTGGGTTCATCAATTTTCTCCTCTGTCGCTTCTGCTGTCATGACAGGCTCATCGGCAGCAGTCTGTTTGTTACATGTGGTGGCAGCTTCCTCGGCAGGTTTGTCCAAAGCTGGTTTTCTTACTGATTCAGCTTCCTTTTCTGGCCCTGGTAGTTTCTTCCCACTCCTAGTAGTAATGGCCTTACACTGCTCATGTGTGGGCTGCCTAGCATTTTCAGTATTACTAGGGAATCCTCCAGTCTGCCTTGGCTTAATATGCTGAGAAACCTGACCCATTTGTGTCTCCAAAGATTTCAGAGTAGCTTCATGATTCGTCATTCGCATCTCTGTTTTATCCATGAATGTCTCTGTTTTCTTGACAAACTGATTCATATTCTCAATATATGTACCTGTCTGAGACATAAAAGTGGCCAGAGTCTGTTCCAGTATACTGTTGGTGGCAGCTGGTGGTTGCGGCGGCAGTTGCTGTCGCGTCAGCAATCTAGGTCCTCCCTGATTCTGATTGTGTGCTTGGGGATTCAGGGCATTATTAGGATTGCTCCAAGAAAACTTGGGATCCTTTCTCCAGTTGGGATTATAGTTGTTGGAGTTGTAATTCGGCTTATTGTAATTTCCAACATACTTTCCCTCTTCTAACTGTATTGGACATTCCTCCGAACTGTGATTTCCCTCACAAATGTCACATACCTCATCGACAGCAAATCCATGTTGTGCATCATCGTTCAAGAGCTTTTTCATTGCCTTAGTAAGGTATGCCACCTGTGATTTCATCGTGCTGTCGGCCTCATAATCCTTGACAGCTAGTACCCGTTTACCCCCTCTTCTTGCTTTCGGAAACTGCTCTTCATTCTTAGCCAGATTTTTCAATACTTGCATTGCCTTGTCTGGGTCTTTGTCCAATAGTAATCCGTTTGCTGCTGAATCAATTCGAATACGAGTTTGTAAGTTGGCAGCATTATAAAACTTGGTTACCTGGTTCCAGACGGGGAATCCATACATAGGGCAGTTCCGTAGAAGAGTGGTAAATCTGTCCCAGGCCTCGTGCATTGGCTCGTCATCTTCCTGTTGAAAAGTAGCAATTTCATTACGTAATCGCTCAGATAAATGCGAAAGATTAAAACGAGATAAAAAAATTCACGAGATAAATCTGCCCAAGTTCTAATTGAACCCGGCGTAAGTTTATTCCACCAAGTTTTTGCTCTGTCCCTCAATGAATGGGGAAATAACCGAAGCCTCAGTATCTCCGGATTAACTCCTGGTAGTCTAAATGAACCACAGATCTCCTGGAATGTTTTGAGATGCTCCCTAGCATCCTCTGTAACAGCACCACTAAACTGCCCGACATTGTTGATCATACTAAACATAACAGGTTTCAGCTCGAAGTTGTCAACATCTATGTCCGGCAGCGTGGTTTCCAGCTCTACATGATCGTTCAACATGTAGTCACGATAGGACCGTCGGCCGGCAGCGGCAGACGGGTTGCCGACAGGCGGGTCGTTTCCATTGTGGGCCATCTTCTCTAGCTGTTCCTCAAGGTACTCGTTCCTGGCTAGTAAGTGACAAAGTTGTTTCTTGAGATTGAATGATCGTTCGATTTCTGGATCTAATGGATACTCAGGATCTTTACCTCGGTTCGATCTGCGCATAAACAAGAAACCTTGTGAAAAGCAAGAGTTGAATGCACCAAAGAAAAACAGAAAAATAAAAATAAAAATAAAAATAAAAAGTGCAGTAAAAGAAAAGGTAGAGTTATGTTGCCAATCCCCGGCAACGGCGCCAAAAACTTGTTGCGTGTAAAATAGTCTATCGCAATTGTAGTGCAAGTATACACGACGCAAGTAGTAAAGTGATACGAAGCATCGGATATCGTCTCCATAGGGATTGGGCTAATAGCTTCACCTTAATTCACTGCACAAAAGTAAATAAAATATTTGAGAAAGTTGTCACGAGAATAATAAAGTAAACATAAATAAAAGAGTAGAGATATCAAGATAGAGAGAATGGGCTGGTATTGAATTGCTCAGTAGTGCAGGTATTGCAGAGTTTAGGAAATCCAGTTCTGTCGTCGCGCCCGTCGCGGCAGCACCTGTCGCGGCAGCAGTCCGTTGATTGTCGCGGCAGCAAACACTCAACTCCGTACTTCAAGTTTGGCAAGAATCCCAGATGTACCTTGGCCTATCCCTAGGTCCAAGTCTGTCGATGATCACGTCTTTGATGATACCTCCCGGCGTGAATCGAAGGATAAACACCGATGTGTATGAATTCTTCTTTAGCCACTTAACCTCGTCCTATCCCTAGGCCCGAGATAGTTCAACTATAAACTAGAGAACTTGCTCTTATTTCTTTCGTATAATTAACTCTCCCGATGCTAAGTAAATAGATAACCTCACAATGCTCTCCCGATGTTCTTGCAAGATATTAATAACCAAAATAAGAGAACTTGAAGTTTATTTTATTGAACTGAAAATTCCTAAAACAAAAACAACCCTTGCAACTACTTTACAAATCAACCCGTGGCCCTAGGGAAATTTAGAACATGGTGTGGGAAGGAAAACGACTAGAGGTTGAGAGAGAAGGCTAGGGTAATCGGTTATGGGATATCTCCTCCTAGGTTAAAATCTATGCCCTTATATAAGCTTTGGGCTCAAGTTTTCTAATTTAACAAGGATTACAACTTTAATTTAAAGTATGATTCTAATAAAGACTAAATCTTCAAGGAATCTACTTTCCAGCCGTCCTCCTTGTTTCTTGGGATTTTCTCTCCTTGAACTTTGGGCTTGACATTCCTTTTGATCTGGGGCTCGGAAAAATATGAGGTTTTCACACGACAGACGGGCTGAATTTTCTCTATCTATCGAGGTCCACTTTGCTTCTTCTCCACAAAACTGCTGTCGTCCTCAGCTGTCACGGCAGCAACCATGGCAGCATCGTCCTCTTTGTTTGCTTGTCCAGTTCAGCTCTTCTGCTTCACTGCCCAGCGCCTGCCCTTTCCGTCTGCTACGGCAGCAACCTGCAAAAACAGCCATTTTTAGTAGAATTTGTGCCTTTTAATATATTTGTGATGTTTTGCTGTAAACTAACCTAAATGCAATGAATAATGCTTGAATGCAGCAGAAATATGGGTTAAGATGGGTGTAAATAATAGAACTTTTACACACTCAACAGTACATTCAAACAATTCAGTCCTAATTCGAAAAAAGAAATTAACCCTTATTATTTCAATTTTGCTCTATTTTTTATTAAAAATAATTTAATCATAAACCCTCAACCTAAAACTCTAAACCTTAAACCCTAGACACTAATCCATTAAACTCTAAACATTAAACCCTTATGAATCTCAAAATTTTCAATCTGATCTTCGAATCATCAACCGCCGGTGAAGTTTACTAAGCATGCATTACATTAGATAGTGCACTACAATTCAAATTATGGACTAAATAGCAGCAGAAGTGAAACATGAAGCATTACGGATTGGAAAAAAAAACACTCACAAAGAAAATTCGCACATCGACAAGCCTAGCTTGCAAACAACTAATAATTTCATGCTCGACACATATCCAAATATGAATATGAGGATGTGATCTTGCAAGAACCCGCCAAATATATGAGAATCTTAAAAAAAAAGGTAAACTATACTAATGACCACCGAACTATGGGGTTGGTGTCGATTTGACCACTATATTTTCAATTGTGTTAAATATACCACATAACTATTTAATTGGTTCCAATGTAGCCACCTGCCGTTAAAAAAATGAAAAAGTTAACGGGACTGTTAAAATAATTGGTTTAATTACACATTTAGTCCCCTTTATTTATACAACCATTCAATTTAGTCCTAATTTTAATCTAATAAAATAAATTAATTATTCAATTAGGTGGTGACACGTGTCACCACCAATGGAGTAAGAAAAATGAAATTGTAAAGTTGGCCCCAAGGAGAATCAAACACAGGTCACTAGGGAAAGAATGCAACATCCTTGCCACCAGGCTAAGCGTGTTTTTGGCATATGGATTACCAAATATTTTATATGTTGTATATGTGTTATCCAGTGGCAACCATGTTTTCCATGGAAACCTGAAACACCCATCATGTTTGCTTTTTTCCCACCATTCCCATTTCTGACATTGTTGTTCATTGCTGCAGCTTCCACCATTCCAATTAAGTAGTTGACTCTTTCCCCTTTTCAACTGTCTTAAACTTGACCTGATCAGCATCTTCCAGCTTTTGAGTACCATCATTATTCTGCAAAAACACAAGTAAACTTAAATAACAAAATGTAAGAAGCACAGTTTTATATAATGAAGAGAATTAAAAACCTTGGCAGAGATTGACATGTTGAGGGCAGACTTGTTTGCAGTATAGGGAGATATGGAGTTATGGTATTTGTAGTAAGAGAATTAAATGCGGTAGATTCTTAGAACATGCAGATGGTATGGGTTGCTTCCCTTATGTCGTTATTCCGATCCCCAAAGGCAGAGATCGAAGCACCCCTCACCAGGGAAACAACACACAACTTTATTTGGAAAATTTAATATGGGGATTCACAAGAATGTCCAAATGAAAGTCTCATGTTAAATAAAGGTGAAGTGAGAAATGATGAAGATAACATAAGAAAGCTACTGCGGTGCCTAACTAGCTTAGCTAGCGAATCGAGGCTGATGGGCTGCAATTAAGCCACGTCCCTCGTGTTCAACTTCATATTGCCTTTCGCCCACCATTTGGTCTTGAAATCTTAAACTATAGAAAATTGGGAAAGCCATTAGATCGAAATCGACAACAAGCTTCTTCTCCATGGATGGTTATGATGCAAAGAAAGGTTTTGGAAACATTGCTGCAGCTTCCAGCAATAATGGTAGAATGAACAACAATGTCAGAAATGGGAATGGTGGGAAGAAAGCAAACATGATGGGTGTTTCAGGTTTCCATGGAAAACATGGTTGCCACTGGATAACACATATACAACATATAAAATATTTGGTAATCCATATGCCAAAAATACGCTTAGCCTGGTGGCAAGGGCGTTGCATTCTTTCCCTAGTGACCCGAGTTTGATTCTCCTTGGGGCCAACTTTACAATTTCATTTTTCTTACTCCATTGGTGGTGACATGTGTCACCACCTGATTGGGGAAGGAAAATAAATTTAATAAAAATAGATAAATCTCTCAAATAAGGTGGTGACACGTGTCACCACCTAATTGAATAATTAATTTATTTTATTAGATTAAAATTAGGACTAAATTGAATGGTTGTATAAATAAAGTGGACTAAATGTGTAATTAAACCAATTATTTTAACAGTCCCGTTAACTTTTTCATTTTTTTTAACGGCAGGTGGCTACATTGGAACCAATTAAATAGTTATGTGGTATATTTAACACAATTAAAAATATAGTGGTCAAATCGACACCAACCCCATAGTTCGGTGGTCATTAGTATAGTTTACCCTAAAAAAATAGGGTTGTATATGTGTTCAGAACTCACACACAAATTAGAGTAACCTAGATAAAAATCATAAGCTAAGAAAATAAAGATAGATTAAGAAGAATCAAGAGAAGCCCTCAGATGCCATAGCTATGATATGTCATTTGCAGTTAACTCAATAATTTCGTTACAGGCCTTCACCGTATCAGTAGTTGTATTGATGTGGAAAAAGAGAGAAAGAGAAATAGCTATGACAAGAAGAAGAAGAAGAAGAAGAAGAAGAAGAAGAAGAAGAAGAAGAAGAAGAAGAAGAAGAATGTTGATGCCTGTAACCCCCTCGATCCGGTCTAGTCGCAAGACCGAATTGGGAGTTTCACACGGGGATAACCGGAGAAAAATTCAAAAATTTCCCTCTGATTAACAATCTTTGATTAAGGTTTATCTTGTCTAAATGCAATTTAACGGTCCTATGGTGTTAAGGTCACAGCGGAAGAAACAACGTCTCAATCAGATGTCCAATTGGAGCCAAACAACCACGAAGGACCATTTTGCAAAACCACACCAAAATAGGGGTAAAAAGGTAATTTAAACCTTACCAAATAGTTTATCAGTCATATTTCATGCACACGAGGCAAGAACAACACAAACGAGACATTTAAACTCACTTAGGAAGCATACAAGCATTAGGGACTAAAACGTAACATTTGGGAAACTTCAAAGATGCCTTTTAACCACTTTAACTGCCTGTGATTCGAAACAAGGGTTGCTCGTTTCGAAACGCGGACTCTCAGCAAAAAGAAAAACTAGGCCGTTCCGAAACGGCTCCTCTTAGTTTCAAAATAGAAGTCTCTAGAGGCAAAACGTACCAAAACGGCACCACCCTCGTTCCGATACGGGTGCCCCGAAAGTCTGGCCGTTTCGAAACCATACCATGTGTTTCGAAACACCTGGGCACAAATTGGCCTAGAAATGCATTTGGCATCCCCAAACATTCCCAAACTTACCCCGAAAGAGCACAAACCACAAAGCAACATATTGAGTAAACATTCTAGAGGTAAAACACACTAAAAACAGGTTTCAAACATGCATACAAAAAAGCATGGATCTCAAACTTAAAAGCTCATAAGGAACACTTTAACTCAAAACACCAACAAGCCAAAACACAAGGCATTTAACTAAAAGTCAAAGCAAGTCTCAACATAGCATGATTTCAACATTTAAAACATGTAGCAACATGGTCAAACACATGAGAGTTTACAACCACCTCCCTAACCACAAAAGCAAGTATTCACATTGCTAAATTATTACTACAACTTAAAATCCATACTTGAGCTTAAGCTACGATCACCGGAGCCTTTTCCTCGCCTTCCTTTGCTTCCCGGATCGCTAATGATCTGCATTGTTAGAAAAGAGCACGTAAGCATAAAGTTTAGTGAGTGGTGCTCAAAACCACAACAACAACAATGTAGTTTTAGTAAAACCATTTAAGAGTTGAAAATAAAACCACAAGCATGATTCCCATCAATAAGACTAACATCAACCATACATATGTTTGGCATCTTACATCAAGCAACTACACATAACGACATAGCATAACTCTCAACATCAAACATGATGACATATAATCATTCAACACAATGAGTACATTGGCAACTATGGTTACATTACTCGGATATGCGGATTGGACTCGATGGCATCTTACATCACCGAATCTATAAGAACAACAAGACTCACGATGGCATCTTACATCACTGAGGTCTAATAATAAAGCTTTCGGTGGCATCTTACATCATCGTAATCCTCCCTAATGGCATCTTACATCACTAGGGCCACGCGCGAATTTTACAAGTGCACTCTAACCCTATGGTCGACCAATTATACCCGGTAAGACTCTCATATTTGTCAATACTAAAACATCATGAAATCCAACATAGAATATCACTCTCATTAATCAATTACACGCATTCATCTAATCTCATTTCAACCATGCATAACAAGATTAAGGTAAAGAATTTTTGGAAAAGTAAAACGTAAATATTTAAATACTTACTCTCGAGCTTAGGTTGGCCTTTCAAGCTTAACCTAAACTCTCAAAACATTTCCATTCACCGATAGAACCCAAACGATAGCTGAAACACCGATTCAAGCCTTCGAACTACCCGGTCTCATGTCCAAAGAACCCAAACTTGTTTCCCCTGTTTCTAGCCAATTCAAAAATGATGCATTAGACCCAAATCAAGCCCCAAACTCACAGCAACACAGAAAATCATCATTTATCATCAAAACCAAATCGATTCGCACCCGGAAACACTTGGAAACACAATCAAATTGACTCAACCCAACTAGCAGCTAAAACCCAACAAATTTACCATCAAAACTACATCTTTCAACATCCAAAACACTTACCCAAGGTCTAGAAACCATCAGCTCGAAGTTCTTCACAAGAACAAACCAAAAACCCAAACTTTCCACTCCAAAACCCCCTCATTTTTACTAGTTTCGGGTTTTCCTATATTTACCCACTATCTCAACATTTTTAGAACACTAAAACAAGGTTAAAAACACCTTTAAACATGGCATCAAACAACCCAAACGAAAATCCTTTCTTTTTCCTCTTTTTCAAGCTCAAATCATTTTGGAACAAATTTAAACAATGGGTTTTAAGGAAAATCTCACCAACAATAAATTTAAGGAAGAGGAAATCAAAACAAAAGAGGGATTACCTTGAAAACTTGCTTGGATGAATGGTTGGAGCAATGGAATAGTAGAAATGATGTCTTGAGCAAAAGTAACGTGAAAAGAGGAAGAAGAAGATGAGTGTATTTTGAAAAACCTATTTTTCTTAATTTAATTTCCAAATCCCCTTTTTACCCTTCTTTATTTAAAATCTTTTAGTGTTCATTAAAAATGTTTTCTCCCAAATAATTTAACCCGAACCAGTTTAACCAAACCCGATTATCTCCCGGGCCCTAATCTCGGGGCTTTACAACTCTCCTACACTTAAGGAATTTCGTCCTCGAAATTTACCTGATGGAAAGAGGTACGGAAAATGCTCTTCCATGTCCGCTTTTCTCTCCCAAATGGCTTCTTCCACACCCCGATGTCTCCACAAGACCTTCACCAACTCTATAGTCCTGCCTCGCAGTACCTTGCTATCGGTAGCTAGAATCTCGACTGATTCTTCATTATACGAAAAATTTGGATTCAATTCAATCTCTCCCACTGGCATAACATGAGACGGGTCTGATCTATACTTTCGGAGCATCGAAACATGGAAAACATCATGAATCTTCTCATGCTCGGATGGCAATCTCAACCCATATGCAATAAGACCAATCCTATCAACTACCTCGTAAGGACCAATGAATCTCAGGCTTAACTTTTCCTTCCTACCAAATCTCATTACCTTTTCCACAGAGAAACCTTCAAGAACACTTTGTCACCAATAGCATACTCAATATCTTTTCTTTTCAAATCTGTATACGATTTCTGTCTATCTGAAGCTGCCTTCAAGCGATCACAAATCAGTTTTACCTTCTCGGTAGTGCCCTTAAGCAAGTCCGACATAGGTACAAGCTTCTTTTCGGCCTCGGCCCAACAGACATGTGTTATACATTTCCTACCATACAGAGCCTCATACGGTGCCATCTGAATACTAGCCTGATAACTGTTATTGTACGCAAACTCTACTAGAGGTAAATGTTTTTCCCATGAACCCTGAAAGTCAATGATGGAACACCTCAACATGTCCTCTAACACCTGAATAACTCTCTTCGATTGGCCATCTGACTGTGGGTGATACGAAGTACTGAAGTTCAACCAAGTCCTCAAGGCACGATGCAAACACTCCCAAAATCTGGCTATAAACCTCGGATCTCTATCAAACACAATAGACTTCAGTACACCATGTAGTCTTACAATCTCACTGATATACAACTCGGCCAACCTGTCTAAGGTGTAAGTAGTATGAACAGGTATGGAATGGGCACACTTAGTGAATCTGTCAACTATTACCCATATTGAATTCTTCTTCGAAGGAGTCAACGGTAAACCTGAAACAAAATCCATGGTAATTTGTTCCCACTTCCATTCCGGAATCTTCAACGGTTGTAACAACCCTGAAAGAAACTAATGCTCGGCCTTAACACACTGGCAAACCATACATCTACTCACATACTCGACCACATCTTTCTTCAACCCAATCCAGAAGTATTCATCTTCCAACCCACGGTACATCTTCGTACTACCTGGATGCATAGCAAAAGGACTGTTATGAGCTTCATTCAAGATAGTACGCCTCAACTCGATATCTTGTGGAACAACTACTCTGTTCTTGAAACATAAGATCCCATTCTCACCAAAGTAGAAATATGTGGGTCTACCCTCGGCTATATCTTGCACGTGAGGTGCCAAAGATCTGTCTTGCAATTGTTTCTCTCGAATCATATGAACTAACGAAGGTTTAACCTGTAGCTCGGCTATCAAACCGCCATCTTAAGGCACGCTCAATCTTGCAAACATAGCACGCAACTCAACTACCACTTTCCTACTCAAAGCATCGGCCACTACATTTGCTTTACCCGGATGGTACTCTATTGTGAGGTCATAGTCTTTAAGAAGCTCTAACCACCTACGTTGTCTAAGATTCAACTCTCTTTGAGTCATCAAATATTTCAAACTCTTGTGGTCGGTGTAGACTGTGCATTTCTCACCATAAAGGTGGTGTCTCCAAATCTTCAAGGCGAAAAACACGGCCGCTAACTCTATGTCATGGGTGGGGTAATTCTTCTCATGAACCTTCAACTATCTCGAGGCATAAGCTACAACTCTTCCTTCTTGCGTAAGCACACAACCTAAACCTACATATGACGCATCACTATAGATTATGAACTCTTTCCCTGGTTCAGGCTGAATCAAGATAGGAGCTTTTGTCAATGATTTCTTCAACTTCTCAAGCGCTTGCTGCCTTGCATTTGTCCACTCATACGAAACATTTTTCTGTAACAGTTTAGTCAAAGGTGCAGCAATTCTCGAGAACCCCTCAACAAACCTCTGATAGTATCTGGCTAAACCTAGAAAACTACGGATTTTGGTCACTAACTTTGGTTGTTTCCAACTCACTATTGCTTCTATCTTCTTATGATCCACACAAATCCCATCGGCTGAGATCATATGACCTAGGAAGACTACTTCTCTAATCCAAAACTCACACTTACTTAACTTGGCATACAACTGATTTTCAAGCAAGGTTTGAAGCACTAATCACAAATGCTCATCATGTTCTTCCTCGGTCCTGGAGTACACTAAAATGTCATCTATGAACACTACTACAAACCTATCCAAAAACTCCTGGAACACTCTGTTCATCATGTCCATAAATGCAGTTGGAGCATTAGTCAAATTGAAGGGCATTACCAAGAACTCGTAGTGCCCATATCGTGTACGGAAAGTTGTCTTCGATATGTCCGCATCTTTTATCTTCAACTGATAGTACCCCGATCTCAAATCAATATTCGAAAACATTGTAGCACCTCTCAACTGATCAAGCAAATCATCAATTCGCGGCAAGGGATACTTGTTCTTCACTGTTACTTTGTTCAACTGTCTATAATCTATGCACATCCTCATACATCTTTCTTCTTCACAAATAAGACCGGAGCACCCCAAGGTGAAATACTCGGCCTAGTAAAACCCCTATTTGACAGTTCTTGAAGCTGTGTCTTCAACTCTTTCAACTCTTTTGGTGTCATTGTATACGGAGCAATCGATACGGGAGCAGAATCTGAATATGTCTCAATAACAAACTCTGCATCTCTATCTGGAGGCAAACCATGCAACTCCTCTGGGAAAACACTCGGGAAGTCACAAACTGTCCTGATATCTTGCGGTCTAACTTCACTTATATTCGGATTCATTACATAAGCTAAGTAAGCTTGACAACCCAAATCTATCATCCTCTAAGCCTCTAAAGTTGAAACAACATTAGACAAGAACTTAACGTTCTCGCCAACTACCACTACCTCGTAGTCATCTGAAAGCCTCAAAGAAACTCTTTTAGTCTCAAAATCTATCCTAGCTCTATGCTCCATAAGCCAATACATACCCAGAATTACATTGAAACCATAGAAGAGCAACTCCATCATGTCAACGGGAAACTTGTGACCCTGAACCATCAAAGGAAATCTCTGAAACACTTTCCTAACTACAACTATCTCACCAAAAGAACTCGTAACATTCATACCTATATCTAACAACTCAAAAGGAAAACCTAAAGATCTTGCATGCTCGCCCAAAATGTATGAATGTGTCGACCCAGAATCAATCAACGAAAGCAAAGATAAGGACTGTAACACAAATTTACATGCGATCACATATGTCTTATTCCCAGCCTCACGTTGTGCATAAACCCTAGTCGATCCACCTCCCTCGGGCTGTACTGCGAAAACATGAGCCATATTCCTCTGACCATCATTCCTCGGCTGGAAGTTACCTCGTCCGCACCCACGACCTCTCTGATACTCAGCAGATCTAGCAGGTGCCTGACCATCCCTAGCCGGATGAGGACACTCACTCCTCAAATGTGCTCGAGATCCACTGTTCCAACAAGCACGAAAAGTACCCCAACACTCTCCGAAATGGTTCCTCTCACACCTAGCACACTCGGGTGTGCGAGCAAAAAAACCTCGACCCTGATGGCCTCATCCCATGTTACCACCTCCACGTCTAAAGTCCGATTGGTGCCTTTTATCCTTGTGTCTCTTGTTACGGTCTCTCTCCCACTCGGCAGACCTTTTCCCTGAAATGGATCCACCCGATCGAGCAGCCAAACTTAGACTTTGCTCAATGTCCTTGGCCCTAGAGACCAAGACATCAAACTCGATGTAATCAGAAGCAAGCATGTAGGTCTTCACCTCTGTAACAAACCCGTAACGGAATCGTTCAAACCTTTCCTTCTCAATGGGAACCAACTCTGAAGCATACTGACTCAAGCGCACAAATTGTACCTCATACTCAGATACGGACATACTGCCTTGCACTAAAGCCATGAATTCTCTCTTATTCTCGTACTGATAACGAGAACCAAGGTAATTCTTACGAAACGCACTACGGAAGAACTCCTAAGTAATCTCGGCCTCGGGCATACTTGAGATAACTATGGTCCACCAAGCATACGCATCTCCCTGAAGCAACGAAACAATACAGCCCAACTTACGAGTGTTCGAGCACTCCATCTGACCTAAGATGCGTGTAGTACTCTCAAGCCATGGCTCTGAACCCTCAAGAGACATACCACGAAACTCGACTCTGCCTAAGCTACGAAGTCACTCAAAATGAAAACTTGTCCCCGCACCCTAAGGTGGTTCTGCAGCATGAAGACCAGTAACAGCCGTCTGAAAAGCTCCGGCTATAGTTTGAAGTATCTGAGCCATGACCACACCAGCCTGACCCTGGCCAACCTGAGGCCCATTACCATCACCTCCAACATTGGCACCCGCATGAGGTGCATTACCTCCGACATTTGCCCCATTACCATCGGGAGCAAGATGAGGAAGAGGCGCATTCTCGAATGCCTAGTCACCCGCTCTAGGCCGTCCTCTCGATCTCACCATAACAAATAAATAATCTAAAACAACCAACACAGAACACGAGAAAAGAACACTAGGTTAGCAAAGGCAGGGTTCGTGTGTTTAAGCTCTTTTAATTCAAAACCACTTTTCTATAATAATACCTAGCAATGGGAATGCTTAACCAACCTTCAAACATCAGCAGAAACACAAAGTCATGCTCACAAACACCGTGCAAATCAGACAAACATACACAGAAACAACTTACCTAACTTACCTTCCCAGGGAACCTCATAACCGAGGCTCTGATACCACCAAATGTAACCCCCTCGACCCGGTCTAGTAGCAAGACCGAATCGGAAGAGTCACACGGGGATAATCGGAGAAAATTCCGAAAATTTCCCTCCGATTAACAACCCTAGATTAAGGTTTATCTTGTCTAAATGCAATTTAACGGTCCTATGGTGTTAAGGTCACAGCATAAGAAATAACGTCTCAATCGGACATCAATCGGATGTCCAATTGGAGCCAAAAGAACCATTTTGCAAAACCACACCAAAACAGGGTCAAAAAGGTAATTTAAACCTTACCAAATAGTTTATCACTCATATTTCATGAACACGAGGCAAGACCAACACAAACGAGACATTTAAACTCACTTAGGAAGCATAAAAGCATTAGGGACTAAAACGTAACATTTGGGAACCTTTAAAGATGACTTTTAACCACTTTAATTGCATGTGTTTCGAAACAGGGGTTGCCCGTTTTGAAACGCGGGCTCTCACCAAAAAGCAAAATTAGGTCGTTCCGAAATGGCTCCTCTTGGTTTCGAAACGGAAATCTCCAGAGGCAAAACGTACCGAAACGGCACCACCCCTATTTCGATTCGGGTGCCCAAAAGCCTTGTCGTTCTGAAACCATACCAGGTGTTTCAAAACGCCTGGGCACAAATTAGCCCGAAAATACATTTTGGCATCCCCAAACATTCCCAAACTTACCCCGAAAGAGCACAAACCACAAAGCAACATATTGAGCAAACATTCTAGACGCAAAACACCCTAAAAACAAGTTTCAAACATGCATACACACAAGCATGGATCTCAAACTTAAAAGCTCATAAGGAACACTTTAACTCAAAACACCAACAAGCCAAAACACAAGGCATTTAACTAAAAGCCAAAGCAAGTCTCAACATAGCATGATTTCAACATTTAAAACATGTAGCAACATGCTCAAACACATGGGAGTTTACAACCACCTCCCTAACCACAAAAGCAAGTTTTCCCATTGCTAAATTATTATTACAACTTAAAATACATACTTGAGCTTAGGCTACGATCACCGGAGCCTTTCCCTCGCCTTCCTTTGCTTCCCGGATCGCTAACAATCTGCATTTTTGGAAAGGAGTGCATAAGCATAAAGCTTAGTGAGTGGTGCTCAAAACCACAACAACAATAATACAGTTTTAGTAAAACCATTTAAGAGTTGAAAATAAAACAACAAGCATGATTCCCATCAATAAGACTAACATCAACCATACATATGCTTGGCATCTTACATCAAGCAACTACATATAACGACATAGCATAACTCTCAACATCAAACATGATAACATATAATCATTCAACACAAGGAGTACATTGGCAACTATGGTTACATTACTCGGATACGCGGATTGGACTCGATGGCATCTTACATCACCGAATCTATAAGAACAACAAGACTCACGATGGCATCTTACATTATCGAGGTCTAATAATAAAGCTTCTGGTGGCATCTTACATCATCGTACTCCTTCCTAATGGAAACTTACATCACTAGGGCCACGCGCGAATTTTACAAGTGCACTCTAACCCTATGGTCGACCAATTATACCCGATAAGACTCTCATATTTGCCAATACTCAAACATCATGAAATCCAACATAGAATATCACTCTCATTAATCAATTACACACATTCATCTCATTTCAACCATGCATAACAAGATTAAAGTAAAGAATTTCTGGAAAAGTAAAACGTAAACATTTAAATACTTACTCCCGAGCTTAGGTTGGCCTTTCAAGCTCAACCTAAACTCTCAAAACATTTCCACTCACCGATAGAACCCAAACGATAGCCAAAACACCGGTTCAAGCCTCCGAACTACCCGGTCTCGCATTCAAAGAACCCAAACTTGTTTCACATGTTTCTAGCCAATTCAAAAATGATGCATTAGACCCAAATCAAGCCCCCAAACTCGCAACAACACATAAACTCATCATTTATCATCAAAACCAAATCGATTCACACCCAGAAACACTTGGAAACACCATCAAAACGACTCAACCCAACTAGCAGCCAAAACCCAACAAATTTACCATCAAAACTACATCTTTCAACATCCAAAACACTTATCCCAAGGTCTAGAAACCATCAGCTCGAAGTTCTTCACAAGAACAAACCAAAAACTCAAACTTTCCACTCCAAAAACCCCTTTTTTTACTAGTTTTGGGTTTCCCTACATTTAGCCACTATCCCAACATTTTTAGAACAGTAAAACAAGGTTAAAAACACCTTTAAACATGGCATCAAACAAACCAAACGAAAATCCTTTTTTCCCTCTTTTTCAAGCTCAAAGCATTTTGGAACAAATTTAAACAATGGGTTTTAAGGAAAATCTCACCAACAATAAATTTAAGGAAGAGGAAATCAAAACAAAAGAGGGATCACCTTGAAAACTTGCTTGGATGAATGGTTGGAGCAATGGAATAGTAGAAATGGTGTCTTGAGCAAAAGTAACGTGAAAAGAGGATGAAGAAGTTGAGTGTAATTTGTAAAACCCCTTTTTCTTAATTTAAATTCCAAATTCCCTTTTTACCCTTCTTCATTTAAAATCTTTTAGTGTTCATTAAAAATGTTTTCTCCCAAATAATTTAACCCGAACCGGTTTAACCAAATCTGATTATCTCCCGAGCCCTAATCTCGGGGTGTTACAATGTCATTGCTGATAACAAAGGTCCAAAACGAAATTCAGAAGTAACTACTCCATTTCAATGAAATCTCAATCATTATTCAGTGGGCCCCAAGAAAAAAAATTTATAGCAAAATGAATTTACACAAATAAAATTGTAGCTTATAATTAAACATAAAATATTGAAATAAAGAAGCATCAAAATACTAGATTTTAAGTATAGACCATGCTCTTGGAGGACAGACCTCGCAATAGTTCTAACAATTCACCGGTATCTAAATTCAAAATAACGAAGCTCACGATTTTCATAAAAATTGATCGGCATATTTTCATGGTTTAGGTTTTTGAGTTTATGGTTTAGGATTTGAGTGTTTAGGGTCTAAAGTTTAGAGTTTATGGTAAAATTACTTTTAATAAAAATATGGCCAATTTGAAATAATGTTTAAATAATGAGGGTTAAATTTATTATTTTTTGAATTAGGAATAAATTATTTGAATGTACTAATATGGAGGAGTAAATATGTTATTATAGAAAATATTTTAACTATTGGTAACGTCTATTAACGAGTCAATGGTAACATTGAAGCAAAACTAAAAGTTTATTAGTAACATTGAAGCAATTGAAAGTTTAATTACCAAATTATATAATTTACTAAAGTTCAGTTACCATTTATAAACTTTACCCTTAATTATAAGGAAATTTGTGCTAAAAACAGGAAATGGATAACCGTAGACCTTTCATCTATAATCCGCTGTATTATGTGCAATGCAATTTTTTAAAAAATATAATAATAATAATAAGGGTAAAATATACGTGTAGTCGCTTTTGTTTTTGATCTGTTTTGTTTAAGTTATCGATTTTTAAAAAATTAATTTTATTCACTTACATTATCGATCTATTCTATTTTTGTCACTCGAACGTTAATCTATGATAGATTGTTGACATAACATGTTAGTAAAAATTATTATTTTTTAATTTAACCAATAAACTTTTAAAATTTTATTTTTTTCACTCTCTTCAGAAAAAATCCAAAATTCTCTTTTATTTTCTCTCCCAAAATTCATATTCTTTAAACCTAACCTTATCATGCATAAAGACACAAAAAATGGCTTTGCAATATCGGAACTTTGGTTCTTTCCCCATCCGTTTCTTGAATCCCCATGTTTTCCTTCCTAGTTTTCAAACCACATTGAAATCCTGCTTGGCTGCGCTTTCGGTTGTGTGGACTCCCCCCGTCGAGAGGCTGCTTCGTTCTTTTAGTGTGTCTGATCTAGAGAAAAATGATTGGTTCAGAGAATGGCCGAGGGATAGAGGTCTGACGCCATTTTTTATGGTTTTTTACAGAGGGAACGACAACCTCAAATCTATGTTAACATGGGTTTGGTGGTTCTTCATGGGTCCTATCAGTTTTAGGTGTGGAAAGGTAGTACGAATCATCCTTGGCTATGGGTCATTTTTAGTGGGGGTTCTGGATAGGCGCAATAGGAGCGATCGCACAGGGCCCCAAAAAAGAAGGCCCCAAAAATAGATAGAATTTAAATTAAATATTAAAAAATATATACAATTTTGTGTGTATATATAACAACTTTTGGTAAAAGAAAAAAATATAATGATTACCTAAAACTATTTTTTTAATTTAAATTATCATAGCTGGCAGCCCACATAGGAACTTAAGGTTTTATTGGAATGTGTGTGGTTGTGTGCAATAATTAATTACTTTTAACGGTTAAAATTGAGATTCAAAGTCCATTCCTCTCCTTTATATACACTGCCACTTTACCAAATATTTTACTCTTTAATTTTATTTCAGAAAAGACTTGTTTTACTCTTTGTCTGAGCTGCTACTGCTGTTTGTAATCCTTTGGTGCTTCCACTGCATCGAAACCAAGAAAAGGCTTACTTTAATTTTACAAATTCATATTTTTCAATTGTTTGATAATCTATTGTTAGCAAAATAGTTGAATATTTCCCATTGCAAGAAACTTCATATCTTTATGGTAAGTTTTTTTCAATTTTATTTTATTTAATATTTATGTTTAGACAGTTTTGTAACTTCAAATTATTTTAATTAATTTATATTTAATTTTTTATAGGTTGATTTATTGATCTCATCCGGTCGGACCAGTGGTCTCAAGTTGTTCGATAATACCTTTTTGCAACAATATGGGTGCTATCTAAATCTAATCTCTTTGTCTCTCTTTATTTACTTATTTAGTTATAATAAAAATTTACTTACTGTTAATATGCTTCGAAAATATCTATCAGGTTGTGAAAAACGTAAAAAAAAGTAAAAAAAAAAACAGAACAACTAATTCAATCTCAAAAAGGTGCTCTAAATAAATTTTTTTAAGGAGTCCCAAGTAGGTGAAAAGTTTACTAATGTAGAAGATGTTGGTGTAAAAAATTTTGATGATAGGGATATTGAACAAGTAGAACATGATGTAAATAATGATGTTAATGTAGAAGACACTAGGAGTTCACAAGACTATGAAAAAAATGAAGAATAAAATTCGGATAAGAATGCTCAACATGTTGAGGAAAATGAGTCTAATTTATTTAATATTTATGATCCAAAAAATTGGGATACTCTTGATTCGAAATTAATTGATATTTTAGTAGTAAATGACCCTAAACGAGATATGACCTTAGTAAAAGGCCCTAAAGATAAATACTTTCGTAGATTATCTTCGGATTTCTACATAAGACATTTGTCGAATAACAAAACTTGTGATAGAGATTGGCTTGTTTATTCAAAGGAGCTAGACAAAGTATTTTGTTTTTGTTGTAAAATTTTCAAAAAAGGGCCTAAAAGAGGTTTTTTGTCTAATGAAGGCTTTAAAGATTGGTCGCATCTTAGTGTTAGACTTAGAGATCATGAAACAAGTAGTGATCATTTGTTGAATATGGCGAGTTGGTGTGAACTTCGATATAGATTGCAACAAAATAAAACCATTGACAAAGTTGCTCGAGAACAATTTCAAAAAGAAAAAGAATATTGGAAAATGTGATTATTAGAATTATTGCCATTGTGAAGTATCTTGCTAAACAAAACTTGGCATTTCGTGGAAAAAATGAAAAATTATATCAAAGTAGTAATGGAAATTTTTTAGGGTTAATAGAGATGTTGGAAAAATTTGATCTTGTGATGAAAGAGCATGTTGAACGTATTAATAATGGCAAAATTCATCATCATTATTTGAGTAAAGATATTCAAAATGAGTTAATACTTTTACTTTCTTCTAAAATTAGATCAAACATTATTAAAAAAAATAAAAGAAGCAAAATATTTTTCTATGATGTTGGATTGTACTCCTGATGCTAGTCACCAAGAACAAATGTCATTAATTTTAAGGTGTGTTGATGGGACTTCAAATTCTTTTAAAATTGAAGAGTTTTTTATTGAATTCTTACAAGTTGATGATACAACTGGAGAATGACTTTTTCAAGTGTTAGAAAATGTGTTGAAATCTCATGATTTAGATATAGATAATGTAAGAGGTCAAGGTCATATGGATCTAACATGAAAGGAAAAATCAAGGTGTACAAAAAAGACTTTTAGACTTAAATCCTAGAGCTTTTTATACTCCATGTGGTTGTCATAGTCTTAACTTAGTTTTGTGTGACATTGCAAACACTTCGATGAAAGCAAGAGATTTTTTTGAAATAGTCCAACGCATTTATACTTTATTTGCCAATTCTTCAAAGAGATGGCATATATTAAGAGAAAATGTGAAGGGTTTGACTCTTAAATCATTGTCGGTCACACGATGGGAAAGTCGTGTTGAAAGTATTAAGGCAATAAGATTTCAAATTGTTGAAATAAGAAAGGCATTACTTCAAGTAGCTCATACAGATAATGATCCTAAGATACAAAGTGAGGCTAAATCCTTGGCAACAAATGAGCTTAGTAGTTTCAAATTTTTGCTATCTACAATCATTTGGTATGAAATTTTGCTTGCTGTGAACTTAGTTAGCAAAGATTTACAGTCAAAAGACATGTTGATTGATGTTGCTATTTCTGAGATAAAAGGGCTGATTTCATTTTTCAAAAGTTATAGAGATAATGGATTTTCAAGTGCAATGGATACAGTAAGAAAAATAGCTAATGAAATTGGAATTGATCCTACCTTTCCTCAAAAGCGTATAATACATAGGAAAAGACACTTTGATGAAGTTGATAGCGATGAAACATTAATATCTACCGAGGAGTCATTTAGAATTGAATACTTATTGTATATTGTCGATCAAGCTATTATTTCTTTGGATAAGAGATTTGAACAATATCAATTGTATGAGAATGTTTTTGGCTTCTTATTTCATTATGATAAACTACATTCATTGGATGGTGTTAATCTCGAAACTCGTTGTAAAAATTTTGAAAATGCTCTGAAGAAAGATGAGTTATCTGATGTTGATGGAAACGAGTTATTTATTGAGCTGAAATTACTGAGAGAGCTTTTACCTAAAGAAAAATTGGGAGCATTGGATTTATTAAGATTTTTAAAACGTTATAATTGTTTCCCAAATGTGACAATTGCTTATAGAATCTTGTTGACTATTCCTATTATTGTTGCTTCTGTAGAACGGAGCTTTTCAAAATTGAAGTTGTTGAAGTCATACTTATGAACAACTATGTCGCAAGAAAGATTAAATGGACTTGCTTTGATGGCAATCGAAAGTGATCTTTTGGAAGAAATTGATATTGAAAATGTTGTAGATGATTTTGCTTCAAAACATGCAAAAGGAATGACACTTTTTAAGTGAAAATGTTTGATTTTTAGATGTTTGTAAGTCAATTTTTTGTTGCTCAAGAGGATAATTTAATAATATATTTTGTAATACAATATTTTTTTTGGAAAAAAAAAAACTTATATCTCTTATCGATTATAAATTAAGGGCCTCATTTTGATAAATTGCACAGGGCCCCTAAAATCTTTGAACCGCCTCTGGTCATTTTTCGAAAATCACATCCCTTCAGTTGTCGAATACAGTGGCCTCTTCCAGACTCAAATTATCCGCCGGTGAGCTTGACTGGACCGAACACAGCGACGAACATGGTAGGAGTGGTAAGACTAAGAGCCATGTTCATCTTTTTATGGTTGTTGGTTTTATGATTGTTCATTACCATTAGGACCCCTTCTATTTTTTTGGAGCTGTGAAATGCTGGGGTTGCCATACTGTTTCGGCGGCAAGCCTGAAAGCAAGCAATGAGTGGTGTTCATCTTTCGGTTTGGTCGCTTGGGGTCACCGGAGATCCTCTAGGCGAGTGGCTGCTTCGTAGGTATGATGGTAAGGGATGAAAGAGTGAGGTTTTTCTAGTCTTTGTTTAAAGGCTATAATTTCTCAAATTTTTCTTTACCCGCTAGTCTAAAATGTTTTAAGTCTACTACTGTGGGTGTCAGACAAGGTGAAAAGAACTTCTATGCTTGGTTTAAGTCTACTCTTATGCTTCTTGCACCCGGTTGTTTGGGGATTTTGCTCCTCACTTTTCACGGAGAAGGTTGCGTGAAGATGGGGAATATAATTAGGATAATGTTTTAAGTCTACTCTAACTATGCTTTCATTGATGCTTTCATTTTAAAATAGTGGGTTTAGGGTTTATGGTTTCATGTTTGGAGTTTAGGGTTAGAGTTATGGTGTAGGAAATTAGGTGTATGGTATATTTTTTAGGGTTTAGGATTTATGATATGGAAATTAGGGTTAGAGTTTAAAATTTATTTTTAGGTGTTTTTTAATAAGGGCATATAAAGAGGCATGATTAGGGGCAGAAGATTTTTACTCCTTATCTCCTGGTTCAAGGGATTTCACCAGCTTTTTTACTTGCTTCCTCGGACAAACCGAAAGATGAGAGTTTTAAAGGATAAGTTAAATATAAAGGAAACGACATGGCCCACAACCTCTCCCTAGGTGGAATGGCAACTTTTTTTTTCCAGCCATGCTTATGGAATACACGATTTTTTTTTTGTTGATGGTCAGCTTTCAAAAGCAGGGATGATTTGTGATCCAAATATTTTTGCGGATGAGAGATCATCTGCAGCAAGAATGATCTCTTTGATCTCAGCCACCATCGTGTGCATGAAGGTTTGATGGATGCCTATGGGTGTGTTACCTTCTCTAACGATCAATTACGATTCTCAGGCCTTGGGTCTTAAACATGTTGATCTCTCGTTTTGTTTAAGGATTACCGAGAGCGGTTGCTCTTCACATCCTGAGTGTTCAATGCCTTTGTGCCTTGTGAAGGTTCTTGGTTTTGAAGAATGTAATCTCTGGTCATTAGGTTCCACCCTTAGTCCCTTACAACACCTTTGGTGTGGTCTTGAATTTTTTGGTGGTCTTTACCTCTCCATCGTTTGTTTCTTATGATTCAGTTCTTATATCTAACATATAGAGAAACCTATCTCCGACCTTGGAGCTCTCTAAGAAATATTGCGATGATCAAGGATAGGTTCAACTGGCCTTGGAATTTGATGTCCCTGTTTTGCTTTCTTGTTCTTCTACTGCTCCCCTTATTAGTTGTGTTTCTATATTGTCTTCGCATGATGTTGTTTTTGTCTGATGCTGGCTTGGTCGTCTGGTGATTGACTTGTTTTTATACTTTCCTTTTTTGAATTGCTTGTGTTGTTTTTTCTGGCCTGCCCTGGTTGTTCTTTCGAGGTTTTAGGGTCTCTTATCGTTTGATGTTGTTGAACCCTACTAACTTCTTTCTTTTGTTCATTTTGAATGAATCCAATCTTACTTTTCAAAAAAACCCTAACCTTATCATGAATTTAGGATTCATTCTACACTTTGTTATATGGGAAATCTCAGCCTTTGTCAAACTATCCAAATTTCCTTTCTCTGTCTTTTGGTTCTAGTTTAGAAATTAGGTACAAAATTTTGGAAGTTAAGAATGAAGAATCTCGAGTGGATTTCGATTCTACTTATCGTCATGTTCATAATAATGACGAAAAGTACTTGCAGAGAAGCTTTAGGCTTTGTTTTTTGTTGCGTTTGGAGGGCTAAACTAGCTTTTCCACCCAAAAAATTCTAAAAGCAACTAAAAACACTCAACTTTTGAGTGTCAAAATCTTGGTTTGCCCACCATTTTAGCTTCTCAAACCTTGGTTTGCCAAAAGCTAGTTTTTTTAGCTTTTGCAAAATCCTGGTTTGTCCCAAACCTTGGTTTGTCCACCAAAACCAAAAACAAAGCCTAAGTAGAAAATGCTTTGAAGAAAAGTTACTTTTTCATGCAAACCTCCTTTTTATTCTCTCATGGACATGGGCGGAGCCACTTGGCCCCATGGGTGTTCAAATGACACCCAAAGTTTGTTAGGAAATTTTTTTCCTATATAATTTATATATAAAAAATAAATAAATGACACCCATTTATAAATAATTGACACCCCTTAATTATAATACAAAAAAATGACACCTCTTAAATAATTTTCTGGCTCCGCCCTTGCTCATGGAGCACAGTTTGCAAGGCCAAGTCTTGAGCTTACCTGAGAACAAATTTTTCATTAGTCGAATGAGGAAGGTATCTAGCACCGGTGATTAGAGGTTGAATCTTAGATTTATGATGGGGTTATCGTTAGAGAATAAAGATTTTGGGAAGAAAATAAAAGAGAATTTGAAGGATTTTGAATAGGGTAAAAGATAAAGTTTTAAAAATTTAGGATTTAAGCTAAAAATTAATTTTTACTAACGTGTCATGTCTGTAATCTAACAGTGATTAAGGATCGAATGATTAAAATAAAATATATCGATAACGTAAGTGATCAAAATCAATGATCAAAACATAATAGAACGAAAAAGGACTAATCGTATAATTTACCCTAACAATAAAAGATTCTCACCATATAAGTTTTAAAAAAAAAACTCTAAGGGCCTGTTTTTGGTTGATTATATAAGCCAAAACTCACTTTTTTAAGCAAAATCAATGGCAAACAATGTAACTTTTAGGTGAAAACTCAGTTTACAAACGGGATTATAGACTCAAACTGAAAATCTACAATTTATAGCTTTTGGGTTTAAGAATCCCGTTTGAAACATAAAAGTCTAAATTACCCCTCATTAAAACTTCAGCAAACAACATTTTATCTTAAAATTTATATTTTATCTCTATTAAAACTTCAGCAAACTTCAGAAAGTGATTTTGTATTTTATTTTTAAAATATTTATAAAATAATTTATATACTTAAAATTTATATTTTTCTAAAAAAATAATTCATATTTTATATATTATTCTAAAAATATTTTAATATAAAATAAAAATTATATTATAATTTTAAATTGATCTATTTCATATGTTATAATATTAATGAATTTAAATATGATTAAATTAATATATTTTAAATTTTATAACATGATGTCTAAAATAGACATTTTATCTTTCCAAAATCACTTTCTGACAGCAATAACAAACACTAAAATCTTAAACACAGCTTTTCAAAATCATTTTTCTACAGCACTTTTAAAATCACTTTTCTAACCGTACTTGTACTTTTTAAAAGCAATGCCAAACTAAGCCTAAGCCTCAATCAAAGAAAAAACATTTCACATCTTTTTCTTCGGGCTGTAAACTACTCTTTAGTTATCAGCGGACCTCCCTCCACTGACTTTTTTCTTTCATTTGCTTTCTATCATCCTTTCCCTTTTTTATATACCAAAATACTAAAAATTCATTAAAACAAACTAAACGTTACAGGATATGACACCAAAGTTCAAAAGCAAAAGAGTAACAGAGTACCTACAGAACACAGAGCCAACATGCCCAAAATCAAAGGAAAAATGAAAAACTCTAGCAGCAATCCAACAGTTGGCAGCCATAGGCCTAAATGTCGATAACAACGTATCCGGCAAACTAAAAGACGGATCCGGGACAGCTCTTTGGGCCATCATTTTTCTGACGACCATGTTCTAATAGCGAACACATATTTGAGAGAATAATTGACTCTTCCTGTCAAGATTTAGTCCTAGAGAAAGATCTGGGTCTAGGCCTTGGCCCACCCTATGCCTAAACAAATGTCATTTAGTTTATATATAATATTAATGTAAATTGAGTTTTGAATAAGTATAAAAAATTAGTTTAGTTTTTAAGCCTTGAACTAGCTTAAAAAATAAAATTAAATTGAAATAAAAGATGAAAACTAGAAAAGATGGAATTGTTTATAGTTTCATTACATTTTATAAATATTATATATTTATTTTTTAATAAAAGTAATTTAAACATAGGTTACTAATTACATATTATTTAAAGAAAAATTGATTTCTTCAAACATTGTTGGGGTTTCACCCCTGTACAATGATCATAAATACAAACAAAAAATATAGTTAAAATTAAGATTAAAATTAAAATTTTTAATAAATATTTTTAGTAAAAAGTCTATAATTCATCTCCAATATTTTTAGAAAAAGATAACTTAAAAGAAAATAAGAATGTAATATATTTTTCTGTTATTTTTGTTGAAATTTGCGAGAGAAGTTAACTTTAAATAAATAAATTTAAATTTACAATTTTATTACTTATATTTTTGTCAAATTAATAGGTAATAGTCTGCCCTTTTCGGTGCCCCTACTTATGCCCTGCAATTAAAAAAATTAGGTTTATGGTTTAAGGTTAGATTTAAAGGTTAGGGCTTAGGTTTAAGGTTTATAGTATTAAGTGTAGGATGTAGGGTTTAGAATTTATGATTTATAATTTAGGGTTATGACTTATAATTTGATATTTTTAGTGTTGTGGCACAATAAGAGATAAAAAAAAGATAGATAATTTTTGTCCCAAATCAATTAAGTTATAAATAAAAATTCATTTTTAATAAACATTTCAATTTTATTTAAATAAAAATGCAGGTAATAAAAGAAATTTTAAATTTATTTAACAACGTTAAGGCCACAATTGCTTTGGAAAAACTCGTATTCACTGACTACTAAGAACCGGATACAAAACCATCAAATGTTGGGTGCAATGGCAAGGCACATTGTTTTCTTAAGGAGAGAACCCGAGTTCAAACTTTAGAAAAGACATTGTTGGGAGGAAGAATCACGATTCTCGAACATAAACCATAAAATAGACATGTAATTTAAAAAAAAAAAAGAATCGAATACAAACAGTAGACGAGAAGTAGACTTCCTCTGCCTTTTTTCCTTTTTTATAAAAAACACATAAATTTATTAAACCAAACGAGAACCAGGCGACACCATGGGCCGAACCCCATGCACAAAGCTCACAAACACAAAGCAAGAAACATCAAGAAAACACAAACAACACACAAAGGTACAACAAGCCTTGAGCATAAAAGCACAAGAAAAGGCTTAAAAAACATAACAGAAAAACAAGAGCATATCAAATCTAGCAGCTACCTGCAGGGAAGGCTCTCTAACCCAACCTGGGTGAGGGTTTTGTCATCTTGAGAGATGTTGAAGTACTTTCATGCTTGGGCAGGCAAAAGAGAGCTCCGCTAGAGGCTTCAACGAACCTCGGCCATAAAAAGGAGCTTAGTCGAACACGAAAATCAACAGAGGATAGACCATTGTAGAACCAGTGATTACAACGAAAAAGAAACCCATGGATGATCCTTGGGGCAGAAACAAAATCCCTTGCTATGCTTCGATCCTTCCACCCTTCGAGCACAGCTGGGAACAAAGGAATCATGGATGTTGCGGTTAAGGATATCCGCCAAAACTCCGACGAAAAAATCACCCAAAACAATCGGAAAAAAGAGCAACCCATGGACCATCCGCTCATAAAACACACGAACCAAGACCACAAAGACAAACCAATTTTTGAAACAAAGGAACCAAGTCCTGGGACCAAAATTCGGGACATGTTTGCTAGCTTTTAAAACAAAGCCTTGCTCCTTCGCCAAACTAGCTCCGAAAATGAGTCCAAACTTCTCCAACTTTGTTTGAATTTTCTTTCTCAAAACAGCCAAAGGCACGCCTTCTAAGATGAACTTTACAGTGTTAAAAGGTAGCATAGCACAACGCCAAAAAAAGATTGATAGATGGAAATTCCTCAATGATTTTCGAATAAACCAAGGGATTAAAGGTAATTTTTTGTCTTAGTGCGCAAGAAACCTTGGTACCATCACCTTTGACTTTGCAAAGTTTTATAAATTTTTTCATGGCAGCAAAAATCTTTGGACGTGATCCCTACAAACCCAGAAAAAGGACAAACTATCTTCCCTTCCTCGAAGAATGCGCCACCGCATCTGAAAATATTTTTTGCTTCTGTATTTAGCTCGGCAGGAAGAAGACTGTTGGTAAAATGGACTGCAAAATCGGCTGTTAGCACTGACTGTAAAATAATAAAACAACAGTAATAAAAACTGTGAACCGTGTCGTGGTATGATGGCCACTGCCTTAGAAACAAAACTGCCCCGAACAGTGTAGTCGCTTCACAGGCAGAATGTCCCCTGAGGTGCACACGGACGTACACTCGACTCCGGAGTGAACACGAAAAATTCTTTCACATGTATTCTTTTGTTCATAAGAAAATTCCTACGAATTTTCTCTAAAAAAAATATTTACGCGCGCGTACGTAACACAAACCGAGCCGAGCCGGCCGGACGGCGGCGGCGACGCGCGAGGACGTCCCTTGTTCTTTCCCACTCAACAAGGGATGGAGGAAGCATGGGTATAAATACCCTTCCCTAACTATTTTCCCAACCAATGTGGGATATAGCTTTGGTAATATTCTGAAGTATTACCAACAAAGACGATGGCTGAAAACTTTTCCAGCAGCTACAAGGTGAAGACCATCACTCTTGACCTTTCGAACTGCAGGGTCATCACTCTTCATGAGTTGCAAAACTTTTCCAGCAGCAACACCATAGAGTTCATCTTCCTCTCTTGTTTTTGAGCTGCGAATCGAAGGCATATTCTTAAGAAAAGGAGTATTAACAACCTTAACTCTTGTGATTAAACAGTCCGGACAGAGCTTCTTCTGCAAAGGGTGGTTCCTCTGGAACCCACAAAGCTCAAAACTTCAGAGAATAGATCTAGATCGCACGTCCAGAAATGGCAGCCTGCCCTTACGCATGATTCTAAAATAACAAGAACCATATCAACACCCGAACGGAGAAACCAAGAAGCCCCTGCCCTCGATGACTCTCGCCCGCCTCTCCTCTGCATTCAGACTAAAAATTTTAATGAAAACCGACGTTGTCTCTCGGGGAGGAAGACCACGCCACTGAGACTGAACAACGAGCAAGTTCTAAGAACTTAAAAAGGGGGAAGCGGGTTAACAAAGAATAAGGGTGAAGCTCTTTGGGAACATTTTTTACATGCAGTTGAGTTTGGTTCCAACCTTCCTCTTGCTATGATGTTTGGTCTTAATAACCAACAAGAAATGGAATGTATCTGTTCAGTGTACTGTTCAGTGTGTTTCATCGATCCTCTGTCTTTTTTTCTTTACTTCACATGTCTTTCAATTTTATTTGTCTGTGTGCTTAATAGAATTTTGAGTTTAAACCTAAAATTTAATTGTATTAAAAATTTAGATTTTAACTATATAATTTTTATTTAATTAGGTATTTCAATTTTATAGTATTATTTTTAGGTCTAAATTAACAACACCATTGGCTACTTTTGGTGAAGTAAGATATATTACTGTATATATTGTTTCTACTATTATTCGACCACACAAAAAAAGTTACATGAAAATCTGATAACAATAGAAGTTATTTTTTCAACAACAAAAAAATCACGCATCGTGTTATCAATTTAAACCTACCGATAACAATATAAATTGTACTAAATTAAAATTGAGACATTAAATGAGAAATTTTGGCATAATAGAGGGGACTAAAACATAATTAGTCCTTATTTTAAGAAAACGTCAATCTATCCATCACCAAACTCCGGATGGGATAATTTCTCTTCAAATTGAAGCAAATAAGTAAAATTTGTGAAGAAAACATTAACATTAGATCATGGCAGTGAGGAAAACAGTACCTAGAAAAATCTGACGTTTTAACCGATTCCCCCCCCCCCCCCCCTTGCAGTTCCTTGATTAAATGTTTCTTGAAACTATTGGCTCTCTGTTGCACCACTGCTCCAAAACTAAGGCATTTCGTTCCGGCCTTTCACTTCATGCTGCTATCTTCAAGGCTGGTATGCTGGCCGATGTCATTCTCTCCAACCATGTCCTTAACATGTATGCAAAGTGTCGCCGTATCAACTTTGCCCGGCAGGTGTTTGATGAAATGTCTGAAAGAAACCTTGTTTCATGGTCTGCCATGATCTCTGGTTATGACCAGGCTGGGGTCCCTTTATTAGCACTTGATTTGTTTTCCCAAATGCACCTTGCGCCCAATGAGTACATATTTTCCAGTGTCATTACTGCTTGCTCCAACCTCATGTTGTTAGGGGAAGGACGGCAAATTCATGCTCAATCATTCAAGTACGGATACACATTTGTATCGTTTGTTTCTAACTCCCTTATCTCAATGTACATGAAATGCGGTCATTCTGGCGATGCCATGTCAGTCTTTTCCGAGGCTTTAGAACCAAATGCCGTTTCTTATAATGCTATAATCACGGGATTCATAGAAAACCAGCAACCTGAAAAGGGTTTTCAAGTTTTTAAACATATGCATCAAGAAGGCCTTGTGCCAGACCGCTTTACTTTTGTTGGATTACTCAGGAATTGTGCCGACTCAAATGCTTTACACAGAGGAATGGTGTTGCATTGCCAGACAATCAAACTCAGGCTTGACTCCACCACTTTTATAGGTAATGTGATAATGACAATGTACTCAAAGTTTAGTTTGATGGAAGAGGTAGAGAAGGTCTTCAAATTAGTCCAGGAAAAGGATGCCATTTCCTGGAACACTTTCATAGCTGCTTGTTATCATTGTGAAAATCATGAAAAAAGTTTAAGAGCTTTTGGGGAGATGTTATATCACATGAGACCAGATGATTTCACTTTTGCTACTGCCCTTTCTGCCTCTGCTGCGCTTGCTTCAATACTTCACGGCAAACAGATTCATGCTCATCTAATAAGAACAGGGCTGAACCGAGATGTGGAAGTTGATAATGCACTTACCAACATGTATGCAAAATGCGGTTCCATTGCATATGCATATAATGTATTTAACAGGATGCCCCATCAAAATCTTGTGTCATGGAATACCATCATTGCTGCATTTGCAAACCATGGGCTTGGAAGCAGAGCCCTGGAGCATTTTGAGCAGCTGAGGGCAGACGGATTAGAGCCAGACTGCGTGACATTTGTGGGGCTTCTGATGGCATGCAATCATTCTGGTATGGTGGATGAAGGCCTTGTTGTTTTCGATCGCATGCAAGAAACCTATGGCATTGCTCCTGATATAGAACATATTTCATGTCTTATTGATATGCTGGGACGAGTAGGGCGATTAAATGAGGCAGAAGATTACATGAGGAGATATGCATTTGGGGAAGATGCAGTGGTGTTAGGGAGCCTGTTGTCTGCGTGCAGGCTGCATGGAGATGTGGTGATGGGGGAGCGGTTAGCTAAACAGCTTCTGAAACACGAAGCAGGGAGCACATCACCTTTTGTTCTATTGTCAAACCTGTATGCTTCAGATGAGATGTGGGATGGTGTTGCAGAGGCAAGAAAGAAGATGAAGGGTAGTGGACTGAAGAAGGAAGCCGGTTATAGCATGGTTCAAGTAAAGGGTGGTTTTGAAAAATTTACAGTTGGGGATTTCTCTCACTCGAGGATTGATGACATGTTAGATGCCCTCACAGCTTTAGCTCTGCAAGGAGACGGAATTTCTTTTCATCTTAATCTTACAACCACTTAGTCTTTTTTTTGCCTTTCCATTTCTCTTGAAAGAGAAATCCTTTAGTTAAACATATCTCGGTGACTCAGTTAAGTTATATCGCATCTATTCTAATTTTTAGGTAGAGAAATCTTATTAGCATTGCCCAAATGTGTTCAGTTTTTGTACAGCATAGATCAGCATGCGTGGTACCGGAAACAAACTAACTGATCATGGATCTGCCAAATCCTATTCATCTAAAAGAGAAGCTGGGTCTAAGCTAATTGCAACTCTAAAATTTGAAAACCGATGCAAAATTTCCCATGGCAGAGTACGTAAGCCCAAACATCATGTGAAGAAAGTTGGTTCAACCTTGTTGAAGAGGAAAGTTACTGCTTCTGTTACCAAGGGGCCGGGGAATGATGTCTCTTCCAGCAGAAAACTGGGTTGTAATACAAACCTGCACAAAGCAAACAAGAAAGAATCTTCTAAGAAGTTGGGTTCATCAAAGCTTCAGGGTAAAAATGCTACTTGTGGTAGTTTGGAGGAGAATGGTAAAAGGGCTAATGCGGATGTTAGAATTAAAAAACTAACCAAGAAGACAAAAAGGGGGCAAAATGATAAGGTGGAGCTGGATGAAGCATCTCGGTTGCAGAGGAGAACAAGGTACCTTCTGATCAAAATGAAGCTGGAACAGAATCTTATTGATGCTTACTCTGGGGAAGGTTGGAAAGGTCAAAGGTACTAATCTTTCTTTCTTGCCCATTCAAATCTTTATGTAGACCACAAAAGCCTCTTCAAGCTACTTAAGATAAAACATAAGCCTCGCCTTAATCATAATATAGCAATTGGGGAAGACAAGCTATTACATATACCAGTGAAATGAAAGAACTATTGGTTATACAAATATTCATTTATTTATTGTTTTCGGAACTATTTGTTCCTTTCTCTTTTTATCACAGTCGAGAAAAGATTAAGCCAGAAAAGGAACTGCAAAGAGCCAAGAAACAAATATTGAAGTGCACACTTGGGATACGTGAGGCTATTCGCCAGTTGGATTCACTTAGTTCAGTAAGAAGCATTGAAAGCTCTGTTATTGCTCCAGATGGATCTGTTTACCATGAACCTGTAAACTTCCATAGTTGTTTATATCAAACTATAAATCATGATTTGCAAGATTTCTATATTCAATTTTCTATTTTCTCATCTTCTGCTATCATTTTTTTAGATATTTTGTGCAAAGTGCAAGCTACGTGAGGCTTTTCCGGATAATGATATAGTACTTTGTGATGGAACATGCAATCGGGCCTTCCACCAAAAGTGCATGGATCCTCCACTGGACACTGAAAATAGTAAGTTTCAGTTGTGTAAATAAGTTGATCCAAATTATAAATTAATTAGCTTCACAATAAGATGTTTTCAAATCAATGGACAGTACCTCCAAGAGATCAGGGCTGGTTTTGCAAGTTCTGTGAGTGTAAGATGGCAATTATAGAGCAATGAATGCACATATTGGAACCCATTTCTCTGTCGACAGCCATTGGCAGGTTATTATTGTAATATTTATCGAGTGTTGATCACCTGTGCTGCTCTTTGTACTTGAATTGGATTTAACTGTTCCATCAATCAAATTAACAATGATTCCATTCTTAATGGGTTAGGATATTTTCAAAGATGAAGCTGCTCTCCCGGATGATGCAAATTACATCCCTAAATCCAGAGGACGAATGGCCTTCAGATGATTCTGAAGATCCAGAGAGAAGGGAAAACAGCTGTAGGATCAGTGGCACGGCCACTGATGGTGATGAATCAGATGATACAGACAGTTCAACCGGTTTAAGTTGGTCTGTGGATAGTGAAGATCTTTCTGGAATTGGAAGGCGTGAAAACCATCCATTTGACAGTGGTGCAGTTTCTTATGAAGCCAATGATGGAGAAATTGTTTGTGGCCGTAGGAGGCGAAGAGCAGTCGATTACAAGAAGCTATATGATGTGAGTATTTGAAGAATTTTTGTTGCCTATTATTAACTTTTAAGTGAGGAAAAGAAGTTGATCTTAAAACATGTTGACGATAGAAATTTAAGTGATATATTAAAACTCTCGATAAGGAAAGATATGGGTAGGGGCACGGAATGAAGAAATAAAAGAAAAGAAACACTTTTGGGAGTCGTGGAATTGGTTAGGGTGAAGGATAGGTCTTGAACTTGGTACTAATGTCTGCAGAGAAGAAAGCTTTATGATATGTTATTGTTTGTAGCTAGAATGCATTGGGCATTGGCTGTACACTGGCAAATGTTAGACAAATTCTGACTACATGCTCATGGTTTGCCATCATAGTATTGCTTAAGCAATAGAACTTTTATATCAGGGTAAACAATAACGTGGACTTTTTGCATGTTGTTTCTCAGTACTTAACCCTTTTTCTTGTACTGTGTGTTTCTCCCTTCTGGGTAGGAAATGTTTGGAAAGGATGCTCCTCAATATGAGCAAGTAAGTGAAGATGAAGATTGGGGTCCTGGCAAAAAATAAAGCATAGAGAAAAAGGGTCAGATGCTGCTAGCACACTAATGACTTTGTATGAAAGTGAGACAGTTTTTAAACGTTGAAACCACAGAAATGCTTGAATTCTCCAATAAAAGTGTATGATTCGAGTCTGCTAATCTGCTTGTCTCGTCCCCCAAGCTGTTTTTTGCACTCTCTGTAAATAAATTTACTGTCATGCTTATTTTCTATGCCCTTCCAGAAACTCAGACAAGTGTTTGCTGAGAATGAACTTCCATCTAGAGTCATCAGGGAGAAGCTTTCAAAGGAATTGGGCCTTGACCCTGAAAAGGTAGCGACTAAGTTTTGCAAAATACTGAAATTTCAAGGACAGATGGCTACCAATTGATAGTGCATTTTGGTTCCCATAGTTACAAATGTTTCTCGGGAAATCAAAGTGACTGACTAACCATTACAATTGCTTCATGATGATTCTTAATTCATCTGTCTGAAAGCATTCTTTCTGAGATGCTTGCTGGAGCGTACTTTGATGTGAGTATAATAGAGGGTAATATTCTACATCTATGGCATCTACTAACATTGACCCGTGTGAGTTAGTATCACGGTTATCACCAAGATAAAGCAATGATCATTCTCGGATTTGATAGCAATGGAGAATTAGAGGAATAATGTTATATCCTCCCCGTAGTTTACACTTTGTAAGTTGTTAGCTCTTTGTTCCTCGCACCTTCCAGTTCTTATCATTGAGTTTAATGTTCCAGGTAAATAAATGGTTCGAGAATGCCCGCTACTTGGCACTAAAAAGTAGAAAGGTATGCTTGCACTCCCTTTCCCTATCTCTTTTGTTCTCTTAGCATGATGTATCATAGTTATTAAAGATTAGAAGCGGTCTAAAGACGGATGACCTTGCACTATCATTAATGACTGGGCTGCTGCATTCTTGCACTGCCTGGTTTCAAGATTTCCAAACCCGAATTTTTTGTAGGTGCTTTCGAATTGGGAGAATTTGGAGGGGGGGGGGGGGGGGGGGGGGATTCCTTGAAAATGGCGTGTTTATAAAATGAATGTGTAATCCCTATTTTAACCTAAGAGGTTTGCTTAACTTATATTGGTCGTTTTAGAAAACTTGCCCCTCAAGAAAGATCACTAAAAGAAAACGTGTCGAAATTTATTATTCAATTGTAAAAGTCCTTTGAAGTTTCATCGTAAAACAATGCATGCGAAAATTAGTTCATCAATCCCAAAATAAAAGTCCAAAATCCAAATTACAATCAAGTCTGAAATACATAAATAATGAAAGAAAACTTAAAATATTCCATATTGAATAATATTGTCAAATCCGTTCGAATGAGGTCCTCCAAGTACCGAACCCTAAGTCTAGAAATCTGAAACAAATACTAAGGGGGAGTCAGCTATAAAGCTCAGTTTGCTTTCAATCTTCTTTAGATCAACCTGAATATCATTAGTAGAAACCACGTGTCCCAAGAAGGTAACCTCGGTCAACCAAAATTCACATTTACTGAACTTTGCATACAACTGCTTCTCTCGCAAAGTCTGTAGGACAATCCGGAGATGTTCCTCATGCCGATTTGGAATAAACCAGTATGTCGTCAATAAAAACCACTACGAACTGGTCCAGGTAGGGTTGAAACACCCTATTCATCATATCCATAAAAGCTGCAGGGACATTAGTCAATCCAAACGGCATCACTAGAAACTCGTAATGACCATAACGAGTCCGAAAAGCGGTCTTGAACACATCAGAATCTTTAACCTTGAGTTGGTAATAACTCGATTTCGGGTCTATCTTAGAGAATAATGTAGCTCCCCGGAACTGGTCGAACAAGTCATCAATACGAGAAAGGGGATACTTGTTCTTGATCGTTAGCTTGTTCAGCTTCCGATAGTCAATACAAAGCCGAAGTGATCCATCCTTCTTCTTCACAAATAAAACAGGGGCTCCCCAAGGAGAAACACTAGGTCGGATGAAACCCCTATCTAGCAATTCCTGCAACTGAATCTTTAATTCTTTAAGCTCTTTCGGAGCCATAGAGACGGAGGTTGTATCCGGATAAACATCTATGCCAAACTCAACCTCATCACGTTTTGGCGGTACCCCCAGCAATTCCTTTGGAAAAATATCTGGAAATCCCTAACCACCCGAATCTTATCCAAACCAGAATCTGGCTACCTCGAGTCAAGGATATAAGCAAGGTAGGCAATGGCCCCATGTCGAATCATCTTTTCTGCTTTGAGAGCCGAAATAACATTGGACATGTAACCTCTACGCTCTCCCACCAGAATCACCTCGCACCCATCTGAGGTTTTCAGAGTCGCCCTTTTCCTTTCACAATCCAAATTGACTCGATGAACGGATAACCAATCCATTCCGAGAATAAGTTCGAACTCTCTAAAAGGTAACTCCATCAAATCAGCAGAGAATATTTTCCCTTGAATCTCCAAAGGGCAATTCTTGTACACCTTAGTAACCTTGACATGGTCATCCACTGGAATATAAACTGAAACCGCATTCAAAGTATTCTCAACCGGAATTTCAAGTCCCCAGATACCGAACTCGCAACATACGAATGGGTAGAACTAATATCCAATAATGCAAAATACGAGATAGAGTGAATAGAAAAGGTACCAGCAATAACATCTGGCTCATCACGATTCTCATGTCTCCTGGTAGCATAAACCAATACTGGCTGTCTCACCCCGATCCAGCTGATCCTCCACTCTGAGTTGGCCTACCTCTACCAGTAGAAATTATAGTATCAGGTCTACCTTGACCTCTACCCCTAGCAAGAGTCTGCACCGATGCCTGTGACTGGCTCGCCATATGAGTTGACAGAGGTGTAAGCGGACAATCTCTGAAAAGATGGTCGAACGACCCACAACGAAAACAAGCCACAGACTGTCTCCTACACTCTCTTGAATGCCATTTCTTGCAGAAAGAACATTGCGGTACCCCTCGTGTGCTAGTCGATCCTCCAACACTAGAAGTCGGAACAGCAGCGGTCACTGGTCTAGCTCTGGAATAACTCTGATAATCACTCTCATCTCTTGCCCTCTTCCTGGTCTGATTACCCTGACTATACTGAACTGACGCGGTCGACTGCCTCTTACCCCGATCCATACCCTGAGACTCAACTTGCCTCATCTCTGCCTCATTGCATTCAGCAGTCCTAGCTCGCAAGGTAATATCCTTGTACTCTTTGTCCAAATGAAAAGCAACACCAGTCTTGATCGAAGGTCGCAGACCCCTCAGAAACCAGTCGCACTTCTCTTTCTCTATAGTAACTAACCCAGGGACGTACTGTATCAGCCTCAAAAACTCGATCTCATACTAATTTATGATCTTGTCATTTTGCTTCAGATTCATAAAGTCCTCTTGGTACTTGGCTAGATACTCTGCCCCAACATATCTGTCTCGGAAAGCCTGACGAAAGTGATCCCATGAGATCCGACTAGCAGAAATAACAGTCTCCTCAGCCTCCCACCAGTTCTGGTCTTCTCCCTTCAATAATGATACAACCGCTCTTAATTTTATGTCCGTAGGGTAGTCCATCTCATCAAATAACTACTGTAATTTCTTCAACCGGATCTGCAACCGTCTTACCATCAAACATCGACATCCCAGCAGACAAAAACTTAGCAGATATGGGTCTCCTAGAACCCTGTCGAAGATACTCAAGTAACTCCAAATGCACTGCAGCAACATCAACTCCAGCAATCTCATTGTTATCGATTGCACGAGGACCTCCGCTCTGAGTCTGCTGACCAGGGTGATCGGTCTGTTGATCACTCGTATGAACCTCAGGTTGCTCCTCAGCCTGCTCATGTGGTGGGTCCTCCTGATGCGGTGGCGAATGGTCAAGAGGATTAATGTCACTCGTATCCACAGCGGTACGACCTCGTCCACAGCCTCGACCACGACCTCGGCCAGCCGTAACTCTAGTACTCCTACGGGGTGGCATAGTAGTCTATCTACAAAAAGAAGAATTCTAAAATCAGAATTGGTACTTGGAGTCTCTAATTAAAACATATATTACTTCTTTAAAATTCGGAAATTTATCTGAAAATCTCGTAGTTCCCGAAAACATTTATTATGCATGCAAAATTTTGAAAACATTAAAATTTAAATTTTGTCGTGCCTCACAGGCCGAGGGGTGTAACCCGACTCTGATACCACTAAATGTAACCCCCTATTTTGACATAAGAGGTTTGCTTAACTTATATTGGTCGTTTTAGAAAACTTGCCCCTCAAGAAAGATCACTTAAAAGAAAATGTGTCGAAATTTATTATTCAATTGTAAAAGTCCTTTGAAGTTTCATCGTAAAACAATACATGCGAAAATTAGTTCATCAATCCCAAAATAAAAGTCCAAAGTCCAAATTACAACCAAGTCCGAAATACATAAATAGTGAAAGAAAACTTAAAATATTCCATACTGAATAATATTGTCAAATCCGTTCAAATGAGGTCCTCCAAGTACCAAACCCTAAGTTTGGAAATCTGAAACAGATACTAAGGGGGAGTCAGCTATAAAGCTCATTGTGTCTCTAAAGTGCATAACAGAGGTATAAACAACAGTCCATCAACAATCAAGATTAAACAGTTATTCCGAAGAATTACAAGCAAGGCATAATGACAGCATAACATGACATGCACCCATCTACATCACTGTTCGAAGAGTAAAGTTCCCCTGAACCACTCTACACTGCAACACCATGTCCGAAGCAGAACTCATCCCGAAAGATGGAACTACTAATCCGAAGCGAAGTTCAACCCGAAGGATGAAGTCGCTGAGCTTCCTCCATACAATATCTCATCCCAATGATATGACATATTATCTGATTTCAAAGTCCGAATGCAATCTTGTTAAACAACTAAGATGCATGTACATAATAGTCTGATTCCGATATGTGTTACATAACATGATCACAACATTTGAGTCATAAAATATTTATCAGATAACAGAGCAGAATAACACACACACGCACACACACACACACACACGCACACACACATATATATATATATATATATCATACAGATCATACAATCAGACAGTAAAGACATGTAGCACAGACAGAGAACACACCTTAGGCAGCTAATCTATCAATGTCGATAGTGACGTCTCCCATGCTCAGCCCTAGCGGAAGGTCGAACAGACTCAGCTCCTAAAACAAAGAACACTATATAAGATTTCCTACTATGCCACATTCGAATAAACTACGCTTAACAGAAATCTTACTAGCAGATCTCGAAGACTGTGTCACCAGAGGCCTGCCTGGCGGAGGAGGAGGAGGTAAAGTCTCGGGGTTAGAGTCCACGTCACCTGAACACAATAATAATTGAGTCAAACTCTAATGCAACATTTAACAAAATTTTGAGTTCAACATATAAACTTGATCCAAAAAGGTATTTCGGGTTCGAATTTGAAGAAACAGACAGCGGCAACAGAGCCAAAACGTCGAAAAACATAAAGGTGAACTCGGTCGAAAAAGTCAACCCAAAAGTCAACGCTAACATCAGCCTGCATTAGCATTACAACAGCAGATGACGTCACTGTTGACGTCATCCGACTCAGTCAAACTGGCCGGTTCGGTTCAGAGCACTGGTTCGGTCAAACTCCCCAACCCGGTTCAATTCCATCAGCCATCTGAATTAGGGCAAAACCCTAATCCCCAATTTTTACCAAACCCTAGATCTAAACCCCGGCGGCGCCCAACCACCACGGCGTGACCAGCGTGCCCAACAGCGGCCACGGCCAATACGCCCCAACCACCACGGTGCTTACCCAGCAGATCTAGACGCGGCTAGACGGAGGAGACGATGACGACGAGAGTTCCCGACGGAAACTCGACCGTTTCCGGTGGCAACGGCGACGAAAGACAAGAGGTCGAAGCTTTCTGGCCTCTCCGTTCCGACGATAGGAGGCGGCGAACGGGACACTCTAAGGCGGGTTTTGGTCGGACGGCCACGGAGAAGCCACTGATGGCAACGGAACGACGAACGGCCGGCAATAGCTCTTTGGCCGGAGCTTCAACGGACATTAGGGACAAGGGGGTGTTCGATTTGTTTTTTTTTTAGAGAAAAGGGGAGGGAATACGAGTGCGGCGCTAAAAAAAAGAAATCAGACTAAAGGATGCTTACCCTAGACAAATGGAAAAATTACAGAAGAAGGGCCCCAACTTTAGCCCGCCTAACAAATTAACCATCAAACTTTAACTTTATTCAATTAGGTCCCAAATTCCAATTAGGTTAAAATCCGAGATTTCCCTCAAATTCTAAGGTTTCCAATTGGAAATTTTTACAATTTAGGGTTTACACATTGGGGCTAAATTGGGGTGTTGCAGAATGGAGAGCTATTAACCCAACAAAAGTTGTAACAGACCCCTTCTCTCCTTTCCCTGGAGGAATTTTTTGTAGTTTTGGCTGGTTGCAATGTCAGGCTGCTGACATTTCACTTCAATTAGGATTTAGTTCGATCAATTTTCAAGGTGAACTTTTGCTACTTTTTCCCTAAGAAGTGTATGAGTTGCTCTGTAATGGCTTGTAAAATTAGGATTGGAGCATTTTATAAACATAAAAATTGACAATTGGCATGCATAAATGTTTCATTCTCACAAATTTGAACATTTTGATTTTCAGGTCAGTAAGGAGCTGGATTTGATTCACGACAAATAATAAAAAGATTTATCTACCATGATTGTGATGAAATATTACATCTTTTAAACAATGTTTAAATTTTAATAAAATCTATTAATCGATGAAGTGATCAAAGATGTTTTTTGTATAGGTTCAGATTTTGACATGGGTGAAGAATATAAAATTTTTATTTAATAAAAAATTATATAAATTTAAAATTATAAATGAAACAAACTAACTTAAAAAGATGTTCTTATTAACATCTACATTCTTCAAACCCATTGCTTCAAGATTTGTTCTAATTTTACCCTTCATGGTCTCCGTTACATCTTGATAAATTTATTTGTATTCATTTTTTCTATTAATTAATGAATTATCTACAATATATTTTGTCTATATATAATAAAATCATGATAAAAAAATAGTTGATCATTACAATTAACGAGTAATATCTTTTATATTAAATTGTTTGAAAATTTTACATTTGTCTTCGTATTTTTTTTAATTTATCATTGTTATATGTTTATATATATTTATATATTAAATTAAATCAAATCATCGATATTTCTAAAATATTTTTTTACAATAGGATGATTTTTAAATTTTCAATATAAATATGGTATCTGAACCCACATAAAGTAGAAGTAGATGAGCGTCCTCACTACTAGCAGTGTTGTTCTTGGGCATGAACAGGAAGGGCGCCTACCTAGAGTCTTTTTTTATAATATTTGATATTAAGATTTAATTTTTTAATATTTATTATTAGGGTGTACTCTTAAAATTTATTTATTTAACACTTATTATTAGGAATCAATGCCTACTCTTAAAATTTAATTTTTCTCAATATTTGTTATAAGGGGTTTAATTTTTTCAATAATTATTAGTAAGGAACTATTTTTCCTAATATTTATTATTAGTGACATACTTTTAATTTTTTTAATACTTGTTATTAGACCCGATTTTTTATAATACTTATAATTAGGGGGCCAATTCCTCATACTTGTTATTAAGGACATTCTCTTAAAATTTAATTTTTAATATTTGTTATTAGGGGTCCAATAAGGATATAGTTTTTTCCAATATTTGTTATTAAGAACATACTCTTAAAATTTATTTTTTTTATAATATTTGTTATTAGAAACCTATTTTTTCTAATACTTATTATTAGGGGCCTACTTTTAAAATTCATTTTTAATATTTATTAATAGGGACCTATTTTTTTTCTAATACTAGTTATTAGGGGTCTATTTTTAAAATTCATTTTTAATATTTATTATTAGAGGCCTAATTTTTTTATTCGCACTTAGGCCACTAAAATTTTAAAAACGGCTCTAACTATTACACCATAAAGTTTACTCTCACTTAAAAAATTTATTATTATTTCTAAGATATTTTTATATGTGAATTAAACTATCATAAGTCAAAAAATTAATATAAATTTAATTTTTTTAAAATATTAAATTCAGTAAACTAAACTTTGACACAGACAAGATACGATAAAGTTTACTCTTTCACTTGAATTTATTATTATTATTTCACTGTACTTTTATGACTTCCCTCAATTTTAGTGTTTTCAAGATATGAATATGAAAAGCACTAATTTAGAGGGAAACCAATTTTTCACCTTTCTAATCATCATCATATACGGGCAGAAGTCTATATGGGCCAAAAACCAGATCGACATGAAGATAGCGAAAAATCCTTGGAATAAAGAAAAGGTGAAAGTGAGAATGAGCTCTCGCCGTCTTCTTTCTTCCGGTATTTTAGTCCCTCCGATGTCGTCTTCAGTTTTCATGTCTCGATAAAGTCATGTTTGTTTATGACCGTGAAGGTGTGGAAATCCTTGTTCGAAGGGCAATATCGTTCTTTCCATGAGCTTAGTCTGAATGGAAATAAGAGAAAACGAGGGGCTGTGGGGTGGAGACCAGACCTCGTTGTTGCGTGGCGAGGGTTGAAAAGCTGAGATCTTAAAGGTCTCTCCTTGGATCCGAGCGCGAGGAAGAAGACGAGAACAATCTTTAGGGGATCTTTTAGGTCCGCTACTAGAGTGAGGGAACATCTTGTTTACAGTCAATGGTTGTTTCCGGTCACCGTGAGAGTTATAGACTTATAGTGTTTGCCATGGAATTCTTTACAAATGTACCGTTTGTCGAGGTAAAAAAATAGTTGATTTTGCGAGACTCATCGGGTCTTCGTTTGCAGCTGCTTCACTTGTCGAAAGAATGCCCGAAACTACCGTGAAAAAGGTCTCTGGCCTTTGCATGAGAAAGGGCATGGTGATGGAATGAAAATCATCTGCCTCCAAAGTGTGCCCCACTTTAAAATAGTGGGTTTAGGGTTTGGGGTTTGGGGTTTAAGGTCGGGGCTTAGGGTTAGGGTGTAGGGAATTAGAGGTAGGTGTATTTTTTTAGGATTTAGAGTTTAGGGTCTAGGATATGAAAATTAAGATTATGAGGTAAGATTTAATTTTTAAATATTTTTAGGCAGGGGCATAGAAGGAGGCATAGTTAGCGGGCAGAAGATTTTTACTCATGGTGATGAAAGCTTTTTAATCCTTTCTCTTTTTGGTTAGTCTTCCCCTGACAACTCAACATTTATGGGCTTTATCTTTTTCTACAGTTTAAGACCAGATTTTATGGAAATTTTGTATCCTATGTTTTTGAGTTTTGTCAACACATCATCATTTCTCCTAAAATTTTATAATCGGGCCTCAGCTAGTGGACTTAGCTCTATTTTCTCATTATCAAAGCAATAGCTGACCTTATTATCTTAGGTTGCAAGCTTTATGAGTTGATGATCAAAGAATTTTATTTCTATTCGAATAATTTGATAAGAAAAATGTATTTGCGGTGCCACCAACTCTCAACTCTTTCATTTCCTATGTTTTTAAAGTTGTTGATGAGCTTTTATGTTTTGAGGATGCTAATTTTAATCTGTTTGTGGATTTCATTTTGAAATGTATTGCAAGAGAAATGATTTTTTTTGATGCCACTTTTCTGTTTTGGAAAGAACTGACGGTGGCTTATTTCTTCGATCCTCCTTTCATTCTTAGACAGTATTCTCTCAAGCAGTCTAGATTTTTTGTTTCCGTTCATGGCTTCGGGAGACCATTTATCCTTTTCCTGCTTCGGTGTTCCGTTTTGCTCGGTAGGTTTTCTTGTCGTTGGATCTTGCTTTCTATGGTGCTTGGCTTCTATCTTTCGAGTTTATCTTATGATTCGGCTCTTATATTCTTGATATAGACACTTCTCCGACCTTGGAGCTCTCTAACATGTAATTTGGTGTTCAAGATTTGTACCTGTTATCCTATGATTGCTTCGATTCATGTTTCCTCTCCTAGTGTTTCTCTGTGGATGTCTTGTTCTCTATCGGCTAGTGGCGATCACTTCCCTAGCTCTTTCTAAGGCTCTTTTGTCCTTTTATTTCTTATGGCTTTTTGGTCATGTTAATTTTTTTGTTGTTTTATTTTAGGGTAAACTACACTGGTAGTCACTGAACTTTTAGGGCACTTTCAATAAGGTCACCGAACTTTTAAAACTTTCATTACAGTCACCCAACTTTTAATTCGCTTTCAATAAGGTCACTGCCGTCAACCACCGTTAAAAAGCTGACGTGGCATGTTAAATGTAAGGGTAAAATACACTGTTAGTCACTGAACTTTTAAGAGGCTTTCAATATGGTCACTGAACTTTTAAAAATTTCATTACTATCACTCAACTTTTAATCCGCTTTCATTATCGTTAAAAAAAAGCTGATGTGACACGTTAAGTTTAAAAATAAATATTTTCCCACCATATTTTCTCTCCCCTCTTATTTTCTTACATCCAAACATGTATCTTTCTTCCATATGAATCAAATTGTAATTTTTTGATGAAGGTCGTTACTTCTCTAGTAACACATCAAGGAAAATATTAATGTATCTAGACATGCATGCGACATGTGTGAGAACAAGAAAAATATTGGGAGACATCCGATGATGGAATGGTAAAGAAATAACTAAAATTTTGCTCATAAAAATCCTCTTTATGCTTCAGGCCTGACATTTACTGAGTCATGCACAGGATAATGAGGAGTTCAAAGGAAAATATTAATGTATGTAAAAGATAGACATGTTTGGATGGAAAAAATAAGACATGGAGATAAAATAGGGTGGGGAAAAGTTTATTTTTAAACTTAACGTGTCACATCAGCTTTTTTTTAACGGTAATGAAAGCTAATTAAAAGTTGAGTGATGGTAATGAAAGTTTTAAAAGTTCGGTGACCATATTGAAAGCCTCTTAAAAGTTTAGTGACTAACATTGTATTTTACCCTTAAATTTAACATGCCACGTCAGCTTTTTTAACGGTGGTTGACGGCAGTGACCTTATTGAAAGCGAATTAAAAGTTGGGTGACTATAATGAAACTTTTAAAAGTTCGGTGACCTTATTAAAAGCGCCCTAAAAATTCGGTGACTACCGGTGTAGTTTACCCTTTATTTTATTGTTTGCTTTGTCCTCTTTAGCTTTGTTGGTTTGAATTAGTATGGTGGCATTTTTGTTCTCTATTGTGCCCCACTGTTCTTTCCCCCTTGTTTTCGGTTTGTTTCTTAATAAATCTTTTAACTTTCAAAAAAAAGAATATTTTTTTTTACTTTTCTTCACTTGGGGTATATGAATTTAGCCTTCTTACAAATTGACCCTACAAATATTATAATATTATAGGTAAATTACATAAATAGTCACTAAACTTTTAGGGTGTATTTATTTTGCTCACCGTACTTTTAAAATATTTGATAAAGCCACTCAGCTTTTAGTTTAATTTCAATATGATCCTTTTCGTTACCCTCCGTTAGAAGTTGACATTAGTTTTTTATATTTTTAATAAAAAAAAGAGTAAAGTCTACATCAATCATCACTCAACTTTTTTATCACACCTATATTGGCCACTAAAATTTAGCAGTTTTTAATCTAATAACTTAACTTTTAAAATGTTTATATTTTAACCACTCTCAAATGACATAATTATACAAATCGGGTAATGATTTTTTATTTTACTTACTAAATTTACCATATTACTATATTTAATAATTTAATAAGAAAAATAAAAATAATATTACTCGAATCAAATATTTTAATTTACCGATCAATTAATTATCCGATTTAATTAGTACAACATAACATTAAGAATTAAATAATCTGAATTTAGCAATTAACCAAAATAACTTATTTAAGATTAATTGAGACCTGATTTGATATAAAATTTTAAAATAAATTATTTCAATTCGATTATGATTTATAATTTTAAACTAAATTGATTAACAGATCTAATCTATTATATACAATATTTGTAAATTTTATGTATTACAATATTTTAATTTAGTGATTTTAATACTTTCAATTTTGACTTTCTAGTTACTTTTACATTTTTATCACAACTAAACAATTATTAAATTTATTATATTATTATATTTAATATTTTAATAAAATATTTTAATAAACAAAGTAAAAATATCATTTCCAGAATCAAGTAATTTAATTAATTGGTTAATCAGTTATCTAATCCAATTGGTATAATATAATATCAAAATTTACCAATTAACCAAAATAATTTATAGAAATTTTCTATTAAAATCAAACTAAAAGGGACTATATTGAAAGTAAACTAAAAGTTCATTAAAATCAAACTAAAAGTTGAATAATCTTATTAAATATTTTAAAAAAACGATATCTAAAATAAATCCACTCTAAAAGTTTGGTAGCCATTTATGTAATTTACCATAATAATGTTATTATTAAATTAATAAAAAAATTGAATTCAAAGTATTATACATAAAACAAATAATTTATATCGTCAAATTAGTACATGAAAATGCAAGTTATGTTTCTTCGCACACAAAATTAAAATTATACAGTATTTATCAAAATGAAATTGATCTAATAAATAGTTTCAAAAGAAGACAATCAATTTATAATATATTATATCGTAATTCGAGAGAGAATCATATATCAATTTAGGGGTGATAATGAGTCTGACCAACTCGCAAGCTACTCGGGCTCGGCTCAGTCAAAGCTCAGCTTGAGTGAGCTCGACTCGGGCTCGACTCAAAATCTTAACAAGCCAAGCTTACTCAGACTGGAATCGAAAAGCTCATAAACAAACTCAGAATCTACATATACACTAAAAAATTATGTGTTTGTATTTTCTTTTATTAGTTGATTATTGTTTGATTTTCTATTTTTTAAATTATGTGTTTGTATTATAAAAATATTTATTGATTATTTGGATTAATCTAATTTTTGACACTTTTTTTTGAATTTTATTTTAGTGTTAGTTATGAAAGGAATTTTTAACGAATCTTTTATAAAAAAAAGACTATAGTAAAATTTTTCATTTCAAGCCGAGCCCAAGTCAGACTGACGAGCCTAAACCGAGCCTGACAAGCTTCGAGCACAAGTCAAGCCTAATAATATTGTTTTCAAATCAAGCTCGAGCCTAAAATTCCGAGCTTGCTAAGCCACGAGCCCGAACACATTATCACCCGTATATGAACCTAGAGAGCAATTCAACCAAAAAAACCCACAAATCTAAGAAAACTCGAAACCTAAATTAAGCAAACCATACCAGTCCGATTGACACATTTATTCATTATGGAATCAATATATAACTCCATACATTCAGAAATCAGCTTTAAAACATGGGTTAAGATTAAAACTCAGAGAAATTCCACAAGTGGAAAATTGCAGACATTCAACATGGCATCAGATTCAGACCGCCCGTCTGCTTCTTCTCATCATTGAAAATACTCTTAAAATCACCATCAAGTTCCGATTTAGTAAAAAAAGGTTAAGGCATCAGATAATAAGCGGAGTTTATTAGTCTACATTCATATTTCAGAATATAAGCAAAAAACCTTTACATCATCTGCCTTCAGCTTAAAATTCAGGGAAAATAAAACAAATGGCAGTAATAAACTAAGATAAAAACAACTAATTATCATTTGAAACAAAATGAAGGAAAATATATAGGTAAGTCCATTTGACACCAAGGAAAAAGAATAAATTGCAATGGGCTGGTAAGCTAACCTTTTCACTATCTGCATCTGCCATTTCTCCTTCAGCAATTACTTAATATTGCTACAAAGAGAAGAGGATGAACAGATGCAACCCAAAAGAAAAAAATACTTTAAAATGTTGCAGTTTGATTTGTATTTCAAAATAAGAACCAGAAATATGAAAATTGCAGGAAAGACTATGAGCTTTTTCACAATCAATCGAATCAGAACATTTTTATAGGGAGAAACAGAGAGAGAAGCGAAATCTTTGGAGGCGGCAACTTGAAACAAAGAGAGCGCTTCCGTAGTTTATAAAAGGAAATTAGAGGAATTAGGGTTTTGCTATGCCTTTTATTTGGGCTTGCTTTATTATGTCCATTTAGATTTTAGAATCCAATACAATTTTATAATATGTTGTTATTCTTCTCTGTTTATATTTTATATTAAAATAAATATATACTATAATATGATAATGTAAATACTACCAAATAGATTAATTTATTTATGTTTAAAAGTTTACTAAAAACACATAAATACTAAATAAAGAAGTTATGTATTTTAGAGATAACAAAATTCAGGTTGATCGGACTAGGGTTGTATAGGAGACAAAAATGTACTCGTCCCTATTCAAATAAATTAACGGTTAACTACTAGAATAATTACTTATGTTTCCCCCAATACATAGTTAGTTACCAATTTTAAAAAACGACCAATAAGGTCACTTACTTTTTCAGGGCGTAAACTTTTGGTCACTTAACCGTTTATTGTCGTTAAACATTGACGGTTTGCTGACCTGCAGCGAAAAAATAAGGGTAAACTATTGCAATAGCCACTAAAGTTTATCTCATGTACATTTCTACTCCTCAATTTTAAAAAATAAACATTATTGTCACTACTGAAAAAGTTTGTTTATAATTTCACCCTTGAATTTTTTAAAATTCATTTTTCAACCCTAAAACTTTACTATCAATTAGTACAATAATATTAGAAAGGCTTAAATGAAAAATAGATGCCCAAAGTATTTTTTTTTAATTTTAGGTGCCCAAATTGCTCATATTTAATAACTAAACTTTCAAATTGCTCTTATTTTTTCACTCTGAATTATTTTATTATTATTATTACATGACATGTAATTTTTTATTATTGTTAAATAAAAAATAATTTAAAAATAAAATAAAACTATTATTATTATTATTAAATTTAAAATATTTAAAAAATATATTACTTCTTAAAATAATTTAGGTGTTTAAAGTATTTTTTTTAGTAAAAATAGGTGCCTAAAGTTTCGATAGTTACAATTTTAGGTGTCCGACTGTTAATGGGTGTTAAAAATTGTCAACCAATATGTGCTTGACACGTGACATTAATTTTATTTTTTAAATTTTTTTAATGGAAAATACTTAGATTTTTCAAATATTTATAAAATCTCAAATTTTTACAAGCTTCACAAAACAATCCCTAAATCCCTAAAAATTCTCAAACTTTCGCAGTCGATTGCCACCGCTTCCACCGCCAGTTGTTGTCTCTGACCACACCCACTTGGTCGCCGGATCAAGGCGACCATACCATAACTGATTGACGTTCGGCTGCACGTCGTTGGGCGTTTTCGGCGATGTTGTGTTAGGGGAAATGGTCGCTTTGGTCCGGCGACCATGTGAGTATGGTCAGCGACGGCGACCGATGGTTAAAGCGGCATCGGGAGTTTGAGAATTTTTAGGGATTTAGGGACTGTTTTGTGAAGTTTGTAAAATTTTGAGATTTTATAAATTTTTGAAAAATCTGAATATTTTCATTAAAAAATTAAAAAAAATAAAATTAATGCCACATGTCAAGCACCGATTGGTTGACAATTTTTTAACACCCATTTAACAATCAGACACCTAAAATTGTAACTATGAAAACTTTGGGCACCTATTTTTATAAAAAAATACTTTAGACACCTAAATTATTCTAAGAAGTGGTACTTTTTTAAAATATTTTAAATTTAATAATAATAAAAATGATTTTATTTTATTTTTAAAATATTTTTAGTTTAACAATAAAAAAATGATATGTCATGTTATAATAATAAAATAATCCATAGCGAAAAAATAGGGGCAATTTGAAAGTTTAGTTATTAAATATGAGCAATTTGGGCACCTAAAATTTAAAAAGGGTATACTTTGGGCACCTATTTTTCATTTAAAATTTTATAATATTATTGTACTAATTGATTGTAAAGTTTTAGAGTTGAAAAATGAATTTTTAAAAATTCAAGTGTGAAATTATAAAGAAACATTTTCAGTAGTGACCATAATGTTTATTTTTTAAAATTGGAGAGCAAAAATGTAATGAGATAAACTTTAGTGGCCATTGCAGTAATTTACCCTTATTTTTTCGCTGCCGTCAATATTTAACAGCAACAAATGACTAAGTGACCAAAAATTTACGCCAAAAAACGTAAGTAACCTTACTAGTTGTTTTTCAAAATCGATGACCAACTATATACTGGGAGAAACATAAGTGACTATTTCAATAGTTAACCCATAAATTTAATAGTGCGTTGAGAGGATATCTACTCTACCCTAATAGAAACTTTGAGACCAAGTAAGCCCACCCATTTGACCTTATCAAAGGTCATTCAGGTTTGTGTCAATTAGGTCTTGGGAAAATGCTAAGAAAATCTTAGAATGCATAATTTGTTCAATTTTAGGATTACATTGCAATCCTCAATAAACACAGTTTCATTATGAACCGTCTTCTGACCTGAAGAAAGGCTGTAGAAGGTTCCTATCCATTCTGAATATTTATAAAGCAATACAACATTCTTACACTCATCAGATTATGAACACAAAACAAACAGCAGCTGGATAGTGGATACCTCACGCATTAACAACTCTCAACTAAAGCATGTCGTAAAAACAAACCACAACGGCCTCGAAGTCGTGGTTCTTTATTTGCCGCACATCCAGGTGGAATCGACTCATGTGAATACGGAAAGCAGGAGATGCCTGAAAACTACTCGACCCGCAGCTCTGTTTCTTCAGTACCACACTGTAGTGAAGAAGCTGCGCCCATGTCATCCTTAAAAATCTTGACATGGCAAAGCTTCCCACCGGCCTCATCAGCAAATGTAATCTTCCTTTCTTTCTGGATTACACGTTCAGAAGCAGCAGTGGTATCCTCAGTAGATTTCTGCAATTCAACCATTAAACGAATCAGCAAAACTCATAACCTCTATCCCAACCCACTAATGATTCCTCTTAGCTTTGGCTTGCTTTGAATAGCATGAGAAACGAGGTTGCAAAATGTAGACAGAACAACTGATTTAACCAGTGAACGTAACGAAAAATTGAGTGCTTTCATGATGTATTTTTCACTACAAGGAAAAGGGAAATATACCATAATTTTACAGAAACGGTTGCAATCTCTTGCCATCATAGAAAGCCATTTTCTTGCAGTTTCTTCAGCTTTCGTTGCACTTTCAACGGCTATCCTGACCTGTCAGAAGTAAAGTGAAGTTAGCTATGTAAACTTCAGGCATCCAACAAGATATGAATGACTTAATTTACATGGTAATACGTATATCATTATTGAACTTCATGCATCTAACAAAGGGGTCATACATCAACACACCTCATTAGCATTTTCTTTTATGACTGTAGCTGCAGAAGCTTCCAACTCCGAATGCAATTTCCCCATCACAATATCTTTCATGGACTTCAACTCTGTTGTGAGTTTAGTTGCCAAAGATTCAATATCCCGCATTTGTCTCTGTGTAAATGCTATGGCGCTTTGTGAACAACGTTGGGCAGTTGTGCATGAACTGCTAACTTGTGGTACCGAACCAGAAAGATGAGTAACCTTGAGAATGCCCTTTGTGGGTGATCCCCTCTTATCTTGTTTTACTTTTCTCATGAATGGCTTTGGCTTGATAGTGGCTCCATCTCTGCCAAACTGGTCAAGCCCTTGAGCTCTTAAAATCCTATGATTGGTCTGCTTTCCAAAATACAACTTCCCCCTACATTCTGATAGCATCACAAAACCAATCAATATCAAGCAGATATGGTATGCAAAAGGACAAACCAATCTAGAAAACCAGAATAGAAATTCAATAAGATATACAACATTTGAATGCAAAAACAACTTAGTTTTGTAAATATTAAAAACTTGAATTTACAAGTTTCTTAAGTTTTAAGATCCTTTAGCCATTTTAGAGGCAGGAGATATTAGATGTTAGAGAATGAAAATATTCTATATGGTCATGATATCAAGAAAATCTCTTTTTTCCTTCTTTTTCTTCTTTCAGACAGCCACAGTTACCTTTTTGCACCAAACACTAGCAAGTTAATTGAATAAACCATAAAAGAGAATAATTATATCAGTTACAATAGAACTTATACTTTTTCCTAGCTCAGTTCTGACCCCAAAAAACTTATGGCTACCACTTGTCTGTTCCACAGATCATGACGAAGCAATCAATTAATATCAATAAGAGAGATTCAATACTTTGAAAACCACTTTAAAAGGCAGTGCATAGAAGTTTAAGATCCCAAATACCAATCTAATAACAAACTTCTGTTAACTTACGTTGATGCCCATCTTCATCCAACCCAGTTAACTCCATAGCCCGACAAAGCCTTTCTTGAGAGGTTGGAGAAATGGTCTGAAAGTCAAAGCATATAGTTAGAAAAAAACATCAACAAAATACTAGAGTTACTTAAACACATGTTTTGCACACCTTTCGACTTGAAGGAAGCCTTTCAGAATGTTGCTGCTGCTGCATTCTTTGATGAAAATCCGGATGTCCTGGTGATGTCATAGGCTTATCTGAAGCATCGTCATCAGTTGCCACAGAGTGTGATTGCTTCCCTGCTGAAGGAGAATGGCCAGAAACAGGGACTGACTTTCTCACAGGATTCAAGCAAGATGAACTCCAATACAACCCATCATCACTAGAAGGACTGATGCCACTGTTTAAAGGCCAGCCTGCACCACTGCTCTCATTGGAGCATGCACTACCTTCATTGATATTTTCCAAGCATTGGAGGCTATCATCACTGCCCATCTCAGGTGCTTCAGTTCTGTCATGACTACTGGTCTGCCAAGCCATCTCATGCTCGGAAGAATGACTTTTAAAGCTATTAAGATCAGCAGAGCAATCCTTGGTTGGAGGCATTGACTCTGGGGAAATATCATAAGGTAGAGCACAGACAGCGTATCTTTCTTGCCCAAGTTCTTGCAAGCCTGAACAATGATAACTGATCATTTCTGGACTGTCTACCTTTACAATCTCCCAACCGGAGGAACCGGCACCAAATTTAGGAATAACATCTTCAAGATATTCACAAGACACCCCATTTGAAACACTGCATAGAGGATCTTCGACAGGATACAATGTGCTGCTTGTTTCTAAACCACAAGCAATGGCTGACTCAGGAACTTCAATCAAACTATAATTATTAGAATCCTTTGTTAGAGACATTGATTCTGAGGAGACATCGTAGGAAAGGGGATAGGCGATATAATTCTTTTTCTTAAATTCTAACAGGTCAGAGTACTCATAAGTTGCTATTTCTGGACTGTCTACCTTAACAATATCCCAACTAGAAACCCTCATATCAGATTTGAGCTCCAAATTTCTGCTATATTCACATGACACTTCATTAAGTGAATCATATTGAGGTTCATTTGTAGGATTAGGCACCTCAGCAACATCATTAGATACAGTAACAGTAGAATGCACCTGCTTGCTGCAACTAAAATCAGAAACAGATGTAACACTGAAAATGGTTTGGCATTCTGAGTAACCAGGCTCAGGAACCTCCACTTCAACAAGTGCAAGCAAATGTTCATTTGGCTGCATTAAATCTTCATCACAATGAACCTGCTTGGATTTAGTTAAGGACATTGCATTTGGAGCTAAAGCAGAGACGTTCTTCCTTGAAGTCTTCTTACACTTTATTTTCTTGGATAGTTTAGATTTCAAATTGATGAGAGGCTCTTCAAGATCACATTCACCATCCTCATGCAGAATGTTAGGCAACTCATGTTTCTCACTAGAGCAAGTTTCCATGGTTTCTTTATTTAAACCAACAAAGATTGAGCATTTTCTTTTCCTTTTTTTGCATCTCTTCTTGATCTGCTTCAATGTCATATTGCCAAAGCCAAGATCATCCAGGTCATGAATTCTTTCATCACCATCACTTTTGCAATTTGAATCAAAAGTTTCAGGTTCAATTTTTATTTTTATTCCTCCCACCAAAGAGAAGTCTGACCTCTCTACCTTGACCCCAAAACATTTGGTTGGCGAGTTGTCTAAATCATCCCTCAGATAAATTGCTGGAACTTGATTATGATATACGGTGTCTCTCAAATTGTATATTTCCTTGATTCCCTTAAACTTGAGTTCTGGTCGCCCACGAAAACCCACATTCATGGACTTTTCCACAGAGCCACCTTTAATGGCATTGACAAAGTGCAAGTGGCTCGTGCTCCTTAACTCCATTAGCTAGTGTTGTTGTTACTAGCCTAGATCATTCAAAACTAGGTTGAAATGCTTGCCTGCAACATTTAGAATTTTCACTTCCTGATAAATGACACATAATTCGACAAGGCACTAATTTCAAAATAACTACCTAAGCATCAACAAGGACAAAACATTGCAAGTCTAGCTTTTCTAACTTAAATCTCCAATCCTACACAAATTAAAAAATAAAAAGCAAGCAACAAAATTGAAGTAAAAACACTGATAATTAATAGTCAATCAAAACAATGACAAGAAACCCAAAAAATAGCAGCAACGTTATAATAACTCAAAAAGTCAGAATTGTGTGCCAAATGGCTTACTTTTGGATAAACGAGCATAACAAAAAGTCTTCCTCTCAACCAATTTCGAATGCTAAGGTAGCCTAACAATACAACATTACAACTTTTGAGCGTTAACCAGTCACCACAGACAAAAGAAAACCCAATATGTATAAGCTCAATCCCAGCGTTGATTTTGAGAAAAAAATCCAAATAAAAAACAAGACTGTGCAGATGCAGTCCGGCACTGTTAATTTCATTGGTAAAACCGCCAATTCATGGGACTAAGCGATGCGTGAGCTAATAATACAAAAACAACGCATTACTCTTTTCAAATGCAATATATGTAAAACGAAATACTAAAGCAAGAACAAAAGCTGGTAAACTACTTCACTGTCTTGGCTTGGCTCACTCATAGTCATATCCATTACCAACGACAAATAAGATGTATAATTTTTAAAACAGAAGAGTAAATAACAAAACAAATTTAACAAGAAGTTGCATCTAAAAGTTCCAGATCTAACTAAGATATAGAAATCTAGATAGTCAAAAGCAACAAAACAACCTAAAAAAACGAGCGTCTGACTTACCTGAGATTGAAGACTTTCCAAAGGGAAGAAGATGAGGAGAGTAGGTCGAGGAATTGCAGCTTCGTAGCGATGCAGTGGAGAACCAATGTTAAGGGTTTAGAAATGGTTGGTAAAAATAATTTGGGATTTTATGATCTCCCGCCAAATTGTTTGTGGCGGGAACTAACGGGAGCGGTAAAGCCTTGAATTGGATCTTCAATCGAAATAAAGTAATAAGGGCTTAGTTTGCGTACGACGCGCGCGTGTGAATATGGTAGTATTGTGGTTTTCTATAATTACCGTTGATCTGATTGTGATTTGTGATTTCCGTGTACACCGTTCCGAACCGGGTGAATTATCTAACTGAGCTCGCCCGCTCTGGATTTCTTTAGGCGGTTGGGCTTAGGCAATTTGAGCTTCGATCGAGATGAATCAAAAAAATTAAATTAGTTAAATTTACGAGTTTTATTTTTTAACTTTAATTTTATTTTTAATTTTTTGATTCGAGTCGAGTTTTGGAGTTTATGTACAAATTTAATTGCAATTATTTGCAATGTTACATACATATTAGTTCTAATTTAAACGACATTCTATATCCATACACGATATACATAGATATCTCTTCAAATATTTATATATATATATATATATATATATATATATATTGGGTAGAATTGAGGGATTCAGCTTGAACTTCAAAATCGATCTACTAATTACTAAAAATTTCGAGTAATTCGAATTTTTATTTTACAACTCGAATGTTATTTGAAATTTTTTGATTCGAGTCGAGATTATGAAATTTCGAGTCAAGTCAAAACGAGTCAAATTTTTTTCGTGTTAATTCGAGTCGAAAAATAGAATTTTTTCAAGTCCAATAGAATTTTGCTCACCCCTAGATGATAGTGAATAATAAATTTGAATATATATGGATATTCAAGTTTTTTATAAAGGGTTGAATTAAATATTTTAATTATTATTTACAATGAATTTAAAATTTATATAAATATTCTATTATGGTATTTAGGCTTAAGGGTTATTTTTGTCTTTGGAGTAGTTTTAATTTATCGATTTCGTCATTGTGATATTTTTGGCATCAATTTAGCACTTGAAGTAGTCGAATTACATCACCGTTTAGGGTTTAGGAATACTTTTATGTTTCATAATCACTTTAGATTGATAAAATTTTCTATTGTAGTTTATAATTTAGGGTTTGAGATTTGGAAATTAGAGAGAGTGTTAGTCAAGGGGCAAACGATGATGCATTTCGACTACTTCATAGGCCAAATTGATACAAAAATATCATATAGGTGAAATCGATAAATTAGAACTACTAGATGGGGCAAAAGTAGCGCTTAAGCTTATTATTTAAATTAAATTTTTTAAAATGAATAACCAGTGGCGGAGCCAGAATTTTCATATAGTGTGCGTCAGTGTAAAGTATGAGGAATGGAAGATTCTCACACCACTACAAATTAAATGGGGTCAATTCTAATATTTCTTATGAAAAAACTAAAAAAATTCTATAATAACTCTTTGAAAACTCTATACCCAACAAATTATATGGGGTCAATTGACCCTCAAATGCTAATGTAAATCCGCCTATGTGAATAACGTTTCCAATATTTATTATCCAAAATTATTTTAGTTTTACAAATGATATATTCAAATTAAGATACTCGAATTCATTATCAATTTTAATTTTATTTTTTATTTTTTACTTATTAAATTATATAAATAATTACATCATACATTTGGGATAAGGGCAAAAATAAGATCTTATAATAACGCAACACCCAAAATCCTAAATTCCCAAAAGTAGGACCCTAATAGTAAACTCGCTGCACCACTACGACGAGTTTCAAAATTATATTATTTTTTATTCAAACTCGCCTTGATTGTATGGCGAGATTTTTGTAAAAAAAATAAAACTCGTCGTGGTGGTGCGGCGAGTTTACTGCAAGGGTCCTACTTTTGAGATTTTAGGATTCCGGATAGTGCGTTGGGCATAATAAGATCCTAAAGTCCTAATTATGTTGTAAAACCAAAGAATTGATTTTGATATAACAAAAAAATGTAAGGACTAAATTGAAAAAGAAAAAATAAATTTTTAAGTTCTCAAAACTTCCCAGAACTTTTAAGTAAAATGGTTAAGTTAAAACCAAAGGTTATACAAATGTTTCTAAGTGTTTTCCAAGTCAAAACAGTGATTTTCGAGTCACAGTTTCGAAACGGCCCTTAGGCGTTTCGAAACGCCTTAAAACGACCCTTAGGCGTTTCGAAACGTTTTGAAACTGTTAACATATGTTTCGGAACAAGCCTTCTCGTTTCGATACGGGTGTATCGAAACAGGACCTTATGTTTTGAAACAAATGAAGAACAACGGAACGGGTTGATCCGTTTCGATACGGCAGTATCGAAACGACCTTCAACGTTTCGAAACGATTTTTAAACTTGGATTCAAAAATATGATGTTGAGTTGTGTGGTGCTCGATTCGTTCAACCGATTATGCTCACCAAGTGGTGGAGAGGTGGATATTTGGGTGGAAGGGTTTAGGAAGCTAGAAAGAATAAAGACACAATGATTTTAGAGTGGTTCGGCCTTCTAACAAGCACCTACATCCACTACCTTAGCTCCTCACTAAGGATTTCACAATCAATCCACTAATTGATTCGTCCCCTTTTCTAGGCTTAGGAGGAAACCCTTACAACCAATCAAGCTTTCTACCCAAAGCCTTGATTGAAACCCTCTTTACAAGAGATAAACAAAGCAAACTTGTAATCCTCTAATAGGAGTTTGTTTGCACAATTAAGCACTCACCCAAACCTAAAACACTTGAGCAAATTTGACAATTTTGGCTCACTAGTGTTTGTCTATACAAGAATTGACAATTTAAGTGCTAAGACAATATTTGATCATTTGGTGTTTGACAATATAAGCATTAGCCTTCTCTTGATGCTTGGAGGTCCCTTTTATACTCCCAAATGAGTTTGTAGCCGTTACTAGCCGTTGGGATCAAATTGGAGCCGTTGAGGACTTTATTCCCACCATAAATGCAGTTCTGCAGCTCCCCGTTTCGAAACGCTCGAGGCCGTTTCGAAACACTCTCAATGTAGAAAGAGCCGTTGCAGTCTGTCAGGGTACCCATTTCGGAACACCCCCTTGCCGTTTCGGAACGCGTATCGAAACGCTATAAGCCCGTATCGAAACGCCTGCATTTAAAAGTTAGTTGGGAAAATAGCCGTTGGGGTTTATGACCATTGTGGTCATTGCCACGTGGGCGTATCGAAACGGCCTAGCCCGTTTCGAAACGCTGGGCAAATTTCAAGTCCAGGGAAAGCCCGTTTCAAAACGAGTTTCGAAACGAAAACGCTACTGGAGCCTCCTGTTTCGAAACGCCCTAAGGTGTTTCGAAACACCTGGACAGGTTTGATAAATTTGGCTTTGAAACACATATTAAACCCATTTAAAAACATCCCTAAACAAATATTTGGACTTGGGAAATGTTTTAAATACTTTTTAAACAGTCCAAAACATTTTTCAATTATTATATCAAAACATTAGTTCTACAATCTCCCCCTTTTTGATATAATAAAACTCTCTTGAAAAATTGTTTGGGATTCTCCCCCTTAAACTTTAAAAATGTGAATAAGAGACTAAAGATATGAAATCAAATAAAGCTCCCCCTTATTCATTTGAAAATTCAATTTTTCAAACCATTTCTCCCCCTTTTTGTTATATCAAAAAGAATTTAAAACATTAAGTTCAAAAATAACAATAGAGGTAAAAAGTTGACAAAAGTAAGAATTTGGTTTTAAAATGGCTCCCCCTTACTCAAAGCATCATCCAAATTTTAGTCACAACATATATGATCATCTAGTTGAATTTAAACAAAGATAAACAAATAAAATCAAAACAACTAGAATTTTACCACACTTGAACTCAAGGTAGGATCTGAAGCCTTCCTTCTTCAAGTGTTCTTCCTTGTGTGCATGGAGCTCCCCCTCAATGTTTGACTTGTTGAACATCTCCATCACACCTAGCAAAAGACAATCAAGTAACTTTTGGTATCCAAATTGCTTTGGATCCATGAACGTTAGTAGCACAAATTTTTGACCCCTTAGGAATCCATTTTTCAATGTCATCCTTTTTAATTGAAGTGGTTAGTCCTTTTGGGACCCAAACACTTCTAAAACATTTACCATTTTTAAATCTAGGGGCACTAGATTGTCTAACATAGAAATTTGATTTTCCAAAATTGTTTTTCTTTTCAAGCTCTTTGGAAATCAAATCTTTTTCTTCTTGAACTTTTTGAAGCAATTTTTGTAAATCAAAACATTTTAATTCAAACTCTTCAAGTTTTGCTTCAAGTTCAAGTTTGGTTTTAGAAAGCAAATCATTTTGAATTTTCAACTTTGAAATCAATTTATTGTTTTTCAAAATGTGGCTTTTAAAATCTAAAACCAAATCGTCGTAGCCATCTTGTAATTCATCAAAAGTGTAAGAACATGAAGTAGATGAATTAGAAGTTACCCTTGAATCTTCTTCGATGGCCATAAGGCAAAGGTTGGCTTGTTCATCGTCGGTGGAGTCCTTATCACTCCAAGTAGCCACATGTGCCTTCTTCTTATGGCTTGAAGTGCTTGCCCTCTCCTTTCTTTTAGGTTTTCGTTCAAGCTCTCTCAAGGCTTTCTTCATGAACGAGGCACACTTCTTGAAGAGATGAACTATCTCTTCATCTTCATCCTCCTCCTCACTTGTGTAAACATGATGGCAAGTGGAGGATTTGAGAGCCATGGCACTAGCATTGATGCCAAGCCCTTTGATTTTCTTCTCTCCCATCGCTCTAATTTCTTCCCTTTTCTTCTCCTCTTCCTTGTTCTTCTTCATGATTTGGTGAGTGAGAAGAGACCCCATAAGTTCATCAAGCTTCAAAGTCTTCAAATTTTTGGCTTCGATGATGGCGGTCCTTTTTGAGTCCCAAGACTCGGGAAGTGAGTAGATGAGCTTTCGGACAAGCTTCTCCTCCGGGATGGCTTCTCCATATCCTTTAAGACCATTGGTGATTGTGGAGAATCTATCAAACATCTTCTCGATGTTCTCTTCCGGATCCATTTTGAAGTTCTCATACTCTAAGGTTAGGAGCCCAATCTTGGTCTCCTTGACTTCATTTGTCCCCTCGTATGTGACTTCAAGCTTGTCCCATACCTCTTTGACACTCTCACAAGAAGACATCTTCTCATAGATGGATGGACCAAATGCACAAAATAGAATGTGCAAGGCTTTGCAATTTAGCTCCATCTTCTTGCGATCGTCGGCACTCCACTCCGCTTTACTTCTTTGAGGCACGAACGAACCATCTTCAACTATGTCACATAGCTTGTAATCTCTTGACTTCAAGAAGAATTTCATCTTTGTCTTCCAATGGGCGTAGTGGTCTCCGTCAAAGAAAGGCGGTTTGTCGATTGATTGTGCCATTTGAGCCGGTTGATGAACTAGTGATCGAGCTTGCCGGATCTTCTCAATAGGATGTTAATCCTCTTCGATTGAGCCAAGCTCTGATACCAATTGTTGAGTTGTGTGGTGCTCGATTCGTTCAACCGATTATGCTCACCAAGTGGTGGAGAGGTGGATATTTGGGTGGAAGGGTTTAGGAAGCTAGAAAGAATAAAGACACAATGATTTTAGAGTGGTTCGGCCTTCTAACAAGCACCTACATCCACTACCTTAGCTCCCCACTAAGGATTTCACAATCAATCCACTAATTGATTCGTCCCCTTTTCTAGGCTTAGGAGGAAACCCTTACAACCAATCAAGCTTTCTACCCAAAGCCTTGATTGAAACCCTCTTTACAAGAGATAAACAAAGCAAACTTGTAATCCTCTAATAGGAGTTTGTTTGCACAATTAAGCACTCACCCAAACCTAAAACACTTGAGCAAATTTGACAATTTTGGCTCACTAGTGTTTGTCTATACAAGAATTGACAATTTAAGTGCTAAGACAATATTTGATCATTTGGTGTTTGACAATATAAGCATTAGCCTTCTCTTGATGCTTGGAGGTCCCTTTTATACTCCCAAATGAGTTTGTAGCCGTTACTAGCCGTTGGGATCAAATTGGAGCCGTTGAGGACTTTATTCCCACCATAAATGCAGTTCTGCAGCTCCCCGTTTCGAAACGCTCGAGGCCGTTTCGAAACACTCTCAATGTAGAAAGAGCCGTTGCAGTCTGTCAGGGTACCCGTTTCGGAACACCCCTCTTGCCGTTTCGGAACGCGTATCGAAACGCTATAAGCCCGTATCGAAACGCCTGCATTTAAAAGTTAGTTGGGAAAATAGCCGTTGGGGTTTATGACCGTTGTGGTCATTGCCACGTGGGCGTATCGAAACGGCCTAGCCCGTTTCGAAACGCTGGGCAAATTTCAAGTCCAAGGAAAGCCCGTTTCAAAACGAGTTTCGAAACGAAAACGCTACTGGAGCCTCCTGTTTCGAAACGCCCTAAGGTGTTTCGAAACACCTGGACAAGTTTGATAAATTTGGCTTTGAAACACATATTAAACCCATTTAAAAACATCCCTAAACAAATATTTGGACTTGGGAAATGTTTTAAATACTTTTTAAACAGTCCAAAACATTTTTCAATTATTATATCAAAACATTAGTTCTACATATGACTGTTGTAATTTTATAACTGATTTTCAGAAAGCGGTTTAGGTGTATCGAAATGAGTTAAGCCATTTCGATACGGGTTTTGACAGTGGTAAAATGTTTCGAAACAACATCTAGCACATTTCGAAACGGGCTCTTAGTGTATCGAAACGATCGTATCCGTTTCAATATGGTCTCTTAATTACACCCCAACGGCTATTTCTATTTTGGTCTGTTTCGAAACATGTACATGTGTTTCGAAACGGGTAGTTGCAGAAGTGCATTTATGGTGGAAAGGTTGCGTCCCAACGGCTATATTTATAATGGCAACAACCCCAACGGCTAGAATTGAATGAAAATGTATAAAAGGGGGTCTCAAAACAACCAGCAACAACTAATTGATCATCAAAGAAACATTCCGACATCAAATCGAAGCTCAAGTGCAAAATTTCCATATCTTTGTAAAAACCTCAAATTTCATTCTTTTTAATTCCTACTTTTTAGATTCAATTGGGTTGAGTGCTTGTAATTGGGCAACTTTTGTATTGAGAGATATTTTGTAATTGCCTCAATCTTCTTTGTAAACCTTGTGAGAGGGTTTGGTTAATTTTGGATAGAAAAATGACCATTTGTGTAAAGGTTTCCTCCTAAGCTTAAAAAATAGGAAGATCAACTAGTGGAGTTGTTTGAAAATCCTTAGTGGGAGCTAAGGTAGTGTATCTAGAGTTCATCTAGAACTTGAACCACTATAAGTGTCTTATCTTGAAAATTTTATTTTACCACTTCACTACCAAACATCCTAAAAATCCAATTCACCCCTCTTGGCTTAAATCAATTCAACGATCCACTCAACAATTGGTATCAGAGCTTACATCTTTTGAAGGATTAACAACCACAAGAGGAGATCCTAGAAGAGTGTGATCAAGTTTAAAGTTAAACCATGACATCTACCTCAACCTCAAACCTTTACGAGTCTCAATCCACCACAAAACCACCATTCTTCAATGGGGACAACTACCCATATTGGAAGAATAAGATGCGTCTCTTCATCAAATCCACGAACTACATGGTTTGGGATGTAGTGGAAAAAGGGCCTTTCATTCCGGTAAAAAGAAATGATAAAGGAAGACTAGTCTCGAAGGTGAAGTCAGAGATGACCGAGGAAGATAGACGAAGGATGCAAGTCAACGACAAAGCTTTACACATCATATTTTGTGCACTTGGTCCAGACATCTACTCTAAGGTTTCTTCAATCGAGAGTGCAAAAGAAGTATGTGACACTCTAGAGACGAATTATGAAGGAACTAGTGACGTGAAAGAGACTAAAATCGGGATACTAAGTTTGAGCTATGAAAATTTCAAGATGAATCTCGACGAGAGCGTCTCCAAGATGTTTGATCAGTTTTCGATCATCGTCAATGGTCTTAAAGGATTCGATGAAGTGATTCCCGAAGACAAGCTAGTAAGGAAGCTTCTATATTCTCTCCCGGAATCATGGGATGGTAAAAGAACGACCATCATTGAAGCTAAGAATTTGAAGACATTAAAACTTGATGAGCTCGCTGGTTCTGTCCTTACTCATGAGATTATGAAAAAAGGAAGAGAAGAAGAAGGACGAAAGAAAAATAGAGAAGCATGAGGTGGAAAAGAAGAAAAAGCTAGGAGTTGCTCTCAAAGCCTTTCTACAAGAGGAGAGCTCTTCTAGTGATGATGAAGATTTTGAGGAATTGGCAATGATAGCCAAACGATTCTCACGGTTTATGAAGTCTAACCGAGGGAGGAAATTTCAAAGAAAGATGGACTTCAAGAACAAAAGCAAAGAAGAATAAAGGGATCCCATCATTTTCTTTAAGTGCAAGAAGTCGGGTCACATACGTTCCGATTGCCCTCAACTCAAGAAGAATGACTTTGAGAAGAAGAAGAAGAAGCTCAAAGCCAAGATCGCTACTTGGAGTGATGAGGAGTCATCCGAGGATGAGGAACATGAAGTGACCAACCTTTGCCTCATGGCTCTTGAGGAGGATCCTATGGTAACCTCTAACTCATTCGTGCTTTGATTTTACATTTGATGAATTTAATGATGCATATGATGAGTTACAAGAGGTATATGATGAGTTAGTAGAGAAATATAATGAGTCCGTTTTGAAAAACAAAAAAGTTATTTCGGATTTAAAAGCCCAAAATGATTTACTCTCTAAAACTAACTTGGATTTTGAGGAAAATGTTTTAAGCTTGCAAGATGATTTAAAGTTCTTTGAACAAGAAAATATTGATTTAAATAATCTTCTTTCTCAATGTAATGATGAACACCAAAAGTTGGTGAATGAGCTAAATGAGCTCAAAAATTCTTTAAAAAATATTGGTTATTCAAATGTTGAAAAAGATGAATCTTCAAAAACCAACTTTGTAAAAAGAAAGAATTTGAACTACAAACAAAGTGGCTCATATAGGCATTCTAAAACTAAAAAGATTAGAAGTGTATGGGTTCCTAAGGAACTTGTAAAATCTAATAATGTTAATGCCATGCCACCTTGGATTCCTAAGGTAACCAAGCTTTTGAGAGCTAACACTCATGTACCCAAAATGATTTGGGTACCAAAAATCAAAGCTTAATCTCTTTGTTTGTAGGGGGAGCATTGCTAAAAGGCCAAAACACAAAGTCAAAATTCGTGGTACCTTAATAGTGGATGCTCGAGACACATGACCGGAAACAAGAGTCGATTCATGGAATTAAAGCAAAAAAGTAAAGGAGTAGTAACATTTGGTGACAACTCCAAAGGCAACATTGAAGGTATTGGCTCCATAGGTAATCACTCTTCTATACTTATTGAAAATGTTTTGTATGTCAATTGTCTAAAACATAACTTGTTGAGCATAAGTCAACTATGTGAAAAATGGTTTAATGTCATGTTTGATGTAAATGGGTGTAGAATATTTGACATTAAATCTAACAAAACAATGCTCATTGGTCATTGCATAGGCAATATATATATATGGTGCATCTAGATGACATTCATACATCTCATGCATGCTTAGTTGCACAAAATGAAAATGATGCATGGTTATGGCATAAGAAACTAGGACATGCTAGCATTAGTGTTTTAGAAAAATTAGTTTCCCTTAATCTAGTTCGAGACCTACCTAAGCTCAAGTTCTCATTAGATAAAATTTGTGATGCATGTGCTAAAGGTAAACAACATAGAGCCTCTTTTAAGTCCATTAATGATGTTTCTACAAGTAGATGTTTGCAATTGATCCATATGGATCTCTTTGGGCCAATTAGGACTACTAGCTTGGGTGAAAAATCATATGCATTTGTGCTTGTTGATGATTACTCTAGGTATACTTGGGATCTCTTTTTAAGCACTAAGGATGAGGCTTTAGAAAATTTCATCACATTTTCAAAAATAACCCAAAATGATGTTGAACTTAAAATTTCACATATTAGAGTGATCATGGAATCGAAATGAGATTAGCCATAATTTTTTGGCTCCTCGAACTCCTCAACAAAACGAGGTAGTTGAGAAGAAAATAGAACTTTGGAAGAAATGGCTAGGAGTATGCTTTGTGAAAACAATTTACTAAGTATTTTTGGGTGGAAGCCACTAACATCGCTTGCTATATTATAAATCGAGTAATGATTAGGCCTATTTTGAAGAAAACTCCTTATGAGATTTTAAAATCTAAAAAGCCTAACATTAGCTATTTTCATCCTTTTGGTTGCAAGTGTTTTGTTTTAAACAATGAAAAAGATAATTTAAGTAAATTTGATGCAAAAAGTGATGAAACTATTTTTCTAGGTTACTCTTTAAACTTTAAAGTCTATCATGTGTTTAACAAAAGAACTTTAGTTGTAGAGGAATCTATTCATGTGGTTTTCGATGATAACCTCCTTCTGAGGAAGGATTCTTGTGGTGATGATGATGTAGGGATCATTGAAGCCAATGATGGTGGAGAATCATCAAAGGCGAATGAGATTCGAACCAAAGAGAAAGAAGCACAAGAACCGCCTCTAGAAGCATTACAAGACATGTCTCTTGAGGAAAAGGAAGTGAGCTACCCAAGGGAGTACAACTATGTCAAGGGTGGTGAGATCTTGGGTGATCCATCCAAGGGGGTAACTACTCGTTCTTCTCTTAAAATGCTTAATCATGTTGCTTTTATCTCATGCATTGAGCCTAAGAATGTTAAAGAATCATTAAAAGATGACTTTTGGATTTTGGCCATGCAAGATGAGTTAAATCAATTTGCGGGAAGTAAAGTGTGGACATTAGTTGATAGGCCTAGAAACAAATCTACTATAGGAACTAAATGGGTCTTTAGAAACAAACTAGATGAGAGTGGTAACATAGTGAGAAATAAGGCTAGGCTTGTTGCTCAAGGTTACACTCAATAAGAGAGAATTGATTTTGATGAAACCTATGCACCCGTAGCTAGAATGGAAGCAATTAGGATGCTACTTGCATTTCATGTTATCATGACTTCAAGATTTTTCAAATGGATGTCAAAAGTGCGTTTTTAAATGGTTTTATAAACGAAGAAGTGTATGTGGAACAACCACCAAGTTTTGAAGATCCTATTTTTCCAAACCATGTTTTCAAATTGTCAAAAGCTTTATATGGTTTAAAACAAGCTCCTAGAGCTTGGTATGAAAGATTATCAAGCTTTCTAGTTGGAAAAGGTTTTAAAAAAGGAAAGATGGACACAACACTATTTATTAAAAACAATGGCAAATGTATCTTAGTAGTTCAAATTTATGTTGATGATATCAATTTTGGTTCTACCAATGAATTGCTTCATCAAGATTTTTCTAAGGTGATGCAATGTGAATTTGAAATGAGCATGATGGGGGAGCTCTCATTTTTCTTGGGACTCCAAATCAAACAAATGAAGGATGACATCTTCATCAATCAAGCTAAGTACATCAAAGATATGCTGAAAAAGTTTGGCTTGGAGCAAGCGAAGCCTCAAGCTACACCAATGAGCTCATCCACAAAGCTTGACAAAGATGAAAGAGGTAAGTGTGTTGAATCTAAGCTTTATCGCATTATGATTGGATCTTGCTTTACCTTACCGCAAGTAGACCGGATATATTGTTTAGTGTTTGCTTGTGTGTTAGGTTCTAAGCTAGTCTAGAGAGTCTCACCTTATAGCCGGTAGAAGGATCTTTAGGTACCTTAGAGATACTCATTGTTTAGGCCTTAGGTATCCTAGAGACTCAACCTTTAACCTTCATGCTTATTCGGATGCGGATTATGGGGGTTGTAAGATAGATAGGAAAAGTACTTCCAGCACTTGCCAATTCCTAGGTAGTATGTTCATATCTTGGTTCTCTAAGAAACAAAATAGTGTAGCCCTATCTACCACCGAAGCGGAGTACATATTCTTAGGGAGTTGTTGTGCTCAAGTCCTTTGGATGAAACAACAACTCTTAGACTATGAAATAGAGGTAGACACCATACCCCTTAAGTGTGATAACACTAGTGCCATATGTCTTACCAAAAATCCCATCCAACACTCTATAACCAAACACATAGAAATAAGACATCATTTCATTAGAGATCATGTCCTTAAGGAAGGTGCTGTTTTAGAGTATGTAGACACCTTAAATCAATTAGCGGACATCTTTACTAAACCTTTAGATAATGAACGTTTTTGGTCCCTTAGGAGAGAATTAGGTCTAACTAGCATATATTAACCTTTTAGGACCTTTTGTGCTTAAAATTGCTTGAACTCTTGTTAAATGACATGCTTATGTGTTTTTATCCTAATTTCATCCTTGTTTATAGTTAGGGGAGTATGTTTATGTTTTGATATGTTAATCTTTCTTATACATCTCATTCATGCATCTAGGATCAATTAAAGTTCAATTTTTTTTTTGCAATTTAGAGCCTCATCTGCACTTCCAAGCCAATTGGTATCGAAACGGGTCACCCTGTTTCGATATAGGTGCCTTTTCAGAACACAAATGGATCAAGGTGTTTTGAAACACCCCAAAGGGTTTCAAACCATTTTGGTTTTGCCAAAACATGTATCGAAACAACCCCTATGCGTTTCGATACGGGAAATCTCTTGGGCTTCGATACAGTCAAACCTGTATCGAAACGGTTAGCATGTTTCAGAACGTTTGTAGACGTTTCAGTATGCCTGTTTCGAAACGATTCTCCTGTTTCGAAACGCGTATCCGGAAAGCCTATTTTAAAGGGTTTTAAATGCTTAAAATCATTTTTTATCAAACACAAACAAAACCCTCAAAACCCTAACTCGAATTCATCTATAAAAACCCTCCAAACCTCTTTGTATTTCATCAAAACTTGAGGGCTTTTACTCCTAAACGTAAATCTAAGCAAGCTTCATCAATTTGGTGCAATTTTATCTCCCAATTCTTCCAAAATCCCATATTTGAGGTATTTTCTATCTTTTTCTTTTGATTTTGTTCGAATCTTATGTTAGAAAAATATAGTTTTGCATTGTATACTTGTTTTGTATTATGAGTTTTCAAAATCTTGTAAAAAATTTCAAAATCTTAAATTTTTTGATTCAAATATATTTTATTTTATTCGTATTTTTACACAGTTTTTCAAATTTGTTTTCATCAAATTTTTTAATATATGTATATACTTTCAAAGTGTTTTTAAAACCTCAATGGGATTATTATTGGATCGAATTAGGATTTAAATGCATACACTCAAAATTTCTTGCTTGCTTTGTTTTTAGGTGTTTTTAAATGGAATCTAAGAAATGAAAAACTGAAGGGGTGAAGGTTCGAACCAAGGTGACAATATTCGTCCAAACCTTACCCTTCTCTATTCCAAGAGTCTTACAAATCAAGACACTAAGAGTCGTTTCAAACTCCTTCAAGTTGCTGTTATTCGAAGAGAGCGAGTTGTGGATATGGATTTCCTTGACTCTGAGCGTTTTCTCTTTAGATGCCTACCTCTCTTGACACAATGGAGTTTCCTAGCCTTCTTGAGTATTCTCGACATTGTCTATAAGAATATGGTTTTGCTCTTCTACTCTAATGCTATTCTTATCAACAATGAGGATCGTTCTGAAGTCATTGTGATTGAGTCTTACTTATTGGGCAAGAAGTTTCAGATTGATCCATCCACCTTAGTGAACATCCTTGGGCTAAAAGATGAGGGTATTCAGGATGAAAATCACTTTGGATCTCATATTGGATCGGTTCTTACCGTTGATGCCCATGACCGTTTCTTGCACTTGATTATCTCATGGTTCATTCGCCCATTTGGAGGTAAATTTGCCACATCCACCAAGTTGATAATTTTTGGCTCGAGTGTTTCCGCCAAGCACAACAACCGAATTTGGTGAAGATCATATTTACCGAGATGGTCCATCAAGTGAGGGTTCGTCTAACCGACTCCCTCACCTCCTTCACCTATGGGACAATTTTGAGCTATATCTTTGTTCTCACTGGTCTTGATTGTTCCTATGATTTTCCGAAACCACAAAAGCAAAAGCTTGGTGAATCTTCTCTTGTGAGATCCGAATTTCGTTACACCCTTGATGAATGGGTTCGTGTTGATAGAAGATCTCAAGCACCTCAAGTTGAGCCTCAACCTCAAGCTCCAGCTCCCGTTGTGGCTCCCAACAATGATGCTCTTATGGCCTTTCTTACCAAGAGGTCCAACACGATGGACACGAACTTGGCTTCATGATTTGGTGCTATCAACTCTCGTTTACAATCCTTGGAGGATAGTGTTCTTGGAAATGAAAATCGTCTTACCGCTCTTGAAAACCAACAATCATCCATGGATCTCTCATTCTCCAACTTCTATGGTGATTGGAGGCGTTTTCGCCAAGATCAAGCAAAGGATAAGGATGATTCCTTGGATGACATTGGAGACGATTATGGTAATGATGCACCCTAGGCTTTTTGCATATCATCTTATTATGTCATATTAGGATTAAGTTTGCACCTATTTATGTCTTTTCTTTCAAGGCTCGTGCTTTGATTTTCTTGTTTTAGGATTGATCTTGCTATTATGTTTGGATTTGTTTATGAACTTAATGCTTCTTATAATATTATGTTGTTTGGTTTATGCTCTATATCTCTTTTATTCTCATATTAGCCTTGATTATATATTTTGATCTAACAAAGAGGAGGGAGAAGTAATTCCTAAGAGCCTAAGTGTTTTTAAGTTGGTTTTGAGTTTCAAATGCTTTAAATTTAAAATTTTCAAAACTTTAAAACCTATCTTAAATTGAGGGGGAGTTAAAAGTTTTTCAAACTTTTCAAAACACTTAAAAATTTATACTTGGTTTTGTTATATCAAAAAGGGGGAGATTATAAAACCAAATAATTGATTTTGATATAACAAAGAATTTAAGGACTAAATTCAGAGAAAATAAAATTTTAAGTCCTCAAAACTTTTAAGTAAAATGGTTAAGTCAAAACCAAAGTTTATACACATGTTTCTAAGTGTTTTCCAAGTCAAAACAGTGATTTTCGAGTCACAGTTTCAAAACAGCCCTTAGGCGTTTCAGAACGTTTTGAAACTGTTAACATATGTTTCGGAACAAGCCTTCCTGTTTCGATACGGGTGTATCGAAACATGACCTTATGTTTTGAAACGGATGAAGAACAACAAAACGGGTTGATCCGTTTCGATACGGCAGTATCGAAACGACCTCCAACGTTTCGAAACGATTTTTAAACTTGGATTCAAAAATATGACCGTTGTAATTTTATAACTGATTTTCAGAAAATGGTTAAGGTGTATCGAAACGAGTTAAGTCGTTTCGATACGAGTTTTGACAGTGGCAAAATGTTTCGAAACGACATCTAACACGTTTCAGAACGAGCTTTTAGTGTATTGAAACGATCGTATCCGTTTCGATACTGTCTCTTAATTACACCCGAACGGCTATTTCTATTTTGGTCTGTTTCGAAACAGGTACATGTGTTTCGAAACGGGTAGTTGCAGAAGTGTATTTATGGTGGGAAGATTACATCCCAACGGCTATATTTATGATGGAAACAACTCCAACGGCTAGAATTAAATGAGAAGGTATAAAAGGGAGTCTCAAAACAACCAGCAACAACTAATTGATCCTCAAAGAAACATTCCAACATCAAATCCAAGCTCAAGTGCAAAATTTCCATATCTTTGTAAAAACCCCAATTGTCATTCTTTGTAATTCCTACTTTTTAGATTTAATTGGGTTGAGTGCTTGTAATTGAGAAACTTTTGTATTGAAAGATACTTTGTAATTGCCTCAATCTTCTTTGTAAACCTTGTGAGAGGGTTTGGTCAATTTTTGGTAGAAAATTGACCATTTGTGTAAAAGTTTCCTCTTAAGCCTAAAAAAGGGAAAGATAAACTAGTGGAGTTGTTTCAAAATCCTTAGTGGGAGCTAAGGTAGTGGATGTAGAGTTAATTTGGAACTTGAACCACTATAAGTGCCTTGTCTTGAAATTTTTATTTTACCACTTCACTACCAAACATCTTAAAAATCCAATTCACCCCCTCTTGGCTTAAATCGATTCAACGATTCACTCAACATATGCCCTTATCCCCATACATTTCTCCGATAATTGTCCTAATTTTAATTTCGTGTTCAATTTCAAAGTGCTTTAATTGAATCTTTAAAATGTCAATATCATATTGATTGTGTCTTCCGTCTAATTTAACCACCAACTTAGACATTAAATATTAACTCAAATTTGACATAAAGTATATTTAAAATATAGGGTAAATTTTATCGGATGTCACTTTTGTTTGGGCCATGTTCTATTTGGGTCACCCATTTAAAAAAGGTTATTTTTGCCACTTACGTTTTCGATTTGTTTTATTTTGGTCACTGTGTCGTTAACATATGTTAGTTTGATGTCGTGGCATATTAGTCAAAATGGTTAATTTCTAATTTGACCCTAAACTCTAAATAAATATTAATCTAACCCCTAAACTCTCTCAACCCTACTTTTATCCCCCATAATGTTGTTGTTCCGACCACCTTCTTTGATGGGCGATGGCTCCAACCACCTCTTTCTCATTATCCTTCTTTCCACCTCTTTCCTCTTCCCTTGTCTTCTTCTACAATGTGCATCAAATGTCACCGCAATTGGTATGGTAAAAACTCATCAAAAACCCCACCAGACATCTATATTTGCCTTTTTATGAATAGAAGTCCTCTACCCATTTTCGGTGCCCCTATTTATGCCCTCACACTAAAAATTAGGTTTAATGTTTAAGATTTAGGGTTTGTGGTTAGAGCTTAGGGAATTTAGGGTAGGGTGTATTTTTAGGGTATAAGGTGTAGGGTTTAGAATTTAAATTTTAGGGTTATGGCTTGAAATTTAATTTTTTAGTGTTAGGGCATAGAATGGGGCACTGAAAAGGGGCAGAGGATTTTTATCCCCTTTTTATAGGATAAAAATCATCTGCCCCTTTTCGGTGCTCATACTTATGCCTCAACACTAAAAAACACTACAAAATTAAATTCCAAGCCCTTACCCTAAATTCTAAATCTTAAACCCTACACCATATACCCTAAAAATACACCCTACCCTAAATTCTCTAAACCTAAAATCTTAAACCCCTAACCTAAAATATTAAACCCTAAACCTAATTTTGAGCATGGAGACATAAGTAGGGGCAGAGGATTTCCATCCCTTTTTATATCATTATTATAGGGATGGAAATCCTCTGCCCCTTTTCGGTGCCCCTACTTATCCCCCAAGCTCAAAATTAGGTCTAGGGGTTAGGGTTTATGGTTAGCGTTTAGAGAATTTAAGGTATGGTGTATTTTTAAGGTATAAGGTGTAGGGTTTAGGATTTAGAATTTAGGGTTAGTAGTTAAATTTTAATTTTGTAGTGTTTTTTAGTGTTAGGGCATAAGTATGGGTAAAGAATTTTTATCCTTATTTTAGACCATGGTATAAAGTACGTTCCTTGCAACTTCAATCTCGGTGTCAAACAAGCCTAAATAAACTTCTCTATAAAAAAATTAGATTGATGATTAAAGAAATGAACATTGAAAAATAAAATGGTACATAAATGGGAGCTGGGAAATGGATTATGGTGCAAATGGTTACTTTTTGCCTAAAAGTTGGCCCATTCTAGCTTCCCATCTGCCACACTTGTGCAAGGTTACCTCTCTATATTTGGAGCATCCTCTAGGAAATTCAGTGTTTTGTCGACGAAAGTACATGCACAAATTCTTCCTGCGTTAAGTTATATATTGTTGGAAAACAGAAAAGAATCTTTCCTTTTCGTAACTATTGTGGTTTCCATCGTAATAAATTAACAAAGAAAAGAAAAAAAGTATTCAAGATAATATTTCTTTCTCATGAGGCTTTCACCTGCTTCAAGTCTTCTTTATAATCTTGAATACTGAAATTTATGTCAGCTTCCGCTCTCTGAAACTTGATTGTTGCTCTGTCGTATGCTCTGACAGACATCATATATTTTGTAAGACTTTGCCAATTTTCTTTGGAAAATAGAAAAAAAAGAAATTATATTCAGATTTGGAAGCTCACCGAGCTGCTGCATATTGTCACGGGCCGCCAACCCATGACCGAGAAGGCCGCACACTAAGAGGCATTTGTTAGTACACCAAGTGTTGCACCCGACCGAGGGACTTATGTACGCACCTTGCACGCGTACCATGGGACCGAGACAAGCACCTCATGTGCTGTCCACGAGAGAGGGACCCGAGAGAGCACTTCCATCGCACCCAAAGGGCCCCAACCGAGCACCCTTCATGCTGCCAAAGCCATGGAGCTTGAGTCAACACCCGACGTGCACACCAAAGAGCCCAGACGATCCCCATCCGAGTTGCCCACATGCCTAGGGCCTGATTTTGCACCGAGCGTGCTACCGAGAGGGTTTTGGACGAGCAACTGGGCCCATCAATTCCCAATTTTCCCAAGACTCCAAGACCCATTGAGAATGGTCATCTTTGGACCAACACACATAAAAGGAAATCATATTTGACCAACACTTGGGGAAAGTATCCTTTGCCACCTAAGTGTGATATCATAGAGTGATTCTTGCCCTTTTTAATTTACGCAGCATTGTATTTGAGTGATGCTCTTTCCATAAATAGGAGATATGTATCTTAAGGATTGATCCTTAGCCCTGAGATCGAATCCTCCTAGACCGTTAGATCGTAGGAGGTGAGCCTATGAATAGAGGGTTCATTCATCATTGTAAATCATCTTCCTTACCATTATTTCTTTGACTTTCTTGAGTAAAAAGTATAGAATTTCTCTTCACCTATTGTTCTTTCTTCCTTTCCTTGTTGCCTCGCCTTAACCAATTTCCCATAAGCTTCAGTCATTCGAAGTTCTAAACATTTTTGCATAGTGATTTTGAAGGTACTAGAGCTATTTTCCGCATCCAAATCGAGTAGAGATGGCATAAGGAAGAAAGATCGTTACAGCAAAGATGGAACTGGAAGGACCGAGAGATGTGTTTGGGGACGAGAAGTAGGCTTTGAGAGTTGGTGATGAGAAGCCACCGAACAAAAAGACATTTTGGTTTGTCAGGCCATGGGAGAGAAAGCTAATGAAGTGTTTTCATTGTGATGGATCGCACTATATAAAATTCTGCCTGCATAAGGTCAAGCAGTCCAAGGTACAAGACAAGCCTGATGAGACTGAGGCTTTGAAGCTTGATTCTTTGTGTAAAGAGCCACTAATGGGTACGGTGAGTGAGACATCGGAATTCAAGGATGAAGAAGCGTCGATGTGTGAGAAGTTGCCAGAGGGCATCAAGTCCACAAAGTTGTGGGAGGATCACGGATCTGTGGAGTATGATGGACCGACGAGTGTCATGCTTGCTGCCATCCATGGAGACTGGGGCAAAAGAATTCAAGCTTTGTTCGAACGCAAGCTCACTTCAAGCCAAGAGTGGCCGTGAGAACAAGGAGCCTATGTTCGTGGATGTTGTGTTTCCCGACATAAAGCTAAGTGCACTAGTGGATCCAAGTGCATTTGAGTTGTTTGTGTTCGAGCGAGTTGCCTAGTGGTTAAACCTTCAAGTTGAGAAGGTAAATGAGTGGATCGAAACCGTCAATTCCAAGGAAGAGCCAATTGCGAGAGTTGAAAATGAAGTGGATCTTCAAATTGGAGATTGACACGGTACCACAAACATCAAGGTATTACCTCTTGATTCTTTTGATTCTCATTAAGTTATTATTGGATTATCTTGTCTAGAACAAATTAACGCACTTGTCTTTCCAAAAGTTAATGTTGTTTGTACTCTAGATCCGCACAGGCAAGGCCTTAAACCATTAGGCTATGATGAGGGCAAGAAGGACAAGACGTTGTCAACAATCTGTTCCCAAAAAGAGTGCACGAGACAAAGATATCCAATGATGATGAGACTATGGTGGAGACCATGAAAGTCCTTGAGGCAGTGGGACAAGTCCTTGAAGAGTTCGAGGACGTGAAGCCATTTGAGATCTATACCAAAGCTTTCGACTTTGCTATCAAAGGAACCTTATGTGAGAAGGAACTCCGGTTGATTGTGAGAGCCGAAAGCTCAATGAGTCCGAGAAGAGGTACTGGGTTCAAGAGAAAGAAATGACTGTTGTTGTGAACTGTTTGCACACATAGAGACACCATCTACTTGGGTTCAGGTTTGCCATTTGTACCGAGAATTTTCAAATAATTATTTTCTAAATCAAGAGAAGTTGTCGCGTAAGCAGATTCGTTGGCAAGAAATTCTTGCAAAATTCGACTTTTCTTTGAAGTGTAAACCAGGAAAGGTGAACTCCATAACCGATGCCTTAAGCCGAAGGTACAATATGGAGAATGTTATCCCACCACTAAGAAGGAAGGTGGACCGTGAGATCGAGCACTATCTGAGTGTTGTACCACCACCCAAAGCTAAACATTGGATAGCATCATCCGAGTTTGGAGAGGTGGGTCAAGCCAAGGAAGGCGAGCCAGAGTTGCTGCCAGATTGCACCAAACTGATCGAGTTACACTATGTGGCATCGGGCATTGCCATCGAAGAGTTGTCAAGTCAAGTGGAGCATCCAATCGCTTTCGAGAGTAGAAAGCCAATCAAGGTCATAGAGAGAGACACCATCCAAGAGAAGGAGGTGACCGCAAGAGCTACATGGCAAGAGAATGTTGCCGAGTTCGATAGAACCATAGAAACCGAGCCAAGGAAGGCAAGCACCATAGAGGATGGAGCGAGTTGAGAGTCTCCAACCATCAACCAACCCAAGGGATAAGTGCTTGAGAGTACCAAAAGGGGCCTATCCCACAACCCTTTAGCCATCAACACTTTTCTTGAGTATCGACAAGACATGGTGGACCAACAGAACAAGGACATTGTGTCCGAGGTAAGCAAGCCAACTTTTGATGAATTGGGTCTAACTTATGGTGATTTTGTCCACATGTCACTTATGAGACCGAGCGAGGGACAATACCAAGCCTTGGAACAAGTAGGCAAGGAGGCCTACAAAAAGAAGTTGCCACCAAAGGTACGAGTAGACCACACCAACCCGCCCAAGCCGTTGAACGAGGAGGTCGATGGCCAAGAGCGGAGCATGCTAAGCCAAGCACCACGAGGAGTGACGGTCTTCTATGAGAAGGAGACACCAACCATCCTGATGGATCGAGCACCAGAACATTGCCCAAGGCGCGAAGGCTTTGAACTTTGGACAAGACATCCCAAAGCTGAGAACAATCGAGAACTTGTCGAGGAGCCGAGACAGTTCGAGGACGAGACTACCGAGACTCATTATTACCTAGCGACGAGGACGTCGCTAGATCTAGTGAGGGAGAATGTCACAGGCCGCTAGCTTATGACCGAGAAGGCTACACACCTAGGGGCCTTTGTTAGTACACCAAGTGTCGCACCCGACCGAGGGACATATGTCTGCACCTTGCATGCGCACTATAGGACCGAGACAAGCACCCCATGTGTTGCCTACGAGAGAGGGACCTGAGGGAGCACTTCCATCGCACCCAAAGGGGCCCATCCGAGCACCCTCCATGTTGCCCAAGCCATGGAGACTGAGTCAGCACCCGACGTGCACACCAAAGAGCCTAGACGTGCCCCATCCGAGTTGCCCACATTCCTAGGGCCCGATTTTGCACCGAGCATGCTACCGAGAGGGTTTTGGACGAGAAAACTGCGCCCATCAATGCCCAATCCTCCCAAGACTCCAAGACCCATTGAGAATGGTCATCTTTGGACCAACCCACATGGAAGGAGATCATATTTGACCAACATTTGGGGATTGTATCCTTTGCCACCTAAGTGTGATATCATAGAGTGATTCTTACCCTTTGTAATTTAGGCAGCATTGTATTTGGGTGATGCTCTTTCCATAAATAGAAGATATGTATCTTGAGGATTGATCATTATCCCTTAGGTCGAATCCTCATTGACCGTTAGATCGTAGAAGTTGTGCCTATAAATAGAGGCTTCATCCACCATTGTAAATCATCTTCCATTCCATCATTTTTTGAGTTTCTTGAGTAAAGAGTTTAGCATTTCTCTTCACCTCCTGTTCTTTCTTTCTTTCCTTGTTGCCTCGCCTTAACCAATTTCCCACAGTCTTTCGCCATTCGAAGTTCTAAGCATTTTTGCTTAGTGATTTTGAAGGCTAACTTAGTCTTCGGCTAAGATCGTCGAGTAAGGCCACACGGATGAGCTAGTCAGACTCTAGCCCCGTGACAATATGTTGTGCCAAATCTACCCATATTATATAATCACAACCAAAATAAGGAAGAAGGAAAAGAAGACTCATCTCAAACTATCCATGGCAAAAAGGCTGTTAATTACCTAAATAAACTTATTTTTTGCAATCCCTATAACCAAATGACGAATCCAAACCATCTTAAAGTAAAAAAAGGTGGAAAGGGGTGGAAGGAAGGAGAAGGAGATAGAGGCGACCTGAGTATCACCCACCAAAGAAGATGATCAGAGCAGTGACATCGTGGGGGTAAAAGTGAGGTTGAGAGAGTTTATGGGTCAAATTAATATTTTGTTTAAAGTTCAGAGGTCGAATTAGAAATTAAACCTTTTGACTAACATGTCGCGTCATCAAAGTAACGAATGTTAACGATATAGTGACCAAAATAAAACAGATCGACGTAAGTGACAAGAATAACCTTTTTTTAAAATAGGTGACCAAAATAGAACACTGCCTAAACAAAAGGCACCTCTGATGAAGTTTACCCTTAAATATATTGTCAAAGTTTTAATACGTGTGTATGTATCATATACACTGTTTTAAATAGACATGTTAAGAAAAGTAAGAAATAAGGGTAAACTACTGCAATGGTTACTTACGTTTAGTCGGTGTACACTTTTTGTCACCGATTTTAAAAATTAAACGTTTTGGTCACTTGTGTTTTCGTTGTATAAACGTATGGTCACGTTAGTTTTCGTTATCTGGATGACGTGCACGTTAATAAAAAAGATTTTTTTTCTAATTTCACTATTGAAGTTTTATGTTTTGTTTCACCCAAAGAGAAAAAAATCTAACCTCTTTCCAGCCATCCACCGTATGTCCGACCTAGCCTCCGGAAAACCCACACTCAATTTTCCCACCATCGTGCGACCACTTTAAACAAACTTTTATTTCAAATTTAAGCTCTCATACATACCAATTACTAATCTTGGGGGAGTTGTACTTTTGGCCATTTTCAAGAAAAATCTTTTATACAAAGTGATAAATGTATCCAAAATCTTAATTTGGGTTTTTAAAGCTTTTGTATCAAATCCTTTACTTCTCTAATTTGAACTTTCTTCATTTGCCAGCCAAAAAATCTAAGGGAAAAATGAGGTTTAAATATATGATTCATATGTGGTTTCTTTATGTATATAATCGGATTTCTTAAACTACGTTCTCTTTAATATGAGCTTAGATTACTTTACCGGTAACACAGAGAGTTTTTTTATGGGCAAACTACACGAAATACCACTAAACTTTAATCTTTGTATCGATCATACCACTGAACTATAAAATGATACACGAAATACCATTGAACTTTGTTTTTTGTTCAATCCAAGCACTTGACCGTTAAATTGTAACGGGCTGCTAAATCCAAAAAGGTGTCGTTTTGGTATAGTTGCTTTGATGCCTAAGATAGACCAAAATGATGTCATTTTATTAGTAAAAAAATTAAGAAAACACTGCATTTGATGGGGGATTGAACCAAGGACCTCTAAGATGAAAAGTTTACACCAAACCACCAAGCCAACTTAAATATTTGATATAATCCTTACGAAAATGGTATATAAATAATACCGCAATTGAACTTAATTTCATTTTATCTCATGATATAATTTTATAATATATATAATATAGTTTTATAAATATATTAACTTTATAAATAAATATTATTTATAATTTATATTATAAAACTAAAATATCATTTATAATATATAATTAAACCTTAAATCTTAACCCTAAACCATATATGTAACTAAACCCCATACCCTAAACTATATATATAAATAAACCCCTAACCTATATATAACTAAACCCTAAACCTAAGCATTATATATAACTAAATCCTAAATCATAAACCGTAAAATTAAAATATTATTTATAATTTATATTACAAATTATAATATATATTATAAATAATATTTTAATTTTAGGGTTTTGTGTTTGATATTTATGATTTAATTATTGTAAAATTAATGAATTGATTTTGATATAACAAAGGATTTAAGGACTAAATTAAAAAAGAGAAAATGAATTTTTAAGTCCTCAAAACCTCCCTATGTGCTTAAAGAAAAATGTCCAAGTCAAAACTTAAACTTACTCAAAATTTTCTAAGTGTTTACCAAGTCAAAACAATGATTTTCGAGTCACCATTTCGAAACGACCTTTCGGCGTTTCGAAACGTTTTGAAACTGTTAACCTCTGTTTCGGAACTAGTTTTTCTATTTTGATACGGTTGTATCGAAATAGCTATTTGTGTTTCGAAACGGATGAAGAACAACAGAAGAGTTTGAAACGTTTCGATACGGCAATATCGAAACGACCTCAAACGTTTCGAAACGAATTTCAAACTTGGTTTCAAAATATGACCGTCGAACTTTTATAACTAATTTTTTAGATACAGTTAAAGCGTATCGAAACGCTTTAAAGCCGTTTCGATACAGGTTTTGACAGTGACAAATTGTTTCGAAACGGGCTTCAGCACGTTTCGGAACATGCTCTTAGCGTATCGAAACGATCGTGTTCGTTTCGGTACGGCCTATTAATTACACCCCAACGGCTATTTCTATTTTGGTCTGTTTCGAAACAGGGCCGGACGTTTCGAAATGGGTAGTTGCAGACTGCATTTATGGTGGGAAGATAACATCCCAACGGCTATAATAATGAAGACAACAACCCCAACGGCTAGAATTCAATGAGAAGGTATAAAAGGGACTTCTAAAAGCACCAACAATAACTATTGAACCTACAAGCAACATTAAAGCACTCAAATCAAACTTTGTACCTTTAGAGTCAAATTCTTGTACCCAACTCTTGTATCTTCATTGTAATATTTTATTGTGAGTTTGGGGAGTGTGAAATTGTAATTGGGTAAACAATCATCCTTTGAGAGAAACTTTTAGAGTTTACCAAATACTTTTCTTTGTAAAAGTGAGTGGATTAAGCTTTAGATAGAAAGCTTAATCAAACCGTAAGGTTTTCTCCTCATCCAAGAAAAGGGAAGAGTTGAAGTAGTGAATTGGTTGAAAATCCTTAGTGGGAGCTAAGGTGATGGATGTAGAGTTTGTTTGGAGAACTTGAACTACTCTAATTGCCTTGTGTCATATTTTAATTTTTCCAAATTTTCACCCACCAAAATTTTTATCGTCAATTCACCCACTCTTGACCATTTGCAATTGTGTGATCAACTCAACAATTATATATATTTAGGGCTTGTGATTTTAGATTTAGTTATATGTATTTAGGGTTTAAGATTTTTAGTTTAGTTAGTTATATGTATAGTTTAGGGTTTAGTTGTATATATCATAAATAATATTTTAGTTTTGTAATATAAATTATAAATAATATTTATTTATAAAGTTAATAGATTTATAAAATTATATTATAAATATTATAAAATTATAGCATGAGATAAATAAAATTAAGTTCAACTGCAGTATTATTTATATACTACTATTGTTAGAATTATATTAAATATTTAAGTTGGCTTGGTGGTTTGGTATAAATTTTTCATCTTAGAGGTCTTTGGTTCAATCCTCTTCAAATGTAATGTTTTCTTATTTTTTTACTAACAAAACGACGTCGTTTCGAATTTAACGATTTGTTACAGTTTAACGGTCGAGTGCTTGGATTGAACAAAAAACAAAGTTCAATGATATTTCATGTATCATTTTATAGTTCAGTGGTATGATCGATACAAAGACTAAATTTTAGTAACATTTCGTGTAGTTTACCCTTTTATTTATTTTACTTTAATTTGTTTTTAATGTGATTTTGGTTTTGAGTTTTTGATATCTGCATTTTTAGTGTAGGTGAATTGGGGGTTAACTTCAACATCCAATAACTAGCTATTTTGATCGTTGAACTAAGATGATGTTTAAATCTAAGATAAAATGGATTGCATTTTAAGGGTCGAGTGTTTAATGTTGTTCATTGGGTGAAAAATAAACTTTTAGAAATTCAAGGGTGAAATTAGAAGTAAACCTTTTTAGTAACTTACATGTCATCAGGGTAACGAAAACTAACGTTGGAGTGACCATAAGTTTACACAATAAAAATGTAAGTGACCAAAACGTTCAATTTTTAAAATCGATGACCAAAAGTATACAATGACTAAACGTAAGTGACCATTGCAGTAGTTTACCCAATAAATAATTCTCCTATATCTTAATGTATCAAATTCAAATTATTCATGTGGTAAGTAAAGACATCTTTAAAATTTGATACATATGTTTTAGATACACTCATGATTAAATCTTAACCTACTAGTAGGGGTAAATGTTCGATTGAGTTGATTCGAGTCAAAAAAATTTCGAGTTATTCAAGTTGACGTGTCATATTTTACAACTCAAACTTTATTTGAAACTTTTTCAATTCAAGTCGAGTTTATGAAATTCGAGTTGAGTCAATTTTTCGAGTTCCAATACAAATTTAATTGTAATTATTTATCATGTTATAGTACAGTTTGATTCTAATTTAAACAATTTTCTTTAATCATATAAGATATGCATACATATTTTTTCATATTTTCCATATATGGCATATATTTCTTCACATTTTTTCATATGTGACATTCTTCATATTTTTCATATATGACATATATTTCTTCACATTTTTTCATATGTGGCATATATTTCTTCATACTTGTCCATATTTGGCATATATTTCTTCATATTTTTTATATCAGTATATATATACATATATCAGGAAAAATTGAGAGACTCGAATCGAACATAAAAATCAATACAATAATTACTAAAAATTTTAAGTTATTCGAATTTCTATTTTACAACTCAAACTTTATTTGAAGATTTTTCGAATCGAGTCGAGTTTATAAAATTTTGAGTCAAGTCAAAACGAGTAGAGTTTTTCCGCCTCGAATTGAGTCGAAAATCCAATTTTTTCGAATAGGGTTTTGCTCACCCCGAAAAATGTGACATAACAACAGTTTTAACATAAATTTATATAATTACATGTAACTTTAAATCCAGCGGGCAGTCGCCAGTCCAGCCCCAGCCACATCTCAGCAGACCAAACCTTATGGTCCAGACTTTGAAGGGCTACAAACTTTTGTTAACCAAAGAACATGAATAAGAACCAAGGAAAATGGAGTGGAGATACATGAACAAACAACGCTATCCAAATTAAAATTTTGAAAAGTGCAAAGGGCTTGGAATCGTGTTGTCATGCACTGAAGCCGAAAGTAAAGCCTAGTTACATATTCATCTGTTGTTTAAATTTATCCAAGCTGACCCTGCTTTACAAAGCAAACAGAGATTACAAAAAGAAAAACAAAAAACGTGAGCGGCAGGATTCGAACCTGCGCGGGCAGAGCCCACATGATTTCTAGTCATGCCCGATAACCACTCCGGCACGCCCACAAGACGGTGTTTGCTTCCGTCTTGATTATCTTATAGACAATATAACATTATGCCATTCATTGAACAAGACAATAACAAGGAAGAATCGTTTATAGTGCTACCTCCTTTGTTCGTGAAATTCTTTTCAGCCAAAAACCTATTTCCTTTCAATAATTGCAAAACCATACCCCTGATTCGAGTGGAAAATAAACACAACAAAATGTTTGTTGACACATGTCAATACTTGATTGGTGGTAAATAAATTAAATAAAAATATTTAATTTTCAATCAGATGGTGATACGTGTCACCGCACGATTAATGTATTAAATTTGTTAGATTAAATTAAAATTAAGACCAAAATAATAAAATGTGTAATTATATAAATTTATGTTAACTGTCACGTCACTTTCTCCTTTAAGTTTTAATGATAGATGTCTTGATTGTTACCATTTAAATAGTTAAGTGGCCAAAATGATAAAAATAAAATATAATGGTAATATTGAAACCACCTCATAATTAGGTGATCAGTTAAGTAGTTGACCCTAATAATAATAATAATAATAATAATAATAATAATAATAATAATAATAATAATAATAATAATAATAATAATAATTTTATTTTTGGGTCATTAAATTATTATAATGATTACCATAGGCCACTAACTGTTACAAAAAAAAAATAAGGATAGGAAAGAAATAAATTTATATAATTATATATTTAATCATCATTACTTATACATTCTATCAATTTAGTACTAATAATAATTTAATTTAATAAATTTAATTTCCCAATCAAATGTCGAATAATTAACCATATTTCATATACGTTCAACGGTGAAAATGGTTGAATATTGCATCAAAAAAAATTCAAAATCTATAGCAACTCTTAGATTATTTTCGAATATGTAGTATTTTCTATAGTATTTTTTGAGGTCAAATTGCTTTCAATCCAGCTTTAAAAATAATAAAAAATCTTTAAAGACCAATTGCTTACCTTTCGACCTCATAAAAAATATTGAAAAATAATGAAAAGCTTGTGCTTGCAGTCCGACTTCATCTAATTTCAAAAATTTGAAAACTAATTGCATGATATATGGGGTGACAAACTGACCGATTTCATGTGATATAGTGGTTGCAGGTCTTAAAAAAATTTAGACCCATGAGGTCGCCGGTCGGGTTGCTTTTCTTGTGCCCTCTTTTTTTTTTTTTAATTTTGTTGAGGTTAGGTTGTTTTCTTTCTGCCCTCAAAAAAACATTGTAGAAAATGCTATAAATTCAAAAATAAAATAGAAATTGCTATAGATTTTAAAATATTTTGTTAGGAACAATAATACCCCAATTTTACCATATTCAATTGTAGTTAGGGCAAGGAAAAAAAGTGGACTCAAACCTAGACATCTTGAGGTGTATAAGGACGCCTAAATCACTGGAACAAATCCATTAATTATTTAATAATTTACAAGATTATTTATATATTTTAACTCGTACGATTAAAATAAAAATGGATTTATTTTTCATTTTTAAATTAAATTTAATGTTTTTCTATTTTTATAAATATATATAATATTTGAATTGAATTTGAACTTAATTAAAAAAGAAAAGAAAAAGAAAAACTTCTGAGCGACGACTAGGTTGAGGCACTCTGTATCTGTCTAAGCAAAGAGTTTAACAGATCAAAAAGCCATAACTCAATCACTTAAATTTGTCAACTAACCTAATTGCTGATGCAATAGATTCAGCAAAACCCCATTTTTATTACTTCATCTCTCTCCGTCTGCCGCTCTGTTTAAGTGCTGGTCTTAGAGGATATGGCGGGTCGCAGGGACAAAACGCAGTCGTCTCGTGGATCTCGAATCGCCCTAGCCATTGTCATCGGAGTTCTTCTTGGCTGTGTCATCGCCTTCTTTTTCCCTCACGGCCTCATCAACCCCACTGCCTCGGTTCAAAATCGTCGAATTGGCAAATCAAATCTCCAGGTTCTTGATAAACCCCCAAAACACGTTTTGATTTTTCATCTCGATCAAGGTTTTTCCTCTATTGAATTCAATGGTTAACGAGTGATGTCTAAATGTGGTTGAGTTGACTTTGGGATTAATGAGTGTTCTTGGCTGTGTTGACTCGTTCTTTTGCTTTTAAGATCTGGATGTTCAGGGAAATCAAATTATTTAAATTAATTTGATCTCTCATTGTTTGAAGTATCTAAAACCTGTATACTACTGTTTTGTTCTGCTTTGTTAGAGATCTAACGAGCCTTATTAGATCTTTGGCCGAGCAGCATCGAAATTGAGTAGCTCCATTTTTAGGTACAGCTCAAATTAGATATAAAATTTTGAAACACGGTTGCTTTAAAGGATGTTTTTAACCCATCTTTTATGGATTTACTTGCAATTGCTGGCTTCCATTTTCTTTGGTAATGGTACCCTTTAGGCTTTATATGTTTATGATATGAACTTAATAATGTTTGTGAAGGACTTGGAACTTTCTTAATTAATATGGGATGTCCCAAAGTTGCAGAGTTAGTATCGTGTTCTTTTAGTTTATTTTTGTCTGATGTGTATAACATTGCCTTTTCTATTTGCTATTTTCTAGATTGATTCTTTGTCGTGTGAGTCATCGGAGCGGAGTAAGATGCTGAAGTCTGAAGTTGTATCGCTTTCAGAGAAGAATTCCGAATTAAAGAAGCAGGTTAGGGATTTGACGGACAAGCTGCAACTGGCCGAACAAGGAAAAGATAATGCACAAAAGCAATTTTTGGTTTTGGGCCAGCAGCATAAAGCTGGACCTTTTGGTACAGTCAAAGCTTTGCGGACTAACCCGACTGTTGTCCCCGATGATTCTGTGAACCCAAGATTGGCTAAGATCTTGGAGAAAGTTGCTGTTCAGAAAGAGATTATAGTTGTGCTTGCCAATTCAAATGTGAAAGAGATGTTGGAGGTTCAGGTTTCTAGCATCAAGAGAGTTGGTATACCGAATTACCTAGTTATAGCTTTAGATGACCATATTGAAGAGTTCTGCAAATCAAATGATGTCCCGGTGTACAAGAGGGATCCGGATGCAGGTATTGATGCTGTTGGGAGAACAGGAGGCAATCATGCTGTCTCTGGGTTGAAGTTCCGCATTTTAAGGGAGTTTTTGCAACTGGGTTATAGTGTCCTTCTATCAGATGTTGATATAATATACTTACAAAACCCATTCAACCATCTTTATCGGGATTCTGATGTAGAGTCCATGACTGATGGACACAATAACATGACCGCTTACGGATATAATGATGTCTTTGATGAACCTGCCATGGGTTGGGCACGTTACGCTCATACAATGAGAATATGGGTTTACAACTCTGGTTTCTTTTTTATAAGGCCTACAATCCCTTCGATTGAGCTTTTAGATCGTGTGGCTGATAGGCTAGCTCGGCAACCAAACTCATGGGACCAAGCCGTTTTTAATGAGGAGCTCTTTTTCCCATCACATCCTGGCTATGATGGACTTCATGCTGCCAAGAGAACTATGGATTTCTACATGTTCATGAATAGTAAGGTCCTCTTTAAGACGGTAAGGAAAGATGCGAAGCTGAAGAAGTTAAAGCCTGTAATCGTTCATGTAAATTACCACCCGGATAAACTTCGAAGAATGAAAGCAGTGGTAGAGTTTTACGTTAATGGCAAGCAAGACGCATTGGATCCATACCCAGATGGCTCCGAGTGATATGAGCACACTGCTGAGGATCTCATGTTGACCTATGGATGATGGATGGGCTCACCGGCTCACTTGTTGCGAAGTTACATGATACGGGTAGGTTATTCTGATAATATCTTCTGAGAAACATGTCGAATATCTTTCTCTGTTCATTTCATTTCCTTTTAACTTTTGTTTTGTATTATTTGTGTAACTTTTTGTCAAACTCTACAAGCACTTAAATTAGTACACTTGTGCTGTGTTGTGCATACTGAACAAGTTCTATTAAGGTTTCGGTTGTTTTTCCTGATAAAGCTATTACTGCATATTGTATCTTGTGCGATTCTCCCTCCTTTAAGTTGGTTTTCACATTGCGTGAATTTGCTGAGAAATTGCAAAGATAAGTACAAGAGGATGCGGCCGCCTGTTTGTTGTTAACTTTGTCCGGAAGGAGACAATAAGCACCAGTTGGTTTTCAGCACAGTGAATCTCTGTCTCAATGGCCCCCAGACCATCCATTATTAATTTCAGTTATTGTACTATCTCTAATCGATATAGGGTGAGCATTTGAGTTGAGTGAAGTCAAAAAAATTTGAGTTAGTCTAGTTGATGAGACATATTTTATAACTCAAATGTTATTTGAATTTTTTTAAGTAGAATTTATAAAATTTGAGTATTGAGTCTAGTTGTTCGAGTTTCGGTTCAAATTTAATTATAATATTTTAATTTTAACGACTTTCTATAACTACATGGATTTGTATTCAATACACAGGTGAGGGAAACTAAAAGTTTTCACAAAAGTCTTAGTTTTATGGTTTAAGTTTAGAGGCTAATTTAGGGTAATATGATTAGAGATTTAGTTTTTAACCTATAATCTTAAATTCTTATTCCAAATCTTAAATTCTAACTACAACCCATCCATTTTAAACAACTAAACCTAAACTCCTAACCTCTAAATCTTAAAATCTAACCCTACTAAGGCATTTTTGGAAACTTTTTGTTTCTACTGCCTGCATATGAAATAATTATCCTAACTATATACAAAACACATATTTCTTCATATATTTTCATATCTAATATGTATGTATATAAAACTAAGAGATTCAACTCGAATTTAAAAACCAATCCCTAATTACTAAAATTTTATTTAAAAGATTTTCGAGTTGAGTTTATAAAAATACAATTCAATTTAAAACGAATCAAATTATTTCATGTTGAATCAAGTCAAATTTTTCGAGTGAATTAAGTCTTTCACTAACTTGTTGCGAAGTTGGATATACTTTTATGCTAAATCGCCATCATTTTGTAGGCAAACAAATAAAGGAAAATCATAATAACAGGCTGTTGTGGTGAAATGGGTTGGTGGAAAGCGAACCCAGAATCAACCTGGTATCACAAAAATTCATGAATGAATGGTGGCCACCAGAATTTTCTAAAATTGTTCACTCCATGACAAAATAAACCCTTTAATTCTTTTGGCATTTCCCCACTCCTATGCTATCCTATCCATAAACACTTAACCCCCAAATTTATCGTTTTCTCCTTCCATGAACTTTCTCTGTCAAAACAGTTCTTCTCTTTCATCCACAGTTTCCTCTGCAAATTTGATCCGTTCTTGACAGTTTATAAACGCTACCCCATTTCACCTCTTTTGACATCGAATATGCACAGATTTTCCCATAGAGAGAGTATTCTTCTAGGCTACAGTCCTCCAAAGACAGCGGTGACGGACTCAGATATTGACTTCAACGATGTCTTTGGTGGCCCGCCGAGGAGGACATCAGTTCAAGAGACACCGCATCGTTTCAGTGAAGACATGGCTTCTTATTCATCATTCGGATTCAGGAGCAGTGGTGAAACACGGTTGTCCGGTTTAAGTGAAAAGCCGGTGTTCGGGGACGAAGGGATGAACCGGAGAAGACACTCGAGAACCGATTTCTATGACGATATTTTTGGAGGGAAGAACCGGTCCTCGAGTTGTTCCCCGAGGAAGTATGAAACCAAGGACCCTTTTGCATTAAGTTCGCAGGTTAGGTTGCCACTAACGGCCGAACCTTTGGGTACTTCATTGCCTACTCGATTCAGGTTCTGGTTTCACCTTTCATTTGTTTATATTGCTAGACCATACAAATTAGTAAAGCTGGTTCGATATTTACTCCAATGTCTTACTTTTAACTGCCTTATAATTCCACAGCCTTATGAAGAAGGGAGCGGACCTCCCCACATTTGACTCTCCTACTCGAAGCACATCTAGAACCAAGGATGCATCTTCAAATGGTTCAAGTCACTATGTTTCTTCTCCTCTCTCAAGTTTCTCAGGCCAAGCAAATCAAGTTCAACAGGAACCAAAAAATGATTTCCAATCATCGTATCAGGAGTTATCTACTGGTAGTGAAGCTGAGGATTCAATAAACTTGACTGAGCAGGATGAAACAGGAACGAAAAATGGCGGCCGATTTCACTTCTCAATTTATAAATGGCAATGCAAAGGAGGTGTACCGTTAGCCATTAGGGGAAATGGTAAACTCGAACAAAAAGATAAACTGCAGAGGTGCTCGAGTGCTAAGGGATGGATAGCATGTGAAAGTATAGAAATGGAATCAAAGGCAGAACTGGATAATAGTTTCCTGTCTAATGATAGAATGTCTGCAAATGCTAAATCTTTTAGGGTAGAACGTGACGATAATGGGAGTTTAAGCTCTCGGTTTGATTCAAGAAACGGAGATGGAGAAAGGGTTCGATCTACTAAGGAAGAGAACATTCCCAAGTCCGAATCGGAAATCAATCCTTCCCTTTCTCAGATAGATTTGTGTGATAAAAAAGAGAATGAAACTAAAAAGCCTCAGCCTAAAACTCTGAAATTGCTTTTACATGATGAAAGAGGTATGTACTATTCGGATTCGGGTTAGAATTGATAGGTCTAATAATACTTTTATGATATGATCCGGTTCTTCTATATTGTGCAGGCAATGGTGAGATGACTAGAAATGATGGAACAAAGGACATTTCTGAAAAGAGTGAAAAGAAGTTATATGAAATTCTAGATGATGAAAATGTCAAGAAACCAGATACTACAGAAAGGGCTACTTTCAACTATGTGGAAGCCAGGAAAACCAGAGTAAAAGGTTCCCCTAGGAACTCAAGGGATAATGGGAAAGGCAGAGTTGGTGGAAAGGTGAATGATTTCATTAAGATTTTCAACCAGGATGCTTCACCGAAGCCTAAACCGGACACTGTCCATGAGAATCACAGCTCTAGACGGCCTGAAAGACATAAGATCAAGCCGGAGAATGAACCGTGTGATCGCATGACCGAAAGGGAGGTGAAAATTCAAATGCAGGACATTCAGGAGAAGAAATCATCTCCCAAAGTCCCCATTGTGAATCATATGTTTAATGGCACAGCTGAAAAGAACACTAATATCTCAGTAACAGATCCTGGTTAGTTTATCTATTGTTCTATCACTTCAAGTTTGTTGGTTTAGGAGATTTCTCAGTGGCATGCATTGTTCACTCTAAATCACCCTTTTTTTTCTTCTATTATTTGTGTTGGCATCAGTTTCTACTGGCTTCAACACTATTATTGAAGATCCAACAGACTCAGTCAACGATAATTTCACGGTATGCTTAGGGTTTATATCTATTTGTACTATTCCTATAGAATGGTTGATGTTCAATGTTATTTACTCTAATCCTAATTATCATACCACATGCTTATGGACAGATAGAAGACTTGACTCCAGAAGAGAAAATTTTACCGGACTTGGGCATCGATCCTGAAGAAATCAAGGTAATATAGACTGCACTAGATGCTGTCATAACCATATGCAAAAGCACCTATTTTGCTTCACATTTTTTCATCCGGTTACTTCATTTAATGCAGGCCATTGATGCTAAAATACTGAAATGGTCAAATGGGAAAGAAGGAAATATCCGTTCATTGTTGTCAACCTTACAATATGTAAGTATTAATGGATCCAACTCGGGTCATTATCCTTTTTTCTCGAAGTAAAAGCGTCTCCCAGATTGATCTCCAAGATCATTTTGGCCAGTTAGACATATCAATTGGCCGGGTGGTATCGATCTTGAATTGTGTCAATTTGAGTTTTGAAATTTGCTTGTTTGCCTACATAGGTCCTTTGGCCTAATAGTGGTTGGAAGCCGGTGCCTCTAGTGGACATAATTGAAGGGCCTGCAGTGAAAAGATCATACCAAAAAGCTCTACTGTGTCTACATCCAGATAAACTGCAGCAGAAGGGTGGTCCCTCAGATATAAAATACATTGCAGAAAGAGTCTTTGATGTTCTACAGGTATTGCATGTTTTTTCATGTATTCATCCTCGTGTTGATAGAAATTATTGCTATTACTCCTACTGAATGAGTCTTCTAAAAACTTAATATTATGATTTTAGTCTTCCTATTATGTTCAGGATTGAGATTTGGTTCCGGTAACTAAATATGGCATAATTTGATTCTCTACATTTTTTGTCATTAGTTGGTCAAAAAAGTAAACAATTAAAACACCAAGGTTGATATTTTCAGGTTTAAATGTGTCAGGGGTCTTTGTATAATTTTACAATTTAAAATTTAGTCCCTATACTTTATTTTTTAAAAATTGAGTCCTCGTACTATTTTTATTTGAAAACCACCCTCTCTAACTTCTATTTTACCATTAATTGCTAATCTGGTAGCTATAAGAAAAGCCAAAATAACTTTTTTTATTCTTCTGTTTTTACATTTTTACCAATTTAATCCTTAAAAGTTATAAAAATGGATGATTAAAAATTATATTGTTCAATTAATGATAATTTTTTAAAGATCAAAGGTCATATTGATATAAACGGTAATTGTAAGTACTAAAAAGGTTATTTTTTTTCTTTTTTATAACTTTCAGGTCAATAATTAACAATACAATTGAACCTAAGTTGAGAGAGAGACCAAAATATATATTTTTTTGAATAGAGAGAGATACCAAAATTGTAAAAATTCTCAATTTTGCAAAAATAAAGTATAGAGAATAAATTTTAAATTTGGAAATTGTATATGGAATTGTAACAGATTTAAACTTTTTCTATAACTAGTCATGTTGGCATGATCTTTTTTCCATGTTGGAATATATTGTTTATAAAAAATGTATATTTGTATGTTAATTGGAAATCAACTATTCTGACTAACTAATGAAAGAAGAGAAATCAAATCATGCAAAATTAAAACCTAAAGACTAAACTTGAAATTTGAATGTAGCAGTAAAGTAAAAAATAACCTAAAAGCTTAGAAATTTGGCCAATGGTGCTGAAGCTGGCCCGCCAAATCTGTCTGATATGATCAATTATTGTACTTCAAACAATTTCCATGTTAAGACAACATCATATGAAGTTTCACAATTTTAAATTTCCTACACATGATGTTTGGCCACAATCTATATATCTGACCAACATCTCTTCTTATCAGGACCATGGCTTTTAGATTTGTCCATGTTTAGCTCCTCTTGCTACCTTAGTTTATTACCTAAGTTTTTAGCGTGGAACATAAATAGAAACACCGAAAAGAAGCCGATGATTTCTATTCTATTACTAGATATTACTATACATAAAGTAGGAAAAGTGAGGCAATACAAAATGTGAATTACCTACCTAGCCATTTTGGAATCTCAGGAAGCGTGGACTCATTTCAACTCGGTTGGTTGGGGGTGATTTACGCATGGATGCTGGACTGAGCCGTTTCATCTGCCGACAGAACACAGAGGGAAGTAAAATTAGGTGATTAGGACAAGGGGAATGAATGAATGTAAGTGTAAATTCATGTTGTTTTTCCACATATCATATTGATTCTTTTGAGTATGTAAGAATTTGCAAACAAGTTTTCCGACCAAGATGTTTAACATTGAGATAATCAGATTCCAAATATTAATTTGCATTTTCAATACTACTGAACTTGTGTTGGAGCCATATATAGTTTATTTGGAGATGTTGGTTTGCAGTTTAGCAGAGGAAAAAGTGAATGGCACGTTGGCGTGTGTTTGAAGAAGGGTGGCCTAAAAAGAAGAAAGAATCCAAAGCTGAATTCTTCATGTTGTTTTGACCCGTCTGTCTCTTTTGTCTTCCCAGCAAAAAAGAATAGTTGTTGGTTTTACATTTATGACAGCATATAGTCAATAGTAGTAGCCAGTAGGAGCCCCTTCCATTTTCAAAATCATTTGTTGTTTTCACTCATTGCTTTATTACTCACAATCATGGAAATTCAATTCCAATGACTTTTCAAATTCACTGCTTAACTTTATAGATTGAAATATGACAATTATACATAATTAATTATGATTTCAATTACACATGTTTAATTATATTTCTTAGATATAATTATACCAAATCTGAACTCAACGAGTAGTTTCAATGAAAAAAAAGAATGATGTGATATTAGAATATTCGGGTTCAAATCGATTTGTTTATTTTCCTAAAAATTAAAGCTTGTAATTATATGTAATTACAGTTATTAAATGACTTTTTTAAACACTCTTTAAATAAGAAACAATTGAACATGTGAAGTAGTCCCAGTAGTAAAGGATGATGTATTTTATCCAGGTGACTTGAGTTCCGACACTATATGTGCTAGTGTGTGTGCCTTATTAATGGGCTAAAAAAATTGAATAGATGCTACCTTATAAATTATAATCATACAATTCTTTAGTTACCCATCTATGGGTATAAATGTCGTTAATTTTAAAGTTTTAGGGTGTTAGTTTATTTACTTTACATGATTTATGTATTTTTTATATATATTTTATTTATGATCTTATTTCGTACTTTTAATTTCTAAAATTGTATACCTTTAAAAATTTTAATATATATTTTTTTGAATTCTTTTTTTTTGTTCAAAAGGAAACTTTATACCCTAAGAAAGTTACAGAAACAAAAGGTGAGGAGGGAAGACAACATGATTCCAAACAACTTGGTCCTGTTTAGTCTTCGCAATCTTGGCAAGCCAATCAGCTGCTTGGATACAAGACCTAGGAACAAAGGAGAAACAACAAGATGCGAACGATTTCGCGGTTTTCTTTATATCCTCTTCGATAGCTGATGTTACCCAGTCAGAAAAGGCTCCAGATCGAAGCCTGGTAATAACAGCTTGACTGTCCGTCTCAAAGATGATATCCCTATAGGCATTTTGGTTGGCCATCGTTAAGCCCAATCTGATGGCAAGAGCTTCTGCTGCTGCAGCAGACGGAGCACCACAAGGAGCAGAAATCCCAAACAGGCAGGAACCCGAGCACTCTCGAAAAACAGCCGCGATTGAGGCTTTCCCTGTCAACTGGTCGAAGGCAGCATCACAGTTGATTTTAATAATTCCCTGAGGAGGTGGTGTCCACTTGCTAGCCACCGGCTTGTCATGAGACATCTCCAGGTTGCCAAACACGTTAGCGTGATGGAATTTCATGAAATCTTTGTCCGCCTTCAACCAGACATCCCATGGGGAGTCTTTTTTTCCTTCAAAAACCAAGGCGTTTCTTGATTTTCAGATGGTCCAAAGAAGAAAGGCTATGTGAGCGCACCCATCACCAGAAATACCAAGATTCCGATCTTCGTTAACATTACGCCACCATTTTGGGAAACCAGGGAAGCCAATGGCGGATGGAGAGTAGTTAAAACCTGAGGCTTTCCAGATTATCTGAGCGAAAGGGCAGAAAAAAAGAGAGATGCTCAACAGATTCCCCTGAACTCTCACATTGGGGGCAGGTATCAGGGTCTCTGAGTTTACCATGCATACGGGCTTTCAAGAGCTCTTTGTAGGGACAATGTTATGGCACAGCCTCCACAAAAAAGAACGAATCTTAGAGGGGACTTTTAACTTCCATATTGAGTTCTATAATTCCTTTTTTGTTAAAATGCCTTCGCTGGAAGAGGGGTTCAAAGTGTCCATAGATTTCTCCTCAATGAATTTGTATCCCGACTTGGCCGAGTACTCTCTATTTTTGTTTTCGGCCCATATGAAAGAGTCTTGAACATTAGGTCCTCCGATCGGGATTGTCAAGATGGCCTTGGCGTCGGATGGTGAAAAAAGATCATAAACCTTCGATTCATTCCATGACCTATAATCATGATTCATGAGGGAGCTAACAGACGGGGCAGGAAAATCTGGCGGTGGTTGAGTCGAGAGTCTGTAGCCATGAATCTTAGGGATCCAGTTATTAAACCATGTTGAGATGGTTCTGCCATTTCTAACTCTCCAAAGGGCACCATCTTTAATAACCTTGATCCCTTCTCTGATCCCCGACCAAGCCCAGGAGGGATTAGAGCACTTGAGGGCCTAAAAAATGCTACCATTTGGGAAATAGATCCCCCGAAGAACCTGAGCTAAAAGGGATTCCAGATTCCTTATCACCTTCCAGGTAATCTTAGAAACAAGAGCTTTGTTGAACACTCTGAGATTTCGGAAACCCATTCCCTCTTGTTCTTTGGGTCGGCAAAGATCCTTCCAGTTAATCCAGTGAATGCTCTTTTCCTTATCTGCACAGTTGTTCCACCAGAACTTTGCCACTAGGGAACTGATCTTATCGCAGAAGGTGACTGGGAGAAGAAAGCATTGCATAACATAAGTGGGTATTGCCTGAGCGACAGCCTTGATAAGAACTTCCTTTCCTGCACTGGTCAAAAATCTAACTTTCCAACCTCTTAATCGATTATGAACTCGTTCTTTGATGAAACCCAGGGCTTCCTTTTTACTTCGACTCCAAAAAGAAGGAAGACCAAGGTATCGAGTGTCTTCTTCCATTGCTTGGAAACCCAGGATGTTAGACATGTGAGATTTTAAACTGTTGCTAACATTGGGCGAAAAAAAATACAGAGGATTTCATGGAGCTAACAGTATGTCCTGTAGAAGATTGGAAAAGCTGAAGGATGTGAATAATCCCAACGCAGTTTCTTTCATCCGCCTCTGTGAAAACCAGGCAGTCATCTGAGAACAGGAGATGACTCAAAATCGAACATCTTCTTTTGATCCTAAGACCATCGAATCTATCCCTCTCGATTTATTTTTCAATGATCCAGGAAAGGATGCTTGATATGAGCGTGAAGAGAAAGGGAGATAACGGGTCCCCCTGTCTCAAACCCCTTCCCGCTTTGAAATCACCCTTGCGTTCACCATTCAAAACTAAGGAGAAGGAGACCGATGATACACAGGCCATAACTCTGTCAATCCACCACTCACCAAAGCCCATTTCACTCATAACGAACTGTAGAAGGTCCCAGTCCACTTTATCATAGGCTTTCTCCAGATCAATTTTAAGAGCCATGAATCCCTTTTTTCCTTTTCTTGTCCGCTTTATAGCATGAAAGGCCTCATTTGCAAGAATAATGTTGTCGTGGATAGATCTTCCTTTCACAAAAGCTGACTGGTACTGCGGGATGATATCAGGGAGGAAAGCCTTCAGTATTGAGGCAAGTATTTTGGTGATCACTTTTAGGGAGAAGTTACATAAACTGATCGGCCTTAAGTGAGATACCTCCGTGGGGCTGGTCTTTTTTGGGATAAGCACAATATTAGTTTTATTGATTGAAGGGTCCACAGCTCCGTCCCTGAAAAACGCTGAGACCATCCCAATAAGATCGCCTTTCACCGTTTCCCAAAAGGTCTGATAGTAACACCCTGGAAAGCCATCGGGGCCCGGGGCTTTAGTCGTTCCCATATCAAAGACTGCCTTTTTTATCTTCTCTTCATCAACTTCCTTACAAAGTTCAGCATTCATCTCACCCGTAACAACTCTGGGGATGTAGTCCCTGAGGCTAAGGTAATTCACCGATGGATCTCTCGTGAAAACTTTTTAGAAATGTTGGAGTAGGTAGAAGGCTATCTCCTCCAGATCCTTGAGCCATGTATCATCCTCATTTTTAATTTTGACAATGGAATTGGATCTACGGTGTTGAATGGTTGTAGCGTGGAAAAACTTTGTGTAGAACTAATGTTTTGATATAATAATTGAAAAATGTTTTGGACTGATTTAAAAAGTATTTAAAACATTTCCAAAGTCCAAACAACTTCAAATTATGTTTAGGGAAGTTTTTAAAAGGGTTTTACATATTTTTCAAAGCCAAACTTCACAAAACCATCCAGGCGTTTCGAAACGCCCTAAGGTGTTTTGAAACAGGGGTCTTCAGTAGCAAAAACGTTTCGAAACGCCCTAGGGTGTTTCGAAACAGGGCTTACCCTGGATGAGGATTTTGCCCAGCGTTTCGAAACGGGCTCTGCCGTTTCGATACGCCTACGTGGCATTGACCACAACGGTCATAAACCCCAACGGCTATTTCCCAACCAACTTTCAAATGCAGGTCGTTTCGATACGGGACTAGGCGTTTCGAAACGGGTGTTTCGAAACGGACAATAGCGTTTCGATACGGGTCCACGTCAGACTGCAACGACTCTTTCTACTTAAAGGGCGTTTCGAAACGGCTTCGAGCGTTTCGAAACAGGGAGCTGCAGAACTACATTTATAGTGGGAATTGAAGTCCTCAACGGCTCCAAAATGATCCCAACGGCTAGTAACGGCTACAAACTCATTTGGGAGTATAAAAGGGACCTCCAAGCATCAAGAGAAGGCTAATGCTCATATTGTCAAACATCAAATGATCAAAGATTGTCTTTGTACTTAAATTGTCATTTATTGTATAGACAAACACTAGTGAGCCAAAATTGTCAAATTTGCTCAAGTATTTTAGGTTTTGGGTGAGTGCTTAATTGTGCAAACAAACACCTATTAGAGGGTTTTAAGTTTGCGTTCATTGTCTCTTCGTAAGAGAGGGTTTCAATCAAGGCTTTGGGTAGAAAGCTTGATTGTGTGTAAGGGTTACCTCCTAAGCCTAGAAAAGGGGAAGAGCAATTAGTGGAATTGTTTGGAAATCCTTAGTGGGGAGCTAAGGTAGTGGATGTAGACCTTGGTTAGAAGGTTGAACCACTATAAACCATTGTGTCTATCTTTGTTTTAGCTTCCTAAACCCTAACACCAAAAAATCCACCTCTCCACCACTTGGTGAGAAACATTGGTTGATCGAATCGAGCCCCACACAACTCAAAAATTGGTATCAGAGCTTGGCTCAATCGAAGGGGATTCACATCCTATTGAGAAGATCCGGCAAGCTCGATCACTTTTTCATCAACCGGCTCAATGGCACATTCAATCGACAAACCGCCTTTCTTTGACGGAACTCACTATGCCCATTGGAAGACAAAGATGAAGTTCTTCATCAAATCAAGAGATTACAAGCTATGAGATGTAGTTGAAGATGGTCCGTTCGTGCCTCAAAGAAGTAAAGCGGAGTGGAGTGTCGACGATCGCAAGAAGATAGAGCTTAATTGCAAAGCCTTGTACATCTTGTTTTGTGCTTTTGGCCCAACCATCTATGAGAATATGTCTTCTTGTAAGAGTGCCAAGAAGGTATGGGACAAGCTTGAAGTCACATACGATGGAACCGATGAAGTCAAGGAGACCAAAATTGGGCTCCTAACCTTAGAGTATGAGAACTTTAAAATGGATCCGGAAGAGAACATCGAGAAGATGTTTGATAAGTTCTCCACCATCACAAATGGTCTCAAAGGCTATGGAGAAGCCATCCCGGAAGAAAAGCTTGTCCGAAAGCTCATCTACTCACTTCCCGAGTCATGGGACTCAAAGAGAACCGCCATCATCGAAGCCAAAAATTTGAAGACTTTGAAGCTTGATGAACTCATGGGGTCACTCCTTACTCATCAAATCATGAAGAAGAATAAAGAGGATGAGAAGAAGAGGGAAGAAATTAGAGCTATGAGAGAGAAGAAAATCAAAGGGCTTGGCATCAATGCAAGTGCCATGGCTCTCAAATCCTCCACTTGTCATCATGTCTACTTAAGTGAAGAGGAGGATGAAGATGAAGAGATAGTTCATCTCTTCAAGAAGTGTGCCCCGTTCATGAAGAAAGCCTTGAGAGAGCTTGAACGAGAACCTAAGAGAAAGGAGAGGGCAAACACTTCAAGCCATAAGAAGAAGGCACATGTGGCTACTTGGAGTGATGAGGACTCCACCGACGATGAACAAGCCAACCTTTGCCTTATGGCCATCGAAGAAGATTCAAGGGTAACTTCTAATTCTTCTACTTCATGTTCTTATTCTTTTGATGAATCACAAGATGCCTATGATGATTTGGTTTTAGATTTTAAAAGCCACATTTTGAAAAACAACAAATTGATTTCAAAGTTAAAAATTCAAAATGATTTGCTTTCTAAAACCAAACTTGAACTTGAAGCAAAACTTGAAGAGTTTGAATTAAAATGTTTTGTTTTACAAAAATTGCTTCAAAATGTTCAAGAAGAAAAATATTTGATTTCCAAAGAGCTTGAAAAGAAAAACAATTTTGGAAAATCAAATTTTTATGTTAGACAATTTAGTGCCCCTAGATTTAAAAATGGTAAATGTTTTAGAAGTGTTTGGGTCCCAAAAGGACTAACCACTTCAATTAAAAAGGATGACATTGAAAAATGGATTCCTAAGGGGTCAAAAATTTGTGCTACTAATGTTCATGGATCCAAAGCAATTTGGATACCAAAAATCACTTGATTGTCTTTTGCTAGGTGTGATGGAGATGTTCAACAAGTTAAACATTGAGGGGGAGCTCCATGCACACAAGGAAGAACACTTGAAGAAGGAAGGCTTCACATCCTACCTTGAGTTCAAGTGTTGGTAAAAATCTAGTTGTTTTAGCATTTATTTGTTTTATTTTTAGTTTATTCAACTAGATGATCATAAATGTTGGACTAACATTTTTAATGATGCTTTGAGTAAGGGGAGCCATTTTAAAACCAAATTCTTACTTTTGTCAATTTTTTTCTCCCTATTGTTATTTTTGAACTTAATGTTTTAAATTCTTTTTGATATAACAAAAATGGGGAGAAATGGTTTGAAAAATTGAATTTTCAAAATGAATAAGGGGGAACTTTATTTGATTTATATCTTTAATTCTCTTATTCACATTTTTAAAGTTAAAGGGGGAGAATCCCAAACAATTTTTCAAGTGAGTTTTATTATATCAAAAAAGGGGAGATTGTAGAACTAATGTTTTGATATAATAATTGAAAAATATTTTGGACTGATTTAAAAAGTATTTAAAACATTTCCAAAGTCCAAACAACTTGAAATTATGTTTAGGGAAGTTTTTAAAAGGGTTTTACATGTTTTTCAAAGCCAAACTTCACAAAACCATCCAGGCGTTTCGAAACGCCCTAAGGTGTTTCGAAACAGGTGTCTCCAGTAGCAAAAACGTTTCGAAACGCCCTAAGGTGTTTCGAAACAGGGCTTACCCTGGATGAGGATTTTGCCCAGCGTTTCGAAACGGGCTCTGCCGTTTCGATACGCCTACGTGGCATTGTCCACAACGGTCATAAACCCCAACGGCTATTTCCCAACCAACTTTCAAATGCAGGTCGTTTCGATACGGGACTAGGCGTTTCGAAACAGACAATAGCGTTTCAATACGGGTCCACGTCAGACTGCAACGGCTTTTTCTACTTAAAAGGGCATTTCGAAATGGCTTCGAGCGTTTCGAAACGGGGAGCTGCAGAACTGCATTTATGGTGGGAATTAAAGTCCTCAACGGCTCCAAAATGATCCCAACGGCTAGTAACGACTACAAACTCATTTGGGAGTATAAAAGGGACCTCCAAGCATCAAGAGAAGGCTAATGCTCATATTGTCAAACATCAAATGATCAAAGATTGTCTTTGTACTTAAATTTTCATTTATTGTATAGACAAACACTAGTGAGCCAAAATTGTCAAATTTGCTCAAGTGTTTTAGGTTTTGGGTGAGTGCTTAATTGTGCAAACAAACACCTATTAGAGGGTTTTAAGTTTGCTTTCATTGTCTCTTTGTAAGAGAGGGTTTCAATCAAGGATTTGGGTAGAAAGCTTGATTGTGTGTAAGGGTTACCTCCTAAGCCTAAAAAAGGGGGAGAGCAATTAGTGGAATTGTTTGGAAATCCTTAGTGGGGAGCTAAGGTAGTGGATGTAGACCTTGGTTAGAAGGTTGAACCACTATAAATCATTGTGTCTATCTTTGTTTTAGCTTCCTAAACCCTAACACCCAAAAATCCACCTCTCCACCACTTGGTGAGCAACATTGGTTGATCGAATCGAGCCCCACACAACTCAACACTTTGTGTTTTTATCACCCACTTCAGCGAGTTCACTCTAGATCTTTGATGCCAATATCTCTCCTCGCTTTCCCATTCAACGTCAAGCTCTTTCTTAAGCCTTTTATATTCATCCAGTTCCAAGTTAGTCAGATTCCTTCCTTGAAGAACAGAGATTCTTGCCATCAACATCTGTTTCCGTTCATTTTTCTTTTTCATCTTCTCCTTATTCCATTTAACAAGGGTTGTTTTGGTACTACGGATCTTCCTTCGGAATCTGGAGACCACTCTTTCCCTGGGTGAAATATCCCACCCTTTTGCCATCGTCTGCGAACATTCTTCTTCCAGAAGCCATTTGGTTTCAAATTTAAAGTTTTTCCTGTATTTTTTGGATAGCCCCTTGGTAAGAAGAACTATATGGGCGTGGTCAGAGGCGATGGCCACTTCCACCATCCCCAGGGCCTTAGGAAAGGCGAAGCTCCATTCCGGTGAATAAAGGATCAAGTCAAGCTTATCAAGAATGGCGTGCTCCCCCCCTTTGGTTAAACCAGGTAAACTTACCACCCTTTATAGGCATCTCAACAAGGCCTGAGGAATCAACAAATTCTTCGAACCATTTTGCGTCCGTTGGATTAAACGGGTTCCCGCCTTCCTTCTCCTCTTGGCTAGACACCGTGTTAGAGTCACCTATAATCACCCATTTATCCTGGATGGAATCTCTGAAATTTGAAAGTCCCTCCAGAAGGCTCGTCGTTCTTCTCTATATGGAGGGCCATATATGAAAGTGTTAAATCAAGCACCTCCCTCTTGAAGAACAATCTTCGTATCAATGTAATTTTTGTCATATCTCAGGATGGTAATATTTGCTTCCGATGTCCACCAGAGAGCAAGGCCCCCCGCTAAGCCCTGTGGTTCCACGTAAAACGAGTGCTCCATTTTCATTTTCATTTTAATCTTTTCAAGATACATTTTCTTCTGTTTTGTTTCACTGAGGAAGATAATAGACGGTTTGATCTTGAAGATTGAATTCTGAAGAGCCCTCACTGTCTTCCTATTACCCATCCCCCGAATGTTCCATGTCATGATAGACATAACTCCCCCTTTCTTCGACTTTGCAAACAAACGCCCGAAGGCTGAGAAGGAGCACAATTTCCTTGCTGAAGTTGCAAGGTTTCTAAACCAGAACACCCACCAACCAGTAGAGAAAAGCTCTTCAAAAGCACACCAACCCCAAGCAACAAACCAAAGACCACAGGGCAAAGAAAACCAGGCAGCCAAGAGAAAAATTACAAGACCAGAGAAGAGCAACAGCCGAAAAGCATCACAAAACACCAGGGCACACACAACAATCACGCTCCAAAACAACACAGAACCAAACAAACAACAGACCACAGAAAAAACACCTTAAACAACAAACACACAATGAACTTAACAATTAAATTCAGTTCCTAAAAGAACGAGGTAAGTCCACAAGGAGTCGGGGCACATATAGGGAAGAACGAGTGTTAACCACCAGGAAACGGGGCAACCAGAAAGACCGGGCTAAAGAGGGAAGAAACCAGAACCTGTCAAGGGAAAGAAAGAAGCTTCGCCTGCCTCCCACGAACAACCAGTCCCCTCGAAACTGCAGCCAGATCTTGTGTCCAAATCGCTTGAAAAGATGGGAATTAGGAAAAGCACCGTCCTTGCGAAGATTCTTGTGTCCTGAGCAACCGCCGAAAACCAGCGCCAGGCGAAGGGAAAACACCGTAGCCGCTCCCCCAATCAGTCCTTTGTTTCCGATATCACCACGAGCAAACCACCAACCGAGGACGATATCTGCGACACCGGAGCACGACAGCCGTTTGAGGGGGCAGAGCCACGCACTCGCAGTCACCGTTCAACAACACCGGGGCAGAGAGCAATTCGACGCCTGAGGCTCGGGGATTTCAGTTGAGAGGAAGATCATTTGATATAAAATGATACGTATGTTCCTGGCGTCAACTCTTCTAAACTTTAAACGGTGACAAAATTGTACGAATGGTATTATTGTTTTACCCTTTTTAAGTATGGACTAAATCTGAAATTTTACAAAAATACAGCCATTAAATATAGAATTTAACCAAATTAATAATAATAAAAAAAGAGCAATATATGACTATGGGCATAATGGCAGTAGAGTGAAAGATTAAAAAGAAAGAGAAAGACAAAAAGTAAGAAAGAGAAAAAGAGAAAAAATAATATATAAAAAAGAAAGAACATGGCTTTGCCATTGCCAGTGCCCATTCGTCTACTTCTTTAATGCTTAAAGCTCTCAATTTTTCCAGGAGGCTTAAGCTTACTAAACCCATCTTCTTCGTCTTCTTCTTCTTCTTCTTCTTCTTCTGTTCCCGCTGCAAAAAAGATGAAACCTTTCGTTCAATGACTGCTTGCTTCGACGTTTTAATGGCGGCTTCACTTCATGTGGGCACTTAATTGCCTTTCTTTTATGAATCTGTAGGCTCTCTCTCTTATTTCCGTTCTTTTTCTTTTCTTTGTTTCTTTATTTTTCTTCAAAAAAAAATGTTTCTTTTTCGTGGGATCATTGGTTAAAATTATGGCCTTAAATCTTTCTGATCTATTGCATTGTTAATATCTAGTTTAATCCATCGCTTTTTCTACTGGAATGGTCACATTTTGTGGTAGATCTGAAGTGAATCTTTTCTTTTCATGCAATTCAGTTCATTTTTGTGTACTTTCTTTTCTTGATGAATATGTAAAATGCAGGACTTCAAACTTACTGCTAAAAAGAGTTGCCATTTTTGTTTATAAAAGAGAACAGTTTTTGGGAGGGGGGGGGGGGAGACTGCAATTATAATCCGTAGCTATGTTTTTAAGAAACTTTTGGTCTTTGATTAGTACTGCCCATTCCTTCCTGTATCTGTTTCTATCATGATTAGTAAATGGGGTTTGCTTCAAATGTCATAGCTAATATTTGTAGTTTACCCAGGTTGTGTAGGCGTTAATTGAAGTCTGGTGTTGTCTCTGAAGAAATATGGATGTTGAGGAAAGGAAGAGATGGAAATCAGTGGTGCCGCGTATTTTGAAAAACAAATCAGCATCTCGTTGTTTGTTCGCAAAGGTGAAGCCGACTAGTTTCGATCCGGGCTGTGCACCCGTGTATCTCAATGTCTATGACCTAACGCCCGTCAATGCCTACTTTTACTGGGCAGGCCTTGGTATCTTTCATTCTGGTGTGGAGGGTACGCTTCATTCCATTTACTTTATGCTTCTGTCCGTTCGGAAAAGTTTGAGACACTTTATAATGTTGTTATCTGGTTTGAGATGCTCCTATGTGTTGTTATTACAGTTCATGGTGTGGAGTATGCATTTGGAGCTCATGACTACTCGACAAGTGGTGTTTTCGAGGTCGAGCCACGACAGTGCCCGGGGTTCAAATTCAGGAAGTCGATACTCATCGGGACGACGTCGTTGGACCCTATCAAAGTTAGGGAGTTCATGGAGCGCAATTCAGCAAGGTATCATGGAGATACATATCACTTGATTGTCAAGAACTGCAACCATTTCTGCAAGGATATTTGCTACAAGCTGACGGGGAAACACATTCCGAAATGGGTAAACCGACTGGCCGGAATAGGTATCCTTACTATCGTAGTGACCATTGTTTTTACATCACTTGCACAAGCATTTTCTGATGTCACATTCCTAGTCTTCTGTTTGTATCAGGTTCAATGTGCAATTGCATTCTTCCTGAAGCCCTCAAGACTTCCGTTGTGCAGCATGATCCGAACTATCAACCATACGATAGTGAGAAGAGGAGGCTGAGATGTGCCTTCAGTTGCTTATCATCGGTGTCGATGCGGCAAAAGTCTTCATTGCTTCTGCAATCACCCTTACGAGGCTGCTTACCTCCCTGGGATTCAAAGAAATCAAACAATATTTTTTGTTGAGATGGTAAGACAACTATATGGGGCTTCTCTGCCATTCGAGTTTTAACATTCACAATGTTTGAAGATTTTCCTTTGGTGTTGTCTTCTTAGTTCATGGGGTGTGTTGTTTTTTACGATTTCTGATCAACGATTAGATCAAGTGTAGCAATGATGAATGGATTGTATAATATGGAAGGCAATTCATGTATATCTGGCAGGTACAATGTTAATGATACAAAATTTTTGATACTGATCATCATTTAATACAATGGGTCTCGGTACAATTGACCCGAAAATAATACATCCAAGACCAAACTCCATGATTGATCGAAACTAGTGAAGAATTTCTGTGGTTTAACTCGCGGACAGGCATTTGCTGCGATGACAGTCTCCTTTCCCCCTCGCTCATGGCCTTTCTCAACTGAAAGTACAATGATCCTTAACTCTCTGGAACTCTAGCAACTGAAAATGAATAGACATCAAACTTCAAAGGTCTTATCTTAGAACATGCCAATTAGCTTCATCTAAAATAATCAAATTAGCTTTGGCAAAACAAACCTGCTGGAACACAGACAAGATTTTACAGATGCATGAATCTACATGCAAATTTTTATAGCAGATGATCTGGATCAGTTCTATAGCATATTTAAATCTGTATCTACTGGCTACACGTTCCAAGAATAAAGTTTACAATGTAATTGCAAATGAGAGTTAAACAGGCTAGGAGAAACCACCCCTATGGCTTGTCACTGCATCTATGAAAATACCGATGTGAACTTAAGAAACTTAACTGAGACTCGATATTGATTGAGAGCAAGGCCAAGAAATTATCAATCGTCTTTCTGATGCAAAACACTAGGCGGGCGATTATTACCATTGAGAGCAGCATGATATATTCGCTTCTCAGCCAGTCCTATATCTGACAGTATCAAATTACCCTGCAGCCACAAAATTTATCCAGTAAGACTCGCATTAACATGAATGAACATGATGGTTTCCTAGTTCATATTGGTGACTACATGGCACAAAAAGAACACAATGGCGCTTTAAGCCAGTGCCTCAGAACTCTAGAACAATCGAAATATGGTATCAGCTATCCGTCATTGGAGTTAAACTTTATCCTTAATAGGTTAGGATAGACATTTTCTTGAAGAAAAACACAATTTGGTACATGCATACCTCAGTGGCCATCAATCTTCGGACATTATTAGCATATTGCTTTGGGTCATCCTTCTCTTGCTGTGAGGGGCAGTAGCTAGGTAAGTGTATCACTTCCATGTGATTAACAAATTGGCACAGAAGCAGAATGACATGCCGTACCTACAGGGAACAGTACACAATGTTAGCATCAGCCAGGAAAAAGGGAACAATCAAAATACTTAAGACACAAATTTATTCACAACAACTTCAATGTTTTCTTGCAGGATGAAATAAGCCATGATACATATTTTCCAAATAATTATCCATATTATTTAACATTTTTCAAAAAATTCACTTTAGATTTATGAAGCAAATCCGTAAGCTTCTGAATATAAGATAAACTAACACAGATATCAAGTTTGCTAAACAAGTGATTCATATTAAAAGATGCCGAATAGAGAGTGGGACCATCATCTCATAACAACAGAAAGAAAGAAACCGAAGACTCCCATATGCATACACATTTTCGATATCCAATGACCAGTTAGATGTATCACATGGCTACTTAATTAGGGAACGTATAAATTTAATTATCAAAATTAACAGTCATCTTTAATTTGCTTAAGAAATACTCACCCCTGTTATTGAATCCCAGGCTGGACTAAATCTTTTGTATGGGTACCTTAATATAACAGGCACCACAGGTGCTCCAGCCAAAAATGCACCAGTCTTGAACGGGAGAAGGTAATCCCCATTTGTAGTTGTTCCTTCTGTTGTCAAGATGAATATGAATCAAACAACTCTTCCTCATTGGGAACTTATAGCAATACCAAAAACTTACGCGGCTATGAAACATCAGCAACATACATACATGCATACACACCCACACTATTTGGGTACAGCATGCACCATAAACTAACCATGTGATAAATGTATATAGCAGATCAAAACGATGATTAACCTGGAAAGAGCATCATCATTGGAGCACATTTATTTTGATGAGCTTCATGAACTCTGTCGGTCACAACACCTGAAAGAAAGATCAGTTACGCATTTGTTTTCAATCAATGGTAAGTGGTGAAGAACATGTTTGAGAGATCGATAGTTGTTCTACCTGCAACACCTTTGAAGTCTGATGATTTTGACTCCCGTTGAACATAGACACAACCGAGGCATTTGCTGTAACAAACAAGCCAAAATATCATTCATCACTCCAAAACAAGATATATAACCATCCAAAACAACTATAAACTTGGACATATAAAGGAAAGATTGAAGTGGCAGGATATAGAAACAGGGCAAAGAAATAATAAAATGAACAAATAACCATAAAAAACACTTGCATTCAAGAAACACTCTTTCCAAAACAAAGATTTGTATATATCCATAGAAAACACACTGCCGCAACATAAGCCATGAATTTAGGGGGTTGATGTAAAACAAAAACTTCTACCATAGCTATATCAACTATCAAGCTTGAAAGACATAATAATTTGACAATTAGATAAATTTAGGAGGTTGAAGTAAACTCACCTGACGAGACCAACTAAAGGAATTCTAGCCACAGATCTCTTCAGCAATAGAATCCAAGGGTCCCAATTGACAAAAACCAAACAAGAAACATGTCAGTTAAAGCAGCAAATTTTTACCTTTTTATGTCATAATCAAAAGTATAGAATGGCAGCTAAGTTAACAGACCTTGGCAACGAAGCTTGGAAATGAAGAGGACATATGGTATAATATATCTAAATATGACACATGATTAGATACAATTGCGCCAGGTCTTTCCTGCTCTTCTGATAAATGAGTACCCTGTAGAAAAATCAAACACAAAGTTCATAAGAGAAAAAGAAAGTTGATCAAGCAATTACTTTTGATGAAAATTTAATCATTCCAGTTTGGGAGTTTGCATAATTTAAGTCAAAGCTGAATAAATTTTTGAACTTGATAAAAAAAAAAAAAAGTCGGCATACCTCATTTTTTGAGTTCTCCTGGGTACTTGCTGAATCTTTACGGGTTTCATTAATCCAATAGAACCCTACCACAAAGAGTAATGATCTAGAGAGAAACCGACCCGACCGGACAATTACGGCCCGCCTCCACCCGCCCAAATGAGCATAATCATCCTGCTCCTCCTCTCGGTTCGGAGCAGAGAATAGCGTACAGATTCTACAAATCAAATAATATACAACCACAATAGTCAACCCAAAAATGATGCGAAGAGGAAGCAGCGTGACAAGGGCGAATCCAAGCAAAAGTTTCTCCTTCAATGGCAGCTGTCCACGTCCCATGGCACCGTACACGTCGTTACGAACATAAGCAGCGAATTTCTTCTCGAGCTCCTGGATGTTGTAGTCGGCGGCGGATGAGGAGTCGGGTTTGAGGAGGGGACGGTCGTCTTTGGCGGAGGCATCGTCGTGGGTCGAATCGGGTTGTTGGATCTTCGCCCGTTTCGAATTGAGGTCCTTGAGTTCAGATTCCATGCTGCTTTATAAACTTGGAGAAATCTTTGTATAAGTAAATCTGGGAAGTGATTATTTTAAGAGACAATCAAAGGGTTGTATACAGAATTTGGATTTGATTAGGGAAGTTAAGTTGATGAATGAAGAGCAAAGCTTTAGTTAGATCTGAGATAAGCATCATGGTTTTCTACCCCCAATTTCTACTTCTTCTTCTTCCCCCAGCCCTGCTTTATGACTGGGAAAAATGGAGAATCAAATGCCCCAAAAATTGATATACTAGATTTTTTAAATATAAAATATTGATAGATTTCGAGTTCAAGAAGTTTCCCAGCTTGAGACTTTACGGGACAGTAATTTGGTTTTAAAACTTATTTGTATTAAATTTTTTTGAATGTGTTCCACAAGAGAGTTTATTTAGGGGTTTAGAGGTTTAAAGGTTAGGGGTTTAGGTTGTATGATAATTTAGGATGTATGGCTATAATTTAGAGTTTGAGGTTTAGGGGTTAGGGTTAGATTTTTAGGGTTGTAAGGTTAGAATTTTAAGATTTAAATTTAGGCTTGAAAATAGGCATGCTTGTGTAAACTTTTTTTACACGGCAGTGTATCAAATATTAATCCAATCTAAAATACAACTAGAGTTTACAATCTAGGTAAATAAATTTAGGGTAAACTATACTAATGACCATTGAATTATGTGGTTTGTGTTGATTTGACCATTATATATTTAATTGGGTTAAATATACCACATAACTATTTAATTGGTTCCAATGTAGCCACATGCTGTTAAAATAATTGGTATAATTACACATTTAGTCCCCTTTATTTATACAATCATTCAATTTAGTCTTAATTTTAATCTAATAAAATAAATAAATTATTTAATTAGGTGTTTGAGGGATTTATCTATTTTTATTAGATTTATTAAATTTATTTTCCTTATCCAATCAGGTGGTGACACGTGTCACCACCAATTGGAGTAAGAAAAATGAAATAGTGGAAGGTGGCCCTAAGGGGAATTAAACCTGGGTCATTAGGGAAAGAAAGCAACGTTCTTGCCACTAGGCTAAGTATATTTCTAGTATATGGAATACCAAATATAATATATGTAGTATATGTGTTATCCGATTGGAGAAAGAAAAATAAAAGCAATGCAATTGGCAATGGTAGGATTTAAACCTGGGAATCCTTGGTGGAAGTGGCAAAGGTTTACCACTAGGACAGACATGAATTTGTAATATAAAATACTAACTATAATATATGAGTTATTCGATTGTAATGATTATAAAAGAGAAATAAATGTGATTTTAGGGGCTCGAACATGACACACTTATGATGCATAAAAACGTATAACTCAATTAAATATAATTTTATAATTATTTTTTTATATTATATTCGTTATTCTTTTAATTTTTTTAACTTAATTAGTAATTATTAAAAAATTTCATTGAATCGATTTTTTTAATTTAATTAATAATTTTAATATTTATTAAAAATTAATTAATTATTATATATAATTATATTAAAAATCAAAATTTTAAAATTATATTTAATTGGGTTATATGTTTTTATGCAATATAAGTGTGTCATGTTCGAGTCTCCTAAAATCACATTTATTTTTCTTTTATAACCATTACAATCGAATAACTCATATATTATAGGTAGTATTTTATATCACAAATTCATTTATGGCGTAGTGGTAAACCTTTCCCACTTCCACCAAAGATTCCATGTTCAAATCTTACCATTGCCAATTACATGGATTTTATTTTTCTTTCTCCAATCGGATAACACATATACCACATATATTATATTTGATATTCCATATACCAAAAATATGCTTAGCCTAGCGGCAAGAGCTTTGTTTTCTTTCCCTAATGACCTAGGTTTGATTCCCCTTGGGGTCAGCTTCCACTATTTTATTTTTCTTACTCCAACTGGTGGTGACACATGTTACCACCTAATTGAATAATTAATTTATTTTATTAGATTAAAATTAAGACTAAATTGAATGATTGTATAAATAAAGGGGACTAAATGTGTAATTATACCAATTATTTTAACAGTCTCGTTAACTTTTTTGTTTTTTTAACGGCAGGTGGCTATATTGGAACCAGTTAAATAGTTATGTGGTATATTTAACACAATTGAAAATATAGTGGTCAAATCGACACCAACCCCATGGCTCGGTGGTCATTAGTATAATTTACCCATAAATTTAATTGCAACATATTCTTAAAAACATGAAAATTAACATCTCTAGATTATAAGTCGGACCATACAAAGAAAGGGTAAAACTCCAACTCAAAGACTTAAAAAAATAGATACAAACACACCGCAAACAAGAATGACGATTGTGAGCTCGTACCGAATCCAGTTTGAGGGTCCAAAACAGGGAGATCAACAAGATAATTAAAAAGCGTCATCTTATTACCAATAAGTGTTGGGTGCATTGGTAAGGCACATTGTACTTCCAAGGAGAGGACGCGAGTTCGAACCTTGGAGATGACATTGTCGGAAGGGGTAGCCACACACCCCGAACATGAATCGTAAGACAAATATGCATATTACCAAAAAAAGGCGTCATCTTATTTAATTTTTTTCATCTTACAGTCTATGTTCGGGGTGCAAGGTTGTCCCTCCCAACAATGTCATCTCAAAGGTTTGAACTTGTGTCTTACCAATGCATCCAACACTTGTTGGTATTAATAGAAATTATTTAATGTATGAGTAAAGTTAATTGTATTTAAATTAAATTAATTACTTAAATGGATGGATAAATTTATGACTAATATTCTCAATATATAAACTATGAAATTATTATAATTCAATTCAATTATTACTATAGGTTGGTTTAGTGGGATGAAATCATAGGTTCTTTAAATAATATTTAAGTGTTTGAATTTAACGTTGTGAAGGTAGTAAACTGAGTTAAATTAAAAGTTAGTAAAATTATTTGTCCTAGTCGCTCTACAAGCCCCCAAAACTAAACCTGCCTTATCCTTTGCCGCTCAAACTCGGACTAGATCTGAGGTTTCGACGACGTCCAACTGCTGGCCTCCCTCCCTCCTTTCTCTTCTCCTTCTTTCAGCCTTTTGTCGACCTTTTTTTTCTCTCTCGGTTTTGTTCCTTTATTTCCTTTGACATTCTCAATGGGTTATGTTGTCCCCAGTCGTCTTAGTTCAAGCTTGAGCCCCTCTTTTGGGAGAGGGATGATCGGTCCACTCTGTCGGCTTGGAACGAGAAAGAGTGAGTGGAGAGGTCTGGTGCTTGTCGGTCCTTTCCATCTGTGTCTTCATTTTTGTTGGTTATGTTTTCCATTTTCTTATTTTGCAGGGTTAAGGGATGTTGGTGGCGGTGGTGGCTCTAGCTACTCTCCCTTCCGATGTTCTCTTTTCAAGTGGCCTTTGGATCCCGCTGTTGTGTTAGGTTCTCCTTTGAAGAGGTTTTTTCATTCGAATGATGTCTCATTTTTCGTCCTGGTCAGTCCGACCCTTGAATTCCTCGCCGATGTCGTTGGTACTCGTCGCCAAGCTATTGTATGCCCTTTGTGGGTGTTGAAGTTCGGGGTTTTTTTTCACTCTCTCATGTTGCCACTGCAACCTGTTTCTCCTCCCTTCGCTCGATCGTGTGGCGGCTCCTATCTTTATTTCTATGTTTCGGGCTCATTTGGTGCCCTGGTTTGTTATATTTTCGGGTGTTTGTTCTTGCTTTCTATGCCATGTTTGTATGAATATTTTCTACCAATGAAGAAGTTTCACATTTGATAAAAAAAGGTAGTAAACTGGGTTAAGAGAGTTCCTCTCAAAATGCATCTTGTTGAGTTGATCGAACACTTGCAAATGGCCAAGAGGGGGGTGAATTGGCAATTAAAAATTTTGGTGAAGTGAAAGATAGAAAATAAAAGTGACACAAGGGGTTATAGCGGTTCAAGTTCTCCAATTGAACTCTACATCCACTACCTTAGCTACCACTAAGGATTTTCAAACAATTCACTACTAGAATTCGTCCCCTTTTCTTGGATGAGGAGGAAACCTTACAATTTCGATTAAGCTTTCTACCCAAAGCTTAATCCACTCAAATACAAGAGATATTTTGGTAAACTTAAATGTTTCCTCTCAAAGGATGATTGTCTACCCAAATATAATTTAAACAATCCCAAACTCACAATACAAATTGACAATTTGAAATACACTAGAGTTGGGTACAAAGATTTGACTCTTAATAGCTCAAGGGTTTGGATTTTTTGCTTTGATGATGCTTGAAGGTTCAATAGTTGTTGCTGATGCTTTAGAGTGTCTCTTTTATACCTCTTCATTAATTTCTAGCCGTTTGGGTGGTTGGAGATGTAAATGGAGCCGTTGGAACCCTCTCTTACCACCATAAATGCACCTCTGCAGCTACGAGTATCGGTACTCGGGAATGAGTATCGATACCTGTCTCACAAAGAAAATAGCCGTTGTGTGTAATTAATGGGGCGTATCGATACACACGTAAGCGTATCGGTACAGGGTATCGAAACGGCAAAGGCCGTATCGATACCTTTTTCTTAACATAGCTCACTGCCAAAACGAGTATCGATACTGGGGTTAGGCGTATCGATACCGGTCAACGACCTTTTAAAATTTGGTTACCAACCAACTGACACCAACGGTCATATTTTTAAACCGACTTAAATGCTTTAAAAATCTTGTTGGGTTGTGTGGGGCTCGATTCGATCAACCAAACTTAGCTCACCAAGTGGTGGAGAGGTGGATATTTGGGTGGAAGGGTAAATGAAGCTAAAAAGAAATGTGACACAAAGATTTATAGTGGTTCGGTCTTCTAACAAGCACCTACATCCACTACCTTAGCTTCCCACTAAGGATTTCTCAATCAATCCACTAATTGATTCGTCCCCTTTTCTAGGATTAGGAGGAAACCCTTACAACCGATCAAGCTTCTACCCAAAGCCTTGATCAAAACCCTCTTTACAAAGAGATTAAGAAAGCAAACTTAAACCCTCTAATAGGTGTTTGTTTGCACAATGAAGCACTCACTCAAAGCCTAAAATACTTGAGCAAATTTGACAATTTTGGCTCACTAGTGTTTGTCTATACAATAAATGACAATTTAAGCTCTAAGACAATCTTTGATCATTTGTTGATTGACAATTGAAGCATTAGTCTTCTCTTGATGCTTGGAGGTCCCTTTTATACTCCCAAATGAGTTTGTAGCCGTTACTAGCCGTTGGGATCAAATTGGAGCCGTTGAGGACTTTAATTCCCACCATAAATGCATTCTGCAGCTCCCCGTTTCGAAACGCTCGAAGCCGTTTCGAAACACTCTTAATGTAGAAAGAGCCGTTGCAGTCTGTCAGGGCATCCGTTTCGGAACGCCTCCTGGCCGTTTCGGAACGCCTCATGTCCGTTTCGGAACGCCTCCTGGCCGTTTCGAAACTCGTATCGAAACGCTATAGTCCCGTATCGAAACGCCTGCATTTAAAAGTTGGTTGGGAAAATAGCCGTTGGGGTTTATGACCGTTGTGGTCAGTGCCACGTGGGCGTATCGAAACGGCCTAGCCCGTTTCGAAACGCTGGGCAAAAATGCTGTCCATAGAGAGCCCGTTTCGAAACACGTTTCGAAATGTTTTGGCTACTGGAGGCACCTGTTTCGAAACGCCCTAAGGTGTTTCGAAACACTAGGAAAGTTTTGTGAAAAATGGCCTTTGAAAACATAAGAAAACCTTTTTAAAGACATCCCTAAACTTGTTTGGACTTTGGAAATGTTTTAAATACTTTTTAAATTAGTCCAAATTATTTTTCAATTATTATATCAAAACTTTAGTTCTACAAATCTTTAAACCAGTATCGATACTGGTGTTACCGTATCGATACACTCTTTCAAACTCTTTGAAGTTTAACACAGGGGCGTATCGATACGAGGGTTTTCCGTATCGATACGTGTTCCGACAGTAGCCAATTTTGGCAAAAAGGTATCGATACTCCTCCATGGGTATCGATACTCTCTGACGATTTTCAATAGATTTGGCTTGGAACACTTAGAAAATATTTTGAGTCATGAGTTTTACAAATCAGTTTTAAAGTGTTGGTGTTTCAAAACTTATTAAGGGACTTGTAAAAACAATTTTAAGTTTTTCAAATTGATCCTTAAAGATCTAGTTATATCAAAATCAAACATAGGTTTTACAATCTCCCCCTTTTTGATATAACAAAACCAAAACTTAAAATTTTGACACTTTTGAATAACCTTTACAAAGTAACTCCCCCTTAATATAAGCTTGGTAACCTTTGAGTTAAAATCAAAATATTTTAAAGTTGTGAGCAAGTTTCTTCTCCCCCTTTTTGTTAGATCAAAAATGCATTGAGACAATAAAGTGCATAATGAAATCAAAGGTATAATAATAATAAGCAACATAATTTTATTCATCATAGCATAAAAAAGGGAAATCCAAACAAAAACAAACAAGAAATCAAAGCATAGGTTTTTAATCCTAAAACAAACTTAGTCCTAAAAACAGAAACATAGGTGCATAAAAATAGAAAATCCTAGATGATTATGAATGATATGCAAGAAGAGATGTCTAGGCATTGTCTTCATCGTCTTCATCATCTTCATCATCATCTACCATAGGCTCATTGCTCCGCATGCTATTACGCCATTCATCATGGAAAGCGGCAACGGAAATATTCAAGGAATTTTGCCCGCTTTCAAGGGATGTAAGGCGATTCTCCATACCCGTCATCCTTGTATCGAAGGTGGTTTCCATGGAGGTTAGACGAGTGTTCATGTCCGTGCGTAGCCCGGTAAATTGCTCATTGAGATAGGTCATGAGAGCATCCAAATTGGGCTGTGGGACTTGAGGAGCCGGAGGAGCTTGAGGAGCTTGAGGAGCTTGTGGTTGTTCCAATACGGCTGCAGCCTCGGGTGGAAGCTCGGAAAGACGTAACCAACTTCCATTAAAGTAATGGAACTTACCCCGAGCAAGGGATCGCTCATCAATAGGATCGGTAAGAGGAGATGCAAGATCAAATGAGCAATCAATATCCTTTTTCACAAAATAGTAACTTAAAGCCGTACCATAGATAAAAGATGTGATGAGAGTGGTGTGGCGATTTTGAACATGATAGACGATCTCATTGAACATGATTCGAGCTAGGTTTGGGCGCTGTCGTTGACGGAAACAACGGATCCAAAAATCATCCACTTGACGGATGGTAGAGTATTTGCCACCGGAGGGACGTAACCACCAAGACACCATCAAATGTAGGATTCGATCGTGAGCATTGAGGACGGTTACGGAACCACCGAGAACATGGCCCAAGGCATTCTCATCATCTAAGCCTTCATCCTCTAACTTAAAAACATCACAAATCCCTTTGACATCGAGAATGATTTGCTTCCCCATAAGATAAGAGCGGATGACAACAATTTCCCCATTGCGAGTAATAACTTTGGCATTAGAATAGAAAATTAAAACCAAAAGACGATAGTAAATACCGGGGATAGATAGAAACTCCATGAATTCCCAATTGCGAAGCAACGGAAGATATTCAAACTTGAAGCGCTCGGAATCGAGAAAAGGAATGGAGACGACCCTTTCCGCACGAATTTTGTAGTTCTCAAATTGGCGAAAATAGGGAAGACCCGCGGAAGTTTCAAAGGATCTGTTATAAATTGTAGCATAATCCGGGCGCGCAACCGTTCCGGGAGTTGAAGATTCACCGGCATGAGTAACCCTCGGTCGCTTCCTCGAATGTTCTTTAGGTGCCATAATCTAAAAGAAAATTAAGCAAGAAAAAAAGGGTTTCTTCAATTTGAGTAAAAATCAAGGTAAAAAGGATTTTTTTTAAGAGAAAAAAATTTGAAAAGCAAAGAGATTTAAGAAAACAAAGGGTTTAAAAAAAACAGAACAAAAAAGAGTAAAAAGAAGAGATTACCTTGAAGGAAACTTTGAAGATTGAAGAAAATCTTGAGAGAGAGCACAATTCTTTGCTTGATGCAAAAATTCTTTTAGAATTGAGTTGTAGTGTGAAAAATATGAAGGAGGAAGGGCCTTTTTATAGGCAAAAACGGCTAGGGTTTGTTAGGGTTAAAGAGTTTTAATTTTGGTAAAATTAGATCTCATTTAAGACTGATTTAATGCCATCTGCGCGATAGGGTATCGATACTCCTGAGGGGGTATCGATACGGGGATAGAATTGTCTTTTCTCAAAAATGTCCGTTGGAAAGTCGTATCGAAACGGTGGGGCCTGTATCGAAACGACCAGTATCGATACGATATTAAGCGTATCGATACCCGTGAAGCGAGGAAAATTCTGGGAACCAGAATGAAGAACACGTATCGATACGTGTATAGCCGTATCGATACCATATGCCCAGAAAGACCTGTTTGGTTCTAAGAACAACCAAAGGCTCGAACTTAACACCTCCTAAAAGTATGCAAATGATGAATGAACAGCTCTAAGCATGTTTTAACAGAAGCATACTCCCCCTAACCATAGGCATGGATAAAATTAGGAGTTTAAACACATAAACATGGCAATTTCAAAAAATCAAGCATTTTAAGCACAAAAGAGGTCCTAAAAGGTCAAGATAGGCTAGCTAGACCTAACTCTCTCCTAAGGGACCAAAAACGCTCTTTGTCTAAGGGTTTTGTAAATATATCCGCTAATTGGTTCAAGGTATCAACATATTCAATAACAACATCATTTTTCAAAACATGATCTCTAATAAAGTGATGTCGAATTTCAATGTGTTTAGTTCTAGAGTGTTGGATGGGATTCTTAGTAAGACAAATGGCACTTGTGTTGTCACACTTAAGGGGTATGGTTTCTACTTTAACACCATAGTCTAAGAGTTGTTGCTTCATCCAAAGGACTTGAGCACAACAACTCCCTAAGGATATGTACTCCGCTTCGGTGGTAGATAAGGCTACGCTATTTTGTTTCTTAGAGAACCAAGATACTAGCATACTACCTAAGAATTGGCATGTCCCGGAAGTACTTTTCCTATCTATCTTACACCCCCCATAATCCGCATCCGAATAAGCATGAAGGCTAAAGGAAGAATCCTTAGGAAACCAAAGGCCTAAAGTAGGTGTGTCTCTAAGGTATCTAAAAATTCTCTTAATGGCAACTAAGTGTGATTCTCTAGGACTAGCTTGAAACCTAGCACACAAGCAAACACTAAACATAATATCCGGTCTACTTGCGGTAAGGTAAAGCAAAGAACCTATCATGGATCTATAAAGCTTAGAATCAACACACTTACCTCCTTCATCTTTGTCAAGCTTTATGGATGAGCTCATAGGAGTAGCTTGAGGTTTTGCATTCTCCAAGCTGAACTTCGTGAGCATATCATTCACGTACTTGGCTTGATTTATGAAGGTGCCATCCTTCCTTTGTTTGATTTGGAGTCCCAAAAAGAATGAGAGCTCCCCCATCATGCTCATCTCGAACTCACCTTGCATTAGCTTAGAAAACTCCTTACAATAACACTCATTAGTAGAACCAAAAATAATATCATCAACATAAATTTGAACTACTAAGATGTCATTGTTATATCTTTTTATGAAGAGTGTTGTATCCACCTTTCCTTTTTCAAAACCTTTTTCAATTAAGAAATTTGAAAGTCTCTCATACCAAGCTCTTGGAGCTTGTTTTAAACCATAGAGAGCTTTTGTAAGTTTAAACACATGGTTTGGAAAATTTGAATCCTCAAAACCCGGTGGTTGTTCAACATACACCTCTTCATTTATAAAACCATTTAGAAAGGCACTTTTTACATCCATTTGAAAAAGCTTGAAATCATGATAACATGCATATGCAAGCAACATCCTAATAGCTTCCATCCTAGCTACGGGTGCATAGGTTTCATCAAAATATATTCCCTCTTCTTGAGTGTAACCTTGAGCAACTAGTCTAGCTTTATTTCTCACAATGTTACCACTCTCATCTAGTTTGTTCCTAAAGACCCATTTAGTTCCTATTGTAGATTGATTACTAGGCCTATCAACTAATGTCCATACATTACTTCTCTCAAATTGATTTAATTCTTCTTGCATAGCCAAAATCCAAAAGTCATCTTTCAATGCTTCTTTTATATTTTTAGGCTCTATGCATGAGATAAATGCAACATGGTTCATTAATCTAAGAGAAGAACGAGTGGTTACCCCCTTGGATGGATCACCCAAGATTTCACCATCTTTGACATAGTTTAACTCCCTTGGGTAGCTCACTTCCTTTTCCTCAATAGCCAAGTCCTTCAAGGCTTCAAGAGGTGGATCTTGTGAGTCCTCTTATTTTGTTGAAATCTCATCCTCCTTTGAAGTTTGACCTCCATCAAAGGCATTTATGATTCCTACATCATCATCATCACAAGAATCCTTCCTAGGAAGGAGGTTATCATCGAATACAACATGAATAGATTCTTCTACTACTAAAGTTCTTTTGTTAAATACTCGATAGGCTTTAGAGGTTAAAGAGTAACCTATAAAAATGGCTTCATCACTTTTTGCATCAAATTTACCTAAGTTGTCTTTTCCATTGTTTAAAACAAAACACTTGCAACCAAAAGGGTGAAAATAGCTAATGTTAGGCTTTTTAGATTTTAAAAGTTCATAAGGTGTTTTCTTTAAAATTGGCCTAATCATTACTCGATTTATGATGTAGCAAGCGGTGTTTGTGGCTTCCGCCCAAAAATATTTAGGTAAATTGTTTTCACAAAGCATAGTTCTAGCCATTTCTTGTAAAGTTCTATTTTTCCTCTCAACTACCCCATTTTGTTGAGGAGTTCGAGGAGCCGAAAAATTATGGCTAATACCGTTTTCATTTAAAAAATCTTCAAACCCTAAATTTTGAAACTCGGTTCCATGATCACTTCTAATGTGTGAAATTCTAAGTTCAAGATCATTTTGGGTTGTTTTTGAAAATGTGATGAATTTTTCCAAAGCCTCATCTTTAGTACTTAAAAATAAAACCCAAGTATATCTAGAAAAATCATCAACAAGCACAAATGCATAAGATTTACCACCCAAGCTCATAGTCCTAATTGGCCCAAATAAATCCATGTGGATAAGTTGTAAGCATCTACTAGTAGAAACATCATTAATGGACTTAAAAGAAGACCTATGTTGTTTACCCTTTGAGCATGCATCACAAATTTTATCATTTGAAAATTTTATCTTGGGTAAACCTCTAACTAGGTTAAGAGATACTAGTTTTTCCAAAACACTTATGCTAGCATGTCCTAGTTTCCTATGCCACAACCATGCATCATTTTCATTATGAGCAACTAAGCATGCATGAGATGTATGTATGTCATCTAGATGCACCATGTATATATTCCCTATGCGATGACCAATGAGCATAATGTTATTAGATTTAATGTCTACAATTTTGCATCCATTTTTATCAAATAAAACATTAAATCCTTTATCACATAATTGACTTATGCTCAATAGATTGTGTTTAAGACCATCGACATATAACACATTTTCAATGAGAATAGTAGAGTGATTACCTATGGAGCCAATACCTTTAATGTGGCCTTTGGAGTTGTCACCAAATGTTACTACTCCTCCACCTTTTGGCTTTAAATCCATGAATCGACTCTTGTCTCCGGTCATGTGCCTCGAGCATCCACTATCAAGGTACCATGAGTTTTGACTTTGTGCTTTGGCCTTGTAGCAATGCTCCCCCTACAAACAAAGAAATTAGGCTTTGATTTTTGGTACCCAAATCATTTTGGGTCCATGAGTGTTTGCCTTCAACATTTTGGTTCCCTTAGGAATCCAAGAAGCAATAGCATTTATATCATTAGAAATAATGAGTTCCTTAGGAACCCAAACACTCCTAACTCTATGACCTCTAGTTTGCTTATTAAAATTTCTTTGTTTAGGTACAAAATATTTTCTTTTTACATATTGGGATTTAGAGTGATTTCCTTTTTCAAACTTGTTTTTCCCAATAGCAATAGATGTTTTAAGATTATCCACTTCCTTTGTGTGATAATCTTGAAATTCGGAAAGAAGTTTTTCAAGCTCAAGGTTTTTAGTTTTAAGATCATTTGAAAGATTAACTAAAAACAAAACTTTCTTTTCCAATTCGGAGTTAGATTTTGAAAACGTCTCATTTTGAATTTTTAAATCGGAAATTGTTTTCTTGTTTTTCAAAATGGACTCTTTATATTTTCCTACTAACTCATCATACACTTCTTGCAATTCATCGTAAGCATCTTGAAGTTCATCTATAGTAAAATCAAAATTGGATGAATTAGAGTTTACCTTAGGTTCATCATCGATGGCCACGAGACATAGGTTGGCCACTTCATCCTCTTCCTCGGAAGACTCATCGTCACTCCAAGTAGCTACTTGTGCTTTGAGGTTCTTCTTCTTCCCAAAGCTTTTCTTCTTCAATTGAGGACACTCGGAACGGATGTGACCCGGTTTCTTGCATTCATAGCAAGTAATTGGATCCTTCTCCTCTTCCTTGCTTTTACTCTTGAAGTCTCCCTTTCTAATGAACTTTCTTCCACGATTTGACTTCATGAACCGAGTAAAGCGTTTGGCCAACATAGCCATCTCCTCATCTTCATCCTCACTAGAATCGCTTTCTTGATATGAAGCTTTTAGTGCGATTCCCACTTTCTTCTTCTCAACTTCCTTCTTCTCCTCTATCTTCTTCTCTTCTTCTCTTCCCTTCCTCATGATCTCATGGGTGAGTAGAGATCCAACAAGAGCATCAAGCTTGAGAGTCTTCAAATCTCTAGCTTCAATAATGGCCGTTCTCTTGCCATCCCATGACTCCGGAAGAGAGTATAACAACTTTCTCACTAGTTTGTCTTCGGGAATGATTTCGCCGAAACCTTTCAAACCGTTGACAATGACCGAGAAATGATCAAACATCTTGGAGACGCTTTCTTCGGGATCCATCTTGAAGTTCTCATAGCTTAGATTGAGTAGCCCAATCTTTGTCTCCTTGACATCACTAGTTCCCTCATAAGTTGTCTCGAGGGTGTCCCAAACCTCATTGGCACTTTCGATTGAAGACACCTTGGAGTAGATATCTGGACCAAGTGCACAAAATATTACATGTAGAGCTTTGTCATTCACTTGCATCCTTCTTCTATCATCATCCGTCATCTCGACTTTGACTTTAGGGACAAGTCTTTCTCCATCTCTCTTCATGGGAATGAATGGACCTTCTTCAACTACATCCCACACCATGTAGTCGGTAGACTTGATGAAAAGCCTCATCCTATTCTTCCAATAAGGATAGTTATCCCCATTGAAGAATGGTGGCTTGGTGGTGGATTGGGACTCATAGTTTGAGGTGGATGCCATTGCTTGACTTGTTGTTGATCAAACTCGCCTAGAATCGACTCAAGAGGGTTGTAATCCTTCCAATGAGTGTAGCTCTGATACCAATTGTTGAGTTGACCGAACACTTGCAAATGGCCAAGAGGGGGGTGAATTGACAATTAAAAATTTTGGTGAAGTGAAAGATAGAAAATAAAAGTGACACAAGGGGTTATAGTGGTTCAAGTTCTCCAATTGAACTCTACATCCACTACCTTAGCTACCACTAAGGATTTTCAACAATTCACTACTAGAATTCGTCCCCTTTTCTTGGATGAGGAGGAAACCTTACAATTTCGATTAAGCTTTCTACCCAAAGCTTAATCCACTCAAATACAAGAGATATTTTGGTAAACTTAAATGTTTCCTCTCAAAGGATGATTGTCTACCCAAATATAATTTAAACAATCCCAAACTCACAATACAAATTGACAATTTGAAATACACTAGAGTTGGGTACAAAGATTTGACTCTTAATAGCTCAAGGGTTTGGATTTTTTGCTTTGATGATGCTTGAAGGTTCAATAGTTGTTGCTGATGCTTTAGAGTGTCTCTTTTATACCTCTTCATTAATTTCTAGCCGTTTGGGTGGTTGGAGATGTAAATGGAGCCGTTGGAACCCTCTCTTACCACCATAAATGCACCTCTGCAGCTACGAGTATCGGTACTCGGGAATGGGTATCGATACCTGTCTCACAAAGAAAATAGCCGTTGTGTGTAATTAATGGGGCGTATCGATACGCACGTAAGCGTATCGGTACAGGGTATCGAAACGGCAAAGGCCGTATCGATACCTTTTTCTCAACATAGCTCACTGCCAAAACGAGTATCGATACTGGGGTTAGGCGTATCGATACCGGTCAACGACCTTTTAAAATTTGGTTACCAACCAACTGACACCAACGGTCATATTTTTAAACCGACTTAAATGCTTTAAAAATCTTTAAACCAGTATCGATACTGGTGTTACCGTATCGATACACTCTTTCAAACTCTTTGAAGTTTAACACAGTAGCCAATTTTGGCAAAAAGGTATCGATACTCCTCCATGGGTATCGATACTCTCTGACGATTTTCAATAGATTTGGCTTGGAACACTTAGAAAATATTTTGAGTCATGAGTTTTACAAATCAGTTTTAAAGTGTTGGTGTTTCAAAACTTGTTAAGGGACTTGTAAAAACAATTTTAAGTTTTTCATATTGATCCTTAAAGATCTAGTTATATCAAAATCAAACATAGGTTTTACACATTTCTATAATATTCGATTTGGATTAGTTGAATAGTAAATCAAATAAGATTATAAAAAATATCATTAATCAATTTGACTGAAAATGAAATGAAATAAAATAAATATTTAAATTTTTAGGAGGAAAATCAAATAAAATCATAAAAATACTGAGGGTACATTTGGTTCACGAAATGTAACATTATTCTTGGGAATAAGATTCCCGAAATGATTCATTACTTGGCATATAAATGAGAATGTTACATTACTTTATTTGGCTTGTTTGACATGAATGTAAAATTATAGTGTTTGGCTGATGGATTACAAAATTACCAAAATGCATATTTTACAAAATTATCCTTGTGGTATATTTTCTTTTTAACTAATCAAACTTCCAATATTAAAGTTAAAGTATTTGCATAAAAAATCATAGAAAATATATTTTCCTATTATTCTTAATTTATATAATTTTCTTTTATAAATTTCTTACACTATTAATTGAATATAGTTTTAATGTTATAGTACCATATTATACATTTGAATATTTGTGGAGCACCTAAACTTTATATTAAAAAAGAATATTTTTTATTTATTATAATTATATATTTGAAAAATACAAAAAAAAAATTCATAAGTTTTTATAATCATCATCACATTCACTACTAAATCAAATATACTAATAATTAACTATAAATATTATATTTATATATTTTATTACTCAAATTACATTATATTTAAAATAAAAAGTCATTCTTTAAAATATAAAATTTCAAAAAATTTGTAATGTGATTTAAAATTGAATAATACATATTTATACTATATAAATAAAAATATTATTCTTTAGAGAAGAAATAATATTAAAAATTATTTCTAATATTTATTATTATTTTTTAGTGATGAATGTGGTTTATATATTTTATTATGCAACAATTTAGGTTAGATAAGGAATTGTTTTAACCTATCAAAACAAAAAAATGTTGTTGGAGAAATAAAAAAAACTAATAATTTATTTGAATACAAAATATTATTTCAAGGGTATTTTAGTCTAAAGTGGTGGGAATTGTCTAATACCTAAGAATAGGGTGGGAATGACACTCCCACCATTTTGAGGAAAATAAGCCACTATTGGGAATGTAATATTATCCCCGGTAGGTAATTCTTCTAAACCAAACGTAAGTATGTGATTTCAGAAAAAAATATTCCCCTTGGTAATAATCTTTTCCGTGAACCAAACGCCCAAGTAAAATTTATTTAAAATAAACTCATATTTTAATTCCTTAGTATTTTTTTTCAAATTTTAAATGATTTTTTGGACTTGTGATCCTTTTTTTAAAAAGTAAACATAACTACAATCTGAAACATATATATTTAAAACATTTTTTCTTAAAAATTATTGGTTTTTATAACAAATTTAATATTAAAAAAAATCAAATTTTTATGATTTTTTAAGAATTTTTAAATTTTTTATTATATAGGACGTGATTTGATTAGATCACACAACCTTTGCACTCAAAATAAAGTGACATATAAAATTAATTTGAGTTAAACTCAAAAAATTAATTTCGTCTCTCGTCAAAAAACGCATCTAATGTGGTTCTCCGGTCTGTGAAATCGATCAAATTGATTTTTTGACCAATGTTGACCGTTACAGTACTGACGTAACAGTTAACGGTGATGACGTGATGATCCATGATGCTGACGTGGCAATACATGTGGGATGATGACGTGGTTGATGGGGCTGAATTGATTATTTTAACCGAATTCGATGGCATAATTAATTTTTTTACCGAATTCAAGAGAATAACTGATTTTAATTGAAAGTTCGATAACTTACTTAATCTTTAAGCTAGAAAAATAAAAATATTAATATTTAAATATTTATAAAATATTAAAAAATAAAAACACTATAATGAATTAAAAAATAAGTAAAAACATTAAAATTAAAAATATCAAAAAGTTATAAATATATAAACAAATCAAAATTTAAAAATATTTACAAATCACCGGAAGAGTCGAATGTTTATCATGCTAAGCGTACTAATGCTCCTTGAACATATTTTTAATTGAAACATCATCGTATCATAGTAGTAATAAAACCAAAATTCTCTTTCATTTTTTTACATTAAATATTAATGAGCACCAATTTGATGTAAAAAAGCGAAAGAAAATTTGAGTTTTATTGTTACTCTATTACAAGACTAATTACACTGAAAATTTGTTTAACGAATGGTAATACTCAGACTGACGAAGACGAAGACTTTTTCGATAGAAGTGTTCAATTTTTCATACTTTATAGACATTTTTATTAAGTTTTTTATATTTTATAATTTTATAATTTCTAATACATTTTAAATTTTTATTTTCAACAATATTTTGAATATTTTATTTATTGTTATTAACTTTATGGATTTTTTAAAAAATTGAAGAATATTTTAATTTTTTTGTGAGAATCCTCACTTTGCTCATTTTTAAAATTATTCGGGACTTTGGGCTGGCAACGGGTCAGATTTGGGTGGGTTGGAGCTTCACCCACCCCATCATCCGTATCCCAAATCGTCACCCAACTCACCCACCACCCGCTTGATCATTGACCCAAATCCGCCCCACCCATCAACCGCGGATGAGGCAGGTGGATCAGATCATAAATGGGTTCTATTATTAGAAAATTATAGTTAAAAATACATGTAAAATCTTACTAAAACATTTAATATTTAATACATTAAAGTTAATTATTATTTAAGTTCTAAATTTCCAAATAATCTTACAAGATTCTCATTTCCCAATAATAAACAAAAGTTTAAAAAAGTCTAAGGTTCAAAATATTTTTTAAAATTAATATAATATCGATGGATGGGGCGGGTGACGGATCAGATGGTGGGTTAAAAAATTTTCACCCGAATCCATCACTTGCTCCATCCTCCACCCACTTCAAACAAATCAAACCCACGTTTTATCGGATTTTCGTCCATTTAGTTGGATTTTGGTGGGTCGGGTGGGCCACCATCCATGGGTAATTGCCGGCCATATCGGGACCCAAAGGATATTTACACTATTTGTTAATCAATTTTTCATATATTCCATTTGTGAAAGTTCAACTCGGAAAACCAAATTATTTATCTAGTTTTATTCAAAAACTAAAAAAATCGATTAAATTAACTTGAAATTTAAACAAATTATTTATCCATTTTTAATATTTTTTAAATTTTAATAATTTCCTAAATTATTATTTTAAACTTAAATATTAAAAAAGTTATCGAACTTTCAATTAAAATAAGTTATGCTCTTGAATTCGGTAAAAAATAAATTATGCCCTCGAATTCGGTTAAAATAACCAATTCAGCCCCTTCTGCCACGTCAGCATCGTGGATCGGCACGTCATTACCGTTAACTGCCACGTCAACATTGTAACAGTCAACGTCGATCAAAGGGTCAATTTGATCGATTTCGCGGACTGGAGGACCACATTAGATACATTTTTCGGCGAGGGGCGGAATTGATTTTTTGGGTCAAACTCATGGGCAAAAGTACCCCTTTAGCCTAAAAAATAAGATTAAATTGAAATAATGGGCAAATAATAAGAGCTAAATTTATTATTTTTTCGAACTATGACCAAATTGTTTGAATGTGCAAACATGAATGACTAAATATGTTATAATACAAAAAATTTAACTGCCACGTCACCCTTTTAATGGTTGTTAACGGGTCAGTGCCCAATTTGAATCAAAATTAAAAGTTTAATGGTAACATTAAAGCAATTGGAATTTGAAAGTTTGATTACCAAATTAAATAATTGATCAAAGTTTAGTGACCACTTGTGAACTTTACTCTAAAAAAATAGTATAGGACTACACTAAAAATTAAATTAGGCTTAACCGTCGTAAAGGTGCCCAGACTAAATCGTTTTTTTTATAGTTTTGGTGCCTAAACTTTATTCCGGGCTAAATTGGTGCATAATGTTTCATTTCGTTACTCAAATTAAGTTTTTCCGTCACGGCTGTTAAATTTTTTTTTGCTATCCAATCAGAACATAACACGTTGACTATTTTTGTTAATTTCTTTAATTTTTTTAAGATAAAAAATCTTTAATTTTATTAAAAAACCCAAGCCCAAAATCCTTAAATTATCTTCCTCTGACCACCAATTCAACCACCATTGTCTTCGCCGGACCCCATGCTTGAAAACTCAATCATCCTGTCATAAAAAACCGACGAATGAACCGTCAATTGTACCATTGGAAAACATCCAATAATAAAGAAAAATGAGGTCGATTGGGTTCCGACCGATGACTAGAGGGTAGGAGATGTCGAACGATGAGGTACATGATGCTTGAATGGTGAACTACTGACATGTGGGGATGTCGAACGGTGAGGTACATGACTCTTGAATGGTGAACCAACGGCATGTAGGGATGTCAGACGATGAGTAAGATGTGATTTGAGAGTTTAATTGGAAAAAAATAGAACTTTAGGGTTTTTAAAGAAGTTCAGTTTTTGAAGTATTTTGGAAATTAAAAAAAAACAGGCCACATGTCATGTTCTGATTGGATGATAGAATTTTTTAACGACCGTTGATGGAAAAACCTGATTTAATTAACGAGATGAAACATTAGGCACCAATTTGGCCCGAAAAAAAGTTTAGGCACCAAACTGAAAAAAGGTATAGTTTAGGCACATTTATGATGTTTAAGCCATTAAATTAAAGGCATAAAGCCAAAAAAATGCCCCTAACGTTTGACTAAATAGTCATTTTGGCTCATATTCTTTTTTTTGAACTAATTTAACCCATAATGTTTCATTCTGGGTCAAAATGGCCCTTCTGCGGATAAAAACTGTTAATCAACTGACGGTAAACAACTTGAAATGACTTGACAAAATGAAGCGTCAGAAGAAAAAGAAAATATATTTTATACAATTTTATAAAAATATTTTTTGATTGATGTGTCATTATGTAAAGTCAACATATTTGTCTATATGACACTGTTATCGCGGTGTGCACTGCTATGTAGGTTTGTCACGTCATTTCAAATTGTTTATCGTCAGTTGACTAACAATTTTTATTCGCAGATGGGCCATTTTGACCCAAAATGAAACGCTGGGGTTAAATTAGTTCAAGAAAAAAATGGCCAAATGACTATTCAGTCAAACGTTATGGATTTTTTTATATTATGCCGAAATTAAAGTATAGGGTAAATTAGGTATTAAGCCTCATTGGATAATCCTACTTCTAAAACCGTACTTTTACTGGGTTGCCTTTCGGAGGCCCATTGGTCCAAATTATTCCTTCAGCCTTCCTCCAGTGAAAAAGAGCATGAAAATGGATGCTCCGAAGATGACGTTGACCAGGCAGAGGAGTTTGAGCGATCCGTTTATGAATTTGGATTTCCTGAAACCATTTGAAGGACCAAAAGTAGGTATGGCTCAACTTTGGCTCTGGTAAAGAATGGGAAAGTTGAAACCCAGTTCCATGCATGGTTGAGAATTTGTACTTAGGGGTGTGCAAAACCGGGTTCGGTTAACCATTAGCAAATTATTTCGGTTAACCGATAAGTTCGGGTCACCAAATTCTCGACCCTAAACCGTATCCATTCAAGCGGTTAACCGTTTAGTCGGTTAACCAAAAAAATCGGTTCGGTTCGGTTCGGGTAACGGTTTTTTTATTTTGTTTATTAAAAATATAAATTTTAATAATATGTTAGAAAAAAGTACATACTTTTTAAAAACGACACATGTTATTATTATCTTTTCTAATACTAGCAAGTTAAACACTTAAACTTGATAAAATAAAATTATGGTTCTACTTTTGGGGAATGAGAACATAAAATAAAATAAAATTTTTTAATATAAAATAATAATATATATTATATAATCGGTCGGTTCGGTTACCCGGTTTATCCCAAAACCGTAAACCGTAACCGAACCGGTTTCTTTTTAAAAAATAAAAACCCCAACCGAAACCGAATTTTTCGGTTCGGTTAACCTATTTTTCGGTTCGGTTTTTTCGGGTTTCGGAATCGGTTTCGGTTTTTCGGTTTTTCGGTTTTTTTGCACACCCCTATTTGTACTGGTTAATGCATGACTACGTACCCCTTGCTTGGTCTTTGCCAGTTAAGTTAATATCAATGCACATCCCCACAACTGCCGCATCCGGAGGCATGACAATTCTGGCATTCTCAAATTCATTTTTGGACTGTTCAACACTAATTTTAAGATCATTCTTATTTTTTTGCATCATCAACCATGGTTTCATACTTCTCATTCGTTTCCTTAAGGACCGATCTTATATCTTCCAACTGGGTCTCCTAATTTTCATGCTCTTTTTCACTGAATATCATCTTCATTAGCCTCTCTAACTTTTGCACAAACTTCATGCAAGGCTGAAGCTAAGCTTTCCTTTGCTTTATTGCTCTTCTCTTCCTTATCCAATAAAAAAATAGAATTTAAAGAGGACGAAAAAGAAAGAGAAGGATTCACGTGTAGGAAGGTTTAATCAGTTGAAAGTGAGACTCAAAGGATATAAGTGAGCAAAAGAAAACTAACGGAGCACGTCAGTATTTTGTAAGGGAAAGTAACGAAAGGGACTAAAATAAAAATAAAATAAAAATTAGGTAACATCAATAAAAGTTTTACAAATTTGGTGACCAAAATAAAAGCGCCCTAAAGATTTGGTAACCATATGTGTACTTCGCCCTTAAAGATAATACTATAAGTTAAGAGTTATAAAAAAAATCTAGAAAATAATCAAAATAGTATAAAAATATCTATCAAATTATATAAACGGGTTAAATAGTATTTTGATTCTTAAAGTTATATCTTAATATCACTTTGGTACTCAAAATATTTTTTGATTCAATTTGACCCTTAAAATTTCCTTCTCATGTTATCCCACTCCTATTTTTTTTTACAAAAAATCAACATTGCACTCTAAAAACATAACACATCTGATTAAAAACAGAGGAAGGAACCATACCAAAAAGTTATTGTTTAGAAGAAGGGATTTCACCACCTATTGAGTCAGTGGTAGATCTGTAATTGTGCAAGGTAGTGCACGTGAACTATCATTAATTATAAAAAAATTCCTTTAACAATTATTTTATTTTAAGTATTGTTTTACAGTGAGACAAGGGTGCCAGGTAGTGCACGACTGCACGTGAACTACCATTAGTTTAAAAAAATATTTCTTTAATAATTTTTTTATTTTAAAAATTGTTTTGACTTTACCCAATTCTCCACATAATCTCGTCTAAATAGTTAAATTTCTTTACACAACCAAAGGTGATTTTGTAATTTAACTTTTTTTCTTAAAAAAATCATTTAACTTTCCACTCGACTCCAGAGTTGTATGCCGCATGTATCACTTATTTACTTTACCCAATTCTCATTCCCCAAAAAAGCTTCGATAGTTTTTCTATCTCCTTTAAGTTTTTATTTTTTTTCATTCATCCGAATTTTTCCTAATTTCTTTCAAGCTTTGTGATCAGGTACATATTTATTTTCTTTTCCCCTAATTTCTTCTTATTTTTTTAGATTTTGCTTTAGTTAGATTTAGGTTTACTTCAAATTTTGCTTTAGTTAGATTTAGGTTTACTTCAAATTAAATTAGATTATACCATCTCTTTTTTTATTGAATGAATGTAAAGTTAGATTAGAAGTAATTTTATTATATATGTGTTTTGTTTTCTAATAAATAATTTTTTTTTCTATTTGATTATTGAAGAAATAGAAGGTAAAACAAGATTTTTGTATTTACAATTCAGACTTATTAAGAGGCAAGGTTGTTGAAATGATTTATCTCCTTAGAAAGGTACATATACTTTATAAGTATTAATTTTTTTGTTATTTTTATTTTCTTACATATTTTCTTAATCATTTTAAACTTTAACCCTGAAAATTATGTAATACTTTAATGTTTGAAATATATATTGCATGCTAAAAATGATTTATAATTTTGTATATATTAGGCTGAAACATTTAAGATAAAAAAAGTTGAAACAATCAAAAGTCTTGAACATAATATTTGGAATGGCAAAATGCACATTATCATGTATTTCTTATCTTTATTTTATTATTCAAGTTTGTTTAAATTTCTTTTTGAAAATATTTTTCTTATAATCTAATTTCAGAATGAAGAGAACAAGTCATAGAGATATTTCAAGTTTTTTTTCAAAAAAATCTTCAAAAAGATATTGGAAGTGTCTCTACTCCAAATCTTTCACCATCTCAAGCAAGTTTGCAAGCTTCCTCTCCATCAAATAATGGTTCTTCCTCTGATGAACATGAAGAGACTCAAGATATCCCTCAAAATCAAAATAAACATGTTGAAGCTAGTTCAGTTCTTATAGATGAAGTATCGATTGATGATGGAAGATTGAGTGAATTTGATGTTATTAATCTTCCACATGATCCGGGGAAAATGAGAAAATAAGTGATTTCTATTCAGATGATAGAGATATAGTTAGAAGAGAATATATCCAAAAACAACCTTGTCAACATGGTAATCATAGTTCCCTAAAATAAATATATCATGAAAAAATCACCGTTTTAATCCTAATTGGTTTCAAAAGCATGAATCTTGGCTTGAGTATAGTGTTGAGAAGGATGCAACTTTCTGCTTTGTGTGTTATTTATTCAAGAATGATAATACAGCTGGGGGAGATGCTTTTATTGGTTCAGGTTTTAGAGCTTGAAATAGAATTGATGCATTTGTTAAGCATGTTGGTGGACATATGAATGCACAAAATCAAGCATTAGGGAAGTTGAATGATTTCAAGAATCAAAAGACTTCAGTTTCATCAGGTTTCTCCAAACAATCTGATGAATCAACAAGTGTTTATCGATTACGATTAGAAGCTTCTATTACATGCTTGAAGTGACTTTTACTTCAAGGGTTGGCTTTTTGTGGCCATGATGAAAGTGAGAAATCGTTGAATAAGGGTAATTTTCTTGAAAACTTGTAACTTCTTTCGGTGCATAAACCTGAATATAAAAAATTAGTTTTAAAAAATGCTCTCGGTAATTGCCAATTGATAGCTCCTTCAATTCAAAAGGACATAGTCGATGCTTGTGCAAAAGAGACAACTAAAGCAATTATAGAAGAACTTGGTGATCGATTTTTTTCAATCCTTGTTGATGAGTCTTCAGACATATCTGATAAGGAGCAAATGGCACTTTGTTTGCGGTATGTTAATAAAAAAGAGAGAAGTTAAAAAGCATTTTTTGGTATTTTGCATGTTGCTAATACTACTTCTTTGACTCTAAAAGCTGCAATTGAGTCATTGCTTATGAAACACTCTTTAAGTCTTTCTAGTGTTCGAGGTCAAGGTTATGATGGCGCTAGCAACATGCGAGATTCAATTAATGGTCTTAAAACTTTAATCTTGAATGAATCTCCAAGTGCATATTATGTTCATTGTTTTACCGATCAACTTCAATTGACACTTTCTGTTGTTGCTCAAAAGAATAGGGATGTTTCTTGGCTATTTGGTGATGTTTTTGCACCTTTGTTGATTTTTGTGGGCTGTTCACCTGAAAGGAAATAATTTCTCTGAGAAAAACAAGCTGAAAATGTTGTGGAGGCATTATCTTTAGGTCAATTAGAATCAGGAACTAGTTTAAATCAAGAGCTTGGTTTAAGTAGGCTTGGAGATACTCGTTGGGGTCGCATTTTAAAATGATCTTGAATGTGATTTCTTTGTATCCTACAATTTTTGAGTCACTTGATGCCATTGGAGAAGTTTTTGACTAGAATGACACGAACAAAGCTGAGTCACTTACTTATTTTATGATGTCGTTTGACTTCATTTTTGTGGCACGCTTGATGTTATATATATTTGGGATTACAAATGAGCTAAATTTAGCTTTACAGAGAAAGGAACAAGACATTGTGAATGTGATGTCTATGGTTGATGTAACTAAAGTGCATCTTCAAGATTTAAGAGATAATGGATGGAATGATCTTATGGAAAAAAGTTACTTCATCTATGATTAAGCATGGAGTGAATATTCCTGATATGGAGGCAAATTATGTTATTCAAGGGAGGAGTCGGAAGTAAGCAATCAGAAGTGACAAATGTCAGCCATTTTCGGGTTGAAGTGTTTCTTTGCGCAATTGATTTACAATTGCAATAACTTAAAAATCGATTTAGTGAGGTGAGTAAGGAGTTACTTGTTTGTATGTCTTGCTTTCATCCCTCTAACCGATTTTCTTCTTTTGACAAAAAGAAACTACTACGACTTGCTCAATTCTATCCTAGAGAATTTTTAGAAACTAAATTATTGTTTTTGAATATTTACTGGGAAATTTCATTGCTGATATTCGGAATGATGAGAGAATTTTGGGATGTGAAGAACCTAAATGAGCTTTCCATCAAACTTGTTGAGACAACGAATCATGAAATTCATTCTAGAGTCTACTTGCTTTTGAAGTTAGTATTGCTTCTTCCTGTGGCAACTTCAACAGTAGAAAGAGCATTTTCAGCAATGACAACCATGAAAAGTAAATTGCGTAATAGCATGGGAGATCAACTATTAAATGATTGTTTGGTTACTTTTATAGAAAAAGACTTGTTTGTAGATGTTAGCATGGATGCTATTGTACGATGATACCAAACTATGAGAACTCATTGTGAACAATTGTAGACATTTTACCTTTTAATTTGAATTTCTTATAAATTTGGAATGTAGCTTTTGATGACTTATTTAATTTACTCTTGGCTTATATGTTATTATATTAATTGTCGGTCAGTGAACTACCAAGTTTATATTTCTAGATCCGCCCCTGTATGGAATTTCTATCTGGGGTTCATTTCTTTAGATAGTCTTTGACTGAAGCTGTTGTTTTTAAGGTTTGACACCTCCAGAAAGCTTGGATTTTAGATATTTTTAATGTTGTACTAGTGATTATTCATGGAAAACTTTTTAAGTTCAATGGTTTTTTGGGCCTAATTCCGCAGTGGATGCTTCTACGCCAATGGAGTTTTCTCTTAAGGTCAATTTGATGCCTCCATGTTTAACTTGAATAGTGGCTGGACTATTCTAATTGAATCACCCGTTAACATAATTTAAATTCATAGATGCTAAACTTCTTGCATCTGATGCAAATCTTCGGTTGTTGGATCCAAGTGATTTAGAGATCCGTAAGGGCTTATAGTTTATTTAGTTAAAACATACCGCTCATAACAATTATATTGTAGGTTCGATCTCTACTAAACCTACCACCCCTTCTCTTCACCCGATATAAGGCAGACGAAGTCCTCGCCACCTTGAAAATCTTAATCTAGCGGGGCGGGTGGTATTGTTAGCACCACACTAACAACAGAGATTCAAGAATAGATTGGGAGAAGAAGAAAAGAAATTTTCAGATTAGAAGAAAGTTTTCAAAAGGTTTTTCACAATGACTGCTTACAACAAACAACTTATTTATACTTAGAGCTTTCCCACTACAGGACAAAATCAGCTAATTCCCAAGGTAACTTTCTTTCCCTGGTTCCTCTACGAAGTGGTTGCACATTCCCTGGCTCCTCTAGTGCAGTCTCGGTCGTGGTGACATTGGCTCGTTGGTTTACTGATGCAGGTTCAACTATGTTCGTAACATTGCCATCCCCATTTTGGAGAACCTTATCCTTAAGGTTCGAATCCACAGTCTCGGCCCCAGGCACAACAACATCTAGCATCAATGGCAGTGGGGTGACTTGTTCCATTGGCTGAACTTTGCACACTCGCAACTACGATATATGGAAGACGGGGTGAATGCGAGTGGACGCGGGAAGATCGATCTTGTACGCTACTGGTCTGACACCCTGCAGAATGCGGTAAGGGCAAAAAAATCACAGACTTTAACTTTTGGTGGCGCCTCAACCGAAGTGACAATTGGCGATACAATTCCAAGAAAACAAAGGCCCAGGATCCTTCCTCAAGTTCCACCTCACGACGATGTTTATCTGCTTGATCCTTCATCCTTGATTGTGCCAGCACCAAATTATGCTTCATTTCCCTTAATATGGCATCTATGTCGTGCAATTCCCTTACCATGCGATCATTAGCTGAACTGCCTTCCAAACAATCCACTATGGTCGGAAGATCACGCCCATAAAAAGCCTAAAAAGGATTCATGCCGGCTGACACTTGATACGAGGTATTGTACCAATAATCTACCCAAGCAAGGAAGTTCCCCCACTGACTTGACTCAGCCCCCATTAAGCAACGTAAATACATCTCCAAACAACGATTCAAAGCCTCAATTTGGCCATCGATTTGAGGGTGGTATGCCGAGCTCATACACAGATTCGTTCCTTGTAACCTGACCATTTCTTTTCATAGAGCACTCACAAAGATTTGATCGCGATCACTAACCATAGAACGAGGTATCCCATACAATTTAATCACACCATAGACCATAACACGAGCCACAAATTTAGCATTAAAGTGTCGGAGTAAAGCAAAAAAAGTACCCGTATTTTGAAAAATGATCGACTACCATGAGAATCACCTCCTTACCATTAGACTTAGGCAACCCAGTAATGAAATCTAAAGCAATATCTTCAAAAACCTAATTCGGAATGTTAAGAGGTTGAAGAAAATCGGCTGGTGCCAAACTATCATTTTTCATTCGTTGGCAAATTTGACACCCACTCACAAACCGACGTACATCATTTCACATATTTTTCCAATAAAATTGACTGCCAAACGATGGAAAGTCCGAATAATGCATGCATGTGTCCCAACCGTGGAATTATGAAATTCACGAAGAATCTTAGACCGTAACACACTCTATTACTGAACCAAATTGTGTCCCCGAACGAGCAGCAGTCCTTGTTGTGCACTATAGCCGGGATACATATCACTCTCATTCGCAAGCTGGGTTTGTATCATGCGCAACTCAGGATCGGCTTGAGTAGCGGTGCAAATATCCTTAATAATACCAAATATGGACTGAGTGAAAGCCATAATAGTCGAGCTTACCTCCCTAGATAGTGCATCAACTACGACATTTAACTTTCCCAAGCGATAATGAATCTCAAAATCGTAGCCAATCAACTTGGATAACCAACATTGTTGTTCAGGGGTTTGGATGGTTTGTTGTGTGAGTTCATGCAAGGACTTTTGATCGGTGAGGATGGTGAACTTCCGCCCCAAAAGATACTGCCTCCATATGCCCACAGCTTGAGTAATGGCGAACATTTCACAGTGATACATCGATGCTCCTTGCATGCGGGGACTTAATTTCTGACTAAAATAAGCTAACAAGCGATTAGCTTGGGTCAAAACTGCGCCAATTCCAACTTCCAAAGCATCCGTTTCCACAACGAATTCCTTGTCGAAACATGGCAGTCCCAAAAGTGAAGCCTCACTAAGCAACAATTTCAAATTTTCCAAGGCCAATTGTGCATTCGAAGTCCATTCAAATTTCTCATTCTTTTACAACAAATCTAAAATTGGTGCAGCTATAGTTGCAAATCCGTTAATGAAGCGGCGATAATAGCCAGCTATCCCAAGGAACCCACGAACATCCTTGAGATTGGAGGGAACCGGCCACTCGCGTATAGCGCGAACCTTACTCGGATCCATGGCCAAACCGTCCTTCAACACAATATGTCCCAAGTATTCCACCGTCATTTGCCCAAATGTGCATTTCGACTCTTCGGCTCTGAACCCATTGGCTTTCAACACATGAAAAACTTGTCGGAGATGGTTCAAGTGATCGTGCCAAGTCTCGCTAAAACCATAATGTCATCCAAAAAAATAAGAACAAATTTTCGCAAGAATGGCTTGAATATCTCATTCATGATCACTTGGAAGGTCAAGGGTGCATTGGTGAGGCCGAAGGGAATCACAAGGAATTCATAGTGCCCTTCATGAGTACGAAATGCCATTTTAGGAACATCAGTGAACTTCACTCGAATCTGATAATAACCTGCCATAAATCCAATTTAGAGAAATATTGTGACACACTCGATTCATCAGATAACTCATCCACTCGAATCGTTATGGCATTAAGTTTGTAATAATCCACACAAAACCTCCATGTGTCATCCTTCTTCCTCACTAATAACACTGACGACGAAAACAGACTATTACTCTTCTAAATCGAATGATTCTCTAACATGTGATGCACTTGTCTCTCGATCTCCCCTTTCTGAAAGTACAAGTATCGGTAAGGTCACACATTGACAGGTTTCATCCCCAATTACAAATGGACAACATGATCATTTGCCCGAGTCGGAGGTAACCCTTTTGGTACCGTAAACACCCCAGCAAACTCATGAAGCAACTGTGTGATTTCAGCGCGATTCTCGGATCCTTCAGGCTCACTGTCTTCCAAAAGATGCAATTGAAAGTACCCCGTGGCTCCACATGTATCATGAATTTGGCGTAAAGATTGAATATGGACTAGTTCTGGCCCTAACGAGGTCTCACCTTGCCAACGAATCATCCGCTCGCCTAGGTGAAACTCGAATGTCAGCTTAGTGAAGTCCATGATCACTGGTCCCAAAGTGGCCATCTGTGCAACGCCAAGGACCATTTACATGCCCTCCAACGGAAGAACATAGAAGCCAGTGGTTAATTCCATACCCTGCACTCCAACCTTCACATCCCGTGCACAACCCTCACTTCGCAGCTTCTCACCATTAACCACCAAGACGCGAAAGTTTGACGTAACTAAAAGGGGCATACCCAAATGTTTGGCCACTCGCGATAGAATGAAATTATGAGTGCTCCCTCCATCGATTAAGATACTAATCTCACATCCAAGCACCTGACCTTTGACCCGTAATGTGTTCGGAGTATGACACCCAGCCAAAGCATTCAAACACACCCAAGTCTGCTCGTAGAACTCTTCCTTTTCCAGCGTCTCCTCCGAGTCAAGAACAACGTTCGACTCATCAATTTCCTCGTCTAAAAAGAACAATTGAGGTTCTTTGCACTTGTGTCCGGGTATATAATTCTCATCACAATAGTAGCAAAGACCCTTTGCACGGCGAGCTTCGATCTCGGTAGCCGTGAGCTTTCGTGGAAACGGATTTGGAGCGTGGTGGATGGTGTCCCCTAGAGGTGGTCGACCGGGGAGGCCCTTAGGTCTTTGAGAGTTGTAAGAAGGTGTTGGTAATAAGGGAGGCAACTTATTCCCTGGACCCTGACCAACCCCGCGCTTGGCATCAGCCAAACGAGCCTCTTGAAACCATGCCATTGCAACCACGTCCTGCATGGATGTAAGCTGACGTGATAACACCTTGTTTTTTATGTCGGCTCGTAACCCTAAAATGAAACATTGCACTAGAAAAGCCTCAAGCAGGTTAGTTGTTCTCAGCGTCATTTCCTCAAACGCAGTATGATACTCCTCGATAGTTGTTGTTTGCATAAACTTGGTAAGTTCTCCCTCCGGCGATTCGACCTCTGTCACAGTAAATCTCTTCAACATCGCCTCCACCAAATGATCCCAGCCCTCTAGTTGCCGTCGACTTTGCATCCACCGGAACCAACATTTGGCAATCTCATCCATACGAAAAGAGGCCATAGTAACCCGGTGATGATCCTCAGTCCCATAAAACTCAAAAAGATCCTGAGCCGAAGCCACCATTCCTCTGGACCATTCTCGGTGAATAAAGGAAGTTTGACGAACACTGGTTTTAGAGGAAACATAAAGCCATCGTCGATATCGTTCTTAACCTTCACTTTTCCACGATTTACTCTCGCTGCACTGAAACTGTCTTGATCAATGGTTGAATGCGCCGATTGCCCTAACTGAGTTGCAATATCCTAGAGTTGTCGCAGCATATCCTGGAACGATTCTGTGTGCTCCACAGCACTAGTCTGAAGTGTTAGCAATGACTGGTCATGGAAAGCGAAAGCTTCCTAGAGAGTCTTAATGGCCTCAGTATTGTTCACCATAGTTCATAACTCGATGAAAGCACCAAATGTTAGCACCACACTAACAACATAGATTCAAGAATAGATTGGGAGAAGAAGAAAAGAAATTTTCATATTAGAAGAAAGTTTTCACAAGGTTTTTCATAACGACTACTTACAACAAACAACTTATTTATACTTAGACCTCTCCCACTACATGACAAAATCAGCTAATACCCTAGGTAACTTTCTTTCCATGGTTCCCGTACGAAGTGGTTTCACATTCCCTGGCTCCTCTGGTGCAGTCTCGGTCGTGGTGACATTGGCTTATTGGTTTACTAATGCAGGTTTAGCTATGTTCGTAACAGGTATTTGGAGAGTTAATGATTTGATTAATGCAGTCTAGTTGAATGCAACTCATCTCTTAATCTAACATGAACTTCAGAGTAAAACTTTTGTTTAGATCAATTGTTTTCTGTGTTGGTAAAAAGGGTACTGCAAAATGCAACCGTTAGTACTGACAGGGAAAAATAATGAACATCCGAAAAAGTAAGAAATGTGACGTGGTGTAACCATTGCCTTATAAACTAATTTGCCCCGATGAGTGTAATTGCTATAGTAGGAAAATTGTCCCCCAAGTTTAACAAAGTCGCTCCAAAAAACCGTACACCTGAAACCGGAGTGAACTGCAGTGGAACTGCTCCTCTAGTCACTAGAAAAGTTTAAAATCTGAGAAAGCTTTTGAGAGATGTTTTGAGAGTGAATTAGGGTGGTTTAGAAGCTGGAAATGATTCTCTATTTGCAGGCTACGTCCATGGGCAGAATCATCCAAAAAACTAGAGTTTAAAACCTGACTTAATTCTAAAATTTAAACCTCTTAAACTACTGTTTAAATTTCTGAAATTAAGACATTGAATTTGCTGATTAATTCTGAATTTTAACTCTACTATTACAGTTTTAAATTCAAAATTCAATCTGTTGTTATTGTTATTACATTTCAGCCTATAAAACAAACAATCCAATTTCAGCCTATAAATACCAGACAATTCTTTCACATTTTCACATTTTATTCTCTCTGAATCTCTGAAAATTACTTACGAATTTTCTCCAAAAAACATGGTTCGCGCGCGGACATGTCGTAGACACATACCACGAACCACGACTCAAACCGACGGCGGCAGCAGCACACGAGATTGACCCTTGTTCTCTATCACTCAACAAGGGAGGGGAGAATAAATGCTTTAAATACCATTCACATGGTATTTTCCCACTAAATGTGGGATATCATTCTAAGCATTACTAACATTCCCCCACTAATGTGAAAGAATTCTTCCAAAACTCGATAAATATCCATATTAGAAGAGCAATAACAAGATTAGTTGCTTAAGCACTAGTGAACGTATCTTGAACTAGTACATAGTGATGATGAGCAATCCTTCTCTTAGACAAGTGAAACTAGTCTTGAACTTACTAAGATTAGGGTAAACTCATAACACACAACTAACCCCTTCATCCACCGAAGTTCTCGATGTGTAATATATATATATATATATATATATATATATATATATATATACACAAAGTATATATTTAGCCATCTTACCTCAGGTTTATAGTTAGTTTACTAGAAAAATGGCCAAACATTTTTCATAGAAGGTGGCTAACCCTTCTCACTTACGTAGGTTATTTCATCAGGTTTTTCTCAATAAAATCATCCATATAGGACTATGAAATAATTAATAGCTATCACATTAGCTCAGCCTCACAAAGGGTAAGGTGATTTTCTTCAAGTTCATAATGAACCACCCAAACTTTGGATAAGAAATCATTAAGAATAAGTATTCAATCTCATTAATCGGTGAACTCAACATGTCCTTCTCAATAGGAACTCCCATATTCTTGGGTTTGAATTCATTAAGAGTTTGAGTAAAACTCAATCTTTTCTAGCGGCAAGTTCATTTAATCCTTCGCACTAGGGACTACCCACTTAACTCTGGGTTATGAACTTATTAAGAATAGATATTCAGCCAAAATTCGGTAAATTCATCAAGTCTTTCTCACTAAGACCACCCAAAGTCTGGGCTATGAATTTATTAAGAGCAATTAAGCTCATCTTGGCATGTACATTATTCATCATAGGGATAGGTAGGTAGAAATGTACACTATGAGTCTTTCCATGGTTTCGTTTGACCACATTGAACTTAGATAACTAAGTTGGGTATCCACCATGAATTCCTCAACCAATGGGCTTTAAACCTATCCCCCTCGATGAATCTAGGACCAGATTTCTGCTTAACCCTTTGGTAAACGGATCTGCTAGGTTCTTTTCCGACTTCACGTACTCTAAAGCGAGTACTCCACTCCTTATCAAGTGTCTAACAGATTCATGTCTTATGCGAATGTGCTTTTCTTACCGTTGTAAGCTTGGTTCTTAGTCACACTTATCGCAGCTTGTGAATCACATAGTAAGGAGACTGGAGGAGTCGATCTTCCCTATAACGGAATATCTGCTAACAAATTTCTGAGCCACTTAGCTTCTTGCCCAGCTAAGTCAAGAGTTATAAACTCTGACTCAATGGTAAAGTGAGCAATACAAGTCTGTTTTGAGGATTTCTACGAGATTGCTGCTCCACCCAAAGTAAACACATACCCACTTGTAGAGCTTACCTCATCATTATCAGAAATCTAGTTGGCGTCACATTATCCTTTTAAAACCGCAGGATAGCCAACATACTCAAGTTTCCAATCCATAGTACCCTTAAGATACTTTAGCAGACGTCTAAGCACAACCCAGTGATCACCACTAGGGTTGTAAGTGTATCTGCTAAGTCTGCTCACAGCGTAGGCAATATCATGCCGAGTATAGTTCATTAAGAACATAAGTCTTCCAATTATTTTAGCATATTCAATTTGGGAAACACTACTTCCTTTTATTTTTGAAGGTATGCTAGAGTCATAAGGTGTTCGAACAGGGATAACGTCAAAACTGTCAAATTTCTTTAGCACTTTCTCAATATAGTGCGTTTGATTTAAAGAAAACCCCTTTTCAGTTTTAGTGACTTTGACTCCTAAGATTACATCAACTTCTCCCAGATCAGTCATCTCAAATTTAGTGGATAAGAAACTCTTTGTTTTGTTAATGGACTCAATGTTAGTACTGAAAATCAGCATATCATCAACATATAAACTTATGATGACACAATCAATATCAAACATCCTCGAATACACGTATGCATCCAAACCATTCACAATAAAAACAAAACTAAGAATAGTTTTATGAAATTTCTCGTGCCACTTTTTAGGAGCTTGTTTAAGGCCATAAAGAGACTTTTTGAGCCTGCAAACTTTGTCTTCCATACAAGATGTCTCAAAACCTGGCGGTTGCTCCATATAAATCTCCTCATCTAGATCTCCATTTAAAAAAGCAGTCTTTACATCCATTTGATGTACTTGCAATTTATGAATGGAGGCTAGTGCAAACAATGCACGAATCGTTAAGATTTTTGTAACGGGAGAGTTAGTATCGAAGAAGTCTAAACCAAACTTTTGAGTGAGCCCCTTGACAACTAGCCTTGCCTTGTACCTCTAGATCAAACCATCTGGTCTGAGTTTTTTTCGAAAGACCTACTTGTTACTAATTGGTTTGAATCCTTTTGGCAAGTCTATTAATTCTCAAGTATGATTAGACATTATTGATTCTAGTTCATCCTTAATCACATCTTTTCAGAAACTAGCATCAATCGATCTCATAGCGTCTTCGTAAGTCTTCAAATCCTCATCTAATAGAAAGAATTGAGCTATTGGATCGGAAATGGTGTCCAAATCATTGATCTCAATAATAAAGGAAGTTATGAAGTCTGGTCCAAAAGAAGTTTCTACTCTTTGTCTTTTACTTCTTCTAGGTTCAAATTCGATCTCTTGAAAACCCCTAGCAAGCACACTAGAAGGAGAGGATGAAATATTTTCTATTTGTGTTTCAACAGTTAACCTAGGTTTCTTTAGAGGAAAGGTATCTTCAAAGAAAATAGCACATCTAGATTCACAAATAGAAAAGTCATGTAGAAACATGAATTTATATGCGGCACTATTTATTGCATACCCTTTAAACACTACATCAACGATTTTAGGTCCAATGGTGGACTTCTTAAAGTCTGGTAATCCCATTTTAGCCAGACACCCCTACACTTTCAAGTATTCCAGATTTGGAGCATAGCCTTTCCACAGTTCGTATGGGGTAGAATCTAATTTCTTATGAGGTACTCGGTTCAAAATATGATTTCCTAATAGAATGGCTCCCCCCACATATTGTCAGACAACCCAGAACTTATCAACAATGAGTTCATCATCTCTTTTAAAGTTCTATTTTTCCTCTCGGCTATATTATTCTATTGAGGAAAGTAGGGAGCTGAGGTTTCGTATATAATGTCATTCGTCTCACACACCTCTTTTAGAAAATTAGACCCATATTCACCACCTCTATCGGATCTAACCTGTTTTATTCTCTTATCTAACTGATTCTCAACTTCTGCCTTATAAATAAAAAGAAGTTTTCAGCTTCATCTTTTGTTCTAAGGAGATAAACTTTTGTATATCTCGAGTAATCGTCTACAAAAGTGATGTAGTAATATTTTCCTCCTTTGCTTTTGGAGTTTCTAAAGTCTGCTAAATCAGTATGTATGAGTTCTAACAGTTCAATTTGTCTCTTAGAAACAATCTTAAAGGTAGCTTCTACACAAACTTTACATTTGTTAAAGTTACTTATGTTTAGTTTAGGCAGAATATTAATTTTAATTAATTTCTTTAAAGAGTGAATACTCATGTGTTCTAATCTAACATGCCACATATTTAAAGTTCCAATAGTGTAAGCAGAAGTGGTAGCTTTATTCTCATTAAGTTGAGTTTCTATGACAAATAAACCGTCATTTAAAAACTATTTCCAAACATAATCACCATTTCGGGAAAGTACAAGTTTATCTGCCTCAAAAACTAACTTAATGCCTGCCTTATTCAGAATCCCACCACTTATCAAATTTCTACGCAAGACAGGTACATACAGAACATTATTAAGCGCTAAAGTTTTACCAAAAGTTAGCTTTTCCTTGTGCAGAAATGTCGGGTAGCACCGGTGTCCACGACCCATTCAGTATTGTTCTCCACCAGGTTGGCTTCAAAAACCACCGCGGCAATGACATCTTCAGTCATATCCTCCACCATGTTCAGATGTGGTTTGTTCTCATTCTAGCGGTCTGAACGGTGTTAGCACTTGTACACCTTTTGACCGGCTTGACCGCATACATATCATTTGAGGGTCCTTCCGTTAGGCTTGGTCTTTGTTGGCTTCTTAAAGTTTGTGCTCTTTTGGGGTTTCGTCTTTTTGTTTTGAAAACCCTTTTTCTCGGTCTTTTTTATTTTAGACCCTGAAGCACCACCAGATTCAACCAAGTTAGATTTAAAAGGTAATTGACCAAAGTTGTTCGTAACCTTATCTTTTAAATGGTTGCATCTTCTATCTTCATGTGGCCCACCAGCTCCTGAAGCGGAATGTCTCTTTTTTTTGTGTTTGAGAGAGTTGTTGTAGTTAGACCAGGACTTGGGCAGCTTCACGATCAGGACGTTGGCTTGGAGAACCTCGCACATTTGCATTCCTTCTGCTAGTATGTCAGAGACGAGGTTCTCATAATCATGGACCTGATCCATGATTGGTTTGTTGCCAATCATCTAGAATTTCAACCATTCGCCAACGACGTACTTCTTGATACACACATCATTTGTGCTGTACTTCTTTTCCAGTGTGTCCCAGGTAACCTTTGCACTTCGCTCCTTAAGAAACATGTCGAAAAGCTTGTTGGACATGTGACTTAGGAGATGGCCTCGCATAGTCTTGTTGTCCTTCTCATATTTTGCGATGGCAATAGATGCATCATCAAAAGCAGCATCTAGTGGTCCTCCATCACCAGAGGTAACGACAATTGAGGTTGTCGGAGTGGAATGTGGTGGAGATAGCAGCACATAATCCAAGTCAAGCTGCTCGAAGAAGATAAGTATCTTCCGGGACCACCCTCGATAGTTTGTCCCGTCAAGTGCATCAAGCTTGGACAAGTCTGGAATCAGCTTGCTAACTGGTTCTGACATTTTGCAGTTAATCGAAGATAAATTCGTTTCTAAATTGTTGGTAAAAAGGGTACTGCAAAATGCAACCGTTAGTACTGACAGTGAAAAAATAATGAACAACCGAAAAAGAAAGAACCGTGTCGTAGTGCAACAACTGCCTTAGAAACGAATTTGCCCCAATGAGTGTAATCGCTACAGTAAGCAAATTAATCCCCGAGGTTAACACGGTCGCTCCGAAAAATCGTACACCCGAAATCAGAGTTAACTGCTCCTCTGATCACTAAAAAAGTTTAGAAGTTGGGAGAGTTTTTGAGAGATATTTTGAGAGTGAATTAGGGTGGTTGAGAAGTTGGAAATGCTTCTCTATTTATAAGCTACGTTCAGGGGATGAGAATCGTCCAAAAAATCAGAGTTTAAAACTTAACTTAATTCTGGAATTCAAACCTCATAAACTGCTGTTTAAATTTCCGAAATTAAGACATTGAAACTGCTGATTCAGGCTGTTACAGTTTTAATTTTAGAATTCAATCTGCCGTTACTGATATTCATTTCAGAATTCAAAACAGCTGATAATAATACAGCTGTAACCCTCTGAAAAGTAAAACAAATAGTTCAATTTCAGCCTATAAATACCAGACAATTCTTTCACATGGTACTTTCCTACTAAATGTGGGATATCATTCTAAGCATTACCAACATTCTGTCCAAGGGAAGGGAATTAATGCAGGCACATCATTATGTAAAATAATTTATATTCTAGCCATGTTTTATGATTCAACACGCACGTTCAAATCCAAATATTATTAATTTCTAACAATATAAAGTTGCCATGAATGAGATGTTCAATAGCAATGCTGATACAATAAGTTGCAGACTCAAGATCCAACATTATTACTAATACAACAAACACGTCTCCTTTTCCTAGTAGTAGGAGATGTAAGAAAGCAAGAACTTACGAGAAAAACAAAACATAAGGAAGCAAGAACTTTGCCTGATCTAAGCCTCTCAAAGAAGTTCCATCCTTATGGCAACAACATAGATACATACCTGCAACATATATGGTCTGAATGAAACATTTAATGCAAAAGTAGTGGAAATATACATTTAAGTGATGAAATGATTCAATATTTTGTGAAGATAAGAAGTTATTACCTATTGATGAGCAGTATATTTAAATTCATCCCAATGGAGCTTGTCTCTGATGGAACAAAGCTGGACAACAACATCACTCATGTCAATCCGGTCACTTGGTGATTCAGCAGAACAAGTGAGTCCTATTTCGAATATTGAATTCAAACATTGAACAAGTCTATCTTTTCCCTGGCTGTTTCCAACCAGAGTCGTGTCTGCGATTGTCCCTCGTTTGACTCTCTCTTGAAGAAGAATGTGATCTATAATCTCAATAACTTGTTCAGGCAAAGCTGCCCTAACAAAGTTGTGAAGACTTAAACCTTCTTTGAACCTTTCATCGGTTGGCCTTTTTCCCGTAAACATTTCTAGCAAGAGGATGCCATAGCTATACACATCACCTTTTATAGACAACGTGCTTCCCATGCCATATTCTATATTAGTTCATCCAAATTACGTATAGAAATAATTGCAGAGGAAAATCCTCTAAATATATATGTATAAAACTGTTTTTAGATTGTATGTTTTGCTTTTTAAATAAGGGAAGAAATGAATAAAGTGAACTTACCTGGTGGAGCATAACCGATAGTTCCTCTTAATCCAATAGAGCTTGAATGATTAATTGGATTGTTAGGTCCATCTGAAGAAAGGATTTTTGCTAAGCCAAAGTCACTTATATGGCCAACTATTTCCTCATCGAGTAGAATATTGCTTGGCTTGAGATCACAATGAATGATCGATGTTCCACAACCATGGTGCAGATACTCTAGTGCATGAGCAACATCAATGGCCACATTAACTCTTTGGAGGAAGCTTAGTTTTCTCACCGTCTCCGAGTCTTTCATGTTAACAGATGGATGTAGCCACTCCTCCAAGCTTCCGTTTTCCATGAACTCGTAAACCAATGCTTTAAAATCATTGCCTTGATAATCGACACTTGATATTGTTGTCAATACCTTGACAAGATTTCGATGTCGAATATTCTTCAAGGCCTCACATTCAGCCAAGAAACTCTTGGAAGCTTCATGCTTCATAAGATTAAGCACCTTTACTGCAATAACTTCTCCACTCTTTTCAAGAATTCCTTTGTATACAAAACCGGAGCTTCCCGATCCAAGCAAATTCTCCATGGAAAATCCATTAGTAGCCCTTAGGATGCTTTGGTAGGATAACTGTAAAAACAATTTTTCTTCATCACAATTTGTTGGCTGCGACTCTTTCTTCTTTCTAAACCACAAGATGAGGAGACAAGAGAAGATCAAGGTCACTCCTAAAATCACAACAACAATTATAATTTTAACGGAAGTTTTTGATCTTCTGTTTGTTGTTTTCGAGTTACATTTAGATAGGTGTAACTCGGGGATGCCTCCACAAAGCTTATTGTTTCCCTCAAGGAACGTAGCACTTGCATTCTTAAAGATTCCTTCACTCGGTATCACCCCCTCGAAATCATTGAAAGAGAGATTTAGAAATTTTAATGCACCAAAGCTCACAAGAAATTCTGGAACTTCACCTGAAAGATTGTTGTCAGATATGTCCAATGAAACAAGACCTCTCAGTGAACTCAAAGATGAAGGAATGGACCCTTCAAACAAATTGCCATGCAAAAACAACTTCTCCAGACTTACACAACTACCAAGGTTGTTCGGAAGGAAACCGGATAACCTGTTTCGAGAAACATCCAATCCACCAAGGTTTTTCAGTTCTCCCACTTCAAAGGGAAGCTCACCAGTCAAATAGTTTGATGATAAGTCTAACATGATGGACATGGATTGCAGTCCAAATACTTGAAGGGGTACTGGTCCACTAAGATTGTTATGAGAAAGACTCAATCCGAGCAAATTTCGACACTTCCCTAGACCCAAAGGAATGCTGCCCTGAATATTGTTAAAATCTAAAGCAAGTTCGGTTAACATTGTTAAATTTCCAATAGAAACGGGAATAGTTCCTGAGAGAGAATTACTATCAGCAGCAAGTATCTTTAGATTATGCAGCCTTCCAATATCAAAGGGAATGAGACCCGATATTTGATTTTGTGTTGCCCTTATCATCTCCAAATTGATGAGATTTACAATCCCTTCCGGAATTCGTCCCGATATTTTGTTCTCTTCTATTACTAAATGTAAAAGGGTACTAGAAAAATTGCTAATGCATGCGGGAAATCCCCCACCAAAATTATTTGTTCCTATGTATAGATATTCAAGGTTGGTATTATTGACTAAAGTACAGAAAAAGTTCAAGTCACCTTCTGTCCCGTGTCCCAAATGGTTTATGGACAGTAGAAAACGAGACAGTTTATGCAGCTTTTCTAAGGAAGGCACATTTCCACTAAGTTTGTTATCATATAATTGAAGTACGTTCAGATTTGAGAAATTGGAAACAGAAACAGGAATTCGTCCAGATATTTGGTTTCCCCTTATGGAAAAGATCTCAACATATGGCATGGTGATTGGTAAGTCAGAATGAAGAGTACCTTCGATCTTGTTTCCACCGATATCAAAGACTAGAATGTTGGACAGATTGAACATTGAGGCTGGAACAGTTCCGGATATTGCATTCGTTGCTGCTCCGAAAAATGACAGGTTTGTTAGTTGTCCGAGAGCTTCTGGTATAATCCCAGTTAATCCATTCCTCGTCAAGGCAAGCACCTCGAGAGACGACAAGTTTCCCAACGATGGTGGGATACTCCCTCTCAAACTGTTGTTTTGAAAACTCAAGAATTCCAGGCTTGACAAGAGACCAAGTGAAGCAGGTATTTCTCCGGTTAGCTGGTTGCCTCTCATATTAACTCCTGTAAGCATAGAGCAAGCAGATAAATTGGAAGGGATTTCACCACTGATGGAGTTATTAGACAGTTCTAATGTCTGCAATCTTCTTAAACGACCAATTTCTCGAGGAATATGATTGTAGAAGCCGTTCCCCGCAAGATTCAACTTCATGAGAAAGCTCAAATTTCCAATGTATGGCGATATGGACCCCGAGAGTTCGAGGAATTGCAGCTCCAACTTGGTGACTCTCTGATGCTTTCGACCGCACGTAATACCATGCCAGCGACAGAAGTGAACGGAACTATTCCAGGACTCCATGACCTTGAGCCGATCACCAGTTATCTTGGCTTTGAACTGGAGTAAAGCTTGTTGATCAGTCTCGTTCCCTCCGCCTACATGACTAGCTGTTGCTAAACCAAGCAAGTTGAAGCATGAGAGGAGAATTATAACTTCAATGCAAACAAGGAAAATAGAGTTGCGAACTTCCATATTGTATTTGAGAGTGTTGTGTTTATCAAAGGGAGCTAGAGTGCAGAATAAATAGTGTTTGAATTCTGGTATTTTCCTGTTCCATCCCTGGTCATTTGGTTCAAGTTTTCAGACCAGGTTGGACTGTTTTTTTTCCCCTTTTTGTTAAAATTTATCATATTAAAATAAAACAGAGTCGCCAAACTTGACTGAAGCCAATAGAGAATTGTTGTCATCTACAACATTAGTTTAACTATGGCTATTATTATAAAGTTTGATGGCATGCAACCATTTATTAATTAATTACCAACTAACTTGAAAGTAAAGATTTGGCAGAAAAAAACAATATCTGGTTGGTTAATGTTTTGAAATATATTATATGATACAAGCACTAAAATTGATTCTACAACAACCATTTTAAATTATCATCAATGGCCGGAAATTACTTGGAATTCCATGTCCAGCAGACCAGCCCTAATATATTAGGATCTTGATAGACAACTTCTTGCCTGTAAAGATGAAAAGCAGCCCGCAGGAGCACTTTTGTCAAAACATCGAACAACGGCAGCTTCTCTGACCCATCTTGTACTATATACTTTTTTTAAGCCAGGACCACACTCGAACCCTCAACCATTGATTAAGATAGAAGAGATCCTTATCACCTTATTTTAATCATGTGGTTAAAAAATTATATTTTTTAACAAGTGTTGAGTGCAGTGGCAAGACACATTGCACTCCAAAAAGAAAACCTAAGTTCAAACTTTGGAGACCACTTGATTAAAAGGGAGAATCACGAATCTCAAAAATTCATCATAATAAATATAAAACTATCCTGTCACGTCGATACTTTGAATCTATGAAAAACAACTTTCAGATTACATGTTTTGTCGAGCCAAAAACACTTAGATTAAATGACCAACTATTTCCTCATCAAGAAGAATGTTGCTTGGCTTCGAGTCACAATGAAAGATTGATGTTTCATAACGAAGGTACAAATATTCACATGAGCAACATCTATGGCCACACTTGTTCTTTAAAAGAAGTTAAAGTTTCTTATTGCATCTGGTTCATTCATTCCGATAGATTGATGCAGCCAATACTCCAAACTTCCATTGCCAAGAATTTATAACCCTTAGCTCAGTAATTGACACATGAAATGATTGTTAGTAACTGAAACTGAGTTAGTCACCCATTTTCAAAAACGACCAGTAAGGTAACTTAGGTATTTGATTTGTAAACTTTTTGTCATTGAGACGTTTGTTGTCGTTAAACTTAAACGGGGCTGATCCAGCACAATAAAAAAGGATAAATTATTTAGATAGTCCCTAAATTATTACTTCACTTTTATTTTGACCACCGAAATAAAAACTATTTATATAATTTTACATTTAATCCTTAATATTTACAATTTTTTTTTATTTCTCCTCCCCTCCACCATCTTCCATATTCTTCTCTAACTAACCGAAATAAAAATAATTTGTATAATTTTACATCTAAGCCAGATCTCGCCCTTATCCTCAAATCAGCATTTATTCTGAGCAGTTAATGAAATGAAAGAAAAGATAAGCATAAGTATTATAACAATGAGACTAACTGATGGTAAGTGAGAATAAGGGAACAAAAGGAGAGAGAGACAGGGGGATTGAATGATAGATTTGAAAGGAGTTATATATTCAAGTGTGTGCTTTCAAGGTTTGCTATTATTTAATAAGTAGTATGGACTAATTGTTAGAAAATAAGCGTTAATCTAAGAATAAATAATAATATAAAATAATATTATTTAAGTGAACAGTACAAAATTAAGAACAATACAACAATATATAAATTAAACCGATTTGAAACCAAAAGAAACGTGTTGAGGCCTGCATGAACGCAGTTTCCTTAAGACAGATTTTCGGCCACTCCTATGGTGCTCGAGCTCATTGGTCGTCTGTCTCCCAGAATACAACAACAAATGATCAGCCATAGTTGCACTACTGTGCAGATCACGAACTGACCCTTGCCTTTGTCTACCACCGAAAACTACTTGTAAAATCCACAGAGTAAAACAATAAAAAATTTATGTGGTTTTTAGTTGTGTTTAAACCTAGAATGTTTACTCCTTATTTATAGGAGTATCATGAGAGTATAAGTGAAAAATTTGACTTAATGGAACATTTAATATTGAGAATCAATTGATTCTCCTATAAAGTAATTTCTAAAATTATTATCTAAATTAAAGGTAACTTCCAATATTTACTCTTTTAATTCCAAGATAAAATTTGGCAAATTTATGCTTTTATTTGAGGAAAATTCATTTCAAATTGGGTCAAAATATCTGCAAGCCCACGAAGGACCAGACCGGTTCAGATATTTGCGTTACCCACGTCGTGCACGTCTGCACATTTACGAACCAACAATTGGTTCCACATTTTCCTCAACAACATTTGAATCAATTTCTTATTCAAAGCTCCAAAATTATCGAATTTTTCCAACAATCCCCCACATGAATGAAATTGATTTAATCAAAAACATTTTGACTCGATGCGGTGATAGATTCTACGATCGATAGCTGCATAGGATAGGTAGGTGTCCACCCTTGAACCTTCCCTTGTGAAAGTATATTTACTTTACTAGCTGACCAGTAGACGTAATGTCCTTGAACTGTTCTTCCGTTTGTGTAAACGATGGTATATTTCACACAATTACCTCTCTAACAAGAGTATTAGTTCTCATGGGTATGTTCATATGGACGTGGACATCGCCTAGTTCTGCAAGAGTTTGAAATAACTATGCCCAATAGTCTCATTGAAGCGGCCCCACTTCACTCTCACATAGGTGACTTATGTTGCTTGACTCACCAAAGCACACAATAGTCATTAAAAGCATTGCTTAGCCCAATAGTCTATGCAATTAGGTTGTCCCTTTGAACCTAGATCTTGGGATCTCCAGTCAACTAGGTATGGTTTTCCTTCACATAGCACCTTAAATTTACATGGGCTTTAGTCTCATTCCTTTCGATTTATTTTTGAACTTGATCTCGATTTAACCCTTTGGTTAGTGGATCCGCAACGTTATCCTTTGATTTCAAAAAAATCAATAGATATAACTTCATTTAAGATCAGTTGTCTAACAGTATTATGTCGACGACGCATATGTCTCGACTTACCATTATACACAAAGCTCTATGCTCTACCAATTTTCGCTTGGTCATCACAATGTATGCACATTGTGGGCACTAGCTTTGGCCATTCACGAATATGCTCTAAGAAATTTCTGAAGCCGTTTGACTTCTTCTCCAAACTTGTTTAAAGCTATAAACTCAAATTTCATTGTGGATCTGGTTATAACCGTTTGTCTTGAGGATTTTCATGACACGGTTCTTCCTCCCAAAGTGAAGACATATTCACTTGTGCCTTTGATATCTTAAATAACATATATCCAATCGTATCGAAACATCCTTCTAAATAATAGGATCTCTGAAATAATGCAATTCATAATTTTGAGTGTATCTAAGATATCTTAGTACCCTCACAATCTCTTTCCAGTGGTTTTCACTCGAATTGCTTGTGAATCTGCTTAAACTGCTCACAGTAAAAGAAATATCTCATCTTGTGCAACTCATGAGTTACATTAAACTGCATATGACCCTTGCATATTCCACTTGGTCAACACTTTGGTCTTTGTTCTTGGACATATTTTGGCATGTATTTATTGGAGTTCTAGCTATGTCGGAAACATCCTTATCAAACTTCTCTTGTCCACGTAGTGTGACTACATCAATATGAGACTTTCAAGTGACCATTTGATTTAGATGCCCAAAGTCAAATATGTCAATCTCATATTTTTCATGTCAATCTCGAATTTGACAAGTCTTTGGTACGTTTACCATTTCATTGTTACTTCCAACATAGAATAATATAACAAATATTAGTGGTTTTGACATATACACATTTGTCACACTCATTTGAAGTCGTTTGTCATCATGACATTATCGAACTTCTCATGTCTTTACTTTGGTGCTTATTTAAGTTTGTACAAGGACTTCACCAATCTACAGACTTTCATCTCTTGACTTGAAACTATATGACCCTTAGGTTGTTCCATGTATATTTCTTCATCAAGATCTTCATTTAAGAAAGTTGTTTTAACATCTATTTGATGTACTTCTAGATTCCGCAAAGCGACAATTGTAAGTATCATCCTTATGGAGGTTATCCTTGATACAAGAGAGTATCTATTGGAATAGTCAAGGTCTTCCCTTTATCAGTAACCTTTTATTATCAATATGGCTTTGTACTTATCAATTGCTCCATTTGCTTTTATTTTCCGTTTGAAAATTTATTTAGAACTCAATGGTTTAATTCCTAGAGGAAAATTCACTAATTCCCACGTATAGTTTTGCATGATGGAATCGATTTCACTCTTAATGGCATCTTTTTATAAGGTGCATTCAGATGAACGTATAACATCATTATACGTTTGAGATTCAACCTCTAGCATAATGTTTAGAAAAATTGATCCAAAAAAATTTCTACCTTTGCTCGTTTACTTCTTTGTGGCTCTATTTCAAGCTCAACCCCTTATTGATCATTTGAGCCATCTTTATCGATAGTCTCCGAAGTTCGTTTGATTGAACTTTGACCAACTTTCTTAGATTTACAAGAGATTACATTTTCAAAGAAAATACATCCTTTGCTTCCATTATCGTATGCTTGTGAATCTCAGGGTTCTTCGATTCATACACCAGAAATCGATATATATTGCTATGTTCTATATAGCCAATGAAAATACAATCCACCATTTTTGAGGATCTATTCTCATTTGTTTCAGTAATGAGGTCATTACCTTTGCAAGACACCTCACATTTTCAAGTAGTTGTAGGAAGATTTAATTACCTTCCATAACTTATATGGTGTCTTATCTCTTTAATTATGGGGAATTTTATTTAAAAGGTAATTAGCTTATAGAACAGTTTCCCCCACATGTTAGACACATTATAGTACCAACGTTACTCATATAGAGCTTCTCCTCATCTTAAACCTTTAATTAAGTTTGGGAATCAACATCATGCTCATAGAGAACAATTTTTACTAAAGCTTCATATTTACTTTTAAGTAAATGCACATAACATTTTTTGTGCTATCATCAATGAAGGTAATAAACATATTCCTTCAACCAATATGTTGTCATATCAATTATTATGGCAATAACATTGCCCTCGCTTGGAAGTCTATAGTTCGAAGACTTGTTCTCCATCTTATGGAAATTGAAGCATTTTTTTCATGAAATATTGCTTCTTGAACACACCGTCTAATTTACGGTTTGAAGTCGTTTTTGACTTCTGCTACGTTTGCCATGATAATATTTATCTTAGCAATATTTCCCTTAGTAACATTTGAAGGTGGTAACAATATTTACCTTATCCTCTCTAATAATAGGAGGATCATCATTCAAATATTTGACTAGGTTTATCATGGTCAAATATGCAACATCTTTTTTTGCCATGTTTGAAATTATTTCCAATAAATTTTACTGATTTTTTCATTGTGTCACGTAGACACAATCCAAAACAAAGCATTATGAATATGTTAAACGTCAGTAATTTAATCAAAGACTAAAACCAAAATCGGAAACATAATTTCTAAATTTTGTTAGACGACGAAAATTTAGTAAACTAAACCCCAAACAAAAGTTTACACGGTATTAATAGAAAGAACAATAATAAACAATGCACCAGGTAGGTAACTTATGAAAGAGAGGTGGTGCACTAGGCACACTTAAATACCAAGTCTCTCAAAGAACCAATCCTAGACATGCACTTTTAAATTTTCTTTCAATCACCGTTTATGGATTCTATTCTTGAAATCATTCCAAGCATGAGTGATCAATCGAAATCACTACCTTTGATTCACAACAATTTGGAATCTTCCATTTATGTGCCAACGACCCTCATGATTCTTTATCTATTTTTAAACACTGTGCACTTCATAGTATGCATCAGAATAGGCTTTAAAAATTTAATTTTGACATAGAGAACCAAAATCTTCTATGCTTTGATTCGAGACCTCAGTCGAAATTTAGTAACCAATGTTATTTCCAAAATAAATTCACTGATTTATTTCTAAAATAGAATTATACTTGATTCTTTAAGAAATAATAACTTTAAGTTATTTCTCTTTCTAAAATAAATTTACCAATTTATTTTAAGGTTGAATCATTCTAGATTCTCACGAAATTAAATCCAACGATTTATTTTCCTTAACAAGTTAGAATCAACACATGATTCTAGTATAGAAATAAATTTAATGATTTATTTTCTTTTACACAAATTGAATCATATTTGATTCTTACGGGAATAAATTCAATGATTTATTTTTTTAACAAGTTAGAATCAACGTATGATTCTAGCATAGAAATAAATTCAATGATTTATTTCCTTTTACAAAAATTGAATCATACTTGATTCTTACAGAAATAAATTCAATGATTTAACTTTCCCCGCAACCTTAGAATCATACAAGATTCTCTTGAAAATAAATCCAATGATTTATCTTCTTTTCCAAAATTAGAATCAACACAAGATTCTAATGAAGAAATAAATTCAGTGATTTATTTCCCTTATATCTTCTGTTAAATATTGGGATTAGTAGCACTAAAACTCAAACTAAAGGTATCAAGACAACAAAATCAAAGGTATTGATCCTTTAATTTTTTATTCTTGTTTTGGAAAGGTTAAAGGGTCAAATTTGCCCCTGTAGTAATTCGAAATCAGAAATGTTGCCCCTACTTTTTTCTTCATAATTTTGCCCTCAAAGTCAGTCAATTGTAACAATGTTGCCCTTTGACCAACGTTGACCATTAAAGTGCTGACGTGGCAGTTGACGGTGAAGTCAGTCATGCAATTTTGCCCTCAAAGTCATACAATTGCATCAATTTTACCATCGGTTTATTTAGTTTTTCGAGTTGAACTTTTACAAACAGAATATATAAAAAATCGATTAAAAAATTGGTGTAAATATCCTTTGGGTCCTTGCTAATTTTAAAAATAAACAAAGTGAGAACTCTCACAAAATATTCTTCAATTTTTAAAAAATATATAAACTTAATAAAGATAAATAAGATATTCAAAAATATTAAAAATAAAAACCAATATAAAAAATAAAATTTATTAGAAATTATAAAATAATAAAAATATAAATACAAAAATTTTAAAAGTATTTATAAAGTATTAAAAATGAACAATTTCATCAAATGATAAAATATAAACATAAAGTTATAAATAAAAAATAATCAAAATTGACGTAGAAAAACAGAAAAAAGAATTGGTAAAATTCTTCAATTTTTTAATACTAAATACTTTTTAATTTTTTATATTTATATTTTATTATTTTATAATTTCTAATATATTTTAATTTTTATATTAGTTTTTGTTTTCAATATTTTTTAATATTTTCTTTATTTTTATTAAGTTTATGGATTTTTTTTAAATTGAAGAATGTTTTGATTTTTTGTGAGAGTTCTCACTTTGCTTATTTTTAAAATTACTGGGGACCCAAATGATATTTACGCTAATTTGTTAATCGATTTTTCATATATTCTATTTGTAAAAGTTCAACTCAAAAAACTAAATTCTTTATGCAATTTTATTCAAAAACTAAATAAACCAATGGTAAAATTGCTGCAATTGTATGACTTTGAGGGCAAAATTGCATGACTGACTTCACCGTTAACTGCCACGTCAGCACTTTAACGGTCAACGTCGGTCAAAGGGCAACAATGTTACAATTGACTGACTTTGAGGGCCAAATTACGAAGAAAAAAAAGTAGGGGCAACATTTCTGATTTCGAATTACTACAGGGGCAGATTTGACCCTTTAGCCTTTTGGAAAAGATCATGTAAATTCGTTAAAATGGCAGAAATTAATTCCTGAAACGAATTATTTACGAGATCTTTGTTTCCAAAACAAATCACGATTTCGCCTGAATATTTTGTTCGTCTCTATAAAATTTCTCAAAAGGAAATTATTAGTTCGAAAGAAATAATAATTATCACATATAAATATGACATCAGATATTCCTTTTTCACGCCAAATGTATTAAAGGCAAAAATTCTATAAGGGATAAATACCTTAAAATAAAAGAATCACATTGATTCTTACTAACTGAACAAGACAAATTTTTTTTCATATTTAAGGCCAAAAAAAATATTAGGTAATAATACCATAATAATAAAGTTTTACCTTAAAATTATCATTGAAGAGCGCACCACTCTTGCTCAGGACTCGTGATTTCCTTGGTTCAATTTTGGTAATTTCCATCGAATAGCGCACTAAACTTAGGAAAAATTACATGTTTAAATTTCATATTCAACATTTAATGAAATTTAATAAAACCTTTAATCTCACCAAATTCACGTAAAATCATGTTGAATTCATATAAAATTTCATGTACCATTTCGGTAGGTAAATCCTTGCAATTTGCCGCGGCAATAAACTCACGATTTCGAGATGAATACTCTGTTGTGGTAAATTGTTCGTCTTGGATTAAAATTCGAGAATCTGTCTTAAGATTGTGAGAAAATAAGCGTTAATCCAAGAATAAATAATAATATAAAATAATATTATTTAAACGAACGGTACAAAATTAAGAACAATACAACAATATATAAATCAAACCGATTTGGAACCAAAAGAAACGTGTTGAGGCATGCACGAACGCAGTTTCCTTAAGACAGATTTTGGGCCACTCATATGGTGCTCGAGCTCATTGGTCGTCTGTCTCCCAAGATACAACAACAAATGATCAGCCACTGTTGCACTACTGTGCAGATCACGAACTGGCCCTTGCCTTCGTCTACCACCAAAAACTACTTGTAAAATCCACAGAGTAAAACAATAAAAAAAATTGTTGTTTTTAGTTGTGTTTAAACCTAGAAGGTTTACTCCCTATTTATAGGAGTGTCATGAGAGTACAAGTGAAAATTTTGACCTAATGGAGCATTTAATATTGAGAATCAATTGATTCTCCTATAAAGCAATTTCCAAAATTATTATCTGAATTAAAGTTAACTTCCAATATTTACCCTTTTAATTCCAAGATAAAATGTAACACTCGTGTTTTGGGGTTAGGAGTTAGTCGGGTTAGTGGTCCGAGTCAGTAAAATTAAATTAAATCAATTCAACCTTAATTAGAATCTAATTGGGTTTTAAATAATAAAGGAGGGACCTTGTTGGTGATTTAGCCAATTAAAATGGAAGACAACTTTTCAAATCAAAAAGAAAGGAAAAAGCTCTCATCTTTCCCCACTCTCTTCCCCCCCCCCAACGTTAGAAACCCCAAAGCTCTCTAAAACTACCAAGTTACTATTCCATTGAATCTCATCTTCATTCCAAGGCCATTTTGAGAGGTAAAAACATTTTCTAACTCTTCTCTTCATCCTCTATCTATTCATGGTCATAGATTTTAAAACTACCCACTTTTGAAAAGTTAGGGTTTAATGAAAGTTAAGGTTTTTATGGGGTTTTTCATCTTGTCTTGAAATGTTAGGTTGGGTTTTGATTTAACCACCTTAAGATGCTTAAAATATGTTAAAATGGTTAGATTTGGGTAAAAACCCGAAATGGGTTCTTGAGACAATTTTTAAGGTGTCTAAAACTTGGTTTTTGGTGGGTTTTAGGTTGAAATTAGAGGGCTGATGGTTTATGTATGTTAGGAGGATGTTTTGGGACCATTTGGGGGTCATTTGGATGATCAAAAATGGAATTTTCAGCTAGGGTTTGAAGGAACACGAAAATGGGCATTTTTAGGGGATTGATTTGATTGGGAAATTTGTTGAAGTTGGTTTGAGCTCAAGAGTTGAGTGTTGACTGAATTTTAGCATTGATTGGGAATAATGGATGTGTTTTTGATTGGCTAGAAGCAAGAGGAGACGTTGGAGAAGCATTGGGATCGAATCTGGGCTCGTAGGAGGCTTGCTTTGGTTGCTAAGGAAGGGTGGCGAGTGACTTTAAATGTGTTTTAAAGTTTGGTTCGAGTGTGTGTAATGTATGAGTTGAAATGTGCTTGGTAGGCCATTTCCATGTGGATTTAAATTGTTAACTTAAGCTCTTGATTTACATTAAATGCTTTGTGTTTGCCTATTTATGCTCTGTGATATGTGGTTGTTTTGCACATGTATATCATGATATGTATATGTGATGAGCATGAGATGTGGTTGATGAATTATGTGATGTGGTAAATGTAAATTGGCACTAATTAACTTACCGGGTGTAAATGATCGATCATTAGGATTATTGTGTACACAAATTGAGTCAAAACGTACGTGGCATTGATGGCGTTGAGTCATCAAGGAGGAGTACGGTGATGTAATATTCCACCGGAAGCTTATATATATTCTACGGGATGATGAGTGGAATCCCATCCGTAGGGCATGTGGTGATGAGTGGAATCCCGCCCATGCAAGGTCCGGTGATGAGTGTAATCCCACCGAGGTAATGTGAATGTTGAGATTAAATCCGCACATCCGAGTAAACTAATAGTGGCCAATTGAACTTGATCTTATATTTGCTATGCATGATGTTGATAAGTGATGTTTGAGCTTAGTATGATGTAAGATGTCATATTATGCCTCTTGAAAGACTAGCTAGGTCTACTTGTCATTTTACCTATGCATGATAGAAATGAGAATGAGGGAATACATGCTTGAACCCTGCATTGTTGATGTTTTCGGTTTTAGAGCATCCTCACTAAGCTTATAGCTTACGCTCTCATTTTCAACAATGCAGATCATTAGCGTGGTGTTAGCTCGGAGCAAGGCAAGGAGGGCTTTCCAAGTTTTGTTGCTCAAGTACGATTATTAATTATGTAGTAGCTTAGCAATGTGGCAAGAGTGTGTGTTTGAATGAGCTATGTATGACTCATATATGATTTTGATGTTTATGGTTGACTTGGTTTGTAAGCATGATATAACTTGCCAAATGCTTGAATGGCGTATGTCTTATGGATGCTTAAGATTGCTTGATGGCATGTAAACCTATATGTGACAATTTGGTATCCTTTGTCTATTAAAGTCTTCAAGCATGCTTTTTATGATATGTCTTTAATGTGTATTTGCCATGTATGAAAGATTGTTTAAATCCATGTCTTGTGGGTGTTTGAGTATGCCAAACCTAGGATGTATGCCTCTAGACTTTGTTTGTTGGTGTTGTGTGCCTTTAGGGGTCCTATGGGACCTTTAGACTTGTTAAAATTCGCTTAAGTCTGGTTTTCCAAAGCTGCAGACAGCCCGCGTTTCGAAACGAGCTGGGCCGTTTCGGAACGGGTAAGGCTTCAGGGACCCCGTATCGGAACGTGTTTCGATACGGTTTGGCCTGTGAATCCCCTGTTTTGAAACGGGTATCGGAACGTTTTGGCTACTGGAATTTTGAGAAAATGACGAGATGAAAGCGTATCGAAACGGGTCTAAGGGTTTCGAAACGATCAAAATCTCGTTGACCACGAGAAGTTGACCGTTGAAGGCGTTTCGGAACGGTTGACCTCCGTTTCGATACGGCCTCCCTGTATGGCTTGGGGCAGTTGACCTGGTCAAGGGCATTTCGATACGCCTCACTGGTGTTTCGAAACGGCCTGTCTAATGAAATAAAAATTGGGCTGTTTAAATGTTGTTTGAGTACGAATGTTTACCTTCTGCATATTATTCCGCTGTTGGATCACGTAAGATATAAGTGAGCCTTTAGAAAAGATTAAGTTAAAGAAAAAAAATTAGGGTTGCTAACCGAGGGGGAACCTTAACGGGTTTCACTTTGGTTTTCCCCGTGTGGCCCACTCGGACCGGTCATCCGGCCAGACCGGGATGAGGGGGTTACATTTGTTGCTATCAGAGCCTGAGGTTACCGAGACCTCGGGCAGGTAAGTGAGGTAAGCTTTACGTGTTAAGTAATTGTATTTCCCGATGTATGCTTGCCATGAAATCTTGGTGTTTGCCTGTTCGTATGATGTTTTGAAGCATGAGTTGTCGTGTTCGGTGTAGAGTGTGTGCCCATTGCTACTATTACTTAATTTAAAAGATTGTTTTGAAAAGGAAGTACTTGAGCACTGTTGGACCCTTGCTTTGGCTAACGTGATCCCTATTTGTTTGTTGTTGTAGTTATTACCTTGCTAGTTGTACCATGAGACCACGTGGGAGGCCTAGGATGGTTCGACCGGAACCACGGGCAGCGGCTCCGGGAGTCGAGCCGGTAGTCAGAGTTGAGGCTCAAGTGGGAGAGCCTGTGGTTGGAGTTGGAGCTCCTCGACCACCTCCTCCACCTGGAGAAGGAGGCGAGGCCGGGGCCGAAGGAGAGGGACCTCAGGGAGGCCAAGGTGGCCAAGGTGGCCCAGGACCGGCCGGAATAGACTTAGCTCCTTTGGTTCAGGCGATTGCCGGGGCATTTCAGGCTGCAGTAGCTGGGGGTCAGGCAGCAGCACATCATCAGGGAGAGGGCATTGGTTTGCCATTAGAGAGACTCCGTGGTTTAGGGGCCGAAGAGTTCCGAGGGTCTACTCCAGAGAGATCCGAGTTGTGGTTTGAGAAGACTGTATGTATCCTCGCACAAATGGGATGTACTGGGGAGTGCAAGTTAGGATGTGTTGAGTCCTTGCTTCAGGGTGATGCCTACACTTGGTGGGTCACAGTCACTTTGGGTATGGATGAGGCCGAGATTACTTGGGAGTTCTTTGAGTCAGCATTCCATAAGAAGTACCTGGGTCCGCGATACCTCGATGAGAGGAAGAGAGAGTTTATGGCATTACTTTATGGGAGTATGACCGTGGCCGATTATGAGATTCGATTTGTCAGACTGAGTCAGTATGCACCTGAGCTTGTTCCTACTGAGGTGGAACGTTGTAACCGTTTTCGCTACGGGCTGAATTAAGAGATCAAGACGTATACTCTAGCTTCAGACTACACTGATTTTGATGTCTTGGTCTCGAGGGCCAAGGACTTGGAGCACAGTTTGAGCTTGACCAAGCGGCCTGGTAGTTCTAGTTCGGGTAAAAGGTCCAGTAACTTTGATAGAGGTGATGCCAAGAGGCAACGAGACAACATGCATCATTATGATCATAGACGTGGTGGCGGTAACCACGGTAGGGGCCAACAGGGCTAGAGAGCTGGTGGGAAGTTGCCCACATGTGCTACTTGCGGGAGGAACCACACTGGTGAGTGTTGGGGAAATTTCCATTCGTGTTGGAGTTGCGGGGCTAGGGATCATATCAGACGTGACTGTCCACATCAGGTGGGACAGGCACCAGCTCAGGCTCCTGCTAGAGCCAATGACTTTCAGAGAGGCCGCGGGCGCGGTAGAGGTAACTTCCAGCCGAGGAATGATGGCCAGAGGAACATAGCACATGTAGTTGCAGTTCAGCCGGAGGGCGGAGGCCAGGCCAGAGTTTACGCTCAGCGTGGGGATCAGCATGACACCGATGTGATCGCAGGTAACTTCTCGATACAGTCTTTGGGTTTGCTTTCTTTGATTGACTTCGGGTCTACACATTCCTACATATTGAGTGAGCATGCACAGTCTTTGAATTTGCCTTGTGAAATGTTAGAGGTATGAGTTAGTGTTACTAGTTCTTTTGGGGACACAGTAGTGGTTAGAAAAATGTACAGAAGGTGTCCGTTGATGATTCAGGGGCATGTGTTTCCAGTGGATATGATGGAGCTACCTTTCTATAGTTTTGATGTGATTCTGGGTATGGACTGGCTCGCGGAGCATAGAGCTAGGATAGATTTTGAAACTAAGAGGATTTCTTTGAGGCTCGCAGATGATTATGAGATTGTAGTGGTGGGTGAGAACGTGAAGTTCTTGTCCAATGTAGTTTCAAAATCTGAATTTATTTTTAAGTTCAAGACGAGTCCCTCAATTTTTAATGATATATACATACTGATATATAAAAATATGAATAAATATTGCCACATATAAAAAAATATGAAGAAACATATATATATATATGCATATCTTAATGATTAGAGAAAATTGTTTAAATTGGAATCAAAACGTACTATAACATGATAAATAATTACAATTAAATTTTTATAGGAACTCGAAAATTCGACTCGACTCGACTCGAATTTCTTAAACTCGACTCGAATCAAAAAAAATTCAAATAAAGTTTGAGTTGTAAAATATGACTCGTCAACTCGAATAACTCAAAATTTTTTGACTCAACTCGACTCGGTCGAACGCTCACCCCTAGCAAAGACAAGTGAAGGCTATTTTTAAATATGAAGGTAGATGTTGAAGAATATGAAAGATGGTGGATGGGAGAAAATAAAAAAATTGTAAATATAGAGAACTAAATGTGAAATTATACATATTGTTTTTATTTCGGTGGTCAAAATAGAAGTGAAATAATGGTTTAGAGATTATCTAGGTAATTTATCTTTTTTTATTGTGACAGATCAGCCTCTTGTTTAAGTTTAACAGCAACAAATGTATCAATGACAAAAAATTTACATTTCAAAAACGTAAGTGATTTTACTAGTAGTTTCTAAAAATTGGTGACCAATTCCGTACTTAGGATATATAAGTGACCATCCTAAGTGATTTTACTAGATACGTCCAATTTAAAAAAGTATAAGAGAATGACTTCATACCGTTGAAATGTGTCTCACTTGTTTCGCTTATAAAAAGCTACTAAATCTCGTTAATTATTTATAGTGGCAGTTATTTGATTACAAAAGAAATTTGTATAACAAGTAATCTATTTAGAACTCAAATTAAGTTTCCTAGTTTAATCAAAATCTAACAAAAGAAGTATAGTCGTGTAAGAATTAAATGTCCAACATCGGCGGAATTTAACGTTATTTATTGAGAATGTCATTTAAAAATATTAAATTTAGGGGTCAACAATATAAATCATATGTTTTTAAGGGACTAAATGCGTTATATTTTGATATACAAGTTTTGTAAAAAAATTACACAACCTTTTTATAAAATTTAAAACCTAAATTCAAACCCTAAAACCCTAAAACCAAATGTCGTCCCTGGGCACGGGCAAGAGGGGCGCCCGCCGAAGGCCCAAATTTTTTTATAATATTCGATATTATGATCTAATTTTTTAATACTTATTTTTAGGAGTTTACCCTTAAAATTTAATTTTTTTTAATATTTTTTATTAGGGGTCCAATTGTTTTCAATGCTTGTTATTAGGGCCTATTTTTCTAACACATTTTATTAAGGGCTCATTTCTTTCTCAATGTTTGTTATTATGTCATACTCTTAAAATTCAAAAAAAATCTAATATTTGTTATTAGATGTCCAATTTTTTTCTCAATACTTGTTATTAGAATGCCAATTTTTTTTAATACTTGTAATCAGGGGCCCAATTTTTCTCCAACATTTGTTATTAAGGACATACTATTAGGGGTCTAATTTTTTCCAATATTTGTTATTAGGGAGTAGAGACATACTCTTAAAATTTAATTTTTTCGATACTCGTTATTAGAGACCCATTTTTTTAATACTTGTTACTAGGGGTCTACTTTTAAATCTATTTTTCAATATTTGTTATAAGGGGCCTAATTTTTAGGTTCGCCCTTGGGCTACTAAAATCTCAGGAACGTCTCTGATAAAACCTAAACCTCAAACCATAAACCTTAAATTCTACACCCTACACACTAAACCCCTAAACCCTAACCTAAAACTCTAAGCCATAAACTCTAAAATTAAAAGGTTTGTATCGAAATATTTTATAGACTAAAATACAATTTTACCATTACCCAAACTTAATTTTTTTCTATAAAAAAAATAAAAAAAAAATTGGGGAGATGAGACCTTGCCGATCCCTAATAGGTACCGCCCTTCTCTAGTTATCAGAACAACCGGGACCAATTTATTTACAATATTTAGTTGACATTCATAAAAAGTATTTAATGAATTATGAGTTCAATACATCATGTTTAGTATAAAGGCGGATATTTCTTGCTCATTATCAGACAATCACTTATTCACAAACTTCGTGTGGGGCTAGTAGTTTTTATTTCCCGTCTCATGGAAAACCCTTTTCGCTCCGCTTAGCCCCATCTCCCTCTAAGTGTATTTTAGTGATAGGTTTTATAGGAACCGGACGATCTTATTTGGTCAAATACCTAGCGACAAACTCTTATGTTCCTTTCATTACAGTATTTCTAAACAAGTTCTTGGATAACAAGCTTAAATGTTTTCTTATTGATGATACCGATATTAATGCTAGTGACGATATTGACACTATTGACGATAGTGATGGGATTTAAAAAAGGAATTGATTATGATTTTGAGCCTGTTCTTTTCATGACCGCCTTAACTGAAATAGGAAATCCAATACTTAAGATAGGAATCAATTTAATTACACTATATATAACGTAGATCAATAGTGGGCTACTACACGTTTCCTCCTTCTTCGCTACATATCCTCATTTTTTAATATGGATTTATATTCAATATATTGGTCTTGAAAGTCACTTTGTTCGAATCGAGGTGTGGAATATTTTTCATACTAGTTCCTAGGGAATCTCAGAGAATGGGATTCCATCCCATTTAACTTCACCGATAACTCCACAATAAAATGGTGTAATTGAGAGAGAGAGAAAAAAAAACGAACACTGTTAGATCGATGTTAAGATATTCACAATTGCCACTAAAAATTTGGGATTATGCTTTACAAATGGCTTGTTATCTTTTGAATGATGTACCGACTAAAGTTGCACCTAAAACTTTATTTAAAATATTGCAAGACAAGAAATCCAATCTAAGTCACTTAGGAATTAGGATACGATGATGTCTGACTCAAAGTCAAATAAAAGATAAAGATGACAAGGAGTCAAACTTAAAATCAAAAGTGCTCTTAGATACCTGTGGATCTCCTGAACATGTATACAATGTTAGAGCGAAGTACGATATTCCTTAAATGATATGCAGTGGTTAGAACAAGAAGATAAAAGGGATGCTGAGCCCAAGGCAAAGTTTGCTCTCTACCCTGTTATGAAATTAGGGATTCGTCGGTGTTATTTGTTTCACATCCATGACCTTTCGAAACTAAAAGAGGAATTCAATAATTTCAACATAGCAAAGTAGCTGCAGTGGTTTCCTATTGTTCCTCGGCCATTTTATATAAATATTGTTACACTTTTTCCCATTCCACGTGCCTTTAAAATACAAAAGTCCTAAGTTTTGCCTCACCTTTTTCAGCTATTATACTTCGAGCGTGTTGGTTTGGGGGGAGCTGAAGCACAATTCAAAGCAAGAACACTTCACGTCTCTGATTGGGGTGGTGTTAAAGTTTCACAATTAATCAAACATTTAGCAAAACTAAGAAAAAAAAGGTGTTTGTTGTTCGTGCCGACGAGCATTCAATGTTCTCCGTTCTTAAGTAGCAATAGGAACCCCTAATGCTTGTGTAGGATGTCATTTTTAAGAATGGAGAGAACCAACATACGGGCGTTCAATGTTCTTCGTTCCTAAGTAGGGAACCCTAAGAGTCTGGCTGACATGTTTATTCATAACTAATTTTGCAGGATATGGTTAAATGGGTGTCAAAAACTGAAAGCAGGAAATGATCAATAATTTTTGCAAACCTACAAAATCAACTAAGAAACATACATAAAGGTATTGCGGAAGAGATAAGAACATGGTTGTCGATTAAAAAGAACAGTGGAAGGATGTGCTGAAGGATAAGAAAACAGATTTAGTTGGGAATGAAGTCAGCACACAATGCTATCCCACCCAATCAATGTTGTTAAGGGCGCAAGGCGCACTCTGAGCGATTAAACTCTCATGTTGCCTCAGGCGCAAGGCGCAAAAGAAGCACTAACCTGAGTGAAGAGGAGCAAAACATGCAATATTTTCGTAATATACATGATTTCTTTATGGTCAATGTTGTCAAATGCTCAAATGTTGCGCAGTATAGAGTTTGATATTAACCTTTTCTTACTAGTAAAGGTATATCAAATGAAATAAAAGTGAAAAATTAAAGACAAGTCAACCAGGCGGGCATTTTAATGCCTATCACCTTGCAAAAAACCGTGCCTAGGCGCCCGAGGCATGTGCCTGATCAAATGGGCCTGGCCTGAAAGAGTCCGAGGCACTTTTGCTGAATAATGCTAAGGCACAGGCGCACACCTTGACAACACTGATCCCAATTCTTTACAGATATAGTTGTAAGACAGATTGGGAGCCTATGATATAAGAAGCTTGCTTCTCCTATTGCAGCATGTAGGTTAATTTTATAGATTACTTCTATTGCTATAGATTATCAAGTACAAATTCAATTCCATACAAGAAATTTTGCAACAAAAGGCTGTGACTACTTACCAGCTTCTTAACAGGTTATATGTAAAAGACTGATCAAGGGTTTGATCGACATTATTTACAGTAGCTTATGAGCAGATGGTCATTTTATTATAATTTATAGTAAATAGATGGGATTGACATTGCATTAGCTTTGCAGTCAGTCACATCACTGTTTCAATTTTGGGTACTAAACAATCACATTATGTCAAAATATATAAATACATGCAAATGTATTATACAGAACTTTTCTATATTTTTGGATAAACTAAATTTTAGTATTCCAGAGAATCAGGGTGCGACCTGCTATAGTGAAAACAATTCTGCAACTAACAGGAACTAAACAGACCAGAAAATGTAACAAAACAGAATGAAATATTTAACTAAGCAAATATAGACAGAGCATGACTTACAGAATCATTGGAAATGCTTCAAATTCCACGCAGGCATCTTGAAATATCACTAGCTATTCTCCTTTAAAAGTTTGTGAAGCAGATCGAGAAGCCCAAGGAATCCGCTGTTCCTTTCTTGCATAACATAGTAAATCAAAGCACTCGAAGCAAGCCTAGTGAGGACTAAGGAGTGTGAACAGTGCTTCAGCCCTCAACTTTTTATACTGGCCCAATTAAATTCAATGTCCCAATCCCCAATATATGTCTGGAATCTGGATATAGAAATATCCAAAGTTCTTTTGCCATATTGTTTTGAACAAGTAAAAGATAAATGATTTCCGATTTCTGCTTCTTGGTAGCACACTATACAGTTTTCATCTTCAACTACTGAAAGGCTCCATTTGATCATTTTATCTTTGGTTGGCACAGTCTGTTAATAATAGCCATCCAAGCTAGAATAACATGTTTGGGGACATGACCTTGGAATCAAAGCAATCTATGCCAGGTAACCTTTGCATGGAGATTCCCACGAGATGACATTCCCAGGATAATTTACATATTCACTGTTTCAAAATATCTTGAGTCCTGAAAATGAAGTGGTTCATTTCCCCAAGAAACCCACCCAGGTAACATTTCTCTAGCAAAGAGTTCAATACATCTAGCAGGTTTAACTCCAGGAACATGCTCCAACAGTAATTCTACAGGCATAAAAGGAGAGAAGAAAAGAGTTATAAATGAGCAAAAATCAGGCACTGAGTAGCCATGGAATGGTTATCATGATGACAGAGGTAATTCATAATCATAAAAAGATGAATTACAAAAGTAATGTCCTTTCTGAATGATTTATACAAAACAACGAAAAATATTTGAAAAAATGTTCATCTTTTAGTCAAGAAGATCTTATGTGGCATGGTGAAGAAGTAATAAATGCTTGCAACTATATATAATGAGAGCTATTAAAGTACTCTATCAATAAAATAATACCTCCAATTGGGGGTTTCCTGGAGTAACCACCAGGAATACTTATGATAATATGTTTATCTTTTATAGGCATCAATTCTGCAAGGCAATCTGAATCCATGTCCTGTAAAAGTTCCACAGGGTAAGCAACAAATAGAATCCAATCAGGAGCAACTAGCAACTAAATAACACAATTAAAAATAGGCACAATGTATAGCATGTGTTCATTACATTTCCATTACAGTATCCCAGGAGTAGACATTCATACGGCCGATGATGAAAGAGGCCAAGATCATTGATTAATGAACCATCGCCTTTCACCTGAAAACCTCAAGCAAATCCCAATTGAAATGATAACTAGCAATAAGCACTGTTTTTAACTTCATCCAAATACATACAGAGATTTTAAAAAAAATGGTGAGAGTGGGTCACCTTCAGCCAGTACATAGTGGAAAAATATCTAACTCCCCATGCAGGGAATAGCTCTTTCTCAATAAAGTTACGCAATTTGTCTCTATTTGTCACCCACAAGGCCACGAGTGCACCACCTCTGTGTGTAAGTTGCTTAATAGGAAGAGATAAGAAATACCGGTTTGGTAAAGTTGGGTACCTGAAGCAATCAGGAAACAAAAAACATATGAAAATAAATTGGCAAGAAGATTCTGATCAGGAAGCTCTCAAGTGTCAAAAGTTAGTGTCTTGGATACACTGAAACATGTGATTGCATACACTGATTTCTGTCGAGCACTTCCATTTTCCCACGGAGGATCAATAACTATAAGGTTGAAACCACTATCAGATTCAGCTGCATCAACGAAAAAAGGAAGTAAATGTTCATCAAAATTCTATGTCGCACTGATCGTAAAGCAGCTGATGGAAAATTTAGGAAACGTAAGCCAATAATGACGCTTGTCAGCAAATAAAAAACAAATGCAGAACTAGCTAAGTCACTGGAATCTCAAGTGACTTAATTTTTCACGCCTGACTAAAAGTTGAGGGTCAACTCTCAACATGAATTATTGCAATATGAAACATACAACGCAGCCTAAATTGAATAGCACTTAATTTGCAAATTACCAGGAATGATGTTGCGAATCTGCCTCAAATCCGACTTCAACATGATCAAGGACAAAACATATAAGAACGTGTAAGACATTATAAAAATAATCTGAAACATTTCGAATATGAAATTTAATTTCCACCGAATCATAACATAATAATAGCTAAACATTTCCATGAATTCTATGTTTCGAATATTTTCCTTATTTTAGACATTTTTAAAAAGAAAATCAGCTCACCATGTAGAAGCAACTCAGTCTAGGTAAAATATATTGCCGATTCAGAAATTCAGCCTCCACTTCTTTAGGCCTGTCGTTGACCACTAAGTTATTAAAAACTGGAAGTACTCTCCGCTCATTGATTCGATTTTCTGAAGCAGATATGAGCATCAATAACAAATAATTAATAAAAACACAAAATGCTATTCATTAAACCAATGAACGGCAATATTAACAGAACCTTCTTTACCAGTCTTGTTTTTCAGTCCACTGAACTTAAAATCAAGAGTTATATCATACAAAGGAGCTTGCCAAACTTTGCCGAGCTCAATGAAAGAATGTTCTTCACCACAGCTTAGCTCCGATGATGAACAAAAACCACTCCTTATATTGCTCATAATCTCTGGAAAATCAGCTGCTCCGAGTAAAGATTCATGTGCCTTTAACAATGAAGGAACCGCCTCCTTAACCAAACAGAAAAAAGGAAATTAAAAGCAATTTTATAATAGAAATAAAATACTGTTTCAATGACTGGTTGATAATTTACCTGGTGACGCTTTTCCGCTTCTTGTTCTTTTTCATTGAGGGAGTGAGGTTGTTTCTTCGGTTTTCGTTTTCGTTTCTTAGGATTGGAGGAGGGATTGGATTCTTGAGCGGGGTGTTTGGATTCAAAGAAACGGGAGTAATAGGTGGAAGGAGATACCCTAAAACGAGTGTAGGATCGGTTAAGCACGCGAACTGGGTCGATGAACAAGGCATTTGAACTTGGTAATTCGTAAATGCCGAAATCTAAGAATCTAGAGAGCTCGTCGCTAGGTTTCGATTCGCCCTCCATTTTCAGTTTTTCACAGTTCAACTCCGCTACGCCGAGGCGCCTTAGTTAGCCGCTCGTGGAGTTTTGAGGTTGTTCAGATAGGTTACTCAATTATTAGTAAGATTATATTTTGATCATTCAATTATTAAAAGTTACAATTAGGTCATTCAATTAAAATTTTAATTACAATGAGGTTACTCTTTCGTTAAAATACAAATCAACATCCAATAAAATTTAGGGTAAAGTATACAAACGGTCACTAAACTATCTCAGAAAAATACAAAATGGTCACTAAACTTTCAAAAGTTACATTATGGGCATTAAACTTTAATTTTTATTACAAAATGGTAATTGAACTGTTTAGCGTTGTTAACTGGGTGACATGACAGTTTTAAAAGTTTGTATAACAACACATTTAATCCTCAATTTTTACACATTCAATCAATTTAGACATTAATAATGAGGGTTATATTAGGCATAAATTGATTGAATGTGTAAATATGGAGGATTAAATGTGTTATTATTCAAATTGTTGTAACTATCACTTATTCAATGAACGATCGTTAACGGCTCAGTGACTATTTTGTAACAAAAACTAAAGTTTGATGCCTATGATGTAACTTTTAAAAGTTTGGTGACCATTTTGTATTTTTAGGATAGTTTAATGATTGTTTGTGTACTTTACCCAAAATTTTATTATAATGACTGTTTTAGTCTTCAAAACTTATATTTTCTACTAATTTAGTCTTAATTCAAAAAAAAAATAACTCTTCATATTTAAAAATATAGCAATTTAGTTATTTTTCTTCTCCCAAATTGTTTGTTCTTCACTGTTCATCATGATTCTTACTTTAGTACTCGCGGTAACACGAGTTATACCAAACTTGATATTTTTAAATCTTTTTAATAATAAAAAATCAATAACTTAAAAAGTTTATGTTGGGCTTGTAGCACGCTCGAATCGATCACCGAAACCGTCAAGGAGAGTTGTAAATGTTTGGTGGTTAAATTGGCTAAAATCGAAATAAAGGTAGACAAGTGACACAATGGTTTTAGAGTGGTTTGGCCTTCTAACAAGCACCTACATCCACTACCTTAGCACACCACTAAGAATTTCCCAATTCACTCAACATTGAATTCGTCCCCTTTTCCCGGTTTAGGAGGAAATCGTTACAACCCTATCTTTTGGACTTGGCTAAGATAGAACCAACTCTAGTTTTTCTCTCAAGGCTAAACTAGAACATCTCCTTTTATAATGGATTTTTTAGGTAAACTAAATACCTCACAAGGTTGGTGTTTACACAATTTAAGCTCACAAGAGTGTACAAAGAATTTACAATAAAGCACTCTTCTTAGACTATGTACAAGAGAAAGGTAAAATAAAGATTTAGACTCTATTTATCTTGATCACGTTGCTTGGATGTAGTCTCTAACATTCTTCAAGTGTTATAGCCTTCAATTTATAGTCCCAATTGAGTAATTGTTGGGCTTGTAGCACGCTCAAATCGACCACCGAAACCATAAGGAGGGTTGTAAATGTTTGGTGGTTGAATTGGCTAAAATCGAAATAAAGGTAGACAATTGACACAATGATTTTAGAGTGGTTCGGCCTTCTAAAAAGCACCTACATCCACTACCTTAGCACACCACTAAGGATTTCCCAATTCACTCAACAATGAATTTGTCCCATTTTCCCAGTTTAGGAGGAAATCGTTACAACCCTATCTTTTGGACTTGGCTAAGATAGAACCAACTCTAGTTTTTCTCTCAAGGCTAAACTAGAACCTCTCCTTTTACAAAGGATTTGTTTGGGTAAACTAAATACCTTACAAGGTTGGTGTTTACACAATTTAAGCTCACAAGAGTGTACAAAGAATTTACAATAAAGTGCTCTTCTTAGACTATGTACAATAGAAAGGTAAATAAAGATTTAGACTCTATTTCTCTTGATCATGTTGCTTGGATGTAGTCTCTAACATTCTTCAAGTGTTCCAGCCTTCAATTTATAGTCCCAATTGAGTAATTGTTGGGCTTTTAGCACGCTCAAATCGATCACCGAAACCGTCAATGAGGGTTGTGAATGTTTGGTGGTTGAATTGGCTAAAATCGAAATAAAGGTAGACAAGTGACACAATGATTTTAGAGTGGTTCGACCTTCTAACAAGCACCTACATCCACTACCTTAGCACACCACTAAGGATTTCCTAATTCACTCAACAATGAATTCATCCCTTTTCCCAGTTTAGGAGGAAACCATTACAACCCTATCTTTTGGACTTGGCTAAGATAGAACCAACTCTAGTTTTACTCTCAAGGCTAAACTAGAACCTCCCCTTTTACAAGGGATTTGTTTGGGTAAACTAAAAACCTCACAAGGTTGGTGTTTACACAATTTAAGCTCACAAGAGTGTACAAAGAATTTACAATAAAGCACTCTTTTTAGACTATGTACAAGAGAAAGGTAAAATAAAGATTTAGACTCTATTTCTCTTGATCAAGTTGCTTGGATGTAGTCTCTAACATTCTTCAAGTGTTCCAGCCTTCAATTTATAGTCTCAATTGAGTTTGTGGTCGTTACTAGCCGTTGGGGATGTATTGGAGCCGTTGGGGACTTTATTTCTCACAATAATTGCAGTTCTGGGGCCTATTGTATCAGTACATGGGTACCCGTATCGATACGCCCTTCTTCAGAACTAGCCGTTGAGCTCTTGTCAGCCTATGCGTATCGATACGCTAGGGAGCGTATCGGTACGGTCTGCACTTTAAAACACCATTGGGAAATAGTCGTTGGGGGTTGTTAAAGCATGGATCGGTATGCTTTAAAGGCACATCGGTACGACCCCTCTCCGTATTGATACGGGCAAGCCGGTATCGGTACAGGTTTTGGCAGAATCAAATCTGGAGTAAAAAGGTATCGATACGGGGTATATCATATTGGTACGGTAGTGTTAAAAAGCCAGGTTTAACTACTTTAAAGCATTCCAAACTTTGCCAAAAACCTTTTTAAATACCTCAAACATATTTTCAAGTTGTTTGGACTTAAAGACATGTTTTAAATTCTTTTCAAATTAGTCCAAAATATTTTTCAATTATTATATTAAAACACCTAGTTCTTCAATCTCCTCTTTTTTATATAATAAAACCAACTTAAAAAATTATTTAGGATTTTCCCTCTTTAAGTTTAAAATTTTGAATAAGAGATTAAAAATTGAAAAGTAGTTAAAGCTCTCCCTTATTCATTTGAAAAACACAATTTTTCAAATCAATCTCTCCCCATTTTTGTTATATCAAAAAGAATTTAAAATAATTTTAGGCTCAAAATAACAATAGATGTTTAAATTTTGAAACTATTAAAATGTTTGGTTTTAAAAGCGGTCCCCTCTTACTCATTGCATCATATTCGACTTAGCAAATAACCCAAGACTTTAAACAAAAGTTAGATAACTAAATGTATAAAATAAAAGCATTAAGCTTAGAGGTTACCTAATCTTCTTCTCATGTGTGATTTGAGCATTCTTTGATTTTGCTTTGCTTGCCATTGCTCCAACACACCTACAAAAAGATATTCACTTGATTTTTAGTATCTAAATTGCTTTGGATCCATTTACATTAGTCATAATGTCTTTAGTTCCCTTGGGAACCCATACTTGTCTAACCCTATAAGATTTTCTCTTCTTAATAGGACAAGTATGTAAGGAATGACCATGATAATGACAATGTGAGCATTTTTCCATTATGTGACAAGATGAATTATTGAAAATAATTTCGTTTTCTTTTGTTAAGCTTTCAAGCTTAACTTTTAAATCAAGATTTTCTTTTTCTAAAGCATCTTTGCTTGTTTTTGAAAACTCTAAATTATTTTTCAAAATTTCATTTTGGTTTTCAAAATCCACTTTTGTTTTTTTAAAAAATCATTTTCAATTTCGAGTTTTTAAATCATTTTCTTAAATTTGGAATTCATGGTCTCAAATTCTAAAAATAATTCATCGAAAGCATCTTGCAACTCATCAAATGTATAAGAATTTAATTCATTTAAGTTAGAAGATACCTCTGGCTCATCGAGAGCCAAAACACAATCCACCTTTGGAATGGAGAGAAGGTTTGCACATGATTGATCAACATCTTTCTTTTCTCCCTTCTTGTTACCATAAAGCTTCTCAAGTTCCTCCCATAATTCTTTGGCACTTTTGCATGTGGAGATGTTCTTGAAAACTTCTTCGTTAAGGCCACACTAGAGAATGTGCATTGCCTTGGTGTTTAACTTTGCCTTCGTCTCGTTGACACTCTTTTTGTTTTTTTCTCTTTTTTTGGAGCTTTCAAGTACCCATCTTCAATGATGTCTCAAACCTCATAGTCTTGAGACTTGATGAGAAATTTCATGATAATTGCCCATTGAAAGTATGCTTCTCCTTCGAAGAGCGGAGGACACGAGATCGAGCGGCCTTCTTCAAATCTTTCCATTTTCTTGAACGGGGGGACCAATAGTTGGATCTTTACTCCCAGGTGTTAGTCCTTCGATGGAGACGAGGCTCTGATACCAATTGTTGGGCTTGTAGCACAATCGAATTGATCACCGAAACCATCAAGGAGGGTTGTAAATGTTTGGTGGTTGAATTGGCTAAAATCGAAATAAAGGTAGACAAGTGACACAATGATTTTAGAGTGGTTCGACCTTCTAACAAGCACCTACATCCACTACCTTAGCACACTACTAAGGATTTCCCAATTCACTCAACGATGAATTCGTCCTCTTTTCCCGGTTTAGGAGGAAACCGTTACAATCCTATCTTTTGGACTTGGCTAAGATAGAACCAACTCTAGTTTTTCTCTCAAGGCTAAACTAGAACCTCTCCTTTTATAAGAGATTTGTTTGAGTAAACTAAATACCTCACAAGGTTAGTGTTTACACAATTTAAGCTCACAAGAGTGTACAAAGAATTTAAAATAAAGCACTCTTCTTAGACTATGTACAAGAGAAAGGTAAAATAAAGATTTAGACTCTATTTCTCTTGATCATGTTGCTTGGATGTAGTCTCTAACATTCTTCAAGTGTTCCAGCCTTCAATTTATAGTCTCAATTGAGTTTGTGGCCGTTACTAGCCGTTGGGGATGTTTTGGAGCCGTTGGGGTCTTTATTTCCCACAATAATTGCAGTTCTTGTGCCTACTGAATCGGTACACGGGTACCCGTATCAGTACGCTCTTCTTCAGAACTAGCCGTTGAGCTCTTGCCAGCCTATGCGTATCGATACGCTATGGAGCGTATCGGTACGGTCTGCACTTTAAAAGACCGTTGGAAAATAGCCGTTGGGGTTGTTAAAGCAGGGATCGGTACGCTTTAAAGGCGTATCGGTACGACCCCTCTCCGTATCGATACGAGCAAGTCTATATTGGTACGAGTTTGGGCAGAATCCAATCTGGAGTAAAAATATATCGATACGGGGTATACCATACCGGTACAGTAATGCTGAAAAGCCAGGTTTGACTACTTTAAAGCATTCCAAACTTTGCCAAAAACCTTTTTAAATACCTCAAAAATATTTTCAAGTTGTTTGGACTTAAAGACATGTTTTAAATTCTTTTCAAACTAGTCCAAAACATTTTTCAATTATTATATCAAAACACCTAGTTCTTCAATTTAATTATTAGTTTTATTCTAAAATAAAAAAGAAATAATGAAACTATTCAAAAATATGAAATTACTAAAACCTGAAGGTTTTCATAAATGATTTTAAATAGATTTCAATAAATTTAATTTTTACGTAGGTACTAATTACATATTTAATATTAAAAAATAATTATAAATATATTTACATTTTATAAATTTGTGTATTAAATTAATTAGTGATTTTAAATGAAGTACTCAATGTTAACGAGAGTATTTAAGCGATTTGGGAGAATAAAATTGACTAAGGGTATGTTTGTTTCACTGAAAACTGTTTCCGGAAAATGAATTCTGGAAAATGAACTACAATTGTTGGAAAACTAATTGCAGAAACCATTTTCCGGTGTTTGGATGATGTTGTACAATTCATTTTATACTGTTTGGTAGAGTTTCCTGAAAATTTCATGAACAATCCACAAACAAGCATCGATAATGGTAAAAACAAGTTCCAACCAAAATATGGTTTAAGGTTTAGGTTAGTGTTTAGGGTTTAGGGTTTAGGATAACATTTATGGTTTATGGTTTAGATTAGTATTTAGTGTTTATGGTAGCATTTAAGGATTAGTATTTAAGGTTTAGGATTTAAGGCTTAGATTAGTGTTTATGGTTTAGGGTTTATGGTTTATGTTAGTGTTTAATGTTTAGGGTTTATGTTGGTGGTTAGGGTTTATGGTTTAGCATTTAGGTTTTATGGGTTAGTGTTTAAGGTAAGGGTTTATGTTAGTGTTTGAGGTTTAATATATAGGTTTTAACATTCAGGGTTTAAGGTTTATGTTAGTGTTTATGTTAGCATTTAGTGTTTATGGTTTAACATTTAGGGTTTAGGGTTTTGTTTTAGAGTTTATGTTTATGATATATCATTTAGGGTTTTATGTTTATGGATTAGTGTTTATGGTTTAGGGTTATGTTAATGTTTAGGGTTTAGCATATAAGGTTTATGGTTTATGGTTTAGCATTTAGTGTTTAGGGTTTAAGTTAGATTTTAGGGTTTAGGGTTTAATTTCTCATTTAGGGTTTAAGGTTTATGTTAGTGTTAATGTTTAGGGTTTGTTGTTAGTGTTTAGTGTTTATGTTAATATTTCAGGTTTAGGATTTGTGTTAGTGTTTATGTTAACATTTAAAGTTTAGGGGTTAGGGTTTAGGGTTAGGATTTTAAATATTTAGGGTTTAATATTTATTGCTTAGTGTTTAAGGTTTGAGATTTAGGGTTTAAGCTCTCATTTAGGGTTTAAGGTTTATGTTAGTGTTTAATGTTTAGGGTTTGTTGTTAGTGTTTAGTGTTTATGTTAATATTTAGGGTTTATGGTTTGTGTTAATGTTTAGTGTTCAGTATTTATGTTAACATTCAAGGTTTAGGGGTTTGTGTTTAGGGTTTTAATGTTTAGGGTTTAACATTTATTGTTTAATGTTTAGTGTTTGGGGTTTAGGATTTAATGTTTAGGGTTTAAGGTTTAGGGTTTAGTTTTTATGTTAGTATTTAGGGTTTATGTTTTAAGGTTCATGGTTTAGGTTAGTATTTGTAGAGAGAATGGGAGGAATGAAAGCGACTTACCGGAAATTAATGGGTAAGTCATTTTACACTGAAACAAGGTCTGTTTTCCATTGACTGTAATTGGTTTTCCTTTGACTTTTTCATTTTCCATGAACCAAACAGTGTAAAGTTATGAAAACGTTTTCAGGAAAACCAATTACAGTAAAACAAACAGACCCTAAATTGATATATTTTTAAATACGAAGATTTAATTTTATTGAATTGTTTTGAATTAAGACTAAATTGATGGAATATATAAACTTTGATGACTAAACTGTCATTACACTAAACTTTTTTGGATGGTCGTTTAGCTCAACCGTAACAAAAACTTTAATTAAGTGACTCAATTATAAATTTTTTAATAATTGGCGAATGAAAAAATAATTTCAAGAATATTTTTTTAATCGGATTAAAAAGAGACTCAAATCACGAATAATATTTGTGAATGAAGCAGGAAAGGGAATAAGAAAAAATGCTAACCACAAAATGAAGCTAACTAAGACAAAATTTGTATATATATCCCAAAAATTAAAATCTCAGGCAAAGAAAAACCCAAATACATAGAGAGAGAGAGTTGCAGTTTTGTAAATATAACTAAAAGTCATATATATATATATATATATATATATATATATATATAATTGTATTTTTAAATATCTCGGGTGGGGCTAAATTAAAAAAAATATTTCAATCGAGTTAAAATCTATCAGATTCAACAATTTTTCTCATCTTTAGTTTAATATTAAGAAATTTTGGTGTCAAATGATAGTTTAAGGCGTGGGCTTTCAATTTCTAAATTTATTTTTGTGATTAAGAACGCTTATTTTGTTTCATCTTGTAATTTCTGTGCTTAATAAAAGAATTTACTATGATATTTTAAAAAAAATAAGTTTTAGACTCCAAAACCGAGATAGTTGTTTCATGGAGATTTTAAGAATTACAAAAAAAAAAACTCCAAAACCGAAAGAATTGTTTCAGGGAGATTTTAAGAATTACAAAAAATGAGGAGACTTAAAATAATAAAATATGATCATTTAAAAATAACTAACAAATATATGGCTTAAAATAAGGTTGGTGGAATTTTTCACCAAAACTAGTTTTCGAGGTAAACAGTAAACACAACTTAAGGATCTAAGCTTATCTTTTCTTTTCTTTTTTTCTCTTCATCCCATCAATACCTGTCACTATAAGGACTAGTCCAAATACTCTACAAATCCTTTAGTACCAAATCTTCCAATTTAGTCAATAATTTCTAAGTAGTTGAAGTTCACAGTTAACACATTTCTTTTCTCTCAAGTTTCTTCTCTCCCCCTAAATAAAAATTATTCAAAAAAATATTTTAATTTAATCCTTAAATTATCAATTTCTCAAATTTCCTTTATTTCTGAAAATTAAAATAATGCTCATGATAAATAGAAAAATCCAATTTCCATCAAGTCCATTAAAGATAATTTAAGACTAATAACCATACAAATCCTTTCTTTTTTTTCTTTCCTTACAATTTGGTCCTCAAATTTCCTTGAACATCTTTTGTTATCCAATTCAACCTCACATTGAACTATTTATTAATCAAACGATCTTAAAATAAAGGGTAAACTACATACATGGTCCCTCGACTATGCTCCAATTATTTTTTGCGTCCCCCAATTGGTCCCTCGAATTAAGAAAACTAACAAGTTGGCCCACTGTTGTTACAAATTTTGTAACCCCCTCGTCCCGGTCCGAACGTTTGACCGGTCCGAGTAGGCTACACGGGGAAAACCGACGCGAAACCCGTTAAGGTCCCACCTCGGTTAGCAACCCTAGAAAATTTCTTTTAATTATATCTTGTCTAAATGCATTATTAAGTCCTAGGTGAAGCACGACAGCGGAAACACAAACATTAAAGCAACGACCATGCAAAACAGCACTTTAAAATAGCCCATTTTTCCCTTTTAAGCAGGTCGTATCGATACACCAATCAAGGGTATCGATACGCCTTGACCAAGGTCAACGCCTTAAGGTCAACACAGGAAGACCGTATCGATACAGCCCTTGAGCGTATCGATACGCCCTTCTCGGTCAACATCTCGTGGTCAACGAGATAAACCCGTACCGATACGCTTAGAGCTCGTATCGATACGCCAAAGTCTCACCAAAATATCAGATTTCCAGTGAGCTTTGAGCGTATCGATACACCCCGTGTAGGGGTGAGCAAAACTCGACTCGACTCGAAAAAATCGATATTTTTTTTCAATTTCGAGTTGTTCGAGTCAACTCGATTAACTCGAAAAAATTTCGATTTCGAGTCGGTTTGGAATTTGCCCAACTCGAAAAATCAAAAAACCGAATTTTACAGTTTTGCAATTTAGTCACTGATTTCATTTTTCTTCAATTCCTCCTTCATTTTAAGTCCATTTTTGACCAAATTTGAACCACGTATTCCTAAACCAGCGTAGAATACGTATTTATCTTCAATTTATATTTTTGAAAATAAATTTCATATTTTTCCAATTCAGCCCCTTAACTTTGTATGATTTCCTCATTTCTTCAATATCTCCTTCGTTTTAAGTCAATTTTGACCAAAATTGAACCACATGCTCCTAAACCAATGTAGAAACTAGAATACCTATTTAGCTTCAATTCATATTTTTAAATTAAATTTCCTACTTTTGTAATTTAGCCCCTCAACTTTGAATGTTTCCCATTTCTTTAATTTCTCTTTCGTTTTAAGTCTATTTTTTTACCAAAATTAAACCACATGATTCACTAACACTATATACTATCTATATAACTTCAATTCATATTTTTTAAAAATTTATTCTTTTTTTTAATTTAGCCCTTTAACTTTATATTTTATTCAATTTGATCATTCAACTGAATTTTTTGTAATTTTTTTCTTTACATCAATTCATTGACTCATTTATACCCCCATCAGTACTTTATCCTCAAAAGTTCCTTATTTAAAAATAATATTATAAATATATTTTAGAAGTTTAGATGATATTTTTTTTATTAAATAACATTACAAATCTTACTTATGCATATGAAAAATAATATGAAGAAAGATATATATATATATATATATATATACATATATATATATGCATATTTTATATGAATAGAGAAAGTCGTTTAAATTGGAATCAAATCGTACTATAACATGGTAAATAATTACAATTAAATTTGTATAGAAACTCGAAAACTCGACTCGACTCGACTCGAATTTCATAAACTCGACTCGAATCGAAAAAATTTCAAATTAAGTTCAAGTCGTAAAATATGACGCGTCAACTCGAATAACTAGAAATTTTTGGACTCGACTCGCTCGAACGCTCACCCTTACCCCCTTGTATCGATACACCAAGCCAAAAATTGAGTCCTGGAGGGCAATCCGTATAGATACGGCCCTTGGGCGTATCGATACGCCCTGCACAGCAAGCCTCCAAATTTCAGCCAAACGACTTAGAACTCGACTCTAGATGCGATTTACGACTCCCATAGCCACAAAAAACATACAAACAACCTTTAACCACCAAGATCTAAACATACGAGGCAACCAACACTAACAAGCATCATTCATCCAAGAGATTCATGCATTTACCAAAAGATGACATACCAACCACTTTAAGGTTCATATCTTAGCAACCAAACATACAAGCATTCAAGACATGCAACATAAACAATGTTTACAATTCAAACAAGGCATCCAAGAGCCAAACCAATTCAAACATACAACAAAGCATTCAAATCAACAACACCTATCCCATTGCTTGACTATTACAATCTACAATTTAAAGTTCATACTTGAGCTAACCAAAAGCGACACTTGGAGACCTTTCCTTGCCCTTGCCACCCACAAGCTACTGAACTGCATTGTCGAACAAAAAGGAGCGTAAGCATAAAAGCTTAGTGAGGGTAAGCTCATAAAACAAACCTTCGACAATGCAGGGTCCAAGCACGAGTAAGAATCAAAATAGAATGCATGATCTTACCCCCGATCCTCAAGAGCCAAAACATACATGATGCATGAACATATAATCAACATTATGCCATGATCAACAATTCATAACCCCAACACACGAAAATACATATATCAATGTATTAACAACAACATTTATCAATCCATATTGGCATCACATTTCATATCATATTGGCATCACATTTCATATCATATTGGCACCTAGCTATGACTCTAATACGCGGATAACAAGTTGGAACGCATTTCCAACACAACCATTACCTTCGGTGGGATTACACTCATCACCGGTTCTCGCGGAGGGGATTCCACTCATCCTTACGCCCCGTCGATGGGATTCCACTCATCACTGACTAATATAAAGATTTCCGGGCGAACCCGTACTCCTCCTTGGTGACTCAACACCACCAAGGCCACGCGCGAATTTGACTCTCGTGTGCACAATAACGTCCTAATGATCGATCATTGTACCCAAGCATACTAGTGCCAATAACCAACACAATCCACAATATCATTTTATAACCATTTTCGTGCTTAGCACGTACTCACCATGATTAACATCATGCGCATATCTCATGCACATAACGATGCATCACAACCATGCCTCAACATACATGTATAACATCATATACATAACCATCATAAACACAATCATCACGAGGCATAACAACAATTAAAGAGTTCAACCAATGTCTCTAACTAAAGTTTGGGACTAGGCTACCACTCTAATCTCAATTCTAGGTGGGTCTACCAATCCCAACCTAGTCCACATGCTTGAACCAATTGATCAAAACCATTTAAAACATTTTAACCACTCACCTTCATCTCCAAGCTCAACTACCAAGCAACCAAGGTCTTCAAGTTTCCGGATTCACTCCCGAAGCTTTACCATCACAAGCCCTTGTCTCTAAACAACTCAACACAATCCAAAACAACCTTAAATCAGCTCACACAACAATGTAGCAAACCCGGAATACTATTCAAGCATCAAACACAAGAATTCAAGCCATGAACAACCCCCCAAAACACTAAACCCGAGCAGCCCTTATACCCAATCCAAAATTCATGATTTCAACCTTTTTAGCACCCTCAAATGCTTCCAAAACAGCCCCAACTATTACCCTAACATCAACCCTCAAATTCCAACATAGAACACACCCAAAACTGAACTCAAAACCCTCCTAAAACCCCACCAAAACCCAAATTCGGGAATCAACATAAAATCATGTAAAAATCAACTATGTTGGACCTCAAGGTTCACAAACAACATATCTAACGTTATTAAATCAATATCTTTGATAAAAACTCAAAAAGCTCCATCCTTTAACCAAAACTTTCAAAAACCCAAATTACAAAATACCTAATTTTAGTGAAATCTAAAGATACCAAAATGAAGAGGAGACAAAGGCCAAGTCAAAAATATGTTTACCTTTCAAAAAGCTCCAAGAATGAAGAAGAAAGGAGATGGGAGAGTGAGATGAAGAGAAGCTCTCTTCTTGACGTTAGGTTTGAAAATGGGGAGGAGGAAGAAGATGAGCACACGTCTTCATCTTTTGTTTTATTTTTTTTATTCACCCAAAAATCATATTTACAACTATGCCATTAATGAATGGCCAAAACCCACATCTCCTAAAGTCCATGGATTTGGACTTAGAAGGTAGGCCCAACATAGGTTTTTTAATTATTTTGCAAACACGAAGCCCATTAAAAATATATTATTATTTTAATTATGAAACCAAAACCCGAACCATTATTTTATTATTATTTTCATCCGACCCCCAAACTCGGGTGTTACAACTCTCCCCCACTTAAGGAAATTTCGTCCCCAAAATTTATCGGACAGGAAGAGTCACTGAAACTGCTCCTCCACACTTCCCTTTCCTTCTCACCACAACATTTTAACCAACTCGAAAGACTTACCACACAACATTAGCTATCTGATGCTAAGACCTCAACTGGTTCTCCATTGCTTGTCAATTTTAAACTCATCTCAATCTCTTCAACAACATAGCACGGGATAGATCTGATTCACACTACCGAAACATAGGTACATAAAACACATTACGAACCCCTTTCTAACTCTGGTGATAACCGCAACAGATAAACAACAGAACTAGCCCAATTCACAATCTCATACGATACCGTTTGATTATGTAGAACTAGTGTTTTGATATAATAATTGAAAAATGTTTTGGACTAGTTTGAAAAGAATTTAAAACTTGATTTTAAGTCCAAACAACTTGTAATTATGTTTGAGATATCATAGAGGGTTTTTGGCAATGTTTTTACTAATTTTAAAGAGCCAAACTAGACTTTTCAAGTTACCCGTATCGATACGATTGTACCCGTACCGATACCTTTTTTGCCCAAGTTTGGTCACTGCCAAAACCCGTATCGAAACAGGCTTGGCCGTTTCGATACGGATCGGGATCGTTTCGATACGCCTGGTAAGCGTACCGATCCCCTTTCAACCACCCCAACGGCTACTTTCCCAACGGCCATTTAAAAGTGAACCCGTACCGATACGCCCTCAAGCGTATCGATACGCCCAGGCTGGCAAGAGCCCAATGACTAGTTTCTAATGAAGGCCGTACCGATACGGTTCCACGCGTATCGATACGGATAGCTGCAGAACAGCATTAATGAAGAGAAATAAAGTTCTCAACGGCTCCAAATCATCCCCAACGGCTCGTAACGGCTACAAACTCAATTGGGAGTATAAAAGGGACCTCCAAGCATCTTGTATTGGTCAATGCTTCAATTGTTACAACATTATGATGTCAAAATTTGTCTAGAGCTTTAATTGTACATTTCTTGCTTAGACAACACTTGTGAGCTTACATTGTTAAATTTGCTCAAGTGTTTAGGTTTTGGGTGAGTGCTTAGAATTGCAAACAAACACCTTTTAGAGGGATTTCTAGTTTGCTAAGTCTTTCTTTGTAAAGAGAGTGTTCCTTCAAGCTTTGGGTAGAAAGCTTTGAGGGTTGTAACGGTTTCCTCCTAATCCGAGAAAAGGGGACGAAATTCTTAGTGAATTTGTTGGAAATCCTTAGTGGGGAGCAAAGGTAGTGGATGTAGACCTTGGTTAGAAGGTTGAACCACTATAAATCCTTGTGTCAAATTGCCAAATTTTCATCTCCCACTAAAACACCCATTTATCCAACTTCTCCACACTTGGTGAGCAACAACGGTTGATCGAATCGAGCACCACACAACTCAAAAATTGGTATCAGAGCTTGGCTCAATCGAAGGGGATTCACATCCTATTGAGAAGATCCGGCAAGCTCGATCGAAATTTCACCAACCGGCTCAAATGGCGCAATCCATCGACAAACCGCCCTTCTTCGAAGGAAATCACTATGCTCATTGGAAGATAAAGATGAAATTCTTCTTGAAGTCAAGAGATTACAAGCTATGGGACATAGTTGAAGATGGTCCGTTTGTGCCTCAAAGAAGCAAAGCGGAATGGAGTGCCGACGATCGCAAGAAGATGGAGCTTAATTGCAAAGTCTTGCACATGCTCTTTTGTTCTTTTGGCCCAACCATCTATGAGAAGATGTCTTTTTGTGAGAGCGCTAAGGAAGTATGGGACAAGCTTGAAGTCACATACGAAGGAACCGATGAAGTCAAGGAGACCAAGATTGGGCTCATCACCTTAGAGTATGAGAACTTCAAGATGGATCCGGAAGAGAACATCGAGAAGATGTTTGATAGGTTCTCCACCATCACCAGTGGTCTTAAAGGTTATGGAGAAGCCATCCCGGAAGAGAAGCTTGTCCGAAAGCTCATCTACTCCCTTCCCGAGTCATGAGACTCAAAGAGGACCGCCATCATCGAAGCCAAGAATCTCAAAACCTTGAAGCTTGATGAACTCATGGGGTCACTTCTCACTCATCAAATAATGAAGAAAAACAAAGAAGAGAAGAAGAAGAAGGAAGAGATTAGAGCAATGGGGAAGAAGAAGATCATAGAGCTAGGCATCAATGCAAGTGACGTAGCTCTCAAATCCTCCACATGCCATCATGTAGATTCAAGTGAGGAGGAAAGTGAAGATGAAGAGATGGCCTATCTCTTCAACAAATTTGCCCGGTTCATGAAGAGAAAAATGGAAAAATCCAAACATGAATCGATGAAGAAGATGAAGGACTCCCACAAATCCAAAAAGAAGGGATCATCTTCAAAACAAGCATATGTGGCCACATGGAGTGATGAAGACTCCACCGATGATGAAGTAGCCCACCTATGCTTGATGGCCCTCAATGAGGGGGAGGTAACTTCTAACTCATCTATTTCAAATTCTTATACATTTGATGAGTTACAAGATGCCTATGATGATTTGCTTTTGGAATTCAAGGCCTCATTTTCTAAGAACAAAAAGTTGATTTCAAAAATAAAAATTGAAAATGATTTGCTTTCCAAAACAAATCTTGAACTTGAGGCAAGATTGAAAGATTTTGAACAAAAATGTTTTGATTTACAAAATTTGCTTCTTAAAGTTCAAAAAGAAAAAAATTTGATTTCCAATGAACTTGAAAAGAAAAATAGTTTTGGAAAATCAAACTTTTATGTAAGACAATCTAGTGCCCCTAGATTTGTGAATGGAAAATGTTTTAGAAGTGTTTGGGTCCCAAAAGGACTAACCACTTCAACTAAAAAGGATGAAATTGAAAAATGGATTCCTAAGGGGACTAAATTTTGTGCTACTAATGTCTATGGATCCAAAGCAATTTGGATACCAAAAATTACTTGATTGTCTTTTGTTAGGTGTGATGGAGAGTGATCAACAAGTAAAAAAAATAAGGGGGAGCCCCATGCACACAAAGGAAGAACACTTGAAGAAGGAAGGCTTCACATCCTCCCTTGAGTTCAAGTGTGGTAAAATCTAGTTACTTTTGTGTTTATTTGATTTATTTTCTTTTATGTCAACTAGATAATCATATATGTTGGACTAACATTTTTAATGATGCTTTGAGTAAGGGGGAGACATTTTAAAACCAAATTCTTATTTTTTTTTTGTCAATTTTTACCTCCATTGTTATTTTTGAACTTAATGTTTTAAATTCTTTTTGATATAACAAAAATGGGGAGAAATGGTTTGAAAAATTGCATTTTCAAATGAATAAGGGGGAGCTTTATTTGTTTTCATATCTTTAGTCTCTTATTCACTTTTTTAAAGTTAAAGGGGGAGAATCCCAAACAATTTTTTCAAGTAAGTTTTATTATATCAAAAAGGGGGAGATTGTAGAACTAGTGTTTTGATATAATAATTGAAAAATGTTTTGGACTAGTTTGAAAAGAATTTAAAACTTGATTTTAAGTCCAAACAACTTGAAATTATGTTTGAGATATCATAGAGGGTTTTTGGCAATGTTTTTACTAATTTTAAAGAGCCAAACTAGACTTTTCAAGTTACTCGTATCGATACGGTTGTACCCGTACCGATACCTTTTTTGCCCAAGTTTGGTCACTGCCAAAACCCGTATCGAAACAGGCTTGGCCGTTTCGATACGGACCGTGATCGTTTCGATACGTTTGGTAAGCGTACCGATCCCCTTTCAACCACCCCAACGGCTACTTTCCCAACGGCCATTTAAAAGTGAACCTGTACCGATACGCCCTCAAGCGTATCGATACGCCCAGACTGGCAAGAGCCCAACGGCTAGTTTCTAATGAAGGTCGTACCGATACGGTTCCACGCCTATCGATACGGATAGCTGCAAAACAGCATTAATGAAGGGAAATAAAGTTCTCAACGGCTCCAAATCATCCCCAACGGCTAGTAACGGCTACAAACTCAATTGGGAGTATAAAAGGGACCTCCAAGCATCTTGTAATGGTCAATGCTTCAATTTTTACAACATTATGATGTCAAATTTTGTCTAGAGCTTTAATTGTACATTTCTTGCTTAGACAACACTTGTGAGCTTACATTGTTAAATTTGCTCAAGTGTTTAGGTTTTGGGTGAGTTCTTAGAATTGCAAACAAACACCTTTTAGAGGGATTTCTAGTTTGCTAAGTCTTTCTTTGTAAAGAGAGTGTTCCTTCAAGCTTTGGGTAGAAAGCTTTGAGGGTTGCAACGGTTTCCTCCTAATCCGAGAAAAGGGGACGAAATTCTTAGTGAATTTGTTGGAAATCCTTAGTGGGGAGCTAAGGTAGTAGATGTAGACCTTGGTTAGAAGGTTGAACCACTATAAATCCTTGTGTCAAATTGCCAAATTTTCATCTCCCACTAAAACACCCATTTATCCAACTTCTCCACACTTGGTGAGCAACAACGGTTGATCGAATCGAGCACCACACAACTCAACAGATTACTTGACCGATAACTTTTTCTGACTAACCATCTGACTTCAACAGGTAACCAAACACTATGCAGACGTCTTCAAAAATCTAGTTGAAATCTCGAATCCCTGTCGGCCACTATCGATTTCAAGACATTGTGCAACTCACACTCTTGTTAAAGCAAGACTCCATCATCTTATACAAAGTACAAGTAACGTGAACATGAATAAAATGAGCACACTCAGAGCAACTATCATTGTCTACTCGGCTAAGCTCTCCCGTAGGAAATCAAAGGCGAATCAGACACAAGGTCCCTCAAATCTATTACCCACTTTCATTAACAATCTTCCACGGATGTAACAAACTAGAAGAAAACTGATGCTCGGCCTTAACACGCTGGCAAATTACACACTCACTCTCATACTGAACTACATCATTCATCAACTCAATCCAGAAGTACTCATCTTCAACCCACAATACGTCTTCATACAACTCAGATGCAACACAAATGAATTGTCATGTGCTTCGGCCCATACAATACGTCTCAGAACACTATGTCAATCGGCACAACTATTATGTCTCTAAAAGGAAAAACTTTATCATCTCTGAAACTAAAATCTGAAGGTCTTCCTTCTACCATGTCTTGCACGTGAGGTGCCAAGAATCTGTCTTGCAACTGTTTCTCTTCAAGTATCTGACTCAATGTAGGCTTAACATGAAACTCGGCCACAAAACTACTATCATTCGATAAACTGAATCCAACAAACATAGCTCGCAACTCAACTACTAATCTAACAACAAATATAACTCGGAACATCAGTTACTACGTTGACTCTCTTCGGATGGTACTCAATCTTGAGGTTACGGTCTTCAAGCAGTTCTAACAACTCATGTTGTTCAAGTTCCAACCCTTCCTAAGTCGTCAATTATTTCAAGTTATGATGATAAGTATATATATATATTGTGCATTTCTTGCTATACATGCTTTGTCTCTAGGTCTTCGAAGCAAATACAACTGCAGTTACTCTACATCTCGTGTCGGATAATTCTTTTCATGTACTTTCTATTGTCTCGACGAATAAGCCACAAATCTTCTGTCTTGCATAAGCACACAACCTAACCCTACATGTAACGCATCACTATGATTCACAAATTCTTTCTCTGATATAGGCTGGATCAAGGTTGAAGCTTTCTTCAAAGTTTCTTTCGGTTTTCTCAAGGGCTCGTTGTCTCGCATCTGACCACACAAACTGAACATTCTTCTGTAGCAATCTGTCAAAGGAGCAGCTATCTTCGAAAGGCTATTTACAATTCCCCGAAAGTAACAATGCTAGACCTAGGAACTATATATACCTATCACTGTCTTCGGTTTCTTCCAACTCACATTTTCTTCTGCCTACTTAGGATTTACTCTAATACACTCGGATGATCTACATGTCCTAGGAGAACGCCTTCCTTGACTCGGAGTTTACGTTGCACAACTTGGCATACTAATGATTTTCTAATAGGATCTACAACACTAACTCCAAAGCTTGTCATGGTCTTCTTCGGCACGCGAATATACCCGAGTATCATCTATGAGGACTACTACAAACTGATCAAGGAGCTCAGGAAATATTCTGCTCAACATCTCTATAAAAGTAACTAACACACTAGTCAGACAAAACGGCACAACCCAGAACTCGAAGTGATTATATCTTGCCCCCAAAACCTGTCTTCGGTACATCAACCTCTCTCACTTTCAGCTGGTAGTGATCGGATCTCAAATTAATCTTTGAAAAGACTGGAGCACACCCCGACTGATCAACAAATCACTGACGCTCAGAAACGGATATTAACTATTCACTATCAATTATTTCAATTGTCTGTAATCTAAACACATTATTGTATTGTCTTCTATCTTCTTCACAAATTGCACTGTCATACTCTAAGATGATGTACTAGGCCTAATGAATCTAAGGTCTAACAAAATCTCGAAGTTGATTCTTCAACACTCTCAATTCTTTCGGGAACCATAAGCTACAGAGCAATCAAAACAAGAGCGAACTCGAAGATGGTATCAATAACAAACTCTTCTCCCCTATCAAGAGACAAACCGAAAATTCTTCCAAACACTTTTAAGAAAAACACAAACTATTCTAACATTCTGCGGTCTAATCTTCATTCGAAAATCAAATCCATCACATTTGCTAGGTAAGCCTGTCAACCAAACTCAATCAATCTTTGCCCTCTAAAGCTGGATCAACATTCGATAAGAAGATCACATTCTTACCTACCACTACAGTCTCACAGAAATCTGCAACTTCAAGGCAACTCTCTCTTTGTCTCAACGTATACTCTAGCTCTGTGTTCTACAAGCCAAACCATGCCAAAAGTTACATCAAAACCGTAAAAAGACAATTATTTCACATATACTAGAAACACGTAACCCTGAACCATCAACAAACATCTTCCGTACATCTTTTGACCACCATTATCTTACCAAAAGGTCTAGTCACACGCGTCCCTACGTCTAAGATCTCAACAGGTATATCTAATTTCTTTGCATGCTCTCACAAAAGGACGAATCCGCAGAAATTGCAACTTCACATGTGCACAGTTGATAGTTTTCGGCTTTCTTGTTTTCAGGCTGACCTTTCAACATAACCTAACTCTTCAAGGCCGTTCTTAGAGTATCTCGAAACTTCAAAATTCAGTTCTGAACACACACAAACAATCATGCTTGAACTTGTTCTATAACATCGGTCCTGATGACTCAAAACATCACACTACCAAACAATTTGGAGTCAAAACTCAAGACTTCCTTCTCAGCTCTTTTATAACAGAAGTGACTTCGTCTCTCATTCTTGCTGGAAGACAACTCAGACGCACACTGGCCAAATCACACAAATCGATTCCTACTCACGGAGACTGACCGGCTGTCTTATGTTAAAACCATAGGTCGAACCCCAACGATCACCAACTAACATTTCTGAGTTTCAGATTACTCACACGAGACCCTTACCTTGGTCTCGCCAAAATAACTAAGGTACTCGTACCTACCTCTAACACTTCACCGACAACATTCAAACTTTGCATGCTCGCTAACAACATACAGAAGTACAGATTCAGGATCAACGGGAGGGAACAAACTCAAAATTGTACCAAGGGCTTATCTGATAAAACACCGATACCACTATAACTCTCATTCATAGGTCTTCACTTCCCTTTACCAACTAATACCAGAACCGATCACATTGTCCCTCAACATCATCCACACTTTCAGAAACCACAGCTTCTACTTACCGATTCATGGCTCACCCTTGACCTCAAACTTACCCCAAAAGCAATAAATTGACAACAACATAAAATTAACATACAAACTGGGTTAGCAAAGGAAAGGGTCCAAGTGGCTCAAGTATGATTCCCTCACTTAAAATCTCTTTTTCCGATGTAATAGAAGCAATGTGACTCTACTCAACATGCTTCAAGCAACATACACGTACGATCAAACAACATACACCAAGCATACTTGATAAATAAGCAAACATGCTTACATGGCAAGCAACCAACGTGCAATTTCAATACAAAAATTAAACTTACCTCACTTACCTGCCCAAGGTCTCGGAAACCTTAGGCTCTGATACCAACAAATGTAACCCCCTCGTCCCGGTCTGGACATTTGACCGGTCTGAGTAGGCTACACGAGGAAAACCGACGCGAAACCCGTTAAGGTCCCACCTCGGTTAGCAACCCTAGAAAATTTCTTTTAATTATATCTTGTCTAAATGCATTATTAAGTCCTAGGTGAAGTACGACAGCGGAAACACAAACATTAAAGCAACGACCATCCAAAACAGCACTTTAAAACAACCCACTTTTCCCTTTTAAGCAGGTCGTATCGATACACCAATCAAGGGTATCAATACGCCTTGACCAAGGTCAACGCCCTAAGGTCAACACAGGAAGACCGTATCGATACAGCCCTTGAGCGTATCGATACGCCCTTCTCGGTCAACATCTCGTGGTCAACGAGATAAACCCGTACCGATACGCTTAGAGCTCGTATCGATACGCCAAAGTCTCACCAAAATATCAGATTTCCAGTGAGCTTTGAGCGTATCGATACACCCCCGTGTATCGATACACCAAGCCAAAAATTGAGTCCTGGAGGGCAATCCGTATCGATACGGCCCTTGGGCGTATCGGTACGCCCTGCACATCAAGTCTCCAAATTTCAGCCAAACGACTTAGGACTCGACTCTAGATGCGTTTTACGACTCCCCTAGCCACAAACAACATACAAACAACCTTTAACCACCAAGATCTAAACATACGAGGCAACCAACACTAACAAGCATCATTCATCCAAGAGATTCATGCATTTACCAAAAGATGACATACCAACCACTTTAAGGTTCATATCTTAGCAACCAAACATACAAGCATTCAAGACATGCTACATAAACAATGTTTACAATTCAAACAAGGCATCCAAGAGCCAAACCAATTCAAACATACAACAAAGCATTCAAATCAACAACACCTATCCCATTGCTTGACTATTACAATCTACAATTTAAAGTTCATACTTGAGCTAACCAAAAGCGACACTTGGAGACCTTTCCTTGCCCTTGCCACCCACAAGCTACTGATCTGCATTGTCGAACAAAAAGGAGCGTAAGCATAAAAGCTTAGTGAGGGTAAGCTCATAAAACAAACCTTCGACAATGCAGGGTCCAAACACGAGTAAGAATCAAAATAGAATGCATGATCTTACCTCCGATCCTCAAGAGTCAAAACATACATGATGCATGAACATATAATCAACACTATGCCATGATCAACAATTCATAAGCCCAACACACGAAAATACATATATCAATGTATTAACAACAACATTTATCAATCCATATTGGCATCACATTTCATATCATATTGGCATCACATTTCATATCATATTGACACCTAGCTATGACTCGAATACGCGGATAACAAGTTGGAACGCATTTCCAACACAACCATTACCTTCGGTGGGATTACACTCATCACCGGTTCTCGCGGAGGGGATTCCACTCATCCTCATGCCCCGTCGATGGGATTCCACTCATCACCGACTAATATAAAGATTTCCGGGCGAACCCGTACTCCTCCTTGGTGACTCAACGCCACCAAGGCCACGCGCGAATTTAACTCTCGTGTGCACACTAACATCCTAATGATCGATCATTGTACCCAAGCATACTAGTGCCAATAACCAACACAATCCACAATATCATTTCATAACCATTTCCGTGTTTAGCACGTACTCACCATGATTAACATCATGCCCATATCTCATGCACATAACGATGCATCACAACCATGCCTCAACATACATGTATAACATCATATACATAACCATCATAAACACAATCATCATGAGGCATAACAACAATTAAACAGTTCAACCAATGTCTCTAACTAAAGTTTGGGATTAGGCTACCACTCTAATCCCGACTCTAGGTGGGTCTACCAATCCCAACCTAGTCCACATGCTTGAACCAATTGTTCAAAACCATTTAAAACATTTTAACCACTCACCTTCATCTCCAAGCTCAACTACCAAGCAACCAAGGTCTTCAAGTTTCCGGATTCACTCCCGAAGCTTTACCATCACAAGCCCTTGTCTCTAAACAACTCAACACAATCCAAAACAAACTTAAATCAACTCACACAACAATGTAAAAAACCCAGAATACTATTCAAGCATCAAACACAAGAATTCAAGCCATGAACAACCCCCAAAAACACTAAACCCGAGCAGCCCTTATACCCAATCCAAAACTCATGATTTCAACCTTTTTAGCACCCTCAAATGCTTCCAAAATAGCCCCCAACTATTACCCTAACATCAACCCTCAAATTCCAACATAGAACACACCCAAAACTCAACTCAAAACCCTCCTAAAACCCCACCAAAACTCAAATTCGGGAATCAACATAAAATCATGTAAAAATCAACTATGTTGGACCTCAAGGTTCACAAACAACATATCTAACGTTATTAAATCAATAACTTTGATAAAAACTAAAAAAACTTCATCCTTTAACCAAAACTTTCAAAAACCCAAATTACAAAATACCTAGTTTTAGTGAAATCTAAAGATACCAAAATGAAGAGGAGAACAAGGCCAAGTCAAAAATATGTTTACCTTTCAAAAAGCTCCAAGAATGAAGAAGAAAGGAGATGGGAGAGTGAGATGAAGAGAATCTCTCTTCTTGACGTTAGGTTTGAAAATAGGAGGAGGAAGAAGATGAGCACATGTCTTCATCTTTTGTTTTATTTTTTTATTCACCCAAAAATCATATTTACAACTATGCCATTAATGAATGGCCAAAACCCACATCTCCTAAAGTCCATGGATTTGGACTTAGAAGGTAGGCCCATCATAGTTTTTTTAATTATTTTGCAAACACGAAGCCCATTAAAAATATATTATTATTTTAATTATGAAACCGAAACCGAAACCATTATTTTATTATTATTTTCATCTGACCCTAAACCTGGGTGTTACAAATTTAACAGCAACTGACGTGTCAGTTAATCACAAATGGTGTAATAACAAATTTAACCCTCAGTTTATAATTTATTTTGATTTGATCCTAATCATTATCATCAATATCCCTTCACCATCATTCTTCACCACTGTGTCTGTCACCCTTCCTTCATTGTCATTGTCATTCATAACCATTATGCAACCTATAATGACACACAAATCTTATTTCTTCCTCCTCTTTCCAAATCAACTCCTAAAAAATAAAAACAAAAAATCAATTAAAAAACATTTACAACAGCTTTATTTTTCCTCAATTTTTCTTCCAACAAGATTCATGCTATAAAATAAAAGAAATAACATAGTCCACTATCCAACCCAAAAACGAAAAAAAAATTGCTGAAGAATATTTTTTTTAGAAATTACAGAGCCCACTAACAAGATACTTATCGTTCTTCAAGGAACGCAAAAACTAACAGCTAAATTGTTCGAAGACCCAAAAAGCTAAGCAACAAAATTGATAAAAATGGCACAAAAAAATAAAAGCAATGACACTCATTCGATTGGTTTCAAATTCCTGGACTTCTCGTCAACCTTGGGAGATCTAAACCTCTGTTAGCAAAAGAGAGTAGCATATCTCGGTTGCACAAAGATTCAATAGTTATATCCTTAAATTAGGACTTGAAAAATCTGAAATTTTAAGATTCGATTTTGAGAAATTTTCATAAAATCAATCCAGAAAATTGAACGAAGAGGGGGCAAGAAGCTTTTGAAAGCCTAATTTGGTGGAGTTTACTTCAATGACACTCATCAGATGAATGTTTTTTTTATTACCAGTGTACGCTAATGACTACCAAAGTCGCTGCGTTACAAAACTCGAATAAAGCTAACAGATACTGATTTTTTTCTTCTTCTCCCCCTTTTTCACTTTCCTGGAAAACCAAACAGAAAGTAAGTAATCATCATAGGGTGCAGCTGATCGTTTTGTTTTTGTTTTCCGTGTGTATCAGGTTGAAGGTAGCCATCCAGCAGCTCAACTCCCCTGTAAAGTGATGTCTCCTTAGTGTCCCTCCTTGAAGAAAATAAGAAAAAAAATCTTTACTCGTCTTTTTTTAACTGTTTTCACTGTGAATTTCTTTTTCTTTTTTGCTCTCTCTTTCGTTTCATCATTATTTATTTTGAAAAATAACTCCATCTGAATCAAGGTTTGGTTCAAAGGGGAGAAAAAACAGAACCCCTTCATTTTTTCTTTAATATTCTCTGGATAATTTTTGGTGTTCCATAGCCCTTGGAGATAATTTGAATGGCTTCTTGGTCTTGGTCTATTCAGGGATGTTCCTTGTTAACCAACTAAATGGATAATTTTGTCTTGCTTTATGTGCATATAATGTATCATTTACTAGCTTTCTTGTGAATTTTTCATTTTTCATTAATTGACATTTCTTGTTTAGTAGTAGAAACTTGAAATCCACCAGCTTGGAAGGCCTTCCTTTTTATAGCTGCACCAGGTAAACTATCTAGTGATGTGGTTATTTGTTTGTTGTCTGAAACCAGATCTCCATGGCCACTCGGGCTACTTCCCCACCTGCGAATATTGGTTTCACCTGCACCAATGAGGAGTTCTTTGTTGGTCTCGACAAATTGACTAGTGGATCTCCCCTACCAAGTAATGTTATTGATGTAAATCCTTACAGATATGAGCCCCAGAACTTACCAGGTTAGAGCCTCTCTTTTTTTTCTTCTTTTGCCGTAACTTATCAATAAATCCCTGATTTTTGCTGTGATCCAACATATGCATCATTAATTTCTAAGAACAGTGACCAGGGAGTTCTGATGGAATATGCAAAGATATATCTTGACAGAGGATGTTAATTTGGCTTTTAGATATCTTGATCTCTTTATCATAAGCAAAATGAGAAATGTGTTATAAGTTGGTGGTGGACTATAATGTAATACACCAAATGTTGTTTCAAGTAAAATGTTATACATCTAAAAAGCCATATGTCAAGCATGTTTATTTCCTAGGCATAGAGTGACTTAACATCACGCATGATTTCTGTCAAATATGATACAAGAGGATCGGTCTTCTGGAGTTCCGATGCTCATCTTAATTACTGCATGCAGATGATTTTTGGTTCTTGAGTAGCTCAAACGATAACACTGATATCGAACATGGCCTCTGGAAGACCAAAGAGGAGGCGAGTGAAGTCTTCTCAAACTCTGATATTCTTGGTTGGAGAACCACTCTTGAATACTACCAAGGTCAAGTCCCTCGTGAGCATAAAACTAACTGGGTGATGCAAGTTTTCAGCGTAACTCAGAAGAGACTGTGCGATGAAAATGCAAAAAAGGTACTCTACTGAAATCGAATGCCCTACAAGCTTACACTTTAACATGTTTGTTCTATTTCAGTTATCAATCAACTCAACCTGCCGTAATTAGCCGGTTTGGATGCCTGATATGCAGGAAACCATCTCCCTATGTAGAGTTTTTCTTGTTCCCGGCAATGAGATGCAGCAAAATTTATCTAGTGCTAAAATCAATGCTGAAAATCATTTACCACAACCTCCTGTTCTGGATGCTAATTCCAGTACAAGAATAAGTTCCTTGAGGAACCCTCAGGTATCTCGGTATCTGCATGTTTACTTTACTTTTGCCAGTTTGGCTGTTTGATTTCATTTTCCTTCTGAGACAATGTAGGACAATAAATCATACTAGTCTTTCAAGTTGATGACTTTTGACTTCAAACTAACAACTTGGGCATTTAGCTTTAACATTGTAACTATACTTATTTATAGTTTAGCTATAATACTTCTATTCTAGTCTTTGATTAGGATTTAGGACTATCCTTATTTATAGTTTAGCTATACTTCTACTCTAGTTGGTCACAATGCAAATACTTGTGCTACGGTCAAGAAAACCGGACTGGATGATTTTCGTAATATGATCAAATGATTTGAGTCCTAGGATGTCTTCCAAGATAGATAAGATACCGCTAGACAACTAGATTAGAACCCGGTAGCAACTTGTTAACACGAGGAATATTGTGGGAGAATAGGAAGAGGAATGAGTTTTTCTTAGACCTGTCTGTATCTTTCAATAATTAAATTTTGCTGTTGTTCTGTTTGTCTATTTGAGGTGTAGCCATAATTTGTAGGTGAACAAGCATGATGAGACAGAAGTATTGGGTGTTGCAGAGAGACTTCTGGCTCCGGAGCATCAAGGAGAAAACATTGTCGCAATGGATTTTTTCTCGGGAGATAAAATTGATTTCTTTTTAGGAGGTGACTTTCTGGAATTGAAGGATCTTGACAACCCGGCATCTTCTTCAAGCTCAGAAAATTCAAGTGCCGTGAGCATTTCATCAGATGAATGCTTTGATTCGATGGCTTTCTTGCAAGACCTTGATCAGGACCAAGTTTTCGAACATAATGTCACAGGTAAAAAGCTTAGTGTCTCTGCATCCAACAGACTGGACGAGGTGGTAGTTCCGGCCACTTTAGGTATGTCAAGTGTCATTTTATGTCTTCTACTGGTTGGATGTCATATCATGATGTCCAAAAGTATTGATCTTTGTTTTCTTAGCAGGATCTCTTGTTAGTATTCAGGGCAGCAATTCAGGTTGTGATGAATTCTTTAGAACTACTGCCTTTATGCCCAATTCAGCTTGTGGGAGTAGAAACCTTAACAACAAGGTCACAAAGAGTGTCAAAAGGAATCAAAGGGTTGAAGGTCCGTCGTCGTCGTCTCGTGAATCATCGTCAATCGGCGACAAATTTACGGCAGCAGCAGGTAGAATGAAAGAACTTCGAAAGAAGTATTTATGCTTTATGCCATTTTAGATATAGTTCCTTTTTCACACATAAGACAGTTTGTAAGACTGTAAATTATCTCACCTAGCACTTAACAAGCTAGTGAATTACACTGAATCATATTTGTGTGCAGATTCATTATGTTGTATCCTTATTCAAAGTCAGGGCTTAGATAAATGAATGAAATATTTATTCAAAATTTTAAACGAAGTTCTTTTTTTTATAAACCAACTCTAAATTGAACATCATGTGGGTAAATCTCAACAAAACCCAAAGATTTATGTTGCTGTTGATCATGTTTTCGAAATGGGTCAATTATATTACATCGGACATCTATTTAAGTTGTAAGTGTCGATTCTTATTTGAAATCACCACTCGATTTTTTTTTTTTTTTTTGAATATGCTGGGTGTGATGCAAGGGTAGCATCTGTTCAACTTTCTATTAGAATTTTTTCAACGAAGGCACACACAGCATGCAATACTGGTGCTCGATCCCGGGTCCCAAGGGATGATGAACATCAACCTTTGCCACTAAGACACAAGGGGATGAGCTCGAATTTGAATTAGAGATATGATGGTTTAATAATTAAGTGACATCTTAATAAATGTGACGACTTTTTATTTTTTCGCATGAATTAAAATTAAAAATTATATGTAGGGAAGTGCAACACTCGACTTGATTCGAAAAAAATAAATTTTTAGGTTTGATGTGAAAATACTCGACTCAAAAAATCAAAATAAAGTTTGAATTATAAAATAGAAATTCCAATAACTCGACTTGACTCGAAAAAATTAAATTTTTTGGTTTGATGTGAAAATACTCGACTCATAATTTCATAAACTCGACTCAAAAATTCAAAATAAAGTTTGAATTATAAAATAGAAATTCCAATAACTCGAATTTTTTAGTAGTTAGTGGACTAAATTTTTAAGTTTGAGTTATTAAATAGGAGCAATTTGGGCACCTAAGTTTCAAATGGTATACTTTGGACACCTATTTTTCATCTAAGCATTTATAATATTATTGTGTTAATTGATTGTAAAGTTTTAGGATTGAAAAATGAATTTTTAAAAATTTAAGGGTGAAATTATAAAGAAACATTTTTATTAGTGACTATAATGTTTACTTTTTTAAATTGAGGAGAAAAAAATGTGCATAAGATAAATTTTAATGGCTATTGCAGTAATTTATCCTTATTTTAATTCCGCCACATCAGCAATCCGTTAGGGGACTAACAGAGTATAACGTCGAAGTGACCAAGTATTTACACATCGAAAACGTAGAGGACTACTAATTGGCACTTTTCAAAAGTGGTGACTAACTCTGTACAAACGCTAAACGAGAGTGACCCCTGCAGTAGTTTACCCTTATTTTAAAATATTCGAATATTTAATTAAATTTTTATAGGAACTCGAAAACTCGACTCGACTCGAAAAAATTTCAAATAAAGTTTGAGTTGTAAAATATGACGTGTCAACTCGAATAATTCAAAATTTTTTTGGCTCAACTCGATCGAACGCTCACCTCTATCTTAAGATATGACGCGTCAACTCGAATAACTCGAAATATTCGAATGTTTTAAATCATTTTTTCTTTTAAATCACGTCGAATATTTAATAACTACTTTAAATATTCGATTTAATTTAGAAATATTCGACTTACATAAAAAATTGATTTAAAATATTCGAATATTTAAAGTAGTTATTAAATATTCGAATATTGAAAAGAAAACTATTTAAAATAGTTATTAAATATTCAAATATTTTAAATCATTTTTTCTTTTAAATCGAACATTTTTAAATTAAATTGAATATTTAAAGTAGTTATTAAATATTTGATGTGATTTAAATATGAAAATATTAAATATTCTATTTTTAAAAAAATTGTTTAAAAGGAAAAAATGATTTAAAATATTCAAATATTTTGAGTTATTCGAGTTGACGCGTCATATCTTAAGATAGAGATGAGCATTCGATCGAGACGAGTAAAATTTTTTGAGTTATTCGAGATGACGCGTCATATTTTATAACTCAAACTTTATTTGAAATTTTTTCGATTCGAGTCGAGTTTTTGAGTTCCTATAAAAATTTAATTGTAATTATTTATCATGTTACCATACTTTGGAATTTTGCTTTAAGGACCGAATTGAAAGAATGCGTAAATAACGAGGGCTAAATTTAGTGAATTGTTTCGAATTAGGACTAAATTGATTGAATGTATAAATATGAAGGACTAACTATGTTATTATACCAAATTTTATATCAGTCACTTAACGACATTTAACGTCAAATTACCATTTTGTTATAAAACATAAAGTTTAATTGCTATTTTGTAATTTTTAAAAGTTTAGTTACTATTTTTTTTTTTACCAAAGTTCAGTGGCCATATGTGTACTTTACCCTTTAAACATTGACGAATATTGGGAAGTTAATTTTGAAATAAACCCAATTTAAGCATGAAAAGAAAATGAAATATAAATTGATCAATAAAAAAGAACCTGGGCTGGTGGGCGGTAGTCTTGTGGTAGTTGGTACTTGGTACAGAGTGTGGGGCCCCAATGTCCTGTCTGCTTTTGCTATCCCGCCTTGCCTTTTGGTCTATTCTCTTTGCTCTCCATTACTTTATATTTGATTGTATTGAACTTTAGGCTTAAATAAAAAAATCTAACCCTTAAATTATACCTTTGTTTGATCTTAAATTATTGTTTGGTCAAAATAAGCTTATAAATTATTATTTTTGGTCATTTTAACTTTTAAGTCTGGTAGTTATTTAAGTCAAAAAAAATATTTCGACTAATAAGATATTAACATATCACAAAGATTTTAGACCTATAGATAGTTTAAGGACTAAAAAAAATGACATCGTTTAGGTATTTATTTTGACCAAAAAATAATTTAGGGATTTAAAGTGACCAAAAATAATAGTTTAAGGACTTATTTTGATCAATTTTTTTAAAGCTAAAAAAAACATAATATAAAAATTGTCATTGACTCATACAATGAAACAACATGAATATACTTAGCACTCGACCAATTAATAGTTCTCATTAACATTTGAGTGAAGACAAAAACACAGTAGTCTATATTTAGCAAAAGAACAAAGTGGTGCCTGTGCCTGCTTATATCATAGCCATTCCATTCCACTGCTTGTTTTTGTGTTGAAGTCAAAAAGATTCTTCTCCCGCCAAAAACAATACTACTTTTACACCCTCCATTATTAGACTACCATTATTTAATCTTCACTTATTTGATCCAATTCGGTGCTCCCATACCTACAATAATCACTGTCGGATCAATGCTATACATCAACTTCCGATCCAAATAACCAAAGGCTATGATTAATTGTCGGTTGCCTCCTCTCTTTGTTTTATGGTATTTTTTTTAACATCAACACTTTATAACATAAAAGGAATTACAAGTAACAAGAATTAGTGACAATTAGGATTTAGTTAGTCTGTTATATCCTAGATAGCATCAATAGTTAACTTTTCTATTAGTTTTTTCTTCTTTTATAAATACGCATCGTTTTGTATATTTTGGATATTGTGATAGATTTTATTCTTTGAATAAAACAACTCCTTCTTTCTTTCAACCGATCCTAATTCCCAAATTCTTTCAACCCTAAAACAAGAAAGCATTCAAGTTTCTAATCTCAGAAACTGTAAATTCATCATGGTATCAGATGAATCTTCGATTCCCGTTCTGAATTGCTCCGATTCAAGAAAGACAACCCTTCCGATGAGTATTATATCCATCCCAATAAGAATCTGGCGTTCGTTCTGACTTCTTCTCTCTTGAACGACGACAATTATCACAACTGGGCACGCTCGATGAGGATGTCTCTCATCTCCAAGAACAAGTTTTCGTTCGTTGATGGCTCGATTAAAGAACCAAAGAAGGATGATCCGCGATATCAGGCCTGGGTTAAGTGTAATAATCTGGTGCTATCTTGGTTACAGCGCGCGTTGAATCAAGAGATTGGGCAGAATGTAATCTGATTTGATCGTGCTTATGAGCTATGGAAAGACCTTTTCGACCGGTTTAATCAGGGTGACTTGATTCACATTTTCGATTTACTTCGGGAATTTTATTCGTTGCAACAAGGTATTCTTTCGATTTATGCTTATCACACTCAACTGAAGGTTTTATGGGATGAAATATGTAATCTCCGTCCCTTAGTTGCTTGTGATTGTTTGGCTTCGAAGTATAGAAAAGAGGATTTCTTATTTCGTTTTCTTAGAGGTCTTAATGAGAATTTTTCTGTCCCTAAGTCTCAGATTTTAATGATTAAGCCTCTGCCTTCAGTTAATGAAGTGTTTGTCATTATGATTCAACATGAGCGTTCTATTGTTCCTATTGTTAGTGATTCTAACATTCTCTTGACCGATAGGCATATTTTAAAGAATGTGGATCAACATGCTTCTAGGATAGATAATAAGTTTGTTCCTAGTAAAAGGTTTTACAATAATAATGGCTCTAAACGTTCCTTATATGTTTTTTGTGGATTGTATGGCCATACTGTGGATAAGTGCTATAAAAAGCATAGTTTTCCTCCTGGTTACAAGAATAGGAGTCAGGGTAATAAAACCAATTTGGTAGGATCTTATTCTGGTGATTCTTTGCCCAATGAATCTGCTACTATGAACAATTCTACTCTTGCTATGTTTCTAAAGACCAATATGAGAGTCTTTTGAATTTACTTCAAGAAAAGAATTCAGGTGGTTCTGTTGGTACTGTTCTATCTTCAGAATGCAAGATTAATGTTCTTTCTTCTGTGTTTGATGGTCCAGCTAAAAATTCAGGCATGGTTCTTGCTTGCAATTCAAGTAGATCTTTTGCTCCATGGATATTAGATTCAGAGGCCACTGATCATATTATTAATTCTTTACATTTTTTCATCTCTTACTATCTTGTTACTAACAAATATGTTCAATTACCTAATAATGAAGTTGTTAATGTTACTCATATTGAAATTGTTCAAATATCAGAAACATTACTTTTACATAATGTGTTTTATATTTCTCATTTTAGTTTTTTTTAAAAGTATTTGGGCCTCATTAAAAATCCTCTCCCTATTAGAGAGGGAAAAGAGTACGCCATCTAAAGATTTTATTCATTGATCAGAATTATTACACAAGAAAAAATAAAGTCCTTTGAAACATAAATCCCTGCTCCTATAACCACTACCCAATTCCTTTCTTTGCAAGTGAATCCGCTGCAATATTACCTACTCTGGAAATCCATCGAATATGAGCACCAAGTCTCTCAATTGTCTTCGAAATATTCAAGACCTTGGAATATAGATGCACAGGTGGTGTAGATTTTCTTAGCACCCAGAGCGCGTTTCGCTAAATTCAAAGAGGGTGTTACCAAGATCATCTCTGAGGAGACCACCTATACCTCCCACGAATTTTCTGATAGAAGAGGCCCCATCGATATTTAATTTCAAATAGCCACGTGGAGGAGGTTTCCAACCCAGACTTTGGCCTTCCACTTTACTTTTCCGCAATAATCTGTCTGCCATGTTGAAATTAACCATTAGAGCTTCGGCTGTGATAGGATTTCCAGGGCAAGCCGCCTTAATCCAAAATTCTAGACGAAGTTTAGTTAGGAATCTCAATTGGTTCCAATCGATTACCTTGGAATTGAAGGAAACCTCATTTCTATAAAGTCATACCGACCATATGATGTGAATGGAATAATTCGAACCCACTATTTTTTATGTCCGTGGTTCAAGTAATTCCACGTTTCCAGAAGCTTGCATGGGTCTTGGTGTAGAACTAAATCAACTCCTAACATCCTGCAAAAGGAAGTCCAAAGAGACCATACTCCATAGCAAGAAAGAAATAGACGCGATACCGTTTCCGGATGAGAATTACATAGCGGACATATGATATTAGCCATAGTTGTGACTCCACGTTTAATCAAGTCAGCTTTCACCGAAATTCTCCCCCAAATCACAGACCAAACGAAAATCTCCACTTTAGGCGGAGCTAGACCCAACCACACTTGCATTTTCCAAAAAAGAGACGGTAGAGATCTTGAGACAATCAGGGGTCGGAAAGACTTAACGGAGAATGCCTCATCGCTCGACCCTTTCCATCTAACCCAATCTTGTCCCAAAGAAGAGAATTTGAAGCTTTGAAGACAACTAATCAGATTATCCCACTGAGTTTTCTCCCAGTCGAAAAGTGGTCTTCGAAGAGGAATAACCCATTCCCAACCATTGTTGACCAAGTTGCCCATATCTGCAATGAGCCCATTTTTGTTGATTGCTAAGGCGAATATTCTCGGAAATTTAATCTTTAGCGCCGAGTCACCTAACCATATATCAGACCAAAATTGGATTGCTTTGCCATCCCCAACCTGCAGACTCAAATTTGATCTAAAAGATTTACCAATTATATCATTTGCGAAGACGGATTTGGAGATGACATTCCAAATCCACGAAGTGAACTTGGAATGTGTTGGAGTCGAAATTAGGCCATGGGCACACCCAGGACTTTTGATCGAAATTACTCTCCGCCAAAAACTATTGCCTTCGTTTCCAAATCGCCAATGCCACTTATTGAGCAGCGATCGATTAAGGATTTCTAGATTAACGACATCCAAACCCCCTTCACTCTTATTCGAACAGATTTCCCCCAGTTGATCCAATGTATCTTCTTATTATCCTCATTTCCTCCTCAGAAAAAAGTAAACATGATTTTATTGATACGGGATTGGACTTCCTTGGGCATTCTGAATAAAGATAGGAAGTAAATTGGAAGGCTATTTAGGATTGATTTGATCAGTGTCAATCTCCCAACAAAAGACAAAAATTTGGTCTTCCACCCACCAAGTTTAACATGGAATTTATTAAGAAACGACTCCCACAATTGGGTAGAATTTTTCTTAGCACCTAAGGGTAAACCCAAATAGTCAGTAGGGAATGAGCCAACAGCGCTACCGATTTTCCCAGCCATCAATTCCACCTCCGAATTTGGTGTGTTAATCCCCAAAATTTTCGACTTTTTTAGATTCAATTTCAGGCCTGATGCTAGCTCAAAGACTCTAAGAACTCGTTTGATATTACTAACCTGGTTTTCTGATCTTCCACAAAAAATCAGAAGATCATCCGTGAATTGCAAATGACTTATTTCCATTGTGTTTGAGCTTCTGCCGATTTTGAAGCCTTCGAACAGTCCGAGTCTTACCGCCTTCAGTAACATGAGGTTAAGACCTTCTCCCACCAAGTTGAACAGTAGTGGGGAAAAGGGAGTAGCCTTGCCTCAACCCTTTTTCAATATTAAAAGCCTCCGTAGGGGATCCATTGACCAAAACAGATATGGAGACAGTCGATACACATTGCTTCATCCAATCACACCATTTCTTCTCGAAACCACATTCTTTCATGATTCGAAGTAGAAATTCCTAGCACACCATATCATAAGATTTTCTAAAGTCAATTTTGAATGCAATACCCGATTTACCATATTTATTCACTGAATCAATGGCTTCATTAGCGACTAAGGCATAATCCAAAATCTGTCTACCGGCGATGAAAGCAAACTGAGATTCCCCAACTAACTGATCAATTACCTTCGAAAGTCTTCTTGCCAAAACTTTGGATAGGATCTTATAAAGTCCCCCAACCAAGCTAATAGGTCTGAATTCGTCAAGAGATTCTGGATTTTTGACCTTAGGGATCAGGGTGATGTAAGAATGGTTTATACCCCTTTCCAAATCCTTGCCTTGATAAAAGTCCTCGAAGAAGGCCATAATATCTACTTTGAGTTCATCCCAAAATCTTTTATAGAACCCCATATTAAAATCGTCTGGCCCTGGCGCTCGATTACTGTCTATGGAGATAAGGCGGCCCATACTTCATCCTCTGTGAACGCTCGTTGAATCCAGCGAGCCTGTTCTAGACATAGCTTCTTGAAATCCAGAGCAAGGTCCTGAATCTCGAGATGAGTTGGCGAATTATAAGCCTCAACAAAGTGGTCGTATACTGCATTCTTGATGGAGATTGGATCGGTAATTTCCGTCCCATTTGCTTTCAAGCTGGATATCGAATTTAAGCTTTTCCTTTCCGAGACAGCCAAGTGAAAAAATCTGTAATTTTTATCGCCCTCCACAAACCATCTTTGTCTTGATTTCTGCAACCAGGTGCTTTCGTTCTTCCTATAAAGTGACCATAAACCAGCCTTTAATTTTTTCAACTGCCTGATAAACGCCGCGTTGGTCGAGCCCCCTGTAATTTCTCTTCTAATTTCGATATAGCATGTTCTAGTCGGTCAATGTCTTGGTCAACATTTTTCATTTTCCTCTTGTTAGCCCACGACTTTAAAGCTGATTTTGTGTTTTTCATGATACTGGCAATTTTCACGTTAGGAAACTTGAGACGCAATCCCATAATTTTCTTCTTAACCACATCATCAAATCCTTGCTCATTGTACCAGAAATTAAAACAACAGAAAGGTTTCAGACCCCAATTCTTATTTTCAACCATGAGTAGAACCGGATTATGATCCGATAGAGACTTATCTAATAAACACTTTTGAGATATTCTGGGAAAGGCAGCCTTGAAATCGGCAGATAGGAGGAATCTGTCGATTCTTACCTGCTATCATAGGTAAGTCCATGAGTTCAACATTATCAATGAAATTTCTGAAAGCTGAGACTAGAGTCAGATTAATAGCCAGGCCTGATTTCTCTTCTGGATCGAGAAAAAGATTATAATCCCCCCTACACACCACGCTATCTGCTTGGAATTAACCAAACTTAGGATATCTTCAAGAAAACTTCTTTTCTCTGAATCCACTGATGAACCATAAATATTGACCAAGCCACATATCAAGTTAAGATGCTTAATACAGTCGATAAGAGCTGTGTATCGGTAATTTTGAATTATTTCTGAAACTTGAAAAAACCCCTCGTCCCATATGCTCAGTAACCCCCCTGCCGAGCCCACCGCTGGTTCAACCACATATTTCAGATTACCACAATTCCACAATCTTCTCACCTCGAATTCGAACATTGCCACCACTTTCGTTTCTTGAATGAAAACAATTTTCGGATGATTCTTTCTAATACATCTATTAACCGCCCTCATTTTCTCCCTTCTTCTAATTCCCCTCACATTCGAAGTCATTATTGCAAGATTCATATCAAATGAATTAATTACCTGTTAATATCACCTTACGAATTTCTTTGAAGCTCCCTCTCTAATTCGCACTCTTTTAATTACTGTTTCTTTCCCCCCTTTAAAGGAGATTTCCAACATGTTGCTGACTTCCCATACGGACTCGGCTTCCAATCCAATTGTCGATTCATCTCTGTTTACTTTTGATCCTGGAGCGTCTCTCTGAATGGACTGAAACTCCGCTAGCGAGTCTCGAACCAACTTCCTAAGGCCGCGTCTGGTCTCAGCTCGAAACAGACTAGAAGACCCAAGGAATTGCGAGCAAATTTGGGGATTATTTTGAAGGATGAAAGAGGAGGAGAAGGCATTGACAGATTTCACTAAACTATCTCCATTAAAGGTGTCAGGCACAATTTCCACAGAGAATCTCACTCCTTCCCCCTGGACAGATGCCGATCTATTAACCATTTGGGGACACATATCCATCAACGAGTTATGGGCTGTATTATTTCTTGCTGGGTTTGATAGTGGATTAAATCGATTGATCCAGGTTGTCTCAACATTTGTGTTGGACCCATGCCCAACTATAGAATTTTCAGGATTATTGTTGACCGGCCCATTTCGCAAATTATCACCCACCTCATTAGACTCCTCAGAATCCACCCACGAGTTAACTGCAGCCTCATTAATAGCTCCGAAGTTTACTATGTTGTTTGTAGTGGTGCCTGGGGAAATAATATCTTCATTAACTGTTTTATTTTGGGAGTTTGGGACATCAAAAGCTTGTTGGTATTCCTGATTATCGACGGTTTCGATTCCTGGGTTACAGTTCGCATTATGAGGGAAAACTCCTGTGTCCTTCTCATCGGGAGTGGGTGTTGATTCATCGGAATCAGATGAAAGCTACACATCATCTTGACTATCATCATGGACACCAAGCACCGACTCCAAGCTTTCATGGGATCGACCTTCACATTTGACTTTTATTCTGAACGGGAAGCCCATTGAAATCAGGGAAATATTATCTGGAATGGTTGTAGGACTCGCCGTTCTGATAATTATTCGAGCCACATCCAGCTGGTCATTTTCTTTAGTTCTTTCATCAATGCAAACAAACTTACTCCATCTACCACCAATTTCTTCGAAGAACTTATCATACCAGCAGTATAGGGGAATGCCAAACAATGCAACTGTGCAGTAATAGTGTAGAATGCCTTCAATCAGTAATAAACCAATATAATCGAACCAGTAGCATAATTCATCCTTCTTAGAATTCCAGATCTCATTCATCTTAACCACTGAATCAAAAATGATCACCACCGAATCGTTATTAACACCCCATTTGGATAGTTTGACCTTGATTCCATCATTAAATAGTGCTCTTTGGACGAAATCCATTTCGAATGAGACTTTGATAACTCCTGCCATGCACTGTTTCATCCAGTTGGTTGCACTAATCGGGATATTGAACTCCTTTATACCATTTGTCTTTGGAGTAGTACCATCTCCGATTTTGGTTTCTTCTGGAGACTTGGTCATCTTCTCCGAAACATTTGGATTGCTTAATATGGCTTGTCGATATGATTTCCTGTTTCTCCCTGGCGGAAAAGTAATTCCAGCTCCCATTGCTTTGTGTTTGTCATGACGATCAATTAAATCCTCCTGATTTTTTTCATGTCTACTTGACCCACCATTTCTACCAGAAACGATATCATCATGTAGCTTTGCTCTAGGAAATTTTGCTTGCGTAGATCTAATAACGAAACCATCCATTCTGGATTTGTCCGTCTTCTGGATCGCCCTTTCCATTTCTTTTTTTTCCATGGATACAAAAGCAAAAGTAACATTTTGTATTTCAACTTCGTGTTCTTGAATGGAATAAAGACCCTAGTAACCCTTCCATAGTTACTGAAAAGCTCCCTCAAGGCTTGTCTTGAAACTCTCATGCTGAGATTGTCGATAAAGATGGTCCAGATTTCTCCTCCTTCCTTATTTTTAGTTTTAACTTAGTTTCTGTTTCTCAGTTAACTGAAAATAATTTCTTATGTCTAATTTTTTCTTCTGGTTTTTGTTATATACATGATCTCACTAAATGAAAGATGATTGGTTTAGCTAGAGTTGTGAATGGGCTGTATGAATTAGAGGTTCCATTTCACAATACTGATCATTCTGTTTACAATTTTCATATTGTTTTGAATAGTTCTTCTGCTAATTCTTCTAGCCTTTGGCATGCTAGACTAGGGCATCCATCTAGACAAAGAATGTGTTTCTTTTCTTGCTTAAATAAAGATATACCTTGTACTTTTGTTTCTGATTGTGATGTTTGCCACATTGCTAAGCAAAAGAGGTTACCATTTCTTGTTAGTTCTTCTCTTTCAACCTCTATTTTTGATTTAATTCATATATATGTATAAGGTCCTTTTCCCATTAAGAGCATATATGGTCATGCATATTTTTTTAACTATTGTTGATGATAAAAGTAGATTTGTATGGATATACCATATGCAATTTAAATATGAAGTTCGAGACTTAATTCCTCAATTCTGTGCTTTAGTAGAAACTCAATTCTCAAAAAAGGTCAAGTGCATTAGAACTGATAATGCTAAAGAATTTTAAATGATTGAGTTCTTTAGAACTAATGGCATAATTCACAAAAATTCTTGTATACACACACCTCAATACAATAGTGTTGTTAAGAGAAAACATCAGCACTTGCTTGTTGTGGCAAGAACTCTAAGAATTCAATCAAATTTACCTTTAAAATTCTAGATTGATTGCATTCTTCATGTTGCTTATCTCATTAACCTTAATCCAACCCCTATTTTAGATAACCTGGCCTCATTTGAAATTTTATTTCAACAAAAACCCAAACTTTCACATCTTGAAGTTTTTGGTTGTCTGGCTTTTGCATTTATTTTGCCTAAGCCTAAGACTAAAATGGATCCTAGAGCTAGGAAGTGTATTTTTTAGGAAATCCAAGAAATATTAAAGGGTATAGACTCTTTGACATTGAAAATCAGAATGTGATCATTTCCAGAGATGTTGTTTTTTTAGAATCTTGCTTTCCTTTTAACCAGACTGATTCTTCAAACAATTTTGTTTTACCTAATTCTGTTGAGAATTCTTTTCTAGATGACATTATTCCTTTTAGTCAAAATGCAGATTTCTTTAAAAAATATTTTTGTGATTTTTCTACATCTCATAATAATGATGTTATAACAAATGGTTCAGCTTTAGATAATGATACTTCCTTAGATACTGGTCTGGATAAAAATGTTTTTCAACAAAATCCTTCAGATTTTGTTTGCTCAAGACAATCTTCACAACGTCAAGATTCTTTGGTATCTGCTCCTCAAACTCATATTCAACAATAACAAGGTGTTTTTCCATCTCGAGCTCGTTCTTCTAGACAAACACAGCTACCTAACAAGTTCAAAGACTTTCAAGTAACTCTGCCAAAATCCAAATCATCACCTCATTCCATTGCTCAGGTGCAATCCTATGATAACTTTTTTGTTCCATATCAAGCTTACATCAATTCTGTTTATGTTTTTCCTAAACATAGAACTTATAAACAAGCTATTCTTCATGACTGCTGGAAACAAACAATGCATGAAGAAATACCTGCTTTAGAAAACAATAAAACTTGGGAATTAGTTATTCTTCCACCTGGTAAGCAAACTATATGTTGTAAATGGGTCTATAAAACAAAGTTAAAGTCTGATGGCTCTTTAGAATGATATAAGGCTAGGTTAGTTGCTAAAGTCTACACTCAACAAGAAGGGGTAGATTTTTTGGATACTTTTAGTCATGTGGCTAAAATAACTACCATAGCTGCTGCTAAGGGTTGGAAATTACAGCAATTAGATATTAACAATGCTTTTTTTGCATGGTTTTTTTACATGAAGAGGTTTATATGGATCCTCCCCTGGGTTTGCTACATCTCTTGGTTTAGTGTGTAAATTAAAAAGAAATTTTTATGGTTTAAAACAAGCAAGTTGTAACACCCCTTTCCCGGCCTGATAGAGAACCGAGTCGGACAGTGTTATCGGAAAACATATTTAGAGATCAGAACTTATTTCAAAGTTCAAAAATCATTTCAGGGTATTTTATTAATCTCTTTTAAGACTTAACACTTAACTTATTAACAACTTACTCAGATTGGGGTCAATTTTAAACTTTTTCGAACTTAGGGACTAAATTGTATTTTTTTTACAAATTAGGGGTCCTTATCTGAATTCATGTTATCATACTAAAATTAAACTTACTAATTATTATCTTGTGAAATATCATTACTAACGGAGGTCATTTACCTATCCGATTAGACGATACAATATTTAGTGACTATTTTGTAAATTGTTCAAAACAGTTTCCATTCGAATTAACCTATCAAACGAATTCCGAATCTTACCAAATTTTATCAGCAAGTATAAAATCTATATTTCTAATAGCATGTCAAGTATTAAGACATTTCGAATCAATTTACCTAGTTTTCACCTTTTAGCACGTATAAGCTTGTTTTACTAGTTTTAACCACTCTCGAACATGATAAAAATTATATTTAACTCTTGCACAACATTAGACTATCAAAAAGCACATATATGACATGTCTAGACCATATGCCACCATACTAGGAGTTCAGGGCAGAAAATAACATACATGTGATTCGTAAGAGTGACTTGCAACCGCAACAACACGATCGAAGGTCGAAATTCATTATGGTCCTGAAATGCATGAGACACACTAATGTTAGGCTTACATAGCCTAGTGAGGTAGTTTCAACAAATGTAATGAATGTCCACAATTATGAATGACATGATGAACAAATACATAACATAGATATAATCCAATAGACATATCATATTATAATCATATATCCTATCATGAGCATGGCATAGCATAACGTATCGAACACATATTATATTGGTATCATTGGATACGCGAATTCCCTGTACACCATATCATGAATCATAAATGAGCCGTAGCTCTGAGCCGTAGCTCCATATATCCCTTACACATCAATCCTTTTATCTCCCACATATAGGCTGTAGCCCTGGACCGTAGTCCTCCCTTACATGGTGAGCTCAAATAATCCTATGGCATGCCAATTGTATCCAATGTCCATAAGTACACACAAATTCACATAGTCCATGATTTTCATATCATATCATATCAAATAACAAGATGAGCCGTAGCTCCATATCAGGTAGCATTTCGTATTATTTTCACATATATGTAGCATATCATAGTCATATTCAAACATATCAAACTAATGCAAGACACTTACCAAATTTACCATTCGAATATAGTTGCTCTACGTGAGCCCTTAACAAATGCAAACATAATCATAAATAATGCAACGGGACGACACCGTGCCTATCCCCTGACACAACTACACTCACCTCGATATTAGGATTCCCGTATAATGACGTCATTTTCCTTGGTTGGCGGTTGTTCTCTATCGACTTCTTGAACTAGATTAAATTAGAATCGGTTAGGACCGACAAAACAATATCGAATAAATATTAATCACTCAATACCGAAACTTAGATCAACTAAAAATTTGAGCTTACTCGGACGTCGGCAGAGATTCGATATTACTATATCGAAAATATCAGATCACCAATTTAATACTGAACTCGTCTAACTATTCGATGTATCTCACTAAAATATTTTCTTTCTCACTTGTCGTGCATGGCTAACGACTCTTGTACCTTATTTATACTCCAATTTGCCGCCCCCCTAATTAATTCTTATGCCCACGTGGGCTTTGTTTCCTTAAGCCAAACTTATGGCAATTGCCACACTCATTTTCCATTTGCCACGTTTCATGGCAATTTGCCACACTTAATTTCAAATGGCCGAATGGCCTATTGTGGTGGTCAATTCTTTTGGCTGCCACGTCATTTTTTATTTCCTTTGTTCCTTTCTCCCGTGCCAAACCCTCTTATACATGCATAAGACTTGAATTCCTTAAGCTTACCCCATGCTCCACGTTGCTTGGAGTCGTGGCAAGCTTTGGGGTAAGTTTACATTTCCATTGTCCACGTAAGTGGACATTTTGACACCCAAAATTTGGGGGTGCCACATGACTCATATGCGTGGAATCATCACGCTAAGTTCCTTCAAAATGAAGGAGCCCACGGCCATTACTTGATCTCTCTTTTTATTTAATTAATTAATAATAATAATAAACCATAAATTAACTCGAATAATTTAAATAAGATCAAATAAATTATACAATCGATATAAAATACTCGGTCACCGGAACCTAATTCCGACTAGACCGGTTTTTGGGATGTGACAACTCTCTCCCCCTTAAGAAAATTCGTCCTCGAATTTTCACTTCAGGCGAATAGATGAGGATACTGTTTCTGTATAGTCTCCTCGGGTTCTCATGTTGCCTTTTAAACCGAATGACTTCACCACAAAGCTTTCGCTAAGGGTACAGATTTATTTCGAAGCTTCTTGACTTTTCGTGCGAGAATTTTAAGAGGTTCTTTCTCGTATGTTAAATTAGGTTGAATTTCCATAGATTCCGGTTCAATCACATGAGAGGGATCTGACCGGCACTTTTGTAGCATAGACACGTGGAAAACATTGTGAATTCAACTTAACTCCTTGGGGAGAGCTAGTTGGTAGGCAATAGGTCCACCTTTATCGATCAATTCAAATGGGCCTATGAAATCAGGGATTAGTTTCCCCTTTTTACTAAAACGAAGGATCTTCTTCCATGAAAATACCTTAAGGAAAGCTTTCTCACCTACCTCATACTGAATGTCTCTTCTTTTCAAATCTATGTAGGTTTTCTATCGATCAAATGCAGCACTGAGTCGATAACGAATGATGATTACCCTTTCTTCGGTTTCCTAAAATAAGTCAAAGACTATTATTTTACCTCCACCAAGCTTGGTCCAAAAGAGGGGTTCTACATTTTCTTTCATAAAGAGTTTCGTACAAACTATTCTAAGGGTAGAGATTTCTCTCACGTATTTCTAAAATTGATAACACGGGCTCGTAACGTATCTTCCACACTTTACAAGGAAGAATCGAGTTGCTACCAAACATTTACATATTTAACTTAGAATGGATTTTAGAGTTACTTGAATAACTCTTTCGGATTGGCCGTCGATTTAAAGATGGAGAGCGGTGCTAAGATGCACTCGCGTTACCAAGGCCTCATGCAAGGTCCCTCAATTTCACCTTCGGAAACAATGGATATAGGAACTCCGTGCAAATGGACAACTTCACGAATATACAACTCAACGAGTTTAGGTAAGCTAAAGTCCATTCTTATTGAAAGGAAATGAGCAAGTTTGGTGAATCGTTCCACAATGACCCAAATAGCATTATTCTTCTCTGGTGTCATTGGTAGACCGCTTACAAAATCCATTGTAATACGTTCTCACTTCTACCGTGAAAGCTCCATGGGTTGCGAGAGACCATTGGGCACCTTGTGCTCGGCTTTAATCCTTTGGCAGGTCAAAAACCTAACCGTAAAGTCTATGTTTTCACCTTTCATATCGAACCACCAGAATAACTTCTTTAGATCCTTATACATCTTGATAGTTTTAGAATGAACAGAAAATGGACTAGAGTGGCTTTACTTAGAATTTGATTCGAGAGATCATCATTATCGGAAACACAGATACGGTTTCGAAAGCATAATAACCTTTCAGAATTCATAGTAAGATCAAGATTCAGGTTGTCCTTAGCGATAAGGGTTCTCAACTCCTCGTTGGATTCTTGGAGTGCCTTGATTCGGGATATAATGGTTGACTGAACTCTTAGTTCAGCTAAAAAGCGATCCAATTAAAGATTGCACGGATCTTCTTTGGGTCAACTTATATTCTCGCAAAAGAAATCACATGTCCCAAAAATGATATTTCAGATAGCCAGAATTCGCATTTACTGAATTTTATCGTATAGATGTTTCTCTCGAAGAGTCTGAAGTACAATCCGGAGATGTCCTTTATGAGCAGTAGAATCTTTAGAATAGATCAGAATGTTTTCTATGAACACGACCACGAAGATAGGGCCGAAATACGCGGTTCATCAAATCTATGAAGGCAGTAGGTGTGTTTGTGAGCCAGAAGGCATCACTAGGGATTTGTAGTGACCATGTCTAATCCGAAAGATAGTCCTTGAAACATCAAACTCCTTTACTAAAATTTTATAGTGCCTGGATCGCAGTTTTAACTTAGAAAAGACATAAATGTCTTTCAATTTAATCGAAGAGATCTTCGATCCTCGGTAATGGATACTTATTCTTAATCGTTATTTTATTCAACTGGCGATAGTCAGACGTACCAATTCACCCTTTTTTTTACAAACAAAACTGGAGCTCCCCAAGGTAAGGATTTTGGTCGGATGAGTCCCTTATCTTGAAGGTTTTCAATTTGAGCTTTTAATTCTTTTAACTCTATCGGAGCCATTCAAAATGGAAACCGGAGTAGTTTCAGGTTGTACTTCTATTCCAAGTTCTATTTTACGGGTGAAAGGGAATCCCGGAAGTCCATCGGGAAATACGTCAGGGAATTCTTTCACCATTTACACATTTTTAAGTTTTGGAATTTTCTTTAGACTCTATTGCATACTTAATAATCTTGTTAGGCTTGAGTTTGTTTTTTCATCAAGCTTATGCTTTCTTTATCGAGTCCACAAAGATATAGCTTCTTTTTCAAACAATTTACCTAGGTTTGATGTTCAACTAACCAATCAAGACCTATGATAAGATCAGACTCATGAAAAGGCAAGGCCATCAAATCAGTCGGAAATAGGATCCCTTGGGTCCTCAGAGAACAAGCTTTATAAATCAAACGTATAACCACACTACCTCCTAGTGGGTTAGAGACGACTATCTCAAAAGTGACAGGTTTGAATACTAAGGTATACTTCCCAATAAATGGTTCACTATAAAGGATTGCGTAGAACCGAGACGTGATTTTATTGTGACATGTCTATCTCTGGGCGCATATATTCTTAAATTTAATCAAACAAAAAAGTTAAATCGTGTTGGTTGCAAGTCACGGATAACATAAACAAATAAACTCCTAGGTGGCATATGCAGACACAAACACATAACGGATGCATGGTTAGTCCTAGAATCGACTAAACCTAGGCTCTGATACCACAATTGTAACACCCCTTTTCCGGCCTGGTAGAGAATCGAGTCGGACAATGTTATCGAAAAACATATTTAGAGATCAGAACTTATTTCAAAGTTCAAAAATCATTTCAGGGTATTTTATTAATCTCTTTTAAGACTTAACACTTAACTTATTAACAGCTTACTCAGATTGTGGTCAATTTTAAACTTTTTCGAACTTAGGGACTAAATTGTATTTTTTTTTACAAATTAGGGGTCCTTATCTGAATTCATGTTATCATACTAAAATTAAACTTACTAATTATTAGCTTGTGAAATATCATTACTAACGGAGGTCATTTACCTATCCGATTAGACGATACAATATTTAGTGACTATTTTGTAAATTGTTCAAAACAGTTTCCATTCGAATTAACCTATCAAACGAATTCCGAATCTTACCAAATTTTATCAGCAAGTATAAAATCTATATTTCTAATAGCATGTCAAGTATTAAGACATTTCGAATCAATTTACCTAGTTTTCACCTTTTAGCACGTATAAGCTTGTTTTACTAGTTTTAACCACTCTCGAACATGATAAAAATTATATTTAACTCTTGCACAACATTAGACTATCAAAAAGCACATATATGACATGTCTAGACCATATGCCACCATACTAGGAGTTCAGGACAGAAAATAACATACATGTGATTCGTAAGAGTGACTTGCAACCGCAACAACACGATCGAAGGTCGAAATTCATTATGGTCCTGAAATACATGAGACACACGAATGTTAGGCTTACATAGCCTAGTGAGGTAGTTTCAACAAATGTAATGAATGTCCACAATTATGAATGACATGATGAACAAATATATAACATAGATATAATCCAATAGACATATCATATTATAATCATATATCCTATCATGAGCATGGCATAGCATAACGTATCGAACACATATTATATTGGTATCATTGGATACGCGAATTCCCTGTACACCATATCATGAATCATAAATGAGTCGTAGCTCCATATATCCCTTACACATCAATCATTTTATCTCCCACATATAGGCTGTAGCCCTGGACCGTAGTCCTCCCTTACATGGTGAGCTCAAATAATCCTATGGCATGTCAATTGTATCCAATGTCCATAAGTACACACAAATTCACATAGTCTATGATTTTCATATCATATCATATCAAATAACAAGATGAGCCGTAGCTCCATATCAGGTAGCATTTCGTATTATTTTCACATATATGTAGCATATCATAGTCATATTCAAACATATCAAACTAATGCAAGGCACTTACCAAATTTACCATTCGAATATAGTTGCTCTACGTGAGCCCTTAACAAATGCAAACATAATCATAAATAATGCAACGGGACGGCACCGTGCCTATCCCCTGACACAACTACACTCACCTCGATATTAGAATTCCCGTATAATGACGTCATTTTCTTTGGTTGGCGGTTGTTCTCTATCGACTTCTTGAACTAGATTAAATTAGAATCGGTTAGGACCGACAAAACAATATCGAATAAATATTAATCACTCAATACCGAAATTTAGATCAACTAAAAATTTGAGCTTACCCCGACGTCGGCAAAGATTCGATATTACTATATCGAAAATATCAGATCACCAATTTAATACTGAACTCGTCTAACTATTCGATGTATCTCACTAAAATATTTTCTTTCTCACTTGTCGTGCATGGCTAACGACTCTTGTACCTTATTTATACTCCAATTTGCCGCCCCCCTAATTAATTCTTATGCCCACGTAGGCTTTGTTTCCTTAAGCCAAACTTATGGCAATTGCCACACTCATTTTCCATTTGCCACGTTTCATGGCAATTTGCCACACTTAATTTCAAACGGCCGAATGGCCTATTGTGGTGGTCAATTCTTTTGGCTGCCACGTCATTTTTTATTTCCTTTGTTCCTTTCTCCCGTGCCAAACCCTCTTATACATGCATAAGACTTGAATTCCTTAAGCTTACCCCATGCTCCACGTTGCTTGGAGTCGTGGCAAGCTTTGGGGTAAGTTTACATTTCCATTGTCCACGTAAGTGGACATTTTGACACCCAAAATTTGGGGGTGCCACATGACTCATATGCGTGGAATCATCACGCTAAGTTCCTTCAAAATGAAGGAGCCCACGGCCATTACTTGATCTCTCTTTTATTTAATTAACTAATAATAATAATAAACCATAAATTAACTCGAATAATCTAAATAAGATCAAATAAATTATACAATCGATATAAAATACTCGGTCACCAGAACCTAATTCCGACTAGACCGGTTTTTGGGATGTGACACAAGTCGTCAATGGAATGAAAGGTTGTCTGTAGCTTTACTTGAGCAAGATTTTAAACAAGCCTCTGCTGATAATTCTTTGTTTGTTAGAGGTTCTGGTGATACCTTTATTGCTTTGGTTGTTTATGTTGATGATATCATCCTAGCGAATCTTGCCATGACTATTATTAATATTGTTAAGGAGTATTTGCATGATACATTTAAAACCAAGGATTTAGGTGACTTAAGGTTTTTTCTAGGTCTTGAGGTAGCTCGTTCTACTAAAGGCATAAACCTATGTCAACGAAAATATACACTTGAATTATTGCAAGAAACTGACTTTATAGATTCAAAACTCGTTTCTACACCAATACTTGCTAAGTTTAAGCTTTCAAAAACTGATGGTAAGCCTCTTTCTCACATTACTTCCTATAGAAGATTAATAGGTAAACTTTTATACCTTACTAATACTAGACCAGACATATCCTATGTTGTTCAACAATTTTCACAGTTTTTTGTTGCTCCAACTAATGTTCACTTAACTACTGCACATAGGGTTTTACGTTATCTTAAAGGATCTCCTGGACAGGGTCTTTTCTTTCCAGCTGAAAATTCTTTTAAAATCAATTCCTTTTTTGAATCTGATTAGGCATCTTGCCCAAGCTCAAGGAAACCAGTCACATGATTTTGTGTTTTTCTTGGATCTGCATTTGTCTCATGGAAATCTAAGAAGCAACAAACAATATCCAGATCTTCTAGTGAAGCTGAATATCGAGCTCTTGCCTCTATAACTTGTGAAATTCAGTGGCTTTTTTTTCTTCTTTCAAACTTACATATTGATATTTTTTCTGCCAATTTTTTTTGTGACAATCTTTCAGCTATCAGAATTACAGAAAATCATGTTTACCATGAAAGAACGAAGCATATACAGATTGATTGTCATCTTATTTGTGAGGAGCTTCAGCAAGGGATTCTGACTTTACTCCCAGTGATAACTCATAATCAAGTTGCTGATTGTTTCACAAAAGCATTGCATACTTCAGCTTTTTTAGATTTCAAGTGCAAGTTGGGAATTCAAGATCTCTATGCTCCAACTTGTGGGGGCTAACAAGAATTAATGACAGCTAGGATTTAGTTAGTCTTTTATATCTTAGCTGGCATCAATAGTTGACTTTTCTATTAGTTTTTTCTCCTTTTATAAATGAACCGTTTTGTATATTTTGGATAATGTGATAGATTTTATTCTTTGAATAAAACAACTCTTCTTCTTCTTTCTTTTAACCGATCCCAATTCCCAAATTCTTTCAACCCTAAAACAAGAAATCATTCCAGTTTCTAATCTCAGAAACGGTAAATTCAACAACAAGAGCAGTTGCGGGTCATGTGGAATCGAACAATACCAGTTAACTGGACATGTGTTAAGTCTGGTATTTCCCGCCACCCAATCTGCAACAACATTACAAGAACGAGAGACAAAGGTTTTAAAAGTTTTAAATTTTTAATGACCAAAATAGAAGTGTTTTAAAAGTTCAGTGACCATTTATATAGTTTACCCTTGAAGAAGAGGAAAACTAATAGGTTACGTCAACATTTTCTAACGGAAGGTAACGAGAGTGACCAAAATGAAAGCGAAATAAAAGATGGGTGACCCCAATGAAAATTTTAAAAGTTCGATGACCAAAATGAAAGCACCCTAAAAGTTCAGTGACCATTGATGTACTTTACCCAAATTTTAATTAAAAATCTAGAAATTAAGAAAATACATGTCATTACAAAACAAAATCTTTTGCCCTTTTTCAATGTTATAATACTAAAAAATAAATTTTAAGTCATAACTATAAATTCTAAATTTTAAATCATAAACTATAAACCTTAAAAAATATATCATACCCTAAATTTCTTAAACTCTAACATTAAATCTAAATTTGTAGTGTAAGAATAAATAAAACACCAAAAAGCAAAATATTTTTATTCATAATTACATTAATAATGCTTTATGCTATTGCTAGCGTCTTTAATCTCATAATCGGCTACTGCGAAATTATTCACACTAATTTATGAGCACTACTTTTTAAATCTTTAATGCATTAATTAAGATTTTGTTTGAACACCCTGAGAAATGTCGAAAAACAAAATTGTGCAAAAAAAATCGTATATAGACTTTTTTAAACATTAACGAAAACTTTAAGTATTTTTTGGTTGAATTCTGGGTTTGGTCCTGTCGCGATCGTTTTTAGAACCATTTGTGTAAAAACTATTTGACGATCGAAGTTTTGAAAATCAGAGTTTTTTATTTTAATTTGATTTTGAAATTTGGAGGTTTTTTTTTTCTAATTTTAATCAATTTTTTTATTTTTAAAAAAATTATTTTGGAGTCGCCACCGGTCACTTTGGTAGACTAGACACCACAAAAATGGACCATAGATTCTTTTTATAAAATTCTGGTTCGGGAGTCGATTACGTGTAGGGAAGGGTTAGCACCCCTAAAACGCCCGTTACCGGTACTTTATTAATTCCACGTGGCATTTTGGCATTTCGAACATTAATCTAAATTTAATTAAATCTTTTTAATTGTAAAATGAATTCTATTTCGAATGAGGATATCTTTTTGTAAGAAAATACATTTTGGACGAACATAGACTTTGAAACGTCCAAATACATTTGGACACTTCAATTTATATTCAGAATGTATCTCAACACAAAAGGTTTAATGCATTGTCTAATTATTTTGTTGTTCATTTTAAGTAAAACCTAATTAAGGCTCCATTAATTAATTAATTAAAATTCTATGTAACACCCGGGTTTAGGGGTTAGGTGAAAATAATATTTTAATATTATTTGGGCTCGGTTTTATGATTTAATTAATGGTTTGGATTTTGTTTTCAAATTAATTAATTTGATGATGGCTATGCCTTGGATTAAACCCCAAATGGCCATGAATTATATACCCTTGTGAATATTCCATTTCATTAAGGGTACTTTGGTCTTTAGCTCCCCAATTTTAAACAAACAAAATAAAATGCTTTTGGCTCATCTTCTACCTCTCTCCATTCTCCCATTTTAACGTCAAAAAGAACCCCTCTCCCCTTGATACTATTCCATCCAATATCTTGCTCATTTTTGAAGATTCCACAAAGGTAACTTGGTTTTTGACTTGCCCTTGTTATTCCCTACAAGTTAATACCATTTGTTTTCATTTTTATTCATGTTTTGAAATTTGAAGTTTGGAGGATTTTAGATTAAAAATGTTGTCTTTGAGGCCTTCAACTTAAGCTTTCTATTTGTTGAAGTTAAATGAGTTGTCTACAACCAAAAAGGTCCAACAAAATGATTTTTACAATGTTTTATGGAATTTTCGGAATTGGGTAAAAATGGGGTTTTTGGAGGGTTTTGGGTGAGTTTTGGGGGTTGATTTAAGTGGATTTTGATAGGCTTTTGATAGTACTATGGATAGGGGTTGAATTGGGATCTTTTGTGGGTGCTATGGATGTTGGAAACATGATTTTTGGACATGGTTTAGGGGCTGCCCGAGTTTGCTAAAAATGGGATTTGTTCATAGCTTGCAACATTGTAATTTGTGATTCAATTGTATTCCGGGTTGGTCTTTTGATGTTGGGCTGATTTGGGATTGTTTGAATTGTGTTTGAGGTTGTTTAGAAGCGGAAACTTGTGTTGGAGAAGCTTCGGGAAGAAATCCGGGATTGTGAGAGTGTTTACTTGCTTGGCTTGGAGGTTGGAAGCTTAGGTGAGTGGTTAAACGTTTTACATGGTTTTTAAATGGTTGGTTCGAGTATGTGGACTAGGTTGAGCTTGGTAGACCCACCTAGAGTTAGGATTAGGGTGGTAGCCTAATCCTAAACTTGATCTAGAGCCTTTGGATGAACTTATATGTATGGATGTTTATGCCTCGTATGTCTTGTGATAGGGATGCTTATGTATATTGTATTATGCATGTGAGATGAGGCATGATTTGTAATGCTTAAGGCATGCATGGTAATGGTTAATGATTGTGTTCATGGTGAGTACGTGCTAAGCACAGAATTGATTGAAATGAGTAATGTGGAATGAGTAAAATGTTGGCACTAGTATGCTTGAGAACGAATGATCGATCATTAGGATGTTAGTGTGTACACATAAGTCAAAAGTCGCGCGTGGCCTTGGTGGCGTTAAGTCACCAAGGAGGAGTACGGGTTCGACCGGAAATTTTATTTATATATAGTCAGTGATTAGTGGAATCCCATCGACGGGGCGTGAGGATGAGTGGAATCCCCTCCGCGAGACCGATGATGAGTGTAATCCCACCGTGAGGTAAAGTGGTTGTTGGATGTGAGTTCCAACGTATTTATCCGCGTATTCGGGTCATAGCTAGGTGCTGTTGAGTGTGTAAAAGTTCTATTATTTACACCCTTTTTAACCCATATTTCTGCTGCAGTCAAGCATCATTGCATTGCATTTAGGTTAGTTTTCAATAAAACATCACAATTATATAAAAGGCACGGATTCTACTAAAAGATGGCTATTTTTGCAGGTATCTGTCATAGTAGAAGATGAAGGCAGGCGCAAGGCAGAGAAGCAGGAGAGCGGAATTGGACAAGCAGCCAAAGAAGACGAACCTGTCATGGACCTGTCGTGACAGCATGGTGACAGCAGATTTATGAAGAGGAAAAGTCAAGTGGACCTCGATAGATAGAGAAAAATCTGCTCGTCTGTCGTGTGAAAGCCAAATATTTTTCCAAGCCCCGGATCAAAAGATATGTCAAGCCAAAGCTCAAGGAGGAGAATTTCCATGAAACAAGGAGGCGGCTGGAAAGTAGGAGACTTTAGAGATTTAGTCTTTATTAGAATCTTACTTTTAATTAAAGTTGTAATCCTTGTTACCTTAGAATACTTGAGCCCAAAGCTTATATAAGGGCATAGTTTTGACCTAGGAGACATCATCCCTCATTCTTCCCCATAACCGATAACCTAAACCCCCCTGCCGTTTACCTGTCACCGATATGTTCTAAATTCCCCCTAGGGCTACGGGTTGTTTTGTAAAGTAGTTGCAAGGGTTGCTTTGTTTTAGGATTTTTTCAAGTTCAATAAAATAAACTTCAAGTTCTTTTATCTTAGTTTTAATATCTTGCAAGAGCATCGGGAGAGCATTGTGAGGTTATCCATTTACTTAGCATCGGGAGAGTTAAGTATACGAAAGAGATAGAAGCGCGTTCTCTAGTTTATAGTCGAACCATCTCGTGCCTAGGGATAGGGCGAGGTTAAGTGGCTAAGGAAGAATTCATACACATCGGTGTTCATCCTTCGATTCACGCCGGGAGGTATCATCAAAGACGTGATCATCGACAGACTTGTGCCTAGGGATAGGGCAAGGCAGATCTGGGATTCTTGCCAAGCTTGAAGTACGGAGTTGGTGTGTCTGCTGCCGCAACTGCCAACGGACAGACGCCGCGACAGGTGCTGTCGGCGACGGGAGCGACGACAGAACTGGAGATCCTAAGCAATTCAATACCTGCACTACTGAGCAACTCAATACCAGCCCATTCTCTCTATCTTGATTTCTCAATCCTTTATTTTACGTTTTTACCTTATTATTCTCGTGACAACTCTTAATTATTTTCTTTACTTTCGTGCAGTAAACAAGGTGAAAGTCATTAGCCCAATCCCTGTGGAGACGATATCCGATACTTCGTATCACTTTACTACTTGCGTCGTGTACACTTGCACTACAATTGCGATAGACTATTTTACACGCAACAAGTTTTTGGCGCCGCTGCCGGGGATTGGCAACATAACTACATCTTTCTTTTATTGCACTTTTTGCTTTTATTTTTATTTTTTTTTATTTTCGTTTTTATTTTTCTTTAATTTTTCTTTGGTGTTTTCAACTCTTGCTATTCACGAGGTTTTCCTGTTTATGCGCAGATCCAAAAGAGGTGAAGATCCTGAGTATAAATTAGATCCGGAGATCGAACGTTCCTTCAATCTCAAGAAACAACTTCGCCGACTTTTAGACAGAAACGAATATCTCGAAGAACAACTAGAGAAGATGGCCCATAACCAACCTGCTGGTGGATTCATACCACCCCTTGGCAATAATAACCCACCTGTCGCCGATCCGCCTACAGCAGGTGGACGACGGTCATGTCGTGACTACATGCTGAATGATCATGTAGAGCTGGAGACCACGCTGCCGGATATTGATGTTGATAACTTCGAGCTTAAACCTGTCATGTTTAGTATGATCAACAACGCCGGACAGTTTAGTGGTTCTGCGACAGAAGATGCTAGGGAGCATCTCAAAACATTCCAGGAGATCTGTGGTTCGTTTAGACTGCCAGGAGTTAGTCCGGAGATACTGAGGCTTCGGTTATTCCCTCACTCATTGAGGGACAGAGCTAAAACTTGGTGGAATAAACTAACACCGGGTTCTATTATGACTTGGGCAGATCTAACTCGTGAATTCTTATCTCGTTTTAATCCTTCGCATTTATCTGAGCGATTACGTAATGAAATTGCTACTTTTCAACAGGAAGATGACGAGCCAATGCACGAGGCCTGGGACAGGTTTACTACTCTTCTTCGAAACTGCCCTATGCATGGATTCCCCGTCTGGAATCAGGTTACAAAGTTCTATAATGCTGCCAATCTACAAACTCGCATCCGAATTGATTCTGCAGCAAATGGATTACTATTGGATAAAGATCCAGACGAGGCGCTGCAAGTTCTGAAAAATTTAGCTAAGAATGAAGAACAGTTTCCGACAGCTAGAAGAGGGGGTAAACGGGTACTTGCTGTCAAGGACTATGAGGCCGACAGCACTATGAAATCACAGGTAGCATTCCTTACTAAAGCCATGAAACACTTATTGAATGAAGAGGACTTACGAGGATTTGCTGTCGAGGAAGTTTGTACTACTTGTGAGGGAAATCATAGTAAGGATGAATGCCCTATAAATATAGAAGAGGGAAAATATGTTGGAAATTACAAGCCAAACTACAATTCCAACAACTACAATCCTAATTGGAGGAAAGATCCCAAATTTTCTTGGAGTAACCCTAACAATGCTCTGAATCCGCAAGTGCATAATCAGAATCAGGGGGGTCCTCGATTGTTGACACGACAGCAACAGCAGCCGCAAAACCTGCCGCAGAACCTGTCGCCGCAACAGCAACAGCAGCCACCACCTGCCACGAGTAGTGTATTGGAGCAGACTCTGGCCACTTTTATGTCTCAGACTGGTACGTATATGGACAATATTAATCAGTTTGTCAAGAAGACGAAAAACTTTATGGATGAAACCAAGATGAGGATGACAAATCATGAGGCTACCTTGAAATCTCTAGAGACACAAATGGGTCAGGTGTCCCAGCACATTAAGCCGAGGCAGAATGGAGGTTTCCCTAGCAATACTAAAAATGCTAGACCGCCCCCACATGAGCAATGTAAGGTGATTACTACTAGGAGTGGGAAAAAGTTACCTGGACCGGAAAAAGCTGAAACAGAAAAGGAACCTGCCTTAGATAAACCTGCCGAGGAAGCTGCCCCGACAGGTGATAAACAGACTGCTGCCGATGAGCCTGTCACGACAGCAGAAGCGACAGAGGAGAAAAATGAAGAACATCGTCCTCAGATTCGTATGCAGTGGGAAGGACGTGTTGCTGATTACCGTCCCCCACCACCCTTTCCTCAACGGATAAAGCAAGCTAAGCAAGAATCTCAACTTAAAAAGATTTATGATATTTTTAAGCAGGTTCAGATTAATATTCCGCTGTTAGATGCCGTTAGGGAAATGCCCGGTTATGCTAAATTTCTCAAGGATGTCATGTCCAAGAAATATAAACTTGGGGAGTTTGAAACGGTAAGGATGGCAGATGGTTGCATGAGTATTCTTCATCGGCAGCCACCCCAGAAGAAGAAGGATCCAGGGAGCTTCCTCATACCTTGTGTAATCGGTGACAAATTTGTGGGTAAGGCACTTTGTGATCTTGGAGCTAGTGTTAATCTAATGCCCAAATCTGTTTTTCAGAAATTAGGTATTGGGAAGGCGCGGCCCACGACAGTTACCCTACAGCTAGCCGACCGCTCTTACGTTCATCCAGAGGGAAAGATTGAAGACATTTTGGTAAGAGTGGATAAGTTTATTTTTCCTGCTGACTTTCTTATTTTAGATTGCGAGGCAGATGAGAACGCACCAGTCATCCTTGGGCGACCCTTTTTAGCCACGGGAAGATCACTGATTGATGTGGAGAGAGGAGAACTCACCATGCGAGTAAACGATCAAGAGATTAAGTTGAATGTTCTCCAATCAATGAAACGAGCTGATTTGGACGAGGAATGCAAGGCCATCATTGAGGTGACCTTTGATTACCCCTGCATCAGGTCGGGCTGCCATGATAAAAAATTTGGTCACTGCTGCGGCAGCCATTTACAGACCTGTCACGACAGCGATGACGACAGCACCGACGACAGCAACTCCTCTGAATCCGATACTGAAGGTCATAAGGAGGTAAACTGGTTAGACCATCGTCCAGGTAAGTTATTCGAACCTTTGAATTACACTTCGGATAACCATATAATCCAAAAGCCCTCTACTGTTGCACCACCTGTCTTAGAACTTAAGCCCCTGCCAGGGCAGCTTAAATATGCTTATCTTGGTTGTGATAACACACTGCCCGCAATCATCTCTGCTAAGCTGCCGCAGGAACAGGAACGACAGCTGGTCGACATGTTAAGACAGCACAAAAAGGCAATTGGATGGACGATAGCAGACATTCAGGGCATTAGTCCGGCAATCTGTATGCACAAAATCCTCCTAGAGGAAGACCATAAGCCGACTATTGATGCCCAAAGGCGGTTAAACCTTGCGATGAAGGAGGTAGTGCGTAAAGAGATAATTAAATGGTTAGATGCTGGTATTATTTACGCCATCTCCGACAGCAAATGGGTGAGCCCGGTGCAATGTGTTCCAAAGAAAGGAGGAATGACAGTGATAACCAACGAAAACAATGAGCTAATCCCAACCAGGACTGTGACCGGTTGGAGGGTTTGTATGGACTATCGGAAGCTTAACAAAGCTACCCGAAAGGACCACTTTCCTTTACCCTTTATTGATCAAATGCTTGATAGATTAGCGGGTAAATCTTATTATTGTTTCCTTGATGGTTATTCAGGTTATAACCAAATTGCTATTGCACCGGAGGATCAAGAGAAAACGACTTTCACATGCCCCTATGGAACATACGCATTTAGGAGGATGCCGTTCGGCCTTTGTAACGCACCTGCCACCTTCCAAAGGTGCATGATGGCAATATTCTCCGACATGGTAGAGGACTTCCTTGAAATTTTCATGGATGATTTTTCCGTCTTTGGAGACGATTTTGAGAGCTGCCTCGGCAATCTTCAAAAGGTACTTGAAAGATGTGAAAAAGCTAATCTTGTTCTAAATTGGGAAAAATGCCATTTATGGTAGATGAAGGGATAGTTTTAGGCCATAAGATTAGCTGCCGTGGGATAGAAGTCGACAGGGCAAAAATAGAGGTCATTAAGAAGCTGCCGCCGCCAACAACTGTCAAGGGCATTAGGAGTTTTTTAGGGCATGCTGGTTTTTATAGGAGATTCATTGCAAATTTCTCAAAAATCACCAAGCCTCTATGTCATCTCCTAGAGCAGAACCGACCCTTTGACTTTAACGAAGAATGTACTGAAGCATTCAAGGTTCTGAAGGAAAAGTTAGTGACAGCCCCCATAGTACAGCCACCAGACTGGACACAACCATTCGAGATCATGTGTGATGCTAGTGACTATGCTGTCGGGGCAGCACTTGGGCAGCGCAAGGACAGGCTGTTTCACGTCATATACTATGCCAGCAAAACATTAAACGATGCCCAAGTGAACTATACCACCACAGAAAAGGAGCTGTTAGCTGTGGTGTTCTCCATCGACAAGTTTCGTTCTTACATACTTGGAACGAAGGTTATAATACACACCGACCATTCTGCCCTCAAGTATTTGTTCGCAAAGAAGGATGCGAAGCCTAGGTTGATACGATGGATCTTGCTATTACAAGAGTTCGACCTTGAGATCAAAGATAAAAAGGGGACAGAAAATCAAGTGGCAGACCACTTGTCGAGATTGGACACGGGACAGAGTCTACCGTTAGATGAGACACACATACTGGAGACCTTCCCAGATGAGCAGCTCTTTGCTGCCGCAATAGCTGTCGCGACAGCCATGGCGGCAGGTAAGTCTTCTAACCTTCCTTGGTATGCTGATTTCGTTAATTTTATAGTTAGCGGAATATTACCTACTGATCTTAATTATCAAGCCAGGAAGAGGTTCCAAAATGATGTTAAACATTATTATTGGGACGAACCTCTTCTTTTCAAAATGTGTGCAGATCAGGTTATAAGAAGGTGTGTACCACAAGAAGAACAAGAAGACATTCTCCATCACTGTCATGCTTCACAATATGGAGGTCACTTAGGAGGCAATAAAACGGCTGCCAAGGTGCTGCAGTCAGGGTTCTACTGGCCGACACTATATAAAGATGCACTGGAATTTTACAGAAACTGTGACAGGTGCCAGAGGACAGGTAACATCTCGAGGAGAAACGAGATGCCACTGCAGAATATTTTAGAAGTAGAGATCTTTGATGTTTGGGGGATTGATTTTATGGGACCTTTTCCATCTTCGTGTGGAAATCTTTACATCCTCCTAGCAGTGGACTATGTCTCCAAGTGGGTAGAAGCGATTGCAACGCAAAAGAATGATGCCAAAACGGTCCAAAAGTTTTTGCACAAAAACATCTTTTCTAGATTTGGCATCCCTAGAGCGATTATCAGTGATGAAGGGAGACATTTTGACAACAGGGTAATTGCTGCCGCTTTGAGAAAATATGGTGTCAAGCACAGGATTGCGACAGCATACCACCCACAGACCAATGGACAGGCTGAGATATCCAATAGGGAAGTGAAGAACATACTTGAAAAAATGGTTAAACCAACTAGGAAAGACTGGTCTTTACTTCTGAATGATGCATTATGGGCATACAGGACAGCTTTCAAGACCCCATTGGGCATGTCTCCATTCCGACTGATTTACGGGAAAACCTGTCACTTGCCTGTCGAGATCGAGCACAAGGCATACTGGGCAATTAAGGCAGTGAACATGGACTTGGATAAGGCCGGCCAGAAAAGGTTATTGGATCTGAACGAAATTGAAGAATTACGGACTATGGCCTACGATAATGCAAGGATTTACAAGGAAAAGACTAAGAAGTGGCATGACAAGAAGTTGCTGCCACGACAGTTCTGCCCAGGGCAGCTTGTGTTGTTGTTTAATTCTAGGTTGAAACTCTTTCCAGGGAAGCTCAAATCTAGATGGTCTGGCCCGTTCCAAGTGGTTCAAGTTTTTCCCCATGGTGCCATTACAATTCAATCATTAAAGGATGAGCACCAATTCAAAGTCAATGGACAACGCCTCAAGCACTATCAGGGGACTGAAGCCCCAGGACTACAGGAAGTGGTTACTCTAGATGATGCCCCACAAGGCATCACTAATTTAACCTAATTTTTATTTTTTTACTTATTTTATTATTATTAGGAAATTAGGTTTATTCTATTCGAATAATGTTTTGTTTTATAATTTCAGTTTTTAGGAAATAAAGGAGTCAAGAAGAAAAGAAGAAGTGAGCCAAGCCCACCGCCCATCCATCAGCCCACTAAAGCCCATTTATTGAAGCCTGCCGTTTCGGCTGCCGCCGCAGACGGATACGACAGGCTGTCAACAGACTGACACGGCAGACGCAGAAGCGTGCGGCAGACGCACAGCAGACGCATTAATACGTGTCAGACGCGTCAGACACGCTATATTCAATCTGCCGCCCCGTTATTCTCGCCTGCCGTTGCGGCATTAAATGGGCAGCTACTCGACCGCTATATAAACCCCTTCCCCTTTTCATTTTTCATCACTTCTGATTTTTTTTCCCTCTTGTTATTCTCTTCTAGTTTTATCTATTTTCTTTCTTTTTCAGCCCTTGCAACCAAAAAAATGTCTTCACGACAAACCCGTCAGAACGCTGCTGCCGCTTCTTCTTCAGCAGCAGCAGCCCCGTTCGCTAACAAGGAACTATGGGAGGAGCGGAGCTTTATCTATAACAAAGATGCCCCCCATATGGGACTCCGGCCGTTCATAATGAAGGCCATAACAGCACAACTTTGGGAGGATTTTGCCGAACAGCCGGCAGAGCTTAATGACACTCTGGTCAGGGAATTTTATGCGGCGATCGACAGCAAGACGGCGACCTCTGTCACCGTCCGAGGAGTGACAGTTCCTTTCACCGCCAGCAGCATCAACCATGTATTCGGCCTCTTCTTTGGCCCCAATGATGATGCTCATCAACAATTTTGGGACACCCTCGACGCTGCCGGACATGATGCTGTCATGAGGGAGTTGACAGAAGCGGGAACGACATGGAGCACCAGTAAGAAGAACCCCCACTCTGTCCACAGGGGGCAGCTACTCCCTGAGGCAAAACTATGGAATGCTTTTATCAAAAAGCGTATCCTGCCCTCATCCCACCATACGACAGTCAACAGGCAGCGGTTGGCCCTCATCCACTCTATCATGCATGACAGGCCCATCAATGTGGGCAGATACATGAGGGACAGCATCCTCGATTGTGCTTTCCGCTCGGACTCACGACTATGCCTACCATCAACCATCACTGCCCTCTGCCGCTGTGCTGCCGTACCAGAGGAGCCGTCCGACAAAATCAAGAAGGGCAGCGGCTGGACAGACAGCAACATCTCCAGCCTCATGGAGGTCGTAGCTGCAACTCCCATCAACGCCTTCGACCCAAACGCCCCTCCTGCTAATTCCGATGATGAACCGGCCACCGAACCTGCCCCAGAAGCTGCCACCAACACCACTCCGACAGATCAGAACGCCCACATCCTTGCTGCCATCTTGAGGATAGAGGAGCGCCAGATGGGTTTAATGACTTTCATCCGTGACTTCTCCAATGCTACGGTAAATTTCATTACCAATACTTTGAATTTTACGGATGTCATTTTCCCCACCTTCCCCGCCCATTATTTCAATATCCCCTCCCCCACTCCCACACCACCTGTCTCTCCCCACGGAGAATCTGCCTCCTCCACACCTTCCCCGACGGCAGCCGGCAGCCCATCGGCAGACACCTCCCCTCGAGGAACAAAGCGAGCTGCCACTGATGACAGCCCTCTTGTCCGGAGGAATTTGGACAGCGCCTTCACACGAGTGAAACGTATTAAGCATGTGGCCGACAAAAGAAGGATGTCCAAAGCCATCACGAGTGACAGCTGGGACAGCATCAGCAGTTCCGATGTCCGACTAGTGGAGCAACCTGCCCTTCAACAGGCCGATGAACCTGTTGAGCAACCTGCTGTTGAATCTGTCCAGCCCCCTCCTCAGCGCAGGCGCCGCCATCAGATCCGCGTCAGCAGCAGCAGTGAGAGCAGCGCGTGAAAATTTAAGTCTTTATTTTCTCTTATTGCTGCCTGCCTTTATATTTTGTGATGTACTTTGTTCTTTTCTTTTTTCTATCTTTCTTTTATTTTCCATGGCATTTTGCATTGAGGGCAATGCAACCCTTGAGTTTGGGGGTGGCACCCTCCATATTTAATGGAGTCCTTAGTACATCTTTCAATTATTGTTGTGTCTTTTTATTTAAGTTCTTTAAAAAAAAAATCAGAAAATCAGAAAATTAAAACTGTTGGCTTAAAACTGTGAAGTTAACTTACCTGTCATGACGGCTCTGTAGTGGCAGCATCCTTAGGACAGGTTAAGGAAAAGTTTAGATCCTTTCTATAGTTCTGAAAACTTAAACACTTTTGTGACTGTTATACTGCTTACATTTCTTTTAGCCAAACTAGAATAGGAAAACTTAGCACTTAGAGTAGAAAAGAGACTAGAATCTCAGGAAACCTAGAGGTGCCTACCACCGGCTCTAGGCAGATAACCAGAGAAAAACTTCTAGAGGTGCCTATCACCGGCTCTAGACAGTTAACTAGAGGTGCCTGAAATACTGGCTCTAGTAAAAGAGAAGAAGTTTAAAAAAAGGAAATAACTAGAGGTGCCCAATTCTGGCTCTAGTAAGAAAAAGAAAGAAAACAGTCTCGTAGGAAAAACTCTAAACAAGCTAAAGTCACTTATTCTAGTGAAACTAAGAGAGTCTTGGCGTATAACTGATCACAAGCATGCACACACTGCACGAGAGCTATAGGGAGATTCCGGACAGATCCTAATCTTTCCGACAGGTTGCTGCCGCCATAGAGAATGAGCGACGGGTAAGGGACAGTTCACTGTTTGAAGGCCAACACAAAAAATATATTCATTTTTCTTTCTTCATTGCTTGAGGGCAAGCAAAAACTTGAGTTTGGGGGTGTGTTGAGTGTGTAAAAGTTCTATTATTTACACCCTTTTTAACCCATATTTCTGCTGCAGTCAAGCATCATTGCATTGCATTTAGGTTAGTTTTCAATAAAACATCACAATTATATAAAAGGCACGGATTCTACTAAAAGATGGCTATTTTTGCAGGTATCTGTCATAGTAGAAGATGAAGGCAGGCGCAGGGCAGAGAAGCAGGAGAGCGGAATTGGACAAGCAGCCAAAGAAGACGAACCTGTCATGGACCTGTCGTGACAGCATGGTGACAGCAGATTTATGAAGAGGAAAAGTCAAGTGGACCTCGATAGATAGAGAAAAATCTGCTCGTCTGTCGTGTGAAAGCCAAATATTTTTCCAAGCCCCGGATCAAAAGATATGTCAAGCCAAAGCTCAAGGAGGAGAATTTCCATGAAACAAGGAGGCGGCTGGAAAGTAGGAGACTTTAGAGATTTAGTCTTTATTAGAATCTTACTTTTAATTAAAGTTGTAATCCTTGTTACCTTAGAATACTTGAGCCCAAAGCTTATATAAGGGCATAGTTTTGACCTAGGAGACAGCATCCCTCATTCTTCCCCATAACCGATAACCTAAACCCCCCTGCCGTTTACCTGTCACCGATATGTTCTAAATTCCCCCTAGGGCTACGGGTTGTTTTGTAAAGTAGTTGCAAGGGTTGCTTTGTTTTAGGATTTTTTCAAGTTCAATAAAATAAACTTCAAGTTCTTTTATCTTAGTTTTAATATCTTGCAAGAGCATCGGGAGAGCATTGTGAGGTTATCCATTTACTTAGCATCGGGAGAGTTAAGTATACGAAAGAGATAGAAGCGCGTTCTCTAGTTTATAGTCGAACCATCTCGTGCCTAGGGATAGGGCGAGGTTAAGTGGCTAAGGAAGAATTCATACACATCGGTGTTCATCCTTCGATTCACGCCGGGAGGTATCATCAAAGACGTGATCATCGACAGACTTGTGCCTAGGGATAGGGCAAGGCAGATCTGGGATTCTTGCCAAGCTTGAAGTACGGAGTTGGTGTGTCTGCTGCCGCAACTGCCAACGGACAGACGCCGCGACAGGTGCTGTCGGCGACGGGAGCGACGACAGAACTGGAGATCCTAAGCAATTCAATACCTGCACTACTGAGCAACTCAATACCAGCCCATTCTCTCTATCTTGATTTCTCAATCCTTTATTTTACGTTTTTACCTTATTATTCTCGTGACAACTCTTAATTATTTTCTTTACTTTCGTGCAGTAAACAAGGTGAAAGTCATTAGCCCAATCCCTATGGAGACGATATCCGATACTTCGTATCACTTTACTACTTGCGTCGTGTACACTTGCACTACAATTGCGATAGACTATTTTACACGCAACAGGTGCCAACGTTGATTGATATGTGTATCAATGTGTTGAGATGTGATCCTTACTTGGATGTATATATGTGTTTACATATGTTGTGGGATAGAGCTTGTTGAGCATGGCATTTAATTGAATATTGTTCATGCATCTTTATCTTGTGGCTCTTGTGGATCCTTTGTAATTGTGTGTTTACCTTGGCTAAGATCGTGCTTGGACCCTGCAATGTTGAGGTTCGTTTTTAAGAGCTTACCCTCACTAAGCACCATTGCTTACGCTCTCTTTGTTCAACATTGCAGATCCTTAGTTCGTGGGTTGCTAGCGCAGGTGGAGGGCCTCCAAGTGTGGTTGTTGGCTTTGAGTACATCAAGTATGAGCTTTTAATGTTGATCATGTAATAGTTAAGCAATGGGACATGAGTTATTTTGATGGATGATTGTTGGTTGTTTAGGAGCTTGCTTAGACTCCATGTTATGTTGCTTTTGTATGGCTTGTGATGCCATGTTTGAATTGTAATCCATGCCTAAATTGCTTACCATGAATGTTGGCTATGTGCCTTTGGAGGTTTCCTTTGTGTTTGAATGTTGAGGTATGAGACCATGAATGCCTAAATGTCATCATTGATCAATTGCATGATTTCCTTGATGTATGTACATGTTAGGTGTTTGTATGGCTAAATAGTGATCTGTAAATGTTGTATGAATGCTTGTTTGGGTCTAGGGAAGTCTTGAATTGCATCTAGGATCGAGTCTTGTACGTTTTAGCTGAGTTTGGGAGTGTTGCAGTGCAGGGCGTATCGGTACGCCTAAGGGCCGTATCGATACGCTATTGGCTCCAGGACTCAAGTTTGGCTGGGCGTATCGATACACGGGGGTGTATTGATACGGTTTTTGCTCACTGGAATTCTGAGATCTTGGTGAGATGTTACCGTATCGGTACGGTGGGTTAGTGTATCGGTACGGGTTTATCTCGTTGACCACGAGATGTTGACTGGGAAGGGCGTATTGATACGCTCAAGGGCTGTATCGATACGGTCTTCCTGTGTTGATTCCTTGAGTGTTGACTTTGGTCAAGGCGTATCGATACCCTTAACAAGTGTATCGATACGGCCTTCTTAATTACAGAAAATGGGCTGTTTTGTCGAATGAAGTCTTGAATGGTCGATCTTTGTATTGCTCTTGTTTCCGCTGACGTGTTCCACATAGGTGTTGGTAATGCATTTAGACAAGATAAATAAAAGAAATTTTCTGGGTCGTTAACCGAGGAGGAACCTTAACGGGTTTCGCTTTGGTTTTCCCCGTGTGGCCCACTAGGACCGGTCTTCCGACCAGACCGGGACGAGGGGGTTACATTCTATGAATAATATTAATTTTTGGGCTTTTATGGTAACACCCAAATAATTGGACACTACACATAATAGGCCCAAAAGTAATAGTATTCCTAACTTAGTGTCACTAGTTATTTAATCCTACCTTTTAATTTTATTAAACTAACTATATAAATATCATTTCCTAAGTTCAAATGACATATTAAATATTTTACTAAAATACTCCATTGATTGACATCTCATTGTAATGAGACACTAATCAAATTAGAGTATTAAAATGTTCATTTAATACTCATTTATTTTCTATAATGATCACACCTATTAAATTAGTTAAATTTAATTAAAGAACTTAGTCCTAAAAAGCTCTAATTTTAATATACTAGATGACCAAATTATCTAATTAATAAAATTACATGCTCAATTTAAAGTATGCAAACAAGTAAATAATTAAATAAATAAATCAAAGCTAAAAGGGGACTAAATTGCATTAAATTGTAAACTAAGTGCCCGAATTACAATAGCTAAGTGACCAAATTGAATTGTTAATCAAGAATCTAAGGACTGAAACTCTAATTAACCCAAAAGGTGAAACGCGCGGATCCCCTGCCCGACCCGGTTCTTGGCGCACGGACCCTGAGTAACACGATTGCTAAACGACGTCACATGACCCTGCCTATAAAAAGATCCCATCCGAGTTTAACTCAAGCATTTCTCATTTTCCCCACTCACTCACCAACTCAGTTCACTCGAACTCTCTCACCATAGACACCAAACGCCTAGAAAAGTTAACCAAAATAAGATCAAAACTTCACTTTTTCCTCGTGTTCTTAGCAAGTTCATCCTATTCCCTTGTTTAATCTTTGCAAACACCGAAACCCTTTTTATTTCATGTTTTTCAAGATCAAATACTTACAACCCTCAAGAACATCACTCTCGTTCTCCCATTCTCGTTCATTCAATCCACACAAACACCAAACCTCATTCTTTTTTATGTTTTTTCGATCTAAATATCATTTCCTCAAAAATTCGAACCAAATTCTTTGAACTTTCCTTTCTTCGATCCACAGTCCCTATCTCCGCCCATGCTCAAACTATTTGTCGACCATCGGAGGCGGTGCCGGCCACCCTCAGCCACCGTCTCCGGTCACCCCTTACACTACTCTGATCATTAGTGCGACTCCGGTCACCAATGCAACTTCGACCAACCTTCGATCGTCTCCTTCCTCACTCCGGTCACCGTCCGCCACCATTGGGCGATTTTCTGTCACCGCTTGCCGAAACCCTAAAAACCCAAAAAAAATTATTTTTTGCTGCCTTTTTTTAGATCTAGTCTCGGCTCGGCAGAGCCACCCTTCCCCGACCACCTAAATACTATCTACCCATTCCGATCACTCAATCGTTCATTTTCAACTCCGACAAGGCTCTATGTTCACCGACTGCCGTAACGTTCAAGAGATTCAGTTTTATTTCAGTGATTTATATATTTTTTATTTTTGTTTCTAATATATTTTCCTTTTTTTGTAGATCTAAAGATTGTAGATCGAAGAAAAGAATTACCTTCGATTTCGTCATGGCCGTTCAAATTCCTGGCGAGTTTCCGATGATGGTGCAGCTCCTGACGTCTATTCGCATCCCTGTTGGCGCTTCGACTTTTCCGGTGGTAGTTCAAGTCACCAGCGACTTTTAGACTTCTCGAGACGGCTCATGTATACTCTCTCTCCTTCATTATTGTTAGTTAATTATTATTATTAATAATTTTCGGTAGGTAATTATTAAGAGTAATCAAATGTCGTGTTGCCACATGTCCTTTGGGAGCCGAATTTGGGTGGGAAACCGAATCTAAGACCTTTATTGTGTTTGTTTGGGTGTTAATAGCTTGTAGGTTAGGAATTTGGGCTTCAGATATGTAATTGGGCTTTTGTATTGTGAAATGGATATTTTATGTATGAACACTATATATATATGGACATTATTTATATGATATGAGCTTTTTAATATCTATTTATTTATTATCTATTTTTAGATTTTATTTATAAAAAATTATATACATACGAGTACCCGAACAAAATACGGGTATCACATGCCCTTCATTTTGTTTAAATTTATGATTTAATTTGTATATTAATCTATAAATTATATTAAAACTTAGGTTAAACTACCTTTTTGGTACCCGCCTTTACCCGTGTTTATATTTTAGTACCTCAATTATTTTTTGGCATAACCATACCTAACGTTATGTTTTGTTTTTAATTAAGGTATATTGTCGTTAAAAAATTAACATCATGCTGACTGTGAGAGAGCAAATCACACGTGACAAATTGCTACATTATTTTCATTCTCTTAGTCAGATGTCACATCGAATAAAATTATTAAAAAAATTAAATAAAACGATACATATCATTTTACTAAAAAAATAGGTGAAGTACAAAAACATAATCAACATAATATGTTGGGTATTAAATGAGTAGTTTACCCTAGAATTAATTATGGTGAGGTGTAACGCGGACATTTATGTTTTTAGGGCAGTTAAAGGGGTTAATTATTCAGATTAAGTAATAGTATCATAAAAATAAAATGGTGGAATTACCCAAATATTATTCTTCCTTTTTTAATAATGTGGTCCTCTCAAGTTTATTTCAAGAAATATTGTTCTTTACTGTAGCAAGTCAGATGTCGGTTTAAGCAAATTTTTAAGCAAGTCAGAAATATTGTTCTTTACTGCCAGGGGTCTGAGTTTAAGCAACTTTTTAAAAGTCCAGCTAAAATGAGGTTTAATTTCAACCTACCAGAAATCCACTTCTTTTAGCATATAAGTGTGCATCCACGCAACCCAAAGTGATCCCTCACCAGTTAAAATGACTTTCAATAACTGTAAGTTGCAGGTGTTATTCCAACAAGTGAGATTTTTGAGGCTGAGACATTCGTCAGATTTAGTTCTACAGATTTGGTCCCAGCTTACACGAGCTTTGTGGACTGAGGAATTGTCTCCCTTCCAAAAAAAAAACACATACAAATTTAGTTAATCTAAACAATCACGACTTTTAGTAGAACGAGTTGCCTGCTCTAGTAATTGAATATGCTAAACAAGTCAACCTTGATCAGTTGGATACAACCATCGTAACTCAATTTTTTTGAGACCACATGGCTAGTTTAGCTTTAATCTTTTCAAGTAAAGGCGTACAACCCTTTATTATGAGCTTTCTTATCTCTAGAGGTACTCTAGGTAGCGTACTGGAAGATTTTCATGCTTTAACCCAGTCGCCCTATAAACACTATCGACATCAGCTGGAGAGACACCACAAGCATAAAATTCAATTTTAGCTGAGTTGAGCCTGAGCCCAGAGATAATATAGAAGTGTTTTAAAGTACTCAGAACGCCCAACACTGAATTGAGAGAGCCGTGAAAAAATATGAGGATGGTCATCCGCAAAATACAAATGCATGAGGGGTAGTTTGTTGCACTTCGAATGATATTTTAAATATTTTTTCTCTTGCGGCAACATTAAAAAGTGAAGATAGAACATTCATCACCATCACAAATAGATAGGGGATAATGGATCACCCCGTCGGATCCCTCTACCACCTCTAAAATAACTAAAAAGGCTGTCATTCAAAGAGACATAGAATCTGGAGGTTGTAATACAATTAAGAATCCAACCTCGAAATAAAGCAGGGAGACCCATGGCTTCTAACGCAGTCATCAAGAAATCCCAATTGATTAAGTCGAATACCTTTTGAAGATCAATTTTAATGGAACATCGCGGAAAAAAAGTCTACTAAGAATAGCCTTTGACAAGCTCTTGTGCAAGCAACGTGTTATCGGTAATGATGCGACCTTTAATGAAATATTATTAATTATATTAGTTAAACAATAAAATAGTATATTATTAAAAATTATTACATTATATTATTAAAATAATAATATTATATTATATTTTGAAAATTATTAATATAAAATTTTTAAAAATAATATTTTTATTAAAATAATATAATAATATTATATTGATATTAAATAAATAAAATAATATTATTCATTATTAATAATTCAAAAATATAATGTTTTATGAAATAAATATATTAATTATATTAATGATTTATTATATATTATTAAAATAAGAATATTACAATGTTATAATTTAAAAAGGCGTATTATTATAATATTAAAAGTTAAAAAATTATAGGCAAAATGTCAAAAATAGCCTCTAACGTTTCATATTTTTGTCATTTTAGCTCTATCTTTTTTTTGGTGCAAACAACCACCTAACGTTTCATTCTTCGTTTAACTTTCACCCTTGTTGGATGAAAACCATTAGTCAACTAACGGTTAACGCTTGAGGCTGACGTAACATGTCTGCAGGGCATGAGAAGATGACGTGGCACTGCCACATGGCATTTTTTTGCTGACGTGACATTTTAAAAAATTAAAAATTAAAAAATTATTTTTTAAAGAAAATATTTTTTAAAATATTTTTAACCAATCGCCACATCATCAAAGTGCCACGTGGTAGTGCCAAGCCATCTCCCCATGCCCTGCAAACATGCCACGTCAGCCTCAGGCGTTGATTGTTAGTTGACTAATAGTTTTCATCTAATAAGGGTGAAATTTGAACGAAAAATGAAACGTTAGGTGGTTGTTTGCACCAAAAAAAGATAGGGCTAAAATGACCAAAAGGTGAAACGTTGGGGGCTATTTTTAACCTTTTTCCCAAAATTATACTATATTACTATATTTAAATATTTTCATAATTAATATTATAGTAAAAATACTAGATATGAATAATAAATATATAAATATTAATACACCTTACTAATAATTCAATAATATTATTTTTATGAAAATAATAAATAGTATTAATTATATTAATAATTTATTGTATATTATTTTTTTATTAAATTGTGAAGTATTACATTCTCATGCCGGAATTTGAACCCATGCAAGATGAGCATATTTAGTCACTATAGCAATTAGTGTATCTCAATTTATTGTATATTATTAGAATAAGAATAGAATACTATATATTATAATATTAAATTATTAGAATTTTTAGTGAATTTTTTAAAATAATTTAACCATAATATTTTATTATAATATTATATTAATATTACTTACATAAAATAATATTATTTTGAGTGTTTATTCTTTAGAGTGAAAATTGAAAAATCGTTTTACGAAAAATTAAACCGTAAAATACTTTAAAAAATGCATAAGAAATTATACCAATAAATTGGATTGATTAACCTATTTTATGCTAATTAGAGCCCAAAAATTAAATATTTTTTAGAAAATAAATTAAGGCAATCAAATAAACCTTAAATAAATTTTGAATACAATAGAAGTATCAAAACTACAACACTATAGATGTCGATCATGTGTTTCGCTTATGTCATTTGGCATACTCAGCTTGGGTAAGTTTGATTCGGAGTGATCGATTGCAAGAGTTTATGTCCATGGAAATCAAGGATTAGATTATGGTGAATCTTACGGATTCCTCGGTTTTTGCACGCAACAGGGAGGATTGGGATTTATTGTTTGGTGCTACTATGTGGGAACTATGGCGTAGCCGTAATGCTATTGTGTTTCGATAATCCGATAGAGGGGCATGCGTCAATTGTGGAGAGGAGCCGTGCATGGGTCATCATGATGACGCGTGCTTTGAACTCCAAGGCGCGCGGGGCTGGTGTTGCGGCAGCCGTGACTAGTGGTTGGGGCACTTGGGTACGTCCGGACGTAGATTGGGTGAAGCTTAATAAGTACGGTGCGAGGCATAATGTTGATGGAATTGCATCATGTGATGGAGTGCTTTGTGATCATCTGGGGCGACGGTTAGGTGGTTTTACCAAATTCATCGATCTTTGTTCGGTTGTAGAGGTAGAATTGTAGAGAGTTTATAATGGTTTGCTTTATGCTTGGGAGTTGGGTTATCTTCGTATCGTACTTGAGGTTGATAATCTTGATGTATCTTGTAAGTTGGGGATGGGAGCTAAGCGTAAAGAGGGGCTTCCTATTTTGCTTAACCTGGATGAGTTACGAAATAGAGATTGGTGCGTACGATTAGATCATGTGCGTCGCTGTAAAATCTAAATTGATTTTGATATAACAAATTGTATAAGGGCTTATTTGCAAATAACAAATTATTTCAAGTGTTCAAAAACTTTCTAAGCATTTTCAAGCCAAACTTCATCTTTACGCCCAAGCGTATCGATACGCTTAGACAGTATCGATACGATTTTCCGACACTGGAAAATTACTTAACCAAGGCGTACCGATACAGTTTAACCCCGTATCGATACGATCTTCATCTAGGCAAGTTATTAAGGCATAGTGTACCGATACAATCTCACTCTGTATCGGTACGATTTGGATGATGATAGTAAATCTTTGTTTTAAATGAGTCGAACGTTGGCTGTCAGTTATTGACATTCTAAATCTTTTAAATGATCGTTAACCGTATCGATACGCCTAGATAGCGTACCGATACGCTTTTTGTCAAAACACAATTCAAGATTCCATTGAGCAAAAACCGTATCGATATGGCATTTCGTATCGATTCGCCCCTTATAACCGTACTGATACGCCCTTCCCGCGTATCAATATGCCATTGTTTTCAGTCACAACGACTCTTTCTTCTTTGAGACAGGTACCGATATGGTTCCGAGGGTACCGATACACTGTGCAATTGAGGAGCATTTATTGCGAGAAAAATGCAGCCTAACGGCTAGATTAATGACCTCAACCACCTAAACGGCTAGAATTCAATGCAAGGGTATAAAAACAAGTCTCCAAAGCTACAACAACAACTAGTGAACCTTCAAGTAACATCCAAGCATTTATTTCAAACTCTTGAGCTTATAGAGTCAAATTTGTGTACCCAACTTGTAAAATTCTTCATTGTTTATCTTTCTTTCAAGTTTGAGGAGTGTTTGTTTGTAATTGGGCAATTAATTAGTCTATTGAGAGATACATTTTAGATTGCCTTTTCTTCTTTGTAATTGTGAGTGAATTTGATTAAGCTTTGGGTAGAAAGCTTAATCGATTTGTAAGGTTTCCTCCTAATCCGAGAAAAAGGGAAGAATCAATTAGTGGATTGGTTGATAATCCTTAATAGGAGCAAAGGTAGTGGATGTAGAGCTTGTTAGAAGCTTGAACCACTCTAAATTGTCTTGTCTCATCTTTTTCACTTATTCCTTTCTTTCCTTTAAATTTTTAATTACCAATTCACCCCCTCTTGGCCATTTGTAATTGTGTGATCAACTTAACAATTGGTATCAGAGCTACACTCATTGGAAGGATTACAACCCTCTTGAGTCAGTTCTTGGAGAGTTCGTGTAACACCATACACCGGTTAGGAGCGTAGAGCGTTACGACGCGCAGCGAACAATTAATTAATACAATCTTAACATATAACTTATTGTTATCAAAAGTTGGGTAAACAAAAACTTTTGATTCTTCATTCATGATAATCGAATTACTATCTTAACATACATTCATGCTTACATTAGTATATTAACGTGCATTTAAATCATGTTGTCTATACAAATTCTTTACTTCCAAATTCGAACCAATAACAAGTAGTGAATATCCATTCGATTTTATTTCACTTAATCAACTAAATAACACTTTCTATGCATGATTGAAACTCTAGCATAAAACCTATTCATTCGAATAACATGAAAGAACAGCCTCATTTCATAACATTTACCATATACACAACTAAATATTACCACTTCTATATACATAATAAAGTCTATATACATCAAAACATGTTTGCTTACACCTTCATACTAGCCATTCATTACTTATATACATAAAAAAATGAGCATATATCCATAGGGCACTTACTACATATTAAGCCCTTATACAACCCATGACCCGCATCACTAAGAACGGATCCAAAATGATTATATATAATATGTATCTATTTACATAAATAGATTCGTATTAACACTCCTTTCTAACTTATATATACATCCCATATACGAGCTAATCATCAACCATAAACAAACAACCTGAATAACTATGCTCGTAACTAAGCCACCAACTAGAAGGACTAACAAAACGAGGTAAGGCATACTTGAATCCACTGCTTGTGACTGCTACTGAAACAAGATCAGGACCGCTTCAGATCAGACTATCATGTTGGTTTGGGAAGAGGGACATAACAGGGTTATAAGCACAAGGTGTACTTAGTGAGGTAGTTCTTACAACTAATAGTTTCCATCAATTTCATTAAACGTCTTATTTAATCAAATGAGATTACCTAGTTAAGTTCCCAATCAATTGAGTACACCCTAACTAGGCTCATGTACATATAAGTAGCACTCATAATACATTATGATATCATATCAACCATCATAGAATATTTACATGGCAATTTAACAAGTAACAAGCCAGATAATATAATCCTCTAAATCATTATCTTATACCATTCAAAAGGGAGCATAGAAACATATAAGCAATGTTCATATCCCATATAGCTATTAATGTTACACCAAATACATCGAATCATCCATATGTGTATATTAAATCTTAAATCGAAACCTTTTTAACACAATGCCTTAGAATCTTAGTGACTAAGTAATCGAGCCTATACTCAAGGTACCTTAATAGAGGATACATATCATCAAATTCAGAGGTTGCACTATTGCAACAATAGGTCTAAACACCTTCAAGTTCAGCATTTGAATTGCCAACAAAGGATGCCCAAGCATCTAATACTTTAGGTGTCACAACACCACACTATGAGTACACTTGTACTAAATCAGAGAAGCTACACTCTAGGCCTGCCATTCTACCTAAAACTACTAATAAACCAAGGCTTTATTTATCTTTTTGTTAACCAACTCCAATTAAGAAGTTTCAATTCATAGATATCATATCTCAGGTCATATTTCATGCCATAATCACTAAAACATTCATATGGATACATTTCCATGGTTTCCAACTATTGCAGCATATTTTCATACATTTCTAGCCACATGTATCATGTCTAAACAACAACATATCATTCAATTAAGCTCACTTAAATCAATCACACCACTTCTCAAGCATAGGTAACTACATCATTCTTCAACAAGACAATTGCCTAGTAACATAAATCATGCTAACAAGTTTCCATTTAATCCATCTTCCCTTAAGTTAATTACCAAACCAAGATTAAATTCATTTTATGCTTCATGTTAAACATCATAAATTAATAAATAGATAATGGTTAGGATACTAATCCTAACCCTAAAGTTAACTACACTCACTATACTCCAAGCTAATTTTGATCTTTGATAACAATACCCTTGCTCTTCTTTTTGGGTTGCCCAGACTTTGATTCCTCCAAGGTTTCTTCAAATTCTTGGTCTTATCATCCATACACAAACATAAACAAAGCATATCATGAGTCAATTCAAGCATATAAACTCATTTAAGCAAGTGTAAACACCAAACACTCAAAACTGTTATTCCTATTGGCAGTTTGAGCACCTATTACTAATTCAATCATAACTTTTAATCCATATGTCAGAATTTCGATTAATTTACCTCGTTAGAAAGCTTATTCAACTATATTTTTATCCATATATGATTCATATTTTTCCTATTTATACATCAATACAGTTTATTATTTAAACATATGTCATTTTGCAGTTCTGGACAGTTTGCACTGTCCATGTTCTTTCACTTATATCTTTTAGCTCACTTACTGGAATTCATTATCGTTTTCTCTCAATTAAACTAGAAATCTCAAAGTAACACATATTAAATTTCAGCTTAAAATTCTTCTTGTACTAATTTTGGTGAATTTTTAAAGTGGCTACCCAGAATAAGACTTTCTGGGCAGTTTACTCAAAATTTCAATTCAAGTATTCTAATCCCTTTTACTCCTATCATAACATGACCAATTGATGTCCTAAGTTAATTCTCTATTTTTCTATAGTCATTATTAGTCCAGTATGGTCCTTAACTTAATCAATTTAGTATCTTATTTAGCTCAATTTACAGAATAGCCCTAAATTCACCTATTAAGCATTAACTACTTTAAACATTCATTTTAGCCCTTATTTAGCCAATGAAAGGTATATAACACTCCTTTTAATATTTTACTTGTTTTTACTTAACATTTCAAGTATTCATTTACAACAATTCAGTCCCTAAAAACTTTCAATTTACTCAAAACAGTCCCCTAAGTAGTTTTACATTTCTAGGTGACTAGTTTTCATCCTAACTTTTTAATTAGCCATTTTAACATCAAATTGAATTCACCAATACTTTAACACATTAGATTATAGAAATTTTCCTTAGGTTAAATTTTTCCAAAATTGTTTCCTAGTCCACCGAATTTCAGTTTTTAACACATTGGTCACTAGACCTAATCGGGTAGCTTTATACTCTTCCTATTGACTTGTTTACACTTCCTACCTTACAACCTATGCTAGATACACTAATTTCATTATCATATAATATATTTCCAGCCACAAACTCATCATTTTCAGTAAGTAATCTTCTCAAAACAGATTATATAAACACTCAAATACAAAATCCAAGCATAATTTTAATTCACTAGTGAGTAGAATGAGTTACTTTGCTTCCTAAATTTATTCTAATGGTTGAATCATCAACATGAAAGCCTTTTCTCCTAAGTTTCCATGGCTGAACAATTTTCTCTCTTAGTTTTCTCTCTCAATTTCGGCTAGGAGAAGGAGAAGATGGAGAAGGTAGACAACTCACAATAGTTGGTAGCTATTGTTGGAGAGTATTTGACTCATTTGCCTTCATTTTAGTTTTTAATTTTAATCTAATTAAGTGCAACCAATGGAATTGAATATTTTGGCATGCAAACTCTCTATTTACTAGTTGTTTCATTTTAGTCATCTTGCTTTTAATTCCAATTTTACAATTTCATTCAATTAGGCCCTTATTTATTTAATTAGGGATTTCTCTAAGTTCAATTAAATCAATTTCTTAGTCAATTGATCTAATTAATTCTAGGCTAAGATTGAGGGTGTTACAGTTCGATCAAAAACAACTAGAAGCAATGGCATCTACCTCCGGCAACAACTATGAGTCACAATCTACCACAAAGCCTCCTTACTTCAATGGGGATAACTATCCCTATTGGAAGAATAGGATGAAGCTCTTCATCAAATCTAATGATTATCTCATTTGGGATGTTGTGGAAGATGGCCCAACCATTCCCTTGAAGAGAACCGATGAAGGAAAACTCGTTCCAAAGTCCAAGCATGAAATGACTGATGAAGAACGAAATAAGCTTCAAATCAATGACAAAGCTCTACACATGATCTTTTGTGCTTTTGGACCGGATATGTACTTGAAGATGTCTTCGTGTACAAGTGCTAAGGAGGTGTGGGACAAGCTAGAGACCACATATGAAGGAACCAACGACGTCAAGGAGACCAAGATTGAGATCCTTAACTATAGCTACGAGAGTTTCAAGATGGAGCTTGAGGAAAGAGTCACTCAAATGTTCGATCGCTTCTCGTTCATCGTCAATGGTCTCAAGGGCTTCAATGAGACCATTCCCGAAGACAAGCTAGTCCGTAAGCTTCTATATTCTCTCCCCGATTCATGGGAAGGAAGGAGAACCGCAATCATCAAGGTGAATAATTTGAAGACACTAAAGCTCGATGAGTTGGTGGGATCTCTCCTCACTCATGAGATCATGAAGAAAGGAAAAGAAGAAGAAAAGAAGAGAGAGAAGAGTAGATAAGAAGAAGGTAGAGGAGAAGAAGCAAGGAATTGCTCTCAAAGCTTCACATGAAGAGAATGAATCTAGCTTAGATGAGAAGGAAGAAGAATTAGCTATGATAGCCAAGAAATTCGCTCGATTCATGAAGTCCAATCGGGGTAGAAAGTTCCATAGAAGAGGATACTTCAAGAACAATAACAAATAGGAAGAGAAGGACTAACTCATATGCTATGAGTGCAAGAAGCTGAGACATATTGATCCGATTTTCCTCAACTCAAAAGGAAGAACTTCGGGAAGAAGAAGAAGCTCAAGGCAAATGTTGCTACTTAGAGTGATGAGGAGTCATCCGAAGAGGAGTAAGAAGTTTCCAACCTATGCCTCATGGCCATTGATGATGTTCCTATGGTAAACCCTAACCCATCTACTTTAGATTTCACTTTTGATGAACTTCATGATGCTTGCGATGAGTTGCAAGAGGTTTACGATGAGTTGGTTGAGAAATAAAAAGAATTGGTTTTGAAAAACAAACAAATGATTTCGATTTTAAGAGCTCAAAACGATTCACTTTCCAAGACCAACTTGGAACTAGAAAAGAAGGATTTGCTTTTACAAAATTCCTCAAATGAATTTGAAAAGAAATCTATTGATTTGAATAACCTTCTTGAAAAATACCATGTTTATCACCATGAGGAGGTGGATAAACTAAAAGCTTCTCTTAACATTATTGGGAAAATTAGTTTTGAAAAAGGGAATTCTTCAAAAACCCAATATGTAAAGAGAAATTTTAATAATTACAAACAAAGAAGCTCTCATAGGCATCCTGGAGATAAAAGAGTTAGGAGTGTGTGTGTTCCTAAGGAACTTGTAATTTCTAACAATGTTGATGCTATTTCTTCTTGGATTCCTAAGGAAACCAAGTATTTGGGAGCTAACTCACATGGACCCAAAATGATTTGGGTACCAAAAATCAAGAACTAATCTTTGTTTGTAGGGAGAGCATTGCTACAAGGCCAAAACTTCAAGTCAAAACACATGGTACCTTGATAGTGGATGCTCAAGACACATGACCAGTGACAAGAGTATATTCTTGGATCTAAAGCCTAAAAGTGGTGGAGTGGTGACTTTCGGTGACAACTCCAAAGGTCATATTGAAGGAATAAGCTCCATTGGTAATCACTCTTCAATCTTAATTGAAAATGTTCTTTATTTCAACGGTCTAAAACATAATTTGTTGGGCATTAGTCAATTTTGTGATAAAGATTTTAATGTTCCTTTTGATGTTAATGGTTGCAAGATAATGAACATTGAAACTAATAAGACTATGCTTATAGGTCATCGCATAGGTAATATATATATGGTGCATTTAGATGACATAAACATTTCAAATGCATGTTTTTTAGCTAAAGATGAACATGATGCATGGTTATGGCATAGGAAACTAGGACATGCTAGCATGAGTGTCTTAGAGAAATTGGTTTCCCAAAATCTAGTTAGAGGTTTACCCAAGATAAAGTTCTCATTAGATAAAATTTGTGATGCTTATGGATCTCTTTGGGCCAATTAGGACAATTAGCTTGGGTGGAAAATCATATGATTTTGTGCTTGTTGATGATTTATCTAGATACACTTGGGTTCTCTTTTTAAGTACTAAAGATGAGACTTTAGAAAAATTCATCACATTTTCAAATATCACTCAAAATGACCTTGGTCAAAATATTTCCCATATTAGAAGTGACCATGGAACCGAATTTCAAAATCTAGGTTTTGATGATTTTTGTAATGAAAATGGTATAAGCCATAATTTTCCGCACCTCGCACTCCTCAACAAAATGGGGTAGTTGAAAGGAAAAATCGAACTTTAGAAGAAATGGCTAGAACCATGCTTTGTGAAAACAATTTACCTAAGTATTTTTGGGCAGAAGCCACAAATACTCCTTGCTATATTATTAATAGCGTAATGATTATGCTACTTTTAAAGAAATCCCCTATGAGATTTTAAAATCTAAAAAGTTTGACATTAGTTATTTTCATCCTTTTGGATGCAAGTGTTTTGTTTTAAACAATGAAAAAGATAATTTGATGCAAAAAATGATGAAGCTATTTTCTTAGGATATTTGTAGAGTGTCCACAAGTTCTATATTTTGTACACATTCCTGCCCTTATTATTGTTGTTCTTAAGCTCATTTAGGCATATTTAGGTGCATTGTATGCATAATAACAACATTTTCTCTTTCATCATGCTAATATTCTTTGTTTGGTTAAGAAAAGATACTGTTTTAGTTTAGTTTTTATTTTCAGGTGCTGTAGAAGAGGAGAGGAGAGGACAGGAAAGCAGGGAGTAGAAGGAGTTGTACTGAAGCAGTTCTAGTTGCCGCCAAGGACGCCGCAGCAGCAGCACTGCCGCTGATTGCCGCCTCGGTAGAAGTTAAATCGACTTAGTCAAGATGGGTTGCGATTGAAAAAGGATAATTCCCTGAGCCCAACGAGCCCAGCCTTGCAATTATCTGAAGCTTGTAACGGCCTGAAGAGCTGATTAAAGATTGATAAGAAATATGACTTATCTTTACTTGCTGAAGAAAGCAACGTCCAAAGAGTCCATATTTAAGTAAAAAAGGAGTCAACATTTAATGTAAAGTTACTTTAAGAACTCCTACTCCAAGGAGACTCAAACTTAGGCCAAGCCCTATATATACCCAATGTTTGTGAGGGTATAGGGGCATAGCGGAGAGGTAGATAGATAGATTAAACAAAGGTTTTGGAGGCTGTGACCAAATTCTCTCTTAAGGTTTAGGTTTTTGTATGTAAAGTAGTTGTGAGAAACGGTTGTAATAGTTTAAGTGTGTTTTCAATAAAATACTCTCAAGTTTGCTTATTTCATGTTCTTCACTTCTTCAATTAGTTCCAAAAATGCCTCTTGTTTGTCTTTGGTGTATGTCCCGCCAGGGCGACAAAGATGGAAACCAACACCCACCTGAGGAGAGGGAGGACATACCTGGACGAAAAGCCAAACGCAAAATCCTCAGGAAGTGGTTATGTTTGGGAACTGCGCAACCCAACATAACCTAATTTTTATTTTTAATTTATGCATTAGGAATATATTTAATTTTTAGTTATTTAATTTTTGCATTTAATTTATTTCAGGTTAGGAATGAAGGCAAGACCAAGAAGGATAAAAGAATAAAGGAGAGGCCCAATCCAGCGGCCAAGGCAGCCCAAGACAGATGAGCATAATGGCTAGTCGCAACGGCTACATTTGCAACAACTGGAAAAATGGATAGCTGTGTAACAGCTAGAATCGTGAAAATCGCGCAATAATCATTGCCGCTCGTTGGCAGCGTGCCCGCCAAGGTAGAAGAGAGTAGTAGCTATATAAGGCCAACTATTCTCTCATCATTCTTCACTTTGCTCTCTCTTTTACTCTTAATTCTTCTTGTTATCTTTGCTTTCAAGATTTCGTTTGCTTTACTTTCTTGCAAATTCTTTTTCTTTCTTTAGGAAACACAACAGTTCTCACAACAATGACAACATCAAAACAAACCACCTCAACCTCTAAGCCAACCTTCCAGAGATTCTTGAATAGTGATGTAGCGGCAACCTACCGACAGTACTATGCTGATCGGCAACTATGGGAAGAAATAGGCTTCTAATACACAAGGCAAGATGGGGATCTTGGCCTTGAACCCACCATATTCGAAAGGGTTCACAACTTGGGATGAGATATTTTCGCACGACAGCTAGAGGAAATAAACAACAACCAGGTGCGAGAATTCTATACCCACAAGCCTACACTGGGAAACCCTTTTGTCTATGTCCGCGGCGAAAGAGTCAAGCTCATAGCGGAAACAATCGATAACTTTTACGACATAGAAATAAGAGGGAATCCACACGAAGAATGGAGGTCATATTTAACGACGACTGACTACAAAAAGATCAAGAAAGAAATCTGTCGGCTCAACATCAAGTGGCTAACCGGCAAGAATAACGGATCAATCAACTGCCGCGATCTGTTGCTGGAGGCCATCCTTTGGAGCAACTTTGTCCGACGCCGCCTGATGCCCACTTCGCACGGATCAACAGTCAACAAGTCGCGACTGGCCCTTGTCCACAGTATAATGAAGGGATGGCCAATAAACGTTGGAGAAGTCATTCTTGAAGAGATCCATGCCCACAAAGACAAGCCCAACTCCAAAGGACCCCTCGTTTTCCCCGCACTCATCACAGGCATCTGCGCCAACTTCCGTGTACCGTCGCACCCAAAAGACACCATTATTGCCGCCAAGGAAGGGTGGAAAAGAAAGGCGAGCCTCCAGATAATGCAGGAGCCAGAGCCGAAAACACCAATAATCTCCCAGCCATCGTCCCAACCTGCCGCCACCTCAACCGCAACGGGCAGTACTGATGTTGCCTTCTCCTCCGCCGTGATTCCTCTGCTGCGAAGCCTTGTGGAGAGCTACCAGAGGATCGAGCATAAACAGGTAATCTTCACCAAATACATTGCGAAGGTACAAGAGGCCTTTGTGGCCTACTTGTTAGACAAATACCACGACGACGGCCATAAGTTGCCCACCTTCCCATCGGAGTTAGCATCTTCCAAACCAACCTAGATCACACCAAGACTAGCTACCACTCCAGCCACCTCTGACAGCGAGGGGCTGCACATCCGCCCCAAAATAAGAACCTCACCCACTCCGATTCAGCCATACAACCTCACCTCTTTGTCAGATTCAGAGAAAGAAGAGGAAACTACTGCCGCCTCCCCAGCAGCAAAGGCGGCAGATGCCAAAGAAGCCGAGGACTCAGACATGGAGATATCTGATTCTTTTGATGATGAATCGGTAGCGGCAGCAAAGAAAAGAAAGCGGCCCGTTGATGCGACCAAACCTCAAGGTGAAGGGTCTGAACCTGAGCTAGAAGCATCACCTAAGAGACCCACACCCAGCCGCATCCAGTTGCTCCGTGGCAAGAAGAAGAGCCCAGCCGCCAAGCCTTCCGCCACACGCCGCCTCATCCCGCGCGCCTCCTCAGAATCTTCCTCCAATGCAGCAGCAACAGAGGGGAAATCCCCTAGTATATATCACCTTTTTTCTTATTTTTATTTCTTTTATTTTTTCTTTTAATTTTTCTATTTTTGTTTTTATGTTTTCTTTTTTTCTTTTTTATTTCATATTTTGTGTAATGCATTGAGGATAATGCCAACCTTGAGTTTTTGGGGAATAATCCTCTTTGTTTTCTTTAGTCGCATTTAGTAGCATATATGAGCATATGTAAATTCTACCCTAGCGCTTAATGAAATATAAATCCTTAGCTTAAAACTTGTGCCTATGATAGTTAGCCGATTACTTATATTCGTACCATACTAAAAAATTAATTTAACCATGGGGAAGAAGTATGAAAAATACTTAGAATTTTTTTCTTTTTAGCCAATTATTCTACACTGTCTGTTAAATGCTGAGTTTTGCTTGAGTTTTAAGTTTAACACTGCCTGCTTTATTTAATGAAAATTTCTTAATTGGATACAGGTTTTCCGCTACAGCATCACAGGGCAGCAGCACAAAAATGTTCAAATGCCCTAGAGGTGCCCGAAACAGGCTCTAGGAAGGATGCTTAACACCCTAGAGGTGCCTGAAACAGGCTCTAGGAAGGATCATGAGCAAGGACACTCCGCTGCTATCAAAGTCCAAGTATCTGAAACTAATTGAAGTGACGGACAAATTAGCTAGAGTGAATGAAAGCCTTCACGGGATGACTCTATTCAAAGGGTTCGGAGTTTCATAGTGTGCACCTATCTTAGCTTCAAACCCTAAGAATAGTTGTGATGAGATAAAGCCCTTAAGGCCATGATCAGAGAAAAAAAAAGAGAGAAGTGCTTAATTGTGCTGCTAAGGCTGCAACTCATATCCTTTTTCGTAATCTAATTATTTTTAGCATTCTTTGTTAACTCAATATACTCAGAATTGTTTAGCATGAACACAGACCTGCACACACTGTACTGACACTAAAAAAATTAAAATCTAAGTTATTTCATGCTATTCCCTGTCGCTAACAATAAAATAGGTGTCACGGCCTTGAGGTAAGAAATCAAGTTAAAGGCTAAGTTTTTATTAATTTTGTGCAAGGGGCAGGTTTACTAGTTAGGTTGCATTGCTTGAGGACACACAATAGTTCGAGTTTGGGGGTGTGTAGAGTGTCCACAAGTTCTATATTTTTTACACATTCAAGCCCTTCTTATTGCTGTTCTTAAGCTTATTTAGGCATATTTAGGTGCATTACATGCATAATAACAATATTTGCTCTTTCACCATGCTTTTATTGAATATTCTTTGTTTGGTTAAGAAAAAGATATTGTTTTAGTTTAGTTTTTATTTTCAGGTGCTATAGAAGAGGAGAGGACGTGAAAGTAGGGAGTAGAAGAAGCTGTACTGAAGCAATTCTAGTTGCCTCCAAGGACGTCGCCGCAGCAGCACTGCCGTCGATTGCCGCCCAGGCAGAAGTTAAACTGACTTAGTCAAGATGGGTTGCGATTGAAAGATGACAATTCCCGGAGCCCAATGAGCCCAGCCTTGCAATTATCTGAAGCCTGTAGCGGCCTGAAGAGCTGATTAAAGATTGATAAGTAAGATGACTTATCTTTACTTGCTGAAGAAGGAAACGTCCAAAGAGTCCATATTTAAGTAAAAAAGGAGTTGGCATTTAATGTAAAGTTACTTCAAGAACTCCTACTCCAAGGAGGACTCAAACTTAGGTCAAGCCTTATATATACCCAATGTTTGTGAGGGTATAGGGGCATAGCAGAGAGGTAGATAGATAGATTAAATGGAGGTTTTGGAGGTCGCGACCCAATTCTCTCTTAGGATTTAGGTTTTTTTATATAAAGTAGTTGTGAGAAACGGTTGTAATAGTTTAAGTGTGTTTTCAATAAAATAATCTTAAGTTTGCTTAATTCATGTTCTTCACTTCTTCAATTAGTTCCAAAAGTCCAGTTGAGGAAATCCATTTGTTGGGCACGAGAGTGTCAAACTCACAAAAGAATTAAGTACGATCTCATCATGTCGATGTGTTGACTAATTCAGCTTAGACATAAGTTCGAATTTCAGCAGCTAAAAGGAGTAACCAAACGTCGACTGCCTGTGTTAGGTTTACGCTGAGATTGTTAGGTATTTCCTACATCACGTGGTGACAGAATCCTTGCCTAGACATAGAGAGGATCACTTCAGAATTTCTCTGCCAAACTTGGAGTATTTGCAAGACTTGCCGCAAGGACTTCCCTTCATCTCACCTACCGAGACAACAAAAGTTGCAAGTGCAGAGTTCCGCTGTGGCAGTGCAAGCTGCTGCAACCTCAATCCTCCATTACCCGCTGAGGTAGCAAATCGTGGCAGCGCAAAACACACTTAGGCTTTACAACGCAGTCTACACACTACTGAGCTGCAACTACCTAACCCAATCTATCATCCTCATCTCTCCCTATCACTATCTTTAATTATTTGTGTTTTTATTTTTCCACATTCAGAAGTTTAATTGTGCAAATTACTATTTCCTTGTGCAGGAAAACACTCATAGTAGCTACTTCAATTCCTGTAGGAGACAATATCTTTTATACTATAACTTGACAAGAGTGTGCACTTGCGCTTCTAAAAAGGGGAACACCTTCACGCCCTACAATATTCTTCAAACTCTAAAGCTTATCGTGTCTTTAACAAAAGAACCTTAGTTGTAGAAGAGTCAATTTATGTGGTTTTCGATGATAACCTCCTTTCGAGGAAGGATTCTTGTGATGATGATGATGTAGGAATCATTGAAGCTAATGATGGTGGACAATAATCAAAGGTGGATGAGGTTCCAACCAAAGAGGAAGAAGCACAAGATCCTCCCATAGAAGCCTTGAAGGACATGAACCTTGACGAAAAGGAAGTGAGCTACCCAAGGGAACTCAACTATGTCAAATATGGTGAAATCTTGGGTGATCTATCCAAGGGGGTAACCACTAGATCCTCTCTTAAAATTATGAATAATATTGCATTCATCTCGTGCATAGAGCCTAAAAATATCAAAGAAGCATTAAATGATGAATTTTGGATATTGGCTATGTAGGAGGAATTGAATCAATTTGAGAGGAGTAATGTTTGGACATTAGTTGATAGGCCTAATAATAAGTCTACTATAGGAACTAAATGGGTTTTTAGAAACAAACTAGATGAGAGTAGTAACATAGTGAGAAACAAGGCTATGCTTGTTGCTCAAGGTTACACTCAAGAAGAGGGAATTGATTTTGATGAGACCTATGCACCCGTAGCTAGGATGGAAGTAATTAGGATGCTTCTTGCATTTGCATGCTTTAATGAATTCAAGCTTTTTCAAATGGATGTCAAGAGTGCTTCTTTAAATGGTTTTATAATTGAAGAAGTGTATGTAGAACAACCACCTAATTTTGAAGATCCAAACTTTCCAAACCATGTTTTTAAACTAACAAAAGCTTAATATGGTTTGAAACAAGCTCCTAGCGCTTAGTATGAAAGGCTTTCAAACTTTTTAGTTGAAAAGGGTTTTGAAAAAAGGAAGGTGGACACTACACTTTTCATTAAAAGAAATGGCAATGACATATTAGTAGTTTAAATTTATGTTGATGACATTATATTTGGTTATACTAATGAGTTTTATTGCCAAGAATTTTATAAGCTAATGCAAGGTGAATTTGAGATGAGTATGATGGGGGAACTCTCATTCTTCTTGGGACTCCAAATCAAGCAAAGAAAGGATGACATCTTCATCAATCAAGCTAAATACATCAAGGATATGCTCAAGAAGTTTGGCTTGGATAATATGAAGCCTCAAGCCACTCCTATGAGCTCATCAATTAAGCTTGACAAGGATGAAAGAGGTAAGTGTGTTGATTCTAAGCTTTATCATTCCATGATTGGATCTTTTCTTTACCTTACCGCAAGTAGACCCGATATCATGTTTAGTGTTTGCTTGTGTGCTAGGTTTCAAGCTAGTCCTAGAAAATCTCACCTTATAGTCATTAAGAGAATCTTTAGATACCTTAGAGATACACATTGTTTAGGTCTTTGGTATCCTAGAGACTCTTCCTTTGACCTTCATGCCTTCTCCGATGCGAATTATAGAGGATGTAAAGTAGATAGAAAAAGTACCTCTGAGACATGTCAATTCCTAGGTAGTATGCTCATATCTTGGTTCTCTAAGAAACAAAATAGTGTAACCTTATCTACCACCGAAGAAGAATACATATCGGCCGAGAGTTGTTGTGCTCAAGTCCTTTGGATGAAGCAATAACTCTTAGATTATAGAGTTGATGTAGGTACCATACCTCTTAAGTGTGACAAAACTAGTGCAAAGAATCCCATCCAACATTCTAGAACCAAACACATAGAATTAAGACATCATTTCATTAGAGATCATATCTTAAAGAAAGATGTAGTTCTAGAGTATGTTGACACCTTAAACCAATTAGTAGATATCTTTACCAAACCTCCAGAAAAAGAGCATTTTTGGACTCTTAGGAGGGAGTTAGGTCTAAGTAGCCTATCTTGACCTTTTTAGAGCCCTTAAGTGCAAAAATTTGCTTGAATTTTAAATGATGATCATGCTTATGTGATTTTGCTTCTTAATGCATCTATGCTTGTTGCTAGGGGGAGTATGCATCAGTTTTAGTCTTTATATCTTGCTCATATATCATCCAAATGCATTTAGGGTCGCTCAAAGTTGGATTTTTGGACATATTTTTGTCCGAAATACACTTTCTAACAAAGGCGTATCGATACAACTATATGCGTATCGATACGGGTTCTTACATGAGAGTTGATACAGTAAGCACTCTATCGATACGATCACGCTATTGATACTTTATTTAAAAATAATTTAAAATTGTGGCAAGGGGTATCAATACGCAATGTAAGTGTATCGATACGGTAATGGTTGAAGCATTAAATTGAGCCTTTAAAGAGAATCATCTTTTAATTAAAACCCAAACCCTAATCGAAACATCACTATAAACCCCCCTCAAATCCCTTCAATTTTTTTACACAAAACCTAAAATTCTTTGAGGGATTTTCATCAACTCATCAAAGCCAACCTTTGCTAGCAATTTGGTGCATTCTCATCTCCTCATTCACCCATTCTCCATAAATCAAGGTATAAACCTTTTTCTTTTCTTTTTAATTTTCGTTTAATATCATTGGTTTTTTAATTAATTTTTGTATAAAACTTATATATATATATATATAGTATAGGTTTTCAAGCTTTTTCAAAACTTTTTAAAAATTCAAAATTTTTTATTCGAATATAAAATGATACCATATATTTTTCAAATATGTTTTTCAAAATTCTTTTTACCAAAATTTTCTTTTATAATTGTATATATTTTAACCTATAAAATATAGTGTTTCTATCATTACCATGAATTATTAGAATTTTTCTTTGGATCGAATGTGATGATAATTGCATACATGTGTTTCAAATTTTTTTTGATGTTATTTTCAGGATAATGGCACCTAAAAAGAGAGCACGAAGAGTTTTATCTTCTAGTTCATCAAATCCTACTCATGATGATGAGGGTAATGCCAAACCGAACCTCTCTTACATTATCCAACATAGTCTCCCTACCGCGTCGGCTATGGCCAATTATAAAATTTTTCAAGGTTTTACTCTTAGGGAAGAACAAGTTGTCTCAATTCCTTTTTTAAATTATGCTCGCTTTAAATTTCAGTATCTTAGTTTACTTTAACGATGGAAATTCATGGAATTTTTGGGTTTTCCCCCGGTTTTATATCGAAACATTGTCATAATGTTCTTTTCAAATGCCATTTGCATTCATGATGCACAAAGAGAACATGTTGTTGCTATTGAATCTCATCTTATGGGAAAAACTTTTCAAATTGACCAAGATACACTTTGTAAGGCTATTGGTTTTGAAAATATTGGAATTGATGATGAAAATTCTTTGGGTCATGGTACTCTTGGTTCCGTAACCGTTTTGAATGCCCACAACCGAATCCTTCACCTTATTATCTCTTGGTAGATTCGTCCCTCCGGTGGGAAATTTTCAACTATTCGATAAGTCGATGACTTTTGGCTCCGTTGTTTTCATGAGGGAAAACGCCCAAATCTTTGCCAAATTATATTTGCTAACCTTGTATATCTTGTCCGAAATCGTCATACTGAACAAGTCAAATCCTTTTACTATGGGACGGCTTTGAGTCATTTGTTTCTTTCCCTAGAAATAGATTGCTCCTATGACTATCCCAAACCCCTTGGCCTACCCATTAATGAACGTTCCCTAAACTGCTCTCATTTTGAGTTCATCAACAATGAATGTGTTCGTGTTCCTCGACCTTGTCGTCAACAAGATCAACCTCCTCCGGAAGCTCCTCAAATAGCTCAAATCTCCATAGATGGTCCCATGACTTTTCTCACCGAGTAATTCACCACCATGCGGACGGAGATGAACTCGGGATTTGCGTCCATCGACACTCGTTTCACCGTATTGAAAGATCATTTGAGGGTGATAGATCAACGACAAACCTCTATGGATATTTCTCTCACCGCTCTTCATGGCTCTTGGATAAATGCTAACTGTACTAAAGCCACACGCGATGATGAGGATGATGACGAGGAAGATGATGGTGGGAACGAATAAAGCTTTGCATATCATGCCATATCATTTAGATTTCTAGTTTATGCACCTATCTTTTATATTTAAGAACATATGCTTTGTTTTTATGTCTTTTAGGATATGAGTTTGGAATTATGTTTGAACTTTTGTTTGCTTTGGATATTTTTTGCTTAATGATATTATGTTACTTCTTTATGCTTTAAATTGTGCTTAATGTTTATTATATCCCTATTTTATGCATTGAATCTTTTTGATCTAACAAAAAGGGGAAAAGTGTAAAAAGAGCCAATTTTTTTGAACCTTTTTGAAAACCTATCTTAAACTAAGGGGGAGTAAGCTTTTCAAAAGTTTTCACACTTCAAAATTTATACTTGGTGTTGTTATATCAAAAAGGGGAGATTGTAAAACCTAAATTGATTTTGATATAACAAAATGTATAAGGGCTTATTTGCAAATACAATAAATTTTTAAGTATTTCAAAGACTAACAAATTGATAAGCCTTTTTGAACCAAATGATTTTGTAGAACTAAGTGTTTTGATATAATATTTGAAAAATGTTTTGGACTAAATTGAAAAGAATTTAAAATATGTTTTTAGTCAAAAACAACTTGAAAATATGTTTAAGGGGTTTACAAGGCTTTGGAATGATTTAAAGTAGTCAAAACCAGCCTTTTCAAGTGCCCGTACCGATACGGTCTCGGACCGTATCGATACGCCTTAGGGTTTCAACTACCTGAATTTTCCAGTAGCAAAATCCCGTACCGATACGCTTAGCTGTATCGATACGGTGCGTTTTGAAATAGCCCAACGGCTAGTCGCGTACCGATACGGGTGTATCGCGTACCGATACGCCTAACTACCCCAACGGTCATTTTCCCAACGATCTTTAATTTTTAGGACCGTACCGATACGCCAGGTAAGCGTATCGATACGCATCAGCTGAAGAAGCCCAACGACTAATTCCTTATCGGGACCGTATCGATACGGTTTGAAGGGTATCAATACGCCAAGCTGCAAAACTGCATTTATAGTGGGAAATAAAGGCTCCAACGGCTCAAATTCAATCCCAACGGCTAGTAACGGCTACAAACTCATCAAGGAGTATAAAATGGACCTCTAAGCATCTTGTAATGGTTAATGCTTCAATTTTTACAACATTATGATGACAAATTGTGTCTAGAGCTTTAGTTGTACATTCTTTGCTTAGACAACACTAGTGAGCTAAATATTGTTAAATTTGCTCAAGTGTTTAGGTTTTGGGTGAGAGCTTAGTATTGCAAACACATACCTATTAGAGGGATTTCTAGTTTGCTAAGTCTTTCTCTTGTAAGAGAGTGTTTGATCAAGCTTTGGGTAGAACGCTTGATCGTTGTAACGGTTTCCTCCTAAGCCGAGAAAAGGGGACGAAATTCTTAGTGAATTTGTTTGGAAATCCTTAGTGGGAAGCTAAGGTAGTGGATGTAGACCTTGGTTAGAAGGTTGAACCATTGTAAATCCTTGTGTAAATTGTCTATCTTTTCCTTCCCACATTTAAACCCAAATTATCCAACTTCTCCACACTTGACGAGCAAGAACGGTTGAAGGAATCGAGCCCCTCACAACTCAACAGATTTTTCAAGACAAATTATTTCAAGTGTTCAAAAACTTTCTAAGTATTTTCAAGCCAAACTTCATCTCTACGCCCAGACGTATCGATACAGTTTTCCAACACTAGAAAATCAATTAACAAAGGTGTACTGATACAGTTTAACCATGTATCGATACGATATTCATCTTGGGCAAGCATTTAAGGCACAACGTACCGATACGGTCTCACTCCGTAACGATACGATTTGGATGATGATAGTAAATCTTTGTTTTAAATGAGTCGAACGTTGGCTGTCAGTTATTGGAGTCCTAAATCTTTTAAATGATCGTTAATCGTATCGATACTCCTAGATAGCGTACCGATACGCTTTTTGTCAAAACACAATTCAGGATTCTAGTGAGCAAAAACCTTATCGATACGACATTTCGTATCGATACGCCCCTTATAACCATACCAATACGCCCTTCCCGCATATCGATATGCCCTTGTTTTCAGTCACAATGGCTCTTTCTTCTTTGAGACAGGCACCGATACGATCCTGAGGGTACCAAAACGCTGTGCAGTTGAGGAGCATTTATTGCGAGAAAAATGCAGCCCAACGGCTAGTTTAAAGACCTTAACCACCCAAACGGCTAGAATTAAATGCAAGGGTATAAAACAAGTCTCCAAAGCTACAACAACAACTATTGAACCTTCAAGTAACATCCAAGCATTTATTCCAAACCCTTGAGCTTATAGAGTCAAATTTGTGTACCCAACTTGTAAAATTCTTCATTATTTATCTTTCTTTCAAGTTTGGGGATTGTTTGTTTGTAATTGGGAAATTAATTAGTCTATTGAGAGATACATTTCAAATTGTCTTTCTGTTGGGATGTGTGGTGCTCGATTCTTCAACCGATTATGCTCACCAAGTGGTGGAGAGGTGGATTTTTAGGTGGAAGGGTTTAGGAAGCTAGAAAGAATAAAGACACAATGATTTATAGTGGTTCAACCTTCTAACCAAGGTCTACATCCACTACCTTAGCTTCCCACTAAGGATTTCACAATCAATCCACTATTGATTCGTCCCCTTTTCTAGGCTTAGGAGGAAACCCTTACAAACGATCAAGCTTCTACCCAAAGCCTTGATCAAAACCCTCTTTTACAAAGAGATAAACAAAGCAAACTTAAACCCTTTAATAGGTGTTTGTTTGCACAATTAAGCTCTTACCCAAATCCTAAAACGCTTGAGCAAATTTGACAATTTTGGCTCACTAGTGTTTGTCTATACAAGAATTGACAAATAAAGCACTAAGACAATTTCTTGATCATTTGATGTTTGACAATATGAGCATTAGTCTTCTCTTGATGCTTGGAGGTCCCTTTTATACTCGCAATTGAGTTTGTAGCCGTTACTAGCCGTTGGGGATGAATTGGAGCCGTTGAGAACTTAATTTCCCTTCATAAATGCTGTTCTGCAGCTAACGGTATCGATACACGTGGAACAGTATCGATACGGCCTTCATAGGAACTAGCAGTTGGGCTCTTGCCTGCATAGGCGTATCGATACGCTTGAGGGCGTATCGGTACCCTTTGACGTTTAAATGGTTGTTGGGAAATAGCCGTTGGGGTAGTTAAACTGGGATCAGTACGCTGACGTGGCGTATCGAAACGACCCCCTCCGTATCGATACGAGGGTTTGCTGTATCGATACGGGTTTTGACAGTGGCCAAACTGAGGCAAAATGGTATCGATACTGGTATAACCGTATCGATACTGGTAACGTGAAAAGTCAAGTCTGGCTATTGAAAACATGAAAAATCTTTGTCAAAAACCTCTTAAAATACCTCAAACATAATTTCAAGTAGTTTGGACTTTAAAACCAAGTTTTAAATTCTTTCAAATTAGTCCAAAACATTTTTCAATTATTATATCAAAACATTAGTTCTACACTTTCCTTCTTTGTAATTGTGAGTGAATTTGGTTAAGCTTTGGGTAGAGAGCTTAATCGGTTTGTAAGGTTTCCTCCTAATCCGAGAAAAGAGAAAGAATCAATTAGTGGATTGGTTGAAAATCCTTTTTGGGAGCTAAGGTAGTGGATGTAGAGCTTGTTAGAAGCTTGAACCACTCTAAATTGTCTTGTCTCATCTTTTCACTTATTCCTTTCCTCCCTTTAGATTTTTAATTGCCAATTCATCCCCTTTTGGCCATTTGTAATTGTGTGATCAACTCAAATGATATGGTTCGTTATGTGACCCCTCCTGTGGGGATTGATTCTTTGCTATAGAAAGATATTGTTGGCTATGTTTAGTTTGGCTTGATTGTTGTTATAGTTTTATTTCGTTATGTATCCGACTCTTTATTATTACCATATGCACTCTTCTTCCTCCGTTAGGTTTAGGGAAGTTTTTTTAATGAGGCATGTGGTAATAACTAATAATCCCTCTTTTCATCCAAAAAACCCCTACAATATTATAGATTTAATTCAATGTAAAGTACACAAATGGTCACTAAACTATCTCAAAAGATATAAAATTGTCACTAAACTTTCAAAAGTTACATAATGTGCATTAAACTTTAGTTTTTCTTACAAACTGGTCATTGAGCCGTTAACTGAGTTACATAATAGTTACGAAAATTTGTAGAACAACACATTTAATCCTTAATATTTACACATTCAATCTATTCAGACATCAATAACAAGGGTTAAATTAGGACTAAATTGATTGAATGTGTAAATATGAAGGATTAAATGTGTTATTATTCAAATTTTCGTAACTGTCATGTCATTCACTTAACGACAGTTAATGGCTCAGTGACCATTTTATAACAAAAACTAAAGTTTAATGTCCATTATGTAACTTTTAAAAGTTTGGTGACCATTTTATATTTTTTAGGATAATTTAGTAACCATTTGTGTACTTTACCCTTTAATTTATTTAGAATACGTTTTTTTTTCAATATTAAAAATACACATTTTTTTTACCACTAGTCAAGCGGTCAACATCCTTAAAATAAAACCGCTCCCAAAGTGAAAAATAAAAAATGAAAAACCGCTGGTGATATTGGAATAATACCGCAAAGCAAGCCTTTCTTTCTCACTCGTTCTTCTCTCTGTAGCGCATGATTAACGAGAAAGCACTCACACCATTACGTGGCATTCTCTAATTGGTCAGTTTCGACTCGTCGGGATTCATAGCGAACACCAACCCATAAACAAATACCAGTCTGTCTCTCTCACTAAGAAAAAACACCCACTTTTATTTTCTTTTTGAATTTTTTGCCTTTCAAAAACTGTGTTTTTTCTCTCCACAAAACTCCAAAATTTCTCCTCATTTTCTCTCTCTATTGCTTACGAAAATACCTTATACGTATTCACCAATGCATGATCTTCCGAACCAATGCAATTTTGGCCCTTAACGCTTCCGAATTCCCATTGAGTTTTACCCCACCCTGATTTAACTCACTGAGTTGGTTTGGGGGGGAATTATGTTGGAGGCAATGGAGAGTTCCGTCAATGGCGGTAGTGGTTTCACACAGTTACAGAGCTGCGGAGACAGTGGTGAAGAAGAACTCTCGGTGTTGCCACGTCACACTAAGGTGGTTGTCACCGGGAATAATCGTACTAAATCGGTTCTCGTTGGTCTTCAAGGCGTGGTCAAGAAGGCTGTTGGACTTGGCGGGTGGCATTGGCTGGTAATTCTTTTGAATTTTTCAGTTTTGGTGGAAATGGAGTTTGGGGTTTTTTTCCGGCAATTGCTTTACTCTTTATTTCTTGGGTTTCTAATGTGGAAATTTTCTTCAAGTTTTAAGTAAAATCAAATTTGAATTTGATCCCCCCACCCACCAAAGTAATGTGGGTTCAATTTGAGATATTATCAAATAAACGTTTTGGTTTTACTTCATTTATTTATAATTATATTTTCCCTTTTCTGTGTTTTTTGCATTGAATTCTTCTCTTTGATACAATTGCATGTTCTGTTGTGCTGCAAATTTAGCTTTTACTTGTCTAAATTTGCTTGAATTTTGTAAAAGTAATGGGTTTTATTACTGGTCACAAGTTGCAAATTTGGGGTTTTGATTGCATGTAAGTGCCTGTCATTGGATCTGTCATTTTAAAGTGTTTTAGCTTGCATTTCAACAACGAATCTTGATTTTTAGGGTTTATTTCATCTCCTATTTCGTGTACTTGATGTTCGAAATCCGTTCTAAGGTCTTGATTTTACGTTTTTCGATTGCATGATCGGGTATTCTTGGGATCTTGTTGAACTTGGTTTGGGAATGTTTAAGAACCCCATATTTTATATTCTGGATTCTGATCTTGGTTCTGAGCTATTCAATTCAATCAAAACTTGCAATCATTTCCAAATTTGACTATCTTTCCTTGGTGTTTAAGAAAATCTTCCCCCTTTTCTGTTCTTTTTCTTTGCAGTTTTCGTAACTTCTATCTTTGAATCGCATGATTGAATGTGGGATTAATTCATAGCTTCGCTGGAAATGTTCACATTTTGTAATTTTGATTCAGCTACAACTGTTTCTTTGCTGGAAAGATGGAGCTTCTTTTTTCCTCCAATTAATGTTCTTGCTGATTTACTTTGACAAATCCAAAGGTTTCTACTACATGAGTTGTTGACATATTTATGTTATTTTTTGAGTTCTAGGTGAGCTAGTGGATTGAAATACAAAAGTGACGATGTTTAGTCTAACAGACTATTTTATCATAATCAATAAATTTCTAATCTGTTTATTTTGGTTGGGTGTTTCCCAAGTTTGGTATTTATTTGGTTTGTTAAAAATTATAATAGTGTTCATATTAATCATTTACTTTGTAGTTGATGTTGATTTTTGTTTCTCCAACTAATGAAATCACAGGTTCTTACAAATGGCATAGAAGTAAAGCTACAGAGAAATGCCCTCAGCGTGATTGAAGCTCCCACCGGTAATGAAGAAGATGACGATGACCTCGAATTTAGAAACATGCAGTGCAATGGATCAGACATGGGTTAGCTCTCTTTTCCTCTTCATTTCAAATATTGCATGTTCCTCATAATTTTAAGGTTGAATTTGCATGCCCTTTCGATTGAAAAACAATCTTCTATAAAGGGTTACTCATTTTGAGTCTAAATTCACTTGTTTCTATGTTCATTTTAGGCATACGTGATTTTTTTTAATTCATCAGTAGGAAATATGTTTTCTTTACTTGTGTTGACTCTGGGGCACTATTAAATTTTGTCCCGGTGAGGTTCTATGTCCCTGAAGTGGAGGGCTTTGGTGCTTAATGGCTTTTGATCTCTAATTATACTTAATGTTGTGATTAACTATTCCAATACTTAATACTTCTGATATGGTGTTTTGGATGATAATATTCTCTTTTGAAAAGTAGTTGAGGCTGGTACATAGGATCCATTGTGTCTTCACCTTTAACTTTCACTATTTCTCAAAGTCCATTGTCTCATTTCTTTGTCTTTTTATTGGTCCCGCATGTTTTTTTCTTAATCCTGCTTGTTCCATCCCTCATTTTTCAGCATCCGATGACACTCAAAAGTCCCACAGATCGAGGCATCGATCACATAAATCAACGGGGTCTTCTCACAAGACTATGAGCAGGTCTCTTTCTTGTGATTCACAGTCTAAGAGTTCTGTTTCCACGCCCATAGGGTCCACGGTACATAAATTTTAAAACTCTACTTGTTTCTTGTATAGTTTTTTTTATCACATGTTGTCAATAGTAATGGATTGCAAAACTATGTTAGCTATCTATTTTTGCCTAATTAAGGTTTATATTTTCATAATATCCGCTCTATAGAAAGTTGACCTCAGCAAACTTGAGATGGCTGCTCTATTGAGATATTGGCGACACTTCAATCTTGTAAGCTCCTCCCATTGCAACATTAAATAGAATTACCAAGCACGGCCCTGCGTGCTTGTATAACTGATGAAAAAAGAATTTAAACGTCTTGTTTCCTTTTCTATTTCTAGGTGGATGCCATTCCCAATCCATCAAAAGAGCAACTAGTTGATATTGTTCAGAGGCATTTCATGTCACAGGTAACTTAACTACGATAAGTCTGTTTAACTGGTTGAAATCCCTTGGAAGGGAAAAAATGGTCAGTAGCTTATGTATGACAAGTAGTTTCTATTTATTAAGCCAGTTGTATATTAGTTTTTCACTTCCTTTTGAATGAGATTTATCAGTTTGTGGAAACATATGATCATGTGACAAAATTACCTTCTGTTGGTGTAGCAAATGGATGAGCTGCAGGTGATTGCGGGATTTGTTCAGGCCGCAAAGAGAATGAAGACCGCTTGCAAATGACAAGGAGGAGAATGATCAGACCTGCTTTTGAGTTTGGTTGTCAACGTCTCAAACGCTAACAGATACTCGGTATCCTAATGTTCCTCTTCCCCTGGTACTCAGTAGTGATGTCTGTAACACGTATTCGTGGATCGTTGATCCTTGTGGCCCTTGTTAGTAGGTTAATATCTTATTTCCGAGCAATAGAGGTTCAGCTCCATTTTGGTAGAGTAGTTAATGTAGATATAATCCAAAACTCGGTTATGAGACCTCTAAGAAGTCCCTTTGTGGCTTCCTTTCTAAAGCTTGCTTGGATGTACTTCTGACTTGGTGAAGTGGATTTCTAAAAATGTATATATTCTTATTTATAACCCCTGCCTACATATTTTTTATATATATTTATGTGTGTATATATATTTGGGTAAACTATAGTAAACCATCATTGAACTTTACTCTTAAATTTATTTTGGTCATTAAAGTTTCATAACGTTTAATTTACTCAACGAAATTTAGACATTAAATTTTTGTCACTAAAATTTAGACATTGAACGTTTTTAGTTACTCTTAAACCCTAAACAATTGTAAATGGTGATCGTCCGGTCCCAAATTTTACTAGTCACCCTGCACGACCTTTGAGTCTAAATTTGACCTCTATTTTGTTGGAAAGTGCTTCGAAGTTCATGAATCGGTCAAATTCCTTTCGGTTTTGCTCTTGTCAACCTCTCGCATCTGTTGTCGAATAGAGTCTATTTTTCAGTATGTTGCTTATGCCGTGCCGATAAAATTTCTTACTGTTCAAATCTTTCGTTCACCGATAAATAGACGTTAAAAAGTTAATGGAGAAGTGATAAAAACGTTTAATATCTAAACTTTAGTGAATAAATCGAACGTTTTAAAATACAATAATCAAAATAAATTTGAGAGAAAAGTTTAGTGATAATTTATAAAATTTACCTTATATATTTTAACCGGGTTAATTTTTTTTTGGATTGGGTCAGTATTCATAGATCTTATGTGCATTTTTTTTTCTTCCAAAAAAAGTGTAAATTAATGTTTGATAAGAAATCCCAATAATTGATAGAGAGGTTGGTGCCACCTTGCTTTCAGAATACACCATGTTTTTCTTTTTTAGCTGTCACATTCATGGTTGCATTTAGTCCTATGAATATATAGATATGGATAATTGGTTTAAGCTGTGGAGTTAATCATGATTCACAGTCGTCAATTATTGACTCCTGTTTTTAGGTTCATTACATTTACAGCTAAGAATTCAATACATTAGGATAGGCCTTTCCTCAACTCTACAAAAGCACTCAAGAGATGGAACCTTTACATTTGATCTACCATCTCCCAAATTCACTAAAAAACCATTGTTTACTATCAAAACACACTTTAATCAAAACAAAGTCAAGCAAAAAGCATGCACTTCCCCTAAGAAATTCCACACACTCTGATAAAGTTAGTTGCTGAATTTGTGCATTGTTGTGGGATCATGTTCCTCATTTTTACTGTTTATTTCTAAAGAAACTTATATTATCAGGATGAAAATCGTCTGCCCTCAAACTATGCTTCCTTTGGTGTTTTCACTTTTAAAAAATGAGTTTAGAGTTTACGGTTTAAAGTTAAAAAATTGTGGTTAGGATTTAAAGAATTAGGGTTAGGATGTATTTTTAGAGTTTAAGATTTAAGACGTGAAAATTAAGGTTATGGTTTAAAATTTATTTTTTAAATACCTTTTAGTGTGAGACATAAAAGGGGCATGATTAGGGGCTAGAAGATTTTTGTTCACATTACCAATATTACAAGTCTAGTAACCCTAAAAGTTAAACCCCATAGTTTAATATCACAATAAAGGGAGGCAAACCTTTTTCTCTCAAATAATTTTAGCCGCACAATGACCACTTTTGCTCTCTTTTTTTTTCTTTTAAACGCCAGCAGTAGCATCACCTTTAATATTGGTCACCGACTGCCAGGATCTATTATTTCGTTTGTTTTGTTTTTTAGTTTTAAATAAATTATTCTGTTCTTTTGGCTTGATTTATTCTGCCTTTTGGTGCGTTTTTCTCTGCCTTTTGGCACGCTTTTCTCTTTTTTATTTTAATTTTCTATTAGAGTTGGATCTGACGACGCCACGACTGATCAAGACGACGCTCTTTTCATTATGTTGCTGATCTCCCTGTCTCGGACCTTTGAACTGGATTTGGATACGCGATTACATTTACCGTTCTTTTTTCGCGATTGAGTTGTGGTAATGACCTTGTTGTCAACGTACCTCATTGTAATATGCATTTTATGGTGTTTGTTGATAGTTTTACCTTTCACCGTCGATCTACAGTGATGTTTGTATTCATATTTTGTTTCGAGTATTTGGGTTAGGTTTTTACCTTTTCTTTATATGGTCCTGTTATGATCTCGAGACGCTAATTTTGTTTATTAAAAATATGTCCAGATTAAGTGTTTTGTTTATTAAATTGTGAACTTTTATTATAATTTTAGATATATTCTCGTTTAATAAAATTAATGGATTCAACTAAAAAAAGCTAAACCCCATAAAATGTCCACCATTCCCCATGTGCATGTTATATATTATATATGGTTTAAATTAGAGGCGACAAATTGTTCGTTCAAGTTATTTCGGATAAGATAATTTTAGGTTTGACTACAGTTTGTTTCAGTTTAGGTCTAGTTCGGTTTTAGTTTGATTCTATGATAATTTGGGTCGGGCCAATATCAAGTCGGATATTTTCGGGTCGAACGATATTGGGTCAATAGGAGATTTGTCAGCTTTTATTCAGGTCAACCTTTGGATCGTTGGGTTGAGATAAGTATGAGTCCAATCAAAATATATAGAATATAGATATATTCTTGTAAAAAATACATTTATGTTTATCAATTTTTATTTAAGTTATTTCTTTGCTTAAAAAATGAAAACTTTGATTCTTAAATACGAATAGTACAATGTTGATGCAAAGCTCATTTCAACTCGAAATATCATTTTTTTTCTATAGCAATTTAATATATATTATTATAAATTAATCTTGTAGTAATTTCATATATATTATTATATATATATCTGACAACATATCAGTAAAAATTTGTTACGTCAAATCGAGTTTAGGTAAAATAAATTCGAGTTGTTTTCAGTTCTGTTTGCCTTCGATTATGATGAAAATCGGTTCGGGTCCATATTGGTTCAACTCAAATTCGGTTCGATTTATTTCGAATTTCAGATAAGTTCAGGTCATCATATTCGAGTCAATATCGGATTGGAAAATCAATTTGGATCTCGAGTTAAGTTTTCCAGGTTTGGTTTAAATATGTTAAGGATCCCTATTCTATTTCAAAATTTAAAAACCAGTCTTCATACTTTAATTTTACGACATTAAGTCCTTATACTATTTTTATTTGAAAATATTGCTCATCCACTAACTTCTAATTAATTTTACCTTTAATGGTTGATCTTGCAGCTATAGAAAAGACAAAATAACTTTTCGGTCCTATATATATATAGATGGGTAAACTACATAAATGACCACCATACTATTAGAAAAGTCGCGATTTGACCACCTCATTTTTTTCCGAAGCAATTAAACCACCATACTATTAAATTGGATGCAATTTGACCACCAGCCGTTAGAGGTTAACGGAAGGGTGACGTGTCAGTTAAAAAAATAAGGGTATAATTACACATTTGGTCCTCGTTACTTATACACTCTATTAATTTGATCATAATTTTAATTTAATAAAATAAATTAATTATTTAATTATTTGGTGACACGTGTCACCAACTTATTAGAGAACTTTAATTATTTGGTGATACATGTCACGAACATAATTCAATCAATTTAATATAATTTTAAATTTTTTATTTTAATCGTGCATTAAATATAATTTAAAATATATACAAAATATTGTTAACCCTAAAATCACATTTTCCCTTTTTCCAGGCATTAATAACCATAGAAGACACATACTAAACGTTGTACTTTAAGTTATAGAAACATACTTGGCTTAGTGGTAAGCACACACCACTTGTGCTCTAAGAACCCTGGTTTGAATTTGCCCATGGCTATTTTATTTTCTTTCATTTTTTTGGGCATTAACAACCACATATGTCATATATTAATGGTTGTATCACATATCACAAAAACATGCTTGACCCAGTGGTAAGCATGCCCCACTTGCTCTCTAAATACCTAGGTTTGAGTCTTCACAATGACATTTCTTTGCCTTTATTTTTTCTTTCCCCCTATCACCTGATTAGAGGGAGAAAATTAATTAATTAAATTAAATAAAAAATAATTAAAGTTCTCCAATAAGGTGGTGACACGTGTAACTAAATAATTAATATATTTTATTAAATTAAAATTAGGATCAAATTAATATAGTGTATAAGTAACGAGGACCAAATGTGTAATTATACCCTTATTTTTTAACTGCCACGTCACCCTTCCGTTAACCTCTAACGGCTGGTAGTCAAATTGCATCTAATTTAATAGTATGGTGGCTTAATTGTTTCGAAAAAAGTAAGGTGGTCAAATTGCGACTTTTCTAATAATATAGTGATCATTTATGTAGTTTACCCTATATATATTATCAATTTGACTCTTAAAATATATTATCAATTTGACTATTAAAATTGTAAATGTAAAGACAAAAAAAATTATATGGTTCAATTAACGACTTTTTAATTTTAAATGATTAAGGGTAATACTGATAAAAACTATAAATATAAGGAATAAAAATGTTATTTTGTTTTTATAGTTGCCAAATTGTAAGTTAACTTTAAAGCTCAACGAAAGTCAAGGAGAAATCGAGATTTCCAAATAAATTAATAAGGATTAATATCTTATACACTGGCGGTGGAAATTTTTTTATTTCCACAAGCGCCTCAATTATATGGTTTAAGGTTAGGGGTTAGGGTTTAAAGTTTAGGGGTTTTAGTGTAAAGGTTTAGAATTTAGGGTTCATGTTTAGAATTTAGGGTTCATGTTTAGAATTTAGGGTTTAGGGTTAGGGTTTAGTTTTAGGGTAATATGGGTAGAGATTTAGGTTTTAACCTATAAACCCTAAATTTTAACCCTAAACCTAAAATTTTATCAACAATCCCTAAATTCAAAACTACTACACTTATACCCCTAAATTTTAAACCCTAAATGGAGTCCCTAACCCCTAAAACTAAAACGCTTGTGTAAAAAAAAATTCACAAGCGCTTGTGTATAGAACAATTACCCAATTAATAATAATAATAATAGGCTCAATGTCACAAAATTAAATTATACGAACTAAATTTTAAATTTTAAAGTAGTACATAAACCTTAACATATTTAACCCTATATATTCACACACTTGCGTGTTGCATATAATTTTATCAAACTAATATATAGACTTGACATTCTTCATATTAATACAAAACAACGTCAATTGAGTAGGAGTCAATTTACATAATTTTAAATTCATTACATATGTAGTCTCCTAAATTCGTAAACCATTTTTTCGTAAATTACTCAAGTTATTGAGTAATTTGTCCATACCACGAATGATATAAGCTCAAATTAGGTGATCATTGTCGAAATTTAGTTCGTTTTGTGTGTACGTGTTATGTGAATTCAGTTTGTATAGGTATATATATAAAATACTTAAGTTATAATTTTGACTCTAAATCGTGTAAATAAATATCATATTTAATATTAAGGTACGTCATACTGTATTTCAATAAAACATTCTATTGTATTAATACTATCCAAGAATGCTAGTATATATGTGTTTGCTATGTGAAACTTGTCTTAAATGATGATTTGGATGTGATATAAACATGAATTTTTCATGGAAATTGATGTGTTAAGTGACAAATATAATGGAAGCATGCTATGTTTATTTTTATAGGAAAAATTATATATGATATTTTGTGAAATTTTATGTTGTGCTCGTTGTTGAGTGTCAAAAGTCCTATCGCAATGTAGTGCAAGTGTACACGACGCAAGTAGTAAAGTGATACTTAAAGTATCAGATGTCGAATCCACAGGGACTAGAAATAGCTTTAGCCTTGAATTGCTGCATAAGAGAGAAAGAAAAGAGTTTAAATTGTCTGAGAAATAATATTGAAGAATACTGAATATAAGAGAATGAAGATTCAGGGTTAAGAAATAGGCCGGTATTGATTTGCTCGGTAGTGCAGGTGTTGCACTGTATAAGAATTCTTGTTCTATCGTCGTCCCTGTCGCAGCAGCACCTGTCGCGGCAGAAGTCTGTTGTTGTCGCGGCAGCGATCACACAACTCTGTACTTCAAGCTTGGCAATAATCCCTGCTGTGACTTGTCCTATCCCTAGGCCCAAGTAATGTTGATGAACACTTCTTGGATGATACCTCCCGGCGTGAATCGAAGGGTGAACACCAATGTTATTGAATTCTTCCTTAGCCACTTAACCTCGTCCTATCCCTATGTCCGAGATAGTTCAACCATAAACTGGAGAACCTGCACTTATTCCTTTCGTATACTTAACTCTCCCGATATTAAGTAAATAGATAATCTCACAATGCTCTTTCGATACTCTTGCAAGATGTTGAAACCAGAATAAGCAAACTTGAAGTTTTATTTTATTGAACAGAAAATTCCTAAAACAGTACAATCCTTGCAACTACTTTACGGAATCAACCCTTAGCCCTAGGGGGAGTTTAGAACATGATGAGAAGGGGAAAACGACAAAGGTTTTGGGGAAGACAGCTAGAGATGAGATATCCTTCCCTAGGTCGAATTACATGCCTTTATATAGGCCTTGGGTTTAAGTTTTCTAATAAGGTAAGAATACAAGTTCAAACTAAAGTACAACTCTAATTAAGATTAGATCTTCTGAGTAGATGTCTTTAATTCGTCCTCTTTTCTTGCTTTGGGTTTCTTCCTTGAACTTTGGGCTTGGGCTTCATTCTGCCTTAGGGCTCAGAAAAATATAGGAGTGGTCCACGACAGACCAGCTTGAATTCCTCTATCTGTCGAGTTCCACTTCACTTTTCCCTTTCACCAACGCTGTCGTCATGGCTGCCACGGCAGTGGCCACGGCAGCATCTTCCTTCTCGACTCTAGTCCTGAGTTTCAGCTCTACTCCTTCGCTGTCTTTAGTCTGCCACAGCAGGTACCTGCAAAAATAACCAAAATCAGTAGCAACTGTGCCATTTTATCTAATTGTGATGTATATGTGAAACTTTACCTAAATGCAATGAATTATGCTTGAATGCAGCAGAAATATGGGTTAAATAGGGGGTAAAATATAGAACTTTTGCACACTCAACACACCCCCAAACTCAAGTTCTTGCTTGCCCTCAAGCAAATATGATCTAACTAAAATTTAAAAAATATAATTTTTTTGTTTGGCTTAATTCAGTGAACTTTTCATTACCTACCACACATGCCCTATCACAAACACTACCTTATCAGTGTTTCTGGATTTATTCGGAACCATGCTATAGGTCTCGTGTAGTGTGTGCATGTTTTGTGAACAAACATGTGCCTAGACTCTTTTAGTTTACTAGAATAGTTAAGCTACTTTATTTGAGTTTTTATGCCAAATTTCCATTTCTTGGAGGCAATTCTTAGGCTCCTTTAGTTTTTTTTTCTGAATTAGACTCGGTGTTTTTCTTAATTTAAGTTGACTAGAGCCTATTTTTGGGAACCTCTAGCTAACTTCCTAAAGCCGGTTTTAGGCACCTCTAGGGGTATTGAGTCTAATTTTTTTATCTTCTTTTCCTAGAGCCAGTGTTAGGCACCTCTAGGGGCAACTCAAGTGTTAAGCTTTCCTACTCTAGTTTATCAGTAGAAGTCTAGACAACATAAGAGTCACAAAGGGTGTTTAAAAATTAGAACTATAGTAAGGCTCTAAACTGTTCCTAAAAATATCCTAAAGGCACTGTCACGACAGAGTATGTCGCGGCAGGTAAGTTCAGTTCAAAGACTTAAGCCAAATGATTATATTATATTATATTTTTTTTGACGAAAATAAACTAAATAATAACTAACACTTAGACACAATTTTAAGACACAAAAAACACTTCATTACTGGAGGGATGCCACCCCCAAACTCGAGGGTTGCATTGCCCTCAATGCATGATGACATGGAAATTAAAAACAAAAACAAAATACATCACAAAATAGATAAATAAAACAATAAGACATCAAAAATAAGATAGAAACTTAAGTTGAGGAGCTGTCATCGCTGCTGTTGCTGATCTGTAGCTGTCGGCGGACAATGACCTTTATAGTAGGGGCCGACAGAGTGCTAGGGGAGGCAGATGTTGTCTTCTTTTTGGCTTCCCTTGGCGGTTGGACACGGGTAGGTGAGATGTGAGGGGGCTTGTCCAGCACTTGTACCTCGTCGTCGGAGCTGCTGCTGCTACTGGCAGACCTGCCCTGGCCGAAGGGTCCTTCGCCAGCCACGTTAGGTTTCTGCTTCTTTATTGGAGTGAACTCCTTGGAGAGGTTTCGGGCAACAGAGGGCTCCCCGTCAGAGTCTTGTCAGACGGATGATGAGGAGAACCCTTCGAAGTAGTCTTCATTGAGCTCTGGCAGTGGCTCCTTTCTTTTCTCACCTCTGCCCGTGGCAGTTTGGCTGCCGCCTTCGGCTGTCGCGGCCGGTGTAGGTGTAGAAGCAGCAGATGGAGTCTTTGGTGTGGCAGCAAGGGTAGGAGTAGGTGTGGGGGTAACAAAGTATTGTTCTGAGAAGACAGGGAACGGTACATGTGTAAAATTTAAATTGTTATGAATAAAATTTACCGTTGCTGCCGTGAAGTCCTTTATGAAGCTCATTAGAACGAGCTGCCTTTCCTCCATTCTTGTAAGTGTAGACAAAATCTGGGTGGAGACATCTGATGGAGAGGCTGCTGCTGCTCTTCTGCTGCAGGTTCTGGGTGACTGGGCCTGCCGTCTGCTCTGTCGTGGCAGAAGGGTTGAAGAAGGACAGTGGGGTGGCAGCCTTTAGCTCCATGAGGCTGAATATGTTCCGCTCTGTCCACCCTTTCCCTCGGACTTTAAAGTCTTCGGCAATTTCTGGAACGTTGTGGCCTCGACATATTTCGGTGATGAGGTACGGGAAGACAAGGGGTCCCGATGGTCGGAGAGCACATTCCAAAATTCCCTCCCTTATGTATCGGCCGATATTGATGGGTCTTTCATTTGAAATTGAATGTACAAGTGCTAACCTGGGTCGGTCGACCGTACTGTTATGGGAGGATGGCATGATCCTCTTCTTCACGAAATGATTCCATAATTTGGCTTCGGGAGTCAGTTGAGTTCTTTTCACCGTCCATCGATGCTTTGGGTCGGTGTTCCATTCTGTCCCCTCCTCCGTCAGCTCTACCATCACCGCATTGTAGTCTGCCGGCGACAGACTATTGACAAACTTCTTGTGGCCGTCCTCCCTTTTACTCACGTAGAAGCCATAGAGGGTGTTGATGTAAGAAGGCTCGAAAGAAAGTTCTTTACCTCGCACCGTCACGGTCGTAGTATCATTGCTGTCGACGACAACATAAAATTCCTGGACTAGTGTGACGTTCATTTCTTCCGGCTGTGCAGCAAACCACTGCCATTTGAGGGCGTGGATTTTTCGTGCAATGAAAGGTTCAAGCCCGAGGTTTCCCGTGGGTTCAGTGTAGAGAAACCCCCTTTCTTCCTACATCTCCCTCTTCTGGAAGGAGTGGTAGTATCTACCGGCGGAGTCTGTGGAGGCAAAGCGGTTTGGGATGGCACTATGGCTGGGGGTGCTGACTGCTGCAGCAGAGCTGGAGACAGCACTTCTACGAGTTTGTCTGCTAGTCATGGTTGCAAGGGCTGTGGAAAATAAAGAGAAATTTGAGATCTAGAGAAAACAAGTTGAGAAAATAAAAGTGAGATGAAAAATGAATAGTGAATGGGGGTTTATATAGATGGATGGTTTTCTGCCCGTTGGAGCTGTAACAGCAGGCACGAATAACATGGCCAACTGTTACGAGGTTTCTGACGCGTCTGTCACGCATTTCCGTGTCTGTTGCGCGTATGTTACGCGTTTGCGTGTCTGTTGCGACAGCTTGGTGACATGCTGTATTTTCCGCGTCTGTCGCGACAGCTGATGACAGGCTGTGACGACAGACTCATTCGTTGGGCTTTTTGGGCTGCTGTTGATATGGTGGGCTGGTTCACTTATTCTCCTCTCCTTGTTTCCCTTATTTCCTAAAATAAAAATAATTAATATAAAACCTTAATTCCTAAAATAAAATAAAATAATTCTTAATTCCTAATAAATAAATAAATAAAATAAAAATAAAAACTAAGTTAAATTAGGGATGCCTTGAGGGGCATCTCCTAAAGTAACTACTTCTTGCATTCTTGGGGCTTCAGTTCCCTGATAATGCTTTAGTCTCTGTCCGTTGACTTTGAACTGGTGCCCGTCCTTTAAGGATTTAATCGTGATGGCACCATGGGAAAAACTTGCACAACTTGAAAGGGGTCGGACCATCTAAATTTAAGCTTTCCTGGGAAAAGTTTTAACCTAGAGTTAAACAACAACACAAGCTGCCCTGGGTAGAACTGTCGCGGCAGCAACTTCTTGTCATGCCACCTTTTGGTTTTATCTTTGTAAATCCTAGCGTTATCGTAGGCCATTGCTCAGATTTCTTCAATTTCATTCAAGTCAAGTAGCCTCTTTTGTCCTGCCTTATCTAAGTCCATGTTTACTGCCTTGATAGCCCAGTAAGCTCTGTGCTCTATCTCGACAGGTAAGTGGCATGTTTTCCCATAGATAAGCCTGTAGGGTGACATTCCCAATGGTGTTTTAAATGTTGTTCTATAGGCCCAGAGTGTATCATTGAGATGTAAAGACCAATCTTTTCGAGTGGGTTTGACCATCTTCTCAAGTATGTTCTTTACTTCTCGGTTGGATATTTTGGCCTGTCCATTGGTCTAAGGGTGGTATGCTGTTGCAATCCGGTGCTTTACTCCATATTTTCTCAAGGTAGCAATAATTACCCTATTATCAAAATGTCTCCCTTCGTCACTGATGATCGCCCTAGGTACGCCAAACCTGGAGAAAATATTCTTGTGAAGAAATCTCTGAACAGTCTTGGCGTCTTTTTTCTGAGTGGCGATTGCTTCAACCCATTTGGACGCATAATCCACTGCCAGTATAATGTAGAGGTTCCCACAAGATGCTGGGAACGGTCCCATGAAATTGACCCCTCATACATCGAAGATTTCGACTTCTAAAATGTTTTGCAGTGGCATCTCATGCCTTCTTGAGATGTTCCCAGTCCTTTGGCATTTGTCACAGCTCTTGTAGAAGGCTTGGGCATCCTTGAAAAGTGAGGGCCAATAAAGACCAGATTGCAAAACCTTGGTAGCGGTTTTGTTTCCACCTAAGTGTCCTCCATATGAGGAAGCATGGCAGTGGTGAAGCACAGCTTCCTGTTCATCCTGTGGTACGCATCTCCTGATAATTTGATCTGCACAATGTTTGAAAAGAAGAGGTTTGTCCCAATAATAATGTTTTGCATCATTTTGGAACCTCTTCCTTGCTTGGTAATTAAGTTCAGGAGGTAGTTCTCCGCTAACAATGTAATTAACAAAATCAGCGTACCAAGGGGTTTCAGAAAACTTACCTGCCGCCATGGCTGTCGCGGTAGTGCTTGTGGCAGCAAACAGTTGCTTATCCGGAAAGGTCTCCAATATGTTGATCTTTTCTGTCGGTAGACTCTTTCCCATCTCTAATCTCGACAAGTGGTCTGGTACTTGGTTTTCTGTCCCCTTTTTATCCTTGATTTCAATGTCAAATTCTTGCAGCAACAGAATCCAACGTATCAGTCTAGGTTTTGCATCTTTTTTTGTGAACAGATACTTCAGTGCTGAATGGTCTGTATGGACCACCACCTTCGTTCCAAGTATGTACGGACGGAACTTGTCGATTGAGAACACCACTGCTAATAGTTCCTTTTCTGTTGTGGTGTAAATCACTTGGGCATCATTCAGTGTTTTACCGGCGTAATAAATAACGTGGAAGAGCTTATCCTTCCTCTGCCCAAGTGCTGCCCCTACAGCATAGTCACTGGCATCACACATTATTTCGAATGGCAAAGTCCAGTCTGGTGGCTGTACAATCGGGGCTGTTACCAGCTTTTCCTTCAGAATTCTGAATGCCTCAGTACATTCAGTATTAAAGTCAAAGAGACGATTCTGTTCCAATAAGTGGCACAAGGGCTTGATAATCTTCGAGAAATTTGTAATAAATCTTCGATAAAACCCAGTATACCCTAAGAAACTCCGAATCCCCTTGACTGTGGTGGGTGGCGGCAGCTTTTCGATGAATTCAATTTTTGCTCTGTCTACCTCTATGCCGCGGCAGCTTACCTTGTGGCCTAGGACTATCCCTTCATCCACCATAAAGTGGCATTTTCCCAGTTTAAGACCAAGTTCGCTTTTTCGCATCTTTCAAGCACCTTCTGTAGGTTGCCTAAACAAACTTCAAAACTGTCTCCATAGACGGAAAAATCATCCATGAATATTTCCAGGAAGTCCTCTACCATGTCAGAGAATATCGCCATCATGCACCTTTGGAAGGTTGCTGGTGCATTGCAGAGTCCAAAGGGCATTCTCCGAAAAGCATAAGTTCCATATGGGCATGTGAAAGTAGTTTTCTCTTGATCTTCCGGTGCAATAGCTATCTGGTTGTAACCTGAGTAACCATAAAAAAGACATTAATAAGGTTTCCCCGCTAATCTATCAAGCATTTGATCAATAAAAGTTAGGGGAAGATGGTCTTTCCGGGTAGCTTCGTTAAGCTTCCGGTAATCCATACAAACCCTCCAACCGGTCACAGTCCTGGTTGAGATTAGTTCTTTCTCTTCGTTGGTCACCACGGTTATTCCTCCCTTTTTAGGGACACACTGCACCGGGCTCACTCACTTACTATCCGAGATGGCATAAATTATCTCGACATCAAGCCATTTGATAATTTCTTTTCTCACCATTTATCGCATATCGTCGTTTAATCGTCTCTGGGTATCAATAGTCGGCTTATGATCATCTTCCAAGAGAATTTTGTGCATACATAATGCCAGACTGATGCCTTGGATGTCAGCTATCGTCCATCCAATAGCCTTCTTATGCTGGTGCAACATCCCAATTAACTGATGTTCCTGTTTCTGCATTAACTTGGAAGAGATGATTATGAGCAACATATCATTTAAACCAAGAAAAACGTATTTAAGCTGCCCCGACAAGGGCTTAAAATCTAAAACAGGTGGTTCTATAGTTGAAGGCTTTTGGATTATGTGTTCATTCGAGGTATAGTTTATGGGCTCGAATAACTTACCTGGACGATTGCCTATCCAATTTACCTCCCCATGACCTTCAGTGTCGGATATGTCTGATTCAGAGGAGTCGCTGTCGTCGTTGCTGCCGTGACAGTCTTCCAGATGACTACCGTGGCAGTGACCAAATTTTATGTTTTGGCAACTCGACCTGATACAGGGTTGGTCAAGGATTACTTCAGTGATAGCCTTGCATTCTTCTTCTGCATCAACATGTTTGATTGCTTGGAGAACATTGAATTTGATCTCTTGATCATTTACTCTCATTGTAAGTTCCCTTTCTCTACATCAATCAGTGATCTGCCTGTGGCTAGGAAAGGTCGCCCCAAGATGATTGGTGCGTTTTCATCTGCTTCACAGTCTAAAACAAGAAAGTCAGCAGGAAAAATAAACTTATCCACTCTTACCAGAATATCTTCGATCTTCCTTTCTGGTTGTACGTAAGAGCGGTCTGCCAGCTGCAGCATGACTATCGTGGGCCGTGCTCGTCCAATACCTAATTTCTGAAACACAGATTTTGGCATTAAATTTATGCTAGCACCTAGATCACAAAGTGCCTTACCCACGAATTTGTCACCAATTATGCACGGTATGATGAAGCTCCCAGGATCCTTCTTTTTCTGGGGTGGATGCCTGTGCAAGATAGGCATGCATCACTCTGTCATTTTTACCGTACAAATTCCCCAAGTCTTGATATTTTCGACATATCATCCTTGAGAAATTTTGTGTAACCGGACATCTGCTTAATGGCCTCTAACAGCGGTATATTGATGTGAACCTGCTTAAAAATATCGTAAATCTTTTTGAGCTGGTACTCCTGTTTCTGCTTTTGTAACCGCTGTGGAAAAGAAGGTGGAGGACGGTAATCTTCTAGACGTCCTTCACATGGTATTCGGATCTGAGGAGGCTTAGGTTCTTTAGCAGTCTTTTCTTGCTCCTCTGTCCATTCCGCTGCTGTGACAGGTATGTCGGCAGCAGGTTTCTCTTGTTCTGTCGGGGCAGTGTTCGCGGCAGGTGTTTCTAGGGCTGGTTCCTCAATCGATATGGTTTTCATCTCCGGCCCTTGCAGTTGTTTCCCATTCCTGGTTGTAATTGCTTTACACTGCTCATGTGTGGGTTTTCTAGCGACTTTAGTATCACTAGGGAATCCTTCGTTTTACCTTGGCTTAATATGCTGGGAAACCTAGCCCATCTGTGTCTCCAGTGATTTAATTGTAGCCTCATGGTTAGTCATTCTCATCTCTGTCTTGTCCATGAATGACTCAGTTTTCTTGACAAAGTGATTCATGTTTTCCATGTAAGCTCCTGTCTGTGACATGAATGTGGCCAAAGTCTGCTCCAGTATACTAGGTGCTGCTGCCGGCTGCTGTTGCGGTTGCTGCCGTGTCAGGATTCTAGGTGCCCCCTGGTTTTGGTTGTTCTGCATCTGAGGATTAAGTGCGTTATTTGGGTTGCTTCAGGAGAACTTGGGATCTTTCCTCCAGTTGGGATTGTAATTGTTAGAGTCCTAATTTCTTGGCCTATTGTAATTTCTAACATACATCCCTTCCTCTAGCTGTAACGGGCAGTCTTCCGAACTGTGGTTCCCACTGCAAGTTTCACATAACTCTTCTACAGAATAGACATGTTTCGAATCTTTCTTTAGCAGATTTTCAACTGCCTTTGTGAGGTATGCAACCTGTGTCTTCAAGGAATTGTCGGCTTCATAGTCTTTTACAACTAACACTCGTTTACCTCTTCTCGCTGTAGGGAATTGCTCGTCATTCTTTGCTAAGTTTTTCAACAATACCATGGCTTTTTCTGGATCTTTATCCAACAACAGTCCATTTGCTGCTGAATCTATTCTCATACGAGTGTGTGTGTTGGCAGCATTGTAGAATTTGATGACTTGATTCCATACGGAGAATTCATGCATCGGGCAATTCCTTAGAAGAGTTGTAAACCTGTCCCATGCCTCGTGCATTGGCTCGTCATCTTCCTGTTGAAAAGTAGCAATTTCATTATGCAATTGCTCATATAAGTGAGAAGGATTAAAACGAGATAAAAATTCACGAGTGAGATCTGCCCAAGTTCGTATTGAACCCGACGTTAGTTTATTCCACGAAGTTTTAGCTCTGTCTCTCTGTGAATAAGGAAATAACCAGAGCCTCAGTATTTCCGGATTTACTCCTGGTAACCTAAACGATCCATAGATTTCTTGGAACGTTTTCAGATGTTCATGGGCATCCTCTGTTGCAGCACCACTAAATTGGCCAACGGAGTTTATCATGCTGAACATAACAGGTTTCAGCTCAAAATTTTCAGCTTCTACGTTTGGCAAGGTGGTCTCCAATTCCACATGGTCGTTGATCATGTATTCACGGCAGGACCGTCGTGCGGCCTTGGCAGCGGCAGGCCGTCCGTTCCCTTCATCTAGGGGAGGATCTTCAGGATTCCTCGGGTGATTTACCCCGTTATGCATTGCTTCTAAATGTTCCTCAAGGTAATCGTTTCTTGCTATCAAGAGGCGGACTCGGTTCTTGAGATTACACGTACGTTCGATTTCAGGGTCTAGTTTGTACTCAGGTTCTTTGCCTCGTCTTGATCTGCGCATAAGTAAACAGAAAACCTTGTGAAAAGCACAGGGTAAATAATCCTAGTAAAAACAGAAAAATTAAAAAAGTGCAGTAAAAGTTAGGGTAAAGATATGTTGCCAGTCCTCGGCAACGGCGCCAAAAACTTGTTGAGTGTCAAAAGTCCTATCACAATGTAGTGCAAGTGTACACGACGCAAGTAGTAAAGTGATACTTAAAGTATCGGATGTCGAATCCACAGGGACTGGAAATAGCTTTAGCCTTGAATTGCTGCATAAGAGAGAAAGAAAAGAGTTTAAATTGTCTGGGAAATAATATTGAAGAATACTGAATATAAGAGAATGAAGATTCAGGGTTAAGAAACATGCCGATATTGATTTTCTCGGTAGTGCAGGTGTTGCATTGTATAAGAATTCATGTTCTATCGTCGTCCCTGTCGCGACAGCACATGTCGCGGCAAAAGTCTGTTTTTGTCGCGGCAGCGATCACACAACTCTGTACTTCAAGCTTGGCAAGAATCCCTGTTGTGACTTGTCCTATCCCTAGGCCCAAGTACTGTTGATGAACACTTCTTGGATGATACCTCCCGGCTTGAATCGAAGGGTGAACATCAATGTTTTTGAATTCTTCCTTAGCCACTTAACCTCGTCCTATCCCTAGGTCCAAGAGAGTTCAACCATAAATTGGAGAACCTGCACTTATTCCTTTCGTATACTTAACTCTCCCGATATTAAGTAAATAGATAATCTCACAATGCTCTCTCGATACTCTTGCAAGATGTTGAATCCAGAATAAGCAAACTTGAAGTTTTATTTTATTGAACAGAAAATTCCTAAAACAATACAATCCTTGCAACTACTTTACAGAATCAACCCTTAGCCCTAGGGGGAGTTTAGAACATGATGAGAAGGGGAAAACGACAAAGGTTTTGGGGAAGACAGCTAGAGATGAGATATCCTTCCCTAGGTCGAATTACATGCCTTTATATAGGCCTTGGGTTCAAGTTTTCTAATAAGGTAAGAATACAAGTTCAAACTAAAGTAAAACTCTAATTAAGATTAGATCTTCTGAGTAGATGTCTTTAATTCGTCCTCTTTTCTTGCTTTGGGTTTCTTCCTTGAACTTTGGGCTTGAGCTTCATTCTGCCTTAGGGCTCAGAAAAATATAGGAGTGGTCCACGACAGACCGGCTTGAATTCCTCTATCTGTCGAGTTCCACTTCACTTTTCCCTTTCACCAACGCTGTCGTCATGGCTGCCACGGCAGTGGCCACGACAGCATCTTCCTTCTCGACTCCAGTCCTGAGTTTCAGCTCTGCTCCTTCGCTGTCTTTAGTCTGCCACAGCAGGTACCTGCAAAAATAACCAAAATCAGTAGCAACTGTGCCATTTTATGTAATTGTGATGTATATGTGAAACTTTACCTAAATGCAATGAATTATGCTTGAATGCAGCAGAAATATGGGTCAAATATGGGGTAAATATAGAACTTTTGCACACTCAACACTCGTGTATTATGAATAGAAATCATTTGCCCCTTTTCGATGTCTCTATTTGTGATCCCACATTAAAATTTAGGTTTAGAGTTTGTGGTTAGGGCTTAAGGAATTTGGGGTATGGTCTATTTTTAGGGTGTAAGGTATAGGGTTTAGGATTTAAAATTTAGAATTTAAGGTTAGAGCTTGAAATTTATTTTTTTAATTTTTTTAGTGTTAGGGCATAGAAAGGGGCACCAAAAAGTGCAATTTTTTTTATCCGTGTATTATATATTATGATATTGAGATATTAGATATGATAAATTAATTAAGCTCCAAAATATCTTAGATGCTCAATACGAGATCATGCTAGATTCTAAATTTTGATGGCATGTAATAAGGTATGTAGAGTTAGTGTATGATCAAACCAAGCGTCGTAAATGGCCGATCTCATTAATGACCTCAAACGATCGAACTCTATGTCATTTGTAATACTCAAATTTTGTCCGGGCATATATATATATATATATATATATATATATATATATATATATATTTCACTATAAACAAGACCAAAAAATATATAAATAAATAAAACCAACAGATAAATAATAAATAAAAGTTTATATATACCAAATGTCCATTTTTTTACACTCTAAATACATTAGGCCCAAAATAAATCTTAAAGCCCATTGTTTACAATCCAAATCTGCCAAACAAACACAAAACTCATTTTGTGCTTCTTTAGCCCGCCAAAAATTGGCCACGTGGCGATCTCTTATTCGCCCGCTATCTTTCATATGGATCAAGCCCCACGATGACGTCATCCTTACATCAGATCCCACTCACCTATAAAAGGGGAGAGAGAATGTCAGATAATTTTGGAATGACCATTAATGACTATAATTAAAAATATAATAAAATAGAGAGAGAAAAGGGCAATACGAGAATTTTACCCCTCTTTTCGGTAGCCGAATTGCCTCGGGTTTCAAGGCGTCGCCGGAGACTCAAACTGCCGTTTGAGAAAGCTGAATCGCCTACCGGAAGCCGTCCGTTGCCGATCTGCCGCGAGCTGACGCATCACCAGACGTTGAGTCACCATTAGAATCTCGAATCGTCACCGAGAACTTGAATCGTCGCCGAGAAACGAGCCGTCTCTCGAAGCGAATCATCTGCTTTCAAACCAGCCGAAAGCTGAAACGTCGCTAGAGGAGCTGAAAAGACACTGAGGAAGGCGATCCGCCATTGGAAACCTTACCGGAATCATCGTCCGAAGCCCTTGGAAGGTACTCCTGTAACGCTCGGGGTTTGGGGCCCAGGAGATAACCGGGTTGGTTAAACCGGTTCAGGTTAATTTAATTGAAAGAAAACATTTTTAATGGACTAAAAGGGTTTTTATTGAATTAGGGAAAAATTAGAATTTTGAATAAAAGAAATGAAGAAAAGGTTTTGAAAAGCTATCATCTTCTCCAAAATCCCCTTTTCATGTAAAACCCCTCCTAAACCCCATTTCACTATTCCATTGCTCCTAACTCTTCATCTCAGCAAGATTTTTCAAGGCAATTTCTTCCTTGCTTAGATTTTTACATATTTGACTTGTACTCATTGAAAACTTTCCTTTAAACCCATTAAAATGCATTTTTGGTTTTGGGTTGGAGAAATGGGTATTTTTCATGCGATTTTCGTGGGTTTGTTTTACAATGGTTATATATTTTCTTTAATCCAAGTTTTAAGTAGTAAAACATGTTGGGATGATGGTTGGATATGCGGAAACCCGAAATGGGTCTAAAAATGGGATTTTTAGGTTGAAAAGGTAGAGTTTTTGGCTAGGTTTTAGGTTGAAATCGTGGTTGATGATTCCTTTGCTGTTGGGGGATGTTTTTAGATGATTTTTGGTGTGTTTTGATGTTTGGAAATGATAGGTTCAGCTTGAGGTCTCATTACAACGAATTTGGGTGAAGTTTGGGTTGAATGTCTATGTGTTTTGTTGCAAGATTGTTGAGTTCTGAGTTGCTGCTATGTTTGTGGGTATATTAGCATCCTAATGTTCTATTTAGGGTTGCCTAAAGTAGAGGAAATGGATTTGGCATTCGTGGACGTGAATTCGGGTAGTTCGGAGGCTTGAATCGGCATCTTGGATAGTGTTTTTGTGTTGGCTGGTGAGTGGAAATTGTTTTGAAGCTTTAATTGCTCAACGAGGTTTCTTGGGATTTAGGTGGAGCCTTAGGGGCCAACCTAAACCCGAGCGTAAGTTGTCTATGTTCGTCTCGTTTCATGAATTGTTGGCTTATGGGTTTATTTGTGTCGTGGTGTGAATTATGAAATGTGTTTGCCTCCCTTTTAATGTTATTTTGTTGTCGTAGTTGTTGTCGAGCCTCACGTGATGGTTAGTCATTGTGTACAATGATGTGTAGTCCCATCGGTAGTGACTAGTAGATGAGTACGGTGACATGTAGTCCCACCGGAAATATGCTAGTTGTTGTGTACGATGATGTGCAGTCCCACCGGGGATGGTTGTGCATGTGCAGACCATGTTTCCTTTATGGTTCCATTTCATTGTATCTCTTCCTTAAAAGGTTTTGCTTTTAAAACTAAGATATATGTTTTGAACTGCATTGTTGTTGTGTTTTAGAGCTCCGCTCACTAGGCTTTTAAGCTTACGCTCTCTTTTTCCAACAATGCAGATCGTTAGTAGCTTCGGAGGCAAGCGGGGCAACGAAGGAGTTCTTGGAGTTCTTGCTAGCTTAAAGTATGGTTTTTATAGTTGTAATAATACTTATGCAATGGGAATGCTAGACCATGGCTGGAAGTTGGTGTTCAAACTCCTATGTTTGGTTTTTGTTAAAGTTGCTAACATGTTTTAATTGTTGATACCATGTTATACTGAGGATTGTTATGGCTTTGGGTTGATTGTTATATGTTTTGACTTGTTGATGTTTTTGAGCTAAAATATTCTTATGAGCTTTTGGGTTTGAGATCCATTTTCGCGTGTATGCACGTTTGAAGCTTGTCTTTAGGGTGTTTTGCCTCTAGATTGTTTGTTTAATAAGTTGTCATGTGGTTTGTGATGTTTCGAGGTAAGTTTGGGAGCGTTTGGAGATGCCGAAATGCATTTTCGGGCCAAACTGTGTGCAGGCATTTCGGAACGTCTGATATGGTTTTAGAACGGCCAAGCTCCAGGGGCACCCGTATCGGAAAGGGGGTGGTGCTGTTTCGGTATGATTTGCCACTAGAGGCTCCTATTTCGGAACCATGAGGAGCCGTTTCGGTATGATTTTCCACTGGAGGCTCCTGTTCCGGAACCGCGAGGGACCATTCCAGAACGGCCTGATGTTGCTTTTTGGATAAAGCCTGCGTTTCAGAACGGGTAGCTGTTGAGTGTGTAAAAGTTCTATTATTTACACCCTTTTTAACCCATATTTCTGCTGCATTCAAGCATCATTGCATTGCATTTAGGTTAGTTTACAGTAAAACATCACAAATGGATTAAAGGCACGGATTCTACTAAAAGATGGCTTATTTTGCAGGTTGCTGCCATCGTAGACGGTGAAGGCGGGCGCAGGGCAGAGAAGCAGGAGAGCTGAACTGGACAAGCAGACGACGAGGAAAAAGCTGCCATGGATCTGTCGTGACAGCAGCCTTATGAAGAGGAAAAGTAAAGTGGACCTCGATAGATAGAGAAAAATCTGCTCGTCTGTCGTGTGAAAGCCAAATATTTTTCCAAGCCCCGGATCAAAAGATATGTCAAGCCAAAGCTCAAGGAGAGGAATCCCCATGAAACAAGGAGGCGGCTGAAAAGTAGGAATCCTTAGAGATTAAGCATTCATTAGAATCTTACTTTTCATTAAAGTTGTAATCCTTGTTAACCTAGAATACTTGAGCCCAAAGCTTATATAAGGGCATAGATTTAACCTAGGAAGGAGAATACCCCATAACCGATAACCTAAACCCCTCTGTCGTTTACCCATCGTCGACATGTTCTAAATTCCCCTTAGGGCCACGGGTTGTTTTGTAAAGTAGTTGCAAGGGTTGTTTTGTTTTAGGATTTTCCAAGTTCAATAAAATAAACTTCAAGTTCTCTTATTTTGGTTTTAATATCTTGCAAGAGCATCGGGAGAGCATTGTGAGGTTATCTATTTACTTAGCATCGGGAGAGTTAAGTATACGAAAGAAATAAGAGCGAGTTCTCTAGTTTATAGTTGAACTATCTTGTGCCTAGGGATAAGGCAAGGTTAAGTGGCTAAGGAAGAATTCATACACATCGGTGTTCATCCTTCGATTCACGCCGGGAGGTATCGTCAAAGACGTGATCATCGACAGACTTGGACCTAGGGATAGGCCAAGGCGGATCTGGGATTCTTGCCAAACTTGAACGTACTGAGTTGGTGTGTTTGCTGCCGCGACGACCAACGGACAGCTGCCGCGACAGGTGCTGTCGGCGACAGGCGTGACGACAGAACTGGAGTTCCTAAGCAATACAATACCTGCACTACTGAGCAATTCAATACCAGCCCATTCTCTCTATCTTGATTACTCTATTCTTTTATTTACGTTTTCCTTTATTATTCTCGTGACAACTCTCAAATATTTCCTTTACTTCGTGCAGTGAAATTAGGTGAAGCTATTGGCCCAATCCCTGTGGAGACGATAATCCGATACTTCGTATCACTTTACTACTTGCGTCGTGTACACTTGCACTACAATTGCGATAGACTCTTTTACACGCAACAAGTTTTTGGCGCCGTTGCCGGGGGATGGCAACATAACTACACCTTTCTTTTATTGCACTTTTCGTTTTTGTTTTTGTTTTTCTTTTAATTTTTCTTTTTCTATTTTTCGTTAGTATTTTAGACTCTTTCTTTTCACGAGGTTTACTTGTTTATGTGCAGATCTAAAAGAGGCGAAGATCCTGAGTATCCATTAGATCCGGAAGTTGAACGTTCATTCAATCTTAGGAACCGACTTCGTTACGTGCTAGCGAGGAACGAGTACCTTGAAGAACAGTTAGAGACAATGGCATACCGAGGAGATAATCCTGCTGCTAGAGATGAAGCTGTTATACAGCCTGTCGGCGACTCACCCGCAGCAGCCGAACGACGGTCATGCCGTGACTACATGCTGAACGATCATGTAGAGCTCGAGACCACGCTGCCGGATATTGAAGTTGATAACTTTGAGCTTAAACCTGTCATGTTTAGTATGATCAACAATGCTGGACAGTTTAGTGGTGCTGTGACAGAAGATGCTAGGGAGCATCTCAAAACGTTCCAGGAGATCTGTGGTTCGTTTAGACTACCAGGAGTTAATCCGGAGATACTGAGGCTTCGGTTATTTCCCCATTCATTGAGGGACAGAGCTAAGACTTAGTGGAATAAACTAACACCGGGTTCAATCGTAACTTGGGCAGATTTGTCTCGTGAATTCTTATCTCGTTTTAATCCTTCGCATTTATCTGAGCGATTACGTAACGAAATTGCTACTTTTCAACAGGAAGATGACGAGCCAATGCACGAGGCCTGGGACAGATTTACTACTCTTCTTCGAAACTACCCCATGCATGGATTCCCCGTCTGGAATCAGGTAACTAAGTTTTATAATGCTGCTAACTTACAAACTCGCATTCGAATTGATTCTGCAGCAAATGGACTATTATTGGATAAAGATCCAGACGAGGCATTGCAAGTTTTGAAAAATCTGGCTAAAAATGAGGAGCAGTTTCCGACTGCAAGAAGAGGGGGTAAACGGGTACTTGCTGTCAAGGATTATGAAGCCGACAGCACGATGAAATCACAGGTAGCATTCCTTACTAAAGCAATGAAAAGATTATTGAATGATGATGGATTACAAGGATTTGCTGTTGAGGAAGTATGTGATATCTGTGAGGGAAATCATAGTAGGGATGAGTGCCGAATACAAGTAGAAGAAGGAAAATATGTTGGAAATTACAAGCCAAATTACAATTCCAACAATTATAACCCCAATTGGAGGAAGGATCCCAAATTTTCCTGGAGTAATCCTAACAACGCCCTGAATCCGCAAGCACACAATCAGAATCAGGGAGGACCTAGATTGCTGACGCGACAGCAACTGCCGCAGAACCTGCCACCGCAGCAGCAACAGCAGCCACCACCTGCCACGAGCAGTATATTGGAACAGACTCTGGCCACCTTTATGTCTCAAACCGGTACTTATATTGAGAATATGAATCAGTTTGTTAAGAAGACAGAGAACTTCATGGATAAAACCGAGATGAGGATGACAAATCATGAAGCTACTTTGAAATCTTTGGAGACACAAATGGGTCAGGTTTCTCAACATATTAAGCCGAGGCAAAATGGAGGATTCCCTAGCAATACTGAAAATGCTAGACCACCCACACATGAGCAATGTAAGGCAATTACTACTAGGAGTGGGAAGAAATTACCAGGGCCGGAAAAAGAAGCTGAAACAGTAAAGGAACCAGCCTTGGATAAACCTGCCGAGGAAGCTGCCCCGACAGGTGATAAACAGACTGCTGCCGATGAGCCTGTCACGACAGAGGAGAAAAATGAAGAACATCGTCCTCAGATTCGTATGCAGTGGGAAGGACGTATTACCGATTACCGTCCCCCACCACCTTTTCCTCAACGGATACAGCAAACTAAGCAGGAATCTCAACTTAAAAAGATTTATGATATTTTTAAGCAGGTTCAAATTAATATTCCGCTGTTAGATGCTGTTAGGGAGATGCCCGGTTACGCCAAATTTCTCAAGAATGTCATGTCAAAAAAATATAAATTTGGGGAATTTGAAACGGTAAGGATGGCAGATGGTTGCATGAGTAATCTTCATCGGCAGCCACCCCAGAAAAAGAAGGATCCGGGGAGCTTCATCATACCTTGTGTAATCGGAGACAAATTTGTGGGTAAGGCACTTTGTGATCTTGGTGCTAGTGTTAATTTAATGCCAAAATCTGTTTTTCAGAAATTAGGCATTGGAAAGGCGCGGCCCACGACAGTAACTCTGCAGCTGGCAGACCGCTCTTACGTTCATCCAGAGGGAAAAATTGAAGATATTCTGGTAAGAGTGGATAAGTTTATTTTTCCTGCTGACTTTCTTGTTTTAGATTGTGAGGCAGACGAAAACGCACCAGTCATCCTAGGGCGACCCTTCTTAGCCACGGGAAGATCACTGATTGATGTGGAGAAAGGAGAACTCACCATGCGCGTGAACGATCAAGAGATTAAGTTAAATGTTCTCCAAGCGATGAAACATGCTGATGTGGATGAAGAATGCAAGGCTATCATTGAAGTAACCCTTGATCATCCATACATTAGGTCGGGCTGTCATGATATAAACTTTGGTCACTGCTGCGACAACCACTTACAGGCCTGTCACGACAGCAACGAAGACAGCACCGACGACAGCAACTCCTCTGACTCCGATACATCTGATACTGAAGATCAGGAGGAGGTAAACTGGTTAGGCCATCGTCCAGGTAAGTTATTCGAACCTTTGAATTACACTTCGGATAACCATTTAATCCAAAAGCCATCTACTATTGAACCACCTGCCTTAGAACTGAAACCTCTGCCAGGGCAGCTTAAATATGCTTTTCTTGGTTCAAATGATACGTTGCCCGTAATCATCTCTTCTAAGCTGCCGCAGGAACAGGAACGACAGCTAATCGACATGCTAAGGCAGCACAAAAAGGCGATTGGATGGACGATAGCGGACATTCAAGGCATTAGTCCGGCGTTATGCATGCACAAAATCCTCCTGGAGGAAGATCATAAGCCAACTATTGATGCCCAAAGACGGCTAAACCATGCGATGAAAGAGGTGGTGCGTAAAGAGATAATCAAATGGTTAGATGCTGGTATTATTTACGCCATCTCCGACAGCAAATGGGTAAGCCCGGTGCAATGCGTTCCCAAGAAAGGAGGAATGACCGTGGTGACCAACGAGAACAATGAGTTAATCCCAACCAGGACTGTGACCGGTTGGAGGGTTTGTATGGACTATCGGAAGCTTAACAAAGCTACCCGAAAGGACCACTTTCCTTTACCCTTTATTGATCAAATGCTTGATAGATTAGCGGGTAAACCTTACTATTGTTTTCTTGATGGTTATTCAGGTTATAACCAAATTGCTATTGCACCAGAGGATCAAGAAAAGACGACCTTCACATGCCCCTACGGAACGTACGCTTTTAGGAAAATGCCATTTGGACTCTGTAATGCACCTGCCACTTTCCAAAGGTGCATGATGGCCATATTCTCCGACATGGTAGAGGACTTCCTAGAGATTTTTATGGATGACTTTTCCGTCTTTGGAGACGATTTTGAAAGCTGCCTCGGCAATCTTCAAAAGGTACTTGAAAGATGTGCAAAAGCTAATCTTGTTTTGAATTGGGAAAAATGCCACTTTATGGTGGATGAAGGGATAGTCCTTGGCCATAAGATTAGCTGCCGTGGGATAGAAGTCGACAGGGCCAAAATAGAAGTCATAGAGAAGCTGCCGCCGCCAACCACAGTCAAGGGCATAAGGAGTTTTTTAGGGCATGCTGGTTTTTATCGAAGATTTATCGCACATTTCTCAAAAATCACCAAGCCCCTATGCCATCTCTTAGAGCAGAACCGACCCTTTGACTTTAATGATGAATGTTCTGAAGCATTAAAGGTTCTGAAGGAAAAACTAGTGACAGCCCCCATAGTACAGCCACCAGACTGGACACAGCCATTTGAGATTATGTGTGATGCTAGTGACTATGCTGTCGGGGCAGCACTTGGGCAGCGCAGAAATAAGCTATTTCATGTCATATACTACGCCAGCAAGACATTAAATGACGCCCAAGTGAACTACACCACCACAGAAAAGGAGCTATTAGCTGTGGTATTCTCCATTGACAAGTTTCGTTCTTACATACTTGGGACGAAGGTGATAGTGCACACAGACCATTCTGCCCTTAAATATTTGTTCGCAAAGAAGGATGCAAAGCCCAGATTGATACGGTGGATCTTGCTATTACAAGAATTCGACCTAGAGATCAAGGACAAAAAGGGGACAGAAAATCAGGTGGCAGACCACTTGTCAAGATTGGAGAAGGGACGGAGTCTACCAATTGATGAGACAAACATACTGGAGACCTTCCCAGATGAGCAGCTCTTTGCTGCCGCAATCGCTGCCGCGACAGCCATGGCGGCAGGTAAGTCTTCTGAACTCCCCTGGTATGCTGATTTCGTTAATTTTATAGTTAGCGAAATATTCCCTTCTGATCTTAATTATCAGGCCAGGAAGAGGTTCCAAAATGATGTCAAGCATTATTATTGGGACGAACCTCTTCTTTTCAAATTATGTGCAGATCAGGTTATAAGGAGGTGTGTACCACAAGAAGAACAAGAAGACATTCTCCATCACTGCCATGCTTCTCAATATGGAGGTCACTTAGGAGGCAACAAAACTGCTGCCAAGGTGCTGCAGTCAGGATTCTACTGGCCGACACTGTATAAAGATGCACAGGACTTTTACAAGAACTGTGACAGGTGCCAGCGGACAGGTAACATCTCGAGGAGAAACGAGATGCCACTGCAGAACATTCTGGAAGTCGAGATCTTCGACGTTTGGGGGATTGATTTCATGGGACCTTTTCCATCTTCAGGTGGAAATCTATACATCCTCCTAGCAGTGGATTATGTCTCTAAGTGGGTTGAAGCCATCGCCACACAAAAGAATGATGCCAAGACGGTCCAAAAGTTTTTACACAAAAACATTTTTTCGAGGTTTGGCATCCCTAAGGCGATTATCAGTGATGAAGGGAGACATTTTGACAATAGGGTTATTGCTGCCGCCTTGAAGAAATATGGTGTCAAGCACAGGATCGCGACAGCATACCACCCACAGACCAATGGACAAGCTGAGATATCCAATAGGGAAGTTAAGAACATTCTTGAGAAGATGGTTAAGCCAACTAGGAAAGATTGGTCTTTACTCCTTAATGATGCATTATGGGCATATAGGACAGCTTTTAAGACTCCGTTGGGCATGTCTCCATACCGACTGATTTATGAAAAAACCTGCCACTTGCCTGTCGAGATAGAGCATAAAGCATATTGGGCTATTAAGGCAGTGAATATGGACTTGGACAAGGCAGGCCAGAAAAGGCTGTTAGATCTGAACGAGCTTGAAGAAATACGGACAATGGCCTATGACAATGCAAGAATCTACAAGGAGAAAACAAAGAAGTGGCATGACAAGAAGTTGTTGCCACGACAGTTCTGCCTAGGGCAGCTTGTGTTGTTGTTCAATTCTAGACTGAAACTCTTCCCAGGAAAGCTAAAGTCTAGATGGTCTGGCCCGTTTCAAGTGGTACAAGTTTTTCCCCATGGTGCCATCACAATCCAATCATTAAAAGACGGGCACCAATTCAAAGTTAATGGACAGCGCCTCAAGCATTATCAAGGGACTGAAGCCCCAGGAATACAGGAAGTGGTTACTTTAGGAGATGCCCCACAAGGCATCCCTAATTTAACCTAAGTTTTATTATTTATTTATTTACATTATTTATATTATTTATTAGGAAATTAGGCTTATTTTAGTCGAATAATGTTTTTATTTTTCTGTCTTTAGGAAATAAAGGAGTCAAGAAGAAAAGGAGAAGTGACCCAAGCCCACCATCCATCCATCAGCCCAACAGAGCCCATTTATTGAAGCCAGTCGTTTCGGCTGCCGCCACAGACGGATAAGACAGGCTGTCAATAGACTGACACGGCAGACGCAGAAAGCGTGTGACAGACGCGTAGCAGACGCATAAATGCGTGTCAGACGCGTCAGACACGCTAAATCCCAACAGTCGCTCCGTTATTCACGCCTGCCGTTACAGCATTAAACGGGCAGCACCTCGACCGCTATAAAACCCCGTTTTCATTTTCATTTTTCTCACTTCTGCTTACTCTTCCTTGCTTTCTCCTCTAGTTTTTATTTGCTTTCTTCATTTCCACAACCTTTGCAACTAATATGTCGTCTAGACAGACCCGCCGCAGCGCTGCCTCAGCCTCTTCTTCAGCAGCAGCAACGCCGTTCGCCAACAAGGAATTATGGGAAGAGAGGGGCTTCGTCTACATCCGCAAAGCACCAAACATGGGGCTCCGACCATTCATTGCGAGGGCCATACGAGCTCAACTATGGGAGCAATTCGCAGAACAGCCAGCAGAACTAAACGACACCCTGGTTAGAGAGTTCTACGCTGCCATTGACAGCAGAACGGCAACATCTGTCACCATCCGAGGAGTGGAGGTGCCATTCACAGCTGACAGCATCAACCACATGTTTGGCCTCTTCTTTGGCCCCGATGATGATGCCCACCAGAAATTTCTCGACACCCTCAATGCTGCCGCCTATGATGCTGTCATGGCGGAGGTGACAGAGGAAGGAACAACATGGACAACCAGCAAAAAGAACCCCCACTCCGTCAAAAGGGGACAGCTGCTCCCAGAAGCTAAACTTTGGAACGCTTTCATCAAAAAGCGTATCATGTCGTTCTCCCATCACACGACGGTGAACCAGCAGCGTCTCGCCCTCATCCACTCCATTATGCACGACAGGCCTATCAACGTGGGCCGATATATGAGGGAAAGCATTTTGGATTGTGCCCATCGAATAGACTCTCGCCTCTGCATGCCGTTCACGGTAACTTCTCTCTGCCGCTGTGCTGCTGTCCCCGAGGTATCCACCGACAAATTAGTCAATGGTCGTGGCTGGACTGACAACAACATCTCAAGCCTCATGGAGGTCATAGCTGCAACACCCATTCACTCCTTCAACCCAGCTGCCTCCCCTGCAGACTCAGATGAGGAGCCTGCCACAGAACCTGCCGCCTCCACCGCCCCGACAGACCATTCTGCCACCACTTGCTGCAATCCTACGGGTAGAAGAACGACAAATGGGAATGATGACCTTCATCCGGGACTTCACCAACGCAACGGTAAATTTCATTACCGACACTTTACATTATACGGATGTCATCTTCCCCACCTTCCCTGCCCATTATTTTCATATCCCCTCCCCTACACCCACACCACCTGTCTCCCCCCATGCACATTCTGCTGCCTCCACCCCTTCACCTGCCCAGACGGCAGCTGCGAATCCTCCGGTCGACAGCCCTGCACGTGGAACCAAGCGGCCAGCTACAGCCGACATCGAAGAAGAACCTCTAATTCGAAGGAATTTAGAGAGGGAGTTTACGCCTGTCAAGCGACAGAAGCACGTGGCAGACAGGAAGCTGATGCCCAAGGCTAGCACCTCCACCAGCTGCACGTGGGACAGTGGCAGCAGTTCAGACGTTCAGCTCATTGAGCAAACTGTCCAGCCTCCACCAAAACCCAGACGCCGCCATCAGATCCGTGTCAGCAGCAGCAGCGAGGACATCGATTAAAATTTAAGTCTTTTATTTTTCTTTTCTTGCTGCCTGCTCTATCTTATTTTGTGATGTACCTGCCTCTATCTTTTCTGTCATTTTGCATTGAGGGCAATGCAACCCTCGAGTTTGGGGGTGGCACCCTCCATCATTAATGGAGTCTTAGTACATCTTTTTATTAATCTGTTGTGTCTTTTATTTATTTAAGTTCTCTTAAAAAAAATCAGAAAAGATTAAACTGTTGGCTTAAAACTGTGAAGTTAACTTACCTGTCATGACAGCTCTGTCGTGGCAGCATCTTTAGGACAATTTAAGGAGAAGTTTAGAGCCTTTCTATAGTTCTGAAAACTTAAAACACCATTGTGACTGTTATACTGCTTAGACTTCTTTTAGCCAAACTAGAATAGGAAAACTTAGCACTTGAATAGCCCCTAGAGGTGCCTAACACTGGCTCTAGGAAAGAAGTTTAGCAAAATAGCCCTAGAGGTGCCCGAAACTGGCTCTAGGAAGTTAGCTAGAGGTGCCCGAAACCGGCTCTAGTGAAATTTTAGCTTGAAAAATAAAAAGCAAGTCAAAACAGAAAATCAAAGAAGCATGAAAATGTGCCTTCAAAAAGATACACTTTGGCATAAAAAATTCAAGTTAAGAGTTGAATATTCTAGTGAAACTAAGAGAGTCTTAGCATATAACTGTTCACAAGCATGCACACACTGCACGAGGACTATAGGGAGATTCCGGACAGATCCTAATCTTTCCGACAGGTTGCTGCCGCCATAGAGAATGAGCGACGGGTAAGGGACAGTTCACTGTTTGAAGGCCAACACAAAAAAAAAATTTCTTTTTTCTTTTAGGTCTTAGTTGCTTGAGGGCAAGCAAAAACTTGAGTTTGGGGGTGTGTTGAGTGTGTAAAAGTTCTATTATTTACACCCTTTTTAACCCATATTTCTGCTGCATTCAAGCATCATTGCATTGCATTTAGGTTAGTTTACAGTAAAACATCACAAATGGATTAAAGGCACGGATTCTACTAAAAGATGGCTTATTTTGCAGGTTGCTGCCATCGTAGACGGTGAAGGCGGGCGCAGGGCAGAGAAGCAGGAGAGCTGAACTGGACAAGCAGACGACGAGGAAGAAGCTGCCATAGATCTGTCGTGACAGCAAGGTGACAGCAGCCTTATGAAGAGGAAAAGTAAAGTGGACCTCGATAGATAGAGAAAAATCTGCTCGTCTGTCGTGTGAAAGCCAAATATTTTTCCAAGCCCCGGATCAAAAGATATGTCAAGCCAAAGCTCAAGGAGAGGAATCCCCATGAAACAAGGAGGCGGCTGAAAAGTAGGAATCCTTAGAGATTAAGCATTCATTAGAATCTTACTTTTCATTAAAGTTGTAATCCTTGTTAACCTAGAATACTTGAGCCCAAAGCTTATATAAGGGCATAGATTTAACCTAGGAAGGAGAATACCCCATAACCGATAACCTAAACCCCTCTGCCGTTTACCCGTCGTCGACATGTTCTAAATTCCCCTTAGGGCCACGGGTTGTTTTGTAAAGTAGTTGCAAGGGTTGTTTTGTTTTAGGATTTTCCAAATTCAATAAAATAAACTTCAAGTTCTCTTATTTTAGTTTTAATATCTTGCAAGAGCATCGGGAGAGCATTGTGAGGTTATCTATTTACTTAGCATCGGGAGAGTTAAGTATACGAAAGAAATAAGAGCGAGTTCTCTAGTTTATAGTTGAACTATCTTGTGCCTAGGGATAGGGCAAGGTTAAGTGGCTAAGGAAGAATTCATACACATCGGTGTTCATCCTTCGATTCACGCCGGGAGGTATCGTCAAAGACGTGATCATCGACAGACTTGGACCTAGGGATAGGCCAAGGCAGATCTGGGATTCTTGCCAAACTTGAACGTACTGAGTTGGTGTGTTTGCTGCCGCGACGACCAACGGACAGCTGCCGCGACAGGTGCTGTCGGCGACAGGCGTGACGACAGAACTGGAGTTCCTAAGCAATACAATACCTGCACTACTGAGCAATTCAATACCAGCCCATTCTCTCTATCTTGATTACTCTATTCTTTTATTTACGTTTTCCTTTATTATTCTCGTGACAACTCTCAAATATTTCCTTTACTTCGTGCAGTGAAATTAGGTGAAGCTATTGGCCCAATCCCTGTGGAGACGATAATCCGATACTTCGTATCACTTTACTACTTGCGTCGTGTACACTTGCACTACAATTGCGATAGACTCTTTTACACGCAACAGTAGCCCTGTTTCAAAACGCAGGTAGTTAAAACGGTTAAAGAGCATCTTTAAAGGTTTCCAAATGTTACAGTTTAGTCCCTAATGCTTGTATGCTTCCTAGTTGAGTCTATATGTGTCCTTTGTGATGGTTTTTCCTCGTGTGCATGAAACTTGACTAATAAACTACTCGGTAAGTTTAAATCACCGTATGCCCTCTGTTTGGTTTGTATTCGTGCTTGTTCTTCTGTGGTTTTCCATCTCACATAGGTTTAAACATGACATATAGACAAGATTAAAAAAATGAAAATTAGGGTTGCTAATCAGAGTGATGCCGTAGCGAGTTTCGCTCCGGTTTTCCCCGTGTAACCCGTTCGGTTCGGTCTGCTGGCTAGGCCGGGATGAGGGGGTTACAACTCCTTTCACCATTTTTGGTTATCTGCATAATAAACATGGAAAATATGTTAGATCGAAACAAAAATAATATAAAAATAGAATGAAAAAGAGAAAATCAGAGTATTGTGTGGCGGCCGGAGTTCGTTGAGGGCTTAACGAAGTTGAAAATAGGGTTTTAGGTAGTTTAGGTTTAGATTCGGGGAAGAAGGGAGGCTCCGACGAGCCAGGTTAGGATTTTTAGGCTCGAAATTGAATTTTTTTTGGAGTGTTAGGGTTTCAGTCTCGGCGGCCGGGAATCACCTCGTGGTGGACGAAAATCGCACCACGGTGGTCGGCTCGCCTGTTTAGAGAGAGGGGGAGAGTTTGCGAGTTAGAGGGAGAGTGAAACTCAGCTGAATGACTGAGTTTGGCTCGGTGAGGGTCTTTTATACCCATCTAAAAACAATGTCGTTTTGAGAGGGGGATCCGCGCGTCGAATCGGGTCGGGTACAAGGGATTCACACGTTTTTTAGGGTTTTGGGCAAATTAGGGTTTTGGTCCCTGGAGCTTTGACTTGTATTTCAATTGATTCTTGAAATCATGTAATTTGGCACCTTATTTTTTAAATTTAATTCGGTCCTTTTTTTCAGCTTTAATTTATTTATTTAATTGTTTAATTACTTATAAACTTGCTTGCATATTTCAAACTGAGCATGTAGTTTTATTGTTTAGACAATTTGGTCACTTAATTAATATTAGTAATTGGAGTCTTTTAAGCTTAGGTACTTTAATTTATTTAATTAATTTAAATAGGAAGGAAATATTTAATATGCCATTTGAACTTAGAAAATGGTATTCATATAGTTAGTTTAATTAAATTGGAATTAAGTACACATAATTAGAATCAGAAATAATTAGGAATATTATTAATTTAGGGCTTAATATGGGTAGTGCCCAATAATTTGGGTTTTATCTCTTAAACCCTAAAACTTAATAATATTCATAGTATCTTTAATTAATTAATAAATGGAGCCCTAATTAGATTTTACTTAAAATTGACAACAAAATAATTGGACATGCATAAAACCTTTTGTGTTGAGATACATTTTGAATATAAATTGAAGTGTCCTAATATATTTGGACGTTTCAAAACTTATATTCGTCAAAAATGTATTTTCTTACAAAAGGATATTCCCTTTCGAATGGATTCATTTTACAATTAAAGGATTTAATTAAATTCAGATTAATGTTCGAAATGCCAAAATGCCATGTGAAATTAATGAGGTACTGATAACGGGAATTTGTAGGGGTGCTAACCCTTCCCTACACGTAACTGACTCCCGAAACCAAATTTTATTAAAAGAATCTCTGGTCCGTTTTTATGGTGTCCGGTCTACCAAAGTGATTGGTGGCGACTCCAAAATGATTTTTAAGAGAATAAAGGAAATTTGATTAAAAATGGAAAATCCCTAATTTCAAGATCAAATTAAAATGAAAAACCCCAATTTCCGAAACCGTAATCGTCAGACTATTTTTCCACAAATGGTTTTAAAAACGGTCGCGATAGCTTGATGACTCCGTTGGGGACAAAATTGAGAGTCATGCCTATTAATTAATTCCACGTGGCATTTTGGCATTTCAAACATTGATCTGAATTTAATTTTTTCTAAAGAATTATTAGATGGATTTCTAGGAAAAATGGGGATAACTTTTGTGTATGATATATCTGTCATTCATGCATAAACCCTCAATTCGGGTTTTTCACCCTTAAGTGGGAGTAAAACAATATTCGACATGATGCCTACACCTCCGTTATAAGGGACCTATACTACCGAATCAATGTCTTACTGTCGCAGTAGACGGTAATGACAGTTCGGGATCCAAGAGTCTAGAAAAAAGCCCCATTTTTTTTAGAAGCCCACCCTGCTAGAGCCAGATCGGACCTAGGACAGGTGCTGCCGGTTTTAAATACATTTCTCTGGTTATTTTCTTTGCTAAATATTATGTGCTTTTTTGTGTCAATAATTTTCTTATTTGTTTTTCATATGAATTCACAATACTGACATTGTTTCCTTTTCATTTTGTTTTGTTTTCTTGTTTTTTTTACCTTGCATTATTTTGCATATAAAGAGGTATCGATTCGAAGGTTAGTCAAGTTAGGCATTGTTCTTAGTGGCCAATAAGTCCGATAGACAAGGAGAAGACAATATGACGGTATAGACTCGGTTAGAGAAGACTCAATTCAAGAAAAGAACAATATCTATGAGAATGACGTGTCATGGTGCAAGCAGCCACAAGAAGCCATGTGAAGAAGATAAAAGTGCAATGAAAGAGGAGATTCAAGAATTAGTGGATTTGAACGACTAGATCGAACAAAAATTAAAGAGAGAGCAAGCATTGAGTCTAGAAGTGTCGTCACAAGTTCCAAAGCTGGAGAAAGTAATTAAAAGGATACTATAACGAGAAAAGTCAATCTTTGACTAGAAGATATAGAAGGTGGCATAATTGGAAAGTGTCGTACAACATTTGAAAGATTAGTTCGAAAGTTTCATGAGAGGCACTATAAATGAAGAGTAAGGTACTGAAAGCCGAGCTTGAAGTGGTTATCCAAATTATCCAAAGGCAGAATCATGAAATGATCAAGTTCAGAAGCCATGCGGGGAGTCGCCCGATTCGTTCAGATTTTATCCATTGAAGCCATAAACCTGTAAAAACACTTTGACATCGGCACCAAGCTAGAACAGACGTCGACTCAGAAGTAGAATGAATGGATTAGCCCAGGGACGAGGGCAAGTTGATCTCTGTAATCAAATTGTCTATTTTTTGTATTCGAACTTTTGGCTAGTGGATGTTGCTCCAAAGACTAGTCCTTGAAATCGGTACCTCATGCATCCATGCATCATATTGCATTCATCACATTTTTTCCAAATAACATCATTTTTTTAATAATAACAACAATAACAATAATAACAATTATTGATAATATTGCATTATTTTTAGATAATAATGTAAAAGTTGAAAACCAATATTTTTAGAAACATGGGTAACATGCTTGAAAGTTTGGCCAATCTTAGAAAGTTGTTGAGGACCTCTTGGGAAGCATTGAGCAAAATATTGATCATTCCCAGAACGAGATGGTAACACAAACTACCACATTACTTGGAATCAGGGAAGCTAAGAAAGAAAAAGTTTTAAAAGGAAATACCAACATTGATGATCAGAATGAAAATTTATCTCTCACAAAGGTTCAATCCGAGGGATCGGTCCCGAAGGAAGTTCAGACTGGTGCGGTCAGAGAATCAACCAATGATTCAGAGAAATTGGAAACAAAATTTGGAGATGACGTTCCTAGCCTTGATGTGTTGACAGAAATTGATAGAGCTAAACTGGATGTTGTTAATCACACGAATACATGAAGTTCGAGTAAAAGCCAGAATTTTGATGTTTGCCCTAGACCTGTATTTTCCAAGGGTTGTGAGACTGTCAAAGAATGAGATGATTCCAATGGAGTTGCAGAACCACATGTGTTTTCATAATGTTTCTCTGAAAAGATGAAAGTCAAAGATTCAATTGATGTCAAACATTTTCTCACAATGGAATTGCCTACATAAAAAAAAAGAGGGGCAACGAGCACAGAAACAAAAGATAAGAAGGTTGAATGGTTTAGCAAGAAAAGGGAGACGATTGTTTCTATCCCAATACCATATTCAGGTCTGCTGCCATGGCTTGTGCAGAATCATTTACTGATGACGGTTCCACCGAAGTTTTATAAGTCTTTCTATGGCATAAGAAATGCTTGCGGTTATTATTATGGAGATTGCAGTCATTCTGTGGAAGATTGCATGTTTCTGAAGCACATAGTCAGTGGCTTCATCAGGAATGGACATTTATGTTTTGAGAATGGAGAACCTCGATTCCACAATAGACCAGCGTTGGCTAGAAAGACCGAGATAAAAGAAAAGGGGCTGAATTTATAACATGCTTTTGGGTGCAATCCATTACAGTTCGGGGTCTACCAGAATCAGAATCATGTTTGAACATTGACCTCCTTAAAGTTTTTCTTTACTAAAGAATACTCCAAAGTCAGATGCTCAAGGTGCTCGTTTTAGTGGACAATCAAAGACTAAACCAGATCTCATTCATGTCTCTTATCGTGAGTTGTACTTCAAATTGCTCGAGGTTTCACTGCATTATTTGAAATGTTCAAAGCTTCTCCATTCAAGCTGTTACATCATCAGAAATCTTTGAGAATATTACAATGGAGTTCATGACTATGATATTAAAGACTGTTTCACTATCAAACGATAAGTTCAAAACTTTTTGAACTAGGAGATTTTGGAGCTCGAAACTAATGACCGATCTATTAAGGTTTGCAACTCAAGCAGTAGTCACCTGATTGGAGCCGATGCAATTGGAAATACCTGAAAGTCAAATGCTGAAAAGAAAGAGAAGAAAATGTAGGATGAATTTGATTGAGAATTATCAGCCGGAAATGAAAAGCTTCGAACAAACATGACCACTGAAAGCCTGAACACATCCAGCCAGGAGCAGGAAAGCAGAGTTCATTTAAGTGCTAACCAAGAGCAGTTGCTAGTTTCCACATACAAATGATTGAGTATTCCATATAAAAGAGCAAGCAACTGATTGAAGAAACAAGAAAACTCGTAAATAGAATGGTCTTACTCCAAAATTCGATGAGGACATTAGAACATGAGCAAGAAGGGGCATGTCCTTGTGTTGGCAAATGAAAATTGAAGAACTGTTGAGTGGCTAAAATTTGCTCAAATATCCCTTGAATAAAGATTGAAAGTTAGACCACAGGAGATTTGTCTACAATTTTGGGACCATTACAGAGTAGTACCCTGAACCATCCCAATCGCTTTTGCCCGTGAGTATTTGGGGGTCCTTTGTAAGGGAAGTTGATTGGTTTAGTTGTATTAGATGCTTGTTTCCTACATAATTTTTCTCAAATGGAAAACAATTTACATTCTTTGATTCTTTTAATATCTCATCCATTCATTGTTATGGGTTAGTTTTTGTTCTCCCATACATATATGTATATATCTTCATTATTATTTTCTATAAGGCACTTGAATATCAGCTGCAAGAGTGACCAAGAATCAAATTCATAGATCAATTCCAAAATGTGGCTCTCTTCCAAGTTATTTGGGCCAACAAGAAGACATTAATGAGTGTTCAGGAATCACGAGAGAATCTCAAATACAAAATATGAGAGAATTTTTCTCTCGAGCATTGTTGACTGAGGTCCTTGAATGAAGTGATAACCCAAAACATCTACCACCTGAAGACTTCTTTTCTACAAAGATATCTGTATATAGGAGGAAATTTGACATTCCTTCATCTCCCCTTCACAAAGAAAGAAAATAAGGAAAAAATATCATTTGTTGTCCCCTTTGAGCTTGATGATTTTCTTTCGATTCGACCCAAACCAAGGATCACCCCTACATTGGGGGCAAAGAGGATGAAAGTTTGTTTACAAGTAAAAGATGTTTGGTTTTGATCATGCTATGACAGCGATGCCTTGAGAATTAAGGGAAAGAAACAAAAGTGGATGTTTTGAGTACAAGAGCAAGAAAGACAAATTTAATGAAGACAAATATTCAAAATCAAGTCAGAAGAAAAGAGAAAAAAGAAGAAAAAGAAAAGGAAAGAAAAAAAGAGAAGAGAAGAGAAAAGAAAAAGAAAAAGAAAAAGAAAAAGAAAAGGAAAAGTGGAAAGTTTGTGTTCAAAGAATAAACTGAATCAAGTTGAAAGTTGTTGACGTAAAAGTTGAAGCGGTTGAAAGAGAAAGCACAAAGTTGAAAAAGTGCAAGAAAAGCAAGCAACACATGTGAGATCTTCCATTCAAAATGAATCTCTATCTAAAGGAGTGGTGGATGATTGATCACTTTTGAATTCAACGAAAGGAAATGAACTCTAGGGTGAAAACCTAAAAATGGACAGTCTAGAGAGATCCACAAAAAAGAGAAAAAAAGAAAGAAATGAAAAAAGAGAGGGAAAAGAGTATTTCATCCGAGCATATCCAGATCAAGGAGCGCAAAAATAAGATTTCACTTGGAAGAAATGGTCCTTGGTTTCATCACCCTTAAACACTTATTTGAGCCTATATATCATTTCTTTCATATCCATGAGCCATAGCCCCATTACAAGCCTCAAAAGACCATTTTAAACATATACGGGTATTGGAGTAAGAAGAGTTTGTCTTCAGAATACATCCCGTTTATCAGGGTTAACCTTTCTTTAAGGATTTCCAGACTTCAAATGCCTGATTGAGATCAGAAAAAAGGGAAAGATTGGGTTAGTGAGTTAGTAAGGCAAATAGTGCCACTTAAATGGGATAGAATTAGGAATATGTGAATGTTTCTCTCGAAAGCCTAATAAATTGGAAGGGGTCACATTTGAGTTTATCTTTGTCAATTTGGTTCAAAGGCACCGTTGCACTTAATATTTAAGGGCCTAATTTTGATTTTATTTTCTCATGTTTGCCATGACTTATCAAATCATTCCATTTTCTAAAATTTATTATAATAATATTTTGAGCCTTTCACTTATCGTTTCAACAAGCATCTTGCAGATAAATTGATTAGATACAAGAAAATTAAAGGATTCCAGGAGTATTATTATGATGTACTAATCCTTTAAGTGTAGGCGGAACAGGAGGTAGCCTCGGTACTTGGTTAATGATGAAAAATTATGACGGGGAAATGACACAACTCTGAGTGTCAGAAAACTTAAACAGAAGCAACAGAAAAGAGACACAGACAACCCTGAGGCAAAAAGAGAACATGAACCATTGTTGGGCCCAAAGCTGTAACAAGATCAATCCGTTAAATATTCACATTATTCAAGAGCAAATATCATTACATCTGAGGCGCTGCAAGACAAGAAAGTTTTGTGAATACTAGAGTGAGCCAAGATGACAGTTGAATTCAAGAGTGGGGTAACACTACAAAGAATATCATAAGAAGAATGTGTTTTCTTCCAAAGGTGACGATCTCTTTTGGGAACCATGACTTGTGGAAATTAAAGAAGAGAGTATAAAGTGAAGACAGTGTTGAAACCCACGCCAAAAAATACACAGAAATGGGTCTCCATACAACGTGCAACCTGGAACCGTCATTGACAACAAAGTTTGTAACCTGAAGAACAATAAATTTTATCTTTGTGCTCATGCTAAGATGATTGGAACCATAAGACCAACACATTATCATGATCCGAGATTGTCCATTCTCTATCCTATGTGTATCGAAGGAGCATCATTGTTATCTCTGCTATTATTCTTGTTAGTTACGATTACTTGGCAGCATCTCAGTTGAGACAATTTATGAAGTTTAAGGATGTTTCTGAGACATCTTCGAACCATGATGACGTTACTGCATTTGAAGTCATTGTCGTTCCTTAAGACTGAATGAGAATGTTTGCAGCTATATGTTCTACTATTAAGAACCATCATTTTGTAAAGGCTCTTGGATTTGGCAAAACTTTAACATTGCAGGATTGGATATTTGCAATGTTACCTAAACATGGTGACATGATCAAGATTTCGTCAGCTATAATACCTCTCATTTACTTTGTCGTAAAAAAAGAAAGAAAAGAAAAATAAAAAGAAAGAAAGAAAAGAAAAGAAATAAAAAGAAGAGAAAAAAAGAAAGAAAAACTGAGGTGAAAACCTGAAAAGGTGTCTTGAGAAAAAAGAAAAAAAGAGAAAAAAAAAAGAAACCAAGGTGAAAACCCAAAAGGGCGCTTTGAGAAAAACTATCTAAAGTGAAAACCTGAAAAGACGCTTTAGAAAAAAAAATGCAGAAATCATGAAGGTTGAACTTGAGTGTGAGATGGGTTACCTTGGCAGCAAAAGAGTTTTCGAAAAATGAAGCAAATAAATTTGAGCTTCCCTGAAAATGAAAGCTCACCCAAGTGGTTCTCAATTGACAACATTCATGCATCATATAGTTAAACATTCATGAGATAGGAGCATGCTAACTCGTACATCCAGAGCATTCTTTCATATTTTAGGAATCTACCATAATCAGCAAGGAACAAGAAAATATTTCAACCTATAGCTTCAAGACTGGAGAAGTAGACCCAGTAATATATGTTCCAAGCGTAGAAGGGATTGAGCGACAAAGAAAGAGAAGCAAGAGACCTTACACAAGTTTCAAAATGAAAGATTAAGATAATTTAGGTAGAATGAGCCATGATTCTAAAGATCTTGGAGCATCAAGCAAAAAATCGAAGATATTTCACATTACTTCATGAACAATTCTTATTAACTGATGATATTTCTTTTTGCAGAATCGACATTATAGAAGAAGGAAGCTCGTACCTGCACCAGTTTTCATTAATATATTAGGGAAGGAATGCATATGTTAGAAAGTTTAGGGACCTGAAGTAAGTTTCTACCTTGGGTTTTGATCGAATCTAAAGAATAAACCTGAAGAAAGTATAGGGACTTTGAGAAAGTATAAGGATTGGAAGAAAGTTCAGGGACCTGAGGCATTTGCTCGCCCAAAATGATGAAAGATGGACAAATTCTACGTGTCGGAGCCAAAAACAAAGAGATTAGTGGGGCATCATTGTGCAAAAGAGTGCAGATCAGAAAAAAATAAAGAAGGAATGCAGAGCCTAAAAAGAATTTGATCATTAAAGAAATCAAGATTTGCTCTAGAAGAATAAGAGCTCAACAACAAGATTTTGGGGCAAATTTTGTCGGGGCATGAAGAAAACAGGAGTTTCAGATCAAGCTCAAGAAGCTCAAGCAAAGCAAGACTTGATAAGAACAATCTCAAGAGATGAGGTATTGTTGCAACAAGAACTAGGAAACTTAACGGAGAAACAAAGAAGATTAGAATCCATCCAAGTGGAATTTACAAGAATCAACAAGGAACGAGCAAGATTTCAATCTATAACTTCAAGATTGAATAAGTAGAGCCAGCAAAGAGTAGCAAAGATTCCAATCACATTTTCGTGAAGTAAATAGTCTAATCCGTTTGAAGAGGTAGATCACAACAAAGATTTTAGTCCGTTTTTTAAAGAAAGTGGGCCTTACTAAAAACCCCGCTAACACCCCCTGGCTTTTATAAAAAACCGAGAGGCGATTTCAGTGCGTTTGAAGAGGCGGATTAAAACAAAGATTTCAATCCGTTTGAAGAGGCAGATATCAGCAAAGTAATCAATCCGTTTGAAGAGGTGGATCCCAAGTCATTCCGTTTACAGAGGCGGATCTCAAGACATTCCGTTTACAGAAACGGATCTCAAGACATTCCGTTTACAGAGGCGAGGTGGATCTCGGTAAAGATTTCAACCCGTTTGAAGAGGCGAATCTCATCAAAGATTCTAATCAGTTTGATGAGGCAGATCTCTACAGAGATATTCGATTGTTTGCACAACAAAGATTCCACTGCTTCAAGTGGAAAATTGAAGATATCTCACATTTCACCAAGAAGAATCCTTATTAATTAAATATGTTTCTTTTTGGAGGAATGGCGAGCTCCTAATAAGAAGAGTTCGCCCAGCAAAGAAGAGCTCCTAATAAGAAGAGTTCACTCAGCAAAGACAAAACTCCTAATGTGAAGAGTTTGCCCAGCAAAGAAAGATTCCTAATGAGAAGATTCTGCCCTAGAAAAGAAGGATTCCTAATGAGAAGAGTCTGCCCTGACAAAGACATAATTCCAAATGAGAATAATTCACTCACCAAAGACAGAGCTCCTAATGTGAAAAGTTCACCCAACGAAGAAGAATTCATAATGAAAAGAGTCCGCCTTGACAAAGACAGAATTCTTAATGAGAAGAATTCGTCCAGCAAAGAAGAAGAGTTCGATCAGCGAAGGAAGAATTCCTAATGAGAAGAGTTCATCCTCAGCTAAAGAAGGAGATAAAGGGGAATTAAGGCATTCCATAACCTGAAGAATAGCTTCAAGATTTCGAGGGTCAGACAGTTCGGACAAAATCCGCGTCTTTTCAATCTTTGCCCTATTCCTGTTACACAACAATGAGCAAAGAGGGGCAGCTGTAATGCCCAAATTTTATCCGGGCATGTATATATATATACATATATTTCACTATAAATAAGACCAAAAAATATATAAATAAATAGATAATAAATAAGACCAATAAATAAATAATAAACAAAAGTCCATGTATACCAAATGTCCAGTTTTTACACTCTAAATACATTAGGCCCAAAGTAAATCTTAAAGATCATTGTTTACAGTCAAAATCTACCAAACAAACACAAAACCCATTTTGTGCTTCTTTAGCCCGCCAAAAATTGGCCACGTGGCGATCTCTTATTCGCCTTCTATCTTTCACATGGATCAAGCCCCACGATGACGTCATTCTTACATCAAATCCCACTCACCTATAAAATGGGAGAGAGAATGTCAGATTAATTTTGGAATGACCATTAATGACTATAATTAAAAATATAATAAAATAGAGAGAGAAAAGGGTAATACAAGAATTTTACCCCTCTCTCGGTAGCCGAACTGCCTCAGGATTTGAGGCGTTGCCAGAGACTCAAACCGCCGTTTGGGAAAGCTGAAACGCCTGTCGGAAGTCGTCCGTTGCCGACCTGCCGCGAGCTGGCGCATCGCTAGACGTTGAGTCACCATCGGGATATCGAATCGTCACCGAGAACTTGAACTGTCGCCAAGAAACGAGCCATCACTCAAAGCTGAATCATCTACTTTCAAACCGTCTGAAAGTTGAACCGTCGCCAGAGGAGCTGAAAGGAAGACGATCCGCCACTAGAAACCTTCCTGAATCGTTGTTTGAAACCCCTGAAAGGTACTCCTCTCACCATTTTTGGTTATCTGCATAAGAAACATGGAAAATATGTTAGATCGAAACAAAAATAATATAAAAACAAAATGAAAAAGAGGAAATCAGAGTATTGTGTGACGGCCAGAGTTCGTTGAGGGCTTAACGGAGTTGAAAATAGGGTTTTAGGTAGTTTAGGTTTAGATTCGGTGAAGAAGAGAGGCTCAGATTAGCTGGGTTAGGGTTTTAGGCTTGAAATCGAATTTTTTTTGGAGTGTTAGGGTTTTGGTCTCGGCGGCGGCTGGCCGGGAATCGCCCTGTGGTAGCCGGGAATCGCTCCACGGTGGCCGACTCGCCTGTTTAGAGAGAGGGGGGAGAGTTTATGAGTTAGAAGGAGAGTGAAACTCAGCTGAATAATCGAGTTTGGCTCGATGAGGTTCTTTTATACCCATCTGGAAACGGTGTGGTTTTTAAAAGGGGATCCGCGCGTCGAATCGGGTCGGGTACAAGGGATCTGCACGTTTTTTAGGGTTTTGGGCCCTGGAGCTTTGACTTGTATTTCAATTTAGTCTTGAAATCATGTAATTTGGCACCTTATTTTCTTTTTTTAATTCAATTCGATCTCTTTTTCAGCTTTAGTTTATTTATATAATTATTTAATTACTTATATACTTGCTTGCATATTTTAAACTGAGCATGTAATTTTATTGTTTAGACAATATTAATTGGAGCCTTTTAAGCTTAGGTACTTTAATCAGTTTAATTAATTTAAATAAGAAGGAAATTTTAGAAAATAAATGAGTATTAAATAAATATTTAATTAATACTCTAATTTGATTAGTGTCTCATTGCAATGAGATGTTAATCAAGAGAGTATTTTAGTGAAATATTTAATATGTCATTTAACTTAGAAAATGGTATTCATATAGTTAGTTTAATTAAATTGGAATTATGTACACATAATTAGAATCACAAATAATTAGGAATATTATTGATTTAGGGATTAATATAGGTAGTGCCCAATTATTTGGATGTTATCTTCTAAACCCTAAAACTTAATAATATTCATAGTATCTTTAATTAATTAATAAATGGAGCCCTAATTAGGTTTTACTTAAAATGGACAACAAAATAATTGGACATGCATAAAACCTTTTGTGTTGAGATACATTTTGAATATAAATTGAAGTTTCCTAATATATTTAAACGTTTCAAAACTTATGTTCGTCCAAAATGTATTTTCTTACAAAAGGATATTCCCTTTTGAAATAGATCCATTTTACAATTAAAGGATTTAATTAAATTCAGATTAATGTTCGAAATGCCAAAATGCCACGTGGAATTAATGAGGTACCGGTAACAGGCGTTTGTAGGGGTGTTAACCCTTCCCTACACGTAACCGACTCCCGAACCCGAATTTCATTAAAAGAATATTTGGTCCGTTTTTTATGGTGTCCGGTCTACCAAACTGATCGGTGGAGACTCCAAAACGATTTTTAAGAGAATAAATGAAATTTAATTAAAAACGAAAAACCCTTAAGTTTAAGATTAAATTAAAATAAAAACTTTAATTTCCAAAACTCTAATCGTCAAGTTTTTTTTTTACAAACAGTTTTAAAAACGGCCGCGACATCATTAATGATTGAATTATTTGATTGTGCAAAATTAGATGAAGTGTCGTGAGTGATTATTGTACACTAATAGAAAATAAGAGGACTGATCTATTTATTTGTCTAAATCAACGTAACCCCCGAGCTATTGTGATCCGAATTAAATCGAAATGAGATTTTCGAAAGTAAATAATCCTAAGTTGAGCAAATTAAGTAATTGTGTAATCTTTAAGTATATGCTTTGTACTTATGTTAATGTTTAGTGCTACAGTTTTATGCTAATTTTATGTTAATGTATATTGTATGCTTGACTACATAATTAAGCTTAGGTAAGCTCACTCTGTGTTACTACATTTGTAAGAGTTCTATTTTGTTACTTGCCTTGTCAACACTTTAAAAAGTGTTACTACATTTGTATCCTATTTTGATACGCATAACATGTTGACTTATTAAAAAATTTATCAAAAAAATTTATTGGGAGTGTAACACGTATTTACTATCCCTCATAAAAACATCACATAAGATATTTGAATCTTTATAATTCAACATTGAATACTATTTTTGAAATTTTTGAGTAATATGTTCCATTTTGTCATCTTTGATGTATCCACATTTCGATTTAGAAATACATCTTGCATTATCTCTACACAAGATAGCTTTGCATCATATCTTCTGAAAGTAAAGCACATATCTTCTGAATATGTTGGATCAATGGTCTTAGCCAAACACATTCTTAGCTTGTCTTGTGTATAACAATGACATGATTTGAAGAGATATCAAGTTTAAAGATCTCAAATGATCTTGTTGCACCAAGATAGTATTTTATAGAGCAACTAAAATCTGGTGCTTCTGGACCAATTAAGATATGATGCTTCAAGACCAAGAAAAGATATAGTTATCTTTATTTACATTCAACAATCTTACAATTATTGGGGTACTCAATGGATATGTTTTTTTTATATTGAATCTCGTCAATATTCTTTCAGCTTGTGTCCATTCATAGACAAAAACACATATTTAAGTGCTCGATCATTAGGTTGAGACAAAACCCCATCTCAAGATTCTTTTTCTCAAATAGTTTGAAAGCTATTCACGAGTTTTCAATTTGAAGCTCTTCAGGAGTTCTAATAATATAATGAATCTTGATCCAAATTCCTTTATAAAATACATTAGGAAATATGACCATTCTTATAGTATTTCCTCAATTAGTACTCATTAAGGCGATTATACCAAATGCGCCAAAATATAAATATTCAAGGGGATATATCTAAATAAATTTCCTCGAAAATTTTCAAATGCTTCTAGCATTTTAATTTCGTCAAGGATAACTTTCCTTTTATAGGGATCCACAAAATGATTAGACGCATATAAAAATATTTCATAACTACCAAAGTAATTTCATCCACCATGAAGTAATTAGAATTCTTCATAAATCATAATTCAAGTCATATTTACGACTACTTATTTGTGCCCCACTTGCATCACACCTTTAGGTGTTTGGACTGCTGGTCCAAATACTTCTCTTTTGGAAGTTCAAAGCGTTTTTCTATATTGGCCAATCATTTCAATATCTATAGATTCTTATACAAGATCTTCGTTTTCTTTCTTTACTTCTATAGAAGTATTCTATATGAAATTGTTTGTAAAATCGTTGTCGACAACTTTTCAATTTTTCCGGTTTCATTATCGTAGTGACATAACTCCTCGAGATCTCTTCAATATTTATTTCAAGTATTTGTAACTCTCCAAGAGTTTTATTATTAGTTATGTCTTGGGTCTCTTCAGGAGCATCCGCCTCCAATATATGACCATCTCATACTATTTTCTATTTACGAGAATTTTGATTATTAGAACCAATTTCTATCATACATCGGAAATGATTTACGTATATTCGCTCTAACATATAATTCAAATTTAGAATATTTTTAATTGGTATATGAGACTTAATTACTCTCATTAGGTTAGTAAATATGTCTGGCATTTGACATGTAATAATATGAATTATCTTATGAACTTTAGGTTCATATACAAGGATCTAGATAATGATAATTCATTTTCCTTTATCCAGCCGATTATTATCTCCCCCGATGTTGAGAAAAATCATGTCATAAATGATTCTCCAATTAATGTTTAAGAATTTAAACATAAAAGGAGACTGGTGCTCAATATATATTCTCAACCCTTTTTCTATACTCATTTTGTGCGTTGTGGTAAAGCAATTCAATTGCACATTTAAAAATTTAAAAATGAAAAATATATGACTTCTGACCAAAAGCCAATCATAATGGGGAGTTTATTATAACTCATTGGCTTGATGAGTGTAAGGGTTGTTACATGAAAATCCCATATAAATGTTTTATTCTCATAGTTTAACTTTTAAAGATGAGACATCTAATCAAAATTTTGCTAAACTGTTTTGTTTATAATCAATAGGCTTTGTAATAGTTATTTCAACTGATATACTCTAAAATATAAACCCACTATCTTTAGCAAGACGAATAGTCTTAATTGCATAATCTGAATATTTTCTAATCAATCTCACAAACTTCTGGTTGTAAGTTGATAATACATATGTAGATGCATCTACTAAATCATATAAAATTTTTCCACATTTGTGGATAAATGAGCCCATTTTCATTCAGATATGCAACACATATGATCTCTACTTTAGTACAAAAACTTCAAGTTCTTTTGGTAAGTGAGATCAACTAAACCCTTTGAGAACAAACACAAGAACTACAATTTTTTTTTAGTAAGTGAAATTTAATCCATTTCTTTAAGCAACACAAGAACTTCATGTTCTTTAATAAGTGAAATTTATTCAATTTCTTTGAGAATAAGCACCACAAGAGCTTCAGGTTATTTTAATACATGTGTATGTAAATTTCAATAATTTCCGCATCATTATTAATTCGGATGGTCTAACCGATCATGCCAACTATATATATATATATATTTAAATTTGTAAACTTCTGTTTACCATAACATGTGATTCGGTCTCACTGGTACATGTGTGGTACAAATTTTAAAATACAAATTTCTTTCAAACTTGATAATACATTATCCACCAAAAATTATTCCTTTGAATAAGAATATATTTATCTCTTTTGGAGCTTTCAATGAAAATTATCTTTTTGTAGCAATATATAGCTCTTCTAGAGCTTTCAACTGATTTTTTGGCTACTAGAACTTATATCTATATTAACTTATTTCAAATGCCAATTGATAATATATGTTATCTATAATTCTCAAAGGATTATATCCACTTTTGGTGGTGACGACATTATTACCTTTAGCGGTAAGTATTATGATATTCACAATTATGCACATTTTATAATGTACTTTCTCTCAAAAAAAACTTATTGTTCTTTTGGAGTATCAATGTTTTTTGTACTCTGAGATATAATACTCTCATTCTTTCCTAGCATTTAAATGAGAAAAATATTTCTTATGCTTCTGTTAAGCATAAATCGTCACCATAAATCATATTCGATAAGTAATCTTGTTAAATAAAATAAATAAATGTTACAATATATATACATAAATATAAAACGTAAATAATTAATGTGTAAAATAAATAAACATAAAGCAAAGTAAAAATAAAAAATAAGTAATTCTCTTCAAGGTTACGAAAATAATTAGAATATGATTTATTCCCTTCAAGGTTTATAAGGAAATCAACAACATCCAAATGAGTTGGACCAACAACCTCCAATATCATCTTCGGTATTTTTGCAAAAAAAATTTGCTTCTATTTTTTCTTTTATCATTCAATGATTGTTGATGTTTTTAGTGTACGACGAGTACGAGACCAATGATTTATAACATCATATTGGTAATAAATTTTTTTTACTTTCTTAGAATGATCTTTATCACTCTTATCATTCGTATAACTCCACTTTTGGTGGGAATAAATATTCTTAAAATAATTATATTTACATGTCTATGTTCATGGCTTCAATCGCAACCACAACTACTAATGTGACCTTTATTCTTTCCATTATAAAATCTCACATTCACTTCAGGGAATGGAGTAGAGCTAGTGGGCCTTTAAAACGTTTTCACGATATTGTGTGTGAGTACAATATTATTTGCGTGAAAAGTTGAGTATGTTTTTATTAACATATCCTCATCATTGATACTCAGTAATTTGGATCATATCGAAGTTATGTCACTAACTGAATAGTGATTTACCATGTTTGCATTCACTTCAGAGAATGAAATAGATCCAATAATCGCATGGAATATAAATAATGCTTGCATTCACTTCAAGGAATAAAATGGATCCAATAATCGCATGGAATATACAACATGCTTGCATTTACTTCAGAGAATGCATTCACATGAGAATTATTGCTTTCGAGCAAATATAGACTTTATAACAATCTTCTTGTAGATTCAAAATCACCATGATTTATCGCACTTTAAAATCGTAGTTTAAAAAAATAAAAGAAGAGTTTACCGATATTGATTTTCCTCTCGGCAAATGACCAAGATATCTTCTCATATTCCCTTTATGTCTTTTTCCAAGTCACTTAAAGACATGTAAAACTTAAAACATGGTTAAAAATACCAATATCGTCAAATAAGATATTATAAGCAAATATTGATCTTCAATACAGAGTTTAACCATTGTGTCAAACATAAACATATATGAAACCATAATAATTAGATTTATATGTTTGGATTGAACTAAACATATTAGAAACGAGGGGATCTATGTCATAATTTTCTATTATTTATAAAAGTAGGTGCATAGGCAGTGGATATACTAATTCTTTTGTTTATTATAAGTTAGCATAATGCCTAACAATATGAAAAGAAACAATCATGGGATCAAATTAAAATGATTTAAACTATGATAAACTAAGGCCACAGTTTACCCTTAAGATCTAGACAGACGTGTTCTTTGATATTAAGAATCTAGATTTTACAACTATATTGATAAGAAAACACTTACCTTTATAAAAAAAATTAATAAAAAAATTAATCGCACCAAAATTTTAATCATTTATCTAAAACTAAAAAATTTATTTTCAATTTAGAAAAATGAAAACAAGGAAGCAAACCGATGATAAGTCATTCATTAGGTTGAAACCACGTGCACCAAAATTTGTGGAGTCTTTGAGTGCCACCATATTTTAAGAATAAATAAAAATCAAATTAAAATATCAAAATAAAGGTAATCAATAATTACAAAAAATGATGGAAAAAAAGTTATCTTCGGTTCAATATATGATCAAACTTTTTTCGGTAACTTCTTTGGGATTTGAACAAATAGAACCAAAATCTTTCAAGCAAACTCGTGCTGATAAAATGTTAAAAATAAATTAACGAAAAATTATAATAAGAACAAATAACAAGAATGAAAGAACAAAGAGATGCGAGAAAGAGAGAAATTTGTATTATTCTCAATATTGAAGGGTGTACAATGTCTTCATCAAATTATCTATTTATATGCATAAGAAGTACATAATACATTAAACTCTAATTAATGAAAATAATATTTCTAATGATAAATAAAATCAAATTTCCTCGATAAAGTTCTTATCGTAATAGACATCCACATAGATAAATATTCATAACATTTGTGTTTTTTTCCTTCTTGATCTTAATATTAAAAAAGGTGGAACCTACCAATTTTACTAGGCTTTGTAGCCCAAGTCCGGGTAAATATGTCCATGAATGACATAAAATGGACTTAACTAGCAGTCCAGGATAATTAACAAACCCTGAATCTCTTATTATATCATTATTTCTGCCTAAAAGGCATATAAAGAAAAGTAGGTCCAAATAATCAGGCCTTAATCAAGGTTATTCAGCACAGTGGATAATGGGTCCATTTCAACCACACAAATTAATATTTATTGATAGTCAACTTGTTGTTTTCGTACCTCTACTATACTTAATTTGAGGATCTAGTCCACATATTTTAATTTAATATAATTCAATGCTTTACTATTATTAATGTCATGTCTTAATCTAAATCGCTCTACATTTCTTGGCTCTCCCCCCTCCCAACCCTCAAACTTGCTTTCTCCTTTCTCCAATAATGCTAGATGGCGCTGTTGGTGAGCTTCAAAGCGGCAGCCACCCCCGTTCTCTATTTTTTCCAGCTACTCTCTTTTGCATGCCTTTCCCGTCCCCTTTTCTTTGCCCCCATCTTATCATCTCCTTTCTTTGTTCTTTTCGGTTTTCGTTTTTTTACTCTTTTATTTCTAAGTTTTGTTCCGGTGGCCTAGCGTTGTCGATTTTCTTGGTCCTCGTTGGCCTCGAAGGCTTTGTTTTGAGCCAGGGCACGCAGGTGTGACGAGGAAGACGAACCCACCTAGGTGGTTTGGGTTGAGAGGGTTGGGTTGGTGGGTCGTCGTTTTGTCCCTCGTTTTCTTCGGTTTTGTTTTTGCGGCTGCGATGGATTATTACAGGTGGTGGCCTTTTTCTCAAACAGTTCCCCGTTAGTTTTGATGAACCCTCGCTCTCTGGCGTCCTTTCCAAAGGTGTTTAGGAACTTCTCTGATTTGTGTTGTGCCGAGATTCGTATCCTGATGAAACCACTGTTTTTCAATAGTGAAACCGTCGGCTCGACCTCTTCAAAGGAATCATGGCTTCTTACGCCATTTCCTCTGCCGTTATTCCATCCCGGCCCTTGAATTTCACGGCGAAATTATTTGTCTGCCAAACTTTTCCCGTTGGACCCGTTGTTGGTCTGCGGAGTACGACTTTCTTCTGTGCGCTCCTCCTCTTTTCACCATCGACATTGGTCTCTCCGGTGCTAGGGATTTTTACAAGATTGGATCTCATGCCTTGGGTTGAGCATGTAACGGTTCTTTATTTTTTGTAGTTCTGTTTTTCTATGAATAAATTTCATTTTCGATCAAAAAATGTATTAATCTAAATAGTTAATATTAGGGTAAACTACATAAATGACGATTATACTATTGATAAAGTCGCGATTTGGCCACCTTACTTTTTTTTCTAAGCAATTAAACCACCAATAGTTAGAAACTAACGGACGGAGTGACGTGATAGTTAGTGAAAATTAGTATAATTACACATTTGGTCCATGTTATTTGCACATTTTATCAATTTAGTCCTAATTTTATTTAATAAAATAATTTGATTATTTAATTAGGCGACGACATGTGTCACTACCTTATTGGAGGACCTTATTTATACATATTTGTTTTAACCTGATTGGAGGTAATTAGGCGACGACATGTGTCGCCACCTTATTGGAGGACCTTATTTATATATATTTGTTTTAACCTGATTGGAGGAAGAAAATTAAAGAAACAAGCATCTTGCTTCTAGCAGGATTCGAACCCAGGTCGCTAGGTTGAAAGTGATGCGCGTCTACCATTAGGCCAACACTATTGTAACCCCCTCGGCCCAGCCTAGCCGCCAGACCGCATCGAATGGGTTACACGTGAAAAACTGAAGCGAAACCCGTTAAGGCTCCACTCCGATTAACAACCCTAGAAAATTTCTTTTAAAGTTATCTTGTCTAGATGCTTTAATTATATCCTATGTGAGAGGACACGCAACGGAAAACACATACAGATACAAAACACGGGAAACCGACAATTTAACAAACCCTTTTTTAACTTTTACAACAGGCCGTATCGATACGCCTGGACTTGGTCAACTCCCCAAAGTCAACCTAGGGAGACCGCATCGATACGCTAGAAGGCCGTATCGATACGCTCTCAACGGTCAACTTTCCCAAGGTCAAACTACGAAGACCGTACCGATACCCTCAGGACCCGTACCGATACGCCAAAATCTCGTCAATTTCTCAGATTTCGAGAGAGCATTTGGCGTATCGATACACCCCCGCGTACCGGTACGCCTTGCCTAAAACAAGGTCCAAAGCAAAGGACCGTATCGATACAGCCCTTGAGCGTATTGATACGCCCTGCACTGTAAAACTTGTTTTAGCTGATAAAAGCATAAAGACTCGACACTAGATACATTTAACAACCATTCAAGCAACAAACAATCAAGCATATATCTCAAAGCAACCATGTATAAACATACGAAGCAAATTAAACACTCAACGAAGCAACATTCAACATGGTAAGAATTTAAAGAGAGACATGCATACAAAGCATTCACAAACAAGGCCAAAAGCCAAACAAAAGCATACTTCAACATGGTAAAAGGCAATACAAGCCCAAAACGTCAAAACAAACTTGTCTACACAAAAAGGACATGCAAACAATACATCAACACAAAGGTCCTATCCCATTGCTAAATACTAATTATCAAAGTCTAAACCATACTTGAGCAAACCAAACTCCCTTGGAGTCTCCCTTGTTCCCTGAGCTGCTCCGAAGGTCTAAGGGCCTGCATTGTTGGAAAAGAGAGCGTAAGCGTTTAAGCTTAGTGAGCGGTGCTCAAAGAGTAACTACAACAATGCAGTTTTAAAACATAGTTTGCTTGAAAACCAAAACCTTTTCCAAATCATTTCCACATGTTTGAACACACAATGTCATGCATTTACCTTCGCGTGTATTTACCAAATGCAACCAAAAGTCATAGGCTTACCATATGCTCATTCTCATAACACAAGCAAAGTAAACCACAATGCATAAACATAATATAAGGAATCAACAACATGCTTAACATTAGAATTAGAGCGTTTGTGGGTATATTGACATTCAACGTTTTTACTCGGATATGCGGATAGTTTCTCAAACCCACTAGACACTTTCGGTGGAATCTCACATCACCGTACTCGCCCGTTGAGTAATAACATGATTTTTGGTGGAATCTCACATCACCGTACTCCTCCTTAGTGGAATCTAACATCACTAAGGCCACGCGCGAATTTTACCTCGAGTGCACTCTAATCCTATTGATCGATCAATTATATCCGGTAACAACCCAACACATGTCAATATACTCAATTACAACCACAAGCATTATCGATGCTTGAACCACTTACCAAGTCCAAACTTCCATGCAAGGCATGTACTCACAATGCAAGTATAAACACAAGTCCCACATCTCAATATGCATAACAATGCAATTCAACACATAACAACATAGCATGATCAAGCTTGCATTCAAGAATCGTAAAACACAATTTAATTGCATAAACACTTAAAACTTACTCTCGATCTTGGATTGGCTTTTCAAGCTCAATCCAAACTCCCAAAACATTCCCTTAACTACGTTAAGGCTTTTAAGATCGATCCACTCACCACTCACCAGCCAACACACAACCGATGCTCAAGATGCCGAATGAAGCCTCCGTACTACCCGGATTTCCGTCCATAAAGCCCGAATCCAAATCCTCTGTTTTGAGCAACCTAAAATCGAACATTAGAACACTAATACACTCACAAACACAGCAAGGACTCGGAACTCAACAACCTTGCATCAATACACATCAATTCAAGCTCAAACTACACCCGAAACATAGCCAATTCAAACCCAAACTACTAGCAGCCACAACCAACGAATTTACCATAAAAAATCTACCTTTTTACATCCCTAAACATCAATCCAAAGCTACCAAACCTCCAGCTGCCATTTAGACTCAAAACCCAACCAAAAACTCAAGGTTTCCAACTCCTAAAATCACCCACAACACCCATTTCGGGTTTCCATTAAAAACCCACCATTTTTATGTTATTTTAGTGTTAAAACAAAGTTAAAAACACCCTCAACTCAGCCCTAATCAACCCAAAGATTTCCCTTTCATTTCAACCGAAACTTTAGAAATCAAAACAAGATAAATCCATGAGTTTTTACAAAAATGTCAACATATAAGACTTAAGGAAGATGAGACTAAGTTGAGGAACCATTTACCTTGAAGGAATCACTTGGTTTGGAAGCTTGAAATCAATGGAATAGTGAATAAGGTTTGGGGAGGGTTTTTGAACGTGAAATTTCAAATAGAGAAGATGTTGGCTTTTGTTTAAAATCGCTTTTTATGAAAAATTCCCCTTTTTGCCCTTTAGTCTTTTAAAATTCTTTTTGATGTATTAAAAATAGTTTTTCTCCAATTTAATTTAATTTAACCCGACCCAGTTCAACTAATCCAATAACTCTCGGCCCTAAACTCGGGGCGTTACAACTATCCTTGTGATACAATTTACAATATCTAATATATATCTTAGTTTGTTGCTCATGCTAGGAAAAATGAAATAAATATGGATTAAGGGGACTCAAATATGACACTTTTGGGATGCATAAAAATATTTAAACCACTAAAATAGATCTAATAATTAAATTATTAATCATTTTATTTTTTATTAATTTTTAATTAAATTATTATATTAAAAAATAAAAAATAAAAAATTATATTAAAAATTTATTTAACGAATCTAAACTCACGAACATAATTTAAAAAATTAAAAATTTTATTTTTAATATAATTCAGGGTTAGAATTTTAATTTTATATTAAAATTAAAATTTTAAATTATATTCGCGAGTTTAGATTCGTTAAATAAATTTTTAACATAATTTTTAATTTTTGATTTTTTAATATAATAATTTAATTAAAAATTAAAAAAATAAAATGATTAATAATTTAATTATTATATCTATTTCAGTAGTTTAAATATTTTTATGCAACCCATAAGTGTCATATTCGAGTCCCCTTAATCCATATTTATTTTTTTCATGGCATGAGCAACAAACTAAGATATATATTTAATTTTGTACATTATATCACAAGAATATTATTGGCCTAGTGGTTGGTGTGCATCACTTTAAACCCAATAACATGGGTTCGAATCTTAATAGAAGCAAGATGCTTCTCGCTTTAATTTTCTTCCTCACCAGATTGGAGGAGGAAAATAAAAATTATTAAATCAAATATATATATATATAGATAAATTATTTTATTAAATAAAATTATGACCAAATTGATAAAATATGCAAATAGCAGGGACCAAATGTGTAATTATACTAAATTTTACTAACTACCACGTCACTCCATCCGTTAGTTTCTAAAGGCTGGTGGTCAAATTGCATCCAATTAAATAGTTTGATGGTTTAATTGCTTAGAAAAAAAATAAGGTGTTCAAATTGCAACTTTACCAATACTATGGTAGTCTTTTATGTAGTTTACCCTTAATATTATTATAATATTTTACTACTAATGTGGAGCTCAAGAAAATCAAAATCACAAGGTTGAGCTTGATTTTTTCATGATACTGCAAAATAACTATTTTAATATTCATAATTGATTTATTAGTTTCTATACTGCGTGTAAGTTACAAATTTTAGTTTATATACTTCAATTTGATGAATTTTAGTTTTTATACTTTCCGGATTTAAAATTATAATTCTGATCCAAATAATAGTAGTTAAATCCTTTAGATTATATTCTACTATTAGTCATGTACTAACCCTAAGTTTTGGATTTATACTTCTGATCAATTTTAGTCACATCTGTTAAATTTATTAACTAAAATTGCGTGGCCTTTTGTGAGTATTATGTGAAAATAGCAATGTAGCATGACTAAAAATTTGAAAAAAAAGTATAAAGACTACTAAAAATAAGTAAACTAAAATACATGAATTAAATTCACAATTTATGCACCATACAAAGATTACTAACATAATTTAACCTCTTAAATGACAAGAAATTTTAAATTTTAGGGTTTTAAAAATATCATATCTACTAATAAATTTTTTAATGATAGCTTTTTTTTTACTAAGACAACATTAATGATAATAAAAGATTAAATTAAAGTATTACTTTATTGAATAGGTGAAATGCCCCAAATTCATACAAAAAAACAACTAGTATATGTCTCGTTAAATCCAATCTAAAAAAAATCATAACAAGCATCAAACCCAAATCTCCAAACAAACACACGCTTAAGCTTAAACAAAAATAGCAAATCATGACCACGAGATGTTGACCGAGGAGGGTGTATCGATACGCCCAAGGGCTGTATCGATACGGTCTCCCCTGAGTTGACTGTAAGGGTTGACTTGGTCAAGGCGTATCGATACCCTTGACAGGTGTATCGATACGACCTGCTCTGTGTCTTAAAAGTGGGTTGTTTAACATGTTGTTTGGGCTTGGTTGCTTGTGTTCGTGATGCTTTCCGCTGTTGTGATCACCTAGGAATCAAACGTGCCTTTAGACAAGATAAATATTAAAAGAAATTTTCTAGGGTTGCTAACCAAGGTGGGACCTTAACGGGTTACAGTTCGATTTTCCCCGTGTGGCCTACTCGAACCGATCAGTCGACCAAACCGGGGCGAGGGGGTTACAGGGTATAAATACCCTAACACCGGGTTGAACCCGACCATTTACACGAGATCCCTCTCTCTCTTCACTCAACTCTATATCTCTCTAACAACACGAAAAATTCTAGAACCCAACCCTATTTTCGATCAAACAACCTTGTTCATCCCGTGTTCATCTTCAAAATCATCCATTTTCACCCATTCAATCCGTATAAACACAAAAAGCTCCTCATTTTCTTGTTTTTTTGAATCAAAAGCCCTATTTTCTCAGGAACCGAAACACATTCTTCAACTTTATTTCTTTGATCTATGTCCGACACCACAACCAAACTCTGGCATGTTCGCCGGTCTTCGGAGGCGACGTCGACCACCAGTCGTCGTTTTCGATTATCTTCTCCGATCAAACCAGCACTTTCGATCGTTTTCTCCGACCAAACCTGTAACTTCGGCCGCCGGCATGCGATTTTCGGCCACCGTGTCGGAAACCTAATCCCAAAATGCTCATTTTTTTCATCCTAAAGCATATTCTAGTGCCCGTTTCAACAGAAACACCCGTCTTCCTCATCCTAAACTACCTACCCGAAACCAAAACTCTCTCCTCCTATCATTTTCGACTTCTCGAGAAAGCCTAAACTCACATATCTCTAACTCTGACGGCATTCGGAAAAAGATAAGCATTCGGAACTTTAACTTTAGATTTGTGTTTTACTTTATATATAGGTTTTAGGTTACTGATTTTTCCATTTTAAGACTCAAATCTGACACTTTTTTTTTGTTATTGACCCAGGAAAGTAAAAGAGGGAATCGGAATATACCTTCTGGTATGTTCTGTTGGAGTATGCCCAAAGACCAATCATGAGATGATTGTAAAAGACATACTTATTTTATCTTGTTTATTAATAAAGTTATTATTATTATTTCAGTCTTATTCTGTGCATCTATAAATAAATTGAATTATAATAAAGTCCTTAGAATAATATAGTTATTGTTGAATGTCCTTAGTCGAGAATTATTGTGGGCGTGAACAAACATAATATATTAAGACTAATATGTAGTTGATTGACAACAAAGTGTTGTTATTGACATATAGATATCAAAATCAATACATAAGTATGTGTTAGAGAACGACATACTGGACTGACCCGCTATGAGCATGTTTCTTGGATTATTATGTGACAGTCACAACATTGCTCATGGTGGTAACTAAGTGTATGATCCTTAGACTTGAGATCATCATTATTTCAATATCGAGAGTGACATATTTTGATGCAGTCAAACGTGTATTGTAACAGACTACACTATAAAGACTGATATTGGATATGTCACACTCTATATAGCGAAATATAGTTGATCAAGATAGGATTTGTCCCTTATATATAAAAGGAGTAATATCGTGGGCCACTTGATTGAGTGAGACTAGAAAATGCATGGCCATGCTCGAATAAATTGATATGAGATATCATAGTTATTCGTTTATCATAGTCCACTCAAGATAACAAGAAATATTAGATGAACTATACAAGTGTGACTAATCCATGACTTGTGTTCGATCTAGATATAAGGACAAAAGGATGTAATACATAAAATAAGTTAATCACGGAAAAAGGTAAAGTCGAACCACGACTTCATGTAACTTAGGTAGCAATGATGTATTGCTAGATGCCACTCATTGTTTGTAATATTAGAATTGTTCTAGTTATTACTACTAACGTTACATTAAACTATAAGGGCCACACCCTATGATTGAAACGAACAAATATCGACTAGATAGCATGTGTATAAACTTGTTGTACACGTAATAATTATTAAAGACGAAATTATTATAATTATTGTAATTATAGATAACCTCGTTTATATATATATATATATATATATCCCTAAAGAAACCTAATTAAAGTAGAATTAGATTCTACATATTTAATTGTATTCGGTTAAATATATTGTATATTTAATGAATTAGAAATTAAAGTAGAATTAGATTCTACATATTTAATTATATTAAGTTAAATATATTGTATATTTAATGAATCAGAATTTAATTAGAATTAGGTTTTTTAATGCTATATAAAGGCATAAGGTCTAGCAGCCAAAGTATGCTTTTTCGGAAAACCTCTCTAACAGTTAGAGAAGACAAAATATTATCTGTTTCGTTCGGGAGGACTGCGTAGAGGTCAAAGCGCTATTGTGACGACTCAGATTTGATTTGGTTTATCCTAACTCCCTAAGGATATCAAGATACTAGATTTATTAAAGTAATATGTCATCCCTACTCACCTCGAATTCGTCCCTTGTACATGGATCATTGGCAGAATTCGCCGGATAATTTTTGCTGCGCCATGGGGTGTACTGGTGGTTCCTAACAGCGGTATTAGAGCCACTTGTACGATACAAATTCAGACATAAATACTTGGATGATTCTTTTGAATGAGATGCATGTTATTAGATTAAGGTTTATTCGATTTTTGACAAATATATGATATTTTCACACATTAGATCGTTTTATGCCTAATCTGAATAAATTAAATTGATTGTTCCAAGTGATTAAAGAGTTAGTCACAAATATGTTAGGGTTTTCAGATGTTAAGCGTTAACATATATGGGTAACAGTTATATTCAGACTAATGGTGAGTCTATAGATAACGTGCGGGGAAAGTAACAAAGAGTTATTCAAGTTAAAACCTCGTAGATTTTGAAATCCTGAAAAATACGATAATGTTGATAAAAGTTATCAAATTGTGAAGTTTTTACACAAAAATTAAGATGATGATCTTTAAAAATTTCTACGCCGCTGACCCCTGCGTAGGTGCAATATGTCAAGACCTCAATAATAAATCGCTCGATGTTATGTTCAATATGCACGGTGTTTGAAATACATGGTTATAGCCCAATAGCTCTTTTATTTTGGTTTTAAATAAATACATCATGTGTTTCGTGTCTTTCTTTCTTCTATTGTAATTATCTTCTCATCTTACTCACTCGTATGAAAAACGAGTTTCTGAAAAATTGTAATATTTGCGAAGAAAGCATGGGACAAAAAACTAGAATGATGGGCCGATCAAAGGTGGGTTAGGTGTGTAACGCACCGAGACTAGGGTCCGGGTGGTTGCCGAGTCCAGAGTAGGTTAATAAACGCGATTTGGTTCATTCGGGTCCGATTTGGAGAAAAAGGGATTTTTAAAGGGGTTTTTGGTAAAATGGGTAACAAATAGGTTTTTGGAAATGGATTTTAAATTAAAATAAAATATTATATTTCAAAACTACCCACCTCTTCTTCTTCTCCAAAACCATTTCACATCGTTTTTCTTCCCTCCATCAAACATCCACAATTTTTGAAGACTAATCAAGAAGCATCGAATAAAGATTTGGGTTCTTCGGACGCTACACCAGGATTTGAAGAAGCTTGAAGGTGGACTGTTAGCTAGTTTTGGAATTGTGCTGGTGAGTGACAATGTTTTAAAGCTTTGCAATGTTCCAAAGAGGTTTTCTTGGGGTTTGGGTTGAGCTTGGAGGGCCAACCTAAACCCAAGTGTAAGTTTAACTAATATCGCATTATCTTGTTAAGTGTTGATGAATGTGATTATATGTGTTGTTGGGTGAAATACTCTTTGCTTTTACATCCTTTTAAATGTTATTGTGTTGTTGTTGTTGTTGTCAAAGCCTCACATGATGGTTAATATGAGTGTGTTATTGAACACGGTGATGTGTAGTCCCACCGAAAGTTGACTAGTAGATGAGTATAGTGATGTGTAGTCCCACTAGAAATATGCTAGTTGTTTGTGAATAGTGATGTGTAGTCCCACCAGGAATGGTTGTGCATGTGCACACCATGAACTCGTCTTATGTTTTCGGTTTAGTATTTTTCACTCCTTATGGTTTTTTCTTTAAAATAGATAAATGTTTTGAAACTGCATTGTTGTTGTTGTGATTTTGAGCTCCGCTCACAAAGCTCTCAAGCTTACTCTCTCTTTTCCAACAATGCAGATCGTTAGTGGCTTCGGGAGGCAAGTGGGGCAAAGGAAGAATCCTAGAGTTCGCTTGCTAGCTCAAGTATAGTTTTTATGGATGTAATAATACTTAGGCAATGAGAATGCTAGAATTTTGTGTTAGGGAGTTGGTGTCTAAACTCTCGTGTGGTTGCTTTTGTTGCTAACATGTTTTAAATGTTGAAATATGCCATGGTTTGTCTTTTGACCCCTTTTATGAATGCTAAGCATGAATGTTTTCCTTTAATAAATCATGCCATATTGAATCTTGTCTCGTTGATTGTTTACCTTGTTTAAAACAAATGCTCATGGTTGCCTTAAGTCGTGTATGTGTTTAGGAGTTGTTTAAATGCTCGCTTAGCGTGTTTTTGTTAGTCCCCTTGTGCTTAAAACTGCAGAATTCTATCTTTTTGTGCAGGGGGTATTGATACGCTCAAGGGCAGTATCGATACGGTCCTCTGTTTTGAGCATATCGTACCGATACGTTGGGGTGTACCGATACCATTTTGGATCACTTGAAATCTGAGATTTTGACGAGAAATTAGGGTATCGGTACGGTCCTTAGGTGTATCGATACGGTCTTGATGTTGACTATGGGGAGCTTGCCCTTTGAGGGCGTATCGATACCAACTTGTAGGGTATCGATACGGTCTCTTGGTGTTGACCTTAGGAAGTTTGACCATTGAAGGCGTATCGATACGAGCCTTAGGTGTATCGACACAGCCTGAAGTAAAATGGCTAGAAGTTATCCTTTAATGTCCATTTTGCTTGGATCATGTTTTCGTTTGCTTTTCCGCTTCTTGTTTCTTCACATAGGTTTTAAAAATGGCATCTAGACAAGATTAATTTAAAGGAAATAATAGGATTGCTAATCAGAGTGAGGCCTTAACGGGTTTCACTTCGGTTTTCCATCTGTAACCCGTTCAGTTCGGTCTAGTGGCTAGGCCGGGTCGAGGGGGTTACATTTAATGGTATCAGAGCCTCGGTTTGAGGTCTCTCGGGAAGGTAAGTCGGGTAAGTTGGTTTGTTTGTCGTTGCATGGTGTGTAAAAGTATGATTTCTCGTTCTTGATGTTGGTTAAAGAGTAGTCGAGCATCCTCATTGGTAGGTATTGTTATTGAAAAATGGTTTTGGTTGAAAGAGCTCGAGCACTTGGATCCTTGCCCTTGCTGACCCAATGTTTTCTTGTGTGTTATGTTTATTGTTTTAGATTGTATCTTTTTTATGGTGCGACCGAGAGGACGGCCTAGAGTGGGTGACTAGGCACCCGAGGATGTGCCTCATGTTCCTCCTACTCCCGATGGTAATGGGGCGAATGTCGGAGGTAATGTACCTCAGGCTGGTGCGAATGTTGGAGGCGATGGTAATGGACCTCAGGTTGTCCAGGATCAGGCTGGTGCGGACATGACTCATTTGATTCAGACCATAGTCAGGGCTTTTCAGATAGCTTTAGTCGGCATACATGCTGCAGCACCACCTCAGGGTGCGAGGACTGGTTTACGCCTTGAGAGACTTTGTAGTTTGGGCGGAGTCGAGTTCCGTGGTTTAAATCCCGAGGGTTTAGAGGCTTGGATCGAGAGCACTACAAGAATCTTAGGTCAGATGGAGTGCTCAGACACTCGTAAGTTGGGTTGTGTTGTCTCCTTGCTTCAGGGGGATGCGTATGCTTGGTGGACTACAATTATTTCAAGTATGTACCTTGGAGCCTAATATTAGGATGAAAAGAAGAGAGAATTTATGGCTTTGGTTCAGGGTGGTAAGACGGTGTCAGAGTACGAGGTACAATTTGTGAGGTTGAGCTAATATGCACCCGAGTTGGTTCCCAACGAGAGAGAACGGTGTGAGCACTTTCATTATGGTTTGACTAGGGATGTGAAGACATATATGCTTGCTTCTGATTACACCGATTTTGATGTTTTGGTCTCTAAGGCCAAGGATATTTAGCAGAGTTTAGGCTCGAACACTTATGCTAGTGGGTCCGATTCAGGGAAGCGACATGGGGAATGGGACATAGAGCATGCCAAGAGGCACAAAGATAAGAGATATCAGCCTGACTTGAGACGTAGAGGCGGTAACTATGGACGTGGCCATCAGGGCCAAGGAGCTGTTGTTCACACTCCCGAGTGCACTAGATGTGGAAGACGACATCCGAGCGAGTGTATAGGTACCTTTGGGGTATGTTGGAATTGTGGATCTCGAGATCATTTGAGGCGTAACTGTCCTCACCCGGCTGTGGGCGGATATGCCCCAGTTTGAGGTTTTGAGCATCAGAGAGGCCATGGGCGCGGTCGAGGTAACTTTCAGCCAAGGAATTATGGTCAGAGAAATGTAGCTCATGTGGTAGCAGTTCAGCCCAATGGTGGAGGACCGGCTAGGGTGTATGCGCAGCGAGAGGGCAGAAATGACACGGATTTCATTGCAGGTAAATTCTTGTTACAGTATTTATCCTTGCTTTTGTTGATAGATTCGGGTTCGACACATTCATACATTTTGGGTAAGCATGCAAGATCTTGAGATTTACCGTATGAGTGGTTAGAGGTAGGCGTGAATGTTACTAGTTCTTTTGGTGAGACCGTGGTAGCTAGGAAAATGTACAGGATGTGTTCTTTGATGATTTAGGGTCATGTGTTTCCGGTCGATATGATGTAATTGTTGTTCTATGGTTCCGATTTGATTTTGGGCATGGATTGGCTCGTAGAGCATAGAGCTAGGGTAGACTTTGAGACTAAGAGAGTTTCCTTGAGACTTGCGGATGATTATAAGGTTGTAGTAGTTGGCGAGAACGTTAAGTTCTTGTCCAATGTTGTTTCTGCTTTAGAAGCTCAGAGATTGATGGATTTGGGTTGTCAAGCATATTTGGCCTATGTGATGAATCCGAACATGAGTGAAGTTAGACCGCAAGATATCATAACAATTTGTGACTTTCCGAGTGTCTTTCCAGAAGAGTTACTGGGTTTACCTCCAGATAGAGATGTTGAGTTTGCTATTGAGACGTATACAGATTCTGTTCCTGTATCTATTGCTCCGTATAGAATGGCACCTAAAGAGTTGAAAGAGTTAAAGACACAACTTCAGGAACTGTCAGATAGATGTTTCATTAGGCCTAGCATTTCTCTGTGGGGTGCTCCGGTTTTGTTTGTGAAGAAGAAGGATGGCAGTATGAGGATGTGCATAGATTATAGGTAGTTGAACAAGGTAACAGTGAAGAGCAAGTATCATTTGCCGTGGATCGACGATTTGCTTGATCAGTTGAGTGGTGTTACAGTATTTTTGAAGATTGATTTGAGATTCGGCTATTATCAGTTGAAGGTAAAAGGTGTGGATATACCGAAGTTAGATTTCCGTACACGATATGGGCACTATGAGTTCTTGGTAATGCCTTTCGGTTTGACTAATGCCCCAGCTGCATTTATGGACATGATGAACATATTGTTTCATTAGTATTTGGATAGATTTGTAGTAGTGTTCATTGATGACATTTTAGTGTACCCCAAGACCGAGGAAGAGCATGATGAGCATTTGCAATTAGTGCTACAGACCTTGCTTGAAAATCAATTGTATGCCAAGTTGAGTAAATGTGAGTTTTGGATTAGGGAAGTAGTCTTTCTAGGTCATGTGATCTCGGCCGATGGGATTAGTGTGGATCCCAAGAAGATAGAAGCCATAGTGAGTTGGAAACAACGAAGTAAGTGACTGAAATCCGTAGTTTCCTAGGCTTGGCGGGGTATTATCGAAGGTTTGTTGAGGGATTCTCGAAGATTGTGGCACCTTTGACTAAATTGCTTCAGAAAAATGTTCCGTATAAGTGGACAAATGCAAGGCAACAAGCATTTGAGAAGTTGAAGAAAGCACTGTCAGAAGCTCCTATTTTGATTCAGCCTGAACCGAGGAAAGAGTTCGTAATCTTCAGTGATGCATCATATGTAGGTTTAGGTTGTGTGCTTATGCAAGAAGGAAGAGTTGTAGCTTATGCTTCGAGACAGTTGAAGGTTCATGAGAAGAATTACCCCACCCACGACATAGAGTTAGCTGTTGTAGTGTTTGCTTGGAAGATTTGGAGACACCACCTTTACGGTGAGAAGTGCACAGTGTACACCGATCATAAGAGTTTGAAGTACCTTATGACGTAAAGAGAGTTGAATATTAGACAACGTAGGTGGTTAGAGCTCCTTAAAGTCTATGACCTCACAATAGAGTACCATCCGGGTAAGGCAAACGTAGTGGTTGATGCTTTGAGTAGAAAAGTGGCAGTTGAGTTGCGAGCTATGTTTGCTAGATTTAGTGTGTCTCAAGATGATGGTTTGACAGCTGAGCTTCAGGTTAAACCTTCGTTAGTTCAGTTGATTCGAGAGAAACAGTTGCAAGACATATCTTTGGCACCTCACGTGCAAGATATAGCCGAGGGTAAACCCACCGATTTCTGCTTCGGTGAGAATGGGATATTATGTTTCAAGGATAGAGTCATTGTTTCAGAAGATGCCGAGTTGAGGCGTACTATCTTAAATGAAGCTCATAACAGTTCTTTTGCTATGCATCCGAGTAGTACGAAGATGTACCGTGGGTTGAAAGATGAGTACTTCTGGGTTGGGTTAAAGAATGATGTGGCTGAGTATGTGAGTAGATGTATGGTTTGCCAGCGTGTTAAGGCCGAGCATCAGTTTCCTTCAGGTTTGTTACATCCGTTGAAGATTTCGGAATGGAAGTGGGAACAAATTATTATGGATTTTGTATCAGGTTTGCCGTTAACTCCTTCGAAGAAGAATTCAGTATGGGTAATAGTCGACAGATTCACTAAGTGTGCCCATTTCATACATGTTCATACTACTTACTCCTTAGACAAGTTGGCCGATTTGTACATCAGTGAGATAGTGAGATTACATGGTGTGCCGAAATCGATTATGTCAGACAGAGATCCGAGATTTACAACTAGATTTTGGGAGTGTTTGCATCGTGCCATGGGAACTTGGTTGAACTTCAGTACTTCATATCACCCACAATCAGATGGTCAGTCAGAGAGAGTTATTCAGGTGTTAGAGGACATGTTGAGGTGTTGCATCATCGACTTTCAGGGCTCGTGGGAAAAACATCTACCACTAGTAGAGTTTGCGTACAATAATAGTTATCAGGCTAGTATTTAGGTGGCACCGTATGAGGCTCTATATGGTAGGAGATGTAGAAATCCTGTTTGTTGGGCCGAAGCTGGACAAAAGCTTGTACATATGCCAGATTTGCTCAAGGGCACCACCGTGAAGGTAAAACTGATTTGTGATCGCTTGAAGGCAGCTTCAGATAGACAGAAATCGTACGCAGATTTGAAGGGAAGAGAGATTGAGTATGTTATTGGCGATAAATTGTTCTTGAAGGTTTCTCCGTGGAAGAAGGTAATGAGGTTTGGTAAAAAAGGGAAGTTAAGTCCAAGATTCATTGTCCCTTACGAGGTAGTTGAGAGGATTGGACCTGTTGCATATAGGTTGAGATTGCCATCCGAACTTGAGAAGATTCATGATGTGTTTCATGTTTCGATGCTTCGAAAGTATAGATCGGATCCATCTTATGTAATGCCAGTGGAAGAGATCGAGTTAAATTTGGACTTGTCGTATGATGAAGAACCAGTTGAGATTCTTGCTACGGATAGTAAAGTTTCGCGTGGGAGGACCATTGAATTAGTCAAGGTTTTTTGGAGACACCGAGGTGTGGAAGAGGCCACTTGGGAGAGAAAGGCTGACATGGAGGAAAAGTTTTCGTATCTCTTCCCATCAGGTAAAATTTAGGGACGAAATTCCTTAAATGGGGAGAATTGTAACGCCCCAAGACTAGGGTCCGGGTAGTTGCCGGGTCTGGAGTAGGTTAATAAACGCGATTTGGGTCATTCAGGTCCGATTTGGAGAAAAAGGTATTTTTAAAGGGGTTTTTGGTAAAATGGGTAAAAAAAATAGGTTTTTGGAAATGGATTTTAAATTAAAATAAAATATTATATTTCAAAACTACCCACCTCTTCTTGTTCTCCAAAACCATTTCATGTCATTTTTCTCCCCTCCATCAAACCTCTACCATTTTTGAAGACTCGTCAAGAAGCAGCGGATAAAGATTTGGTTTCTTCGGACGCTACATCGGGAGTTGAAAAAGCTTGAAGGTGGACCGTTAGCTAGTTTTGGAATTGTGCTGGTGAGTGGTAATGTTTTAAAGCTTTGCAATGTTTCAAAGAGGTTTTCTTGGGGTTTGGGTTGAGCTTGGGGGCCAACCTAAACCCAAGTGTAAGTTTAACTAATATCACCTTATCTTGTTAAGTGTTGATGAATGTGATTATATGTGTTGTTGGGTGAAATACTCTTTGCTTTTACATCCTTTTGAATGTTATTATGTTGTTGTTGTTGTTGTCAAAGCCTCACGTGATGGTTAATAGGAGTCTGTTGTTGAACACGGTGATGTGTAGTCCCACTGGAAATATGCTAGTTATTTGTGAACGGTGATGTGTAGTCCCACCGGGAATGGTTGTGGATGTGCACACCATGAACCCGTCTTACGTTTTCGGTTTAGTATTTTCCACTCCTTATGGTTTTGTCTTTAAAATAGATATATGTTTTGAAACTGCATTGTTTTTATTGTGATTTTGAGCTCCGCTCACTAAGCTCTCAAGCTTACACTCTATTTTCCAACAATGCAGATCGTTAGTGGCTTCGTGAGGCAAGTGGGGCAAAGGAAGAATCCTAGAGTTCGCTTGGTAGCTCAAGTATGGTTTCTATGGATGTAATAATACTCAGGCAATGAAAATGCTAGACTTTTGTGTTGGGGAGTTGGTGTCTAAACTCTCGTGTGGTTGCTTTTGTTGCTAACATGTTTTAAATGTTGAAATATGCCATGGTTTGTCTTTTGACCCCTTTTATGAACACTAAGCATGAATGTTTTCCTTTAATAAATCATGTCATGTTGAATCTTGTCTCGTTGATTGTTTACCTTGTTTAAAACGAATGCTCATGGTTGCCTTAAGTCGTGTATGTGTTTAGGAGTTGTTTAAATGTTTGCTTAGCGTGTTTGTGTTAGTCCCCTTGTGCTTAAAACTGAAGAATTCTATCTTTCTGTGTAGGGGGTATCGATACGCTTAAAGGCAGTATCGATACGGTCCCCCGTTTTGAGCATATAGTACCGATACGTGGGGGCGTACCGATACCATTTTGGATCACTAGAAATCTAAGATTTTGACGAGAAATTAGGGTATCGGTATGGGCCTTAGGTGTATCGATACGGTCCTGATGTTGACTTTGGGGAGCTTGCCCTTTGAGAGCGTATCGATACCAGCTTGTAGGGTATCGATACGGTCTCTTTGTGTTAACCTTAGGAAGTTTGATCATTGGCGTATCGATACAGCCTGGAGTAAAATGGCTAGAAGTTATCCTTTAATGTCCGTTTTGCTTGGATCATGTTTGCGTTTGCTTCTCCGCTGCTTGCGTCTTCACATAGGTTTTAAATATGGCATCTAGACAAAGATTAATTTAAAGGGAAAAAATAGGGTTGCTAATTGGAGTGAGGCCTTAACGGGTTTCGCTTCGGTTTTCCCCCTGTAACTCGTTCGGTTCGGTCTGGTGGGTAAGCCGGGTCGAGGGGGTTACAAGGTGCTTGAGAAGAAAGTTCTATCTTTAGTAATTTTGGTTCTCCCATTGGTTTGGGATGAGACACCTTAGCTTTAAGGGCTATAACCATTGCATTTATATTTACTGCTTTACATGTATGTGATACAATGTATTTTTTTAGCATGATGGTAACTCCTTAAATCATAATAGAATGGTGAGATTAATATAACAAAAACCCTCCATATTTAATAAAATTAGTCATCCAATGTTAACCCTCGTTAAAACCTCGATCGGTTTTATGTAGGTTTTCCCAAAGCAAAATACTTAGATCTATCTTGGTTAAACGCGAAGAATAAGTAAGTGATATTCAACGGTAGTGATATTGGTTAAACTAGGTTGTTCTAATAAGATTAGTAACCTAAAGACTAATGATTGTTCAAGGATTTTGGTAATTGAAATACAATACGAAAGTGCATGTCTAGGATTGGTTCTTTGACAGACTTGGCTTTTAAGTGTGACCAGTACACCACCTCTCCTCTCATAAGTTACCTACCTGGTGCATTGTTCATTATTGTGCTTTCTATTAAACCATATGAACTTTTTTTTGGACAAATAGTTGTTCATCAAATATAGGAATTACATGAGATGTAATTAGCAAGTGTTGCTTACCTAAATAATTGGATTCTAAGAGTAAAGCCAAAGCTGGCTTGGAATAAAATGAAATACAGATCCTTACCCACTAGAAATACTTTTAGTAAGTTTTTCAATTTTGAGGGTTTTTAATATTGGGAATGTAATTTCTTTATAAACATGATAAAAGGTACTTATAAATCATATTTTATCATTGTAGATTTTATGGCAAACTCAAACACATTATCATTGCGATCCGTCCTTGAGAAGGAAAAATTGAATGGCTCTGTAACTTAAAGATTGTCCTAAAGCAAGAACGGAAACTGAAAATCATCGATGAACTTGTCCCTAAAAAGCCAGCAGATGATGCCTCCAAAGATGAAAAGGAAGCCTTTGAGAAATACTCAAATGACACGGTAGATGTTGGATGCTTGATGCTTGCAACCATGACCCATGAGCTTCAGAATCAACATGAGAACATGGTTCCCTATGAGATGTTTAAAAATCTCAAAGAATTATATGAGGGGCAAGCTCGCCAAGAAAGGTATGGGACCTCTAAGGCTTTGTTTCGATGCAAAATGTTGGATGGAACTCCAGTGGGAACTCATGTTCTTAAAATGATAGGGTATATCCAGACCCTTGAAAAATTGGGCTTCCCTCTAAGTGTTGAATTGGCTATTGATGTTATCCTGCAATCGTTGTCGGATAGTTTTAATTAGTTTGTTCTTAATTTCAATATGAATGAAATTAACAAATCGTTGCCCTAGTTGCTTGGTCTGTTAAGAACAACAGAAAACAACATGAAAAAGGTTGGTTGCAAACCTATTCTGATGGTCCGAAAGGATAGCAGAAAAGGAAAGCCCAACACCAAGGCAAAGCCAAAACCCAACAAAGGAAAAGCTGCATTGAAACCCAAAGGAGGAGTTGCAAAAGAAGTAAAGTGTTTCCATTGCAATAATGCTGGACATTGGAAGAGAAAATGTCATGTCTATCTTGAGAACATCAAGAAGGTAAGAGAAAATGGACAGCCTAGATCAGGTATTTATGTTATTGATATTAATATATCAACATCTAGTTCTTGGTTATTAAATACCGATTGTGATTCACACATTGTTACTTCTTTACAATGACTAAAAAGGAGTGGAAAATTGGCAAAAGGAGATGTGGACCTACAAGTGGGAAATGGAACAAGAGTTGCTGCATTAGCTATAGGAACATATACTTTGTCATTACCTAGTGGACTTGTTTTAGATTAGAGGATTTTTATTTCATACCTAGTTTGACTAAAAACATTATTTCAATTTCTTGTTTGGACAAGATTGGTTTTGAGATTATCATTACGAATAATAGTTTTTCTTTTTCCCTCAATAATATTTTTATGGTACGGCTCAATTAATCAATGGCCTCTATATCTTAGATCAAGGCAACTCCATATATAACATAAATACGAAAAAATCAAAAACAAATGACTCTAATCAAACTTATCTCTGGCATTGTCTCTTGGGTCATATAAGTGAGAAACGCGTATTAAAACTTCATAGAGATGGATTTTTTGATTCTTTTGTTTTCAAACAATTAGATATATGTGAACCTTGCTTAATGGGAAAAATGACCAAATCACAATTTAACGGTAAAAATGAGCGAGCAATTGATTTATTAGGTCTAATACATAGTGATGTATGCGGGTCGATGAATACACAAGCTAGAGGAGGTTTTCAATACTTCATTACTTTCACTGACGACTTCAGTAGATATGGGTATATTTACCTAATGCATCATAAATCTGAAACCCTTAAAAAGTTCAAGGAATTTAGAAATGAAGTACAAAACCAGTTATGAAAGAGTATCAAAGCTCTTTGATCAGATCGAGGAGAAGAATACTTAAGCCTAGAGTTTGATGAACTCCTTAAAGGATGTGGGATTGTCTCACAAATTACACCTATAGGTACTCCACAACACAATAGAGTCTCTGAAAGGAGAAATCGAACATTGTTAGACATGGTTCAGTCAATGATGAGTCATGCTTATCTTCCAACTTCTTTTTGGGGACATGAGCTAGAAACAGTTGCTTTCACACTAAATCGTGTTCCGTCTAAATCGGTTCAAAAAACATCATATGAGATGTAGACTGGGAAGCGTCCTAGTATGTCTTTTATGAACATTTGGGGATGCGAAGTTTATGTTAAACATTAGATGTATACAAAACTCGAACCCAAATCTTATAAAAGTAATTTTGTAGGGTATCCTAAAGAAACTAAAGGATATTATTTCTTCAATCCATATGAGAACAAAGTGTTTGTTGCTCGAACAAGAGTCTTCCTCGAAAGAGAATTTAATCTCGAAAAGGAAAGTGGGAGAAATATTGAACTTGAAGAAATTCAAGATCAACCACAGACCACTGAACCAGAGATTGAACAACCACTAGTTCCACAAATAGTTGAGGAACATCCAATCGTTCTTAAAACACAACCACTACGAAGATCTATGAGAGAAAGCAATGTGCCTGAGAGATATGGATTTCTTGTCACATTGCATGGAGACGTTTTTCTCATAGACCAAGATGAACCTAAGACTTATCAAGAATCAGTGGAGAGCCCAGACTCTGAGAAATGGCTAGAAGCCATGAAATCCGAAATGGATTCCATGTCAGAAAACCAAGTATGGACTTTGGTCGACCCACTCGAAGGGGTTAAGCCCATAGGGTGCAAATGGGTTTACAAAAAGAAAATCGACAAGGATGGCAATGTACAAACATACAAAGGGTGATTGGACGCTAAAGGATTTCGTCAAATTCATGGTATAGACTATGATGAAACTTTTTCCCCTGTTGCTATGTTTAAATCTATCTGGATGTTACTTTTAATAGCTACATATTACGATTATAAAATCTGGCAAATGGATGTCAAAACTGCTTTCCTTAATCGAAAATTAGATGAGGATGTGTACATGACACAACCTGAGGGTTTTGTCGATCCAAAAGATGCCCTAAAAGTATGCAAACTATAAAGATCCATTTATGGGTTGGAGCATGCTTCTCGAAGTTGGAATCTTCGTTTTAATGAGGCAATCAAAGAGTTTGGTTTCATTAAAAATGAAGATGAGCCATGTGTTTTCAAGAAAACTAGTGGGAGCACTGTTACATTCTTGGTATTGTATGTGGATGACATACTAATAATAGGAAATGCCATACCTACCTTACAGTCTGTAAAGACTTGGTAAGGAAAATGTTTTTCTATGAAAGACTTGGGTGAAGCAACCTACACATTAGGAGTCAAGATTTATAGAGATATATCGATACGACTCCTAGGACTAAGTCAAAATACATACATAGACAAAGTAATGAAAAGATTCAGTATGGAAGAATCTAAAAGAGGATTCTTACCTATGAGAAATGTTATTTCGCTCTCGAAGGAAATGTGTCCTTCAACGCCTCAAGAGAGAGAATGCATGAGTAAGATTCCATATACATCGACCATTGGTTCTATCATGTATTCAATGCTATGTACACGTCCGGATGTATCATATGCACTAAGTATGACAAGTCGATACCAAGTATATCCTGGTGAAGGTCATTGGGTTGCAGTCAAAACCATCCTTAAGTACTTAAGAAGAACTAAAGATACATTCCTTATGTATGGAGGTGAGGAAGAACTAAGCATAAAAGGTTATACTAACGCAAGATTCCAAACTGATAAGGATGATTCTCGATCGCAATCGAGTTTTGTGTTTTGCCTTAATGGAGGTGTTGTAAGCTGGAAAAGGTTAAAGTAAGATACAATAGCAGATTCTACAACAGAAGTTGAGTATATTTCAGCAAGTGATGCTGCAAAAGAGGTTGTTTGGATTAGAAAGTTCATATCAGAACTAGAGGTCGTGCCTAGCATATCAAATGCTATATATCTACGTTGTGACAACAACGGAGCCATCGCACAAGCAAAAGAACCCAAATCTCACCAGCGATCCAAACACATACTTAGGCGTTACCATCTTATTCATGAAATCATTGATCGAGGAGATGTAGAAATATACAGAGTACCAATGAATGAAAATGTCGCCGATCCACTGGCAAAGCCTCTGACACAGCAGAAGCATGAACGTCACACTAAGTCTCTTGGTGTTAGATACATGAGTGATTGGTCTTAGTGCTAGTGGGAGATTGTTGGAGTATGCTCAAAGACCAATCATGAGATGATTGTAAAAGACATACTTATTTTATTTTGTTTATTAATAAAGCCATTATTATTATTTCAGTCTTATTCTGTGCATCTATAAATAAACTGAATTATAATAAAGTCCTTAGAATAATATAGTTATTCTTGAATGTCCTTAGTCGAGAATTATTTTGGGCGTGGACAACAATAATATATTAAGACTAATATGTAGTTGATTGATAACAAAGTGTTGTTATTGACATAGAGATGTCAAAATCAATACATAAGTATGTGTTAGAGAACGACATATTGGACTGACCTGCTACGAGCATGTTTCCTGGATTATTATGTGACGGTCACAACATTGCTCATGTTGATAACTAAGTGTATGATCCTCAGACTTGAGATCATCATTATTTCAATATCAAGAGTGACATATTTTGATGCATTCAAACGTGTGTTGTAACAGACTACGCTATAAAGACTGATATTGGATATGTCACACTCTATATAGCGAAATATGGTTGATCAAGATAGGATTTGTCCCTCCTACATAATAGGAGTAATATCGTAGGCCACTTGATTGAGTGAGACTTGAAAATGCATAGCCATGCTCGAATAAATTGATATGAGATATCATAGTTATTCGTTTATCATAGTCTACTCAAGATATCAAGAAATATTAGATGGACTATACAAGTGTGACTAATCCATAACTTGTGTCTGATCTAGATATAATGTAACACCCGGGTTTAGGGGTCGGGTGAAAATAATGTTTTACTAATATTCGGGTTCGGTTTTATAATTTAAATAAATAAAATAATGGTTCGGGTTTTGTGTGAAAATAAAACAAAGGTGTTGGACCCAATTTTTAAACCAAGCCCAATAGCCATTCATTAATGGCATTTTTGTAATAAAGTGCACTTCATTTTGAAAAAGCCCCCTTTTTAACTAAAAGACCCATTTTGTCATCTTTTCCACTATTCAACTTCTCCCTTTGAACGACCAAGAAGAGCTCCCTCCCCCTTTCACTATTCCATCTCCTTTCTCCGTCATTTTGTCTCGGTTTTGAAAGGTAATTACGTTTTTACTTCCTCTCAACTTCCTCTCTTCAAAAGTACAAGTAGTTTTCATTTTCATTCATGTTTTGGAATTTGAGTTTTTAGAGGATTTGAATAAAAATGGTAGCTTTATTGTGTTTAACTTAAAGTTTTGATTTAATAGTGATAGATATGAAGTTTATGAACCAAATGGTTCAACATATATGATTTTTAAAGGGTTTTGTTAAGTTTCCCGGATTTGGGTTTTAATGGGGTTTTTGGAGGGTTTTGGGTGAGTTTTGGGGGTTGTTTTAGGTGGGAATTGATAGCCCAATGGTAGTACTATGGTTAGGGGTTGATTTGGGATCATTTGTGGGTGCAATGGATGTTTGAAACATGGTTTTTGGAAGGGGTATTAGGGCTGTCCGAGATTTGCAAAATTGGGGTTTGGTTAAGGTTTGAAATATTGAGTTTGATGTTTGATTAGTGTTCTGGGTTTACAACATCAATTGGTGGATTGATTTGAGGTTGTTTTGCTTGTGTTGAGGTTGTTAGAAGCGAGGTTTTGAGTTGGTGAAGCTTTGGGACCGATTTCGGAAGTCATGGAGGCTTGTGTCGGCTTTGCTTGGCTTGCTTAAGGAAGTAAGGTGAGTGGTTAAAATGTTTTAAATGACTTTGATCAATTGGTTCAAGCATATGAATGTGGAAATGTTTTCTAGAATCGTTTTGGTTCAAGGTTGGTTTTGAAAGAGTTTAGTTGGGCTTGAAAAGTCAATTTTAAATTCAAGAGTAAGTTGATGAGAATCGCCTCTTTAATTTCCCCTTTTTCCGTTTGTTTTCATTACTTGTGATGATGGTTTGTTAAGCATGAAATTTAAATACTTTGAGTAGAAGCATGTTGCTTATTACTATATCGTTAATGATGTATGATGGTAATAATGGTGACGTTGTTATACCTTGTAAGATGTGTGTAAGTTGGTGCAGGTTGTGCACGAAAATGGTGAGTAAGACCATTTGTGATTGGTAAGATTGTAAGTAGTAAGTGATGCCTAATTGTGGATATTGTTACATCTTGATTTGGTTGTGCATGATATAGTGAGTACATGTCGCATGATAGTGATTGTATATCGTGTTGCATGGTTGGTGTCGAACCTCACGTGATGGTTGTTATTGCTCCGGTGATGTGTAGTCCCGCCGGTAGCGAGTGGTATAAGACTCCGGTGATGTGTAGTCCCACCGGTAGTGACTAGTAGAAGAGTACTTTGATGTGTAGTCCCATTGGAAAACTACTAGTCGAAACGGTGATGTGTAGTCCCACCGTGTGTGTTATGGTTATGCTTGTGCATACCATGTGTGCTCATGTTTTATCTCACTATATCATTCCTTTTTGTGGTTTTGCTTTAATTTAGGATCATGCCTTTATGCATACCATGAAGTGTGTTGCCATGATAAATGCCTATATCGTTGACTTGTGGTAGAACTTGTATGTATTGGTCTTTACTTTTAAAGAAAGCCTTGAACCCTGCATTGTCGTAGTTATGTTTTAGAGCTCCGCTCACTAAGATTTATGCTTACGCTCTCCTTTTTCCGACAATGCAGATCTTTAGCTTGGAGTTAGCAAGGAGCAAGAAGAGGACGTCCAAGCGTGTGATAGTTTGCTCAAATATGGTTCATTAAATAATGTAGTAGTTTAGCAATGGGAAATGCTACGTGTTTTAGGAGCTTGTATCTAGGCTCTTTTGTGTTGGCTTTATGTTGTTAATGCCTTATGTTGATGTTTTGGATTGATTATGGGTTGTAATGCATGAATGCTATGATGAATGTTTGTGTGTGGTGGCATGCCTCTAGACGTTTAGGTTGCCTTGTTAGTGATGCAAACCTCTTATGTGTTGACTTGTGCCTTTTGGGGCTTTTGAACTTTTTATGTATGCCCTTTTATGCTAAATTTTCCCCTTTGTTTGAATGCCATGATTGGATGCCTTGATTTATGTTTGATTGCTACCTATGGCTCATGTATGATTGCTTAAATGTTTGCATGTGCATAGGAGAGTCTAAAAATGCATCTAGAGTCTTGATTGAGGTCACCAAGTTGAAAATGGTGGAATTGCAGAGCAGGGCGTATCGATACGCCTGAGGGCCGTATCGATAAGGCCTTGCCCAAATGCCACAGTTTTTGCCTGGCGTACCGATACCCTGAGGGTATCGATACCCTCCAAAGTTACTGGAATTTGGAGAATTGGGTGAGAGCAGGGCGTACCGATACGAGGTTCACGCGTATCGGTACGGGTCTACTCTGTTGACCAAGGAGGTTTGACCGAGAAGGGCGTATCGATACTCTCAAGGGTTGTATCGATACGGTCTTCCCAGAGTTGGCTCCTTGGGTTGACCTGGTCAGGGCGTATCGATACCCCTGGTTAGGGTACCGATACGGTCTGCCCTATAAGCTTATAAATGGACTGTTGTGTTTGGTCGGGGTTCGAATGTGGTCTTTCCTTGGATGCTTTCCGCTGTTGTGAATCACTTAGGACTTAATGTTCCTCTAGACAAGATTAAGTTAAAAGAAAAAAAATAGGGTTGCTAACCGAGGGGAACCTTAACGGGTTTCACTCGGTTTTCCCTGTGTGGCCCACTCGGATCGGTCATCCGGCCAGACCGGGACGAGGGGGTTACATTTATTGGTATCAGAGCCTGAGGTTTCCGAGACCTCGGGTAGGTAAGTGAGGTAATTTTGATGTGTTATGTTTTTGTTATGTCTCGGTGAATGTTTTGCCATGAATGCTTAATGTTTTCTTGTTAGTACGGTGTTTGAAAGCATGTGTTAGCATGATGGGTGTGTTGAAGCGTAGTGTCGAGTTCCCATTGCTACTATTACTTATTTGAAAGGATTTTTGTAAAGGAATATACTTGAGCACCTTGGACCCTTGCTCTTGCTAACCCTAAATATTCTTGTTTGTGTGTTTTGTATATTATTGTATTGTTGTCTTTGGTGAGTTTGAGGCCGAGGCGTGGGCCTAGAGCTAGTAATCGTGAATCTGAGTTTTTAGAGGATGTGAACGATGAGAGAGTTCATCGCTTTAGTTCAGGGCAGTATGATCGTACCAGAGTTTGGAGTGCAGTTTGTTTGTTTGGGTCAACATGCATATGAGTTGGTTTCTGTTGAGGGAGAACAATGTGACCAGTCTTGACATGAGATGGCAAGTGAAGTGAAGAACTAAAAGTTGGCTTCGGAATGATGTCGATATTTTAGCAAGTAATTCCTCGATACAGTCATTGAGCTTGTTTTTCCGATTGATTCTGGATCTATGCGTCCGTGTATTTGAGTGAGCATGCGAAGTTGTTGAATCTACCTTGTGAGGTACTAGAGGTAGGTGTTGGTGTTGCAAGCTCCTTCGGGGATACAGCCGTGGTCAGAAAGATATACAAGGAATGTCCGTTGATGGTTCAGGGTCACGTGTTTCCAGTAGATGCGATGGGATTGCCTTTTTACGATTTTGATGTGAAACTGTGCATGGATTGGCTTGTAGAACATAGAGTTAGGGTAGACTTTGAGACGATGAGAGTTTTTTTAAAGCTTACGGATGACTATGAGATTGTAATGGTAGGTGGGAATGTGGATTTCGTATCGAATGTTGATCCGGCCTTAGAGGTCAAAGATTGATTGAGTTAGTTGACAGGCTTGCCTACCAAATGTGATGGATTTGATTTTTGAATGAGGATTAGACCACAGAATGTTAGAATAGGTTGTGTTTACCTTAGAGGTGTTTGGAAGAATTGCCTGGTTTGTCTCTTGATAGGGAAGAAGGGTTGTTTTCAAGACCGTCTCCGAGTTTGCTCTTGTTTTGTTTATTCTGTATCTTATGGTTTCTGATAGAATTGAGAGTGTTGAAGAATAAACTTCGGGACTTGTTAGACCTTAGATTCATTAGGCCTAGTGCATCATCTCAGAGTTCTACAGTGTAATTTGTGAAGAAGAAAGAGTGACAGTACGAGAATGTGTTCAGATTACATACAATTGAAACAATTGACAATGAATAATTAGTATCAGTTTCCGAGTGTCAGTGATTTGTTGATCAGTTGGTGTGTGCTTCGGTCTTTTCGAAGATTAGTTTGAGATCCGTTTACTACCAGTTGAAAGTGAGGAAAGTTGAAGTACCGAAGACAGCCTTCGGGCAAGATGTGATCACTTTGAGTTCTGAGTTGTGCCGCTTTGTTTGACTAGTGTATTAGTTACCTTCCTAGAGATGTTGAGCAGAATGTTTTCCTAAGTCCTTGATCAGTTTGTAGTAGCTCTCTTAGATGATACGTGGGTATATTCACGTACCGAAGAAGACCATGACAAGCCTTGAAGTTAGGGTTGTGGATCCTCTTAGAGAATCAGTCGTATGCCAAGTTGAGCAAGTGTGGACTCCGAGTCGAGGAAGATGTCCTCCCAGGACATGTAGATTAGCCGAGTGTATTAGGGTAGATCCCAAGTGGGCAGAAGAAGATGTAAGAAATTGAAAACTTTGACATGTATCTAAAATTCCTAGGTCTAGCGTTGTTACTATCGGAGGGTTGTAAATGGTCTTTTGAAGATAGCCGCTCCTTTGACAGATTGCTGCAAAAGAATGTTCAGATTGTGTGGTTAGATGCGAGACAATGAGCCTTTGAGAAACCGAAAGAAACCTTGAAGAGAACTTCGACCTTGATTCAGCCTATATCAGAGAAAGGGTTTGTGAACCATAGTGATGCGTTACAGGTAGAGTTAGGTTGTGTGCTTATGCAAGACAGAAGATTTTAGCTTATTCATCGAGATAGTTGAAAGACCGAGAGAAGAGTTATCCGATAGGAGACATAGAGTTAATTACATTTGTATTTGCTTCGAAGACTTAGAGACAAAGCTTGTATAGTAAGAAATGCACAGTGTATATGTACATATCATCGGAACTTGAAATATTAGACGACTTAGGAAAGGTTGAAACTTGAACATCATGAGTTGTTAGAATTGCTTGAAGACCGTAATCTTGAGATTGAGTACCATCCGAAGATGATCAACGTAGTAACCAATGCTTCGAGTTATATTGTTGCTAGATTAGTAGTTGAGATGCGAGTTGTAATTGCTAGATTCAGTTTGTCAATTATAGTGGTTCTATGGCCGAGTTCGGGTTGAACCTACATTGGGTCATATGCTTAAAGAGAAACAGTTGCAAGACAGGTTCTTGGCACCTCACGTGCAAGACATAGTGGAAGGAAGACCGTCAGAATACAGTTTCAGAGATGATAGAGTTTGTATTTTTAGAGACAGAATAGTTGTACCTATAGACATAGTTTTTTGAGACGTATTGTGTTGGCCGAAGCATACGGCAGTTCATTTGTATTGCATCTGAGTTGTATGAAGACGTATTGTGGGTTGAAGATGAGTACTTCTGGATTGAGTTGATGAATAATGTGGTTCAGTGTGAGAGCAAGTGTGTAAATTGCCAGCGTGTTAAGACCGAGTATCAGTTTTCTTCTAGTTTGTTACATCCGTAGGAGATTCGTATTGGAAGTGAGTAATAGATTCGAGAGATCTTGTGTCTGACTCGCCTTCGTTTTCCTTCATGAGAACTTAGTTGAGTAATCAATGTGAGTTGCACTGTATGTGGTCCTTTTTACACGTTCAAGCTACTTGTACCGTGGGTAAGATGGCGGAGTTGTGCCTTAGCAAGATTTTGAGTTGTACAGTGTCTTGAGATCGATAGTGGCCGATAGAGATTCGAGTTTTTGACTAGATTTTTGAAGACGTCTACAATAGTGTTTGGTTACCTGTTGGAGTTAGATGATCAGTCAGAGGAAGTTACGAGTCAAATGTTCAAACAATGTCGTATGAGTTTGTGAATCGGGCTAGTTCTGTTGTTTATTGTTGCAGTTACCACCAGAGTTAGAAAGGGGTTTGTGATGTGTTCTGTGTATCTATGATTCAGAAGTGTGAGTCAGTTTTGTTTCGTGTTATGTTGTTGAAGAGTTTGAGTTGAGTTTAAAATGGTCATGCATTGAAGGACCCGTTGAGATTTTGGCATCAGATAGCTAATGTTGTGTGGTGAGTCTACCGAGTTGGTGAGTATGTTGTGGTGAGGAAGAAAGTGTGGAGGAGCATGTTTCAGTGGCCCTTCCTGTCTGATAAATTTCGGGGACGAAATTTCCTTAAGTGGGGGAGAGTTGTAACACCCGGGTTTAGGGGTCGGGTGAAAATAATATTTTACTAATATTCGGGTTCGGTTTTATAATTTAAATAAATAAAATAATGGTTCGGGTTTTGTGTGCAAATAAAGCAAAGGTGTTGGACCCAATTTTTAAACCAAGCCCAATAGCCATTCATTAATGGCATTTTTGTAATAAAGTGTACTTCATTTTAAAAAAGCCCCATTTTTAACTAAAAGACCCATTTTGTCATCTTTTCCACTATTCATCTTCTCCCTTTGAACGACCAAGAAGAGCTCCCTCCCCCTTTCACTATTCCATCTCCTTTCTCCCTCATTTTGGCTCGGTTTTGAAAGGTAATTACGTTTTTTACTTGCTCTCAACTTCCTCTCTTCAAAAGTACAAGTAGTTTTCATTTTCATCCATGTTTTGGAATTTGAGTTTTTAGAGGATTTGAATAAAAATAGTAGCTTTATTTTGTTTAACTTAAAGTTTTGATTTAATAGTGATAGATATGAAGTTTATGAACCAAATGGTTCAACATATATGATTTTTAAAGGGTTTTGTTAAGTTTCCCGAATTTGGGTTTTAATGGGGTTTTTGGAGGGTTTTGGGTGAGTTTTAGGGGTTGTTTTAGGTGGGAATTCATAGCCCAATGGTAGTAATATGGTTAGGGGTTGATTTGGGATCATTTGTGGGTGCAATGGATGTTGGAAACATGGTTTTTGGAAGGGGTATTAGGGCTGTCCGAGATTTGCAAAATTGGGGTTTGGTCAAGGTTTGAAATATTGAGATTGATGTTTGATTAATGTTCCGGGTTTACAACATCAATTGGTGGATTGATTTGAGGTTGTTTTGCTTGTGTTGAGGTTGTTAGAAGCGAGGTTTTGAGTTGGTGAAGCTTCGGGACCGATTTCGGAAGTCATGGAGGCTTGTGTCGGCTTTGATTGGCTTGCTTAAGGAAGTAAGGTGAGTGGTTAAAATATTTTAAATGACTTTGATCAATTGGTTCAAGCATATGAATGTGGAAATGTTTTCAACAATCGTTTTGGTTCAAGGTTGGTTTTGAAAGAGTTTAGTTGGGCTTGAAAAGTCAATTTTAAATTCAAGAGTAAGTTGATGAGAATCGCCTCTTTAATTTCCCCTTTTTCCGTTTTTTTTCATTACTTGTGATGATGGTTTGTTAAGCATGAAATTTAAATACTTTGAGTAGAAGCATGTTGCTTATTACTATATCGTTAATGATGTATGATGGTAATAATGGTGACGTTGTTATACCTTGTAAGATGTGTGTAAGTTGGTGCTGGTTGTGCACGAAAATGGTGAGTAAGACCATTTGTGATTGGTAAGATTGTAAGTAGTAAGTGATGCCTAATTGTGGATATTGTTACATCTTGATTTGGTTGTGCATGATATAGTGAGTACATGTTGCATGATAGTGATTGTATATCGTGTTGCATGGTTGGTGTCGAACCTCACGTGATGGTTGTCGTTGCTCCGGTGATGTGTAGTCCCGCCGGTAGCGAGTGGTATAAGACTCCGGTGATGTGTAGTCCCATCGGTAGTGACTAGTAGAAGAGTACTTTGATGTGTAGTCCCATTGGAAAACTACTAGTCGAAACAGTGATGTGTAGTCCCACCGTGTGTGTTATGGTTATGCTTGTACATACCATGTGTGCTCATGTTGTATCTCATTATATCATTCCTTTTTGTGGTTTTGCTTTAATTTAGGATCATGCCTTTATGCATACCATGAAGTGTGTTGCCATGATAAATGCCTATATCGTTGACTTGTGGTTGAACTTGTATGTATTGGTCTTTACTTTTAAAGAAAGCCTTGAACCCTGCATTGTTGTAGTTATGTTTTAGAGCTCCACTCACTAAGCTTTATGCTTACGCTCTCCTTTTTCCGACAATGCAGATCTTTAGCTTGGAGTTAGCAAGGAGCAAGAAGAGGGCGTCCAAGCGTGTGATAGTTTGCTCAAGTATGGTTCATTAAATAATGTAGTAGTTTAGCAATGGGAAATGCTACGTGTTTTAGGAGCTTGTATCTAGACTCCTTTGTGTTGGCTTTATGTTGTTAATGCCTTATGTTGATGTTTTGGATTGATTATGGGTTGTAATGCATGAATGCTATGATGAATGTTTGTGTGTGGTGGCATGCCTCTAGACGTTTAGGTTGCCTTGTTAGTGATGCAAACCTCTTATGTGTTGACTTGTGCCTTTTGGGGCTTTTGAACTTTTTATGTATGCCATTTTATGCTAAATTTTCCCCTTTGTTTGAATGCCATGATTGGATGCCTTGATTCATGTTTGATTGCTACCTATGACTCATGTATGATTGCTTAAATGTTTGTATGTGCATAGGAGAGTCTAAAAATGCATCTAGAGTCTTGATTGAGGTCACCAAGTTGAAAATGGTGGAATTGCAGAGCATGGCGTATCGATACGCTTGAGGGCCGTATCGATATGGCCTTGCCCAAATGCCACAGTTTTTGCCTGGCGTACCGATACCCTGAGGGTATCGATACCCTCCAAAGTTACTGGAATTTGGAGAATTGGGTGAGAGCAGGGCGTACCGATACGGGGTTCACGCGTATCGGTAAGGGTCTACTCTGTTGACCAAGGAGGTTTGACTGAGAAGGGCGTATCGATACTCTCAAGGGTTGTATCAATACGGTCTTCCCGGAGTTGACTCCTTGGGTTGACCTGGTCAGGGCGTATCGATACCCCTGGTTAGGGTACCGATACGGTCTGCCCTGTAATCTTATAAATGGACTGTTGTGTTTGGTCGGGGTTCGAATGTGGTCTTTCCTTGGATGCTTTCCGCTGTTGTGAATCACTTAGGACTTAATGTTCCTCTAGACAAGATTAAGTTAAAAGAAAAAAAAATAGGGTTGCTAACCGAGGGGAACCTTAACGGGTTTCACTCGGTTTTCCCCGTGTGGCCCACTCGGATCGGTCATCCGGCCAGACCGGGACGAGGGGGTTACATATAAGGACAAAAGGATGTAATACATAAAATAAGTTAATCACAGAAAAAGGTAAAGTCGAACCACAACTTCATGTAACTTAGGTAGCAATGATGTTTGCTAGATGTCACTCATTGTTTGTAATATTAGAATTGTTCTAAATATTACTACTAACGTTACATAAACCTACAAGGGTCACACTCTATGATTGAAACGAACAAATATCGACTAGATAGCATGTGTACAAACTTGTTGTACACGTAATAATTTTTAAAGATGAAATTATTATAATTGTTGTAATTATAGATAATCTCGTTTATATATATTTTAATAATTAGATAAATATTGTAATTATCAGACACTATTAATATATATCCCTAAATAAACCTAATTAAAGTAGAATTAGATTCTACATATTTAATTGTATTCGGTTAAATATATTTTATATTTAATGAATTTGAATTAAAGTAGAATTAGATTATACATATTTAATTATATTCGGTTAAATATATTTTATATTTAATGAATCCGAATTTAATTAGAATTAGGTTTTTGAATGTTATATAAAGGCATAAGGTCTAGCTGCCAAAGTATGCTTTTTCGGCTTTCTGAGCAATAACAATGTTATCCTTGATAGACCGCCCAAGCACAAAACTAGTTTGATTCTCCGAAACCCAACAAGGGAGAACCGCCTTTAACTTATTGACCAACACCTTTGTAATGGCCTTGTAGATAACCATACAAAGGCTAACCGGACGAAACTGACTAACCAACTCCGGCGAAGAGACTTTCGGTAGAAGCAAAAGAAGGGTTCGATTCAACTCCTCGAGTGCAATACCGGATATAAAAATACTCCGAACATACTCACAAACTGACTCCCCAACAATACTCCAATTACGTTGATAGAAACAAGCTTGAAACCCATCAACATCGGGTGCCTTTAGACCACCCATATCAAAAATAGCAGCCCTTATTTCCTCATTAGTTACTGGATGTGCCAAGCCCTATAGCAAGGAGGGAGGAGCAAGTGGGAATAACCCACGCACCCCGTAACTATGTGCGTCACACCCGGAAGTCGTGGATAGTGAAGCATAGAAATTCTGGGCCATATCTGATAGCTCCTCCTGGTCAGAACTCAAAGTGCCATCTTCCAACCTTAGCACGGATATATAATTTGCACGTCTACGTGACATAATCGATGCATGAAAGTATTTTGTATTTCTATCACCCTGCATGACCCACTAAGCACACACCTTCTACCTCCAAAAGCTTTGTTGTTCAAGTACCACTAAAAACTCCATTTGTAATTGTTTCGAAGCTCTGCCAAAGAACCCAAAAATCTCCGTTGTAATGCCTTCTCAATACCGCGCAACCGAGCCAATAAGCGCTTCTTACGCTGGTTTATATGCCAAAAACCTCTTTATTCCAAATTATTAATTCAGAACAAAACCCATCCATGTTTGAGAGCAAATCAGTCCCCTCACTCCGCTAGGATTGTAAGAACTTTTGAAACTCAGGATGTTTCTGCCATTCAGCAATGAACCTAAAAGGGCGGTTAAGATAGTCCTGATCTCGCTCAATAAGGCAAAAAAGGATTGGTCGATGATCTGAACCAATTTTATCTAGGTGGATCACATGAGATTCCAGAAAGAAAGAGTCTCAGCTTGCATTGGAAAGACATCGATCAAACCTTTCATACAAGTCTCCACGTGACCAAGAAAAAGGATGGCCTTGAAAGCCCATATTGACACGCCCATTATTATGAATGCAATCAGCAAAAGGTTTGCTACCCAAAGAAGAAGTACCCAAGACGCCTTGACGTTCATCCGCAGACATAATCACATTAAAATCACCACCTAAGACCCACAGAATATCTGGACATGGATCAAGCTGAGCCAACTGCTCCCACAAATATTTCCTTTTAGCCCGAGTCGGACTTGCATAAACCACAGTAAAATACACCTAAACAAATGACCCATTCATCCGACAACAACCGTTGATAAAATAATTCGAAATGTGAAAGATCTCCATATCAATGCACTCTCGCCAAATAAGCCATAAATTACCACTAAACCCATGAGCTTCCACCCGAAATGATCGAGCAAAACCAAAACGCGCAATAACCCGACCCGCACACTGCCCACTAACCCGAGGTTCAAACAAGGCGACAAGACTCGGTTGATGTTCCTTGACCATATTTCAAAAAATTCTCCGGAAGGTAGAGCTAGTAGCGCCTGGCTATTTCAAAATATAAAATTCATCATTAAATAAAATAAAGACATAGACAGAAACTTACAGTTCCTGAGGGAGAGACGGATCACTTCCTGCGATATTCGATGTACCGCCAAGTAAGGACGTGCTCTCCAAAGGGTCGCCATCCACGACTATAGGCACCTCACTTGAGCCATGTACATCTGATCTATCAATTTTTTCTAACCCGACCACTGAACTTCCCCCAGGCTTGCCCAAGTTCAATGCTACATTAGCCGCCCATTCAGTCAAAGCTACTCGAAACAGAACACGTACCTCAGACGGCTTTTGAACCTTGAGACTCCACTTTACATTTTCTTTCGCCACCCTAGACACACTTCCGCGAGGTCTAACCACCTTACTCCCTGACTTGCCTTGACCATCATAACCAGGTTCATTAATAGAAATCGCCGCATGAGAACCCGACTGCTGAACAACCCGATGCTCAACCACCTCAGCTTCCACATTATCTACTAATGTTACCACATCCATCAATTCCCCCTCTAATACTAGAGCCCCATCAGCCTTAGAACACTTTTCAGGATTCAACGCTAAATACGATGCGGTCTTTGTAAAAGCTTTTTGTTAAACTACACCCTTAGAAACCAATTGCAAACCCTGCCCCATGCTCATACTAGCCGTTTGCAACACAATGGAAGAGCTCTTTGAAACCCTTGATTCATCCTCACCGTTTGCAAACCCTGCCCCATGCTCGTACTAGCCGTTTGCAACACAATGGAAGAGCTCTCTGAAACCCTACCCCATGCTCGTACTAGCCGTTTGCAACACAATGGAAGAGCTCTTTGAAACCCTTGATTCATCCTCACTATTATCCACTTCAATATCGCCAGCATTGGACAGTGTAGTAAACCTAGAGCCACTAGAAGGCACACCTTTCGTCGTTACTCCATCCGAACCAGTCCTTTTAGGCACAGACTGTCTTCGCCTGTTAGCGACCTCCGTCCACGGGCCAAACAACTCATTTTCTCTTGGACCCAATGAAATGGGAATGACCAGAGCCTCCCCTTCTTGATGTTGAACACCTTAAGATGCCTTAAGACCATCACAACTCTCCTTAGCATGCCCATAGACCCCGCATTTGAAGCAAATCTGTTGAAGACCCTCGTATTCAATCTTCTGTATAAAATTATCAATCCCAATACATGGGAGAAGAGGCTTATTCAAATCTACCATAATAGCGAGCCTTGCAAATTTACTTCGTTCGACATCCTAAGTGTTAAAATCCACTCTAATAACACGACCAACCACAGAAGCAATAAGGCGGAAGAGAGCCTTACTATAATATCGATACAGAAGTCAAGGGAGCCTCACCTAGATAACAACATGCGTAGGATGAATTTCAGTCATGGAAAAATTCCTATGCCAGGGTCGAACCGTAAGATAACTGCCATAAATCGTCCACGGTCCCTCCATAAGAAACTTCGTATAATTCTTCTCCGCTAAAAACTTGATCAGAATGTATTTATTCGCAAGATCCACGACTTGTAACTCCCTAACCGGTTTCTAGAGACTATGAATACGTGTCGAGTGTTGTGAGAAAACTATCCACGAACGCAAACTGCGTATCCAAATTCATTCTGAAGGTCCAAAGCAGAAAAGATCAGCGGGGTAACAAATAAGCATCATCGTGATCAATCGAGAAAATGTCATAAAGACAATCATCCTTATTAATAATTAAAAAATGAGAAAAATATAGAAGATAAGAAAGCAAAAGAAAATTAAAGAATGCCGGTGATCGACAATTAGTACCAAGACTAGTGCGACTGCCGGCTAAAACAAAGATAAAAAACCTAGACGACACTTGTAAAAAGAATAACCTTGGTTAACTGCTACTTAATTAGGTTAATCCTTTACTTTTTTGACACTAGAAAATGTTGAGTGGATCAATCAAACAATATAAGCCAAGAGGAGGTGAATTGGATTTTTAGAACTTTGGTGGTGGAATGGAAAAATAAAAATGATAGACAAGAGGATTTAGAGTGGTTCAAGTTCCAATCGAACTCTACATCCACTACCTTAGCTTCACTAAGGATTTTCCAACAATCCACTAATTGTTCTTCCCCTTTTCTAGGCTAAGGAGGTAACCGTTACAATATCGGTCAAATTTTCTTCCCAAAATTTGACCCAATCCTCACACAAGATTACAAAGAAGATGAAGGCTAAAACAAGTATCTCTCAATACAAAATATAGCCCTTTTACAAGCACTCAACCAATTGAAAAGATAAGAATGGAAATTACAATTTCACAATTGGGGTTTACAAGAAATAATGGGATTTTGGCACAAATGCTTGGCTTTGATGTTTGGATGTTTATTTTGAGATCAATAGTTGTTACTGAAGCTTTTAGAGGTCCCTTTTATACCTTCTCATTGAATTCTAGCCGTTGGGGTTGTTGCATTCATCAATAGAGCCGTTGGGATGTTATCTTCCCTCTATAAATGCAGTCTGCAACCACCCGTTTCGAAATGCTCGATCCTGTTTCGAAATAGACCAAAAAAGAAAGAGTCGTTAGGGTGTATTAAATAGATCGTACCGAAACGGGCACGATTGTTTCGATAAGCTAAGAGCCCATTTCGAAACTCGTTTTGAAACACTTTGCCACTGTCAAAGCCTGTATCGAAACGGCTTGGAAGCGTTTCGATACGCCTTAACGACAAGTTTAAAATCAGTTAAAAACTTCAACGGTCATATTTTTAAAACTAGGTTTGAATGTCGTTTCGAATCGTGTGAGGTCGTTTCGATACGGTATCGAAACGGGTCAAACTGTTCTGATGTTCTTCATCCATTTTGAAACAGAGGTTTAAAGTTTCAAAAGTGTTCCGGAACGCCCAATGGCCGTTCCGTAACGGTGACTCGAATATCACTGTTTTGGCTTCAAAAACACTTAGAAACTTTTGACAAGTTGAGTTTTTAACTTAATTATTTTTCTTTAAATATATAGAGAGGTTTGAGGACTTAAAAATTCGTTTTCTTTTTTTCAAATTTAGTCCTTAAATTCTTTATTTATATCAAAAACAATTTATCGGTTTCACAATCTCCCCCTTTTTGATATAACAAAACTGAGTTAGAATTTTTAAGAGTTTTGAATTTTTGAAGACGTTCTAACTCCCCCTCAATTTAAGATGGGTTTTTAAATTTTTGAAAAGATTTAAAGTTCAAGTTTTAAAACTCAAAACCGACTTAAAACAAATTTTGGCTCTTATATTTTCTCCCCCTTTTTGTTAGATCAAAAAAAATAAGAAACAAGGCTCAACAAGAGAAGAAACAAGGTTAAAAGCAATAGGCAACATAATATAGATTCATATAATTCAAATATCCAAACATAAAACTTAAACAATAAGGTTCAAAGCTCAATCCCAAACAAAGTAATCAAAGCATAGATTCATGAAACATAAATAAAATAGAGGTGCAAACTTAGTCCTAATATGATGATCTAATATGTGATGCAATAAAGATCCTAAGCCTCGTCATCGTCACCATCAACATCTGAGGAATCATCATCGTTCTTAGCTTGAGAGCGACGAAAGGTCATCCATTGACCATAGAAGGTAGAGAATGACAAGTCCATTGATTGATGTAGATTCTCAAGGGAGGTGAGACGATTCTCCATGGATTGCAAACGATTATTAATAGAACCAAGACTCGACTCCATTGAGTTGAACCGCTCGGTGAGAAAAACCATAAGAGCTTCATTGTTAGGACCCGAAGCTTGAGGTTCAACTTGAGGTGGAGGAGCATGCCTATCAACTCGTTCCCATTGGCCAAGAGTGTAATGGAACCCGGACTTGTGGAGAGAAGATTCACCAATCTTTTGCTTACGGGGTTCCGGAGAGTCATATGAGCAATCAAAGTTGAGCATGCCAAAGATATAGCTCAAAACAGTCCCATAAGTGAAGGATTTAAGAGCATCAGTTTCACAAAGCTTCACATTATTAACCATCTCGGCGATTATAATCTTGACAAGATTTGGGCGTTCTCCTTGGCGAAAGCACTCAAGCCAGAAATAATCAACTTGACGAATATGAGAGAATTTACCTCCGGAGGGGCGAATAAACCATGAAATCATCAAGTGAAGGAAACGATCATGAGCATCCAAAGAAAGTACGGAACCGGTGTGAGCACCAAAATGGGTTTCATCCTCAATGCCTTCGTTCTTGAGCCCAAGACAATTCTCTAAAAATGAGATGTTGATAACAAAACTCTTCCCCAAGAGATATGACTCAATGCCAATGACTTCGGAGTGATCGTCGTTATCAATAAGTTGGGCATTTGAGTAGAAGATGAGAACCATGTGCTTGTAGATAATGTCTGGTATGTTCAAGAAAGCCATGAAGTTCCATTCTTGTAGACGCTCTAGATAACGGAAGGCGAAACGCTCCGAATCAAGGAATGGGACATCAAAAACACGCTCGCGACGAACGGAAATATTCTTGACATAAGTGAAGCGATCCCTCATCTCTGGAGCCCGAAGACTTTTGAGAAAAAAGCTGGGTGAGATTAGGACGGATAGTGGATTGACTAGCAGCATCTAGACCTGGCAAACTTGACCCGAGACCCGAAACCCGAACCGAATTACCTAAACCAAAACCCGATTTTGACCCGAACATGATGATCTGAAGTTGACCCGAAACCCGAAATAAATCGAACCGAACCGAACTGAATCGAAATTTTTTGTTGAACCGAAATGGACCTGAACCGAATAGACCCGAACCGAAAGCTGAACCGAAAGCTGAACCGAATATCAACCCGGTTTTAACCCGATTTTGACCCGATTTTAACCCGAATATCTATTTTTAACAATATAATAAATAATAAAAAGAAGTATGTTTTATTATCTTTTTATACTATATCATGAAAGAGATTGTTCCTCTCTATACTAAAATGTAACATTTTAAATGTAACATGACCTAAAAAGTAATTAATCTCTAGCTTAAAAAATTGGTGGCTTATTTCCCTCCAAAATTTTGTCTTTTCTCTCTCTATTTTTTCCAATTGTCTTTTCTTTTTTTCAATCTAGCTTAAAAAATTGGTGGCTTATTTTCCTCCAAATTTTTGTCTTTTCCCTCTATATCATGGAAGAGACTGTTCCTCTCTATACTAAAATGTAACATTTTAAATGTAACATGACCTAAAAAGTAATTAATCTCTAGCTTAAAAAAATGGTGGCTTATTTCCCTCCAAAATTTTGTCTTTTCTCTCTCTATTTTTTCCAATTGTCTTTTTCTTTTTTTTTCAATCTAGCTTAAAAAATTGGTGGCTTATTTCCCTCCAAATTTTTGTCTTTTCCCTCTTTATTTTTATCAATTGTCTTTCTCTTTTTTCTTTTTTTTTAAATTTAATTGAGTTTCAATTTAGATTAATTTAATTGAAATTTCACATTTAGTTTTAGAATTATTTTAATTATGTTCGTGATTTATGCTTTTAGATTTTAGTTAGCTCAATTAGATCCTAAGTTTAATAAATTAATTCATTTCAGAAATTATTATTATTATTATTATTATTATTATTATTATTATTATTATTATTATTATTACATATAATAAACTTTGATTTAATATAATTATACAAAAAATTGATATGGATACATGAAGCTTTGATTTAAATATTTAATCAAATTCAAATGCATAGATTAACAAGTTGAATCAGAATTAATCTCATACATCAATAACTCTAAACTAAACCATAAATACTAAAACTCAAACCTTTAACCTAACTCAAATCGAATTGACCCGAAAATTTAAATGTTGACCCGACCCGAAATCGACTCGATTTTGACCCGACCCGAACGACCCGATTTTGACCCGAACCGAAAGCGACCGATCCGATATTGACCCAACCCGAAAACAACCGATCCGATTTTGACCCGATCCAATACCCGAACCGAATCCGACTCAACACAGACCCGAATTAGACCCGAACCCGAACCGAACTGACCCGAACCGAATCTAAACTGATTCTAGATAGACCCGAAATGACCCGAACCGAAATGACTCGAACCGAACCCGAACCGAATGACCTGATTGCCACCTCTAGCAGCATCACTCGCTTGACCCGTCTTACGTTTCTTGTTAGCGTTTTCCATTGAAAAAATCCTAAAAACATAAAGCAAGCAATTTTAAAATTAAAGTGTATGCATGAATATCCTCAATTAAATCCAATAACAAATCCCACTTAGGTTTAAAAAGATTTTAGAAAAATATTTAAGAGAAAAAAAACTTTTGAAAAACTGAAAAAAAAAATACGAATAAAAATATATTCAAACAAAAAATTTTAAGATTTTGAATTTTTTTTACAAGTTTTGAAAAACCCAAGAGGAAAAACATATAAACTATACAAAATTGAGGTTTTCTAACCTAAAAATCGAATAAAATCAAGGGAAAAGAAAAAAGTAGAAAATATGCCTTAGATGGGGATTTTGGATGAATGAATGGAAAATCTTGCACAAGATTGATAAGGCTTGCTTAGACTTGAGTTTGTGTGTAAAAGCCCTCAAGATTTGATGAAAAACAATGAGGTTTAGAGGGTTTTTATACGGAAAATCGGGTTAGGGTTTTTAGGGTTTTTGAAGAGTTTTAAATTAAAGTGAATTTTATCATTAAAATCCCTCTTTAAAGTTGTCCGCATACTCGTTTCGGAACAGGCACGATCGTTCTAAAACGTGGGTATCGAAACGTTGACTGACGTTTTGAGTCTGGTTGACCGTTCTGATATGACATTGACCGTATCGAATCTCATGTGTTGCCCCGTATCGAAACTCGTTTCGATACACTCCTTGGCAGTGGCAAAATTGTTTCAAAACCCTTTTAAGGCGTTTCGAAACACCCTTCTCACATATCACTCTTTTAAGCACCCGTATCGAAATAGTTGGACCCGTTTCGATACACTTAGGCCTGGAAGTGCAGATTAGGCTCTAATATTGCAGAAAAATGGATTTCATGAAGTCCTATATGCATAAATGTCATGAATGAGCAGGAAAGACATGTATAAACAAAAACATACTCCCCCTAACTATTAGCATGGATAAAATTATGAGAAAAAACACATAAGCATGGCATTTTCAAGAATTCAAGCAATTTAAGCACAAAAAGTGTCCTAAAAGGTCAAGGAAGGCTAGTTAGACCTAACTCTCTCCTAAGGGACCAAGAACGCTCCTTATCCAAAGGCTTTGTAAAAATGTCCGCTAGTTGGTTTAAGGTGTCAACGTACTCTATAACAACATCTTCCTTAAGGATATGATCTCTAATGAAATGATGCCTTATCTCTATATGTTTGGTTCTAGAGTGTTGGATGGGATTTTTAGTTAAGCATATGGCACTAGTGTTATCACACTTAAGGGGTATGGTTTCAACTTTAATACCATAATCTAAGAGTTGTTGCTTCATCCAAAGGACTTGAGTACAACAACTCCTTATGGATATGTACTCGACTTCGGTGGTAGATAGAGCTACACTATTTTGTTTCTTATAGAAACAAGATATGAACATACTACCTAAGAATTGACATGTTCCCGAAGTACTCTTCCTATCGATTTTACACCCCCATAATCCGCATCTAAATAAGCATGAAGGTTGAAGGTTGAGTCTCTAGTTTACCAAAGACCTAGACAAGGAGTATATCTAAGGTACCTAAAGATTCTCTTAATGGCTATAAGTGTAACACCCCTAACCCGGGCCGGGATTTAGGAGCGTTACCAAAATCAGAAAACAGAAAATCAGAAACAAGAAACATTCTTAATTAAGTTATTCATATTAATGCGCACGCGGAAAGTGAGCTAACAAAATTTTTTTTCTGAACATACACGATTAAACAAAACTTCTTTTAATCTTGCTTATCAAATTACAAGCCAGTTTAAATTTTTCCTAATATCATTACTGAATTCCAATTTCAAATCTATAACATTTCCATATGACTACTATGCCTTCTATTTAGCCAATTAATTCTAATCTTTAACTAGTAGATTACCAAATTACTATTTCGAGTACAATTGGATCAAACATGTCGAATACTTAAACTATTCAATATCATGCCATTCGAAACCTTTAATTAGATCATTACAAAATATCAAGTTTTATATGCCCCTAAACCATGTCAAGCTATAGACTATGAACAACAAAAAGAATCGGTAAAACCACTAGCTCGACTTACATTTATATACAACAAAATATGAGGCTTTCTACTTAAATACAAAACAAAATTCTAGCCTCCTAATAGAGCATCATGGAGCATATAATCTTAAACACCAACGTAGACTTAGGTACGACCAAACACAACAAAATTAGCCCTTAGACAAACTTCAAAGCCACCATCTAGGAGTCTAAATATAAGACTAAGATCATACATATTTCTGAACTTGTAACTTGATCCAATCGAATGCTAGCTTTAAGGTCCAAGTGATCCTGCTAAGGTTGGGAAGAAGAAAAACAACGGAGCGATAAGTACAAATAGTACTTAGCGAGTTAATGCTAAATCTAATTCATTCTTGAGCTTTTAATGTGATCAAGCATTGAGTTAACTTAGCTAGGTTTATTAACATCCAAATTTCACCCAACTAAGCTTACGAAAATCAATTACACATAGCATCATGCATAGCATAATTAACATTCTTAGCGCATGCTCGAATACATAACAAACAACATTAATTTATCACATGCTTCCATTTGATTCGATCAATACCATAATTCAATTCAATTTCCAGCATACTCAATCTCATGCTTAACAATTGAATTAACCAAAATTCATGCCAGTCAATACATAGCATCATTAATTTATCAAAACAAAATCACCAATTTTCCATGAGCATATCATTCGAATAGGTCACAGATCATCAACCAAAAATCAGAAATTATTAAACTTATCATTTTCCAATTTCCGTGTATTCGGTTTACAATGTAGCAAGCGGTGTTTGTGGCTTTCGCCCAAAAATATTTAGGTAAATTGTTTTCACAAAGCATGGTTCTAACCATTTCTTGTAAAGTTCTATTTTTCCTCTCAACTACCCCATTTTGTTGAGGAGTTAGAGGAGCTGAAAAATTGTGGCTAATACCATTTTCATTTAAAAAAAACTCTTCAAAACCAAGATTTTGAAATTCGGTTCCATGATCACTTCTAATATGAGAAATTTTAAGTTCAATATCATTTTGAGTCAATTTTGAAAACGTGATGAATTTTTCTAAAGCCTCATCTTTAGTACTTAAGAATAGAACCCAAGTAAATCTAGAATAGTCATCAACAAGTAAAATGCATACGATTTACCACCCAAACTCATAGTTATAATAGGCCCAAATAAATCCATGTGAATAAGTTGTAAACACCTACTTGTAGAAACATCATTAATGGATTTAAAGGATGATTTATGTTGTTTACACTTAGAGCATGCATCACAAATTTTGTCATTTGAGAACTTAATCTTGGGTAAACCTCTAACTAGATCTAGGGAAACTAATTTTTCTAAAACAATAATGCTAGCATGTCCTAGTTTCCTTTGCCATAGTCATGCATCATTTTCATTTTGTGCAACAAAGCATGCATGTGATGTATGAATGTCATCTAAATGCACCATGTATATATTACCTATGCGATGACCAATGAGCATTATATTATTTTATTTAATGTCAACAATTTTGCACCCATTTTTATCAAATAAGACATTAAACCCTTTGTCACATAATTGACTATTGCTCAATAAGTTATGTTTTAGACCATCGACATATAAAACATTTTCAATGAGAATAGTAGAGTGATTACCTATGGATCCAATACCTTTATTGTGGCCTTTGGAGTTGTCACCAAATGTCACTACTCCTCCACTTTTTGGCTTTAAGTTCATGAATCGACTATTGTCTCTGGTCATGTGCCTCGAGCATCCACAATCAAGGTACCATGAATTTTGACTTTGTGCTTTGGCCTTGTAGCAATGCTCCCCCTACAAACAAAGATATTAAACTTTGGTTTTTGGTACCCAGATCATTTTGGGTCCACGAGTGTTAGCTCCCAAAAGCTTGGTTCCCTTAGGAATCCAAGGTGACATAGCAACAACATTATTAGATTTGACGAGTTCCTTAGGAACCCATACACTCCTAATATTTTTAGTTCTATTATGTCTATGGAAACCATTTTGTTTGTAGTTGTATGTCTTTCTCCTAGGTTGGTTTGTTTTAGATGATTCACCTTTTTCATGTTTCACATTACCAACATTTTTGAAAGACTCCTTGAGCTTGTTAAGCTCATCTAACACCTTTTGGTGTTCACTATTGCATTGAGAAATAAGATTATTTAGGTCTACGTTTTTATCTTGAAAGAATTTAAGCTCATCTTTTAAACCTAAGATCTTTTTCTCAAATTTTAAGTTAGCTTGAGAAAGTGAGTCATTTTTAGCATTTAATTCGGAAATAATCTTTTTATTTCTAATGACCGACTCTTTGTACTTCTCAACTAACTCGTCATATACCTCTTGTAACTCATCATAAGCATCATACAATTCATCAAATGTAAAATCAAAAAATGATGAGTTAGAGGTTACCATGGAGGAATCCTCCTCAAGTGCCATGACGCAAAGGTTGGCCGCTTCGTGTTCGTCATCCTCGGATGACTCCTCGTCACTCCAAGTAGCAAGCTTGGCTTTGAGCTTCTTCTTCTTCTCAAATCCCTTCTTCTTGAGTTGAGGGCATTCCGAACGAATATGACCGGGTTTTTTACACTCAAAGCAAATGATTTGATCCCTCTCTTCTTCTTTGTTTTTGGTTTTGAAGTCCATTTTTCGTTGAATCTTCCTTCCTCGATTGGACCTCATAAACCGTGAGAACCTTTTGGCTATCATAGCCAATTCTTCTAGGTCATCCTCCTCACTAGAAGTGCTCTCCTCATGTAGTGAAGCTTTGAGGGCAACTCATATCTTCTTCTTCTTTTCTACCTCTAGCTTCTCCACTCTTCTCTCTTCCTTTTTCTTTTCATCTTCCCTTCCTTGCTTCATTATCTCATGAGTTAGAAGGGAACCCACTAACTCATCAAGCTTGAGTGTCTTCAAATTTTTGGCCTCAATGATGGCGGTTCTCTTCCCATCCCAAGACTCGGGAAGTGAGTAGAGTAGCTTTCGGACAAGTTTGTCTTTCAGGATTATCTCTCCAAAACCCTTAACCTTGTTGACGATTGTTGAAAAGCGATTGAACATCTTGGACACGGTTTCTTCGGGCTCTATTTTGAAATTCTCATAGCTAAGATTGAGAATTCCAATCTTGGTCTCCTTCACATCACTTGTTCCTTTATAAGTGGTCTCTAGTGTATCCCACACTTCCTTGACACTTTCAATTGAGGAAACTTTGGAGTAGATGTTGGAACCGAAAGAGCAAAACAACATGTCAAGAGCTTTATCATTGTTGTGAATATTCTTTCTCTCTTCTTCACTCATCTCAATTTTCTTCTTTAGCATCAATCTTCCTTCTTCGTCTCTCTTCATTGGAACATAGGGACCATCTTCAATGGCATCCCAAACTAGATAATCGTTGGATTTGATGAAGATGTGCATCCGGTTCTTCCAAAATGGATAGTTATCACCGTTGAAGAAAGGTGGTTTTGTGGTTGATTGAGACTCGTACATGCTTGACCCGGAGGTAGATGTCATGGCTTGAATTTTGGATGATCACACTCTTCCTAGGAACTCCTCTTGTGGTTGTTAATCCTTCAAAGAGGTAGGCTCTGATACCAATTTTTGAGTGGATCAATCAAACAATATAAACCAGGAGGGGTGAATTGGATTTTTAGAACTTTGGTGGTGGAATGGAAAAATAAAAATGATAGACAAAAAGATTTGGAGTGGTTCGAGTTCCAATCGAACTCTACATCAACTACCTTAGCTTCACTAAGGATTTTCCAACAATCCACTAATTGTTCTACCCCTTTTCTATGCTAAGGAGGTAACCGTTACAATACTGGTCAAATTTTTTACCCAAAATTTGACCCAATCCTCACACAAGATTACAAAGAAGATGAAGGCTAAAACAAGTATCTCTCAATACAAAATATAGCCATTTTAAAGCACTCAACCCAATTGAAAAGATAAGAATGGAAATTACAATTTCACAATTGGGGTTTACAAGAAATAATGAGATTTTGGCACAAATGCTTGGCTTTGATGTTTGGATGTTTCTTTTGAGATCAATAGTTGTTGCTGAAGCTTTTAGAGGTCCCTTTTATACCTTCTCATTGAATTCTAGCCGTTGGGGTTGTTGCATTCATCAATAGAGCCGTTGGGATGTTATCTTCCCTCCATAAATGCAGTCTGCAACCACCCGTTTCGAAACGCCCGGTCATGTTTCGAAACAGACCAAAAAAGAAAGAGCCGTTGGGGTGTATTAAATAGACCATACCGAAACGGACACTAGTCCCAACCCTAATACAAAATTACACTCACAACTCCTTAAGCTTGATCTTGAATTAAGATGCCCTTTTTTCTTCCCCTCGATTGATCGATCCTAGCTTCCTCCAAGGTCTCTTCACAATTCCGATCTTAATTCTCAACATAAAAATGAATACACGCTATTTTAGGAAGCAATTCAATCATAATTACTCTTCAAATTCAAACATGAACATACATTTTCAAATCTGATTTTCTATTAAACTAGTTGGAGGACTAGTTAGTGTTTTAATCATATCTTTTAAATTACTAATCCAAAATTCACTTATCTTATACCGTTAGAAAGGTAGTAAACTCAATTTTCTACTCATGTAAACCTAATATTTTCATCTTATTCGAGTAAATACAGTTTATTACTTAATTACACCCCCTTCGATAAATCTGGGCAGCTTGTACTGTCCGACTTTAAAAATTCATATCTCCTAATTTACATACTGGAATTGAGTTCCGTTTTCTCTCAATGATTCTAGACATACCAAAGTTTATACACTAAAAATTTTAATTCGAAATACCTTATATCCAATTTTTGGTGAATTTCCAAAGTTACATCTTATGACTTGCATTTCACTGGACAACTTACTCAATTGTCATCTTTAGCTTAAAATTCATCTAATTACTTCATTCAAAGTCTAAATTCACTTATGGCATGAATTATACTATTCTTTAATGATGTTTATCAGTCCACATTAACCTTTAATTTCAACGGTCAAGTCCTCAATTTTACCGATTTTCCAGTTCAGTCCCTAATTTCCATTATTTCCGAATACAAGTCCAATTTTAGTTCTAATCGAATTTTCCCCTTTTTTAATTCGTTTTTCCAGCAAACCAACAGTAATTTTCATAGAATGCTTATTTCTTTACAACTTTCTCCTAATAAGCATTTTCTAATTTAATCTCTAATCATACCAATTTTCCAATTATCCATGACTTTACACTTTTCTCAAAACAGTCCCTTTATGAATCTGTTCATAATTTCTCAAGTAGTTTTTCAAGGATTTCATTAGCTCAACTTATTATATCCATCAAAACTCTCATATTTTCATGTTGATACAAATTTTAAGTTTGCATGCATGGTGTGTTACTTAACCGAATAGCTACAAGGAGAATAGAACTTACTTCTTGATTTTCTTGTTAACACTAGCTACCCTTCTCAATTCCTAGCTTAATCCTTCAAATTTGCAAACTAAACCTTCACCATTTGAGCTTCAAAACTTTCAAACCTTTGAGCTTCTCTTCTCTCCATTTTCTCTCAAACCTCACGGCAACAAGGAGGAGAAATGATGGAAAGAAGACATCCTCCCTAATTTGGGGATTTGATGTCCTCTAATTTTACTTAAATGTCCTTTAGCCTATAACTTTTATTATCATTTTACTAAGGGCAGCCCTAAGGACTTTTCATCTTTAACATGCAATTTTCAAACATTATTTTTATTTTAAATTGGTCATCAAAATTCCCTTGCCAAGCTTTCTTGAATTTCTCAATTTGGTCCGATTTCCACAAGGAAATGTAACACTTCTTAATTTCTTTTAATTCTTCTAATATCACACTTCGGATCTTGTTATTACTAATTTGAATCTACTAATTTATCATTTGGCTAAATTTCTTAATTCAAAGGTTTAATTAGTTTTTAATTCGAATTGGTGCAACAATTGCCCAATTAAGAAATTCAAGGACCAAATTGAACAATTCACTTAATTGCAAGCTCAATTGCTTCTAAAAATAAAAAATTAAATTAAATTTAACGACCTTAAATTCTAGGACGAAAATGTGGGTGTTACAATTACCCCCTCCTTAAAGAAAGAATTCGTCCTCGAATTCTGAATTGAATAAATGAGGATATTGCTTCTGCATCGTATCCTCAGGTTCCCACGTTGCTTCTGTAACGTGATGATTCTTCCAAAGAATTTTAACAAGAGGGACGTTCTTGTTACGAATCCTTTTAATTTCTCGGTCGAGAATCTTAATAGGTTCCTCTTCATAAGAGAGGTCAGGATTAAGTTCAACTTCTTCTGGTTCGAGAATGTGAGACGGATCAGATCAATAACGTCTTAACATAGAAGCATGAAAGACATTATGAATCTTATCAAATTCAGGAGGAAGTGTGAGGCGATAAGCTACAGGACCAATTCTCTCAATTACTTCGAATGGTCCAATAAAACGAGGATTAAGCTTTCCTTTCTTGCCGAAACGGAAAACTTTCTCCCACGTAGAAGCTTTGAGAAATATTTTATCTCCGATCTCATATTAGATGTCCCTACACTTCAGATCAGCGTACGACTTCTGCCTATCAAAAGCTTGTTTCAATCGGGAATGAATAATTTGAATCTGTTCTTCAGTTTCCTGAAGCAGTTGAGGTCCTAAAACTTTATTATCTCCGAGTTCAGACCAGCACAAAGGAGTTCGTCATTTCCTTCCATACAGTGCTTCAAAAGGAGCCATCTGAATAGAAGACTGATAGCTATTATTATAAGCGAACTCTATTAACGGCAGTGATTTCTCCCAGTTCTTACCGAAATTGATAATACAAGCTCTAAGCATATCTTCAAGAATTTGAATTACTCTTTCAGATTGTCCATCGCTTTGAGGATGAAAAGCTGTGCTAACATTCAATTTAGTTCCAAGAGCCTTGTGTAGAGTTTTCCAGAATCGAGCTGTAAATCAAGGGTCTCGATCTGAAACAATAGAAGTTGGAACTCCGTGTAAACGGATAACTTCTCAAATATACAATTCTGCTAAGGTCTCAAGACTATAATTCATTCGTACCGGAATGAAATATGCTGATTTAGTGAAACGATCAACGATCACCCAGACAGCATCACACTTTCTTGGAGAGTAAGGAAGACCGGTCAAGAAATCCATCGTAATCCTTTCCCATTTCCATTGCGGAAATTCCAGAGGTTGAAGTAATCCAGTAGGAGCACGATGTTCGGCTTTGACCCGTTGACAGTTCAAACATCTTGATACAAAGTCATTGATAGTCGATTTCATTCCAGACCACCAATACAAGGGCTTGAGATCCTTGTACATCTTAACAGATCCAGGGTGGATTGAAAAAGAACTTTGATGTGCTTCTTGTAGAATTTCAGCTTGTAATTCCTTGTTATTAGGCACACAAATCCGATCTCTGAAATATAGAAGACCGTTTGACTTGACTGAAAAGTCAGGATTAGATTCAAGCTTAGACAAGATTTTTTGAAGTTCCGGATCAACTTGTTGAAGTTCTTTAATTCTAGAAATCAGAACAGATTGAACCTGGAGTTCGTTCAGATAATTCCGGGCTTTACATAGTCGGAAATGAGCATTGATGGCCAAAGAAGCTATGAACAAACAAATCAAAGTTGTTACTTGGAAAGCAAGGCACTATTCGAATGGTTCAGTAAATTTTTTTTCAAGATTGAACATTTTCAGATTTTGAGAATTTCGAAAGACTTACTGAGGTTCGGTTTCCGACTCAGAGCATCGGTAACCATGTTAGCCTTTCCAGGATGGTAGTCGATGGTCAAATCATAATCTTTGAGTAATTCCAACCACCTTCTTTGTCGAAGATTCAGCTCTTTCTGAGTGAGCAAATACTTCAGGCTTTTATGATCGGTGAATAGTTTACACTTCTCACCATACAAATAATGCCGCCAGATTTTAAGTGCAAATACAATGGCTGCTAATTCAAGATCATGAGTTGGATAGTTCAGCTCGTGAGGCTTAAGTTGTCGAGAAGCGTATGCAATCACATTACCTTCCTGCATCAGAACACATCCAAGGCCGGAATGTGACGCATCACTGTAAACAACGAATTCTTTTTTGAACTCGGGCTGAATAAGAACAGGGGCACAAGTCAAGGCTTGTTTAAGCTGGTCAAAACTTATTTGTTGTCCTTCAAACCACTTAAACGGTTCACTCTTTCTGAGCAATTTGGTTAGTGGTGCAGTAATTACCGAAAATCCTTTCACAAATCTCCGGTAATACTCGGCTAAACCAAGGAAACTTCGGACCTCGCTTACATTGCTCGGAGGTCGCCATTCCATAATTGTCTGAATTTTCTTAGAATCGACCTTGATTCCTTCGGCTGAAATAACATGTCCGAGGAAGGACACTTCTGGAAGCCAGAATTCACATTTAGTGAACTTAGCAAATAGTTTATTTTCTCGGAGTGTCTGGAGTACAATCCGAAGATGTTGAGCATGTTCTTCTATGTTACGAGAATAGACCAGAATATAGTCGATTGAATACGACAACGAACTTGTCAAGATGAGGCTTGAATACTCGGTTCATCAGATCCATGAATGCAGCAGGGGCATTCGTTAACCCGAATGGCATCACCAGAAATTCGTAATGAACATAACGAGTTCTGAAAGCAGTTTTGGGTATATCTTCATCTTTCACCCTCATTTGAAAATAATCGGAACGAAGGTCAATTTTTGAGAATACACCGGCATCCTTTAAATGATCAAACAGATCTTCAATTCGGGGCAATGGATACTTGTTCTTGATAGTGACTCTGTTCAATTGCCGGTAATCAATGCAAAGTCGCGTCGTTCCGTCTTTCTTTTTTACAAAGGGAACTAGAGCACCCTAGGGAGAAGTGTTGGGTCGAATAAAACCCTTATCCTCTAACTCTTGAATCTGCTTCTTTAATTCTTGCAATTCAATAGGTGCCATACAATAGGGCGTAATGGACACTGAATTAGTTCTAGGCTGAACTTCAATTTTGAACTCAACTTCTCGAATCAGAGGGAGTCCAGGGAGTTCCTCAGGAAAAACATCAACAAATTCAGATACAACAGGCATTTCAGTTAAGCCAAAATCTAATTCATCTTGCAAAGCCATAGCGGCAAAAATAGACGTTGGTTTCTTGTCAATTAACAAAATCGACTCTTTTCCTAATCCCCTTAAGTACAGTCTTTTATTATGACAGTCAATCCAGGCTTCATGTCTACCCAACCAGTCTAAACATAATACTAGGTCAAACTCACATTTAGGTAGAACGTACAGGTCACAGGGAAAAGGTACATTTCGAATAGATACAAGACTATTCTTACAGATCAGGTTGATATGTAAGTCACCTCCTATATGGTTTGAGACAATTAACCCAGTTTTAACAAAATCAGGCTTTAGTTGCAACTTGTCAATCAGGTGAGAACACCCAAAAGAATGAGTTGATCCCGAATCTATCAAAGCATAAATAGGAGTAAGGTTTAGTTCAACCATACCTGCAATAACATTCGGAGATTCTTCCTCATCCTTGCCACGGATATGATAGACTCGAGCTAGAGCTCGTGATTCCTGATGAGTGGTGGCTTTCGACTGATTGCTTTTGCCTCTGCCCTGATTCCCAGACTATGCTTGTCTAGTATTCTTGTTCCGATTGGATTGTACATGACTCGGATTAGCAGAATTTTGAGCATGAGCTTGATCTCTTATTGCTGGACAGTCTCTGATATAGTGATCACTTTCGCCACAAGCAAAACATAAGTTAGCCTGCTTTCGGCATTGACCAAAATGTGGTTTCTGACAATGGTGACAGACTATAGCCCTTTCTGAATTCCTCGGGCTATTAACAGATATAATCGGGACAACAAGTCTATTCACTGATTGAGGCTTTAGTGTGAAATTACTACGAGGAGCTAGATTATACGAAGAAGAACCTTCTTTCTGGCTTTTAGACTTATTCGACTTCTAGTGAGACTTGTCATCACTCTTACGCTTCTTATCATGACGGTAATCGCTTTTCCTCTTTTCTGCGGCCCGAAACTTGGATTCTGTAGCAATAGCTCGATTTACGAGAGTTTGGAAGTCCGTGATGTCCAGGGCGGTAAACATCGGACTCAGCTCATCATTCAGATTGTCAATGAACATACGACACTTTTCTTTCTCTGTCTTAATGTACTCAGAACCATACTTGCAGTACTTACAGAAATCAGCCAAGTACTGCTCTATTGGTCGACCCGCTTGCTTCAGATGCAAGAAACGCTTCCTTCGATCGGCCAAGTACTGTTCACTGATGTATTTCTTCTTAAACTCTTCTACAAAGAATTTCCAGTTCATAGATTCAGCTGGAGCGGTTAGTGTTGTAGTCTCCCACCAGTTCAAAGCTTCATCAGCAAGTAAGGCAACAACACATTCGAGCTTATGTTCATCTGAGCACTGAAGTTGCTTAGTCAATATCTGAGTAGTTCTTTCTAACCAATACTCAGCTTCTTCAGGTTTCTCTTCACTAGAGCCTGCAAATGTATAGGCTCGATGCTGAGCAAGCTTTTCAATAGGAGCTTTGCTAGGGGCAGCAGCTACCGGAGCAGGTTGTTCATGTCTCATGTTCGTCAAAAGCTGATCGAACATTTCTTTCATACTCAGAAGGCAATCTCTTTGAGCATTCTGAACAGTCGGATTATCAGTGTTCGTCCGAGGCTGAACAAGAGGTTGTTGTCGAGTGCTATCTTGCACAGGGGGTTGTGGTCGAGTACTTTCTGGTACATAAGGGTTCTCTTTTACCAGAGGGTTTTCTTTCGTACGGATAACCTCTAGTACCGAGGGGTTTTCTTTCATACGAACACTATCTTGTACAAGAGGGTTTTCTTTCATGTGGACACTATCCCCTTCACTTGAGGATCCTCGAGGACTTTCATCGTCTCGAGCTAAACGTGTCTCTTTCATTATAATTCAGATCAAACAAAATCAGAGTTAGGAACATAATTACAAGAAATTCAATGTATGATCCCTAGGTGGCTTGACTCAACTAATAATGCACACAGAACACATTCGAGGTCTATAGGAACTGTAACCTAAAAAGCTCTGATGCCACAAAATGTAACACCCCTAACCCGGGCCGGGAGTTAGGAGCGTTACCGGAATCGGAAAACAGAAAATTAGAAACAAGAAACATTCTTAATTAAGTTATTCATATTAATGTGCACGCGGAAAGTGGGCTAACAAATATTTTCTTCTGAACATACACGATTAAACAAAACTTCTTTTAATCTTGCTTATCAAATTACAAGCCAATTTAAAATTTTCCTAATATCATTATTGAATTCCAATTTCAAATCTATAACATTTCCATATGACTACTATGCCTTCTATTTAGCCAATTAATTCTAATCTTTAACTAGTAGATTACCAAATTACTATTTCGAGTACAATTGGATCAAACATGTCGAATACTTAAACTATTCAATACCATGCCATTCGAAACCTTTAATTAGATCATTACAAAATATCAAGTTTTATATGCCCCTAAACCATGTCACACTATAGACTATGAACAACAAAAAGAATCGGTAAGACCACTAGCTCGACTTACATTTATATACAAAAAAATAATGAGGCTTTCTACTTAAATACAAAACATAATTCTAGCCTCCTAATAGAGCATCATGGAGCATATAATCTTAAACACCAACGTATACTTAGGCTACGACCAAACACAACAAAACGAGCCCTTAGACAAACTTCAAAGCCACCATCTAGGAGTCTAAAGATAAGACTAAGATCATACATATTTCTGAACTTGTAACTTGATCCAATCGAATGCTAGCTTTAAGGTCCAAGCGATCCTGCTAAGGTTGGGAAGAAGAAAAACAACGGAGCGATAAGTACAAATAGTACTTAGCGAGGTAATGCTAAATCTAATTCATTCTTGAGCTTTTAATGTGATCAAGCATTGAGTTTACTTAGCTAGGTTTATTAACATCCAAATTTCACCCAACTAAGCTTACGAAAATCAATTACACATAGCATCATGCATAACATAATTAACATTCTTAGCGCATGCTCGAATACATAACAAACAACATTAATTTATCACATGCTTCCATTTGATTCGATCAATACCATAATTCAATTCAATTTCCAGCATACTCAATCTCATGCTTAACAATTGAATTAACCAAAATTCATGCCAGTCAATACATAGCATCATTAATTTATCAAAACGAAATCACCAATTTTCCCTGAGCATATCATTCGAAAAGGTCACAGATCATCAACCAAAAATCAGAAATTATTAAACTTATCACTTTCCAATTTCCATGTATTCGAACAGGGTCATTGCCTACTTCACATATATTCGGACTTGAAAGCATTTCATAGGCATTATATCATATTCGGAAGGACCAATGTCCACATAATTCATCATTTAGTTTCGCATCATATCATACCAAGTCATATCTATCCATTTATCCACTTCATAAGCTTTACATATTTAAGCCATTCCATTTAATTTAATTAGGGTACATTGCATTTTATTTCATTGCCCTAGGTAGAGTAGACGTATCAGATATTCAAGCCGTCAAGAGGGTACCAAGTACCGAACAATGGTTGCACGAAGCAACAAGCAATGGTTGCACAAAGCAACAAACAATGGATGCCCAATAGCATCATGTGTCTTGAACAGCAATCAAGAACACCTTATCATAGTCGAAGAGTACCCAAGGTACTGACAATGGTTGCACAAGGCAACAAGCAATGGTTGCACGAAGCAACAAACAAAAGAGCTCAAACTCTAGGCATGCCGTACTATCTAAAACTTCTAATCGACCGAGGGCATTTCATTCTTGTTAATTATTATTATTCATTACTTTTATTTAACATATACATTTTTGCATGCTTCAAATTTACATGTTTATTCAATCCTCTATTTGTGCAACTCACATAATTCATGTTACTTAAATTCATGCTTCATTCAATCACATCGACATACATGGTAGCAACTTCACGATTAATCACATGCTTATCAAGCATAGCAAAAATACCATAGGGCAGTCCACATACTCATATAATCAAGCATTATCAATAATCTAAATTCACACATGTTCAACGTACAAATGATCACATAGGTAGTCCACAATTGCACATAATCAGACATTATTAAAATCCAAATCAAGCATATAAATCATGGCATTTAAAGTCACATAAAACAGCCCGCATTTTCACACATTCAAACATTAGCCCAAATCTCAAATCATGCATCCATTTTTCCTTTGATCTCCTTCCCTTACTAAACACATTACCAAATATCAATTAGGTCCAATTTCGTGCATAGAAATCATAAATTACACAATAATAAAGTGGTTCGGACACTAGTCCCAACCCTAATACAAAATTACACTCACAACTCCTTAAGCTTGATCTTGAATTAAGATGCCCTTGTTTCTTCCCCTCGATTGATTGATCCTAGCTTCCTCCAAGGTCTCTTCACAATTCCGATCTTAATTCTCAACATAAAAATGAATACACGCTATATGAGGAAGCAATTCAATCATAATTACTCTTCAAATTCAAACATGAACATACATTTTCAAATCTGATTTTCTATTAAACTAGTTGGAGGACTAGTTAGTGTTTTAATCATATCTTTTTAATTACTAATCCAAAATTCAATTATCTTATACCGTTAGAAAGGTATTAAACTCAATTTTATACTCATGTTAACCTCATATTTTCATCTTATTCGAGTAAATATAGTTTATTACTTAATTACACCCCGTTCGATAAATCTGGGCAGCTTGTACTATCCGACTTTAAAAATTCATATCTCCTAATTTACATATTGGAATTGAGTTCTGTTTTCTCTCAATGATTCTAGACATACCAAAGTTTATACAGTAAAAATTCAATTCGAAATACCTTATATCCAATTTTTGGTGAATTTCCAAAGTTACATCTTATGACATGCATTTCACTGGACAGCTTACTCAATTGTCACCTTTAGTTTAAAATTCATCTAATTATTTCATTCAAAGTCTAAATTCACTTATAGCATGACTTATACTATTCTTTCATGACGTTTTACAGTCCACATTAACCTTTAATTTCAACGGTCAAGTCTTCAATTTTACCGATATTCCAGTTCAGTCCCTAATTTCCATTATTTCCGAATACAAGTCCAATTTTAGTTCTAATCGAATTTTCCCCTTTTTAATTCGTTTTTCCAGAAAACCAAAAGTAATTTCTCATAGAATTCTTATTTCTTTACAACTTTCTCCTAATAATAATTTTCTAATTTAATCTCTAATCATACCAATTTTTCAATTATCCATGACTTTACACTTTTCTCAAAACAGTCCTTTTATGAATCTATTCATAATTTCTCAAGTAGTTTTCAAGGATTTCATTAGCTCAACTTATTATATCCATCAAAACTCTCATATTTTCATGTTGATACAAATTTTAAGTTTGCATGCATGGTGTGTTACATAACCGAATAGCTACAAGGAGAATAGAACTCACTTCTTGATTTTTCTTGTTAACACTAGCTACCCTTCTCAATTCCTAGCTTAATCCTTCAAATTTGCAAGCTAAACCTTCACCATTTGAGCTTCAAAACTTTCAGACCTTTGAGCTTCTCTTTTCTCCATTTTCTCTGAAACCTCATGGCAACAAGGAGGAGAAATGATGGAGAGAAGGCATCCTCCCTAATTTGGGGGATTTGATGTCCTCTAATTTTACTTAAATGTCCTTGAGCCTATAACTTTTATTATCATTTTACTAAGGGCAACCCTAAGGACTTTTCGTCTTTAACATGCAATTTTCAAACATTATTTTTATTTTAAATTGGTCATCACAATTCCCTTGCCAAGCTTTCTTTAATTTCTCAATTTGGTCTGATTTCCACAAGGAAATGTACCACTTCTTAATTTCTTTTAATTCTTCTAATATCACACTTTGGATCTTGTTATTACTAATTTGAATCTACTAATTATCATTTGGCTAAATTCCTTAATTCAAAGGCTTAATTACTTTTTAATTCGAATTAGTGCAATAATTGCCCAATTAAGAAATTCAAGGACTAAATTGAAAAATTCACTTAATTGCAAGCTCAATTGCTTCTAAAAAGTAAATAAATAAATTAAATTTAACGACCATAAATTCTAGGACGGAAATATGGGTGTTACAATAAGGTGAGACTCTCTAGGACTAGCTTGAAACCTAGCACACAAGCAAACACTAAACAAAATATACGGTCTACTTGCGGTAAGGTAAAGCAAAGATCCAATCATAGAGCGATAAAGCTTAGAGTCAACACATTTACCTCCTTCATCTTTGTCAAGCTTTGTAGATGAGCTAATTGGTGTGGCTTGAGGCTTTGCATTCTCCAAGCCAAACTTCTTGAGCATATCCTTGATGTAATTTGTTTGATTGATGAAGGTGACATCCTTCCTTTGCTTGATTTGGAGTCCCAAAAAGAATGAGAGCTCCCCCATCATGCTCATCTCGAATTCACCTTGCATTAACTTAGCAAACTCTTTGCAATGACACTCATTAGTAGATTCAAAAATAATATCATCAACATGTATTTGTACTACTAAGATGTCATTTTTATACCTTTTTTATGAAGAGTGTAGTGTCCACCTTACCTTTTTCAATCAAAAAGTTTGAAAGTCTTTCATACCAAGCTTTAGGAGCTTGTTTTAAACCATAAAGTGCTTTAGTTAGTTTGAAAACATGATTTGGAAATTTAGAATCTTCAAAACCCGGTGGTTGTTCCACATACAGTTCCTCATTTATAAATCCATTTAAAATGCGCTTTTAACATCCATTTGAAAAAACTTGAAATCATGATAACATGCATATGCAAGCAACATCCTAATGGCCTCCATTCTAGCTACGGGTGCATAGGTTTCATCAAAATCTATTCCCTCTTCTTGAGAAACTAATCTAACTTTATTTCTCACAATGTTACCACTCTCATCTAGTTTGTTCCTAAATACCCATTTAGTTCCTGTAGTAGATTAATTACTAGGCCTTTCAACTAATGTCCAAACATTAATTCTCTCAAATTGATTTAACTCTTCTTGCATATCCATAATCCAAAAGTCATCTTTTAATGCTTCTTTAATGTTCTTAGGCTCTATGCATGAGATAAAAGCAACATGATTCATGAGTTTAAGAGAAGATCCAGTAGTTACCCCCTTGGATGGATCACCCAAGATTTCACCACCTTTGACATTGTTGTACTCCTTCGGGTAGCTCACTTCCTTTTCCTCAAGAGCCAAGTCCTTCAAGGCTTCAAGAGGTGGATCTTGTGTATCCTCTTCTTTCGTTGGAATCTCATCCTCCTTTGAAGTTTGTCCTCCATCAAAGGCATCAAGGATTCCTACATCATCATCATCACAAGAATCCTTCCTCGGAATGAGGTTATCATCGAATACAATATATATGAATAGACTCTTCTACTACTAAAGTTCTCTTATTAAATACACGATAGGCTTTAGAGTTTAAGGAATAACCTAAGAAAATAGCTTCATCACTTTTAGCATCAAATTTACCTAAGTTATCTTTTCCATTATTTAAAACAAAACACTTGCAACCAAATGAATGAAAATAGCTAATGTTAGGCTTTTTGGATTTTAAAATCTCATAAGGTGTTTTCTTTAAAAGTGGCCTAATCATTACTCGGTTTACAATGTAGCAAGCGGTGTTTGTGGCTTCCGCCCAAAAATATTTAGGTAAATTGTTTTCACAAAGCATGGTTCTAGCCATTTCTTGTAAAGTCCTAATTTTCCTCTCAACTACCCCATTTTGTTGAGGAGTTAGAGGAGCCGAAAAATTGTGGCTAATACCATTTTCATTTAAAAAAACTCTTCAAAACCAAGATTTTGAAATTCGGCTCCATGATCACTTCTAATATGAGAAATTTTAAGTTCAATATCATTTTGAGTCAATTTTGAAAACGTGATGAATTTTTCTAAAGCCTCATCTTTAGTACTTAAGAATAGAACCCAAGTAAATCTAGAATAGTCATCAACAAGTAAAATGCATACGATTTACCACCCAAGCTCATAGTTATAATAGGCCCAAATAAATCCATGTGAATAAGTTGTAAACACCTACTTGTAGAAACATAATTAATGGATTTAAAGGATGATTTATGTTGTTTACCCTTAGAGCATGCATCACAAATTTTGTCATTTGAGAACTTAGTCTTGGGTAAACCTCTAACTAGATCTAGGAAAACTAATTTTTCTAAAACAATAATGCTAGCATGTCCTAGTTTCCTATGCCATAGTCATGCATCATTTTCATTTTGTGCAACAAAGCATGCATGTGATGTATGAATGTCATCTAAATGCACCATGTATATATTACCTATGCGATGACCAATGGGCATTATATTATTTGATTTAATGTCAACAATTTTGCACCCATTTTTATCAAATAAGACATTAAACCCTTTGTCACATAATTGACTAATGCTCAATAAGTTATGTTTTAGACCATCGACATATAAAACATTTTCAATGAGAATAGTAGAGTGATTACCTATAGATCCAATACCTTTAATGTGGCCTTTGGAGTTGTCACCAAATGTCACTACTCCTCCACTTTTTGGCTTTAAGTTCATGAATCGACTATTGTCTCCGGTCATGTGCCTCGAGCATCCACTATCAAGGTACCATGAATTTTGACTTTGTGCTTTGGCCTTGTAGCAATGCTCCCCCTACAAACAAAGATATTAAACTTTGGTTTTTGGTACCCAAATCATTTTGGGTCCACGGGTGTTAGCTCCCAAAAGCTTGGTTCCCTTAGGAATCCAAGGTGACATAGCAACAACATTATTAGATTTGACGAGTTCCTTAGGAACCCATACACTCCTAATCTTTTTAGTTCTATTATGTCTATGGAAACCATTTTGTTTGTAGTTGTATGTCTTTCTCCTAGGTTGGTTTGTTTTAGATGATTCACCTTTTTCATGTTTCACATTACCAACATTTTTGAAAGAATCCTTGAGCTTGTTAAGCTCATCTAACACCTTTTGGTGTTCACTATTGCATTGAGAAATAAGATTATTTAGGTCTACGTTTTTATCTTGAAAGAATTTAAGCTCATCTTGTAAACCTAAGATCTTTTTTCTTAAATTTTAAGTTAGCTTGAGAAAGTGAGTCATTTTTAGCATTTAATTCGGAAATAATCTTTTTATTTCTAATGACCGACTCTTTGTACTTCTCAACTAACTCATCATATACCTCTTGTAACTCATCATAAGCATCATACAATTCATCAAATGTAAAATCAAAAAATGATGAGTTAGAGGTTACCATGGAGGAATCCTCCTCAAGTGCCATGAGGCAAAGGTTGGCCACTTCGTGTTCGTCATCCTTGGATGACTCCTCGTCACTCCAAGTAGCAAGCTTGGCTTTGAGCTTCTTCTTCTTCTCAAATCCCTTCTTCTTGAGTTGAGGGCATTCCGAACGAATGTGACCGGGTTTTTTGCACTCAAAGCAAATGATTAGATCCGTTGAAATTCTTTTTCCTTTCCGCAGGGACAAGGAGATTGGATCTAGCCATAAGAAGAATGCTTGGCTGATAAATAATTCACTTCTTGGTCTTCGACCCCCTCAGTCACTACGAACGCCCCCGATCAGTGAATGGGATGTGTCTATTTATCTATCTCTTGACTCGAAATTGGAGCAGGTTTGAAAAAGGATCTTAGAGTGTTTAGGTTTGGGCCAAGAGGGTCTCTTAACGCCCTCTTTTTTTTCTTCCCATCGGAGTTATTTCTTATTTCACAAATACTTGCCATGGTAAGGAAGGAGGGGGAACAAGCACACTTGGAGAGCGCAGTACAACGGAGAGTTGTATGCTGCGTTCGGGAAGGATGAATCGCTCCCGAAAAGGAATCTATTGATTCTCTCCCAATTGGTTGGACCGTAGGTGTGATGATTTACTTCGCTCTTCTTCTTTGTTTTTGGTTTTGAAGTCCATTTTTCGTTGAATCTTCCTTCCTCGGTTGGACCTCATAAACCGTGAGAACCTTTTGGCTATCATAGTCAATTCTTCTAGGTCATCCTCCTCACTAGAAATGCTCTCCTCATGTAGTGAAGCTTTGAAAGCAACTCATATCTTCTTCTTCTTTTCTACCTCTAGCTTCTCCACTCTTCTCTCTTCCTTTTTCTTTTCATCTTCCCTTCCTTGCTTCATTATCTCATGAGTTAGAAGGGAACCCACTAACTCATCAAGCTTGAGTGTCTTCAAATTTTTGGCCTCAATGATGGTGGTTCTCTTCCCATCCCAAGACTCGGGAAGTGAGTAGAGTAGCTTTCGGACAAGTTTGTCTTTCAGGATTATCTCTCCAAAACCCTTAAGCTTGTTGACGATTGTTGAAAAGCGATTGAACATCTTGGACACAGTTTCGTCAGGCTCTATTTTGAAATTCTCATAGCTAAGATTGAGAATTCCAATCTTGGTCTCCTTCACATCACTTGTTCCTTTATAAGTGGTCTCTAGTGTATCCCACACTTCCTTGACACTTTCAATTAAGGAAACTTTGGAGTAGATGTTGGAACTGAAAGAGCAAAACAACATGTGAAGAGTTTTATCATTGATTTGAATATTCTTTCTCTCTTCTTCACTCATCTCAATTTTCTTCTTTAGCGTCAATCTTCCTTCTTCATCTCTCTTCATTGGAACATAGGGACCATCTTCAATGGCATCCCAAACTAGATAATCGTTGGATTTGATGAAGATGTGCATCCGGTTCTTCCAAAATGGATAGTTATCACCGTTGAAGAAAGGTGGTTTTGTGGTTGATTGATACTCGTACATGCTTGACCCGGAGGTAGATGTCATGGCTTGATTTTTAGATGATCACACTCTTCCTAGGAACTCCTCTTGTGGTTGTTAATCCTTCAAAGAGGTAGGCTCTGATACCAATTTTTGAGTGGATCAATCAAACAATATAAACCAAGAGGGGGTGAATTGGATTTTTAGAACTTTGGTGGTGGAATGGAAAAATAAAAATGATAGACAAGAAGATTTAGAGTGGTTCGAGTTCCAATCGAACTCTACATCCACTACCTTAGCTTCACTAAGGATTTTCCAACAATCCACTAATTGTTCTACCCATTTTCTAGGCTAAGGAGGTAACCGTTACAATACCGGTCAAATTTTTTACCCAAAATTTGACCCAATCCTCACACAAGATTACAAAGAAGATGAAGGCTAAAACAAGTATCTCTCAATACAAAATATGGCCATTTTACAAGCACTCAATCCAATTGAAAAGATAAGAATGGAAATTACAATTTCACAATTGGGGTTTACAAGAAATAATGAGATTTTGGCACAAATGCTTGGTTTTGATGTTTGGATGTTTCTTTTGAGATCAATAGTTGTTGCTGAAGCTTTTAGAGGTCCCTTTTATACCTTCTCATTGAATTCTAGCCGTTGGGGTTGTTGCATTCATCAATAGAGCCGTTGGGATGTTATCTTCCCTCCATAAATGCAGTCTGCAACCACCCGTTTCGAAACGCCCGATCTTGTTTCGAAACAGACCAAAAAAGAAAGAGTCGTTGGGGTGTATTAAATAGACCATACCGAAATGGGCACGGTCGTTTCAATACGCAAAGAGCCCGTTTTGAAACTCGTTTTGAAAAACTTTGCCACTTTCAAAGCCTGTATCGAAACGGCTTGGAAGCGTTTCGATACGCCTTAACGACAAGTTTAAAATCAGTTAAAAACTTCAACAGTCATATTTTTAAAACTAGGTTTGAATGTCGTTTCAAAACGTTTGAGGTCGTTTCGATACTACCGTATCAAAACGGGTCAAACCGTTCCGATGTTCTTCATCCGTTTCGAAACCCGTTTCGAAACAGAGGTTAACAGTTTCAAAAGTGTTCCGAAACGCCCAATGGCCATTCCGAAATGGTGACTCGAAAATCACTGTTTTGGCTTCAAAAACACTTAGAAACTTTTGACAAGTTGAGTTTTTAACTTAATCATTTTTCTTTAAATATATAGAGAGGTTTGAGGACTTAAAAATTCGTTTTCTTTTTTTCAAATTTAGTCCTTAAATTCTTTAGTTATATCAAAATCAATTTATCGGTTTCACAGAAAACTTAAACTTCATTAAAAAACACCAAGGTAACAAGAAAAGCAAGTCATATAGCGCATGCCAAACAAGAACAACAGCCATGAAAATAAACAAACCTCAAATTGAGACAAGACAAAGAGATCAACACAAACAACTGAGAAACACAAAGACATGGAACCACCAAGGTTCAGAACAACAACACACATGACATATTCATGTGAGAGGTAAGCGATCCAAAGATGGAAAACGCGACTCCAAAATCCCCATTGCGAGAGCTTCTGAAGGAGGCGGGCTCTCTCTCCCGCTAGGGTAAAGGGTCTTATCAGCAACTTCGATAGAGGAGTAAAGCCATCTTCGGCGTTACCATCGGCGTTCATCAAGATGTTCGTAAAGAGAATTTGAAGATGAGTGACGCCCAAAATCATTCCTGAAACAAAACTTGCAAACAAACACGAAATAGAAAAACAAAGAGAACATGGGGAGGGAGAGACACCACAAAGCAAAAAAATAAAAGCACCAGAAGGAGGAGGCGCCGCCTTGCCTCCAACCAACGGTGAGAAAAACCACTCAACAGCTAGTATCGAATCGTCATTTCGTGAAGAAACAGATCCCCTCAAAATCCCGACACTAAGAGTGGAAGAAGAAGCCCCGAGGGCTAGTCGTCAACCACCGAGCAGATCTGAAGACCCATCAACAGCGAAAAAGAGTTATTTCAACCGGAGGAGATCGTGGCCAGGCTACCGACGGTTGGTAGCCGGTTAAGAAACCAAATTTAAAAGGATTTAGGGGTTTTTCGAAGAAAAAGGGTTAGAGAGGATTTGGGGTTTTTATTGTATGAATAATTAGGTTAATCCTCTACTTTGTACATAGTAACTTAAATAATACTAGTCATTGTGGGAATAATATCAACTTATCATTTTTACTATTTGAATCGACATGTGCACTCACGTTACTATTTACCGTCATAAAATATTTTTTAAAAGATATTAAATATTCAAACTTAAAAACAATTAAAAATATAAAATAATATGGATTAAATCTCCAAATGAAATTTGCACTTTATGAACTACATTTGAACTTTATGAACGTCAATGAAATTTGCAAGGTACATGAAGTGACCCCTATCGGCTTCATTTGGTAAAATAAGATATGGGCAAATAAAGTTTGAAAGGACGCAAGAGTATAAGCAAAATATGGCTTCCAAGTGAAGCTAATTTACTTTGAATATTGAAGCAACAAAAGAAAGAGACATGAGAAATGCCCTTGGGGGTTGTAAAAAACGAAACAAATATGGAATAGCCATGTCCAAAAAGTGGAGATTCATCTCAATCAGTCACTTCCAAGTTCAATCCCCTTGTCCATGTGGGATAGGAGCCTAAAACTACCCCACTTGTAGTTGTATCCCTCCTTTTAAGCTTACTAGTTAATGCAAACAAACGTGGGGCTGCTTCTTTGATATTCATATACTAATAATTTAAAAGGCGTGTCTAATATGCGGTAAGGTACGGTGCGGTTATGGTGTGACACCAACTGGAAATGTTATAAATTTTAAAATATGAAATTGAAAATGTTACATTATTTGATAACATTTTCAGTTGATGGAAAGTTTCGAAACTTTCATTGCTTCAAATAACATTTTAAGTTTTTGTAAGTACCGAAAATGTTATAAAAACGTAATATTTTTAGTTCTGTGTTTCAATTTTGTAACATTTTCAGTTGATGCTGCACCGTAACCAAAATATACCCTGCCTCACCGCAGACCTACTCTAATTTAAAGGTTTCCAAGAGAATAGAATTCGTCTACTTTTTTGTGTCCCGACATATGTTTTATCAATGATTTTATGTTATGTATATTAATGATTTTTTTCATTATTTTATTGACTATTTCCTATGTTGCACTGATACGAATACGGGGGCGGAGACGGGGATGGGGATGGGGACGAAAAATGACAATTTTAAAATTACAGGGTATGAGGACGACAATGGTACGACATATAAAAAAACATAAATAAAATTCATACTTCATAGAAAACTAAAAAATAAAATACATAAATAAATCACAATATTAAAGTATCAAATCTCAAATTCTATTAACTTCGACTAAATGTATTAATGTAAAACTCCTAATTTTTTGGCAAAGTAACTAGCACAATTTTTTTCCAAACTATTCAACACTACCAAGTACCATTGCCTTTAACATCAGTTATTAGCACATACATATTAACTTTCTTCCCTTGAGTTTGTTATGCATATTTTTTTTCTAATTTCCTACGTCAAGCTACACTTAAGTTTACGAATAGGTTGATATTTATCTTTAAATATTAACCTAGTTAGAGAGTCCAATGCCAAAGTCTCTTTCCTTTCAGTTCCCTTCTGACTGGTCAATGAAACATACCTTACGAATTTGAGTATTGGGCAAGTCTTCAAAAGAAACAGGGCATATTCGTGTACTAAAACACATAGCAATATCATATATCATGACACATTGACTATGAAGTTGATTACGATTGTGGAGAAAATACGATTGTAGGGAACATTACAGTAGCAATTTTAACTCCACTGTACTTTAAAACAAAATGAAAATGATGGAAAAGAAAGAGGGAGAAACATACCTAATCATCGATTCGTCGGAGCAAGCCTTTTGCCGGCGCCGACCTTTGTCCTTGGTTGCGTTGGTGACAAACATGTATGCCTCCTTGTTCTCTCGGATCGTTAAAATGAAAAGTGAGCATATAGAATCAAATTAGGTCTCATTTTGGGAATTTTTTAATTTTTTTACGTCAAAAAGTCAAAAATAACCCTGCACATGCCGTCCCCAGAAAGTCAACAAACATCCCCGGCAAATTTTAGCCGTACTCCTTAATCGTCGGTCGGCCCCAGGACGTACCCTGATTGTCCCCGTACCGAAAACGTATCGGGTACTTGAAACGTGGGTTACTTGCCGTCCCCGTGCTTAATAGACTATTTCTAACTAATTAAAAATAAACGTGATATACATTGAAAACACAGAAAAAGACGGGCGGATTTTATTAGTAACCAAGGACCTAAACCACTTGCAGGCAATAGTAAAAACATAGTGGGTTCATAAATGTTAGGGGACGAAGTGGTCCACCGCCGTATTGAAGTTCAGATGGGAATATCCCATTCTTGTTTTTAATAAGGGTAAACTACTCATATAGTCACTCAACTTTGGTCATTTGACCTATTTTAGTCACTCAACTTTAAAAACGTTAAATTTACTCATTAAACTTTACTTTTTGACCTATTTTGATCACTTTGGATTATTTTATTAATATTTAACTATGACATGGCATATTTTATTATTATTATATATATAAAACAATTTAAAATAAAAATAAATAATATTTTTTATTAATAAATAAAAAGTAATTTAAAATAAAAACCCTAATCCCAAACACCCCAAATATCCCAAATCCCAAACACCTAAATTCTCAAACCCCCTTACCGGTGTCACTCTCACCGGCGGCCACCACTCCCTCTACCGCCGACGACAACATCACCTGCCGCCGACGGTGCCATTTTTTCACAAATCAATACCAGAAAAATTTAGAGAAGTCTGGATCTGATTTTTTTATCTATTTTTGTTTTTATTTCGAATACAAAATAGGAAAAAATACATTTTTACATTTCGGTTCGATGCTCGCCGGTGACCGGAGCTCCGTATTGACAATCCCGACGGTGAAGGTGTAACATCCCAAAAATTAGCCTAGAAGATTAGAGGTCAAATTAAATGATGAAGTGAATAATTAGATTGATTTTTCCAAACTTTCGAATTTAAAATTTGGTTCATTAATGACCAAACTGAATAAGTTGGAAAAGTTGAGGATTTGCATGCTAAAATGGAAATACATGTATTTACATTATTAATAGGATAAAATCATTGTATAATTATAGGATATATATATATGATTTATTAAGTTTTAGTGGTGTTATTAAAATGAGTAATTATTGGAGATTTGACATAAAGCCATATCCCAATTAGTTTTGCCCCCCATTTTCACACTACATAGCCGGCTATCACCACCCAAATTACTCATTCCATTTGCTTTTTCACACCAATAATACAACCTAGAAAACTTGAGAGAAAGTTGAGAGCTTGAGGAAGAAGAAGAAGAGCATGTATGGTGGTGAAAAACACTTAGAAAAATCAAGGAAAAATCGGAAGTAAGTAGATCATCCTCTTCTCAATTCGATTATGGTAAAAGGTTTATTAAATCATGTGTTCTAAGGTGTCTAGAAATTCATAAATCTGATGTTCTTGAGTATGGTTGCTGGAAAATGTAAAGATCCATATGAATCCTTAAGGATTAAGAGTCATAAAACATTAATAACATACATACAAAGTGTGTTGACAGATTTGTTAAGATTCATAACATGCACCTTTGAAAAATTTTAGAAAATGTTATGATAGAAGTTTGGATCTGAATTTTTGGTATGTTTCACTTTAATATGTCTAGAATCATAGAAAAATAATAAAACAAGGTTTTAAAGGCTGTGTTAAAATCTGGAAGTGTGAAATGGAGTAACATGTAAAACTGTCCAGCAATGCTTCTAGCTGGACAGTGAACTTTGAAAAATTATAGAAAATTAATTAATAGGAAATTCGTGATGAATTTTTGATATGTACTCCTTTGACATGTATAAAGTGGTATAAAAATTATAAATCTGAGTTTTGATCATTTTAGTGAAATCTGGAAGCTTAATACGAACAACATGTAAAACTGTCCTGCACTGTTCTTAGATGGACAGTGAACTTTAGAAAATTGTATAAAATTCACTAGTAAGAGTTTAGTGATGAAATTTTGAAATGTTCTACCTTGACATGTCTAAAATGGTAGAAAAATTGTAAAAAGGAGTTTTGATGACTGTGGTAAAATCTGGAAACCCATTTCGAACAGCATGCAAAACTGTCCAGTAATGCTCCTAGCTGGACAGTGAACTTTGTAAAATTGTAGAAAATAATCTATTAGGTTTTTCGACCTGAATTTTTGATATGTTAAAATTGGGTATGTTAATTGAATTTAGGAACAAACGGTGTTCGATTTGGAGTTGTGTACAGGAAATAAGAAATTAATTAAATTAGGTGGTCAGAAATGTGTATAAATGAAAAGAAGAAAAATTAAGAATTTGTGAATTATTAAAGATGTAAAATTTAATTAAATGGAGTGTTAATAAATTGATTAACAATCTGTAGGATGTGAAATCCACCAATTTTAATGATCAATTTGAAAGTTTAAGTGATTAATTAAAGAAATTAGGAAAATAGAAATTAGTCTTATCGAACCGTAAAAGTATAGGGACTGTTTTGAATAAAAATGCAAAATTCAGTCTCTAATTGCATAAATTAAATTCTGAAAAATTGTTATTTGCTTGGCTTGAATGCCTTAGATCCTAGAAGCGAAAGGGTAGAAGAAGAAATTGCACCGGGATCGGCTTCGGATCGAGCGAAGGGTGTTCGGATCTAAAACTAGCTCGGCGAACTGTGAGTGAAACGATTTTAGAGTTGGGATTAGAGTCCCAACTGCCTTAATTTGATTTTTTAAGTTTGATAAGCATGCAAATTGGACTAATTAATTATTCGATTTTAGTAAGGGAAGAAGGAATAATGGAATTCGAATTTTATGCTTGTGTTATGCGATTTTGTTGCATATGTGATTGAAATTAAATTGATGATTGTTATGTTTGATTCCGAATCTGATTTTTGGTTAATCTTACTATTTTGGATGAATTAATCATGCTGATTATTGGAAAATTATTGTGATATTGATTTCTTGTGGAAACAATGAAGTTGTGATATAGTATGTGAGTATGCAATGCTCTTACATGTTATAATTATGTTTGATAAGTTCAATTGAGTGTTGAACTATGAAATGAAATTCTGAATTATATGATATGAGTTTGGATTGTTCGAATGCTGATATGAAATATGTGAATTGAGCTTGTAAATGTTTATATGATCATGTGTGATAACATGGAATTGGAATTGGAATTATAAGCAATTAATTGAAATGATTAATTAAGAATTTCTGAAAATTTGATTGATTATGTATCTGATTAAATTAAAGATTTAAATGCAAAGCCCTTGGTGTGTACAGTCTGTTTAGGTAGTACGGCTAGCCTAGAGTCTGAGCTCAATAAGAAAATCGGTACGTTAGTGTACTCGATATTGTGGTACGTAAGTGTACCTTCTTGCTTAATGTCTGCGGACATTATGATATGTTATACGTGATACGATTTGGTACGTGGTACCTATTACATGGTGAATTTTGATTCACAACCTCTTTTATACGTGACTTGATTACCTAGCATACTCTACTATCCAAGGCATTGCTAAATGAATTAAATGAACAATTTAAGGAATGAAATCTAAAAATTGAAAGTAAATTCATGAAATTGGTTGTTGGATCATTTGAATGAAATATTGAATTTCATGATTTGCTATTCTTGATATGCTATGAAACTTTAATTGTGATAATTTGATAATTGGAAGTTAATTCAGGTTTCATGACTTGTATGTGTATTCATGATATGAATGATATGTAATCACTTGCATGTATTCGAATATAATTACATGACTCCTTGGTGTATATATTCGAATGATTTCTATGGTGCATTATTAATTGTGGATTGATTATATTGCTTGAATCATTCGAATGAGCTAATGTGCAAAGTGAAATTAAATTGTTTGATCATAATGTTTAAATTGGAAACCGAATAGAATAGGGTTTCCTCACTAAGTACGAGAAGTACTTACCACTCGAACCTTCCTTCCTTCCCCTAAATTTCAGGTTCTAGTATCGTTGACCTCTATCCGTATTCTACTCGTACGAAGCTTAAGTATGATTTTCCCTGTCTTTGTCGTACTCATGATGGGTGGCCTAGTGTTCAGCATGTTAGATCAATTTGGCATAATGGTTATGTTCATGAACTATTTCTTTAGTATTGTATAAACTTATAAGAAGTTACCTTACATCTTGATATGTAATTAAGGGAAACTAAAACACTATGGATGATATTATAGGATATGATATATATATATATGTATATGATGAAGTATGTCCATGGGATAATCGAATGTGATAAGAAATTAAAATATATTGTATTCGAAAAAAAAATGTTACACGAAAAATTGTTAACCCACTTCCGCTGCCTAATACGATTCCGTCACATGTTAACAAAACGCTCCTTGCCCCTAATCCGGGGTGAGGGGTGTTATAGAAGGGACGCGTCTTGGAGCGGTGAGCAACATATCTCGGCCGTGCCTCGATCCAACGACGGACGACGACGAACCACGCATCCAAGGTCGTTCGAGTTTGGTCCAGATCTGGAGTATCTCGGTCGTTCTCTGTGAGTTCCAAGCCGATAAAAGAGAAGAAGAGGTTGAGACCGGTCTGTTGATGGCGTTGCATGGCCGAAAATCTCGTCGGAGCGGCGCCGGTGATGGCCTGAAGGTCCGACGGTCGCGACATTGAGAGAATGACCAAAATATTATTTGGGGTGTTTGGGATTTGGGATATTTGGGGTGTTTGGGATTAGGGTTTTTATTTTAAATTATTTTTTTATATTATTAATAAAATATATTATTTATTTTTATTTTAAATTATTTTTTATATATAATAATAATAAAATATGCCATGTCATAGTTAAATATTAATAAAATAATTCAAAGTGACCAAAATAGGTCAAAAAGTAAAGTTTAATGAGTAAATTTAACGTTTTTAAAGTTGAATGACTAAAATAGGTCAAATGACCAAAGTTGAGTGACTATATGAGTAGTTTACCCTTTGAATAATTTCATGCACCTTTTTCCGTTCTGGGCTGGCTTGTACCATGCCACGCCGAAGGCTGTGGTACCCATCCACCATTATTACTTCCAAGTTTTCTTCCCAATTCTACATAATATTTCCCTTCTATTTAATTTAACTATATATAATGATTTTTTTATTAATTTTGTTTTTAATAATGCATATGCCATTGGCTTTGCTGATTCGCTGGTTAACAGGAAAATCAATAGGAAAGTTCCCAATGGGTGATAGGTAACCTAATTTTCAAAGCTAAAAAGGTAGAAAAAGGCAAAAGCAGGTTATCGGCCTTTAAAAATTGCTCAAATCCGGGGAACTTTATTCGCATGATACAGCTTTTTAATCCATACCTAAACATTTTAAAGAAAATGACAAAGGTAAAAGTGATGCCCTCTCGAGTGAATTTCAAGATGGCAATTGAAATGGGATTTTGTAAATGGAAATTAGGTTCATACTTTGATTAATTTCGTTAATTTTATAACAAGTTGAACATAAAATAAATTCTCTTATATTCCTCTAATTTTCAACTTTTAATTTAAACTACTAATTTATATTCATTCAATGATCTTTGGTGATGTTTGTATCCATATTTTGTTTCGAGTTTTTTAGGTTGAATTTTTACCTTTTTCTTGTATAGTACTGTTATGATCTCAAGACGCTAGTTCTGTTTACTATGAATATGTCTGGATTATGGGTTTTTGTTTACTAGATTGTGAACTTTCATTGTAATTTTAGATATATCATCATTTAATAAAACTAGAAGACGAGGGTCGACATGAAAATTTAAGGGTAATGGAGTCGTCGAATGGTTAAGATCTGAAATCGATGGAAGAGGAGGTGGGATTGGTGGATATATGGGATGAACCGATTGAGTCTCTGGCGGTGGGGATGTCGATTGAGGCCTGTGTGAGTGGGCCTTTGTGTGAAATATCGAGGGCTCATAAGGCAACAATAGTTGAGTTTAATGGGGAACTTAGATGAGTATGGCATATGTCAGAAATTGTGCTCACTAACGTCAATCCTGTAACCCCTCGTCCCGGTCCGGACGCTTGACCGATCCGAGCGGATTACACGGGGATAACCGAGGCGAAACTCGTTAAGGCTCCACTTCGGTTAACAACCCGAGAAAGCTTTTTCATTTAATTATTATCTTGTCTAGATGCGTTAATACATCCTATGTGAAACAACGACAGCGGAAGCAACAAGCGAAGCGAAGCAACGAACATACAATTAAAACAGCCCATTTTAACTTTCACAGCATGTCGTATCGATACACTAGAAGAGGGTATCGATACGCCTTGACTAGGTCAACACCCCAAGGTCAACCCATGGAGACTGTATTGGTACACGGCTTGACCGTACCGATACGCCCTCACTGGTCAACTTCTCACGGTCAACGATACGAGAACGTACCGATACACCCTAGACCCGTACCAATACGCCAAAATCTCGTCAAAATCTCAAATTTCTAGAGAGGTCTTGGCGTATCGATACACCCCCGTGTATCGGTACGCTGGGCCAAACTTGAGTCCCAAAGTGTAGGACCGTATCGGTACGGCCCTTGGGCGTACCGATACACCCTGCACTGCAGCACTCAAATTTGCAGCCAAAGACTCCAAAACACAACTCTAGATGCAATTTAAGACTTTCCTAGCCACACGCAAACATACATACAACATCCAACATCCATGGAACATCATACGAGTCAATCAAAACGAACAAGGAACATTCATTCAAAGGATTCAAGCATTTACCAAAAGAAGACATATATTGCACTTATAAGGTTTCATGCTTTAAACAACCATACATAAAGCATTCATAAAAGCATTCACAAAGGGGCACAAGGCCTACACACTAGGCAAGCAACCTCAAACATATCATCCACAAAACAAGGAGTCTAAACATACTTCTAAAACCAAACATCAACATACATCAAAAGCTCAAATCCACAACACATATCCCATTGCTTGACTATTACACCTTACAACTTAAAAGTCCATACTTAAAAGCTAAGATAGCACCACAAGCACACTTGGAGGCCCTCTCCTTGCACAAGCAACCCACGAACTACGGATCTGCATTGTCGAACAAAAGAGAGCGTAAGCATAAAGCTTAGTGAGGGTAAGCTCATAAAACAAACCTCGACAATGCAGGGTCCAAGCACGAGAAACAACCAAGGTAGAATGCATGATCTTACCTTCGAACCACAAGAGCCAAAATATAATATGATGCATGAACATAAACTCGATATTATGCCATGCTCAACAAGTCATAAGCTCAACACATGCGAATACATATATCAATGTATTAAAAACCACATATATCAATCCATATTGGCACCTAGCTATGACTCGAATATGCGGATAACCGTTGGAACTCACATCCAACAACTCATATTTACCTTACGGTGGGATTACACTCATCACTGTTTCACGCGGAGGGGATTCCACTCATCCTCACGCCCCGTCGATGGGATTACACTCATCACTGACTAACATATATAAGAAAAATTTCTGGGCGAACCCGTACTCCATCTTGATGACTACCATCACCAAGACCACGCGCGCATTTGACTCACATGTGCACACTAAACATCCTAATGATCGATCATTGTACCCAAGCATACTAGTGCCAGTACCAAACACAATTCATAATCTTTCACAACACCATTTCATTTCAACTTCCGTGCTTAGCACGTACTCACCATGATTACCATCATGCACAATCTATATGCATATCACAATGCATCAAAACCATGCCTCAACATACATGTATAACACAATATACATAACCACCATAATCACAATTAAACATGAGGCATAATCAACAAATTGAGTTCAACCAAAGTCTCTAACTAAAGCTTGGGATTAGACTACCAATCTAATCCCAACTCTAGGTGGGTCTACCAAGCCCAACCTAGTCCACATGCTTGAACCAACACTTGAAAACCATGTAAAAACATTTAACCACTCACCGACTATTCCAAGGTCAACACACTAGCCAATCAAGCTTCCAACGATTCCGGATTTATTCTCGAGGCTTCACCAACACAAATTCTTTCTTTTAAACATCTCAACACAATCAAAACAACCTCAAATCAGTTCACAAATCAATGTAGCAAACCCAAAACACTATTCAAGCACAAAACACAAGATTTCAAGCTAAGAATAACTCCCAAAACCTCAATTTCGAGCAGCCCCTTAGCACAGCCCAAAACTCTTGATTTCAACCTTTTTAACACACTCAAGAGCTCTCAAAACAACCCCTAACCATCACACTAACATCAGCCTTCAATTTCCAACATGAAACACCCCCAAAACCAACCTTTAAACCCTTCTAAAACCCCACCTAAACCCAAATCCGAGAATCTTCATAAAACCCTTTAAAATTCATATATGTTGGAAATTATGGTTCACAAACAACTTATCTAACAACAATAACTCAAAAGCTTAGTTAAAAATCCATAAAGCTACAACCTTTAACAAAATCTTTGAAAAACCCAAAATACAAAATACTTGGTTTTATTGAAAACTAATGGTACAAACATGAAGAGGAAGGTAAGGATAAGTCAAAAACGTAATTACCTTTCAAAAATCACCAACAATGAGCAAGGGAGATGATGGAATAGTGAACTTGGAGGGGAAGGAGTTTTGAAGTGAAAATGGAAAATGAAGAAGAAGAAGAAGAAGATGAGTTTAAAGTGGTCTTTTAATAAAAAGGGGTTTTAATTGAAAGACCATTTAATTACACTTTTGCCATTAATGAGGATAGCTATCTCAATTTCCAAATTCCATGGAATTGGGCTTTAAAATCAAAACATGTCCAACATAAATTATTTGTTTTGAAAACCCGAGGCCCAAAATAATATTTTATTATTTTAAATTTTGAAACCGAAACTTGAAACATTATTTTAATATTATTTTCACCCGACCTCTAAACCCGGGTGTTACAAATCCTCTAGAACGAGAAGCAGCAATTGAGAAGCGTAGGAAGAAAGACAGAGGCCGTCCACGGAAGAATACACCACAAGAACAAAGGATGGAAAATGGCTCATTATTATCATCGAATTTCGGAATATGCGTCAATTAATCCTTAACAAAGTGCGTGCTACCTTAGAATTGGCCAAATTTATTGGAGCTACTACAATCGGTAGAGAGGAAGATATTGTGAAGGACATCGTCCGAGTCATTGAAAATTAAGGGAAGACTCAATAGCAGGAGGAGATGCGAGTAGTTTCCTAGAATATCTGGGGATTACAACACAAATAAGTGTGGTGAGGAGGTTTTCGTTCTTGGGATTGCTCTGAGGTCTCTTTTTAATAAGGTGGCGTGATCTTGCTTTCGTTATGAATGTGCGTTGTGCGGACTAATTAGCATGGAATATGGTTGTTCGCGAGGGTGATGTTGCGTTGTGTGCATGGGTAATGTTGTGTTGCCTGATGGGAACATTTGTGCTTGGGATTGATAATTTTTGTGGTTGTTTCAGCCTGGTGTGTCACTTGTATTTTCTACGAGTCATGTGTTCTGGCTTTGGCGTTTGACATGGTGTTTAGTTCCTTTTCTCTGGTTCATTGTTTTCTTAATATTATCATTTGTACTCTTTTCTTCCATCTTAGTTTTAGGGGGTTTTAACGAGGCACGTGGTAATATCCTTTTTGTGTGATTTTTTCTTGAATAAAATCATACTTGCTGATAAAAAAATATTATAAACTAGCGAATTTCAATTTTAAAAAATGATCTCGAACTAGTAAAAAACTAAAAAGTTTTACTTAGCTAAAGATAATCATATTCCTATATATATATATATATATATATAGTCATGTGTTAAGTGTTCAAAAGTACTATTTTTATTACTCTTTTTACTCGTATTATTGTTAGACTTAGGGTCATATTAGTTGCATAACTAGTCATTCATGCATTAATTCATGATTTCCTTCACTGTCATGCTTGATTTCATAATTGGGTTGATTTTTGTGGAAAAAGGTACTGCTAGTATGTGGTTTGTGTGCGTAGGATTCATTGCCAAAGCAAGTCGGAGATTGTCGAAGCAATTGAGGATAAGATGATGTGGTAGACGATGTTGATGACTAGATAAATTCGACATGCTCGAGGAAATGGCGTGAAGCAAAGGAGTTGGAGTTCCATACAGAGATCAAAAGGAGATTAAATTCCTAGAATTTAGGAGGAGTTTTTGGAGGATAAATAATTAAAAGAGATTTATTTCTTTTATGCTATTTAATTCCAACTTAACTTTCTTCTCAAGAAATACTTTGACCTAGCTATCTATAAAGAAAACCTAGCCGCCTACTTCAAGGAGAGTTCAATTGAGAGAGAAAACCAAGGGGGTGTGTGTTAACTTCTTCTTCTTTTTTTATTCCATTCGATTCATGTTTGGGGATTATTCTTTGTGTATCTTTCGAACCCAATCATGAATTGATGCAAATTGGCTTGGGTTATTGTGTTTTTGTGGTTGTGAGAACAATTGGGTTTGTTTAGGTATTTGAGTTTGCAATTTTAATTCAAAGTTTGTTCATTCTTGGTTCTTATTTTTTTTTTTTTGTGAGTGAATTGGGAGAGTGAATTCATCTATTTATCTAATATCAAAAGAATTAGATTCAAGAAACGAATGAGCATGATCTTCGTCCAACAAGACGTTAATAGAGGTTAATCTAACTTAGAGATAAGATTTGGATTTCAACGGCTAAGAGGAGCGTAAGATTGGTTGTTGTTCACCCAAGGTTAACGCATGGATGTATCATCAAGGCGTGCACACTTGACTAGTTCTTCGAGTGAGGAATAACAAGGAGACATTGAAGAACGCTCTTCCGAGCTTTGAAGGAAGTCGCCCAGGCAATCGCACCATTCCTAGTTGCCTAAGCAATCCCAATTGCCCAAGAAATTCGACTAACGCCATTTGTTTAAGGTGATTGAGCTACGCTTGCAATCAATTACCACGACGGTCCATTCAATCATCATACCACGACTCACGATAACCCAACCTACTCTCTTAAATCGATTACTCTCTTATCTTTATTTACTTTACTTAGTTTATTTTAGTTGATATTCATCACCATCAATTATTATTTCTTTTACAGTATAATATCTTAAGCAAAGTGGCCCAAACCAATCTACGTGGAGACGATACTTGATACTTATAACTTTATTACTTGAGATGTGTATACTTGCACCGTTTGCATTGCACTCAATACGCGCAACAAGTTTTTGGTGTCGTTGTCGGGGATTTACAATTAGTGTTAGTTGTTTTTGTTATTGCATTTTTTATTAGTTTACTAACTTTTCTTTTTGTTTGTTTTATCAAAAAAAAATCAGGTGCACTACAAGTTAAGGGACATCAACATGTGGGGAAATAAAAGTAAATATATTTGAGAGTTGATGTTGGAAGATAGGAATCAATCCAATCAAGAATTTCTTACATTCAGCGATGATCACATATACCGACCAATAAAAGCCCAAATAGCCTATATCGTTGAAAATTCTTGCGCTTGTATTGGAGAACATCATGTGTTTGAAGATTGCCCTCACAATCCTAGTGCATATGGCTACATGGAGGACCATAGATGGAACCAACAGCAAAATCATTCATGGTATGATCAAAAAGCTCAATTTTTTTTACCATAACAATTTTGCTGCAGCAACAGACATGCCTCGGCAAGGTATTCCTTATCAGCAGCCAAGTGTCACGAAAACAGATATGTCATGGCAATACAATCCTTTTCAAGAGCATTCCAATTTCTTGGAGGAAATGTTGCTAGCTTTCTTGGCTAGACTTGACGGATCAATTGAAGAGATTTGAGAACTATCAAATTCCATGGATGTGAGGATAGCTCGGTGGGATACACTCTTGAGGGATTTAGAAGATCAATTGAGGAGATCCATATATGCCATGGATAACATGCCCCAAAAATCAATATATAAGGATATTGAAATCCTAAGGCAAGATGATAAGGAGCAATACAAAGAGAGACCCCCGATATGTGAGGATCAATTAAAACCTCCAAGTCGAGAGCCTGCCAATGAGAAAAACTGAGGAACCACAAACCCAGCTCAAAACCATGCCCAGAGCAAGTTCTTCATGAGCAGTTGAGCCTTCTTTCTGGCGATTTGCATCACCACTCATTGAGAAGCGATATCACGCCAAGTTTGCAAACCGAAAAGTATGGGAGGAGCAAGGTTATGCCTAAACCATCGCCCAATAAGAACCTCAACCTTGATTCGTTCATCTTCAAAGTGATCGAGCATAAAAAATGGCAAATCCTTTGCCATCAACCAAAGTTGCCTCGGCAAGTCCTGATTCCCAGGCAACTGACTCTACTTCGGTGAACTTGGATCGAATTGAAGAGAATGCTCCGCCCTTTGACACACCATTTGGAGAAAATGGAGCCCCAACAAATGTTATTTATGTGGTACCAGCCACACGCATCAAACCATCGCAGACAAAAAAAAGAATCAAGCAAACGACCCGAAAGAAACTTATCATTCGAGGTGACGACCTTTTTGACTAACCCATTTGCATTTTAGTTTATTTTTACTTTTCTGTAATTGCATGCATTGGGGATAATGCTTCCTTTGAGTTTGGGGGGAGTGTTTTTTTTTATTTCATCTTTAGTGATTGTATATAAGTTGCATATGTTACTTGTTGCTTGGACTTTTTGAATATCCAATGATAAATTTTTGACACTGCACTTAATTGAAAGAACTTTTAATTTTAGGATTGTATGAAAAGAACGTAGAATCTTACTATGATGCTAAATATCATTGACACGGTTGTGACTTGTTGATTGATAGAAGTTTAGTGAACTTAGGTTGCTTAAATTTTGGGTAAATTAAAAATTGAAAATTAAAAGTTAATTTCTTGCTAGATGTGCCCGAAATTGGCTCTAGTCAACTAAATTAAAATAAGAAAGTGTTGAATCGCTAGAGGTGCCCGAAATTATCTCTAGTGAAAACAAAAATAAATACTATGGTAATTAAATTGTTAAAAAACTATTGTTCACATAGAATCTTGAAAATCAATTTGTACACAACTACGCACACACATTGTCACGAGCATTATAGTTTGGTTCTGGGAAATTTTTGTACTATCTGAAAAATTCAAAAGGTGATCATACTTTGTGCCACGGTTCTGAGGTTTTGAATTCAAGTTATAAGTTTGTCTTTGATGATTGAAGTCTTGGCAGGTAATTGTTAGTTTTGCATTGCTTGAGGACAAGCAATAGTTCGAGTTTGGGGGTGTGTTAAGTGTTCAAAAGTACTATTTTTATTAACCTTTTTACTCGTATTATTGTTAGACTTAGGCTCATATTAGTTGCATAACTAGTCATTCATGCATTAATTCATGATTTCTTTCACTGTCATGCTTGATTTCATAATTTGGTTGATTTTTGTGGAAAAAGGTACTGCTAGTATGTGGTTTGTGTGCGCGGGATTCATTGCTCAAGCAAGTCAGAGATTGCCGAAGCAATTGAGCATAAGATGATGTGGCAGCCAATGTTGATGACTAGATAAATCCGACATGCTCGAGATACATGACGTGAAGCAAAGGAGTTGGAGTTCCATGCAGAGATCAAAAGGCGATTAAATTCCTAGAATTTAAGAGGAGTTTTTAGAGGATAAATAATTAAAAGAGATTTATTTCTTTTATGCTATTTAATTCCAACTTAACTTCTTCCTCAAGAAAGACTTTGACCTAGCTATCTCCTATATAAAGAAAACCTAGCCGCCTACTTCAAAGAGAGTTCGATTGAGAGAGAAAAACCAATGGGCTATGCGTTAACTTCATCTTTTTCTTCTTTATTTCATTTGATTCATGTTTGCGGATTATTCTTTGTATATCTTTTGAAATCAATCATGAATTGATGTAAATTGGCTTGGGTTATTGGGTTTTTGTGGTTGTGAGAACAATTGGATTTGTTTAGGTATTTGAGTTTGAAATTTTAATTCAAAGTTTGTTCATTCTTGGTTCTTAATTTTGTTTACGAGTGAATTGGGAGGGGATCTCGTGAATTCATCCATTTATCTAATATCGGGAGAATTAGATTCAAGAAACGAATGAGCATGATCTTCATTCAACAAGACGTTAATGGAGGTTAATCCAACTTAGGGATAAGATTTGAATTTCAACGGCTAAGAGGAGCGTAAGATTGGTTGTTGTTCACCCAAGGTTAACGCAGGGATGTATCATCAAGGCGTGCACAATTGACTAGTTCTTCGGGTTAGGAATAACAGTGAGACATTGAAGAATGCTCTGCCGAGCTTTGAAGGAAGTCGCCCAGTTGCCTAGGCAATCGCACCATTCCTAGTTGCCTAGGCAATCCCAATTGCCCATGCAATTTTACTCACACTATTTGTTTAAGGCGATTGAGCTACGCTTGCAATCAATTACCACGACGGTCCATTCAATCATCATAGCACGACTCACGATAACACGGCCTACTCTCTTAGATCGATTACTATGTTATCTTTATTTACTTTACTTAGTTTATTTTAGTTGATATTCATCACCATCAATTATTATTTCTTTTACAGTATAATAATTTAAGCAAAGTGGCTCAAACTAATCTCTGTGGAGACGACACTTGATACTTATCACTTTATTACTTGCGACATGTATATTTGCATCGTTTGCGTTGCATTCAATACGTGCAACAAGTTTTTGTATGAAACTAAAATGTAACTCTAAGTGACTTCCCCGGATAAAAATTTACCCATATGATGAAGAAAAGAGTAAGAATTCATACACGATTCTAAGTTTGGCTTAATTAAGAAAATAATGTAAAAAAGGAAAAAAAAAATTATTTTTTTAGTTTTCCAAGATATCTGTTAGAGTAAGTCCAGTGAATAGAAATCATCTGCCTTTTTGGTGCTCATATGTATGTTCCCACACTAAAAATTAAGTTTAGGGTTTAGGGTTTAAGGTTAGAGTTTGTGGTTATGTGGGGTAGGATGTATTTTTTAGGGTATAAGGTGTATGGTTTATGATTTAAAATTTAGGGTTAGGGCTTGGAATTTATTTTTTTAGTATTTTTTAGTGTTGGGCATAGAAATGGGCACCTAAAATGGGCATGTTATTTTTACCCGAGTCCAGTGATTAACTCTTTCACGTTTTATTGGCCCATATAGGAGGTAAAAAAAATAAGAGTTTGCTTCATTTTAGAGAATATATGCCATTTTATTTTTTATTTTTTTATTTTTTTTTTTGGAAAATAAAAAATATCAATGAGAATGTGTTTTATTGTAAAATTAGAAAATGATTCTTAGAAAATAAAAAAAATGAGTGAAAATTTAAAAACATAGAAAATATGTTTTCATTGAAAATATTTTAGAAAAGTGAAAAAATAAGAAATAAGAATTTTTAATTTTAACTTTATTTAGCTCGTGTTTGAATTTTTCTAATGACATTTTTATTGATTTGAATACTTTGGTTTATTTAATTATATTTTATTTTATTATTATAATAATAATAATGTTTTTAATAATTATATTTCAATTTATTTTTTTAGTAACTATTTTTTCATTTCTATTTTAAATAACTACATATCAAACATATTTCACTATTTTTACTTTTGAACACAAAGTATCTTTTTTATTAATGAAACGTGTTTTACAATTTTTGAAAAAAAATAAAAAAAAATTATTTTCTCAAGCTAAAATAAATTATTTCCCACAACCAAACAAAATTTAATATTTTAGGTCAACCTAAAATTTTATAAAATAGATCAGAAAGCTACAATAACAAAAAAGTTATCATCACCTAAAATCGAGTTTGCCTAAAGTCGTCTTCTGCTACGACTTTTTAGAAGATTTTTTTGAATGCCATTTTGGTGTCAAATTGAAGTACTTATAACAAAATGAAAAGAAAAAAAATAACGGATCAAAGTAATAATTCAAACAAAAATCTTAAGTAATTATAAAGAACATTCCACGTCACGTGTTTTTAAACACAAACTAAATCAGACTGCAATTTTATCTTATCTTGTATGAGTTTAAAGTTCGGAATTTATCTTGACAATGTAATATCTCTCTAATTAATAAAAAAGTTTGTATTTAAACACTTCAAAAAGTTGTATAGCACATTTCTCAAGTGTTTAAATATAACATTTTTGAATTTACTCTCATTGAGTGATTAGAGTCAATGTCTTCACACACACTATCTTGACGTTGTCTGATTCGTAATCCTAAAAATTTCAATGTCATTTTCCTATATAAGTTTCTTACTCAATCATTTAATTAATCATTTTTTAACTTGAATTTATAGTTGGATTAATCACCAGATATGTATTCTAGCCAAAGTTGGTCAGCAAACACATTTGAAGACAATGATATATCTGTTTTTATCTTGTAAGAATGTTGTAATAAACTCAAACTAAAAACTAGAATGTTTGAACTCCTTAACAATTGGTTGGGAAAACACCAAAGCCTAACAATCCTTTTTCATTCATTATTGTTTTATATGGGTATACATTTAAGATACAAAATTACAATATTCTTTTTATTATATATAATCCTCTAATCCTCTGATAATATATATAATTATATATTGTTAGTATATCATAATTCATATATGTAGAAAAAGAAAAAAGAATCATATTACTTAATTTAACTATGGATGGAAAAAAAAAAAAACCCAAATTCGGTGGGTTACGACCGGACCCAATTCGGAGGGTCGGGTTTTTAAAAAAAATCAATTTTTAGGCCGGGTTGGGTTCAAGTGTAGGGTAGAAATTTCTCCACTCAACTCGGTTTATTTATGAATATATATTTATATTTATTATAAATTATATTTAATATTTTTATTAATTTTTTAAGTTGGGTCGGGTTTAATCGAGTTTTTTATTAAAATTTGGGGTCGGATTATACTTTTATTATATTGGGTCGAGTCGTGGATAAAAATATACAAAATTTGGGTCGGGTCGAAATTTTAAATTTCTGGGTCGGGTTCGGGGCGGCCAAGACCCCACCCTGTTGCCATCCCTAAATTTAACATCAATTTTCATGTGGGTCGCATCTAGGAACTGAGCATAATGAAGGTCCAATGGGCCTTGGCCCCTACCCAACAATTTGAAATTTTTTTAATAAGCCCTTTATATTTTCTAAAAAATTTAATTTAGCCACTCAATTTTTTTTAGAAATTCATATTAAATATGAGATAAATTAAGCACTGTCACACAATTTTGAGTTTAAGTACTTAATAAACTCATATTTTTAAGTTCAATAATTCAGCCCCATATTCAATTCTTACTTCGTCCCTAGTGGCATCTTTAGTTTCATCGAATTGTACAATTAAACATAAGATGTTCCTTTAGGAAGAGACATCATTGGGTCTTAGCCTTATGCTTGTTTGAGATATTTTGGTTACCCTTGTACCCAAAAATAGGAATCATTTCTAAGACCAACATTGTAGTTCACGTCATGTCCGAAACTCTTAATCAAATTCGTTTCAAATTATGTGACACAAGAGCTAAGGAAATTAAAAAGTTGCCTTTTTACCTTTTCAACGTTGAAAACCAAACAAAACCTAAAATGTATGCATTAGTTTGCTTCATGTCTAATTAACCCATCCCTTTCAAAAACCATAGATTATGTTCCAAAACTACCTCACTCCTTCAAGTTATACCAAATCCTCCCTGAATTACAATCCTAATCACCCGATCTTTCAAATATTAATCACTAAAAATTATTGTTTGATAGACAGGGACGGAGTCATGATTGAACATTGAAAGAGATTAAAATATTGAATTTAAAAAATACACCAACTTATTAACTATTTAAACTCAAAATTCATGAGGCGATGTTTAATTTGTCTAATATTTCTCTACAAGAGAAATTATATCACAGGCTCGACTCGCCACATCATCTATGGTCCCAACCAATAAAAAACATCCATTTCATTAATTTTTTTTTCATATGATAAAAATATATAGAAAATGGATGATCTTACTAATGGTATAAAATTAAGAGATTTTTAAGAAAAAATAAGCGGATTATAATTTAAAAGTTTTAATTTCAACCATTAATATTAATTAATTTAACTGTCCAAAAAAATATATAAAATTTTTAGATTTTATATTATGTAAATAAATCTTAACCTATCAAAAAAATTATCGAATCACGAAACTCACAAAACTTTAAATTACTAAAGCATCCCAAATGAACTTTCTTTTTCATCTAAAACAGTCAAATAAGAAAAGGAAATTATTATATTAAGAATTTGGTTTTAATCGTACAGAGAATATTGACTAATTTCAAGTTTGATTATATATCTAACTTTTTTAACATTTTAGTGTAATTATACAGTAATATATATTTTTATTTTAAGTTTTTTAAAAACGCACACACGTCGTGCCAACAAACTACTCAAACTCGAACCTTTTAAGAATGATGTTCTATTTTTCATGGGACCCGACTACTCATTTGATTTATTTATTTTTAAATATACTGATACGATTACATGTAGTATCTGTTTTTTTCTTAACATTTCGACAACACATGTGTACGAATCCAGTCTCATAGAATTTAATTATATATCTAACTTTGGTTTTTATAATACGTGGCATATATAGTTATGATTTTTCATAAAGTAAAAATAATAATTATCAGTTTGAGGATATATTAGGTTAATAATTATCAGTTTGAGGATATATTAGGTTAGGTATCTGAATAGTGATATGTGGGACCAAAGTGTTGAATGAATCAATGACACCATTGCCTCGATAAAATATGGGTCCGGGCCATCCAATTCAACCCTATCCAAATTAATAATCTTCAATTTATATTTTCTTTATCAATATATACTTCTGCCCTCGTTTTATTGCTGATCTGAAGGGGAGAGGAAAATGTGACATGGGTAAATTATGTTTGCCTTCTAGGAAAGTAAGTGGGAAAATTTCAAATATAAAAAAATGTTAAAATAATAGACGAGTCTACCACGCTCGATGAACATCGCTAAATACTATTAAATTGATTAATATAGATTAAAAATTTCAAGGATTCAATATATAATTATAAATTATTTAAAATAAATTTCAATTAAGTTATTTTCCATTTATAATATATATTTTAATTTTTTTTTAAATAATTAGATCAAATACCAACCATAATAATAAAAAACCATAAACTCTAAACTATAAATCCGAAACTATAAAATCTAAATCAAAATTTCGAATTTAGAGTTTATGGTTTTAGATTTCGGGTTTCAAGTTTATAGTTAGGGACTTGGCTTTTAGGTTTAGGGTTTATAGTTTTGAATTTAGGGATTATGATTTAAGGTTTTTATTTATTTTTAAATTGATTAAGGTTGGTATTTGATCCAATTATTTTTTAAAAAATTAAAAAAATATATATATACAAAATAATTTAATTAAAATTTTATTTAAAATAAAATTTATAATTATAAATTAAATTTTTAAAATTTTTAATTTTTATTAATTAATTTAATGTTGTTCAACGTTGTTCATCCAACGTTGTAAAATTTTCTTAAAACAAATTGTGTATATATATATTTTTGAATTATTAAAAGCTTCATTCCCCTCGTTTAATGATTCCATTTAAGCTGTTGGATCATAATAAAAGATATTTTACTAACCACTATTTGACAAAGCATTTGTTTATTGTCACAGTCAATCATTGAATTCCTGTTGTTTATAATTGAAGGAAATAAAATTTTTAATAAATTATCCAATCGGATTTTTTTAATGAATCTACATTTGATTCTTTATCTATGTTTGAGTTTGTACATTGAGGGATCTAATCATTTATATTTACTTTCAGAAAAAAAACATTCAGAATTTAATATTTAGTCTTCAATCATCATTATGGCGTGATTCATTAAATAAGTTATTTAAAATAACCACAAAATACAAATATATCACTGCAAATAAAGAAATAATTAACCTTGCCTTAGCAAAAAAAAAAAAAAAAACCCTTACATTCAAATATTATGATTGTTTAAAACCAATTTTACACTATAGGTAATATTTATGTTCCATTTTAAATTTAGATAAATTATGCACACTTTTATAAATTAGACTGTTTGAATTCAAATCACTTAAAGGAACATATCACCCTTTATCATTAAAATCGTTTATTGAAATTAAATTTCAGTATTTTCTCTCTCTCTACCGTAGAGATGCACATAACATGTTTTAATGTAATTGTTTTGATAATAATTTTCATGTAAATTTAAATATATAGGATGGGGGACTTTGAAAAATTAAATGTTGAATAGGAACCTAGAAAAGATTACAAATTCCATGTAATTCGTATTAATTCATCTTACAAAAATTAAAAGTTGAATAAAGTATTTAAATGAAGGAATTGATTATTATATTCCAACAATAAATATCATCAACATATATCAATTATCAAGACTAGAAAGATGGTCTATGTATAGACCTAAAATCTAGAAATTATTAGATTTAAATACAATTGTAACACATATATAAAGTTAATTATTTTTTAAAATTTCTATTCAAAAAAATTATTTTTAAAATTTTTCCCATATGTATAAATATTTGGATAAGTAATTATTAATTTAGATAAGTACCATCAACTTTTATTCTTGGATACTTAAAATCAATTTTAGATACAATCCGATTTCTTTCCCATATATATATAATTTCCTTACACTATTAAAATTTAAAATTTTACCAATACGGTTAGTCTAAGTGGTAAGCAGTTTGGTATAACTTAAGTAATATCTCGAATTTAAGAAGATGTGTATGCAGAAAATTCATATTGAAGACCCACCCACCAAAATAAGGTGTGCGATGCGAGTCAATCCGAATTAGTCATGACGAAGCCTAAAAATCGAAAAAAAAGAAAATTTAAAATTTTTACACATTTTTCAATATATATATAGTTGTACCCACCCCCACCAATCTTTGGATTTTATGTTCATTATTTTTCTATAATCCCCTCCTCTACACCCCATTTAATTATCTCTTTCATTTATTCACTGTCACTATTTCTCATCTCTCTAAAAACCCAGAAAGGAAAAGGAGAAACCTTTAGAAATCTCGTCCTTTTTAGCAGCCATGTTTTGAGAACACCTGATTTCTTATTATGGAGAACAAAGTGGAAGATATTTAGATCCCATTGTTTTTATATTGTATTTGCTTGGGCTAAGCTCTGCACATTTTGGATTTTTCTTGGAAACATTTCTTGGGTTGTACTTTTGGAGGAGAAATGTGGAGCAAAGAGCTACTTTTCTGGGTTCTAAAACCGATTGGAGATTTGATGAAATTGTAAGAGTTAATGCTTTACTTTTGGATATTTCATGGAGCTTATAATGCGGTTTAGTTCAACCACCTTAACCAGATTTGATTTTAAGCTTCGATTTGCTGCTGTTTTATTGGAGGTAAACCTTCGATTTCACTGTATTTTTTCCTAAAAGAAAAAAATTTCTCAGACTGTTTGAATTGTATAAAATGCTAGGATGATTGTGCGTTTAATTGTAGAAATAAACCAGGTTGCAGGACGATTTTTTTTCTTTTTGCTGTTTAGTAAAGGATCCGATATTTCGAAATTTGCTGTTTAGTAAAGTTTTTTTTTTTTTTTTGCCTTTTTCCTTTTCTTTTCCGCGTTTGAAGATGTGATTCATTTGGGTACTTCATAGTTTATTTATATTTATTGGTTTTACTTCTCGAACGATTTTTTTGGGTTCTTTCCTTTTTCAAAACTGTTCACAAAGGGTTTTCTTGTTGGATAAAACCGTGAACTTGAATTAGCTCTTGAGACTTTGAAAGTTATCTGGGATTCTTACATCTACAGTTTCATCGTTCCCCAATTTTATTACTTTCGAATTATTTGAAGTTGAAAATTTTGGGGGCTGAACGCCACATTTGATAGCTGAATTTGAGTTACCGATTTGCAAAAATTTAATCTTGGTGCTGGTATTAGCCACTGTTAGTTATTTGTAGATCTATTGATGCATAGAGTTTTATATTGTCTTTTCGGTTTTAATTTATAATTCTGGGTTTCTTGTTTGTGCAATTACCTTTAAAGCTGGAGCTTTTTTCATGTGTACTGCAGATTTTAGTGTTATTGTTATGGTTTGAAGTTGCTACAGCTACGTTCCGAGAGCCCGATGATCTGCAATGGGAAGGCGACGAAAGAGGAAGTAGTGAAATCATTGCCTCACATTCATGTATTCATGATCAGATAGTTGAACAGAGGAGGCGACCGGGTCGTAAGGTTTATTCGATTACTCCTCAAGTTTATGAGCACTCTGGCATCTCAAATCATGTACATCACAAAGGAAGGTCGCTGCTTGGGATTCCTGGGTTGCTTGGGCATCCAAAGGATGCTAAACAATCTATAAGAATATTTTTAAATTATGATGCTGTTGGCCACTCACAGGATAGAGATTGTCGAAAAGTTGGTGATATTGTGAAGGTGGGTGCTTTTGTGTCCTTGGTGATCTCTTCAACATTGTAGTTCTGGTCATGATCGTGAGTCTAATTGAGGGTATTTGGTGTTTTATTTCTTTCTTTTCCGGATTTTATTTTACCAGCTTGGAGAGCCTCCTCTAAGTTCTCCGCCTGGCACGCCCTCCTGCAATCCTCATGGCGATCCTCCAATCTATGGTGACTGTTGGTATAATTGCACTTTGGATGATATATCTGGGGAGGACAAACGTCGCCGCCTTCGCAAGGTTTGAGTTTATACATTTTACAAATGAATTTGCTTTTGTTGAGTTGGGATTAAGCCAATGCTAACTTTTCTAAGAAATTTAATGAAGGCTCTAGGGCAGACAGCTGACTGGTTCAAGAGAGCCTTGGCTGTAGAGCCCGTGAGAGGAAATCTGAGATTGAGTGGATATTCTGCATGTGGACAAGATGGAGGCGTACAGCTACCTCGTGAATATGTTGAAGGTATGCCATTGTCGTTTCATAACTTTTCTTAGATTCCATTTTCATCTTGAATCTTGATGTTGGCCTCTAAAAGTATTTTCCTGTTAGATTTCTTTTGTAACCACAATCTTTATCTATCCTTTCATGCAGATGGTGTTGCCGATGCAGACTTGGTTCTTCTTGTGACTACAAGACCTACCACTGGCAACACTTTGGCATGGGCAGTAGCGTGTGAACGTGACCAATGGGGCCGTGCAGTTGCTGGTAATTTCTTGTTGTCCCATCTCTAAAGCGTGGAATATGTTGCTTCTGTGTGCAGTAGAATTCTAAAATCAAAAGCAACGGTGTACTTCCGTTTTGTAGGTCATGTGAATGTTGCTCCTCGACATTTAACGGCTGAAGCAGAGACTTTACTTTCAGCTACTCTTATCCACGAGGTTTGATGATGTTAATTGTATTAATTTGGAAGAGTATGGAAGGAAATTGCATGTCCTAAACACCATTGTCGTTTTAATCCAGGTTATGCATGTTCTTGGCTTTGACCCACATGCTTTTGCTCATTTTAGGGATGAGAGCAAAAGGAGGCGCAGTCAGGTAATTGCATGACATGTACTCTGAATATGGACATCAAACCAATTTGCATAAGTTTTGGATTCTAAAGTAAAAGTTCAAATCTGCGTCACTTGTTCATTGCTTTTTAAGTCAGACTTCAGTTGAACTTTTAATATTGTGTTTTGGACATATACAAATGCTTTTGACACTGCATCTTATGTCTTGTTGCTTTCAATATGAAAAGCGATTGCTGCTTATTTGTCATATCTGTACTTCATGGAAAGTATTAGAACCTCACAATCCCATGGTCATCACTTTGTGCATTTGCAGGTTACTGTACAGACCATGGATGACAAGCTTGGGAGGATGGTAACTCGTGTGGTGCTTCCACGTGTTGTCATGCATTCACGGCATCATTATGGGGTATTGTTAACTTCTTTGTTGTGCTGAGTTTCTTGGCATTAGATTACTGGAGAAAAAGGCACAATGAGAAAATTGAACTAATAGTTGATGATTGTTTAATTGACAGGCATTCACAGAAAATTTTACAGGCTTAGAACTAGAAGATGGGGGAGGACGTGGCACATCAGGTATTCGATTTTGGCTTTGTGTTATTTCCTCTCCCCTCTCTATTTTGAGCCATTGGTTGTGGATTACTCATGGAAGTTATCTCAAAACTAGTGTAGAATACATAATATGGTTCTTAACGGAAGATGCAGCAGTTTAACTGTATGGTCCTTAATGTTTTGAGTGATGACTTGGCTGCAGGATCTCACTGGGAAAAGCGGCTTCTGATGAATGAGATAATGACGGGATCTGTGGATACAAGATCTGTAGTTTCAAAAATGACCCTTGCGTTGTTGGAAGATAGTGGATGGTATCAAGCTAACTATAGCATGGCAGATCGTCTTGATTGGGGTCGCAACCAAGGAACAGATTTTGTTACTTCTCCTTGCAATCTCTGGAAGGGGGCATATCATTGCAATACAACCAATTTGTCTGGCTGTACATATAACAGGGAAGCAGAGGGTTACTGTCCTATTGTAAGTTATAGTGGGGAACTCCCTCAATGGGCTCGGTATTTTCCTCAGGCTAACAAGGGTATGTTCTTGTTTGCAACTTGAATTCCTTATCTATGGGGATTGAAAACCAGTGTATTGACATATGCAAATTTTAAGTTACAATTATAGCAAAACTGTTTTCAGTTTTGGTTCTACGTATTCCTAATGTGATACTTGTGTTCTGCATGCAACTTGTCCGTCAGAATCCATGACCTTATTGAATTTTACAGGTGGTCAGTCCTCGCTGGCTGATTATTGCACATACTTTGTGGCATATTCTGATGGATCTTGTACGGACACTAATAGTGCAAGGTCCCCAGACAGAATGTTGGGTGAAGTGAGAGGGAGTAACTCGAGGTGAGATTTGACCCAAAAGAACTTTAATGGGGCTCTGTTTAAACTTTTCTTTTTAACTTAGATATGGTTAGAACTTTTGAGGCAATTGCTGATGAATTATCTTTTAATGAATACATAGGTGCATGGCTTCATCCTTAGTGCGTACAGGTTTTGTGCGTGGTTCTGTGACCCCAGGAAATGGTTGTTACCAGCACAGATGTGTAAATAACTCATTAGAGGTACAGATTGGTGTTTGCTAAGCAAAGTTTTGCTATGATCTGTTTCCTGCATGGGCTGGCTAACTGAAATAATACCTTTTGTTTATAGCAGTAAAAGATAAAGCTGGCAAAGAATCGGTTGAAAATTAAGTTCTTTACCTCCTACACCTTGTAATTAATTTTGTTAATATTTGTTCTTTTAGGTTGCTGTGGATGGTATTTGGAAAGTGTGTCCTAAATCTGGTGGAGCAGTTCAGTTCCCTGGTTTTAATGGTAATTTCAATCAACTGACTTTCCAGTCAATAAACTCTATCTATTTGCACTAATTTCTTTGATTTTTATCTGCAGGTGAACTGATTTGTCCTGCTTACCACGAACTCTGTACCACTGCCGCTGTTTCTGTGTCTGGCCAATGTGCAAATTCTTGTAATTTCAACGGTGACTGTGTCAATGGACAGTGTCATTGCTTTCTGGGGTTTCATGGTCGCGATTGTAGTAAGAGTGAGCTCCACAATCCTTCTCAGTTTCATTATTTAGTTTCTACAGTCACCTTAGTTTTAGGGTTTAGGGACTCAGTTTAGGGTGCATGAGTTTAGAATTTAGGGGCGATGGTCAGAATTTAGGGTGTTAGGGTTGTGATTTAGGGTTTAGAGTTTAGGGTAATATGTTGAGGATTTAGGTTTTAACCTATAAACCCTAAATTCTAACCCTAAACCCTAAATTCTATTCATAATCACTAAATTCTAAACTACTAAACCTAAACATAAACTTTTAAACCCTACACCCTAAGCCGAGTCCCTAAACCTTAAAACTAAGACGCTTGTGAAAACTACAAGTTTCCAAAGCCAGTGTATCAAATAATTATCCTTTAAGTAAACTGATGTTATTTTTCTGGCCTGTGTTATATAATTTTCAGGATCTTGCCCCAGAAATTGCACTGGGCGTGGAAAGTGCCTCTCAAATGGTGTCTGTGAATGTGATAACGGTCATACTGGCATTGACTGCTCCACTGGTAATGTGTTGTTTAACTATAGATGCTCGTTTTCTATCATTTTTAGTCGTTTTTTGTATTTTATTTGTGGATGAAAAGTTGAGGAGTTTTATATATTGGTAATGCCTTTTCCGGCATTGTTAAGCATAAACGTATGAGATATGATCTTTATATTATTCCCTCTTTCTTCAAGAGAAACATAATGAAGCATTGAGTGCTGTATCAATATGCTAAGACATTCATTGATACCTCCCAAGGTTTTCATTTCATTATTGAAACCATTTCATGCTGTGTATATTAGGATAAAATGCAGTCAATTGATGCCGTATTTCCTGTTTGTGTTTCCTCGTTCTTACCATTTTACTTGGAATTATTGCCAGCTGTTTGCGATGAACAATGCAGCCTCCACGGTGGTGTTTGTGACAATGGAGTTTGTGAGTTCCGCTGCTCTGACTATGCCGGCTACACATGCCAGAATAGCTCTACACTCCTCTCGAGTCTTTCAGTATGCAAGGACGTGTTGGAGAGGGAGTTGTCTGGGCAACACTGTGCACCTAGCGAGGCAAGTATACTACAGCAGCTAGAAGAAGTTGTTGTCATGCCCAATTACCACCGTCTATTCCCAAGCGGTGCGCGGAAGTTGTTTAATAATGTATTCGGGAGCAGCTACTGTGATGCAGCTGCCAAGCGACTGGCCTGCTGGGTAAAGTAGCTCACCCCGGCTCTTCTATTTACAAGCATTTGTTTCTAACTAGTTGTTAACTCCATTTTGGTTTTGGTCGTCATTTATTCCTTTTCTTACCAGATTTCGATCCAAAAATGTGATAACGACTGGGATAACAGACTGCGGGTCTGCCATTCGGCATGTCAGTCATATAATCTAGCATGTGGAGCATCACTAGACTGCTCGGACCAAACTCTCTTTAGTAGCGAAGAGGAAGGTGAGGGTCAATGCACCGGCTTTGGAGAGACGAAGGTTTCCTGGTATAATCGGTTTCAATCTAGTTTCTTTTCGAGAAATACAGCTTTGAAAGGATTGTCTGTAAAATATAGGCAGTATTAGCATGATCCGCAGCTGCCATTCCCCTCCCCCCTCCTTTTCTAGGGATGAAGAGTAGGAAAGGTTGCAGTTAATGCAGTGCCCTAGGTATAGAGTTTGGCCCAAAGTTCAAATAGAAAATTTGGGCATGATCAGGCTTCCCAATTAAAAAGCCTCATGTAGAGAAAATTGGAAAATGTAAAAAAGAAAAAGAAAAGAAAAAAGCTCTGGTTAGGCCGAAGGCCTTGAAAGGAATGGAAAAGTCCCTGTTTTTCTGTAGTTATTAATGTTTCGCTTCTTTAATGGTTAATTTGGTTATGTTTATAATAGAAAAGCTCTGTGAAGCAACATTATGTTTATTAGATGTCGATAATGGAAGAGAAAAAAGAATAATAATTGGAATGACGACCTTGTTTGGAAGGTTAGACTTAGGACAAAGATACGTTGACTTTCTTGCCTTCTTCCATTAGTGGAAGGTTGCCAATTGCCACATCGAAACACCATGGCATATGTGGTTTAATTACGCTTTTAGTCCCTCTATGGTAGAGGTGGCAATCGGGTCACTTCGGTTTGGGTTGCTTTCGGTTTAAGTTTGATTCGCATCGGATTGGGTTTGAATCGGATTTAGCTCAGGTCTATGCTATTTTGGGTCGGGTCAATATTGGATCAGTTGATTTTTGAGTCGGGTCAATATCGGATTGGTTGACTTTTCGGTTTGGGTCTATTGGATCGATTGATTTTTCGGGTCGGATCAATATCGGATTAGTTGATTTTCCATAGGGTCAATCTTTAGATGTTCGGGTCAATTCGAGTTGAGTTGGGTATTTGTCCAAAGTAGGGGTGAGCAAACTCGACTCGAAAAAATTGAATTTTTCGACTCGAGGCAAAAAAACTCGACTCGTTTTGACTTGACTCGAAATTTCATAAAATTTCAAATAAAGTTTGAGCTGGAAAATGGAAATTTGAATAACTCGAAATTTTTTAGTAATTAGTGGATTTATTTTTAAGTTCGAGTCAAGTCTCTCAATTTTTCTTAATATATATACCGATATAAAAAAATATGAAGAAATATATGTTCACATATGAAAAAATATAAAGAAATATATATGGATATCTTATATGATTTGAGAAAGTTGTTTAAATTGAAATAAAATCGTACTATAACATGATAAATAATTACAAATAAATTTATATAGGAACTTGAAGACTCTACTCGAATTTCATAAACTCGTCTCGAATTGAAAAAAATTTCAAATAAAGTTTGAGTTACAAAATATGATACGTCAACTTGAATAACTCAAAAATTTTTGACTCGACTCGATCGAACGCCCACCCTTAGTCCAAAGTGTATATATAATTATTGATAATTTTTTTAAAAAAATATTTTTTTTGTCAATCTAATCATTTAGGCTCAATTTCAACTCTTAATCGTACAATGTTTCAAATTTAACCATCATTAAGGGATGACAATTTGATCCAAATTTACCCTATAAGGCGTGTTAAAATTTGTAACTTAAAACTTGATAATGTGGCTATTTCTATTATTTAAAATAAAATTTTACATCTATGTAGAAAGTATTTAATGAAAAGTTAATTTTATCATATTTATTTATTTACTTATTTTAAAATTCCAAATCAAATAAACAAATATATATATATATATATATATATATATGAAAAAGTTGGCGTGAATATCTATATATATTAAGGAAATTTTTTTTGATACATATGTCGTGTAAACTTTAGTTTACACGTGTCTTTTAGTTTTAGGGGTTAAGGTTTTAGTTTAGGGTTTGAAATTTATGGTTAATGTTTAGAATTTAGGGTATAAGGTTTAATTTTTCAGGGTTAATAATTTATGATTTGAATTTTGTAGTCCAAATATGCTGGCTTGTACAAAATTAGTTTTACACAGGTTGTGTATCAAAATTTTACCCATATATTAAATCTAAGGAAAATTCTACAACGTGCGACGAACATCGATGAACACTGCTAATGATGAACACCGATGAACATCATTAAATTAATTAATAAAGATTTAAAATTTTAAGGACTCATCATACAATTAATAATTATTTTAAAAATTCAATTAAATTATTTTTATATATATTAAAATTTTATTTTTTAATAAGGGTAAACTATATATTTAGTACCTCACTTATTTCCGTATTTCTATTGAACCCTCATTATTTAAATATTATTTTAATTTGACCCTATTTTTTATAAAAAAATAATTTAACCCTCAACCTAAAACCCTAAACTATTAAACCTTAAACCCTTAAACTCTTAAACATATACCCTAAACCAGTAGTGCATATAAGTATGCCACGTTCATCCTAATTTTTTTTTCTTATTTACCACATAAAACTAATGTAACCGTAACTTGAAAATTCCACTACTTGGTTTTCATTAAATTACCAATAATCTCCCCAATTTATCATCCCATCTTCAAATTCATGAAAAGAAGAAAAAGCTGAGAATGTTATGGGTAATTCACGAAGAACCAAGACCCTGTTTTTCTGGTGCATCAGCAGCCTCAGTGCAATAGCCCGCGCCATTTCTTTTCTCGGGGCTGCTAAGGGTGCCACTGCTACTACTCAGAGCAGCACTGATTTGGTTAACGGTTGTGCATAAATGGTTGTTGATGGCGGCAATGCTCGAGAGGTTGATCTTTGCTGATGGAACTGTGCCGGCAAGAACTTGAAGTCCAACAGTGAGTAAACTGCCTGCAGAGACATGAACATTTGCCCCTTCGGTACTGCCTGCAGAGACATGAACATTTGCCCCTTCGGTACTGCCAGCATCATCTTTGATGAGTTCCATTGGGGTTATAAAAAAGCCTAAGGGAAGCAATGGGATGCAAGACGGGTCCTCCCCACTCATCGCCAGCTGAATGGAATCAACATCGACAGTTGAGTAAACAACGAGGCTGCCGGATAGGTCCGTGCAGCTCTCTTGCAACATCAGCTCTACAAGCTGGGAGGAGTATAATTAATTTTAATTAATTATTAATTTTGATATATATATAAAATAATTTAATGGTGTTAATTCTAAGAGATTCGAGTTTAATTAATTTTGATATATATATAAAATAATTTAATTAAATTTTTTAGGAGAATTTAACGATTCATTGAATTGAATTGAATCGATGATGGTGAAATTATTTTTAATGGTGTATGGTTTAAGGTATATGTTTAAGAGTTTAAGGTTTAATAGTTTAGGGTTAATTTTTTTTTATAAAGAATAGGGTCAAATTGAAATAATATTTAAATAATGAAGGTTCAATAGAAATACATAAATAAGTGAGGTACTAAATATATAGTTTACCCTTATTAAAAAATAAAATTTTAATATATATATAAAATAATTTAATTAAAATTTTTAAAATAATTATTAATTGTATGATGGGTCCTTGAAATTTTAAATCTTTATTAATTAATTTAATGGTGTTCATCGGTGTTCATCATTAGTGGTGTTCATCGATGTTCGTCGCACGTGGTAGACTCATCCTAAATCTAAAATTAGATATATATAAATTGGAGTGAAAAAGTTGAAATCTAACTTTGGATTTAATATATATACACACATATATTGTTTTTATTATTTTATTAAAAATATATATGATGTACAATATCTTTAAATTGATATATTTTTGTTTTAATTGGAATAGTACTCCTAAATCCTAAGTAATTCAAATAAATTAAATAAAAGATCAAATAAAAAAACAATTATATATATATATATAAGAGAAAAAGTTGGAAGTTAGATTTCAACTTTTCACTCCAACATACACACACACATATATATATATATATTATTTTTATTATTTTATTAAAAATATATATGGTGTACTATAATTTTAAATAGGTATATTTTTGTTTTAATTGGAATAGTATTCCTAATTAATTCAAATGTCTTCTTATCTCTCTTCTATAATTACATATGTTTGGTTTTATTGTTTTTACATTTTAAAAAAATTTCACAAATCCTGACACATATATTAGAGTAGAGAGAAAATTCTTGTAATTATTTAGTATTTTCAATAAGAGAATTTTTTGGAAAATAATCCTTGCAGTTATTTAGAATTTTCAAAATGATCTTTTGGTTTGAATCGTAAATCTAGAAGTTTGGGTCGTGCTGAACAATTCGAAGACTTGCCAAGAGATTTGCGTCAAGGCATCAAATTCTTAAACACACGAATAGAAATCATCTGCCCCTTTTCGGTGCCCCTATTTATGCCTCACACTAAAATTTAGGTTTAAAGTTTAGGGTTTAGGGAATTTAGGGCAATGTGTATTTTTAGGGTATAAGGTGTAGGGTTTAGGATTTAGAATTTAGAATTTAGGGTTGTAGCTTGAAATTTAATTTTTTAGTGTTTTTTAGTATTAGACATAAAAAAGACACCAAAAAGGGGCATATAATTTTTATCCTAAACACACATGTATTAGATGATTGGTTATGTTTATAGTATTACATATCTTGTTTGATTTGTTTTGAAAGAAAATTTTAAAAAGCTTCAACAATGTCTTTTTTAGTTTTTAAACGAAAACTAAGACTATTTATTTTAGAGAAAAATACAAATATATTAAATCATGTTATCGAATATTTAAAAATATTTGTTAGAGTTACTTCATGACTATGTGATAATTTTTTGTTTTTAACTTGTGTTAAATTCTTTGTGTTACCTTAAGTCATCGTAATTAGATCTATTTATAATTCAGTTTATGTTCTTTATTTTGACAGCCATGGAATCAAATGCTAATGCACTTGAGGATCAAGTTGATACTAGCAATGTTTTAGTACCGAGATCACAATCTGTTTCAAAGAGACGAAGTAAGGTTTGGAAATATTTTTCCCATACTGACTCGATACAAACTAAGAATGGAAAAGATTGGGCACTTTATAAGTATTGCAAAACTACTTCGTTCATATGTAACTCACATTATAGAACCTCCAATATATAAAGACATATTGAAAAACATAAACCTATATTGCATTTGAGGATAGTTTGGGAGCAGATAGAGAAGAACTAGAAAATCATGTTTATGACCAAAAGGTCTGCAGAGAATTGATAGCTAAGGCAATTACAAAGTATGTATATACTTCTTCTTGGGTTGAACATGAAGGTAATAGAAAAATTCATGCATATCTGAACAATCAAGTTAAAATTATATGTAAAAACGCCGCAAAAACTTATTAAAAAATATAAACTTATATTGCATATAAGGATAGTTTGGAAGCAGATGGAGAAGAACTAGAAAATTCATGTTTATAACCAAAAGGTCTGCAAAGAATTGATAGTTAAGGCAATTATAAAGTATGTATATACTTTTTCTTGGGTTGAACATGAAGGTAATAGGAAAATTAATGCATATCTGAACAATCAAGTTAAAATTATATGTAGAAACATTGTACAAGCTGATTGTTTGAAATTGCATGGAAACTTAAAAAATAATATAAAAGAAACTCTTTATAATATACCTGGTCGTATTTATTTGACATGCGACATGTGGACTTCTTGTCAAACCGAGGGACATTTGTTTTTGACTACTCATTATGTAGATGCTAATTGAAAGTTAAATAGTAGTGTTTTGAACTTTTGTCACATTGATTCACTGCATACGGACATACTATGTATAGTTTGTTGATTGATCAATCGAATCGAAATTGGTCAAGAGGGGGTGAATCGACTTTTTAAAATTGAAGGGAGCAAATTGAAAATGTGAAAATTGAAGACAAGACAATTTATAGTGGTTCAAGCTTAGAACAAGCTCTACATCCACTACCTTAGCTCCCATTACGGATTTTCAACCAATTTCACTAGAAATTCTTCCCCTTTTCTAGATTAGGAGGAAACCTTACAAACCGGTTAATCTTTCTACCCAAAGATTAACTAAGACTCTCTCTACCCAAAGATTAACCAAGACTCTCTCAATACAAAGAAGTAATGACAATCTAAAAAATACCTCTCTCAAGGTTGATATATTGCCCAATTACATGAAATCACTCCCCAAACTTGAAAGAAAATGATACAATGAAAATTACACAAGTGGGGTTACAAAAATATGACTCTTTAAGCTCAAGGGTTTGGATATATTTTTGGATTGTTGCAAATATGTTTAACAATTGTTGCCAAGGCTTTTGAGGCTTGCTTTTATACCCTTGCATTGATTTCTAGCCGTTCTGATGGTTGAGACCATCAATAGAGCCATTGAGCACCATTTTTCCTGCAATAAATGCACTTTTGTAACCTACCGTATTGGTACACGAACAACTGTATCGATACATGTCTCAAAACAGAAAGAGCCGTTGTGCACATTTAAGAGGGGCGTATCGATACACGTATAGGCGTATCGATACGGTTATAGTATAAAATAAGGGGCGTATCGATACTCAAAGACCGTATCGATACGGATTTTGCTCACTGAAATCTTGAGAAAAACTTAAGCAAAAAGTGTATCGATACGCTATATGGGCGTATTGATACGGTCCAACGACCGTTTGAAATTTGCTAATTTCATAACTGACAATCAACTGTCTAAAACTTTAAATGCAAAGATTTCTCGAATCTAACCAAACCGTATCGATATGGGGTCAACTGTATCGGTACGCTAAAGCATAAAATTAAGCCCATAAAGAATATCGTATGGATACATGTATAATCGTATGGTACGCTTTTGTCAATTGAAATTCTAGTAACGTAAAACTGTATCGATACGACTAGAGTGTATCGATACGCCTTAGCGTAACTGTTAAACTAGGGTTGAAAATACTTTGAAGAATTTGTTTGGTTTGAGTGTTTTGACTTACAAATATTTTTGGTTCAAATGCTTGTCAATTTTGTGAGACTTTGAAATACTTAAAAATTTATTTATATTTTCAAATAAGTCATTAGGCAAATTTGTTATATCAAAATCAAATTAGGTTTTACATTCTCCCCTTTTTGATATAACAAAACCAAAGTAAAAAATTTAAGTATTTTGAAAACTTTGAAAAGTTTACTCCCCCTTAATTTAAGATTGATTTTCAAAAGTTTGTAAAAATTTATGTTTTTACACTTCTCCCCCTTTTTGTTAGATCAAAATCAATACATATAATCAAGGATATAGACAAGCTATAGAACAATAAAGCACAAAGTAAAACATAATCAAAGCAACATAATATCATTAAATTTCAAATTAAAATCCAAAGCAATATAAGTTCAAATAACTTCAAACTTAAAATCCTAAAAAAAACATAAATCAAAACATATGGTTCTTAAACATAGAACACAAGTGCATAATAAAATAGAAATCCTAAATGATATGATATGTAATGAGATGCTAAAAAACTACTCGTCCCCATCATCTTCGTCCTCGTCCTCTTCATCATCATCATTGCGATTGGCTTGAGAGTTCCGAGCATTAAGCCAAGCACCATGGAAAGTGGTGAGAGAGACATCCATGGAGGCTTGTTGTTGTTCAATGGCCTTGACTCGATCTTCCAACAAGGTAAAACGTGTATCAATGGCCACAAATCCCGCATTCATGGTTGTATCTAAAGAAGCAACATTAGTTCTTAAGGAGGTGAATTGCTCATATAGATATGCCATGAGTCCATCCATGGAAGATTGAGCTTGGTTGACTTGTGGACCTTGTGGGGCTACTAGCGGAGGTTGATCGTCTTGAGGAGAAGGTCGATTAACATGAACCCATTCATGGTCAATGTATTCAAAGTGAGCACGAGTAAGGGAATGTTCATCGATCGGTTTTCCAAGAGGCTCGGCGGCATCAAGCGAACAATCTATCTCCAAGGAATGAAACAAGAAACTCAAAGCCGTGCCATAGAAGAAAGACTTGACTTGGTCGGTGTGACAGTGTTGAACAAGATAAACCAAGTCGGCGAACATGATTTGGAAAAGGTTTGGGCCCTTACCCTCACGGAAACAACGAAGCCAAAAAGCATCCTCTTGGCGGATAGTAGAGAACTTGCCACCGGAAGGGCAAAGCCACCAAGAGATGATAAGATGAAGGATACGGTCATGGGCATCAAGAACGATTATAGAGCTATGTTGACAATGTCCCAATGAGTGTTCATCATTAATCCCCAAATTTTTAAAACCAAAAACATTACATAAAAAAGTTTGGTCAATTCGAAATTTCTTTCCCATAAGATAGGATTCAATAGCAATAACATGTTCCCTTGCTTAATCATGGATGCACCGGGCATTAGCATAGAAAATCAAAACAAGATTTCGATATAAAACCGGGGGTATACTTAGAAAAGTCGTGAATTTCCATTGTTGTAACAACCCAAAATATTTGAACTTAAAATGTTCGGAGTTTAGAAAAGGGATTGAAACAACTTTCTCATCCCGAATAGAAAAAGCTTGATATTGTTTGTAATGGGCTAAAACCGAAGGTGATTGAAAACTATGTTGGATAATAAAACGAAGGTTCTGTTTAGTAATACCCTCATTTTTTCGGATTTGGATTTGATGAACTAGAAGGTAATTCTTTTCTTGGTCTCTTTTTAAGCCCCATGATAACCTGAAAACATCAAAACAATTTGAAAACAATGTATGCAATTATTATCACATTCGATCCAATAATTCAAGGTATTGTGAAAAACACTATATTTTATAGGTTAAAAATATATACAAGTATAGAAATAAATTTTGGTAAAACGAATTTTGAAAAAGAGTGTACTAAAATATACAATATAGTTTTATATTCGAATAAAAAAAATTCAGATTTCAAAGAGTTTTTACAAAAAATTTAAAACACATACTATAAATATACTTTGTATACAAAAATTGATTGAAAACAATAAATAAAATTAAACGAAAATTAAAAAGTAAGAAAAGAAATTTTAATACCTTGAGTTATGAAATTGGATGAATGAAGGATGAAGAGTGCACCAAATTGATAGCAAAACTTAGCCTTGACGTGTAGAGTAAAAACCCTCAAGAGATTTTGAGTTTGGTGTGAGAAATTAAGGAGATTAGAGGGGTTTTATAGTGAAAACCGGCCTAGGGTTTAAGAGAAAAAGAGATTTGAGTTTTAATTAAATTGAAACACCCTTTTAATGCCCATTTAAAACTTCAGCGGCATATCGTATCGATACGCTGACGTGGCGTATCGATATACCGTATCGGTACGGTTTTTATACCATATCGATACACGTGACCGTATCGATACAGTTAAGACTGTATCGAAGCGTATTTAGCAACCCGTATCGATACGATGTTACCCGTATCAATACCCTTTTGCCAGAAATGCATTTTTGAATATAATTAAGTTCAAAAATTAGATTTTAATCGATCCTAAATGCATGTGTATGATGAATGAGCAAAGTTTATGGACTAAAACAGATACATACTCCCCATAGCAACAAGCATAGATGCATCAAGAAGCAAAATTACATAAACATGATCATCATTCAAATTCAAGCAAATTTTTTACACTTAAGTGCTCTAAAAGGTCAAGATAGGCTAGTTAGACCTAACTTTTTCCTAACAGTCCAAAAACGCTCTTTGTCTAATAGTTTTGTAAAGATATCCACTAGTTGGTTTGAGGTATCAACATACTCTAGAACACCATCATTCTTTAAGACATGATCCCTAATGAAATGCTATTTTTTCTCTATGTGCTTGGTTCTAGAATGTTGGATGGGATTCTTAGTGAGACATGTGGCACTGATGTTGTCACACTTAAGAGGTATGGTACCTACATCAATTCCATAGTCTAGAAGTTGTTGCTTCATCCAACAACTTCCGATCGATATATATTCTACTTCGGTGGTAGATAAGGCTACACTATTTTGTTTCTTAGAGAACCAAGATATGAGCATACTACCTAGGAATTGGCAAGTGCCGGAGGTACTTTTTCTATCCATCTTACAACCCCTATAATCTGCATCGGAATAAGCATATAGGTTAAAGGAAGAGTCTTTAGGATACTAAAGGCCTAAACAAGGCGTGTTTCTAAGGTATCTAAAGATTCTCTTAATGTCTATAAGGTGTGATTCTCTAGGACTAGCTTAGAACCTAACACACAAGCAAACACTAAACATAATGTCGAGTCTACTTGCAGTAAGGTAAAGCAAAGAACCAATCATTGAACGATAAAGCTTAGAATCAACACACTTACCTCATTCATCTTTGTCAAGCTTAATTGATGAGCTCATTGGAGTGGCTCGAGGCTTCACATTCTCCAAGCGAAACTTCTTGAGAATATCCTTGATGTACTTAGCTTGATTAATGAAGATGCCATCCTTCCTTTGCTTGATTTGGAGCCCCAAGAAGAATGAGATCTCCCCCATCATGCTCATCTCAAACTCACCTTGCATTAGCTTACAAAATTCTTGGCAATAAAACTCATTAGTAGAACCAAAGATAATATCATCAACATAAATTTGTACTACTAAGATGTCATTGCCATTTCTTTTAATGAAAAGTGTAGTGTCCACCTTGCCTTTTTCAAAACATTTTTCAACCAAAAAGTTTGAAAGCCTTTCATACCAAGCTCTAGGAGCTTGTTTCAAACCATATAAAGCTTTAGTTAGTATAAAAACATAGTTTGGAAAAATTGGATCTTCAAAACCGGGTGGTTGTTCAACATACACTTCTTCATTAATAAAATAATTTAAAAATGTACTTTTAACATCCATTTGAAAAAGCTTAAATTCATGATAACATGCAAATGCAAGAAGCATCCTAATTGCTTCCATTTTAGCTACAGTTACATAGGTTTCATCAAAATCGATTCTCTCTTCTTGACTATAACCTTGAGCAACAAGTCTAGTCTTGTTTCTCACTATGTTACCACTCTCATCTATTTTATTTCTAAAAACTCATTTAGTTCTGTTGACACTAGATTTTCACCTCTATTATTATTATTATTATTATTATTATTATTATTATTATTATTATTATTATTATTATTATTATTATTATTATTATTATTATTAAGTTAAAGCCCAAAAATAAAATGCAAAAAAGAGTCCATTTAAATTAAATAAGGTGTCCATTAATAATAAGCTCGCTTAATTTAAATATATGATACAATAAAAATCCACCCCAAAGTATAATAAGAGAATCCATTTTGTTTTAGGCACAAACTAACCCATTTATTTTGTTTTTTTTTTCAGGTTTAATAAAGACCGTTGGATCTAGGGCTAAATACATGGATGAATTGGATCGAATGAAGAGAAAAAGGGGGAGAGCCCGCGCCGCCACGCGCCAGCGCGTGCGCTGCACGTGCGTGGGATCATCTCCCCCAAATCACCCAACGCACGTTTTTCAGCCGGATGCCGTCCATGGCTGCGCCGTCCCTGGGTCACGGTGGCTGGCGAGGCTGGTACCGTTCGACTTGCCTCGGCCGGCTGAGTCCGATGATGCCGACCCCGTTCCTTGTTGTCGCCGTTTGCTCGCCGATTGAGGAAGAAAAGTTTTTGAACCCTAATTAATTTGGGGGGAAAATTTCCCAAATTGGAGCCGAATCTAATGAAATTCGGATTGAATTTCAACAAATTAAAGCCAGATCAGATAGGATGATTTTATGGGACGAAAATGAGGATTTTTTCCCCAAATTTCCTTGATTCCCAATCCCATAAGCCCTATAAATAGTGACCTTTGTACATTGTGAAATTCACCAAGAAAAACACTAAAATTGGATCCGAAAATCAACCTAAAAAACCTCTGAAAATTTTGGAAAATTGTTGAAGTTGGTTCGAGCTTTTTGCGGAGAAATCAAGCTTTTTGGGTGACATTTGGAAACGATTCGAGCTCACATTCTCGTCGTTAATGGTATAATTTCTTGTTCCTTTCACTTTTAATTTATTTTTTCTGGTTATATTTTTGTGTTTGTTTATTTTTTAGGTTGCATTTCGATGGTGGGAGAATAAAATCGGTGCTTGGTAAATTTTTCTTTTGATTTTAAATAAAGTGTAAATAATCCTAAAAAATAGCTAAAATTTTGATCCATCACATTTTGAATGAAATAATAAAAGGTGTTTTTGTTGAAGAATAAAATATGTTCTTTAAAAATGGATGTTTAAAATTTAAAAAAACAAAAATGAGATTTTTTAAAAAAACATAAAAAGTTTAGAAATAGAGGATTTTGATAAAAAAAACTTAAAAATAAAAAATATAAAAGGCTTTAAAACATAAAAGGTTAAAACATAAAAAGTTTAGAAATAGAGGATTTTGATAAAAAGCTTAAAAAATATAAAAAAACTTTTGATGAAAAAATTAAAAATAAAAGTGGGCTTTTAAAACATAAAGATTTTGGAAATAAACGATTTAAAAAAGGAACTTAAAAAGGAATAAAAACGTCTTTTAAAAATGCATAAAAAGGAAAAATTTTAAATATAAAAACAATTTGAGTTTTAAGGAAGAAACCAAAGAAAGAACATTTAAAAATAAAAGAACAAAAAAACAAAAACAAGAACATTTTCGAATAAAAAGTTCTTTTAGAAAAAAAAAACTCAAAACAAAAAAATAATCCAAGTTTTAGTTTTGAATTTTCTTGTCTTGATAGTATAGGTTGAACTTTAGGGTTTAGGATCTTTGAGCTTAGATTAGAGACTTGTTTGTTTTAAAACTCTCTACACCTTTAGAAACAAAACACACTTTAAATATCGTAATTTTAACAAATAAAATGAATTTAGACATTCCTTAGGATTTAAACACTAAACTTTAAAAAATGACAACTCACCTGATCTTTTCTTTGGTTTGTTAAAAAGTGAAATCTAAATTAATGCGGTGTCTTATCAAACGAGAATGACAGGTTAGCGCCAAAAGTGTTGGTGGTGATTAAAGTTCATTTCCCGGGCGATAAGGCCATTAAAATAGATTTATATTCATTAAACGGACAAATGAAATCGAACCTTTGTGAACTTGCAAAATTCCTATTTTTGAAAACATTTTTTGAAATCAAAGAGGTACCGATTTTGGGCGTTGTGGGGGTGCTAACCCTTCCTCACGCGTAACCGATCCCGAACTTGTTTTTTTGATTTACACAGACAAAAACCGTTGTTTTAATAAAATAAAATGTTTTTTTAAATAACCCTGTTTTAAAGTGATCCAATCACACTTTTTCGAAAAGATTGGCGGCAACTCCGTATTTTTAAAGTTTTCCAAAAAGTCGAAGCTCGAAAGGGTTGCGATAAGTTCCTATAGTAAACTTATTACTAGGCCTATCAACTAATTTCCACACATTACTCCTCTCAAATTGATTAAGCTCTTCTTGCATGAACAATATTCAAAAATCATCTTTTAATGTTTATTTGATATTATTAGGCTCAATGCATGAAATGAATGCAACATTATTAAGCAATTTAAGAGAGGATCTAGTGGTTACCCCCTTGGATGGATCACTTAAGATTTCACCATCTTTGACATAGTTGAGTTCCCTTGGGTAGCTCACTTCCTTTTCACCAAGATTCATTTCCTTCAAGGATTCTATGAGAGGATCTTGTGCTTCTTCTTCTTTGGTAGCAACCTCATCCACCTTTGATGATTTTCCACCATCATTGGCTTCAATGATCCCTACATCATCATCATCACAAAATCCTTCCTCGGAAGGAGGTTATCATCGAAAACCACATGTATAGACTCTTCTACAACTTAGGTTCTTTTGTTAAAAACTCGATAGGCTTTAGAGTTTAAAGAATAATATAGGAAAATAGATTCATCACTTTTTGCATCAAATTTACCTAAATGATCTTTTCCATTGTTTAAAACAAAACACTTGTATCCAAAAGGATGAAAATAGCTAATGTTAGACTTCTTTGATTTTAAAATCTCATAAGGAGTTTTCTTTAAAATTGGACTAATCATTAATCGATTTATAGGTAAATTGTTTTCATAAAACATGGTTCTAGCCATTTATTCTAAAGTACAATTTTCCTCACAACTACCCCATTTTGTTGAGGAGTGCGAGGTGCCAAAAAATTGTGGCTAATACCATTAGTGTTACAAAATCCTCAAAACCTAGATTTTGAAATTACGCTCCGTGGTCACTTCTAATATGAGTAATGTGGTGATTAAAGTTCATTTCCCGGGCGATAAGGCCATTAAAATAGATTTATATTCATTAAACGGACAAATGAAATCGAACCTTTGTGAACTTGCAAAATTCCTATTTTTGAAAACATTTTTTGAAATCAAAGAGGTACCGATTTTGGGCATTGTGGGGGTGCTAACCCTTCCTCACGCGTAACCGATCCCGAACTTGTTTTTTTGATTTACACAGACAAAAACCGTTGTTTTAATAAAATAAAATGTTTTTTTAAATAACCCTGTTTTAAAGTGATCCAATCACACTTTTTCGAAAAGATTGGCGGCAACTCCGTATTTTTAAAGTTTTCCAAAAAGTCGAAGCTCGAAAGGGTTGCGATAAGTTCCTATAGTAAACTTATTACTAGGCCTATCAACTAATTTCCACACATTACTCCTCTCAAATTGATTAAGCTCTTCTTGCATGAACAATATTCAAAAATCATCTTTTAATGTTTATTTGATATTATTAGGCTCAATGCATGAAATGAATGCAACATTATTAAGCAATTTAAGAGAGGATCTAGTGGTTACCCCCTTGGATGGATCACTTAAGATTTCACCATCTTTGACATAGTTGAGTTCCCTTGGGTAGCTCACTTCCTTTTCACCAAGATTCATTTCCTTCAAGGATTCTATGAGAGGATCTTGTGCTTCTTCTTCTTTGGTAGCAACCTCATCCACCTTTGATGATTTTCCACCATCATTGGCTTCAATGATCCCTACATCATCATCATCACAAAATCCTTCCTCGGAAGGAGGTTATCATCGAAAACCACATGTATAGACTCTTCTACAACTTAGGTTCTTTTGTTAAAAACTCGATAGGCTTTAGAGTTTAAAGAATAATATAGGAAAATAGATTCATCACTTTTTGCATCAAATTTACCTAAATGATCTTTTCCATTGTTTAAAACAAAACACTTGTATCCAAAAGGATGAAAATAGCTAATGTTAGACTTCTTTGATTTTAAAATCTCATAAGGAGTTTTCTTTAAAATTGGACTAATCATTAATCGATTTATAGGTAAATTGTTTTCATAAAACATGGTTCTAGCCATTTATTCTAAAGTACAATTTTCCTCACAACTACCCCATTTTGTTGAGGAGTGCGAGGTGCCAAAAAATTGTGGCTAATACCATTAGTGTTACAAAATCCTCAAAACCTAGATTTTGAAATTACGCTCCGTGGTCACTTCTAATATGAGTAACGTTTTGACCAAGGTCATTTTAAGTAATTTTTGAAAATGTGATGAATTTTTCTAAAGCCTCATCTTTTGTACTTAAAAAGAGAACCCAAATGTATAAAGAGAAATCATCAACTAAAACATAGACATATGATTTTCCACCCAAGATAGTTGTCCTAATGGGCCCAAAAAGATCCATATGAATCAATTTTAATACCCTACTAGTTAAAACATCATTAATGGATTTAAATGAAGTTCTTTTTTGTTTACCCCTAGCACAAGCATCACAAATTTTATCTAAGGAGAATTTTAGCTTAGGTAAACCTCTAACTAGATTTTGGGAAACCAACTTCTTTAAAACACTTATGCTAGCATAACCTAGTTTCCTATGCCATAACCATGCATCATTTTCATTTTGAGCAACCAAATATGCGTGGGATGTATGAATGTCGTCTAAATACACCATGTATATGTTACCTAAGTGATGACCAATGTGCATTATTTTATTTGTTTTAATGTTTAAAATTTTGCAACCATTAACATAAAAAAGAACATTTAAACCCTTATCACACAATTGACTAATGCTGTAACCCCCTCGTCCCGGTCTGGCCGGATGACCGGTCCGAGTGGGCCACACGGGGAAAACCGAAGCGAAACCCGTTAAGGTTCCCCCTCGGTTAGCAACCCTATTTTTTTTTTTCATTTTAAACTTGTCTTCTCTAATGGCACATTCGAATCCTATGTGATCAAACAACGGAAATAAAACACAGGAGATAAATATTCGAACCCAAAACAGCCCAATTTTAATATTTTAAACAGGCCGTTTCGAAACACCCTTGAGGCGTATCGAAACGCCTTGACCAGGTCAACTGTCCCAGAGCCTATACAAGGGGCCGTATCGAAACGGTGGTCAACCGTTCCGAAACGCCCTCAACGGTCAACTTCTCGTGGTCAACGAGATTTTGATCGTTTCGAAACCTTCAGGCCCGTTTCGAAACGCCTTCGTCTCGTTAATTTCTCAGAATTCCAGTAGCCAAAACGTTCCGAAACGCATATCGAAACAGGGGGTTCCAGAGGCCAAACCGTATCGAAACGCGTTCCGATACGGGGTCCCTGAAGCCTACCCGTTCCGAAACAACCCAGCCCGTTTTGAAACGCGGGCTGTCTGCAACCTTTGAAAGACAGATTTAGGCGGATTTCCACAAGTCTAAAGGTCCCATAGGACCCCCTAAAGGCACACAACACCAACAAACAAAGTCTAGAGGCATACATCATGGGTTTAGCATACTCAAACACCCACTAGACATGGATTTAAACAATCCTTCATACATGGAAAATACACATTAAAGACATATCATAAAAGCATGCTTGAAGACATTAAAAAGAACCAATAGGCATCATTCATCTCAAATAAGTTTACAAGCCATTCAAAGTAACTTAAGCATTCATAAGACATCCATCATACTAGCATTTGGCAAGATATATCATGCCTACAAACCAAGTCAACCATAGACATACATCAAAACTCAAATCAACAACACAAACGAGGAGTCTAACATGCTCCTAAGCAACATCAACCACAACACTCCAAAAGCATCATAACACGACACCTATCCCATTGCTTTACTATTACAATCTTTAAATTTACTATCATACTTGAGCTAACCGTAAGCAACACTTGGAGACCTTTCCTTGCCCTTGCCACCCACAAGCTATTTATCTGCATTGTCGAACAAAAGAGAGCGTAAGCATAAAAGCTTAGTGAGGGTAAGCTCATAAAACAAACCTTCGACAATGCAGGGTCCAAGCACGAGCAATTTCCATAATGAAATGCATGTTCTTACCTCCGTTTCGCACAAGTCAAAATGATCATGATGCATGAACATATATTCAACATTATGTCATGCTCAACATCTTGTAACACAACTTACTACGATACATAACTCAATGCATTAATCACGTTATACATCAATACACAAAGGGCATCACATTTCGTAACATATAAGCATATTTGCATAATCTCATATTGGTAAATACACATAACCTCATATTGGCACCTAGCTATGACCCGAATACGCGGATAGCCCGTTGGAACGCATTTCCAACAACAACATTACCTAGGTGGGATTCCACTCATCATCGGTCCTTGTATGTGCGGGATTCCACTCATCGCCACATGCCCTACGGATGGGATTCCACTCATCATCACGTAGAAATATATAAAAGCTTCCGGTGGAATATTACATCACCGTACTCCTCCTTGGTGCCTTAACGCCACCAAGGCCACGTACGTTTTGACTCAATTTGTGTGCACACTCATCCTAATGATCGATCATTGTACCCAAGCATACTAGTGCCAATATAAATCAAACTACACAACTTTTTACAATATCAAATTCAATATAAATTCCATGCCTAGCACGTGCTCACCATGATTCTCCAAAATCATGCAATCCACAACACAATCTCATTTCACAAACCAACACCACATGTATGTCAACCGAACAATCATCTCATCCTATATCCACATTTTATTTGACATCAACATGCATATAAAATCAATACATTAAGCCATACTTTCACATACATGTGTATCACATTATACATACTCATAATGAGGCATAACAACGATTAAAGAGTACAACCAATGTCTCTAACTAAAGCTTAGGATTAGGCTACCACCCTAATCCTAACTCTAGGTGGGTCTACCAAGCCCAACCTAGTTCACATGCTTGAACCAACCACTTAAAAACCAATTTAAAAACATTAACCACTCACCTTACTTCCTTAAGCAATCCAAGCAAAGCCGACTCAAGTCTCCACAACTTCCGAAATCGTGCCCGAACCTCCCAAGGCCAAATCCGATGTCTCTAATCAATCAAAGGCAATGTATTAACCTCTTAATCAACCACAATTTACTGGTACACATCAGCTCTCAATTCTCTAACATTTTCTCAACAATTCAAAGCCGAAATCTTCCCAAATAATCCCATTTTCGTACTCCAGCAAAACCCAGCCATTACCTCCCAATTTAGACACTTAAAACACTCCAAAACATGTCCAAAACACCCTCATAATGTTGTACAACCATCAGCCCTTCATTTCCCCACACAAACACTTCAAAAACTCTTAATTTCCACTCCTAAAAACCACCTACAGCAGTAGCTACGGGAATCCCATCAAACTAACATTATAACCTCTCAAAAATCATCACAAAACATCTAAAAACACCCACCCAATGTTTTCAGAACTAGCCTTGTCATTCACTTGAAGCCTTCTTCTATCTTCATCGGTCATTTTCGCTCTTGTTTTCAGAACTAGCCTTCCTTCTTCATCTCTCTTCATCAGAATGGTTGGTCTATCTTCCACTATATCCCAAAGGATATAGTCATTGACTTGATGAAGAGCCTCATTATATTTTTCCAATAGAGATAGTTATCCCTATTGAAAAATGGCGGCTTGATGATCAATTGTGACTCAAGGAAGTTTTGGCCGGAGGGAGATGCCATGGCTTGATTCGAAGGTTGATTGATCTTCTTGTAGGATCTTCTCTTGTGGATGTGAGTCCCTCAAAGAGTTAGGTTATGATACCAATTGTTAAGTTGATCAATCGAATCGAAAATGGCCAAGAGGGGGTGAATTGGCTTTTTAAAATTGAAGGGAGCAAATTGTAAAAGGAAAAAAAATTCAAGACAAGGCAATTTATAGTGGTTCAATGTAACGCCCTGGTTTTGGGTCTAGATGTTTTAGACATCGGATCGGACCGGTCGAAAACGGTTCGAATCGCATAAGGTAATTTAGGGAAATCAAGGATCGGGATAGGATAAAAATGAGGTAAAATTTTCTAAAATCCTCTAAAAATATGTTCAAGAGGTTGGTCAAATCGATTTTACACAAAGAGTTTCGGAAGTGGTACATTTTAGGTAGTGACCAAAATGTAAAGTTTCAAAATTGTGAAAAATGCAATTTTCAAAGGGAGAGTCAAAGTCTTAGAATCTTTAGGGAGCTTTATGCAATTAAGCCTTTCCTTAATATGACATGTGTTTAAAATGGTTTTTATTTAATTGATTTTAAATGGGGTTTTATTAATTTTATTAATTAAATAGTTAATTTGGGAGATTTAGTTAGTAACTACTTTTCATTTCTCATTATCAGCCAAACACTCTTCTAAATCATTTTCTCCAAATTTCTTTTCTCCCAATCACTCTCTCTCTTGATTTCTCTTTCATTTCCAAAGAATCCTTTTCAATTTCTTCAAGATTTTTGAAGCAAAAACTTGTCATTCATTGAGGAAAGCAAGGATTGGAGGTAAATCCCGTTCTCAACCTCTAATCAAGGTTCTTTATTGAAATTACCAAGATTTTTGACTCTCAATTGTTGTTTTTAACTGAGTTTTGATAATAGTTATGATTTAAGATCAAAATCTTACAAAATGGTGACTTAATTCTTGATTTTCGGAATTTTTTTGATGAGCTCTATTTTGGATAGATTCTAATTGAGTTTTGAGTTGATTATGTTGTTGAGGAAGTGTTTTAATGATATAGATCCCGAAATCCTTGAGATCCTTGAGTCTTATGCTAGTTTTAGTTGAATTTTTGAGGTGAAATGATGAGGTTTTGATGCTGGAGGTATAAGGATGGGTTTAGGTTGATTTTAGGTGTATTTTGATGTTTATAAATGATTGAAAGTGATGTATGATGGCTGGGCTTGGTTTAGGAAGCAATCGATTGAGTTTTCAGTTGTTTCAGATGGGTAAATTGGTGTAGTTTGGGTGAGCAACGAGTTTGTGTTTAGTTGCTGGTGTTGAAATGCATTTTAATGCATTTGGATCTCTGTTTTGATGAAATGAAAACAGGGGATCTTGATATGGAGGCAAACAAGTCGGTTGTGGAGGTTCCAGAAGAGTGAATTCCGTGTCGGGAAGCAAGGTTTCGCGTTGTTGGTGAGTGGACATGTTTTTAAAGCTTTGTAAGCTTGGATACGAGTTATTTGGAGGTTAGTGTAAGCTTGAAAGGCTTAGCTAATCTCGAAAGTACGTATGGTTTCTTGTTCTCTTGGTTTTCGGTTATGAAATGGATTCCATGGTATATCATGCTCATGTTTTGATGATGATTGTTACTCACTGTTATGCATGGATTTAAGCATAGTTTTGCTTGTGTTTATCCCATGAAAAAGTTTGGTTTGAGTACAAGATAGTGAAATCTTGTATGAGATGGTTTTTGCTATTTAAAGGCATGTTTAGTTTGGGATATGTGATGCTTTTGATGATGTATTGAAAACAGTGAGTTAACATGGTTTTTTAGGATATATTGGCATGGTTTGATATATTCTTAATACTCGGATACGTTGGTTGACCAATAGGATGTGAGTGCACTATAAACTATAAATCGTACGTGTGTCTAGCTACGTGACGTAATATGGGGTGAGCCTATTGCGAGTGATAGAGGTGAGCCTATCACTATGGGTTAGGGGTGAGCCTAATCCCATTCGTAGCCATTAAGATGGGGTGAGCCATCATTGAGTTAGGGGTGAGCCTATGTGAGTTCGTGTATCTGATATTGTGTATGAAAGTTATGGAGGAGAGTCCACCATAACGGATAGGGGTGAGCCTATGCCGGTTGTTAAATGCCAATATATGTGTATTGTTTATGTTGCCCATGTATCATGCTTTAAATGTAAGCATCACAGTTTATTGTGCATGAGATGCTTGATGTTGAGTTATTGCATAAGAGGATTCTATGCATGTGAATTAAGCAAGTGAGGCTTAATGTGAATTTGCATTGAGAGTAATGCATGTGATTAATGATACATAAGGAACATGATTTAAGATTGGATTGCTTTGGTTTTGAAAGCATGATTTGAGATTGAGCATGAAATGGTTGAATGTGTTTTAAAAACCGCATTGTTGGTGTACTCTTGAGCTTTCCCTCACTAAGCAAGTGTGCTTACGCTCCTCTTTTCCCAACAATGCAGATAACTAAGCTTGAGGGCCGAAGAGTAGCAAGTGAAGGCACCTAAGTTGTCACTCGAACCCAAGTATGAATTTTGGAGTATTTTTAATAAGTAGAATTTGGCAATGGGGGATTAGAACCTCGGTTTGAAGGTTTCTCTATTGATTTCTTAGCTGAGATATGATGGTTTGTTCATTTTGGTTTGTAAATGGCCTTTGAGGGTTGATTTGTGCATGAATGTGGTTTTTAGCTTTTGTATGGTTTTGGACACTAGGAAGCATGCCTAAAGATCTAATGTTTGCATGAATGATGCTATGATTTAGTTTATGCTTCATGTTAATGGTATGTGAACAAGTTGTATGTGGGTTGTAACATGTGTGGGAATGTTTTCGGGTGTGGGAAGTTGTCTGAAACCAGAAAATTCTGTTGTTGCAGGGCAGGGTGTTTCGGAACGCCCTCATCTGAATCGAAATGATGGCCTGTATTGGCCAGGGGGTTTCGGAACGGGTGAAGATGGCATGTATTGGCTAGGGGGTTTCTGAATCAAAACTGTGAAGCCTGGTTTCGGAACGTACCCGAGTATCGAAATGGTCAACTTGGTTTCGAAACGAACGTTCCGATACGAGGTTCAGCGTTCCTGAACAGGGGACCGTTGAACTCGAATTTTGAATTGTTCCAGGTTTATCTTTCTTGCAATTTGACCCCTGAATGTTCGCATGTTAAATTAATTGAGTTAGGATGTTCCGTTTGAGATGAGTTTTGGCATGCTGGCGTGATACATGATTAATTTTAGTTTGGTAACTCTAAAATATGGTTAGTCCTCGTAATTCTAAAAAATTCAATTTAGTCCCTAAAAGACAAATGTATGCAATTGTATTCCTTAATGAACTCCGATCGTTGCGCTGTTTTCTTCTATGTGTCATGCTATCCACATAGGTTAATATCTTGCATCTAGAAAAGATAACGTAAAAAGGGTCGCTAATCGAGGTTGACTTTTACGAGTTGACTTTGGTTTTCCCCGTGTAATCTTCTTAGTTTGGGTCGGGCGTCTAGACCGGGCTAAGGGGGTTACATCCAAGCTTAGAACAAGATCTACATCCATTACCTTAGCTCCCACTAAGTATTTTTAACCAATTTCACTAGAAATTCGTCCCCTTTTCTCGGATTAGGAAGAAACCTTACAACCGGTTAATCTTTCTACCCAAAGATTAACCAATGCCCTTAGCACAAGCATCACAAATTTTATCTAAGGAGAATTTTAGCTTAGGTAAACCTCTAACTAGATTTTGAGAAACCAATTTCTTTAAAACACTTATGCTAGCATGCCCTAGTTTCCTATGCCATAACCATGCATCATTTTCATTTTGAGCAACCAAACATGTGTGGGATGTATGAATGTCATCTAAATGCACCATGTATATGTCACCTATGCGATGACCAATGAACATTATTTTATTTGTTTTAATGTCTACAATTTTGCAACCATTAACATCAAAAAGAACATTTAAACCCTTATCACACAATTGACTAATGCTCAACAAGTTATACTTTAGACCATTGACATATAACACATATTCAATAAGAATAGAAGATAAATTACCAATGGAACCAATACCCTCAATGTGGCCTTTGAAGTTGTCACCAAATGTCTCCACTCCACCTTTCTTTGGCTTTAGCTCCATGAATCTACTCTTGTCGCAGGTCATGTGTCTTGAGCATCCACTATCAAGGTACCAAATGTTTTGACTTGAAGCTTTGGCCTTGTAGCAATGACCCACTACAAACAAAAATTAGTTCTTGATTTTTGGTACCCAAATCATTTTGGGTCCATGTGAGTTAGCTCCCCAATACTTGGTTCCCTTACAAATCCAAGAAAGAATAGCATGAATATTATTAGAAACTACTAGTTCCTTAGGAACCCATACATTTCTAACTCTTTTACCTTTAGGATGCCTTTAAGAGATTCTTTGTTTGTAGCCATTAAAATTCCTCTTCACATAGTTGGGTTTTGAAGAACTTGCTTTTTCAAAACTTGTTTCCCAACTACATTAACTGAAGCCTTAAGCTCATTCACCACTTTGTGGTGATCATCATGAACTTTTGAAAGAAGATTGTTCAAATCGATATTTTCATTTTGAAAATATTTTAGATCATCTTGTAAAACCACAATCTTCTTTTCAAGTTCCAAGTTGGTTTTGGAAAGGGAATCATTTTAGGTTTTTAAATAAGAAATCATTTTCTTGTTTTTCAAAACCGATTACTTATACTTTCTACCAACTCATCATAAACCTCTTGCAACTTATCATATGCATCTTGAAGTTCATCAAACGTGAAATCGAAAGTAGATGAGTTAGGGTTTACCTTAGGATCATAATCAATTGCCATAAGGCAAAGATTAGCCACTTCGTGCTCCTCTTCATCAGATGATGATTCTTCATCGCTCCAAGTAGCAACTTGGGCTTTGAGCTTCTTCTTCTTCTCGAAGCCTTTCTTTTTAAGTTGAGGACAATAAGATCTTATGTGCCCAGCTTCTTGCACTCATAACAAATGAGTTGATCCCTCTCATGTTCTTTGTTCTTGTTCTTGAAGTCTCATCTTCTTTGAAATTTTCTTCCCTGGTTGGGCTTCATGAACAGAGAGAATCTCTTGGCTATTATAGCCAATTCCTCAAACTCGTCTTCACTTGAATTGCTTTCCTCTTGCTTCTCCACTCTTTTCTCTTCTCTCATGAGTAAGGAGAGATCCCACCAACTCATCGAGCTTAAATGCCTTCAAATTCTTAGCCTCGATGATTGCAGTTCTCTTCCCATCCCATGATTCGGGAAGAGAATAGAGAAGCTTCCGGACTAGCTTTCTTTCGGGAATGATCACACCGAAGCCCTTGAGACCATTTACTATTATAGAGAACCTATCAAACATTTTGGTGACTCTCTCATCCGCCTCCATCTTGAAGTTCTCGTAACTCAAATTAAGGATCCTAATCTTGGTCTTCACTCTTCCTTCTTTTGTTTTTTCTTTGTTAGATTTATTGTTTACTTTCATCCCAACACTCACTTGTCGCTCATGTTAATTTGATCAACACCGAATATAACTATTAACGATATTTATTTTACATATCCATTTTATAAATATAAGACTTGTTTTGTATTTTATGATATCCTTCCTTCTTATTTTCTTATGAAAATTGTAAAAGTTTTTGTTTATCTCATATAAGCTATTTTCTTGTTTTGTATAAATTTTATTTTTGTTTTTCAAGATTTTTTCTTCTATTTTTTGTTCTTTATGAGTTAGATTTGTTGTCGTCTTTCCGTTCGATGAATGTTCAATTTTTTCCAACAATTTTTTTTGTCGGATCTGACAAGATGCTAATAGGACAAGTCGTTGTCTTGTTAGGTAGTCTTATCTCAAACGAATTGCATTACGAAGACTTAGGTTTGGAATGTATTGAACAAGACTGCCGACTTAGAAGCAGTTTAATTGCTATGCAATCAAATTATAGTAGTAACGGCAACGATAACAACAACAACAACAGCAACAACAACAAGCAACAATAGTAGTAGTACTTAAAAAATCATTTTACTTCAAAATATTAATTCTGTGAAAAAATTAAAAGTACATATTAGCGTTGTAATGGGAAAGGGTATGCATATTATCACCTCGTTTAAGTTTTAATGACAGAATGGTATGATTGAGATTAAAACTAAAATTTAGTATTAAATTTGAACAAATTAAAAAATTAATGGTATAAACGAGTAATCACTAATAATTTAGTGATATCTAGTGTAGTTGACTATAATTTATACTATGATGATATTAAAAAGGCATAATGCCAAAAAGTACCCCCAATGTTTGATTGAATAGTCATTTTAATCCTCATTTTTTTTTGAAATGTTTTAACCCCTAACGTTTCATTTTAGGTCAAAATAGCCTATTTTTAGATGGAAATCGTTAGTCAACTAACGACCAATATTAGGGGATGACGTGGTGTTCTTGCATGACACAACATGCTGATGTGGCAATGCCACATACGCCAAGATGATGACGTAGCAAAAATGCCACATCAACAAAATTTTCATGTCAGCAAAAAAAATTAAATTCTTTTGAAATTTTATTTAATAATGTTGAAATATTTGATTTTGATATAATTAAAGAAAAATGTTTTTAGATTTAAACTAATTTGTAAAAATATTTCAAATTTCATAAACTTGAAAAATATGTTTGAAATGTTTTCAAAGGATTTTTGACATGTTTTTAAATGATTTTAAATAGCTAAAGTGTAAAAAACATGCATAGAGTACCAATACGGTTTGACCCGTGCCGGTACAATTTTAAGTGTACCGATACGATTTTCCCTCCACAAGTTTTATAAATTTCAGTAGCCAAATTTTGTACCGATACGGTTTCAAACGTACCGATACAAATGGATTTGTACCGATACGGTTGTATCTGTACCGATACCTCTGTGTAATAAATGATCCAACGGCTCTTTCTGTTTAAGGAGGGTACCGATATAGATGTCCCGTGTACCGATACTGATCTGCTCAGACTGTATTTATGGATGGAAATTAAAGTCTCCAACGACTCTAAACAACCCACAACGGCTAGTAACGGTCATGAAGTTATTAGAGGGTTTAAAAAATCTCTCCAAGCATCCATGGGAGAACAAGAAACAACAAGACAACATTCTATGATTGAGAGAAAGTGATTTTGTACTTAATTGTGAATTTCTTTCTAAAACACACTTGTGAGCTTAATTGTCATATATGCTCAAGTGTTAGGTTTTGGGCGAATGAGCTTAATTTTGCAAATGCATAGCCTTGTGAGGTTTTCCCTTGTTTGCACCTTTGTATTTCTTTTTGTAAGAGAGGGTTTAACAATAATTTAAGGTATAAGTCTTGTGTTGTAAAGATTTCTTATCGAGCTAAGAAAAAGGAAAAATAAATTTAAAAAATCTTTAGTGATGGTTAGAAACTTCAACCACTATAAATTATTGTGTCTAATTTTTATTTTCATAGCTTTTACCTTAATACTTTTCGACCAATGAAACAATAACATGTTTCACCATCTCATTGGTTTTTTTAAAATCACAAAAATTCATTATTTAGGCTAAAGTGACTCGTTTCAACGTACAAACCATCAAGCCAACTCTTCTACTTGGTTTATTTGTGAACTATATTTTTGTAACATAAACTTTAATTATTAAAAAACAAAAGAAACACGAGTTAAACTAACAAGGAGGGGTTGCTTTCTAATGTGTCATATGTATAATTTTTTTCAACCAAGTCAAAATTAAATGAATTTATAATCCTTATATTACTTGTTTCCCAACCATGTCAAAATAAATGTCAATAATTTTCATGTAAAAATACACTAACTTGTATAAATTTTCTATCACTTGGCTATCAAAATAAAGGATAATATCTGTCATGTACCAATATACCAACTAGTATGATATTTCTATCTCTCGTCTATCAAAATAAATGACTATTTTTCATGTACATCCATCATCAAAAAGTATCACATACCAATAAAGTTTCAGACTGCAACAAAAAGTTAAGCAAGTATTTTCAATTCACAAAAAATAACAACATAAGTAACAAAAAGTTTCATGCTAAATAAAAGAAAAAAAAATTCATTTCTTCTTTTTTTGTGTGTGTGATTGGTTCTTGGGTGCCCAACGGTTCTACAACTGCATTTTTTTAGTTGGGGTCTTTGTATTTTTAGAGAATTCCACATTATTTTTTTAAAATGCCAAATTCACCTTGTACCTTGTGCTTGTACCGGACTATCAGAAAAGAACAAAATTAAAACCGGTAACAATTAAATTTAAAGCAAATGAACAATATTATATACTTACATAGAAAGTTTGCTCCCTGATCTTCTCATTAGTGTAAAGTCCAATCCCTTGTTGTTTTCTTATGTTCCTTGTTGGTTTATTAACAAAAGTATTAACCATCTCCTTCCCTTTATGTGAAACATGTGTAAAATTTGGTCTGATTGTACTCGATGATCTTGTTCGTGAATTGAAAGCCTTATTCTTCCTCTGAATAAAATAAATAAATAGTTAGTGAATGTACACAAGGTCATATCATAGAACAATGTTCAAATTATAAGTCCAACGTATATTATACTTATTTCGTGATTGTTTTAGGACGAGTACATAATCTTTTATTATGACCTTTTACACTACAATTTTTACAAGTCAGAATTTGACCAACCTTCCTCCTATTTTTCTTTGGTCTTCCAGGCATATCTCTATCAATTGGTGGGAGGATAGCAATTTCATATTCCTTCCATTCACGAGACCCATTAATCGATTGTAAAATATATGTATATGCTTTAATGTACGTGTTTTTATGGTAACAAGAATGCATAAACTTATATGGGTCTCCACCAGTATGCCATATTGCACAACATGAATGAGGACAAAGAATTACACATAGTTGCCACTTTCTGCAAGTACATATTTTTCCCTCAAGTCGATAATGTACTGCTTTCTTCCTCTCTCTTTATTGTCTTCCCATTCAGTTACAGTTGTGGACTTCACAATTTGCCAAAAGGCAAATTTATATGCTTTTACTTTCTTTCTTCCAGACTAATTTGCAAAGACATGCCGAGCACAGTTCCTATATTCCACTCGTGGCAGGATATCATTTACAGCAATCTCAGTACCCTGTTAAACAACATATAAACTTTTAAATAAAACATCATATAAACTTGCAAACATGTTAACTAAAAATTAGCTACAAATGTGCAAAATAGCAAACAAGAACCGTTATAGTCTCTCCTTTTTTCAGAATCAACTGGCTAATCATATACGATGTATTAATGGAAGTAGCATTCTGATGACAACTTTAATTTGCAGCAAGAACATATAAGGAATTAGCATCAAATATTAAAACAAACTATTTATGTTTTAGTTAGTGAGATTTATTTTAAGATTTTTTATTAAATAAAAAAGGTACACAAACTTTACATAAACAATTAATTATTTGTAGCTAAAAACAATATATAATACTAAAATTTTACAGGTTTATGGATTACCTTGTGTTGGTCACAAATAAAAAAGGTATACAAATCTATCTTTCATTTCCAAGTTTGTCGTAACTAGAATTAGAAATCAACACCAAGAATCAACAGTTTGACCCTATACTACAACCCACGCAATAGAGTACATCTGATCGTTGTCGTCTCTCCCAATAGCTGACAAAAGTGCACCTTTAGACCGGCCTTTAAGGAAGCAGTCATCCAAACCAAATATAGGTTTGCACCCTTCTTACCATCCCCTTTTCGTTGCATCAAAACATACGTAAAACTCTTGAATAAGATGGAGAATCATCTGTGACCTTATTTACTGCCATCGTTATTGTACTTTTTGGATTCTTTGACTTAATTAGTCTGCACAATCTCATAACTGAGCAAATTCTTCCTTAAAGTTCCTAGACAATTTTGGGAGTTTTCTAGCATGCGGCCGCCTAATGTAAGGCTAATATACGGCGTTATCGGAAACATCATAAAATATACCGGAAACATGATAAGGTATACCGGATATGTTGATTTCGAAAGTATCGATACTTTTGGATATGTTGATTTCGAAAGTATCCATACTTCTTCGAAAGTATCCATGTTTCCGGTATATTTTATGATGTTTCCGGTAACGCCGTACATTAGCCTTATATTAGGCGGCCGTACCGCAGAACTACCCACAATTTTGATGTCACCAGACTCCTTGCCCTTCGACATCTACTCATGTTTATATTTACTTGTATTTCAGATTGCACCCTTTTTTGAATTTCCTTCAACTTCATTTTTAGGTGATCTCTAATGATATCCTCAAATTGATTTCAAATTAACCATTTTGTTAGTAAAACTAACCGGACAGTTGTGCTCATCTAAGAGTGTCTTCATTTACAAGCACTTTGCCATCCTATTGACACTTGCATATATTCTCCATGGACACTTTGTTGATGCAATGCATTTAACATTTATCTTATTCGGTTCATTCTTTACAATTTTTAACTCCCTCCTATTGCATCTAGAGTATTTACGAATGACATCTTTGAATTGTTTGCCATCTATAAACAAAATTGAGGACTCTTTGAATTTGGATTGTATATTAGATATCTTTCCTTTCTCTTGCTACCATCTATAAACAACATCCTCATCAGCACACCTAATAGCAACCCCAACAGCATCATCACCCTCATCAGGACACCCAACATCACCCTCAACAACAGGTTTAGTAGAACCATCAGTAGCATTCTCAACAAAACCCACAGCAACAGCCTAAACAGGACCATTACTAGCTTCTTCAGTAACACCTATATCAGAACCTTTAGCAGCTAACTCACAAACATCTTACCAACAATTAATGGTAAAATTTCAGGTTTTTCTATGCAAGGGGTGTCTATTTCATGCTCCACAAAATGTCTATAAACTCATATTTTACCCAATAATTCAACATAGCGATTGTACTTTCATCATCCCAAAGAACTTTCAAGTTATCTTGTAAACGACCGGTAAATGGTTCATGGAAATACATTCTTTTGATACTATTAAAAGGTAAAGCTTTTTGAATAATTTTCTGCTTTTCAAAGTATATATGATACGGTATCAGGATCTTCTTTTACCTGAACCAGAGTACCACTTACATATCTCACATAGACATCTTTCACAAATTTTCCACCAACATGTAAATGCATGAAATACTCTTTATCCTCGCACATCTGCAATTCAACAAAATAAAGTTAAACAATCGATTTTATAGTAAACAAGTTCATTTCGAAAGTAATAACCCATGTGTTGTTTTGAAAAAATCAAACAAATAATAAATTATCATTTATTATATTTTATCACTTTCCTCCACAAATAAATTTTTTATGATAAAAAAATATTAAAGCACAAGCATTAGTCAATGTAGAAAGTACTTTTACAACCGTAAAAAACTAAAAAATTTAACTTTCGCATTTAAGTTGAAAAATAATTTTTTTTCTTTCAAAAACTGACTGTTTAACATTGTTACTGCCTCCAAACCAGCTTTTGGCCCAAAAAGCTATTTTAAAAAGTAATGCTAAAGGGAGCCTTAAGCTATGCTATGCTTTCAGACTTAAAACCTTCTACATCCTTGTAGATATGATCATCAATGAAGGAATAAATCAAGCCTTCCCTTTCGAGGAACTCTAATTATTTAAGAACAACCCATTCACACAATATATAAACGAAAATACTAAAGTAAGATTTTTAAAATAAAATCACGCTCCAAAATATTTCAAAATAAAATAAAATATTGTTTGCAAAACACCGACCTTGAAGAATATGATCTTCTTGCGAAAACCAGTATAGGTTTTGGGGTTTTTCTGTTTCGATACAGATGCTCCTATTTGGATCAAGGAATCAGAGTTTTTTTATGTCGATTTCAAGTTTTGTTCTTTTTCCTGTTTTGATTTGGAAAATTTTCAGTCGATTGAACTTTTAGGACTGAGTTGACTTGTTAATTTAACTCATGTTTCTTTTATTTTTAATTAATTTCAATTAAAATTAATGTTAAAACAATTTTAGTTCACAAATAAACCAAGTAAGGAGTTGGCTTGATGGTTTGTGTGTTGAAACTATTTTTCAATTCCTTGGGACCTCAATAATGAATTTTTGTGATTTAAAAAAAACTAATGAGATAATGACACATGTCATTATGTCAAAATTTATTAAATAAAATTTAAAAAAATTTAATTTTTTTACTGACTTGGATATTTTGCTGACGTAACATTTTACCAAATCATCATCTTGGCGAATGTGGCATTGCCACGTCAGTATGTTGTGCCATGCAAGAACGACACGTTATCCTCCAACATTGAACGTTAGTTGACTAACAGTTTTCATATAAAGATGAGCTATTTTAATCAAAAATATAACATTAGCGGTTAAAACGTTCTAAAACAAAAAATATGGGCTAAAATAATTATTGAGTCAAACGTTGAAGGTATTTTTTTTGACATTATACCTTCTAAAAATATCAATTTTTAAACACTAATAAAATAGTGTCACATTATAAGTTTCTAAAAAAAAATATTTAGTGTATATTCGTCTACATCTAATCCTCTCTAATTTAATTTTAATTAAAATATTGGAAAATAAATAATCAAAAGATAAAAACACAATTTATCAACAACAAAAAAAACACAAACGTTGGAACTGTGGGAATTTTGTAAAGTTATGTTGTTCTTTTGACGAAGTCTAAACAGGAAATATGAACTACTGGCGGAGGAAGTGAAACGTGGGGTGTCTTTGATAAAAAAACCTGGGGTGTCGATTGACATTAGACATGGTAAATTTGAGTCGAGACTAGATACTCGAGATTCGAATCGATTTATTTGACTCGAAATTTGATATCGATTGGAATATAATAATTTAAATTTGATTTAAAATTTGAAATAAATTGAATTTTAGTTGAACTGGTATATATAATTAGATTGGACTCATACCCAACTCAACTCGATAATCCAAATGTTGACTTGAATAATAAAAATCGATCGATCTCCTATTCACCCGACTAAAAACCAACCGTCACGATATTGACCTGACCCAATACCCCACCCAAATTACTATAAACTCGAACTAAAGTCAAACCAGACTCAATCCGACTTTAAACCGAATGTAGTCATGAAATAACCCCATTCGAACGTCTCGTTTGTCACATCTAAAACTCTTTTAAATTTTTTAAAATTTATATAAAATATTAAAAATATTTTTTTCTACGTAACGACAACTTTAAAAATAATAAATACTCTTAAATAAAATTGACACCACTATTTACTCACTTTCATTTAAGAAAAAAAATATTTATAATTTCTTTTTTAAAATTATGTCACCATAATTTAACTTTTTAGCTCCAATCTCTACATAAAATTAATATAAAAACAGAAAAATCAGACTAAAAACGAAATAAATTAAGAGGTTCACCATGAATGCTGAGAAAAAAAAATAGAGAATACAACTAAGGATCCAAACAAGAGAGGCATGCTAGTGCCTTCTTTGTTTCCAAACAAGCATCTCTCATGTAATTATTGGTTTTCTTTTAAAAAATATATAGAGGAATAATGATCATTTGAATCAACTAAATAATATTCATAATTTATTAGATATTAATATCTTCCTTTGTACATTTGCACTTTAGTACTCGTTCTTTTAGTTTTATAAATGCATAAGATCTTAAAATATTAATGGAATGAGACATTTGTCACATATTTTGATTAAAAAATTAGACACCTAAAATAAAAAATATATAGCTTGATATCTTTTCAAATTAAGAATTATAAAGTTAGTCTTTTAACTTTTTATTTAGTTTTTTTATTAAATATGTAGCATTTTTAAATAAAAACATTATAATTTGGCATCTATGCAACTTAAAAAATAATTTATAATGAGATTGGATTTAATAAAAGAATTTTAACAGGTTAACGATTGCAGTAAAAAAAAATTTAAATTTTAAAAGTAAGGAGATTAAATACACTAAAGTAAAAGTAGAAGACTAAATTTTAAATGTATAAATTGTATAGGGACTGGAATTATTTTAACAAAATATCTTATCAAGTATCAACATTTCAAAGGTTTTTATATAACATTTAAACCACTTAGATCCTCTGATTCTATTAAATAAAAAGATAAAGCGTGCTCAAAATATGAGTTATTTTCTTTTGAACGTTTCTCTTTCAAATTCTCTTATTATTTCAAAATTTTCTAAAATATATTTTTCAGAGTAATTTTTTCTAAATTATAAAATATATACTTTTGGGGTAGATGGATTTTAATGGTGATAGTTGACAACTTTGTTGTGCGTGGTCACCACCATTCAGTTATCCTTTATTTTATCAATATTTCTAAATATATATTGAGATCAATATATATATCACAATATTCAACTAGAATAAATAACACGGACTTAAGTGAGATAGTATGTGACTCTCCTACTTTAACTAGTGGTCGAGAGTTTGATCATCGCCCTGGACATGAAACAACTTTTTTTAATTGACATGCAAGTTGATTATTTTTCAAACGTTTTTTTTAATAATTTAAAGTGATTACAAGGTAAGATTTATTCATACTTTTTAAACCCTTTAATATCACACATACTTTGAGACAAGATGTTCATATTTATTCTAATCGTATATTTTTTTGAAAGATTATTCTTATCGTAATTATATTCTTCTCTTTTATTTTTTCTTAATGCCATTAATGTTTTATTTCATGTTTTCATTAAAAAAATCGATAGTCATTTGGAGGTCGCTAGATTAATTTGAGAAAAAATATGGAGTTCCCATCAATTTTATTTTTATTAAAGTGCGATTCAACTAAGTAAAAATTTTAAAAATTAATACTCCATAAATTAAATAATCTTTTTAATATAATATTTTTTCGGTCCCGATTTGGGCCTAAGGTCTAAATTAATAATTTTGATAATTTGATATGATAATAATTTTTTGGAAAACCCTTATATAAATTTATGATCCCTTCAATATTATAAATTAATAATTCTATAAAATTACAAAATAAAACTAGGATAACTTAGTAAAATATGATTATATTGTTGTTTGCTTCTTAAAATTTAAATCTAGTTGTATTTCTTCTCTAACTTTTCTTACGACATCCAAAAATTCTGGTGTTGCGTTCTCAGATTGCGACAAAAAATTGTATGTGTGATATATTTGCTCTGTCATGGTTGATTTTTGGACACCTTTTAGGTGTGAAGCCATGGTTGGTTGGTTTTAATTTGGATTGATTAATTAGGAATGTTTAATGTTGTTTATATAGTGGTTGATTTCCTTACCATACATGAACTAGTATTAAGTTTTAACTAGTACTACGTACTACAATGAACTTTGTTTTTTAGGAGTATGCATTATATGTAATTATTCACATTGTAATGAACATCATTCAATTAGTCAATACAATGTATATGTTTTATTCATAATGAATAATGTAGGTTCGTTGAATCGGAAAAAATCTTTTTAAATTAATAAGTTATTAATTTATCAATTAATTAATACCTCTTTAATTTAATAAAATTATGTGGTCCCGACATTATTTGTAACCCCCTCGGCCTGGTCTAGTCGCAAGACCGATTCGAGAGAGTCACACGGGGATAACTGGAGAAAAATACGAGAATTTCCCTCCGATTAACAACCCTAAATTTAAAATTTATCTTGTTTAAATGCAATTTAACGGTCCTATGGTGTTATGGGTCACAACGGAAGAAACAACGTCTCAATCGGACATTAATCGGATGTCCAATTGTAGACAAACAGTCACAAAGGACCATTTCGCAAAAACCACTCAAAGCAAAGGGGCAAAAAGGTAACTTAACCTTACCAAATAGTTAATTAGTCAAGTTTCATGCACACGAGGCAAAACAGCTCAAACGAGATATTTCAAACTCACATAGGAAGCATACAAACATCATGGACCAAAATGTAACATTTGAGAATCTTCAAAGATGCCTTTTAACCACTTTAACTACATGTGTTTCAGAACAGGGCTGCTCGTTTCGAAACACGGGTTCTCATCAAAAAGCAAAGATAAGGTCGTTCTGGAACGGTTCCTCATGGTTCCGAAACGGAAGTCTCTAGAGGCAAAACGTATCGAAACGGCACCACCCTCGTTCCGATACGGGTGCCCCAAAAGCTTGGTCGTTCCGAAACAACACCAGACGTTCTGAAACACCTGGGCACATATTGGCCCGAAAATGCATTTTGGCACCCCCAAACGTTCTCAAACTTACCCCGAAAGGTCACAAACCACATGGCAACATATTAAACAAACAATTTAGAGGCAAAACACCCTAAAGACAAGCTTACAACATGCATACAAGCAAATATGGATCTCAACCACAAAAACTCATAAGACCACTTTAGCTCAAAAATGCTAACAAACCAAAACACATGACATTCAACTAACAGCTAAAGCAAGCCTCAAATTGACATGGTATCAACATTTAAAACATGTAGCAAAAGGGCCAAACACATGAGAGTCTACAACAACCTCCCTAAAGACAACCACAAGTATTCCCATCGCCTTCCTTTGCTTCCCGGAACGCTAACGATCTGCATTGTTGGAAAGGAGCGTGTAAGCATAAAGCTTAGTGAGTGGTGCTCAAAACCACAACAACAACAATGCATTTTTTTTCTTCATAAAACCATTTATAAATTGAAATCCAAACCACACCATGAATTCTATCACATGATTAACAACAATCATACATATGCTTGGCATCTTACATCAAGCAATGCAACAACATAAACTACAAGGCATGATTCTCAAATACCAACATGAAAACATTCGACTTTTCAACACGAGAGTATAATGGCAATTATGGTTACATTACTCGAATACGCGGATTGGATTCGATGACATCTTACATCACTGAATCTATTAAGAACAACAAGACTCACGATGACATCTTACATCACCGAGGTCTAACAATAAAGCTTCCGGTGGCATCTTACTTCACCGCACTCCTCAGTCCTCACTAATGGAATCTTACATCACTAGGGCCACACACGAATTTTACAAGTGCACCCTAATCCTATGGTCGACCAATTATACCCGGTAAGACTCACATATTTGCCAATACTCAACATCATATAAACCAACATAACAATAACACATTCATAAATCAATTTCACACAACCGTCTCATATCGACAAAGCATAACAAGCTTAAAAAGAAAATTTTCGGAAAAGAAAAATATAAATATTTGAACACTTACTCTCGAGCTTAGGTTGGCCTTTCAAGCTCAACCTAAATTCTCAAAACATTTCCACTCACCGATATGACCTAAATGATAGCTGAAACACCGATTCAAGCCTCTGAACTATCTAGTCTCGCGTTCAAAGGACCCAAACTTGTTTCCCATGTTTCTAGCCAGCTCAAAATGATGTATTAGACCCAAATCAAGCCCCCAAACTTGCAGCAACACAGAAACTCATCAATCATCAACAAAACCAACTCGATTCCTACCTGAAACACTTGGAAATACCATCAAAATGCACCAAAACAACTAGCAGCCAAAACTCAACAATTTCACCATCAAAACTACTTCTTTAAGCATCCAAAATACTTTCCCAAGGTCTACAAAACACCAGGCCAAGATTCCACACAAAAACAACCCAAAAACCCACATTTTCAACTCCAAAACCCCATCTTTTTTACTAGTTTCGGGTTTCCTACTTTTACCCACTATTTTAGCATTTTTAGGACACCAAAACAAGATTAAAAACACCCTTAAACATGACATCAAAAGACCCAAACGAAAATTCCTTCATTTTACTATTTTTCAAACTCAAAGCATTTTTGAAATAGCTTTAAACAATGGGTTTTAAGGAAATTTAAGCTAATAACAAACTTATGGAAACCAAAAGTCAAAACAAGGGAGAGCTTACCTTGAAAACTTGTTTTTGGTGAAGGTTGGAGCAATGGAATAGTAACAATGGAGGTTTTTGAGAAAGTAACGTGAAAAAAGAAAGATTGGAGAAGATGATGATATTTTAAAAGTTCAAAATTCCCCTTTTGCCCTTTGTCATTAAAACCCCTTTTTAGTTCAATAAAAATGTTTTCTCTCAATTAAATTAACCCGAACAGATTTAGCCAAACCCGGTTATCTCTCGACCCTAAACCTGGGGCGTTACATTATTAATTTATAAAGATTTTACTATACTTATTTTAAGATTTGCTATTTAAATTAAAAAAATAAAACATATTTCAACAACAATTCTAATCAATGAAATGTAAGTCGGATTATGAAAATACGTGTGATGAAAAAATATCACAACACCCGTTAATATAAATTAGGGTAAAGTTTATAAATGGTCACTAAACATTGATCAATTATTCAATTTGGTAACCAAACTTTCAATTGTTTCAGTGTTACCACTAAACTTTTAGTTTTACTCCAATTTGGTCATTAACATGTTAACATCTGTTACAAGGGTGATGTGGTACTTTAAATATTTCCATGTTTGCACATTCAAACAATTTAGTTCTAATTCGAGAATAATAAATTTAACCCTCATTATTTACACATTATTTTAATTTAACCCCATTTTTAATTAAAAATAATTTAACCAAATTCAGTATTAGGCAAGAGTCTTCCCTGATATAACAGATCATGATATAACAGCAGAAATATCATGAAATCTATAATAGTTTTATGTGAGAAAGGCTCTCAAGATTACTTAGACACTTAAGAATTGTAATGGGAATTAACAATAGAAGCACATGAAATAATGAAGAAGATGAAAGTGATGGAGTTAAAACTCAATTTCATTAATCATCAAAGCATGCTCTTTACACCTTGTTAATACAAGCTTTATATAGGGTAAGTCAAGTCATAACTGCAAGTATAACAATCATGGCAAAACTCGTCAAATGCTAACAACCTTCAGTTACAACCAAAATGCATAACCTAGTTGCTTTATGATTTGTGTTATTCCTAATATTTCCCTCGTTTCCTCAGTTTCCAACTTTTAGAAATTCTCGAACGTATAACTGATGGAAAAATGTTGAGTGTGTAAAAGTTCTATATTTTACCCCCTATTTAACCCATATTTCTACTGCATTCAAGCATAATTGTTGAGTTGTGAGGAGCTCGATTCGTTCAACCGATGTGGCTCACCAAGTGGTAGAGAGGTGGACTTTTGGGTGGAAGGGTTGTGGAAGCTAAAAAGAAAATTGACACAATGATTTATAGTGGTTCAACCTTCTAACCATGGTCTACATCCACTACCTTAGCTCCCCACTAAGGATTTCCAATCAATCCACTATTGATTCATCCCCTTTTCTAGGCTTAGGAGGAAACCCTTTACACCGATCAAGCTTTCTACCCAAAGCCTTGATCAAACCTTCTCTTACAAAGAGAAACAATAAGCAAACTTAAATCCCTCTAATAGGTATTTGTTTGCACAATTTAGCACTCACCCAAGACCTAAAACACTTGAGCAAATTTGACAATTTTGGCTCACTAGTGTTTGTCTATACAATAAATGACAATTTAAGCTCTAAGACAATTCTTGATCATTTGTTGATTGACAATATAAGCATTAGCCTTTACTTGATGCTTGGAGATCCCTTTTATACTCCTTGATGAGTTTATAGCCGTTGGGATTGAATTGGAGCCGTTGAGGACTTTAATTCCCACAATAAATGCAGTTCTGCAGCTCTCCGTTTCGAAACGCTCGAACCCGTTTCGAAACAACCTTTAAGTAGAAAGAGTCGTTGCAGTCTGACATGGACCCGTATCGAAACGCTTTAGTCCGTTTCGAAACGCTTGTCCCCGTATCGAAACGACCTGCATTTAAAAGTTAGTTGGGAAATAGCCGTTGGGGTTTATGACCGTTGTGGTCAATGCCACGTAGGCGTATCGAAACGGCAGAGCCCGTTTCGAAACGCTGGGCAAAATCCTCATCCAGGTAAAGCCCGTTTCGATACCAGTATCGAAACCTTTTAGCTACTGGAATACACCGTATCGAAACGCCCTAAGGTGTTTCGAAACACCTGGAAGGTTTTGTGAAATTTGACTTTGAAAAACATGTGAAAACCTTTGAAAATGTCCCTAAACATAGTTTCAAGTTATTTGGACTTTGGAAATTGTTTTAAATACTTTTTAAATCAGTCCAAACCATTTTTTAATTATTATATCAAAACATTTGTTCTACAATCTCCCCTTTTTGATATAATAAAACTATCTTAAAAAATTGTTTGGGATTCCCCCCCTTTAACTTAAAAAATGTGAATAAGAGATTAAAGATATGAAATCAAATAAAGCTCCCCCTTATTCATTTAAAAATTCAATTTTTCAAAAAAAACTTTTCAAACCATTTCTCCCCCTTTTTGATATATCAAAAAGAATTTGAAACATTAAGTTCAAAATAACAATAGAGGTAAAAATTGACAAAAATAAGAATTTAGTTTTAAAATGGCTCCCCCTTACTCAAAGCATCATCAAAGATGTTAGTCCAACATATATGACCACCTAGTTGAATTAAAAAAATTAAAACAAATAAATGCACAAACAACTAGATATTACCACACTTGAACTCAAGGTAGGATGTGAAGCCTTCCTTCTTCAAGTGTTCTTCCTTGTGTGCATGGAGCTCCCCCTCAATGTTTGACTTGTTGAACATCTCCATCACACCTAGTCAAAGACAATCAAGTAATTTTTGGTATCCAAATTGCTTTGGATCCATAGACGTTAGTAGCACAAATTTTAGTCCCCTTAGGAATCCATTTTTCAATGTCATCCTTTTTAATTGAAGTGGTTGGTCCTTTTGGGACCCAAACACTTATAAAACATTTTCCTTTTACAAATCTAGGGGCACTATATTATCTTACATAAAAATTTGATTTTCCAAAATTATTTTTCTTTTCAAGTTCTTTGGAAATCAAATCTTTTTCTTCTTGAACTTTTTGAAGCAATTTTTGTAAATCAAAACATTTTAATTCAAACTCTTCAAGTTTTGCTTCAAGTTCAAGTTTGGTTTTAGAAATCAAATCATTTTGAATTTTTAACTTTGAAATCAATTTATTGTTTTTCAAAATGTGATTTTTAAACTCTAAAACCAAATCATCTGTCACGAGCCTGATTTAAGAAGTAGCCGTTGGGAGTATTTTTGATTGTTAGTTAATTATTGTTTTAGGTCAGTTTGTGTTTATCCGCTGTTAATGAAACGCAGCGTTGAAGGGAGGGCTTGTTAATACATAAAACGTCGCCGTCCAGGTAAATAGGGTAAAAGGCTGTAATGAGCTGTAATTGAGGCATTGAGTATCAGAATCGAATTCTTGTCTTTTTCCCTAATTCTGTTATCTCTCTACTCTCTCTTCTTATCTGATTTCTTCCTTAAAACTCGGCCACCGGATTTCGACCGTTACAAGGGTATCAGAGCCACCGATTCTCGGAAATGGTGGGTACACAGAGTCAAACCACAGCGGCAGGCAGTGATGTACCACCGCCCACGGCAGGGGCGACGCCTCAAGACACCAATCCAGATTGGAAGTAGGAGACAACTCGAATTGAGGCTCACGTTCAACGACTGGAAACATCAATGAACACTCGTTTTTAAGAGATGCAGACTGCGATGATGGCCAATCTGCATAAGCTACTCGAAATCGGACTTGGGAAGAAAATCGATGCGAGTGCAATAGCAGGACAACACTCTGGCATTTTGGGAACTTCCCCCGTGAATCCGCAAGCTGGGTCGACTCCTTCGCCTGAAAGGGGAGCTGCGACGGCGTCGGGATTGAACAGTGAAATAGAGTTGGAAGTACGGGAAGCTCAGGAGCGAGAACCAGTTCCACAGATGAACTTTGCCTATAAACTTCTTTGCCCTAGGTTCGATGGATCTGAGTTTCGTGAATGGATGTGCAAGCTGGAACAGTATTTCGAGGCGGAAGGGGTACCTGATTGTGCTAAGGTTAGAGTGGTGATGCTGCATCTGGAAGGGAAGGCCCTTCAATGGCACCACTTCCTTTCGAAAACACACTTGGATCTGAACACGATGGCTTGGACAGAGTATGTGCAGTTGTTGAGGGAAAGGTTTGCACCTGGGGGCTTCGACGATCCATTTGCTGACTTGATCGAGCTTCGACAAACATATATCGTGGAGAAGTACTATGAAGATTTCATCCATCTGTTGAACCAAATCAGTAAGCTTCCTGATGCCTATACCCTCAGTGTTTTTAAAAACCATTTGCGGTTAGAATTTGGCCAGATAGTAAAATTGCTGCAACCTAAATCACTGTTGGAAGCGTTCCATTTAGCCAAACATATAGAGTCGATGTACTTTCCTACCCAAAGAAAAAGTCAGGGGCCTTTACATAAAACTTTCTCTAACCCACCATCAGTGTTGAGTTTTCCCTCGAGAGTTAGTGGAAGTGCATTTAGGGGACCTGCACCTTCGGGTGGCACCACTATAGCATCATCATCTAGGTTCTCTACCCCTCGAAGCACTAGCCCGGTGCATCTGAAACCTAATGTACAGACTCAAAAGAATACAGGGAAGACACTATCTGCAGTAGAAGTGGAGGAAAGGATGAGAAAGGGATTGTGTTTTTGGTGTGCGGCCAAATATACCCCTGGGCATAAGTGTGCCAAAACGCAGTTGTATCAGATTGTAGTGGATGGAATAGAGGATGAGGGGGACGCTGAGATCTTCTTAGATTGTGAGGAGGTAGTGGATCAAGGAGTACAAGAGCATACACAGGGTGAGGAACCTGTTTTGTCATTGCATGCTATGTGGGGAAAAGCTAAATGGGACACTATGAGGATACATGTTCAGATGGGGAAGCTAAACTGTGCAGCTTTGATCGACACAGGAAGCACTCATAATTTCCTTAGTTTAAATGTGGTCAAACAACTGAAATTAAGGGTGAGCAGGCACAAGCAGTTGAGGGTCACTATAGCCGATGGGAATTGGATGACAACACTTGGAGAATGCTCAAAGGTAGAGTGGAAGAGCCAGTGAGTCACTTTTGTGTCTGATTTTCTGATTCTGCCCATTAAGAATTGTGAGATGGTGTTGGGAATCCAATGGCTTGCACAGCTGGGTAATATACAATGGGATTTCAATCAGCTTAGCATGAAGTTATGGTATAAAGGAAAGGAAGTGGAATTTCAGGGCTGTGTTTCACAAACACTACAAGTAGTAGGACCTATGGAGTGTGACAAACTGCTGAGAGGAGCTAAGGGTCCCTACATTGATAGTGTGTGGCTTCTAGAGGCTCAGTTGGTGCTAAAAACTGAAGGTGAAATGTTGAGGAAAGAAATTGATGCTTTATTGAATGAGTTCAAGCAAGTGTTTGATGAACCAGTGGGTCTTCCTCCAGAAAGGGGGCATGACCATAGGATTGAGCTGAAGGATGACAAGGCAGTGGTAAAGGTTAAACCATACAGGCACCCTGCTCATCAGAAAGATGAAATAGAGAAGCTGGTGGGTGAAATGCTACAGTCTGGGATTATCAGAGATAGCAACAGTGCTTTCTCATCTCCCATAGTAATGGTGAAGAAAAAAGATGGGAATTGGAGGATGTGTGTGGATTATCGAAAACTCAACCAACTCACCATCAAAGATAGCTTTCCCATGCCTGTGATTGAGGAACTCTTGGATGAGCTCGGAGCAGCAAAGGTGTTCTTAAAGTTGGACTTAAGATCTGGATATCACCAGATTCGAATGAGGGAGTCAGACATTCAAAAAACAGCATTTAGAACCCATGAGGGTCACTATGAATTTTTAGTGATGCCCTTTGGGTTAACCAATGCCCCAGCAACATTCCAAGGGCTTATGAACAAGCTGTTCAAGCAGTATTTGAGAAAATTTGTGCTTGTCTTCTTTGATGACATCCTGATTTATTCAGTGGATGGAGCAACTCATTTGAAGCATTTAAGAACAGTCTTGGAAACACTTAAAGGCCATCAGTTGTATGCTAAGAGATCTAAATGTTGTTTTGGGTCTAGGGAGGTTGATTACTTAGGATATGTTATTGCTGGAGGGTGTATATCAATGGATGAGTCTAAAGTGAAGAGCATTTCAACCTGGCCAGTGCCTTCAACTGTTAAGGAACTCAGAGGTTTCCTGGGTCTCTCAGGGTATTACAGGAGGTTTGTCAAGGGTTATGGGTGCCTGGCAAGGCCTTTGACTGATTTATTGAAAAAAGGGGCCTGGAAATGGGGATTGCAGGAAGAGGAGGCTTTCAGGAAACTTAAAGAAGCTGTATGTTCAGCCCCAATTCTTGCATTGCCTGATTTTAATGCAGAATTCATTGTGGAGGTAGATGCATCTGATGTTGGAGTAGGTGCTGTGTTGGTTCAAAAGGGGAGGCCACTAGCATTCTTCAGCAAAGGCTTGGGAATAAGACACAGGGGACTGTCTGTGTATGAAAAAGAAATGCTGGCTGTGTTGATGTCAGTGAAGAGGTGGTCAGCCTACTTAGTTGGGAGGCATTTTATAACTAAAACTGACCATCACAGTCTAAAGTTCCTAGCTGAAAACCAAGCCTTCACCCCTTTCCAACAGAAGTGGGTAGTGAAGATGATGGGTTTTGACTATGAGATTCAATACAGGAAGGGAATTCACAATACTGTAGTAGATGCATTATTTAGAAGACCTGAAGAAGGGAGTTGCTGTACAATGGGGGTGAGTCATGTGGATTCCCAGCTGTTGGGGAAAATTAAGGAGACCTGGCAAGTGGATGACAAGTTGAAAGGCATAATTAAGGCCAAGGAGGAGGATGCTAACAAACACCCTAATTATCAGTGGGATGGAAGAATCTTGAAGAGGAAGGGGAAGCTAGTTGTGGGCAATGATTCTGAGTTGAAAAGGGAACTGTTGGAATTTTTTCATAACAGCACTGTAGGGGGACATTCTGGTGCAACTGCAACCAATCAGAGGATATCTATGGTTTTATATTGGAAAGGTCTCAAGAAGGATGTGAAAAACTGGGTTAGGGAATGTTTGGTGTGTCAAAGGAACAAGGGAGATAAACACCATCCAAGGGGGTTACTGCAGCCCTTACCTATACCTGAAACTATTTGGTCCTCCATTGGAATGGATTTTGTAGAAGGATTGCCAAAATCTGGGAAGATAGATTGTATCTTGGTGGTGGTGGACAGATTAACCAAGTATAGTCATTTCCTAGGTTTAACTCACCCATTTACAGCAAAAGATGTGGCTCAGACCTTCCTGAAGAATGTGTTCAAGCTTCATGGATTGCCCAGCAACATAGTTTGTGACAGAGATAAAGTCTTCATGAGCTTGTTTTGGAAGGAATTGTTTGGGAAGCTGGGAGTAGTGGTGCATGCATCAACAGCATACCATCCAGAAACTGATGGCCAAACTGAAAGGGTCAATCAATGCCTTGAAACCTACCTGAGATGCATGACAGGGGAGAGGCCTAAGGATTGGTCTGAGTGGTTGCATCTAGCAGAATGGTGGTACAACACCACCTTTCATTCAGCTATTCAAACCACACCATATCAGGCATTATATGGGCAACCACCACTAGTGCATTTGCCTTACATTGCTGGGGAGTCAGTGGTTGCAGCAGTAGACAGAAGCCTGCAAGCTCGAGAAGCAGCTATAAAGATGCTGAAATTTCATTTGATGAGGGCTCAAGGGAGGATGAAAAACCAAGCTGATAAGAGAAGGAAGGAGTGTGAGTACCGAGTTGGTGACTGGTATTTTTGAAGCTCCAACCCTACAGACAACAAACGGTATGTGCTAGAACTGGACAAAAGCTTGCTTCTAGATGGTTTGGACCTTTCCTTATTATTGAAAGAGTGGGAGCTGTAGCCTACAAACTGAAATTGCCAGAGAACTCAAGAGTACACCCAGTTTTCCATGTGTCACAGTTGAAGAAAAGGGTGGGGTCTAACAAGATACAAGATGAATGGCCTGTTATTGATGCTGATGGTAGTATCAGCAAGGAGCCTACACGCATTATAGACCGTCGGATTGGGAAAAGAGGGAACCGTGCAGTAACAGAGGTACTTGTGGAGTGGAGTAACTCTTTTCCTGAAGATGCTACCTGGGAGGTCCTGCACTTGTTGAAGCAACAATTTCCAGATTTTAATCCTTGAGGTCAAGGATTCTTTGAAGGGAAGGGCATTGTCACGAGCCTGATTTAAGAAGTAGCCGTTAGGAGTATTTTTGATTGTTAGTTAATTACTGTTTTAGGTCAGTTTGTGTTTATCCGCTGTTAATGAAACGCAGCGTTGAAGGGAGGGCTTGTTAATACATAAAACGTCGCCGTCCAGGTAAATAGGGTAAAAGGCTGTAATGAGCTGTAATTGAGGCATTGAGTATCAGAATCGAATTCTTGTCTTTTTCCCTAATTCTGTTATCTCGCTACTCTCTCTTCTTATATGATTTCTTCCTTAAAACTTGGCCACCGGATTTCGACCGTTACATCATCATAGACATCTTGTAATTCTTCAAAAGAATAAGAACATGAAGTAGATGAATTAGAAGTTACCCTTGAATCTTCTTCGATGGCCATAAGGCAAAGGTTGGCTTGTTCATCGTCGGTGGAGTCCTCATCACTCCAAGTAGCCACATGTGCCTTCTTCTTATGGCTTGAAGTGCTTGCCCTCTCCTTTTTCTTGGATTCTTGTTCAAGCTCTCTCAAAGCTTTCTTCATGAACGGGGCACACTTCTTGAAGAGATGAACTATCTCTTCTTCTTCATCCTCCTCTTCACTTGAGTAGACATGATGTCAAGTGGAGGATTTGAGAGCCATGGCACTAGCATTGATGCCTAGCCCTTTGATTTTCTTCTCTCCCATAGCTCTAATTTCTTCCCTCTTCTTCTCATCTTCTTTGTTCTTCTTCATGATTTGATGAGTAAGGAGTGACCCCATGAGTTCATCAAGCTTCAAGGTTTTCAAATTTTTGGCTTCGATGATGGCGGTTCTCTTTGAGTCCCAAGACTCGGGAAGTGAGTAGATGAGCTTTCGAACAAGCTTTTCCTCCGGGATGGCTTCTTCATAGCCTTTGAGACCATTGGTGATAGTGGAGAACCTGTCAAACATCTTCTCGATGTTCTCTTCCGGATCCATTTTGAAGTTCTCATACTCCAAGGTTAGGAGCCCAATCTTGGTCTCCTTGACTTCACCGGTTCCCTCGTATGTGACTTCAAGCTTGACCCATACCTCCTTGGCACTCTCACAAGAAGACATCTTCTTATAGATGGTTGGGCCAAAAGCACAAAACAAGATGTGCAAGGCTTTGCAATTAAGCTCCATCTTCTTGCGATCGTCGACACTCCACTCCGCTTTGCTTCTTTGAGGCACGAACGGACCATCTTCAACTGTATCCCATAGCTTGTAATCTCTAGATTTGATGAAGAACTTCATCTTTGTCTTCCAATGGGCATAGTGGGTTCCGTCAAAGAAAGGCGGTTTGTCGATTGATTGTGCCATTTGAGCCGGTTGATGAAATAATGACCGAGCTTGCCGGATCTTCTGAATAGGATGTGAATCCCCTTCGATTGAGCCAAGCTCTGATACCAATTGTTGAGTTGTGGGGAGCTCGATTCGTTCAACCGATGTGGCTCACCAAGTGGTGGAGAGGTGGACTTTTGGGTGGAAAGGTTGTGGAAGCTAAAAAGAAAATTGACACAATGATTTATAGTGGTTCAACCTTCTAACAATGGTCTTCATCCACTACCTTAGCTCCCCACTAAGGATTTCCAATCAATCCACTATTGATTCGTCCCCTTTTCTAGGCTTAGGAGGAAACCCTTTACACCGATCAAGCTTTCTACCCAAAGCCTTGATCAAACCCTCTCTTACAAAGAGAAACAATAAGCAAACTTAAATCCCTCTAATAGGTATTTGTTTGCACAATTTAGCACTCACCCAAGATCTAAAACACTTGAGCAAATTTGGCAATTTTGGCTCACTAGTGTTTGTCTATTGTTGAGTATGTAAAAGTTCTATTATCTACCCCCTATTTAACCTATATTTCTGCTGCATTCAAGCATTATTTATTGCATTTAGATCAGTTTACAGTTAAACATCACAAATATATTAAAAGGCACAGTTTCTACTAAAATTGGTTGTTTTTGCAGGTTGCTGCTGTAGTAGACAGAAAGGGCAGGCGCTGGGCAGTGAAGTAGAAGAGCTGGAACTGGACAAGCAGTCAAGGAGGACGATGCTGCCATGGTTGCCGCCGTGACAGCAAAGGACGACAGCAGTTTTGAGGAGAAGAAGCAAAATAGACCTCGACAGATAGAGAAAATTCAGCCCATCTGTCGTGTGAAATCACCATATTTTTCCAAGCCCCAGATCGAAAAGAATGTCAAGCCCAAAGTTCAAGGAGAGAAAATCCCAAGAAAGAAGGACGACGAGTTAAAGATAGTTTCTCTAAAGATTTAGTCTTTATTAGAGTTGTACTTTAATTTAAAGTTGTAATCCTTGCTAAATTAGAAAACTTGGACCCAAAGCCTATATAAGGGCATGTATTTCGACCTAGGGAGAACAGACACCATTCTCTAGCCTTCTCTCAAACCCTTGCCGTTTTCTTCCTCTCAACATGTTCTAAATTCCCCTTAGGGCCACAGGTTGTTTTGTAAAGTAGTTGCAAGGGTTGTTTTGTTCTAGGAATTTTTAGTTCAATAAAATAAACTTCAAGTTCTCTTATTCTGGTTATTAATATCTTGCAAGAGCATCGGGAGAGCATTGTGAGGTTATCAATTTACTTAGCATCGGGAGAGTTAAGTATACGAAAGTAATAAGAGCAAGTTCTCTAGTTTATAGTTGAACTATCTCGGACCTAGGGATAGGACGAGGTTAAGTGGCTAAAGAAGAATTCATCAACATCGGTGCTCATCCTTCGATTCACGCCAGGAGGTATCATCAAAGACGTGATCATCGACAGACTTGGACCTAGGGATAGGCCAAGGCACATCAGGGATTCTTGCCAAACTTGAAGTACTGAGTTGAGTGTTCGCTGTCGCGACAAGCAACGGACTGCTGCCGCGACAGGTGCTGCCGCGACGGGGACGACGACAGAACTGGATTTCCTAGACTCAGCAATACCTGCACTACTGAGCAATTCAATACCAGCCCATTCTCTCTATCTTGATTTCTCTACTCTTTTATTTAAGTTCTTTTTATTATTTTCGTGACAACTTTCTCAAATATTTTCTTTACTCTTGTGCAGCAATCTAAGGTGAAGCTATTAGCCCAGTCCCTGTGGAGACGATATCCGATACTTCGTATCACTTTACTACTTGTGTCGTGTATACTTGCACTACAATTGCGATAGACTATTTTACACGCAACATCTATACAATAAATGACAATTTAAGCTCTAAGACAATTCTTGATCATTTGTTGAATGACAATATGAGCATTAGCCTTTACTTGATGCTTGGAGGTCCCTTTTATACTCCTTGATGAGTTTATAGCCGTTGCTAGCCGTTGGGATTGAATTTGAGCCGTTGAGGAATTTAATTCTCACCATAAATGCAGTTCTGCAGCTCTCCGTTTCGAAACGCTCGAACCCGTTTCGAAACAGTCTTTAAGTAGAAAGAGGCGTTGCAGTCTGACGTGGACCCGTATCGAAACGCTTTAGTCCGTTTCGAAACGCTTTAGTCTGTTTCGAAACGCTTGTCCCCGTATCGAAACGACCTGCATTTAAAAGTTAGTTGGGAAATAGCCGTTGGGGTTTATGACCGTTGTGGTCAATGCCATGTAGGCGTATCGAAACGGCAGAGTCCATTTCAAAACGCTAGGCAAAATCCTCATCCAGGTAAAGCCCGTTTCGATACCAGTATTGAAACATTTTAGCTACTGGAATACACCATATCGAAATGCCCTAAGGTGTTTCGAAACGCCTGGAAGGTTTTGTGAAATTTGACTTTGAAAAACATGTGAAAACCTTTGAAAATGTCCCTAAACATAGTTTCAAGTTATTTGGACTTTGGAAATTGTTTTAAATACTTTTTAAATCAGTCCAAAACATTTTCAATTATTATATCAAAACATTTGTTCTACAATAATTCATTGTATTTAGGTTAGATTTCATTTATACATCACAATTATATCAAATGGCACAATTTCTACTGAAATTGGTTGCTTTTGTAGGTAGCTACTGTAGCAGATGGAGGGCAGTGGAGAAGCAGAGCTGGAACTGGATGCGCAGACGAGGAGGACGATGCTACTATGACCGCTGCCATGGCAGCCAATGATGACAACAATAGTGAAGGGAAGAAGTAAAGTGGGCCTCGACAGAAAGAGAAAATTAAGCCGGTCTGTCGTGGAGCACCCTTATATTTTTCCAAGCCCTAGATCAGAATGAAGGCCAAGCCCAAAGTTCAAGGAAGAAACTCCAAGCAAGAAGGAAGGACGAATTAAAGATTTATGCTCTGAAGATTTAGTCTTTAATAGAGTTGTACTTTAGTTTAAACTTGTATTCTTGCCCTATTAGAAAACTTGAACCCAAGGCCTATATAAAGGCATGTAATTCAACCTAGGGAAGGATATCTTACTCTCTAGCCTTTTCTTCTAAACCCTAGTCGTTTTCCCCTCCTCATCATGTTCTAAACTTCCCCTAAGGCTAAGGGTTGATTTGTAAAGTAGTTGCAAGGATTGCATTTGTTTTAGGAATTTTTCTGTTCAATAAAATAGACTTCAAGTTTGCTTATTCTGGTTTTCAACATCTTGCAAGAGTATCGGGAGAGCATTGTGAGATTACACATTTACTTAATATCGGGAGAGTTAAGTATACGAAAGGAATAAGTACGAGTTCTCCATTTTATGGTTGAACTATCTCGGACCTAGGGATAGGACGAGGTTAAGTGGCTAAGGAAGAATTCAACAACATCGGTGTTCATCCTTCGATTCACGCCGGGAGGTATCATCAAAGACGTGTTCATCGATAGAATTGGACCTAGGGATAGGCCAAGGCACAGCAGGTGTTGCGTGTAAAATAGTCTATCGCAATTGTAGTTCAAGTATACACGGCGCAAGTAGTAAAGTGATACGAAGTATCGGATATCGTCTCCACAGGGATTGGGCTAATAGCTTCACCTTAATTCACTGCACGAAAGTAAAGAAAATAATTGAGAAAGTTGTCACGAGAATAATAAAGTAAACGTGAATAAAAGAGTAGAGATATCAAGATAGAGAGAATGGGCTGGTATTGAATTGCTCAGTAGTGCAGGTATTGCAGAGTTTAGGAAATCCAGTTCTGTCGTCGCGCCTGTCGCGGCAGCACCTGTCGTGGCAGTAGTCTGTTGATTGTCGCGGCAGCAAACACTCAACTCCGTACTTCAAGTTTGGCAAGAAACCCAGATGTGCCTTGGCCTATCCCTAGGTCCAAGTCTGTCGATGATCACGTCTTTGATGATACCTCCCGGCGTGAATCGAATGATGAACACCGATGTGTATGAATTCTTCTTAAGCCACTTAACCCTGTCCTATCCCTAGGCCCGAGATAGTTCAACTATAAACTAGAGAACTTGCTCTTATTTCTTTCGTATACTTAACTCTCCCGATGCTAAGTAAATAGATAACCTCACAATGCTCTCCCGATGCTCTTGCAAGATATTAATAACCAAAATAAGAGAACTTGAAGTTTATTTTATTGAACTGAAAATTCCTAAAACAAAAACAACCCTTGCAACTACTTTACAAATCAACCCATGGCCCTAGGGGGAATTTAGAACATGGTGTGGGAAGGAAAACGACTGGAGGTTGAGAGAGAAGGCTAGGGTAATCGGTTATGGGATATGCCCTCTAGGTTAAAATACATGCCCTTATATAAGCTTTGGGCTCAAGTTATCTAATTTAACAAGGATTACAACTTTAATTAAAAGTATGATTCTAATAAAGACTAAATCTTCAAGGAATCTACTTTCCAGCCGTCTTCCTTGTTTCTTGGGATTTTCTCTCCTTGAACTTTGGGCTTGACATATCTTTTGATCTGGGGCTTGGAAAAATATAGGGTTTTCACACGACAGACGGGCTGAATTTTCTCTATCTGTCGAGGTCCACTTTGCTTCTTCTCCTCAAAACTGCTGTCGTCCTCTGCTGTCACGGCAGCAACCATGGCAGCATCGTCCTCTTTGTCTGCTTGTCCAGTTCAGCTCTTCTGCTTTTCTGCCCAGCGCTTGCCCTCACCGTCTGCTACGGCGGCAACCTGCAAAAACAGCCATTCTTAGTAGAACTGTGCTTTTTAATATATTTGTGATGTTTTGCTGTAAACTAACCTAAATGCAATGAATAATGCTTGAATGCAGCAGAAATATGGGATAAATAGGGTGTAAATAATAGAACTTTTACACACTCAACACACCCCTAAACTCAAGTTTTTGCTTGCCCTCAAGCAACTAAGATCTAAAAGAAAAATGAAATATTTTTGTTTTGGCTTTCAAACAATGAACTTTCCCTTACCCGTCGTTTGTTCCCTGTGACGGCAGCAACCTGTCGGATAATTTAAGATCTTTCCGGAATCTCACTATAGTTCTCGTGCAGTGTGTACATGCTTGTGAACAATTATATGCCAAGACTCTCTTAGTTTCACTAGAATATTCAACTCTTAACTCGAATTTTTATGCCAAAGTTTATCTTTTGAAGGCACTTCTTATGCTCCTTTAATTTTCTGTTTTGACTCGATTTTAATTTTTTAAGCTAAAGTTTCACTAGAGCCGGTTTCGGGCACCTCTAGCTAACTTCCTAGAGCCGGTTTCGGGCACCTCTAGGGCTGTTGAGTCTAGTTTGCTAAACTTCTTTCCTAGAGCCAGTGTTAGGCACCTCTAGGGGCTATTCAAGTGCTAAGCTTCCTATTCTAGTTGACTAAAAGAGTTCTAAGCAGTATAACAGTCACAATGGTGTTTAAGTTTTCAGAACTATAGAAAGGCTCTAAAATTCTCCTAAAACTATCCTAAAGTTACTGCCACGACAGAGCTGTCACGGCAGGCAAGTTCAGTTCACAGTTTTCAGCCAAAATTTCCAAAATTTTTATTTTTTTGCATAAAATAAATGCGACACAATTAAAACTAAATGCAATATTATATGAATAATTAGGAGGACTGCCTACCCCCAAACTCAAGGGTTGCATTGTCCTCAATGTATGACTCAAGACATAAAAATGAAAAATAGAAAAAAAATAAAAATGACAGAAAAGTGAAACATCACAAAAAGATAATATATACAGCAGGCGGCATAGAAAAGGAAAAAGAAAACTTAAGTTGTATGGCTGTCGTCGCTGCTGCTGGAGCTTTAGATGAGGAGCTGTCGGTGGGCAGTCTCCTTCAACTTTGTCGGAGGAGCTGTGGGTGCTGCCCTGAGAGTATGAGTGCTGCCGCGGCAGGGGTGGAGGCAGAGCTTCCTCGGGTTGCTTGTATCGTCATTGCAAGGGTTTTTCTCTGTTTACCTGATAACAAAAACAAACTAAAAACTAATATCAAATTTCTAATTCCTAAATAGTAAAGATAGAATAAGATAAAGATAAAATACAATAAAATAAATTAAGTTAAATTAGGAGTGCCTTGAGGGGCATCTTCTAAAGTAACTGCTCCCTGTTCTATTGATGCTTGAGGGGTCGTTTCCGGTACTTCTTGAAGTCCATCCGTACCCTCCATCTGGTGATTATTCTCATGGTGGGGGCTCATTTCTTTCTCTTCCCTTTGTAGTCCATGAAGTCCTCCATTCTTGGTAATGTTTCTGAGGGCATGGATATATGATTAGAAAAAATCAAATTGACATTCGGCCACAAACTTACCTTGTTTTCGTTGAATGTTGTTGTGGTTGAATGTAGCCCTTACTGTCGTGTCTGCTGCTGCGGCAGCCAGTTATTTTGACAGTCCGTTGTCAGGTTACTTTGCAGGTCAATGGGACATTGGTAAGTGCCATCACTCTCTATACCAAATTCTGTTGACCACTCGTAGATCTCCATCAGTAGAGACTTTGATGATTCTAAATCCACCGGCGTTGGTTCCTCAAATACCTGCAGTGGAATTGGTGAGTTATCAAAGAATTCAAAAGGTTCGTTGATTTCCTGCTCATACTCCATCGGCGAGACATTGTCATTGGGTAGCTCTTCTAGGTGGTCTTGCGAGTGCCATGACAGGGATGGATGTGTGCAATATTGGTCGGGTATAACCGAGGTAGTGGGTTGAGAATTTGCCTCTGATGTGGTTGCTGCTTCAGCATCAGTTGCTGCCGAGGCGACAATTTCCGTTTTGACTGGGGTTTCTGCCTCAGAAGTGGTTACTGTCGTGACATTCTCTTGAATTTCACTCAGCGTTGTCGCGATGTTGCTCCATTCTGGCTCCTCGATCATTGCCATGGCAAGTTGCTGCTCAGACTCATCATATGTTGGGTATTCCTTCACATGGGCATCCTCGTCATCTTACCTCAGGATTTCAGGTTCATCCGTGGCATGAATGAGGACCGGTCTGCTCAAGAGTGCATCCATCTTGGCGATACTTTTGTCCATAGAAGCCGACACTTCTTGAGTGAGTGCCAAGAAGGCTTGCAGTGTGTCTTCTAAGGATTTTGACTCCTCTTGAGGATGATGACATTGCCAGGGCATGTCGGGTTCTACAGCAAAACTGTTATGGTATAAAAAATTTTGCGCGTTTTGATCGTACCATAAAAAATTTTGCTGCTGCGGCATCGGCAGTTGCTGCCCCTGTTGCTGTTGTGGCAGCATATCTTGTTCTTGTTGGTTCCCTCGTTGGTTGTTCATATATTCACCGAAAAAATAGGGACGACTTTCGAATGAATGATTACCTTTACGGTAATTGCGAGAACTTTCCCACATCAGCTCTCGAATGGTTTTTCCTGGCATGTTGATGCTCCTTAAACCTGTATTTCACCTAAGTTTTTTTTGTTGATAAAAATAGAAAAATAAAAAGAAAAAAATAAAAAAGAAAAAGAAAAAGAAAAGAAAAGTACAGAAGCTAGGGTAAGAGTGTGTTGCCAGTCCCCGGCAACGGCGCCAAAAACGTGTTGCGTGTAAAATAGTATATCGCAATTGAGTGCAAGTGTACACGTCGCAAGTAATAAAGTGATACTAGAGTATCAGATATCGTCTCCACAGGGACTGGGCTAACCCTTTCCTTCGCTATCTGCACAAGGGGAAAAAGAATGATTTAAGATTTTGTCACGAGAAATATAAAGTAAACTTAAATAAAAGAGTAGAGAAATCAAGATAGGGAGAATGGGCTGGTATTGAATTGCTCAGTAGTGCAGGTATTGCAGAGTTTAGGAAATCTAGTTCTGTCGTCGCGCCCGTCGCGGCAGCACCTGTCGCGGCAGCAGTCCGTTGATTGTCGCGGCAGCAAACACTCAACTCCGTACTTCAAGTTTGGCAAGAATCCTAGATGTGCCTTGGCCTATCCCTAGGTCCAAGTCTGTCCATGATCACGTTTTTGATGATACCTCCCGGCGTGAATCGAAGGATGAACACCGATGTGGATGAATTCTTCTTTAGCCACTTAACCTCGTCCTATCCCTAGGCCCGAGATAGTTCAACTATAAACTAGAGAACTTGCTCTTATTTCTTTCGTATACTTAACTCTCCCGATGCTAAGTAAATAGATAACCTCACAATGCTCTCCCGATGCTCTTGCAAGATATTAATAACCAAAATAAGAGAACTTGAAGTTTATTTTATTGAACTGAAAATTCCTAAAACAAAACAACCCTTGCAACTACTTTACAAATCAACCCGTGGCTCTAGGGGGAATTTAGAACATGGTGTGGGAAGGAAAACGACTAGAGGTTGAGAGAGAAGGCTAGGGTAATCGGTTATTCCTCTAGGTTAAGATATATGCCCTTATATAAGCTTTGGGCTCAAGTTATCTAATTTAACAAGGATTACAACTTTAATTTAAAGTATGATTCTAATAAAGACTAAATCTTCAAGGAATCTACTTTCCAGCCGTCCTCCTTGTTTCTTGGGATTATCTCTCCTTGAACTTTGGGCTTGGAATATCTTCTGATCTAGGGCTTGGAAAAATATAGTGGTTTTACACGACAGACGGGCTGAATTTTCTCTATCTGTCGAGGTCCACTTTGCTTCTTCTCCACAAAACTGCTGTCGTCCTTTGCTGTCACGATGGCGACCATGGCAGCATCGTCCTCCTTGACTGCTAGTTCCAGCTTCTCTGCATTGCTGCCCAGCGCCTGCCACGACTGCTGCCCTGAGTGCTGTCACGGCTGCTGCTCTGGGTGCTGTCACGGCAGGTACCTGCAAAAGTAACCAAATTTAGCAGTATCTGCGCAGTTTTATCTAAATGTGATGTTTATGCAAAACTTAACCTAAAATGCAGTTAAACATGCTTGAGTGCAGCAAAAATAAGGATAAATGATGGGTAAAATATAGAACTTTTATACACTGATCACACCCCCAAACTCGAACCTTTGCTTGTCCTCAAGTAATTCAGACCTAAGTACTGAGTGCTAAGTTTTCTATTCTAGTTTGGCTAAAAGAGTTCTAAGCAGTATATAAGTCACAATGGTGTTTAAGTTTTCAGAACTATAGAAAGGCTCTAAACTTCTCCTAAAACTATCCTAAAGTTACTGCCACGACAGAGCTGTCACGACAGGCAAGTTCAGTTCACAGTTTTCAGCCAAAATATAAAATATTTTCATTTTTTTTGAAAAAAATAACTAAGTCAAAGATACAAAATTTAACTAAGATGTACTCCATTAATATGGAGGGTTGCCACCCCCAAACCCGAGGGTTGCATTGCCCTCAATGCAAATGACAAAATAAAAATGTAAACATATGAAGGCAGTACATCACAAAATATATATGGCAGACAGCAATAAGAAGATAAGAAACTTAAATTTAGGCGTTGTCTTCGCTGCTGCTACTGAGGCGAATCTGGCAGCGGATTCTGGTTCTCGGGGCGGGCTGGGTTGGTTGCTGTACAACCTGAATATCAGAGCTGCTGCCGCTACTGTCACTGCTGCTGCTGCTCTTTGGCAGAGTTTTCTTATCTGCCATTCTTTTCTGCCGATTTACCGGTGTAAATTCCTTCGACAGGTTCCTCTGAATAGAGGGTTCATCGTCACTGTCTGCCCAAACGGAGGACGAAGAGAACCCAGCAACAAAGGCAGCAAGGTCATCTGATGGCACTGGTCGCTTTGTTCCTCGAGCAGATGGTTCGGCATGAGTGCTACCGGCATAGAGGCGGTGAAGTCCCTGATGAATGTCATGAGGCCCAACTGTCTTTCCTCCATCTTTTGAATGGCAGCTAGGATCTGATTGGAGGAGTCTGTCGGAGCAGCTACTGCGGCGGCAGGTTCAGTATTTCGCTGCTCTGATGATTCAGCTGTGGCGGCAGCGGGGTTGAATGATGATAGAGGGGTGGCCATGGTCAGCTCCATGAGGCTGAGGATATTCTTTTCCGTCCAACCCCGTCCTTTCACTATTAAATCGGTGTCGGCTTCTGGCACATTATGGCCGCGGCAGAGTGATGTGATGAGGTAGGGGAGGAAAAGGAGGCCCGTCGATCGATGTGCACTTTCCAAAATACTCTCTCGAATATAACTACCCACATTAATGGGCCGTTCATTTAAAACAGAGTGTATTAAGGCTAACCTTTGCTGGTCAACGGTTGCATGGTGTGATGACGGCATGATCCTCTTTTTGATGAAGGCATTCCATAGTTTTACCTCCGGCAGCAGCTGCCCTCTCTTCACCGTGTGTGGATTTTTCCGGCTTGTATTCCATTCGGTCTCCTCTTCTGTCAGTTCTGCCATGACAACGTCATAGGAAACATCATCCAAGGTGTTGAGGAACTGCTGGTGTGCGTCATCATTGGGGCCTATGTAGAGACCATATAAGGAGTTGATGTGCTCGGCTGTAAACGGTACCTTTTTCCCTCTAACACTCACTGCTGTCGCCGTTTTGCTGCTGATGGCAGCATAAAATTCTCTCACCAGCGTCTCGTTCATCTCCTCTGGTTGCTCCGCAAATGTTTGCCATAATAGAGCCCTAATCTTCCTGGCTGTGAAAGGCTTGAGGCCCAGATTCTTTGCCTTTGGTGCATAGATGAAGCCTCGTTCTTCCCACATGTCTCTGGTCGCAAAGGACTGTGGGGGAGTTGCTGCCGGTGAGGAAGTAGAGACAGCACTGCGGCGGGTTTTTCTAGAAGACATGTTAGTGCAAGGTTTGTGAAAAGTAAATGAAAGCAAATGAAAACTAAAGATGGAGAGCAAGTAAGAAAGGCAGAAGTGAGTGAAAATGAAAATGAAACGGGGTTTTATAGAAGAGGAATTGCTGCCCGTTGAAACTGTAACGACAGACGCGAATAACGGGGCGGCTGTTGAGCTTTAGTGTGTCTGACGCGTCTGACACACGTTTCCGCGTCTGTTACACGTCTGTTACACTTTTCTGCGTCTGTCGTGACAGCATGGTGACAGCCTGTCTTTTCCGTGTCTGTCACGGCAGTCGTAACGACAGGCATCAAATATTGGGCTTTGTTGGGCTGGTGGATGGATGGTGGGCTGAGTTCACTTCTCCTGTTCTTCTTGACTCCTTTATTTCCTAAAAATAATAAACATAAAAACATTATTCGAATAAAATAAAACTTATTTCCTAATAAATAATAATAATAATAATAATAATAATAAATAAATAAAAATAAAATTTAGGTTAAATTAGGGATGCCAGGTGGGGCATCTCCTAAGGTCACCACTTCCTGTATTCCTGGGGCTTCAGTCCCCTGATAATGCTTGGGGCGCTGTCCGTTGACTTTGAATTGGTGCCCGTCTTTTAATGATCGTATTGTGATGGCACCATGGGGAAAAACTTGTATGACTTGGAACGGGCCAAACAATCTAGATTTCAGTTTCCCTGGGAAAAGTTTCAGTCTAGAATTGAACAACAATACAAGCTGCCCTGGGCAGAACTGCCGTGGCAGCAACTTCCTGTCATGCCACTTCTTAGTTTTCTCCTTGTAGATTCTTGCATTGTCGTAGGCCATTGTCTGTATTTCTTCAATCTCGTTCAGATCTAACAACCTTTTCTGTCCTACCCTATCCAAGTCCATATTCACTGCCTTGATCGCCCAGTATGCTCTGTGCTCTATCTCGACAGGTAGATGACATGTTTTTCCATAAATCAATCGGTACGGAGACATGCCCAATGGAGTCTTAAAAGCTGTCCTATATGCCCATAACGCATCATTGAGGAGTAAAGACCAGTCTTTCCTAGTTGGCTTAACCATCTTCTCAAGAATGTTCTTAACTTCCCTATTAGATATCTCAGCTTGTCCATTGGTCTGTGGGTGATATGTTGTTGCGATCCGATGCTTAACACCATATTTCTTCAAGGCAGCAGCAATAACCCTGTTGTCGAAATGTCTCCCTTCATCACTGATAATCGCCTTAGGGATGCCAAACCTAGAAAAAATGTTTTTGTGTAAAAACCGTTGAACTGTCTTGGCATCATTCTTTTGAGTGGCGATAGCTTCAACCCACTTAGAGACATAATCTACTGCCAGGAGGATGTATAGATTCCCACATGAAGATGGAAAAGGTCCCATAAAATCAATCCCCCAAACGTCGAAGATTTCGACCTCTAGAATGTTCTGCAGTGGCATCTCATTTCTCCGTGAGATGTTTCCTGTCCTTTGGCACCTGTCACAGCTCTTGTAGAAGATGTGAGCATCTTTGTACAGTGACGGCCAGTAAAACCCTGACTGCAGCACCTTGGCAACAGTTTTGTTGCCTCCTAAGTGTCCTCCATACTGTGAAGCATGGCAGTGATGAAGAATGTCTTCTTGCTCTTCCTGTGGTACACACCTCCTTATAACCTGATCTGCACAAATTTTGAAAAGAAGAGGTTCGTCCCAATAATAATGCTTAACATCATTTTGGAACCTCTTCCTGGCTTGATAATTAAGATCAGAAGGAATTATTCCGCTAACTATAAAATTAACGAAATCAGCATACCAGGGAAGTTCAGAAGACTTACCTGCCGCCATGGCTGTCGCGGCAGTGATTGCGGCAGCAAAGAGCTGCTCATTTGGGAAGGTCTCCAGTATGTTTGTCTCATCTGTTGGTAGACTCTGTCCCTTCTCCAACCTTGACAAATAATCTGCCACCTGATTTTCTGTCCCTTTTTTGTCCTTGATTTCAAGGTCGAATTCTTGCAATATCAGGATCCACCGTATCAATCGAGGCTTTGCATCCTTTTTCGCAAACAGATACTTCAGGGCTGAATGGTCTGTGTGCACTATTACCTTCGTTCCAAGTATGTAAGAACGGAACTTGTCAATGGAGAACACCACAACTAATAACTCCTTTTCTATGGTGGTGTAGTTGACTTGGGCATCATTCAATGTCTTGCTGGCATAGTATATGACATGAAATAATTTATCTCTTTGCTGCCCAAGTGCTGCCCCGACAGCATAGTCACTGGCATCACACATGATCTCAAATGGTTGCGTCCAGTCTGGTGGCTGTACTATTGGGGCTGTTACCAGTTTTTCCTTCAGAACCTTGAATGCTTCAGTACATTCTTCATTAAAGTCAAAAGGTCGGTTCTGCTCCAAAAGATGGCATAAGGGCTTGGTGATTTTTGAGAAATTTGCAATGAATCTCCGATAAAAACCAGCATGTCCCAAGAAACTTCTAATACCCTTGACTGTTGTCGGCGGCGACAGCTTTTCGATCACTTCTATTTTAGCCCTGTCGACTTCTATCCCACGGCAGCTAATCTTGTGGCCAAGGACTATCCCTTCATCCACCATAAAGTGGCATTTTTCCCAATTCAAGACTAGATTTGCTTTTTCACATCTTTGAAGTACCTTTTGTAGATTTCCTAGGCAGCTCTCAAAGTCGTCCCCAAAGACTGAAAAATCATCCATAAAAATCTCAAGGAAGTTCTCCACCATATCGGAGAATATGGCCATCATGCATCTTTGGAAGGTGGCAGGTGCGTTGCATAATCCGAATTGCATTCTCCTAAAAGTATAAGTTCCGTACGGGCATGTGAAAGTCGTCTTTTCTTGATCTTCCGGTGCGATAGCTATTTGATTATAACCTGAATAACCATCAAGAAAACAATAGTAAGGTTTACCCGCTAATCTATCAAGCATTTGATCAATAAAGGGTAAAGGAAAGTGGTCCTTTCGGGTAGCTTTGTTAAGCTTCCGATAGTCCATACAAACCCTCCAACCGGTCACAGTCCTAGTTGGGATTAACTCATTGTTTTCATTGGTTACCACGGTCATTCCTCCTTTCTTTGGAACGCATTGCACCGGGCTTACCCATTTGCTGTCGGAGATGGCGTAAATAATACCAGCATCTAACCATTTGATTATCTCTTTACGAACCACCTCTTTCATCGCATGATTTAGCCACCTTTGGGCATCTATAGTCGGCTTATGATATTCCTCTAAAAGGATTTTGTGCATGCATAACGCCGGACTAATGCCTTGAATATCAGCTATCGTCCATCCAATTGCCTTCTTGTGCTGCCGTATCATCCCAATTAGCTGCCGTTCCTGTTCCTGCGGCAGCTTAGAAGAGATGATTACGGGCAACATATCATTTGAACCAAGAAAAGCATATTTTAGCTGCCCTGGCAGGGGCTTTAGTTCTAAGGCAGGTGGTTCAACAGTAGATGGCTTTTGGATTGCATGGTTATCCGAAGTATAATTTAAAGGTTCGAATAACTTACCTGGACGATTGCCCATCCAGTTTTCCTCCTCCTGATCTTCGGTATCAGATGTATCAGATTCAGAGGAGTTGCTGTCGTCGGTGCTGTCGTGACAGGCCTGTAGGTGGCTGCCGAGGCAGTGACCAATGTTGATGTCGTGACAGCCCGACCTGATGCAGGGTTGATCAAGGGTAACTTCAGTGATAGCCTTACATTCCTCGTCTGCATCAGCATGCTTCATAGCTTGGAGAACATTCAACTTAATCTCTTGGTCGTTTACTCGCATGGTGAGTTCTCCTTTCTCCACATCAATCAGTGATCTTCCCGTGGCTAAGAAGGGTCGCCCAAGGATGATTGGTGCGTTTTCGTCTGCCTCACAATCTAAAACAAGAAAGTCAGCAGGAAAAATAAATTTATCCACTCTTACTAGAATATCTTCGATTTTTCCTTCCGGATGAACATAAGAGCGGTCTGCCAGCTGCAGAATTACTGTCGTGGGCCGCGCCTTTCCAATACCTAATTTCTGAAAAATAGATTTTGGCATTAAATTAATACTAGCACCAAGATCACAAAGTGCCTTACCCACATATTTATCTCCGATTACACAAGGTATGATGAAGCTCCCTGGATCCTTCTTTTTCTAGGGTGGCTGCCGATGAAGAATACTCATGCAACCTTCTGTCATCTTTACCGTTTCAAATTCCCCAAGTTTAGATTTCTTTGACATGACATCCTTGAGGAATTTGGCATAACTGGGCATCTCCCTAATGGCATATAAAAGCGGAATATTAATATGAACCTGCTTAAAAATATCATAAATCTTTTTAAGCTGAGATTCTTGCTTAGCTTGCTGTAACTGTTGAGGAAAAGGTGGTGGGGGACGATAATCAGCAATACGTCCTTCCCACTGCATACGAATCTGAGGAGGTTTGGGTTCATCGTTTTTCTCCTCTGTCGCTTCTGCTGTCGTGACAGGCTCATCGGCAGTAGTCTGTTTAGTACCTGTCGGGGCAGCTTCCTCGGCAGGTCTGTCCAAGGCTGGTTTCTTCACTGATTCAACTTCCTTTTCTGGCCCTAGTAGTTTCTTCCCACTCCTAGTAGTAATGGCCTTACACTGCTCATGTGTGGGCTGCCTAGCATTTTCAGTATTACTAGGGAATCCTCCAGTCTGCCTTGGCTTAATATGCTGGGAAACCTGACCCATTTGTGTCTCCAAAGATTTCAAAGTAGCTTCATGATTCGTCATTCGCATCTCTGTTTTATCCATGAATGTCTCTGTTTTCTTGACAAACTGATTCATATTCTCAATATAAGTACCTGTCTGAGACATAAAAGTGGCCAGAGTCTGTTCCAGTATACTGTTAGTGGCAGCTGGTGGCTGCTGTTGCTGTTGCGGCGGCAGTTGCTGTCGTGTCAGCAATCTAGGTCCTCCCTGATTCTGATTGTGTCCTTGGGGATTCAGGGCATTATTAGGATTACTCCAAGAAAACTTGGGATCCTTTCTCCAGTTGGGATTATAGTTGTTGGAGTTGTAATTCGGCTTATTGTAATTTCCAACATACTTTCCCTCTTCTAACTGTATTGGACATTCCTCCGAACTGTGATTTCCCTCACAAATGTCACATACCTCCTCGACAACAATCCATGTTGTGCATCATCGTTCAAGAGCTTTTTCATTGCCTTAGTAAGGTATGCCACCTGTGATTTCATCGTGCTGTCGGCCTCATAATCCTTGACAGCTAGTACACGTTTACCTCCTCTTCTTGCTGTCGAAAACTGCTCTTCATTCTTAGCCAAATTTTTCAATACTTGCATTGCCTCATCCGGGTCTTTGTCCAATAGTAATCCGTTTGCTGCTGAATCAATTCGAATACGAGTTTGTAAGTTGGCAGCATTATAAAACTTGGTTACCTGGTTCCAGACGGGGAATCCATGCATAGGGCAGTTCCGTAGAAGAGTAGTAAATCTGTCCCAGGCTTCGTGCATCGGCTCGTCATCTTCTTGTTGAAAAGTAGCAATTTCATTATGTAATCGCTCAAATAAATGCGAAGGATTAAAACGAGATAAAAATTCACGAGATAAATCTGCCCAAGTTCTAATTTAACCCGGCGTAAGTTTATTCCACCAAGTTTTTTCTCTGTCCCTCAATGAATGGGGAAATAACCGAAGCCTCAGTATCTCCGGATTAACTCCTGGCAGTCTAAACGAACCACAGATCTCCTGGAATGTTTTGAGATGCTCCCTAGCATCCTCTGTAACAGCACCACTAAACTGCCCAGCATTGTTGATCATACTAAACATAACAGGTTTCAGCTCGAAGTTGTCAACATCTATGTCCGGCAGCGTGGTTTCCAGCTCTACATGATCGTTCAACATGTAGTCACGACAGTACCGTCGGTCGGCAGTGGCAGGCGGGTCGCCGACAGGCGGGTCGTTTCCATTGTGGGCCATCTTCTCTAGCTGTTCCTCAAGGTACTCGTTCCTGGCTAGTAAGTGACGAAGTTGTTTCTTGAGATTGAATGATCGTTTGATTTCTGGATCTAATGGATACTCAGGATCTTTACCTCGGTTCGATCTGCGCATAAACAAGAAACCTTGTGAAAAACAAGAGTTGAATGCACCAAAGAAAAACAGAAAAATAAAAATAAAAATAAAAACAAAAAGTGCAGTAAAAGAAAAGGTAGAGTTATGTTGCCAATCCCCGGGAACGGCGCCAAAAACTTGTTGCGTGTAAAATAGTCTATCGCAATTGTAGTGCAAGTATACACGACGCAAGTAGTAAAGTGATACGAAGTATCGGATATCGTCTCCACAGGGATTGGGCTAATAGCTTCACCTTAATTCACTGCACGAAAGTAAAGAAAATAATTGAGAAAGTTGTCACGAGAATAATAAAGTAAACGTAAATAAAAGAGTAGAGATATCAAGATAGAGAGAATGGGCTGGTATTGAATTGCTCAGTAGTGCAGGTATTGCAGAGTTTAGGAAATCCAGTTCTGTCGTCGCGCCTGTCGCGGCAGCACCTGTCGCGGCAGTAGTCTGTTGATTGTCGCGGCAGCAAACACTCAACTCCGTACTTCAAGTTTGGCAAGAAACCCAGATGTGCCTTGGCCTATCCCTAGGTCCAAGTCTGTCAATGATCACGTCTTTGATGATACCTCCCGACGTGAATCGAAGGATGAACACCGATGTGTATGAATTCTTCTTTAGCCACTTAACCCCGTCCTATCCCTAGGCCCGAGATAGTTCAACTATAAACTAGAGAACTTGCTCTTATTTCTTTCGTATACTTAACTCTCCCGAGGCTAAGTAAATAGATAACCTCACAATGCTCTCCCGATGCTCTTGCAAGATATTAATAACCAAAATAAGAGAACTTGAAGTTTTATTTTATTGAACTGAAAATTCCTAAAACAAAAACAACCCTTGCAACTACTTTACAAATCAACTCGTGGCCCTAGGGGGAATTTAGAACATGGTGTGGGAAGGAAAACGACTAGAGGTTGAGAGAGAAGGCTAGGGTAATCGGTTATGGGATATGCCCTCTAGGTTAAAATACATGCCCTTATATAAGCTTTGGGCTCAAGTTTTCTAATATGAAAGGAATACAACTTTAAATCAAAGTACAACTCTAATAAAGACTAAATCTTCAGAACAGCTGTCTTTAATTCGTCCTTCCTTCTTTCTTGGGATATCTTCCTTGAACCTTGGGCTTGGCCTTTATTCTGATCTAGGGCTCGGAAAAATATAGTGGTATTACACGACAGACAGGCTGAATTTTCTCTTTCTGTCGAGGACCACTTTGCTTTTTCTCCTCAAAACTGCTGTCGTCCTTTGCTGTCACGGCGGCGACCATGGCAGCATCGTCCTTCCTGACTGCTAGTTCCAGCTTTTCTGCATCGCTGCCCAGCGCCTGCCACGACTACTGCCCTGGGTGCTGTCACGGCTACTGCCCTGGGTGCTGTCACGACTGCTGCCCTGGGTGCTGTCACGACTGCTGCCCTGGGTGCTGTCACGACTGCTGCCCTGGGTGCTGCCACAGCAGATACCTGCAAAAGTAACCAAATTTAGCAGTATCTGCGCAGTTTTATCTAAATGTGATGTTGATGCAAAACTTAACCTAAAATGCAGTTAAACATGCTTGAGTGCAGCAAAAATAAGGATAAATGATGGGTAAAATATAGAACTTTTAAGCACTGATCAGCAGGGATTCTTGCCAAGCTTGAAGTACAGAGTTGTGTGATCGCTGCCGCGACAAACAACAGACCGCTGCCGCGACAAGTGCTGCCGCGACAGGCGCAACAACAGAACAGAGATTCCTAGACTTTGCAACACCTACACTACTGAGCAATTCTATACCGGCCCATTCTCTCTATCCTGATTTCTTTACTCTTTATTTTCGGTATTCTTCATTATATCGTGACAACATTTAAACTCTTTCTTTTTTTCTCTCGTGCAGTAATTCCAGGTTAAAGCTATTGGCCCAGTCCCTGTGGAGACGATATCCGATACTTACGTATCACTTTACTACTTGCGTCGTGTACACTTGCATTACATTGCGATAGACACTTTTACACGCAACAAGTTTTTGGCGCCGTTGCTGGGGACTGGCAACATATCTTTACTCTACCTTTTACTGCACTTCTTTTATTTTTCTGTTTTGTTTTACTTGGATTGTTCAACTTGTGCTTTTCACAAGGTTTTCAGTTTATGCGCAGATCGAAACGAGGAGAGGAACCTGAGTATCCACTAGACCCTGAAATCGAACGCTCATACAATCTTAGGAACCGACTTCGCTCCGTGTTAGCCAGAAACGAATACCTTGAAGAACAGTTAGAGGCCATGAACAACCAAGGGAATCCCCAAGATCCTAACGATCCTGTTGGGGATGGAGAAAACGGACGGCCCATTATACCTGCCGATCCTCCTACCGCTGCCGCACGCCGGTCATGCCGAGACTACAAGCTCAATGACCATGTGGAACTAGAAACAACCCTACCAAACGTAGAAGCTGATAATTTTGAGCTGAAACCTGTTATGTTCAGCATGATTAACAACGCTGGGCAATTTAGTAGTGCTGCTACAGAGGATACTAGGAGCATCTGAAGACATTCCAGGAAATCTGTGGTTCGTTTAGACTACCAGGAGTTAATCCGGAGATACTGAGGCTTCGATTATTTCCTCATTCATTGAGGGACATGGCAAAAACTTGGTGGAATAAACTAATGCCGGGTTCAATACGAACTTGGGCAGATTTAAATCGTGAATTTTTGTCTCGTTTTAATCCTTCACATTTATCTGAGCGATTACGTAACGAAATTGCTACTTTTCAACAGGAAGATGACGAGCCAATGCACGAGGCATGAGACAGATTTACCACTCTACTGAGGAATTGCCCAATGCATGGATTCCCCGTTTGGAACCAGGTAATTAAGTTTTATAATGCTGCCAATTTACAGACTCGTATGAGAATTGACTCAGCAGCGAATGGATTGCTGTTGGACAAAGATCAAGAAGACACAATGGTAGTATTGAAAAAACTGGCGAAGAACGAAGAACAATTTCCTACAGCAAGAAGAGGGGGTAAACGAGTACTAGCTGTGAAAGATTATGAGGCTGACAGTTCTCTAAAAACACAGGTGGAATATCTCACAAAGGCAATGAAAAAGCTCTTGAAAGAAGATTCACAACCTGTCTACTCCGCTAAAGAGGTATGTGAAACTTGTGATGGGAATCACAGTTCGGAAGATTGTCCGCTACAGTTAGAGGAAGGGATGTATGTTGGGAACTACATTAAACAGAATTACAATCCCAATTGGAGAAAGGATCCCAAGTTCTCTTGGAGAAACCCTAACAATGCCTTGAATCCTCAAGCACAGAACACTCAGAATCAAGAGGGACCTAGATTACTGACTCGGCAAAAACCGCAACAGCAACAGCCACCAGCTGCCATGACTAGTATACTGGAGCAGACCTTGGCTACATTCATGTCCCAAAAAGGAACTTACATTGAGAACATGAATCCCTTCGTCAAGAAGACTGAGCGTTCATGGATAAAACAGAGATGTTGATGACTAACCATGAAGCTACTCTGAAATCACTGGAGACACAAATGGGTCGGGTTTCCCAGCATATTAAACTGAGGCAGAATGGAGGATTTCTTAGCGATACTGAAAACGCTAAACAACCCACACATGAGCAGTGTAAAGCCATCACGAGAAGGAGTGGGAAGAAATTACCAGGGCCAGAGAAGGAAGCTGAATCAGTTAAGGAACCAGCCTTGGAATTGCCTGCCGAGAACGCTGCCCCGGCAGACGACAAACAGCCTGGTGCCGATGAACCTGTCACGACAGCAGAAGGGATAGAAGAGAAAGATGAAGAACCTAAGCCTCCTCAGATCTGAATGCAGTGGGAAGGACGTATTGCCGATTATTGTCCTCCACCTCCTTTTCCTCAGCGGTTACAGAAATTGAAACATGAATCCCAGCTTAAGAAAATCTACGATATTTTTAAGCAGGTCCATATCAACATTCCGCTGTTAGATGCTATCAAGGAGATGCCTGGTTATACCAAATTTCTCAAGGATGCCATGTCAAAGAAATCCAGACTTGGGGAATTTGAAACGGTTAAAATGACAGAGGGATGCATGAGTATTCTGCACAAGCATCCACCCCAGAAGAAGAAGGATCTTGGGAGCTTCACCATACCGTGCATAATCAGAGATAAATTTGTGGGTAAGGCACTTTGTGATCTTGGTGCTAGTATAAATTTAATACCCAAATCTGTTTTTCAGAAATTAGGTATTGGAAAAGCTCGGCCCACAACAGTCGTACTGCAGCTGGCAGGCCGCTCTTACGTTCATCCAGAAGGAAAAATTGAAGATATTATGGTAAGAGTGGATAAATTTATTTTTCCTGCTGACTTTCTTGTCTTAGACTGTGAAGCAGATGAGAATGCACCAATCATCCTGGGGTGACCCTTCTTAGCCACATGAAGATCACTGATTGATGTGGAAAAAGGAGAACTCACTATGAGAGTGAACGATCAAGAGATCAAGCTGAATGTTCTCCAGGCAATAAAACATGCTGATGCAAAAGAGGAATACAAGGCTATCACTGAAGTTATCCTTGACGAACCCTGCATCAGGTCGGACTACCATGACATCAAAATTGGCCACTGCCCTAGCAGCCATTTAGAAGACTATCACGGCAGCTCCTCAGAATCTGATATATCTGATACTGAAGATCAAGAGGAGGTAAACTGGATAGGCAATCGTCCAGGTAAGTTATTCGAGCCTTTAAATTACACCTCAAATGAACATATAGTCCAAAAGCCATCAACTGTAGAGCCACCTGTTCTAGATCTTAAGCCCCTGCCAGGGCAGCTTAAATATGTTTTCCTTGGTTTAAATGATACGTTGCCCGTAATCATCTCTTCCAAGTTGATGCAGGAACATGAACATCAACTTATAGAGATGCTGCAGCAGCACAAAAAGGCTATTGGATGGACGATAGCTGATATCCAAGGCATCAGCCCGGCACTATGCATGCATAAAATCCTCTTAGAGGATGATCACAAGCCGACCATTGATGCCCAGAGACGTCTAAACGATGTTATGCGAGAGGTGGTTCGTAAAGAGATCATCAAATGGCTAGATGCTGGAATAATCTAAGCCATCTCGGATAGCAAGTGGGTGAGCCCGGTGCAGTGTGTTCCTAAGAAAGGAGGAATAACCGTCGTAACCAACGAAGAAAACGAGTTAATCCCAACAAGGACTGTGACCGGTTGGAGGGTTTGTATGGACTACCGGAAGCTTAACAAAGCCACCCGGAAGGACCACTTTCCCCTGCCTTTTATTGATCAAATGCTTGATAGATTAGCAGGAAATCCTTACTACTGTTTTCTTGATGGATACTCAGGTTACAACCAAATAGCCGTTGCACCGGAGGATCAAGAGAAGACGACATTCACTTGCCCATACGGTACTTACGCTTTTCGGAGGATGCCATTTGGACTTTGCAATGCACCAACAACCTTTCAGAGGTGTATGATGGCAATATTCTCCTACATGGTGGAGGATTCTTGGAAATATTCATGGATGATTTCTCCATCTTTGGAGATAATTTTGAAAGCTGCCTAGGCTACCTACAGAAAGTGCTCGAGAGATGTGAGAAAGCAAACTTGGTATTGAACTGGGAGAAATGTCACTTCATGGTGGATGAAGGGATAGTGCTAGGCCACAAAGTAAGCTGCCGCGGCATAGAAGTCGACAGAGCTAAAATCGAGGTAATCGAAAAGCTGCCACCACCCACCACAGTCAAGGGAATCAGAAGTTTCTTAGGGTATGCTGGTTTTTATCGGAGGTTTATCGCAAACTTTTCGAAGATCACCAAACCCTTATGCCATCTTCTGGAGCAAAACCGTCCCTTCGACTTCAACACTGAATGTACTGACGCATTCAAGGTTCTAAAAGAAAAGCTGGTAACAGCCCCAATAGTACAGCCACCAGATTGGAAACTACCATTTGAGATCATGTGTGATGCTAGTGACTATGTTGTCGGGGCAACACTTGGGCAGAGGAAGGACAAGCTCTTTCATGTTATATGCTATGCCAGCAAAACATTGAACGACGCCCAAGTAAACTACACCACAACAGAGAAGGAACTGTTAACTGTGGTGTTCTCGATCGACAAGTTTCGTTCATACATACTTGGAATGAAGATCATAGTCCACACAGACCACTCTGCATTAAAGTATCTGTTCGCCAAAAAGGATGCAAGGCCTAGACTGATACGTTGGATTCTGCTACTGCAAGAGTTCGACCTTGAGATCAAGGACAAAAAGGGGACAGAGAATCAAGTTGCAGATCACTTGTCAAGATTAGAGAAGGGAAAAAGTCTACCAACAGACGAGACACACATACTGGAGACCTTTCCTGACGAGCAGCTGTTCGTTGCCACAAGCACTCCCGCGACAGCCATGGCGGCAGGTAAGTTTTTTGAACGCCCCTGGTATGCTGATTTCGTTAATTATTTAGTTAGCGGAATAACTCCTCCTGACCTTAACTATCAAGCTAGGAAGAGGTTCCAAAATGATGTTAAGCATTATTATTGGGACGAACCTCTTCTTTTCAAATATTGTGCAGATCAGGTTATCAGGAGATGCGTACCATAAGATGAACAGGAAGCTGTGCTTCATCACTGCCATGCTTCACAATATGGAGGACACTTAGGTGGTAACAAAACTGCTGCCAAAGTTTTGCAGTCTGGATTTTACTGGCCGTCACTGTTCAAAGATGCTAAGACATTCTACAAAAACTGTGACAAATGTCAACAGACTGTAAATATCTCAAGAAGATATGAGATGCCGCTGCAAAACATTCTTGAAGTCGAGATCTTCGACGTTTTGGGGATTGATTTTATGGGACCATTCCCAGCTTCATGCGGGAACTTATATATCCTCCTGACAGTAGACTATGTGTCCAAATGGGTAGAAGCGATCGCGAATCAGAAAAACGATGCCAAGAAGGTTCAGAGGTTTTTGCATAAAAACATATTTTTTCCAGATTTGGCATCCCCAAGGCGATCATCAGTGATGAAGGGAGGCATTTCGATAATAGGGTTATAGCTGTTGTCTTAAAAAAGTATGGTGTCAGACATCAAATCGCAACAGCATACCACCCTCAGACCAATGGACATGCTGAAATATCCAACAGAGAGGTCAAGAACATTCTTGAAAAGATGGTTAAGCCAACTCGAAAGGACTGGTCTCTGTAATCACCTATTTTGTCCGGGGTGTTAAACCCGCCTCTTTTTTAATAATAATAATGGGCTTTGACATTTTTGTTAATTATATATATTTGTGTTATGATAAAAATTAAAAAAACAAAAAAACAGTATATATATTAAAATTATTGATATTACTATTACTATATCATTAATCTTCTATTACTCATATTATTATATTATTTACCCTTTCATCTATCATTATTATCTATTATTATCATTATCCTATTTGTTATTACTATTATACTAATATGCTTTCATCATATATTATAACTATTACCACCTTTTATTACCATTATTATTATATTATTCGAATATTGTTATCTCATTATACTATTACCGTATATTATTATTATTATTATTACCTATCATATTATTATTATTATTATTAAATTTGAAAATCAGAAAACAAAAAAAAATACTTATATATAAATAATAAGCCCAATATTTAATTAAATAAAAGCCCACAATTTATTTAATTTAAAGTCCATTGCATGTTCAAAGCCCAAAAATGTTACATGGCCTGTTGGCCCAAATAATAAAAACCCTAATCTGGAAAACCCTAATGGTCTCTCTTTGTGATGCAGCCGCCACAACACCAGCTGTCAGATCTAGATGGAGATCTGACGGTCCATATCACACCAGGAGAAAGAAGCCCTAGGAAAGCCCCATTTTGCCCTAGCGCCGCAACGCTTCAGCCGTTGGATCCAGACCATCATCAACGGACTAGATCGAAGCATAGGAATTCTCCAGAAACTCCACGTGCCCACGCGCGTCCATCGGGTTCCTACACGCGTGCGTGTCCATCACGCCCGAGCCCCTTCGAATTCCCACAGTCGTCCAGATCCATCTCCGACAGTCTGGATCACTCCACGGCCGAGCCTCAGGTCCCCCTCTCCTCAGCAGTCACATGCGCACCAAAAAAAACATACGAACATCAGGAGATGCATGAAGCCAAAAAATGCAACAGAAATTCAGAGAATCAGAGGCAATCAACAAACCGAAACCGTACAAATCAACCAGCAGATTTTCCAGCAATTACATGTAATTTAGAAAAGGAAAAATATGTAATATTATGGCTATATAAACCCGAGCAGAATGCAATGTAAAGAGGGGATGATTCGAAAATTTCAGAGAGCAAAAATTGTGTAATCGAAAGTTTCAGTGAAATACAAGCACAAAGGTTTTCAGAGGTATCCCCTTTTCATCTTTCATTTCAGTTGAATCAAAAGAAAAATAATTATAAAAAACATAGGGTATTCTAGGTTCTTTACCTCGCAACTCTTCTTCTCCCTCTCGTCCGTTCGCCTTCCTCGCTGGTGACAAACCCAGTGATCTCTCCGGAGATCTAGTGTGGTGAGCCGGTAAGGGGGGAACACGAAGAGGGGAGATCGTTTTCTAGTTTTTTTTTTGGTTTCAAAAAAGGTTTTTCGGTTTTGGTTTTGTGAAACAAAGGTCATTATTAGGTTTTGGGTTCTCGGGAAAGTCGGTAAAACCCTTTTTTTAGGGTTTCGGCGCCAGAAACGGCGACCGGAACCCTTGCGGCGCCAGAGAAAGGAAACAGAGGGGAGGGTTTTCGGTGCATTTTAGGGTTAGGTTTAGGCAAAAGGGGGACAAAATGTTTTTACCCCGAATTTATAGACTTTTGATGTTTTAAAAAGGGATTAATTGCGTCTTAAGGGCCTCCGTGTCGTGTAAATACCCGGAGAAGGACTTCCGTTTTCTTAAATACTTCCTGCAGTCCCTGTAGGTTTTCTCGTGTTTTCAATCTCGTCCCAAGCTTGGTTTCAATTGATTTTCGGGTGGGGTAATTACGTGTTTGGTCCCTGTAACTTCCCACGTTTTTCTAATTGGGTTCTATTTCGCTTTTTATCAGATTTTTAATTTGGTTTAATTACCATTATGGCCCTTGGCAGTTTGCTTTTGTTTGCTTTGCATTTTATTTTATCATGATACATTTTGTTGCTCATGCATTTGCCCCTTTTTTATATCGAATATATGTTTTGATGCATTTTGTTCATGTTTGTTAAATATGTCATGTATAGTTTTAATATGTTGCATGCTCATTTATTATCGTGTATATAGCTTGGGTTGCTTTTATGTCATTCGAATATATGTGACATGCACTTTAAATTGCCATTCATGTGACCCTATAATGTTTAGAATTGCATAATAATTAATTTTAACCATAAAACGGAGATACCTATTAATTCGCGTATTCGGGTCGACTAGCCTAGCTTATTGGATGTCCCGCGAATACTCGGATTAATTCGAATCGTCTAAAGGTAAATTCGTAATTAAAACGAACAAGGCCATAGCATCATCCTTTAATTGCTTGCATCATGCATAAAGGTGACGTACGGGATCCAAACCCTAAACTAACACGTCAGTCAATCTTATATGATGTCGGTTTAGTCTTTGGTCCGGTGTACCGTCATCCTTTTTAATTAAACGTTTAATTAATTCGAAACTACCAATTTGGATAAAGCTCGTATAATTAAAGTCTGATTTTCAATTAAGAACCACTAAGTAAAGTCTTTTTAAATTTCGAATAATTTCCATCAATTAAATGCAACAATTATTTTGGTACCGATTTATGGGCGTGATGGGGGTGCTAACCCTTCCCCACATGTAACCAACTCTCGAACCCTTTCAAACGAATCTTTGGTTTTGTTTTTTTACGGTGCCTGGCCTACCATAGTGGCCGGTGGCGACTCCAAACCGAAAAAAAAGATTTTCGTAAAAGGTTTTTTCCCCAAAATTCGAATTATTTTAAAATTCCACCTTTAAATTAAATAAATGTTTTTAAAAAAGACGGAGGACCCTTGTGAAAAAAAAACCTTGTTACAGTCTGGCGACTCCACTGGGGACAAATTTTGTTTTTCAAAACAAAAAGATAGTTAGGCCAAAGAAATAATTGTTGCTTTTAATGATGGAATTTTTTGAAATTTAATTTGACTTTAGCGAGTGGTTCTTCCTTGAAAATAGAACTTTAATTACACGAGCTTTGATAATTGGTGGTCTTGAATTAATTTTTCATTTAATTTCAAAGGAATCACCTACATGTGTTGCATCACGCACTAGGCTCTATACCCGAGCTTCGTCCCTTAAGTGGGAGTGAAACACCCATACCCACGTGAGTATCCCTCCACGGGTCGGTAATTCACTTCCGGAATCCACGCCTTTGACATGTGAGCAGCCCTCCACGTCATTAGGTCGTGCTTTCCCTCGAACCGAAACCAATTCGCAAGCTCGTAATGGGCCAGAATTAGGGCTTTTGTCACCTTAGTAGGTGATAAGATAGGTTTGGGTACCCTTGTTAGAACCGAACCACATGAGTGAGAATTTAAGAAGCCCACCCCGATTAGAGCCATGCGGTTAACCATAGAGTTAGAATTCATGCTATTAGGTCTTGCATCGTTAATTTACCTTGATGTGTTTCCTTTAGCTTGTTTTATTCAGTCTTCATTATTGGTGTTACTAACCCAGTTGCCTTCTTGTCTTGTTTTGATTATTTTTGCATATTCATCGCATTTTCATACAAAATGTTGATTCGAGAACAATCTAGAGTTGAAAACTTTCACAATAGGAGAAAGAGTACATAGCAACGGAGTTTTCGGGACCCTAATTAGAAGGAAAGAGACGAGAAATTTATTAAAAAATCGTACCCTATGTATTTATTACCTCGTTGCAACAAGACTTGATCTCCGTTATGGAAAGTTGTTTAATGAGGATGTTCGTCGAATCAGCATTTCCTTGCATTCGATTGTGTTTTTAATTTCTTGCCTTTAATCATATGTTTCCATTTTGCATACGACATTACATGCATTGCATCATTAATTCATGGGATTTAATTGTTCGGGGTCATGGCAGCATTTGTGACTACCGAAAATTCCGCACCCACACTTCACTCGCCACCTTTATCAAGTCAGTTAGAAGATGATTTGAGAAGTCAGTTAGAGCGAGCTCAGCAAGAGTTGAGGGACACCATTATCAAGTCCTAACAAGATATGATGAAAGAGATATCTCAGTTGCTACAGGCTAATTTGAAAGGAAAGGGTAATGTTGGAAACCCTAGTCAGGATAAGGGAGACCCTTCGTATTCCCCGGGTTTTGTCACCGATACCTCTAAGCCCTCGCAAGGAGTGGCTACTCAAGGAGATGGGGCAACATCGCATCAGGCGGGAGCCTCTACCCATGTTCCATCGGGTCTGATTTTTAATGTGGAAAATGTCGAGGATAGTGTCCTAGACTTGGATGAGACTGAGAATTTGAACAAGATCAAGGCGGAGTTCTCAAAGCAACTAGAAGAGACCCGGAAGGACCTCGAGGAGAAATTCCAAACTAAAGAAGGAGAAGAGGGGGCATATGGGATGAATGCTAGAGATCTCAGTTTGGTTCCGGACTTGGTGATTCCGCCTAAGTTCAAGACACTGGAGTTTGAGAAGTTTGACGGGATGACATGCCCAACTGCTCACATAACCATGTTTTGTAGAAAGATGACGGGTTTCATCGACAATGAGAAGTTGCTAATTCACTGCTTCCAAGACAGCTTAGTGGGGCCCACGGTGAGGTGGTACAATCAGTTAACCCGTGCTCAGGTTAGGTCGTGGAAGGATTTGGCTAAGGCTTTCACGGATCAGTATAGGCATATAACCGGCATGGTTTCGAACCGACTCATGCTACAAGGTTTGGAGCAAAGGCACAATGAGAGCCCCCGTGACTACGCCCAGTGTTGGCGAGATGTGGCGGCACAGGTTCAACCCCCACTCCGTGAGAATGAGATCTCCCCTATGTTTGTTGATACTTTGAAAGGGACCCTCTACGACTGCATGATAAGCAACCCTATCAGCAACTTCTCAGATATGGTTATGACCGGTGAACGAATCGAGGCAGCTATCAAGAGTGGTAGGATTGATGGAGGAGAGAGTGCCCGGAAGCAATTTAAGAAGAAAGATCACGAGGTGAACAACGTTGGTACCTACGAGGCTTCTAAGCACCTCACCATCTCACCGCCTCAAGACGTAATCAGGAATGCGCAAGTGTCAAACCGAAGAGAGAATAGGGCTCCCAAGAAGGAACAAGAGAGAATGACCTTCACCCCTCTACCTATACCGTACAAGTAGGTATACAAACACCTATACGAGGCTGATCTGGTCCGCCCGTATCATGTTACTCCCTTCCAACCGCCTTACCCTATATGGTACGATGAGAAGGCACACTGTGAGTACCACGGTGGAGTACCGGGACACACGATAGAAAATTGCTTAGCATTCAAGAAGCTCGTGCAAAACATGATTAACACCGGGGTCCTCGAGTTAGAGAAGCCCAATGTGACGACCAATCCACTTCCGAACCATGGTGGTTGGGGTGTGAATGCCCTCGAAGTGGTAGATGCGAAGAAAGTAAGGATGGCAGTGTTAGAAATTAAGTCACCTCTGAGTTGGGTGTACGAACAGATGTGCAAGGCAGGCTTGATCGAGAAGGGTCTGAATGGGGCATATGATGGGCATGAATCCTTCTGTGAGTTCCATCATATTGTGGGGCACGAGATTCAGAGTTGTCCAGGATTCAAAGAGTTGGTTTAGGAATTGATGGACAATAAGGAGGTTGAGTTTCTCGAGGAAGCTTAAAGGGGTGGGATGGACAGCCAGCTTAACAGAAGTCAAAAGTTTTATGCATCCGAGTTTGTTTGCTTTCATTTCATTGCATTCCAGTTTTTTCCTTGAAGTGATGTGTGGAATCCACTTTGCTACCCTTTGCCTGAAGGTAGCAAAGATATTTTTGTAAGGGCCTCAAACTGCATTTTTTGGTTTCAATGAAAGGATGCATTATGTTTCAATTATCTTTCCATTTTGTGTATATATTTGTTTATTGAGTCCCCGTATATCAATTGCACAAGGGACATTGACCTCGACCCAAAAGGTTGACTTCAAGCCGCCTTTGTCTAGTGGAAATCGAAATCTTTGAAGATGATGAATATGCGGTTTACACTCCGAGTTAATTAGGTCATCTAAATAAGTACACATAGAATTGGGGCCTTCGGGAGAATAACCGGAAATCTTCCGTGCTAAAAGAAGAAAAAAGAGAAGAAAAAGAAAAAAGAGAAAAAAGAAAATGAAAAAGAGAGAGAGAAAATGAAAATGAAAAAAAAAAGAAAAAGAAAAAGAAAAAGGAAAAAAAAGAAAAAAAAGAGAGAAAGAAAAAAGAGAAAAGATAATAAAAGCGTACCAAAAGCACTCCAATGTTTGATGCCTGGTAATAGGCATCTTCGGATACGAGTGTGGAATTTTTGGGGCACTCTGCTGTAGCAAAAGACCAATAAGGTTGCTATGCACCATTCACTTTAGCTACATGAGTGATGGTATTATTTTCAAATCATGACAATGCCGAGTAGCTCGGGGTTTTGTTGTTTGCTCCATCATTTATTTCGAGCCAAAGGAATGTGATGAGTTGACTTCCCCAAAATTATAAACAAATGATAAAGGCGAAGCCTATAGAAGATAAGCCTAAATGATTAAAAGATTGAAATAACTCGGAGAGTATGTCGCATTTTCAGACATCAACTCAGCTTTCGAGGTCTCCTAGACACATGATGCTTGAGGCAATCCTTGTTAAGTCATAGTAGTGTCGTTCGTGCACTTGATATTCGGGGTATTTAATTTGACTTGATATATCCCTAATTTGAAAAGAAAGTATAGTTTTCGAAAACGCATCTCATGTTGAAATTAGAAGATGTAATCTAAATCTTTTTTAAACACAAATTAATTTCCCATTGCTTCAAGGATAAAGTATTGAAATGCAATGCCATGAATACAAATGACAGCTTGTCAATGGCTATGGTGAAGATTGTACATACTACAGTTCAGAGACTTGAAGCGAGTTTTGTCGAAATGATTCAGAAGATGAGAAAGAGACCTTAATGAACTCAAAAGAAAAGTTCAGGGGCTTGGGGGCATGTGTTTCCCCCAATGTTGAGAGAAAAAAGCCGCCATGTTGCGTCAAGGCGAAAAGAATAGTTGAGTACCCAGTTTGAGTAGGGGGCAATGCTTTGAGTACTTGCACTACGAGAAGTGTTACGTCCGGTCTGACCAGTGGAAGTCAGCAGTCGTCTTTCGAGAAAAGACTAGAGATTGAGACTTGGAAAAGATGAGAAAGCCCGAAGAAATTGAGAAAAAGAAGAGAAGAAGAAGAAGGTCAATATCGACCAACACGAAGAGTGAAAACGTCCGAGCAATTTTGATGTCATAATTCATGCATCATTTGTAGTTAGGCATCCCTAGGATTAGGGGCATGCTAACTCGCATCATCATATCATTTTTACCTATTTTTTACAGGTATATTAAAGCTTTCCCCGTAAAAGGAAACCCGCCTATCTATTCGGGCTCTTGGAGAATAGAACCGACCTATCTATTCGGGCTCTTGGAGAATAGAACCGACCTATCTATTCAGGCTCTTGGAGAATAGAACTGACCTATCTATTCAGGCTCTTGGAAAATAGAACCCGCCTATCTGTTTAGGCTCTTGGAGAATAGAACTCGCCTATCTGTTCAGGCTCTTGGAGAATAGAACCGGCCTATCTATTCAGGCTCTTGGAGAATAAAACCCGCCTATCTATTCAGGATCTTGGAGAATAGAACGCGCCTATCTATTCAGGCTCTTGGAGAATAGAACCGGCCTATCTATTCAGGCTCTTGGAGAATAGAACCGGCCTATCTATTCAGGCTCTTGGAGAATAGAACCTGCCTATCTATTCAGGCTCTTGGAGAATAGAACCCGCCTATCCGTTCGGGCTTTTGGAGAATGGAACCCGCCTATCTATTCAGGCTCTTGGAGAATAGAACCCGCCTATCTATTCAGGCTCTTGGAGAATAGAACCGACCTATCTATTCAGGCTCTTGGAGAATAGAACCCGCCTATCTATTTAGGCTCTTGGAGAATAGAACCCGCCTATCTATTCAGGCTCTTGGAGAATAGAACCCGCCTATCTGTTCGGGCTTTTGGAGAATGAAACCCGCTTATCCGTTCGGGCTTTTGGAGAATGGAACCTGCCAATCCATTCAGGCTCTTTGAGAATGGAACCAGCCTATCCGTTCAGGCTCTTGGAGAATGGAACCCGCCTATCCGTTCGGGTACTTTGAGAATGGATCTTCTGCTAATTATCTATTTGATTGGACCTCGAAGGGTTGAAAAGTGTTGAAATGAGAAAAATAGCTTCAGGCCTCCGCGACAGTTGAATTTTCCCGTACTGACCTCCGAACCGCCAGAAGTTCAAGTGCATGGTGACTCGGGATCCAAACAGGGAAGTCAGACAAAATTGGTGTTTATGGCCTTTGCTTTATCCTTGTTCTACAAGTATAAGCAAAGGGGGGCAGCTGTAATCACCTATTTTGTTCGGGGTGTTAAACCCGCCTCTTTTTTAATAATAATAATGGACTTTGACATTTTTGTTAATTATATATATTTGTGTTATGATAAAAATTAAAAAACAAAAAAAACAGTATATATATTAAAGTTATTGATATTACTATTACTATATCATTAATCTTCTATACTCATATTATTATATTATTTACCCCTTTATCAATCATTATTATCTATTATTATCATTATCCTATTTGTTATTACTATTATACTAATATGCTTTCATCATATATTATTACTATTACCACCTTTTATTACCATTATTATTATATTATTCGAATATTGTTATCTCATTATACTATTACCGTATATTATTATTATTATTATTATTATTATTATTATTATTATTATTACCTATCATATTATTATTATTATTATTATTAATTATTATTATTATTATTAAATTTGAAAATCAGAAAACAAAAAAATACTTATATATAAATAATAAGCCCAATATTTAATTAAATAAAAGCCCACAATTTATTTAATTTAAAGTCCATTGCATGTTCAAAGCCCAAAAATGTTACATGGCCTGTTAGCCCAAATAATAAAAACCCTAATCTGGAAAACCCTAATGGTCTCTCTTTGTGATGCAGCCGCCACAACACCAGCCGTCAGATCTAGATGGAGATCTGACGGTCCATATCACACCAGGAGAAGGAAGCCCTCTTTTGCCCTAGCGCCGCAATGCTTCGGCCGTTGGATCCAGACCATCATCAACGGACCAGATCGAATCATACGAATTCTCCAGAAACTCCACGCGCCCACGTGCGTCCATCGGGCTCCCACACGCGCGCGTGTCCATCACGCCCGAGCCCCTTCGAATTCCTACAGTCGTCCAGATCCATCTTCGACGGTCTGGATCACTCCACGGCCGAGCCTCTGGTCCCCCTCTACTCAGCAGTCACATGCGCACAAAAAAAAACAGACGAACATCAGGATATGCATGAAGCCAAAAAATGCAACAGAAATTCAGAGAATCAGAGGCAATCAACAAACCGAAACCGTACAAATCAACCAGCAGATTTTCCAGCAATTACATGTAATTTAGAAAAGGAAAAATATGTAATATTAGGGCTATATAGACCCGAGCAGAATGCAATGTAAAGAGGGGATGATTCGAAAATTTCAGAGAGCAAAAATTGTGTAATCGAAAGTTTCAGTGAAATACAAGAACAGAGGTTTTCAGAGGTATCCCCTTTTAATCTTTCATTTCAGTTGAATCAAAAGCCAAATAATAATAAAAATAGAGGGTATTCTGGGTTCTTTACCTCGCATCTCTTCCTCTCCCTCTCGTCCGTTCGCCTTCCTCGCTGGTGACAAACCCAGTGATCTCTCCGGAGATCTAGTGTGGTGAGCCGGTAAGGGGGGAACACGAAGAGGGGGGATCGTTTTCTAGTTTTTTTTGGTTTCAAAAAAGGTTTTTCGATTTTGGTTGTGAAACAAAGGTCATTATTAGGTTTTGGGTTCTCGGGAAAGTCGGTAAAACCCTTTTTTTAGGGTTCCGGCGCCGGAGACGGCGACTGGAACCCTTGCGGCGCCAGAGAAAGGAAACATAGGGGAGGGTTTCGGTGTATTTTAGGGTTAGGTTTAGGCAAAAGGGGGCCAAAATGTTTTTACACCGAATTTATAGACTTTTGATGTTTTAAAAAGGGATTAATTGCGTCTTAAGGGCCTCCGTGTCGTGTAAATACGCGGAGAAGGACTTCCATTTTCTTAAATACTTCCTGCAGTCCCTGTAGGTTTTCCCGTGTTTTCAATCTCGTCCCAAGCTTGGTTTCAATTGATTTTCGGGTGGGGTGATTATGTGTTTGGTCCCTGTAACATCCCACGTTTTTCTAATTGGGTCCTATTTCGCTTTTTATAAGATTTTTAATTTGGTTTAATTACCATTATGGCCCATGGCAGTTTGCTTTTGTTTGCTTTGCATTTTATTTTATCATGATACATTTTGTTGCTCATGCATTTGCCCCTTTTTTATATCGAATATATGTTTTGATGCATTTTGTTCATGTTTGTTAAATATGTCATGTATAGTTTTAATATGTTGCATGCTCATTTATTATCGTGTATATAGCTTGGGTTGCTTTTATGTCATTCGAATATATGTGACATGCACTTTAAATTGCCATTCATGTGACCCTATAATGTTTAGAATTGCATAATAATTAATTTTAACCATAAAATGGAGATACATATTAATTCGCGTATTCGGGTCGACTAGCCTAGCTTATTGGATGTCCCGCAAATATTCGGATTAATTCGAATCGTCTAAATGTAAATCCGTAATTAAAACGAACAAGGCCATAGCATCATCCTTTAATTGCTTGCATCATGCATAAAGGTGACGTACGGGATCTGAACCCTAAACTAACACGTCAGTCAGTCTTATATGATGTCGGTTTAGTCTTTGGTCCGGTGTACCGTCATCCTTTTTAATTAAACGTTTAATTAATTTGAAACTACCAATTTGGATAAAGCTCGTATAATTAAAGTCCGGTTTTAAATCAAGAACCACTAAGTAAAGTCTTTTTAAATTTCGAATAATTTCCATCAATTAAAGGCAAAAATTATTTTGGTACCGATTTCCGGGCGTGATGGGGTTTTTAACCCTTCCCCACATGTAACCAACTCCCAAACCCTTTCAAACAAATCTCTGGTTTTGTTTTTTTTACCGTGTCTAGCCTACCATAGTGGCCGATGGCGACTCCAAACCGAAAAAAAGATTTTCGTAAAAGGTTTTTTCCCAAAATTCAAATTATTTTAAAATTCCCCCCTTTAAATTAAATAAATGTTTTCAAAAAAGACGGGGGACCCTTGTGAAAAAAAACCTTGTTACAGTCTCTACACCTCAATGATGCATTATGGGCCTACAAAACAGAATTCAAAACTCCATTGGGAATGTCACCCTACCGGCTGATGTATGGGAAAACATGCCATATACCTTTTGAGATTGAACACAAAGCATACTGGGCCATCAAGGCAGTGAATATGGACTTGGAGAAGGCAGGATAGAAAAGGCTACTTGATTTGAATGAGATAGAAGAAATTCGATCAATGGCCTATGACAACGCAAGGATTTACAAAGACAAGACAAAGAAGTGGCATGATAAGAAGTTGCTGCCACGACAGTTCTGCCCAGGGCAGCTTGTGTTGTTGTTCAACTCTAGGTTGAAACTCTTCCCAAGGAAGCTGAAATCTAGATGGTCCGGCCCTTTCCAAGTGGTGCAAGTTTTTCCCCATGGTGCCATCACAATAAGATCTTTAAAAGACGGGCACCAATTTAAAGTCAACGGACAAAGATTGAAGCATTATCAAGGGACTGAAGCCCCAAGAATGTAGGAAGTGGTTACTTTAGGAGATGCCCCTCCTGGCATCCCTAATTTAACCTAATTTTATTTTTATTTTCATTTATTATTTATATATATTAGGTAATTAGAATTATTTTATTCTTAGGAACTAAAGTTTTTATTTTTATTATTTTTAGGAAATAAAGGAGACAAGGAGAAGAGGAGAAGTGAATTCAGCCCACCATCTTTCCACCAGCCCAAAAAGCCCAACTTAGGAGCCTGCCGTTACAGCTGCCGCGACAGACGCGGAAAATCCAGCCGTAGTGCTGCCTCAGGATCTGCCCCAGCAACATCCACTCCGAGCTCTTTCCAGATCAGAGACATGTGGGAGGAGAAAGGTTTCGTTTACACCACCAGAACGGAGAACCTTGGGCTACAACTGTTCATAGCCCGCAAAATCAGAGCCCTGCAGTGGCAGATATTTGCCGAGCATCCGGAGGAGATGAACGTAACTCTCGTCCAAGAACTTTATGCTGCCATCGACAGCAGGGAAGCGACAGCAGTAACGGTCCGAGGAAAAGAGGTACCTTTTGAGCCCGAATACATCAACACACTATATGGGTTCTATGTTGGGAGAAAGGAAGATGGCCACCAAAGATTTGTGGAAAGCTTAGAACCAGCAGATTACGATGCTGTGATGGCAGAACTCACAGACGAGGGTACCGAGTGGAAGACCGATCCTAAACATCCTAGGATGGTAAAACGAGTCCAACTCACTCCGGAGGCCAAGCTTTGGAATGCATTCATCAAGAAGCGGATTATGCCCTTCTCGCACAACACAACGGTAGACCAACCAAGGTTAGCCCTCATCCATTCAATTTTAAATGAGAGGCCAATTAACGTTGGGAGATACGTTCGGGAGGGAATATTGGATTGTGCATACCGGCCTTCAGGACCACTCTTCTACCCATACCTCATTACTGCCCTCTGCCGCGGCCATAATGTACTGGAAGCTACTGAAGATTTAAGAGTCCGAGGAAAAGGCTGGACAAAAAGAAACATCCTCAGCCTGATGGAACTCAAAGCTACCACGCCCCTGTCGTCCTTCGACCCCACTGTCGCGGCAGGTGAGCCGACAAAGCCCACCCAAACTGAACCTGCCGCCACAGAACCCAGGCAGCCCACCTCAGCAACTTCTCCAGCAGACACCTCAACTCAAATCCTTGCTGTCCTGCAAAAAATGGAAGAAAGGCAGATGTGCCTCATGAGCTTCATTCGGGACTTCAGCACAGCAACGATACACTTCATTAAAACTATTCTTAATTTTCCTGATGTACTGTTCCCTGCCTTTCCTGACCATTATTTTGCTGCCCCGACACCTGCCCATACCCCCACCCCTGCTGCCACACCAAGAACGCCATCTACCGCGTCCACTCCGACCCCTGCCACAACAGCTGCAGGAGGCAGCCGCACATCAGAAACTTCTGCCAGGGGAGCCAAGAGAAAGGAACCCATGTCAGATCTCGACAGGTACATCGCTGGTTTCTCCTCCTCTGAAATTTGGGCGGAATCCGATGACGAGCCCTCTGTCAAGAGGAACTTGTCCAAGGAGTTCACCCCGGTGAAACGGCAAAAACCTGGCCCTGAAGTCGAACCAGCAGACAAATAAAAATCAGGCGGCAGCGGCAATAGTAGCAGTAGCAGCAGCGGTAGTAGCAGCAGCAGCAGCTCCGAGGAGGTTCAGGTATTGGAGAAACCACCCCATATCTCCCCTACCCGCATCCAACCTCCACGGGAAGCCAAGACCAAGACCACCTCTGCCTCTCCCATCCATCTGCCGGCACCGACAAGGAAAGTCACTGCCCGCCGGCATATTCGTATCAGCAGCAGCAGCAACGACGACATCAACAGAAATTTAAGTTTATTCTCTTATTTTTGTTGTCTGCCTTTTTGTTATATTTTGTGATGTTTTTATTTTTCTTTTTTTCATTTCTGTCATTTGCATTGAGGGCAATGCAACCCTTGAGTTTGGGGGTGGCATCCCTCCATTAATGAAGTGTCTTTAAGTTTAAAAATTGTGTCTTTTACTTAGTTTATTTTTGCTTTAAAAAATGAAAATTTGGCTTAAGTCTTTGAACTGAACTTACCTGTCGTGACAGCCTCTGTCGTGGCAGTGCCTTTAGGATAGTTTTAGGAGCAGTTTAGAGCCTTACTATAGTTCTAAATCTTAAACACCATTTGTGACTTTTATATTGTCTAGAAACTCTGCTAGTAAACTAGAATAGAAAGCTTAACACTTGAGTTGCCCCTAGAGGTGCCTAACACTGGCTCTAGGAAAAGAAGTTAAGAAAAATAGACTCAATATACCTAGAGGTGCCTGAAACCGGCTCTAGGAAGTTAGCTAGAGGTGCCCGAAACTGGCTCTAGTCAAACTTAAGCTTGAGAAAATAGAATGGAGTCCAAATAAAAACTAAAGGAGCCTAAGAATTGCCTCCAAAAAGATGAAAATTGGCATAAAAATTCAAGTTAGAAGCTTAGCTATTCTAGTAAACTAAGGGAGTCTTGCAATATAATTGTTCACAAGCATGCACACACTACACGGGAATTATAGCAAGGTTCCGGACGAATCCTGAATTATCCGACAAGGTGTTGCTCACAATAGGGAATGAATGGTAGGTAAGGGAAAGTTCACTGTTTTAAGCCAAACAAAGATTTTTTTATTTCTTTTTAGGTCTGAATTGCTTGAGGGCAAGCAAAAACTTGAGTTTGGGGGTGTGTTGAGTGTGTAAAAGTTCTATATTTTACCCCTTATTTAACCCATATTTTTGCTGCATTCAAGCATAATTCATTGCATTTAGGTTAGATTTCATTTATACATCACAATTATATCAAATGGCACAATTTCTACTGAAATTGGTTGCTTTTGCAGGTAGCTGCTGTAGCAGATGGAGGGCAGTGGAGAAGCAGAGCTGGAACTGGATGCGCAGACGAGGAGGACGATGCTGCTATGGCCGCTGCCATGGCAGCTAAGGACGACAACAACAGTGAAGGGAAGAAGTAAAGTGGGCATCGAAAGAAAGAGAAAATTAAGCCGGTCTGTCGTGGAGCACCCATATATTTTTCCAAGCCCTAGATCAGAATGAAGGCCAAGCCCAAAGTTCAAGGAAGAAACTCCAAGCAAGAAGGAAGGACGAATTAAAGATTTATGCTCTGAAGATTTAGTCTTTAATAGAGTTGTACTTTAGTTTAAACTTGTATTCTTGCCATATTAGAAAACTTGAACCCAATGCCTATATAAAGGCATGTAATTCGACCTAGGGAAGGATATCTTACTCTCTAGCCTTCTCTTCTAAACCCTAGTGGTTTTCCCCTCCTCATCATGTTCTAAACTTCCCATAGGGCTAAGGGTTGATTTGTAAAGTAGTTGCAAGGATTGCATTTGTTTTAGGAATTTTCTGTTCAATAAAATAGACTTCAAGTTTTCTTATTCTGGTTTTCAACATCTTGCAAGAGTATCGGGAGAGCATTGTGAGATTACACATTTACTTAATATCGGGAGAGTTAAGTATACGAAAGGAATAAGTATGGGTTCTCAAGTTTATGGTTGAACTATCTCGGACCTAGGGATAGGACGAGGTTAAGTGGCTAAGGAAGAATTCAACAACATCGGTGTTCATCCTTCGATTCACGCCGAGAGGTATCATCAAAGACGTGTTCATCGACAGACTTGGACCTAGGGATAGGCCAAGGCACAGCAGGGATTCTTGCCAAGCTTGAAGTACAGAGTTGTGTGATCGCTGCCGCGATAGGTGCTGCCGCGACAAGCGCAACGACAGAACAGAGATTCCTAGACTTTGCAACACCTACACTACTGAGCAATTCAATACCGGCCCATTCTCTCTATCCTGATTTCTTTACTCTTTATTTTCAGTATTCTTTATTATATCGTGACAACATTTAAACTCTTTCTTTTTTTCCTCTCGTGCAGTAATTCCAAGTTAAAGCTATTGGCCCAGTCCCTGTGGAGACGATATCCGATACTTACGTATCACTTTACTACTTGCGTCGTGTACACTTGCACTACATTGCGATAGACACTTTTACATGCAACAAAAAATCTTCAAACATGGTTATGGCAATAGGCTTGGTGAAGATGTCAGCCACTTGATGTGGTGCAAGAACATAGTTAACTTGAAGATCATGAGACATTACTTTTTCATGTGCAAAAAATAGATCAAGATCAACGTGTTTTGTTTCTGCATGCATAACGAGGTTTGCTACCATAGCCACAACACTCGTGTTTTCTCTCTAGATCACTGGTATGTCATGCAATGAAATGAACATGTCTTTGAGTATTGCATGCAACCATAGAACATCAACAGTTGCATCTGCCAGACTCCTGAACTCGACTTCAGCGGTGGACCTGGACACTGATCGTTGTTTACGAGAACTCCACGATAACAAATGAGCTCCAAACTAAATGCAATAGCTTGAGATGGACCTTCTATCGTCAGGGTCACTCCCCCAATCCGCGCCAGCGAAAGAATGAAGCTCCATACCACAAGTTTATTGAGGTGAGAACCATAGGCCAAAGTCTAGTGTGCCCTTGAGGTATCTGAGAATTCTCTTAACAACATGCAACATCCCAAAGTATAGCCTAAAAGTATGTTACTATTTCTAATTCAATTTAAATGGCATGTTCCATTTGTAAATCTTGATTTTATTAAGGGATTAGGGGCGAATTGAAAGAAAATAAAATAAAATAACCTATCTCTAAGTGACTAAATTGAATAATGAATTAAATAAAGTGTTTGCTTGCTAAATTGAAAGAGATCCAAGGCCTAGGACACATGTGATTTATTGGTGGGGGAATTTGTTGGTAAGGTCAGCCATGAATGAGAATCATTCCATCATCTTCATCTTCCTCCCATAATCGAATCACCAATGTTAAGTGATAGAGAGAAAATTGTAATTGATCCACGAAAAATTAGGGAATTTAGCTTGATTTCTTCAAGCTTTTAAACCATTGATCGAGAGGCTTAAGACGAGGGTAATCATCCTATCCTTACTTCTAATTTTATAGATTTAATTGAAATTTGGTTATTCATCTCTCACATGCTATATTTTACTAGTGTAAAGAATAAATAAATCATGTTATAAATTACCTTGAGATCAATCGAAGAATGCATAAGCTTGATTGTCATGTTGTTGTGACTCTACGAATATAGTTATGAGAGATAAGTTTCTTGTTACAAAATTATAGTATTGTTGCTTGAAGTAAATTGATTGTTCGATTTAGTTCTTGAATGATTAGAAAATTACGGGTTGCGAGTATGTGCATGCTTAAGCATAACATGTATAGTGCGCTAAGTTTAAATAGAATGAGGCAACTTGATTATTAGAGTGCTAGTCTTATATATTAAACTGAATGGTTCGACCAACGGGGGTTGGTCCAAGTGGTAAGAAGCTTGGTATCGCTTAAACATGTCTCGGATTCGAGGCGTTGTGCATGCAAAAAATCCCCGCTGGGACACTCACCCACCAAAGTCAGGTGTGAGACGCGGGTCAGTCCAGATTAGTCAGGGCTAAGCCTTGGTGACTGGAGGGCAACAAAAAAACTGAATGGTTCGAGTATTGGGTGGATGAATGTTAACCAAAGTTAAGGCTTTAAATATTGTTTGAAATAGTTGTATATTTTGAATGAACCTATTATATGTGTTTACATTGTAGCACCCCTCGCCCGATTAAGAACGAGAGATGTCATATTCGAACAACAAGAAACATATAACAAAATGCACATGCTTGGCAAACCATAATAGTCAATTAAATATACAACTTATAACAGAATAAGAAATGATCATACAAACATGCTTAGCAAACTAAAGTAATCAATCCAATTCATTACTTAGAACCTTTCAACATGTGAATCAAACAAACATGTACACCAGATCATTTAGACTAAAGTGGGCCATTTTAATTTTTTTCTTAACATGTGATCTAACTTATTAACTAACATATAACATGATTATTTACATAATTCAATGATTAATCATGGATACACTTGAGCATTCAATGCCAATTAACCAATCAAATTCATAAAGATAAACATTCGGCTAACATATAAACAACCTATATACAATCGGCTATCCTAACATACTAATACTTCAATATACATATCAATTAGCATGTTCAAATTATTAAACTATATGAAACCATTACTTTATGCATCATTCGAGACAAGTAACAACCATAACAAAGTCTAAATGCAAATACCTAAACCAAGCATATAAATCAACTTGTACATATCATATCATTCAAATCCATATCAAACTTAGATAACTTAAACATAACTTATTCATATCACCAAATCCATATATATACATATCAACCATCAATTCTATTACATAACCTAACTTGTCTTAACTTATACAAGCCAACTATCAAAATACATATTCTTCCATGCATGTGACACATTAACATAGACTATGCCACCATCTAGGAGACTAAACAAAACTATACCATACTTGTGTTTTGGCTTGCGACGGCTCTCGAAACAAAACGGCTAGCTTTCGAATATCCGAGGACCTGTTATTTGGAAGAAGGAAACAATAGAGTGATAAGTACACTTAATGTACTTAGTGAGGCAGCCCTAAACATTACTAGTTTCAATCTTTTAAAGTCTTATTCAATCTTTAAGGTTACTTAGCTAGGCTTAGCACGTATTGGAATACCTAGCTAGTCTATCAAAACCAAGTTAACATAGCTATTTTCATGTACTAACCAATAGGGCAGCAAGCATTTACATATGCATTTCATACCAAATTGGACAACAAGCAACATATACAATTCAAGCCAAATTTGAACAGCAAACAACATATAATCTCATTGTCATCTTGGCAGCAACATTTCATAGTTTCACATCACAACATAGTTCATTTTAAATCTCAACCAAGTACACATATTCATTCCATATCATAAGGGCTAATACCCAACTTGTTCATTTAAACATATATCATTGTTCTAATCATGTTTTTCCTTTGGTGATTAATGAAATAGATAATCAAGTCTTCATGTAACATGTAACATTAGATACTCAAAGTATCCATTTCTCATTTCAACTTATAATAGAGGATGCATAAGCATCAATGGTGACTTACCACCATTCAATTATCAAGGTGACTAACCACCTTATCAGGTTTATAGGTGACTAACCACCATCCTGTTACAAAGATCATAGGAGCTCATTGACTCTAAGGCATGCCCTTCTACCTATAGACACTAATCAAAGCAAGGACTTTACTTATCTTTCTTTATTAACAAGAGCATTCACTTGACAATCATTCATAATTTCAAAGGCATTTAACCATTCCAATAGGCATACACATATAATCAATCAAGCATCATGGTAACATAAAATTCCAGCAAGCACATGAGATCATTTTCATTTTATAATCATAAAAAACCAGTAGCAAAGCTTATCATTTAGTCTCATTTCACATATCTCGAGCAATCAACACATCATAGCAACTAGTCATATGTATGCTAAGCATGCTTATCTAACAAGCAATACACACTTAGGTCAATATTCTTGCCTTTAATCCTTCTTCCTTATCATTTTAAATTTTACCAATCATTATTAAATTCATTACATGCTTCATTCATGTTATCTAATAATCAAAAACATAAAGGTTAGGATACTAATCCTAACACTTAAGCAATGCTACACTCACAAATACTTCCAAGCTTAGTTGTTATCCTTGATGACGATTCCTTTCCCCTTTCTCTTTGCTTGATCACTCCTTGAATCTTCTTGAAATTCTTCACCAATGTGATCTTAAATCATAAAATATCATATACAATATCCATTAGTAATTAATTCAAACATATAAATTTATTTACTTAAGCATAATCACCAAGACAAGTGAATCTGCCCCCTAAACTGGCAGTTTGAGTAACCTCTACTAAACTGGCCATATCTTTTTACTCACAACTCCAAATAAGAAGTTCTTTACCATTTTAGAAAGCTTATAAACGCACCTTTACAACCATGTATATCACATATTTTTATCATTTTCCTATCAATACAGTTTATTACTTGAACATAGGGCATTTTCATAAACCTAATCTGCCTATGCTTAATTTGTGACTTTAGTGCATTTATAACCTATGTTTCACTACACCATTAATCTTGAGCTTTTAACCACATTTACCTACATATATTAACATAATAATGATGTTCCAGCAACCACAAAAACAGGGCATGTAAGTCCTCAAATTATCAATCCTTACAAACTAGTCCATTTTGATCCTCTATGTGTTCTAATGATATTTAAACTATCATTTGATATATAACTCAAGCTAAACCATTTATTTTTCATTCCTAAAATACCTCTCCTATTTCTAACAAATTTTCAAGAATTTATTGGCATCAATTAAACCCTAAACATTTTCAAAATTACAATTTAACCTAATCAGTTTTCAGATTCATTCAATTCTGAGCAGTCTTTTTGTAATTCGATTTCCAGCCACTTCCTCTGTCGTTTTCATACCCAAGAGGCAATTTTCTTATAGTACTCGTTCAGCTCGACAACTTTTATTTACAAAAGTTTTCCTAATTCGAACCCTAACCCATTCAAAATTCCAGTTTAAAATAGGGCAGTGCAATAGTCCTAATCTGGGCAGATTTACTTCCTAGGTTAAATTCATAGCAATTTTCCAGAATTTCTTCATTTCTAACATGAACCCAGCAACCTATCATCAATATAGGTCACTCCTAAACATTTTCCAGCCACAAAAACAACAATATTTCAATATTATAAACCCTAGAACATGAATATAAATATACAACCGGGTAATATAAATACACTTACTTTAAACTAGGATGATCATGCATGCATTCCTATGAATTTTCCAGCACCTATCTTCAGTTCACAGCTCCCTCTCTCACTCTATACTCAGTTTCGGTTGTTAGAATGAATGAAGAAGATGAATGCATGTGAGAAGGAAGTGGTTTACACTTGTTTACTCTTAATTCCAATGCTGGCCGGTTATGGTCCTTGCAAGGACACATGGATGGCTTTATTACCATGTTTTCTCACTATGTTAATTATATTTATTTTATATTATCATATTAGTTATCAGCCATGTATATTAGTATATAATTTAATCTAATATTAATATATCATAATTTTAAAGTATACATATATATATACTTTAATTCCCACTAACATATCTTTATAATTCATATTATAAAGTTGATCCAATATTAATTTTCCACTATCTAATACATATGTCACATACATGTATTACATGTTAAATTCTATTACTTATAAGTCTATATATGATCATACATATTGTTTCAATCCCTTTGTAATTTAATAGGACATAGCTTATGTGGTTTCATTTCAATCTTAATTAAATTATATGATGTTTACATTTTCCTTGTTATTTTTCTACTGTTCCAACTAGGGTGATTTTAGGGTGTTACATACATACTTGTCATAACCAATCTCGTATTAATCTAACACTCATGTGATAGAGATTAAGAGTATGCTTCAAGTTAGTGGTAAAAGCGTATGGTATATTGTATGACTCTTATTTGTTTACAAAACGTGATAGAAGATAGACTTATGAATAATTTAAAAAGGTTTTAATTTACCCTGAATTTCGAAGGTGTATTTTGTTGGTTGTCCTAAAGTTTTTCAAGAAAGTCTGTTTTGTGTTGCTTGGATAATACTTCCTGATTCGGTTTACTCTTAAGTCGGGTTCGCGGTTTTTCAATTTGGTATCAAAGCATAGGTTTAGACGATTCTCGAACTAAGCGGACTTCGTTGCATTATCATTTATCACATGTGCCACATAGGACTTTAATTCTCTGTTAGATTCCGTGATTCGTAACTATCATGATTTGTTTAGTGTATTTTGATAATCAGAATATATGGAGATATTCTGAGTTTATATTTTTGATGTTGTTGTCAGTATTAGTAATAACTTTGTGGTAGAATAGTGAACTCCGCTTTTCAGTTAAGGACGAATTTCTTTTAAGGAGGGAAGAATTGTAACATCCCAAAATATAGCCTAGAAGTATGTTACTGTTTCTAATGCAATATAAATGACACGTTCCATTTGTGAATCTTGATTTTATTAAGGGATTAGGGCCGAATTGAAAGAAAATAAAATAACCTATCTCTAAGTGACTAAATCGAATAATGCATTAAATAAAGTGTTTGCATGCTAAATTGAAAGAAATTCAAGGCCTAGGACACATGTGAGTTATTGGCGAGGGCATTTGTTGGTAAGGTTAGCCATGAATGAGAATCATTCCATCATCTTCATCTTCCTCCCATAACTGAATCACCCATGTTAATTGAGAGAGAGAAAGTTTTAATTGATCCATGAAAAATTAGGGAATTTAGCTTGATTGCTTCAAGCTTTTAAACCATTGATCGATAGGCTTAAGAGGAGAGTAACCATCCTCTCCTTACTTCGAATTTTAAAGATTTAATTGAAATTTGGTTATTCATCTCTCACGTGCTATCTTTTACTAGTGTAAAGAATAAATAAATCATGTTATAAATCACCATGAGATCAATCGAAGAATGCATAAGCTTGATTGTCATGTTATTGTGATTCTTCGAATATAGTTATGAGAGATAAGTTGCTTGTTATGAAATTATAGTATTGTTGCTTGAAGTAAATTGATTGTTCGATTTGGTTCTTGAATAATTAGAAAATTACGGGTTGCGAGTATGTGTATGCTTAAGCATAACATGTATAGTGCGCTAAGTTTAAATATAATGAGGTAACTTGATTACTAGACTGCTAGTCTTATATATTAAACTAAATGGTTCAACTATTGGGTGGATGAATGTTAACCAAAGTTAAGGCTTTAAATATTGTTTGAAATAGCCGTATAATTAGAATGAACCTATTATATGTTTTTACATACTTGTCATAACCAATCTAGAATTAATCTAACACTCATGTGATAGAGATTAAGAGTATGCTTCAAGTTAGTGGTAGAAGCGTATGGTATATTGTATGACTATTATTTTTTTACAAAACGTGTTAAAAGATAGACTTATGAATAATTTAAAAATGTTTTAATTTGCCCTGAATTTCGAAGGCATATTCTGTTGGTTGTCCTAAAATTTCGTCAAGAAAGTTTGTTTGTGTTGCTTGGATAACACTTCCTGATCCGGTTTACTTCTAAGCCAGGTTTGGAATGTTTCAATTTGGTATCAGATCTTAGGTTTAGCCTATTCTTGAACTAAACAGAACTCGTTGCATTATCATTTATCACATGTGCCACCTAGGAGTTTAATTCTTTGTTAGAATCAGTGATTTGTAACTATCATGATTTGTTTAGTCTATTTTGAAAATCAAAATATATGGATATATTTTGAGTTTATATTTTGAATTTGTTGTCAGTATTAGTAATAACTTTGTGATAGAATAGTGAACTTCCCTTTTCAGTTAAGGAAGAATTCGTTTAAGGAGGGAGGAATTTTAACATCCCAAAATATAGCCTAGAAGTATGTTAATGTTTCTAATGCAATTTAAATGGCATGTTCCATTTTAAATCTTGATTTTATTAAGGGATTAGGGCCGAATTGAAAGAAAATAAAATAACCTATCTCTAAGTGATTAAATTGAATAATGCATTAAATAAAGTGTTTGTATGCTAAATTGAAAGAAATCCAAGGCCTAGGACACATGTGAGTTATTGGTGGGGGCATTTATTGGTAAGGTCAGCCATGAATGAGAATCATTCCATCATCTTCATCTTCCTCCCATAAACTAATCACCCATGTTAAGTGAGAGAGAGAAAGTTGTAATTGATCCATGAAAAATTATGGATTTTAGCTTGATTACTTCAAGCTTTTAAACCATTGATCGAGAGGCTTAAGAGGAGGGTAACCATCTTATTCTTACTTCTAATTTTAGAGATTTAATTGGAATTTGGTTATTCATCTCTCATGTGCTATCTTTTACTAGTGTAAAGAATAAGTAAATCATGTTATAAATCACCTTGAGATTAATCGAAGAATTCATAAGCTTGATTGTCATGTTGTTGTGATTCTGCGAATATAGTTATGGGAGATAAGTTGCTTGTTACGAAATTATAGTATTGTTGCTTGAAGTAAATTGATTGTTCGATTTGGTTCATGAATAATTAGAAAATTACGGGTTACGAGTCTGTGCATGCTTAAGCATAACATGTATTGAGTGCTAAGTTTAAATAGAATGAGGTAACTTGATTACTAGACTGCTAGTCTTATATATTAAACCGAATGGTTCGCGTATTGGGTGAATGAATGTTAATCAAATTTAAGGCTTTAAATATTATTTGAAATAGTCATATAATTCGAATGAACCTATTATATGCGTTTACATACTTGTCATAACCAATCTAGAATTAATCTAACACTCATGTGATAGAGATTAAGAGTATGCTTCAAGTTAGTGGCAGAAGCGCATGTTATATTGTACGACTCTTATTTGTTTACAAAACATGTTAGAAGATAGACTTATGAATAATTTAAAAAGATTTTTATTTACCCTGAATTTCGAAGGCGTTTTCTGTTGGTTGTCCTAAATTTTCTTCAAGAAAGTTTGTTTGTGTTGCGTGGATAACACTTCCTGATCCGGTTTACTCCTAATCCGGGTTTGGGGTGTTTCACAACCATATAATGTGAATCAGTAAGTTGCTGCATATATTGGGAAACTTTGTTGACTGAGACGGAGATGTCAGGTATGGTGTAGCAGACATATTGAAGGGAGCCTACTATGCTTCGATATTCGTAGACATCATCGAGACGAGCACCATCATGCTTGGCTAATTTGGGACTGGTCACCATGGGAGTAGGAACAACACTCACATCGCTCATGTCAGTCTTTACCAAGAGCTCAAAGATGAACTTCTTTTGAGACAAAAACATGCCACCTTGTACATGTTTGACTTCAATCCCCAGAAAATAATTCAAGTTGCCAAGATCTTTGAGAGAGAACTTTTGATGTAAGAGGCCAACAACTGCATGTATGTGTTGTTGTGAGCTGCTAGTGATCAAGATGCCATCCACGTATACAACTATATAAGTGGTATCATCCTTCTTCTTGTAAACAAACAGCGAGGCATCTGCATTAGAGGCTTTGAATTCTAATTCTTCAAGGAAAGTTTTTAGCTTAGTAAACTAGTTCTTTGGTGCCCGGCGAAGCTCGTAAAGTGCTTTCTTAAGTTTACATACAAGCGTGCCACCATCAGCTCCTGACTTTTGAAAACCCTCAGGCTGCAACATATAAAACTCCTCAACCAGATCACCCTTCAAAAATGCGTTATTAACATCAACTTGATGAACAAACCAACCTTTAGTAATAACAATTGAGAGAATTAAATTAACTATAAAGGATTTAACTACGGGGTTGAAGATTTCCCTGAAATCAGAACAAGCTAATTGGGAGTACCCCTTAGCCACCAAATGTGCCTTGTATCGCTCAATAGGTCCATCAGCATTCTTTTTTATTTTAAAGAGCCATTTTCATCCTATGGCCTTCATTCCTGGTGGGAGAGACAAGATCCCACATGTCATTGTCAAGAAGAGCATTGTATTCAACAAGCACAACCTTGGGCCATTCAATATTTGCCAAGGCCTCACGCACATTCACTACGTGGCTTCAAGTTGCAAATGATAGACTTTGGTCTTGAAGATGCATGCTTTACTCCTTGTGACCGTGTAGTGAATATTGGAAGCATCAAAGGAACTAGTCTGGGCAAGACACTCAGGTGGTGCAACTTCAGAGGTAACATGTCTGATTTCTAAAGCAGAATTGCAATTCTGAGCAGAAGGTGCAGACTTAGAAGTTGGAGGTTGAGTAGCATCAAAGTCATTCTCAGATTCATCAGACATAAGACCACCTATTTCAGGACTATCAGGCATGGCAGGAACTTCATTAGACACTTCAACATGAACTGTATTAGGAACTTTAGTAGGCATTGTTGAGTGTGTAAAAGTTCTATATTTTACCCCTTATTTAATCCATATTTCTGCTGCATTCAAGCATAATTTATTACATTTAGGTAAAGTTTCACAAATACATCACAATTAGATAAAATGGCACAGTTGCTACTGATTTTGGCTGCTTTTGCAGGTATATGCTGTGGCAGACTAAGGACAGCGAAGGAGCAGAGCTGGAACTCAGAACTGGAGTCAAGAAGGAAGATGCTGTCGTGGCCACTGCCGTGGCAGCCATGACGACAACGTTGGTGAAAGGGAAAAGTGAAGTGGAGCTCGACAGATAGAGGAATTCAAGCCGGTCTGTCGTGGACCACTCCTATATTTTTCTGAGCCCTAAGGTAGAATGAAGGCCAAGCCCAAAGTTCAAGGAAGAAACCCAAAGCAAGAAAAGAGGACGAATTAAAGGCATCTCTCAGAAGATTTAATCTTAATTAGAGTTGTACTTTAGTTTGAACTTGTATTCTTACCTTATTAGAAAACTTGAACCCAAGGCCTATATAAAAGCATGTAATTCGACCTAGGGAAGGATATCTCATCTCTAGCCATCTTCCCTAAAACCCTTGTCATTTCCCCCCTCTCATCATGTTCTAAACTTCCCCTAGGGCTAAGGGTTGATTCTGTAAAGTAGTTGCAATGATTGTACTATTTTAGGAATTTTCTGTTCAATGAAATAAAACTTCAAGTTTGCTTATTCTGGTTTCAACATCTTGCAAGAGTATCGGGAGAGCATTGTGAGATTATCTATTTACTTAATATCGGGAGAGTTAAGTATACGAAATGAATAAGTGCGGGTTCTCCAGTTTATGGTTGAACTATCTCGGACCTAGGGATAGGACGAGGTTAAGTGGCTAAGGAAGAATTCAACAACATTGGTGTTCACCCATTGATTCACGCCGGGAGGTATCATCCGAGAAGTGTTCATCAACAGTACTTGGACCTAGGAATAGGACAAGTCACAGCAGGGATTCTTGCCAAGCTTGAAGAAACGGAGTTGCTTATCACTGCCGCGATAGCAACGGACCGCTGCCACGATAGGTGCTGTCGTGACACGAGCCATACACAAAACATGAATTTTTATACAATGCAACACCTACACTACCGAGCAGATTAATACCGGCCCATCTCTTAACCCTGAATCTTCATTCTCTTATATTCATTATTCTTCAATATTATTTCCCAACAATTGAAATTCTTTTCTTTCTCTCTTGTGCATCAATTCGAGGATAAAGCTATTTCTAGTCCCTGTGGATTCGACATTCGATACTTCGAGTATCACTTTACTACTTGCGTCGTGTACACTTGCACTACATTACGATAGGACTTTTGACACGCAACAAGTTTTTGGCGCCGTTGCTGGGGACTGGCAACATATCTTTACCCTTATTTTTACTACACTTTTTAATTTTTCTGTTTTTACTGGGATTGTTTACCATGTGCTTTTCACAAGGTTTTCTGTTTGCTTTTGCGCAGATCAAGACGAGACAAAGAACCTGAGTACAAACTAGATCCTGAAATTGAAGGTACGTGCAACCTCAGGAACCGAGTCCGCCTCTTGATAGCCAGAAACGATTATCTTGAGGAATAGTTAGAAGCAATGCATAACGGGGTGAATAATAATAACCCTAGGAATCCTGAAGATCCTCCCCTAGATGAAGGGAACGGACGGCCTACCGTTGCCGAGGCCGCACGACGGTCCTGCCGAGAATACATGATCAACGATCATGTGGAACTGGAGACCACCTTGCCAGACGTGGAAGCTGAAAATTTCGAGCTGAAACCTGTTATGTTCAGCATGATAAACTCCGCTGGCCAATTTAGTGGTGCTACAACAGAGGATGCCCGAGAACATCTGAAAATGTTCCAAGAAATTTGTGGATCATTTAGATCACCAGTAGTAAATCCGAAAATACTGAGGCTCCGGTTATTTTCTCATTCACTGAGAGATGGAGCTAAAACTTGGTGGAATAAAATATCGTCGGGTTCAATACGAACTTGGGCAGATCTCACTCATGAATTTTTATCTCGTTTTAATCCTTCTCAGTTATATGAGTGGTTGCGTAATGAAATTGCTACTTTTCAACAGGAAGATGACGAGCCAATGCACGAGGCATGGGACAGGTTTACAACTCTTCTAAGGAATTGCCCGATGCATGGATTCCCCCTATGGAATCAAGTCATCAAATTCTACAATGCTGCCAATACACACACTCGTATGAGAATAGATTCAGCAGCAAATGGACTGTTGTTGGATAAAGATCCCGGCGAAGCCATGGTAGTGTTGAAAAACTTAGTAAAGATTGAAGAGCAATTCCCTACAGCAAGGAGAGGTAAACGAGGAATAGCCGTAAAACACTATGAAGCCGACAATTCCCTAAAGACACAAGTTGCATACCTCACAAAGGCAGTGGAAAATCTGTTGAAGAAAGATTCGAAACATGTCTATTCTGCAGAAGAGGTATGTGAAACTTGCAGTGGGAGTCACAGTTCGGAAGACTGTCCGTTGCAGCTAGAATAAGGGATGTATGTTGGAAATTACAACAAGCCGAGAAATTATGATTCCAACAACTACAATCCCAACTGGAGGAAAGATCCCAAGTTCTCTTGGAGCAATCCAAACAACGTACTTAATCCTCAGATGCAGAACAACCAAAATCAGGGGGCACCCAGAATCCTGTCACGGCAGCAACCACAGCAGCAGCCGGCAGCCGCACCTAGTATACTGGAGCAGACTTTGGCCACATTCATGTCACAGACAGGAGCTTACATGGCGAACATTGATCACTTTGTCAAGAAAACTGAGTCATTCATGGACAAGACAGAGATGAGAATGACTAACCATGAGGCTACACTGAAATCACTGGAGACACAAATAGGCCAGGTTTCCCAGCATATTAAGCCAAGGCAAAACGAAGGATTCCCTAGTGATACTAAAGTCGCTAGAAAACCCACACATGAGCAGTGTAAAGCAATTACATCTAGGAGTGAGAAACAACTGCAAGAGCAAGAGTTGAAAACCGTACCGATAGAGGAACCGACCCTAGATACACTTGCCGCAAACACTGCCCCGACAGAAGCAAAGCAACCTGCTGCCGCCACACCTGTCACGGCAACAGACGAGACAAAGGAGCAAGAAAAAAATGCTGAAGAACCTAAGCCTCCTTAGATCCGAATACCATGTGAAGGACGTCTGGAAGATTATCGTCCTCCACCTCCTTTCCCACGGCAGTTACAAAAATAGAAACAGGAGTACCAGCTCAAAAAGATCTATGATATTTTTAAGCAGGTTCACATCAATATACCGTTGTTAGAGGCCATCAAGCAGATGCCCGGTTATTCGAAATTTCTCAAGGATGATATGTCAAAAAGATCCAGACTTGGGGAATTCGAAACGGTAAAAATGACAGGGGGATGCATGGCTATCTTGCACAGGCATCCACCCTAGAAAAAGAAGGATCCTGGAAGCTTCATCATACCGTGCATAATTGGTGACAAATTCGTGGGTAAGGCACTTTGTGATCTAGGTGCTAGTATAAATTTAATGCCAAAATTTGTGTTTCAGAAATTAGGTATTGGATGAGCATGGCCCACGACAGTCATGCTGCAGCTGGCAGACCGCTTTTACGTACAACCAGAAGGGAAGATCGAAGATATTCTGGTAAGAGTGGATAAGTTTATTTTTCCTGCTGACTTTCTTGTTTTAGACTGTGAAGTAGATGAAAATGCACCAATCATCCTGGTGCGACCTTTTCTAGCCACAGGCAGATCTCTGATTGATGTAGAGAAAGAAGAACTGACCATGAGAGTAAATGATCAAGAGATCAAACTAAATGTTCTCCAAGCAATCAAACATGCTGACGCAGAAGAAGAATGCAAGGCCATCACTGAAGTAATCCTTGACCAACCCTGCATCAGGTCGAGCTGCCATGACATAAAATTTGGTCACTACCACGACAGTCACCTAGAAGACTATCACGGCAGCAACGACGAAAGTGACTCCTTCGATTCAGACATATCCGACACTGAAAGTCACGATGAGGTAAATTGGATAGGAAATCGTCCAAGTAAGTTATTCGAGCCCCTAAACTATACCTCGAATGAACACATAATCCAAAAGCCTTCAACTGTAGAACCATCTGTTTTAGATCTTAAGCCCCTGCCAGGGAAGCTTAAATATGTTTTTCTTGGTTTAAATGATACGTTGCATGTAATCATCTCTTCCAAGTTGATGCAGAAACAGGAACAACAGTTAATTGGAATGTTGCAGCAGCATAAGAAGGCTATTGAATGGACGATAGCTGACATCCAAGGCATCAGTCTGGCATTACGTATGCACAAAATTCTCCTAGAGGATGATCATAAGCCGACCATTGATGCTCAGAGACGATTAAACGACACCATGCAAGAAGTGGTGAGAAAAGAAATTATCAAATGGCTTGATGCTGGGATAATTTATGCCATCTTGGATAGTAAGTGGGTGAGCCCGGTGCAGTGCGTACCTAAAAAGGGGGAATAACCATGGTAACCAACGAAGAGAACGAAAAAAATCCTAACCAGGACTGTGACCGGTTGGAGGGTTTGTATGGATTACCGGAAGCTTAACAAAACTACCCGGAAAGCCCATTTTCCCCTACCTTTTATTGATCAAATGCTTGATAGATTAGTGGGGAAACCTTATTATTGTTTTCTTGATGGTTACTCAGGGTACAACCAGATAGCTATTGCACCAGAGGATCAAGAGAACACTACCTTCGCATGCCCGTACGACACTTATGCTTTTCGGAGAATGCCATTTGGACTCTGCAATGCACCAGCAACCTTCCAAAGGTGTATGATGACGATATTCTTCGACATGGTTGAGGACTTCCTGGAAATATTCATGGATGATTTTTCCGTCTTTGGAGACAGTTTTGAAGATTGTTTAGGTAACCTACAGAAGGTACTTGAAAGATACGAAGAAGCGAACTTGGTCTTAAACTGGGAAAAATGCCACTTTATGGTGGATGAAGGGATAGTCCTAGGCCAAAAGGTAAGCTGCCGCGGCATAGTGGTAGATAGAGCGAAAATAGAAGTCATTGAAAAGCTGCCGCCACCCACCACAGTCAAGGGGATTCGGAGTTTCTTAGGGCATGCTGGGTTTTATCGAAGATTTATTGCTAATTTCTCGAAGATTACCAAGCCCTTGTGCCACTTATTAGAGCAGAATCGTCCCTTTGACTTCAACACTGAATGTACTGAGGCATTCAGAATTCTAAAAGAGAAGCTGGTATCAGCCCCAAACGTACAGCCGTTAGACTGGAGTTTGCCATTTGAAATAATGTGTGATGCCAGTGACTATGTTGTAGGGGCAACACTAGGGCAGAGGAAGGATAAGCTTTTCCACGTAATTTATTACGCCAGCAAAACACTGAATGATGCCCAAGTGAACTACACCACAACAGAAAAGGAACTATTAGCAGTGGTGTTCTCAATCGACAAGTTCCGTCCATACATACTTGGAACGAAGGTGGTGGTCCATACAGACCATTCAGCACTGAAGTATATGTTCACTAACAAAGATGCAAAACCGAGACTGATATGTTGGATTCTGCTACTGCAAGAGTTTGACATTGACATCAAGGATAAAAAGGGAACAGAGAACCAAGTGGCAGACCACTTGTCGAGACTAGAAACAGGGTAGAGTCAATCGACAGATAAAACTCACATACTGGAGACCTTCCCGGATGAGCAGCTGTTTGCTGCTACAAGCACTGCCGCGACAGCCATGGCGGCAGGTAAGTTTTCTGAACTTCCTTGGTACGCTGATTTTGTTAATTACATTGTTAGCGGGGTACTACCTCCTGAACTTAACTACCAAGCATGGAAGAGGTTCCAAAATGATGCAAAACATTATTATTGGGACGAACCTCTTCTATTCAAACATTGTGCAGATCAAATTATCAGGAGATGCGTACCATAGGATGAACAGGAAGCTGTGCTTCACCACTGCCATGCTTCCCCATATGGAGGACACCTAGGTGGAAACAAAACCGCTGCCAAGGTTTTGTAATCTGGTCTCTATTGGCCCACACTGTTCAAGGATGTACAAGCCTTCTACAAGAGCTGTGACAAATGCCAAAGGACTGGGAACATCTCAAAAAGGCATGAGATGCCACTGCAAAACATTTTAGAAGTCGAAATCTTTGATGTATGGGGGATCGATTTCATGGGACCGTTCCCAGCATCTTGTGGGAACCTCTACATCCTACTTGCAGTGGATTATGTGTCCAAGTGGGTTGAAGCGATCGCCACTCAGAAAAATGACGCCAAGACTGTTCAAAGATTTCTGCATAAGAATATATTCTCTAGATTTGGCATACCTAAGGCGATCATCCGTGACGAATGGAGACATTTTGACAATAGGGTAATCGCTGCTGCCTTACGAAAATACGGAGTAAAGCACCGGATTACAACAGCATACCACCCTCAAACCAATGGGCATGCCGAAATATCCAACCGGGAAGTAAAGAACATCCTTGAGAAGATGGTTAAACCTACTCGAAAAGATTGGTCTTTACACCTCAATGATGCACTTTGGGCCTATAGAACAGCATTCAAAACACCATTGGGAATGTCACCCTACAGGCTTATCTATGGGAAAACATGCCACTTACCTGTCGAGATAGAGCATAGAGCTTACTTGGCTATCAAGGCAGTTAACATGGACTTAGATAAGGCAGGACAGAAGAGGCTACTTGACTTGAATGAAATTGAAGAAATTCGAGCAATGGCCTACGACAACGCCAGGATTTACAAAGATAAAACCAAAAGATGGCACGACAAGAAGTTGCTGCCACGAAAGTTCTGCCCAGAGCAGCTTGTGTTGTTGTTTAAATCTATGTTAAAACTTTTCCCAGGAAAGCTTAAATCTAGATGGTCCGGCCCCTTTCAAGTTGTCCAGGTTTTTCCCCATAGTGCCATCACGATCAAATCCTTAAAGGAAGTGCACCAGTTCAAAGTCAACGGACAGAGACTAAAGCATTATCAGGGGACTGAAGACCCAAGAATGCAGGAAGTAGTTACTTTAGGAGATGCCCCTCAAGGCATCCCTAATTTAACTTAGTTTTTATTTTATTTCTTTTTATTTATTTATTTATTAGGAATTAAGAATTATTTTATTTTATTTTAGGAACTAAGATTTTATTTTAATTACTTTTAGGAAATAAAGGAAGCAAGGACAAAAGAAGAAGTGAACCAGCCCACCATATCAACAACAGCCCAAAAAGCCCAACGGATGAGTCTGTCGTCACAGCATGTCATCAGTTGTCGTGACAGACGCGGAAAATATAGCCTGTCACCCAACTGTCGCGGCAGACGCGCAACAGACACGGAAACGCGTGACAAACGCGTCAGAAACCGTGTAACAGCTGGCCCTGTTATTCGCGTCTGCCATTACAGCTCCAACGGGTAGAAAATCATCCATCTATATAAACTCCCATTCACTATTCATTTTTCATATCACTTTTATTCTCTCAACTTGTTTCCTCTAGAGCTCAAACTTTTCTTTATTTTCCACATCCCTAGCAACAATGACTAGCAGACAAACCCATAGAAGTGCTGCCTCAAGTTCTGCTGCAGCAGTCAGCACTCCCAGCCATAGTGCCATTCCAAACCGCTTCGCCTCAACCGACTCCGCCGGCATATACTACCACTCCTTCCAAAAGAGGGAGATGTGGGAAGAACGGGGGTTCCTCTACACCGAACCCACGGAAACCTCGGGCTTGAACCCTTCATTGCACGAAAAATGCATGCCCTCAAATGGCAGCAGTTTGCTGCCCAGCCAGAAGAAATGAACGTCACACTCGTCCGGGAATTTTATGCTACCGTCGACAGCAAAGATACTACGACCGTGATGGTTCGAGGTAAAGAACTTTCTTTCAAGCCTTCTTATATCAACACCCTCTACGGCCTCTATGTCAGTAAAAAAGGAGGACACCTACAAGAGGTTCGTCAATAGTCTGTCGCCAGCAGACTATGATGCGGTGATGGCAGAAGTGACTGAGGAGGGAACATAATGGAACATAGACCCAAAGCATCGATGGACGGTGAAAAGAACCCAGTTGACTCCTGAAGCCAAACCGTGGAATCATTTCGTGAAGAATAGAATCATGCCATCCTCCCACAACAGTACAGTCGACCGACCAAGGTTAGCTCTTGTACATTCAATTCTAAATGAAAGATTCATCAATGCCGGCCGATATATAAGGGAGGGAATTTTGGAATGTGCTCTCCGACCATCGGGACCCCTTGTCTTCTTGTACCTCATCACCGCAATATGCCAAGGCCACAACGTACCGGAAATTGCCGAAGACTTTAAAGTCCGAGGGAAAGGGTGGACGGAGCGGAACATATTCAGCCTTATGGAGCTAAAGGCTGCCACCCTACTGTCCTTCTTCAACCTTTCTGCCACAGCAGAGCAGCCGGCAGGCCCCAGTCACCCAGAACCTGCCGCAGCAGAGCAGCAGCAGCCAACGGCAGCAGCCCCTCCATCAGATACCTCCACCCAAATTTTGTCAACACTCACAAGAATGGAGGAAAGGCAGCTCAGTCTGATGAGCTTCATAAGGGACTTCACGACAGCAACGGTAAATTTTATTCATAACGATTTAAATTTTACACATGTATTGTTCCCTGCCTTCCCAGAACAATATTTTGATGCCCCTACTCCTACTGCCACACCGAAGACTCCATCTACTGCTTTTACACCTACATCGGCCGTGATAGCTGAAGGCGGCAGCCAAACTGCCACGGGCAGAGGTAAGAAAAGAAAGGAGCCCCTGCCAGAACTCAACGAAGACTACTTCGAAGGGTTCTCCTCATCATCCATCTGGCAGGACTTTGACGGGGAGTCCTCTGTTGCTCGAAACCTCTCCAAGGAGTTCACTCCAATGAAGAGGCAGAAGCCCAACCAGGCTGGTGAAGGACCCTTCAGCCAAGGCAGGTCTGCCAGCAGCAGCAACTCCAACGACGAGGTACAAGTGTTGGACAAGCCCCCACACATCTCACCCACCCGTGTCCAGCCGCCAAGGGAAGCCAAAAAGAAGACATCATCTGCCTCCCCCAGCACATTATCGGCCCCTACTATGAAGGTCACTGCCCACCGGCAGCTACAGATCAGCAGCAGCAGCGATGACAGCTCCTCAACTTAAGTTTCTATCTTATGTTTGTTGTTTTGTTGTTTTATTTATTTGTGATGTATTTTGTTTTTTCTGTTTTTAATTTACATGTCATCATGCATTGAGGGTAATGCAACCCTCGAGTTTGGGGGTGACATCCCTCTAGTAATGAAGTGTCATTTGTGTCTTAAAACTGTGTCTAAGTGTTAGTTATTATTTAGTTTATTTTTGTCAATATATATATTTGATTTTTAGGAACAGTTTGTGACATACTCTGTCATGGCAGTGCCTTTAGGATGTTTTTAGGAACAGTTTAGAGCCTTACTATAGATTTGATTTTTAAACACCCTTTGTGACTCTTATGTTGTCTAGACTTCTACTGGTAAACTAGAGTAGGAAAGCTTAAAACACTTGAAGATGCCCCTAGAGGTGCCTAACACTGGCTCTAGGAAAAGAAAATAAGAAAATTTAGACTCAATACCCCTAGAGGTGCCTAAAACTGGCTCTAGGAAGTTAGCTAGAGGTGCCCAAAAATAGGCTCTAGTCAACTTAAAATAAGAAAAACACCGAGTCCAAGTCAGAAAAAAACTAAAGGAGCCTAAGAATTGCCTCCAAGAAAAAGAAAATTTGGCATAAAAGTTCAAGTAAAGTAGCTTAACTATTCTAGTAAACTAAGAGAGTCTAGGCACATATTTGTTCACAAAACATGCACACACTACACGAGATCTATAGCATGGTTCCGAATAAATCCAGAAACATCCAATAAGGTAGTGTTCGTGATAGGGCATGTGTGGTAGGTAATGAAAAGTTCACTGAATTAAGCCAAACAAAAAAAATTAAATTTTAGTTAGGTCATATTTGCTTGAGGGCAAGAAAGGACTTGAGTTTGGGGGTGTGTTGAGTGTGTAAAAGTTCTATATTTTACCCCTTATTTAACCCATATTTCTGCTGCATTCAAGCATAATTCATTGCATTTAGGAAAAGTTTCACAAATACATCACAATTAGATAAAATGGCACAGTTGCTACTGATTTTGGCTGCTTTTGCAGGTATCTGTTGTGGCAGACTAAGGACAGTGAATGAGCAGAGCTGGAACTCAGAACTGGAGTCAAGAAGGAAGATGCTGCCGTGGCAGCCATGGCGACATCGTTGGTGAAAGGGAGAAGTGAAGTGGAGCTCGACAGATAGAGGAATTCAAGCCGGTTTATCGTGGACCACTCCTATATTTTTCCGAGCCCTAAGGCAGAATGAAGGCCAAGCCCAAAGTTCAAGGAAGAAACCCAAAGACAGAAAAGAGGACGAATTAAAGGCATCTCTCAGAAGATTTAATCTTAATTAGAGTTGTATTTTAGTTTGAACTTGTATTCTTACCTTATTAGAAAACTTGAACCCAAGGCCTATATAAAGGCATGTAATTCGACCAAGGGAAGGATATCTCATCTCTAGCCGTCTTCCCTAAAACCCTTTTCGTTTCCCCCCTCTCATCATGTTCTAAACTTCCCTTAGGGCTAAGGGTTGATTTTGTAAAGTATTTGCAAGGATTGTAATGTTTTAGGAATTTTCTGTTCAATGAAATAAAACTTCAAGTTTGCTTATTCTGGTTTCAACATCTTGCAAGAGTATCGGGAGAGCATTGTGAGATTATCTATTTACTTAATATCGGTAGAGTTAAGTATACGAAAGGAATAAGTGCAGGTTCTCCAGTTTATGGTTGAACTATCTCGGACCTAGGGATAGGACGAGGTTAAGTGGCTAAGAAAGAATTCAACAACATTGGTGTTCACCCTTTGATTCACGCCGGGAGGTATCATCCAAGAAGTGTTCATCAACAGTACTTGGACCTAGGGATAGGACAAGTCACAGCAGGGATTCTTGCCAAGCTTGAAGAAACTGAGTTGCTTATCGTTGCCGCGACAGCAACGGACCGCTTCCACGACAGGTGCTGCCATGACATGAGTCATACACAGAACATGAATTTTTATACAGTGCAACACCTACACTACCGAGCAGATCAATACCGGCCTATCTCTTAACCCTGAATCTCAATTCTCTTATATTCATTATTCTTTAATATTATTTCCCAACAATTGAAATTCTTTTCTTTCTCTCTTGTGTAGTAATTCGAGGATAAAGCTATTTCGAGTCCCTGTGGATTCGACATCTGATACTTCGAGTATCACTTTACTACTTGCATCGTGTACACTTGAACTACATTGCGATAGAACTTTTGACACGCAATAAGCATAGAAGCCACATGCATTTGAACTTCAGCGGCTTCAGGACTCACATGAAATGAAACATCATGCATGATGAAACTAGAACTTCGAGTAGTGCGAACAGAACTGTCCCCACTCAGTACAGGTAGAGCAGCAGTAGGTGACTTATTTGTAGCACCAGGTATTATATGGAGAGGAGGAGAAGGCATAAATGGTGTTTTAGTGACACTATTAGTTCTTTGCTCGACCGAGGGAAACACTGCTTCATTGAATACAACATGACTGGAAGTGAATATTATCCCACTTTTCTACTACAAACATAAATATCCATGATGATTAGGTGAATAACCTAGAAAGATACATGGTTTGGACCTAAAATCCATTTTGTGTCTATTAAAAGGCCTTAAATGTGGATAACATAAACACCCAAATACCTTCAAGAATCGATAATCTGGTGTTTTATTGTATAGCCTTTGAAAATGTGACTAATATGTTAGTGCCTTGGAGGGCATCATGTTAATCAAGAACATTGCACTTAAGACAACATATAGCCAGTAATTAAGAAGAGGTAAGAATGATTATGCCAATAGGGTAAGTGCAGTTTCGATTATATGGCAATGTTTCTTTTTCGACCACACCATTTTGTTGTGAGGTTTTAGGACATGTAACCCTGAGGCGTACTCCCAATTGAGCCATTTGATGTTTATCATCTACTTGAACAACCAATAGATTTACATAAAACTATTTTTTTATTAAGGAATAGAACAACTGAAATGCAGTACAAGCATCAGACTTCCTTTTAAGCAAGTAAAGACAAGTATTTCGAGTGTACATATCTACACAAGACATATAGTAAATGTAGCCATCATAAGAAATAGGTGTTGGTCACCAAATGTCCATCTCAACTAATTCAAAAGGCCTAGTATAAACTGAAGAAGAAGCTTTAAAATTAAGGGCATGACTCTTGCCTAACTGACACGCATAGCGAAGAGTGTTTTGATCAACTACAACATTCTTATTCAAAACTGAACTCACTATATCAGCTGAGGGGTGGCCCAATCTTTATGCCAGAGCCAATAGTTTGAAGGAAAGTTAGAACATGTAAGAGCATATGCATGATTGATAGAGGCATCTTCAGGAGCAGACAGAAACATGTATAAACCATCCTTTTGTGTCCCTCCTAAAAGAACTTCTGATGTACGTTCATTCTTAATAGAACAATATGATGAGTGAAATTCAAAATAAACAACATTATCAGTAGAAAATTTAGAGACTAACATCAAATTACGTGTAATATTTGGAACATAAAGTAACTGCTCAAAAACTAGAGACCGAGAGGCAATAGGTAAAACATAATTGACAACATGTGCTATAGGAAGAGATGAGCCATCCCCTATGTGAAACTTACCATGGCCTGTATATTGCTGACCACCGCAGATTAGAGACTGATCGTTGGTAACATGGCGTGTGGCACCAGAATCAGGGAACCATTTGGATGACCCAACAACGAGTGTATTGACTTGAGGTGCATCAATAGCAGGTGAAGAAGAAGCAAGCTCAAAAGCAACATATGAGGAGTAATCAGGTTCAGGATTTTAATGAGAGAAAAAACAATTATGTGTCTCAGCCATTGGGTTTGACTGACCCTTGTACCCTTGATTGAATCTGTACCAGCAACGATCCGCCAAATGTCCCATCTTCCCACAAATCTGACACTGAATTCTAGGACGACCTTTGAATCTACCACCATGACTAGTACGCCCACTACGAGCTCAATTGTAGGTGTAGTCTTGACGTGAATCTTGTTCAACAACTTCTTGATCAAATGTGGTATTGTTAATGCCAATAGACAGCCGCAATGGATCTTCAAGTCTTGCTCCTACGTCAGAAAGTAGTAAAATTGCACCATCAAAAGAATAGGGTTCCTTGCTAGCTGTGATAACAGCACCACAGACTAGAACTCCGATGGAAGCCCATTGAGAATGGTCACAACCTATTCAATCTCAAAAATAGGACTACCACAAATAGCAAGAAGATCACAGATTTCTTTAATCTGAGCTGTATAACTACTGATAGAAAGATTTCCTTTTTAAGAGACCATAATCGACAATGCAGATGCATCACACGAGTAGTGGATAATTTCGAGTAATGTTGCACAATAGTTTTTCAGATGGAAGAAGAAGATTCCGATCCAACAAGATGAGGAAGAACGAATGCGCTCACCGTGGAAAGTAACCATGAGGCAAGAGAATTGTCATGTTAAAATAAACGCTGGTAGGCAGGATTTGGTGTTTTAACGCCATCAGCTATGACGAGAAACTTCATCGGAGGCGTGAAATCATCGTCAAGATAATGCTCCAAGCCTTGACCTCGAACCATCATTAGCACTTGTTGTTGCCATAACAAAAAATTACTATCATCGAGGCGAACACTAATCTGCTTGTTGAAGAAACCTTGATTTGAGGAAGTATCTTCAATCATAAGGCTTGCAAGATCATCGGCATGCATGATTACAACGATTCTTTAGCAACCGAAAGAAATTTACAACTCCATGATCGAAATGGCTCTGATACCATATGAGAAAGACTCTCAAGATTACTTAAATACTCAAGAATTTTAATGGGAATTAGTAATGGGAACACATAAAATAATAAAGAAGAAAAAATTGATGGAATTAAAACTCAGTTTCATTAATCACCAAAGCATGCTCTTTACAACTTGCTAATACAAGCTTTATATATGGTAAGTCAAGTCATAACTGCAAGTATAACAGTCATGTCAAAGCCCGTCAAATGCTAACTGTAATCACCTATTTTGTCCGGGGTGTTAAACTCGTATATTATATTATTATTACTATATTGTTAATGGGCTTTAATTATATGGTGATAAGAATTAAAAAACTAAAAAAAAGAAGAAGAGACGAAGAAAAAAGGAAAAGAGAAAAACAAAAAAGTATATATATATATATTATTACTATTAAAGTATCTATTATTACTATTTACTATTATATACACTATTATCGTATATTATTATTACCATTTATTACTTATTATTATTATCTACTATTTCCCACTATTATTATTTATTATAATCATATGCTAATTACTACCATCTTATTATCCATCATCATTATTATAATTATTACTATCTTTATCTATTACGTCATTATTATTATTATTATTATTATTATTATTATTATTATTATTATTAAATTTAAAAACAAAAAAAATACTAATATATAAACAAGCCCAAATTAAATAAATAAGAGTCCAATTAAATAATAAACCCAATATATTTAATACAGTCCATTACCCAAAAATATTATACATATATTACATGGCCCGTTTGGCCCAAATAATTAAAATAAGCCGTCCAACCCCAGCCGTCAGATCGGGATGAAGATCTGACGGTCCAGATCAGGGCTCGAAAAGAAACCCTAAGAAAGGCCTCAGGAACCCTAGCTCCGCAACACTCTACTATCGGATCGAAATCTTGATCGAACGGCTCAGATCAACTCCCCCAGGCGTGTGTAATCCACGCGCGACGTTCTAATCTCCAGAAGCGCGCGTGCGTTCCACCCCACGCCCCATCAATTTCCCCACAGCCGTCTAGATCCATCTCCGACGGTCAGGATCGCCCCACGGCTCCGATTCACCAGCCATGCCCCTCTGGTCCCCTCTCCTCATGGTTCACATGCAACAAAAAAAAAACGCAAATGTCAGAGGATGCATGAATTGCAGAGAGGCAAGAAACGCAACGAAAAACAAACAAACGTACGAGGCAATAACAAACCAAAACTTCAGAGATGAATCCGGCTAAAATAGAACAGCAGAACCAATCACATATTTTGTAAGGGTTTTACAAATGCGAAAATGATGTAATTCCGGGGCTATAAAACTCGAAACAAAGCATTGTAATAGGGGGTTTTCAGAGAGAAAAAAATTGTAACCAAAGTTTCAAGAAATACAAGCAGAAAGAAGTTTTACAGAGGTATATCAGTGTCCCTTTCAGTTTTGAAACAAAAAATATATAAAAAATAGAAAGCTTATTTTTTTACCTTCGTTTCGGTTTCATCTCCTCTTCACTTTTCGATCTCCTTCACTGGAGATAAGCCGTCAGGAACCTTTCGGGGCCATGCATGGTGAGTCGTAGAAGTTGATAACCCCAAAAAAGGGAATCGGGAGAGATTTTGAGAATCTGGGTTTGGGTTTTTAAACAAAAAAAAAAGAAAGGGTTTCCGGTTTTTTTGGTTTCACGATCAAAGGATTTCGGTTTTGAGTTTTCGAACACTAAAAGTTAGAAAAGAAATTTGGGTTTTTTTAGGGTTCTGGCGCCGGCAACGGCAATCGGAACCCTGACGGCGCCAGATTTGCAGAGAGGGGGAGGGACTCTACGTTTTTAGGTTTTGGTTTTGGTTAAAAGAAACAAAAAAGAATTAAAGTGTTTTAGACTTGGTTTTATAATGATTTTTCGGTTTTAAATTGGTTTAATGGCATTATAAGTCCCTCCACGTTTTACTAATTATACGGGCAAGGGCTTCTGCATTACAAAATCACGCCCACTGTCCCTTCAAGTTTTTAAACGCTTTCAATTACGTCCCTGTTTTCATTGTAATCTGTTTTCCAGTGGTCAAATAACTATTTTGGTCATTTCTGTATTTTCGTGTCTTTTAAATTGGGTCCATGTTTTGCGTTTTGATTAGATTTTTGATGGTTTATTTACTATTACGATCCCCACAAGTTTGCATGTTAATCGTTTACTCAACATTTTTATTTTGTTATATTATTCATGCATTTTACCCATTTAGACATGTGTTTGTCTCGAATATATATTTTGCCATATTGTTTATGTTAGTATGTGCATATATTTTTTTATGTGGCATGCCTAGTTGTTTTAATGCCTATTCGAATATGTTTGTTGTGACATGCATTTTAATTGTCATCCATGTGACTCTTTAATGTTTAATTTGCATGATAATTAATTTTAATTATAAAACGGAGATACTTATTAATTCGCGTATTCGGGTAGACTAACCTAGCTTACTGGATACTCCTCGAATATTCGGATTAATTCGAATCATCTAAAGGTAAATCTGTAATTAAAACGGACAAGACCATGATATCACTCTTTAATTGCTTGCATCATGCATAAAGTTGACGTACGAGATCCGAATCCTAAACTAACACGGCAGTCAGTCTTATATAATGTCGGTTTAGTCTTTGGTCCGGTGTACCGTGTTCCTTTTTAATTAAACGATGAATTAATTCGAAACCACTATGTAACCCCTCGCCTCGGTCCGGACGCTTGCCCGGTCCGAGTGGGCCACACGGGGAAAACCGAAGCGAAACCCGTTAAGGTTCCTCCTCGATTAACGACCCAGAAAATTTCTTTTTAATTTAATCTTCTCTAAATGCACATTTAATTCTTATGTGATCACAGCAACGGAAGACAAGCATTCTCAAAGCAATAACTCGAACAACCTATACATACAGTCCATTTTTATGTGATTAAACAGGCCGTTTCGAAACACCCTCAAGGTGTATCGAAACGCCTTGACCTGGTCAACAGTTCTGAGCCTATACGAGGAGGCCGTATCGGAACGGAGGTCAACCGTTCCGAAACACCCTCCTTGGTCAATTTCTCGTGGTCAACGAGATTTGACTGTTTCGAAACTCCCTAGACCCGTTTCGGAACACCTTCATCTCGCCAATTTCTCAAAATTCCAGTAGCGAAAGTGTACCGAAACGGCCTTCCCGCGTTTCGAAATACCCAGCCAAAAACAAAGGGACCGTATCGAAACAGGACCAACCGTTTCGAAACGCCCTCTGTCTGCAGACTAGTTTTAGCTGGTTTTAAGGCACAGGGATGCCTCAAGACCCCACTAAAGCTTCACACAACACACCAGCACAAACCTAAGGCAAGACCAAACTTCTACAAACATGTTAAACATACTTCAAGAATATGAGAACCAAACATTTAAAGGAAACAACATCATCAGCATGCGAATCATACATAGCATTGAAGGTTCATGCATCACAAGACCAACACTTGAGCAATAAAGATAGGCATCCAACACAAGGTCATACATCACCACAAAGGAGCATACATAGCCTTTAAGGTTACAAGCCTTAGCCAACAAAACATATAAGCACTCAAGACATGCAACATAAACAAGGTTTGCAAATCAAACAAGGCATCCAAGAGCCAAACCAAATCAACTTACATCAAGGCATCCAAAACAACAACACCTATCCCATTGCTTGACTATTACAATCTACAATTTAAAGATCATACTTGAACAAACCAAAAGCAACACTTGGAGACCTTTCCTCGCCTTTGCCACCCACAAGCTATTGATCTGCATTGTCGAACAAAAAGGAGCGTAAGCATAAAAGCTTAGTGAGGGTAAGCTCATAAATCAAACCTTCGACAATGCAGGGTCCAAGCACAAGCAACAACCAAGATAAAATGCATGATCTTACCTCCGATCCGCAAGAGCCAAAATAATCATGATGCATGAACATATTATCAAAATCATGTCATGCTCAACAAGCTCATTTCCACAACATATGTAAGCACATATAGTCATCCAAATAGGAAACACATATAACCCACATATGAGCAACATAATCCACAATCCGTATTGGCACCTAGCTATGACTCGAATACGCGGATAACCGTTGGAACTCACATCCAACAACACAACCATTACCTGACGGTGGGATTACACTCATCACCGTTCACGCGAAGGGGATTCCACTCATCCTCACGCCTCATTTCACGCGGAGGGGATTCCACTCATCCTCACGCCTGTCGATGGGATTCCACTCATCACCGACTAATATATAAAAGAAGATTTCCGGGCGAACCCGTACTCCATCTTGATGACTACCATCATCAAGACCACGCGCGCATTTTGACTCACGTGTGCACACTAAACATCCTAATGATCGATCATTTGTACCCAAGCATACTAGTGCCAATACTACACATTTCATTAATCTTTCACAATATCATTCCATAATACTTCCGTGCCTAACACGTACTCACCATGACTTACCGTCATGCACAAACCACATTTCCATACCTAGCATGTACTCACCATGATCCTCGGATCATACAATAACCTCATAATATCATTTCACATGTCAACACCACATGTATAACACTAACACAATATCACATCATATATCATGCATATGTATATCTCCATCATGTTTATCATCAACATGCATATAACAATGCATCAAACATGCCCCAACATACATGTATACAACATATACATAACCAACACCATCACAATTTAACACGTGGCATAAACAACCATTAGAGAGTGCAACCAAAGTCTCTAATCAAAGCTTGGGATTAGGCTACCACTCTAATCCCAACTCTAGGTGGGTTTACCAAGCCCATCCTAGGTTCACATGCTTGAACCAAATACTCAAAACCATTTTAAAAATATTTAAGCACTCACCTCTACCTCCAAGCTCAACTACCAAGCAAGCATCACCTTCAAGTTTTCGGATTTCTTCCCGATGCTTCACCAACCCAAGTTCTTGCTTCTAAACAACCTCAATACAATTCAAATAACCTCAAATCAGCCCAACATCAAAATACTAACCCGGAACACAATTCGAACACAAATTACAATGTTTCAAGCCATGAACAAACCCTACATTTAGCAAATTCGGGAAGCCTCTAAACCTCATCCAAAATCCATGTTTCCAACACCTTTTACACCCACAAGTGATCCCAAATCAACCCCTAACCATAGCACTATCAATAGCCTATAAATTCCAATCTAAAACAACCCCCAAAACTCACCCAAAACCCTTCAAAAACCCCATTCAAACCCAATTTCGGGAATTTGTTCAAAACCAAGAAAAATTCATATATGTTGAACCATTTAACTCCTATACTTCATAACTAACCATATTAAATCAAAACATTAAGCTTAACAACATAAAGTTACCATTTTTAATCAAAATCTCCAAAAACTCCATTTTCCACAACCTTAACGAAAATGAAAACTAAGTGTACTTTTGAAGAGAGGATGGTGAGGACAATTCGAAAATGTAATTACCTTTCAAAAAGCTTCAAAAACGGAGAAGAAATGAGATGGAAAAGCAACTTAGAGGAGAACCCTCTACTTGTCGTCAAAATGGGGGAAAAGGGTGAGTGGAGAAGATGAGCACATGTTTAATTCAATAAAAGAGGTTTTAATTTTAAAAGTTTCATTTGTTTACGGTTTTGCCATTAATGAGATGGCAACTCTCCCTTACTTTAAAATCCATGAAATTTTAGTTTCATTTCAAATTAGCCCAAACTCAGAATGTTTATTTTGAAAATAAAGAAAGACACAAGGTCCAAATAATATATAATATTATTTAATCATAAACCGAGACCCAAAATATTATTTAAAATATTATTTTCTCCCGGCCCCTGAACCCGGGTGTTACACACTAATTTGGATAAGCTCGTACGATTAAAGTCCAATTATCGATTAAGAACCCCTAATTAAAGTCATTTTAAAATTCAGATAATTTCCATCAATTTAAACGCAACAATTGTTTTGGTACCGATTTCCGGGCGTGATGGGGTTCTAACCCTTCCCCACACGTAACCAACTCCCGAACCCTTTCAAATAAATCTCTTGTTTTGTTTTTACGGTTTCCGGCCTAGCTCTGTGGCTGGTGGCAACTCCAAAAGGAAAAAAGAATTATTTTAAAGGGTTTTTTTTCCAAAACTCGAATTATTTTTAAAATCCCCCCTTTTAAATTAAATGTTTTCAAAAAAGTGAGGACTCGAGAAAAAACCTTGTCACAGCCTGGCGGCTCCACTGGGGACAATTTTGTTTTTCAAAACAATAGTGAGTTAAGCAAAAGAAATAATTGTTGCTTTTAAAGATGGAAATTTTTGAAACTTAATTTGACTTTAGCGAGGTGGTTCTTCTTTGAAAATGGGACTTTAATCGCACGAGCTTTGATAACTGGTGGTCTTGAATTAATTTTTCATTTAATTTCAAAGGAATCATCGACATGTGTTGCATCACGCATTAAGCTCTATACCCGAGCTTCGTCCCTTAAGTGGGAGTGAAACGCCCATACCCACGTGAGTCTCCCTCTACGGGTTGGTAATACACTTCCAGAATCCACGCCTTTGACATGTGAGCAGCCCTCCACGTCATTAAGTCGTGCTTTCCCCCAAACTGAAACCAATTCGCAAGCTTGTAATGAGCCAGAATTGGGGCTTTTGTCACCGTAGTAGGTGATAAGATAGGTTCGGGTACCCTTGTTAGAATCGAACCAACATGGGTGTGAATTTAAGAAGCCCACCCCGATTAGAGCCATGCGGATAATCGTAGAATTAGAATTCATGCTATCAGGTCTTCCATTGTTAATTTGCTTTGATGTGTTTCCTTATGATTTGTTTCATTCAAGTATTCATTATTGTTGATACTAACCCAGTTGTCTTTTTGCCTTGTTTTGCTTATCTTTGCATATTCATCGCATTTTCATACGAAGTGTTGATTCGAGAACAGTCTAAAGTTGAAAACTTTCACAACGGGAGTAAGAGTCCATTGCAACGAAGTTCCCGGAGCGTGCTATTTAGAAAGAGGGGACGAGCAAAATTTATTGAAAATCGTACCCTATGTGTTTATTTTCTTGCCTCGTTGTAACAAGGCTTGATCTCCGTTATGGAAAGTTGTTTAATGAGGATGTTCGTCGAATCAACATTTCCTTGCATTCGATTTTGTGTTTTTTAATTTGTTGCCTTAAATCATCTGCTTTTGTCATGCATTTGACATATCATGCATTACATCATTAAGTCTTGGAATTAATTGTTCGAGGTCATGTCAGCATTTGTGACTATCGAAGATTCCACATCCACACTTTACTCGCCATCAAAGGAAGCAAATAGATGAGAGTTTTGCTAAGTTAGAAGCCGACTTGAGAAGGGTCCAAATGGGGCATATGATGGCCATGACTCCTTTTGTGAGTGCCATCAGACTGTGGGGCACGAGATTCAGATTCGTCCAGAATTTAAGCAGTTGGTTCAAGAATTGATGGACAATAAGGAGGTTGAGTTCCTCGAAGAAGCTTAAGGGGTGGGATGGATGGCCAGCCTAGCAGTAGTCAAGAGTTTTATGCATCCAAGTTTGTTTGTCTTCATTTCATTGCATTTTAATCTCTTTGAAGTAATGTGTGGAATTAACTTTGCTACCCTTTATCCGAAAGTAGCAAAATCCTTTTTGTAAGAGCTTAAGATTGTTTTTTTAAATATTCAATGAAAGGATACATTGTGTTTCAATTGCCTTTTCATTTTGTGTGTATATATATTTGTCTATTGAGTCCCTGTATATCAATTGCACAAGGGATATTGGCCTTGATCCCAAAGGTTGACTTCGAGTCGCCTTTGTCTGGTGGAAATCGAAAGCTTTGAAGATGATGAATATGTGGCTTACACTCCGAGATAATTTGGTCATCTAATTAAGTACACATAGAATTAGTGCCTTCGGGAGAATAACCAGAAATCTTTCGTGCTAAAAAAAGAGAAAAAAAAAGAGATAAAAAAGAGAAAAGAAGAAAGAGAAAGAGGAAAACAAAAAGAGGTAAAAAGAAAGAATAAGAAGAAAGAATAAGAAAAAAGAGAAAAAAGAAGAAAAGAAGAAAAAAGAAGAACGGAAAAAGAGAAAAGAGAAAAAGAGAGAAGATAATAAAAGTATAACAAAAGCACTCCAATGTTCGAAGCCTGGTAATAGGCATTTTTGGATACGAGTGTGGAATTTTTGGGGCACTCCGCTGTAGCAAAAGACCAATAAGGTTGCTATGAACCATTCACTTTAGCTACATGAGTAATGGTAATATTTTCAAATCATGACAATGCCGAGTAGCTCGGGGTTTTGTTGTTTGCTCCATCATTTATTTCGAGCCAAATGAATGTGATGAGTTGACTTCTCCAAATCATAAAGAATTGAGACAAAGTAATAATGATAAAGGCAAAGCCTATAGAAGGTAAGTCTAATTGATTAAAAAGCAGAAATAGCTCGGAGAGTATGTCACATTTTCAGACATCAGCTCAGTTTTTGAGGTCTCTTAGACACATGATGCTTGAAGCAATCCTTGGTAAGCCATAAAAGTGTCGTTCGTGCACTTGATATTCGGGGTATTTAATCTAGCTTGATATATCCATAATTTGAAAAGAAATACTAGTTTTCAAAAAGACATTCCATTTTGAAGTTTGAAAATGCAATCTAAATTTTTGTGAACACAAATTAATTTCCCATTGCTTCGAGGATAAAGTATTAGAATGCAATGTCATGAATACAAATGGTAGATCACCAGTGGCCATAGTGAGGACAGTAGTAGTTTCCACATCCTACAGTTCAGGGACTCGAGGTAAGTTTCTGTCAAAATACCTTGATTGGTTCAGAAGATGAAAGAGACCTTAATGAACTTAAGAGAAAAGTTCAGGGGCTTGGGGGCATGTGCTACCCCTAATGTTTAGAAAAGAGAAAAGGCGTCGTGTTGAGGTAAGACGAAGAGAATAGTTGAGCACTCAGTTTGAATATGGGGTAATGCTTTGAGAGCGAGCACTACGAGAAGTATAGTTGAGCACCCAGTTTGAATAGGAGGCATTGTTTTGAGAACAACCACTACAAGAAGTGTTGTGTCTTTTCTGACCAGTGGAAGTCAGCAATTATCTTTCGAGGAGAGACCAAAAGATTGAGATTTGGCATGAATGAGAAAGGCAAAAAGGATTAAGAAGAATAAGAAGGTCAAGATCGACCAACCCGAAGAGTGAAAGCGTCCGAGCTATTTCGATGTCATAATTCATGCATCATTTGTAGTTAGGCATCCCTAGGATTAGGGGAATGCTAGCTCACATCATCATATCATTTTTACCTATTTTCGACAGGTATTTTAAAGCTTTTCCCGTAAAAGGGAACTCGTCTATCCGTTCAGGCATAGGGGGAATGGAACTTTTATCTTTCAGAACTCGCTTATCCGTTCAGGCATAAGGAGAATAGAACCCGCCTATCCGTTCAGGCTCTTGGAGAATGGAACCTGCCAATCTATTTAGGCTCTTGGAGAATGGAACTCGCCTATCCGTTCAGGCTCTTGAAGAATGGAACCCGCCTACCCGTTCAGGCTCTTGGAGAATGGAACCCGCCTATCCGTTCAGGCTCTTGGAGAATGGAACCCGCCTATTCGTTCAGGCTCTTGGAGAATGGAACCCGCCTATCTGTTTAGGCTCTTGGAGAATGGATCCCGCCTATCCGTTTAGGCTCTTGGAGAATGGAACCCGCCTATCCGTTCAGGCTCTTGGAGAATGGAACCCGCCTATCCGTTCAGGCTCTTGGAGAATGGAATCTGCCTATCTATTCAAGAACTTGGAGAATGGAACCTGCCTATCCGTTCAAGCTCTTGGAGAATGGAACCTGACTATCCGTTCAGGCTCTTGGAGAATGGAACCCGCCAATCCGTTCAGGCTCTTGGAGAATGGAACCCGCCTATCCGTTCAGGCTCTTGGAGAATGGAACCCGCCTATCCGTTCAGGCTCTTGAAGAATGGAACCCGCCTATCTATTCGGGCTCTTGGAGAATGGAACCCGCCTATCCGTTCAGGCTCTTGGAGAATGGAACCCGCCTATCCGTTCAGGCTCTTGGAGAATGGAACTCGCCTATCCGTTCAGGCTCTTGGAGAATGGAACCCGCCTACCCATTCAGGATCTTGGAGAATGGAACCCGCTTATCCGTTCAGGCTCTTGGAGAATGGAACCCGCTTAAATATTCGGGCTCTTGGAGAATGGAACCCGCCTATCCGTTCAGGCTCTTGGAAAATAGAACTCGCCTATCCGTTCAGGCTCTTGGATAATGGAACCCGCCTATCTATTCGGGCTTTTGGAGAATGGAACCCGCCTATCTATTCGGGCTCTTGGAGAATGGAACCTGCCTACCCGTTCAGGCTCTTGGAGAATGGAACCCGCCTATCCGTTCAGGCTCTTAGATAATGGAACTCGCCTATCCGTTCAGGCTCTTGGAGAATGGAACCCGCCTATCTGTTCGGGCTTTTAGAGAATGGAACCTGCCTATTCGTTCGGGCTTTTGGAGAATGGAACCCGCCTATTTGTTCGGGCTTTTGAAGAATGGAATATTCCTATTCGTTCAGGCACTTTGAGAACGAAGCTTTTATTGTTCAGACCCCGAAGGATTGAAGAATGTTGAAATGAGAAGAACAGCTTCAAGCCTCCGCAACCGTTGCTTTTTCTCGTACCGACTTCTGAACCGCCAGTAGTTCTAGTGCATGGCGACTCGGGATCCAAACAGGGAAGTCGGACAAAATTGGTGCTTATGGCCTTTGCTTTATCCTTGTTCCACAAGTATAAGCAAACGGGGCAACTGTAATCACCTATTTTGTCCGGGGTGTTAAACCCGTATATTATATTATTATTACTATATTATTAATGGGCTTTAATTATATGGTCATAAGAATTAAAAAACTGAAAAAAAGAAGAACAGAAGAAGAAAAAAAGTAAAAGAAAAAAACAGAAAAGTATATATATATATATATATATATATATATATTATTACTATTAGAGTATCTATTATTATTATTTACTATTATATACACTATTATCGTACATTATTATTACCATTTATTACTTATTATTATTATCTACTATTTCCTATTGTTATTATTTATTATAACCATATGCTAATTACTACCATCTTATTATCCATCATCATTATTATAATTATTACTATCTTTATCTATTACGTCCTTATTATTATTATTATTATTAGTAGTATTATTATTATTGTTATTATTATTAGTATTATTATCATTAAATCTGAAAAAAAATACTAATATATAAACAAGCCCAAATTAAATAAATAAGAGTCCAATTAAATAATAAACCCAATATATTTAATACAGTCCATTACCCAAAAATATTATACATATATTACATGGCCTGTTTGCCCCAAATAATTAAAATAAGCCCTAAGTCTAAAAACCCTAATCTAATCTGCCCATCTTTGTCTTGCAGTCGCCCAACCCCAGCCGTCAGATCGGGATGAAAATCTGACGGTCCAGATCGGGGCTCGAAAAGAAACCCTAAGAAAGGCCTCAGGAACCCTAGCGCCGCAACACGTCTACCGTCGGATCGAAATCTTGATCGAACGGCTCAGATCAACTCCCCTAGGCGCGTGTGATCCACGCGTGACGTTCCAGTCTCCAGACGCGCGTGTGCATTCCATCCCACGCCCCATCAGTTTCCCCACAACCGTCTAGATCCATCTCCGACGGTCAGGATTGCCCCACGGCTCCGATTCACCAGCCATGCCCCTCTGATCCCCTCTCCTCAGGGTTCACATGCAACAAACAAAAATGCAAATGTCAGAGGATGCATGAATCGCAGAGAGGCAAGAAACGCAACGAAAAACAAACAAACGTACGAGGCAATAACAAACCAAAACATCAGAGATGAATCCGACCAAAATAGAACAGCAGAACCAATCACATATTTTGTAAGGGTTTTACAAATGCAAAAATGATGTAATTCCGGGGCTATAAAACCCGAAACAAAGCATTGTAATAGGGGGTTTTCAGAGAGCAAAAAAATTGTAACCAAAGTTTCAAGAAATACATGCAGAAAGAAGTTTTACAGAGGTATATCAGTGTCCCTTTCAGTTTTGAAACAAAAAATATATAAAAAATAGAAAGCTTCTTTTTTTTACCTTCGTTTCGGTTTCATCTCCTATGCGCTTTTCGATCTCCTTCACTGGCGATAAGCCGTCAGGCCCCTTTCGGGGCCATGCATGGCGAGTCGTAGATGTTGATAACCCCAAAAAAGGGAATCGGGAGAGATTTTGGGAATCTGGGCTCGGGTTTTAAAACAAAAAAAGAAAGGGTTTTCGGTTTTTTTTGTTTCACGATCAAAGGATTTCGGTTTTGAGTTTTTGAATACTAAAAGATAGAAAAGAAATTTGGGTTTTTTTAGGGTTCTAGCGCCGGCAACGGCGACCAGAACCCTGACGGCGTCGGATTTGCAGAGAGGGGGAGGGGCTCTCCGTTTTTAGGTTTAGGTTTTGGTTAAAAGAAACAAAAAAATTAAAGTGTTATAGACTTGGTTTTATAATGATTTTTCGGTTTTAAATTGGTTTAATGGCATCATGCATAAAGGTGACGTACGGGATCCGAACTCTAAACTAACACGGCAGTCAGTCTTATATGATGTCGGTTTAGTCTTTGGTCCGGTGTACCGTCATCCTTTTTAATTAAACGACGAATTAATTCGAAACCACTAATTTGGATAAGCTCGTACGATTAAAGTCTAATTATTGATTAAGAACCCCTAATTAATGTCATTTTAAAATTCAGATAATTTCCATCAATTTAAACGCAACAATTGTTTTGGTACCGATTTCCGGGCGTTATGGAGGTGCTAACCCTTCCCCACACATAACCAACTCCCGAACCCTTTCAAATAAATCTCTGGTTTTGTTTTTACGGTTTCCGGCCTACCTCAGTGGCCGGTGGCGACTCCAAAAGGAAAAAAAAGAATTATTTTAAAGGGTTTTTTTCCCAAAACTCGAATTATTTTTAAAATCCCCCCTTTTAAATTAAATGTTTTCAAAAAAGTGAGAACTCGAGAAAAAACCTTGTCACAGCCTGGCGACTCCGCTGGGGACAATTTTGTTTTTCAAAACAAAAGTGAGTTAAGCCAAAGAAATAATTGTTGCTTTTAATGATGGAAATTTTTGAAACTTAATTTGACTTTAGCGAGGTGGTTCTTCTTTGAAAATGGGACTTTAATCTCACGAGCTTTGATAACTGGTGGTCTTGAATTAATTTTTCATTTAATTTCAAAGGAATCATCGACATGTGTTGCATCACGCATTAAGCTCTATACCCGAGCTTCGTCCCTTAAGTGGGAGTGAAACGCCCATACCCATGTGAGTCTCCCTCCACGGGTCGGTAATTCACTTCCAAAATCCACGCCTTTGACATGTGAGCAGCCCTCCACGTCATTAGGTCGTGCTTTCCCCCGAACCGAAACCAATTCGCACGCTTGTAATGGGCCAGAATTGGGGCTTTTATCACCGTAGTAGGTGATAAGATAGGTTCGGGTACCCTTGTTAGAACCGAACCCACATGAGTGAGAATTTAAGAAGCCCACCCCGATTACGGCCACGCGGATAACCGTAGAATTAGAATTCATGCTATTAGGTCTTCCATCGTTAATTTGCTTTGATGTGTTTCCTTATGATTTGTTTCAATCAAGTATTCATTATTGTTGATATTAACCCAGTTGTCTTTTTGCCTTATTTTGCTTATCTTTGCATATTCATCGCATTTTCATACGAAGTGTTGATTCGAGAACATTCTAAAGTTGAAAACTTTCACAACGAGAGAAAAGAGTTCATTGCAATGAAGTTCCCGAAGCGCGCTATTTAGAAAGAGGGGACGAGCAAAATTTATTGAAAATCGTACCCTATGTGTTTATTTTCTTGCCTCGTTGTAACAAGGCTTGATCTCCGTTATGGAAAGTTTTTTAATGAGGATGTTCGTCGAATCAACATTTCCTTGCATTCAATTTTGTGTTTTTTAATTTGTTGCCTTAAATCATCTGCTTTTGTCATGCATTCGACATATCATGCATTACATCATTAAGTCTTGGAATTAATTGTTCGAGGTCATGGCAGCATTTGTGACTATCGAAGATTCCGCATCCACACTTTACTCGCCATCAAAGGAAGCAAATGGAGGAGAGTTTTGCTAAGTTAGAATCCGACTTGAGAAGGGTCCAAATGGGGCATATGATGGCCATGAATCCTTTTGTGAGTACCATCAGACTGTGGGGCACGAGATTCAGATTCGTCCAGAATTTAAGCAGTTGGTTCAAGAATTGATGGACAATAAGGAGGTTGAGTTCCTCGAAGAAGCTTAAGGGGTGGGATGGATGGCCAGCCTAGCAGTAGTCAAGAGTTTTATGCATCCAAGTTTGTTTGTCTTCATTTCATTGCATTTTAATCTCTTTGAAGTAATGTGTGGAATTAACTTTGCTACCCTTTATCCGAAAGTAGCAAAAACCTTTTTGTAAGGGCCTAAGATTGTTTTTTTTAAATATTCAATGAAAGGATGCATTGTGTTTCAATTGCCTTTTCATTTTGTGTGTATATATTTGTCTATTGAGTCCCTGTATATCAATTGCACAAGGGATATTGGCCTTGACCCCAAAGGTTGACTTCGAGCCGCCTTTGTCTGGTGGAAATCGAAAGCTTTGAAGATGATGAATATGTGGCTTACACTCCGAGATAATTTGGTCATCTAATTAAGTACACATAGAATTAGTGCCTTCGGGAGAATAACCAGAAATATTTCATGCTAATTTTTGAGAAAAAAGAGATAAAAAAGAGAAAAGAAGAAAGAGAAAGAGGAAAACAAAAAGAGGTAAAAAGAAAGAATAAGAAAAAAGCGAAAAGAAGAAAAGAAGAAAAAAAAGAACAGAAAAAGAAAAAACAAAAAAAGAGAAGATAATAAAAGTATAACAAAAGCACTCCAATGTTCGAAGCCTGGTAATAGGCATTTTCGTATACGAGTGTGGAATTTTTGGGGCACTCCGCTGTAGCAAAAGACCAATAAGGTTGCTATGCACCATTCACTTTAGCTACATGAGTGATGGTAATATTTTCAAATCATTACAATGCCGAGTAGCTCGGGGTTTTGTTGTTTGCTCCATCATTTATTTCGAGCCAAAGGAATGTGATGAGTTGACTTCCCAAAATCATAAAGAATTGAGACAAAGTAATAATGATAAAGGCAAAGCCTATAAAAGGTAAGTCTAATTGATTAAAAAGCTAAAATAGCTCAGAGAGTATGTCACATTTTCAGACATCAGCTCAGTTTTTGAGGTCTCCTAGACACGTGATGCTTGAGGCAATCCTCGCTAAGCCATAATAGTGTCGTTCGTGCACTTGATATTCGGGGTATTTAATCTAGCTTGATATATCCATAATTTGAAAAGAAAGTCTAGTTTTCAAAAAGACATTCCATTTTGAAGTTTGAAAATGCAATCTAAATTTTTGTGAACACAAATTAATTTCCCATTGCTTCGGGGATAAAGTATTAGAATGCAAGGTCATGAATACAAATGGTAGATCACTAGTGGCCATAGTGAGGACAGTAATAGTTTCCACATCCTACAGTTCAGGGACTCGAGGTAAGTTTCTGTCAAAATACCTTGATTGGTTCAGAATATGAAAGAGACCTTAATGAGCTTAAAAGAAAAGTTTAGGGGCTTGGGGGCATGTGCTACCCCTAATGTTTAGAAAAGAGAAAAGGCGTCGTGTTGAGGTAAGACGAAGAGAATAGTTGAGCACCCAGTTTGAATATGGGGTAATGCTTTCAGAGCGAGCTCTACGAGAAGTATAGTTGAGCACCCAGTTTGAATAAGGGACATTGTTTTGAGAACAACCACTACAAGAAGTGTTGTGTCTTTTCTGACCAGTGGAAGTAAGCAATTATCTTTCGAAGAGAGACCAAAAGATTGAGATTTGGCATGAATGAGAAAGCCAAAAGGGATTAAGAAGAAGAAGAAGGTCAAGATCAACCAACCCGAAGAGTGAAAGCGTCCGAGCAATTTCGATGTCATAATTCATGCATCATTTGTAATTAGGCGTCCCTAGGATTAGGAGCATGGTAACTCACATCATCATATCATTTTTACCTATTTTCGACATGTATTTTAAAACTTTTCCGGTAAAAGGGAGCTCGCCTATCCGTTCAGGCATAAGGGAAATGTAACTTTTATCTTACAGAACTCGCTTATCCGTTCGGGCATAAGGAGAATGGAACCCGACTATCCGTTCAGGCTCTTGGAGAATGGAACCCGCCTATCCGTTCAGGCTCTTGAAGAATGGAACCCGTCTATCCGTTCACGCTCTTGGAGGATGGAACCCGCCTATCCGTTCAGGCTCTTGGAGAATGGAACCCGCCTATCCGTTCAGGCTCTTGGAGAATGGAACCCGCCTATCCGTTCGGGCTCTTGGAGAATGGAACCCGCCTATCCGTTCCGGCTCTTGGAGAATGGAACCTGCCTATCCTTTCAGGCTCTTGGAGAATGGAACCCGCCTACTATTCAGGATCTTGAAGAATGGAACATGTCTATCCGTTCAAGCTCTTGGAGAATGGAACCCGCCTATCCGTTCAGGCTCTTGGAGAATGGAACCCGCCTATCCGTTCAGGCTCTTGGAGAATGGAACCCGCCTATCCGTTCAGGCTCTTTGAGAATGGAACCTGCCTATCCGTTCAGGCTCTTGAAGAATGGAACCCGCCTATCTATTCGGGCTCTTGGAGAATGGAACCCGCCTATCTGTTCAGGCTCTTGGAGAATGGAACCCGCCTATCTGTTCAGGCTCCTGGAGAATGGAACCTGCTTATCTATTCGGGCTTTTGGAGAATAGAACCTGCCTATCCGATCAGGCTCTTCGAGGATGGAACCCGCTTATCCGTTCAAGCTCTTGGAGAATGGAACCCGCCTATCTATTCAGGCTCTTGGAGAATGGAACCCGCCCATTCGTTCAGGCTCTTAGAGAATGGAACCTGCCTATCCGTTCAGGCTCTTGGAGAATGGAACCCGCCTATCCGTTCAGGCTCTTGGAGAATAGAACCCGCCTATCCGTTCAGGCTCTTTGAGAATGGAACCCGCCTATCCGTTCAGGCTCTTGAAGAATGGAACCCGCCTATCTATTCGGGCTCTTGGAGAATGGAACCCGCCTATCCGTTCAGGCTCTTGGAGAATGGAACCCGCCTATCTGTTCAGTCTCTTGGAGAATGGAACCCGCTTATCTATTCGGGCTTTTGAAGAATAGAACCTGCCTATCCGTTCAGGCTCTTGGAGGATGGAACCCGCTTATCCATTCAAGCTCTTGGTGAATGGAACCCGCCTATATATTCAGGCTCTTGGAGAACGGAACCCGCCTATTCGTTCAGGCTCTTGGAGAATGGAACCTGCCTATCTGTTCATGCTCTTGGAGAATGGAACCTGCCTATCCGTTCAGGCTCTTGGAGAATGGAACCCGCTTATCTATTCGGGCTCTTAGAGAATGGAACCTGCCTATCCGTCCAGGCTCTTGGAGAATGGAACCCTTCTATCCATTCAGGCTCTTAGAGAATGGAACTCGCCTATCCGTTCAGGCTCTTGGAGAATGGAACCCGTCTATCCGTTCGGGCTTTTGTAGAATGGAACCTGCCTATCCGTTCAAGCTTTTGGAGAATGGAACCCGCCAATCCGTTCTGGCTTTTGAAGAATGGAATATGCCTATTCGTTCAGGCACTTTGAGAATGAAGCTTTTATTGTTCAGACCCCGAAGGATTGAAGAATGTTGAAATGAGAAGAACAACTTCAAGCCTCCGCAACCGTTGCTTTTTCTCGTACCGACTTCTGAACCGCCAGTAGTTCAAGTGCATGGTGACTCGGGATCCAAACAGGGAAGTCGGACAAATTTGTGCTTATGGTCTTTGCTTTATCCTTGTTCAACAAGTATAAGCATAGGGGGCAACTATAATCACCTATTTTGTCTGGGGTGTTAAACTCGTATATTATATTATTATTACTATATTATTAATGGGCTTTAATTATATGGTGATAAGAATTAAAAAACTGAAAAAAAGAAGAAGAGAAGAAGAAAAAGGTAAGAGAAAAAAACAAAAAAGTATATATATATATATATTATTACTATTAGAGTATCTATTATTACTATTTACTATTATATACACTATTATCGTATATTATTATTACCATTTATTACTTATTATTATTATCTACTATTTCTCTTTGTTATTATTTATTATAACCATATGCTAATTACTACCATCTTATTATCCATCATCATTATTATAATTATTACTAACTTTATCTATTACGTCCTTATTATTATTATTATTATTATTAAATCTGAAAACAAAAAAAATACTAATATATAAACAAGCCCAAATTAAATAAATAAGAGTCCAATTAAATAATAAACCCAATATAGTTAATACAGTCCATTACCCAAAAATATTATACATATATTACATGGCCCGTTTGGCCCAAATAATTAAAATAAGCCCTAAGTCTGAAAACCGTAATCTAATATGCCCATCTTTGTCTTGCAGTCGCCCAACCCTAGCCGTCAGATCGAGATGAAGATCTGACGGTTCAGATCGAGGCTCGAAAAGAAACCCTAAGAAAGGCCTCAGGAACCCTAGCGCCGCAACACGTCTACTGTCGGATCGAAATCTTGATCGAACGGCTTAGATCAACTCCCCAGGCGCGTGTGATCCACGCGCGACGTTCAAGTCTCTAGACGCGCGCGTGCGTTCCACCCCACGCCCCATCAGTTTCCCCATAGTCGTCCAGATCCATCTTCGACGGTCAGGATCGCTTCACTGCTCCGATTCACCAGCCTTGCCCCTCTGGTCCCCTCTCCTCATGGTTCACATGCAACAAACAAAAAACGCAAATGTCAGATGATGCATGAATTGCAGAGAGGCAAGAAACACAACGAAAAACAAACAAACGTACGAGGCAATAACAAACCAAAACTTCAGAGATGAATCCGGCCAAAATAGAACAGCAAAACCAATCACATATTTTGTAAGGGTTTTACAAATTCTAAAATGATGTAATTCTGGAGCTATAAAACCCGAAACAAAGCATAGTAATAGGGGGTTTTTCAGAGAGCAAAAAAATTGTTACCAAAGTTTCAAGAAATACAAGCAGAAAGAAGTTTTACAGAGGTATATCAGTGTCTCTTTCAGTTTCGAAACAAAAAATATATAAAAAAATAGAAAGCTTTTTTTTTACCTTCGTTTCGGTTTCATCTCCTCTTCGCTTTTCTATCTCCTTCACTGGCGATAAGTTTTCATGCTCCTTTCGGGGCCATGCATGGGGAGCCGTATAAGTTGATAACCCCAGAAAAGGGAATCGGGAGAGATTTTGGAAATCTGGGTTTGGGTTTTAAAACAAAAAAAAAGAAAGGGTTTTCGGTTTTTTTGGTTTCATGATCAAAGGATTTCGGTTTTGAGTTTTCGAATACTAAAAGAAAGAAAAGGAATTTGGGTTTTTTTAGGGTTCCAACGCCGGCAATGGCGACCGGAACCCTGACGGCGCCGAATTTGCAGAGAGGGGGGGCTCTCCGTTTTTAGGTTTAGGTTTTGGTTAAAAGAAACAAAAAAGAATTAAAGTGTTTTAGACTTGGTTTTATAATGATTTTTCGGTTTTAAATTGGTTTAATGGCATTATAAGTCCCTCCGCGTTTTACTAATTACGCGGGCAAGGGCTTTCGCATTTCAAAATCACGCCCGCAGTCCCTTCAAGTTTTTAAACGCTTTCAATTTCATCCATGTTATCATTGTAATCTGTTTTCCAGTGGTCAAATAACTATTTTGGTCCTTTTTGTATTTTCGTGTCTTTTAAATTGGGTCCATGTTTTGCGTTTTAATTAGGTTTTTGATGGTTTATTTACTATTACGGTCCCCACCAGTTTGCATGTTAATCGTTTACTCATCATTTTTATTTTGTTATATTATTCATGCATTTTACCTATTTAGACATGTGTTTGTATCGAATATATATTTTGCCATATTGTTTATGTTAGTATGTGCATATTTTTTTTATGTGGCATGCCTAGTTGTTTTAATGCCTATTCGAATATGTTTGTTGTGACATGCATTTTAATTGTCATCTATGTGACTCTTTAATGTTTAATTTGCATGATAATTAATTTTAATTATAAAACGGAGATACTTATTAATTCGCGTATTCGGGTCGACTAGCCTAGCTTACTGGATACTCCTCGAATATTTGGATTAATTCGAATCGTCTAAAGGTAAATCCGTAATTAAAACGGACAAGACCATGACATCACTCTTTAATTGCTTGCATCATGCATAAAGGTGACGTACGAGATCCGAACCCTAAACTAATATGGCAATCAGTCTTATATGATGTCGGTTTAGTCTTTGGTCCGGTGTACCGTCATCCTTTTTAATTAAACGATGAATTAATTTGAAACCACTAATTTGGATAAGCTCGTACGATTAAAGTCTAATTATCGATTAAGAACCCCTAATTAAAGTCATTTTAAAATTTAGATAATTTCTATCAATTTAAACGCAACAATTGTTTTGGTGCCGATTTCCGGGCGTGATGGGGGTGCTAACCCTTCCCCACACGTAACCAACTCCCGAACCCTTTCAAATGAATCTCTGGTTTTGTTTTTACGGTGTCCGGCCTACCTCAGTGGCCGGTGGCGACTCCAAAAGGAAAAAAAGAATTATTTTAAAGGGTTTTTTTTTCAAAAACTCGAATTATTTTTAAAATTCCCCCTTTTAAATTAAATATTTTCAAAAAAGCGAGGACTCGAGAAAAAACTTTGTTACACTAACAACCTTCAGTTACAACTGAAATGCATAACCTAGTTGCTTTATGATTTTTGTTATTCCTAATATTTTACAAGTGGATAAAAAGTTCAATTATATTTTGAGAAAATTATGTAAACATCTTATTTGATCCATCCTATAAATGCATCCTAATTCCCAAGATCTAAAAATGATAGATTTTGGAGATATAAATAAGAATCTGTATTGTGGTGGTTGCTGCACACCTGCACCTACCACTCTTTAACTTCTTCTGTGCTTGATTTTCCTTTTTATCTCTCGGTAAAAACCTTTTTTTCGGAGGTTGAAGAACTAAATCTTTATATATTCATTAATTAGTTGAGTAATTAAAAATGCTCATGATATTTTATTTTGTATAAATTCAAATTTCGAGTAAGATTTCTTTACTCTTTTTTTGTGCTCTTATTTATGCTCAATACTAAAAAATTAAGTTTAGAGTTCAAGGTTAAAGTTTAAAATTCAGGTTTAGAGCATTGGGTATAAAGTGCATTTTTTAGATTTATGATTTAAATTTTAAAATTATAGCTTATAATTTGATTTTTTAGTGTTAGAGTATAAAAAATACCAAAAAAACAACAAATTTTTATTCTAAAAATCTCGTAAGACTTAAGAATATAATATTTCTCTATTTATTCAAAATAAATAAATAAATAAATCCTAAGAGCACCGACGCCCTCCGCGTTCGCCTGTAGCAAGGCGTCAACTAGGCGGAAATGACTTCTCCATAGTACATACAACTTACAGAATATTGATAATCCCAAATACGACATAATAAATAATTAAAATATATTATGATAATAAACTATTTTTATATAGTTTATATAAAGTATCGTCTGATTATCGACAGTAAGTTAATTACTTAAACATCCATGTGTGTTTATATCCCCAATTATATTCTAATAATTTCATTATGCGTCAATTTTATATGCAAGTTTTTTTAAAGGTAAAATTGTATGATTTTATATATTTGAATATTGTTCGGATATATATTTTATTTATAGTTTTATTATATTTTGTAATAATTAATTATTGTGATAATTATTTGAATATATGTCATTTATATTTACAATTATGATTATACTTGTAAGTTAAAAAAAATGCGATAAATATCAAAACTATTCACGAGTTTTGGTGGAATGTTAAATGGTATACATGAATTTTAATTTTTTTACAATTGTATTGATGAAGTTTCGATTTGATTTTTTTTTTATAAATTACTGGAATCGTTATCTACTTAGCATCATTTTATATTTACATATTATATGCATAAATAATTATATTCATCCAACATAAAAATAAATGTTACTTACCAAAACATGTATACAATTGAATCAAAATCAAAATTTTATGTATATTTTACATTAAAAATCATGTATAGTTTTAATATTTATATCTAAAAAAATTATATGCTACATATATTTCTCCTTTTCAACTTAAAAAATATAACAATACCAAATTAATTTGATTTGATGAATCCGTTATCGAATCAATATTTTGATTACTAAGTTTTAAAACTTACATTACAATCATATTTTATTTTTATTGTGGTAATTGTCGTTGAAAATTATTGTTAAAATTTCCCTCCCTAAAAAATCGTTAATTTTAAGAGTTTGCATTTGAAACAAAAGGCTAATTTTTCAATGAACGAAACGGTAGTTGGTCTATTACAACGGTAAGAAAGCTCTAATTTATCAAAAAATTAACATAGTTTAGTTTCAAGTTGATCTATCGGTTACTAGTGGCATATAGAAAAGTTTTAATTTATATTGAATCGTCACCTTCTTTCGTTGTCATTCTTATTGTTGTTTGGTGGTTTCTCCTGTCGAAAAGATTACTACTTTATTTCTTCTTCTTTTCCTTTTTATCAACTCAAACTCGTCAAAAAATTTAATCTCCTTACATATCAATCAATCGAAGTTAAAAGTTAAATCTTTCTAATGTCACTTTCAACTGTTAAATCAACTTAAAATTAAATTATGTTAATATTTTGGCAAAGCAGATCCTTCCCACTGTTGAAATTGACCAATGACCATTTCGTTCATTAAAATTTGGCCTATGTGGCGGTTATAAATTTAAAAATTAAGATTTTTTGTGTGAAAAAGACTTTAACGTGTTACTTCATCGTTTATTAACGACAACAAACGAAAATGATCATAACGAAAACAAGTTAAAACTTAAAAGGTCTTCCTTAAAAAAAAACTTAAAAGGTCACTAATTATAATGTAAATTTTAAAAATTTGATGAAAAAAAAACAAAGCATTACTAATAAACAATCTCGTGTAGTTTGAATCTGATTGACCATCGTTCACTAAAACACAATAACAACGACAAATATATATTCATAAACAAAAATGAAAACACAACTAATCAACTCTCCTAATTGTTGTTAATTCATTTATAAACAACTTCTGGTGTATACTGTATACACTTGGGAATCAAGAAAAACCCAATGCCAAAATATGGGAAACTTAACCTGTTGATCTCCCTAAACTACGTGATTATACAACAAAAAATATTTTAAAAAAAAGTGGGTGAAGAAATTCATTCAAACTTGGAAGAAGAAGAAGAAGAATCAGCCTGTCCATCAATGTCTTCAACAGTTTGTTTTGTTGAATGCATCTTGGCGTAGAAATTGAGGAACAAACAAAGAATTATGCCGTTGAGGACGGAATTGAATCCCCAAGCTCCCATTCCATTGCACCCACCTTTGACAAAGTGGAGGAGGAGAACCCCAAAATGGCAGATTAAGTTGCAGGCCAAAAGCACCACTTGGCAATTCACCACGAAAGGGAAGCAGGCGCTCGGCAGCCCAATGGCGGTCCAGAATCGGTACCCGTACACGACGGAGTACAGTAGAGTGGCCAGTAAAATGGCCAACACTTGAAACGATTGAGAGAATTCGAGCCAGAGGAATGACATCCAGAGGAGGATTGATTGGTTGAAGAGGTGGAAGAAAGTTAGTTTACGGTGGCGGAGGATGGTGACGAATGTTCGGAATAGGTGGAGGAAACGGGAGAGGTAAAAGATGTACGACCAGAAGAACACCCGCCCCGAAGGGCGCGTACCCAGCGGGAAGCAGAGGAACCATTGGAATGGGGTGGAGATGGTTTTGGTGCGGAGCCAGAACCAGCGCGTGTCTCGAATCTCGGCGGCCGCGGAGTAGAGGATGCCGGCGAAAATGACGGCGGAGATAAGGGAAACGCAGAGGCTGTGGATGGCGGGGATTGGTCCAAGGGGGACGCGTCGCCGTTTGGAGAGAACGAGAGAAAGGAAACTATGGAGGGTGATATTGGCGACGACGTAGACGGCGATGGCGGCGAAGAGGAAGGACCACGTTGAGCCAAACGATTGGGTGTGATTCCAACGAAAGTTGACGATGGACGGATGCTCCGACAACCAGTATTTCAGGCTCTGCATCATGATCGAAATTAAAATCTCACACAAAACCCCAAAAAAAAAACCCAGAAAGTAAACGTTTTCCCGTTTCTGTTTGGTTGTAAAGAAAACCTAAGAAATCAATGGGTGGGAAAAAAGCAAGCAAATTACGAAGAAAAACATGAAAGGGCGGCAAATACTGTTTGAAGGTTTAGGGAGTTTGCCAGTTTGGAAAAATCCAATTTCTGGGTTCCCCCAGCGATTTCCTTTTTCTTTTCCTTTGAAGCGAAGAAAAGGCTACCTCTACATTGACTCTCTTTTTACTAACTTTGTCCCATAAATACATAAATAATAAACAATTTTGAGGTCAACATTTTCCTGGCAATTTACTTTATTTATAATTTGTTATGACATAGTTGAAAATTAGTAATTTGTTAGACACCAAGAATATACTACCAAAATAAATTAGTTAATTATATTCAAAAAGTTGCATAACAAAGAGATTTAACAATTTGACAAAACAAGAAAAAAACTGTTGATTAAAAAACTATGAATTATCATACTCATACGAGCCCCCTGTTTTTTTTTTTACTTTTTATAACAAATAAGTATTTAAAATATACTAACTTTTTTATTTATGGATCTAAAGTATTTTTGGTAGAAATATGTATTTAAAGTATTTTTTTTGTCAAAATAGGTACTTAAAAGTATTTATTTGGTCAAATTAGATACATAAAGTATATATATATATATATATATATATATATATATATATATATATATATATTTGTCAAAATATGTACTTAATGCATTTTTTAATCAATGTCACATAACAACTTTTAGGAACACAGATAAAAAATATATATATTTTTAGGAACCTATTTTGACCAAAAAAAAAATTTAGGTACTTATTTTGATCAAAAAATACTTTAGGTATGTATTTTGACCAAAAAAATAATTTAAGTATTTATTTTGACAAAAAATTACTTTAGATACTTAAATGAAAAAGTTGAAATACTTTAGGTACTCATTTGTATTATAAGCCTATTTTTATTTGTTATAAAAAATAATACTTATCAAAAATTAAAAATCTAAATATATTATTAAAACTCTTTTAATCTATGAAATTAAAAGAAAAAAGGAAACATTAAACTGGAACATTTTAAACAATAAAGTTTATTTTTCAAAGAAAAAATTCAGTATTTCGAAATGATTTTTCATCAAAATATTAAAACCTCAATATAAAAATTTATGAATAATCAAAATTTTCTATTTCTCAACAAATACATATTCTTATGTTCTTTAACTTTAGTCCTTTTATTAAAAAATGGAATATAGATTAATTAGCGAATAATGTTCAATTTAGGAGACCCGGGTTCAATCGTTTTGTCTCGAAAGTGTATGCATTATTAAAAGGTTAAAAATATCTATGAACAGATACTACGTTGTAATCACCTTTAGACTATTAAAAAATGAAATATAGATTTTCAATCTAATTTTCAAAGAAAAACATTGTGTACAAGAGTTGGTGAAATTTAATCCAGTGTTTTTTCTTCGTTTTTTTTAAAAGCTTTTAATCTATCAAACTAAAATAAAAATATCAAACTAAAATATGTTATATAATAAAAATTGCATTCACAATAGTTTTGTTTTTTCCAGCAATAACTTTTCAGTTTAACAATTAAAACCTTAATATAATCAAACATTTCCGTTTTCCAACAAATAAATATTTGGGTAAAGTACACAGACGGTCACTGAACTTTGGTGCAAAAAACAAAATGGTAACCAAACTTTCAAAAATCACAAAATGACAATTAAACTTTATGTTTTATAACAAAATGGTAACTAGACGTTAAATGTCGTTAAGTGGCTGTTATAAACTTTGGTATAATAACACATTTAGTCCTTCATATTTATACATTCAATTAATTTAGTCTTAATTCGAAACAATTCACTAAATTTAGCCCTTGTTATTTACGCATTCTTTCAATTTGGTCCTTAAAGCAAAATTCCAAAGTATGGTAACATGATAAATAATTACAATTAAATTTTTGTAGGAACTCGAAAACTCGATTCGAATCAAAAAAATTTCAAATAAAGTTTGAGTTGTAAAATATGACGTGTCAACTCGAATAACTCGAAATTTTTTGACTCGACTCGATCGAACGCTCATCTCTATCTTAAGATATGACGCGTCAACTCGAATAACTCGAAATATTCGAATATTTTAAATCATTTTTTCCTTTTAAATCGAATATTTTTTAAAATAGAATATTTAAATCACATCAAATATTTAATAACTACTTTAAATATTCAATTCAATTTAAAAATATTCGATTTAAAAGAAAAAAATGATTGAAAATATTCGAATATTTAATAACTATTTTAAATATTTTTATTTTAAATATTCAAATATTTAATAACTACTTTAAATATTTATTAAATATTCGAATATTTTAAATCAAATTTTTCTTGTAAATCGAATATTTTTAAATTAAATTGAATATTTAAAGTAGTTATTAAATATTCGATGTGATTTAAAAGAAAAAATGATTTAAAATATTCGAATATTTCGAGTTGACGCGTCATATCTTAAGATAGAGGTGAGCGTTAGATCGAGTCGAGCCAAAAAATTTCGAGTTATTCGAGTTGACGCATCATATTTTACAACTCAAACTTTATTTGAAATTTTTTCGATTCGAGTCGAGTCGAGTTTTCGATTTCCTATAAAAATTTAATTAAATATTCGAATATTTTAAATCAATTTTTTTCTTTTAAATCGAATATTTTTAAATTAAATTGAATATTTAAATTAGTTATTAAATATTCGATGTGATTTGAATATGAAAATATTAAATATTCTATTTTAAAAAATATTCGATTTAAAAGAAAAAAATGATTTAAAATATTCGAATATTTCAAGTTATTCGAGTTGACGCGTCATATCTTAAGATAGAGGTGAGCGTTCGATCGAGTCGAGTCAAAAAATTTCGAGTTATTCAAGTTTACGCGTCATATTTTATAACTCAAACTTTATTTGAAATTTTTTCGATTCGAGTCGAGTCGAGTTTTTGAGTTCCTATAAAAATTTAATTAAATATTCGAATATTTTAAATCATTTTTTTCTTTTAAATCGAATATTTAAAGTTGTTATTAAATATTCGATGTGATTTGAATATGAAAATATTAAATATTCTATTTTAAAAATATTCGATTTAAAAGGAAAAAATGATTTAAAATATTCGAATATTTCGAGTTATTCGAGTTGACGCGTCATATCTTAAGATAGAGATGAGCGTTCGATCGAGTCGAGTCAAAATATTTCGAGTTATTCGAGTTGACACGTCATATTTTACAACTCAAACTTTATTTGAAATTTTTTCGATTCGAATCGAGTTTTCGAGTTCCTATAAAAATTTAATTGTAATTATTTATCATGTTACCATACTTTGGAATTTTGCTTTAAGGACCAAATTGAAAGAATGTGTAAATAACAAGGGCTAAATTTAGTGAATTGTTTCGAATTAAGACTAAATTAATTGAATGTATAAATATGAGGGACTAAATGTGTTATTATACCAAAGTTTATAACAGCCACTTAACGGCATTTAACGTCTAGTTACCATTTTGTTATAAAACATAAAGTTTAATTGCCATTTTGTGATTTTTGAAAGTTTGGTTACCATTTTGTTTTTTGTACCAAAGTTCAGTGACCATCTGTGTACTTTACCCAAAATATTTTTATTTGCTTGAACTTTATTTTTATATTAAAAATTAGACGATAAAGTATTTTTAGGACGTATTTAGAAAATTAACTAATTAAATTGAAGTATAATTATATAGTTGTGACATATTTTAGACAACCAAAGTAACTTCGTCGTGTTAAATTAGGTGCAATTGAATACCTCAATTTCACTTTTCAATTCTTAGGAGAGGGCAGAAAATTGGTGTAATTACCTACCTAATTACACTTTTTTATGGGTATTATTATTATTATATTAGAAATTTACAACAAATACCAATAGTTTTATGTGCGTGCACTTTTGTTTTCTTATAACCTCACCTTTATATATATATATATATATATATATATATATATATATATATATATATATCGATAAGATTCAGTTACACAATGTAAATTTCTATAAGTTTTACACGTTTTTTGGATTATTGGATGAGTGAAACGGATGGATGAGATTAACAGTAAAATATGTGAAGATTATCACTTGAGAAAAAAAAGTAAGGAGTTAATCTCAGCCATCCATTTTCTCCATCCAACGATTCAAAAAATGTGTAAAATTTAAAGAGTCTTACACTGTGTATGTTGATCCTAACCCATATATATATATATATATATATATATATATATAATAGTACTGTTTGACAATTAACGGATAGCTGATAGCGGATTATATTAGTTGATTGCATTAGTCAATTTGACTAGCAGATTGTATTGGCTGATTATAGAAAAATGTTTGGTAAAATTAACTGATAGCTTATAGATGTTTGATTATTTAAACAAACAAAATGACATATAAGGACATGATTATATTTTATACTTGTTTGAATAGTTTATTATTTATCAATATTTTATATTTATTAATATTAATTAGATTATGAAAATAATTTTTTGATAAAACATTACTAAGCATATTTGATGGATCTATATATTAATTTATTATTTATATAATTATTTTTAATACAATTTAATTAATTATTAAATTTAAATACAAATATAAATGTGTGAGAATAAAAAGAAGAAAAATATTAGTTTACAAATGTCACAATGGCCTTGTTTGGTAAATAGCGGTTTGGGCAAAAATTAGAGGTTTGAGGTATAATTAGAGGTTTGACTAGTCAAATCTGCTAATATTGATGTTTGGTAAATAGCGGATTGAAAGAGGGGATTGTGGTGAAAAAGCTAATTTTGAAAAAGCTCCTAATATGAGCTTTTTGAGATTAGAGTTGTAATGACTCTTTTACCCTTAACAATTACCAAAAATCTCCAAATAACCTAAATTAAATAATAATATTTTTAATATAAATAATAGCATATTAAATATTTGACTTATTTATTGTTACTACTAATTTATATGGTGACATTTGTAAGTTAATTTTATTTTTTTATTATCACATATTTATATGTGCATATAAAAAAATTAATAATTATATAAAAAATAAATTAATATATAAATCTTTCAAATATGTTTAGAAAATTTATATTAAAAATAATTTTTATAAATCTAATTAATATTTATTAGATACAAAATATTAATAACTGGTAAATTATTCAAACAAGTATTAAATATAATCATGTCTTTATATGTCATTTTACTTGTTTAAATAATCAAACAACTATCAACTATTAGTTAATTTTACCAAACACTTTTATACAATCAGCTAATACAATCCGCTAGTCAAATCAGCTAATGCTATCAGCTATCAGCTAATGTAATTCGCTATCAGCTATCAGCTATCCGCTAATTGCCAAACATGGCCAATGTAAATACGTGAGGTGAAGAATTAAAATAGAAAATGTTAAATTTAAGTTTTTTTTTGAGATATTTTATAATTGTTAAGGGTAAAATGCTCTTTATAATTTTTATGTTTAAACCTCTAATTTCAAAAAGCTGCTCCCCAATCTGCTATTCCAATCCGTTATTCACCAAACACCCAAATTAACAGATTTAACCGATCAAACTTCTAATATTAGCTCAAACCTCTAATTTTAGCTCAAACCGCTATATGATCAATTAACTTTCTTTTTATTTATATATATGTGAAATTCCTAATAAGCTGGGCTTTATGGAGTAGTAAATGATGCAATTACACTATATGCTTGTTTGAACATAAATCATATCAAGGTATGGCATAACATCAATGACAATTTTCTCTCACATAACATATAGCTTTCCATGGTACAACACATCATTCTTTAACATGTTAATCTAGTATAACATTTATTCATTAGATCTTCATTTAGCCATATGGTTAATAAGCCAATATTGAATAACATTTATACAATTCATAATATTATGTATTCATTTTGTTCATCATTTACCACAATGGTTTATTAGTAGCCTACGGGTACTTGGATCTCACCACCTCACCAAATATAGATACGATACATTTACAACAATATCTCCTCCTCACAGGACCATAGTCAAATAAAATGTGCACATCATACTTTTTCCTGACCTTCACTTACTAAAAATTCATATATTTTTAATATACAAATCAAAACCATTCACTGTTTATTTTAAACGAAGTTAGATTCATATATGATTTTGTAAATATAAGTTTCATTCTCTAATTTGACCTATTGAATTTCGTGTGAATTTTTGAACTTACTGTCATTACATAAATTCTAGGCTGATTTCACTAGACTTAAACTTAAGCTTCCTTAATCACTTAAACATATTAAAAAATACATGAAACTCTAAATTCTTATAATAGCCACATGGGTTTAGGGTTTAAAGATTTATTTATCCAACTTCAAGCTTGCAAAATATGGTACCAAATTGAAGAGAAATGCTTAAGCTTTGATTTTCTACGATTGGATTGAATCTTCAATGGTTAAAATATATATAAAAAATGAGCATTTTGTTGGACAATTCAAGATTAGATCTCAAATAAACAAATAAATAAAAATAAATATGAAAATGAAATAAAGAATAAATGAAATAAATAGAGTAAAAACATGTTTGAAAAATTAACCAAAAACCAGTTGACTGAGGCCTGCACAAACACAGTTTCTTTAAGACAAATTTGACAACTCCTCGGTGCTAAAGTTGTTTGATGGTTGATCTCCCAGGATACAACAGTCGGATGAATTTCTGCAGCAGCACTACTGGAGAATTCACGAACAAATTCGAACCTTTGACTATCACCAAAAAACTTTGCAAGTTTGGGAGCGAAAACAATTTTAATTGTTGTGTAAAATCTGAAAACTGCTCATGTATTTATAAGAGGGAATTAGGGCAAAACATGAGAAAAAAATATTCCAACTTTACCCCTAATTGGATAACAGAGTGGGCTGTAAGCAAAATTTAAATCTGAAAGTATCCCTTAATTTTCGGGATAAATCTGCTATTCAAAAAGGAAAAAAATATTCAAGTGTGGTAAAATATTCGCAGGTCCACGTAGGGCCTGACCGGTCCTGACATTCGTGTCGCCTACGTCGTGGGGGTGCGCCCCAACCTGTATGAAATTGGATTCGCACCCCCTACGCGCGAGGCACATGTTCATCTCAAGTCATTCAATGACAACAAGTTGGGTGTATGTATGTAAACACTTCCCTCTCCATTTATCCCATCAATGTGGGATTGGGAGTTTCCACTTTCTTTTTCATTTACAACCACCTTACTTTGAGCATCAATTTCTCATTCATTACTCATCTGTTTTGAGCATATGAGATACCGTTGTAAAGGTCGTACGAAGTAGAATAAGTCTATATTGGAACTTGATTCGAAACTCAGCCTATACTTATTCAAAATAAGGCTCAAAGTTACCATTTTCTCATGTTTTCCCAACAATCCCCCACATGAATGAAATTGATGCTTTTTATCAAAACATTTTGATTCGATGTGGTGATAGCTTCTACGATTGATAGCTGCCTAGGATAGGTAGGTGAACGCACCCTTGAACCTTCCCTTGCGAAAGTATATTTACTTTTTTGGCTGCCCAGTAGACGCGATGTCCTTGAACTGTTCTACCGTTTGTGTAAACGATGATATACCTCACACAGCTACCTCTCTGACAAGAGTATTAGTTCTCATGTTTATGTCATTATGGCCATGGACATCTCCCTAGTTCTGCAATAGTTTGAGAGAACTATACCCCAATAGTCTCCTTGAAGCGGCCCCACTTCATTCTCACATAGGTGACTTACGTTGTTTGGTTCGCCAAAGCACACAATGGTCATTAAAAGCTCTACTTAACCTATTCCATTTATTCATTTTTTACATCATAGGAACGGATTTGGGAGAGGAACCCCCACAGTGACCGTACAGGTCTATGCAATTAGGTTGTCCCTTTGAACCTAGTTCTTGGGATCTTCAGTTAGCTAGGTAGGGTTTTTCCTTCACAAAGCGCCTTTAACTTTCCATGGGCTTTAGTCTCATTCCTTTCAATATTTTCTCAACTTGATCTCGATTTAACCCTTTGGTTAGCGGATCCGCAATGTTATCCTTTGACTTTACATAATCAATAGAGATAGCTCCATTTGAGATCAGTTGTCTAACAGTGTTATGTCGACAACACATGTAACACCCGTGTTTTGGGCCTGGGAGTTAGTCGGGTATTAGTTCGAGTAAATTAAAACGTAATTAAAATAATTCAATTTCAAATAAGGGTCTAAATGAGTCTTTTTATGATGGGGGGACCTATGTTGCTATTTACCCACATTTTAAAATAAAGGAAGACAACTTTTCCATAAAAGTTGTCATCTTCCTCTTCAAACCCTCTTTTCCCAAATTCAAAACCCTCCCCCATTATCAAACACCCATAAACCCTAGTTACTATTCCATTAGCCTTGCTAGCCGATTTCTACACCAAATTGAAAGGTAATTACATTTTCTTAACCTCCTCTCCATCCCCTACCTATCCATTGTTTTAGATTTCAAAAACATTGAGTTTTGGGAATTAGGGTTCATAGGGAAATTTGGGGTTTTGATGGGGTATTTCAATTTGTTTTGAGAAATTGTTTTGGGGTTATGTTTAATCATGATGAAAGTTACAACATATCTTAATTTGGTTGATTTGGGTAAATTTTCGTAGTGAGTCTTTAGGGCCAATTTTAGGGTTTGAAAGATTGGGTTTTTGAGAGGATTTGTGTGGGAAGTGAAGGGCTGATGGTCTATCTATGTTAGGAGGGTGATTTGGGGTATTTTGGAAGTCATTTGGGTGCTTGGAATTGGGTATTTCAGCCCTTGGTTGTGGGAGTCCGAAAATTGGGTTTTTGAAATGCTATGTGATTTGGAATTTGTGGAAATTGAGTTATGTTTTGCAAAGTGGATTGATGGTTGAATTAGCATTGATTTGGGAAGTGATGTATGTATTTTGTTTGATTAGAACCGAGTTTGGGCATCAGTGAAGCTTGGGAAGAGAATCCGGAGAATTGAAGGTTGTTGCTTGCTTGGTCTTGGAGCTTGGGAGCTTAGGTGAGTGGTTGTTTGTTTTTTTTTAAGGTTCATAAATGGTTGGTTCGAGTATGTGGACTAGGTTGGGCTTGGTAGACCCACCTAGAGTTAGGATTAGGGTGGTAGCCTAATCCTAAACTTGATCTAAGCCTTTGGATGAACTCAAATGCATGAATGTATATGCCTCGTATGACTTGTGATATGAATGCTTATGTATATCGATTTATACTTGTGAATTGAGGCATGAGTTGTATTGCTTAAAGCATGCATGAGATGGTTCATGATTGTGTTCATGGTGAGTACGTGCTAAGCACGGAAATGATTGAAGTGAGTAAATGTGAAATGAGTAAAATATTGGCACTAGTAAACTTAAATACAAATGATCGATCATTAGGATGTTAGTGTGTACACATGAGTCAAAAGTCGCGCGTGGCCTTGGTGGCGTTGAGTCACCAAGGAGGAGTACGGGTACGCCCGGAAATGGTAATTAAATATAGTCGGTGATGAGTGGAATCCCATCGACGGGGCGTGAGGATGAGTGGAATCCCCTCCGCGAGACCGGTGATGAGTGAAATCCCACCGTCAGGTAATGGTTGTGTGTTGGACGTGAGTTCCAACGGTTATCCGTGTATTTGAGTCTTATCTAGGTGCCAATGTTGATTGATATGTGTATTAATGTGTGAGATATATGAACTGTTGGGATGTTTATATGCGGTTACATGTATGGTAGTATTGAGCTCATAATTGTGGCATACATGTGATATATTGCTCATGCATTTATACCTTGCGGACTCTTGGTATATGTAAATGGCCTTGGTTAGATCGTGCTCGGACCCTGCAATGTTGAGGTTTGTTTTTTTTAGAGCTTACCCTCACTAAGCATCATTGCTTACGCTCTCTTTGTTCAACATTGCAGATTCTTAGTTCGTGGGTTGCTCGGGCAAGAGGAGGGCCTCCAAGTGTGATTTTGATTTGAGTGCACCAAGTATGGAATTTAGAATTTAAATATGTAATGGTTTGAGCAATGGGGCATGTATGAATTTGTTGGATTGTTGTTGGTTTATGGGGAGCATGTGTAGACTCCTTTAAGTATATTGCTTTTGCATGGTTGTGTTGCCATGACGAATGTTAACTCATGTCTATCGTTGCTTGCTTGAATGTTGGCCTTATGCCTTAAGAGTTTACATATGTGCTTGGATAATGTTTGAATGAATGCATGTGTGGATCGTTGCTCTAGTGTAGGACATGTCTAAATATTGTTGAAGCATGCTAGCATGATTAGTATACCTTGTGTGCAATTTGTATGCTGTTGTATGGTGTTTTGGAGGTGTTTGGGGGCATCCTTGTGCCCCAAAACAGTCCAGGAAAGTCTGCAGACAGGGGGTGTTTCGGAACGGGTCCCCCTGTTTCGGAACGGTCCCTGCGTAATAGGCCTGCCGTTTCGAAACGGATGAGGGCCGTTACGAAACGATTTCGCTACTGGAATTTTGAGAAATTGGCGAGATGAAGTCGTTCTGAAACGGGCCTTTGAGGTTCCGAAACGGTCAAATCTCGTTGACCACGAGATATTGACCGTCAAGGTCGTTCCGATACGGGTCTTCCCTGTTTCGGAACGGTCACCCTTTGGTTGGCCCTGGCCTGTTGACTTAGTCAAGCCGTTTCGGAACACCCTAGGGCGTTTCGAAACGGCCAGCTTGGCCTGTTGACTTAGTCAAGGCGTTTCGGAACACCCTATAGGTGTTTCGAAACGGCCTGCTGCAGAATGATAAAATGAGCTAATTTAAATGTTGGTTGGTCGATGTTTGACGTCATGATTGTATCTTTCGCTGCTGTGCCACACTTAGGTCTTAATTAAGCATGTAGACAAGATAAAATAAAAAGAAATTTTCTGGGTCGTTAACCGAGGGGAAGCCTTAACGGGTTTCGCTTCGGTTTTCCCCGTGTGGCCCACTCGGACGGGTCATCCGACCAGACTGGGACGAGGGGGTTACACTTGTTGGTATCAGAGCCTAAGGTTACCGAGACCTTGGGCAGGTAAGTGAGGTAAGTTAAGTTTTTAAATTGAATTGCACGGTGTTTGCTTGTTTTGCAAGAATGGTTGCTTATGTGACAAGTATGCTGATTATTCTATTTTAAAGCATGTGTGTGTGGGTCCCATTGCTACTATTACATTTGAAAATGATTTTTAAGTGAGGAAACATACTTGGACACTTGGAAGCCTCGCCTTGCTAACCCAACTTGTGTGTTTGTATGTTGTGGTTGTAGTTAATACATGTGAGGGCAATGTCTAGACCGAGAGGTAGACCGAGGTTGGTTCGTCAGGAACCGCGAGTTGTGGCTCCTGTTGAGCCGGTAGTTGGTGCGGGAGCTCACATAGAGGGACCGGGGGCCGCGGGAGTTGGCGCTCCTCCACCACCTCCGCCACCACCACCTCCACCACCTGGAGCTGGAGGTGAAGATGGAGCCGGAGGAGATGGACCTCAAGGTGGCCAAGGTGGCCAAGGTCCAGCTGGAATTGATATGGCTCCGCTAGTGCAAGCAATAGCGGGAGCATTTCAGGCTGCAGTTGCGGGAGCTCAGGCTGCAGCTCAGCCTAGGTTTGATGATGCTAGTCTACCGTTGGAGAGGCTCCGTAGCTTAGGGGCCGAGGAGTTTAGAGGATCTACTCCGGAGAGGTCGGAGTTATGGTTGGAGAAGACAGTTCGTATTTTAGCTCAGATGGGTTGTGCGGGCGCACGTAGATTGGGCTGTGTGATCTCACTGCTTCAGGGTGATGCCTACACCTGGTGGGTCACCATTACTGCCGGGGTTCCAGAGGCCGAGATAGATTGGGACTTCTTTGAGTTTGCTTTCCGGAAGAGGTACTTGGGACCGAGGTATTTGGATGAGAAGAAGAGAGAGTTCATGGCTCTCACTCAGGGAGATGCTTCGGTGACTGATTATGAGATCCGCTTTGTTCGTCTGAGTCAGTATGCTCCAGAGTTAGTGCCTACTGAGAGGGCCCGATGTGATCGCTTCAGATATGGGCTTCATGAGAAAGTTAAGAGGTATACCTTAGCTTCTGATTATTCTGACTTTGATGTCTTGGTTGCTAGAGCCAAGGACATTGAGCACAGCTTGGGGCTGACCAAGCGTTCTGGGGGATCCAGTTCTGGTAAGAGGCACAACAACTTTGATGGTAGAGATGCTAAGAAGCACAGAGGTGGCGGACATCAGTTTGATCAGAGACGTGGCGGTGGCCACCATGGTAGAGGCCATCAGGGCCATAGAGGAGGAGGGCGCTTGCCCGAGTGTGCACAGTGTGGGAGACAGCACACCGGAGAATGCTGGGGTAACTTCCATGCTTGTTGGAACTGTGGTTCGAGGGACCACTTTAGGAGGGACTGTCCACGTCAGGCAGCTCAGGCACCGAACATCGCTCAGGCACCTGCGAGAGGTAATGATTTTCAGAGAGGCCGTGGGCGCGGTCGGGGTTACTTCCAGCCTAGGGCTGATGCACCTAGGGTAGATGCTCAGAGGAACCTTGCTCATGTTGTGGCCGTGCAGCCGGAGACTGGGGGACCAGCGAGGGTCTACGCTCAGAGGGAGGCCGAGAACGACACTGATGTGATAGCAGGTAATTTTGAGTTACAGTCCATGTCTTTGCTTTCTTTGGTTGATTCGGGTTCTACGCATTCCTACGTTTTGAGTAAGCATGCACAGAAGTTAGATATTCCTGTTGAGATCTTAGATGTAGGTATGCATGTTACTAGCTCTTTTGGTGAGACAGTTGTAGTTAGACGTATGTATAGGAGGTGTCCACTGAAGATTCAGGGTCATGTGTTTTCAGTTGATATGATGGAACTTCCCTTCTATGGTTTTGATATTATTTTGGGTATGGACTGGTTGGTTGAACATCGAGCTAGTGTGGACTTTGAGACAAAGAGAATTTCCTTGAAGCTTTCCGATGATTACGAGGTAGTGGTAGTGGGCGAGAACATTAAGTTCTTGTCTAATGTGGTGTCAGCTTTAGAGGCCCATAAGTTGATGGACTCAGGATGTGGCCTATTTAGCTTATGTTATGAATCCGGACATGAGTGAAGCTAGACCGAAGGATATCAGAACAATGTGTGACTTCCCAGATGTGTTTCCAGAAGAGTTACCGGGTTTGCCTCCTGACAGAGATGTTGAGTTTGTGATTGATACAGTTTCAGGGTCTAGTCCAGTTTCGATAGCTCCGTATCGTATGGCTCCGAAAGAGTTGAAGGAATTGAAGAGTCAGTTGCAAGAATTATTAGACCGTGGTTTCATTAGGCCTAGTAGTTCTCCGTGGGGTGCTCCAGTGTTGTTTGTGAAAAAGAAAGATGGTAGCATGCGCATGTGTATTGACTATAGACAACTGAATCAGTTGACTGTGAAGAACAAGTATCCGTTGCCTCGTATAGATGATTTGTTTGACCAGTTGAGAGGTGCTTCAGTGATCTCGAAGATAGATTTGAGATCCGGGTACTATCAATTGAAGGTGAAAGAGTGTGATGTTCCGAAGACAGCTTTTAGGACTAGGTATGGTCACTATGAGTTTCTTGTGATGCCATTTGGGCTCACGAATGCACCGGCAGCATTCATGGACATGATGAATAGAATTTTTAGAGACTATCTAGACCGTTTTGTAGTTGTTTTCATTGATGACATACTTGTGTACTCGAAGACAGAAGAAGAGCATGATGAGCATTTGAGATGTGTTTTACAGAGATTGCTGAGCAATCAGTTGTATGCAAAGCTTAGTAAATGTGAGTTCTGGATTTGAGAGGTTGTGTTTCTTGGCCATGTTGTTTCGGCCGAAGGCATCCGAGTTGACCCATCGAAGATTGAGGCTATTGTTGAGTGGAAACAACCTAAGTCCGTGACCGAGATTAGGAGTTTCCTAGGATTAGCTGGTTACTATAGGAGGTTTGTGGATGGCTTCTCCAGAGTAGCTGCTCCCTTGACTAAGTTGTTGCAAAAGGGAGTCAAGTTTGAATGGTCAGATGCAAGACAAAAGGCCTTTGAGAAATTGAAAGAAGCTTTGACAAATGCTCCAGTGTTAGTACAGCCTGTTTCAGGTAAGGAGTTTGTGATTTACAGTGATGCTTCCTATGTAGGCTTAGGATGTGTTTTGATGCAAGATAGGAGAGTTGTTGCTTATGCTTCCAGACAGTTGAAGATTCATGAGAAGAACTATCCTACTCATGACATAGAGCTAGCCGCAGTTGTATTTGCATTGAAAATTTGGCGTCACTACTTGTACGGTGAGAAGTGTATTGTCTACACCGACCACAAGAGCTTGAAGTACTTGATGACACAGAAAGAGTTGAACTTGAGACAGAGAAGATGGCTAGAGTTGTTGAAAGATTATGATTTGACCATTGAGTACCATCCGGGTAAAGCGAACGTAGTGGCCGATGCTTTGAGTAGAAAAGTAGCCGTTGAGTTGAGAGCGATGTTTGCTAGATTGAGTGTGTCCGATGATGGTGGTTTGATCACCGAGTTGCAAGTGAAGCCTTCCCTTATTCAGTTGATTAGAGAGAAACAGTTGCAAGATGCGAGCTTAGTCCCTCATGTTCAAGACATAGCCGAAGGAAGACCGACTGAGTACAATTTCAGTGGTGAGAGTCTGTTGTGTTTTAGAGATAGAATTGTTGTACCAGAAGATGTTGAGTTGAAACGTCAGATTCTGAATGAAGCACATTCGAGCCCCTTTTCTATGCATCCGGGTAGTACCAAAATGTACAGAGATTTGAAGAATGATTACTTCTGGGTTGGTTTGAAGAGAGATGTAGCCGAGTATGTGAGCCGTTGCATGGTCTGTCAGAGAGTGAAGGCGGAACATCAGGTTCCTTCAGGTTTGCTACAGCCTTTAAAGATTCCGGAATGGAAATGGGAGAGAATCACCATGGATTTTGTATCCTGGTTGCCCTTGTCTCCTTCGAAGAAGAATTCGGTTTGGGTGATTGTTGATAGGCTCACTAAGTGTGCTCACTTCTTAGCGGTGAACACTACGGATTCCTTAGACAAGTTGGCAAGCTTGTACATTCGTGAGATTGTGAGACTTCATGGAGTTCCGAAGTCTATTGTTTCGGATAGGGATCCTAGATTCACCTCGAGGTTCTGGAATTGCCTGCATAGTGCTTTGGGTAGTCGTCTGCATTTTAGCACATCTTATCATCCGCAGTCCGATGGGCAGTCAGAGCGAGTGATACAGATTCTAGAGGATATGCTTCGTTGTTGTGTGATTGATTTTCAGGGTTCTTGGGAGAAACACTTACCGTTGGTCGAGTTTGCTTACAACAACAGTTATCAGTCTAGTATCCAGATGGCACCATATGAGGCTTTGTATGGCAGACGGTGTAGAACTCCGATTTGTTGGGCTGAGACAGGTCAGAGGTTGTTGCCTATGCCTGATTTGCTTAAAGGAACCACAGAGAAAGTGAAGTTGATTTGCGACCGTCTGAAAGCAGCTTCCGATCGTCAGAAGTCTTATGCAGATTTGAAGAGGAAAGAGGTTGAGTATTCAGTTGGTGAGAAAGTATTTCTGAAAGTATCTCCGTGGAAGAAGGTGATGAGATTTGGCCGTAAGGGCAAGTTGAGTCCGAGGTTCATTGGTCCATATGAGATAGTTGAGCGAATTGGGCCTGTAGCTTATCGTTTGGGGTTACCTTCTGAGTTAGAAAAGATCCATGATGTCTTTCATGTGTCTATGCTTAGGAGATATAGATCGGACCCTTCTCATGTGATGCCCGTTGAAGAGATAGAGTTAAATCCGGATTTGTCCTATAATGAAGAGCCCGTTGAGATACTTGTTTCTGATAGCAAGGTGTTGCGTGGCAAGACCATAGAGTTGGTCAAGGTGTTGTGGAGACATAGAGGTGTGGAAGAGGCCACGTGGGAGAGAAAAGCAGATATGGTTGAGCAATTTCCGTATTTGTTTCCACCAGGTAATTTCAGGGACAAAATTTCCTTAAGTGGGGGAGAGTTGTAACACCCGTGTTTTGGGCCTGGGAGTTAGTCGGGTATTAGTTCGAGTAAATTAAAACGTAATTAAAATAATTCAATTTCAAATAAGGGTCTAAATGAGTCTTTTTATGATGGGGGGGACCTATGTTGCTATTTACCCACATTTTAAAATAAAGGAAGACAACTTTTCCATAAAAGTTGTCATCTTCCTCTTCAAACCCTCTTTTCCCAAATTCAAAACCCTCCCCCATTATCAAACACCCATAAACCCTAGTTACTATTCCATTAGCCTTGCGAGCCGATTTCTACACCAAATTGAAAGGTAATTACATTTTCTTAACCTCCTCTCCATCCCCTACCTATCCATTGTTTTAGATTTCAAAAACATTGAGTTTTGGGAATTAGGGTTCATAGGGAAATTTGGGGTTTTGATGGGGTATTTCAATTTGTTTTGAGAAATTGTTTTGGGGTTATGTTTAATCATGATGAAAGTTACAACATATCTTAATTTGGTTGATTTTGGGTAAATTTTCGTAGTGAGTCTTTAGGGCCAATTTTAGGGTTTGAAAGATTGGGTTTTTGAGAGGATTTGTGTGGGAAGTGAAGGGCTGATGGTCTATCTATGTTAGGAGGGTGATTTGGGGTATTTTGGAAGTCATTTGGGTGCTTGGAATTGGGTATTTCAGCCCTTGGTTGTGGGAGTCCGAAAATTGGGTTTTTGAAATGCTATGTGATTTGGAATTTGTGGAAATTGAGTTATGTTTTGCAAAGTGGATTGATGGTTGAATTAGCATTGATTTGGGAAGTGATGTATGTATTTTGTTTGATTAGAACCGAGTTTGGGCATCGGTGAAGCTTGGGAAGAGAATCCGGAGAATTGAAGGTTGTTGCTTGCTTGGTCTTGGAGCTTGGGAGCTTAGGTGAGTGGTTGTTTGTTTTTTTTAAAGGTTCATAAATGGTTGGTTCGAGTATGTGGACTAGGTTGGGCTTGGTAGACCCACCTAGAGTTAGGATTAGGGTGGTAGCCTAATCCTAAACTTGATCTAAGCCTTTGGATGAACTCAAATGCATGAATGTATATGCCTCGTATGACTTGTGATATGAATGCTTATGTATATCGATTTATACTTGTGAATTGAGGCATGAGTTGTATTGCTTAAAGCATGCATGAGATGGTTCATGATTGTGTTCATGGTGAGTACGTGCTAAGCACGGAAATGATTGAAGTGAGTAAATGTGAAATGAGTAAAATATTGGCACTAGTAAACTTAAATACAAATGATCGATCATTAGGATGTTAGTGTGTACACATGAGTCAAAAGTCGCGCGTGGCCTTGGTGGCGTTGAGTCACCAAGGAGGAGTACGGGTACGCCCGGAAATGGTAATTAAATATAGTCGGTGATGAGTGGAATCCCATCGACGGGGCGTGAGGATGAGTGGAATCCCCTCCGCGAGACCGGTGATGAGTGAAATCCCACCGTCAGGTAATGGTTGTGTGTTGGACGTGAGTTCCAACGGTTATCCGTGTATTTGAGTCTTATCTAGGTGCCAATGTTGATTGATATGTGTATTAATGTGTGAGATATATGAATTGTTGGGATGTTTATATGCGGTTACATGTATGGTAGTATTGAGCTCATAATTGTGGCATACATGTGATATATTGCTCATGCATTTATACCTTGCGGACTCTTGGTATATGTAAATGGCCTTGGTTAGATCGTGCTCGGACCCTGCAATGTTGAGGTTTGTTTTTTTAGAGCTTACCCTCACTAAGCATCATTGCTTACGCTCTCTTTGTTCAACATTGCAGATTCTTAGTTCGTGGGTTGCTCGGGCAAGAGGAGGGCCTCCAAGTGTGATTTTGATTTGAGTGCACCAAGTATGGAATTTAGAATTTAAACATGTAATGGTTTGAGCAATGGGGCATGTATGAATTTGTTGGATTGTTGTTGGTTTATGGGGAGCATGTGTAGACTCCTTTAAGTATATTGCTTTTGCATGGTTGTGTTGCCATGACGAATGTTAACTCATGTCTAGTTCTGAAGAAGGGCGTACCGATATGGGTCCCCGTGTACCGATACGGTAGGCAGTAGAACTGCATTTATGGTGGGAAATAAATTCTCCAACGGCTACAAAATCAGTTAGAAGTATAAAAGTGACCTCCAAGCATCAAGAGAAGGTTAATGCTTCAATTGTCAAACATCATATGATCAAAAATATGTCTTAGTGCCTAATTGTCAATTTCTTGTATAGACAAACACTAGTGAGCCAAAATTGTCATATTTGCTCAAGTGTTATAGGTTTTGGGTGAATGCATAAATTTGCAAACACATACCTATTAGAGGGATTTCTTGTTTGCTTTGAATTTCTCTTGTAAATAGTGTTTACTCAAGCTTTGGGTAGAAAGCTTTGAGGGTTGTAAAGGTTGCCTCCTAAACCTAAAAAAGGGGACGAAATTCATAGTGAAATTGTTTGAAATCCTTAGTATGAAGCTAAGGTAGTGGATGTAGGATTTGGTTAGAAAGCCGAACCACTCTAAATTATTGTGCAAAACTTCTATCTTTTTACTTCCCACCACCATCGCCCAATATTCCACTTCTCCACCACTTGGCGAGCAATTCGGTTGAAGGAAATCGAGCACCATAAAACCCAACAATTTGTATCAGAGTGAGGCTCAATCGAAGAGGATTAACATCCTATTAAGGTGATCTGGGAAGCTCGATACAACATATCAACCAACCGATCAAATGGCGCAACCCATCGATAAGCCATCATTCCTCGACGGAACACACTATGCCCATTAGAAGACAAGAATGATGTATTTCATAAAGTCCAAGGACTACAAGCTTTGAGACATAGTAGAAGACCGTTCGTTCGTGTCATAACGAAGGAAGGCAGATTGGAGTGCGGATGATCGTAAGAAGATGAAGCTCAATTGCAAAGCCTTGCACATCATCTTTTGTGCATTGAGCCCCAACAACTACGAGAAGATGTCTTCTTGTGAAGATGCCAAGGAGGTATGAGACAAGCTTGAAGTCACATACGACGGAACCAACAAAGTAAAGGAGACCAAGATTGGACTCCTCAATCTTGAGTATGAAAACTTCAAGATGGATTCGAAAGAGGACATTGAGAAGATGTTCGATAGGTTCTCCACCAGCACTAATGGACTCAAAGGTTATGGAGAAGCCATCTCGGAAGAGAAGATTGTACGAAAGCTCATCTACTCCCTTCCTGAGTCATGGGACTCGAAAAGGACCGCCATCATCGAAGCCAAGAATCTCAAGACTTTGAAGCTTGATGAGCTCATGGGGTCACTTCTCACTCACCAAATAATGAAGAAAAACAAAGAAGAGGAGAAGAATAAGAAGGAAGAGATTAGAGCTATGGGGGAGAAGAAACTTAAAGGGCTTGACATCAACACAAATGTCATTGCTCTCAAATCTTCCACATGCCATCATGTAGTTTCAAGTGAGGAGGAAAGTGAAGATGATGAGATGACCTATCTCTTCAACAAATTTGCCTAGTTCATAAAGAGCAAAATGGAAAAATCTAAGCATGAATTGAGGAAGAAGATGAAGGAATCCCACAAGTCCAACAAGAAGGGATCATCTTCAAAGCAAGCATATGTTGCCACATGGAGTGATGAAGACTCCACCGATGATGAAGTAGTCTAGTTTTGATTATGCCAAAATCCGTACCGATACAGGCTTTCCCGTATCGATACGGATAGGGGTCGTACCGAAACACCTTTAAAGCGTATTGATTTCTGTTTTAACAACCCCAACGGCTATTTCCTAACGGACTTTTAAAGTGCAGACCTTACTGATACGCTCCCTAACGTATCGATACGCTTAGGTTGGCAAGAGCCCAACGGCTAGTTCTGAAGAAGGGCGTACCGATACGGGTCCTCGTGTACCGATACAATAGGTAGCTAAACTGCATTTACGGTGGGAAATAAAGTCTCCAACGGCTCCAATTCAACCCCAACGGTCCTCAACGGCTACAAACTCAGTTAGGAGTATAAAAGTGACCTGCAATCATTAATACAAGGTTAATGCTTCAATTGTCAAACATCATATGATCAAAAATATGTCTTAGTGCCTAATTGTCAATTTCTTGTATAGACAAACACTAGTGAGCCAAAATTGTCATATTTGCTCAAGTGTTCTAGGTTTTTGGTGAATGCTTAGATTTGCAAACACAAACCTATTAGAGGGATTTCTTGTTTGCTTTGAATTTCTCTTGTAAAGCGTGTTTACTCAAGCTTTGGGTAGAAAGCTTTGAGGGTTGTAAAGGTTGCCTCCTAAGCCTAAAAAAAGGACGAAATTCATAGTGAATTTGTTTGAAATCTTTAATAGGAAGCTAGGGTAGTGGATGTAGGCTTTGGTTAGAAAGCCGAACCACTCTAAATCATTGTGCAAAACTTCTATCTTTTTGCTTCCACCACCATCACCCAATATTCCACTTCTCCACCACTTGGCGAGCAATTCGGTTGAAGGAAATTGAGCACCATAAAACCCAACAACTTCTTTACAAGGGAATACATTTTCAAAGAATGAAGCATTCTTTGATTCCATTATCGTATTCTTGTGAATCTAATTTTACACAAGAAATTCATATTCATTTATACATAGTCAATGAAAATATAGTCCACTTATTTCATTTATCTCGGTAATGAGAATATTACCTTTGCAAGACACCCCACATTTTTATGTAGTTATAGGAAGGTTTGTTTCCTTCATATCTCATATGGTGTCTAAATATTTGATAGAACAACTTTTCTCAATTTAGGCATATTTTGAAGATCTAATTCTATTTAGATGTTATCTTCAAATCATTGTTCCTTTGGATGTTATTCACATAGAATTTTCTCCCTAAATTAATCAATTTGTTAAGTTTGGGTTTCAACATCCTACTTATAGAGAATTATTTCTCTATAGTTTCTTTGCTTTTAAGCAAAAAAGCCACCGATTCGCAAAACGTTGCTATGAGCTTGATCATGCTTCATTCAACAAATTAAAATGAAGATAATTTTCTTTAACGTATGGTTTATATTTGTAAACAATATGAAACAAATTTCATGTTAATTAGTCTACGCAAAACTATAATTAACACATTCATCCCGTAATGAAAGAAAAGAAATGACATTCTTTATTCATTATTTCTGAATTTTACAGAAATAGCATTGAGTTTCCACATTCCGTTCAATACATATCTTCTGCCTACAAACATCCCACCCTTAAATAGAATTAATTTTTGAGATTCAAAAATCATTCTAAACCTGTGGACACTTAAAAGTGTTCCAGATACAAGATTTTTTCAAATGTCTGGTACATACAACACATTATGCAACTTGATTTCCTTTTCAGAGGTTATCTTTAAGACTACAGTCCCCTTCCCTTTGATCTTGGAAGTCGCAGCATTGCCTATGTAGAGCCTCTCCCATTTGTCGCTGGGTATCAACTCAGCAAAGGACCTTTCGTCACAACACATATGATGTGTGGCTCCAGTATCTAGCCACCATTCCCTTGGGTTGGAGCCAACCATCTTGACTTTAGAGACCACAACACATAGGCCTTTATCATTCATGGGTTGATTCGTCTTCTTCCACGTCTGGCCCGGTCTACCATCTGTGTAGACGACTTGGATGATTTCACAACATCTCCCTTCATAGTCATAGTTTATGTTCAAAGGAAACACAAATCCTGGAATTAGTGATAATCCAGATAAACTGAAATTTTATTTTGTTTATTCCTTGTAACTTCAGTTACATCTATTGACAATTTTTGTAAAACATATTTGTCTCTTTTAAATTTTGAGATTTAAGCAAACCCATTTAAATACAGCGGAAATTAATTTTCGAAATGAATTATTTGCTTATCTCCGAACTTTGTTAAAATCGAATCGCCTTGAAAAGAATCGATATGTCTTAAGATTGTTTGAAAATTCAAGGTTAGATCTCAAATAAACAAATAAACAAAAATAAATCTGAAAATGAAATAAAGAATAAACGAAATAAATAGAGTAAAAATATGTTTGAAAAATTAACAAAAAACCAGTTGATTGAAGCCTGCACGAACACAGTTTTCTTAAGACAAATTCGACCACTTCTCGGTGCTAGAGTTGTTTGATCGTCGGTCTCCCAAGTATAACAGTCGGATGAATTTCTGCAACAACACTATTGGAGAATTCACGAACAAATTCGAGCTTTTGACTATCACCAGAAAACTATGCAAGTTTGGGAGAAAAAATGATTTTAATTGTTGTGTAAAATCTGAAAACTGCTCATATATTTATAGGAAGAAATTAAGGTAAAACATGAGAAAAAATTATTCCGACTTTACCCCTAATTAAATAACAGAGTGGGCTGCAAGCAAAATTTAAATTCAAAAATGTCCTTTAATTTTCAGGCAAAACATAAGGCCCAACCTGACCAAAAATTCACAACCCTTATGTCGTGAGGGTGTGCCCCAACTCAACACCCTCAACTCAATTGAGAATGGATTCACACCCTCTACACAAAAGGAAAACATTCATCTCAAGTCATTCATTAACAATTAGTTGGGTGTATGTATATAAACATCTCCCTCTCCTTTTATCCCATCAATGTGGGATTGGGGGTTTCGACTTCTTTTTTTTATTTACAACTACCTTACTTTGAGTATTAATTTCTCATTCATTACTCATCCATTTTGAGCATATAGAATACCGTTATAAATATCGTACGAAGTAGAATAAGTCCATAGTAGATCTTGATTCGAAACTCAACCTATACTTATTCGAAATAAGACTCAAAATTACCATTTCTCACGTTTTTTTCCAACATATGAGATACCGTTCTAGGTTCTTCAAGTGTTCAATAATGGAAGACAGCAAAGAATGAAGAAGGTTTATTTCTCTCTCTTTCCGTACAACATTCGAATGCCCAAATTGAAAGACTAGTGGCCTTCAATTACTTGTTCTTTAATTTTTAATTTCATGCTTAATCACCGATTTAGCCACTAATATTTTTTTAATCAAATGACACCTATCATGCCAAATTGACAATTAACCCATCAACTTTTTCCATAGTGAAATATCATATGCAAATTCTTAACTTTGAACTTTATTCAAATTGGTCCTCAAACTTTCAATTTCCACTTCCAACTTTCAAATCGAACTATTGAACCAAACTAAATTAATTATACATCAATTCCAACATCAAAAGTCGAAACTCAATCATCAAAAAATATCATCCGATCGTTAAACTCGAAAAAATTATCAAACCCAATTTAAAGGTGTACAAAAGTACTTTAACTCTCAATGTTTTAATTGATCGAATAACACACAATTCAAATCATGAGTAGTGAGTTGTTTGCAGTGAAGTTAATGACATATCATAAAAATACTGTGAGTTATGATATTATGCTTAGTGTAGTATTATGTTTATTAGAAAGATACAACGATGATAATTAAAATTTTTATTCAGATGAGACCAAATCCACTATTGGTTATGTGTTCTTTCATGGAGGTGGAATGGTATCTTGAAATTTACTCAATAGACAGATATAAAAATTTTATTATGAAGTCTGAATTTATTGTTTTAGAGTTAACTAATAATGAAGTTAAATGATAAAAAAAATTTCTTAATTTGTATAATAAAATTAAGTTGTTGAAAATGTTGAGTGGATCAATGGATTGATCAATGCCAAGAGGGGGTGAATTGGGCTTTAAAAAATTGTTGAAGAAATATGATAGCTAAAAATGAAGAACAAAAGATTTTAGAGTGGTTCAAGTTCCAAATGAACTCTACATCCACTACCTTAGCTACCACTAAGGATTTACAACAATTCATTAATTTGTTCTTCCCCTTTTCAAGGCTTAGGAGGTAACCTTTACACAACCGGTCAAATTTTTTACCCAAAATTTGACCAAACCCTCACAAGTGAAAAAAAAGAAATTAGGCAAAAAGATATCTCTCAAATACAATATTGCCCCTTTTAGTACAAACACTCAACTCAAATTTGAGATAGGATAAGAATTGAATACAACACAATTTGGGGTTTACAAGAATATTGAAAAATAAGCATAATGAGGTTGGATTTTTGCTTGGATGTTTATCTTTGATGCAATAGTTGTTGTTGGTCTTCAATGAGCTTCAATTTATACCTTCTCTATCAATTCTAGCCGTTTGGGTGGTTAGGGGGCGTTTGGTTCGCGGAAAAGATCATTACCTAGGGGAATGATCTTTTTTGGAATCACATACTCACGTTTGGTTAGAGAGCATTCCCTCAAAGGGGTAATATTGTATTCCCAACAATAACCTTTTTTTCATTAAATGGTGGGAATGTGATTCCCTTACTTTTCATAGGTATTTGTCAATTCCCACCATTTGGACCATATTACCTCCAAGTTAATGAATTTTGTTCACATAGACCCTTTATTTAATTTAATTAGATGGTTAAATATATGTGATGTAAATTAATAAGTTAAGAGGTAATATTTTCACACAATATTCTTTTACTTATAAGATATTTATCATCTTATAAAATATTTTAGTAGGTACTTATGATATAAATTCTTATTAGTATTACACAACTTATTTACTTTAATTTACTTGACAATCGGTCACAAGTAATAAAAAATTAAAAATTTGAGCACATTAAAAGTTTTGCATTTAAAAAATTCACAAAAATATTTTAATAGAAGGCAACGAGAGTATGTAAATATAAATTATATTTTTATTAAAAATAGTTAATATAAAAATTATATTAACAATAGGATAAATATATTATTTTTGTAAATTTTAAATAGTGTAACAAAAATAATTCTACAATTTTTTGTGCATATATTTTTAATTTAATATTGAAAGTTTAACACGTTAAAAAGAAAATATAACACACGGTCAATTTAGAAAATTTTACTTTCAGATAATCTTATTTACCTCCAACCAAACACAATAATCTTACATTCCTACCAAATAAACCAAACAAGGTAATGTAACATTCCCAGTAATATGCCATGTAATGTTACATTCCAGAAATCTTATTCCCAGGAGTAATCTTTCATTCCGTGAACCAAACGTGCCCTTAGGGTATTGATTATAGCCGTTGGGACCCTCTCTTTCCACCATAAATGCACTTCTACAGCTATCCGTATCAGTACACGAAGACTCGTATCAATACCTGTCTCAAAACAGAAAGAGTTGTTGCACATAATAAAAAGGGCGTATCGAAACGTGTGTAAGCGTATCGGTACGGGACAGGTACCGTTTCGATACAGATAAGACTGTATCGATACCTTTTTCTCAACTTAGCTCACTGGAAGTCTCCGTTTTGATAGGAGGTACACCGTATCGATACGGGACAATTGCCACTTTAAATATTAGTTACCTAACAACTGACACCAACGGTCGAAAATATTTAAAGCTCTTCGAATTAAAAATTCCGTTAAAACTGTATCGATACGGGTTGAACCGTATCGGTACTCCATTCAAATTCCTTTAGTTTTTACAGATGGGCGTATCGATACAGATTGAATCTGTTTCGATACGCTGTTTTGATACGGTTAAGAGCGTATCGAAACACGTCTTTCCAATAGCCAACTTTGTAAAAAAAGGTATCGATACGGCTGGAAGCGTATCGATACACCTGGACGATTTTCAATACTTTGGCCTTGGAACACTTAGAAAATATTTGGAGTTTGAGTTTTTCAAATCAGTTTAAAGTGTTGGTGATTTATAAATCATTTAAGGGATTTAGAAATATATTTCAAGTTTTCAATTTAGTCCTTAACATACTTAGTTATATCAAAATCAAACATAGGTTTTACAATCTCCCCCTTTTTGATATAACAAAACTAAAACTTGAAATTTTTGATACTTTGAAAATCTTTGTAAAATAACTCCCCCTTAATATTAGCTAGGTAGCTTTTAAGTTTGAAAATCAAAATTTTTAAGTGTTGTGAGCTTCCCTCTCCCCCTTTTTGTTAGATCAAAAATAATTGAGACATAATGTAAAGTGCATAAATAGGCAAAAGGTATAAATAAGCAAGCAACATAATATCATTAAGATCAAAATAAAAGATAACATCAACTTAAAATCCAAATAACAGAAAATCAAAGCATAGGTTTTAGAATAATTCAAACTTAATCCTAAAAACATAAATCAAAGGTGCATAAATAAATATCCTAAATGATATGAATGATATGCAAAGATAGCCTACTATGCATCTCCATCGCCTTCTTCATCATCTTCCTCAATTGCATCATCATTCCTCATAGTTTGACGTCACTCGTCATGGAAAGCGGTGAGAGAGATATTCATTGAGTTATGACCGCCTTCAAGGGAAGTGAGTCGAGTCTCTACATTCCTCATTCGATCTTCGAGGCTTGTAAACCTTGTATCAATAGCGGTGAATCCCGAACTCATAACTTGATCGATTGAGGCCATTCCCGTGTGCAAACCCGTGAATTGCTCATTGAGATAAGTCATGATGGAGTCCATAGAAGGTAGAGGAGGAGCTTGAGGAACTTGTTCAACTTGAGGATTAGTGAATTGTTCTGCTGCCTCACTAGGGAGCTCAGATAGATGAAGCCAATTACCATTAAAGTAATAGAACTTACCCCTTGCAAGAGATCGTTCATCAATAGAATTGGTGAGGGGAGTTGGGTAGTCATGCAAGCAATCTATCTCTTTTTGTTGGAAGAAGTAACTCAAGGTCGTGCCATAGGTGAAGGAAGTGACAAGTGTGGTGTGGCGATGTTGCACGAGATAGACAATCTCCGCAAACATAATAAGAGCAAGTTTCGGGCGTTTTCTCTCATGGAAGCATCGAATCCAAAAATCATCTACTTGGCGGATAGTGGAATGCTTCCCTCCCGAGGGCTTAAACCACCAAGAAACCATCAAATGGAGGATCCGATCCTGAGCCTTAAGGGCGGTGACGAAACCACTTAGGACATGGCCAAGGGCATTCTCATCATCATAGCATTCATCCTCCAACTTAAATACATCACAAATAGATTGAACATCTATAGTGACCTTTTTACCCATAAGATAAGAATTAACGCCCGTAACAACACCATCTCGATTTGCACAACACTTGGCATTAACATAAAAGATCAAAACTAAAATGCGAAAGTAAAATCCGGGAATTGTGAGAAAATCCATAAACTTCCATTCTTGGAGCAAAGGTAGATATTCAAATTTGAAACGCTTCGAGTTAAGAAAAGGAATAGAGATTACCCTCTCCGGACGGATCTTATAGTTTTGAAATTGGCGAAAATAGGTGAGTTATCAGGGGGACTTAAAGGAGTGTTGATAGATATGAGTGAGATTCGGGCGAGCACCACCTCCGATATTGGATCTTTCACCAGCTTCACTAGTACGTGTTCTCTTTTTAGGAGGTGCCATGAACTAGATAAAACAATGTATGTATTAAGTTTTCTTCATTCAACTCATTGAAAACTAATAATCAAGGTTAAAAAAATTTATAAAAATTTTGAAAAGAGATTTTGGTTTGAGAAGACAAAACAAAAAACAAAAGAAAAGAAAATTTGAAACGAAAATTAAAAGAAAAAAATAAAAGAAAAAGAAAGAGTTTTACCTTGATATTGATTAGAGAGGAATGGGAGAAGATCTTAGCACCCAATTGATGAAAAGCTTAAGAGCTTTGCTTGATTTTGAAAACCCTCTAGAGATTTTGAGTTGTGGTGTTAAAATATGAGGAAAAGAGAGGCTATTTATAGAGTGAAAACGGCTAGGGTTTCTAGGGTTTTAAGAAAATTCAATTTTGGTAAAAGTTGAACTCTTAAATGCCAATTGATAGCTGTCTGCGTAATCGCGTATCGATACGCCTGAGGGTGTATCGATACAGGGGTAAAAATGTAATTCCATTTAAAATGCCCGTTGAAGGATCGTATCGAAACATATGCAATCCGTGTTGAAACGATTGTTGCTCGTATTGAAACGAGTTTAATCGTATCGATACCTGTTTTAGGTAAAATGTAATATGGGAATCTAATAAAGTACTCGTATCGAAACGAGTTTAATCGTATCGATACCCTATGCCCAGAAATACATTTTAGGCTTTAAGAACAACCAAAAGTTCGATTCTAACATCTCCTAAATGAATGCAAATGATGAATGAGCAGTTCTAAGCATATTTTAACATAATCATACTCCCCCTAGCTATAAGCATGGATATTTTCAAGAGCTACAACACATTAACATGCAATTTCACAAGATCAAGCAATTTTAACTTTAAAGGGGTCCTAAAGGGTCAAGGAAGGCTAGTTAGACCTAACTCTTTCCTAAGGGACCAAAAACGCTCTTTATCCAAAGGCTTTGTAAAGATGCCCGCTAGTTGGTTTAAGGTGTCAACGTACTCTATAACAACATCTTCCTTAAGGACATGATCTCTAATGAAATTATGTCTTATCTATATATGTTTAGTTCTAGAGTGTTGGATGGTATTTTTAGTCAAGCATATGGCACTAGTGTTATCACACTTAAGGGGTATGGTTTCAACTTTAATACCATAATCTAAGAGTTGCTGCTTCATTCAAAGGACTTGAGCACAACAACTCCCTAAGGATATGTACTCGGCTTCGGTGGTAGAAAGAGCTACACTATTTTGTTTCTTAGAGAACCAAGATATGAGCATACTACCTAAGAATTGACAAGTTCCCGAATTACTTTTCCTATCGATTTTACATCCCCCATAATTCACATCCGAATAAGCATGAAGGTTGAAAGTGGAGTCTCTAGGGTACCAAAGACCTAAACAAGGGGTATCTCTAAGGTACCTAAAGATTCTCTTAATGGCTATAAGGTGAGACTCTCTAGGACTAGCTTGAAACCTAGCACACAAGCAAACACTAAACAAGATATCTGGTCTACTTGCGGTAAGGTAAAGTAATGATCCAATCATAGAACGGTAAAGCTTAGAGTCAACACACTTACCTCCTTCATCTTTGTCAAGCTTTGTAGATGAGCTCATAGGTGTGGCTTGAGGCTTTGCATTCTCCAAGCCAAACTTCTTGAGCATATCATTGATGTACTTTGCTTGATTGATGAAGGTGCCATCCTTCCTTTGCTTGATTTGGAGTCCCAAAAAGAATGAGAGCTCCCCCATCATGCTCATCTCGAACCCACCTTGCATTAACTTAGCAAACTCTTTGCAATGACATTCATTAGTAGATCCAAAAATAATATCAACAACATAAATTTGTACTACTAAGATGTCATTTTTATACCTTTTTATGAAAAGTGTAGTGTCCACCTTACCTTTTTCAAAACCCTTTTCAATCAAAAAGTTTGAAAGTCTTTCATACCAACCTCTAGGAGCTTGTTTTAAACCATAAAGAGCTTTAGTAAGCTTGAAAACATGATTTGGAAATTTTGAGTCTTCAAAACCCGGTGGTTGTTCCACATACACTTCCTCGTTTATAAAACCGTTTAAAAATGCGCTTTTAACATCAATTTGAAAAAGCTTGAAATCATGATAACATGCATATGCAAGCAACATCCTAATGGCCTCCATTCTAGCTACGGGTGCATAGGTTTCATCAAAATTTATTCCCTCTTCTTGAGTGTAACCTTGTGCTACTAATCTAGCTTTGTTTCTCACATTGTTACCACTCTCATCTAGTTTGTTCCTAAAGACCCATTTAGTTCCTATAGTAGATTGATTACTAGGCCTATCAACTAATGTCCAAACATTACTTCTCTCAAATTGATTTAACTCTTCTTGCATAGCCATAATCCAAAAATCATCTTTTAATGCTTCTTTTATATTCTTAGGCTCTATGCATGAGATAAATGCAACATGGTTCATAAGTTTAAGAGAATATCTAGTGGTTAACCCCTTGGATGGATCACCCAAGATTTCACCACCTTTGACATAGTTGAACTCCCTTGGGTAGCTCACTTCCTTTTCCTTAAGAGCCAAGTCCTTCAAGGCTTCAAGAGGTGGATCTTGTGTATCCTCTGATTTTGTTGGAATCTCTTTCTCCTTTGAAGTTTGTCCTCCATCAAAGGCATTAATGATTCCTACATCATCATCATCACAAGAATCCTTCCTTGGAAGGAGGTTATCATCGAATAACCCATGTATAAATTCTTCTACTACTAAAGTTCTCTTGTTAAATACACGATAGGCTTTAGAGGTTAAGGAATATCCTATGAAAATAGCTTCATCACTTTTTGCATCAAATTTACCTAAGTTGTCTTTTCCATTATTTAAAACAAAAAACTTGCAACCAAATGGATGAAAATAGCTAATGTTAGGCTTTTTAGATTTTAAAATATCATATGGTGTTTTCTTTAAAAGTGGCCTAATCATTACTCGGTTTACAATGTAGCAAGCGGTGTTTGTGGCTTCCGCCCAAAAATATTTAGGTAAATTGTTTTCACAAAGCATGATTCTAGCCATTTCTTGTAAAGTTCTATTTTTCCTCTCAACTACCCCATTTTGTTGAGGAGTTCAAGGAGCCAAAAAATTGTGGCTAATACCATTTCATTTAAAAACTCTTCAAACCCTAGATTTTGAAATTCGGTTCCATGATCACTTCTAATATGAGAAATTCTAAGTTTAATATCAATTTGGGTTAATTTTGAAAATGTGATGAATTTTTCTAAAGCCTCATCTTTAGTACTTATAAATAGAAGCCAAGTAAATCTAGAAAAATCATCAACAAGTACAAATGCATAAGATTTACCACCCAAGCTCATAGTTCTAATAGGCCCAAATAAATCCATATGAATAAGTTGTAAACACCTACTTGTAGAAACATCATTAATGGATTTAAAGGATGACTTATGTTGTTTACCCTTAGAGCATGCATCACAAATTTTATCATTTGAGAACTTAATTTTGGGTAAACCTCTAACTAGATCTAGGGAAACTAATTTTTCTAAGACACTAATGCTAGCATATCCTAGTTTCCTATTCCATAGCCATGCATCATTTTCATTTTGAGCTACTAAACATGCATGGGATGTATGTATTTCATCTAAATGCACCATGTAAATGTTACCTATGCGATGACCTATGAGCATAATATTATTTGATTTAATGTCAACAATTTTGCACCCATTTTTATCAAATAAGACATTAAATCTTTTATCACATAGTTAGCTTATGCTCAACAAATTATGTTTAAGACCATTGACATACAAAACATTTTCAATAAGAATGGTTGAGTGATTACCTATGGAGCCAATACCTTTAATGTGGCCTTTGGAGTTGTCACCAAATGTCACTACTCATCCACTTTTTGGCTTTAAGTCCATGAATCTACTCTTATCTCCGGTCATATACCTCGAGCATCCACTATCAAGGTACCATGAATTTTGACTTTGTGCTTTGGCCTTGTAGCAATGCTCCCCCTACAAACAAAGATATTAAACTTTTGTTTTTGGTACCCAAATCATTTTGGGTCCACGAGTGTTAGCTCCCAATAGCTTGGTTCCCTTAGGAATCCAAGGTGACATAGCAACAATATTATTAGATTTGACAAGTTCCTTTGGAACCCATACACTCCTAATCTTTTTAATTCTATTATGTCTAGGGAAGCTACTTTGTTTGTAGTTATTAGTCTTTCTCCTAGGTTGGTTAGTTTTAGATGATTCACTTTTTTCATGCTTCACATTACCAACATTTTTAAAAGACTCTTTGAGCTTGTTAAGCTCATCTAACACCTTTTGGTGTTCACTATTGCATTGAGAAAGAAGATTATTTAGGTTAACATTTTCATCTTGGAAGAATTTAAGTTCATCTTTTAAACCTAGAATCTTTTTCTCAAATTTTAAGTTAGCTTGAGAAAGTGAGTCATTTTTATCATTTAATTCCGAAATAATTTTCTTATTTCTAATGACCAACTCTTTGTACTTCTCAACTAACTCATCATAAACCTCTTGCAACTTATCATATGCATCATTTAATTCATCAAATGTAAAGTCAAAAAATGATGAGTTAGAGGTTACCATGGAGGAATCCTTCTCAAGTGCCATGAGGCAAAGGTTGGCCACTTCTTGTTCGTCATCCTCGGATGACTCCTCATCACTCCAAGTAGCAAGCTTGGCTTTGAGCTTCTTCTTCTTATCAAAGCCCTTCTTCTTGAGTTGAGGGCACTCCGAACGAATGTGACCGGGCTTTTTGCACTCGTAGCAAATGATTTGATCCATCTCTTCTTCTTTGTTTTTACCCTTGAAGTCCATCTTTCTTTGAATCTTCCTTCCTCGGTTGGACTTCATGAATCGTGAGAATCTTTTGGCTTCATAGCCAATTCTTCTAAATCATCCTCCTCACTAGAAGTGCTCTCCTTATGTAATGAAGCTTTGAGAGCCACTCCCATTTTCTTCTTCTTTTCTACCTCTAGCTTCTCCACTCTTTTCTCTTCCTTCTTCTTTTCATCTTCCCTTCCTTGCTTCATTATTTCATGAGTGAGGAGAGAACCCACTAGCTCATCAAGTTTTAGAGTCTTCAACTTTTTGGCCTTGATGATAGCGGTTCTCTTCCCATCCCAAGATTCGAGAAGTGAGTAGAGTAGCTTCCGGACAAGTTTGTCTTCTGGGATTGTCTCTCAAAAGCCCTTAAGCCTGTTGACGATGGTTGAGAAGCGATCGAACATCTTGGACACCGTTTCGTCGGGCTCCATCTTGAAATTCTCATAACTAAGATTGAGAATTCCAATCTTGGTCTCCTTCACATCATTGGTTCCTTCATATGTGGTCTCTAAAGTATCTCACACTTCCTTGGCACTTTCAATGGAGGAGACTTTGGAGTAGATGTCGAGACCGAAAGAACAAAAGAGCATGTGAAGAGCTTTGTCATTTATTTGGATCTTCTTCCTCTCATCTCAATCTTCTTCTTTAGAACCAACTTTCCTTCATCATCCCTCTTCAAAGGAATATAGGGACTATCTTCAATGACATCCCAAACAAGGTAATCGTTGGATTTGATGAAGAGGCGCATTCGGTTCTTCCAAAATAGATAGTTGTCTCCATTGAAGAATGGTGGTTTTGTGGTGGATTGAGATTCGTACATGCTCGATCCGGAGGTAGATGCCATGGCTTGATTTTTGGATGATCACACTCTTCCTAGGAACTCCTTTTATGGTTGTTAATCCTTCAAAAAGGTAGGCTCTGATACCAATTGTTGAGTGGATCAATGGATTGATCAATGCCAAGAGGGGGGGTGAATTGGGCTTTAAAAAATTGTTGAAGAAAAATGATAGCTAAAAATGAAGAACAAAGGATTTTAGAGTGGTTCAAGTTCCAAATGAACTCTACATCCACTACCTTAGCTACCACTAAGGATTTGCAACAATTCACTAATTTGTTCTTCCTCTTTTCAAGGCTTAGGAGGTAACCTTTACACAACCGGTCAAATTTTCTACCCAAAATTTGACCAAACCCTCACAAGTGAAACAAAAAAGAAATTAGGCAAAAAAATATCTCTCAAATACAATATTGCCCCTTTCAGTACAAACACTCAACCCAATTTTTAGATAGGATAAGAATTGAATACAACACAATTTGAGGTTTACAAGAATATTGAAAAATAAGCACAATGAGGTTGGATTTTTGCTTGGATGTTTATCTTTGATGCAATAGTTGTACCTTCTCTATCAATTCTAGCCATTTGGGTGGTTAGAGTATTGATTATAGCCGTTGGGACCCTCTATTTCCACCATAAATGCACTTCTGCAGCTATTCGTATCGGTACACGAACACCCGTATCGATACCTATCTCAAAACAGAAAGAGTCGTTGCACATAATAAAGAGGGTGTATCGAAATGCGTGTAAGCGTATCGGTACATGACATGTACCGTTTCGATACGGATAAGACCGTATCGATACCTTTTTCTCAACTTAGCTCACTGGTAGTCTCCGTTTCGATACGGGGTACATCGTATCGATACGGGACAATTGCCACTTTAAATATTAGTTACCTAACAACTGACACCAACGGTCGAAAATATTTAAAGCTCTTCGAATTAAAAATTTTGTTAAAATTGTATCGATACGGGTTGAACCGTATCGGTACTCCATTCAAACTCCTTTAGTTTTTACAGAGGGGAGTATCGATACAGATTGAATATGTTTTGATACGTTGTTTCGATACGGTTAAGAGCGTATCGAAACGCGTCTTTCCAGTAGCCAACTTTGTAAAAAAGGTATCAATATGGCTGGAGGCGTATCGATACACCTGGACGATTTTCAATACTTTGGCCTTGGAACACTTGGAAAATATTTGGAGTTTGGGTTTTTCAAATCAGTTTAAAGTGTTGGTGATTTATAAATCATTTAAGGGACTCAAAAATATATTTCAAGTTTTCAATTTAGTCCTTAACATACTTAGTTATATCAAAATCAAACATAGATTTTACAAAAAAAAACCTCTTAGTTTGTATATTAAAGTTGAGTGGTTGAAAAACTTCTTAACCTATGTTCCATTAGGCACAAACTCAATAGCTTCAGTGCTCATGTATTGTGGTTGTCAAGTAACAATAGATATTACAAAGAATAAAAAATTTCAAGGGTAAAAACATACATATTTGTCAAAAGACATGAAGTAAAAAAGCATATGCAAAAATGAAATGGATTATGTGGAGTTAAAAATGATTTTGTCAATTCTCTAACCAAATTCTCGAGGAAAAAATTAGTATGTGAAATATCGAGAGAAGAAAAGATACTTATGTCAATCTAATAAATAAAAAATGATGACAACACAACCTTTGTGATTGATGATCCCATGAAAAATGTTCATGTGAGTAATGACAAGTCAGTGGTTTATATGATGGGGTGAGCACTACAATTTTTTTGTCCCTTCATATGATGTAAATAGTGCTAAGAACTGCAAGATTGATGAGGATGAGTAAAACTCTTAATCAAGCCTATAGTCTTTGTATGTGAATACATTTAATGGCTTGAGTTATATAAGTGTGAAACTTTTATAAGACCTAGGAAAAAAATCTTTACAACACTTATGAAAATTCAAGCATTTACATGGCCTATTAGCGCACAACTGCGATGAAAATCAAGAATAGATATGTGCTCAATGATAATGACAGCTTAAATAATGAGTTAGATTCATAAAAACTTGTTTCATCAAATACTCAATAAACTATTTTGTTTTTTAATATTTGATTCAGAGTTCGAAAAGACACTAAAATGAATACATTACCTTAGATACGCAGCTACTCTTTCCAATTCATATTGCAAAAGAATACAATGAATTTCACATCATTTGCAAAAATCCTTTATTTTTTGTTTAAATAAAAATTGTTGTCATTGCACTGAGAAAATTAATATGTGATTTTTTTATGCATGAGATTTAAGCCTCAAAGTCCAAATTACCACTGATAAAAAATCCAATTCGGTTTTGATTTATTATTATTATTATTATTATTATTATTATTATTATTATTATTATTATTATTATTATTATTATTATTATCTAATCAAAACAATCCCTAAAATCACTCTCCACCATACAACATTTTTACTATTATTAGGCTTGCATTGTACTAATGTTTTTAGTAAAATTGTACCTATTTCCTTTACTAAAATTTTAATTTAATATCATAAAATTATATATTTATAATTCATTTATGAACATAATTTCGGTATATATATATATATATGGGTTAGGATCAACTTACACTGTGTAAAACTCTTTAAGTTTTACACCTTTTTTGGATCGTTGGATGGGAGAAATGGATGGTTGAGATTAACTTCGTGTTTTTAATTCCCAAGTGATAATCTTCACATATTTTACTATTAATCTCATCCATCCGTTTCACTCATCCAACGATCCAAAAAAGGTGTAAAACTTAAAGAGTTTTACACAGTGTAATTTGATCCTATCCCTATATATATATATATATATAGAGAGAGAGAGAGAGAGAGAGAGAGTATATGTATGATATAATATAAATAAAACATATAAGAGTAACATATTATCATATCTAAGATTTTAATATATAGGCTTTGTTTGGTAAAGAGAGGTTTGGGCAAAAATTAGAGGTTTGACCTGTCAAATCCGCTAATATTGTTGTTTGGCAAATAGCAGATTGAAAGATCGGATTGGGGTAAAACCGCTAATTTTAAAAAAGCTCATAATATGAGCTTTTTGAGATTAGAGGTTTGATATTAGAGTTGTAAAGACTCTTTTACCCTTACCAGTTACCAAAAATCTCAAAATAACCTAAATTAAATATTTTCTCACCATATTTATAGGCTAATCCCATTTACTTTTTTATTATCACATATTTATGTGTATTTAAATTTATTAATTAATTAAATTATATTAAAATAATTATATAATTAATAAATTAATATATAAATCATTTGAATATGTTTAGAAAAGTTATATTAAAAATAATTTTATATATCTAATTAATAATAATTAGATACAAAATATTGATAACTAATAAACTATTCAAACAAGTATTAAATATAATCATGTCCTTATATATCATTTTGCTTGTTTAAATAATCTAACAGCTATCAGTTAATTTTACCAAACACTTTTATACAATCAGCTAATACAATCCGCTAGTCAAATCAACTAATGCAATAAACTATCAGCTATAAGCTATAAGCTAATGTAATCCGCTATCCGCTAATTGCCAAACAGGGCCGTAATAAAAAAATTATAAAATGTTCATGGAATATTAAGGGTAAAATAATAATTCTAAAAGTCTGGTAAAACAAATTAAGCAAAATGAAATCTAGGAAATGAGTCAACTTTTTGGCTTTTGCCGTGCTAGATGAAAGATATTGTCCGCCATCTATATAGAAGTACTTTTTCCAGCATTTTACGAGGCTTAAGATTTTTCATCATCACAAACTTACATCACTAATACATGAGTGAATCAAAGCTAAGCATCTCAAAGCCTATACAGAACCATCTTTATTACATCCTCTAGATCCTCTAGCCATGAAACCCTTACAGTAAACAAAAATGTTTTCTCAGTCTTACGGTAAATCAAATAACCACTAGAATTTACACTCAAGCTTGAAAACTTGTCAATTCTTAAATTATGCTAACAGCAGCTGTGATAAACCAGTAAAAATAGGCAGGTGAAATCACAAGAGCAAAGATAACAAAGCGCTTCATTGAAGACTTACTATGTCTTGGACTTTCTTTTAGACAAAAACATGAAAAACTTTGGGATGAATGATTTTTTCTTTTTCTTTGACTTCGGTTCTGGGGCTGTATTATTTGTTTTGGGTGCAGGATCGATGTTATTCGTTTCTTTATGTTCCTTGAAACTTATGCTTGGAGTGTGTCTTCCACGGTTCGATTCAGTAGCCATTCGCTGGTTCTCATGTTCAGCCCTCCAATTTCTCAACTCCTGCTCCACTCTTAACTTACCTTCTTTGGCCTTCGCAGCCCTTTCCATAGCAATTCTTTGTGCTTCCTTTCTTTCAGACATCTCTTTGTTGACTTCTTCCAGCTTTTCCAAGCTTTTTGACTGGGACCGCTTAGCTATCTCAATTCGAGACTTAACAGCTGCCATCCTCATGCTGATTTGTGCCTCTACTTCATATGCACGTTTGTTGAGATCATAGTATTCCTCTGTGGAAAGTATTACACCTGTGGATGAATCGACAGTGTCAGTGTTATGAGCTGATTCACTTGCTTGCAGTGCTTTGATGGCAGCTAAAGCTAGCTTCTCTGAAACCTTGGCAGCTTCAATCTCCTTTTGAGTCACAAGTAATCTACTCTCTATGCTACTTGCTCCAGCTTTTGCCTTCTCTGCTTCTTCCTTTGATTTGCAGAGATCTTCATGAGCAATCTGAGCAAATGACTTGGCCTTCTCAGCCTCTTGTGCTGCTTGCTGCAGTTCTTTGGGCAGCTCTGTCAACTTCTCTATTTGGACAACGGTTTCTTCTGACTGAATCTTTTCCAGCTTAGACTTTTCCTTTTCAAGTTGTGATTTCAATGAACTAACAGTCGCCTTCAAAGAAACCACTTCCGCATTTGCTTTTTCTATATTGTGCTTCATCTCTTCGAGTTCTATCTTTGCTGAAGTAATTGCTGCTTGCATATCAGTGTGAGGTCTTCCCTCTGATGTCTCTGGCTCATCATTGGAGTGTCCATCAGTTGTCTCCTTAAGTTTACATTCCTTATAAGCAGCTAGTTCAGCTTTCAAATCAAGTAGCAAAGCTGAAGCAATGTCTAACTTTGATTTCAGCTCCTTTGTAAAATTCACTTGTTGATTGATTCTCTGAAGCTCCTCTTCACCCTGTTTTAGATCCTTCTTCCATTGGAGTGTATCTTGGTCTCGGGCCATGGCTACTGTAATCCTTTTCTCTTCTGCGTCCAAATGGGCTGAATGTGCAGACTCTATGGCCTCCTTCGTGGTAATCAGTTCAATGGTCAAGTCTTCCACCGTCTTCTCAACCTCTTTTGAAGCGAAAACAGCTTCTTCAGCTTTCGTAACAGCTATATCTCTCTCAATAATCAAAGAATCATAATCCTTTCGTATTGCTTCCAGGTCATCAATAACAGATTTCAGCTCCAAAACTGCAGTTTCATGCCTGGCTTTAGCAACCTCAAGCTGTGTTTTTGCTGCAACACTGGCCTCATCAGCAATTCCTTGCTCCCTCTCCTCCATTCTGAGCCTTGCAAGTTCAGAATCTTGTTTTGCCTGATTTTCTTCAGTTTGTGCTCTCTCCAGGCTTAACTTCATCTCTTCTATTAATCTCTTTGTGCTGTCCAGCTCCTTTAATACTTTAATCTTTGCCTCTTCTACTTCCTCTGACTGTTTCTTGTATTCAGGCAACTCCACATGCATTTTATCAAGTTCTTGGTCTACAAGCTTGCGTCTCTAGAGCCCCAAAAGAAATTTGAAGTTGCAATTAATGACAATGTACAAAGTAGGCCGAGAAATAAATACAAATTGCAATGGCCATTCAAGATAAAGAAATGGTTTCATGGTAAACAACATTCACCATATATGATATATCTGACTTACCTCCATGCTTTGTACTTTATGAGCTTTCCAATCAACGCTTGCTCCAAACTTGGAAACAGCTTCCTTAACAGATTCGAAAGGTGCAGCTGTATCAATATGAATTCTTCTGCCTAAAGAACCTTGCTTAATGAATCTTGGGGATTCAACAGAAGAATTGATAATCCTTTGATGAGGAAGCATAAGAGAACCATCAAGCAGTGCATGGGAACTGAAAAGAGAACCATCACCTCGACTCTTTTGTCCATCAAGCATAGGAGTGGTGGGTGGTTTCATGTGGTGATTACTTTTGGAATTACAGGGAGCAGAATGAGAATTTTGAGATTTCTTTTCATCAGAAGGCAAAATCATGTTATTGCCACCATTGACAACATAAGAACTGACAATGGGATTGGCATCTTCAGATTGTTGTCTACATCCAAGAGCAATAGGGGGTAAAGAAAGCTCGTGGGATGATACTAGAAGGTCACTTTCAGAAGTTCCAACCTTCGGATCGGAAGCACGAGGAGCCATAACTTTCTCAATATGATTATGAGGAATTGCAAGAGAATCAGTATTTTGAGTATTCTGAGTTTATCAATGCCAACTGACAAATTTGAAGCTGAATCATTTGTTACATGGTTTTCTTGCCCTCTAGTAGTGCCATCAAAAGCATTTTCTGGAATGGCGGGTATGACAAATGACTGTCAGGTTGTTTTGTTCCATTACTAATTGGAACTGTTGGACCTTTAGCAAATTATGGTCAGTATTTAGAGAGGATGAACAAGATTCTGAATGAGTTATCTCTTCTACTTTTACATTCTCCTTGTGAGAAAATGGCAAGGTGTCCTACCAAGGCGTCTGAAACCAAGAAAACAGAAATCTTGTAAGGGACAAAGAGAAAGAATATCACAAGAAATCACTTTCTAATCCAAAGTGCTTAAAAACAAGTTGGATCTGGAAAGCTAAAACAATTAATCATCTCAATCTTATTTCCCTTCTATGTTTAAAGCTAACACTACCTTAGGTATCTCATCTCCTATTAGCTAAAGATGTTTAATTGAAGATTCAATCAACAAACATTTCAACAACAGTTGATCATAGCAAGGAATGAACCAAAATTTTCAAAGAACATTAATGGAGGCAGATATTCAACAACTCATCAAATTTAATTTCATGCAATGCAAAAGCTCCCTTTTAGGGCTATCTTCATTCAAAATTTTCAACAAAAAGGAAAAAAATGACTCCAAATTTTATTCCAAATCTCTACAAATGTCAAAAAAGCTAAATAGTTTTAATGGAAAGTAATGCTGATTTGAATTCTAATTGTTTTTGCAATTGAATACAGTGAAATGGAAAGTAAATCAAGGAAAGTAAGTTTGAGTGCTTAACGTTATAATGATCTGATCCAACCCAATTGCCAGCAATTTTTAAATTCTCCGAGCTTCATTTCCACGGCTAAACAGAAGGCACACGCTTTGCTGCACAATTCATAGTTAAATCATTAATTAGACAGAGATTAATGGAAATCTGATTGAAAATTTTCACTTTTTTTAGGAAAAGAACTTACCTGGATCAACCAAAAACAATGAGACAATGATTGGAAAGGAAGCAAATGTTAATGATCTCTGGAAATTCAAGGGTGCAGAAAATAAATGAAACATAAATTATTAATAATACAAATGAAATTAAATACAAAGGTGGAGAAATTTCACTGCTAAGATTAGAAGAAACTATTAGAGAAAAACGGAGAGAACACATTGCTTTCCTCTTTTCTCTCTTTGTTTTTACATTTGAGATAAATTTCCCTTCTTTCACCACCACGGTCTCCCCGGCTAAGGCTAAGAGACTCTAACGGCTTACTGGGTGGGTCTAGAAATTTAAATTTAGTGGTTCATCAATCACTATAATAATTTAGAATCAATTTACACTGTTGATATAATGTATTAATAAGTGATAATGGTTGTGCAAACAAACATGATTTATAATCATAGACATATCGACATTAAAGAACCATCGACATTGAAGAATCGATTTGTGTAAATATTTTTGAAAAATTCCTCCATTTAGATTTAGGGAGATTTTTTAACAAGACTCATATCAGTGTCGAACATTTAATAAAATCAGATTGTAGTAGAAACTAAAATTATATTACACCGATGTAATTGTATTTTAGAGAGTAGAAAAACTTACTCCAATAAAATTAAGTGTTGATAGTGGCAATTGTTGTGCAAGCAAGCATACGTTTTATATTTAAACCTGATTTAGAGTTCTAAGATTTTTCAAGAAGATTACGAAATTAAAATCGTTTTAGGTTTCAAATAATCAAATTGATATTTTTAGTTTTGATTCATCAATGTCAATCATCAGATCAATTTGAAACTAAACTATATTAAACTTTTAGCAAAACGAATCTTTCCAACCGTTAGGATTGATCGACGATTATTCTGTTAATCAAAATTACGGCCTTGAGAAAAACTATAACTTTGAAAAATTAAAATTCCTTTTGAAAAAAGATTTTAACGTGCCACATAAACATTTTTTAGCAGGGTTAAAGTACTACAACAATAACTATAATGAATTTAAAATGTAAAAGTTTAATGAATAAACTAAAGAATTTTAGATTCGATGACCAAAGTGAAAATACCTTAAAAATTTAATGATTACAAAAATAATTTATCCATAGTGGGTCATGCACTATGGTGCATCTGCCCCTGCGGCTTACAACTCCTCACCCGGGTTTCAAAAACAAAATAGTATTGCATTTATTTCTATATATATAAATGAATAAAATTAAAGATTTTGATTTTTTTAATTTACTAAATAAGAATATTTTAAAATTATTTTACCATCTAAAGATGTTTAAACAATTTTTTAAATTGTTAAAAAGTGTAGACGACTTTAGATTTTTTTTTAAATCATCAAAAACAAATTTGTGGCTGCATGCAGTTGATATCTATGGTAAGAAAATTATACTAAAGTCGTTATGTATTTTCGACAGCTTCATAAGGAGGGAGGAAGAGAGAGAGAATGGTCATTCGAATTATAACATTTTAGGTATTCGGACGTTAAACTCCATTAAATAACTGAAGTGACACGTTAACAATAAATATTATTTTTTAATTTAACCAATGACTTTTTAAAATTTTTCCAAAAATTTAAGATCACAATTTTCACCAAAATTTTCTCTCATCTGACCCTACCCCTCGTCCTTGTTGCACTGTCGTCAGCCGCCGCACATCGATTATCTCTTTGATTTGCCTCAACTCTGCTTTAAACTCTCCAGCTACCTTAAGGAGCTGCAACAACAATGCCATGAAATCAATTAGTCAAAGAAAGACAAACAGGAGTATTGAAATTGAAAGCTAATTTGAATTTATGTAAATAATCTGATTTGGCACATACTCTAATCACTAATTTTTTTTTTCCTTTGGAACCGAAATACAATCTTACATATAGTAGAAATAATAGAATGAGAGTTTTCTCCTCAGGTGCACGTTAGCGGGTCTAACCGCCTGCGAAAATCCTCATTTCTTCTTCGGTCTTTCTTGTCGATTTCTTGTTGATTTCTAGAGGGTTTCGATTGTTCCTTGCTGCGTGGTGACGCTTTTGTGCTATGGCTACGACGGATTGGCGAAAGCTGTTTGGTGCGGGTGGGGACCTAGCCTTAGAATACTTCCCGCCGCCAGTGACTTCGGAGGGTTCATTTGCCATTTCTCCGCCGCCGGAACTATTTGAGGAGGGGGTTGCTGATTGGAAGAATTCCCTTGTTGGCCAATTTCTTGGACCAGCTCCTAATTTCAAGGCGATGCGATCGTTGCTGGAATCGATTTGGGGGAAATCTACCCTAATGAAAGTAAGTTTGGTTGGAGCGAATTTGTACGTCTTCTCATTTGCTTCTGGTGTGGCAAGGGACTGGGTGCTTGAGAACGGACCATGGCATGTTCAACACAAGCCATTAATTCTTCGGAGATGGGAACCTAATCTCGCGAGGTTGGATTTTGATCTCACAAAGATGTCGATCTGGGCTCATCTGTACAATGTGCCGCTGGAGCTATTTTCTCGTCGTGGATTGAGTTATATCGCAAGTGCACTGGGTGTGCCGTTATACATGGACAACATCACGGCGGGGCGTGAGAGGCTCGAATTTGCTAAGGTCTGTGTTGAAGTCGCTGCTGGGGCTAAACTGCCGCGTACAATCCCTGTTGTTCTCCCTGATAAGTCGATGGCTTATGTTAAGGTACGATTTCCTTGGATGCCTGCGTGCTGCAACACTTGCCTTACTTTCAGTCATGCTAGCACTTCTTGTGATAAACTTGATCATCATGAGAATGTTGCTCCTAACCAAAATAATGTGGAATGGAGAGTTAGGAAGAAACAAGTAGATGTTCCACCTACTGATGCTACAAATCTGATTAATCCTACTGTTAACAATGAGTTTTTAAATGATGTGGGAACTAGTGCGGGGTCTAGTGCTGAACCTTCCTCTGCGGCTGAGGCCATTACTCCTGGACGAGTTAGTGTTGAACTTGCCTCGGCAATGGCCACTGACAAGTCCATTGGTAATGTTGAGCTAGCTGTTGGGGATGTGGTTCCTTGTGCCACTGTGACTACCGTTAATGGGGGGTGGTGCTAACTACTGATGAGTTCCCTCCTCTGGTGAGCCTTGTATCAAAGTCTAAGGAAAAGTCTGCTCTCAGTGGTTCGAAAAATAAGTTTGAGGTCCTAAATGATATTTCAAATGAAGAGGAGCCTCGGAAACCTCGACTTGCTGCAATGGGAGTGGCTAACCTATTGCATGAAATGAAAGCTAAGAAGGGGGATAAGCTTAAGTTGAGGGGGTCGCAAGGTGGGCCTACTCGATCTCATTAATGTCTGTAATCTTTTGGAACATCAGGGGGTTCAATAACTCCCTGAAATAGAGTAATATGTTCAAGCGTTTGAATAGTCTTCAAGCCTCTGTTGTATGTTTGGTTGAAACTAGAGTGCGAGAAGTGAACTTTCATAATTTGTTTGCTAAGTATAGCTCTGAGTGGACTTGCTTTCATAATTACTTGCATGTTGATTTGGGTAGAATATGGATATTATGCAAGAAAGGGTCTGATTTCTCAGTGGTTCATTCGGATGATCAACTAGTTACTGTCAAAGGTCACCTGGATGGTAGGGTAATCTTTCTTTCAGTTGTGTATGGCAGTAATAGCGGTGTGCAGAGGCGTAAGCTGTGGGATCAACTTAGGTTTGTTGCATCTCTAACTGGAGAGTTGCCCTGGATGGTTGGAGGTGACTTTAATGTCACTCTCTCAGCAGAGGAAAGTTCAGACTTTGAGACATTAGGGCCACTTTGCTCTTCTGATATGCTAGAGTTTCAGGAATGCTTAAGTAATGTGGGGCTACTGGATCATCCATTTGCTGGCCCAACTTTCACTTGGACAAATAAGCATGAGGAGGGGTTCCTTGCAAGGAAACTTGATAGGGTACTTGTCAATCATTGTTGGTGTGCTGAGATCCCTAATTCTGGAGTTGAGTTTCTTCCTCCAGGAGTATCTGATCATTGCCTTGCTGTGGTAAAACTGTGTGATAAGGATGCTGCGCAGAGGCCAAAACCTTTCAAATTTTTTAATTTCTGGACTGAGCATCCAGATTTTAGGAAGGTGGTTGAGAACTCATGGATGGAACCAGTGGAGGGTAACCCAATGAGAGTTCTTTTTGCAAAAATTAAAAGGCTTAAGGTGCACTTGAAGGCTTTGAACCAAAGTCAATTTTCTGAGATCTCGAAGAGAGTGAAGGATAAAAGAGCTCAATTGGAGGCCATTCAAAATCTGAATCTGAGGTTGCTGTGAAGAGGAAGAAATGCACAATAAATTTCTTGTATGATGAGTTGGGAAACAGATTGGAAACCTTTGATAGTATTGCTGCTGAGTTTGAAATTTTTTTCACTGGGCAGATTGGTCAAGTGGATCAGGGGGTTGGTGGATGTTCTGTTGAGGATCTCAGAAGTATTTTACAAGTAGTTGTACCAGAAGATGATCATGAATGCCTGGTTCAAAGTATATCAGATGAGGAAATTAAGAAGGCATTTTTTAGCCAGGGAAAAAACAAGGCCCCTGGGCCTGATGGCTATACTCCTTGGTTCTTCCAGTTTGCTTGGTCCATTGTGGGAGGGGACTGTGCTGCTGCTCTTAGGTACTTCTTTGCAACTTCATCTCTTATTCCTGCTTTTAATGCTACTGCAATCACTCTGGTTCCTAAGACTCCTGGTGCTTGTAAAGCAAAAGAGTTTCGACCAATATCTTGTTGTTCTGTAATCTACAAAGCTATTACTAAGATTTTGGTGGGAAGATTAACAACTGTGTTGCCTTCTTTGATTTCAAAAAATCAATCAGCTTTCATTAAGAATAGAAGTATAACTGATAACATACTTCTAGCACAAGAGTTGGTTAAAGGGTATGGTAGGAAGGTTATTTCACCTAGATGTGCTCTTAAAGTTGACTTGCAGAAGGCTTTTGACTCTCTGAATTGGGGTTTTTTGGACAAGATCTTGGAAGCTATTAATCTCCCTGAGATGTTTAGGAGGTGGATAATTGCATGCTACACTAGTAGTAGGTTCTCCATCACTCTGAATGGGAGCCTTGTTGGTTTCTTTGAAGGAAAAAGAGGAGTGAGACAAGGAGACCCATTGTCTCCTTATCTCTTTGTTTTGGCCATGAATGTGTTGTCCCACCTTTTGGATCTTGCTGCAAAGAACAAAATATTCCAGTTTCATCCTAAGTGTAAGAGAATAGGGCTCACTCATCTTTGCTTTGCAGATGACCTTCTAATCTTCTGCAAAGGGACTCTGGATTCTTTGATTGGTATCCAATGTGTACTGGAGAAATTCTATGATCTTTCTGGTTTAAGGTTGAATGCTGCAAAATCTGAATTGTTCACTGCAGGTATTTCAAATGACCAGCAGAGTGAAATGGGTAGAATGACTGGTTTTAAAGTTGGCCAATTACCAGTAAGGTACTTAGGCATTCCTTTAGTCACCAGGAAACTTTTTGAAAAAGACTGTGCCAGTCTTTTGGAGGGATTAAAGCAAGGTTGGGACACTGGTCGTGTAGGTTGCTTAATTTTGCTGGCAGATTACAACTGATCAGAAGTGTGCTCTTCAGTGTTGTTAACTATTGGTGTAGGCAAGTGATGCTCCCAAAAGGTGTTATCCAGAAGATTGAATCTCTTTGCATGAGGTTCTTTTGGAAAGGAAAGGATGTTGCTGCTGCTGGTGCTAGAATCAGTTGGAAGGTTATCTGTAAGCCCAAACGTGAGGGTGGTTTGGGAATAAGGGATTTGCATGAGTGGAACAAGGCTTGTTTTGTCTTGTTGCTGAAAAATATGTTAGCTGCTGAAGGCTCACTTTGGGTTGCCTGGGTCAAAGAGTATGTGTTCAAAGGCAGTGAGGTTTGGTCAATTGAAAGAAAAACCTCACCATAGCTGGTATTTGAGGAAAATGTTGAAGCTTAGGCCTGTCCTTTCTGCATCCTTAAGTGCAGGAACATATGTTCAAGTTAAAGCCATCTGGGACGTAATTCGTGAGACCAGGCCTACAGTTATGTGGCATAGATTGATTTGGTTTGGTGGACATATTCCAAAGCACTCGATTCGAACATGGATGGTCATATTGGATCGATTACCAACTCTGGATAGATTGAAGCGGCTGGGAATTGTGCCTTCTGAGCAAAGTGATTCATGTGTGCCGTGCTGGGATGCTAGTGAAACAAGAAATCATCTGTTTGCTGGATGTCCTTACTTGCGAAGTATTTGGAATGTTGTTCTTGAGAGATGCGGTGTTCATCGAATGATGGCGGAATGGGAGGAGGAGCTTGGCTGGTTGTGCACTCATTTAAAGGGGAAGTCCTTGATCGTTTACATTTTGAAAGTAGCATGGTGCTCGTATGTGTATTGCGTTTGGGAGGAAAGAAATTGAAGGCGTTTCCAGGGTGTAAGTAGAGGGATAGATACTCTAATAGCTTGTATACAAATGAATTTGAGTGTAAAGATTCAACGTAGGATAGTCCAAATTGAAAATGTAAATAGAAACTTGCTTGAGGCTTGGGGAATTCCCTATGGGATGGACGCCTAAGAATCAAGTTTAGTATGTTGTTTTGTTCTTCTTGTCTTGGATAAATAAAATACAACACTTATCCAAAAAAAAAATTTCCTTTGAACAATTCCGACCTAGGGGACGAGAGAAAGGAATAATTTGCTCCTAATAAGTCTAGAATCGACAACTTAAAAGAGGGGAAAGTATCAACTGAGAGCTTTTAATCACTTTCTCTAGTTATATGAAAAATTATATTATGGGTAATTCCCACCACGTCATCCATGGGACCAACCAATGGAAACCATCCACTTCACCATGATTTTTCCATGTCATTTTTTCCAACCAATGAATTTTCACTAAAGTTTTTCCATGTCATTTTAAAAACTGTTTTTTAGAAGTTATTCTATTATTAAATTAATGACATGGAAAAAAATGATGAAGTGGGTAGTTTTTAGTGGTTGGTCTCATGGATGATGTGGTGGGAATCACCCATGATATAATTTCTCCTAGTTATATATAATGTTTTGAGTTTAACTTAATTCTTGTATTGATTTTTGTACAATATTTGTTAAGTTGTACATTTATACCATTATTTCGTCTTTCACTTTTATATTAAAAGAAAAGTTGAGGTGGCTTAATCATATTATATCATGTGTCATAAAAAATAAAAAGTAAATTTTTAAAAGAAAAATAAAAAAACATGAAAAACTTGATTTTTTTAATTTATGGATTTTAATTTTTTTAAAATAAACTAAGCATAATTATGTATGATTTTGAGGGAAAAAATGAGTTCAAAACATATGTTTTAAAAAACTAGAGATTTTTAATACATTTGTACTATCATTCTGTCTTTTATCTTGCTCCATTATCGTTACAAGAACATAGTTGGAACTGAAGAAAATTACCCAAGCACAGTATTAGAATTGAAGAGGCTAAAGAAAGATAAAATCCTCAAATATATATAGTGGTTTCTTATTATAGTTATTACAAAATAGTATTTGTTCATATTTTTTCTTAACCCTTTGATAACACACATCTTGCAGATACGATTATTCGAACCGAGGTCTCTTAAGATGAATATCATTCTCTTTTCCACTATAACCACTCGTTGAGTTCCGTACTCGATAAATTTTAAATAGAAACATTGCAAATAATAATATTGATATTATGATATACTAAGGAATTGGGGTATATATAGTAGACTCATACTTTTCTATTATTCTTGTGCATTCTTTGCAGCAGCCTTTGCTAAATTTCTTTTTGGATAAACAAAAGTTGTCACTTATCTAAAAATAATAAGGGTGAACTACTTAAATAGTCACTTAATTATGTAGTAGGTTCTATTTTGACCATCGATCTATAAATTTTATTAATTAGAACATTTAATTACTTAAATGATATTAATTAAATTATTTGTTGTTAACAATGAACAGAAACGATGATGTGACAGTTAAGCAAATTTATATAAATACACATGTGGTCCTCATTACTTGTTCATTCTATCAATTTAATCCTAATTTTAATATAATTCATTAAATTTATCTATAGTCATATAGAGTTACGTGTTTATGAAGGAATTTAAAAATTGAAGTTGGAACTTGAGATGTTTGGGAAGAAATTTATGTATTCTAACTATAGTGCCAAATATATCACTCAATTAAAGTTTGACAACATGTTTTATTAAATGATACGTTATTGGTGAAAACTAAAGAAAGTAAAATGAGATCAAGGGGAATCGAACGTAGGCCTATCTGGTTGTAGTAGGGATGGGTACGGGTCGGGTCGGGTTTTTGACCCACCCAAACCTGACCCGAAACTAATTATCCTAAAACCGACCCCGCCCTGACCCGATCCAATTCTTTAAAAACCCGACCCGACTCGAAAATAAATATTCTAAACCCGACCCGACCTATAGAAAAAATTAATTGTAGGGACCTAATTGTAAAAAAATAATTTTAAGAGGCATAATTATAAAAAATAATAATTTTAAGGACTAAAATGTAAATAAAAAATTAATTTTAAGGACCTAATTATAAATATATATATATATAAAGAGGGGTATTATTACAAATAACCCTAAAAAATTTAAAAAAAATTACAGTATTAGTCCCGGGTCGGGTCGGGTCAGATTTTTTCACCCTAAAATCCGAACCCGACCTCACCCTACACAAAAATTCAACCCGACCCGACTCGAACCCTATTTTTTTTCCATAATAATACCCGACCCGGTCGGGCCGGATCGGGTCGAAACCCGTCGAGTCCGGGTGCCGTGCCCATCCCTAGGTTGTAGGAGTGTTTAACTATTGAGTCGAGTCCAATACTTAGATAAATAGCAAAGTATTTATAATTAATAAATAAAAAATATATTATATTGTACTATATTCTTATTTAATAACATATAATGAGTATACACATTTGGCCTATTGGTCAACCTGCTTATTTTTGTTCCCTCAATTTTAGTGGCAGAAAATGACCTCGTTAAAAACCCCACTAAAACTAATAGTAGGAAAAGAGTACTCAAATTTATTGAATTATCGCGAAATACATACGGAGCATATCAATACAAATACGAATCCAAAAACACATTTACCCTACATACTCTCTCGAAACAAAGTAAATCTTAACATTATCATACTTCTAGATAGAGGTGGCAATCGGGTCATTCGGTTCGGGTTCGGTTCGGGTCGTTTCGGTTCGGGTCATTTCGGGTCTATTTAGAATCAGTTTAGATTCGGTTCGGGTTCGGGTCTAATTCGGGTCTGTGATGAGTCGGATTCGGTTCGGGTATTGGATCGGGTCAAAATCGGATCGGTTGTTTTCGGGTCGGGTCAATATCGGATCGGTCGCTTTCGGTTCGGGTCAAAATCGGGTCGTTCGGGTCGCTTTCGGTTCGGGTTAAAATCGAGTCAATTTCGGGTCGGGTCAACATTTAAATTTTCGGGTCAATTCGATTTGAGTTGGGTTAAAGGTTTGAGGATTAGTATTTATGGTTTAGTTTAGAGTTATTGGTGTATGAGATTAATTCTGATTCAACTTGTTAATCTATGCATTTGAATTTGATTAAATATTTAAATCAAAGCTTCATGTATCCATATAAATTTTTTTGTATAATTATATTAAATCAAAGTTTATAATAATAATAATAATAATAATAATAATAATAATAATAATAATAATAATAATGTCTGAAATGAATTAATTTATTAAACTTAGGATCTAATTGAACTAACTAAAATCTAAAAGCATAAATCACGGACATAATTAAAATAATTTTAAAACTAAATGTGAAATTTCAATTAAATTAATCTAAATTGAAACTCAATTAAATTAAGAAAAAGAGAAAGACAATTGGTAAAAATAGAGAGGGAAAAAACAAAATTTTGGAGGGAAATAAGCCACCAATTTTTTAAGCTAGATTGAAAAAAAAAAAGAAAAAGACAATTGTAAAAAATAGAGAGAGAAAAGACAAAATTTTGGAGGGAAATAAGCCACCAATTTTTTAAGCTAGAGATTAATTACTTTTTAGGTCATGTTGCATTTAAAATGTTACATTTTAGTCAACTTTAAGTTTTAGTTTAATTTAATTTAGTCACAAGTATTCCCACGGTTTAGACTTCGGATATAGGAATCCTCTCCCCGTAGTGATATTTAGTCTCTAAAAATTTACTTTTAGTTGAAATTAACTAATCTTTGTAATTTAGTCTATTAATTTAATATATTGATATTTTCGTTCATTTTAATTTCAAAGATTTAATTTTAGCCAAAATTGACCCCTATTTATTTATATGGTATAATTACAAAATTGGTCATTGGACTCTCAAATTTCTCCACTTCCAAATTGTAAATTTAGTCTACAATTTCAATTTTATGCTATATTTTATGATGAAATTATAAAATTGGTCACCAAGATCTCAAATTTCTATACTTCATTTTATTATTTATTATATTGTTAAAAATAGATATTCGGGTTAAAATCGGGTCGATATTCGGTTCAGCTTTCGGTTCAACTTTCGGTTCGGGTAGCATTCGGTTCGGGTCCATTTCGGTTCAACAAAAAATTTCGGTTCGGTTCTGTTCGGTTCGGTTCGGTTCGGGTTTCGGGTCAACTTCGAATCATCATGTTCGGGTCAAAATCGAGTTTCGGTTCGGGTTTCGGGTCTCGGGTCAAGTTTGCCAGGTCTACTTCTAGATAACACAAGGCATTACCATTAGTAGCCGCAAACTGGAAAATGTCTCTTCTAAGCGTGATCTTCATCTTTATTCTTGTCTATTGAACAATTCCAGGAGGTCAATATCTCAACATATCCCCAGTTTTGCCAACAAATGTGCTTTACAATTTGTCTCACAGTAGGCGAAACGGATTTGTCACCCCTATGATTTTATCATCAAGTTGCATCTTTCAAAGATGTTAAGAAAATGTGCAGGGGTTGAGAAAGGATTTTGTATCCACTTAACTGAAAGTTCACTGTCGGATTCCACAATTAAAATATAGGAATCTGCCCAAACTGAAGAAGCAAAAATTAAGCACGCTTCCAATATGCCTTTTAATTATGCGTGAGTGGGATCAGATAGGCCAATTGCTTTGGAGAATCGACCAAAAACTCTGCCCACTTTGTCTCGTATAATATCACCTATGTCTGCTCTCTCAAAACTTTCGCTTACGGCTGCGTCTACGTTAAATTTTAAATAACCCCTAGGGGCGACCACCTGCCCAGAACCGGTCTAAAATTTTGCTCGGTTCAGACGGTAGCTTCACTAGGGGATCGGATGAAATCCATTAGGGAATGAATGGAATGTGGCCAATTGCATTTAACCCAATGACCAATCCTAAGAAGTGCAGCCTCAAAAATCTGATACATGGACATGCTTTTGTTTGTGAACGTATACTTATTACGATATAATCAGATCGTCTAAATAATCCCGAAGAAAGCAATGCTCCATATAAGTCTTTTGTTCGAATGCATTGGCTGAGATTCCCAAATGGCAAAGAAATATCTGAAATCCCCCCGGCATGACTAATTGAATATTGAAGGAACAACACCATTTTAACCAAATTTGCCAGGAAATTTTACAATGACAAAAAATATGGGTTATAAACTCGGATACCTCGGAGCGCAATGCACATATGCCATCATCCGAAACCGAGAAACCTCTCTTAAGTAATTCATCCACAGTAGGAATTCTTTCGTGCATGATTTTTCATATGAAGGCAGAAACTTTGATTGGTACATGCTTCGACCACACTTAACTCCAAAATGTACCTCCTTCCCAGTCCAATGTGGATACCTTATCATAGAAATCTTTAGCTTTGTACAGCCCCATTGACGACCCAAGCCACACAATTCTATCCAGTCCATAAGAGATGGCACAAGCTCCATTGATCACTGCCATAAAGTTCTCCCATGTTGCAACTTCCTAACCGAACAAAGGCCTCCGCAAAGCAATGATCCATTTCCTTCTTCCGTTCTCGACAGACCCAAACTCACTGACTTTGCCTTTCTTGATCGTTGAGAGTGCAAAAATTTTAGGGAACGAGATTCTTAGGGACGAGACTTCCGTCCAAGGGTCCTCCCAGAAGTCTACACATTTACCATCCCCGATGACGAATCTAATGTTTTGAGAAAAGTGGTCCTCTGAATCGGACAGTGGTCGTATAATGCTTCATCATATCCATGACCGCACCTTTCCTTTACCTTCTTTGGCAACAATTGGTTAGGATCATATCCGTATTTTGCGTCTATCACTTTCTTCCAAAGACACTCTGCCTCAAGTTCATATCTCTACGACCATTTATTCAATAGAGCTCTATTCTTTATTTTCATATCAAAGAAACCCAGACCACCATGAGATATTAGTTTGCATATTTGGTCCCAATTAATTCAGTGTATGGGTCTTGACGACTTCGAACCCCAAATAAAGTTCACAATTCTTTTATTAAGATAATTGGCTATAGAACTTTGCATGTTAAGCAGAGACATATAATACACTGATAAATTAGAGAGAACTGACCTAACCAAAGTGATGCGCCCTCCAAACGATAGGAGATGACCCTTCCAAGAATCAAGTCTAGATAGCATTTGGTCAAATGTTGGCTTCCATAGAAGTTGGGAATTACGTGAGTGACCAAGGGGTAGCCCCAAATAAGTGGTTGGGAATCTATCGCAACAACATTTGATGTTTTTCTCCCATTCTTTTAACTGTTGAGTCTCAAGATTAATTCCGTACAACTTTGTTTTCCTCATGTTCAGCCGCAATTCGGACATTAATTCAAAAATTCTAAGCAACCTCTTGATTTTAAGCACATAATCTTTGTTTGCTTTGACAAAGACAACTAAGTCGTCGGTAAATTTTAAGTGGGTAATTCGAAAGTCGCTCGAACCAACCCGAACACCGTTGATTAACCACAATTATGCCGACTTGTAAATTAATCTACTAAGTGATTCTCCAAAAATGTTGAACAATAGAGAAGATAACAGGAAACCTTGCCTTAAGCCCTTACTCGTTTTGAAAATTTTCGAAGGTTTTCCATTGATTAGAACTGACATCAAAGTTGAAGATGTGCACATTCTTATACACTTTCTCCATTTAGTCCCAAAGCCCATTTTTCGCATAATAAGGTCGAGAAAGGACCAATCGAATGTGTCATATGCCTTCGAGAAATCCGCTTTAAATATGATTGCCGTCTTTTTTTCTTAGAATTGAGGTCGTCAATGATTTCATTAGCTATCAGAGAACAATCTGTGATTTGCTTACCGGTAGTGAAAGCAAATTGACACTCGCCTACGACCTCACTAATACAAGCTGATAACTGCCTCGATAGAATTGGAGTGAGGATTTTGTATAAGATGCCTACTAAAGAGATAGGCTTATAGTCATCCAATCCCAATGAAGATGTGTTTTTTTGTATTGTCGCAACGCTGTCGAGCCCGACATAAAAAAACACGGAGTCGCTACCAAGCTTTTAAAAGGTGTGATTGAATCACCTAAAAATGGGTTATTTTAATAAAATATTTTATTTGATTAAAATGGCGGTTTTGGTCTGCAAAATAACGAAAACGAGTTCGGGAGCCTGTTACTAATGGGGAAGGATTAGCACCCCACAACGCCAAAAAATTAGTACCTAGCCGATTACGAAATGTTTTAATGTCGGAATTTACAAGTTCAAGTAAAATTTAATTTAATTGTCCATTTATTAATATGTTTTAATGTTGGTTACAAATGTATTCTCACATACTCATCAAAAAGTTGACACGTGAATTAAAATAGTATGTGATAAAAAAGCAAAACCCTAATGACGCAAAGCTCCGGAAAAACTGGGCAGGGTTATGGATTTGCGCCGGCTGGACGACCGCCTGATCAGCAGGATCGGGGCGTGACAGATGCCGGAGGAGTTGTGGCTGGGTCGGGTATCACTGCGATCAATCCCATCGTGGAGGAGCACCGCATTGAGGTGGAACCATCGCCCCCCGTGCATGGTGGCGTTGATGGAGGAGGTATTGGTTCGAAGGGGGATTCATCGGATGTCGAAGGGTCGATCGGGGGTGCGAAGGGAAAATTATCCTTCCGGGATACGGTTGTTGGGCAGCGATCGGAGGGACAAAAGGATAACTTTATATGTGATTTGGACATGGATCTCGAAGCCGAGGATGTGAGCATTGGAAACGTGGGTGAGATCCCGGAGATTAAATTTTCTGAACGTGTTCATCGCATTATTGATGAAAAGTTAGCGAAATCCTTGGTGGTGCGACTTTTGGGAAGACCAATTGGATATCGAGCACTTCACAATCGTGTGCATGCGATGTGGAAACTGGTAGGTGAGATTAATATTGTTGATCTTGATAATGAATACTTCCTAGTGAGGTTTGCAATGGATGCGGACTATGAACGTGTCTTATCCGGAGGACCTTGGATGATTTACGGAAGTTACCTCACGGTTCAACCGTGGTCTCGTGAATTTTCTACGGCCATTGATTACCCTAGGAAATTGTTGGTTTGGTTGCGGCTTCCGGGGTTACCGTATAGATATTACTCGCGTAGTATATTTGAGGCCATTGCCGGAGTCCTTGGGGAGGTGGTTCGTGTTGATTTTAATACAATGGAAGGCTCTAGGGGGAAGTTTGCGCGACTTGCCGTGGTTGTGGATTTGGAGAAGCCGTTGATCCCGGCTATTATCATTGATGGACGACACCAATTAATTGAGTACGAAGGGCTTTCGCATATTTGTTTTGATTGCGGAAAGTATGGTCACTTGAAGGAAACTTGTCCGACATCAACGGCGAATAAAGGGAAGGCTAAGGTTGTGGAGGAGGCTGCCCCAGAAAATGCTGAACATTTTGGCCCATGGATGCAAGCACCTAGTCGCCGGCGTCGGCAACCTGTGACAAGGGACAAAGCTCCTATGCGTGTTGCGCCTAGACAGCAGCAGAGGTCACGATTTAGTCCTCTAATCGTGGATGAGGGCCATAGGAATCCGTTGAGTGGGATGGAGGACAGGGTGCTGGACCATAATGGATCGAGCAGTAAGGACCGACGGGAAAAGGTTGGTGCTGCAAACGGTTTATCGGGTTTTCCTGCGCCGCACGACGGGACGGGGAAGCGGGCTTCGGGAGAGGTTTCTTTGGATGTCGTGGATGAGGTTGATACGGAGTTACCGCAAGCGGAATGTGCTGGGGGAATGAGCACGTCGATATGGGTGCTGTTGAAACTGAGGGGATGGGGGATGGACTGGTTGCTTCGTGTAACACCCCAATTTTGGGCTTAGAAGTTTTGGGTTTGGACCGGACCGGTCGGGTTGCGATTCGAATATAAAAGGGTGAATTTAGGAAAGCCTAGTTCGGGTTGCAGTAAAAATATGGAAAATGTCTTAAAATCCTCTTTTATTATATATAAGAGAAAGGTGAAATCAATTTTACAAAATGAGGTTTGGAAGAGTGACATTTTGGGTTAGTGACCAAAATGTAATTTTTGAAAACTGGGTGACTGTTTTAAAAAGGATTGAAACTTTGAATCTTTAAGGAGCTATTTACCCAAAAGAGTTTCTCCAGATTTTTTCTTAATATTAATCAATTTATTAATGGTTTTAATTAAGGTAAAAAGGGAGGGAAGAAGATATTTTGTCATTTTAACTAACTTTCTCAAATTTTCCATTTTCTTTTCTCTCAACTTTTCTCTCAATCCAAACACTTTTCTCCAGCAAATTTTCCTCTGATTTTGACATTCAAAGATGAGATTTCAACTTCCTTTTGATCTCTAATCATTTCTACAACAAAACCTTAGCATTTGCTTATTGGATTTTCAAGAATCTTGGTTCCAAAAAGGGAGAAACTCAAGTTTAGAAGTATGAACATCCTTCTCCTCTAAATTCTCAGTTCTTTACTGAAATTCCCAAGTTCTCAATCCTTGAATTATGTTTTACTAAAGGTTTTGTAATTGAGTTCTTGATCTTGGCTTTAAAATGCAAGATTTGCTTTAAATTTGATGAAATTCGTATGATCTGATTGGGCATTGTTTTGTGATGTGTTTTTGATGTAAAATGGATGTATAATTGATGAGAAATTGAGGTTTAATCAATGCAATCCCGAATAGGTTGATTTTCCTAAGTTTTGTTTAAGTTTTTGGTGGTTTTTGGAGTGATCTTGATGTTCTGCTATAGCTGGAGGTATAAGGACGTGATGAGATCCATTTTGGATGATAATTGATGTTTAAAAATGGTTAGAAGTGATGGATCTTGGCTGGGTTAAGTTTTGGAAGTGTTTGGATGTGATTTCGGTTGTGTTTGGTAGCCGAAATGTGAGTGTTGATGTGAGCAGCGAGTTTTGGTGTCTTGGTTGAGGATATTAATGCATGATGGTGCATTAATCTACTGTTTTGATGTGTTTAAAACAGGGGAGACATCGTCGGATCCTTGTGGTGTTGATCCGGAAGCTTGATTGGTGTTTCGGTAAGTGGCGAAACGGAAATCGGTGAGTGAAGTTGGGTTTTCAGCTTTGAAACCAAGGTTTGGAGGTTTTGGGAGCTTAGTTTAAGTCTAAACAACTTAGCTAAGCTCAAGAGTAAGTAAATGGAATTTCTCTCTTGGTTGTGTTATGTTTTGGTTTTTAAAGCACTTGTGATTGTTGGATGCAATGCATGTGATTTGCATGTTTTAAATTCTGTTTTGAAAGCATATTTTAGCATGGTTTGATGCTGGTTTTGAAAGCCATGTGTGAAGGATGCTCAAGGTAAGAGATCCTTGGTTTTGTACTTTGGAATTGTGGAATTGTTGCATAGTGTTGCATGATGTTTAATGGCTTTGTGTAATGCTTCAAAAACAGTGGATTGGTGATGGTAATTGGTGGTTTTGGCATTTTGGTTATGCTTGTAAAACAATGGATTAATATGGTAAATTGGTTATATTGGCAAGTGATGTAAGTGGTTCTTGGTTACTTGAATCGGATATAGTTAGCCGGTTATAGGATTGGGTGCACCGTGAATAAAGTCGCCTTGGATGTGGAGTGGTTGTGATTGAACCGGTAACTCCATCCAAGTACACTAACGAGATGGTTAAGAACACCATGGTGTTTAAAAGTCTATGGGTGGGTCTTGTGTTAAGGTCATATGGTGGTTAAAATTCCATATGGGGACCTTGTATACATTAAGGTCATATGGTGGTTAAAATTCCATTTGAAGACCTTGTGTATGGTAAGATCACAATGGTGGTGTAAAGTCCATGTGTGGATCTTGTGTGTATGTCCCGTGATCTCATTAGTGATGTTATACAACTACCAATGAGTGATGGTAAGGTCATAATGGTGGTTAAAATTCCATTTGAGGACCTTGTGAATGTTAAGGTCATATGGTGTTTAAAAGTCCATATGAGGACCTTGTGAATGGTAAGGTCATAATGGTGGTTAAAATTCCATTTGAGGACCTTGTGAATGTTAAGGTCATATGGTGTTTAAAAGTCCATATGAAGACCTTGTGATTGGTAGTGTGTATGAAGCGTGGGGACAACGCTTGTAATCCGCGTATCCGATTGTGTCTTGTGTTATGATGGTTTGTGAATTATCACTTGGAAGCCAATATAATGTTCTTGAATATGATGAAGCATGAGATGCTTGAAATGATGCATGTTTGCATGAGAAGGGTGTAATGTTTTATGAATGCATGATTACTTGTTAGCTTGAACAAGAGTTTATTCTCTAATGAGAAGGGTGCATGTATGCATGAAATCTCTTAAGTGCATTGTAGTCTTGCGAAGACTTGTTTTTAAAGGCATGAATTGCAAATATTGATTTTGTGGTTAATATGTTGCATTTGTTTAATGCATGAGATAGTTTGAATGAGTAAGTGGTTTTTAAAGGTTTCTTGCTTTGAAATGGTTTTCAAGTATGAGAAAAGTATGATGTGAAGTGGAAGTGTTTTCCAAGGATCTTGTATTTAACTTTGCATATGACGTTCATGCATGGAATGGTTAAATTGATGGTTTTGCAAGGTTGTGCTTTGAAGTGAATTACTTGGCTTTTCTAAGCTAAGGGTTGGTTTTCATATTTGAGCAATGCATGATTTAAAGCATGTTGTCTAAAGGGGTTTTCAAACATTGCTTTGGTTTATCGAATTGTGATGCTTTTAAAAGAGGTTTTATGACTCGCTGCATTGATGGTGTTTTGGTTTTGAACATTCCTCACTAAGCATTATGTGCTTACGCTCCTTTTTGTCTATCAATGCAGATATTTGAAGTTGGGACAGCGAGAAGCAAGGGATTCAAGGAGTGCTCCATTTGAGATGTATGTCTCGGTAAATAGCTATAGAAATAAAGGAAATGGGGGGGGGAGATTCTCTTATGTTGACGTTTAATGAGATTGTGTATGTTGGACTCCCTAAGTTGATTTTATGTTGTTGTTGTTGATGGAACATGTAAATGGTCTTTGTGAGGATTGTTTGGTGATTTGGTGTTTGAATGGTTTTCAATATAGGATGCATGCCTATAGAATTGGGGCTTTCCTTGTTCGATGCCATGTTTATGAATTGTTGATGCCATTATGTTCCTTAAGTATGTAATGACTTGCTGGTATATTTTGGTTGCTTTTGGAGCATGTTTGATGGGTCAATTGTGTAATAAACCAGCGAAATTTCTGCAATCTGGGCAGCCTGTTTCGGAACAGGTGCTGCCGTTTCGGAACAGAGGGCCTGAAATGGCCTAGGCGTTTCGAAACGGGCAGAGCCGTTCCGGAACGGTTTTGCCACTGTCAGACCCTGTTTCGGAACTAGTTTCGGAACGGTCCCGCGTTTCGGAACGGATCGTCCCTGTTCCGAAACACCCGACCGTTGGGCACTGAAATTGTTGGTTATATGTTTTGAAATCTTCGCGTTTTGGTCCTGAACTTTGTATATGCAATTGAATGAGTTTGAGATGTCTGTTTGAGCTGAAATTTGACAGAGAAGCATGAAATATGACTAATTTCATAATGGTAACCTAAAAGTGGGTTAAGTCCTTATAATTTTCAGAATTTATAAATTGGTCCCTAAATTCGTATTTTGTGCAATCGAGTCCCTAAATGTGTTCTGATTGCTGTGATCTTTGAACATGATGTTGTTATGATCATATCTAGAGTTAATGTGCATTTAGATAAGATTAAAAAGAAAAAAAAGGGTCGTTAATCAAGGTTGACTATCGGGTTGACTTTGGTTTTCCCTGTGTAAACTTCTTAATTCGGGTCAATCGTCTAGGCCGGGTTAAGGGGGTTACATTTGGTGGTATCAGAGCTGAGTTGCGAAAGCTTGGGGGAAATGGTAAATTGTTGTAATATGTGTTTGATGTTTTTTCTGATGTGTGGTTGAAAGTCGGTTGAAATGTGTGCTTGTGAACGAGTTGTTGATGTTTTTAGCATGCTTTTTGTTTGAGAATCTTCATTGAGCTGATGTGATTTTGTGCTGATGATATGCTGGTGATGTGAGCTGATTTTGTGAATGATGAAAGTGTGTTGGGTATGTTATGTTGACATTATGCTGTTGCGAGTGAATGTTGTTTGATGAGAGCATGATCGAAATATGTTGATTGATATGCTCAATGTTGTGATATCCATGTTGTTATTGACTGTTATGTCATGTAAAAGGGGGAAATTCGGGATACCCATTGCCTTATTATTATAGCTATTGTGTTATTTTGGAGTTGGAGCTTTGAATCCTTGCTTAAAGCTGGTCTGATCGATTTGTTTGTTTTGTTATGTTTGTTTGCTGTTAATAGCATGGTGAAATCGATGAGAGAATGGCAGTTAGGTGAGATGGTTGCTGCTTTAGAGCAGGTTGTTAAGGTGTGGAATTCACCTTTTGGTGGAGGTGTTTCGTTTCAGCCTACAGTGCCTGGAGTTGAGGTAGTGAGGCAGGAGGAAGAAGTTGGTTCTGTGATGAAGAGTTCATCACCTGTAGTTCAAGAGGTGTTGGGAACATCTCAGGCTGTGGCAAAAGTAAGGCTTGTAGACGTGCCGGCTGTGGGATGTGCGGGTTTGTCGAAACAACGTTTACATGATTTGGGAGCAGTGGAGTATCATGGTTCGACACCTGAGACGTTCGAGGCCTGGTTGGCCAGTGTAATTCTGATTTTGGATCAGGAAGGTTGTGGCTATGCCTGTAAGCTGGGAAGTGTGGTCTCATTGATGTTGGAGGACGCTTGTGCCTGGTGAACATCTGTGGCGGTGGCATCGCGCATCAACGATATAGATTGGGACTTCTTTGTGTCTGCCTTTTATGAAAGGTACCTTGGAGAGAAATTCCCAAGGGTTAAGCAGCGTGAGGATGTGGTATCAGTTTATGAAGGTGAGAAAAGTTTAAGTGAGAGAGTTGTGGGTACTGACCTCGAGAGCGGTCAGCGTAAGAGGCGACGTGATAGAAGGTTTTGCTTGAATCGAAGTCTGAGTGGTAGTGCAAATTTGGGGCAAGTGCTGCTTGATCAAGGAGTGGAAGCTCAGTTACCAGTGTGTGACCGTTGTGGAAGGCGCCATGTTGGAGGTTGTTGGGGCGCAGGAGTTTGTTGGAACTGTGGTTCTAAAGAACATGTGAAGCGGGATTGTCCTCAAGTGTTGAGATCAGCTTCAGTGGTAGCAGAAGGGTCTCTGAAGGGTCGTGGGCACGGCCAAGGCAAGGTTCGAAGGTGGCAGGAAGGGCAGAAAGGTGTGAGGAGCTTGCAGAATGAATCTTGTTGGAATTGCGGGTCTGTTGGACATTTGAGACGTAATTGTTTGAAGTTGGCTCGGGGTTGTCAGGGTTCTTTACCGCAGGAAGATGGTGATGACCTTAATGTGTTAGCTGATGCTGCAGCGGTACGGCTGGAGAATGATGGTTCTGCGAGGAAGAGAGCTTGTATGTTGAAGCTCCGGGGCAGTGAGGTGTTTACAGGTAACCTTGTTAAGTAACCTTTGCTCTAGTATCTTAGTTTGGTTTCAGTTGGTATTTCCTTGCGTAGTGGGTATGGTTTCGTTGCTAGCATGTTTGGGGTAGTAGTTGGTGTTGTTTTGAAAACAACTTTAGTGTGAAGAGGGCATTAGTGAGTATCTTGTGGATAATGGGTTGTTAGAATGATGAAGTTGGTATAGTTAGAAGTGAGTTGGGAGGTTGTTTTAGGTGGATTCTGAGGATGTTATTGGTGGGTGTGAACCGACATACATGCACAGTTAAAATCATTTGTTATATGCTATATTATATATGTACTGGTCCATGCATACATGTGACATGACATTAGAGGTTTTGCATGCATGTACATCAGGCATTGTTAGGGCATATTGGTGACCATGCATACGAACGTTCACACTCGCTGATAGTTAATCGGGTCCGTTAGAGTTGTGATAGGGTTAGGTTGGATGTTGGGTTTTAAAAGTTGTGTTGGTGCTAGGAGAATGTTAGAAGTTATGGAGGGTATTAAGCGGGTTGACCATAATAGTGAGTGTGGTATAGCATGTTGGTGGAAGGAAAGTGTTTGGTGCTTAATGAGTTTAGCGGTATGGAGGTGAGGAGATTACCGTTTGGGTTAGAATCAGTCAAAGTGGTTGTGAATAGCTAGTAGAAGTGGTAGTTTCTTGGTGTTAAGTGATGTAGTAAGTTAGTGGATGTGTTCCAAAGTGCTGAGGTAACTTGGCATTGATGTTGTAGTAGAAGTGTTGTTTTTGTAGGTGATGGTTCGTAGCAACCTTCGAAGAGTTGGGAAGAGGTTGTGTTGTGGGTTGTAGAAAAGGGTTAGCCTGGGAGAATAAAAGTTTCGTAACCTAAATATGTATGTGTAGAATGGGCGGTGTCCTGGTAAGGCTAGTATTGTAGTCAAAGTTGAAGTGGAAAGGCAATGTAAGATCAAAGGCCATTGTTGATTGGACGGGTGCTTGTGAGAAGTGGCTGGCTAGTTGTGTATAAGTAAATTCCTTCTGAAGTCAGCTGGTGGTGTGTGGAACTGCTGGCGGAGTCAAGGTTGGGGTTTTGTGTTGTGATTTTCGGGTGTTAGGTGAGTAGTCCTGGTGAATCGTTATGGTAATGATAGCGGCGGATGTGAAGGAATGTCATCAATACGTTGAGAAGTTTGAATAAGCAGTTGATGCTTAAGAATTTTTGCTTGATGTGGTAATCTTTGGAAGAGGTTGAGTAGTTTTGCAAGGAGTTTTAGAAGCAGTGAAGGTTGTGAATCACATGGTGGCTGAACTGGATTGGTTGGTGTCACTGTGTGAACAAGTTTTGAGAGTTGTGAGTTAGGGTGGTGTATGCTGTAAAAGTTGGAGGTTCTTCAGGTTGTTGTTGGGGCTGTGTGCAGTCCGGAAGTGTGAAAGGTTAAGATGTGGTTAACGTCTGAGTGTTCTGGAATCTGTGAACGGTATGTGGTGGTGTTGGGTTGGTGGAGTTTTGTGAGGAGAGTGTTCAGTGGTGGTTAAGACTCCTGTGTTGCCTTGTGTGTTGCTTTGAGAAGTTTGGTTGTTCTCTTTTCTCCAGTTGAAATTTCGAGGACGAAATTTCTTAAGGGGGGAGAGTTGTAACACCCCAATTTTGGGCTTAGAAGTTTTGGGTTTGGACCGGACCGATCGGGTTGCGGTTCGAATATAAAAGGGTGAATTTAGGAAAGCCTAGTTCGGGTTGCAGTAAAAATATGGAAAAATGTCTTAAAATCCTCTTTTATTATATATAAGAGAAAGGTGAAATCAATTTTACAAAATGAGGTTTGGAAGAGTGACATTTTGGGTTAGTGACCAAATTGTAATTTTTGAAAACTGGGTGACTGTTTTAAAAAGGATTGAAACTTTGATTCTTTAAGGAGCTATTTACCCAAAAGAGTTTCTCCATATTTTTTCTTAATATTAATCAATTTATTAATGGTTTTAATTAAGGTAAAAAGGGAGGGAAGAAGATATTTTGTCATTTTAACTAACTTTCTCAAATTTTCCATTTTCTTTTCTCTCAACTTTTCTCTCAATCTAAACACTTTTCTCCAGCAAATTTTCCTCTGATTTTGACATTCAAAGATGAGATTTCAACTTCCTTTTGATCTCTAATCATTTCTACAACAAAACCTTAGCATTTGCTTATTGGATTTTCAAGAATCTTGGTTCCAAAAAGGGAGAAACTCAAGTTTAGAGGTATGAACGTCCTTCTCCTCTAAATTCTCAGTTCTTTACTGAAATTCCCAAGTTTCCAATCCTTGAATTATGTTTTACTAAAGGTTTTGTAATTGAGTTCTTGATCTTGGCTTTAAAATGCAAGATTTGCTTTAAATTTGATGAAATTCGTATGATCTGATTGGGAATTGTTTTGTGATGTGTTTTTGATGTAAAATGGATGTATAATTGATGAGAAATTGAGGTTTAATCAATGCAATCCCGAATAGGTTGATTTTCCTAAGTTTTGTTTAAGTTTTTGGTGGTTTTTGGAGTGATCTTGATGTTCTGCTATAGCTGGAGGTATAAGGACGTGATGAGATCCATTTTGGATGATAATTGATGTTTAAAAATGGTTAGAAGTGATGGATCTTGGCTGGGTTAAGTTTTGGAAGTGTTTGGATGTGATTTCGGTTGTGTTTGGTAGCCGAAATGTGAGTGTTGATGTGAGCAGCGAGTTTTGGTGTCTTGGTTGAGGATATTAATGCATGATGGTGCATTAATCTACTGTTTTGATGTGTTTAAAACAGGGGAGACATCTTCGGATCCTTGTGGTGTTGATCCGGAAGCTTGATTGGTGTTTCGGCAAGTGGCGAAACGGAAATCGGTGAGTGAAGTTGGGTTTTCAGCTTTAAAACCAAGGTTTGGAGGTTTTGGGAGCTTAGTTTAAGTCTAAACAACTTAGCTAAGCTCAAGAGTAAGTAAATGGAATTTCTCTCTTGGTTGTGTTATGTTTTGGTTTTTAAAGCACTTGTGATTGTTGGATGCAATGCATGTGATTTGCATGTTTTAAATTCTGTTTTAAAAGCATATTTTAGCATGGTTTAATGCTGGTTTTGAAAGCCATGCGTGAAGGATGCTCAAGGTAAGAGATCCTTGGTTTTGTACTTTGGAATTGTGGAATTGTTGCATAGTGTTGCATGATGTTTAATGGCTTTGTGTAATGCTTCAAAAACAGTGGATTGGTGATGGTAATTGGTGGTTTTGGCATTTTGGTTATGCTTGTAAAACAATGGATTAATATGGTAAATTGGTTATATTGGCAAGTGATGTAAGTGGTTCTTGGTTACTTGAATCGGATATAGTTAGCCGGCTATAGGATTGGGTGCACCGTGAATAAAGTCGCCTTGGATGTGGAGTGGTTGTGATTGAACCGGTAACTCCATCCAAGTACACTAACGAGATGGTTAAGAACACCATGGTGTTTAAAAGTCCATGGGTGGGTCTTGTGTTAAGGTCATATGGTGGTTAAAATTCCATATGGGGACCTTGTATACATTAAGGTCATACGGTGGTTAAAATTCCATTTGAAGACCTTGTGTATGTTAAGATCACAATGGTGGTGTAAAGTCCATGTGTGGATCTTGTGTGTATGTCCCGTGATCTCATTAGTGATGTTATACAACTACCAATGAGTGATGGTAAGGTCATAATGGTGGTTAAAATTCCATTTGAGGACCTTGTGAATGTTAAGGTCATATGGTGTTTAAAAGTCCATATGAAGACCTTGTGAATGGTAAGGTCATAATGGTGGTTAAAATTCCATTTGAGGACCTTGTGAATGTTAAGGTCATATGGTGTTTAAAAGTCCATATGAAGACCTTGTGATTGGTAGTGTGTATGAAGCGTGGGGACAACGCTTGTAATCCGCGTATCCGATTGTGTCTTGTGTTATGATGGTTTGTGAATTATCACTTGGAAGCCAATATAATGTTCTTGAATATGATGAAGCATGAGATGCTTGAAATGATGCATGTTTGCATGAGAAGGGTGTAATGTTTTATGAATGCATGATTACTTGTTAGCTTGAACAAGAGTTTATTCTCTAATGAGAAGGGTGCATGTGTGCATGAAATCTCTTAAGTGCATTGTAGTCTTGCGAAGACTTGTTTTTAAAGGCATGAATTGCAAATATTGATTTTGTGGTTCATATGTTGCATTTGTTTAATGCATGAGATAGTTTGAATGAGTAAGTGGTTTTTAAAGGTTTCTTGCTTTGAAATGGTTTTCAAGTATGAGAAAAGTATGATGTGAAGTGGAAGTGTTTTCCAAGGATCTTGTATTTAACTTTGCATATGATGTTCATGCATGGAATGGTTAAATTGATGGTTTTGCAAGGTTGTGCTTTGAAGTGAATTACTTGGCTTTTCTAAGCTAAGGGTTGGTTTTCATATTTGAGCAATGCATGATTTAAAGCATGTTGTCTAAAGGGGTTTTCAAACATTGCTTTGGTTTATCGAATTGTGATGCTTTTAAAAGAGGTTTTATGACTCGCTGTATTGATGGTGTTTTGGTTTTGAACATTCCTCACTAAGCATTATGTGCTTACGCTCCTTTTTGTCCATCAATGCAGATATTTGAAGTTGGGACAGCGAGAAGCTAGGGATTCAAGGAGTGCTCCATTTGAGATGTATGTCTCGGTAAATAGCTATAGATAATAAAGGAAATGGGGGGTAGATTCTCTTATGTTGACGTTTAATGAGATTGTGTATGTTGGACTCCCTAAGTTGATTTTATGTTGTTGTTGTTGATGGAACATGTAAATGGTCTTTATGAGGACTGTTTGGTGATTTGGTGTTTGAATGGTTTTCAATATAGGATGCATGCCTATAGAATTGGGGCTTTCCTTGTTCGATGCCATGTTTATGAATTGTTGATGCCATTATGTTCCTTAAGTATGTAATGACTTGCTGGTATATTTTGGTTGCTTTTGGAGCATGTTTGATGGGTCAATTGTGTAATAAACCAGCGAAATTTCTGCAATCTGGGCAGCCTGTTTCGGAACAGGTGCTGCCGTTTCGGAACAGAGGGCCTGAAATGGCCTAGGCGTTTCGAAACGGGCAGAGCCGTTCCGGAACGGTTTTGCCACTGCCAGACCCTGTTTCGAAACTGGTTTCGGAACGGATCGTCCCTGTTCCGAAACACCCGACCGTTGGGCAATGAAATTGTTGGTTATATGTTTTGAAATCTTCGCGTTTTGGTCCTGAACTTTGTATATGCAATTGAATGAGTTTGAGATGTCCGTTTGAGCTGAAATTTGACAGAGAAGCATGAAATATGACTAATTTCATAATGGTAACCTAAAAGTGAGTTAAGTTCTTATAATTTTCAGAATTTATAAATTGGTCCCTAAATTCGTATTTTGTGCAATCGAGTCCCTAAATGTGTTCTGATTGTTGTGATCTTTGAACATGCTGTTGTTATGATCATATCTAGAGTTAATGTGCATTTAGATAAGATTAAAAAGAAAAAAAGGTCGTTAATCAAGGTTGACTTTCGGGTTGACTTTGGTTTTCCCCGTGTAAACTTCTTAATTCGGGTCAATCGTCTAGGCCGGGTTAAGGGGGTTACACTTCGGCTGATGTGGTTATTGTTGAGAATTCGTCACTTCTGTCCGCGAACCATACGGCGGTGAGAGTGGTTGAGGATGATGGACGACAATCTTTGAGGGACTTGAATGGCCGAACAACTACGGGTGGGAACCGTGGAAGTATAAATAAAGGTGGTAATCGGAATAAATTAGCACCTAAAGGAATGCCGTTAAAAGGAATCAAAGCGAAGAAGGCTGATAGCGCTGGCTTAGCGCAAGTAGAGGTTAAGGATTGGGCTAAAGAATTATCCAAGTCCTTAACTGTGGCGAAAAAAGGTGTTCCACCTCCTGCAAAGGAAGGTCGGAATAATAGAGGGGAGAGTAGAGATTCTTTCTAGTGGATTCGGAATGAAACTTTTGAGAGGCCGTTGTCGGGTACGCCTCAATGATCCCTCTTTTCTTATTTTTTTAATGATTGCTATGGTTAAGTTAATTGCTTGGAATGCTCAAGGCGCTCTTGGCCTTGATTTTAACCGTTACTTTAGAGTGGTGGATAGATTATATTGTCCGGATATGTTTGCTATTGTTGAGCCACGTATTAGTGGTGCTGCGGCGTATGCTTTTATTCGTCATGCTGGGTATGACTTTTCGTACAGGGTTGAAGCTAATAGTTTATCGGGTGGTATTTGGGTACTGTGGCAAGAGAAAATGCAGTTTGACGTGCTGGCCGTATCGAATCAGTTTGTACATGGATGGTGCAGGGACTTGGATTCCAATGTTAGTTTTTTCCTTACTTTTGTTTATGCTAGCCCTAATTAGAGAGGGAGAAGGCTTCTTTGGGACCAACTTTGTGCGTTGGAGATGGATGGTGATGCCCCGTGGGTCCTAGGCGGGGATTTCAACGCCATCTATTCTGCAGATGATAGACAAGGAGGGTCTCAGCGTCGAATGGGGTTTTGCCGGCTCTTTGGCGATTTTATGTTCAAGTCCGGGTTGCACGATATGGGCTTTAATGGACCTCGGTTTACTTGGAAACGGGGGGATCTCCAGCAACGGTTTGATAGATGGATTTGCTCTGGTGCTTGGTATTGCGCTTTTCCCCTCTCGGAAGTGTTTCATCTTCAACGCTTGGGTTCTGATCATAGGCCAATTTTGTTATCTAATGATCGCTTACAAAGGAATCAGGGGGCTCGGCCGTTTCGTTTTATCGCAGCAAGGAATGAGCATCTGGAGTTTGCACCTTTGTTGAGTGAGAGCTGGAAGATGGAGAAGGGGGTTTTTGAGAACTTAGCCGATTTCCAGACTTGTAGTCGGCATTGGAACAGAGAGGTTTTCGGGCATATCGGGCAAAGGAAAAATAAGCTATTAGCCCGTATCCGAGGGGTAGAGATAGCTATTGAACGAAATCAAACGCCGTTTCTGTTGGATTTAGAGAGGAGCTTAAAAGGAGAATTGTCTGAGGTACTGAAGCAGGAAGAGAGTCTTTGGTTTCAGAAATCTCGTAGTCAGTGGATTGAACAGGGGGATCGGAACACGAAGTATTTTCATGCGAAGACGTTGAGCCGGCGCCGGAAAAACTCTATTAAAATGCTCCGTTTGGACAATGGTGCTTGGTGTGATGATCCGACGGTGCTACAGGAACACGCCGTTGATTACTTCTCGTCCCTTTTCACGTCGGAGCCGTGTCCGGAGCCGCCTGAGCTGGTTTCGATGGGGTTTCCGCAACTTCATAGGGACGTCATGCAGGGCTTACTACGGGAAGTGACTTTTGATGAGGTTACTGAGGTTGTTTTTAGCATGAGTCCTCTCAAGGCTCCGGGTGCGGATGGCTTTCACGCTACCTTCTTCCAAAAGAATTGGAGTACTGTGGGTGAATCGGTTTTTCGGTTTGTTTTGGATTTTTTTGAGCATGGACATCTTCCGGATGATGCAAACCAAACGCTGTTAGTGCTTATCCCGAAAGTTCAGAATCCGACTAAGATAAGTCAATACCGCCCTATCAGTTTATGTACTGTTCTTTATAAAGTTATTACAAAGATCCTGGTTAATAGACTTAAACCGTTGTTATCTGATTTGGTGAGTCAAAACTAGGTGAGTTTTGTCCCTGGTCGTCAAATTACTGATAATATAATTTTGGCCTAGGAAATTATTCATTCAATGGCAAAAAAGAATGGGGCTAAAGATTGGATGGCGGTTAAGGTGGATCTAGAGAAAGCGTATGATCGGCTTGAATGGAGTTTTATTGAGTCCACGCTGAGGGAGATTGGTTTGCCAGCGAGGTTTATTAATTGGGTTATGCTATGTGTAAGTTCTGTGCAGACTCGGATTATTATGAATGGCGATCTTACTCCCAGTTTTCGGCCATCGCGTGGTATCTGGCAAGGGGATCCTCTTTCCCCGTATCTGTTCGTACTCTGTATGGAATGTTTGTCTCATGCGATCAGTAGGATGGTGGATGCGGGGAGGTGGAAGAGCATTGTCCTTTCGAAGTATGGGCTTGACATATCTCACCTTTTCTTTGCGGATGACTTGGTCCTGTTTGCGGAAGCGAACGTTGATCAGATGCGGTTTTAGCAGTACTTACCCGGTGTCCCGAACATGGTTGGGCGGCGCGCACGTTATCTCTAGCTGGGCGTATCACTTTGGCTAAGGCGGTGCTTCAGGCCATTCCTACGTATGTTATGCAAACGGCGTGGCTTCCGAAAGGTATCTGTTCGGCTATGGAACGTATCATTCGCCGATTTATCTGGGGTTCTACAAATGGATCTAAAGGAATTCCGTTGGTGCGGTGGGATACTATTTCATTAGAGGTTCGTGAGGGTGGTCTTGGTCTGCGTCATCTTGAGCGTCAGAACCAAGCGCTTATTATGAAGATTGGTTACCGGTTAATTACTGATCAGAAAAAGCTTTGGGTACAAGTTCTTCGCCATAAGTATAAGTGGGATGCCCCTATTCCCCAGCATATTTATCGGGCTGGGTGTTCGCGGTTGTGGAGAGGCTTGAGTCAAGTTTGGGACCATGTTCGTAACGGGATTTGCTGGGAGATCCGGGATGGGTGGAGCGCTAACTTCTGAACCGACCAATGGCTAGACAGTGCAGGCGTCTTGGCTGAGCAATGCACGGTCGAACACATGGACCACAGGTTACCGGTAGCGGCGTGGATCGATGCAAAAGGGGAGTGGAATTGGGGCGCGATAGAGAATGCGTTGCCGTTTAATGTCGTCCAGCAGATTCATGCTGTTACTCCTCCGCACGCTGCCTTGGGGTCGGATAGAGTGGCTTGGAAGTGGGAGCCGTCGCGTACCTTCACTACGGCATCAGCGTATAGGGTGTTGAATAATAGGGATGTGCCGGCAAGCCCGACGCGGTGGTTAAGCATTTGGAAGAGTAAAGTCCCCCAACGTATTAAGGCTTTTATGTGGTTGGTGGCGCATGGAAAACTGCTGACGAATGTGGAGCGGGGGAGACGGCATTTGACAGTGTCGTTGGACTGCAGTGTATATGCCGGTGTTATGGAGGACTTGGATCACGTCCTTCGCACGTGTCCACGAGCGTGGAACCAATGGGCGCAGATTGTCGCTCCATCTCGGCTGCGGGAGTTTCGTGAGCGGCCCTTTGTCACTTGGTTTTGGGAAAATGCTGTTGGGCAGACGCAAGGGGGACCGCTGGATGTAGATTGGTCCATATTATTTGCGATTGTCCTCTGGTTGATATGGAAAGAACGTTGTGCGCGTGTGCTGGGTGATTCTGCTGCTGCTCCGCGCGACTTGGTGGCTGTTGCTGTCCATTTGAGGCAGAATACGCCACAACATTCCAGGCCCCTGGTGCTGCGGCTTCGATGGGGCGGGGGGATGGAGGCCCCAGGCGTGACTTGGTTTCGTCGAACTGACGGTGCCCGGATAGGGGGAGAGTCAAAGTTAACGCGGATGGCTCGGTTCGGGGACCATTACAAATGGCGGCGATTGGTGTTATTATTCGGGATGAGACGGGGAGTTGGGTTTTCGGCTTTAGGAGGTGTGTTGGTCGGTGTTCGATTATTGTGTGTGAGCTTTGGGCGGCTTATGAAGCCTTAAAACATGCGTGGGATCTTGGTTACCGCTTTGTAGATTTTGAGACTGATAATTCTACGGTGGCGGATATGTTGAACGGTAAGAAGGAAATTTTGTGTAGACATAGGCTAACTAGCAAGTTAATTGAGATTAGGAAGCGCGATTGTGACTTATCTATTCGGCATATATCTTGGGGATCCAATACGGTTGCTGATAAAATGGCCTCGCTGGCCTTTGGTTGGTCGGTTGATGGAAGAATATGGCGCAGTCCCCCCCCCCCCCCCCGGAAGTGGTGGATCTGGTGTTAGTCGACAAGACCTTAGTGGTCTAGTCCATGTTTTTTTGTTGTTGTTTTCGATTAATATCTTGTACGTAACAACACATGTACTCTTTTCCCTCATCTAGGTTTAGGGGGGTTTTTAACGAGGCATGTGTTGTTACCCCTCTTTTCAATAAAAAAAAGTTGACACATGATATCTTTGACCTTACTAATGTTCTCTTTAAATAAATGTGACTAAAATATTTTGGGAAATGCAATCTCTACCGCCCTCATTTTCAATCTAGGATCATCAATGAACCTATTGCCATTAGCAAATTACATTCACCCCAATACTTGTTAAACGTTTATTTCATGTTTTCTACCATACTCCTAACAAAATCATCAAGAGATTCAGATTTTGCATCTAACGAAAATTTAATTCTTTGCATCTCTCCAAGAAACAAGTTAACAGTTGGATATTCAGAGCCTGATATAATATTAGTAGTGGCTTTAAACACTTTCAAAATTTCAAGCAAATTTTCAATTTTTTCCCACTCATCATCATCAAGACAAAATTTGTAAGAAGGCTCATCCAAAACATACCTAGAAAATACATTTTTGAACTTGATAGCACAATCCATCATGTCATATGTTGAATTTCAACGTGTCTTACACTCAAGGATCAATTTTCACTCTTGCAAATTGTATTGACTAACAAGCTCACCAAATCATTTGAGTCGCGCCTCACTTGCATTCAAGAAGTTCACTGTGTCATGGACCTTCTCAATGATATGTTGCACTTTTTGAAGACCATGTTGTACCATTATGTTAAGAATATGTGCACAACAACGAACTTGAAATAGTTTTCCATTGCAAAGAAGTCTTCCATTTGTTGCGAAATTGTCCTTCAATATCTTAATACAAGAATCATTTGCATATGCATTGTCCACTGAAATTATGAAGACCTACAAAAAAATCAAATAAAAATATTTAAATATTATATACTTATAAAAAAAGAAATACCAATAATTAATAAGTATATCAAAAGAAAAAAAATATTAAAAACACACTTACTTTGTCTTCAATTTCCCATTCATCTAAATATGATAAAATGGAATCAACAATATTAGCATCTTTTCTTGAAGGTGGTAAATGAACAAAGTTGAGCACCCGTTCTTGAAGCTTCCAATCAAGATCCACAAAATGAGTTGTAAGAACCATGTATTTAGTTTTTTGTGGTTTAGATTTTCACAAATCTGTAGTCAAACTAATTCTATCTACTTTTTTCAACAAAGCTTCCAACTTCTTCTTCTCAAACTCATAAACTTTGAAGGAGCCGTTTCTTATAATAACTCGAGAAACACTTGTCCATTGTGGCATTCCTCGTTTCATCATTAAATTAAGTCTTTCTTCTTCCACAATGCTAAAAGGATGTTCATGCATCGTGATCCAATGAGCCATAGCCTCTCTCATCTTCAACATGTCAAATTTACCATCATGTAAAGCACTAACAAATTCAAATTTATTAGTACAAGTGCTCGACTCAGATGGTAAGAAATTAATTAATTTTTATTGCTTATAGAATTTTGATTTCTGGATGCAACCATCTAAGTGTCGTTTCAAATGAGAAGTACTGTTAAATTTTAAAATAGAGAGAGGATGATTGCAATACTTGCACCTTACTTTTCATTGCTTGTTTATGAGTTCAAGTTCTAAGAAATCATCTCACCACACCTTTGATCTTCTTGGTTTGAAAAGGATTTTCAACCTCAACTTCTTTTGTGTTGGTGTCAAGTGGAGGATTAGAAGCTTCTAGATTACACTCTTCTTCTTCGTTAAGAATGCCATCATCAGTCACAAGTAATTTCTCAACTCTTGAAACACCAATAGGCGTCGAAGAACTTTGCGGTCCAGTAAACATCTGTTAAACAATTAAAATAATACCATTATCCAGTGAAAATCAATTCATCGCTTTAAAGCAATATATAGTTTCCCAAACATAAACCACAAGACACTACACAACTGCTATTATAATGAATTAAATTTACTTTTCTAATTTTCTCTATTCTTGTTGCAACAATGAAGTCAAGAAGCTGAAAAAGTTACTTCTCAATACCGCGCTTCCCCTACAAAAAAGATCTACAAGACAATGAGAAACAAATTTTAAATGATAATAATTAGAATTAATATTTAGAAAAATTCTGCATCCAATTCAGTTCACTTAAAAATAGTATTTAAATGCTAAGAATTTATGTTCTTAATAATGATAACACACCAAGAATTTATGGTCAAAAAAATAATATCTAATTAACAACTACAACCCAAATATTGAAATAACAATTATTGTCTAAACACTGAATTAAGAACCCAAAAATGCCTTAAAAGAAAATAGTAACTAAATAAAGAATTCATGGTCTTAAAGAATTAACAACTATCGCCCAAAATTGCCTCAAAACACTAAACTCATTCAAAACAATATCTAATTAAATGTCTTAAAGAATTCATTCAAAAGAAATCAAGATCTCTTAAAGAATTCATGGTTTTAAAAAACAGTATCTAATTAAAGAAATCAAGATTAGTATCCTTCAAAACGACCCTTTTATTCCTAATTTTAAGGTTCTTTGTTTGTTCAACATCCCATAGCCTCTTTTGCAAGTCAACTTCTCATTCTTTATTTCTCCTATGTTTCTTCAAAAGTGACTAACCCTTCCTATCCACAAATCAAACGAAAAATAAGACTTAAACCAAACATTCCTCAAACAGTAAGCAAGACTTAAACCAAACATTCCTCAAACGTTCATGCGGTAAGCAAGACTTAAACCAAACATTCCTCAAACATTACTCTAGATCCAGCACCATGAAGCCTACAGAAAGAGACAAACCTCTTTATTTTATAACTATATAAAAGCCCCATTTATCAATCATACGTAGATGGGACAAAAGCCTGGACTTGGATACATTCACTTTCAAGAACCATAACCTTAACTTTCTCACCCCGAGCATTTAGCACAAGGAAAATTTTTCGACACTTTCCTAAAACCAAACAAGAACTAGAAAAATAAAAAAACTCTAACCATTTGAAAAGGACGACACATTGTTCACCGACTTTAAGTTTCTCCTCTTATTAATATTCACGAGACAGTATGAGGTTAAAGCGAAAAAAAATTAGAGAAACATGGAGTTTAAGGTTCAAAGAAAAGTGAGAAGAAGGGAAAAGTACGATCAGATAAGGATATGGAGAATGAGTGGGTTAGATTTAACTTTTTGGTTTAGATTTTAAATCAACAGTGGAGATCTATCTTTTAAATCCCACCCATATAATTTGTTAGTTCATTTTTATTAGAAATATCATCTTATTGACGTAAAATTTTAAAGAAAGTGGAGATTATTTTTTATATTTAATTTTGGTTATTAAAAATCTCAAATATCATGTCTATTATTACCAGAATATTTTTTTAAAAAAATTTAAATAACTTAAAACTAAATATTATTAATCAATTACTTTTAAAAATAATATATATATATATATATATAAATACTATTTTTTCGAGTATCTCATGAGCTTTTCGAGTCTAGTATCGAGTAGCTCGACTTGGCTTGTTAAGAATTCGAGTCGAGTCCAACCGAGTCGAACTTTAACTGAATCGATTTCGAGTAGCTTGCGATCTGTCTCGTATCATTTACAGCTTTATCTGGGGACATCAAGAATCTGTCGAGTTTGCTCCCGGCGCAATTAGGCCCATTTCGGATCCAAGTGAAAGGGCATCCCTTCATTGGTAAGTCAATTAGGCCATTAGTTTGAATGAAATCAGCAAAAACCTTCATTGATCTTTTGTCTTCAGCTGCACCAACCCTTTCTTCGCTAGTCTTCATTGTGTTAAAGTCGGCAGCAATCAGAACTAGTAACTGGAAAGAAACAATGAGACTCGATATGATTTCCAGGAACAATTTCCTTTCCTATTGGTCATTTGGGGAGTACACGTTTATGAAAGCTACCCTGGATTTGGATTTCGTGAGTGAACCAATTGTGACAATTGCACGCTCGGTAATCACAAAGCTTTCTTCTCGAAACACATTTTAATTCCACATTGATATTAAACATCCAGCAGCACCGGCAGAAGGGGAATACACCAGTTTGTATGCGTCAATTTTCTGGCGATGCAACAGAAGATATTGGTAGAAATATCAAAAGTGATAAAGCCAAAAAGATCAAGAAGAACAATTCTGTTTCTAGAAATTGTTCAGAGAGAACTATCTTAGAATCGACTGGAAACCCCGCGCACCCAGTTTGTATGCGTCAATTTTCTGGCGATGCAACAGAAGATATCGGTAGAAATATCAAAAGTGATGAAGCCAAATGCACCCTTGAAGTAAAGGTTTGAGGGGCTAACATAAATTTTTTAAAAATTTAGAGGCTTAAATGAAAACTTTTAAGAAATTTAAGAGTTTAACTAAAACGAATAATAATTTTGAGAATTTAACAACTTTTAAAAAATTGAGAGGAAATTTAATTAAAAATATTTAAAATTTTAAAGTTTAATATGAAATTTTAAAAATCTAGAGGGGGCCAAATTAAATTTTTTTAAAAAATAAGGTCAAAATTTGGATTTTCTAAAATGGGGGCATGGCCCCCACTAGTCCCTTAAAGGATACGCCCCTGCTCATTTCTCTTAGGTCATGGGTTTGAGACCCCATTGAAACACCCCTTTCCTTTCTTTAGAGTCCCCCTTCCCTCCCTCTAAGTACGATTAGTATTAAAATTAGAATTTGTCAAAAAAATATAATAAAATATTAACAATATCATTTATTTTAACTGTAATGAGGGCCAAATGCATAATTATAAACAAATTGTGGCACCATTATTTGTTTTTGTTAATTGTTAATGACATGTGGCTTAATGATACCATTTAAATAGTTTTTTTTGACAAATGATCACTGGATTTTTATTAGAAATCATGGAAGATATTACAAATATAACGCATCTATGCATCTAGAAGGGAGAATAATGTGGACTAGTCCACTAAAATCTCATAAAAAATCTAAAGGTGCAAGGAAAAGTAAATACTTCCTTAGATATAGCATACCGATAAAATTCAGAAGCCTCCCTGAATCTCCTTATCTCTATCCAAATGAGACGCTTTAAGGGGTGAAAAGGAGTGGTGAGCGAACCAAACTATCAGGTAGATCGCTCCGCTACCCAAGTTTGATTACATCGACAAAAAATCATCAACCGAGTGGGGATCTATCTTTCTATGACCACCGACAGAATCATAATAAAAATTAGTGTCATGAAGATATCTATAGGAGCACCAAAACCGCTAAGGTATGCTGAAATCCTGCCAAAATGACAGATAAAACGAACAACAAAAAACAAAGAAAAAACGTGCCACAAGAGCAGAGAGAACACGTGCCACAAAGACAGAGATCCTTATTAAAAATATGAAAAAACAAAAAAATAATGAACCCGGTGGTCGACAACCAATGCTAAAATTAGTTGCCGACCACCGACCGAAGAATCAAAGGAATCAAGAAGCTGCGAGGCTAAGGGGTAGATGGAAAAAAAATAGGGCAAAACTCTTTTAACATTCTCATTTAAATAGTTAAATCATTTTATTGACAAAATTAATAGATTAGTGGTCAAATTAGAACTTATTCCATAATTAAGTGGCTATTCAAGTAGTTAACCCAAATAATTATTTAACCTTCGACCATTGGTTAAGGTATGAGAAACCCTTACCATCTTAGCGAAGCACAATGGTTGGTTATCAAAATTTAAATTAATACAAAATTAAGCAATATTAATATTTTTACCACTCGATCAATTAATGTATCTTGAAATTTTAATGCATTTCAATAATCGAACTATTCTACTAAAAAATAATTGAACTATCAATGTCCATTTAGTTTAAAAAAAAAGTATTAATTTATATGGAATAATGAATATTGTTCATTTGCCTTGCACAAGACACGCAGAATATTTGATTAATTAGTAAATAATTACAGTAACAAATATCCAATTCAAAGTTGATTAAGTTGGTCTTACTTCAAGCAAATGTGAGTGGAACTTGTTCCTTCTATTTTCATCAACCACACAATGGGAGAGATATTCGAATTCCTTTTTCAATATGGATATTTTTTTATTTGTTAATAATTAACGGAATAAATAAATAATCAACGCTAATAACAATGATTACGGACATTATGATTTTCTCAATTGCGACACATGTTTTTAACTGGTTTTCAATTTCACCCTTCCATTGTAGTTCTCCATGTCTTTAATCATGCCGAAGCAATGATACACACTTTTGCCTTTATCCTGGATGGATCGAAAGATGTTAGCAGAACAATCACAACCTATTAAATATTTGGGTAAACTATACTAATGACCACCGAACTATGGGGTTGGTGTCGATTTGACCATTATATTTTTAATTGTGTTAAATATACCACATAACTATTTAATTGGCTTCAATGTAGCCACCTGCCGTTAAAAAAAACAGAAAAGTTGACGGGGCTGTTAAAATAATTGGTATAATTACAAATTTGGTCCCCTTTATCTATACAATCTATCAATTTGATCCTAATTGTAATCTAATAAAAATTTATTTATTTTATTATTGGGGATTTTAATTATTTTTATTTAACTAAATTAATTAATTTTCTCCCTCCAATCAGGTGGTGACACATGTCACCCTGATTGGAGTAGGAAAAATGAAAATCAAGAATATGCCCTTGGTAGGATTTAAACCTAGGACCTTGGGTGAGTAGTGTGTGAGTTTACCACTGAGCCAAAGATATACTTGTAATATGTAATACTAATAATTGTATATGTGTTATAAGATTGGAGAAAGAAAAAACTAACAATACACTGAGCCAACAACAGTAGCGTTTCGTGCTTGCACATCTTATATAAACCATAGATAATAAGCTGCAACATCACCTGCACTTTTGACGACATTTTCTTGAGAAACTCCGGTTCTGCAATATACAGAAACGGCTCAGTTCCCAGCCAGTAGATGAACACTGTTCCTGCAAGACCAAATACAAACATTAGTTCAACAAAACATACGGACAAGGGTTTTCAATTTTCATTATACGAGAAAAGCTAAAGACTAAATAATCACCATGAGATTTTTGCCACCGAGAGAAGTAAGGAAACACGGTGGAGTGTATATTTAGATTTTGCTAATGAGCTGTAGTTCCTTTTAAGGGCATACAAGTTGTCCAATGTTTTCTTTAAATGTATTATAGGAATACCATCTTCGGTTGCTCGCTGGAGCGCGAATTTGCAATCCAATAGTCAATCTTTACTGGTTCATTTCATTGAAATTCTAATGACAGAAAGGACTCACCTGAGAAAGTTGAGTGAAGAAATTAGGTCGGTCACGGTGCTGTCTCATATCTGACCAAATGTTAAAGCTATGATAACAACAGCCAACAAATTTGTGATTGTGTAATCAAGGTAAGTATGCTGTGGGAGGCGGCCTCGCCTTTCGAGCAGAGTGATAATTGCAGGCCATGTACCCAGGAAGAAAAGAGCTAAAAGCATACATACTATAGCGCCTCCTTTGCTCTCCACAACATACATGATGAACTTCAAAGTTCAACCAGGAATCACTGTCTGTCACTTTTCATGTTCAACAGAAAGCAACATAACACTTATTTTTTGGCGAGTCCATCCAAGCTGTGTATTCCTTGCGTGAATCCGTGCAAGCTGATCACATAGTAAATCGTCATTACAAACAACAAACCAGAATGAAAGAATATGAAATAATCTCCCATAACAATTAGTAACATCACACAAACAATGTCTGATGTATGATATTATCCCAGGTGATACTGTCTACAAAAAAGACATATCCACCAGCACTATGGATATCGCGATCCAACACAGATGCTAGGCAGGTACCCATGATGATCTCTATGGATTTCAAATTCGCTGTTTTGATACACATAAAACTAATATTGTGATCCAATACAGCTAAGTGCATAATGATAAGTTTTTTCATAACAAGTTAAAAGGATATAATGCAATGCAATGCAAAAGTTGCAGATGACATGTCAGAGTTAAAAGTTGCAGCTTATTATCTGTGGTTTATATAAGATGTGCAAGCACGAAACGCTACTGTTGTTGGCTCAGTGTATTGTTAGTTTTTTTTTTCTCCAATCGTATAACACATATAGTATTATTAGTATTGCATATCACAAGTATATCTTTGGCTCAGTGGTAAACTCACACACTATTCACCCAAGGTCCCAAGATCAAATCTTACCAAGGGCATATTCTTGATTTTCATTTTTATTAGAATCCCCAATAAGGTGGTGACACGTGTCACCACCTATTTAAAATAAATAAATTTTTATTAGATTAAAATTAGGATCAAATTGATAGATTGTATAGATAAAGGGGACCAAATTTGTAATTATACCAATTATTTTAACAGCCCCGTCAACTTTTCTGTTTTTTTTAACGGCAGGTGGCTACATTGGAACCAATTAAATAGTTATGTGGTATATTTAACACAATTAAAAATATAGTGGTCAAATCGACACCAACCCCATAGTTCGGTGGTCATTAGTATAGTTTACCCTAAATATTTTATATTTTTAGATATTTTTAAAATTATTTTTATGTTTTATATTAATGATCTAATCTCACATACTTAAAAATTTTAATTCTTATATAATTTTATTAAGTATAAAATTTTACACCTCTAACATAAAATATTGCGTCCATCATTCTCCTTTATCATTTAATTTTCAAAAATATTCTTTTGGAGCCTACCTCAAAGATTATAGTATATATTAAAGTGTATATAATTTGATTGCTCGCATCTTTGATTCTTCGCTATCACAAGGAATATAAAGCAATACAAACATATCTAATCATGAAAAAAGCTATTCATAAAAGTGAATTAAAAGGCAATGCTTCAGCAGTTAATAAAAATAAGCTTAAGTGCTTAAATTATATATTTTTCTCTAAATAGATGCCTAAAGTATTTTTCGGGTCAAATAGGTGCCTAACATTTTTAAAGTTACTCAAATAGGTGACCGTCGTGACTGTCTGTTAAAAAAATTCCGTTAACCAATAAAAGCATAACATGTGGCAGTATTAAACTTTTTTTTATTTTTAACCAATAAATCAGAAATTTTAAAATATCCTAAAAATTTTAAATAATCTCAAACTAGTCCCCAAATCGCTAACCCCCCAAATCAGGCTACCACCATTGGTGTTGGTCGCGTTTCCGGTGACGGACTGAAGCACTCTCCCATTGCCGAACGACCCACACACCGTTCATCGCCCGTTATGTCGTCGTTCGTCGTGAACTATTCGAATGAACCCTTTGATGATTTCGGCGTTTAGCACTGTGTCGGTCGATTTCCAACAACGAAGTGATGGGGTAAATGCTCGTGATGGTCCTGCGACGGATGTTGTGGGCGGCGGTGTGGCAATCGGCGACGAAATCAAGTCAAATTGAGATTTGGGTTTTGGGTGTTAGGGATTTCAAATTTTGCGGCTTATTTGTGAAATAAAGAAAATATTTTGTTTTTATTAATTTTTATATATTTTTTAATATAATTTTAGAATTTTAAGAATGTGACACGTGTCATTTAACGATGAAAATTAACGGACATTGACGGCAGTCACTTATTTGAATAACGTTGAAAACGTTATGCACCTATTTAGCCCGAAAAATACTTTAAGCACATATCTAAAAAATAGTATAATTTGAGCACTTATTTACTACTTAAGCCATAAAATATACTGAAAATTTGGAAATCATTTTAATTTATAAAATTCACAAGAGACACCAGAAATGTTTTTTTTATGTATTATATAGAGAATAGGAATAAAGTGAAGTTACATAGCGTATGATTAATTAGCACTAATTTATCACAGGATACGTATCTTGGGAGCTTCACCGAAAGTTTTAGTTTTTGTAGGTTGCTGGCAAATGGCAACTCAACTGGGTTTTATACCAATAAATGATACTCAATTCAATCATTATATAATATTAGAATTGAGATAATTACAATGGAATCTCCAATATTATTAGTAATGATCTTTATTCTTTTAAATAGCATGAGGGGTTCAGAAACGTGTTTGAATCGAATTAAATAAAGAAAAAAATACTTAAATATGATCCTATCTATTATTGCATTAATGTTTTAATATCTCAACTATTATTTAGATAAATAATGTTTAATATTACGTTTTTATTTTGGTACCATGCCATTAAAAATTAACAATATGTTGATTATAAGATAGAAAATCATATGTAGCATGCTCACTAAAAGAGAGAAAATGACCTGACAGCCTGTTACGTGTGGTTTTCTCTCTCATAACCAGCGTGTTACGTGTGAATTTTTTATAATTTCATTCGACGTGACATGCTTACTAGGAGAGAAAAATGATCTGGTATCATGTCACGTGTGATTTTCTCTCTCCTAGTCAGTCTACTATTGATATTTTAAGGTCGAGTATTAAAATAGAAAGAAAACGCAGCGTTAGGCATCGTTTTGTTAAAAAAAAATAGGTGAAGTACCAAAATAAAAATACGGATAAAAATAAGACACTAATTATGTAATTTTCCCTTAAATAAATTAATAGATGCAATTTTATTATCAGTTGAGTTTTGATTTTAGCCAAAATAGAAATTCGGTTTTTCTAACTTTCCCCTTGGTTCTGAAAAATTATACTATGGGTAATTCCCACCACGTCATCCATGGGACCAACCAATAAAAACCACTCATTTCACCATGATTTTTCCATGTCATTTTTTCCAACCAATGAATCTTCACTAAAGTTTTTCCATGTCATTTTAAAAACTGTTTTTTAGAAGTTATTTTATTATTAAATTAATGACATGGATAAAAATGATGAAGTGAGTGGTTTTTAGTGGTTGGTCCCATGGATGACGTGGTGGGAATTACCCATAATATAATTTCTCGTTGGTTCTTGAGATATGCAAATCTCAAAACATGACAGGTGTCCCTCTATTTCTTTAATGTTCTCCTTATTATCTTTTGAAATTATGCACCGAACTGAAGGAATAGAAAAATACAAGGGAGAAAGAAGACGGAAAAAACAGAGGAAGACGAAAAAAATGAAGAACAAAAACTGTGTTTGATTTATCATATTTTTATTATAAATAATAATTGCATTGTTTTTTATATCCCTAATTAATTTTTAATCCACAGGGTTGTCTTCCCAAAGGACTATATATCTGAAAGTTGGACACAACATAGAGAAAACCAAGCAAAAAACAAAAGCCTTATTGGTTTCTGATTGCAATTAACAGTTGAATGGCTTCATCAAAAAGCGTGGATAAAGCTTGCCCAAGGGCTGTAAGAAACAACAAGCATACAGGGATGGCCGCAACCGAGGATCAGGTTAAGGGTACCTTCAACCGCTACGACACTATCAAAGACGGATTTCTTAGGAAACAAGAGCTTAAGCACGCCTTCGCCAGCCTCGGTTCACGTATGCCTCGTGTCCGAGCGTCACTGGCGCTGCACCATGCAGACGTTAACGGCGATGGTTGCATCGACCAGACTGAGTTCAACAAGCTTGTAGCGTATACTTTGAAACGTGGTTACAAATTCAAATAATAGTTGGATGTTGTGTAAAATCATCTCAATCAACCTTTTTTATGTTTGATTTCAGGTGTTGTGAGTAGACTGTGTTTTTGTAACCTGTCACCGTAACAATTATGTAGTTTAATGTTAAATGTACTTTGTAAACTAAACATGCTACACACATTATATGTATATACGCAGTGGCAAAATTTAGTGAAACAGATTGGGAGGCGATTTAAAATATTAAAAAAATTGGGATTAAACTAAAAGTTTCAAAGAAATTGAAGGTTTAATTTACATTTTAAAAAAAATCTCGTTAATTTTTTTTAAAATTATGAGAAATTTAGTGAGAACTTTTAAAAATTATGTGAAGAAACTTAATTAAAAATATTCAAAACCTTTGAAGTTCAATATGAATTTCTAAGAATTTTGAGGGATCAAATTAAAATTTTAGTTCTTCAATTTTTTTTAAAATATGCAACATGAGCTCCCGATCAGAGCCCCACCTTCTACCTTTACAGCTTTAATAATTTCTTAAGTGGCAACCTTGTAAGTTAATGGTTGTCCCTTATCATATTAGTTGTATTTAAGGTGTTTTCTAAACAAAACAATAAAAATAATAGTTTGTTAATACAATATTAAATTATTTGTTCAAAATAATAAAATATATTTTGTTCTATAGAAGCCTATTTTTATTTTTTGCTCAGCGGTCCGAGACGACTCTGGCCCGAGTAAATGAGAAAAATATTTTAGGTTTTTTTTTAAAGCATAGAGAGAAGACAACGAGCTGTTTTTAGAGAAAGATTACCAACAGTACATTTTGGCCTTCTTGGTTTTGGTTTGGAAATTTTATAGCTTCATCGCATAATTAAAGGATATATATTTCAAATCTCTACAAGCATGTATTTAATGGTAAAGTTGAAGTCTTAAACTTAATTTCAAAATATACGAGCATGTATGAAATTTTGAGATCTCAAATTTAAGTCCGTAAATAGTACTATATATAGATTCAGGAGCAAAGCTGAAAATTTATTTAAGGCGCCAGAATTGGATTTTAAATTCTTAAGAGTCCAATAATAAATTTACTATTATACTAATTTATAATTTCAGAAACTTTGAAGGGACTAAATAGAAAGTTTCGCATTTTAGGAGGACCAGCCAAGGCCGCTGCCTTCCCTTAACGCAGCCCTTGCATGGATTTTCAATCTATATTTTATTCTGATTTATGTTCAACTATTTGTGATCTTGTCTAGATTTAATAGTCAAGGTTCAAATACATTTCAATTTTCAATTTATTATAACGACTAATGTTAATTGTAATTATATGAATATATTTGTTATTATAATTGTTTACAAATTATAATATTTAATACTAATTCTAATTATACGAATTTATTAAGGATTTATATCTAATATACTGGCGGTGGAAACTTTTAGTTTCTACAAGTGCCATAGCTTTTGGGCTTAGGGACTCAATTTAGGGTTTAGAGTTTAGGATTTTAAGTGTATGAGTTTAGAATTTAGGAGCAATGGTTAGAATTTAGGGGTTATGTTGGGATTAGGGGTAGGTTAGGTTTAGATTTTAGAGTAATAGGTTGAGGATTTAGGTTTTAACCTATAAACCCTAAACCCTAAATTATATTCACAATCCCTAAATTCAAAACTACTAAACTTAAACCCCTAAACTGTATACCCTAAATCGAGTCCCTAAACCTTAAAACTATGGCGCTTGTGGAAACTAAAAGTTTCCACCGCCGGTGTCACTATAATTGTAGGATAATTATTTGATACACCGGCGGTGGAAACTTTTAGTTTCCACAAGTGCCTTAGTTTTAGGGTTTAAGTACTCAGTTTAGGGTGTAAGATTTAGGCATTTAGGTGTAGTAGTTTAGAATTTAGTGAATGTGAATAGAATTTAGAGTTTAAGGTTAAAATTTAGGGTTTATAGACCCTAAATCCTAACCCTAACCCCTAAATTCTAACAATTGTCCCTAAATTCTAAACCCCTACACCTAAACTCCTAAACCCTACACCCTAAATTGCATCCCTAAACCCTAAAACTAAGACGTTTGTAGAAACTTTTAGTTTCCACCGCCAATATATTGGATATAAGACCATAATTGTATATTTAAAAATTATTTACACGTATACCATATCTCCTTTGGCAAGTTAGGTTCTTTTTAAAGTTGGATATGAGACATGCTGAAACATATATCAATTTTGGAGTATAAAATAAAAGTTAAACAAATTAAACAATGTCATTAGAATGTAAGTTAAACAATTTTTTTTTTGAAAAAGAAACCCGGATTAGATTTATTAATGAAAAAGAGACATCATAAATGTCAAACACAATAAACAGAATAACCGGGCATAAACTCTCTGGGTCTCCTTAACGAGAGAGAGAAAAAAAATTAAGCCAGAGAAAGGGCTGAAGAAAACCCAAATAAGCGAAGCGTCACCGTCGCTCAATCGACGGCGATCCCCTCACGATCTGCTTGAAGAACGCCAGAAATCTGAGGAGGGGCTTCCTCGACCCAATAAGCCGCCTCTGTGTAGAGCTGTCCTAACCGTGCCAGCTCGTGCGCCGCTTGATTTCCTCCTCTGCCGGTGTGAAGGAAGCTACAGCTTGAGAAACGATGGATCCAACCCCGCACGTCGAAGATGTACGGACGAAGGACGGAGAAATCCTCATCTGACGATTGGACTTTCCAGATAACACCAAGAGCGTCACTCTCCAAAATGACTTGCATGCACCCCAGATCTGATGCGAAATGAAGTCTGTCCAGAACCGCCTGTGCCTCCGCCGCAAAAGCCGTCGGGATATTGAAGTTCGGCTTAAGACACGAACCAAGGACCTGTCCCTCGAAATCTCTGACGATCACTCCCGACCAAGAGTCGTGATTAGAAGCGTTGAAAGCGGCATCAACATTAACCTTCACTAACGGTGCAATCGGAGGACTCCAGTGAACCTTGGAAGCGATTTGGGGCTGGGGCAAACACATCGAAGATTTCTGAAGATCAGACAGGTAACTTTTGCAGAAGATAAATAACTCCGATGCTGTCTGAATTTTCTTTTCATGGACTAGTTTATTTCTTGCAAACCAAACTGCCCAAAGTGTGACTGCGATTAGTTGTCTTTGTGAGCTTTGACTATTCGAAAAAATCCAGCAAAACCAATCAAAAAAAGAATCTTGATTTAGTCTAGGTGGCCATGTAATACCAGTTAGGGCCCAAACTTCTTTAGCATAATAACAGTCCCTAGTGAGATGTTCTATAGATTCTGGTTCTTGAGTGCATCTTGGGCAAATAGCAGTAGGAGAGACTTTCCTGCAATGAAGATTCTGCAAAGTAGGAACAAAACTGCGTAGTAAACGCCAACAAAAGATTAAAACTTTAGCTGGGCAATTTGTATTCCATAAAGCCTTAAAAATAACCGCAGAAGAATTGGTAGTACTTGTCGAGCTGAGTAGAAATCTATAGCCACTCCGTACTGTGCACGAGCCGGTTAGTTCACCACCCCATACGAGTAGATCCTCTTGTGCTTCTTTAGATAGAGGGATACTTTCGATTAGCTTAGCATCCTCTACATTAAAACTCTCGTTGATCAGACCACTATTCCAGCGTCTCGGATTAAGAAGAATTAAATCTGAGACAAGATTTAAACCATTAACAGCTGGCGAGCTAACAAGTCTCGGAGGGCAGCTGGGTAGCCAATACGAGTTCCAGATAGAGACTTGGACACCCGATCCAATCCGCCAGATGAGGCCCTTGTCGAGCAGTGAACGGGCCATCCAAATGCTACGCCAAGTATAGCTTGGGTTACTACCAAGGGGAGCATCGAGGAAGGAACCATGAGGATAATATTTGGCCCGAAGAGTTCGAGCAAGTAAAGAGTTCGGGTTGCTGATTAACCGCCAACCCTGCTTCGCTAGAAGCGCAATATTGAACTTGGCCATATCCCTGAACCCCATGCCTCCTGAATCCTTCAACTCACATAAAGATTGCCAAGAACACCAATGAATTCCCCTCTTTACTGAAGATTTTTGCCACCAAAAGCGACTCATAATACCCTCCAATTTTCTGCAAAAAGTTACGGGAAGAAGAAAGCAAGACATAGCGTATATAGGCATAGCTTGTAGAATAGTCTTAATAAACACTTCCTTACCCCCCGCCGAAAGGAGTCGGTTGCTAAGTTGATTGCTGCGATTAAGGACCCTTCCAAATAAATCCGAAAAAGCCGCCTTTTTGTTGCGTCCAACAATGGGAGGAAGACCCAAATAACGTTCGAGATTACTTGAACTATTAACATTAAGGATTCGGCAGACATCGTCTTTATTGTAAACAATAACGTTGCTGCTGAAAAACACCCCTGACTTATTGAAATTAATCAGTTGCCCCGAAGCTGCTGAATAAATAGAAAGAAGGTCTCGCAAAACCGTAGCACCTTCGGCTGTGGCATCCCCAAACAGCAAGCAGTCATCTGCAAATAGTAAGTGTGTTATTGGAGGGGCATTTCTAGAAATTCTTGCACCCTTCAAAAGACCCATATGTACCCTCGAACGAATAAGAGCCGAAAGTCCTTCACTACAAAGAAGGAAGAGATAAGGACTTAGAGGGTCTCCTTGCCGAAGACCCCTCGATGGTAAAAACACCTCTCCTGAAACCCCATTCAGGACCACTGAGTAAGAAACCGTGGTTACACAAGTCATCAGCAGCTCAATCCAATCTGCCGCAAAACCCAAACGGTAAAGGATAGAAATGAGGAAGCCCCATTCGACTCTGTCGTAGGCTTTACTCATATCCAATTTGAGAGCAAAAAAACCTTCCCTACCACGCCTCCTGTTCTTAAAAGCATGCAAAAACTCATAGGCCGTTAAAACATTATCCGAAATTAGACGCCCAGGAACGAACGCACTTTGGGCTTCGTCAATGCACAAGTGTAAGACCCTTTGGAAGCGGTTAACGAGCATCTTGGCAATTATCTTATAAATAATATTGCATAGACTTATGGGACGGAATTGAGTTATGCGAGACGGTTTGGATACCTTAGGAATAAGAACAATCCGGGTTGAATTAATATCCGACATCTGTAAATCCCCTTTTAAAATGGAACAAACAAAAAGAAAGACCTCGTCGCCCACTATACTCCAGAATTTCTGGAAAAAAAACAGCACCAAATCCATCCTCTCCACAGGCTTTGAGTGGCTGCATATTCCGAAGCGCCTCCCAAACATCTTTCTTTGTAAACGGTTGCAACAAGTCACTGTTCATTTCTTGTGTAATCACTGGATGTATAAAATCCAGAATAACATTCGCGGCTTGCGATCCCTGGGACATGAAAAGCTGTTTGAAATAATCAGTAGCATGATCAAACAGAGCTGGTTCGGAGGAAATGACATTATCCGCGTCATCAAGAAGGCTCTCTATTTTATTATGTTTCCTCCGCAAGGTAGCTTGACTGTGAAAAAAAGGAGTATTACGATCTCCGTTTTGTAACCAATTAACCCTCGCCCTCTGTTCCCAGTAGACCTCTTCTCTGTCAATCTCGGCATTGATGTCCATTTTCACACCCATAATATCCTCTAAAACTTCATCAGAGACTGGAAGATCATGAAGATAATCCAGCTTGACCTGTAGGGCCTTTAAATGGGCCTTCTTAGCCCGACAGATGCCATTATGCCAGAGGGTTAAACCTTCAGCTACTTTTTTCTAATTTCCGAGGTAATGGACCATCCTCAGCAGCCCATAACCGAGCAACTGTATCGAAGCACGAATCTTCCATAAGCCAAGCGGCTTCAAAGCGAAATTTTCGCGGGCCACTTGCCAGATTCGGGCCTAAAGTAGTAAGTAAAATCGGATTATGATCCGAGAAGGAGCGTACCAGATGCTCGAGTTTGAAATGAGGGAAAAGACTGAACCAATCAGCATTGGCAACTCCACGATCAAGTCGTTCGCGGATGTTTGTAGACGAAAAACGACATTTCTCCCATGTAAACCAAGGCCTCGAATATCCCATATCCTCTAAGGAGCTATCCGAAAGAGCTCTCCTGAAACCTTCCATTTGCCTTTCACAGCGTGGGAGCCCTCCCTCTTTTTCGAACGGATATAAAATCTCATTAAAATCACCTAAGACCACCCAAGGAAAATTATTTAAGGCACTTAGATGTCTGAGGAGATCCCAAGCACCAGCTCGATTTCTCTCCTCTGGAGCCCCATAAAAACCAGTGAGACGCCATTTGAATCCACGATCAACGTCATCAATCTCAACGTCAATATGTCTCACTGAAAAAGAAAGCAATTTGACCGAAACTTGTTCCTTCCAGCCTATCGAAAGACCTCCACTCCGTCTTCGAGCACTAACATCTATTCCATGTGAGTAACCACATCTCCGTCTAACTTTGGCCATTTTGAAGTCCGGTAGTTTTGTTTCACTAAGGAAAACCACCGACGGGTATAAGTCTCTCAGCACACGCCGGAGACGACCGACAGTTCGAGGTCGCCCAAGACCTCGAACATTCCAACTTAACAGTTTCATTGCGACCGGTCAGCCCGATTAGTATGGGCCGCCGATAAATTAGTAGAAGCATCATTTGAATCCCCAAGATTAGGAGAAACACCCATGTGCATTGGAACCACCCGCTGTCTTTTAAGACCATCTGAATGCTCAAGTGGGACATCTTCCACCTCACTAGTGTCCATCGCTTCTGATTGGGCCATTTTGCAGAGATGGGAGCCCACGGGACCCAACAAAGGCCCATTCATCTTAAAAATGTTTGTAGCATTTAAAGGGAAACCATCTTTCTGATTGGATAAATTAGCTCCAGCTCCAGCTCCCATAAATTTAAGAGGGGCACCTTTCAAGGGATTAGCATCAGTCCTATCTTGTTGACCCACGGGAATTAAGTGAGACAGATTGGAAGATCCGGAATTCTCGCCTGTAACTGTCGGGATCAATTGGGGGCCCGATATTGGATCCTCCACGAGCCACTTACTGGCCGGCATCATATTCCGTTTAGCCGGCGCCCGTAAAGATACATCCCATTCAAATATCAGATCCCTCTTCTCCTGTAGCACACGAAGAGGACAGAAAGATTCTGCATGGCCAAGCCGACCACATAAAAAGCAAAATAATTTGAGTTTCTCATATTGAAACCACACAAAAACTGACAAACCCGATTTTAACGCAATTTTTTTCTTTCGCTTCAAAGGCTGCCGAACATCCAACCAAACCCGGATTCGCATGGAACCTTTATAACCCAGGGATAACGCTTTACTGTCATAATCAAGGAAAACCCCTATGAAGTTACCCAACTGTTTGGCCACATTTACCGTCACACAGCCCGGCGAAAGATCATGAATGAGAACCCAGAAACCCGTGTGGGTTAACGGAACCGAAAGAGGGTTTTCGCCAGGTTTCAAGCGATGTAGGACCAAAAGATGAGCATTGAAATACCATGGTCCCTCTACTTCAATTCGGTCCACATCAATTAGATAGTATAACCGAAATAAGTAGCGATCAGAACCCAGGTCTGATATTGAGATTCCTCCAATAGGATGCCATACATTCGCCAAAGTAGATCTCATTGATTGGAAGTGAATTGACGATGCCGAAAGAAACGATCCCACGAAGCACAAATCATAAGAAATCTCTGAATCCACATCTTCATCCTGCAGTAGGATCTCCTCCTCCTCCGCCTCCCCCAGTGAGAGACCCGCCATTGTGTCATCAACGTTTGCCATCACCAGAGAGATAGAGAAAAAGAGAAAAACGAAAAAAAACTGCCAAAAGCAGAGGACTGTCAAAGACAGAGAAAAAACTGCCAAAAGCAGACAAGAGAACAATATAACTAAAATAGTGTCTTGTAAGTTAAACAAATTAAACAATAGGATTAGGAGGAATCTATATATTCCGGTTGTTTTGATAGAGGAGTCTATATATTCTGGTTGCTTTAATTGCATCTCAAATGAAAAGTAATTTCGTGTATTTGAATAAAACCTTGAATTTTATTGAAAGTAGAAAGAAAATAAATATAACATAGTCTAAATAAAATCTGAAAACTTGAAAAATAAAAGTCATCTCTTCCTTTGAATTTTTCATCGTGGTCCATAAAATTTAACACTATCTCAAATTACTCACTGTGAAAGCCCATATCATATAATTACCTCCAAACATCAACTGAAAATAAAACATCTTTTTTAATGAGAAGACTCTAACAACCTTATACATAATTCTCATATTAATTCCAACGAATAAAAAATTACTATTCCTTTTTAATGCCTCATACTAAAATATTAATTTTTAATATTAAAGAGAAGTGTTTTTTTAATATGTGAAGTTAGTTTTATAGGTCTCCTCAATATTTTAAATTGATCAATTGTCCTCATTAAGTATTAATTAAAAAAATAATATTTTCACAAAATCTAAGAAAAGATAAGTAAAGGCGTGAAAAACTTTTCATGTTCCTTTTATTAATAATATTTTTTTTACTTATTTTACCTTACTAAATTAAAAAACAAAAAAACAATAAATTTTAATTTTAATCTTAATCCTACCTAGAGAAGAGGAGAAAAAAACTCTAAAGAAAAAAAAAGATGTGCTCTTAATGAGTCTAGAACTCATAACCTAAAGGAATACGAGGGAACAAAAATAACCAGTTTAAACAACCGGTTAAATGTGCTTGCTAAAAAAACAAATTTATATTTTCCCTTTTTTTTTTCAAGATTGAGTAAGAACACACAATAATTTTTTTATTGTTCTAGAATTCTCTCATCAGTCATTTTAATCTTATTTCGGTCTCTTATAATAAATTTTTAGTTCTGTGCATGTTAGAACTTACCTTCGTCCTATATAAATCTAAGAACATCGAGAGTCGATCACAAAACATAATGAATATAAAAAAATGTACTAACAGAGTTCAATAAACATTTTGACAGAACAACATTATTTTTAGAAAAAAAATAAAAATGGACAAAAAAGGTTAAAAAAGTGTACTTTTATATAACTAATTAAACCATCAAATCCAACAAAGTTTGAGATTATCCTTCTACAGTTAATAATTCACTAAATATTTCTCAATAGGGGAATAAAGCTAAAGAGTATTAAATTGTTTAGATATAATAGAAAAAAATATCTTAATCTCACTTAAAAAGCTAAATCAAACAAAGATAATAATTAAAAAAAGTTATATTTTGATACATAAGTCGGGTAAAAAAAATTTACACAACATTTTTTATTTAAACTATCAAATTTAAAATCTAAATCTCTAACCCTAAACTCTAAACTCTAACCTCAAATCTCAAATTCTAAACCCTACACCTTAAATACTAAATTCAATACATTTATAAAATATCATTTTCCAAAAGAATTCTATAGAATTAAGAATTTACTTATGAAGCATGGGTACTTCAGTCTACAGTCGTATCACATATTCAATATGTCACGTACTGGATACATATTAAATACGGCTTGGTACCTACAAGTATTTTTTCTCCCTATTTTTTTTCTATTCTCCCACTCCTCTTGTGTTCTTTTCTTCTTTCTTTTTGACTAGCTCTTACTTATATGATTAAACTATACGTACATAAGTATGTGTGATGTCCTACTCACATAATTTTTTTATGAATTTTTTTAAAATTTAATATTTATTTTATATTTACCGTACCTTTGTCTAACTCGTACCGTATAATTTTAAAAATTATGGTTTCCGTCTCTATTTTCGCACTTTTATCCGTATCCATCTCTAGTAACATAAGGAATTACGCTGTGTAGGTTTCATTTCAACCAAAAATTACTTAATTGACATCCTTTTGCAACCAAAAGTTTCCGTAGGCTTTCGGCTCACTCCTCTGCTTTGAATCTGCCGGTCATATTGCAGAATAAAGCAAGGTTCCTTCAAGATTGGTAAAGATGATCAGTCAAGGGTCTGAAAGGCCAAAAGTGACCGGTCCAGAATCACTTCAAAAGGTTGCACAAGTGTTCATCTGTTGCCTTTTCTTTCAAGATTCGGTTTGTGTAGATATCAAATAAATCCAATGGTACAAATGAAAATAAAAGTGAAATCAAAGGGTACCAACGCAAATCTTTTCTAAATTCCACATTCTGGACCCCTCTCTTTTAGATAAGTTTCATCTCGGATTTAATACAGAAATTAAGTTATACACACACACATATGTATGTATATATAAATAATGGCAGTTAAATAGAACTACAACACAACATTCCTCCTATTACTCCAAAAACATGTTTTGTTTCAGAGATTCGCCCAAGGGTATCCCCAGTACTTGCCAAAGGAAAACGGGAGTCCCCGTCCCTGTAACCGAGGCTCAACTGAAAGCCATATTCAAGCAATGCGACACCAACAGAGATGGTCGTCTCAGCAAACAAGAGCTCAAGAATTTTTTCGCTAGCTTAGGTTCTCATCTTCCTGGTTGGCGAGCCGGTCGAGTGCTTCGTCATGCCGATGGGAACGCCGATGGATATGTAAGCGAGGACGAGATGGATGGTCTCGTTAAATACGCCTTGAGATGTGGCTATACTCGTATCGTTAAATAACATAGGAAAAACCCTCTAGATTTTCTCATCATCAGCAAGGAATTCTACCCCTTTTTGTTTTCTTAACATCTTTCTCACTTTTCCTTGCTTGAAGCTCTTGTTTTATATGTGTAGCTGCAATCTCCAGAGATGGAAATAGAAGAGTAGGCTCCTATGCAAGTGCTTGCCTGTATATATAATCAAGTCAATGTAGTAGTTTCACGTATAATCGTAATTTGTCGTTAATTACTTTGGTATAATTTCATTTCACTGCTCTTGCTCGGCTCGAAAATAATATTAGTGGGTTCGGATGGAACTCGAAGTGGGCTGTTAGAGCTCAGTTCGGCTCATGGCTTTCCTCACATTGTTTTTTATTAAAGTTTTGAAAAATAATAATGTGAAAATCTATATGGGGAAAGATTAAACAAATATTTGTAACCGTAATCTATAATTTAAAATTATCTATCAGTTTGAAACAAAAATATAAAAATTAATTATATATAAAAAAATATAATTCAAAATAAAAGTAACATAAAATTTGAAAGAAAGAAGAAAATTTTCAACCATCAACCATGAGTTTATATATATATTTGCTTAGTGTTTTTTTTACCTAATTTGCTTTAGTGCATATGTAGTGTGTATATATATAATTAGTTCGAGCCTGTTTACAAGCTTTTCGAGCTAAGTTTGGATCGGTTCGGCTCGACTTCTTAAGTTCTCGAGCTGAACATGAGCTCGAGTTGAGTTCACTCGAGCTAAGTTTTGACCGAACCGAGCTCGAGTAGCTTACAAGCCGGTCGTGCTCATTATCATTCTCAGGTACAACTCATAAAGATTAAAAAATAAAGACTAATTCACAAAAATTAAAAAATCTAAAATCAAATATATAAAGTTTAGAGTGATCACATACCAACTCTAACATATACTTGGATCCGTCATTAAACTCAGGTACAGGTGTCAAACACATACACGTATTTAGATGTTTGAACCAATTCTTCTTTCTTTTTTTCCTTCTTTTCATAGTTCTGACCCAGGCATAAGAGCCCGAGCCCGACAGAATCCGAGCAGCAGAAGTATGGCTCCCATTTTGCAGAGTCCGAGCAACAGAGTCTATATACATATATGATTTAAAGGCGTTAAATACTTGCATCTTCTACTTAATTTGTATGAGACCAAAGCACTGATACAATTTTTAAACTGATGAAATATCATACAATCTTTTGTGTTCATTAAAGAATATGAGATTTTTCTTTGTCAAATTGCGATTTTCATGCACTATACTCGATTTGAATGATTTAGTTTAGGGCTTATCCGATCTTTTTTGCATTTTTTGTTTATTTTGAAATGTCTTATGAGTTTTAGTATATGAGAAAACGAGGAGAGAACTTAAGGAGGGAGATAATATTATATTTTAGAAGAAAAACTGTTGGAATCTAAGTAGTTTTAAATATGTTCAATCGGAGGAGCTTTCAAAAGAAAAAGTTCTGAAATGAATTGTGTTAAATGATTGTAAGAGAAAAAAAATATATTGATGCACTAAAACACGTTGAAAATAAAATATTATTATACTTTATAAACTTTAAGTAATGTTATACTCTTTTTTTTTAAAGTCCACCACCATAAATGTAACAAGTCAATAATATTTAATTTATTAAGTTTATAGTCTCATTTTAATAAATTGTTCGTGGCCTGCTAAATTTTTAAATTGTCTCGAGTTGAAATGGAGAAAAATAAAAAGTTTTGGAGAGAAATCTAGATTACTGTAAGAATAGGATCTACTTATGGGATAATAGGATACGAGTGTTTTTGAGTGGATATTGGGTTGATTGTTCCATTCGGGCCTTATTTATTGTCTAGAATATAAAATTATGGAGAAAGTGATAGGGTGATTATCCAAATGCCACCTAGGTGGTTTTATGTTTACCAAGTGAGATTCTGTTTTAGAATCATAATATTTTTAAGTTTTTTTTTTTTGAAATTTTGTAATAAGAATTTAAATCAAATTATTAATTTATATGAAATTTTGTAATAAGCGGATCAAGGTCATCGTGTGTGGTGTGGCGTGGCTGAGGATGAGATAGATCATATTCTCTATTCTTGTGTTTGGTTTGGGATTGGTTTCTCGGATGGTGGGAAGTTTTGTGGCATTTCCGCAGCGCCTGTCGAATTTTATAGCTTCAGATTGTTTATGTATATTATCGGGTGTTCATCGAAAATGGTGGTTGTCTTGTGTGGCTTCGGTTTTATGGTCATTATGGCTTGCACGATGTTGGATTAAAATTCGCAATTATGGGCACATACGTAAAATGTATGTTGCTATTATAAATTATGATACAAATCAAGTGACCAATTATGTTAGGCGTGTCATGGGTATTAAAGTGTCATTGAAATAAAAGTGTAGATCGTAAGAAATATTTATAATTTAACGAGGGTCAGAGTTATAAATATTTAATAGTTGATTTAATAATCAACTATATAAAGAGGTAGTGGTCCCAAAGAAATAGGTTAACTTGTTTTTCTCTTCTTCCCCGTCAGAGAGTTTTACGTCAAGAGATAACCTATCTTCTTGGAAGATCAATACCAACGATTTGGGATTTTAACATTGTGTTAGTAATGCAAAAGTTGATATCCCACATTGAGTGGGAAACTAACATGTGAAGGGTATTTATAGCCTTCATCCTCCTCTCCCTTGTTGAGTGATAGAGAACAAGGGCAAGTCTCACGCGCTGCCATCGCCGTCCGTCTTGACAAGGTTTCGGTAACGGTAACACGTGTCTTCGACACGTCCACGCGCGTACTATCTTTTTAGAGAAAATTCGTATGAATTTTTCTGAAAGAATAAAATTGTGAAAGAATAATTTTCTGTGGATTTATAGGCTGTTTGTATTCTGAATTTCAGAGTATTTATTTAGCTGTTTTGATTTCTAGAATAAATCAGATTCGAACAGTCATTTTAATATGCAAACAAGAGAATTAAAGCTTTGTTCAGCTGTTTAATTCTGTCAGTTACGGGCGTGATTACAGGAGTTATAACTAAGTTATAACATCAGTTATAACAACAGATTTATGATATTAAATCAGGTTTTAAACCTAATTTTTGTTGGACGTTTTTTCCCTCTGTTGTAGTCTATAAATAGTGAGGCCTTCAAGCTTCATTTGCATCCAGAAAATACACAAGAAACTCAAAATTTCTCCCTCTTCTTCCATTGTTATCCACTGTTGTCAACTCCGTATTCGGGTGTACAAATATCGGAGCGACCGTGTTAACCTCAGGGGACGATTCGCCCACAGCAACTATTATACACATCGAGGCAAAATCGTTTCTAAGGCAGTGGCATTCTTCCACGACACGGTTTCGTTGATCACTTATGTTATTTATTTTATCTTCATGTCAGTTCTAACGTCTCAATTTTGCAGTCTATTTTCCAATAATTTAGAAACAAATTTATCCTTCCAACTGCAAAACATGCCGCACCCACTTAGCAAGCTGATTCCCTATTTGTCAAAGCTCGACGCTCTTGATGGGTCCAACTATCGAAGATGGTCTCAACGCATTCTTATTTTCTTCGAGCAACTTGACTTAGATTATGTTCTGCTTGAATAGCCACCAGCAAAACCATCATCGACCAGTGCTACCTTGGCGACCAATGTTGGTGATACAACCAACCCAGATTCTGTCCCTGAAGATGTTGCAGCCATCCTTCGGAAGTACGAAAAGGATAACAAAACAGTTCGTGGTCATCTTTTGAGTCACATGTCCAACAAGCTATTTGACATGTACCTTAAAGAGAGAAGTGCAAAGGTGATTTGGGACTCTTTGGAGAAGAAGTACGGTTCTGATGAAGCGGGCATCAAAAAATACGTGGTGGGCGAGTGGCTCAAATTTCAAATGACGGATGCAAAACCGATCATGGACCAGGTTCATGACTATGAAAACCTAGTATCCGACATATTAGCCCAGGGGATGCAAATGTGTGAAGTATTGCAAGCCAATGTTCTTATCGAAAAGCTTCCTAAGTCTTGGTCCGACTACCGCAACTCTCTCAAACATAAAAAGAGAGATATTTCACTCCAAGAGTTGGCGGGTCATACAAAAATCGAGAAAGCTAATAGGTTAAAAGATAAGGTTGCTAATCATCTTGATTAATTATCTTTTAATTCTAGCTTGGTTGAATCTAGTGGTGCCTCAGGGTCTAAATTTGAAAAGACCATGAAAAAAGGTGTTCAGAATAATAAGAAGAAACCTCAAAGGAGCACTAACTTCAAGAAGCCACCAAAATCCAAACCGAACAAGAAATCCCAGAAGTGCTATGTATGCGGACAAGCCGATCATCAGGCATACCCGTGTCAACACCGTTCAGACCGCCAGAACGAGAACAAACCACATCTTAACATGGCGGAGGATATTTTCTGAAGATGTTATTGCCGCAGTGGTTTCCGAAGTCAACTTGGTGGAGAACAATTCTGAATGGGTGGTGGACACCAGTGCATCCCGACATTTCTATGCAAGGAAAGAGTTTTTCACCGAGTTCTAGGATGGGAGCAATGGTGAACGTGTGTACATAAGGAACTCTAGCAACTCTCAGGTGTTAGGAAAAGGCAAGGTTTTACTCAAGTTGACATCCGATAAAACTTTAGCTTTGGATAATGTTCTGTATGTATATGCCTTGCGTAGAAATTTAATTAGTGGATGGCTTTTGAATAAGGCAAACATTGAGTTAGTTTTTGAGGCAAATAAACTGGTACTTTCCAGAAATGGTGATTATGTTGGGAAAGTTTTTTTAAACAAGGGTTTTTTTGTCATAGAAACTCAACTTAATGAGAATAAAGCTACCACTTCTGCTTATGTTGTTGAATCTGTTGATATGTAGCATGCTAGATTAGGTCACGTGAATATTCAATCTTTAAAGAAACTGATAAAAATGAATATTCTACCTAAACTAGATATAACCAACTTTAACAAATGTGAAATTTGTGTAGAAGCCAAGCATGCTAGACCTCACTTTAAAATTGTTTCTAATAGAAAGACTGATTTGTTAAAGTTGATTCATAAAGATCTAGCAATCTTTAGAAACACTGAAAGTAAAGGAGGAAAACACTACTATATTACTTTTGTAGATGATTTTTCTAGATACACAAAAGTATATTTCCTTAGAACTAAAGATGAGACTAAAAACTTCTTTCTTATTTGTAAGGCAGAAGTTGAGAATCAGTTAGATAAGAGAATTAAACGAGTTAGATCTGATAGAGGTGGTGAATATGGATCTAATTTCTTAAAAGAGGAGTGTGAGAAGAATGACATAATACATGAAACCTCAGCCCCCTATTTTCCTCAACAAAACGGTCGCCGAGAGGAAAAATAGAACTTTAAAAGAGATGATGAATTCATTGTTGATAAGTTTTGGGTTGTCTGATAACATGTGGGGAGAAGCCTGTTGCGTGTAAAAGTGTCTATCGCAATTGAGTGCAAGTGTACCCGTCACAAGTAATAAAGTGATACTAGAGTATCGGATATCGTCTCCACAGGGACTGGGCTAACCCTTTCCTTCGCTATCTGCACAAGGGGAAAAGAAGAGATTTAATAGTTTGATTAAGTTGTCACGAAAATAATCAAGTAAAAGAGAAAAAATCAGAATTATAAAACAGGCAGGAATTGAATTGCTCCGTAGTGCAGGTATTGCACTGTTCAAGGACTTCTGTTCTGTGTCTGGCTCTTGTCACGGCAGCACCTGTCGTGGCAGCGGTCCGTTGCTGTCGCGACAGCGATAGGCAACTTAGTTTCTTCAAGTTCGGCAAGAATCCCTGGATTGACTTGTCCTATCCCTAGGTCCAAGTTCTATCGATGAACAAGTCTTGGATGATACCTCCCGGCGTGAATCGAAGTATGAATACCGATGTTTATGAATTCTTCCTTAGCCGCTTAACCTCGTCCTATCCCTAGGTCCGAGATAGTTCAATCATAAACTGGAGAACCCGCACTTATTCCTTTCGTATACTTAACTCTCCCGATATTAAGTAAATGAATAATCTCACAATGCTCTCCCGATACTCTTGCAAGATGTTGAAAACCAGAATAAGCAAACTTGAAGTTTTATTTCATTGAACAGAAAAATCCTAAGAACATAACAACCCTTACAACTACTTTACAATATCAACCCTTTGCCCTAGGGGAGGTTTAGAACATGGCGAGAAGGGGGAAAATGACTAGGGTTTTGGGAAGAAGGCTAGAGAGGTGATGTTCTCCCCTAGGTCGAATTACATGCCTTTATATAGGCCTTGGGTTCAAGTTTTCTAATATGGAAGGAATACAACTTTAAATCAAAGTACAACTCTAATAAAGACTAAATCTTCAGAAAAACTGTCTTTAATTCGTCCTTCCTTCTTTCTTGGGGTATCTTCCTTGAACCTTGGGCTTGGCCTTCATTCTGATCTAGGGCTCGGAAAAATATAGTGGTATTACACGACAGACAGGCTGAATTTTCTCTTTCTGTCGAGGTCCACTTTGCTTCTTCTCCTCAAAACTGCTATCGTCCTTTGCTGTCACGACAACAACCATGGAAGCATCGTCCTCCTCGACTGTTCATCCAGTTCCAGCCTTTCTGCATTACTGCCCAGCTCTTGCTTCTCCATATGCTACAACAACAACCTCTTCACTCCAGCTCTTCTGTTCCTCTGCTGCCCTAGATGCTGCCACGACTGCTGCCCTAGATGTTGTCACGACTGCTGCCCTAGATGCTGCCACGACTGCTGCCCTGGATGCTGCCACAGTAGATACCTGCAAAAGTAACCAAATTTAGCAGTATCTGCGCAGTTTTATCTAAATGTGATGTTGATGCAAAACTTAACCTAAAATGCAGTTAAACATGCTTGAGTGCAGCAAAAATAAGGATAAATGATAGGTAAAATATAGAACTTTTATGCACTGATCACACCCCCAAACTCGAATCTTTGCTTGTCCTCAAGCAATTCAGACCTAAAAGAAAAATAATTTTTTTTTTGGCTTAAAACAGTGAACTTTCCCTTACCCTTTATTCATTCTCTATTGACAGCAGCACCTTGTCGGGTAATTTAGGATTCGTCTGTAATCTTGCTATAGTCCTCGTGCAGTGTGTGCATGCTTGTGAACAATTATATGCCAAGACTCCCTTAGTTTCACTAGAATATTCCAGCTTCTAACTTGAATTTTTATGCCAAAGTTTATCTTTTTGAAGGCACTTCTTATGCTCCTTTGATTTTTTTTGACTCGATTTCATTATTTTTAAGCTAAAGTTTCACTAGAGCTGGTTTCGGGCACCTCTAGCTAACTTCCTAGAGCCGGTTTCGGGCACCTCTAGGGCTGTTGAGTCTATTTTGCTAAACTTCTTTCCTAGAGCCAGTGTTAGGCACCTCTAGGGGCTATTCAAGTGCTAAGCTTCCTATTCTAGTTAACTAAAAGAGTTCTAGGCAACATAACAGTCACAAATAGTGTTTAAGTTTCAGAACTATAGAAAGGCTCTAAACTGCTCCTAAAGCTATCCTAAAAGTGCTGCCGCGACAGAGCTGTCACGGCAGGTAAGTTCAGTTCAAAGACTTAAGCCAAAATTTTCAATATTTCATTTTTTTTATTTTTTTTAAAATAAAAGCGGCACAATTAAAACTAAATGCAATATTAAATTAATAATTAGGAGGACTGCCTACCCCCAAACTCAAGGGTTGCATTGTCCTCAATGCATGACACAAGACATAAAAATGAAAAACAGAAAATAAAAATGACAGAAAAGTGAAACATCACAAAAAGATAATATATATTGCAGGCGACAGAGAAAAGGAAAAAGAAAACTTAAGTTGTGCGGCTATCGTCGCTGCTGCTGGAGCTTTGGATGAGGAGCTGTCGGCGGGCAGTCTCCTTGAACTTTGTCGGAGGAGCTGTGGGTGCTGCCCTAAGAGTATGAGTGCTGCCGCGGTAGGGGTGGAGGCAGAGCTTCCTCGGGTTGCTTGTATCTTCATTGCAAGGGTTTTTCTCTGTTTACCTAATAACAAAAACAAACTAAAAACTAATATCAAATTTCTAATTCCTAAATAATAAAGATAGAATAAGATAAAGATAAAATACAATAAAGTAAATTAAGTTAAATTAGGAGTGCCTTGAGGGGCATCTCCTAAAGTAACTGTTCCTTGTTCTATTGATGCTTGAGGGGTCGTTTCCGGTACTTCTTGAAGTCCATCCGTACCCTCCATCTGGTGATTATTCTCATGGTGGGGGCTCCTTTCTTTCTCTTCCCTTTGTAGTCCATGAAGTCCTCCCTTCTTGGTAATGTTTCTGAGGGCATGAATATATGATTAGAAAAAATCAATTTGACATTCGGCCACAAACTTACCTTGTTTTCGTTGAATGTTGTTGTGGTTGAATGTAGCTCTTGCTGTCGTGTCTGCTGTTGCGGCAGCCAATTATTTTGATAGTCCGTTGTCAGGTTACTTTGCAGGTCAATGGGACATTGGTAAGTGCCATCACTCTCTATACCAAATTCTGTTGACCACTCGTAGATCTCCATCAGTAGAGACTTTGATGATTCTGTGTCCACCGGTGTTGGTTCCTCTAATACCTGCAATGGAATTGGTGAGTTTTTAAAGAATTCAACATGTTCGTTTATTACCTGCTCATATTCCATCGGCGAGACATTGTCATTGGGTTGCTCTTTTAGGTGGTCGTGCGAGTGCCATGACAGGGATGGATGTGTGCAATCTTGGTCGGGCATAACCGAGGTAGTGGGTTGAGAGTTTTCCTCGGATGTGGTTGCTGTCGTGACATTCTCTTCAATTTCACTCAGCATTGTCGCGGTGTTGCTCCATTCCGGCTCCTTGATCATTGCCATGGCAAGTTGTTGCTCAGACTCATCATATGTTGGGTATTCCTTCACATGGGCATCCTCGTCACCTTGCCTCAGGATTTCAGGTTCATCTGTGGCATGAATGAGGGCCGGTCTGCTCAAGATTTCATCCATCTTGGCGATACTTGCGTCCATAGAAGCTGACAATTCTTGAGTGATTGCCATGAAGGCTTGCAGTGTGTATTCTAAGGATTTTGACTGCTCTTGAGGATGATGACATTTCCAGTGCAGGTCGGGTTCTGCAGCAAAACTGTTATGGTATAAAATTCTTTTCGGGTTTTGATCGTACCATAAAAATTTTTGCTGCTGCGGCATCGACATTTGCTGTTCCTGTTGCTGTTGTGGCAGTATATCTTGTTCTTGTTGGTTCCATTGTTGGTTGTCCATATATTCACCGAAAAAATAGGGACGGCTTTCGAATGCATGATTACCTTTACGGTAATTGCAAGAACTTTCCCACATCAGCTCTCGAATGGTTTTTCCTGACATGTTGATGCTCCTTAAACCTGTATTTCACCTGAGTTTTTTTTTTTTATAAAAATAGAAAAAGAAAAAGAAAAAAAATAAAAAGAAAAAGAAAAGAAAAGAAAAGTGCAGAAGCTAGGGTAAGAGTGTGTTGCCAGTCCCCGGCAACGGCGCCAAAAACTTGTTGCGTGTAAAAGTGTCTATCGCAATTGAGTGCAAGTGTACACGTCACAAGTAATAAAGTGATACTAGAGTATCAGATATCGTCTCCACAGGGACTGGGCTAACCCTTTCCTTCGCTATCTGCACAAGGGGAAAAGAAGGGATTTAATAGTTTGATTAAGTTGTCACGAAAATAATCAAGTAAAAGAGAAAAAAATCAGAATTATAAAACAGGCAGGAATTGAATTGCTCTGTAGTGCAGGTATTGCACTGTTCAAGGACTTCTGTTCTATGTCTGGCTCTTGTCACGGCAGCACCTGTCGTGGCAGCGGTCCGTTGCTGTCGCGGCAGCGATAGGCAACTTAGTTTCTTCAAGTTCGGCAAGAATCCCTGGATTGACTTGTCCTATCCCTAGGTCCAAGTTCTATCGATGAACACATCTTGGATAATACCTCCCAGTGTGAATCGAAGTATGAACACCGATGTTTATGAATTCTTTCTTAGCCGCTTAACCTCGTCCTATCCCTAGGTCCGAGATAGTTCAACCATAAACTGAAGAACCCGCCCTTATTCCTTTCGAATACTTAACTCTCCCGATATTAAGTAAATGAATAATCTCACAATGCTCTCCCGATACTCTTGCAAGATGTTGAAAACCAGAATAAGCAAACTTGAAGTTTTATTTCATTGAACAGAAAAATCCTAAGAACAGAACAACCCTTACAACTACTTTACAATATCAACCCTTTGCCCTAGGGGAGGTTTAGAACATTGCGAGAAGGGGGAAAACGACTAGGGTTTTGGGAAGAAGGCTAGAGATAGGTGATGTTCTCCCCTAGGTCGAATTACATGCCTTTATATAGGCCTTGGGTTCAAGTTTTCTAATATGGAAGGAATACAATTTTAAATCAAAGTACAACTCTAATAAAGACTAAATCTTCAGAACAACTGTCTTTAATTCGTCATTCCTTCTTTCTTGGGGTATCTTCCTTGAACCTTGGGCTTGACCTTCATTCTGATCTAGGGCCCGGAAAAATATAGTGGTATTACACGACAGACAGGCTGAATTTTCTCTTTCTGTCGAGGTCCACTTTGTTTCTTCTCCTCAAAACTGTTGTCGTCCTTTGCTGTCACGGCGACAACCATGGAAGCATCGTCCTCCTCGACTGTTCATCCAGTTCCAGCCTTTCTGCATTACTGCCCAGCTCTTGCTTCTCCATCTGCTACAACATCAACCTCTTCACTCCAGCTCTTCTGTTCCTCTGTTGCCCTAGATGCTGCCAAGACTGCTGCCCTGGATGTTGTCACGACTGCTGCCCTGGATGCTGCCACGACTGCTGCCCTGGATGCTGCCACAGTAGATACCTGCAAAAGTAACCAAATTTAGCAGTATCTACGCAGTTTTATCTAAATGTGATGTTGATGCAAAACTTAACCTAAAATACAGCTAAACATGCTTGAGTGCAGCAAAAATAAGGATAAATGATGGGTAAAATATAGAACTTTTATGCACTGATCACACCCCCAAACTCGAATCTTTGCTTGTCCTCAAGCAATTCAGACCTAAAAGAAAAATAATTTTTTTTTGTTTTGGCTTAAAACAGTGAACTTTCCCTTACCCTTCATTCATTCTCTATTGACAGCAGCACCTTGTCGGGTAATTTAGGATTCGTCCGGAATCTTGCTATAGTCCTCGTGCAGTGTGTGCATGCTTGTGAACAATTATATGCCAAGACTCCCTTAGTTTCACTAGAATATTCCAGCTTCTAACTTGAATTTTTATGCCAAAGTTTATCTTTTTGAAGGCACTTCTTATGCTCCTTTGATTTTTTTTGACTCGATTTCATTATTTTTTAAGCTAAAGTTTCACTAGAGCCGGTTTCGGGCACCTCTAGCTAACTTCCTAGAGCCGGTTCTGGGCACCTTTAAGGCTGTTGAGTCTATTTTGCTAAACTTCTTTCCTAGAGCCACTGTTAGGCACCTCTAGGGGCTATTCAAGTGCTAAGCTTCCTATTCTAGTTAACTAAAAGAGTTCTAGGCAGCATAACAGTCACAAATAGTCTTTAAGTTTCAGAACTATAGAAAGGCTCTAAACTGCTCCTAAAGCTATCCTAAAGGCGCTGCCACGACAGAGCTGTCATGGCAGGTAAGTTCAGTTCAAAGACTTAAGCCAAAATTTTCAATATTTCATTTTTTTTATTTTTTTTAAAAAAATAACTGCAACACAATTAAAACTAAATACAATATTATATTAATAATTAGGAGGACTGCCTACCCCCAAACTCAAGGGTTGCATTGTCCTCAATGCATGAAACAAGACATAAAATGAAAAACAGAAAATAAAAATGACAGAAAAGTGAAACATCACAAAAAGATAATATATACAGCAGGCGACAGAGAAAAGGAAAAAGAAAACTTAAGTTATGTGGCTGCCGTCGCTGCTGTTGGAGCTTTGGATGAGGAGCTGTCGGCGGGCAGTCTCCTTGAACTTTGTCGGAGGAGCTGTGGGTGCTGCCCTGAGAGTATGAGTGCTGCCACTGCAGGGGTGGAGGCAGAGCTTCCTCGGGTTGCTTGTATCGTCATTGCAAGGGTTTTTCTCTGTTTACCTAATAACAAAAACAAACTAAAAACTAATATCAAATTTCTAATTCCTAAATAATAAAGATAGAATAAGATAAAGATAAAATACAATAAAATAAATTAATTTAAATTAGGAGTGCCTTGAGGGGCATCTCCTAAAGTAACTGCTCTCTGTTCTATTGATGCTTGAGGGGTCGTTTCCGGTACTACTTGAAGTCCATCCGTACCCTCCATCTGGTGATTATTCTCATGGTGGGGGCTCCTTTCTTTCTCTTCCCTTTGTAGTCCATGAAGTCCTACCTTCTTGGTAATGTTTCTGAGGGCATGAATATATGATTAGAAAAAATCAAATTGACATTGGCCACAAACTTACCTTGTTTTCGTTGAATGTTGTTGTGGTTGAATGTAGCTCTTGCTGTCGTGTCTGCTGTTGCGGCAGCCAGCTATTTTGACAGTCCGTTGTCAGGTTACTTTGCAGGTCAATGGGACATTGGTGAGTGCCATCACTCTCTATACCAAATTCTGTTGACCACTCGTAGATCTCCATCAGTAGAGACTTTGATGATTCTGTGTCCACCGGTGTTGGTTTCTCTAATACCTGCAATGGAATTGGTGAGTTTTTAAAGAATTCAACATGTTCGTTTATTACCTACTCATATTCCATTGGTGAGACATTGTTATTGGGTAGCTCTTTTAGGTGGTCGTGCGAGTGCCATGATAGGGATGGATGTGTGCAATCTTGGTCGGGCATAACCGAGGTAGTGGGCAGACTTAGTAGATATACTCACAACCCAAGAAGTAAACATTGGATTGCTCTTAGACGCTTACTTAAATACCTTAGAGGTATATGGACTGGAAACTCAATTTTGTTGGCTTTCCTGCTGTTTTAGAAGGATATTGTGACGCCAACTGTGTTTCTGATAGTGACGAAGTAAGCTCTACGAGTGGGTATGTTTTTACTTTGGGTGGAGCAGCAATCTCTTGGAAGTCTTCTAAGAAGACTTGCACTGCTCGTTCTACTATGGAGTCAGAGTTCATAGCTCTTGACTTAGTTGGGCAAGAAGCCGAGTGGCTCAGGAATGTTTTTGCTGAAATACTGTTGTGGGGAAAACCGACTCCTCCTGTTTCCTTACTATGTGATTCACAAGCTGTGATATGTGTTGCCAAGAACCAAGCTTACAATGGTAAGAAAAGGCACATTCGTATAAGACATGAATCGGTGAGACATTTAATAAGGAATGAAGTACTTTCTTTAGAGTATGTGAAGTCGAAAAGGAACCTAGCATATCTGCTTACCAAAGGGTTAAGTCGGAATATGACCCTAGATTCGTCGAGTGGGATGGGTTTAAAGCCCATTGGTTGAGGAATTCATGGTGGATACCCAACTTAGTTATCTAAGTTCAATGTGGTCAAACGTAACCATGGAAAGACTCATAGTGTACAATTGTTATTACTTATCCCTATGACGAATAATGTACATGCACATGTTGAGCATTGTTGCTCTTAATAAATTCATACCCCAGGTTTTGGGTGGTCTTAGTGAGAAATACTTGATGAATTTACCGATTTGTGGTTGAATATATATTTTGAATAAGTTTATAACCCATGGTTAAGTGGGAAGTCTTTAATGTAAAAGACATAATGAACTTACCGCTAGAAAAGGATAAGTTTTACTCAAACTCTTAATGAATTCAAAATTTGAGTGTTCTATTGAGAAGGACATATTGAATTCACCAGTTAAGGAGGCTGAATACTTATTCTTAATGATTTCTTAGCCTAATAATTGGGTGGTTCGTTTATAACGAACTTGAAGAAAAATCACCATAAACCTTGAGAGGTTGAGCTATTGTAATAGTTCTTAATTATTTCATAGTCCTTTTTGGATGGTTTTATTGAGAAAAACTTGATGAAATAACCTATTTAAGTAAGAAGGGTTAGCCGCCTTCTATGAAAAACCTTGGGCTGTTTTTTTAAAACACTTACTACAATCCTAAGGTAAGATGGCTAAATATACATTCATATATATATCTTACGCATTGAGGAATTTAGTGGATGAACGAATTAGGTGTGTGTTATAAGTTTACTCTATCTTAGAAAGTTCAAGACTAGTTTCACTTATCTAAGAGAAGAATTGCTTATTATCACTATGTACTAGTTCAAGATTTGTTCACTAGTGCTTAAGCATCTAATTCCACTGTTGATCTTCTTGGAAGATTGTTTTTTGAGTTTCAGGAGAATTCTTTCGCATTAGTGGGAGAATGTTAGTAATGCAAAAGTTGATATCCCACATTGAGTGGGAAACTAACATGTGAAGGGTATTTATAGCCTTCATCGTCCTCTCTCTTATTGAGTGATAGAGAACAAAGGCAAGTCTCGCGCGCCGCCTCTTCTGTCCATATCGGCTCAGGATCGGGATCGGGCTCGTTCGAGTTCGAGTTCGTTAACACGTGTCTTCGACACGTCCGCACGCGTACTATCTTTTTTAGAGAAAATTCGTATGAATTTTTCTCAATGGATTTATAGGCTGTTTGAGTGTGTTGGATAGAATTAAAGCTTTGTTCAGCTATTTAATTCTTTCAGTTACGAGCATAATTACATGAGTCATAAATGAGTCATAACAGCAGTTATAACAACAGATTTATGATATTAAATCAGGTTTTAAACCTGATTTTTGTTGGACATTTTTGCCCTCCGTTGCAGCCTATAAATAGTGAGGCATTCAAGCTTCATTTGCATTATGAAAATACACAAGAAACTCAAAAGCTCTCTCTTCTTCCATTGTTATCCACTGTTGTCCACTCCGTATTCGGGTGTACGAATACCAAAGCGACCATGTTAACCTCAAGGGACGATTCGCCTGCAGCAACGATTACACACATCGGGGCAAATTCGTTTCTAAGGCAGTGGCATTCTTCCACGACATGGTTTCGCTGATCACTTCTGTTATTTGTTTTTTCCATTCAGTTCTAACGTCTTAGTTTTGCAGTCTATTTTTCCAACACATCAAGATTCAAGGTTTTTAATTTATCGATTAATTTAAGTACGCTTCCACATTCAGTTTACTTGATTTATTGTTCTTGATGGTTTGACATGATAGATCTTGGGTTTTAGATTTAATATTCAGTTATAGTTTGATTCTAACAAGTGACATCAGAGATAGTACATATCAAATAATTGAGAATCAATTAATTTTTTATATTATAAAAAAATCATAATCGTAGATTTTTTCTCATTATTTAAGTGTCGTACCACTTTTGATTATTTTCTATTGAAGTTTAGGGTTCAGATTTCAATTGATTAACTTATGTTTTCTTTTGCGGCGATAAGTGTCCCAGTGGAAAAGCGGATGGTGTTCATCCTAGGAGTCACGAGTTGAAATCGTTTTGTCTACATGGTGAATGTCCATTATCAAAGGAGTTAAGAATATGCATGAACAAATACTATCTTGTAATCATCTTTAGACCATTAAAAAACAACAACTTACAATTGCCTTATGAATTATGTTTAGCAATTTAAAATTGCAAATTCAATAATTATAAGTTATTTGATTCGGTTATTTATGTGCAATTGAAAGCAATTATGTTTAACATGTTGGAAAATTTTGATAATTTTGGAGCTTTGAATAAGAAATTGATTCAAATGTTGTTGAGGAAAATGTGGAACCAATTGTTGGTTCGTAAATGTGTAGACGTGCACGACGTGGGTAACGCAAATGTCTGAACCGGTCTGGTCCTTCGTGGGCTTGCAGATATTTTGACCCAAATTTGAAATGAATTTTTCTCAAATAAAAGCATAAATTTTCCTAATTTTATCTTGGAATTAAAAGGGTAAATATTGAAAGTTACCTTTAATTCATATAATAATTTTGGAAATTTCTTTATTGGAGAATCAATTGATTATCAATATTAAATGCTCCATTAGGTCAAAATTTCCAATTATACCCTCATGACAATCCTATAAATAGGGAGTAAAGCTTCTAGGTTTACAACCAACAAAAAACCACATAAATTTTTTTGTTTTACTCTGTGGATTTTATAAGTGATTTTCAGTGATAGGCAAAGGCAAGGGTCGGTTCGTGATCTCTATAGTAGTGCAATAGCTGATCTTATGTTGTTGTATCTTGGGAGACAGACGACCAATGAGCTCGAGCACCATAGGAGTGGCCGAAAATCTGTCTTATGGAAACTGCGTTCGTGCATGCCTCAACATGTTTCTTTTGGTTCTAAATCAGTTTTTTTTATCAGCAAGCGATGTATATTATTTATGAAAAAATATACAACGCAAGTCGAAACATGCGCCTCGTCAAAAACCTCCCTAAACCTAACGGAGGAAAAGAGTACGACATGTCGACTTCAACAAGAACCCCTCCCCTTACAAAATCAGATCGAAGCATGAAATTTTAACAGGCTGATCGGTCGGTATTCATGCAAAGACATCGGCGAATCCACTTTAGGTAACAGCACAATAAAAGTATTATTAACACCTACAAGCAGCTTACCAGTCGAGAAAAAAGTCGCCAAAAACCGTTCCACATCACCACTTACAACCTCCCAGCACCGCCTGAAGAACTCCATACTATACCCATCCGGACCCGGAGATTTCGACCCCTCACTCCCTCGCACGACCATCCATGCCTCATCAGAAGAAAACGACGCAATCAAAGACAAATTCTCAGCTACACTTACCCTTCGAAAAGCTCCCTCAAACACCCAACTACATGATCTCTCTTCCGCAGCGAAATGCTTAGAGAAAAAACTTACAACATGTTTGCGCAATTTCATCGGATGAGTGACCCAAACTCCACCAATCGTCAATCCCACAATAGAATTACGTATCGCACGCAACTTCGCTGCCCTGTGAAAGAACGCAGTGTTCCGGTCACCCAATTTCAGCCACGTCGCTCGCGACTTTTGTCTCCACATTGATTCTTTTCTACGAATCGCACGCCACAAAGCTTGCAACCAAGCTCGCTTTCGATTACACAGCTCATCTTCCTCCCCCACGGCCAGCTCCTCCTCACCGTTATCCAAGCATTCAATACGGCTCTGAATGTGGGAAATTTCCTTCTCAACATCCCCAAAGTCTGTTTTGTTCCATTGGCGGAGAAAAGTTTTCATATGTCTCAGCTTAACCGAGATGTTGGCATTGCCGACGCCCATACCTGTCAATCGGCACCATTCCTCTGCCATACGACTAATATTCCGTCTCTCATCCAACCATACATTAATAAACCGAAAAGGCCTGGGTCCCCAGTCAACATCATCACACATTAACAAAATAGGAGCATGGTCCGATATGCCTCTCGGCAATGACAGCTGATCAATCTTAGCAAAACAATCCAACCACCTTGCGGAGACAAGATATATATCTATTCTACTCTTTCGATTCTCTCTACCAAACCAAGTAAACTTTTGCCCTCGCAACGGTATATCTATCAAGCTTGCGACATTCACAAAAGAAGCAAAAGAAACCATACCTCTCGACATTATGCTACAACCAGCTCTCTCTGACGGTCGCAGCACCGAATTAAAGTCGCCCGCAACACACCACGGTCCCGAATTATCTCCAATCACTGTCAATAAGCGTTGCCATAATACTTTCTGTTCCGAGACATCACACAGTGCATATATCGCCATGACACTACACACAAAATCCTCCGGCTGCCATCGCCCATGAAGCATAATAAAATGCCTCTCCACTTCAACCGCTTCCAAAACAAAGCGAGCACCTTCCCATATCACTAATAAACCACTCGATGCCCCCACGGATGGCGAAAAAGAGTATTCAAAACCATCACTATACCACATTCCAGCAACAACCGACGGCAATATCTCCTCTAACTTCGATTCCTGCATTAACACCATGTCAAAACGCTGCTTCCGAATAACATCCCCCACCCGTCTTCGCTTCAACAACGAACCCAACCCCCTGACATTCCAGCTCATTAGACACATTATTACAGTTTTCGAATGCCGTCTTGCAGCACTCGTGATAAATCTTGTAAAATTTCTTCCTCTCGACCCAAAGACGTCACCCCCACGAGAGTACCCAATGCCGCAGTCGCTGTAGCTTCGCGGTACAGTGCTTGCTGCCGACGCTAAAAATCTGAATCGGTTAGCGAAGCATCAGCGACAGTAACTTGTGATTCACAGCCACCACTCTTCTTCGGTTGACCCCTTCCTTGCTTCAGACTTTTCACCACCCCGGATAAAGCGTTCACTGATTTGGTTTTCTTTAACACCCCATTGATCCAAATAGGGATAGCAGGGTCCTTCTCACCACTTTGGCGTGCTGCCAAATCACCGCCCAGTTGTTCTACAGGAATAGGAATTAAAGCACTTTGATCGATGGTGGCTGTCGCAATTGGGATGGAGACCAAACCATTCGCTGCGCAATTCCCAGTCACCGGTTCCCCCTGCTGATGGTGAATATCAGATACGATAATTTGCTTGTTGTGTTCAACCCGTGGAGATTGCTTGACCAGGTCTCCCTCTACAGTTCCAGAGTTTTGAAAGTCTATAACTCTAGGACTCTTTTGGATATCGCACAGTCCTATTACTTGTAGAACTCCTTCCTGCCCGACAACATTGCCGTCCACCATCAAGCCACTGTGCGACGACGCCGGAATGATACACCCAGGCGCGGCAGCCGTTGCGTCATCATCTACAACCTGATCCCCGCGTTCACCATCATTCCATAGCTGGTTACATCTCCAGTCCTGCAGCCCTGTGCCTACAACCCCAGGTGTTTCATGTTGATCTTCTTCTCCCATTTTCGATTCCGGCACGTACTCCGACGTACTGTACTCCGAGGATTCGTCGGTACTAGTATCGTTCATCTTCGTGCATTCGCAATCTACTGGAGGCCCAAAGATGGGCACCTCCTTGACGAAAATGGGATGCAAAGTTCCCCCGACATCCAACTCCATGCGAGTATCAATGGATTCCATTGAATCCGTCTCAATCAATAGCCAGCCGCATTCGAACGAAGTTGGCGATGATGTGTTGTCCGCCATCCGAACAAGCGAACCCCACATCTTTGCGATGTCATCGAAAGTCTCTCCTGACCAAGCGTGAATTGGCACTCCTCGGACGGAAAGCCATGTCCGTCGAGTCTTTATTGTCATCCCCGGATCCCACCGTTCAAGCTTTGAAAAACACTCACTAAAGCTCGTTTTTGCCAGCACCTCTGCCATCGATTGTGCATCTCTGAACATTAGCAAAATTGCCGGTCCAACAATTCTCAATATGGACAATCCCTGGTGATCTGCAATGTCCATCCTCGACGCCAATTCCTTCAAGCTCCAATGCCGACGACACCACCCCACCATACAGAATTTGAGAATCTCCTCTTTTGCTGCATCCACACTCCCTTTGATTACCTTTGCCGTTATGTGAATCCTTTTCGAATTTACACTATGTCTTTTCGATGGCCCCTTTTCATCACCATTCTTCCGAACGGACTCACCCAATCCCCTATCTCTTTGGATTCTGGACGAATATTGATCTGCGAATCTTGCCATACTCACCACCAATCGAGACCCATATATCCATTTATTGTTCAAACGTTCTATTGCCCGATCAGCATCTGCCCTACTTGCCATTCTCACAAAGCCAAACCTCCCTCCATCCTTTGCCCTTTTCCGCGGGATGAAAGCGTCGAGCACCACGCCATGCCTATCAAACACTTGCCATAAGCCTTTCCAGTGCAACGTTTCCGATATCCTACCCACAAAGACTGTCCACAGCCGCCGGCGGCCATTCCCCCCCTCTCCGCTCATCCCCGATTTTTTTAAAAAGGGGTGCTCAAATTTATATATTGTTGTATTGTTCTTAATTCTGTACTGTTCGTTTAAATAATATTATTTTATCTTATTATTTATTCTTGGATTAACGCTTATTTTCTAACAATCTTAAGACATATTCTCAGTTTTAATCCAAGACGAACAAATTATTGTATCTAAAACAATGATTCACACAATGGGGAAATTTTCACGCATAGAAAAAGGAAAGCCTAATGTTGTTATTTGTTATTTACATGCGTGCTTTTTCCATAACCTTATTGGAAAGAATTTCATACATGGCAACAAAAGATGTTGCATAATTGACCATGATAAACCTGGTTAAATATCTGAAGGATGATCCTCCTATTATTAGAGATGATAAGGTAAATATTGTTACCACCTTCAAATGTTACTAAGGTAAATATTTCTAAGACAAATATTATCACGACAAACGTAGTGGAAGTCAAAAACGACTTCAAACTGTAAATTAGACGGTGTGTTCAAGAAGCAAAATTTCATGGAAAAAATGCTTCAATTGCCATAAGATGGGAACAAGTCTTCGGACTATAGACTTCCAAACGAGGACAATGTTATTGCCATAACAATTGATATGGATACATATTGGTTGAAGGAATATGTTTATTACCTTCATTGATGATAGTACAAAAATAATGTAAAGATGAAGCTATAGTGAAAATTGTTCTCTATGAGCATGATGTTGAATCCCGAACTTAATTAAAGGTTTAGGATGAGGAGAAGCTCTATATGAGTAACGTTGGTACTATAATGTACCTTTTAAACAAGATTCCCCATAATTAAAGAGACTAGACACCATATAAGTTATGGAAGGTAATTAAACCTTCCTACAACTACTTGAAAATATGGGGGGTGACTTGCAAAGGTAAGGACCTCTTTACTAAAGTAACTGAGAATAGATCCCTAAAAATGGTGGATTGTATTTTCATTGGTTATATAGAACATATCAATGTATATCAATTTGTTGTGTATGAATCGAAGAACCCTGAGATTCACAAGCATACGATAATGGAAGCAAAGGATGTCTTTTCTTTGAAAATGTATTCCCTTGTAAAGCTAGGAAAGTTGGTCAAAGTTCAATGAAACGAACTTCAGAGATTATCGATAAAGATGACTCAAATGATCAATAAGGGTTTGAGCTTGAAATAGAGCCTCAAAGAAGTAAACGAGTAAGGGTAGAAAAAAAATTTGGATTATTTTTCTAAACTTTATGCTAGAGGTTGAATCTCAAACGTATAATGATGTTATACATTCATCTAAAGGCATCTTATGGAAGGATGCCATTAAGAGTGAAATTGATTCTATCATGCAAAACCATACGTGTGGAATTATTGGATCTTCCTTCGTGAATTAAACCACTAAGTTTTGAATGGATTTTCAAACGGAAAATGAAAGCAGATGAAACAATTGATAAGTATAAGGCCAAATTGGTAATAAAAGGTTACCGAATGCCTTGACTATTTCGATACATACTCTCATGTATCAAGGATAACCTCTATAAGTATGATACTTACAATTGTCGCTTTACAGGATCTAGACGTACATCGAATAGATGTTAAAAGAGCTTTTCTAAATGGAGATCTTGATGAAGAAATATACATGGAACAACCTGAGGGTTATGTAGTTTCAAGTCAAGAGAGAAAAATATGTAGATTGGTGAAGTCCTTGTCTAGACTTAAACAAGCACCAAAGTAAAGACATGAGAAGTTCGATAATGTCATGATGACAAACGAATTCAAGATAAATGAGTGTGACAAATGTGTATATGTCAAAACTACTAACACTGGATATATTATTCTATGTTTGTATGTTAATAACATATTCATTGTTGGAAGCAACAATTAAATGGTAAACGTACCAAAGACTTGTCAAATTCAAGATTGACATGAAAAATATGAGATTAACATATTTGATTTTGGGCATCCAAATCAAACGGTCACTTGAAGGTCTCATATTGACGTAGTCACACTACGCGGGCAAGAGAAGTTTGGCAAGGATGTTTCTGGCATAGCTAGAACTCCAATAAATACATGTCAACTTTTTTCCAAGAACAAAGACCAAAGTGTTGACGAAGTAGATTTAATAGACCAGATATTGTTTCTACTGTGAGCAGTTCAAGTAGATTCACAAGCAATTCAAGTGAAAATCACTGGAAAGCAATTGTGAGGGTATTGAGATATCTTATATATACTCAAGATTATGAATTGCATTATTCCAGAGATCCTACTATTTAGAAGGATACTCCAATGCGATTGGATATCTGATATTCAAGATATCAAAGGCACAAGTGGATATGTCTTCACTTTGGGAGGAGGAGTCGTATCATGAAAATCCTTAAGAAAATGATTATGATCAAATCCATAATAGAATTTGAGTTGTAGTTCTAAAAAAGTTTAGAAAAGAAGTCGAATGGCTTCAGAAATTTCTTGAAGGATATTCCTGAACTACCAAAGCCAATGCCTACAATTGGTAGAGCATAGAGCTCTGTGTATAATGGGTAAGTCAAGACATATGCATCGTCGACATAATACCGTTAGACAACTGATCTCAAATGAAGTTATCTCTATTGATTTTTTGAAATCAAAGGATAACGTTGCAGATCCACTAACCAAAGGGTTAAGTCGAGATCAAGTTAAAAAAAAGAAAGGAATGAGACTAAAGCCCATGTAAATTTAAGGTGCTATGTGAAGGAAAACCCTACCTAGTTGACTGGAGATCCCAAGATCTAGGTTCAAAGGGACAACCTAATTGCATAGACCTGTGCGGTCACTGTAGGGGCTCTTATCCCCAAGTCCATTCCTATGATGTAAACAGTGATCAAAGTGGTTTAGGCTAAGCAATGCTTTTAATGACCATTGTGTGCTTTTGTGAGTCAAACAACATAAGTCACCTATCTGAGAGTGAAGTAGAGCCGCTTCAATGAGACTATTGAGCATAGTTCTTTCAAACTCTTGCAGAACCAGACGATGTTCACGACCATATGGACATACCCATGAGAACTAATACTCTTGTCAGAGAGGTAGTTGTGTGAAGTATATCATCGTTTACACAAACAACAGAACAATTCAAGGACATTACGTCTACTGATCAGCTAGTAAAGTAAATATACTTTCACAAGGGAAGGTTCAAGGGTGGACACCTACCTATCCTATGCAGCTATCGATCGTAGAATCTATCACCACATCGAGTCAAAATGTTTTTGATTAAATCAATTTCATTTATGTGGGGGATTGTTGGAATATTTTAATAATTTTGGAGCTTTGAATAAGAAATTGATTCAAATGTTGTTGAGGAAAATGTGGAACCAATTGTTGGTTCGTAAATGTGCAGACGTGCACGACGTGGGTAACACAAATGTCTGAACCGGTCTGGTCCTTCGTGGGCTTGCAGATATTTTGACCCAAATTTGATATGAATTTTCCTCAAATAAAAGCATAAATTTGCCAAATTTTATCTTGGAATTAAAAGGGTAAATATTGGAAGTTACCTTTAATTCATATAATAATTTTGGAAATTGCTTTATAGGAGAATCAATTGGTTCTCAATATTAAATGCTCCATTAGGTCAAAATTTCCATTTATACCCTCATGACAATCCTATAAATAGGGAGTACAAAAAATCACAGAAAATTTTTATTGTTTTACTCTGTGGATTTTACAAGTGATTTTCGGTGATAGGCGAAGGCAAGGATCGGTTCGTGATCTCCATAGTAGTGCAACTGTGGCTGATCTTATGTTGTTGTATCCTGGGAGACAGACGACCAATGAACTCGAGCACCATAGGAGTGGCCGAAAATCTGTCTTAAGGAAACTGCGTTCGTGCAGGCCTCAACACGTTTCTTTTGGTTTTAAATCGGTTTGATTTATATATTGTTGTATTGTTCTTAATTCTGTAATGTTCGTTTAAATAATATAATTTTATCTTATTATTTATTCTTGGATTAACGCTTATTTTCTAACATAACAAATATTTTATTTATCAATTTCGATTAATTGTCAGAATATGAAACTAACTTTAGTTTCATATTGCTTTTGTTTCATTTTAATCGCATACAGTAAATATAATGAAATATATATTTGAATTAAAATATATAATTAATTCGGATTGATCAAAATTTTAATTTTAATTTTTAGATTATTATGGTTATATTAATTTTTCATGTTATCTTTAGTTTGATCACATTTCAGTAAATTTACGGCTTTAACTCGTGTGACTAAATTAGTCAAATATTTGATTTACTGCTATTTGTATGATTGCACTTATTATCAGATTATGTTTCAATCATAATCGGTGAATCACTTAGATTGGTCAATTGTTGTTTAGCAATTGTCAAAGTTTTATATATTTACTTATTGCTTTGATTTATGCATACGGTAAAGTTAAATTACTATTTAAAGGTCGATATTTTTTCTTTTGATCTTAACTTATGCGATCTATTGGTCTTGGTATTCTAATATATATATATATATATATGGGTTAGGATCAAGTTACACTATGTAAAACTCAACTAGTTTTACATTAATTTATGGCCATTAGATTGGTTAAATGAATGGATGAGATTAACTCCTTACTTTTTTTCCCAAGTGATAATCTTTCCATATCCTACTTTTAATCTCATCCATTCATTTCACTCATCCAATGGCTATGGATTACTGTAAAACTAAATGAGTTTTACATAGTGTAACTTGATCCCATCCCATATATATATATATGGGTTAGGATCAAGTTACACTATGTAAAACTCAACTAGTTTTACACTAATTTATGGCCATTAGATTGGTTAAATGAATGGATGAGATTAACTCCTTACTTTTTTTCCCAAGTGATAATCTTTCCATATCCTACTTTTAATCTCATCCATTCATTTCACGCATCCAATGGCTATGAATTAGTGTAAAACTAAATGAGTTTTACATAGTGTAACTTGATCCCATCCCTATATATATATATATATATATATATATTCAGATTCTATGGGTTTTATCATGGTATATTTACCATGACTTAGAAATTTTACAATTAGGTTAACTTTCGAAACTTTATATTCCGGGGGATTTATGAAGTAAGAATTAAATGCATTTAGTTTAATTATTTATAAATCTTCATTTAAGTTTATGCATAAAATTTTAATAAATGAATGTTGGAAATTTCGAAACAGTCAAAAATTTAGGGTTTGAGATTTTTTTATAGTCTTATTCAAACAACCTTATTTTAGGTTACTTTAGAAATTTTAGCGTTATCAGAAATTTAATTTTTGTTCTTTGACTATTATGAAAATATTAAATTTGAATATTGGTATATTATTATATATTTTGAAATAATTTAAGCAATAAATCACTAAAGTGACCTCTACTATGGAAATTATTTTAAAGATATACAGGGTTTTGTGTGTATATAAGTCGGATTATGTTAATATTAATCGGCCCAAAGGAAGGTTAATAATTAACATTAATACATGCACAACTGTGATAATAAACATGTGATAATTATTTAGTTTTATATGTGAGCAATAAATCGGCCCAAAGGAAGATTTCTGTTTGACATGTTCTTATTATCAATGTTTGATTACTGTACCAAGATATCACTTGCAAGTTAATGTTTTGTCCAAAGATGAAATATTAATGGAGTGTCTGATATCTTGATATGAGGTTTACCTTTATTCAAATTTATTATTATTTTGGTTATCTTTTAATTTGATTGAAAGATAAAATTAAGACAAACATTTTGAAACAATTAAATTCATATTTTGTCTTCGAATGTCTAATATTTTAATGGATTAATTGAAACACAATGTCACCAAAGTGACCGCTTTTGTGGATATTAGTTTATTTAAAATATTAAGATAATTATGAGTTTTTGTAATTCATGTGTTTATTAATTGGCCCAAAGGAAAGTTAATATTTGGCAGAATTACAACGACAGCTGTGGCGATAATTGTGTGACAGTTATAAGGTATTTTATGTGAGCAATACGTTAGTCTAAAGATTAGCATATTGTTTTACATAGTTTATTGTCAATGTTTGATTGCTACCACAAGAGTACCGCTTACAATTAATATTACTGTCCAAAGACTTGATATTAATGCTGTGCTTGGTATCTTAAGGGGAACTAGCTATTATTTTGAATTTATTTGTTTACTTATGAGTATTAATGTGAGCTTGTTTTTATTTTATTTATTTATTTTTGTTCTATATGTAGGTAATTGATATTTTTCTGTTACAATATCTGTTAATATTCATTCTACACTCATGTTTAGTGAAACTAATTTTTAGGAATAGAAAATACACTTACATATAATATTTTGATGTATGAACATAGACTTTGCACCAACGAATGAACAACTTGCACCTCTCACTGCGGTAAGCACCCATAAAAAGTATTTTGAGAGGTGAGATCGTTCGAATCGCATGAGTCTAATAACCATAAAACACAACATTCTAGATGTCTTTAGGAGCACAAATCTAAGAAATTACTCATACTAAGGGTTTCCTTGACGAAATTAAGAAATGTTTTACCCAAAACATTAAGGTTAAGATGACATCACTTATGCCTTCTTTGATGTCTATGAAGTATAAGGGTCAATGAAATGTGAGGGAGTACAATATGAAAATGTTTAGTATTGCTTCAAAATTTAAGGCACATAAGATCAAACTTTCTAACAATTGTTTGTTCTTATGCTTTTGGTACCACTTTCTATACAGTTTAACCAATTAAAAAAATAGTTACAACTGTCAAAAGGAGAAGTATGCTCTAACAGGGCTCATTTCTCATTATGTTGAAGATGAAGAAAAGTTGAAGCGTTATAAGTGTAAAAGTGCTCATTTGGTTAGTGCTCATTTAGTTAGTGTCTCTAAGAATAAGGGAAATAAAAGAAAATATTAAAATAAAGTTGCTAAGGGTCCTACTCAAAAGAAACAAGAATAAGTTACAAAGTGTTGATTATTTTGTATAAGTTAGGACATATGTGAAGAAATTAAACTTTAAAAGCGAGCAACTACTTCAATTATTTTGAGTGATTCATGAGCTGTAAATTTTATGATCCCATAATTAAGATTATTTTAAATAGAGATTTATAATTTTTTAGGATGCTGAGTTTGGAAGGAGAAATAAGATTAGATGCATTGTTATTGAGGAAGAATTGAACTATAATTTGATTCATACTATCACATTTGATGATGTTTAGGGTTTCACACTTATCATTAATCAAGAAGTGAATCAAGTACCTCAGCAAAATAATGTTGAACAACTCCTATTCAAGATAAGATAATTGTTTTAGAAGAACAAACTCAACAACCTTAAAAAAAACAAGTGTCATTAAAGAGGTTCATGAGAGGAAGATGAAATACTATTCCAGATTATTATATTGTATTTCTTCAAGAAAATAAGGTAACAATTGAATGATAGAAAATGTTCAATCATTTTTTATCGGACTATAAAATTTCTAACACTCAAAAGTGGATTGATGTCATTCAAGAAAAATATAATTTTATGCAAGACAATAAAGTTTATTAACTTGTCTCATTACCTGAAGGTGCAAATCAATTGGTTATAAATGGATATTTAAAACCAAAAGGGATGCAAATGATAACGTGGATAAGTATAAGGCATGTCTTATATTTAAATGACAGGCTCTAAAAAGAAGACATTAATTTGTAGAGACTTTCTCTTCAGCTTCATTGAAAGACTCTTACAGGATAATCATGATTTTTGTTGCTTATTTTAATCTTGAGCTACATAAGATGGATGTTAAGCTTGTGTTTTTCAATGGTGACATTGAAGAAATGAATTATATGATACAATCATAGTTTTGTGTCTAATGATACAAAATCAATGATATGTAAATTAAAGAAATTCATCTATAAGTTTAAGTAAGACTCTTATTAATGAAATTATAAATTTCATATTGATTATCTCATTCGGTTTTGAGATAAATTTAGTTGATAATTGTATATACTACAAGTTCAATGAGAGTAAAACTAAGTGATACTCGTATTGCTAAAGAAGACAAATTTAGTCTTACTCAATGCCCTAAAACTAACCTTGAAATTTAAAAAATACAAAAGATTCTCTATGCATAAGCTATTGAGAATCTAATTTATGCTTAAGTATGTATGCGTTCGGATATTGCGTACATTATTGGAATGTTAGGCAGATATTTAAGGAATTCTAGTATGAACCATTGGATAGCAGCCAATAAGTTATGAGATACTTTTAGAGAACAAAAATTACATGCTCACATATCAGAGTTCTGGTAAGTTAGAGATCATCATGTTTACAGACTTCGATTCTAATACAATATTGATGCAAAAGAATTTTGTCACATGGGCTGCTAATTATAAATTGAATAGAAAGACCACTTTAGTTATTTTGTGACAATAAATATGTATTCATTTATTCTATAAACAACAAGAACACTTCAAATTCGAAGCACATAAATACTAAGTTCCTAGTTGTTAAAGAAAATTCAGAGTGGTTGTGTGTCTGTAGAGCATGTTGGTATAAACTCCATAATTGTGCGCTTATTAAGAAATTGTCACCCTAGGTCTTTCATGAGCACATTACTCACGTGGGTGTAATGTTATTTAAAGATATTCAATTTTAGTGGGAGTTTGTAATTTTGAAAAATGATCATTCATAGACACAATTTTGGTTACTTCAGTTAAGGATATTTTAAGATTATTTTCTGCAGAAATAAAGTTCTTTTGGTTTATGCACACTCTGATTTCAGTAAAGTTGATCTCATTAAGGTTTAGGAGGACCAATTGAAAATAGACATGTTCGGTTCACATTTCATGTAATTTTCCATGCTACGCATCCATGATTGATCTATTTCATTTGACTATATTTATATATGTGACCATTGATGAGTCTAGTCATGATTGATATGACAAAGGCTGCTTTGATCCTATAGGGATATAGTTGATGGACGCGATTGTTATAGAATACCTATTATATAATAGCAAAATTTTGAGCTCATAAGGTTGTACATTTATCAGGAAACATATGTTGCCCAAGTGGGAGATTGTTGGATTAAAATCCGCAATTGTGAGCACATATGTAAAATGTATGTTGCTATTATAAAGTATGACACAAATCAAGTGACCAATTATGTTAGGTGTGTCATGAGTATTAAAGTGTCATAGAAATAAAAGTGTAGATACTGTAAGATATATTTATAATTCAACGAGGGGCATAGTTATAAATATTTAATAGTTGATTTAATAATCAACTAAATAAAGAGGTAGTGGTCCCCAAGAAATAGGTTAACTTGTTTTTCTCTCCTTCCTCGTCAGAGAGTTTTACGTCAAGAGATAACCTATCTTCTTGGAAGATCGATACCAAAGATTTGAGATTTCAACATCAAGATTCAAAGTTTTTAGTTTATCGATTAATTCAGCTACGCTTCCTCATTCAGTTTATTGTTCTTGATGGTTTGACATGATAGATCCTGAATATTAGGTTTGATATTCAGTTATGGTTTGGTTCTAACACGCGAAACAAATTAGTTTTTAATAAGAAAAGATTGTCGAGCGAGGAGATATGTTTCTTGATTAAGCTGTGTTCTTTCTTTTGGGTGAAGGTGATCAATGTGGATTTTAATGTCATTGAAGCAGTTTGGTGGAGTTGCCTGAGTGATTGTGTGGTTTCGACCTCTTCTCGTTCTCCAAGGATTGACGTTTGTTGGGAGCCACCATCTCGTGATACGTTGAAGTTTAATGTGGATGGCTTGGCGAAAGGTGAATCGGGTCCTATAGGTTTTGGTGGAGTGCTTCGGAATGATTCAGGAAGGATCCTAGCATTATTTTCGGGACTGTTGGAAACCCGACGGACCAAACACACCCACTATCGAGGACCTAAGACTGACTACTAGTACTAAACCAACTCTCTGAGTCGGTTAGCCTTTTTATATTTAATTTCTTAGTGCACAATTTAGGCGGCAGTGCCGACCATATACCAATTAGGCGGTAGAACCGACCATATACTATTCAGGCGGCAGAGCCGACCATATAACTTAGGCGGCATAGCCGACCATTATAATAACCAATTTAGGTGCACCAAAGAAATACATAAATTAAGGCTGAACCGGGAAACTTCTAATTACAAATAAATAACACTTTTATTAATATACCACAAATATTACAAACATACCTCACTACAATATTTCTCTCGACCCTTACCCAAATATATTTCTCACTTGCACTCCTCACGTGACTCCTACACTAGCACACACCTCACCAATCTCTCAACTTTGCACACCACTCACATCTCTCCTTTTCAACTTGCACGTCTCACACACTTATTCATCTCCCAAACTACATGCCTATTTATAGGCTTTAATATGTCGGTTAAGGTATTGGATTTTTACATTATTTAATTATTATATATATGATAGTGGTGGATCTCTCTAGATGTGCTAATATTATAATAATATATATTATATCTTAGAGTTCCCTAGAAAATTAGAGAAAGGGAGAGAGAAGTTGGTGGGCTCCAACACTCCCCCTCAACAACTTCTCTCTATAAATGGCTTGCAGATCATACCGAGTGCTTCTCTGAATTTCTTGAACTTTGGTTTACTTAGACTCTTTGTGAGTATGTCTGCAACTTATTCATCTGTCTTTGTTGGCCTTGTCTTGATCTCTCTTTCAACGATCACCTTGATAAACTTGTTTGTTGCTCCATTGTCGACTAAGACATGTACCGGTTGTCCTCCAATCTTCACTTGCTCGAACAGCAATCCTTTCTTTTCAAACTTAGGCACTTCGTCATTGGCTTTGATAGACTTCAGGATATGGAGAGATTGCATACTCATATCTTCTTCTTGTTGAGTAATTTGCTCTCTTTCTCTTTTGGCATCTCTCTTTCCCTTGAAGGCTTCTTCCTTGTATGCTAGCTTTAATCTTCGCCTTTTGTGTGATTTATTTCTTCCCGCGTTATGGCTTTTGTTCCCCTTTTTCTTGGAGCTCTCACGTTTCTTAAATTTGGAGAGGGATTCAGAAATAGCAACAGAGCAAACTCCCTTCTTCATTTTGCCATGCTTATGCCACAACCATAGCATCGTAGTATCTTCCAAATAAAGTAAGGCATGTCTGGTCTTTCTAGCACGGTTGATCTTCTTAGCACCCTCCACGACGTTTGCGGCTTGGGTGTATTGTTCCAAGCTCCACGGAAAGTCATCTACATCCTTCGCGTTCTCATCCCCTTTATAAGATTTGGCTTTAGAAACTTCTATTCTCGAATAAGTTGGAATTGGGACGGATGATACTACTCCCCCGTCATGAGCTAATACCTTCTTAAGAAACACCATCTTTTCCTTCATATCTTCCAATTCCCCACGTACCATCTTAATTTCTTCCCTTAGGACTTTGTTCTCTTCTTTGAGAATAAGAATTTCACTAGAAAATGTCTCATATTTTTGTGAACACTTGCATGTAGCCTGATTTAGGACTTCCGACATTTCTTCTCGAAGCTCGTCGACTTCCATTTGGCTTGGACGAAGCTCCTCAGATGTAGGTTGATGTACAACCGGCTTCCAGGGGCTTTTATCTTTTGAGGGTGAGCTTTCTCTTTCTTCACTTGGATCCGGTCCTTGCTCTTCACTTTCTTTATTATCTTCTGAAAGTTCTTCTAGGTCATGAGATTCTGAAAGCTTGATCTTCTGAGGCGACCTCAAAAAAAAAAGCTTCATCAAACACCACATTCCTTGAAGTGTAGCACTCGTAATTGGTTGGATCACAACATCTCCAACATCTCTCATCATTGGAGCACCTATAGTCGACGATCCAATCTTCCTCGTAATCAATATTTGACTCCATAATTGTTGCAAGAGCTGGTTTCTCCATGTCTTCTTCCAACTCTTCATCCTTGTATTTTGTATTTGTATTTGTAGTTGCAACGAGAGTTGGTGCCTCCATGTCTTCTTCGAACTCTTCTTGTTCCACTCCAATAGAGAGTCCAGCTTCTGCATCCCATTCTTCTTCGCTGATGGAAGTTTCCAACATGACCTCATTCTCCTCCTCTGTTGTGGTGGTCATGTTTCCTTGGAAAGTTTGTTTCCTGGGTAATCTGCAATCTTGAGCAAAGTGGCCCTTCTTGCCACAATTGAAGCATTCACGACTCTCCTTCATGGGTAATCTACAATCTCGAGCAAAGTGACCCTTTCTTCCACAGTTGAAGCATTCACTACTTTGTCTTCTATCGTTCTTCTCGTACTGTTGGTGATAGTCTTCTTTTCTACGTCGAACTCCCCCTGAAGTGTTACTTCTATCTCTTGGATAGAGCTTGCCTCCTTTCGTCACTTCTTGTCTTCGTGACGTACCTTTCTTCTTGTTGGTGAAGAGCGTCTCCTCTTCGTCTTTTAGGGTTACGCCACTCATCTGTTTGGCTAATTCCTCCTGGTTAGCCAACAGGTTCTCTAACTCCACTAGAGATGGTTGAGTAGGCCATCCCCTTACAGCGGCGATAAACCCATTGTACTCGGGTCTTAGGCCATGGATGATAATTCTTTTCATCCTTGCCTCGCTAACCTTCTCATCTGGTGCAAGTTGAGATATCTCGCGACAGATAGATTTCACCTTAGTGAAATACTGAGCAATAGATAGGCTTCCTTGTGAGATGCCCGCGAGCTCATTTTCCAAGAATTGGAGGCGTGCTTCATTCTTCTTTGAAAATAATTTCGCCAAAGTTTCCCAGGCTGCCTTTGGTGTCTTCTCATCACGAATATGCTCCAATAGGTCCTCCTCGATTGTGGTCTTCAATATATATAAAGCTCTCCCAGCCTTGATCTTCTATTTTCTCAAGGCTTCGGCATTCTCCTTCGGTGGAGGAGTTGTGTCGGTGCCTGCGACTATTTCCCACAAGTCATGACCTTGTAGGTAGGACTCTATGCATGTCTCCCAATAACCGTAGTTGTGGTTATTGAGCTTCCTAATCCCGTTGCTTGTGCTTCCAAATTCTGCCATGTTGACTGACGCCCGGCGTCCACTAAGCTTGGTTCCAAACCAATAGCTTCACAGTCCCTGACTGTATTCCGGCAGAGTCTCCCCTTAGCACCTTGATGCAACGTCGACTAATGTAAGCGTCCAACGCTTACCGAAACTTTACAATCCCTGACTGTATTTCGACAGAATCTTCCCTTAACGAACTGATGCACCGACCAATGTAAGCGTCCAACGCTTACCGAAGATTTCTCCACTGTAACGGTCCCGGACCGCCTGCTCTGATACCAATTGTTGGAAACCCGACGGACCAAACACACCCACTATCGAGGACCTAAGACTGACTACTAGTACTAAACCAACTCCCTGAGTCGGTTAGCCTTTTTATATTTAATTTCTTAGTGCACAATTTAGGCGGCAGTGCCGACCATATACCAATTAGGCGGTAGAACCGACCATATACTATTCAGGCGGCAGAGCCGACCATATAACTTAGGCGGCATAGCCGACCATTATAATAACCAATTTAGGTGCACCAAAGAAATACATAAATTAAGGCTGAACCGGGAAACTTCTAATTACAAATAAATAACACTTTTATTAATATACCACAAATATTACAAACATACCTCACTACAATATTTCTCTCAACCCTTACCCAAATATATTTCTCACTTGCACTCCTCACGTGACTCCTACACTAGCACACACCTCACTAATCTTTCAACTTTGCACACCACTCACATCTCTCCTTTTCAACTTGCACGTCTCACACACTTATTCATCTCCCAAACTACATGCCTATTTATAGGCTTTAATATGTCGGTTAAGGTATTGGATTTTTACATTATTTAATTATTATATATATGATAGTGGTGGATCTCTCTAGATGTGCTAATATTATAATAATATATATTATATCTTAGAGTTCCCTAGAAAATTAGAGAAAGGGAGAGAGAAGTTGGTGGGCTCCAATAGGGACCTTTGGGAGTTTTGGATTCTAATGTGGCTGAATTAAGGGCGATCGAGTTTGCGTTATCCATGGTGTCGACTTCAGCTTTGGCCGATCGTCCTGTGATTACCGAATCAGATTCTAGTATTGCCATTGGTTGGATTCTACAAACGCAACGTCGGCCGTGGAGATTATGAGATACGTTTGTGTCAATTGATTCTCTTTGCTCCTCTTTAGGGATTGTGTATTTTCATCATGTATTTCGTGAAATAAATTTTCTTACTGACGTCTTGGCCAAGGAGAGAGGCGATCGTGCGTTTCTCTTCCAAGCTTGTTTATGATCCGTATCGCTGTATGTTGGTGGTCTCGGGCTGTTGGGTGTGCTGTTGTGGCAATGTTGGGTGAGCTGGTTGTTTTTGCTACTTTGTTCTTTAGTTGCTCGTGTGTTGGTGATTGGTTGATGGCTTAGTTTGATTGTTTGGCGTGGGGTAGGCATGGCTGGAGCTTGCGTTTGAGTATGTTAGATTCCCCTGGTTGGATGATTTGTTTTATGTTTTGTTATCGTGATCTTTGTGTGTTGTTCCAAGTTATTTCCGGGTTGTATTGTATTTTTTTTCTTTTCATTTAAGTTTAACAAGATTTTTAATGAGTCATTCAACCGGGATTTTTGGACAACTCTTCTCCTTAATAAATTATACAATCTTGCTGAGTAAAAAAAAAGTTTAAAAAGATTTGGATTAAATATTTTAATTTCTTGAAAGTGGTTAGATTTAACCAACAGAATCGGGACATCTGCCTGCTACGATTATGAATCTTATATGGTTTTGGACCACCGACCTTTATATGCGAAATTAAAAAGAGAAAAAAAAGTGAGAGAATCGTACTCACGATTTTATAAAATTGATTTTGTGTATAATTGATTTTAAATTAACATGATTTATGTTTAATTTTTTTTTCTTAAAAATCACGATTGTATAAAAATATAGTGTAAAAATCACGACGAAACGCAAAAACTACTTCTACCTTATTTATCTTAAAATCACGTTTGAAGTCCAAAATTAATTTTGAATTTTTGGATCTAAACATGTAGCTGTTCAAGACACATTTTCCCGTTAAATTGAGATTTTGTGCCTCCAAACATCAATCCAAACACACACAAAGCTAGTCACACACGTTAACGTGTGACGTCAATATTTGAATCATATGTAACAAAACTGCTACTACTATATTTTTTCTCTTTTGCAGCGTTAAATATCCTTTATAGATGATACAATTATTCAAATCAGACGAGTTTTGATATGATCTAATTTTATATGGTTGTTTTTATAAGATTTAGCTTTAAGTTTGAATTTAGGGTGAAAAATTTTGCTCCAAATAATAGTATGATTTTCCTTTATATACATTTAGAGATAAGTATTATATTATAATGTCTTTCACTATATTTTTCAATTTTCTTCTTATTTTTTAATTGATGGTATAGTTGATGTTATAAATTTAGATAATATATTTTTATAAAATAAATATAACTAATTTCAACCACAGTTTAGTTTAAATATTATTTTTGTCAATAATGTAATGACTTCTTAACATGGTTCAAAAGTTAGGATCTTCGTAACATGTGTTTTCATCTCATTGAATGCTCATTAATTTAATAACATTTTTAATAGTAATTAATAGCATTGTTATCACTAATTAGAGCGATAGTGATATTTTATAGTTTTTGGAACTTCAATAATGAAAAAAGAAAACTCAAACAGTAATCACTGTTGATGTAATTTACCCTTGAAAAAATAGTTAAGGGTTGTTACGAGTAACATGCCGAATCTTAGAATGAAGCAATTAGAAGTATTCAAACGGTTAATTCGATTATTGATCCAGCCAAATTAATAAAAATATTTTTTCTTTAACTGTTAATTAAACCGAAATTTATTTGAAAATTATTAGCTGAACTAATCAAAATTCAGCTAATTCGTTCGGTTTTCGAATCAACCGAAATTTGTTATAAGTTAAAGTGTTTTTGTTTTCCTTTAGTTAAATTAGATTAATTTAGGTATTTTTTCGTATAGGGTTAAAAATTAGTTCATTCTTGAAATTTTAATAGGTTTGAGATTAAAAAAAATCTTGTTAGGAATCAAATTTGTTTTTTTGGGACAAGTTACAAAAGCTAAAAGAGAAGTTTTCGTTGAGAATCATATGCTGGCATGTTACACAGAATATTTAGAAGTGTTGGCATCTTAGCATGAAAATGAAGTGCAGTACAAATCAAACTTCAGATTCTGCTCTAAAAATTTAATTTCCGGCTCTCCCTAAATCTCAATCCTTTTTTTATAAGAGTAGTGAATGAAAAATAACAGTTTGTTTTCTATATAAGTTCAGCCAGGGGTGGATGGTAGCCCTACCCCCCAAAATTTTGGGAAAATGCACTCCAAAAAATTTAAAAGTTTTAATTAGCCCCATCAAAAACTTTAAATATTCTTAGATATAATTGCATCACATGTCCATAAACTATAATCGTCATTCTAAATTCATCCTAAACTTTATAATGTTTCAATTTCATTCCTAGACTATGGCACCCATTCTAAATTGGTCCGCAAACTTTTGAATGTTCCAGTTTCATCCCCAAACTATGCCCCTCATTGTAAATTGGTCCCCAAACTTTTAAATTTCGAATTTCATCATCAAATTATCATTTATGGTACACTATATTATTACATAATACACGACAATGTTTACATGGCAGGTAATAATTTTTTTTATCAATTTTATTAACATGGGATATGATTAGCGTATACCGATAATTTGGGGATAAAATTGAAATATTCAAAAGTTTGGAGACCAATTTAGAATGAGATTCGTAGTTGGAGGATGAAATGAGAACGTTTAAAAGTTTATGGACCAATTTAGAATGAAGTTCATATTTTTAGGATGGAATTAGAGCATTTAAAAGTTTGAGGACCAGTTTAAATTGAGAGTCATAGTTTAAGGACGTGTGGTGCAATTAACTCATATTCTATTATATTTCAATTTTTTTAATATTTTTAATTAAGTCTCCTCCTAAAATTCTAAAAATGAGTATATTTCTTTGAAAATATTAGATTGACACTTTTTAAAAAAAATTAAATTAAAATCTTCAAAAAAAAATTAAAGATTTAAATTTAGACTTCTAAAACCTTTGAAAATTTAAATAGACACCCTCAGACTATGTTATTAAAATCCGCCCTTGAATTCAGCCGTCCGTGTCTACCGATATATTCTTATTCCTACATTGTTGTTTTTATATGTCTGTTTTATTATTTATATTTATGTTTGTGACTTTAGTTTTTTTTTCTGTTCCATTTTTTTTCCTTTTTAATGAGATGCTCACACTTTTTAGTATATAATATGATGTCTAAACTAACCAAACTCCCACCCACAAAATTAGAGGATAATGCGTGTTTAAGTACACTTGAACCTACAACCTCCTAAATATTGCATTAACAATCATATTGATCGAATTAATTAAGACTCGGTCAACATTGAATATCTTTAGTCAAGATAAAAAAGTTCAATAAGTATCAACTCAATCAACATTGAATGGCTTTAGCCAAGATAAATTAGAAGATAATGCGTGTTTAAGTACACTTGAACGTACAACCTCCTAAATATTATAATAACAACCATGTCAACTGAATTAAAACTCAATCAATATAGAATATCTTTAGTCAAGATAAAAGATCAATAAATATCAACTTAATTTTAACTCGATTAATATATAAAATATATTTTTATTGTACTTCAATATATTTTACATAAACAAAAATCTTACTATTAATTATTAAGCATGAATCTAAAATTAATTATTAGTCTATGACCTTTTTTTATGTTAAAGAAACACTTGCAAAATAAATTCTAAATCCTACGAACTAAACACTTAAACTAAATCTCTAACAATAAACTAAAAAGAGTTATAAAGACTACAAACGTGTATTGAATAATTTTTCTTTTTACTTGTTAAACCTATTAGTATTTTTATATTTTATGTAGCTTGTATCACATAAAAATTAAACCTACATTAATATATAATGTTATAATATAATCATTTAAAAATATGTTAAATTTTCTATGTTTAAAAAATGAAAAATAATAAAAACAGATATATTAAATTATCAAACATTAAACAAAAATAGTATAACTTTAAAAAAATAAAATATTTAATCGTGCCTATAACGAATTTGAATTAACATCTATAAATATGAGTATATTTAAAGTTGAGAGTGATATTATACATTGGATCGAGCTTAAAAATATAAAATACATTAATTAATATATATATATATATATATATATATATATATATATATATATATATAATTTAAATCAAATTTAACCCGAGTCATGAACAACTTTGTTGATCACTTCTGTGAACAACCCTTTTGGATGGTGGTTCTTGGATCGTTTAGAGAGATGTGGGATCTAAGTTATATGCTCTCAAAAGTCTGGTCTGAATTCCTCTTTCCCCCTTATTGGAGGATGCATGGCTCCTTATAAGGAGATGCACGGGGTGAAGGCACGTGATAGAGTAGCGCAATTGTGGATTTTGAAGCCTTCAATCAAGGTGTTGCAAGAACTAGGGGTTCTAGACTCAATCAAGAAGATTAGGAGCAAATCTGAAAATTCAAGAAAAAATGAATGGGCTATTCTTGAAAAATTCAGATCTAAGGCTAAAAAATCAAAGAATCGAAGATAAGAAAGAAGATTAGGGAATAAATAATAAGAATTAAAATAAAAAGATTAAAAAAGATTGAAAGAAGGATAGATAAAATAAATCTAGAAATTCAGCTTTGTTTACGGATGACAGAGATGGCGTGAAGGTTGAAGATGAAGATGGTTGGTGATTTGTTGTAGTTGTTTTGTCCTCGCCACCCTCTTAGACGCGATTATCTAAGCAAACAACCTCAAGCGGCTCTAACCCACCCTCCTAGACGTAATTACCTAGGCAAGCAAGAGTGTGAAGATGATCTCCCTCACAAGAACTCGTTGAACTTATATTGAAGAAGACTTCTAAGGCACAAGTAACCAACACTTGCAAAAATGAACTCACTAAATATTTCATTAATCCAAAAGAAATCTGAATTACAATGGTGGAGGCTTCATCCTTTTATAGGTGAAGGATAGCCAAAGTAATTTAACTTCTACTAAAACAAGGAAACCCTAATTTAATTAAAAAATAAAAGAAAAACAACCTTTAATGTTCTTGTGCTTGGGCGGCAAGGAATAGGGTGATAAGGCTAGTGATAAGCTGATATGGAGCTGGTTGCTTGGGCGGCAAGTAATGGGCTGTTATGGCTTCTTTTTGGACGAGTTTTAAGGGGATTTGGGCTTACTTGGTCGGCAAGTATGTGTATTTTGGGTAAGGAAGCATGTATGGGATGTTTTAATGCAAACTAAGCCTAAATAACACTTGTAAATCCTAATTTGGGCTAAAAATAAAAATAATAACAAATATTGGGTCTATTTAGAATAAAAAAGGTTAATAAATGAACATCTAAAGGCTTATGGATATCCATCTCCAAAGGTGCAGCAAGTTGAGTTTTTGTGATCCAATTATTCTTGAAGGATGTTAAGTGTGGACTTCCTTCAAGAAATTCTTCTTTCTTCATGGCAGCTTGCAATCCTTTGCTCACGAATCATTGTACGGACGAATTTAGCTTTTTCTTGATTAGCTTGGACTTGGCTCGGGTTATTGGGCCAAGTGAAAAAGTAAGTCCATCTCGTCCTTGGAATTGCCTTGTGGTACATGCTTCAACATGTGTCAACTGAGGAGGAAAAGTGTGTTAGTGAGTCGGGTTTGCTGTGACCCGGACATTGACGCGGATCACGTGCACCGTCACGTGATCCGGATAGCCTTCGCATGTCGAGTCCTTAGTGGAATGACTTTGGCTCTGCTGGTATGTTTTTAGAGGGTTGTAACTGGGTCTTCACATGGTTTATGTCCGTCGATACTCACAATTGCGCCCCAAGTGAGGGAAGGTTATAAAATGACCTTGGCGTGCTTGAGGGTTTTCATGGATTTTTGTAAGGCAGGAGTTTCTATGGGAAATTTTGAAATGTTAAAGAAATTTCTTTATTAAGGGGGCGTGTTGAAATTATCTAAAAGAAAATATCTTCTTGTCTCAATGGCTAATTTATTTGTTGTAATCAGTGACGAATATGAGTCCAATACTGGTTTGATGAAATGAGTAAGGCTCTGAAAAGTAGGGGTCTCCATATGGTGAGACATTTTTGTTATTAGTTTTGGTTGCCGCAGGGAACGTACTGCTTGAGTGGGTGCTCTGATGAGGGCAAACCGTGGTTTTTCTTCCCCTTGTTTACTTTTGAAGTTGGGTTCCATTTGTCGCCTCATTCGTTTTTCATGGATTTTGATGTGACCTTAGGTCAACTAATCGATACGAGTTGGTGGACTTTGATGACATACTTCTTGAACTATAAAATCCTAGGTGGTGAATCGTCTATTGATGTTTTCCATTACTTCTATAATGTAACGGTTGGTAATGATAAGAGTAAGAAGGGTTTTGTATCAATCAGTCTGCGTACCGACAAGAATGTCAACCATGAGCAACTACGCAAACAATCTTCGTTTGGAAAGGCATAAATATATTAAGGTGGAGTGTAAAGTTGGGGATTTCCTTTTCCCGTTGTTTGGCAGTGCCCGAAGAAGGATAGAGTCGAGTTACCTGACTTGAGCAAGTTGACACTCGGTGAGTTGAGTCGTCTTGAGAGGTTGGAAAGCGGTCCTCCATTTCGGTTTGAGTAGATAGGCACTTTGAGGAATGTGTGGGTGCATAGCTTGAAAGGGAAAAGTCCGAATGGCTGGGATGAATCGGATTTCAATGTATTTCATGAAGGGTCCCTGGTAAACGTACCAACTCATGTGAAATCTTGTCCTTTTAATGTGTTTGACCGCGCGGCGAGAATTCTTTTGGGTCGTGAGACAAAACCAGAGAACTTATTTTATCTTCATACCGATGTCCGCACTTGCCCTTGGAGATATCATATAGAAGCTGGGAGTAGTAAGAAAAAAAAACGAATACCTTCACGTTCTCCAATCCCATCTGCTTCGGAGGAAGAGTGTGATTCCGTTAACTTGGAGCGTAGGGCGAAGAGGCGTATGGACAAAGGTGGCGTTTCATTGTGCATTCCTGGAGGTGATATAGTGTGATTTATGTTTGTATTATATTTGAAGAGATGATTACGTCCTTATTTTATTTGTGATTATAATTTTCTTGACTCATATTTTCCTTTTGCCCCCAGAGGTAGTAACGACTTTTGTGGAAGCTAATAAAGGTGATAACTTGTCAGAGGTATCTCTTCTAGTATCTGCGATCGATTGAATAGGTTCACATGCTTTGGAAGATGTAACATCTTTGCATGCCCCTGCTGGTGAACATGTAAGTTCGCCAAGTTTGGTGATTCCTGTAACTATTGTGGTATCTTTGAGGAACACGACTATTGTTGTTTCTTGGTCAACAAGTTCTGTTGGTGCTCATGTTGTTCCACTCTAGAGACCTCGAAAGTTAGAGATTCAACCTCATTGGATGTGTTGGAAGTGGAGAGGGAAAGTGTGGCTAGTCGGCTAAGAACTTATTGTTTGAGGAGACGTTTGACGACTGGGCAGGATAAGAGCCTGGGTAAAAGGCCTATGTCAAGTGCGAGGGTTGGAATTCTCGTTTTTTATGGATCATGCAACTCTTCTGCCTTCACTTTCGATTATTTTAGGTAGGTTCCTTAACTATGTAATGTTTGCTTTTACAAGTTGTTTTAGTTTCGATCGCAAATTTATCAATTTATTTAATATTTTAACACGAACCATTGGTGTAGGTTTGGCTATCGTACATTGTACCGTGGGAGTGCGCCAGTTGTTGTTGTGCTTATGGATGTTGTTGCGCTTACAGACAATGTTATGCATGTGGACATTCCACTTCCATTCGCGACTACAGCAGTTCCTCTGGTTTCCTCACCTTGCGGTCCCTCTTCTGCTGGAGGGCTCGAATCTATCACTTTGTGGAATGTTTTCTACCCTTGGATGGGGCTTGGGGACATGTCGAGTTGGTTTCATCTTGAGGTCGCTTCCCTTATGCCTTGCGCTAGCATGAGGAGATCTGTTGAAGGGGGTTGAGCCTTATTCGAGAGTTGGGTTGCGCTTAGTATAGCATGGAAATGAATGCTAGGGCGCTCGTATAGGAGAATGAAGGATTCCGTTTGCATGTGAGGAGATATGCTACTGACTTAAAAGAGTTAAGAAGAAAACATGAAGAAAAAACATGAGCACGGGTGCAAGAGCTGAATAAGATACATTCAAAGCGAGTTTCTTAGATGGAAAAGGACTTGGATCGTGCTACCATGAAGAAAAATCTAATCCATGTTGTTGCGAAGAAAAGTCTGAAGACTGAGATTCGGGAACTTAAAGAAAAACTAGAGTATGCGAAAGATACGACGAACGAGAGTGCGGCTAAATTTTCAAAGGAGTTGAGTGAATTGAAAAGGAGTCATGAAGATCAAGTGACAATATTGAAAGCAACCCATGAGGTGGAGGTGGCCAGAAAGCTTAAGGAAACTGCAAACGCAACCTCTGTTTTGATTATCTCAAGCATGAAGAAGGCATGGATACTGATGTTCTCAACTTTCAAGTGGTGTGTGCTCCATTTGATGTGTCTAACGTGGATTTCAACACTCTTTGTGAGGTAGATGTGGGTTTTGACATGACAAATCCCTCGGGGCCCTCCTGGGATAGTTTTTTTACGGATTATAAGGGAGTTGTGATTCCTCCTATGTTCAAATCAAGTACGCGAACGTCTTTGCATGACCCTATTGACATTGGTGGTGACTATGTGGTGAATGGTACTACAGCAGCGAGCACCTTTGGGGGGCTTTGTACTTTTCTCTTTATTATTATATTGATATGGTGTGATTTATGTTTTGAGAATCTAATTAAAGTAGTAAAAAGTTATAAATTTATTTTTTGACTTGATTTCTTTGAATGTTAATCATTTGGGGCATATATGTTTTAAACATGTAAGCTTTGACAGTTTTGAGGTGAATTTTTTAAAATCATAAATGTTGAATTCATAGAGAACAAGTATTTGCTTGTTATATGTGGTTTATGTTTTGTTCCCCTGTGTCATTTTTTAGAGCGATAAGTAATATTTATTTGCGTGGCTCTATGGATTAATATATGTTTATTAGATTCTTTGTGTTTTGTGTTTGTTGGTCTGTTTGGGCTGTTTTGGCAGTGAGTGGTTGTTTCGTTGTTATTATGATTGGACGACATGAGCCAGATTCCTTGGTGAGAGAGACTTGGATTGGTTTTAGCAAGTGCACGCTTTGACTAGTGCAATTATTGATTGGATGTTTCGAGATTGCATGTTTTTAGGTGTCGGTTCAGGATTTTGAAATCTCAAAATTAACTTCTTGTATTAGCAGTATCCAAGATTTGAACTTTAAACGACCGGCTTTGGTATTTGTTTTTCTATTATAAATAAGAGTCCTTTGGATCTGAATTTTCATAACCTAATTAGTGAGTAGTATACCTTTTCCTTTGTAGCTTTTGTCTTTGTAACAACATATGTGTTGGTTGGGATTTTTACTTGTAGGGATGAGTAGCATATGGAGGCTTCGTTTTGTATATCCGAAAGGAGTGTTGATTGTTTACTTAAATTATCTGTGTCGAAACAAATGGTATTTGGAAGGTTATGATGAGCAATATGTAGCGATGAAGATCGACAAGAAAAATATTTGGAAAATCTTGCTCTCAAGATTTTCTAAATACTATTGTTTGTTGTTGTTTGGAGATACACTAGGAGGAGGCTAATATGGAGTGGATTGTCGAAGTTGTTGATGTGTGCTTGACTATGGCCCTTTTTCGTATGTATATCATCAAGGTGGATGTTCATTTGTCAGCTGTGGTGCTTGACGGCAGAAACCATGACAACTAACAGTTTGCACCAGATGATTTGCAGGACTGATTCACTGAACCAGAGAACCAAGATGGGTTTGCCATTTTCATGTGTTCTGCCTGGTACTGTAACGGGAACTATCGGGGTGGGAGCGTTCATGCAAGAATAGATTAGATGTTCGCCAGAAGAAATCAACAAGGGCTTTCTTGCTTCTCGTAAAAGGTTTAAACTTTTATTATTTCGGCACCCTAAGTATGAAAAGAAATTTGTTGTACATTTTTGTTTGAAGCAAAATTTATTTGTATTTTAAATCTATGTTTTGAGCGGGATTTCGAATCGAAATCTGATATGTATCAATTTCATGGTTCTTTCAGAATAATTTATGCAAACATTTGCTCCCATTCATTTTATATTATTAACTGGGAATGAGATATGTGCTCTCGGAGCAAATGGTTCCTTGGTTTTTTGGTGTTTTCTTAGTTTACTAATATAGTACTTTCTCATTTAACTTGGGAGTGATATGTTTTCGCAATTGTTTCTTTCCTAAAGGTGACAATAAATGTTGTCGTCTGGAAATTCATAGAGTAAACAAATAGCGACGATTACCCTTAACTTGAAAATTAACCATATTTTTTGATATATTATTCATCACACATTTACCTGGGAGCGGCGAATGCTTAGCCTTTCTCTAGATTTGTAGCGAGTGTAATTTGGAGATGATTTGACTCTTCCTAGTGGGATAGCTAATTACACAATGTTGTTGTTCTTGAGGGACTTGGTAGGTTATTTCTTTTTTGTTTCAGCGTAGATGTTTGAGATAGTTTTATTTTATATCGTAGTCACATATTGTTTTTCTTTTGGGGTGAATTCTTGCCTCTTTACGGTGAGGAACTTGTGGGAGAGATTATAAAATTTGAATTATATTTATATTCTGGTTTGCAGACTATACTCCTTTTTTTTTAAATGGCGGTATATAAAGCATAAAATTTTGATATTTGCAAACTTGCAAGTTAAATGGATAGTGAAATCTTGCTCCCTATAGAGAATAGTTCGAGTGAGAGTTCATTGTTTTTTCGTTTCTTAGGGAATATTGTTACTTTTTCCAAGTGGATTATATATTTACGTAGTTACCGTGAGTTAGGAGGATTCTTGCCCCCCGGGTGAAATGATTTTGAGCACTATATACCTATTTGCACATTTACTATTTTACCGCGGAGCGAACCTTTGTCTTTGCGGTCGCTTTACTATGCACACTTATTGTGGAAGTGGCTAGCGAACCTTTGTCTTTGTGGTTGCTTTACTATGCAAACTTACTGAGGAAGTGGCTAGCGAACCTTTATCTTTGCGGTCACTTTACTATGCAACTTACTGTGGAAGTGGCTAGCAAACCTTTGTCTTTTCGGTCGTTTACTGTGCACACTTACTATGGAAGTGGCTAGGGAACCTTTATCTTTGCGGTCACTTTACTATGCACACTTACATCTAACTATAACTGAGGATAGAAACACGTTAGTAGAAAGTGTGTATTTATGAATTGAAGCAATTAAATATAATATTGAACATGCGAGTTGAAAACCCAATATGTGATTGCTTTCAAAATGGTCCTATTATCTACAGTTGAAATTCTGTGTTGAAGTATGCACAACGATCGATAGGAATTTACATAGATGCCCACATGTATCCTATTTTGTTTGATTTTTTATGAAATGGGTTTTTCTTTTTTTTCTTTTTTTGTTTAACGAAATACTGATGGGGTAAGAAATTTAAAGCAAAATGCATATTGAATAACCTAAATTAGGTCATACCTTCACCGGCTTGGTGTGTTTTTTCATGGTGGTAGATCGATATTCTCTAACATCTTTGTTGCCATACTTAGTTGCTAAATGGTATGTTACTTTGCATCGGACTCCAACTCACAGTCAATTGTCCCGGCTACTAAGGAGGTTGTCACACCCCAAGATTTATGATGCTAATAAAATAAATGAAAATAAAAAAAAGGAGAAAGGAAAGAAAAAAGGATTTCTACAGCCACAGGGTATTGAATTTGTGCCCTTTGGCTTGGTGAACTCGAGCTTTACCATCTAAGCTAAGGTTGAAAGTGGTAATAAGAAATACCAATGAAGCCATAAAAATGTGATGGCTCTAAAAGTGGTAATACATGACTCATATTTGTTGGTCGTTTCTGATACTAATGTGATATTGGAAGAATACCATATGAAGGCATGCACGATTTATTTGGAGAAAGTACATAGTCAATAGTAAGAGTAACCTATTCTCCAAAGGTACATTCGATGCCATGGATTGAGTTTGGGGAAATGCACATGTTCGAATACTTGGAAAATACCGCTTGAATACATGTTCGATTTCTCGTAGTACGATCAGTGGTTGATTGGTGAAGGCGAACCATTTTGTTATACACTGTAGTCAGTTCTGAGAAATGAAAACTTAAGGTATACTTATCTGGTTAAATAACGGAAGATGTATTGATGGGTTTCGATTAGTTCAAAGGGACTTGAAAACTTGATGAGCAACTAGAATTCCTTAATTATGTACATCATCGTTTATATCTTTATTTAAATTATCAAACTACCCCTGAAGACCAGAATGACCATAATGCCCTTAAAAGCTTTAATGATTGAATCACTCACGATATATCTGAAATCTCAATAATCTTGATGCTTCAACTTCTAAATATTTTGTTTGATTCACTAGTATTGAACTCCCTTTTCACAGGGACCTCGTTCTGAAATCAGTCCAAAATTGTCAGATGTTCAATGTTCTCTTTCTGATAATTTACCAACTACGAAGAATGAATTAGACCATACAGAGTGTTCCATGTGTCAATGAATATTCCCTCTATTCTAAACCAAGACTATTTGCTCTTAATTAAAGTGTGACAATATCATCTGAAATGAAAGCACAATCCCCGACTTCTGTCTTCTAATATAAAATATGTCTGATATCTTTTTTCTGATATTACTGTCTTCTGAATATAAACTAATTTTATCTGGGATATGATTGAATATTTGTAGGCTCAGTGCTGGTAAGCCCTTATGAACCTAAGGCATCCCCTTATGCCCAATGGGCATAGGGTAAGCCTTTCTGTAAGCTTCTACGCCCAATGAGCCTAGGGTAAGTCTTTATGGATATAATTTTGTGATATTGCATCTTGGCGTACGGATGGAGGGTAGTTATGTAATTATAAATAAAACTTCTGACCTCTTTTGAAATCTACCCTACTAAATTAATGTACCAAAGTTTGAAACTCTCAATATGCTTGAAATCTGTAGTTATGAACCACACTAAACTCCCTGATTCAAGTCTTTAATCTAGATCTCTTCTATATCTCCAAATATTCGCGTGGCCACATAAAGAACAATTATGTTATATTCAAATATAATACTTCACTGAAATATCGATTCATAATTAAAATATGTAATTTCCTGAAACTTCATGACAACTTTATGCTTTGCCTTATACCTGCATGTTGCCTATAGCATCTTTTGTAGTCTGTATTACTGAGCTTTTCGAAGCTCACATTGTTTTTACTATCACACGTTATAAGATCGATCATGTTGCATTTATCAACGCCGTTATGGGAGTTTCTTCAGCTTTGCTTGCGGAGTACGACACCTGTGTAATTAGGGGGCATGTATGTCACATATGATTTCATATTTGAGTTTGAAACTTGTATCATAGTTTTTGTTTCAATGTCTGAATGATTTCTTAAATTGTATCTTAATTCAAAACTTGATTTATGATTTAAATGGTTTGAAATTTTATTTTATTTGAAATTTTAATGTGGGTCGCTCCGGTGACCCTAATGTGACCTCCTAGATTTTCGTGTGTTGCATAGCCGGGTATAGGGGGTTATAGAGGTTATGGGGGAGCGACTCTGCTTACGAATTATATTGGCAAGAATCACTTCCTTTCTTTTAGCGAGGTGACCAAAATGGCTCATTACGTCTTTCATCCAGACTTCCTACATCTTGTGCTTGATGTCTCCCTCGTGCTACCCCTGATTTTTACATCTCTCAACTAAACTTCTTATACTTTCCACCCATGTTTCCGCTGAGCGCCCTCCTGCTTCTCGTTTAATAAACATTTCCAATTGTCCCTATTTAACAGAAGACTCTATTGCATTCTTTAAATGGATAAACACTCATATGTTTCGTGGCTCTGTGCCCTATGGAATTCACATATTTTATTGGACTTTTCTCTAGCTTCATTTAACCTGATTTGTGGTGGTGACTCTAGGATTCCTAAATGCTTTACTTGATGCAGGATACGCGTCGGTGGCTTTGTTAGAGGGTGGTACGTTCGGGGTTTAGGGCTTGAGACCTTCGTCTTTCTTTCCTGACTAAAACTGTAATTGTCCTCTTATTTTTTGATTCTCCTCTATCTTTACAGGATGGTAGGCTTATTCCTCTCTATCGGGGTTTAGGGGTTTTGAGTTTCGCATGTCTTCAATAGAAACACTTAATGTACTTACTGTTGGGGCGTCTTTGTTGATTCTTGTAGCATGCATTCCCCACAATCGTCTCGGCTGTAGTCACTCGTGATTCCCTTGCCATCTTCTCTTCGAGCTCTATTAATGAATGATGCACCTGCTTTTTGATCTACTCTTGTTGTTGTCGAAGTTGTTTTAACATGGTACAAGTGTATTCCTCCATGATTTCTAGTCTACCTTACATGTTGGCTAGCTGATTGTTTCTAACTTGGGAAAGGGTAATTTCCTCCTCCACTTCCTCCAAGATTTCTTGCCGGTGATTGCTCCTCGTCACTTCTTGAGAAACAGACTGGAAGACATGTTCGATCCACGCTCACTGCACCATTGTTGACCAATTATGTGAGAAAACCTTTTGGATGGTGGTTCTAGGGTCGTTTAGAGAGATGAGAGATCTAGGTTGTATACTTTTAGAAGTCTGGTCTGAATTCCTCTTTATCCCTTGTTTGAAGATGCATGGCTCCTTATAAGGGGCTGGACGGGGTGAAGGCACGTGTCAACTAAGGAGGACATGTGTGTTAGTAAGTTGAATTTGCTGTGACTCGGGCATTGACGCGGATCACATGCATCATCATATGATTCAGATAGCGTTCGCATGCCGAGTCTTTAATGGAATGGCTTTGGCTCTGGTGGTATATTTCCATAGGATTGTAACTGAGTCTCCGCATGGCTGTAGTTGGCCGATACTAACCAACTTTAACCAAGAGAATATGTAACCCCCTAAAATGGGTCTAACCGTTTTACCGACTCCTACGATTTACACGGGGAATATTGAAGTAAACCCGAGAAGGTTCACCTTAATAAACGACCATTTTTTTCTTTTTATCTTGTCTAAATGCTCTTATTAACCCTATTGTATTCAGGCGAATAGCAAATTAAGATCAATTGCACGGTAACACAAATAGGGACCATTTTGCAAATATAGAAAATTTTTGGGACTTCCAAAGAATTAATGTTACCAACCTTAAATTATTCATGTTACATGCTAGCACGTTAATTATAATTTCAAAACGACCATCCAAACTGTTTTAATTGCATTCGCATGAATCAGTGACCAAAACGTAAGAAACCAAAACTTCAAAACACTTCATAACTACCAATAACGGCTAGCCGTATCGGTACACGAGAATGTGTAACGGTACACTTTTATAATTACACAATTCTATATTCCAGAGGCTTGAACTCGTACTGATACGCTATGGAAATTTTACCATGGACCGTATCGATACATTAGCCCGTGTATCGAAACCCTTAGCTTAATTATGCCTAGTTGTACCGATACAACCTTAAGCGTATCGGTACGCCTAGGCCTGAAATGTCATATTTTGCTGGTTTAACATGCATTTATCCAACTCTAAGCACATAATCAAACATCCAACATATATGCAACATATCCTAGGATCGATCCTCAGCCATAGACACCAGAATTAACATCAATCATAGCATCATACTTCAAAAGGGAAATATATAGTCATGCTTCCTATATTTCAAGCCAAGAAAGATACCAAAAACCATAGCAAAGAATAAACCAAACATTATAGGCCATTTACAAGTCCAAAGCCATGAAACAAACTTGCTCAAATATGGAGTTTGACAAAACCTCTCCCAAAACAACAACGGAACCCTCATTGCCTTTATTACTACAAGTCTAGTTCGAAATCATACTTTCAAAGATTGAATCCCTTGCATCCTCCATGCTCACTTGCTGCCTCGACTCCTTTAATTCTCTTTATTGATGGACAAAGAGAGAGTAAGCACACTATGCTTAGTGAGGAGTGTTCAAAATAAAACACCATCAATGCAATTTAAAACCAATTTCTTAAAACCAATAAAATCATCATTTCAATCCATTTGCAAAATATCATGCCTTGAAAATCATGCACTTAAACCCTTCCAAAACCAGCATATTAAACCATATGGATCATGTATAATAGTTAAACACAAATTCCCATTGCTAAACTTCAATTTAAGCCTTCCCATGCATAACAAAACATATGCAAAGCTTAAAGAGTAAACATGTATAAATCAACATTTTACAACAACATCATCAACATGAAACATCAACAATTATATTGGCTTTCAAATGATCATGAACCAATTTCCATTTCCAAAATATCATATCGGTTACACGGATATCCTCATAACACTTCAAGCCATCTCAACCGGAATAATGGTACATTTACAACCTACGGGGACAACAACTCCAACCATCGGTTATATGCTTAACCTACTAACAAGAGACGAGACACCAACCGCCTCGATCGTTAGGGTACTTGGATGGAGACGGGACACCAACCTCCTCGACATCCAAGGCGACTTATTTATAGTGCACTCAATCCTATGGCCAACCAACTATATCCATAGTATCTTTAAACCACATCACTTGCCAATATAATTCATTATAATCACATACCACATTGTTTTCATATGCATCATCATAAAACCATTTTCTCAGACAACAACCATGCTTTAAACACAAGTATAAAACACATACTTACATGGATCACTTACCACGTGCATCCATCATCATTTCATGATTAAAAAAAGTATATCACATACTTAAAACATGCATAAATAGTAGGTAAATCCATTTACTCAAAATAAGTGCATAAAACATTTCGTAAAAGCACGACCGAGAGGATTAACGAATTGAAATGCATTCTAAATCCCAGCGAAATAGAACCTCAACATCGCCTTGCTAACGGCTATCAATCGCCAACCGAAATCATCCGAAAACATCACCAAAACACTTCTAAACTTAACCCAGCCACAAATTAACGTTTCAAACCACCAATCATCATTGATTAACATCCAAAATCATCATATTATCATCCTTATATCTCCAACATTAAAAAAACCACCACAAATCCACAAAAACCCAAGTCTAGTAACCTAAACAATTAGAGATTCACATAGTTTCGGGATTAAAATGTTAAAACCTTTATCTTAACATTATTAAACTTCAAAATCATGATTAAAATCAATCATAAACCCAACAAAATAGATCCAATATGAAAATCATATAAATCCATCAATAAAACCTTGATATAATCATATTACCCAATTAAATCATAAAACCACATTAGAAAACATATATAAAGGATCAAGAACTTGTGAATTTCAGTAAAGAACCTTACATTAGAGGTGAAGAACGAACCTTACCTCTAATGTATGAGTTTCCCCCTTAATTGGATGTTTTCCTCTTGAAAAACAAAGAGATTCAATAAGATTTTTGGAAAACAGATTGAAGAATCATTTAGGAAATCAAAGAGTTAAGAAATCAAGATCATTACCTTAAATTTTTTATGAAAATAATGTGTTTTTCTAAAGAGAAGTTGAGAGAAAATCTTAAGAAAAGAAAGTTACGTCAAATTGTAATTTTAGAAAATAAAAACATTCCTTAATTAAATCCCCTTTAATTCCTTTAATTAAAGCACAATTAAAATAATCCTCATTAAGGAAAAACTCATATTAGAACAAATGGTATAACAGCTCCTTAAAGATTCAAAGTTTTGAACCTTTAGAAAACAGTCACTAAACTAGTTTTCAAACTTTACATTTTGGTCACTAGTCCAAAATGTTACATTTCCAAAACTCGTTTTCCAAAATTGATTTCACGAAAACCTTATATATATATATATATATATATATATATATATATTTAAAAAGGATTTTAGATAAATTTTCCATATTTTTATCACCTTCCAAAATATATTTTCCTTGAACTCATCCCGAAACTTACCTGAATCTCTAATCTTGGTCCAACGGACCCTAAAACCATCTCAAAAACCTCTTAGCCCAAAACCAGGGCGTTACAACTCTCCCCCACTTATGAAATTTCTTCCTCAGAATTCTACCTGGTGAAAAAAAAAAGTGCGAAAACTGTTTCAACATGTTTATCTTGCTTTCCCACGTGGCTTCATCAACCCCTCGATGTCGCCACAACACCTTTACAAGTTCAATTGTCTTACCACGAAGAACATTGCTACTAGAATCAAGAATCTCAACAGGTTCCTCATCATAAGACAAATCCGGTCGCAACTCAATATCCTCCGCTGGCATAACATGCGACGGGTCTGACCTATACCTCCGCAACATCGACACATGAAACACATCATGAATTTTCTCCAACTCGGGAGGTAACTTCAAACGATACGCAACAGGACCAACACGCTCCACAACTTCATATGGTCCAATAAACCTTAGACTAAGCTTACCCTTATGTCCAAACCTTATCACCTTCTTCCAAGGCGATACTATCAAGAATACACGGTCACCAACCGCATACTCGATCTCCCAACGCTTCAAATCCGCGAAGGATTTCTGACGATTTGAGGCATCTTTTAAACGATCACAAATAAGCCTCACCTTCTCATTTGTTCTTTTCAACACATCAGGCAAGGACACATACTTTTCCCCAACATCTGAATACTAGCCTAATAACTATTATTGTACGCAAACTCTGCAAAAGGTAATTGTTTCTCCTAGGTTCCTTGGAGCTCGATAACACAACATCTCAACATATCTTCCAAGACTTGAATCACACGTTCAGACTGACGATCAGACTGAGGATGATACGAAGTGCTAAAATTCAATCGTGTACCCAAAGCTCGATGTAGACACTCCCAAAACCTCTCTGTAAACCGCGGATCTCTATCCAAAACTATAGACTTGGGCACTCCATGTAAGCGCACAATCTCATTAAAATAAAAATTCGCCAATTTATCCAAAGTATATGTAAAGTGTCCAAAAGTCCTATATTTTATGCACATTTCAACTCTTATTATTACTGTTTTTAAGCACATTTTAGACATAAGTAGGTGCATGCATAACATTTTACAGTATTTCTAGTTTCTACCTTGCTTTTATGAGTATTATTTATTTGGTGGACAAGAGATACTATTTTAGTGTATTCTTGTATGTAGGTATTAACAGCTAAAAGAGGGAACTGAGGAGCTGAGGACACACTGCTGAGGAGGAAACCTATGAGCCATACTCAAGCAGTTCCGACTGAAGACAAGTTGCTGCCGAGCACCTGCCTAGTAGAGTTGTCGCCGCCCTTGCTGCCCTCGGCAGCCGACTATGGAAGTTGGGAGAACCGGAGTACGATCTGTAGAGCAAAAACTCATGACTCTATCGCCCGCATTCATGTGATTTTCCAACATCTGTAGCAGCGGCTAAGGCTGCCGAAGCAAAATTCTCAAGCTTACTTGCGGATTAAGGCAAACGAGGAAGAGTCCATATTCCACGCAAAGAAGTCGACATTTAACGTCGTATTTAAGAAGGAAAGCTACTTTTGATGACTTCTACTTTAAGGAGAACTTGACCTAGTCTTGAGTCTATATAGACCCATTGTACTCCTAGTTTAAATCATCATGGGTTTTCTATAGACTTTTCTTGTGTTCTTCACTGCCGCCATGTTCTAAATTCTATTTGGGTTAGGGTTATGTTGTAACAAGTGAGAAACGGTTGTTTTAGGCTTTTGAGTTATTCTTCAATAAAATATTCCAAGTTTACTTAATCTATTGTTCTTCATTCTTTCAATCTTTCTACACCAGTCGTTTGAGAGAATCCATTTGTCCAGCACGAAAGGGCAAGGCTCAAAAAAGGGTTAAGTACGGTCACCACGTGCTGAGGCGTGGCTAACTTGGTTCCACACTAGTCCACAAGTTTCAGCGACTAAAAGGGATCACCAACCGAGTTGACTAATTTGGTTCCACACTAGTCCACACGTTAGCATCTCGAGCATCCTAACCTAGAAATAGAAGGGATCACTGTCGACTATCCTATCGAACTTGGAGTATCTGCCAGACTTACCGCCAAGACTTCTTTCCGTTCTACCTGCCGAGATAGTACACCCCTGCAGTGGTAGTTACCTGCTGCGGCCGCGTGACAGGGTCGTAGTTTGCCGCCCGCCATACCCGACGAGGCAGCATATCGTGGCAGCACAAAATAACTCATACCTATTACAACGTAGGTTTCACACTAAGTGGCAGCATAACCGTGTCTGCTCTATCAATCTGATTCACCTTTTCCATTACTTGTGTTTTATCTACCTTTCTTCTCAACCAAACAATTCACTTGTGTTTTATTTTACCCTTGTGTAGGAACTACGAAACGGAACAAGTTGTCCAATCCTCGTGGGATTCGACATCTTTTATACTATAACTTGGCAGGAGTGTGCACTTGGGCTCCCACAAAAAGGGAATACATACACGCCTACAAGTTTTTTGTGCCGTTTCCGGGGACTGGTAACAGCAAATTTCGTTTTTCAATTTCTGCACCTTTAATTTAATTTTTATTTTATTATTAATAAAAAATTACCGTGTCCTTTGCAAGTTCATGACCAGGGCCAACCCTAAGGGAAACCTTATTATTTACGACGATCTCGCACGTGAAACGAGAAGGATTAAAAGGGAGCTCAAGGAAATTCTAAAGAACAGAGGAGATAAGGGCAAAGTAAAGGAACAAACCATGGTAAACGAGAACCCCCCAATTGATGACATGAATGGAAGGGGCGGGCAGCATGACTTGCCGCCCAGAAGACCACAAGAGCAGCAGAGGCAGGATCCCCCTGATCCACCCTAACTTCGGACAACTAGAGACTACCTGGAACATGACTTCCAAAGGTTCGAGCCAATAGTGACTGAACCAGAGATAGGGGCGGATCATTTTGAACTGAAGCCCGTCATATTCAACATGATAAACACACTAGGGCATTTTGAAGGGACTGCCACAGAAGAAGCTCAACATCATTTACGAGGATTCCTGGACATTTATCGAGCATTCAAGATACATGGGGTTTACCAGGACGTACTATGGTTGAGGCTATTTCCCTATACACTGAGGGATAGGGCGAAACAATGGTTAAATAACCAGCCAGGCGGATCTTTTAATTCATGGGCGGAGCTCTGCAAAGACTTTCTAGACTGATTCAGCCCGTCCAACGTCACTAATAGGCCGCAAAATAAGATCACAACCTTTAGACATGGGGATGATGATCTGATGTACGTGGCATAGGAGCGGTACCAACAAATGTCGAATAACTGCTCGCTACATGGTCTACTGGCTTGGACTCAAGTATCCATATTCTATAATGGGGTTAACTACCCAACTCGGATGATGATAGATGCCTCGGTCAATGGGATCATCCTAGACAGACCTCTAGAGGAAGCACTGGGGCTGCTGAACATAGCCGCTAAAAACGATTACATGTACCCGATAGCCCACCGAGGCGGCACAAGGCGGCCAACAACAGCCAATGAGGTAGAAGCCTCAAATTTCGTAAATGCCCGCCACGACACTCTGACGGAGCTGGTAATAAAGATGGTGCAATCATCAGGGAAGGTCCATGAAGTAAAAGATGTTGAGCCATTATGTGAAGAATGTGGTGGTAACCATGATTCCACCGATTGTGCCGAATCTGCTAATTATATGGGAGGATATGAGAGGAACAACAGACATGTTCAGCATAACTACAATCAAGGATGGAAGAATAATCCTAAGTACTCGTGGAGCAACCCCAGAAAGGTTGTGAACCAATCACAACAACGAGGGGACCATCAACAGAACCTGCCACAACAGCTGCCCCTACAACAGGATACAAAAACTTCCTCTTTAGAATCTACTCTGCATATTTTCATGTCCTATACCAAAGACTTTATTTTTAACACAACTAAGTTCATGGATAAAACTGAATCTTTCATGTACATGACTGAAAATAGGATGAACAACCAAGAGGTAGTTTTAAAGAGTCTGGAAATGCAGTTCGGGAAATTTGCCCAGATCATCAGCACTAGGCCAATGGGTGGATTACCTAGTGAAACTGAGTCAACAAAAGGAAAAGCCTTTGAACAGTGTAAGGCTGTAACAACCCGAAGCGGGATAACACTACAAGACCCATTCATGCATGTTGCAAGAGAAACAACAGTTGCCGAACCAATCCTACTTGACGAACATTCTACTGCGGCAGCACCAAAGCAAGAATCAGCAAATGACACCAGGAATGAACAGACAGAACCTGAAACAGCTACTCAGAATAGGATGCCCAGCAAAGACAGAACTACCAACCCTGTACCACCACCTCCATTTCCCCAGAGATTAAAGAAACAAAAGCAAGAGATGCAATATAAAAGGTTCTTGGATGTGCTAAAACAAGTAAATATCAACCTTCCACTAATAGAGTTGATTGAACAAATGCCCAGCTATGCCAAGTTTCTAAAAGATATGGTATCCAAGAGAACAAGGACCGGGGAATTTGAAACGGTGGTAGTAACGGAAGGATGTATGGCTATGATGCACAATAAAGCACCGGCCAAACAGAAAGATCCAGGCGGCTTTATAATCCCTTGAAAAATAGGCAGCAACCACTTTGTATGAGCATTGTGCGACCTAGGGGCGAGCATAAATTTAATGCCCAAATCTGTCTTCCAAAAACTAGGAATAGAAGATGCCCGCCCAACAACAGTGATGCTTTAGTTGGCCGATAGAACTTATGTCCAACCGGAAGGAAAAATTGAGGATATCCTAGTACAAGTGGAGAAATTTATTTTTCCTGCCGATTTCTTTGTGCTGGATTGTGAAGCAGATGAAAAGGCAGTAATAATATTGGGGCGACCTTTTCTTGCTACGGGTAGAAAACTGATCGATATGGAAAAAGGCGAACTCACGATGAGAATAGACGATCAACAAGTAAAACTGAACGTTTATCAATCCATGAGACAGGCTGGAGATCCGGAAGAAAGCCAGCTACTGGATGTTGTCTCAGAGTTCAACTTGGAAGAAAATAGCCCCTGCCTACAGCAAGACTGCCCAGGCAGCAAACTTGGCAGCTGCCATGACAGGCATTTAGAAAGCTGCCCGGAAGATGAGCAATACCATGAGTGGATAGAGCAGAAATCAACGGAATAGGAATAAGCCCACTGGATAAGTACTTTGAACCTCTGAATCACACAGAAAATGGGGGCAATATGTTCAAACCATCCATTGAACAACATCCTACCCTCGAGTTAAAAACCTTACCGACACAACTTAAATATGTTTTTCTGGGACCTAATGATACACTGCCAGTTATAATTTCATCCAAGTTGCACCTTAAACAGGAACGAAAATTAACTACACTGCTGCGGCAACATATGAAGGCAATAGCCCGGACCATTGCAAACATAAAGGGAATCACCCCTGCTATTTGCATGTATAAAATCCAGTTGGATCAAGACCAAAAAACAAATGTGGATGCCCAAAGAAGATTAAACGAAGCCATGAGAGAAGTTGTTAAAAATGAAATCATCAAATGGCTAGATGCTGGAATCATATATCCAATTGCAAACAGCGAATGGGCAAGCCCGGTACAATGTGTACCAAAGAAAGGTGTAATAATTGTGGTAAGCAGTGATAATAACGAATTAATCCCAACTCGAACAGTAACTGTTTGGCGAATATGCATGGATTACCGCAAGTTAAATAAAGCAACAAAAAAGATCACTTTCCATTACCTTTTATTGATCAAATGCTTGACCGCCTTGCTGCCAAACCCTTCTATTGCTTTTTCGATGGATATTCAGGGTATAACCAAATCGCCATCGCACCGGATGACCAGGCCAAAACAACCTTCATCTGCCCATATGGCATCTATGCCTTTCGAAGAACGCCATTCGATTTGTGCAATGCCCCATCCACATTCCAACGATGCATGATGGCTATCTTCTATGATATGATAGAAGACTTTATGGAAATCTTCATGGACGACTTCTCTTTCTTTGGCAGTAGCTTCGACAGTTGCCTCGGTAACCTTGAGAAAGTGCTGACCAGATGTGAGGAAACAAACCTAGTGCTTAACTGGGAAAATGCCACTTTATGGTCGACGAAGGCATAGTCTTGGGGCATAAAATCTTCGCACAGGGAATAGAGGTAGACAAAGAAAAGATCGACGTCCTAGCCAACTTGTCATCGCCGACCACTGTCAAGGGCATACGAAGTTTTTTGGGACACACGGGTTTTCATCTTAGATTCACTAAAAACTTTTCTAAGATTTCTAAATCGCTGTGTACCTTGCTGGAATAGGACAAACCATTCATATTCAGCGAGGCATGCCAAGAGGCGTTCAAAACATTAAAGGAGAAGCTCGTCACAACACCTGTGGTAGTTCCCCCTGACTGGAGTCAACCTTTCGAGCTCATGTGTGATTCTAGTGACACTGCCGTTGGTGCCGCCCTAGGGCAGCGCAGAGATAAGATCTTTCATGTCATATACTACGCCAGCAAAACACTAAATACCGCCCATACCAACTACACCACCGTAGAAAAAGATTTGCTAGCAATAGTATTTGATTTCGATAAGTTTCAGCCTTACCTGATAGGCACAAAGGTTATAGTTCACACAGACCATTCTACCCTAAGGTACATGTTTGCAAAGAAAGACACAAAGCCACGCCTAATTCGGTGGATCCTACTATTGCAAGAATTTGACATAGAAATCCAAGACAGAAAGGGCACATAAAACCAAGTGGCAGATCGTCTCTCCCGGCTTGAGAATAGACAAGAGAACACTTCCCACATCGAAATTCAGGATGAATTCCCTGACGAACAGCTGATACTAGTCTCTGCCCTGGTAGCCGCCCTAGAAGCTGAAGGACTACTACATGCCGCCCACGTAGAAGCAGCGGCAGCAACCTCAATAGACACACCTTGGTATGCAGATATTGTAAATTACTTGGTATCTGATGTTTTGCCTTATGGACTAAATTATCAAGGAAAGAAACGATTTCAACATGATGCTAAGCATTATTTTTGGGACGAGCCTTTCTTGTTTAAAAACTGTGCAGACCAGGTCATCAGACGATGTGTACCAGAGGATGAACAACAAACCATACTCTCACAATGCCACTCAGAACCATACAGAGGCCATTTTGGTAGGCAGCGCACAACAGCAAAGGTGCTGCAATTAGTGTTCTTTTGGCCAACACTGCATAAAGACGCTCAGACATTCTACAAATAGTGTTATGGCTGTCAACGAACAGGAAACATATCAAGAAGGAATGAGATGCCCCTGCAAACAATTCTAGATGTTAAACTATTTGATGTTTGGGGGATAGATTTTATGGGACCATTCCCATCTTCGTGCGGAAACATGTACATCCTCCTAGCCGTTGATTATGTTTCTAAGTGGGTATAAGCCATTGCAACCCCTCACAATGATGCAAAGACCGTTCATCGGTTCTTACGAAAGAACATCTTTACAAGGTTTGGAGTACCGAGAGAAATCATTAGCGATGAAGGCACCCATTTTGACAAAAGATTAATTGTGAAGGTCCTCCGAAAAGTGGGAGTCAAGCACAAGATTGATGCAGCCTACCATCCACAAACAAATGGGCATGCATAAATTTCAAACAGGGAAGTCAAGACCATCTTGGACAAAGTTCTCAACCCTAATAGAAAAGATTGGTCATTGAAACTAGACGGTGCTCTTTGGGCATATTGAACAGCATACAAAACACCGCTAGGAATGTCCCCATATCGTCTAGTATACAGAAAGGCCTGCCATCCCCTTGTCAAAATAGAACATAAGGTGTATTGGGCAGTCAAGGCAGCTAACATGGGCTGGCAACAAGCTGGGGAAAAGAGACTGCTTAATGTAACAAAAATGGAAGAATTTCGGCGGGAAGCATACGAGAACGCCAAGCTGTACAAGGAAAAAATCAAAAAATGGCACGACAACAAGATTCAACGATGACAGTTCCTACCAGGGCAGCAAGTTCTGCTATTCAATTCCCGCCTTAGATTGTTTCCTGGAAAACTAAAATCCAGATGGCCATGACATTACGAAGTAGTCAAAGCCTTTCCACATGGTACCGTAACGATAAAATCCACAAAAGAAGGGACAAAGTTCAAGGTCAATGGGCAATGATTAAAGCATTATACAAGGGACTCTGTCATCAAAGGACAGGAAGTATTCACATTGGGGATGGCCATCCCACTGTGGCATAACCTTATCTAGGCCCTTATTTACTTTTTTTAGTAGGAGTAGTTTTAGGATTAGGTCTCATTTGTTTTAATTTTTTCTTTATTCCCGTCTCACAATCAGTTTTGTAGATCCGAACCCAAGAGCAGAGGAACACAAGGCAGCAACACCAAGCCCGCTACTGGCACCCGCCATTAGCAACAACCTCAAGCGTTTTTCCCTTCTCCTCACTCTAATCCAATTTTCTTTACTATTTTGTGCATTGAGGGCAATGCCCATCTTGAGTTTGGGGGGATAGCTCTCGCATCATTTATAGGCATTCTTAGTTGCATATAGGTTGCATTGTACTTGCCTTAGTAATAATCGGAAAGGAAAAGTTTTCTATGACTTGTGCCTATGATAGGATAACCGATTAATTTACATTCGCACCTACTAAAAATTGAACTTAATCTTGGGAAAAAGTATGAAATATGACTTAGAATTTTTTTCTTTATGCCTGAAAATGTAAGCATCCCTGTTACTTGCTGAATATGGTAGAATATTTGATGAACATTTCTTGTGTGTTTTTAGAATTCTTTGCAAATTTATAACGATGATTACAGGTAGCCGTCGAGGCAGGCAAAAGAAACATAAAAATGAAGTACTGCCACGACAACAAGATCAAAAACAAGGAATAAAGTTGTAATACCCTAGAGGTGCCCGAAACATGCTCTAGGAAGAATCGTGTGCGAGGACACTCCGCTGCTATCAAATTCCATGAATCTGAAAGCCTTAAAGTGGGGGACAAATTAGCATGAGTAAATGAAAGCCTTCACGGGATGACTCTACTCCAAGGGTTCAGCGTTCTGTAGTTTGGTCCCATCTCAACGTCAGACTTGGAAGAGTAGTTGTGATAAGTTGAAGCCCTCACTGCCATGATTAAAAATAATGTGCTTAACTGTGCTGCCTCGGCAACAACCTTAAATTACAGCAGCATCTTTGTTTAATTACTTATTTCAGCGTATTCAACTCGTTTACAGATATGCACACACCACACATGCATGAGAAATTTAAATTCTGAGTTCTTTTTCTGCTTATTTCCTCTCACTAACTTAATATAGGTGCCACGACCTTGAGGCAGAAAATCGGGTTAAAAGCTAATTTTTCTTTCTGATTATTATTAGAGCAAGTATTTTAGGTTACATTGCTTGAGGACAAGCAATAGTTCGGGTTTGGGGGTGTGTAAAGTGTCCAAAAGTCCTATATTTCATGCATATTCCAACTCTTATTATTACTATTTTAAGCACATTTTAGACATAAGTAGGTGCATGCATAACATTTTACAGTATTTCTAGTTTCTACCGTGCTTTTATGAGTATTATTTATTTGGTGGATAAGAGATATTGTTTTAGTGTATTCTTGTATGTAGGTACTAACAGCTGAAAGAGGGAACTGAGGAGCTGAGGACACAATGCTGAGGAGCAAACCCAGGAGTTGTACTCAAGCAGTTCCAGCTGAAGACAAGTTACTGCCGAGCACCTGCCGAGTAGAGTTGCCGCCGCCCTTGCTGCCCTCGGCAGCCGACTATGGAAGTTGAGAGAACCGGAGCGCGATCTACAGAGCAAAAACTCCTGAATCTATCGCCAGCGTCCATGTGATTTTCTAACGTCTGTAGCAGCGGCTAGGGCTGCCGAAGCAAAATTCTCAAGCTTACTTCCAGATTAAGGCAAACGAGGAAGAGTCCATATTTCACGCAAAGAAGTCAGAATTTAAAGTCATATTTAAGAAGAAAAGCTACTTTTGATGACTTCTACTTTAAGGAGGACTTAACCTAGTCTTGAGTCTATAAATACCCATTGTACTCCTAGTTTAAATCATCTTGGGTTTTCTGTAGACTTTTCTTATGTTCTTCACTGTCGCCATGTTCTAAATTCTATTTGGGTTAGGGTTATGTTGTAACTAGTGAGAAATGGATGTTTTATGGTTTTGAGTTATTATTCAATAAAATATTCCAAGTTTACTTAATCTATTGTTCTTCATTACTTCAATCTTTATACACTAGTCATTTGAGAGAATCCATTTGTCGGGCACGAAAGTGCAAGGCTCACGAAAGGGTTAAGTACGGTCACAACGTGCTGAGGTGTGACTAACTTGGTTCCACACTAGTCCACAAGTTTCAGCAGCTAAAAGGGATCACCAACCGAGTTGACTAATTTGGTTCCACACTAGTCCACAAGTTAGCATCTCGAGCATCCTAACCTAGAAATAGGAGGGATCATTGTCGACTATCATGCCAAACTTGGAGTATCTGCCAGACTTGCCGCCAGGACTTCTTTCTGTTCCACCTGCCGAGACAGTACACCCCTGCAGTGGTAGTGACCTGTTGCGGCCACGTGACAAGGTCGTACTTTGCCGCCCGCCATACCCGCCGAGGCAGCATATCGTGGCAGCACAAAATAACTCATACCTATTACAACGCAGTTTTCACACTAAGTGGCAGCATAACCATGCCTGCTCTATCAATCTGATTCACCTTTTCCATTACTTGTGTTTTTATCTACATTTCTTCTCAACCAAACAATTCACTTATGTTTTATTTTACCCTTGTGCAGGAACTAAGAAACGGAACAAGATGTCCAATCCTCGTTGGATTCGACATCTTTTATACTATAACTTGGCATGAGTGTGCACTTGCGCTCTCAGAAACATGGAACACCTACACGCCCTACAGTAGACGTCGTGTGAATAGGCACAAAATGTGCACACTACATAAACCGATCAACAATCACCCAAATGGAATCCTTCTTAGTTAGCGTTAACGGTAACCCAAACACAAAATCCATGGTGATTCTCTCCCATTTCCGTTCTGGTATCCTCAACCGTTGCAACAACCCGGAAGGAAACTAATATTCAGCCTTAACACGCTGACACACCATCCACTTAGCAATAAAATCAGCCACATATTTCTTTAGACCAACCCAGTAGTACTCTTCTCTCAAGTCTCAATATATCTTAGTACTACTGGGATGCATAATAAAAGGACTACTATGCGCTTCGGCCAAAATTGTATGCATCAACTCATCGTCATTAGGCACCACTATCCAATCATTGAAACATAACACTATCATCATTAAAATGAAAATATGTCAGATTTCCATCCATGATATCCTTAAAATGTGACACCAATTCTTCATCATAAGGTTGCTTATCCTTTATCAATTGTGACAAAGATAACTTCACTTGCAATTCGGCAAAATGACCACCATCTTGCGTCACACTCAACCGTGCAAACATTGCTCTTAACTCCACCGCCACCTTCCTACATAAGGCATCCGCCACAACATTAGACTTACCCGGGTGATACTCTATTGTCAAATCATAATCCTTAAGCAACTCCAACCATCTACGTTGCCTAAGATTCATATCCTTTTGTGTCATCAATTATTTCAAACTCTTGTGATCCATATACACAATACACATCTCACCATAAAGAAGCAACAACCTAGTTAACGAAGCAACAATCTTCGAAAATCCATCCACAAACCTACGGTAATAACAAGCCAACCCAAGAAAACTATGAACTTCCGATATGGATTTAGGTGATTTTCAACCCATCTCCGCCTCAATCTTGTGTGGATCAACCCGAATTCCCTCAGATGACACAACATGTCCAAGAAAAACTTCTCTAAGCCAAAACTTACATTTTCTCAACTTAGCGTACAACTGGTTATCCAAAAAAGCCTGAAGCACGATTCATAAATTTCTATTATAATCCTCCTTGGTACGAGAGTACACAAGGATATCATCAACAAACACAACCACAAACTAATCCAAAAACTCATGGAACACCCTATTTATCATATCCATGAATGCAGCAAGGGCATTAGTCAAACCAAATGACATCACCAAGAACTCATAATGCCCATACCTCGTACGAAAAGCAGTCTCAGGCACATCCACATCCTTCACCTTCAACTGATAATAACCAGACCTTAAATCAATCTTAGAAAACACCGAGGCACCTCGAAACTAGTCAAACAGATCATCAATAATCGGCAACGGATACTTGATCTTAATCGTCAAGTTGTTCAATTACCAATAATCAATACACATTCGCATCATGCCATCTTTCTTATTCACAAACAACACTGGCGCACCTCAAGGGGAAACACTAGGCTTAATAAACCCTCGATCAAGCAACTCCTGAAGTTGCCTCTTCAACTCCTTCAACTCTTTCGAAGCAATACGATAGGTAGCAATAGACATTGGAGTTGTATTTTCATACAACTCAATGCCAAACTCAACCTCTCTATTTGGAGACAAACCAAGCAATTCCTCTGGAAAAACACCCGAAAACTCACATATCGTACGTATGTCCTTAACACGCACCTTCTTTGATCCTGTATTCATAACACAAGATAGGAAAGCCTCACAACCCGATTCTATCAAACGACTCGCTTCTAGAGCCGAAATAGCATTGGACAAGAATTTACCATTCTCACCCAAGATTACCACTTCATAATCATCAACAAGTTTCAAGGTAACCCGTTTGGTTTCAACATCAACCACAACCCTATGTTCCGACAACCAATCTATACCAAGAATTACATCAAAACCATGAAACGACAACTCCATTAAATCAACCACAAACATATGACCTTGAACAGTAAAAGTGAAATGCCCGAGTTTGGAGCCTGAGAGATATCTGGGTTAGATAGGCTGGTTCGAGTTAAGCAATTTTGGGGAAACAATTTAAAATTACAAATTTTAAAAGCTTTGGAGGAAATGGGAAATTTTAAAAATGGGTCTTTTGGTAAAATAGGGAAAAATAGGTTTCTGAGATAATTTTGATTTAAAATAAAATAATGCACTTCAAAAGTTATCATCTTTATCTTCTTCCCCTTTCCAAAGCCTTTTCACGTTAAACTCTCCCAAGCCATAGCCACCAACCTTTTTCACTAATCTTCACCTTTTTTGGAGGTTTCAAGAGGTAAGCAACTTGGTTTTATTCTTCTTTCCCTTCCAATCTTGTTTTTAGTATTATTCTTTCAAGTTTTGAAGTTTTTTCTCAAGTTTCAACATTTGGGTAAAAATAGGGTTTTTGAAGGGTTTAAGCTTTTTGGTGAAAAAAACGTTTTGAGTTAGTTGTAAATCATAATTTGATGTTGATAAAGTGTTGAAATGAGGTTTTAATCAATCAAACCTGAAACTATACTTGGGAGTGGTGTTTGGTGTGAAATTTCTTCAGTTTTCGATTTAACTCTGTGGGGAAACGATATCTGATGGTTTATCAGCTTCAATTTGATGCTTTTAGGTATATTTAGAAGTGTTTTGGATGTTTAAATTGATGGGTTATTATTGGGATTTGCTTAAGAACGAATTTGATGGTATTTTGGTGGATTTCGGCTTTGAATCGTTGAGAGAATGTTGTAGATTTGTGAACTGATGTTTGAGAATGAATTTATGGATGAAAAGGGAAGTAATACTCTATTTTTGTTGGTTGGAAACAGAGGAAATCAATTTGGGAGTTCTAGACGAGAATCTGTGAAGTTTCGGAAGCTTGAAGGAGAATTGTTAGCTTGTTTGGGGTTTTTGAGCTGGTGAGTGGAAATTGTTTTGAATCTTTAATTGCTTAACAAGGTTTCTTGGGGTTTTGGTGGAGCCTTAGGGGCCAACCTAAACTCGAGCGTAAGTTGTCTATGTTCGTCTCGTTTCATGAATTGTAGTCTTATGGGGTTATTTGTGTTGTGGTGTCAATTATGAGATGCTTTTGCCTCCCCTTTTAATGTTGTTGTTTTGTCATAGTTGTTGTCGAGCCTCATGTGATGGTTTGTTGTTGTTGAATACGGTGATTTGTAGTCCCACTGGAGAGGACTAGTAGATGAGTACGGTGATGTGTAGTCCCACCGGAAATATGCTAGTTGTTGTGTACGGTGATGTGTAGTCCCACCGGAATTGGTTATGCATATGCATACCATGTTTTGTCTATGTTTACGTTTATCGTACTTCTTCATTAAATGGTTTTGTATTTAAAACTATATATATGTTTTGAGCTGCATTGTTGTTGTTGTGTTTTAGAGCTCTGCTCACAAAGCTTTTAAGCTTACGCTCTCTTTTTCCAACAATGCAGATCGTTAGTTTCATCGGAAGGCAAGTGGGCAAGGTAGGAGTCTTGGAGTTTTTGCTAAGCTCAAAGTATGGTTTTTTTTATGGTTGTAATAATACTTAGGCAATGAGAATGCTAGACCTTGTTAGGGAGTTGGTGTTCAAACTCCTATGTTTTGTTGTTGTTAATGTTGTTAACATGTTTAAAATGTTGAAGTATGCATGTGTTGGCTTTTAACCTCTTTATGGATGCTAAGCTTCATCTTTTGGCTTGATGTTTACATGTTTGTTGAGGCATGTCTAAATGGTTTCTTATTTTTGTAAGCCTAAGTTTGGTTTGAATGGATTTTTGGCCTTTTTGGCAAATGGTTGGTTTATGATCATCTTCGCTTCTTATCTCTTGTTGGTTGAATGCTCATTTCTCGTTTATTAGGATATGTTTGCCTCTAAATGGTTGCCCTGTGTTGGCTTGTGTATGTATGCATGTTTAGAGGTCTTAAGTTGGTGTTATGGTGTTGTTGTTTGGCTTAAACCAGCAAATTTCTGCATTGTCGAGTCAGGGGTATCGGTACGGTTGGGCCCATATTGATACAACCTTCATTCTTTAAGCCAAGCGTATCGATACATGGGATGGCGTACCGATACCATTTTTGCTACTGGAAATATGAGAATTTGACGAGAAATTGATGGTATCGGTACGAGTCTGAGTGTATCGATACAGTCCTCTAGAGTTGACTTTGGAGTGTTGACCATTGGGAGCGTATCGATACCAACCTTGGAGGGTATCGATACGGTTTCACAAAATTAACTTTGGTTGGAGTTGACCGTTAAAGGCGTATTGATACGGTCCTTAGGTGTATCGATACGGCGTGAAGTAAATGGCTAAAACCTATCTTTTATTTTCTAGTCTGATTGGTTCGTATCTGTGTTTGCTCTTTCGTTGTTTGCTTTTCTCACATAGGATCAAATAAAGCATATAGACAAGATAAATTAAAGAAAAAAATAGGGTTGCTAATCAGAGTGAGATCCTAACGGGTTTCCCTTCGATTTTCCCTGTGTGACCTCTTCGGTTTGGTCTGTTGGCTAGGCCGGAACAAGGGGGTTAAATTTGGTGGTATCAGAGCCTCGGTTACGAGGTCTCCCAGGAAGTTAAGTCAGGTAAGTTGGTTTGTTTGGTTTGTTTGCCATTGCACGGTGTGTGAAAGCATGTTTTATCGTTCTTGTTGTTGGTTGAAGTGTAGTCGAGCGTTCTCTATTGCTAGGTATTATTATTGGAAAATGGTTTTGGTTAAAGAGCTTGTGCACTTTGATCCTTGCCCTTGTTGACCCAATGTTTTCTTGTGTGTGATGTGTTTATTGTTTGGATTTTATCTAGTTATGGTAAGACCGAGAGAACAGCCTAGAGCGAGTGATCAGGAACCCGGGGATGTGCCTCATGTTCCTCCTGCTCCCGATGGTAATGGGGTGGATGTCGGAGATAATGTACCTCAGGTCAGTGCGAATGTTGGAGGTGATGGTAATGGACCTCGGGATGGGGCGAATGTTGGGGGTAATGGAGCTCAGGCTTGTCAAGGTCCGGCAGGTGCGGACATGACTCATTTGATTCAGACTATAGCAGGGGCTTTTCAGACAGCTTTAGCCGGTATAAATGCAGCACCACCACCTTAGGGTGCGAGGACTGGTTTACCCCTTGAGAGACTTCGTAGTTTGGGCGGAGTTGAGTTCCGTGGTTTGACTCTCGAGGGTTCAGAGGCTTGGCTCAAGAGCACTACACGAATCTTAGGCCAAATGGATTGCTTAGACACTCGTAAGTTAGGTTGTGTTGTCTCCTTGCTTCAGGGAGATGCGTATGCTTGGTGGACTACCGTTACTTCGGGTATGGCAGAAGTGATGTCACTTGGGATTTCTTCCGAACAACTTTTAGAAAGAAGTACCTTGGAGCCCGATATCAAGATGAAAAGAAGAGGGAATTCATGGCTTTGGTTCAGGGTGGTAAAATAGTGTCAGAATACGAGGTACAGTTTGTGAGGTTGAGCCAGTATGCTCCCGAGTTGGTTTCTAGTGAGAGGGAATGATGTGAACGCTTCCGTTATGGTTTGACTAGGGATGTGAAGACGTATATGCTCGCTTCTGATTACACAGAGTTTGATGTTTTAGTCTCTAGGAACAAAGATATTGAGCAGAATTTAGGCTCGAGTACTCGTGCTAGTGGGTTCGATTCGGGGAAAAGACATGCGGATTGGGACAAAGAACATGCCAAGAGGCACAGAGATAGAAGGTATCAGCCCAATTTGAGACATAGGGGCGGTAACCATGGACACGGCCATCAGGTCTAAAGAGATGTTGTTCACACTCCTGAGTGCACTAGATGTGGGAGACACCATCCAGGCGAATGTATGGGTACCTTTGGGGTATGTTGGAACTGTGGTTCCCGAGATCGTTTGAGGCGTAACTATCCACACCCGGCTAGGGGCAGACATGCTCCAGCTAGCGGGTTTGAGCATCAGAGAGGTCGTGGGTGTGATCGAGGTAATTTTCAGCCGAGAAATGATGGTCAGAGAAACTTAGCTCATGTGGTGGCAGTTTAGCTCGAGGGTGTAGGACCAGCTAGGGTGTATGCACAACGAGAGGCTGGGAATGACACGGATGTCATCGCAGGTAATTTCTCGTTACAGTCGTTGACCTTGCTTTCTTTGATAGATTCGGGTTTAACACATTCGTACATTTTGGGTGAACATGTAAGATCTCTAGGTTTACCGTATGAGTGGTTAGAGATAGGTGTGAATGTTACCAGCTCTTTCGGTGAGACTGTGGTAGTTAGGAAGATGTATAGGAGGTGTCCTTTGATGATTCAGGGCCATGTGTTTCCGGTCGATATGATGGAATTGTCGTTCTATGGGTTCGATGTGATTTTAGGCATGGATTGGCTCGTAGAGCATAGGGCTAGGGTAGACTTCGAGACCGATAGAGTCTCTTGAGACTTATGGATAATTTTGAAGTTGTAGTAGTTGGCGAGAACATTAAGTTCTTGTCCAATGTTGTTTCTTCCTTAGAAGCTCAGAGATTGATGGGTTTGGGTTGTCAAGCGTATTTGGCCTACGTGATGAATCTGAATATGAGTGAGGTGAGACCGCAAGACATCAGAACAATTTGTGATTTTTCGAGTGTCTTTTCGGAAGAGTAGTCGGGTTTGCCTCCAGATAGGAAAGTTGAGTTTGCTATTGAGACGTATTCAGATTCTGCACTCGTGTCTATTGCTCTGTATAGAATGGCACCGAAAGAGTTGAAAGAGTTGAAGACACAGCTTCAGGAACTGTCAGATAGAGGTTTTATTAGGCCTAGTATTTCCCCGTGGGGTGCTCCGGTCTTGTTTGAGGAGAAAAAGGACGACAATATGAGGATGTGTATAGACTATAGGCAGTTAAACAAGGTAACAGTAAAGAACAAGTATCCCTTGCCACGCATAGATGATTTGCTTGATCAGTTGAGAGGTGCTTCAGTGTTTTCGAAGATTGATTTGAGATCCGGTTACTACCAATTGAAGGTGAAAGATGTGGACATGCCGAAGACCGTTTTTCGTACACGATATGGGCACTATGAGTTCTTGGTAATGCCTTTTGGTTTGACTAATGCTCCAGCTGCATTTATGGATATGATGAACCGAGTGTTTCACGAGTTTTTGGATAGATTTGTAGTAGTGTTTATAGATGAAATCTTAGTGTACTCCCGAACCGAGGAAGAACATGATGAGCATTTGTGATTAGTGCTTTAGACCTTGCTTGAGAATCAGTTGTATGCCAAGTTGAGTAAATGTGATTTTTGGATTAGGGAGGTAGTCTTCTTAGGTCATGTGATCTTGGCCAATGGAATTAGTGTGAATCCCAAAAAGATAGAAGCCATAGTGAATTGGAAACAACCGAAGTCAGTGTCCGAAATCTGTAGTTTCCTAGGCTTGGCAGGGTATTGTTGAAGATTTGTTGAAGGGTTTTCGAAGATTGCGGCACCTTTGACTAAATTGCTTCAGAAGTGTGTTTCGTATGAGTGGACAGATGCAAGGCAACAACCGTTTGAGAAGTTGAAGAAAGCTTTGATCGAAGCTCCTATTTTGATTCAGCCTGAACCAGGGAAAGAGTTTGTGATTTACAGTGATGCATCGTATGTAGGTTTAGGTTGTGTGCTTATGCAAGAGGGTAAGGTTGCGGCTTATGCTTCGAGACAGTTGAAGGTCCACGAGAAGAATTACCACAATAATGACATAGAGTTAGCTGTTGTAGTGTTTGCTTTGAGGATTTGGAGACACCACCTTTACGGTGAGAGATGCACAGTTTACACCAACCAAAAGAGTTTGAAATACTTGATGACTTAGAGAGAGTTGAACCTTAGACAGTGTATGTGGTTAGAGCTTCTTAAAGACTATGACCTTACGATAGAGTACCATCCGGGTAAGGCAAACGTAGTGGCCAATGCTTTGAGTAGAAAAATGGCAGTTGAGTTGCGAGCTATGTTTGCGAGATTGAGCGTGTCATAGGATAGCGGTTTGATAGCTGAGCTACAAGTTAAACCTTTGTTGGTTTAGTCGATTCAAGAGAAACAGTTGCAAGACGAGTCTTTGGCACCTCACGTGCAAGATATAGCCGAGGGTAGGCCTACAAATTTCTACTTTGGTGAGAATGGGATTCAATGTTTCAAGGATAGGATAGTAGTTCCAGAAGATGTCAAGTTAAGGCGTGACATCTTGAATGGAGCACATAACAGTCCTTTTGTTATGCATCCAAGTAGTACGAAGATGTACCGTGGGTTGAAGGAAGAGTACTACTAGATTGGGTTGAAGAAAGATGTGGCCGAGTTTGTGAGTAAGTGTATGGTCTGTCAGCGAGTTAAGGCCGAACATCAGTTTCCTTCAGGTTTGTTACAACCGTTGAAGATTCCGGAATGGAAGTGGGAACGCATTACCATGGACTTTGTGTCGGGATTACCGTTGACTCTGTCGAAGAAATACTCGGTTTGGGTGATAGTCGACAGATTCACTAAGTGTGCCCATTTCATACCTATTCATACTACCTACACCTTAGATAAGTTAGCCGATTTGTACATCAGTGAGATAGTGAGGTTGCATGGGGTACCGAAGTCGATTGTATCAAACCGAGATCTGAGGTTTACAGCAAGATTTTGGAAGTGTTTGCATCGTGTCTTAGGTACTTGGTTGAACTTCAGCACTTCTTATCACCCACAGTCAGATGGTCAGTCAGATATAGTTATTCAAGTGTTAGAGGACATGTTGAGGTGTTTTATCATCGACTTTTAGGGTTCATGGGAAAAATACCTACTGTTAGTAGAGTTTGCGTACAATAACAGTTATCAGGCTAGTATTCAGATGGCACCGTATGAGGCTCTATATGGTAGGAAGTGTAGAACACATATTTGTTTGGCTGAGGTCGGGCAGAAGCTTATACCTATGCCCGACTTGCTTAAGAGCACTACCGAGAAAGTAAAACTAATTTGTGATCGCTTGAAGGCGGCTTCAGACAGACAGAAATCGTATGCCGATTTGAAGAGAAAGAAGATAGAGTATGTCGTGGGCGACAAAGTGTTTTTGAAAGTCTCACCTTGGAAGAAGGTGATGAGGTTTGGTAAGAAGGGTAAGTTAAGCCCAAGGTTCATTGGTCCTTACGAGGTATTTGAGAGGATTGGTCCTGTTGCTTATAGATTGAGATTGCCGAAAGAGTTAGAGAAGATTCATGATGTGTTCCATGTTTCGATGCTCTGAAAGTATAGATCAGATCCGTCTCATGTAATGCTAGTGGAAGAGATCGAGTTGAACCCAGATTTGTCATATGATGAAGAGCTGGTTAAAATTCTTGCTACATATAGCAAAGTGTTGTGTGGCAAATCTATCGAGTTAGTCAAGGTTTTGTGGAGACACCGAGGTGTGGAAGAGGCCACTTGGGACAGGAAGGAAGACATGGAGAAACAGTTTTCGTATCTCTTTCCGTCAGGTAATTTCGAGGACAAAATTCCTTAAGTGGGGGGGAGTTGTAACGCTAGGGTTTGGGGCCCGGGTGATATCCAGGTTAGATAGGCCGATTCGGGTTAAGAAATTTTGGGGAAACAATTTAAAATTACCAATTTTAAAACCTTTAGAGGAAAGGGGAAATTTTAAAAATGGGTCTTTTTGTAAAATGGGAAAATAGGTTTTTGAGATAATTTTGAATTAAAATAAAATAATGCACTTCAAAAGTTATCATCTTTTTCTTCTTCCCCTTTCCAAAGCCTTTTCACATTAAACTCTCCCAAGCCATAGCCACCAACCTTTTTCACCAATCTTCACCTTTTTTGGAAGTTTCAAGAGGTAAGCAACTTGGTTTTATTCTTCTTTTCCTTCCAATCTTGTATTTAGCATTATTCTTTCAAGTTTGAAGTTTTTTTTCTCAAGTTTCAACATTTGGGTAAAAATGGGGTTTTTGAAAGGTTTTAGCTTTTTGGTGAAAACAACGTTTTGGGTTAGTTTTAAATCATACTTTGGTGATGATAAAGTGTTGAAATGAGGTTTTAATCAATCAAACCCGAAACTATACTTGGTAGTGGTGTTTGGAGTGAAATTTCTTAAGTTTTCAATTTAACTATGTGGGGAAATGATATCCGATGGTTTATCAGCTTCGATTTGATGCTTTTAGGTATATTTAGGAGTGTTTTGGATGTTTAAATTGATGGTTATTGCTAGGCTTTGCTTAAGAACGAATTTGATGGTATTTTGGTGGATTTCGGCTTTGAATCGTTGAGAGAATGTTGTAGATTTGTGAACTGGTGTTTGACAGTGAACTTATGGATGAAAAGGGGAGTAATACTCTGTTTTTGGATGGTTAGAAATAGGGGAAATCAATTTGGGAGTTCCAGACAAGAATATGTGAAGTTTCAGAAGCTTGAAGGAGGACTATTAGCTTGTTTGAGGGGTTTTTGAGCTGGTGAGTGGAAATTGTTTTGAAGCTTTAATTGTTCAACGAGGTTTCTTAGGGTTTGGGTAGAGCCTTAGGGGCCAACCTAAACCTGAGCGTGAGTTTTCTATATTCGTCTCATTTCATGAATTGTTGGCTTATGGGGTTATTTGTGTTGTGGTGTGAATTATGAGATTCTTTTGCCTCCCCTTTTAATGTTGTTGTGTTGTCGTAGTTGTTGTCGAGCCTCACATAATGGTTAGTTGTTGTTGAATACGGTGATGTGTAGTCCCACCGGAGAGGATTAGTAGATGAGTACGGTGATGTGTAGTCCCACCGAAAATATGCTAGTTGTTGTGTACGGTGAATGTGTAGTCCACCGGAATTGGTTATGCATGTGCATACCATATTTTGTCTATGTTTCCATTTATCGTACTTCCTCCTTAAATGGTTTTGTCTTTAAAACTATATATATATATATATATATATATATATATATATATATATATATATATATATATATGTTTTGAGCTGCATTTTTGTTGTTGTGTTTTAGAGCTCCACTTGCTCTCTTTTTCCAAAAATGCATATCGTTAGTGGCATCGAAAGGCAAGTGGGCAAGGGAGAAGTCTTGGAGTTCTTTGCTAAGCTCAAAGTATGATTTTTTTATGGTTGTAATAATACTTAGGCAATGGGAATGCTAGACCTTGTTAGGGAGTTGGTGTTCAAACTCCTATGTTTTGTTGTTGTTAATGTTGTTAACATGTTTAAAGTGTTGAAGTATGCATGTGTTGGCTTTTGACCTCTTTATGGATGCTAAGCTTCATCTTTTGGCTTGATGTGTTGATGTTTACATGTTTGTTGAGGCATGTGTAAATGGTTTCTCATGTTTGTAAGCCTAAGTTTGGTTTGAAGGGATTTTTGGCCTTTTTGGCAAATGGTTGGTTTATGATCATCTTCGCTTCTTATCTCTTGTTGGTTGAATGCTCGTTTCTCGTTTATTAGGATCTGTTTGCCTCTAGATGGTTACCATGTGTTGGCTCGTGTATGTATGCATGTTTAGAGGTCTTAAGTTGGTGTTATGGTGTTGTTGTTTGGCTTAAAGTAGCAAATTTTTGCATTGTCGAGTCAGGGGTATCGATACCGTTGGGGCCGTATCGATACAACCTTTATGCTTTAAGCCAAGCGTATCGATACACGGGAAGGCATACCGATACCATTTTTGCTACTAGAAATCTGAGAATTTGACGAGAAATTGAGGGTATCGGTACGGGCCTAAGTGTATCGATACAGTCCTCTGGAGTTGACTTTGGAGTGTTGACCGTTGGGAGCGTATCGATACCAGCCTTGGAGAGTATCGATACGGTTTCACAAAGTTGACTTTGGGGGGAGTTGATCGTTAAAGGCGTATCGATATGGTCCTTAGGTGTATCGATACGACCTGAAGTAAATTGCTAAAACCTATCTTTTATTTTCTGGTTCGCTTGGTTCGTATCCGTGTTTGCTTTTTCGTTGTTTGCTTTTCTCACATAGGATCAAATAAAGCATATAGACAAGATAAATTAAAGAAAAAATAGGGTTGCTAATCGGAGTGAGAGCCTAACAGGTTTCGCTTCGGTTTTCCCCGTGTGACCCGTTTGGTTCGGTCTGTTGGCTAGGCCAGGACGAGGGGGTTACACAAAGGACATCTCCTATATAACCTTCTTGTAACAATTGTTTCACCAAAAGAACTAGTTACTTGCATTCCCATATTTAACTCCTCTACCGGCATATCAAGCAAATGTGCATGCTCACGTAAAATATATGAATGCGTAGAACCAAAATCGATCAAAGACAACAATGACAATGATTGCAAAGTGAATGTGCCTGCAATCACATCGGTGTCATTGTGTCCCTCGTGATGTGCATACACCCTCGCAGGACCACCACCCTCAGGTTGAACCACCACTATATGAGCCACAGTCCTCTCACCATCCTCCCTACGCTGGAAGTTACCATGACCGCGCCCACAGCCTCTCTGTGGTGCAACAATAGGTGCCCTAGCCTGACCACCACCAGCCAACAATGGACAATCAAGTCTCAAATGATCAGTTGATCCACAACTCCAACAAGAGTTAACCACAATAGCAGCAGGAGCCTATCCCTCACGAGCCAAACACGGACAGTCTCGCCTCAAATGCTCACTCAATCTGCACACCCAACAAGTGTTAAAAGTCAGTCTAGTCTAAGCACCTTAACCATGTGCTCCACACCCAGCACTACCTCCACCACTTCTCGCATCAGAACGATACTTCTTGTCACGTTGCCTCTTATACTAACCACCACCATAACTAGAGTCTGCAACTCTCTTACCAGAGCCAGAACCTCCCACACGAGAAGATAAACCTTGCACATGCACTCTAGCAACAATATCCTGAAAAGCTCCAGTCATCGCCTTAACCAAAGGCGTCAAATCACCCAACACTGGCCCAATTGGCTCATGGGGTACTTGCTCCCCATTCTCAGATGGACTCGACGGAGGAGGTGGCAAACCTCCATGAGGTATTTCATTCTCCTGATTTCCTTGCCCTCCAGCAACAACAATCGTACCAGATCGCAACTCTCTCCTCAGTCCCATCGTGCTAAAATATCTAATGCATGACAATTTCAACAAAACAAAAGAATCATGCCAGCTTCAAGCAAGGATCGAAGACTTCCATTATAAATCAAAACATTTCAGACTATAGTAATAAGGCAATGGTTTCCCCAAAACAAACCCCACATAGCATATCACAATCGACATATATATAACAACCATTGTGCATAACAATCAACAACATTCAACCAATTTCAACATTCTAATGTATCACAAACTTGGTTCACATCAATAAGCAACCCATTTTTTTTCATTTTATCTTGTCTAGATTCTCTTATTAACCCTATTGTGTTCAGGAAAACAGCGGAAGAAACCACATCGCAAACCAACAACAAATTAAGACTCGATTGCACAGTAACACAAATAGGGACCATTTTGCAAATACAAACAATTTTAGGGACTTCCGAAGAATTAATGTTACCACCCATAAATTAGTCATGTTACATGCTAGCACATCAATTATCAGCTCAAAACAACCATCCAAACTCATTTAATTGCATTCGTATTAATCAGGGACCAAAACGTAAGAAAGCATAACTTTAAAACACTTCATAACTGCCAATAACGGCTAACCGTATCGGTACACGAGCAAGTGTATCAGTAAAATTTTATGATTCTACAATTCTAGATTCTAGAGGCTTGAACCTGTATCGATACTCTCCTTACCGTATCGATACGCTATGGAAATTTTGCCTTGGATCGTATCGGTACAGTAGCCTGTGTATCGAAACCCTTAGCTCAATTATGCCTAGCCGTACAACCTTAGGCGTATCGGTACGCATGGGCCTGAAATGTCACATTTTTTTGCTTTAACATGCATTTACCCAACTCTAAGCACATAATCAAACATCCAACATATATGCAACAAATCCTAGGATCAAGCCTCAGCCATAGACACCAGAGTTAACATCAATCATAGCATCAAACTTTAAAAGGGAAATCTATAGGCATGCTTCCTATATTTCAAGCCAAGAAAGATACCGAAAACCATAGCAAAGCATAAACCAAACATTATAGGCCATTTACAAGTCCAAAGCCATGAAACAAACTTGCTCAAACAGGGAGTTTGACAAAACCTCTCCCAAAACAAAAACGGAACCTCCATTGCCTTTATTACAACAAGTCTAGTTCGAAACCATACTTTCAAAGATCGAAGTCCTTTGGATCCTCTTTGCTCATTTGCTGCTTCCACTCCTTTAATTCTCTGCATTGATGGACAAAGAGAGCGTAAGCACACTAGGCTTAGTGAGGAGTGTTCAAAACAAAACACCATCAATGCAATTTAAAACCAATTACTTAAAACCATTGAAATCATCATTTCAATCCATTTGCAAAAATTCATGCCTTGAAAAGCATGCACGTAAACCCTTCCAAAACCAGCATATTAAACCATATGCATCATATATCATAGTTAAATAGCAAGACCCGTTGCTAAACCTCAATTTAAGCTTTCTCGTGCATAACAAATAATATGCAAAGCTTAAAGAGTAAATATGTATAAATCAATATTATACAACAACATCATCAACATGATACATCAACAATTATATTGGCTTTCAAGTGATTATTAACCAAGTTCTATTTCCAAAATATCATATTGGATACACAGATTCAACAAGTTTCCTCCCAACACTTCAAGCCATCTTAATCGGAATAACGGTACATTTACACCCAACGGGGACAACAACTCCAACCATCGGTTAGATGCTTAACCCACTAACAAGAGACGGGACACCAACCTCCTCGATCATTAGGGTACTTGGATAGAGACGGGACACCAACCTCCTCGACATCCAAGGCGACTTATTTATAGTGCACTCAATCCTATGGCCAACCAACTATATCCGATAGTATCTTTAAACCACATCACTTGCCAATATAATTCATTATAATCACATACCTCATTGTTTTCATATGCATCATCATAAAACCATTTTCTCAAACAACAACCATGCTTTAAACACAAGTATAAAACACATACTTACATGGATCACTTACCATGTGCATCCATCATCATTTCATGATTAAAAACAATATATCACATACTTAAAACATGCATAAATAGTAGGTAAATTTATTTACTCAAAACAAGTGCATAAACCATTTCGTAAAAGCACGGCCAAGAGAGAAAATCCACTTTATACTTACTTCCAAACTTAGACAAGCGTTTCAAGCTCAAATCTAAGTTTCCAAACCACCTTCAAAACTTTTAAAAGCTGTAGGTTTCGTTCTCACTCACCGACACGAAAAACCTCGATTCGCTGACGCGAAACTAAACATCTGAAGACTCCAAAGCTTCACTGATCTCTTTCGAATCAGCCTCCCATGTTTTAACCACAAAACAACAAAGGATTAATGCATTGAAATGCATTCTAAATCCCAGCGAATAGAACCTCAACATCGCCTTGCTAACGGCTATCAATCGTCAACCGAAATTATCCGAAAACATCGCCAAAACACTTCTAAACTTAACCCAGCCACAAACTAACGTTTCAAACCACCAATCATCATTTATTAACATCCAAAATCATCATATTAGCATCCTCATACCTCCAGCATTAAAAAAACACCACAACTCAACAAAAACCCAAATCTAGCAACCTAAACAATTAGAGATTCACATAGTTTCGGAAATACAATGTTAAAACTTTTATCTTAACATTATTAAACTTCAAAATCATGATTAAAATCAATCATAAACCCAGCAAAATAGATCCAATCCGAAAATCATATAAATCCATCAATAAAACCTTGATTTAATCTTATTACCCAATTAAATTATAAAACCGCATTAGAAACATATATAAAGGATCAAGAACTTCAAAATTTCAGTAAAGAACCTTACATTAGAGGAGAAGAACGAATCTTACCTCCAATGTAAGAGTTTCCCCTTAATTGTATGTTTTCCTCTTGAAAAACAAAAAAATTCAAATAAGATTTTTGGAAAACATGAAGAATCATTTAGGAAATCAAAGAGTTAAGAAATCAAGATCATTAATTTAAATTTTCTGATGAAAATAATGTGTTTGACTAAAGAGAAGTTGAGAGAAAATTTTGAGAAAAGAAAGTTACGTCAAATTGTGATTTTAGAAAATAATCACCTTCCTTAATTAAATCCTCTTTAATTCTTTTAATTAAAGCACATTTAAAATAATCTTTATTAAGATAAAACTCATATTAGACCAAATGGTATAATAGCTCCTTAAAGATTCAAAGTTTTGACCTTTTACGAAACAATCACTAAAACTAGTTTTTAAACTTTACATTTTGGTCACTAGTCCAAAATGTTACATTTCCAAAACACGTTTTTAGAAATTGATTTCACCAAAATCTTATGTATATTTAAAAAAGATTTTAGATAAATTTTCCATATTTTTATCACCTTCCAACATATGTTTTTCGTGAACTCATCTTGAAACTTACCCAAATCTCTAATCTCGATCCAACAGACCCTAAAATTATCCCAAAAACTTCTAGACCCAAAACTGGAGCGTTACAGAATATCACAAAAAGTACAATAAGGTGAAAGGACCACGAATCTCTCGTTCTTAATAAGAAAGAAATGAAAAAGGAAGAAAAGATAAATGATAAATTCACATCCACGAATCTCTTATGCTAGTCACACACTTCAACATATCCCACGTCAAAATTTGAACAGCGTGACTCTAAAAATCCTATAATCATAAACATTGTTTTATTTGCATACTTTTATTTATCTCCAATTAATTTCTCATTTTAATTTTGTTTTTGTTAAAGTCTATCAAAAGTCCTTTTACTATATTAAAGTTGATTTTAGTTTCTCTATTGTAAAAAGAGACATTTTAGTCATTGTACATTTGAAAAGAGAAAATTTTGGTTTAAAATTTTGAAATTCTAGTTAGTTGGCTTAAATATTTTAATTTTAACACCATTTAAGTCCCTTTCAATTTTGGAAATAAGCAAAGTGAACCTTCTTGAAAAAGATGAGTAATTTATTCGATGGGCATTTTTAAAATGAGTAAATAAAAACAATCTCTTATTGTGTTGATAATTTTCGTCCGTAAATGACATGTGTCCAACTATGATTGATTTTTTTTAAAATCAAATAAACCAGAAAATTTATAATTTAGAATAGTTTTTCATAATTTTGATTTTTTTGAAAATTCTAATGAAATTTTAATTTCTTTTATGATTTTTGTATCATCTTTTTCAATTAAACCCTTACTCTTACTACAAATTTAAAAATTATAAGAAAATTCAGTGTACATTTTTTCAATTAAACATTTTAATTATTCTTATGTTTTGGCTTGTAATTGTAATATTATTGAAAGTGGAGACAAAAGAGGTTGGAGTTCGAATAAGAATTAATTTTGCATTTAGATTTCATAAGAGTTTAACAAAATTGTAAATTTCACACACACAATTTTTGCGAGATATTAATTTTTTTGATTTCAAAACTGAAATAGACCTAAAGAGTGTTTAAACCGACGTATTTAAGCCAATTAACAATAACTTTAGCGTTTTAAGACGCACAATAACCAAAATGTCAACTTTTAAAATGTACAATGACAAATGTTTTTTTCTTACCGTAAAAAGACTAAAATAAACTTTTAGTTATAGTACAGGGAGTCAAATATTTTGTTTTATATTAGAGGGACTAAAATGAACTTATGAATTTCTAGTATACTTTAACAAAAAAAATAAAAATTATTTTTTTTATCTTTATCTACCGTCACTGATTTTTAAAACTTTATTCAAGTTAAGATAATTTTGTAAAAAAAAATGAAAATCAAACTTAATTTGAAATTTATTATTATTATTATTATTATTATTATTATTATTATTATTATTATTATTATTATTATTATTATTATTATTATTATTATTACGCAAAATGAGTTTATTAATATTTGGTCACTTCACGAAATGAGTTGATTGCATGAGTTGGTTGCATTAATCAGTGAATAAGCAGAATGTCGAAGATAAGCATATAAAAAGTAGTATCAAAGCACGACTAAGAAAGTGCAACCATTATTATCATTTATCAAAAATAGAAATCATTTGTCTTTTTTGGTGCTCTTATTTATGTTTCACACTAAAAAAAAATGAGTTTAAAGTTTAGGGTTAAAATTTATAAAATTTTGAATAGTGTGTATTTTTTTAATTTTATAGTTTAAAATTTAAAATTTAAATTAAAGATTAAAATTTATTTTTTTTAGTGTTGCAGGATAAAAAGAACATAAAAAAGGGCACAACATTTTTTTCCATTTATCAACCCAAAAGTAGTGAAACTATCAAAGTCAAAAAATAACTATCTCTGACCCTACCCAAACAACAAAATTCCTGATAAGTAGGAATAAAATGCATGAATGAATGCAACGCAATAGTTGGAAAAATAAAACATATAAAAAATGTACCAAATATATATAGGTATACTTATGAATTTCATCCCTATATTCTATAAAATTAAAAAGTAAATTTTTTTAATTTGTCAAAATCGGTTTTGTGTTTTAAGAAAAATATTAAGTAGTCTAATTATTTTTTTTATCAGCAAGTATGGCATAGTCTAGTTATTAGTAAACACATAAACTCAAATTCTTGATTTGTATTAATTTATTGCATATAAATTATTGAACTATTGATTTTTATGTCACTATAACTTTTTTTGTTAAATTATGTTGTATTGGAGTAATATATGTGCATGATCCTCTATACACATACAATAAAGGGAAGAGAATAAGAATATGAAAGGAGATAATTCAGAATAATAATAATAAAAACATAGGAGAAAGTGGCGAAGTATGGTGAAGAAATTCTATATAAATGGATGCCTCTAGCAACTCTTTTGATCATACTGTAAACCCAAGTAGCTCCAAACCTTAATTTGCCCTTCGCCAACATGCCTCTTATGGTACCAAAATCCTTTAGTCTTACCCTAAATGAAGAGCAATTGAAGGCTCTCTTCAAAGAACACGACACCGACGGTGACGGTCGTCTAAGTAAGGAGGAGTTGTTGAATGCTTTCCGAAAACTCGGTTCCCGAAACCCTAGTTGGCGAGTTCGTCGCTCGATGTCCCATGCCGACGGCAACAGAGATGGATCCATCGGTTTAGATGAACTTGATGAGCTTGTCAAATATGCTGTCAAACAAGGATATGGCGTAAACTAGGGCATTTTGTGCTTTTGTATGATATATATATACGCCGTACAATAAAATCGTCTGTGAAAATTACCCCTGTTTGTATTTGCTGCTTGTTGTTTGCTTGTGTTGCAGCAACTTCATATGCTGAAATAGAAACAAGTTTCTTTCGTTGAAATCCATATGATTGTGATATCTGCAAACCTGCAATCCGATGATTGGAAGAGTAGCCACCAGATGGTGGTGGTGCTGAATTGAATCCCACGTCCAATGGTACCGGCAACTAAGGGTGTATGCGGTTCAATTCGATTTATTTTTTAAAAAAAAAAATAATAGTCCATTGATTCTCGGTTCCATTAATCTCAGTTTTTGATTTTTCATGTCAACTTTGGATTTTGAGTTTTTTATTTTATTTTGACAAAATGAAAATATTTTATGATTTTTTAAACACTATTTGATAAACTTTTAAAGTAGTTTCCCTAAATATTTCTTTAAAAATAATTTTTCAATTAAATAAAAATAATTATATTTTTTAAGTATAAAACTATTTGTTAAATTATAAATCAAATAAAATTTAGTTTGAATTGGTTCAAATAACAAAGACTTTTAAACTTGTGAACCGTAATTCATACAAACACTATAATATGGATTGATTTCCGGTTAACCAATTTTTGTTGCTAAACCCTACTGGCAACAACGAATCAAATCTTATTCCACAGTCAATGGAATGGACAAATCGAAATGACCAGGATGATTTTGAGGAGGGCGATGTCCTAACCGAGAAAATATTGATATAGAGATCATCCTTGGTAATTTTCAATTTGTTGATTCAAAGAGGGATGGATTGAGTAAACAATTTAAGAGCTCGTAAAAAGGAGACGGAATTTAGAGTAATTCAGGTCACAAATTAGTCTATTCCTTTACTTTTTTCGATTAAGAATATTTCAATTCGTTATGATTGTATTAGCTTTAAAGACGAGATATAACCTTATAATCTTTTATCTTTTAACATGAAAAATATAGAACCGAATTTCTCAAGACTTTATACACCAAAAGTCTCTAGAACTCACTCTCAAAGAAGAAAATACAAGATGAAATTTAACACTCGAGAGAAAGAAAACTCTTGCATGTCTTCCCTCAACGGCATGTGTGGCCCTTGGCAATGATAATAAGAGGATAATCGAAAACAAAATGATAATGTATGTAGGTACCTGGTGGCACGTGACCCGCCATTAGTTTTTTTGGGGTAAACTACAACAGAGGTCACTCAATTATGGGTAATATTACATTTGGGTCATTCAATTTTTAAAAGTTACATCTGAGTCACTCAAATATAGATAAGGTTACATTTGAGTTACTCAAATATGGATAAGGTTACATTTCGATCAGTCAATTATGGGTAAGGTTACATTTGGGTTAATGCTACAAAATTACATTTGGGTCAATCCTCAAATGCTCGAACTTTTGATAACATTTGTCTTTGAAACTCAAAAGAACTTTTACGATATCACACTTATCTCTTTAAACATTCCATTTGACAAGAAAAAATGGTTGATCCTGAATTACTCTACTCATCTCTTTATCAATTCAATTTTTTTGTCATTTTTATCAATTGAGGATTGTTATGACTTTTTTAATTCTTTTTCAAATAGAGAGATTTTTTAACAAAATGTATTTTTTATGCTTATTTAGTTTGTTGTAGTCAAATTAGTTGTCAGGAAGAATTCGAAACCTTAAACTTCTAAATAAAGTAAATATGTGAATTATAAAATTTTAATTTTTAGATCCGCCCCTAAATACAATAGATAAAGGAGAAAAGTTATACATAGAACAAGGTGAGACATCAAACATTAAGGTTATGCTTGTATATTACTACAAAATAAAAAAGCAATAGAGAGATAAAAGAACAAAAAATTAGAATCAGAATATCTTCATATAATTACTTTAGGAAAGGGTTCAAGAGCCCCTGCAATTTGAATGCGAGAATCAAGTGATCACTATTCATATTTTTGTCTGATTGAAGTCCACCACGTGCATATGCATAGAACTGGATTCCTAACACGAAAAGACATTTGGATCCCACCTTAAATTCGATCCATGTTCTTTTAAGCGACGAAATCAAAAATAAAATCTCAAGTAGAACTTGAATTATAAATTTCTAACAAAAAAATTACAATATAATGTTATTATTATATTGGTCTTAGTTTATAATTTTTAGGAATAAATTACCATTTCATCATTTTAAAAGGTTACAATATAATTCCACTATATAGTAACTTATAAATAAATAATTCATAGAGAAGCTTCTTCATAATTCTATCAATTAGAAGGGTCATGGCTCTCCCCTCTATTCGCCTTTGTGCTCCTTATCTTGGTAGCCTCAGCTCCTAATAGAATTAAAATGAGGTTTGCTTTCTGCCATCGGGTAATGATAGGGGTGAAGTTGAAAAATTATTTTAGGAGAAGCAAAGTTAAATTATAAATTTGTGAAAGATCAAAATGTAATTTAATAATATTTTAAGGATATAATTTGTAATTTTTTAATAAGACTAAACTGAACTCCTATTATTTTTTAGAGGCAGAAGGGAATTCCATTGTTATTTTAGTAGTTTAGTTTTATAATTTAAATTTTGAAGGGGCTAAAAATGAAATTATACCATTTGGGGACATGGCCTCTGCCACCCTCTTTGCCTTAACGGTTTAACCCCTAGGTAAGGTCATAAAAGTGGGATGGTCCATATTGTCTTGGGTCCGGATTTTGTGTTCTAAACTCTATCAATAATTGTTAAAGGATTCACAAAGTCGGAAATATTCGACAAGAGCACTTCAAATGCCTCAAGAGGCAAGTCCACCAAGAAAACTTTATGACTTTGAACCTATGAACTCCAGCTTAAGAGTGCATTTGGTTGGCCGAATCTTACATTACGAACAACAATATTATATTTAGGGGTGGGAATTGGTGGGACGATAACGGTTTTGCATTACTCACTTTATCTCTAATATTTGTGATTACGGTTTCACGAGATCTCATTAAATATTTCAGAGATTTTTTTTTTGTCTTTATACCCTTTTGTTGCGGATCCCTATAATTTTCTGAGAATCCCCGTCCTAAAAATAAACAAAACTACTATTTATTGACCAAAATAAATGGTCAATTTAGTTCAAAATATAAAGTTTTGATACTTCAATTGGAAGCAGCTACGAAATGGTGAAGATTGAAAGGGTGTTGTGTTGGGAATATTTAGACGAGGGTTTTAGTTTATATCTAAAAATTAAGATGGAAATATGATGAAAAAATTAAGTGTGGCTATGTTTGAAGAAAAAGGTTGAAGTGATAATAATATAGTTAAGGTTTTTTTATTAAGATATATATTAAGGATATATAGACAAATAAGTACATTTTTTTTTGAAAATCTTGTAAAATATAAAGATCCTTGTAAATAATTTTTGAGATCTTAGGGTTATTTATATGGTTATGGTTCGGTTATCTTCACGGTTCAAATATAACAATCTCCGTCCTCATTCCCATTTGAGCTTCGGTGATAAAACTTCACCGTCCTCATTCCCATTTGAGCTTCGGTGATAAAACTTTATTGTCCCCATTCCCATTTGAGCTTCGGTGATAAAATTTTACCGTTTTCATTCCCATTTGAGCTTCGGTGATAAAACTCCACCGTCCTCATTCTCGTGGGTGAAGATTTTAGTTATTTCTCATCTCGTTAGTTCGATTTCCCACGATTTTTAGATATTCCCCATCTAATTTCCACCTTAATTATATTAGGAATAAGATTATGTGGTTTGGATTCTTAACATTCTAGATCATCTCGTAATCTCATGTTCTCAGGTAGTGTCAAAACACTGTAATATTGGGTGTAGTCTCACTACCACCTAAGTCCATAGAAAATCTTAAATTACACGTGTAATCTTAAATTTTGAATAATTTTTAATTTGTTTTTATTTTTTTAATCAGTTTTCAATTTGAGCTTTGGTGATAAAATTTCACCGTCCTCGTTCCTATTTGAGCTTCGGTGATAAAATTTCACCGTCCTCATTCTCATTTGAGCTTCGATGATAAAACTTCACCATCCTCATTCTCGTGGGTGAAAATTTCAGTTATTTTTCATCTCGTCAGTTCGATTTCCCACGATTTTTGATATTCCCCATCTAATTTCCACCATAATTATATTAGGAGTAAGATTATGTGGTTTGGATTCTTAACATTCTAGTCATCTCGTAATCTCATGTTCTCAGGTAGTGTCAAAACACTGTAATATTGGGTGTAGTCTCACCGCCACCTAAGTCCATAGAAAATCTTAAATTACACGTGTAATCTTAAATTTTGAATCAATTTTCAATTTGTTTTTATTTTTTTTAATCAGTCTAGTCTCTTTTTTTCTGAAATAAATTCTCTGTCTATTTAAAAACAAAATTATATCTTCTTTCTTCATAAAACAATAGGTGTTTAACTTTAAAATTATAATTATTACATTTACTCGAATAATTTATTTATTAGTATATTAATTATGATTGATGATGTAATCATTTTTTATAAATTATTGTAATTATGGTTATAAATTTATTTCAGCATCATATATTTATGGTAAATTTTAGGGGATAATCCATTTTGGATTATTAATTAGGGATACAGGGGAGTTTGGGGGATATTTTGGCATCTAGGCCAAAATCTACATGACCTCGCCACCTCCTTATGGCGAGGTCACTTTTTAGCACAACCTCGCCACCTCCTTATGGCGATGTCACATGGACCATGCAACTCGCGTACCTTACATGATTCAAGTGGATGGTACTTGGCTATATAGATACGTGGTCCATGTGACCTCGCCATAAGGAGGTGGCGAGGTTGTGCTAAAAAGTGACCTCGCCATAAGGAGGTGGCGAGGTTGTGCTAAAAAGTGACCACGCCATAAGGGAGTGGCGTGGTCCTGTAGATTTTGGCCTAGATACCAAAATATCCCCCAAACTCCCCTATATCCCTAATTAATAATCCAAAATGGATTATCCCCTAAATTACCCTGTTTAGTATTTGCAGCTGCTTTAGCTTTCCCATCCAACATTTTACTAAAAAACTGCTCTAGCAACCGCAATTCTTAGTGCTAAAACCCAGAGTTTAGAGCATCCTTGAGCCAGGGAATGAAACCGTCAGCAATTAGAGCATCTACAATAAGGGGAAAAGAAGCTAAATGCCTAACGAAATCAACAACTTCTAGACTTTTTTGGATTTGGAGATGAATCCCAGAAATTCCTCAAACAATCAACCCCACCTCCTTCAAAATCAAAAGCTTCAACTTTTAATCATCATAAACCAAATTACACAAACAACCAATCGAATTTTCTTATGCTAAGGCAGTCCCAGAAACAGCAAGCTCGATTAAAACAAAACCGACGCCTTCTTCCGCAAACTTATCTTTAATTTCATCAACAGAAGCTAAATTTCTCAAAACCTCATATGCTAAAGCTTGGGAACCGAGGTACCAGCTTGGCGAATCTCTATAAGCGACGAAATCCCACCTATGGAACCGATTGCTCTAACATTTTCTTTTGACAGGTGCGGTCGCCGCTTTGTGATGACGACTTGTCGCGTTAAGGTACAGGGTTTAGGGCTTAAAAAATTGTGACCATTTTATATTTTTTTTTGATAGTTTAGTGATACTTTACCCAAGTTACTTTACTCTTTCTTTCTGTAATTCATTGAGAAAAATCCAAATTTGGTTCGAATCCTATTGATATCATAATTTTATTCTTATTTTTTCACCAATAAGATGATGCTACATGTCGTCGTTTTATTGGATGGTATTAATATATTAATTATAATAATATTATAAAATAATATTGGACTAAAATCTAAAAATAAAAATAAATATGGTCAATTTTAGATTAAATAAAAAAAATTAAGGATTGAACTGAATAAATATAAAATTTGGGAGACTCAACATGTTATTTAGTCTCTTTTTATTAAAGTCGGACAATGATTTTGTCAAGAAGTATCATGTGGCACTGTCTAATTGGTCTATAATTTTTGTAATAACGCTAAAAAAAAGGGTCAATTGAGATCATGATTTTTAGTTAAAGAGATAAAACATCCCGAATTTTTTTAAGGGCCAACTTAATATAAAATATATACTTTAAGAGCCAATAGTGCCATTAAACCATTGATTTTCAATTGAAGTGCTTACGTTGACCACAAAATAATAGAGATTTTTTTATATTTCAGGGTTAATTGAGTCATTAGAAAATTTTCATCAAGAAATAAAGGAAAAAAAAGGAAAGAAAAGGAAATGACTAAAAAAGGAGTGTGTAAAGAGAAAGAAATCAATATAAAAAATGTGAAATATTTGTGCCTGTAATTGATTTTTTTTATGATAGATTATAATTTATAATAAATTTATTTTTTAAATTTTACGTTTTTTAATTTAGAGAAAATTTATGTTGAGACTCATTCGTGTTCAGTTTTCCATTTTTCGTGTATATTTAAAGTATTTTAAATTTGAACGAGTCTGCCACACTCGACGAGCACTACTAACGATGTACACCATTAATTTAATTTATAAAGATTAAAAGTTTAAAGGATTCACCGTATAATTATAAATTATTTAAAAATCAAAAGGTAAATTAATTAAAATACATTATTTAATTTTTAATTTTTTTTAAACATAACATAATTAGATCAAAATACCTACCCTTAAATTGCAAAACCTTAGGGTCCGTTTGGTTTCCCAAAATAAAGACCATTTTCATTTTTATTTTCTTAGAAAATTTAAAACACGAATGAAAACATGGTTGTAAAATTAAAAAACAAATTTTAGAAGGTAATACAATGGCAAACCCTACGATTCTTTCTGATGATTCCGGAAAGCGGCCAAGTCCTTACGAGAGCCCTGGTGGGCGACTGCCGGAGAGCACGGTTCGCGTAGATGTTCTGACTGTGTTGGAACGACAAGGTTCGCATGTGCTGGCTTCGGTGCAATGAGATCCCAAGAAAAACAAGGTTGCGAGTATGGCTGGTCCTGCGGCTATGATGGGGTTATTGATATGATGGAGGCAGACGTTGTGGCTGGTGGTACTACGGGGTTGGCGATTGGTGAGGTTTCCAAGGATGGTGCGGCGGCTGCTGGTCGTCCACCGAAAGGTGTGGTGGAACAACATGATGTTCTCGTATAGACCAAGGTGCCGTACACAAGTGCAGTGACTAGTGATGCTGGGTTAGGAAACAAAATGAAACCTAGTTGGGTGGAGAAGGAGATAGTGATTAGGGATGAGGATGTTTGGGTTGATAATGTTGGGGCTTATTCTAAAATTCAGTTTTCGGATTGGGTTCACGATCAAGTTGATTTTAACATGCGAAATGTGCTCATTATTCATTTACTCGGACGTATGAATGGGTTTAAGGCACTGTTGGCGAGGGTTCATGCTTTGTGGCATCCAATTGGGGAGATTTAGCTGATTGACTTGGATAATAATTATTTTTTGGTGAAATTTGCTAATGAGAATGATTAATCTAAAGTGCTAACTCAGGGTCCATCGACGATTTACAAAAACTATTTGGCGGTTCAACTATGGAGTCGATCTTTCTCCACCGCTGAAAAATAATTTGTCTCATGTCATAGTATGGGTTCGTCTCCCTGGCCTCCCGTATAGATATTACTCCAAGGGGTTATTTCACAAGATAGCCGATGCCATTGGACGAGTGATCAAGATCGACTATAGTACAAATTGTGGAGAGCGGGGTAAGTTTGCGAGGCTTGCAATCCTGGTGGATCTCAATAAGCCACTGTTACCGTGCCTTGAAATTGATGGTTTTTTGCAACAGCTAGAATATGAGGGGCTGCAACAAATTTGTTTTGAATGTGGTACTTATAGCCATGCAAATGATAATTGTCCAAAGAATCCAGATCATGTGACTGCCGAGGGGAAGAGTGGGACCGGTACTGCTGGAAATCAGGTTCGGTCAGAAAAGGCGAATATTCAAGAGGACAAGTTTGGTCCTTAGATGATGGTGGATACATGCAGGCGCCGACCCAGTACGTTTGGTCAAGGTAATAGTGGTGGTACTATGTCTAGAAAGAAGACACGGGATTCACGTTTCGTAGTCTTGGAAGAACATCAGGTTGAGGACTCTGGGCTGTGAATGAGAGTGTGCCTTCTGACACTAAGTGTGATAAAGGTAAGGGGCGAGTTGTGAGTGAACCGGTTGGGTCGTTATACCAGGAAATAGAAGTGCAAGGGACTTGAAAGAATGATACTTACCTCGCTTCCAACTCGAATAAGAAGAAGAAGGGATCAACGAAAGTGGCTCAAACGGCGCATGGCGCAGTCCATATTTTAGAACAAGGGACATGTGGGAAGAACGGTTCAGGTGTTAAGGTGAGGAGGGTTGCGTCCGGTTTATCTAAGGCAAATAAGGAGAATGTTACTAAATGGCTAAAAGTGAGGAAACCGTCTAGACAAAAAGCTTCCTCTCGACAGGTTCTTGGTGAATGGATGTGGATACTCAGTTATTTAACATCCGTGCGGATAATGAGGCATGTTTGGGTGATCCAGCGGACGTTGTTAAGGATGGAATCGGAATGTTGTCGGGTGATGAAGAATGGGTTGACTCGTCTGATACGGATGATGTGACGAAGATAGAACCCGGTTTTGACGTTTGAGTGCGCGTCTGTCGCGTCAGGTATCTTTCGTTTTTATTCATATTTATAATGATTAAGTTAATTTTTTGGAATTGTCAAGGCGCTGCTAGCCTACCTTTTAAGAGAATCTGCAGGGATTTTGTGCCTGTTAACCATCTGAATATTGTTGCGCTCTTCGAACCTCGTACTAGTGGTCGAGTAGCGGATCAGATTATTGCTCGCTTTGATTTTCCTAATTTTTCCAAGTGAAAGCTCATGGTTTCAATGGTGGTATTTGGGTGCTATGGTCGGATGTTGTGCAGGTGGAAGTTCATCAATGGAAGGGCTCGTCATAGTGAGTTTGATCTGTGGTTACAGTTTACCGCGGTGTATACGAGTCCTACGAGTTCGCGTCGAAAATATTTATGGGGTCGGCTACAATCCCTTAACCCCAGGATGAATGTACCGTGGGTGGTGGGAGGAGATTTTAATTGTTTGTTGGATGGATCTGAAAGAGTAGGGGGTACTAGTCCTGTTGGGCATGGAAGCCGGCACTAGGCAGAATTTATGTTTGATTGCGGGTTAGTAGAACTTGGCTTTCAGGGTCCACCGTTCACGTGGAGGCGTGGGGATTTACATCAAAGACTTTATAGATGTTTGGCGAATGCCTATTGGCTATCGAATTTCGCCAACTCAGTGGTGCAGCATTTAGATCAGCTAGGCTCGGATTATCGCCCGCTGCTTCTCCGACTCATGGGTCAATCATCGGATGGTTTGCATCGGCCTTTTCACTATATTGCTGCTTGGCAGGACCATATGGGGTTTCAAGAGTTCTTGAAGTCTGTTTGGAATGACTTGTCCTCGATCGCTAGTAATATTGAGTCCTTTCGGCAGGGGGTTTAGTTGTGGAATGACGGCATGTTTGAGTATATTGGGCAGCGGAAGAGGAGGATCATTGCTCGGCTGAGGGGGATTGATAGGGAACTTCTGATCAGGCATTCAGATTTCTTATCGAATTTGGCTAGGGATCTTCGACTTGAACTTGATTTGGTTTTCGAGCAAGAGGGGAGTCTCTGGCAACAGAAAGCATGTTCAGATTGGATTGTTGCGGGGGACCGAAATACTAAAATTTTTCACGCATCTGCTATGGCAAGACGACGTGCCAATACGGTATCGGCTTTGAGATGTGATGACGGCTCGTGGTGCACTAATCAGGATGAGTTAGCTCTGTTCGCACGATCTTTATTTGCTTCGTTATTCTCGAGCTCGGGTGGTGAGGGTTATAGATGGGAAATCCGTGGTTTGTTTCCGCAAATAGCACCTGGGGATCTGGATTGCCTCGAGGCTCCAGTGAAAAAAGAGGAAGTCTGTAGCGCACTATTTAATATGGGCCCTTTCAAAGCACCTGGAGTGGATGGTTTACATGCCAATTTCTATCAAAAGAATTGGAGTATCATTGGGGAGTCGGTGTGTCAATTTATTCGACAGATCTCTAGTTCAGGTGAAATGCCTAATTTTCTGAATAAGACTTTGCTTGTTCTTTTGCCTAAGGTTACAACGCCTGAAAGAATCTCCCGGTTCAGGCAGATTAGTCTATGTAATGTGCTATATAAAGTTGTCACTAAAATTCCCTGCTTCGTCAATCGACTCTAATGCAAATTCTCTGCTTAACGCTGGAAAAGCCCGTGCTCGGATGATTATCTCGACGAGAGTTGTATCCGATCTTGATTTCCCTTAGTGGACCGCCACTAAGTTTGTTCTTAGGGAGTTGATTCCGCTACAAGCCCAATCTCGTCCCCAACGATGGATCAAAATAACATCAATCGACGTGCACTTTTCGAAATGAAGTAACCGTGATGCCTAAAGGAAAGGTCGATTGCCAATCCTATTTTACCGAAAATCAAGAAAGAAATCGAAGAGGTTGAAGCGCTTTGTGTATTCTCACAAGGTAAAACGAGTTTAGCTTAACTTTTGGCTAAAAGAGAATTTAGCTAAGCATAGTTTGCGAAGAAACCATACTTAGTTTTTTTTAGCAAGGGAAAGCAAGAGAATAATGGAGATAAAAGAAATCTAGTAAACTTCAAAGCAAAAATGAGAATGAGAACAATTTATGGTTTGAGTCTCACCCCAAAAGGGGTATTTATAGCATCCTAAAACCCTAAAAATACTCTTAAAATGATAAGAGATAATCCTAAAATATTTAAAATACAAAAGATAAATGCTAAGTGATAATAATTAAATCCCAAAATGTTTAAAATTTAAAAATAAAAGATAAATCCCAAGCTTTGATCCTAATCTCGGCTGATAAGTGCTCTAGACGCGGCTGATAGCTTATCACGCGCTGCTGACGTCATCTTCTAGAAGCCTGCTGACGTGGCGTCGAGTCAGCGCATCCATGCCCACTAATCCAGCAATGAATCCAGAAAACTTGCAAAATCCAACCTTTTCTAATATGTTTTCCAGCCATGAAGTCCTGCACAGAAAAGCACACAAAAGACCACAATTCAGCACCACAAATCAACCATTTAAGCGTAATTAGCACTAAAATATTGACCAAACTAGCTACTCATTAAATTCACTCTCACTTATCCGATGCTTGTCCTCAAGTATCTCAAAATTAAACAAATCTAAGCTCAAGTTCTCATCCTTAATTTCACGAAGTCTCAAAGTTTCTGGTATGACTAAGTATCTAAACATGAAAGAAAATAAAAGAGCAAAAGAAAAATGGCAAGACTAGAAATAATTGTAGCAAAAACGACATTCCAATAACATGTTAACAACAATCGTGCAAACCAAGTACCCTCACAAGGAATCGCTCATGTCACTCAAAGTGTTTAAGGGTAGAAAAATCACTTGAGCCAAAACTAATTAAAGCATTACCATAGGCTTGTAGTTAAATCTAATCTCCACTACTTAGTATGAACATGATGCAAAAATCAAGAGGTCTTAAAAGGGTTGTAACGGGGCTATGGTTCTGGTAGGATAAATGTCGAAAAATAGGGGTTAAAATTCAAGACAAAAATCATCCCAAAATTCTTATTCAAAATTGTTTTTTTTCTTTTTTTCTCTCTTTTTTTCATTCGAATCAAAACTGTGAAACTGCACTGCTTATTTCCTTTTTTCTGCTGTGTAAATTCGAATAAATTATGCATTGTATTTTTCTGTAGTTTTTTTCTGCTGCATATTCGAATCATTTTCTTCACTTAATTTTTCTACAAAGTATTTTCTGCACTGCTGGACTGCACTGTTCAAAACTGCTTTTTATTTTTTATTTTTTTTCTACAGTGTTGATTCGAATCTGTTTTTGTTCTCTTTGAGACAATTTTGTCTTGAAAAAGGGTGAAAAAATAGTGGAAATAAAAGAAATGGTTTAGGCTAAAAATATGATGAAGCAAGGAAAATGTCAAGGCTCAAAATTGACTATTTAAGGGATAAATATACAAAGGGTGGGCTATTTTTGGAAGAGAATGGGGTTATAACATAGTGCCTCTATCACATTTAAGCGTCATACTCAAAAAATACAATCTCGAAAAGTTTTTAAACCACAAGTTCTAGAATACAACTAATTAGCTAGGCACACTCAAAGAAACAAAGAGCACAAATTTGCATACATGCTCATTAGGCTCAAAAACTCTCATGAATTGTCTTGTGTACATAGGTAAGCACCATGTCAATTAACAAAGTAAGGAATGCCATGACAGGATTATATGAAAAATTCCAAGCATGCCATAATCTATTATGCAACCTAAATTTCTAACAAGAAAAATACCAAAGTCATACGAAAATAAAGGGACTAGGTGAAACAAAAGATAACAACAAGTAACTTAAATTAAATAAAATCAAGAGAACAATCAATCGAACAAGCAATTACGAGAATTTGACATGGATTCCCACTCCCCCTCACTTTAAGCATGAAGTCCCATTATGCAAATAGAAATGAAAGAGATGGAATGAGGAAACTCTCTGAGCTAGCGACAATCACGGTGGTACTCGAGTTCGATCGGAGGAGGTGGGGGTGCTTACTGTCTTGTTCTCACCATTGTGAGAAAAAAATGAAGGATTTGTGATGAGGTTTTGAGGCTGGGAGTGGGTATGCGGCATAGGGAAAATAAGGGAAAAAATGTTGTTTGGTGTAAATCACGTGGAGAGGGGTTTAAAAAAAAAAGAAAAGAATTTGTTGTAGAAAAGGGATTTGGTTAATCAAATAAAGTGAGGTAATAATAAAATAATAAATAAAATGATAAAAGGTGAAAGAAGAAGATAACTTATCAAACGTGGGTCCATAGGATAAAACAAAAAAATTAAATTGTGGGGATAAAGTTTCCGCAGAAGATTGGGTTTGGGTTTGGCTAAAATGCACCAAGAGGTAAGGAGGGTTTGAGTTCGACGCTTAGTGACCCTTACGATCGCTGCGCTGGTGAAGCCAACGATAAGTGCTACCCAGGTGAGCCATGGTGTGACTAGTGTGTTGCATTGGGTCCGTCCGGAGAAAAGGTTGGGTAAAACTTAATACAGATGGGGCTCGGAATCATTTGAACGGCGCAACCGCTTGTGGTGGTGTGACTCGGGATAGTGGGGGCAATTGGATTATTGGGTTTCAGAAATTCATTAGGATTTGCTCGGTGCTTGATGCTGAACTTTTGGGTGTCTACTTTGGTCTTACTCATGCTTGGAGAGCTGGTGTAAAGGCAATTATAGTCGAGATGGATAGCCTTGAGGTGTTCTGATTGTTATCAAATTCGGCTAAACTTGGTGGGGGTGGTTGCAGTTTGCTCCCACATATCCGTGAGCTTTTTGATCATGATTGGGAGGTAAGTTTTGTTAGTTTCATTTTGGTTTTGCTTTGTGTTTGTGCTCGTTTGGCATGAGTTTTGTGTATGAACATTTAAGTACGGTCTGAGGTACTCTTTTCCTCTACCTAAGTTTAGGGAGGTTTTTAACGAGGCCTCGGACGTACTGTTTTCTTTCCCCTATCATAAAACAAATAAATTTTAGAAAATGAAAATGAAAATGAAGGAAATTTGAAACATATAATTGACTTTTTCAGTGTTGTGTAAAATTTGTTTTCAAAATTTAGAAAATGAGAAAATACGGGTTTCAACTTTTACTTCATGCGAGAAATAAAAAAACTACGCATATCTCTTCAATCTCAAAAGAAGAGTACAAAAAAATCAATGGCAAAATCGACCTTGAAAACTTCAAAGCTTGCTCTCCTCCTCACTCACTCACAACGACTCGGAGCCTTATACTCAACGAATTGTTGATGGTTTTCTTCTTTCGATTCTCATTGGCAAACCAAAAGCTATTATTTCCCCGGGTACTCTCTCTTTTCACTTTCTTTTTCTACTTTTATTTTGTTACTAAAAACAAAAAAGAAGAAATCAATGGTGAATAGTGTGATTTTCCTATTTTATTTTCGTTAAACTTTATGCAAAATGGTGTGGCCCCTGTAAAATATTCATCGAATCATTAATGAGATTACATAGGGAGTATGCTGGGAGATTCAACTGATTTATCCTCAATATAGATAATAACTTTCTAATTGAATAGGATTATGAAATTTAGGATGTAATTTTGTTTATTTAAATAAGCTAAAGTGAGCATGTAAGGGAAGTGGGTGGTCATAGATGAAGGAAATAGTCTGAAATCTTAAATTCGAGTAGAGTTTAGCTCGTTGTATTATGATGAAGTAGCTTACTTTGAAATTGTTTCAATACTTCTCTTGAGATTTAAAAAGCAACTTATGATGCATGATCGTTTACTAGTTTCTATTTTGAGTTCAATTCATCAAATAAAAATTTACAATTTCTTATCTGATTTATATTTTTTACAGTGTTAAATATTTCTTTAATTATAAATTTATAATAGTCTATAAATCGTGTTGTCATCATCTGGTGGCTTGTAATAAGGATGTCTTGTTTAATCTTCTTTACATTGGCTGATAGATAGTTTTACTTGTCAAAAACTTTATTATGTTCATCAAAATATATGGTGTTTAAAATCTAATGAGAAACGGTAAGAAATAATTCATTTTGGTGAATAATGTAAAAATTTTGTGCTACAATTACTTCTGAAATATACTATTGAGTTACACGTGAGAAGCTTATGTACCTTTCCAGTATTATCATTTATCTCTTCAATTTAGTAGTATATAAAATGTTGATCATATGTTGTTGCCTTCTAGCTTTCTGCATTGCTTTCAGATACATGACTTACTATTTGTGGAGCACATGTATTTCCAACAGCCGATGGCTATCTTTGGATGTGTTATAGTGGATGAATGACTTTTTGAGGTAAGCATTCTTAATTAGATGTTCTGTTGTTATCAAATTCTTGTATTCTCTGCAATTCTTACAAACATTGTTTTATTAATTATTCTACTTCATTCTACTTTTAACTGTTTCTTATTTATTTTTATATGTATATTTAATTATGTAATATGACTTGTACATTTGACTCTAAATCTAAAAGTTAAAAGGTTGACCCTAAACAATAGCATTGTAATGTATTAAGGAGCATTGTGATTATATTTCTTTTTCAAAATATTAAACAATATATTTTCTATCAATACATCATGCTTTTATTAATAAAAAGTAAAGCATCAAATTAATGTTAGTAACATAGTACGCGGTATTAAATGTTTCTTTTATACTTATTCTATTTCCTTATTCTAATTGATAATTTAAAACTATCTAAGAAAAATGAACAAAATACTATTAACTAAGACAGTTGTTTACCTTTAAAAAAGTAACTTTAAATGATATTTAACCTTTTACTTTTAAAATGATTATAAACCCTAGTCAAAGCACCTTATTAGTTACTTTTAACTTTTTTCTAGTCTTTAAATATCAGTTATCTATATATTTAGAACTTATATCTGCAAGATATCCATTGATTTGAAGTTTAGGCGCTGATTTGAAGTTTAGCTGCTGATTTGAAGTTTATATTTGTCAGGTACATAACTCATAAATTTATTATTAGCTTACGATCAAGTTGATTTTAACATGGGAAATGTGCTCATTATTCGTTTACTCGGATGTATGATTGAGTTTAAGGCACTAGTAGCGAGGGTTCATGCTTTGTGGCATCCAATTGGGGAGATTCAGCTGATTGAGTTGGATAATAATTATTTTTGGTGAAATTTGTTGATGAGAATGATTACTCTAAAGTGTTAACTCAGGGTCCATAGACGATTTACAGAAACTATTTGACGGTTCAACCATGGAGTCAATCTTTCTCCACCGCTGAAAAATATCTGTCTCATGTCATAGTATGTGTTCGTCTCCTTGGCCTTCCGTATAGATATTACTCCAAGGGGTTATTTCGTAGGATAGCCGATGTCATTGGATGAGTGATCAAGATGGACTATAGTACAAGTTGTGGAGAGCGGGGTAAGTTTGCGAGGCTTGCAATCCTGAAGGATCTCAATAAGCCATTGTTACTGTGCCTTGAAATTGAAGGTTTTTTGCAGCAGCTAGAATATGAGGGGCTCCAGCAAATTTTTTTGAGTGTGGTACTTATGGCCATACAAAAGATAATTGTCCAAAGAATCCAGATCATGTGATTGCCGAGGGGAAGAGTGGGACTAATACTGCTGGAAATCAGGTTTGGTCGGAGAAGGCGAATATTCAGGCGGACAAGTTTGGGCCTTGGATGATGGTGGATACACGCAGGCGCCGACCCAGTACGTTTGGTTAAGGTAATAGTGGTGGTACTGTGGCTAGAAAGGAGACACGAGGTTCACGTTTCATAGTCTTGGAAGAACAGCAGGTTGAGGACTCTAGGGCTGTGAATGAGAGTGTGCCTTCTGACACTAAGCGTGATAAGGGTAAGGGGCGAGTTGTGAGTGAGCTGGCTAGGTGGTTATACCAGGGAATGGAAGCGCATGGGACTCGGAAGAATGCTACTTACCTCGCTTCCAACCCAGATATGAAGAAGAAGGGATCAACGAAAGTGGCTCAAACGACGGTGGTTATTCCCATGGTCTATGGTCAAACTGCGAGGCCTCTGGTGCATCAGCATGTGATTAGATCTGGGTCAGAGAAAGGTTCGCATGGCGTACTCCATATTTTAGAACAAGGAATGAGTGGGAAGAACGGTTCGGGTGTTAAGGTAGGGAGGGTTGCGTCCGGTTTATCTAAGGCACATAAAGAGAATGTTACTAAAGGGATAAAATTGAGGAAACCGTCTGGACAAAAAGCTTCCTCTCAGAAGGTTCTTGGTGAATAGATGCAAAATGTGGATACTCAGTTACTTAACATTCGTGCGGATAATAAGACATGTTTAGGTGATCCTCCGGAAGATGTTAAGGACCGAACCATAATGTTGTCGGATGATGAAGAATGGGTTGACTCGTCTGATACGGATGATGTGGCGGAGATGGAACCCGGTTTTGAAGATTGAGTGTGCATCTGTCGTGTCAGGCATCTTTTCTTTTTGTTCACACTTATAATGATTAAGTTAATGTTTTGGAATTGTCAAGGCGTTGTTAGCCTACCTTTTAGGAGAATTTTCAGGGATTTTGTGCATGTTAACCGTCTTAATATTGTTGCGCTCTACAAACCTCGTACTAGTGGTCGAGTACCAGATCAGATTATTGCTCGCTTGGGTTTTCCTAATTCTTTCAGGGTGGAAGCTCATGGTTTCAGTGGTAGTATTTGGGTGTTATGGTCGGATGTTGTGCAGGTTGAAATTTTGCTTATCTCGAATCAGTTCATCAATGGAAGGGCTTGTCATAGTGAGTATGATCTGTGGTTACAATTTACCGTGGTGTATGCGAGTCCTACGAGTTCGCGTCAGAAACATTTATGGGGTCGGTTGCAATCCCTTAACTCCAGGATGACTGTACCATGGGTGGTGGGAGGAGATTTTAATTGTTTGTTGGATGGGTCTAAAAGAGTAGGGGGTACTAGTCCTGTTGAGCATGGAAGCCGGCACTTGGCAGATTTTATGTTTGATTACGGGTTAGTAGAACTTGGTTTTCAGGGTCCACCATTCACGTGGAGGCGTGGGGATTTACATCAAAGACTTAATAGATGTTTGGCGAATGCATGTTGGCTATCGACTTTCCCCAACTCAGTGGTGCAACATTTAGTTCAGCTAGGCTCGGATCATCGTTTGCTGCTTCTCCGGCTCATGGGTCAATCATTGGATGGTTTGCACCGGCCTTTTCGCTATATTGTTGCTTGGCAGGACCATCTGGGGTTTCAAGAGTTCTCGAAGTCTGTTTGGAATGACTCGTCCTCGATCGCTAGTAATATTGAGTCCGTTCGACAGGGATTTAGTTGTGAAATGATGACATGTTTGGGCATATTGGGCAGCGGAAGAGGAGGATCATTGCTCGGTTGAGGGGGATTTATAGGGTACTTCTGATCAGTCATTTGAATTTCTTGTCGAATTTGGATAGGGATCTTAGGCTTGAACTTGATTTGGTTCTCGAGAAAGAGGAGAGTCTCTGGCGATAGAAAGCATGTTCAGATTGGATAGTTGCGGGGGACCGAAATACTAATTTTTTTCACGCATCTGTTATGGCAAGACGACGTGCCAATACGGTCTCGGCTTTGAGATATGATGACGGCTCGTGGTGCATTGATCAGGATGAGTTAGCTCAGTTGGCACGGTCTTTTTTTTGCTTCGTTATTCTCGAGCTCGGGTGGTAAGGGTTACAGATGGGAAATTAGTGGTTTGTTTCTGCAAATAGCACCAGAGGATCTGGATTACCTCGAAAGCCTGATGACGAATGAGGAAGTCCGTAGCGCACTGTTTAATATGGGCCCTTTCAAAGCGCTTGAAGTGGATGGTTTACATGCCATTTTCTATCAAAATAATTGGAGTATCGTTGGGGAGTTGGTGTGTCAATTTATTCGATAGATCTTTAGTTTATGTGAAGTGCCTAATTTTCTGAATAAGACTTTTCTTGTTCTTTTGCCTAAGGCTACAACTCCTGAAGGAATCTCTCAGTTTAGGTCGATTAGTCTATGTAATATGCTATATAAAGCTGTCACTAAAATTATTGTGGAACGTTTGAAACCGTTTATGCCATTGTGGGTTTCTGAAAATCAAACGAGCTTTGTACCTGGGAGATTGATTACAGATAATGTAGTTATCACTCAGGATGTGATTCACTCGATGCGCCGGAAGGTAGGAAAGAAAGGGTGGATGACCTTGAAGATCGACCTTGAGAAGGCATATGATCGTCTTGAGTGGAGTTTTATCGATTATACTCTTCAAGATCTAAATATCCCTAACTCTTTATATTTGCTAATCATGATGTATATATCTACAGTTTCTACTCAGGTTTTGTAGAATGGGGCGACTGTCGAGGCTTTTACACCATCACGAGGGATCAGACAAGGTGACTTGCTCTCTCCTTATATCTTTGTATTGTGTATGGAGCGCTTAACATAGTTGATTCAGACTCTAGTTAACAGCGGTCTCTGGCACCCCTTTTGCACTTCCCTGAGGAGTCTTAAGATATCACACTTATTCTTCACGGATGATTTAATGTTGTTTGCTGAGGCGTTAATGGAACAAGTGGGTGTGATTCGTTATGCTCTTGATAATTTCTGCAAATTCTCTGGGCATAAAGTTAGTCGTAATAAGACTAACATCTTTTTCTCCAAGAATATGCCACCGGATGTTCGTGTTCACATTAGTGAAGAGTTTGGTTTTAGTGAGGTCGTTGATCTTGGTCGGTACTTGGGGGTCCCACTTCTCCATCAACGTTTTACTACGGCTTGTTATAACTATATTGTTCAGTTTGTGTAACGAAAATTGAATGGTTGGAGGGCGAATACTTTATCCCTGGCTGGTCGAATTACACTTGCTCGAGTTGTCTTAGCGGTGTTACCTTCTTATACTATGCAATCTGTTGTGTTACCAGAGCGAACTTGCACTAAAATTGAGCGCTTAATTAGGCATTTTATTTGGGGTATAACGTCTGATAAAGGGGGAGTACATCTTGTCTCGTGGGAGGAGGTGTGCAAGCCATTTACACATGGTGGACTTGGGTTACGGAAAAATGGTGCATCAGAATGAGGCTTTTATCATGAAATTAGCTTTCTAGTAGCTTGTGAATAAAGACGCTTTATGGGTTCATTTTTTTAATGCAAAATATAAGTGCACTAAGGGGGTTCCTTGTTCGCTCCGTAGCCAGAACGTGTCACGGTTATGGAAAGGTATCAGTTTGATTTGGAATGATGTGAGGTGCAATATTGTTTGGGGTATCGGTAATGGTTTGAATGTTTGATTCTGGTTCGATCGATGGTTAATCTGTGTTGGGCAGCTAGCGTCCCATGTTACCTCGCATTGCGTCTCATCCCTTCCACAGATTTCGGTCGCGGCAATGGTGGATCTAGCATCTGGTTGTTTGCGTTGGAATATGATTGAAGACATGTTGCCAACTCCGATTCTCTTGTGAATCGCTGCAGTGAAATGCCCTGCCCCTCATCTAGGTGCTAATCGCATCGAATGGGGCTTGAATGATGATCAGCGATTTTCGATTCGATCTGTGTATGATGTCCAAGCTTAGGTGTCACATGATGGTTCGGATCAAGTATGGAAATTAATTCATCGCTTTTGCGAATTGCAAAAAATTCAAATTTTTATGTGGCTAGCTTGTTGTGAGAGATTGATGACAAATATCGAACGTTTCCGTATGCATCTAGCCATGGATAGTAGCTGTGGCTTTTGCAGTGCGCTCTCAGAGGATATTAATCATATATTGCACATGTGCCCTATTGCGTTGTCTGTGTGGCAAGGCTTGGTGAAGTCGACTAAATGGGGTGAATTTTTGTCCCTGGATTTGCGAATTGTGTTTGCAGTGAATTTGACGCAAGGGGCTCAGTTTGATGTTTGTGCAGAGAATTGGGATTTAGTTTTTGGAGCAATAATATGGAATTTGTGGCTACATCGTAATGCTTGAGTGTTTAACAGTCTGATTGAATACCAAAATGGTATTTTAGAGCGTAGTCGGCGCTTAGTGACCCTTACGATCACTGCGCTGGTGAAGCCAACGATAGGTGCTACCCAAGTGAGCCGTGGTGTGACTAGTGTGTTGCATTGGGTTCGTCCGGAGGAAGGTTGGGTAAAACTTAATACGAATAGGGCTCGAAATCGTTTGAACAACGCAACCGCTTGTGGTGGTATGATTCGGGATAGTGGGGGCAGTTGGAATATTGGGTTTCGAAAATTCATTGGGATTTGCTAGGTGCTTGATGCTGAACTTTGGGGTGTCTATTTAGGTCTTACTCATGCTTTGAGAGCTGGTGTAAAGGCAATTATAGTCGAGATGGATAGCCTTGAGGTGTTCCGATTGTTATCAAATTCGGCTAAACTTGGTGGGGGTGGTTTGCTCCCACATATCCGTGAGCTTTTTTACCGTGATTGGGAAGTAAGACTTAACCATATCCGTCGGCAAGGAAATAACGTTACGAATCAAAATGCTAAGATAAAACCCTGGACTGACCTAGAGGTTTGGGTGCTTGATGTTATACCGGCTGCGCAACGTGTGGCGGTGCAGAAGGACCAACTCGCAGCTGCCAAGCATTAGTTTTATTTTGGTTTTGCTTTGTGTTTGTGCTCGTTTGGCATGTTTTTTGTGTATGAACATTTGACTACGGTCTGAGGTACTCTTATCCTCCACCTAAGTTTAGGGAGGTTTTTAACGAGGCCTTGGACGTACTGTTTTCTTTCCCCTTTCATAAAAAATTTATAAAATTTATAAAATGAGAAAACATGGGTTTCAACTTTTACTTCACGCGGGAAATAAAAAACTACGAATATCTCTGCAATCTCAAAGAAGAGTTTACAAAAAAATCAAGGGCATAAGCGACCTTGGAAACATCAAAGCTTGCTCTCCTCCTCACTCACTCACAACGACTCGAAGCCTTATACTCAACAAATCGTTAATGGTTTTCTTTCTTTGATTCTCATTGGCAAACCAAAAGCTATTATTTCCCAAGGTACTCTCTTTTTTCACTTTTTTCCACTTTTATTTTGTTACTAAAAAAAATTAGAAATCAATGGTGAATAGTGTGAATTTTCTATTTTCGTTAAATTTTATGCAAAATAGTGTGTCCTATGTAGAATATTCATCGAATCATTGATGAGATTACATGGGGAGTATGCTGGGTGATTCAACTGATTTATGCTCAATATGAATAATAACTTTTCGATTGCATAGGATTATGAAATTAAGGATGTAATTTTGTTTATTAAAAAGCAGCTAAAGTGAGCATGTAAGCGAAGTGGGTTGTAATAGATGAAGGAAATAGTCTGAAATCTTAAGTTCGAGTAGAGTTTAGTCCGTTGTATTATGATGAATTAGCTTACTTTGAAATTGATTCATTTCTTCCCTTGAGATTTAAAAAGCAACTTATGATGCATGATCGTTTACTAGTTTTTTTTTTGGTTCAATTCATCAAATAAAAAATTGTAATTTTTATCTGATTTATATGTTTTTACAAGTGTTAAATATTTCTTTAATTATAAATTTATAATAGTCTTATGTATCTTGTTGTCATCATCTGGTGGCTTGTAATGAGGATGCCCTGTTTAATCTTATTTACATTGGCTGATAGATAGTTTTACTTGTCAAAATTTTTATTATGTTCATCAAAATATATGGTGTTTAAAATTTAATGAGAAACGACAAGAAATAATTCATTTTGGTAAATAATGTCGAAATTTGTGCTACAATTACATCTGAAATATATTATTGAGTTACACATGAGAAGCTTATGGAGCTTTCCAATATTATCATTTATCTCTTCAATTTAGTAGTATCTAAAATGTTGATCATATGTTGTTGCCTTCTAGCTTTCTGTATTGCTTTCAGATATAGGGCTTACTATTTGTGGAGCACGTGTATTTTCAACAGCTGATGGCTATCTTTGGATGTGTTGTAGTGGATGAATAACTTGTTGAGGTAAGCATTCTTAATTAGATGTTTTATCGTTATCAAATTCTTCTATTCTCTGTAATTCTTACATGCATTGTTTTATTGATTGTTCTACTTCATTCTACTTTGAACTGTTTTTTGTTTATTTTTATATGTATATCTAATTATGTAATATGACTTGTACATTTGACTCTAAATCTAAAGTTAAAAGGTTGACCCTAAACAATAACATTGTAATATATTAAGGAGCATTGTGATTATATTTCTTTGTCAAAATATTAAACAATATATCTTCTATCAATACATCATGCTTTTATTAATAAAAAGTAAAGCATCAAAATAATGTTAGCAACATAGTTAGAAGTGTTAAATGCTTCTTTTATAGTTATTGAATTGTCTTCTTCTAATTGATACTTTAAAATTTTTAACTATTTTATCTATGAAAAAGAACAAAATACTATTAAATGAGACAATTGTTTACCTTTAAAAAAGTAACTTTAAATGATATTTAACCTTTTAATTTTAACATAATTATAAACCCTAGTTAAAGGACCTTTTTAGTTACTTTTAATTTTTTTCTAGTCTTTAAATATCAGTTATCTATATATTTAAAATCATATCTGCAAGATGACCATTAATTTAAAGTTTAGGTGCTGATTTGAAGTTTAGCCATTGATTTAAAGTTTTGTTTTCATCTAAAATAAAAATTCTTTTGAATAATTTTATGATTATATATATATATATATTTGATTTGTATGGTATATAATAATTTAGATGGGAGGAAGGGGCAAAGATGTCGATGATACAAAAGATTGGCCGAAAACGAATGAGGTAGCATTGGTTTAACTTTTAGTTGAAAGAGTTAGGGAAGGAAAGTTACAATCATCTACTTTTAAAAAAGAAGTGTAGGCTGAAATTAATAATGAGATGCGTGATATAATTGGAATAGATTATGGTATTGATAGATTGAAGGGTAAGTTCAATCATTTACGTATAAAGCATTGTCTTTTTTCTGAGTTGATTGGACATACTGAAGTTAAATGGGATATAGCATCAAATACAATTTATGCATCACAAGATATTTGGGAAGTTTTTTTCAAAGTAAAATTATTTCTATTATGTACTTAATATTTTAGAATAATTCAACTTATTTTTTTAATTCATATTTTTTCTTATATTACAGAAAAATAAAGAATTTAAAAATTTAAAAAACAAAGTTGCGAAGATTATAAATTACTAGGTGAGATATTCAATACCACAACTGCAACTGAAAAACTTCAACAATTATATACTGAAAATCTATTATCTCCTAATGAAGAAAGGTGTTTGGAAGAAGAGTTTTTATCTGGTTCTATACATATTGATTTGGGAGACAATGGTTTAGAAGGTGAAGGCTCTGAAAAAAAAGTAAAAAATATAAAATTGATTCAACTCCTGGAGAATGTCATTCTAGCAAAATGAATAAAACGAGTACGATAGAAATATTTTTAGATAAATAGGTATTTACATTGAGTGCCAAAGAAGAAGTTGCTAAAGCAAAAGTATTGAGATACAAGTTATCAATTCTTGACCATTATTCTATAGGAATGTGTATGGAACTTTTGAAAAAAAAATGAAGTGTGTTTCTTGAAGTTCTTATAATAAAGCAATTAAAAAATTTATATCGACAGAAGGGAGGCAGATTTTTGTTGAAATGTATGCAAGAAGAAAGGATTGGGTGATAGTCTTGAGTATTTTTAAATTATAATTTATTTTATTTTATGTGGTACAATAATAGTTTAAAATATTGTTTAGTTATATGGACTATTTGTTGACATTTTATTATTATTGAATAATGAGTATATTTGTGGTTATATTATGCAGAAAATATTAGTGATTATGAGCTCTAGTTCAGAAAGTTCGTCCTATTTAAATGATGAGATGAGACAATTTCTTCTTCTAAAATATGTTCATAATTATTACGATGTATTAATACTTAAGATGCCATGCATGACTTCTATATTAGATGGCAAGGCATATGTTATGGAGATTTTATCTGAAAATCCAATGGTGTGTTATGAAATGTTTCGTATGAAAAAATATTTTTTTTTAAATTTTTGTGATAGGTGAGGGTAGATAAACTTTTAGATGATGAGAAAAAAGTATCAGTGGAAGAAGCAGTTGCAATGTTTTTATTTATAATTGGTCAAAATGTAACACAAAGACTTATAACTAATCGATTTCAACATTCTACTGGAACAACATCTGCATGGTTTCAAAAAGTTTTAATAGTTGTATGTAAATTGAGAACTAAGATTATTTGTCTTAGAGATCGAGGTGATGCTCAACCAGAAATTGCAAGAAATTCTAATTGGTTTCTTTATTTCAAGGTATGTTCAAGATGAAATATATTTTCTGTAGATATAATTTTAATATTTTTGTTTATATTTTAAGCTTATATCTTTGTTTTAGTTATTTCTTTGAATTAAGGATTGTATTGGAGCTATAAATGGAACTGAAGTGTCTGCCTGGGCTCCTGCATCAAAGCATATACTATTTCGGAATAGAAAGTAAATTTTTTTCTCAAAATGTATTGGTAGCTTGCTCCCATGACATGCTATTTACGTTTGTGTGTGCTGAATGAAAAGGAACGGCTCATAATACTAGATTTTTTGTTAATGTGATATTAAATAATCGTGTTGACCAAATTTGTCTTCCAATGCCAAGTGCCGGTATGTTTTAATAGCTTAATTATTTTTATAGAAGTTAATTATGTATCATTGTTTATATAATACACATAATTTTTATTTATAAGGGATTCATATTGAAATTATAGGTAAATATTATGTGGTAGATGCCAGATATCAAAATATACCAAGATTTTTAGTACCATTTTGCAGACAAAGGTATCATGCACGAGATTTTATAGGTAGGTATCGACCAAGAGGAAAAGAAGAATTATTTAATATGAGACATTTTTTTGTTCAAAATGTGATTGAGCGAAGTATTGAAGTGTTAAAAAAATTGCTATATTGAGAGATATGCCAAATTATCCTCTTAGAAAACAATGTTATATACCGAAAGCATGTTGTACAATGCATAATTTTATTAGGTTGGAAGCTGAAAAAGATGAATTGTTTGAAGATGTAAAAGAGAAAACGAGCAAGAATTTGACGACATGGAAGTAACTTCTTCTGATTCAAACGAGGAACATATTACATTTGATATGTCACAAACTGCTGAAATAGCTCATGTTAGAAAAAAGATTGCTACTTCATTTTAAATTAATTATAGAAAAAATTAGAAAGAAAAAAACATAGTTAATATGAAGTGGTAATAGCTATTCGTTTTGTATCACATCTAATTATTGTTCTTTATTAAAGAATAAAAATTGTTTTTTTATTTCAAAATTTTGATTTGTTTAATCACATTTTAATTAAGGATAAATATTCTATACACAGGCGGTGGAAACTGAAAGTTTCCACAAGCGTGTTAGTTTTAGGGTATAGGGAGTTAGTTTAGGATATATGGTCTAGGGGTTTAGGTGTAGGGGGTTAGAATTTAGGGATAGTTGTTTTAATTTAAGGTTTAGGGTTATAATTTAGGGTTTATAGGTTAAAACCTAAATCCTCGCCATATTACCCTAAAAATTAAAGCTTAACCTATAAATCCTAAATTATAACCCTAAACCTTAAATTGAAACAACTATCCCTAAATTCTAAATCCCTACACGTAAACACCTAAACCCTATACCCTAAACTAACTCCCTATACCCTAAAACTAAGGCACTTGTGGAAACTTTCAGTTTCCACCGCCAGTGTATAGAATATTAATCCATTAATTTATTATTATTATTATTATATTTTTTAATAATTATATAATAATTGTTTATTCATTTGAAAAATCATATACCTAACACATTTTCACTATTTTCATTTCTATTAACCAAACATGTTTTCTAATTTGATCTGAAAATAAAAACTGTTTTTTGAAAATAAAAACAAAAAATATTTTCTAAAACCAAAAGAAGCCTTAATTTTTTCTTTTAAAAATTAAGCCGCCACCGTAAATTTCGGAGATGATCGACCACGTCGTAGGAAACGCTAAGCCTTTGATAATCAGCACGGTGGAGGAGATTCCCTTGAACTTGTAAGGGGCACAATCCGAAACAGGGATTAATGTTAAAACCAAACCAATGCATCCTTAACGAACCATGGCTAAAGTTAAAACCAAACCATATTAATCACTCCGATCTCCACCGTGCATCCTCAACAAACTTGTACAGGGCTCAATCCTAGTTGAACGAACCCATATTAATCACTCCAGTGCATCCTTAACGTCGGTCACATAATCGGTGGGGAACGGCAGCCACACAGGGATGTCGACAGGGCGGTGATTATGTGGCCGGCGGCGGTTTGATTTTTAAAGAAAAAATTTAAGGTTTTATAATTTAGAGTAGGTATTTTGATCTAATTATGTTTAAAAAATTAAAAATAAAATAATGTATTTTAATTAATTTAACTTTTAATTTTTAAATTATTTATAATTATACGGTGAGTCCTTTAAATTTTTAATTTTTATAAATTAAATTAATGGTGCTCATCGTTAGTGGTGCTCGTCAAGCGTTGTAGAATTTTTCTTTAAATTTATATTATTTGTACATAATAATCCATACATTTGTGTTTATATAGAACATGTTTTTATTATATACTCCATAAAAATATTTGTATTGTATTTCAATTAATCTTATATTTTGTTATGATTCAATCTAAATTGATTTAATCATTATTAAATCTTTAATAAGAATTTCCAAAACGAAGTGAGGGGCATGTTCTAGTAATCATTAAACTGAATGCCTTATTGATATCCGCATGAATTGGTCAGTCCAATTTGATTCTTAATCCATGGTGTTGGGTTAATTTCTAAGTGATTCTCTTCCTCTTTTTTTCCTAACCCCTTCTGTCCTTATCAAAATCCATTGCATATATTCCAGCTTTCTACGTGACATGCCGGGCTTCATTTCAGAAAAGAATAACAAATTAAATGTCATTAATTATTTGGGTAAATGTTATAATATTAATATTTATTTTTATAATTAAATTTAAATATACCGTTTTATCATCTATGTTAGGTTTGGACCAAACCAGACAGACAAATCCACCCATGAACAAGTCTGACTACAAGAAAATTACTCGAATCTAAATTCTTAACCGATCATCCTCTGATATACAGACAATATCCTACATATGAAGAGATCTAAGATTAAGACACATGCCATGTTTTGTGTGTGTTATATATATGGTTAGGATCAACTTACACTGTGTAAAACTTAATTACTTTTACACAGTTTTTGGACCGTTGGATTATGGTAATTAATGGCCTAGATTATTGAATTTTACTTTTTTTCCCAAGTTACATGGTGTAAAACTCATTTAGTTTTACATTAATCTAGGACCATTGGATAAGAAAAATGGATGGACGAGATTAACAGTAAAAAATGTGAAAATTATTACTTGGAAAAAAAAATAAGAAAATAATCTGAGTTATTAATTACCATCATCTAACGGTCCAAAAACTGTGTAAAAGTAATAGTTTTACACAATATTAGTTGATCCTAACCCTCTCTCTATATATATAATGCTTTGAAGGGTCGTAATTCCCATGGCAAGAAAGTGAATTATGGATGATCCTTCAATTCAATATGTTTCATTTAAATTCGAACTTTTAACGAAGAACTAGTTGGTGGGGTTTTTTAAATGAAAAGAGAAAGATTCTTATTAATCTAGAATCTAATAGAGTTAAAAGAAAAGGCAGTGTTTCAAGAGATAGCATAAATAGGGGTTGAACTCCGAAGGACATTGTGACCTGCCGTGAGCTCTGAAAATACAATAGTTACTATGGCCATCAAGACTAATAAGGGTATCTCCATGGATGGGAAGCGTGTGATGACGATGGAGGAGTTCAAGCTGTGGCTAAAGAAGTTCGACACCGACAAAGATGGCCGTATCAGCAAGGAAGAGCTCCGGAGCGCTATTTACGAGACCGGGGGACGATTCGGGCGATGGAAGAGCTGGCGAGGGATACGATCGGCGGACACGGATGGCAGTGGCTTTATTGATGAAAGTGAGATCTCCAACCTTGTTGATTTTGCAGACAAATATTTGGGTGTCAGAGTCCTTCATATGTAGTGAATGATTATTAACGTTATGCTATGGGAAACAGATGGTTACTGTTATCAATAAGTGCTGCTTTGAACAAAATTTGTGTGTAACTTTACGATTTAAGGATTTATATATGATATGCTTAGTAGTTAGAGAGGAAGGTTTTTTATGGGCACCGGATTTGCTGACTTCCTTCTTTCTTCATTCTAATCTAAAATAATAATTTAATTTTCTTTTAATAAGTGCTGTTTGGAATTGAGCATGGACGGTAGGGCTCATTTTAAGAAATTTGATGGTGAGATCCCATTAGGGATGTAAAAACAGGTAATTGGATGGGTTTTAGGTCGGGTACTGTCAGGTCGGGTAAAATCGGGTACATGTCATTTCAGGTCATTTTTCTGTTTTGACTCGACTCGGGTCGGGTGCGGGTCATTTTAGGTCGGGTCAAAACGGGTCGGGTCCGAAGCAGATAATAGACAAGTTAATTCGGGTTCGGATACACTTCAGGTCGGGTTCATTTCAGGTCGGGCCCATTTCAGGCCGGGTCTGTTTCAGGTCGGGTCCATTTCAGGTCGGGTTCATTTCAGGTCGGGTTCATTTCAGGTCGGTTGCAATTCAGGTCGGGTGCATTTCAGGTCGGGTAATTCAGGTCGGGGTATTTTCGAGATTGAAATTCGTATTGAGTTTGAGTTTGGTACAACCGTATAGGTAGTCGATAGACTTTAGGTTGGCCTTCGTCAATCGTCATTGATTTGGAGTTAATTATTTAAAGTCATATCAAATTAAAATTATAAAACATTAGAGTAATTTAAAAAATAATGAAAATGGGTCAATTTGGATTAAAAATAAAGTTTAACGGATTATAATGAACAAAAATATTAAATTAAAATTATAAAAAATTAGACAAATTTAAAAGGAAACAATGAAAAGGAGTTAATTTGGAATAAAAATAAAGTTTTGAGGACTATAATGAACAAAATATCAAATTAAAAGTATAAAAATTAGAGTAATTAAAAAATCAATAAGTAGAGGTCAATTTATAATAAAAATAAAGTTCTAGGGTCTAGAATGAACAAAATTTCAAATTAAAATTATAAAACATGATGAATTAATATATATATATATATATATATATATATATAGGTCAATATGGAATTAAAATAAAGTTAAGGGACTAGAATGAAGAAAATATCAACTTAAAATAATAAAACATTGGACAAATTAAAAAAATAAATATGGGTCAATTTGGAATAAAAATAAAGTTTTAGGGTCTAGAATGGTGAAAATATCAAATTAAAATTATAAAACATTTGACGAATTAAAAAAACATGGAATAGGGGTCAATTTGGAATTGAAATAAAGTTAAGGGGCTAGAATGAATAAAGTACCAAATTAAAATTATAAAATATCGGACGAATTAAAAAACAATAAATAGGGGTCAATTTGGAATTTAACTAAGGTTTAGGGGACTAGAATGAACAAAATATCAAATTAAAATTATAAAACATCGGACTAATTAAAATAAAGTTAAGGGACTAGAATGAACAAAATATCAAATTAAAATTATAAATCGGACTAATTAAAAAAATAAAAAGTGGTCAATTCAGAATACAAATAAAGTTTAGGGACTAGAATGAACAAAATTTCAAAGTAAAATTATATATTATTTTACTAATTAAAAAAACAATTAGTATGGGTCAATTTGGAATAGAAATGAAGATTTAAGGGTTATAATGAACAGAAATATCAAATTAAAATGATAAAACATTGTATGATTCATGGTTTAGGGTTTATGATTTATGATTTAAAGGGCTTAAGGATTATGGAAAATTTGTTAATAGTTTAGGGTTCATACATACATACATACATACATACATACATACTTACTTACTTACTTATATATATTAGGATTTATGGTTCAGGGTTTATGGTTTAAGGAAAACTCATTAAGGGTTCAGGGTTCATACATTAATAGGTACATACATACATACAATAAGGTTTAGTGTTTAGGTTTATGATTTCGGGTTAAGGGAAAATTCATTAAGGGTTTAGGGTTCATATATTGATAGGTATATATATATATACTTACATACATTGAGGTTTAGGGTTTAGGTTTAGGATTTAAGTGCTTAAGGTTTAGGGAAAATTCATTAAGGGTTTAGGGTTCATACATTGATAGATACATACTTACTTACTTACATACATTAGGGTTTATGGTTTATAGTTTATGATTTAGGGGTTTAGGTTGATGATTTAAGGGTTTAGGGTTTATGGTTTATAGTTTAGAGTTTAGGGAAAATTTATTAAGGGTTTAGGGTTTAGACATTGATAGGTACATACATACATAGTTACATACATTAGGGTTTAGGTGTTTAGGTTTAAGATTTAAGTGTTTATGGTTTAGGGTTAAGGAAAATTTCATTAAGGGTTTAGGGTTCATACATTGATAAGTACATACATACATACATACATTAGGGTTTAGCGTTTAAAGTTTAGAGTTTATGGGTTTAGTTTGAGGATTTAAGGGTTTATAGTTTAGAGTTTAGGGTTTAGGGAAAATTCATTAAGGGTTTAGGGTTCAGACATTGATAGGTACATACATACACAATTACATACATTAGGGTTTATGGTTTATGTTTTAAGGGTTTATGTTTATGATTTAAGGGTTTAGGGTTCATACATTGATAGGTACATACATACATACTTATATACATTAGAGTTTAGGGTTTATGGTGTATGATTTAGGTTTAGTTTTAAGTGCTTAAGGTTTAGGTAAAATTTATTAATGGTTCAGGATTCATACATTGATAGATACATAATTACATACTTTAGGGTTTTAAGGTTTATGGGTTTAGGTTTATGTTTAGGATTTAAGGGTTTAGGGTTTAGTTTTTAGGGTTTAGGGTTCATTAATTGATACATAAAATCAAAAAGTCAAAACCATAAACCCTAAACCAAAAAATGAAACCCTAAATCCTAAACTAAAATGCATAAAATAAAATCCCTAAATTTAAACTCTAAAACAAAACCATAAACCTTTAAACCTTAAACCCTAAAACACTAAACCCTAAATTCTTTAAACCTTAGAACTTTTAAAACAAAACCGTAAACACATAAAATAACATGGTAGGGAAAGGTAGGTCCACCGGAACCCACCTGCCAGTCCAGAGTTTCCCCCACACGCTTGCCTAACTAGATGGGGCCACGTGGCACATGATTCCTTTATTACTCCAGGATACGATGCCTTGTAATTAGCTCTACGCAGGCTGCCCCTACTAACCAAAAACTGCCACGACCCCACTTCTCTAATTCTCTCTTCAATTTGAAAATGAAATCCATCAAACCTCGGTTGGATTTTTATTTGGGAAAACTACACCGGTGGTCCCCTAACTATCACCATTATTCTGTTTTGGTCCCTAAATTATGTTTTTCGGCAAACTCGTCCCTTCTGTTATATAGTTTTCCTGTTTTGGTCCCCGACGTTAAATAGCTAACGGTTTTGCTGACATGGCATTTTTTAATATTTTTTAATCATTTCTCTCTCCTCTTATATTATTTTTATTTAATTTTATTCACCAATCATGTCGTGACACGTGTCACTACCCTATTACTTGGAAAAAAACCCCAAAATCCTTAAAAATGCATTTGGTGCCACTGGGATTAGAACTCAGGACCACCAGCACAAAAGGCATACAAGTTAACCAACTATGCTAGGCTAATTACTTGATTCAAGACTACTAACATTTATATTTAATCTATACAAATTAACCCAAAAAAACCTAAAAACACAATTAGTGTTACCAGGATTTGAACCCAAGTAACTAGCATGGAAAGCCAATGTGTAAACCAATTACACTAAGCCAACTATTTGGTTTAAATTTTCTAACATTTATATTTAACCTATATAAATTAGAAACAACACATTCGAATGCAATACCTTATTGAAAAAAATTTAAATATTTAACCACCAAGTTAAACTAATAAATTGTGCTATTTTTAAATTAAATATATTTAACTAAATTATGTTTAAAATTAAAAAAAATCAAACATGTACAATGTTGGTTTCCCAACAGCAATGCAAACAGCAGTTCATCAAATTTATACATATAAAGAAAACACTTGCATTTGGAACAGTAATCTTCAATAGCAGTTTTTACATATTTTAGAGTTCTGTTCTTTGTTCAGATTGCAGGTGTAAGTTTGATTTTGTTTGAGTAGTAGAATGGACTCAGAATCTGCTGTTGAAACCTCTGCAGAAGACGACACTGGTGTTAAATGGCCAGCTAATACTGAGATATGAAAACTCATTCATTGGTCAACAATGTGTAACCTCCGTTCAAAGATTATGATGAGATTGAACCTCCAAATGCTGGTCTTAATGTCCTTACCATATTTAACTCTTTTCTTGCCTGGCTTACCATTTAAGCTCCTTTGGTGTTTTTGTTAACAATCTTTATATAAAGGAAGCTCTCAAGCAATAGGGCCATTGAAATCCTCAGTATCTCTATTTCCATTTTCTTTTGAATCCAAGGATATGGCTTCCCCCTGTTGTTTTAGCCTCCCTTTTTGTTGCTTCTCTCCATGGTCCACCCAAAGGTATTTTCTGATCTTTCTTTCGTTTTCTTAATCCGGGTCCGATTCGAAACTGTTTTTTTTTGTTCATTTTCTGCAATAGTGGTGAAAAGACTATTGTTTTTCTTAGTTCACCATGTGTTTGATGCAAAGATATAAACTTGGTGGTTAGTGGTTACCTGGGTTCAAATCCCGATGGCACCAATTGTTTTTTTGGGTTAATTTGTATAGCTTAAATATAAATGTTAGTAGACTTAAATCAAGTAACTAGTTTAGCATAGTTGGTTCACACGCATGCCTTTTGTGCTAGTGGTCTTGGGTTCGAATCCTAGCAACACCAAATGCATTTTTAAGGATTTTGGGGTTTTTTTTTTCCAAGTAATAGGGTAGTAACACGTGTCACGACATGATTGTGTGAATACAATTAAATAAAAATAATATAAGAGGAGAGAGAAATGATTAAAAATATTAAAAAATGTCACGTCAGCAAAACCGTTAGCTATTTAACATCGGGGACCAAAACAAGAGAACTATGTAACAGAAGGGACGAGTTTGCCAAAAAAAACATAATTTGGGGACAAAAACAGAAGAACGGTGATAGTTAGGGGACCACCGGTGTAGTTTTCCCTTTTTATTTTTATTATACATTGTGGTTCGAATATATTTAAATATTATTTTTTTTTAGTTTTCAAAAAATATATATTTTAACTATTATATAAAGATGAATATTTCATCTTGCCCTATTTGAGTTCGAATCCCGACATGTGAATGTAATACCTCTCTATTTAATAAAAATGAATATTTGATACATTGTCACAATAATTTTTTTTATACAAATATGTCTATTTAAAGTTTACAATATAAACCAACAACTGTTGAGTGCATTAGTAAGACACATTACACTCTCTACGAGTGGACAATTACTTAATATTTTTTTAATAATTGAGAAAAAATAAATATGTTTAATGTATTAGATTAAAAGTATAATATAATGTCTAATTTAATATTTCTTAATTTCATAAATTATTTGTATTACTTGGTTTAATATTTTTATTTTTTAGTATTCACTCTTCATTAAGTTTTTGTAATTGATAAATTATCAATTACTTAATTTTTTTTTTCAATTTTAGTACTTAATATATATATGTGTGTGCGCGTGCGCGCATATACATCATATATGTATATCAATATATGTAGGTGTATATGTATATATATCATATATGTATATCAACTTATGAAAGTTTTTAATTCATCAAGTCATAGATTTCGGGTCAATATCAGTTCAGGTCAACAACAGGTCGGGTCACTTAACATGTCGAGTCTAAAACAGGTCGGGTTCAAAATAGGCCAGGTTCAAAACAGGTCGGGTAAAATCAGATCTCGGGTCAATTCAGTCGGGTAAAATCAGTTATCTGCCAGGTCGGCTTCGGGTTCGGGTTCGTTTCAGTCGGGCGCAGGTCGGGTTTCAGGTCCACAGTAACAGGTCCAATTCGGGTTCGGGTCGTTTTCAGTCGGACGTAGGTCGGGTTCGGTCACTACAGTAACATGTCGAATTCAGGTTCGGGTTAACAACAGTCGGTTATAGATCATGTTCGAGTCATTAAATTTTCAGGTCAAATCAAATTTTAACTCGAGTAGGTTTCAGTCGGGTTTTCAGGTCGGGTCAGTTTTTTACATCCCTAGATCCAATCAATGTGCCAAAAAGTATTTAAAACCTAAAGGTAAATGCAACGATGGGGACTGGGGTTTATCAGGAATGACCAAGGGGCATGGTTTGGTCCTTTCAAATTTTTAAAAATTATCATCAAGTTTTTATTTTTCTAAAATGTCTCCTAACTTGTTGTACCAAAATTCGCCTGTGTTTATTTGGTTTTTTCGGTATTGGTAGTGGATATATGGGCCATCAATGATGTTCTCTTAGATAGTTGGAGACTCGGTTATAGACAGGGGCGTATCTATTAAGTAACTTGGTGGGTTACGTGACCCACCATTAATTAATTAATTTATTTTTATTTATCCAAATTCTCAATTTGGTCTATCTCTCTGATCTTCACGGTACTTCATCAAGTTTTTTTTAACCCTTAAAAACTTGTTTTTCACTCAAATCATTGCCTTCATACCATCACATCCTTAAGGATTCTTATGTTCTTCATTATCAATCTTCAAAATCATTCAAGGTATCTCTAAAACCTCATGTTTTATTTATTTTCGAAATTCTTGAGTTTATTTGATTTAATATTGTCTCAAATGATAAAATTTTCTGTTTAAACAAGTAATTATCCAGATTTTCATCTTCTAAACACGTGGATTTATTGAAAATTCAAAATGCATGAGATTTATAGACAGCTTGAAGTAGAGGCTGGTAGCTTAGAAGGTAGAAAGAATAGTTGCTGGAGATTCAAATAGCTGAACAGAAAATGCCATTGTTAAATACATCAAGAGGGAAGCAAATTCAGTGGTGAACATTTTGGCAGTAGCAACGTAGTTGGAGAGGAAGGTTTTGATTCCCCACCAGTTGGATGTCAACAACCCAACATAGCTGAGTTCCTTCTTTCTTCATTCTAATCCAATGAAAACAATAATTTAACATTCTTTTAATAAATTCATACATGTTTTATTATTTCACTCTCCTATTTTCACTTTTCTAAAAAAACATTATCAGTTTTTTTAACTATCCCACACTCTCTCTTCTACAATTTTCTTTTTTTCCTTATATTATATTTTTCTAAATAGGTCAAATAATTAATTTTACTCACCAAGGGTACACCAATATAGAATCCTAGAGGTGGCAATCAAGTCGTTCAAATTGGGTTCGGGTTAATTTTTGGTTCAGGTTGCATTTGATTTAAGTTCGAATCGGGTTTGATTCGAATTTAGTTTAGGTCTACGTTATTTTGAGTCTGGTCGGGTATCAGATCAGATTGGTTGATTTTCAGGTTGGGTCAGTATCAAATCGGTTGAATTTTTGGGTCGGGTCAATATCAGATCGATTTCTTCTTCGGTTTAGGTTAATATCAGATCGGTTGATTTTCGATTTGAGTCCATATTTGAAGATGGTCTTTTAAAGGAGAAAATATGATATTAAACCATTAAACTATTACTAAAGGTGTGTTCAGTTTGTTAATGTTCACGAACAAGATCGTTTGAAAGCTCGTTTAGCCATTTTCTATTTTCTATTTATTTTTTTACATTTTAAATATTGGAGAAGATAAGGACTAAATTAACACATGGTGAACTTTGGAGTTCAAACTATGAAGTCTGAGGAAGCTTAAGGACCAATGGCGTAATTTCACTATTTATTTAACTTTTTTTTGTTTAGTTAACATTTTTAACATATAAATGAACATGATCGAGAATGCTAAATGAACATGTTCACGAACGCTAAACAAATAAAATACAAACACCTTCAAAAATAAAACAAATAAATATGAATTTACCTTATTTGTTCTAACTCGATTTATTTACATCCCTATCGATCAACGTTGATGTCATTCTCTCGAGGTTACCTAGAGGTGGAAAACGGGTTGTTCGGGTTGGATAAATCCAAGTCTGATTACATTATGTAAAACCAATGTTTGATTTTGATATAACAAATAGTCTAATGACCTAATTGCAAGGTAAATAAATTTTTAAGTACTCAAAAGAATCATATTTGACAAGTATACTTTAGACTTAAAATGCTTTAAAGTCAAAACTTAAACCCCATAAAATTTTCTAAGTGTTTTAAAGTCAAATATTACTAAATTGCCCAAGCGTTTCGATACGCCCTCATGTGTTTCTATACAGCTTGATCTTAAGAGCTCATTGGAAATTTCTGTTTCGATACGGAAGTTACCGTTTCGAGAATGGCGTTTCGATACGGCCTTGTCCGTTTCGATACGACCTTCATCTGGACTTTAATATTTTAATTAGCATTTCGATACAGTCTTATCCGTATCGATACGGGGTTAAGATTTTTCAAATCTAAGCATTTAATAATATAGCCGTTACTTGTCAGTTATTGGAATCTAAAAAATATTTGAATTTTTGTTACCCATTTTGATACACCCCTTGGGTGTTTCGATACACTTTTTGATAGATTCGATTGTGAGTAATACAATTTCGATACGGCCTATAGCTGTTTCAATACGCCTTTGAGAGTTTCAAGACACCTTCTTTATTACACACAACGACTCTTTCTATTTTGAGACAAGTATCGATACGGGCCTGAGTGTTTCGAAATAGAATGTTGCAAAACTAGATTATGGTGGGAAAAGGGAGCCCAATGGCTCTATTGATGATGTCAACCACCCAAACGGCTAGAATTCAATGAAGGGGTACAACATCAAGCCATTAAAGCTACAATATCAACTATTGAACAAGTGAACAACAACAAAGCAAATATCTAATCCATTCTTGAGTTATTAGAGTCAAATCTTTGTACCCAATTGAGTGATTTTTATTGTATTCATCTTTTATCAATTTGGGTTGAGAGTAATTGTAATTTGGGGTAAATATTCCACCTTGTGAGGTTTATCTTTTATTTGCCACCAATCTTTGTATTTGAGAGTGTCTTAGTTAATATTTGGGTAGAAAGATTAACCGGTTGTAAGGTTTCCTCCTAATTCGAGAAAAGGGGACGAAATTATAGTGAAATTGGTTGAAAGTCCTTAGTGGGAGCTAAGGTAGTGGATGTAGAGCTTGTTCTAAGCTTAAACTACTATAAATTGCCTTGTCTTGAATTTTTCTTTTTTCAATTTGCTCTCTTCAATTTTAAAAAGCCAATTCACCTCCTCTTGGCCATTTTCGATTCGATTAATCAATTTAACAATTGGTATCAGAGCCTAACTCTTTGAGGGACTCACATCTAGAAGAGAAGATCCTACAAGAAGATCAATCAACCTTCGAATCAAGCCATGGCATCTACCTCCGACCAAAACTTCCTTGAGTCACAATCGATCACCAAGCTGCCATTTTTCAATAGGGATAACTATCCCTATTGAAAAATAGAATGAGGCTCTTCATCAAGTCAAATGACTATGTCCTTTGGGATGTAGTAGAAGATGGACCAATCATTTCGATGAAGAGAGATGAAGAAGAAAGGCTAGTTCCGAAAACAAGAGCGGAAATGGCCGACGAAGATCGAAGAAGGCTTCAAGTGAATCACAAGGCTCTTCACATCATCTTTTGTGCACTTGGACCCAATATGTATGCAAAGATGTCATCTTGCACAAGTGCAAATGAAGTGTGGGACAAGCTAGAGACCACCTACGAGGGCACCAATGATGTAAAGGAGACCAAGATTGGGATCTTTAATTTGAGTTATGAGAATTTCAAGATGGAGCCAGATTAGAGAGTTTCCAAGATGTTTGATCGGATCTCCGTCATTGTAAATGGTCTCAAGGGCTTCGGTGAGATCATTCCCGAAGACAAGCTAGTCCAGAAGCTTCATTAATCCCTTCCCGGATCATGGGATGAGAAGAGAACCACAATCATCAAGGCCAAAAATTTGAAGACTTTGAAGCTCGATGATAAGTCATTATTTTGCATGTTTTTCCTATATTAAATCCTATTTTTAGCACATTCATTTATCTTAAAAGCCTTGATTCAATTCCTATTTGGTTTTGCAGGTGTTTTTGGGCCTTAATAACGTTTTATACGTAAAAGACGAGTTTTAGCACCTTTTTGGCATTTATGAAAAATCCTTCACGCAAAACCAGTAGCAGTCGCGGAATAAGGCGTGACCACGGCGCGTCACAGACTTTTTGACTTGGAGGACAAGCAATCCTACTACAAGAAAGACTTCTATTTTTACCATAATTAGAGTAGTCTAGGGTTATTGCATTTAATGTAAAGTCTTCCCCTTATTTTTCCCTATAAATAGAGATCATAATGGTGAAGAAAAAGATATCCAAGAAACCCTAAAGTAGTCGAAAATCCTCTCCCCTTTTTCTTGTAGCTATCGACCACCATGAGTGGCTAAACCCCTATTTTCTAGTCAATTGTAGTTACAAGGATATTATTTCAAGTTTTTAGTGAGATTTCTTGTTTCTAAAATATCTTCATCCTTATTCAAGTATCTTCATATGTTTTGTGCTTCATCATCATGTGTATGTTGGGTCATACGTATGCATGCAAACAAGTCATGGGTTATTGACGCAAGTGGTAAGGAAATTCGGGTTAGATTTCCAAAGGTATGAATTCATGTTCTTAATAAGTTAACGAGTTAGTGCTTAGTAAGAATATGTGTTTGAGTCTCTATGATTCTTAATGCTATTTGATACGTTATAATTCTTAGTGGTTATCTAATGGATTTTAACCTTGATAAGAAGAGTTAGTAATTTATGGGTTATTAAATTGCTTTCTATCAAAAAATAGATTTAAGTTATTTGTGGGTTATCATCTAACTTAAAATCAAGCTGTTTGAGATTGATGTTGATTTATCTTTTGTGAAATCTATGATCTAAGTTCTTGATTTAATATTCCGAATTCTACCTTGACTCGAGTCCCAATTTATATTGAGTTCTTCCTTATTACAATTACTTTCTCCAAATCAAATACAAAACCCCCCTTTTACTTTTATTGCATTCGCTTGTGAATTAAATTTCTTAACCACTCTCTATGGGATCGAACCTACTTGTCGCTACTATAAATCCAAAGAACAAGTAGGTATTAGTTTTTTGACGGATTCGACACCCATAAAAATTTAGCGTCGTTGCCGGGGAGTGGTGTCAAGAAGCTAAGTTCACTTTTTATTTAGTTTATTTTCTTTTTATTTTCTTTTTCTAATTTTATGCTTCGTTCTTCTCGTGTAGATATGAAGTTTTTGTTTGATCGTGACATCAACAAAATCGAAAGACAACTAAGGAAGGAAGCGAAGCAAGGCAAACAATTGACCACACAAGAGAACATAGAAGCCGACTTGATAAACACTCAAACCGAGATACCCTTTGAGATCGACAACATGGCCGAACAAACCCTTCACCAACTCACCGCACACGAGATCGCCACACAACCATTATGCATCACCAATCAAGACCTTGAGGTACCATTCGAATTAAAATCAAGTCTAATACATCTTCTTCCTACTTTCAGGGGGCGCAAGGATGAGAATCCATACAAGCACTTGAAAGAATTCCATGTGGTGTGCTCAAGCATGAAACCCCACAATGTCACCGCACCCGAGATCGCCACACAACCATTATGCATCACCAATCAAGACCTTGAGGTGCCATTCGAATTAAAATCGAGTCTAATACATCTTCTTCCTACTTTTAGGGGGCGCGAGGATGAGAATCCATACAAGCACTTGAAAGAATTCCATGTGGTGTGCTCAAGCATGAAACCCCACAATGTCACCTTGGATGAATAAGTTAAGGGTGTTTCCATTCTCTCTAGCCGATCATGCCAAGGATTGGTTTTATTACATACCATCTGGATCTATTGAAACATGGACGAACATGGTAAAGCTCTTCCTCAAAAAATATTTTTCGGCATCAAGAGCAACCAACATTAGAAAAGAGATTTGCGGAATTCGAAAAAAAAGATTCTGAGACGCTTCATGACTATTGGGAGCGATTTAAACAACTTTGTGCAAGTTATCCACAATATGGAGTCTCCGACCAACTTCTCATCCAATATTTCTATGAGGGTTTATTACCAATGGAGAGAATGATGATGGATGCCGCGAGTGGAGGCGTGATTGTAAACAAGACTCCTACCGAAGCCAAAGACCTCATCAACATTATGGCTGCAAACTCTAAACAATTTAGTTCGGCACATGACATCATCTCTCAACGTGTGAATGAGATAAACGTCTCTTCCCTTGAAGATAAGATTTCGAATCTAACTTCCCTTGTTCAAAAATTTGCATGAGGTAATAGACAATAAGTCAAGGTGTGTGGGATTTGCACAAGTCAAGGGCATGCAACCGATATGTGCCCAACACTCCAAGAAGAAAATACCGAAGATGCAAATGCCATTGAAGGCCCTTATAGCCAAAAGAAGTACAATCCATACTCGAATTCATACAATCCGAGGTGGAAGGAACATCTAAATTTGAGCTATGGTCAAAGAAGCAATAAACAAGGAGGTTATGCGCAAAAATCTTCAACGACAAAACCACCTTTGGAGGATATCATATACAAGCTTGTTCATAGCCTCGAGGAATTAAAACAAGAGACGAGGTCAAGTATCAAAAATCTTGAAACACAAGTAAGTCAAATTGCCTCATCTCTTAGTCAATTCGAATTTCAAGGTAAGTTACCTTCTCAAACTATTGTGAATCCTAAACAAAATGTAAGTGCTATTACTTTGAGAATTGACAAGAATTTTTAGGATTCTTCACCCAAGGAGGACGCCGAAAAGGAAGAAGGGAGGCCAAGCAAACCGACAAAATTTTGGCATGCCCCTTTTCCCGAAAAAGATGAAAAATCGCACAATCTCGAGCAAGAGAAGGAAGATGTCGACACAAGCAAGGTAACCCAACCTATCGTTGTTCAACCACCTTTTCCTCAAAAGTTCTCTAAGACCAAGAAAGATGAGCAAGAGAAAGAAATTCTTGAGACATTCTGCAAAGTCGAGGTAAATATTCCATTGATTGATGCTATAAGACAAATCCCTCGCTATGCAAAATTTCTCAAAGAATTGTGCACAATCAAGAGGAAGTTGAATGGTAACAAAAAGGTAAGAATGGGTGAGAATGTGTTTGTCGTGCTTAAACAGAAACTCCCTGAAAAATGCAAGGATCCAGGTATGTTCATTATCCCTTGTCAAATTGGTAGCATCAAGATTGAAAAAGACATGTTAGATTTAGGAGTATCTATTAATGTTATGCCATATTCTATATATTGTGCTAACAATATGGGTCCTCTTAAAGATACAAGTGTGATCATACAACTTGCCGATAGGTCGAATGTCTATCCGAAATGAGTCTTGGAGGATGTTTTGGTGCAAATCAATGGACTTATATTTCCCGCTGGTTTTTATGTTTTAGATATGGAGTAAAATGATTCGTCTAGTCCTAATTTGATTTTATTAGGAAGACCTTTCTTGAAAACATCCAGAACAAATATTAATGTGCATGATGGAGTTCTTACTATGAAATTTGATGGCAATGTCATAAAATTTAATATATATGATGCCATGAAATATAATGAAGATACATGCTCATTGTTTGCTTTAGATGTTACTAACCCTCCGATGCAGGAAACCATCAAAGACCTTGTTAGTGGATCAAACCAAGAACACCTCCAAGCATTCAAGGACATCATCTCATGGTATGCCGACATCGTAAATTACCTACTGACGAGGACGTTACCACATCACTTGTCTAGGGCGGAAAGAGACAAAATAAAAAGTGATGCCAAGTACTACATATGGGACGACCCGTACCTATGGAAGATAAGAGTTGATTAAATAATTCGCCGATGCATGCTTCAAAATGAAGCTTAGCCAATCCTCCAATTTTGCCACACCGACAATTGTGGAGGGCACTTCTCTTTAAAAAGGACGACTCACAAGGTACTATAGAGTGGATTTTATTGGCCCACCTTATTTCGAGATGCATACATGTTCTACAAAACTTGTGAGAGATGCCAAAGGACGGGTAATGTAGGACACCGAAATTAAATGCCACAAACACCAATTTTATTTTGTGAAATCTTGGATGTTTGGGGCATAGATTTCATGGGTCATTTTCCTCCTTCATTCAATAATACATATATACTTTTGGCTGTTGATTATGTATCAAAGTGGGTAGAAGCTAGAGCTACCCAAACTGATGATTCAAAAGTTGTGGATTTTGTTAGGACTAATATCTTCTCCAGGTTTGGGACACCAAAGGCCATCATAAGCGATCAAGGAACGCATTTCTGCACCAAGGTCATGAAGAACTTACTAAAGAGGTACAACGCGGTGCACCGAGTCTCGACCGTGTATCATCTACAAACAAACGGTCAAGCCGAAGTCTCTAATAGGGAAATCAAATCCATATTAGAAAAGACCGTCAACCCAACACGCCGAGATTGAAGCCTAAGCCTCAATGACGCCTTGTGGGCATATCAGACAGCCTATAAAACTCCCATAGTAATATCCACTTACCGAATTGTCTATGGAAAGGCGTGCCACCTACCCATTGAATAGGAGCATCAAGCTTATTGGTAGATCAAGCAATTCAACATGAACATCGATGAAGCCGGTGAACATAGGAAGTTGCAATTGCAAGAACTTGAGGAAATTTGCAACGATGCCTACATCAATGCAACTATCTACAAAGAGAAAACAAAGGCCTTCCATGATCAAATGATTTCCAGAAAAAAATTTACAATTGGGCAAAAAGTTTTACTTTACAAATCTCGATTGAGATTATTTCCAGGAAAATTAAAATATAGATGGGAAGGACCTTTTATTTTCACCAATGTTTTTCCTAATGGTGCAGTTGAGATTCGAGATACACACACCAACACGGTCTTCAAAGTGAATGGATATCAATTGAAACCCTTTTACGAGGGATTCATTGAAAAGAATGATGAAATGACCGAATTGGAAGAACCAAGATATGAGGATTAAAGGGAGTTACGTCTAGTCAAAGACGTTAAAGAAAAGCGCTTCTTGGGAGGCAACTCATGATTTTATTTTTAGTTTATTTTAGTTTATTTCTTGTTTTTTTATTTTCATCAATAAATTTGTTTTTATGAGTTTTTATGTTTTTCTTTCTTTTTAGGTATAGGGGCAGCACTCAGGAAATAAGGTGTGGTCACGCCTTAAGAAAAAGCTCCAGGCAGAAACACTCTGAAAATAAGGCGTGGTCACACTTCGAAAATTTCATGAATTTTTTTTAGGGAAATTTACCAAAGGTGGGAAATTTAAAAAAGGTAAAAAAAAATTGGCTTTTTCCTTTCACAAGGAATATGCCGAAAATCTTAAGGTTTAGGGAAGGAAATATTTACTTTTCTTAAAAGCATATCTACTTTAAGTCTTTCAATCCAATCAAAACTTTCCATCTTTTACCTTTCTTCTTTTTCCAAGAATTTGAGAATCTTTTTAAAAAAGAAACTCTCATCCACTTTCACCCTATATTATCTTTCACATATCCACCCTAGTTATTGTCCTTTAAGAGTTAGGTTTTCTATTTCTCTTTTCTTAAAAAAATTTCAAAACACCAAAGAAGTTCTCTCCAAGAAACCATTGAAGCATGCCAAGAACAAAGAGTCAAGCAAGGAGGGATGAAGGAAGAATCCTCCACCAACATCTACCGCCGCCGCCGATCGAAGAACCGCCCGAGAAACCGCCAATTCGCGCCTCCTTCTCTCGCACCCGCAACCGCCGTCGTGCGTCGCCTCCTCCAACCGAAGCCCCCAATGCCGACAACCCCCCTTCACCTCTTCAAAATACAAGAAAAGGTTAGTCAACATAAAAAGGAGAACAATCCAAGGTTGTAAGTACATTCATCTTGAAACTCCTTTTACTCTTGGATTATTAGAGGAAGTAAGAAATTACTTTCATGCAATTGGTTGGATGAAGTACATGACTATTACCTTTCCGATTTATGACGAATTGTTATGGGAATTTTATGTTACCTTTGAGTTTAAAGGTGAAGGAGATATTGATTTAAATGCTCTTAATGTTATTAAATCATGTTTGATGAACAAACAATTTTCTTTATCTATTACATAGTTTAATCTTGCCATGGGCTTTATTTCTAATGATTATGCACTATCTAATGACTATGCATCGAGTTTGTGTGACTATAGTGCAAATGAACCCACAAACATCTTCAAAGAATGGTCGACGAGTACCTCGAGGTACAATCCAAGCCACTCGAAAGACCATGAACTCAAAGATCCGGCGCTTAAATACATCCATCGATTCCTAGCATATTCTTTCTCTGGTAGAGTACACTCGGCAAGCATATTGAACAAATCCGAATTTTTCTTCCTTTGGTGCATGATAAAAGGGAGAAAAGTAAACCTCGGCTATTGGTTTGCACAACAACTTGCCACCGTAGAAAATCGGAAGAGTAAACCCTTGATCCTTGGTTCTTATATTTATCATTTAGCTTTCAAAGACGGCTTGCTTGCCACAAATACTAACTTGCAGGTTGTAAGACAAGTGGAACCAATCGACATCTCTTGCTTGAAAACCACAGAGATGCTTGATACGAATGCAAGCGGAAATCTAGTCATGAAGTCGCCACATGGAACCAAGGAGGAAGCCTCCTTTTCGCAAACCATGACCACCGAGCAACGTCTTGCTCGCTTGAAGTATGAAATACTAAGAGTAGAGGTGAACCAAAGGGCATTCTTCAAGCATGCGGAGTTCGGCCCACCACACCCCTACACCCCCTAAACCGACGCATGCCACATGAGGGAGCACTCTTCTCCCTTATCTTTTTATTTGCTTTGTTTTATTTTTTGCATGTAGGTTAAATAACATTGGGGGCATTAATTTGATGTGCTTAACTTGGGATATATTGTGTGAAATTGCATGCTTCTTGATGACTTTAATTCTTGTTTTCAAATGAAAAAATTTTCTTTATCTTGACATCTTGAGATTTTTGAGAAAATTGGATCCCTAGGTAAAGATAAAATTGATATGGAAAGTAAAATAGGATTGATTAGATCTTGTTAAACTTGCAAATCGTTTCTCATATTAATTGATTAGATAGTCGGATAGATAAAATTGGACACAACAAACCACTTTGTGAGATTTGAGCCTTAACAAGCAAATATCTTTTGTGTTTTATATTTTTCTCCATTGAGTGATTGTCAAGCATGATTGGATTTCTTCTAGAACTTCCGATGTTATGCATGTCGAGACCACATTGTAGGATTGAATTACTTGAGATGATTAAGGCACTTAGGTATGAACCTTGAGCCAAAAAGCCTACCTTGGTAATTATGACCATTAGAGAACCACTTTTGAGCCTAAGCCTTTTTGTATGGAAATTAACCACATTACAAGCCTAATTTCTTTTTGTTGATTTCCCCCAATTTACAACCGGAATTTGGAAAACTACACACTTTCCTTACTTGAAAAAGAGAAAAATCAAGCAAAAAGAAAAGGAAAAGGAGAAAATCTTGAAAACAAAGAAAATAAAAATCAAAGAAAAAAAATTGTCTTGTTTGTTCACAAAGGAAATTTAAAAAAGACAAAAAGTGTGAAAAAGATTGAATCCTTGTTTCTCCCAAAATTGAATTGTGCAAAAGCTTGATACAAAAAAGAAAAATGAGTGTGAAGTTCTTCGATTTAAAGAGCCCAAAAGTCCTTCTCATCATGCCTTGTCCTAAGCCTCATTACATCCCATTTAAAGACCTTTTGATCTTGTGATTCATCCTAGCTAAGTGGTGGAGATGTGATATATTTTCAAGCCTATGGTAAGTATCTTTTCATATTTTGACTTGAGTGTTGTTGTCCCCTAAACACTTTGAGCGATATTGAGTGAATTCTTTGAGAGGGTGTTTGATTTTATTTCATCCTTGACTTCATAATAATTAATTGAGATATTATTTGCTTGTGCTAATTTGCAGTCATGATTTATTACTTCTCTTATCCTCTCTTCGTTACCAAATGGACCATAGATCTTGAAATTCAATATGCTTGAGGACAAGCATAATCTCAGTGTGCAGGTATATGATAAGTCATTATTTTGCATGTTTTTCATATATTAAATCCTATGTTTTAGCACATTAATTTATCTTAAAAGCCTTGATTCGGTTCCTATTTGGTTTTGCAGGTGTTTTTGGGCCTTAATGACGTTTTATACGTAAAAGGAGAGTTTTAGCACCTTTTGGATTTTATAAAAAATCCTTCACGCAAAACCACTAGCAGTCACGGAATAAGGCGTGACCACGACGCGTCACAGACTTTTTGACTTGGAGGACAAGCAATCCTACTACAAGAAGGACTTTTATTTTTACCATAATTACAGTAGTCTAGGGTTATTGCATTTAATGTAAAGTTTTCCCCATATTTTCCCCTATAAATAAAGATCATAAGGGTGAAGGAAAGGATATCCAAGAAACCTTAAAGTAGCTGAAAATCCTCTCCCCTGTTTCTTGTAGTCGTTGACCACCATGAATCACTAAACCCCTATTTTCTAGTCAAGTGTAGTTACAAGGATATTATTTCAAGTTTTTAGTGAGATTTCTTGTTTCTAAATTATCTTCATCCTTATTCAAGTATCTTCATATCTTTTTTGCTTCATCGTCATGTGTATGTTGGGTTATACGTATGCATGCAACCAAGTCATGGGTTATTGACGCAAGTCGTAAGGAAATTCGGGTTAGATTTCCTAAGGTATGAATTCATGTTCTTAATAAGTTAACGGGTTAATGCTTAGTAAGAATATGTGTTCGGGTCTCTATGATTCTTAATGCTATTTGATATGTTATAATTCTTAGTGAGTTATCTAATGAATTTTAACCTTGATAATAAAAGTTAGTAATTTATGGGTTATTAAATTGCTTTCTATCAAAAAAGAAATTTAAGTTATTTGTGGGTTATCATCTAACTTAAAATCAAGCTATTTGAGATTGGAGTTAATTTATCTTTTGTGAAATCTATGATCTAAGTTCTTGATTTAATATTCCAAATTCTACCTTGACTAGAGTCCCAATTTATATTGAGTTCTTCCTTATTACAATTGATTTCTCCCAATTAAATCCAAAACCCCCTTTTACTTTTATTTCATTTGCTTGTGAATTTAATTTCCTAACCGCTCTATGTTGGATCGACCCTACTTGTCGCTACTACAAATCCAAAGAACAAGTAGGTATTATTTTTTGACAGATTTGACACCCATCACTCGATGAGTTGGTGGGATCTCTCCTTACTCATGATATCATGAAGCGAGGAAGGGAAAAAGAAAAGAGAAGAGAAAAGAGTGGAGAAGTAAGAGGTAGAGAAGAAGAAGCAAGGTATTGCTCTTAAGGCATCTCAAGAGGAAAGTAATTCTAGTGAGGATGAGTTTGAGGAATTTGCTTTGATAGCCAAGAGATTCTCTCGGTTCATGAAGTCCAACCAGGGAAGAAAGTTCCAAAGAAAAAAAAGACTTCGAGAAGCCGGGGCACATAAGATCAGATTGCCCTCAACTCAAGAAAGAAGGGTTTGATAAGAAGAAGAAGAAGCACAAAGCCCACGTTGCCACTTGGAGTGATGAAGAATCATCATTCGAGGAAGAGGAGCACGAAGTGGCTAATCTTTGACTCATGGCTACTGATGATGATCCTAAGGTAAACTTTAAATCATCTACTTTCTATTTTACATTTGATGAACTTCAAGATGCATATGATGAGTTACAAGAGGTTTGCGATGAGTTGGTAGAACAATATAAGGAATCGGTTTTGAAAAACAAGAAAATAATTTCTAATTTGAAAAACCAAAACGATTCCCTTTCTACAACCAACTCGGAACTTCAAAATAAGATTGTGGATTTACAAGATGATTTAAAGTATTTCCAAAATGAAAATGTTGATTTGAACAATGTTCTTTCAAAATTTCATGATGATCACCACAAAGTGGTGAATGAGCTTAAGGCTTCTCTAAACGTAGTTGGAAAACAAGATTTTGAAAAGGCAAGTTCTTCAAAACCAAACTATGTGAAGAGGAACTTTAATGGCTACAAACAAAGAGGCTCTCAAAGGCATCCTAAAGGTAAAAGGGTTAGAAACGTATGAGTTCTTAAGGAACTAGTGGTTTCTAATGATATTAATGTTATTGCTTCTTGGATTCCTAAGGGAACCAAGTACTTGGGAGCTAACTCACATGGACCCAAAATGATTTGAGTACCAAAAATCAAGAAATAATCTTTGTTTGTAAGGGGAGCATTGCTACAAGGCCAAAGCTTCAAGTCAAAACACTTAGTACCTTGATAGTGGATGCTCAAGACACATGACCGGCGACAAGAGTAGATTCATGGAGCTAAAGCCAAAGAGTGGTGGAGTGGTGACATTTGGTGACAACTCGAAAGGCCACATTGAGGTTATAGGTTCCATTGGTAATCTCTCTTCTATTCTTATTGAAGATGTGTTATATGTCAATGGTCTAAAGCATAACTTGTTGAGCATTAGTCAATTATGTGATAAAGGTTTTAATGTTCTTTTTGATGTTAATGGTTATCGCATAGGTAACATATACATGCATACATCACATGCATGCTTGGTTGCTCAAAATGAAAATCATACATGGTTGTGGCGTAGAAAACTAGGACATGCTAGCATAAGTGTTTTAGAGAAATTGGTTTCCCAAAATCTAGTTAGAGGTTTACCTAAGCTAAAATTCTCCTTAGATAAAATTTGTGATGTTTGTGCTAAGAGTAAACAAAAATGAACTTCATTTAAATCCTTTAATGATGTTTCAACTAGTATAGTTTTACAATTCATCCATATGGATCTCTTTGGGCCTATTAGGACAACTAGCTTGGGTGGAAAATCATATGCTTATGTTCTAGTTGATGATTTCTCTAGATACACTTGGGGTTCTCTTTTTAAGTACAAAAGATGAGACTTTAGAAAAATTCATCACGTTTTCAAAAATTACTTAAAATGACATTGGTCAAAACATTACTCATATTAGAAGTGACCATGGAACGAAATTTCAAAATCTAGGTTTTGAGGATTTTTGCAACTCTCATGGTATTAGCCACAATTTTTCCGTACCTCGCACTCATCAACAAAATGGGGTAGTTGAGAGGAAAAACCATAATTTAGAAGAAATGGTTAGAACCATGCTTTGTGAAAACAATTTACCTAAGTATTTTTGGGCGGAAGCCACAAATACTGCTTGTTATATCATAAATCGAGTAATGATAATGCCAATTTTAAAGAAAACTTCTTATGAGATTTTAAAATTAAAGAAGCCTATCATTAGCTATTTTCATTCTTTTTGGTGTAAGTGTTTTGTTTTAAACAATGGAAAGACCATTTAGGTAAATTTGATACAAAAAGTGATGAAGCTATTTTCTTAGGATATTCTTTAAACTCTAAAGTCTATCGAGTGTTTAACAAAAGAACCTGAGTTGTAGAAGAATCTATTCATGTGGTTTTTTATGATAACCTCCTTTCGCGGAAAGATTCTTGTGATGATGATGATGTAGGAATCATTGAAGCCAATGATGATGTGAAATCATCAAATGTGGATGAGATTCCAAACAAAGAAGAAGAAGCACAAGATCCTCTCATAGAATCCTTGAATGACATGAATCTTAGAGAAAAGAAAGTGAACTACCCAAGGGAACTCAACTATGTCAAAGATGGTGAAATCTTAGGTTATCCATCCAAGGGGGTAACCACTAGATCCTCTCTTAGATTGCTTAATAATATTGCATTCATTTCATGCATTGAGCCTAAAAATATCAAAGAATCATTAAAAGATGATTTTTGGATATTGGTCATGCAAGAAGAACTTAATCAATTTGAGAGGAGTAAAGTTTAGACATTAGTTTATAGGCCTAGTAATAAGTATAATATAGGGACTAAATGGATCTTTAGAAACAAACTAAATGAGAGTGGTATCATAGTGAGGAACAAGGCTAGACTTGTTGCTCAAGGTTATACTCAAGAAGAGGGAATCAATTTTGATGAAACATATGCACCCGTAGCTAGAATAGAAGCAATTAGGATGCTTCTTGCATTTGCATGTTATCATGAATTCAAGCTCTTTAAAATGGATGTTAAAAGTGCATTTTTAATTGGTTTTATTAATGAAGAAGTGTATGTTGAACAACCACCCAGTTTTGAAGATCCAATTTATCCAAACCATGTTTTTAAACTAACTAAAACTTTATATGGTTTGAAACAAGCTCCTAGAGATTGGTATGAAAGGCTTTCAAACTTTTGGGTTGAAAAAAGGTTTTGAAAAGGGCAAGGTGGATACTACACTTTTCATTAAAAGAAATGACAATGACATCTTAGTAATACAAATTTATGTTGATATTATATTTGGTTCTACTAATGAATTTTATTGCCAAGAATTTTCTAAGTTAATGCAATGTGTGTTTGAGATGAGCATGATGGGAGAGCTCTCATTCTTCTTGGGGCTCCAAATCAAGTAAAGGAAGGATGACATCTTCATCAATCAAGCTAAGTACATCAAGGATATGCTAAAAAATTTTGGCTTGGAGAATGTGAAGCCTCAAGACACTCCACTGAGCTCATAAATTATGCTTGACAAAGATGAAGGAGGTAAGTGTGTTGATTCTAAGTTTTATTGTTCTATGGTTGACTTTTTATTTTACCTTACCGCAAGTAGACTCGATATCATGTTTAGTATTTGCTTGTGTGCTAGGTTCCAAGCTAGCCCTAGAGAATCACACCTTGTAGCCATTAAGAGAATCTTTATATACCTTAGAGACACACCTTTTTAGGCCTTTGGTATCCTAAAGACTCTTCCTTTAACCTAAATGCTTATTCCGATGCGGATTATAGGGGTTGTAAGATAGATAGAAAAAGTCCCTCCGGCACTTGCCAATTCCTAGGTAGTATGCTCATATCTTGGTTCTCTAAGAAACAAAATAGTGTAGCCTTATCTACCACAAAAGCGGAATATATATCGATCGAAAGTTGTTGTGCTCAAGTCCTTTGGATGAAGCAACAACTTCTAGACTATGGAATTGATATAGGTACCATACCCCTTAAGTGTGACAACACTAAAGCTATATGTCTCACTAAGAATCACATCCAACATTCTAGAACTAAGCACAAAGAAATAAGACACTATTTCATTGTTCTAGAGCACGGTGATACCTTAAACCAACTAGCAGATATCTTTACAAATCCATTAGACAAAGAGCGTTTTTGGACTCTTAGGAAAGAGTTGGGTCTAACTAGCCTATCTTGACCTTTTAGAACCCTTAAGTGTCAAAATTTTGCTTAAATTTGAATGGTGATCATGTTGACGTGATTTTGCTTCTTGATGCATCTATACTTGTTGATAGGGGGAGTATTATCTATTTTATTCAATAAATGTTGCTCATTCATCATTCACATGCATTTAGAATCGATTAAAATTCAAATTTTGAACTTCATTCAGTTCAAAAATGCATTTTCTGGCACAAGTGTATCGAAACGGATGCAGATGTTTTGATACGGGCTCTGTATTTCTTGCCCAAAGTGCATTTTCTAGCTAGGGTGTATCGAAACAAGTAAAGGGGTTTCTATACGGGCTCTTGGAAAGATACCCAATTTCGTTTTTGGCAAAATTTGTATCAAACGGCTAGAAAGTGTATCGATACAAGCATCGATCATGTTTCGTTATGGTTTATACATGTACCAATATGGACTCATGTTTCGATACTGTTTTGAAGTGTTCCAATACTCTTGTTTCGATAAGCCTGGTGGCGTATCGATACGTGTAGTCGCAGCAGCCTAAAAAGAGCATTAAAAAGGGTTTTCCAAATTTCAACCACTTTTTATTAAATAAAAACTCTTTCAAAAACCTAACCCTAAATTTTTCTCCTATAAATACCCATTAAATCCCTTTGTTTTTCACACAAATCTTTGAGGGCTCTTGATTATCAAATCAAGTCTAAGCTAATTCATCAATTTGGTGCATTATCCATCCATTCATCCATAATCCCATCTCAAGGTATAAAACTCTTTCCTTTTTCTTTTCAATTTCGTTTCAAATTCAATAATGTTTTTACATAATACTTGTACATAAAACATATATGTAGTATGGGCTTTGAAGATTTTGTAAAAAAAATTCAAACCTGAATTTTTTTTATTCAAATATATAAATATATCGTATATTTTTCTACAATTTTTTTTGAAATTCTTTTTACCAAAAATTCTTTTTATATTTATATATGTTTTTAAACTATATTGTATAGATTTTTATCAATACCTTGAATATTGGATTGTCTATTGGAATGAATTTGGTTGATTTATGCATACATGTGTTTTGTACCTTGATTTGTTTTTCAGACTTTGAATATGGGTTCTAGAAAGAGATCAAGAACTCATTAGGCTGGGGGAAGTACAAACAACGATGACGACTCCTCTCATCCCAACCTTACTCTTCTTTATCAAAAGAGGCTGGGGGAAGTACAAACAACCTTACTCCGACGTGAGCGTGTTACTTCTATACCCTTTTTGGATTCTGAACGTTTTAAAAAATTTTATCTTCCTTTGTTGAGGCATTGGTGTTTCATGCCCTTTTTTAGCTTACCCGGTACTTTGTACCATAACATGGTTCTTCTATTTTATGCCAATGCTAGGTGTATTTTCAATGCTGATCGTTCTCAAGTGTTTGCCATTCAATCCTACCTTATGGGAAAGAAGTTTCAGATTGATCCTCAAACTTTATTCAATGTTTTTGGGTTTGAAGATGAGGGTATCTCGGATGAAAACTCTTTAGGACATACTTTTGGTGGCTCCGTTACGGTCCTTGATGCTCATGATCGTATTCTTCACCTCATGGTCTCTTGGTGGTTTCGTTCATCCGGAGGGAAGTTCTCCCACATCTGCCAAGTCGACGACTTTTGGCTTCGTTGCTTTTGTGAGAAACGTCAACCAAATCTTTGCCAAATCATGTTTTCCGAGATGGTGTATCTTGTCCAAAATCGTAACTCGGATCTTGTCTCTTCATTCACATATTGAACCGTTTTGAGTTATTTGTTCTCGAAATTGGGGATTGATTGCTCTCTTGATTTTCCAAAATCTCTCAAGAATCCCATTGATGAAAGAACTCTTATTCGTTCCAAATTTTGCTACATTGATGGAGATTGGGTTCGTTTTGAGAATCCTACTCCAATTGCGGCGCCCGAACCTCAAGCTCAAGTTGCTCCACCCAACAATGAAGCTCTCATGACTTTTCTTATCGAGCAATTCAATAGCTTGTAAACCAACATTGCTTCGTTGGATAATTTCATGAGCTCTGGTTTTGCCGCCAATGATACTCATTTCACATCCTTGGAGGAGCGTTTTCTTGGTGTTGAGAATCGCCTCAATTCGATTGAAACTCAACAAACATCGATGGACATTTCCTTTACTAGTTTTTATGGAGAGTGGATGCAATTTCGAAGGAGCAATGCTAATGATGAAGATGAAGATGACAACGAGACATAGCCCCTTGCATCTCATTGCATATCATCTCATTTAGGATTTCCCTTTATATGCACCTATCTATGTTATTCCCTTTAGGACCTATGCGTTACTTTCTTGTTTTTAGGACTTAAGTTTCGATTTAAGTTTGGATTTCTATTTGCTTTGAACTATTATGCTTTTATGTTTAATGAAGTTTAAGTTGTTTGCTTTCTATTGCTTATTACCTCATTGAATTTTGTTTATTGCTTACTATGATTTTGATCTAACAAAAAGGGGAAGAAGGGTTAAGCCAAAAAAATTACTCTTTTCAAAACCTAGCTTAAACTTAAAGGGAGTTTACTTAAAATTTTAATTTGGTTTTGTTATATCAAAAAAGGGATATTGTAAAACCAATGTTATTTTGATATAACAAATAGTCTAAGGACCTAATTGTAAGGTAAATAAATTTTTAGGTACTCAAAAGACTCACAACTGACAAGTATACTTTAGACTTAAAATGTTTTGAAGTCAAAACTTAAACCCTATAAAATTTTCTAAGTGTTTTAAAGTCAAATTTCACAAAATCGCCCAAGCGTTTCGATACACCCCCAGGCGTTTCGATACAGCTTGATCTTAAGAGTTTACTGGAAATTTCCGTTTCGATACGGAAGTTCCCGTTTCGAGACTGGCGTTTCGATACGGCCTTGTTCGTTTCGATATGGCCTTCATCTGGGCTTTAATATTTTAATTAGCGCTTCGATACGGCCTTATCCGTATCGATATGGGGGTTAAGATTTTTCAAATCTGAGCATTTAATAATATAGTTGTTACTTGTCAATTATTGGACTCTGAAAAATATTTGAATTTTTGTTACCCATTTTGATACACCCCTTGGGTGTTTCGATACACTTTTTGACAAATTCAATTGTGAGCAATACTGTTTCGATACGGCCTATAGCCATTTTGATACGGCCCCTAACCGTTTTGATACAACCTCTTTATTACACACAACGGATCTTTCTATTTTGAGACATGTATCGATACAGGCCTGAGTGTTCCGAAATAGAATGTTGCAGAACTGCATTTATTGTGGGAAAAATGGAGCCCATCGGCTCTATTGATGATGTCAATCACCCAAACGGCTAGAATTTAATGAATTGGTATAAAAGCAAGCCATTAAAGCTATAGTATCAACTATTGAACAAGTGAACAACAACAAAGCAAAAATCCAATCCATTCTTGAGCTGTTAGAGTCAAACCCTTTTACCCAATTGAGTGATTTTTATTTTATTCATTTTTTATCAATTTGGGTTGAGAGTACTTGTAATTTAGAGCAAATATTCCACCTTGTGAGGTTTATCTTTCATTTGCCAACAATCTTTGTATTTAAGATTCTTGGTTAATCTTTGGGTAAAAGGATTAACCGGTTGTAAGGTTTCCTCCTAAACCGAAAAAAGGACGAATTTATAGTGAAATTGGTTGAAAATCCTTAGTGGGAACTAAGTTAGTGGATGTAGAGATTGTTCTAAGCTTGAACCACTGTAAATTGCCTTGTCTTGAATTTTTCTTTTTTCAATTTGCTCCCTTCAATTTTAAACAGTCAATTCACCCCCTCTTGGCCATTTTTGATTCGATTATTCAACTTAACACATTCGATTTAAGTTTTGTTCGGGTCTAGTTCAGTGATTTTTGATGATTTCGGGTCAATATTGGTCGGGTTAATATTGGGTCAGATATTTTCGGGTTGCTCAATTTCCGATCGGGTCGATATTAGGTCAATAGGAGATCATCGTTTATTCAAGTCAACCTTTGAGTATTCGAGTTGAGTATGAGTCCAGTCAAAGTATATTTATAATACTGGTATATTAAAAAATTAAATATAAAACACTAAAAATAAAACTTAAGTTAAAAAAAAATCAAAAACACTATTAAAAATTCTAAAAAAAATAAAAAAATCCAAAGCTATAAAATAAAAAATTATAAATTATTACAAAATAATCTTTTAAAATTATTAAAAAAATTGATAACTTTAATCCGAATAGTCTTAGACTGTCTAGTGTTAGCCTGAGTCTATTGTTATTTATTGAATATATTTCCAACCGACAACATAATAATATTTGTATTTTGTTAGTTTTTTAATACCTTAGGCTTGTCTGACAATTAGTTGATAGTTGATAGCCTATAGCGGATTACATTACTGATAGCTCAATACATCAGCTGATTTGATTAGTTGATTGTATAAAACTGTTTGGTGAAATTAACTGATAGTTGTTTGATTATTTGAACAAGGAAAATAACATATAAGGACATGATTATATTCGATACTTGTTTTAATAGTTTATTAGTTATTAATATTTTGCATCTATTAATATTAATTAGATTATGAAAATTATTTTCTATTATAACATTACTAAGCATATTTAAAAGATCTATATATTAATTTATTATTTATATAATTATTTTTAATATAATTTCATTAATTATTAAATTTAAATGATATTTGAGGAATATGTATTAATTTGTTGACTTTTCTAATTGTTAAAGGTAAAAGTGTCTTTACAACTATTGTAACAAAACCTCTAAACTCAAAAAGCTTATATTAGTAGCTTTTTCAAATATGGAGGTTTCACCCCAATTCGTTCTGACAAATGTCTATTCACCATATATCCTAATTAGAGGATTCGACTAATCAAACCTCTAATTTAACTCAAAATGATATTTACCAAACACGACCCTTATATATACATTTAGGCGCAATGACGATGTAAATCATACCATTTAGGTCATAAGGCAATGCAAGCATATTCAATAGTCCTAATAACGAAATCATTTTAAAGTTTTCTCATAATTATGATTTAAACATATCTCTTTCATTTAATTATATAAGCATTTCAAACATATACATATAGTCAATTTAGTATGTGGTTCATATTTCAGTCATAATTAATATATACGTGCAAGCCTTGCACATAGTATAACAAGCTAATATATAAAGCACACTTACCTTGCTTTGGAATTCAAACATATCTCTTTCTAGCCTTGGAATTCATACTGATATGGCCTTATGTTTCAAAAAATTTCAAAAACATAAAAATATGTATAGCTTATGATATAAAAGTTAAAAATATATTTTAAAATTTTACAATCTTATCATATAATAAGCAGTAGACTCATGCTGCCGAGTGATAGTCGAAGTTTTTTCATGAAATATTTTATTTTTAAAAATAATTTATATTTAAATATTTAAAATTTAAAAATATTTTAATTTTTTTAAAAAAAAATATTAAATAGTCCATGAAACTTTATAAGAAAAACCAATTTACCCTTAAACTTTCTAAAAAATCAATTTATATCTTTCACATCATCGTCCACCATGGACTACCACTTCATCTCTATGGACAACCACATCAACACTACAAAATGACATGTCAACCCCATAAAGGTTAACGTTGGGTTCCGTTATTCAAAGGACCAAATTGATTGTTGTTTTTTTTCAGTTTAAGGGTAACATTGTGTTGAGATGATCAAACAATGTCGAATTGGCCAAGAGGGGTGAATTGGCTTTTTAAAATGAAAGGGAGCAAAGTGGTAAAATAAAAATTGAAGACAAGAAGATTTAGAGTGGTTCAAGCTTCTAACAATCTCTACATCCACTGCCTTAGCTCCCCACTCAGGATTTCAACAATTCACCAATGGAATTCGTCCCCTTTCTAGGCTTAGGAAGAAACCGTTACAAACGGATCAAGCTTTCTACCCAAAGCTTGATCAAGATCACTCTTTAAAAGAGAAGTTTTTGGCAAAATGAAAATAAACCTCTCAAAGGTAAAATATTTGCCCCAATTACAAGTGCACTCTCCCCAATCCTAAAATAAAGAAATACAAATGAATTACATAAGATGGGTACAAGGGTTTGACTCTATTTGGCTCAAAGAGATTGGATTCTTTCTTGATTGCTTGTCACTTGATCAATTGTTGTTATTGTAGCTTTTTTACACTTATTTTTATATCCCCTGGTTGATTTCTAACCGTTTGGGTAGTTGAGATCATAAATAGAGCCGTTGGAGATCATTTTTCTCGCAATAAATGCATTTCTGGTGCATGGCGTATCGGTACACGGGAACCCTGTATCGGTACCTGTAAGACAGAAACTAGCTTTTGCATGAGTATATCATGGGCGTATCGATACGCAGGAAGACATATCAATACGCAGAAATGTGTATCGAAACGGTCTTAGTGTAAAATGGGGGTCATATCGAAACGGCTAGGCTGTATCAGTACGATTTTTGCTTACTAGAATCTGATGAAAAAGTTTTAGGAAAAAGGTATCGGTACGCTTCAAGGGTGTGTTGATATGGAAAGCTTATTATTACAAAAGCGTATCGAAACGGGCGTCACCCATATCGGTACGATATAACTGAAATTTGAAGCTTTAACTGACACTCAACAGTCGAAAAATTTAATGCAAAGATTTTAAAAATCTTAAGACCTCATATCGGTACGTTGACGTGTCGTACTAAAACTGAGGATCGGTACGCTTAAGACCTGTACTGAAACTCATTTGTATAAAACCATATTTGAACGTCGTATCGAAACGGCCAAGCCCGTATCGCAACATCGTATCGAAACAAGGTAAGCCATATCAAAACATTGTGCTCAATTGAAATTTTAGTAGCCAAAATCCGTATCGAAACGCTATAGGGCGTATCGATATGCCTGGGCGATTTTGTAAAGTTTGGCTTGAAAACACTTAGAAATTTTTTGGGGTTTTAAGTTTTGACTTTGACTGAGACTTTTGAGTACTTAAGAATTTATTTACTTTTTCAAATTGGTCCTCAATTAATTTGTTATATCTAAATCAAACATAGGTTTTACGATCTCCCCTTTTTGATATAACAAAACCAAAATAATTTTTTTAAGTAATTTGAAAAATACTACCCCTTACTTGAAGCTAGATTTTGAAAAGCTTTAAAATTTTTGGCTCTTAAGTATTTTTCCCATTTTTTGTTAGATCAAAATCAATGAATTAAGCAAAATATAAACATTGAATTAATAAAAAGCAAACAAATTAATTATAATTAAGCATTTAAAGTATTAAGGTTCAAAGCAAAATAAATCCAACCTTAAATCCTAAAAACAGAAATCAAAGCATATGTTCAAAATCTAATAAAATAGGTGCATAAAAAATTAAAATCATAATATGATATGATATAGCATGAGATGCATAAGCCTAAGACTCGTTCCCGTCGTCGTCGTCCTCTTCATCTTCATCATTGGCTTGTCATGATTGAGATTTGAGCCATGCACCATGAAAAGCGGTGAAAGAGACGTCCATTGAGTTTTGTTGAATCTCAATAGAAGTAACTCGATTCTCAATGGTGGTCTTTCTTTCTTCCAAGGAATCGAGTGTCGATGGCGGTAAACCCGGAAGTCATGGATGTATCCAAAGACGCAATATTGGTGCCCAAGAAAGTAAATTGCTCATTAAGAAAGGTCATGAGAGCATCCATAGAAGGTTGGGCCACCGGTGCTTGAGAAGCTTCTTGAGGGGCCACTGGATCGGCTTCAACATTTTGAGGAGGGACCTCAAGACGAACCCAATCTCCATTAATATAATGAAACTTGGCACGACCTAAGGAATGCTCATCGAGAGGATTGGTGAGGGGCTCGGCATAGTCTTGCGAGTAATCAATCTCCAACTTTGAGAACAAGTAGCTCAAAGCGATGTCATATGTGAAGGATGAGACGAGGGTGGTGTGGCGATGTTGCACGAGGTAGACAATCTCCGGAAACATGATTTGAGCTAAATTTGGGCACTTCTCCTCATGAAAGCATCAGATCTAAAAATCATCGACTTGTCGGATCATAGAGAACTTGCCATCGGATGGACGGAACAACCAAGTGATCATGAGGTGAAGGATACGATCATGGGCCTCAAGGACGATTACGGAGCCGCTAAGCACATGGCTTAAGGAGTTTTCATCATCTATCCCCACCTTTTCAAACTCAAAAACATTGGTTAAAACGATTTGGTCAATCCTAAAATTCTTCCCCATGAGATAGGATTCTATGGCTATGACCTCGATTCTATCAGGACTATAGATACATCGGGCATTAGCATAAAATATGATAACAAGGTTATGGAACAAAACTCCGGGTATACCCAAAAAGGACATAAACTTCCATTGATGCAATAAACCAAGGTATTTGAATTTAAAACGCTCGAAATTAAGAAAAGGGAGAGAGGTAATACGCTCACGACAGATCTTATAGTTTTGGTATTTTTTGTAGTGAGCCATTCCGGCGAGTGTTTGAAAACACTTTTGGATGATAAGGGTGAGGTTTGGTCTTGTACCATCATTCTTGGAGGATTCTCCAACCTCACTAATTCTTGGTCGCTTTTTAGGTGCCATAAAAATCCTGAAATTAAAAATTAAACCAAAAACACATGTATGCGTAAATCATCACATTTGATCCAAATAACTAATCTAATGATCAAGGTATTTAAAGAAAATATATGATATATATAGTTTAAAAAATATTTAAAAAAAAGAATTTTGAAAAAATAGTTTAGAAAAATATACGATATAATTTTATATTCTAATCAAGAAATTTTAGTTTTGAAAATGTTTTTACAAAATTATTGAAATCCATGATATATACATACTAAAAACATAAATTTTGATTAAAAACAATATTTAAATCAAAACAAAATTAAAAGCAAAAGAAAAAAAGGATTTATACCTTGAAGATGAGATTATAGATGAATGAAGGGATGATGATGCACCAAACTTGATGATATAGCTTGGACTTGGTTTGAAAAAAAAATCCCTCAAAGAATTGTGTGAAAAATTAAAGAATTTGAGGGGGTTTTATAGGAGAAAATTTGCTAGGGTTTTAGTGAAAAAGATGGGTGCTTGAACTAAAGTTAAATTTGGTCTTTAATTCTCATTTAAACTCCAGTAGCTACGCGTACCGAAACGACACGTGGAATATCGACACGCTTTTCTAGCCGTACTGAAACATGTGATTGTACCGGTACAAGCTTGCATGTACAGAAGCGCATTCTAGAACTTGTATCGATACGCGAAGGGTCGTATCGATGCTCTATTACCAGAAAATATATTTTGGGCAACAATGAGCTCAAAAGTTCAACTTTAATCGAATCTAAATGCATGTATATAACATATGAACAACATGTAAGGACTAAAACAAATACATACTCCCCCTAGTCACAAGCATAGATGCATATAGGAGCAAAAACACAAAAGCATGGCAACCAATCATATTCAAGTAATTTTTGTACCAAAAAGGCTCTAAAGGGTCAAGAAAGGCTAGTAAAACCTAACTCTCTCCTAAGAGTTCAAAAACGCTCTTTTTCTAATGGTTTGGTAAAGATATACGCTAATTGGTTTAAGGTGTCTACATATTCTAGAACAACATCAATTTTCAAAATATGATCTCCAATGAAATGATGTCTAATTTCTATGTGTTTGGTTCTAGAATGTTGGATGGGATTCTTAGTGAGACAAATGGCACTAGTGCTGTCACACCTAAGGGGTATGGTACCTACATCAATTCCATAATCTAAAAGTTGTTGTTTCATCCAAAGGACTTGAGCACAACAACTTTCGGCCGATTATATTTCGTTTCTTAGAGAACCAAGATATGAGCATAATACCTAGGAATTGACAAGTACCATAGGTACTTTTTCTATCTATCTTACAACCTCCATAATCCGCATCCAAGAAAGTATGTAAATCAAAGGAGGAATCTCTAGGATACCAAAGGCCTAAACAAGGTGTGTCTCTAAGGTATCTAAAGATTCTTTTAACGGCTATATGGTGTGATTCTCTAGGACTAGCTTGAAATCTAGCACACAAGAAAACACTAAACATAATGTCGGGTCTACTTGCGGTAAGATAAAGCAAAGATCCAATCATATAATGATAAAGCTTTAAATCAACACACTTACAACCTTCATCTTTGTCAAGCTTTGTAGAAGAGCTCATTGGTGTGACTTGAGGTTTCACATTCTCCAAGACAAACTTCTTGAGCATATCCTTGATGTATTTAGCTTGATTGATGAAGATGTCATCCTTCCTTTGCTTAATTTGGGGTCCCAAAAAGAATGAGAGCTCCCTCATCATGTTCATCTCAAATTCACCTTGCATCAACTTAGTAAAATCTTGGCAAAACATTTCATTAGTAGAACCGAAAATTATATCATCAACATAGATTTGGACTACTAATATGTCTTTCCCATTTCTTTTAATGAAGAGTGTAGTGTCTACCTTTCCTTTGTTAAAACATTTTCTCAATTAAAAAGCTTGAAAGCCTTTCATACCAAGCTCTAGTAGCTTGTTTCAAACCATATAAAGCTTTAGTAAGTTTAAAAACGTGGTTTGGAAATTTAGGATCTTCAAAACTGGATGGTTGTTCCACATACACCTCTTCATTTATAAAACCATTTAAAAATACACTTTTAACATCCATTTGAAAGGGATTGAATTCATGATAACATGCAAATGCAAGAAGCATCCTAATAGCTTCCTTCCTAGCTACGAGTGCATAGGTTTCATCAAAATCAATTCCCTCTTCTTGAGTTTAACCTTGAGCAACAAGTCTAGCCTTGTTTCTCACTATGTTACCACTCTCATCTAGTTTGTTTCTAAAAACCCATTTAGTCCCTATAGTACATTTATTATTAGGTCTATCAACTAATGTCCAAACTTGACTCCTCTTAAATTGATTTAATTATTCTTGCATGTACAATATCCAAAAATCATCATTTAATGCTTCTTTGATATTCTTAGGATCTATGCATGAAATGAATGCAACATTATTCATAAGTTTAAGAGGGGATCTAGTGGTTACCCATTTGGATGGATCACCCAAAATCTAACCACCTTTGACAAAGTTGTACTCCTTTGGTTAGCTCACTTCCTTTTCCTCTAGAGTCATGTCCTTCAAGGACTCTAGAGGTGGATCTTGTGCTTCCTCATCTTTTCTTGGAAACTCATCCACATTTGATGATTGTTCACCATCATTGGCTTCAATAGTTCCTACATCATCATCATCACACGAATCCTTCATCGGAAGGAGGTTATCATCGAAAACCACATGAATAGACTCTTCAACAACTAAAGTTCTTTTGTTAAATACACGATAGGCTTTGGAGTTTAAAGAGTAACCTAAAAAATAGCTTCATCACTTTTAGCATCAAATTTGCCTAAATTTTCTTTTCCATTATTTAAAACAAAAAAACTTGCATTCAAAAGGATGAAAATAGCTAATGTTTGGCTTTTTTGATTTCAAAATCTCATAAAGTTTTTTCTTTAAAATCACCCTAATCATTACTCGATTTATAATGTAACACGTGGTATTTGTGGCTTTCGCTCAAAATTACTTAGGAAAATTATTTTTACAATGCATGGTTCTAGCCATTTCTTATAAGGTTCAGTTTTTCCCTCTCAACTACCCCATTTTGTTGAGGAGTGTGAGGAGCGGAAAAATTATGGCTTATACCATTTGAATTACAAAAATCCTCAAATCCTAAGTTTTGAAATTCGGTTCCATGGTCACTTCTAATATGAGAAATTAATTGACCAAGATTGTTTTGAGTGGTTTTTGAAAACGTGATGAACTTTTCTAAAGCCTCGCCCTTAGAACTTAAGAATAGAACCCAAGTGTATCTAGAGTAATCATATACTAAAACAAAGGCATATGATTTTCCACTCAAGCTCATTGTCCTAATAGGTCCAAAGAGATACATATGGATCAATTGTAATACCTTACTAGTTGAAACATCATTAATAAGTTTAAAAGATACTCTTTTATGTTTACCCCTAGAGAAAATTTTAGCTTAGGTAAACCTTGTTGGAGTATGCCCAAAGACCGATCATGAGATGGTTGTAAAAGACATACTTATTTTATCTTGTTTATTAATAAATCCATTATTATTATTTCAGTTTTGTTCTGTGCATCTATAAATAAACTGAATTATAATAAAGTCTTTAGAATAATATAGTTATTCTTGAATGTTCTTAGTTGAGAATTATTGTGGGCATGGACAACAATATTATATTAAGACTAATATGTAGTTGATTGATGACAAAGTGTTGTTATTGACATAGAGATGTCAAAATCAATACATGAGTATGTGTTAGAGAACGACATACTGGACTGACCCACTATGAGCATGTTTCTTGGATAATAATGTGATACTCACAACATTGCTCATGGTGATAACTAAGTGTATGATCCTTAGACTTGAGATCATCATTATTTCAATATTGAGAGTGACATATTTTGATGCGGTCAAACGTGTGTTGTAACAGACTACACTATAAAGACAGATATTGGATATGTCATAATCTATATAACGAAATATGGTTGATCAAGATAAGATTTTTCCCTCCTACATAATAGGAGTAATATCGTAGGCCACTTGATTGAGTGAGACTAGAAAATGCATGGTCATGCTCGAATAAATTGATATGAGATATCATAGTTATTCGTTTATCTACTCAAGATATCAAGAAATATTAGATAGACTGTACAAGTGTAACTAATCCATGACTTGTGTTCGATCTAGATATTAGGACAAAAGGATGTAATACATAAAAGAAGTTAATCACGAAAAAAGGTAAAGTCGAACCACGACTTCATGTAACTTAGGTAGCAATGATGTATTGCAAGATGCCACTCATTGCTTGTAATATTAGAATTTTTCTAGATATTACTACTAACGTTACATGAACCTACAAGGGTCACACCCTATGATTGAAACGAACAAATATCGACTAGATAGCATGTGTACAAACTTGTTGTACACGTAATAATTATTAAAACTGAATTATTATAATTATTGTAATTATTAATAATCTTGTTTATATATATATATTACTACTAGATAATTATTGTATTTATCAAACACTATTAAAATATATATCCCAAAAGAAACCTAATTAAAGTAGAATAAGATTCTACATATTTAATTATATTTGGTTAAATATATTTTATATTTAATGAATTCGAATTAAAGTAGAATTAGATTCTACATATTAAATTATATTCGGTTAAATGTATTGTTGTAAAGTGCTCATAAGTCTTATATTTTGTATGCATTATACCTCATAATATTGTTATTCTCAAGTGCATTTTAGGCATATTTAGGTACATGCATGCATTATTTACAGTATTCTTTACATTACCATGTTTCTATTGAATATCTTTGATTTGGTAAGAAAAGATATTATTTTAGTTTAGTTTTAGTTTTAGATGCTAGAAGCTGTCAGGAGGAGGAGAAATCAGAGGAGTGGATGCTAAGGCAGCAAGCCAAGAAGCTATACTGAAGCAGTTCAACACACATAGAGATGCTGCCGAGTACCTGCCACCGCCATACCTGCCGCTCAGGGCAGCAACTTGAGGAATTGGTGAAGTGGAGTGTGATCGGTATAGCATAATTTGATGAGTCTAATGAGCCCATCCACTCAATTTACTGAAGCCGGAAACAACAGACAGAGCCGCGGAAGGAGAAGATCAAGGCTTTCTTGTGGTACAAGGCAACGACAAGAGATGTCCAAATCAAAGTCAAAGAAGTCAGATTTAAAGATTGCATTTAATGCAAAAGCTACTTTATCATGAGGAAGACTTCTACTCCAAAGAGGACTTAACCTAGGCCATGCCCTATATATACTTGATCATATTTTGTATTTTAGACAATCTTAGGATCTCCCTAGTCGGCATAGCTTAGTCTCTCTTGTGTTTTCTTGTCGTCATTATGTTCTAAATTCTCTAGGGTTTGGGTTGTGTTGTAAAGTAGTAGTGAGAATGGTTGTTTAGGTTCAAGTTTGCTATTGCAATAAATTCAAGGTTTGCTTATTTCATGTTCTTCATTGTTTTCAATTGAGTTCGAAAGATCGATTGTGAGCAATCCATTTGTTTGGAATTGAGAGAGTCAAACTCACGAAAGAAGTAAGCACGATCTCATCCATACCAGCTGTTGATCAATCCAGCCTAGACATAGTTTAGGGTTTAAAGCGGCTAAAAGATGACGAACCAAAGGTTGTTGTTCATTGCAAGATTCACGCCGACGGGTATTATCTGCAGCGGGCATCAACAGTATTCTGACTTAGACATAAGCAGAATCACTTCAGAAGCGTTCTGCCGAGCCTTGAAGGTTTGCCGAGTTTGTCGCCGAGCCAATCATCCGTTCCACCTGCCGAGGCAGCGAAAGTTGTTAAAGCACCAATCTGCCGTCTTCCGCTGAGGAAGCAGAGTCTGGCAGCGGAATACAACTTGACTTATTCAACGCAGTTTCACACTACGAAGCAGCATAACCTGACCCATTCCATCAATCTGATCTCTTCTCTTAATTACTTGTGTTTCTTTAATATAGAATCTCTTACAAACTGAAATTGACTTGTACATTTAATATTCTTTGTACATGAATTTATATTCAAATTAGTTGTCCAATCCTCGTGGGAGACGATATTTTTTATACTATAACTTGACAAGAGTGTGCATTTGCGCTCATAATTGGAGAATACCCAAACGCTCTACAAGTTTTTGGCATCGTTGCCAGGGATTGGCAACAGAAAATTCGTCTTTATTTTTCTACACTTTTATTTTATTGCATTTAATTTCAATTTGATTTTTCCTTATTATTCGAAAAAAAAGAATTTTACAGTTTTCTTGTCTAGTGTATGACCAGAGCCAGCCCGTCGTCTGAAATAGTTTACATAGATGAGATCGAACGAAGAGCAAGAAAACTAAAGAAAGAAACTAGAGAAGCCCTCGGAAAAGCTAAGGAAAAATGAAAAGCAGAGGCAGCCATGCATAACGGCCAAGATGACAACCCTGTCAACAATGCCCAAAACGGCATGGACAGGCAGCAAGATTCGCCGCATTGGCAGCATCCCCCAATCCAGCCCAGACAACAACAATATGTTCGTGCCACTAGGGACTACTTGGAGCACGACTTTAGAGGATTTGATCCCACTGTGGCAAAACCTGAAATTGAAGCATGTCACTTTGAGCTGAAATGATGTTCAACATGATAAACACATTGGGGCAATTTGGAGGAACTGCCACGGAAGATGCTCGGCAGCACTTAAGGGGGTTCCTTGACATTTGCAGAGCTTTTAAGATATATTGAGGGATAGGGCAAAACAGTGGGTGAATAACCAACCCGTAGGATCGTTTAACACTTGATCGGATTTGTGCAAGGACTTCTTTGACCGTTTCAGCCCTTCAAACGTGACCGACAGATTAAGAAACGAAATCACTGCCTTCCTCCAAGGAGATGATGAACCGATGTATGAAGCTTGGGAGAGATAGCAATAGATGTTAAACAATTGTCCGCTTCACGGTTTCCCCACCTGGACTCAAGTGTTGATGTTCTACAATGGAGTCAATCAACCGACGAGAATGATGTTTGACGCTTCAGCCAATGGAATTATCCTAGACAGACCACCCGAGGAGGCTATACATATTCTGAATAGAATTGCAAAGAATGAATACAAGTTCCCTACAGCCCGCCGCGGCGGCATAAGGCGGCCACCTGTTGTGAATGAAGTAAAAGCCACCGAATATGTCGCTGCCCCTAGATAAACTAACACGGCTGGTTATCAACATGGCCAAGCCTACCATGAAAACATATGAGGCCAAGGTTGTGGAGCCCTTTTGTGATGAGTGTGGGGGCAACCATGACTCCTCTGAATGCAATGAATCCGCCAACTTCATGGGGACCTATGAGAGGAACAGTAGGCCCAACACCAACGCGTACAATCCGGGCTGGAGAAAGCATCCAAATTTCTCCTGGAGTGACCCTAACACAGCTGCAAATCCAACCCAGAAACCAAGAGGATGTCAGCAGAACTTGTCCCGGCGGTAGCCTCAGCAGCAACAGAATATGAACAATAATTCATTAGAATCTACTTTACATACTTTTATATCTCGTACTAATGACTTTATTGTTCATACTAATAAATTTATTGACAAGATTGAATCTTTCATGGACATGACTGAGATGCGGTTGCAAAATCAGAAGGCAGCAATCAAGAACCTGGAGACCCAGTTCGGGCAATTCACTCAGATCATAAACAATAGGTCAATGGGTGCATCATCCAGCAACACAGAGGCCACAACAAAACCCACTTATGAGCAGTGTAAAGCAATAACAACAAGAAGTGGAAAACAATTAGATGATCCCAGAGTTGAGAAGCCAAAGGAAAAGCAACCAAAACCGCATGCCGCAGCAGCACACGAACAACCTATTGTGGTAGCAAAACAAACTGATGCCCAGGCAGAGGAGACAGGTAGCAGCCCTAAGACAGATGATCCTGAACCCCCACAGATCAGATTTCCCTATAGGAAATGCATCCAGGACATCCTTCTACCGCCGCCCTTCCCCCAAAGACTTAAACAGCAAAAGCAAGAGCACCAGTTCAATAAATTTCTGGATATTCTCAAACAGGTGCACATTAATATTCCACTCGTGGAAGCCATACAACAAATGCCGAATTATGCAAAGTATTTGAAAGATATGGTTTCCAAAAGAATGAGAGTTGGAGAATTCGAGATTGTAGCTGTCACTGAAGAATGCATGAAAATGCTACATAACAAGGTGTCGCCCAAGAGGACAGATCCAGGCAGCTTTATCATTCCATGCAAGATAGGCAGCAACCATGATATGAGAGCTCTATGTGACCTGGGAGAAAGCATTAATCTGATGCCCAAGGCTTTCTTCAACAAATTAGGAATTGGAAAAGCAAAACCAACCTCAATCATGCTCCAATTAGCTGACCATTCCTTTGTGCAACCGGAAGGAAAAGTTAAAGATATCCTCGTACGAGTGGGCAACTTCATTTTTCCAGCTAATTTCCTTATCTTGAACTGTGAGGTAGACGAGAATGCCCCCATCATTCTTGGGCGACCATTCTTAGCCACAGGCAGAACATTAATAGATGTAGAAAATGGGGAACTCATAATAAGGGTTGACAATCAAAACATAAAGATAAATGTTTTACAGCCCATGAAACTAGCTAAGGAAAAAGAGGTATGCCAAAACACACATGCCTCCAAGGTCAACATAGAAACAGAGCAAGGTAGCAGCCGCCAGAGCAGAAAGCAAGGCAACAACAAAGACCCCGAGGAGCAAGATGACCCACCTGGACGAAAAGCAAAACACAACCAACTCAGGAAGTGGTTATGTTTGGGAGATGCATCTCAATGCACTCCTAACATAACTTAATTTATTTTTAATATCTTTCTTTTTATTTTTATGTTTTAGGATTAGATTTTAATTTATTGCAATTTATTTTCCACATTTTTATTTTTTAGATTTTAAGTTTTCTTTATGTAGTTAATTATTTTTATTTCAGGTTTCGGAATAAATAAGCAAGACCAAGAAGAAGACCCAACAAGGAGCCCGCCCACCATGTCGTCGAAGCAGCTGAGGGCAGCCCAATGACAAAACACGTAACGGCTAGAATACCGTTAAAGGCTAGCTGCCAACAACTATAGTGTAATGGGAATTTAATCCCGTAACGCGCGCTGAAAAATCTGCCCTTTGGGAATTTAATGCCACCATGGCATCTCTCGGCAACCCCTATATATACCTCTCTATTTCATTCATTTTCTTCACTTCATCTCCTTGTTTAACCTCTTCTTCGTCAATATGCTTTCTTACTATTTTCTATTTTCAGTTTACTTTCAGACTACAAACGTCTCACCATGGCATCATCACAATCTAAGCCCTCTTTCCAACGATTCTTCTCCGAGTTAGATTAAAAGAGGCACATAACGCAATTTGCCAATCGATCAGTATGGGAGGAGCAAGGGTTCCATTACTCACAACAGATGGGAGATTTAGGTCTCGAGCCCGCCCTCTTTGAGAAGATATATAGCCAAGGATGGGAGATTTTTGCAAAGCAGCCCGAGGTGGCCAATATCACCCTCATTCGAGAGTTCTACGCCCACCAACCCCGACCAAAAATACCATTTGTCTTCGTCCGAGGGGAGGCAGTAAAACTCAACGCCGCCACTATCAACAGATTATATGGGCTGGAGATTGACGACAACCCCCATGAGGACTGGCGGCAGACATTAACAGCAGGGGGCTACGAAAGAATGAAGGAGCGCCTATGTGAACCAAACACCCCATGGCTTGCAGGGAAAAACAACGGGTCTGTTTAGCGCCGCCGTCTGCTGCTGGAGGCAATGTTGTGGAACACCTTCATCAAAAGACGCTTGATGCCCATCTCCCACAACTCAATAGTTGATCGACCTCGTCTCGCCCTGATCCACTCGATTTAGAACAACCGGCCGATTAACGTGGGAGATATAATTTGCAAAGAAATCTACAGCTGCTACAGAAAGTCGAAGGGCAAGCTCTATTTTCCCTCCTTCATCACAGGATTATGCGCGAACTTCAACGCCCCCACCGACTCTATGGATGTGATGACACCATCAAGGGAGGGCTAAACCAGAAAAGTCAGGCTCCAAATGATACAGGCGCCTAAAACAAAGCCAATCACACCATCTCAGCCATTTGCCGCCCACACAGTCGCACCGACGGCAAGAGGCAGCACTGAGGCTGCCCAAAACCCTGAGGTCGTCCAGCTGCTCCACACACTAATCGAAAGCAACAAGAGAATTGAGCAGCAGCAATTGACCTCCATGAAGTACGTGGGAGAAGTTCAAGAGGCCTTTGTGGTCTATCTTTTACAAAAGTTTCCTAACGATGGCCTATCACTGCCCAAATACCCAGAGGAACTGGCCGCCGCAGCTGAACTAGGAGAGGCTACACCCCCAGATGCTGTTGCACGTCATGCTGCCTTCCGCCGCCAGATGCCTTCTCCCGCAAGATACCCGTCATACTCAGCCACCTTCTCTTCCCACACGGTGGTTGAGGACTCAGAAACTGAACTGGTCCATATTGAAGCTCCTCACCCTACACCCAAGAGAGTCCAGCCGCCGCGCACAGCAAAGATTTCACCTTGCAAGACCTCTGCCAGCCGCCGCCTGATCATCAAATCATTATCTTCCTCCTCTGCCTCAGAAACTCCAGCATCATCTCCACCATCAGACAATTTTTAGCACTATGTTTTCTTTTCCATTCTTATTTATTATTTTTTGTTTTACTTATTTTTGTTTTTTATTTATTTTGTTTTCTATTTTTTTTTATTTTGTGCATTGAGGGCAATGTCCATCTCGATTTTGGAGGGGTTAGCACTCATTTATTGTTTAGGCATTCTTAGATCATATAGTTGCATATGTACTTTCCTTTAAGTTAATCAAAAAGAAAAAAAAATTGTTAGAACTTGTGCCTAAGATAGGATAGCCGATTTTAAATTTTTCGCACCAGAAAAAATGAACTTAATTTTGGGAAAAGCATGAAGACAACTTAGAATTTTTCTATAATTGCCTACAATCAAAATCACTATTGTTACTTGCTGAATTTGATTGAATTTCTGATAAACACTACCTGCTTGAAATATTTGTAAAATTCTAACATGGTTGCAGGTAGCTTCTGCGGCTGACAACAAATAGAAAAAAAGCACTGTCACGACAGGAACAAAGAAAGATATGTTGTTTTACCCTAGAGGTGCTCGAAACAGGCTCTAGGAAGAATCATGTGCCAAGGACACTCCGCTGCTATCAAAGTCAATGAATTTAAAATTTTTTGAAGTGACAGACAAATTAGCATGAGTGAATGAAAGTCTTCACAGGATGACTCTACTCAATGGGTTCGGGGTTTTGTAGTTTGCTCCTATCTTAATTTCAGACCTAAAGAGTAGTTGTGATGAGTTGAAGCCCTTACTGCCATGATTAAAAACGTGTTTAACTGTGCTGCCTCGGCATCAACCTTATATTACCTTGACAGCATCGTTGATTACTTAGAATATTCTTCATATTCAACTTGTACACAGTTTCTGCACACACTGCACTGGCATTATAGTCTAGTTCTAAGGTAATTCATGTTATTCTCCTTTCACTAATCTAATGATAGGTGCCACGGCCTTGAGGTGCGGAATCAAGTTTAAAACAGGTTTTTCTTTCCGATTAGTGCAAGGGCAAGTATAGGACTGCATTGCTTGAGGACAAGCAAGAGTTCGAGTTTGGGGGTTTGTAAAGTGCTCATAAGTTTTATATTTTGTATGCATTCCATCTCATATTATTGCTATTCTCAAGTGCATTTTAGGCATATTTAGGTACATGCATGCATTATTTACAGTATTCTTTAATCTACCATGTTACTATTGAATATCTTTGATTTGGTAAGAAAAGATATTGTTTTAGTTTAGTTTTAGTTTCAGATGCTAGAAGCTATCAGGAGGAGGAGAAATCAGAGGAGCGGATGCTGAGGCAGCAAGCCAAGGAGCTGTACTGAAGCAGTTCAACACACAGAGAGATGTTGCCGAGTACCTGCCACACAGGGCAGCAACTTGAGGAATTGGTGAAGTGGAGTGCTGTAACCACCTTAGCCCGGCCTAGACGCTTGACCCGAACTACGAATATTACACAGGGAAAACCAAAGTCAACCCAAAAATCAACCTTGATTAACGACCCTTTTTTATTTTAATCGTGTCTAGATGCACATTAAGCCTATGTGAATACTCACGAATCATGGAAGAGAAAGACACAATGATCGGAAAACATTTAGGGACTCAATTGCATAAATTACGCGTTTAGGGACCAAAATGTAATTTTTGGAAATTAGGAGGACTTAGCTGATTTTAGGTTTACCAATATGTAATTAATCATGTTACATGCTTCTCTATCAAGTTTCAGCTTAAAAAGATATCCCAAGCTCAAGCAATTGCATCCACAACCTTTAGGACTAAAATGTAAAGCATGGAAACTTAAAACAATTCAAAACAGCGTCCACTGGTCAATCGTATCGGAACGCCAACCCTCCGTACCTAAACACCCGTATCAAAACGGTGTTGACCGTTTCGGTACTCGGGTATGTTCCGGGACCAGTATCGAAACAGGCTTCATCAGTAGCCAAATTGTTTCGAAACACCTTCAGCCGTTCCGAAACACTATGGCCATTACAGGCCCCCGTTTCGGAACAGTGGAGGGTGTTTCGATACACCTTGCGCTGTGACAGCAGAAATTGCTGGTTTTTCACCTTTTTACCAAATCAAACTTGCCTCAAAGGTCCTCAAAACATACCAACAACTCATAAAGACATTAAGGAACATATTTAAGACTTAAACTAAACATGGCATCAAAACACAAAAGCACACAATCTAAAGGCATGCTCCCTAGTATACAAAACTTAGGAAACCAAGCCTATTCGGGATTTGTTTGATAAAACCTCATTTATAACTTCAATCAACATCCAAAATACATTAGGAAACATCCTCAAAACAGAGCCTAACCAATAGTTACGAAAATCAACAAGATTCCACCAAGAACCTTGAGTTTTGACTAAATTTCATGTTTCTAACATTAAAGCAACTCAAAAATCATTAACAAAGGATTGATAACTTGGGAATTTCAGTAAAAAACTTATCATTAGAGGAGATGGACGAAGCTTACCTCTAATGGCTGATTTCTACTTGATTTTGGCAAGTTTTCTTGAGAAATCCAATGTGAAATCAAGAGGATTTGATGAGGAAATGTTTAGGAACAAAAGAAGATTGAAATCTCATCAAATGGAGTGAAAATCAGAGGTTAATTGCTGGAGGAAAAGTGTTTGGCTAAAAAGAAATTGAGAGAAAATGAGTTGAGAGAAAATTGACGTAAAGTAGTTATGAAAAGTCAAAGGTAGTTTTCCTTTTAATAAATCTTAATTTCCTTTAATTAAAACATTAATAAAATCACCCAAAATAAGGAGAAATCCGATTAAAACATTTTCGTAAAATTAGCTCCTTAAAGATTCAAAGTTTTAATCCTTTACAAAACAGTCACTATTCAACTTTGCAAAAACTGCGATATGGTCACTACACCGAAATGTAGTATTTCCAAACCTTATTTTGTAAAATTGTTTTCACCATAATCATTCGTAAAATAAATGAGGATTTTTAGATATTTTTACATATTTTTAAAACATCCTGAACTAAGTGTTCCTTAAATCTCCCTTTACGATTCGAACTGTTCCCGACCGGTCCGATTCGAACTCTAAAACATCTAGGCCCAAATTTGGGGCGTTACAACTCTCCCCCTCTTAAGAAATTTCGTCCTCAAAATTTACCTAGAGGAAAAAGGTAAGGAAATTGCTTCTTCATGTCGTCCTTTCTTTCCCACGTGGCTTCCTCAACACCACGATGTCTCCACAACACCTTAACCAGCTCAATGGTCTTACCACGGAAAACCTTACTATCCAAGTCCAGAATCTCAACAGGTTCCTCATCATATGTCAAATCTGGATTCAACTCAACTTCCTCCACAGGCATAACATGCGAAGGATCCGATTTATACCTCCGAAGCATGGATACATGAAACACATTATGTATCTTTTCCAACTCTTGTGGTAACCTCAGCTTATAAGCAACAGGACCCACACGTTCTATCACCTCGTATGGTCCAATGTATCTCGGGCTCAGCTTACCCTTCCGGCCAAATCTCATCACCTTCATCCAAGGTGAAACCTTCAAAAACACACGATCTCCCACAGCAAACTCTATCTCCTTACGCTTCAAATCCGCGTAAGATTTTTGCCGATCAGAAGCTGCTTTCAACCGCTCACAAATGAGCTTCACCTTCTCGGTAGTTCCTTTCAACAAAGCCGGCATCGAGACCAACTTTTGTCCCGTTTCAACCCAACAAAGAGGAGTTCTGCACTTCCTCCCGTACAAAGCTTCATAAGGTGCCATTTGAATACTCGCCTGGTAACTATTATTATAAGCAAACTCCACCAAAGGCAAGTGCTTCTCCCAAGAGCCTTGAAACTCAATAACACAACACCTCAACATATCCTCAAGTACTTGGATAACATGCTCCGACTGTCCATCCGTCTGCGGATGATATGAAGTACTAAAATTCAGCCGCGTAACTAACGCTTGATGCAAACACTCCCAAAACCTACCAGTGAACCTCGGATCTCTATCTGACACTATAGATTTTGGTACGCCATATAAAAGAACAATCTCAGAAATGTACAACTCTGCAAGATTATCCAAGGTGTACGTAGTATGCACAGGCAAGAAATGCGCACACTTTGAAAGGCGATCCACAACCACCCAAACAGAATTCTTCTTTGATGGTGTTAGAGGCAAACCAGACACAAAGTCCATGGTGATCCTCTCCCATTTCCATTCAGGGATCCTCAACGGTTGCAACAACCCCGAAGGAAACTGATGCTCAGCCTTAACCCGCTGACAAACCATACACTTGCTCACATACTCAGCGACATCTTTCTTTAAACCCACCCAATAGTACTCATCCTTCATATCACGGTACATCTTTGTACTACCAGGGTGCATAGCAAATGGACTACTATGAGCTTCGGTCAAAATAGTGCGCCTCAACTCAACATCATTTGGCACCACTATCCGACTCCCAAAACATAGAACACCATCATCATTAAAACAGAAGTTCGATGGTCTATCCTCAGCAATATCCTGAACATGAGGTACCAAGGAATCATCTAACAGCTTCTTATCCTTTATCAACTGAACTAGAGATGGTTTCACTTGCAATTCAGCAACAAGACCACCATCTCGCGATATGCTCAAGCTAGCAAACATCGCCCTTAACTCCACCGCCACTTTCCTGCTCAAAGCATCGGCCACAACATTGGCCTTCCCCGGATGATACTCGATCGTTAGATCGTAATCCTTAAGCAACTCCACCCATCACTGTTTCCTAAGATTCAACTCTTTCTGAGACATCAAATACTTCAAACTCTTGTGATCCATGTACACAGTACACTTCTCACCATAAAGATAATGTATCCAGATATTTAGAGAAAAAACCACCGCAGCCAACTCAATATCATGCGTAGGATAATTGCACTCATGCACTTTCAACTGTCGCGATGCATAAGCCACCACCTTACCCTCTTGCATTAACACACACCCCAAACCAATATAGGATGCGTCACTATACACCACACACTCTTTCCCTGATTCAGGTTGAACCAAGATAGGAGCTTGCGTCAAAGCTGCTTTAAGCTTATCAAAAGCTTGTTGTCGCGCTTTCGTCCACTCATACTTAACATCCTTTTGCAACAACTTAGTCAAAGGGGCATCAATCTTAGAAAATACATCCACAAACCTCCGGTAGTATCCTACCAACCCAAGAAACCTACGGACTTCATGAACAGACTTAGGAGGCTTCCAATTCATCACCGCCTCAACCTTTTGGGGATCAACTCGAATCCCTTCAGCCTAAACCACATGACCAAGGAAAACAACTTCCTTTATCCAAAACTCACATTTGCTCAGCTTAGCATAAAGCTGATTTTCCAACAGCGCTTGCAAAACAATCCTCAAATGACCTGCATGCTCCTCCTTAGTACGAGAGTACACAAGGATATCATCGATAAACACCACAACAAACTTGTCCAAGAATTCATGGAACACCCTATTCATCATGTCCATGAAAGCGGCAAGAGCATTCGTCAAGCTAAACGACATCACAAGGAACTCATAATGCCCATACCTTGTTCTAAAGGTTGTTTTCGGCACATCCAAATCTTTCACCTTTAACTGATAATATCCTGACCTCAAGTAAATCTTGGAAACACAGCCGCTCCCCGAAAATGATCAAAAAAATCATCAATCCTCGGCAGAGGATACTTGTTCTTAACAGTCAACTTAATCAGCTGACGATAATCGATGCACATTCTCATCGTGCCATTTTTCTTTTTCACAAACAAGACCGGTGCACCCCAAGGTGACACACTACGCCGAATGAAGCCACGGTCAAGCAACTTCTGAAGTTGCGTCTTTAACTCCTTCAACTCTTTGGGTGCCATGCGATAGGGTGCAATGGACACCGGAGTTGTATTCTCAAACAACTCAATTTCAAACTCAACCTCTCGACTAGGCGGTTGTTGAGTGTGTAAAAGTTCTATATTTTACCCCCTATTTAACCCATATTTCTGCTGCATTCAAGCATAATTCATTGCATTTAGGTTAGATTTCAGTTATACATCACAAATATATCAATTGGCACAGTTTCTACTGAAATTGGTTGTTTTTGCAGGTAGCTGTTGTAGCAGATAGAGGGCAGTAGAGAAGCAGACGTTGGGTAGTAAAGAAACAGAGTTGGAACTGGATGTGTAGACGTGAAGGACGATGCTGCCATGGCCGCTGCCGTGGCAGCCAAGGATGAAAACGATAGTGAAGGGAAGAAAGTGAAGTGGACCTCGACAGAAAGAGAAAATTAAGCCCATCTGTCGTGGATCACCCTTATATTTTTCCAAGCCCTAGATCAGTATGAAGGACAAGCCCAAAGTTCAAGGAAGAAACTCCAAGCAAGAAGGAAGGACGAATTAAAGACTTATGCTCTGAAGATTTAGTCTTTAATAGAGTTGTACTTTAATTTAAACTTGTATTCTTGCCATATTAGAAAACATGAACCCAAGGCCTATATAAAGGCATGTAATTCGACCTAGGAGAGGACATCATCATATTCTCTAGCCTTCTTCCCAAAACCCTAGTCGTTTTCCCTTCCTCAACATGTTCTAAACTTCCCCTAGGGCTAAGGGTTGCTTTGTAAAGTAGTTGCAAGGATTGCATTTGTTTTAGGAATTTTTCTTTTCAATAAAATTACTTCAAGTTTGCTTATTCTGGTTTTCAACATCTTGCAAGAGTATCGGGAGAGCATTGTGAGATTATTCATTTACTTAATATCGGGAGAGTTAAGTATACGAAAGGAATAAGTACGGGTTCTCCAGTTTATGGTTGAACTATCTCGGACCTAGGGATAGGACGAGGTTAAGTGGCTAAGGAAGAATTCAACAACATCGGTGTTCATCCTTCGATTCACGCCGGGAGGTATCATCAAAGACGTGTTCATCGACAGACTTGGACCTAGGGATAGGCCAAGGCATAGCAGGGATTCTTGCCAAGCTTGAAGTACAGAGTTGAGTAATCGCTGCCGCGATAACCAACAGACCGCTGCCGCGACAGGTGCTGCCGCAGCAGGCACGACGAGAGAACAGAGTTTCCTAGACTTTGCAAAACCTACACTACTGAGCAATTCAATACCGGCCCATTCTCTCTATCTTGATTTCTCTACTCTTAATTTCCAGCACTCTTTATTCTTTCGTGACAACAATTTAAACTATTTCTTTTCCTCTCGTGCAGTAATTCCAAGGTGAAGCTATTAGCCCAGTCCCTGTGGAGACGATATACGATACTTACGTATCACTTTACTACTTGCGTCGTGTACACTTGCACTACATTGCGATAGACACTTTTACACGCAACAAGATTTTGGCGCCGTTGCCGGGGACTGGCAACATATCTTTACCCTATCTTTTACTGCACTTCCTTTACTTTTCTGTTTTTACTTGGATTGTTCAACATATACCTTTCACAAGGTCTTTTGTTTGCTTATGCGCAGATCTCAACGAGGAAAAGAACCTGAGCACCAGTTAGATCCTGAAATCGAACGTACGTGCAATCTCAGAAAAAGAGTTTGGTTCCTTGTAGAGAGAAACGAATACCTAGAAGGACGGTTAGAAGCAATGGTGAACGGAAGGCACGAAGAAAGAAGGAACGACCAAGACAATCCCCAGGATAACAATAACAATCCTGCCGGGAATAGAGGGAACGGTCAACCTACCGATCCTCCTGTCGCTGCCGCACGCTGGTCATACCGAGACTACATGCTCAATGATCATGTAGAACTAGAAACAACCCTGCCAGATGTAGACGTTGACAACTTTGAGCTGAAACCTGTTATGTTCAGCATGATCAACAACGCTGGCCAATTTAGTGGTGCTGCTACAGAGGATGCTAGGGAGCATCTGAAAACGTTCCAGGAAATATGTGGTTCGTTTAGACTACCAGGAGTTAATCCGGAGATACTGAGGCTTCAGTTATTTCCTCATTCATTGAGGGACAGCAAAAACTTGGTGGAATAAACTAACGCCGGGTTCAATACGAACTTGGGCAGATTTAACTCGTGAATTTTTATCTCGTTTTAATTCTTCACACTTATCTGATCGATTACATAACGAAATTGCTACTTTTCAACAGGAAGATGACGAGCCAATGCACGAGGCCTGGGACAGATTTACCACTCTCTTGAGGAACTGCCTGATGCATGGATTTCCCATTTGGAACCAGGTAACTAAGTTTTATAATGTTGTCAATTTACAGACTCGTATGAGAATTGATTCAGCAGAAAATGTACTGCTGTTGGACAAAGATCCTGAATATGCAATGGCAGTTTTGAAAAATCTAGCAAAGAATGAGGAACAGTTTCCTACAGCAAGAAGAGGGGGTAAACGAGTTCTAGCTGTAAAAGATTATGAAGCCGACAGTTCTTTAAAATCACAGGTGGCATATCTCACTAAGGCAATGAAAAAGCTCTTGAAAGAAGATTCACAGCATGTCTACTCTGCTGAAGAGGTATGCGAGACTTGCAATGGAAATCACAGTTCGAAAGATTGTCTGGTACAGCTAGAGGAAGGGATGTATGTTGGGAACTACAATAAACAGAACTATAATTCCAACAACTACAATCCCAACTGGAGAAAGGACCCCAAGTTCTCTTGGAGAAACCCTAATAATGCCCTGAATCCTCAAGCACAAAACACTTAGAATCAGGGAGGACCGAGAATACTGACTCGGCAGCAACCGCAGCAGTAGCAGCAACAACCACCACCTGCCACGACTAGTATATTGGAGCAGACCTTGGCTAAGTTTATGTCTCAAACATGAACTTACATTGAGAACATGAATCACTTCGTCAAGAAGACTGAGACATTCATGGATAAAACAGAGATGCGGATGACCAACCATGAAGCTACTCTGAAATCACTGGAGACACAGATGGGTCAGGTTTCCCAACATATTAAACCGAGGCAGAATGGAGGATTTCCTAGCAATACTGAAAACGCTAGACAACCCACACATGAGCAGTGTAAAGCCATCACTACTAGGAGTGGGAAGAGATTACCAGGGCCACAGAAGGAAGCTGAAACAGTTAAGACACCAGCCTTGGAGTCAACTGCCGAGAACGCTGCCCCGGCAGATGACAAGCAGCCTGCTGCCGATGAACATGTCACGACAATAGAAGGGACAGAGGAGAAAAACGAAGAATCTAAGCCTCCTCAGATCCGAATGCAGTGGGAAGGACGCATTGCTGATTATCTTCCCCCACCGCCTTTTCCTCAACGGTTAAAAAAATTGAAGCAGGAATCCCAGCTTAAGAAGATCTACGATATTTTTAAGCAGGTCCATATCAATATTCCACTATTAGATGTCGTTAGGGAAATACCTGGTTATGCCAAATTTCTCAAGGATGCCATGTCGAAGAAATTCAAACTTGGCGAATTTGAAACGGTTAAAATGACAGAGGGATGCATGAGTATTCTGCACAAGCATCCACCCCAGAAGCAGAAGGATCCTGGAAGCTTCATCATACCGTGCATAATCGGAGACATATTTGTGGGTAAGGCACTTTGTGATCTTGGTGCTAGTATAAATTTAATGCCCAAACCTGTTTTTTAAAAATTAGGTATTGGAAAATCTCGGCCCACAACAGTAGTACTGCAGCTGGCAGACCGCTCTTACGTTTATCCAGAAGGAAAAATTGAAGATATTCTGGTAAGAGTGGATAAATTTATATTTCCTGCTGACTTTCTTGTCTTAGATTGTAAAGTAGATGAGAATGCACCAATCATCCTGGGGCGACCCTTCTTAGCCAGAGGAAGATCATTGATTGATGTAGAAAAGGGAGAACTCACTATGAGAGTAAATGATCAAGAGATCAAGCTGAATGTTCTCCAAGAAATTAAGCACGTTGATGTAGAGGAAGAATGCAAGGCCATCACTGCAATTACCTTTGACCAACCCTGCATCAGGTCGGGCTGCCATGACATCACAATTGGCCACTGCCTCAGCAGTCATTTAGAAGACTGTCACGACAACACCGACGACGGCGACTCCTCAGAATCTGATATATCTGATACTGAAGATCAAGAGGAGGTAAACTGGATAGGCAATCGTCCAGGTAAGTTATTCGAGCCCTTAAACTATACCTCGAATGAATATATAGTCCAAAAGCCATCAACTGTAGAGCCCCATGTTCTAGATCTTAAGCCCCTGCCAGGGAAGCTAAAATATGTTTTCCTTGGTTTAAATGATACGTTGCACGTAATCATCTCTTCCAAGTTGATGCAGGAACATGAACAACAGCTGATAGGGATGCTGCAGCAGCACAAAAGGGCTATTGGATGGACGATAGCTAACATCCATGGCATCAGTCCGGCATTATGTATGCATAAAATCCTTCTTGAGGATGATCATAAGCCGACCATTGATGCATAGAGACGTCTGAACGATGCTATGCGATAGGTGGTTCGTAAAGAGATCATAAAGTGGCTAGATGCTGGAATAATCTATGCCATCTCGGATAGCAAGTGGGTGAGCCCGGTGCAGTGCGTTCCCAAGAAAGGAGGAATAACCATGGTAACCAACGAGGAAAACGAGCTAATCCCAACTAGGACTGTGACCGGTTGGAGGGTTTGTATGGACTATCGGAAGCTTAACAAAGCTACCCGAAAGGACCACTTTCCCCTGCCTTGTATTGATCAAATGCTTGATAGATTAGCGGGAAAGCCTTACTATTGTTTTCTTGATGGTTACTCAGGTTATAATCAAATAGCCATCACACCGGAAGATCAAGAGAAAACGTCGTTCACATGCCCATACGGTACGTATGCTTTTCGGAGGATGCCATTTGGAATTTGTAATGCACCAGCAACTTTCCAAAGGTGCATGATGGTAATATTCTCCGATATGGTGGAGGATTTCCTAGAGATATTCATGGATGATTTCTCGGTCTTTGGAGACAATTTCGAAAGCTGCCTTGGCAACCTACAGAAAGTGTTTGAAAGATGTGAGAAAGCAAACCTGGTATTAAACTGGGAAAAATGTCACTTTATGGTAGATGAAGGGATAGTCCTAGGCCATAAAGTGAGCTGCCGCGGCATAGAAGTCGACAGAGCCAAGATCGAGGTAATCAAAAAGCTGCCACCACCCACCACAGTCAAGGGAATCAGAAGTTTCTTAGGGCATGCTGGTTTTTATCGGAGATTCATCGCAAATTTTTCAAAGATCACCAAACCCTTATGCCATCTTCTGGAGTAGAACCGTCCCTTCGACTTCAACGATGAATGTACTAAGGCATTCAAGGTTCTGAAAGAAAAGCTGGTAACAACCCCGATAGTACAGCCACCAGATTGGAAACTGCCATTTGAGATTATGTGTGATGCTAGTGACTATGCTGTTGGGGCAGCACTTGGGCAGAGGAAAGACAAGCTCTTTCATGTTATATATTATGCCAGCAAAACACTGAACGACGCCCAAGTAAACTACACCACAACAGAGAAGGAACTGTTAGCTGTGGTGTTCTCTATTGACAAGTTTCGTTCATACATACTTGGAACGAAGGTCATAGTCCACACAGACCACTATGCATTGAAGTATCTGTTCGCTAAAAAGGATGCAAAGCCTAGACTGATACGTTGGATTCTGCTACTGCAAGAGTTCGACCTTGAGATCAAGGACAAAAAGGGGACAGAGAATCAAGTTGTAGATCACTTGTCAAGATTAAAGAAGGGAAAGAATCTCCCAGGAGACGAGACACTCATAATGGAGACTTTCCCTGATGAGCAGTTGTTCGCTGCCATAACCACTGTCGCGACAGCCATGGCGGCAGGTAAGTTTTCTGAACTCCCCTGGTATGCTGATTTCATTAATTATTTAGTTAGCGAAAAAACTCCTCTTGACCTTAACTATCAAGCTAGGAAGAGGTTCCAAAATGATGTTAAGCATTATTATTGGGAAGAACCTCTTCTTTTCAAATATTGTGCAGATCAGGTTATTAGGAGATATGTACCATAGGATTAACAGGAAGCTATACTACATCACTGTCATGCTTCACAGTATGGAGGACACTTAGGTGGTAACAAAACTGCTGCCAAAGTTTTGTAGTCTGGATTTTACTGGCCGTCACTGTTTAAGGATGCACAAACATTCTAAAAAAATTGTGACAAGTGTCAACGGACTGGAAACATCTCGAGAAGACATGAGATGCCACTGCAAAACATTCTTGAAGTCGAGATCTTCGATGTTTGGAGGGATAGATTTTATGGACCATTCCCAACTTCATGTGGGAACTTATACATCCTTCTGGCAGTAGATTATGTGTCCAAATGGGTTGAAGCGATCGCTACTCAGAAGAACGATGCCAAGACAGTTCAAAGGTTTTTACATAAAAACATTTTTTTCCAAATTTGGCATCCCCAAGGCGATCATCAGTGATGAAGGGAGGCATTTTGACAATAGGATTATAGTTGCTGCCTTGAAAAAGTATGGTGTCAAACATCGGATTGCAACAGCATACCACCCTCAGACCAATGGACAGGCTGAAATATCAAACAGAGAGGTTAAGAACATCCTTGAAAAGATGGTTAAGCCAACTCGGAAGGACTGGTCTCTACACCTCAACGATGCATTATGGGCCTACAGAACAGCGTTAAAAACCCCATTGGGAATGTCACCCTACCGGCTGATCTATGGGAAAACCTACCATCTACCTGTTGAGATTGAGCATAGAGCATAATGGGCCATCAAGGCAGTGAATATGGACTTGGAAAAAGCAGGACAGAAAAGGTTGTTTGACTTGAACGAGATTGAAGAAATTCGAGCAATGGCCTATGACAACGCAAGGATTTACAAAGACAAGACAAAGAAGTGGCATGATAAGAAGCTTCTGCCACAACAGTTCTACCCAGGGCAGCTTGTGTTGTTGTTCAACTCTAGGTTAAAGCTCTTCCCATGAAAGCTAAAGTCTAGATGGCCCGGCCCATTCCAAGTGGTGCAAGTTTTTCCTCATGGTGCCATTACAATCAGATCCTTACCAGACGGGCACCAATTTAAAGTCAATGGACAAAGACTGAAGCACTATCAGGGGACTGAAGCCCCAAGAATGCAGGAAGTGGTTACTTTAGGAGATGCCCCTCCTGGTATCCCTAATTTAACCTAACTTTACTTTTATTATTATTATTATTATTATTATTTATATATATTAGGTACTTAGAGTTATTTTTTAAGAATTAAAGTTATTATTTTATTATTTTCAGGAAATAAAGGAGACAATGAGAAGAGGAGAAGTGAATCCAGCCCACCATTTTTCCATCAGCCCAAAAAGCCCAACTTTCAGAGCCTGCCGTTATAGCTGCCGCGACAGACGCGGAAAATCTAGCCTGTCAACACGCTGTCACAGCAGACACACAAACGCGTAACAGACGCGCAGTAGACACGGAAACGCGTGACAGACGCGTCAGAAACCGCGTAACAGCTGGCCCCGTTATTCGCGCCTGTCGTTACAGCTCCAACGGGCAGCAAACTCTCCCCCTATATAAACCCCATCTTACTATTCATTTTTCACTCACTTCTACTCTTTCTACTTGCTTTCTCTAGAATTTTTATTTGCTTTCATTTTCTTCCACAGTCCTTGCAACATGTCTTCTAGAAACACCCGCCGAAGTGCTGCCTCAGGATCTGCTCCGGCAGCATCAACTCCACGATCCTTCTAGATCCGTGATATGTGGGAGGAGAAAGGTTTTATTTACACTTCCAAAACAGGGAACCTGGGGCTGCAGCCGTTCATAGCCAGTAAAATTAGAGCCCTGAAGTGGCAGATATTCGCGGAGCAGCCAGAGGAGATGAATGTGACTCTTGTCTGAGACTTTTATGCTACCATCGACAGCAGGAACGTGACAGCAGTCACCATACGAGGAAAAGAGGTACCGATCGAGCCCGAGTATATAAACACTCTCTTCGGATTCTATGTGCGCAGAAACGACGATGGCCACCAACATTTTCTTGAGAGTCGAGAGCCTGCCGACTACGACGCTGTGATGGCAGAACTCACGGATGAGGGTACCGAGTGGAACACAGATCCGAAAAACCCAAGGACGGTGAAGAGAGTCCAACTAACCCCGGAGGCAAAGCTTTGGAACGCTTTCATCAAAAAGCGAATTATGCCATCCTCTCACAATACAACAGTCGACCAACCCAGGTTAGCCCTCATCCATTCCATATTGAATGAGAGGTCGATTAACGTTGGCAGATATGTCCAAGAGGGCATCTTGGATTACGCATACCGACCGACCGGACCACTCTTCTACCCATATCTCATCACTGCCCTCTGTCGCGGCCACAACGTACCGGAGACAGCCGACGATTTACGAGTTCGAGGGAAAGGCTGGACAGGCAGAAACATACTTAGCCTGGTGGAACTCACTGCTGCCACGCCCATGTCGTCTTTCGACCCTACTGCCACAGCAGCAGAGCCGACAGAACCCATCGATACCGAGCCTACTGCCACGAACCCCAGGCAGCCTACTACAGCAGCACCTCCAACTGACACCTCCTCCCAGATCCTTGCTGCCATACAAAAATTGGAGGAGAGACAGCTCGGCCTCATGAGCTTCATCCGAGACTTCACCACTGCCACGGTACATTTCATCCACACTTCTTTAAATTATCCAGATGCTTTGTTCCCTACCTTCCCCAATCAATATTTTGCTGCCACCACCCCTGCCCATACCCCTACACCTGCTTCCACGCCCAAAACGCCATCTGTTGCGTCCGCACCGACCCCTGTCACAGCAGCTGCAGGCGGCAGCCGCACAGCCGACACTTCTGTCAGGGGAACCAAGAGAAAGATGCCTTCGGCTGAACTCGATGCCTATATAGCAGATTTCTCCTCTTCCTCAATTTGGGCAGCATCCGACAATGAGCCCTCTGTCAAGAGGAACTTGTCCAAGGAGTTCACATCAGAGAAGTGGAAGAAAACAGTCACAGACAAAGAAAAATCTGACAGCGGCAGTACCGGCAGCGGCAGCGAGAGCAGCAGCAGCTCCAAGGTCCAGGTAGTGGAGAAACCACCTCATATCTCTCCTACCCGTATCCAAACACCAAGGGAGGCCAAAACAAAGAATACTTATGCCTCTCTCATCCGTCTGCCAGCACCAACAAAGAAAGTCACTGCCCGTCGGCAGATCCAGCTCAGCAGCAGCAGCAGTGGCGACGACAGCGCCTAAAATTTAAGTCTCTTATCTTATATTGTTGTATGCCTTTTTATATATTTTGTGATGTACTTTTTATTTTCTTTTATCTGTCATTTTCATTGAGGGCAATGCAACCCTCGAGTTTGGGGGTGGCATCCCTCCATTAATGGAGTCTTTTAAGTTTAAGATTTGTGTCTTTTACTTAGTTTATTTTTGCTTTAAAAAATGAAAATTGGCTTAAGTCTTTGAACTGAACTTACCTGCCGTGACAGCCTCTGTCGTGGCAGTGCCTTTAGGATAGTTTTAGGAGCAGTTTAGAGCCTTGCTATAGTTCTGAAACTTAAAACACCATTTGTGACTTTTATATTGTCTAGAACTTTACTGGTAAACTAGAATAGGGAAAAGCTTAATACTTGAATTGCCCCTAGAGGTGCCTAACACTGGCTCTAGGAAAAGAAGTTAAGAAAAATAGACTCTTACACCTAGAGGTGCCCGAAACCGGCTCTAGGAAGTTAGCTAGAGGTGCCCGAAACCGGCTCTAGTCAAACTTAAGCTTGAGAAATAGAATCGAGTCTGCATAAAAACTAAAGGAGCCTAAAAATTGCCTCGAAAAAGATGAAAATTGGCATAAAAATTCAAGATAGAAGTTTCAGCTATTCTAGTAAGCTAAGTGATTCTAGGCAAATAATTGTTCACAAAGCATACACACACTACACGAGAATTATAGCATGGTTCCGAATGAATCCTGAATTATCCGACAAGGTGTTGCTTACAATAGGGAATGAAATGGTAGGAAAGGGAAGGTTCACTGTTTTAAGCCAAACAAATTTTTTTATTTTTCTTTGTTAGGTCTGAATTGCTTGAGGGCAAGCAAAAACTTGAGTTTGGGGGTGTGTTGAGTGTGTAAAAGTTATATATTTTACCCCCTATTTAACCCATATTTCTGCTGCATTCAAGCATAATTCATTGCATTTAGGTTAGATTTCAGTTATACATCACAAATATATCAATTGGAACAGTTTCTACTGAAATTGGTTGTTTTTGTAGGTAGCTGCTGTAGCAGATGGAGGGCAGTAGAGAAGCAGACGCTGGGCAGTGAAGAAACAGAGCTGGAACTGGATGTGTAGACGTGAAGGACGATGCTGCCATGGCCGCTGCCGTGGCAGCCAAGGACGACGGTGATAGTGAAGGGAAGAAAGTGAAGTGGACCTCGACAGAAAGAGAAAATTAAGCCCATCTATCGTGGATCACCCTTATATTTTTCCAAGCCCTAGAACAGAATGAAGGCCAAGCCCAAAGTTCAAGGAAAAAACTCCAAGCAAGAAGGAAGGACGAATTAAAGACTTATGCTCTGAAGATTTAGTCTTTAATAGAGTTGTACTTTAATTTAAACTTGTATTCTTGTCATATTAGAAAACTTGAACCCAAGGCCTATACAAAGGCATGTAATTCGACCTAGGAGAGGACATCATCATATTCTCTAGCCTTCTTCCCAAAACCCTAGTCGTTTTCCCTTCCTCAACATGTTCTAAACTTCCCCTAGGGCTAAGGGTTGCTTTGTAAAGTAGTTGCAAGGATTGCATTTGTTTTAGGAATTTTTCTTTTCAATAAAATTACTTCAAGTTTGCTTATTCTGGTTTTCAACATCTTGCAAGAGTATCGGGAGAGCATTGTGAGATTATTCTTTTACTTAATATCGGGAGAGTTAAGTATACGAAAGGAATAAGTACGAGTTCTCCAGTTTATGGTTGAACTATCTCGGACCTAGGGATAGGACGAGGTTAAGTGGCTAGGGAAGAATTCAACAACATCGGAGTTCATCCTTCGATTCACGCCGGGAGGTATCATCAAAGACGTGTTCATCGACGGACTTGGACCTAGGGATAGGCCAAGGCACAACAGGGATTCTTGCCAAGCTTGAAGTACAGAGTTGAGTAATCGCTGCCGCGATAACCAACAGACCGCTGCCGCGACAGGTGCTGCCGCAACAGGCACGACGACAGAATAGAGTTTCCTAGACTTTGCAACACCTACACTACTGAGCAATTCAATATCGGCCCATTCTCTCTATCTTGATTTCTCTACTCTTAATTTCTAGCACTCTTTATTCTTTCGTGACAACAATTTAAACTATTTCTTTTCCTCTCGTGCAGTAATTCCAAGGTGAAGCTATTAGCTCAGTCCCTGTGGAGATGATATCTAATACTTACGTATCACTTTACTACTTGCGTTGTGTACACTTGCACTACATTGCGATAGACACTTTTACACGCAACAACGGCAAACCAGGTAATTCCTCCGAAAACACCCCAGGGAACTCACACATGGTCCTTATATCATGAACGCGCACCTCCTTTGAACTAGGATTCATAACAAAGGCTAGATAAGCTTCACATCCTTGCCGCAACATCCGGCTCGCTTCCAACGTTGACACCACATTGGCAAGAAACTTCACATTTTCTCCCACCACCACCACCTCATAATTATCTGCAAGTTTCAACGAAACTCGCTTTCTTTCAAAATCCACGATGGCTCTATGCTCAACAAGCCAATCCATGCCAAGGATTACATCGAAACCATAAAATGGCAATTCCATAAGATCAACAAGAAAAACATGATCTTGCACCTTTAAAGGACATATCCTATACAACTTCCTTGTTACCACCGTCTCACCAAAGGAACTAGTCACACGCATACCAACATCCAAAGACTCAACAGGTAAACCAAGCATTTGAGCATGTTCACGCAATATATGAGTGTGTAGATCCAGAATCAATCAAAGAAAGTAATGACAAGGATTGCAAAGTAAAGGTACCTGCGCTCACATCCCTATCATTCCTTTCCTCACGATGGGCATACACTCGAGCCTGACCACCACCCTCAGGTTGGACAGCCACAACATGTGCCACGTTCCTTCCACCATCATCCATACGCTAAAAATTACCACAGCCGCACCCACGACCTCTCTGTGGCTCAGCTGCTCTCACCGGAGCTTGTTCCTCTCTCAGCGGCTGAGGACAATCTTTCTTCATATGCCCTCGGTTTCCACAATTCCAACATGTCCCAAGATTACCCCAACACTCACCACCGTGTCTCCTACCACATCGGTTACACTCAGGAGTCCTCAAGAAAGCATTAGGTCCTTGCTGACCTCTACCAGGGTTACCACCCCTACGTCTAGCATCATAATGCGGCTTTCTGTCCTTATGCCTCTTGTTGCAATCTCTTCCATAATCGCGTTCTGCAGCTCGCTTTCCCGAGCTAGATCCACCTGCTCGGCTCGCCAAACCAAGATTCAACTCAATGTCCTTGGCTCTAGTGACCAAGACATTGAAATCAGTGTAATCAGCCGCAAGCATATAGGTCTTTACATCCGCTACCAGCCCATAACGGAACCGTTCGAACCTTTCCCTCTCGCTAGGAATTAGCTCGGGTGCGCATTGACTAAGGCGAACAAACTGAATCTCATATTCTGCCACAGACATATTCCCTTGTATAAGAGACATAAACTCCCTCTTCTTCTCATCGAGGTAGCGAACTCCCAGATATTTTCGCTTGAACGTATTCAAGAAGAATGTCCAAGTCACTTCATCATCCTCTATTCCGGATATAGTGGTCATCCACCACGTGTAAGCATCACTATGCAGTAGTGACACAATACATCCCAGCTTCTGCACATTATTGCAGTTCAACTGACTGAGAATTCTCTTGGTGCTCTCCAACCAAGATTCATATCTTTCCAATGACAAACCCCTGAACTCAGTCCCACCCAGGCTACGGAGACGCTCCAACGGAAATCTCACATTAGCACCATCCTGAGGTGCAGCTCCATGTGCCCCAGCTACTGATGCCTGGAAAGCTCCAGCAATAGCTTGTATCAGCACCGTCATATCAGGAGCAGCTTGCCCCTGAGCACCCTCGGGTCCAGCACCAACTCCAGCATTACCAGCCCCAGCTCCACCACCACCAGGTGGTCCACCATGGGGAGGAGGAGGTAAATCCTCAGCATTCTCTACATTCTCATTCTCGGCTGTAGATCTAGTATTGATTCTCGGCTCTCTACGTGGCCCCATAATAAAAACAATGTACTGACAAAATGCAATAAACACAATTAGGCATAATAAGATAAGTAATCCAAGTACTCAAGCTCATTTTCGAAAATAGTTCTTCTCATTAGTTTTGATATGGCAATGGGATCCCCAACTACACTCCAAACATAACATAGCATCACAAAATCATCTCAATTGATTCATACATCAACATTCATACACAAAAAATTCACAATCATACATAACCACATACAATCACAACATACCAAGCCCCAGTTATTCGATAACTTGGCTCTGATACCAACAAATGTAACCACATTAGCCCGGCCTAGACGCTTGACCTGAACTACAAAGATTACACGGGGAAAACCAAAGTCAACCTGAAAGTCAACCTTGATTAACGACCCTTTTTATTTTAATCTTGTCTAGATGCACATTAAGCCTATGTGAATACTCACGAATCATGGAAGAGAAAGACACAGCGATCGGAAAACATTTAGGGACTCAATTGGATAAATTATATGTTTAGGGACCAAAATGTATTTTTTGGAAATTAGGATGACTTAGTTGATTTTAGGTTTACCAATATGTAATTAATCATGTTACATGCTTCTCTGTCAAGTTTCAGCTTAAAAAGATATCCCAAGCTCAAGCAATTGCATCCACAACCTTTAGGACTAAAATGTAAAACATGGAAACTTAAAACAATTCAAAACATCGTCCAATGGTCAACCATATCGGAACGCCCACCCTCCGTACCGAAACACCCGTATCGAAACAGTGTTGACCGTTTCGGTACTCGGGTATGTTCCAAGACCAGTATCGAAACAGGCTTCACCAGTAGCCAAACTGTTTCGAAACACCTTCAGCCGTTCTGAAACACTATGGCCATTACAGGCCCCTGTTTCGGAACAGTGGAGGGTGTTTCGATACACCTTGCCCTGTGACAACAGAAATTGCTGGTTTTTCACCTTTTTACCAAATCAAACTTGCCTCAAAGGTCCTCAAAACATACCAGCAACTCATAAAGACATTAAGGAACATATTTAAGACTCCTAAACTAAACATGGCATCAAAACACAAAAGCACGCAATCTAAAGGCATGCTCCTTAGTCTCAAAACCAATATAAGCAACCAAACCTCAAACCAAACATTTAGGACCATTTACAACTCATAAATGCCACCACAACCATGCCACAAATTCAGGGAGTTCAACACATCTCCCAAATACAACCTCGGTTTCCCCATTGCCATATATCAAGACTAAAGTGTATAAAAACATCACCATACATGAGCTTTGTACTTCTTTGGATGTTCTTAACCTTCTTGCTACCCAAAAACACCTCAATTATCTGCATTATTGGTAAAAGAGAGCGTAAGCACAATTGCTTAGTGAGGCATGCTCTAAAGAAAACCAACACAATAATGTGTTCTTTAAAACACTTTCTCAAAAGCCTTTTTCTACAACATGCTCATTTTATCTCATGCTTGAAAACCATTCAAAGAAAATTCTCAATGAAAACACATGTACCACATTTCTATCTCATGCATTTAAACCAATGCAAATCTCATGGCAAAGCCATACTCATGCTTGTAAAACCAAAGCATTTCATATACAAATCTCATATGCATTTCTCATAGCATAAATCATCTCATCAAAGGTACATGTGAATTAAAAGAATTTTCATATTTTATATTGGCATTTCACATCTCATTATTACTCGGATATGCGGACAACTCACTAGACACTTCCGGTGGCATCTACCATCACCGTACTCACTCGTCTAGTAACATAATTTCCGGTGGCATCTACCATCACCGTACTCACATAGCGGTATCTCTCATCGCCACAAAGCTTGGGTATTTCACCAAGTCCTACCCGATGGAATGCCCATCATCAGTTCTCTCCCTTTGGATTAAACCAAAGAGCACGTACGAATTTTTAGTTTATAGTGCACTCTGATCCTATTGATCGATCAATTATATCCGGTAAGTATCTCATCTTTTATGCCAATATAGTATGTCAAAATATCATCTCACCTACTGTTTTTCATGCAACATTTCTCAAATCATTCCCATCTCATTTCAAAATCATAACATATGCCATGCTTTAAAACAAAAGCTCAAATCTCAATAATGCAACATGTTATTTTATGAAATCATCTCAAGCATCATCTCATGCTACGAATCATGCATAAAAACAGTAGGAATTTATCTATCTCAAACCATGAGCATGTAAAAGCATTTTAGAGGCAACCACCACATTTAAGAGAGCAATCTAGCCAATACTTACTTCCGGACTTAGGAAGGTGTTTCAAACCTTTCCTAAATCCCCAAACCTTGATTCTTTGTCCCTCAAGGACTTCAAAAATCATACGCACTCACCGATTACGTTTCGCTTGCTCGCCGAAACGCTATCTAAGCTCCCAGATCAACACCAAAGGCGTCCGAAGATGTCTCCCCTGTTTATAACACATAAGAGCAGAGGATTAATGCATCATCATGCATTGAAATCATCAGCTGCACACCTAAACTCGATGCTCTATACAAAAACCTTATTTCGGCTACCAAACACAACCGAAATCATCTCCAAACTCTTCCAAAACAAAGCCCAGCCAAGATCTACCACATCTAATCATTTCTAAACATCAATCAACATCAAAAACCACCACAAACTCATCCTTATACCTCTAGCTATAACAGAACACCAAAACCACCCCAAAAACCACCATCCTAGCATACAAAACCTAGGAAACCAAGCCTATTCGAGATTTGTTTGATAAAACCTCATTTATAACTTCAATCAACATCCAAAATACATTAGGAAATATCCTCAAAACAGAGCCTAACCAATAGTTGTGAAAATCAACAAGATTCCACCAAGAACCTTGAGTTTTGACTAAATTTCATGTTTCTAACATTAAAGCAACTCAAAAATCATTAACAAAGGATTGATAACTTGGGAATTTCAGTAAAGAACTGATCATTAGAGGAGAAGGACGAAGCTTACCTCTAATGGCTGATTTATCCTTGATTTTGGCAAGTTTTCTTGAGAAATCCAATGTGAAATCAAGAGGATTTGATGAGGAAATGTTTAGGAACAAAAGAAGATTGAAATCTCATCAAATGGAGTGAAAATCATAGGTTAATTGCTGGAGGAAAAGTGTTTGGCTAAAAAGAAATTGAGAGAAAATGAGTTGAGAGAAAATTGACGTAAAGTAGTTATGAAAAGTTAAAGGTAGTTTTCCTTTTAATAAATCTTAATTTCCTTTATTTAAAACATTAATAAAATCACCCAAAATAAGGAGAAATCTGATTAAAACATTTTGGTAAAATTAGCTCCTTAAAGATTCAAAGTTTCAATCCTTTACAAAACAGTCACTATTCAACTTTGCAAAAACTGCGATTTGGTCACTACACCGAAATGTAGTATTTCCAAACCTTATTTTGTAAAATTGTTTTCACCATAATCATTCGTATAATAAATAAGGATTTTTAGATATTTTTCCATATTTTTAAAACATCCCAAACTAGGTGTTCCCTAAATCTCCCTTTACGATTCGAACCGTTCCCGACCGGTCCAATTCGAACTCTAAAACATCTAGGCCCAAATTTTGGGTGTTACAAGTGCGATCTGTAGAGCATAATTTGCTGAGTCCAATGAGCCCATCCACTCAATTTACTGAATCCGGAAACAGCAGAAAGAGCTGCCAAAAGAGAAGATCAAGGCTTGCTTGCGATACAAGGCAACGACAAGAGAAGTCCAAATTAAAGTTAAAGAAGTCAGATTTAAAGATTGCATTTAATGCAAAAGCTACTTTATCATGAGGAAGACTTCTACTCCAAGGAGGACTTAACCTAGGCCATGCCCTATATATACTTGATCATATTTTGTATTTTAGACAATCTTAGAATCTCTCTAGTCGGCATAGCTTAGTCTCTCTTGTGTTTTCTTGCCGTCATTTTGTTCTAAATTCTTTAAGGTCTGGGTTGTGTTGTAAAGTATTTGTGAGAATGATTTTTTAGGTTCAAGTTTGTTATTGCAATAAATTCAAGGTTTGCTTATTTCATGTTCTTCATTGTTTTCAATTGAGTTCGAAAGATCGATTGTGAGCAATCCATTTGTTTGGCATCGAGAGAGTCAAACTCACGAAAGAAGTAAGCATGATCTCATCCATACCAGGTGTTGATCAATCCAGCCTAGACATAGGTTAGGGTTTAAAGAGGCTAAAAGAGGACAAACCAAAGGTTGTTGTTCATTGCAAGATTCACGCCGACGGGTATTATCTGCAGCGGGCATCAATAGTATTCTGACTTAGACATAAGCAGAATCACTTCAAAAGTGTTCTGTCGAGCCTTGAAGGTCTGCCAATTTTGTCGCTGATCCAATCATCCGTTCCACTTGCCGAGGCAACGAATGTTGTTAAAGCACCAATCTGCCATCTTCCGCCGAGGTAGCAGAGTTTGGCGGCACAATACAACTTGACTTATTCAACGCAGTTTCACACTACGAAGCAGCATAACCTGACCCATTCTATCAATCTGATCTCTTCTCTTAATTACTTGTGTTTCTTTAATTTAGAATCTCTTACAAACTGAAATTGACTTGTGCATTTAATATTCTTTATGCAGGAATTTATATTCAAATTAGTTGTCCAATCCTCGTGGGAGACGATATCTTTTATACTATAACTTGACAAGAGTGTGCACTTACGCTCATAATTGGAGAACACCCAAACACTCTACAATTGTATATTTAATGAATCCGAATTTAATTAGAATTAGGTTTTTGAATGCTATATAAAGGCATAAGGTCTAGCAGTCAAAGTATGCTTTTTCGAAAAACCTTTCTAACAGTTAGAGAAGATAAAATATTGTTCGTTTCATTCGGGTGGAGTACGTAGAGGTTGGAACGTTATTGTGACGACTCGGATTCGATTTGGTTTATCCTAAATTCCTAAGGATATCAAGATACCAAATTTATTAAGGTAATATTTCATCCTTATTCACCCTGAATTCATCCCTTATACATGGATCACTGGCAGAATTCGCTGGATAATTTTTCGTTGTGCCATGGGGTGTACCGGCATTTCCCAACAAACCTCTTACTAGATCTTGGGAAACTAATTTTTCTAAAACACTCATGCTAGCATGTCCTAGTTTCCTATGCCATAACTATGAATCATGTTCATCCTTAGCTACAAAGCATGCATTAGAAATGTGTATGTCATCTAAATGCACCATATATATGTTACCTATGCGATGACCTATGAGCATTGTTTTGTCAGTTTCAATGTTCAAGATTTTACAACCATTTATATCAAAGCGAACATTAAAACCTTTATCACATAATTGACTAATGCTCAACAAATTATGTTTTAGACCGTTGACATATAAAACATTATCAATGAGTATGGAAGAGTGATTACCAATGGAGCCAATTATATCCAAGAATCTACTCTTGTCACCGGTCATGTATCTTGAGCATCCGCTATCAAGGTACCATGTGTTTTGACTTGAAGCTTTGGCCTTGTAGCAATGATCCCCCTACAAACAAAGATTAGGTCTTGATTTTTGGTACCCGAATCATTTTGGGTCCATGGACATTAGCTCTCAAAATTTTGGTTCCCTTGGGAATCCAAGAAGCAATAGCATGTAAATCATTAGAAGCAATTAGGTTCTTAGGAACCCAAACACTCCTAATCCTCTTACCTCTAGAGGGCCTTTGGAAGCCTCTTTGTTTGTGGTTAACAAAGTTTCTTTTTACATAGTTGGGTTTTGAAGATTCACCTTTTTCAAAACTTGAATTCCCAACTTTGTTCAAAGAAGCTTTGAGATCATTCACATCCTTATGGTGATGATCATGAAACTCTGAAAGAAGGTTGTTTAAATCAACATTTTCTTTTTCAAAATATGTTAAATTGTCTTTTAAAGCACAAACCTTCTTTTCAAGTTTGGAATTGGTTTTAGATAAGGAACTGTTTTGTGTTTTCAAATCAAAAATGATTTTCTTGTTTTTCAAAATTGATTCCTTATATTTCTCAACCAATTCATCATATACATGTTGTAACTCATCATATGCTTCTTGAAGCTCATCATATGTAAAATCAAAGTTAGATGAGTTAGAGGTTACCTTAGGATCCTCCTCCAAGGCCATGAGGCAAAGGTAGGCAACTTCTTGCTCTTCTTCATCGAATTGTTCCTCGTCACTCCAAGTAGCAATGTTGGCCTTGAGCTTCTTCTTCTTCCCGAAGCTCTTCCATTTGAGTTGGGGGCAATCAGTTCGTATATGCCATAGTTTCTTGCACTCATAGCAAATGAGTTGATCCTTCTCCTCCTCCTTGTTCTTGTTCTTGTTCTTGAAGTCTCCTTTATGATTGAACTTTCTACCTCTATTAGACTTCATGAATCGAGTGAGTCTTTTAGCTAACATAATCGTTTCCTCGTCTTCCTCCTCACTTGAATCACTCTCTTCATGTGAAGATTTAAGAGCAATTCTAATATTTTTCTTCTCTACTTCTTTCTTTTCCATTCTTTTCTCTTCACTTTTCTTTTATTCTTCTCTTCCTTGCTTCATGATCTCATTAGTAAGAAGAGACCCCACTAGTGCATCGAGCTTCAAGGTCTTCAAATCTTTTACCTCGATAATGGCAGTCCTCTTCCCATCCCATGACTCGGGAAGAGAATAGAGAAGTTTCCGGACAAGTTTATCTTTGGGAATGACTTCACCAAAGCCTTTGAGACCTTTGACGATGACGGAGAAACGATCAAACATCTTGATGACGATTTCATCGAGCTCCATCTTGAAATTTTCATAGCTCAAATTGAGGATTCCAATCTTTGTCTCGTTGACATCATTGGTTCCTTTATATGTGGTCTCTAACTTGTCCCACGCCTCCTTCGCACTTGTACACGAAGACATCTTCGAGTTCATGTCCGGTCTAAGAGCACAAAATAGCATGTGTAATGCTTTGTCATTAACTTTTAGCATCTTCCGATCATCATTAGTCATCTCGATCTTGGACTTGGGAATGAGTCTACCTTCTACATCTCTCTTCATTGGAATTGATGGACCATCTTCCACTACATCCCATAAGAGGTATTCATTCGATTTGATGAAGAGCCTCATTCTATTCTTCCAATAGGGATAGTTGTCATCATTGAAATAAGGAGGTTTGGTGATGGATTGCGACTCATAGAGGTTTTGGCCGAAGGTAGATGTCATGGCTTCAAGTGTAGGTTGACCAATCTCTCCAAGAATCAACTCATGAGGGTGTTAATCCTTCCAATGAGTGTAGCTCTTATACCAATTGTTGAGATGATCAAATAATATCGAATTGGTCAAGAGGGGTGAATTGGCTCTTTAAAATGAAAGGGAGCAAAGTGGTAAAATAAAATTTACAAGACAAGAAGATTTAGAGTGGTTCAAGCTTCTAACAAGCTCTACATCCACTACCTTATCTCCCCACTAAGGATTTCAACAATTCGTTAATGGAATTCATCCTCTTTTCTAGGCTTAGAAGGAAACCGTTACAAATGGATCAAGCTTTCTACCCAAAGATTGATCAAGATCACTCCTTACAAGAGAAATTGTTGGCAAATGAAAATAAACCTCACAAAGGTAAAATATTTGCCACAATTACAAGTGCACTCTCCCCAATCTTGAAATAAAGAAATACAAATGAATTACATAAGATGGGTACAAGGGTTTGACTCTATTTGGCTCAAAGAGATTGGATTTTTGCTTGATTGCTTGTCACTTGATCAATTGTTGTTGTTATAGCTTTTTAGACTTGCTTTTATATCCCCTCATTGATTTCTAACCTTTTGGGTAGCTGAGATCATAAATAGAGCCATTGGAGACCATTTTTCCCGTAATAAATGCACTTCTGGTGCAGGGCGTATCGGTACACGGGAGCCCCGTATCGGTACATGTAAGACAGAAACTAGCCATTGCAAGAGTAAAGGCATGGGCGTATCGATACGCGGGAAGGCATATCGAAACAGTCTTAGTGTAAAATGGGGGTCTTATCGAAATGGCTAGGTCGTATCGGTACGATTTTTGCTCACTAAAATTTGATGAAAATGTTTTGAGAAAAAGGTATCGGTACACTTCAAGGGTGTATCGATACGGAAAGCTTGTTATTACAGAAGCGTGTCAAAACGAACGTCACCAGTATCGGTACGATATAACTGAAATTGAAGCTTTAACTGACACTCAACGGTCGAAAATTTAATGCAAAGATTTTAAAATATTAAGACCCCGTATCAGTACGCTGACGTGTCGTACCAAAACTGAGGATCGATACGCCTAAGACATGTACCGAAACTCATATGTATAAAACCCAGTTTGAAGGCCGTATCGAAACGTACAAGCATGTATCACAACATTGTATCGAAACAGGGTAAGCCGTATCGAAACGTTGTGCTTAATTGAAATTCTAGTGGCCAAAATCTGTATCGAAACGCTATAGGGCGTATCGATACGCCTGGGCGATTTTGTAAAGTTTGGCTTGAAAACACTTAGAAAATTTTTGGGATTTTAAGTTTTGACTTTGAGTGAGACTTTTGAGTACTTAAAAAATTATTTACTTTTTCAAATTGGTCCTCAATTAATCTGTTATATCAAAATCAGACATAGGTTTTATACATTGGGTACAAAATAAGTTTACGGGTCACATTAGATTTTTTTTTTCAAAAGTTTGATGGCCTCTGGTACCATAAAGCCTATTTTTTAAATATAAAAGAATTGGTGATATAAATGAGGGGAAATAATTAATTCTGTTCAAACGTGCACAAGAAAAGCTAAAAAGTTAAAGATTTCAGTTTTTGAACAGCATTTCTTTAACTAAAAAACTAATTGTTTTGCATTGTTTATTTTCCTTCAAAAGCTTTTGATCCTAAAAATATGTTTCGAGCCAAAAACATTTTTAAAAAAATATTACAAAATAAAGTATCTTAGTGGCAAAACTTGGTGAAAGAGTTTGGGGAACCAAATTAAAACTTTAAACAATTAGAAATTTAAACTAAATATTTAAAAAATTGAAGGTTTAATTTACATTTTTTTAAAAATCGGGTCTATTTTTTTGAATTTTTTATAGGCTTAATGAGAAATTTTAAAATTATGAGAGGGGATTAAAATAAAAATGTTTAAATTTTTTGAAACTTAACATAAATTTTTAAAAATTTTGAGGGACCAAATCATTTTTAAAAAAATAAGAGATTAAATTTTAATTTTTTAAAATCTTGTGGGACATAGCTCCACTAGTCTTCAGTGGCGAAACTCAACTTTATTTATAGAGAGGGACATTTAAAAATGTCTAAATTTATGGGGGGCAACAATGAGTTATATATTTTAAGGGGACTAAATGATAATTTTACCATTATATCAACTTATAATTTTTCAGTTCTTAAAATTTTGGGGGTCGTGATCTTCACTAGTCCTTCTACCTTTTGTCTCTGAATAAATTATGCAGTATATTTTTAAGGGGTTAAAGAACAAATATACAATAAAAATTATCGTTTTTTTAAATATTCTAATGAGATCATAACTCCCACTAAGTCCCCCATTGTGTTCTCTACCTAATTATAATGAAGCAAGCAATAGTGTTGAGAATATGATAAGGTACAAACAACCTTATATTCACAATCTGATCTTTTTTTAGAATAGAACTGAGACAATAGAAATATGCAATCGTATTTATCAACATTAAAAGTTTTGTATAGTAATAGACTAAAACTAGAGACTGAACAGAGATAAAAAAAATACACATAAAAATGAAGAAGGTTCATAAATCATTGATGAATATACGATTAAGGAAGAAGCTTGCTCATGAAAATGGTGAAATTTACATAGATTTAGACGAGTCATCGTCAGTGGAGAAACTTGGAGTAAGAATTTGGAGGGCCAAACTTAAAATTTTTTGTAACTTTGAGGAATTTTTGAAGAAAAAAATGTGTTTAACTAAAAGTTTTAATAATTTTGAGAGATTTAATAAAATATTTTAAAAATTATGATAGGGGTTTAGCTTAATATGAACTTTCAAGAACTTGAGGGGGTCAAAGTAAATTGTTTTAAAATTTTAGGGGTCAAATTCTAATTATCTTAAACCCCTTTGATCCAGTGTGTTATAAACCAGTCTATCTAGTGGTACAAATCCCCCTAAATTCCACCATTACAGTGGCGGCGGCTCAGCTGTGAATTGCTGATACGTATACATTGGGAGCTTTTACTAATTATTCCATTATATAATCACAAACTAAGGCTCGTTCACCTCCGCTGGCAGAACTTTATTTGCGATGAAGAAGAAGTGATAAAGAAATTAAAATTTTAATTTTTTTAAACGAACATTTGGGACTAATTTTGCACACAAAATCACGGTAAAAAAAGACAAACGAAGAATGTTCAACGACGCTTTTCGTTTAACAGCTAATTTTTCTTTTCAAACGTGTTGCTGAACAAGGCTTAAGTCTGTTTAAGCTTTTGCTTTTGAATGGGAGCTTTGGATTGTTGTACTCTTCTTGTATCAAATATGTGGTCCATATTATCTGTCGAATAGGCCCTGCAATTATTTATATTAGATGTTTAATCATATCACCAAAGAAATTAACCCTACCTTTTTTTGGAACTTTATGTATACCAAACGTTAATATTATAAGTTAGAAAGTTCTCATTCTTCTGATATATTTTTATCTCTTTCTGGAAATCATAATTACAAGAGAAATCATAAATACAATGACAAAAATATTGTTTCCGAGGTTTAAAAGCAAGAGAAATTCAGAATTTTGTTTGGTTCAATGGAAAATATTCCATGAAATTTTCTCTGACACTTTTTTTTTGGTAAAGATTTCTGAAGATATGGGATTTTGATTATGGCCCAAATGAAATAGACAGATCATACTTATATATCACAGAAATCTGAATGTCTCTTTCCCTTACCTTATAATTTGATAGGGAAAGTGTACCACTCTTTTGCGGACAAAAATTACATGCCCCTTTTTGTGTTTTTTTTATATTTAACACTAAAAAAATTTTAATTTTAAGTCATAATTTTAAACTTTACATCTTAAATTTTAAACCCTGACAAATACACTCTACTCTAAATTTTTTAAACTCTAATTTTAAGCTCTAACCTTCAATATTAACCTTAAATTCTAAATTTATATTTTTAGTGCGGGGCATAATTGAGAACACCGAAAAGAGAATAGATTTCTATTACTCTTTTGCTCGTAGTTGTTTCCTGTTGAATGGATTTTGTATCTATTCTTCCATATTGTTTATGTATATATGACTAACTAACGCAACGGACAATACAAAAGAAATAAATTGACGACAACATGAATCCTTGAATATTGTTATAGTAACTTTCTTCTTGGTAAGAAACATTAGAGATTGTCCCATTTTGTTTTATTTCTATTTTTCTTCTTTTGTTGAACTTTCCTTTCGAAACTGTGTGTGGAGGACAAGAAGCTAGATTGCATGGAATACATACATACATACATACATACATACATACATACATACATACATACAATAATTTTATATCTTGATTGTTGTGGCACATCACCTTCTCACGGGCGGCTTTTTTTCTCTTGCTGTTTGAGAACAGGGATTCCTATAACAAATCTGAAATTTCAGACATAAAATATTGGTTTAACTAATCTTAGCAACGCATGCATGCATTTGTCATCTATGACGGTACTACAGACCGATTGTGATAGGTAGATTTTGGATCGGATTAATTTGGGATTCCAATCTTTTTTAATCATTCATTTCAAGTATGGGTCATTTTAGGTTAATGCTAATTTCAAGTTCAGGTTATTTCGAGCTAAGGTTGCTTTGCATTTAAATTTTTCGAGTTTTGACATTAAGGGTTTAGATATTTTGGGTTTTGGTCCTTAAAACTTGAGTCATTTTAAGTTCGAATTATTTTCTCGGGTTTAATTGCCCCTTCCCCCCCCCCTAACCTAGTGGATAAAGTACATTACATAGTCTTTTTAGGGATTGGCAACTTACCATTCCGTAACTTTGGCATTAGACGTCCTCAAAATATAGGTACTATTAAATCGGGAGAATTCATTAATAGATGTCGGGTAGCATTCCAGCTTTCCTTCTCCTTTCTGGGGTTGGATGGATCTGAGTTGTTGTTTTTTTTCACAAATCAAGTTGAATTGAATTAGAATTTAGATAGACGAGATCAAATTTTTGGATCCGGATATACTCATGCAGGCAGCCATAGAGTATTTTCTACCCTAGAATATCTTCTGTTTTTGTTGGAAAAGTCTAAAAGAAAACCCGTTAAAAACAACTAAAAGAAGGCAGTACTGATATGACCGTTAAATCGGGTAAAACAAAATCTAAGCCGTTGGATTTAAAAATGGTAAAAGATTAAATAAGTCAACAAGTTATAATACAAAGTAGGGTAAATGATTTAAATTTATTTTTTATTTTATTTAATATTTAATATATTTATTTTTTTCCAATCAAATGATGATGTCACCATCTGGTGGAAGAAAAATTCAAGAATTAAAAAAGTGTTTGGCATGTGGTTTAAACCCACAACCTCTTGGAGAAAACCTCATGACTTTACTAAAGCACCAACACATTCTTTTGTGAAATGGATTGCATCATTTTATATATATCTTATAATGCAGTAAATACTAGGGAATAAAGATATAAAAATAATTACAAGGGGACTCGAATATAAATCACGTAGGATGTGTAAAACCACAAAAATTACTTAACCAGTTCAAATAAATGATTTAAATATGAAAATATTTTAAATATATTTAACATATAATTAAAGCAAGATTTAAAATAAAGTAGATTTATAATTTTTTATATTTTATAAATGAAATCGAATATTTTTTTCACATTTTTTTAATAATTTTATTTTTTAATTAAATTAGATTTATAATTTTATTTTTTTTAATTTAATTAATATATTATATTAATAATGAATTAAGATATTTAATAAAAATAAAATTATTAATTAAATTAAAGAACTGGAGTCAATAATATATATATATAATATATATATATATATGATATTATTAAAATAAATGTGAAAAAAAATATTCAATTTAGTTTACAAATATAAAAATCATAAATCTAATTTCATTTTAAATCTTGCTTTAACTATACGTTAAATATATTTAAAAATATATTTATATTTGAATCAATTATATGAATTGGTTAAGTGGTTTGTGTGGTTTACGCATTCTAAGTGATTTATGTTCGAGTTTTTAACTATTTTTACTTTTTTATTCTGTAACATTTACTACATTATAAGATATATATGAAATTGTGCAATTTATTTCACAAAGAATAAGTTGGTGTAGTGTTAAGGTTATTGGCCTTTTACCAAGATGTTGTGATTTCAAACCCTATGTCAAGCACTTTTCTTATTCTTATTTCACAAAGAATGACATGTGTAATAAGAACTAGTTGGGTGGTCGAATTTTAAATTTTTGTAGCTCGGTGATCAAAATAAGTCAGACCCAATAGTTGAGTGGTCACTCAGGTAGTTTGCCCTACAAAGTATTACCTGGTTATAACACAAAATATAACATAACAGGTAAGAGAAAACGTTGCAACATAAATTCTTACCTAGTTAATCAAATCTAAAACCTTTCAAACACATGGTAAGAATCTATGTTATAACTTAAAATCTTACTCAAAAATATTATTTCTTATTAAACACATAAGATTTTATGTTCCTATATAAATTTGTACCGAGACCAACATAAATTCTTACCAAAAATGTAAGAAAACGGGTTATAACATAAATTCTTACCATTTGTTTGAAGGGTTTACGATTTGGTGATTTGGGGTAAGCATTTGTGTTATTACCTTTTTTCTTATCGGTTCTATAAATATTTATGTAGGTTTCGTAACAATTTGTGTAGGTGCCCTATTTCTTATTAGTTTGGTAACAATAGAGTTATCCTTTAAAATTTTATGTTATAACACAACTTCTTACCATAAGTTTTGCTGGTTTTAGATTTGGTGATATAAAGTAAGAATTTGTATTATTACCTTTTTTCTTATTGGTTCTATAATAATTTATGTATGTTTCATAACAATTTGTGTATGTACTCTATTTCTTCTGAGTTTGGTGAGATATAAAGTTATCCTTTAAGAGTTTATACTGTAACACAATTTCCTATCATAAGTTTAATTGTTTTAGATTTGGTGATATGATGTAAGAATTTGTGTTATTACCTTATTTCTTATCGGTTCTATAATAATTTATGTAGGTTTCGTAACAATTTGTGTAGGTACCGTATTTCTTATGAGTTTGGTAAGATATAAAGTTATCCTTTAAGAGTTTATGTTATAGCACAATTTCCTGCCATAAGTTTCGTTGGTTTTAGATTTGGTGATATGAGGTAAGAATTTGTATTATTACCCTTTTTTTCTTATCGGTTCTATTATAATTTATGTAGGTTTCATAAAAATTTGGTAGGTACCCTATTTCTTATGAGTTTGGTAAGATATAAAGTTATATGTAACCCCATCGTCCCGGCCTAGCCAACAGACTGAACCAAACGGGTTACACGGGGAAAACCGGAGCGGAACCCGTTAAGGCCTCACTCCGATTAGCAACCCTTTTTTTCTTTTTAATTTATCTTATCTAAATGCTTTATTTGAACCTATGTGGGAAAAGCAAACAGCGGAGGAGCAAACACGGTTACGAACTCAACAAAATAGACAATTAGAGACAACTTTTCGCCATATTACTTCAGGACGTATCGATATTCCAAGGGCCCGTATTGAAACGCCTTCAACGGTCAAGCTTCCCCAAAATCAACTTTGAGAGTCCGTATCGATACCTTCCAAGGGTGGTATCGATACGCACCTAACGGTCAAGTCTCCAAAAGTCAACTCCATGATCGTATCGGTACACCTAAGGCCCATACCAATACCCCAATTTCTCATCAAAATCTCAAATTTCCATAGAGCAAAGTGGGTATCGATACGCCCCCGTGTATCGGTACGCTAGCCTTAAAACAAAGGACCGTATGGATACTGCCCTTGAGCGTATCGATACGCCCTGCACAGATACACAACAAATTTCAGTTTTAAGCACAAGGGGACTAACTCAAACACCCTAAGCAAGCATTTGACTGACTCCTAAGCATACATGCAACTCAAGGCAACCAAGGAAACTCATTTAAGGCAAGTCAAACATACAACAAGGCTCAATTCAACAAATAAGGTTTAACAAGATCAACCAAGCATGCTTAACATCCACAAAGAGGTCAAAAGCCACATTAAGGTATGCTTCAACATTTTAAACATAGTAACAACAATAACAATAACAAAACATAGGAGTTTGGCACCAACTACCAACTTAAATGTCTAGCATTCTCATTGCCTAAGTATTATTACAACCATGAAAAAACATACTTGAGCTAGCAAGAACTCCAAGACTCCTCCATTGCCCCGCTTGCCTTCCGAAGCACTAACGATATGCATTGTTGAAAAAGAGAGCGTAAGCTTTAAAGCATAGTGAGCGGAGCTCAAAATCACAACAACAATGCAGTTCAAAACATATATTCAGTTTTAAAGACAAAATTATTTAGAAGGGGAAATATACTAAACTGAAACCACAAAGACAAAACCATGGTGTGCACATGCACAACCATTCCCGGTGAGACTACACATCACTGTTCACAACAACTAGCATGTTTCTGGTGGGACTACACATCACTATATTCATCTACTAGTCACTTTCGATGGGACTACACATCACCGTATTCAACAACCTCTAACCATCACGTGAGGCTTGACAACAACTACGACAACACAACGTCATTAAAAGGAGGTAAAAACAATCCGTATTTCACACAACAACACGAATAAACACGTGTACCAACAATCAACGGAACAAGGCAAAATAGAAAAACTTACACTTGGGTTTAGGTTGGCCCCTAAGGCTCCACTCAAACCCCAAGAAACCTTCTTTGAACATTTTAAAGCTTCAAAATAATTTCTACTCACCAGCTCAAACCCAAAACAAGCTTATGGTCTTCCTTCAAGCTTCTGCAACTTCTGGAGTAGCGCCCAAAGAACCCAATTTGTTATCCGCTGCTTCTACCCAAATCAAAACAAAGAATTAATAAATCTTTCAACATTCAAACTCACTGAAATTAATTCCATCAAAATCCGACAACAACAAGCATCTGATTTCTATCCGAAACTAACCAAAACCATCCTCATTTCTACTCTAACCTCAAGTCAGCCATATCCTCATCAATTTATCATCTAAACCATGTTCAAACACTCCAAAACATCAACCCAACAACACCAAAACATTAAGAACCCTTCTCCACCATTTCTAAACCAAAAACCCAAATATTCATTACCCAAAAATTACCCATTTTCCCAAAATTATGGATTTCATGTTAAACCCAATGTCTTAACACCATTTTACACTCAAAACATCCTTTAAAACTCACTCAAACCACTATTTTCACTAAAATGCTTAAACCTTTCAAAAAAACCCCATTTTTACCCAAATGAAGAAACTTGAGAAATCTTCAAAACCTTAAAGAGTAGGTGCTAAAAACAAGACTAGAAGGAAGAGAAGAATAAAACCAAGTTGCTTACCTCTTGAAACCTCCAAAAATGGTGAAGCTTAGTGAAAATAGAGAGTTGATAGGGTTAGGAGAACTTAACATGAAAGGGGAATGGGAAAAAGGGAGAAGAAAGGGGTTTTTGAAATATTTTATTTTATTCTAATTTAAAAATCTATCTTTAAAACTCATTTTACCAAAAACCCCATGTTTCTTCCAAAGCCTTAGAATTTGGTCATTTAAAATGTTTTCCCCAACTAGTTTAACCTTAATCGGCTTAACCAAACCCGAGTATCTCTTGGGCTTCAAACCCAGGCGTTACAACTCTCCCCCACTTAAGGAATTTTGTCCTTGAAATTACCTGACGGAAAGAGATACAGAAAATGTTTCTCTATGTCGTCCTCCTCTCCCAAGTGGCCTCTTCCACACCTCGGTGTCTCCACAAAACCTTAACTAACTCGATAGACCTCTCACTCAACACTTTACTATCCGTAGCAAGAATTCCAAACGGCTCTTCATCATACGACAAATTTGGGTTCAACTCGATCTCTTCCACTGGCATTACATGAGACGGATCTGATCTATACTTCCGAAGCATCGAAACATGGAACACGTCATGAATCTTTTCTAAATGCCTATGTGAGAAAATGAGGTAAAAAATACTTTGTCGCCCACAGCATACTCTATCTCTTTTCTCTTCAAATTGGCATATGATTTCTGTCTATCTGAAGCTGCCTTCAAGCGATCACAAATCAGTTTTACCTTCTCGGTGGTGCCCTTAAGCAAGTCAAGCATAGGTATAAGCTTTTGTTCGGCCTCGGCCCAACAAATAGGTGTTCTACACTTTCTACCATACAGAGCCTCATACGGTGCCATCTGAATACTAGCCTGATAACTGTTATTGTACACAAACTCTACTAACGATAGGTGTTTCTCCCAAGAACCTTGAAAGTCGATGATGCAACACCTCAACATGTCCTCTAACACCTGAATCACTCTCTCTGACTAACCATCTGACTGTGGGTGATACGAAGTACTAAAGTTCAACCAAGTACTCAAGGCACGATGCAAACACTCCCAAAATCTAGCTGTAAACCTCGGATCTCTGTCTGACACAATCGACTTCGGTACACCATGCAATCTCACTATCTCACTGATGTATAGATCGACCAACTTGTCTAAGGTGTAGGTAGTATGAACATGTATGAAATGAGCACACTTAGTGAATCTGACGACTATCACCCATACTGAATTCTTCTTTGAAGGAGTCAACGGTAAACCCGACACAAAGTCCATGGTAATACATTCCCACTTTCATTCCGAAATCTTCAACGGCTGTAGCAAACCTGAAGGAAACTGATGCTCGGCCTTAACTCGATAACAAACCATACACTTACTCGCAAACTCGGCCACATCTTTCTTCAACCCAATCCAGTAGTACTTATCTTTCAACCCACGGTACATCTTCGTACTACTCGGATGCATAGCAAAAGGACTGTTGTGAGCTTCATTCAGAATAGCACGCCTCAACTCAGCATTTTCTAGAACAACTACCTTATCCTTGAAACATAGGATTCCATTCTCACCAAACCAGAAGTTTGTGGGTTTACCCTCGCCTATATCTTGCACGTATGGTGCCAAAGATTCGTCTTGCAACTATTTCTCCCGAATCAACTGAACTAACGAAGGTTTAACCTGTAGCTCGGCTATCAAACCACCATCCTGCGACACACTCAATCTCGCAAACATAGCTCACAACTCAACTGCCACTTTTCTACTCAAAGCATCGGCCACTATGTTTGCCTTACCCAGATGATACTCTATCGTAAGGTCATAGTCCTTAAGAAGTTCTAAACACCTACGTTGTCTATGGTTCAACTCTCTCTGAGTCATCAAGTATTTCAAACTCTTGTGGTCGGTGTAAACTATGCACTTCTCACCATAAAGGTGGTGTCTCCAAATCTTCAAAGCAAACACTACAACAGCTAACTCTATGTCATGAGTGGGGTAATTCTTCTTGTGGACCTTCAACTGTCTCAAAGCGTAAGCTACAACCTTACCCTCTTGCATAAGCACACAACATAAACATACATACGATGCATCACTATAGATCAAAAACTCTTTCCCTGGTTCAGGCTGAATCAAAATAAGAGCTTCGATCAATGCTTTGTTCAACCTTTCAAACGCTTGTTGTCTTGCATCCGTCCACTCATACGAAACATTCTTCTGAAGCAATTTAGTCAAAGATGTCGCAATATTCAAGAATCCCTCGACAAATCTTCGATAATACCCCGCCAAGCCTAGGAAACTACGGATTTCGGTCACCGAATTCGGTTGTTTCCAATTCACTATGGCTTCTATCTTCTTGGGATCCATATTAATCCCATCGGATGAGATCATATGACCTAAGAAGACTACCTCCCTAATCCAAAACTCACATTTACTCAACTTGGCATATAGCTGATTTTCAAGCAAAGTCTGAAGAACTAATCGCAAATGCTCATCATGTTCTTCCTCGGTTCTGGAGTACACTAAAATGTCATCGATGAACACTACTACAAACCTGTCCAAAAACACGTGAAACAATCGGTTCATCATGTCCATAAACGCAGCTAGAGCATTAGTCAAACCGAAAGGTATCACCAAGAACTCATAGTGCCCATAACGTGTACGGAAAGCAGTCTTTGGTATGTCCACATCTTTCACCTTCAACTGGTAATAACCGGATCTCAAATCAATCTTCGAAAACAATGAAGCACCTCTCAACTGATCAAGTAAATCATCTATCTTTGGCAAATGATACTTGTTCATCACGGTTACCTTGTTCAATTGCCTATAGACTATACACATCCTCATACTACCGTCATTTTTCTTCACAAACAAGACCAGAGCACCCCACGGGGAAATACTAGGCTTAATAAAACCTCTATCTGACAGCTCCTGAAGTTGTGTCTTCAACTCTTTCAACTCTTTAGGTGCCATTCTATACGGAGCAATAGACACGGGTGCAGAATCTGAATACGTATCAATAGCAAACTCAACATCTCTATTTGGAGGCAAACCCGACAACTCTTTCAGAAAAACACTCGGAAATCACAAATTGTTCTAATATCTTGCGGTTTGACCTCGCTCATATTCGGATTCATTACATAAGCCAAATACGCTTGACAACCCAAATCCATCAATCTCTGAGCTTCTAAGGCAGAAACAACATTAGACAAGAACTTAACATTCTCGCCAACTACTACAACCTCAAAATCATCCGTAAGTCTCAAGGGAACTCTCTTGGTCTCAAAGTCTACCCTAGCTCTATGATCTACGATCCAATCTTTGCCCAAAATCACATCGAACCCATAGAACGGCAATTCCATCATATCGACCGGAAACATATGACCCTGAATCATCAAAGGACACCTCATATACATCTTCCTAACTACCACGGTCTCACCAAAAGAACTAGTAACATTCACACCTACCTCTAACCACTCATACGGTAAACCTAGGGATCTTGCATGTTCACCCAAAATGTATGAATGTGTCAAACTCAAATCTATCAACGAAAGCAAATATAAGGACCGTAACAAGAAATTACATGCGATGACATCTGTGCCATTCCCAGACTCTCGCTATGCATACACCCTAGCTGGTCCTCCACCCTCGGGTTGAACTGCCACCACATGAGCTATGTTTCTCTGGCCATCATTCCTTGGCTGAAAATTACCTCGACCGCGCCTACGGCCTCTCTGATGCTCAAAACCTCAAACTGGGGATTGTCCTCCCCTAACCGGGTGGGACAGTTATGCCTCAAGTGATCTTGAAAACCACAGTTCCAACATACCCCAAAGGTACCCATACACTCGCACGGATGTTGTCTCCCACATCTAGTGCACTCGGGCATTAGAACAACATCTCCTTGGCCCTGATGGCCACGTCCATGATTACCACCTATATGTCTCGATTCGGGCTGATATCTCCTATCTTTGTACCTCTTGGCAAGCTCTATGTCCCAATTCGTATGTCTCTTCCCTGAATCGGACCCACTAGCACGAGTGTTCGGGCCTAAACTCTGCTCAATATCTTTGGCCCTAGAGACCAAAACATCAAACTCGATGTAATCAGAAGAGAGCATATAAGTCTTCACATCCCTAGTCAAACTATAATGGAAGCGCTCACACCGTTCTCTCTCGGTGGGAACCAACTCGGGAGCATATTGGCTCAACCTCGCGAATTGTATCTCATACTCTAACACGGTCTTACCACCTTGAACCAAGGCCATAAATTCCCTCTTCTTTTCATCCTGATATCGGGCTCCAAGATACTTCTTTCTAAATGTTGTTCTGGAGAATTCCTAAGTGGCATTCGCCTCCGGCATACCCGAAATAAATGTAATCCACCAAGCATACGCATCTCCCTGAAGCAAGGAGACAACACAACCCAACTTACGAGTGACTGAGCACTCCATCTGGCCTAAGATTCGTGTAGTGCTCTCGAGCTAAGCCTCTGAACTCTTGGGAGTCAAACCACGGAACTCAACTCCGCCCAAACTACAATGTCTCTCAAGGGGTAAAATAGTTCTCGCACCCTGAGGTGGTGCTACAGCATGTATACCGGCTAAAGCTATTTAAAAAGCCTCGGCTATAGTCTGAATCAAATGAGTCATATCTGAACCTGCCTGACCCTGACCCGCCTGAGCTCCATTACCCCCAACATTCACCCCGGCCTGAAGTACATCATCTCCGACATCCACCCCATTACCATCGAGAGCAGGAGGAGGAGGCACAACCCCGGGTGCCTGGTCACCCACTCTAGGCCTTCCCCTCGGTCTCACCATAAAGAATATGAAATCTAAACAATAAACATAACACGCAAGGAAACATTGGATCAGTAAGGGAAATGATCAAAGTGCTCAAGCTCCTTTTAACCAAAACCATTTTCCAATAACAATACCTAGCAATGGGGACGCTCGACTACACTTCAACCAACAACAAGAATGATAAAACATGCTTTCACACACCGTGCAATAGCAAACAAACCAAATAAACCAACTTATCTAACTTACCTTCCCGAGAGACATCGTAACCGAGGCTCTAATACCATCAAATGTAACCCTGTCGTCCCGGCCTAGCCAACAGACCGAACCGAACGGGTTACATAGGGAAAACTGGAGCGGAACCCGTTAACGCCTCACGCCAATTAGCAACCTTTTTTTCCTTTTTAATTTATCTTGTCTAAATGCTTTATTTGAACCTATGTGAGAAAAGCAAACAGCGGAGGAGCAAACACGGTTACGAACCCAACAAAACAGATAATTAGAGACAACTTTTAGCCATATTACTTCAGGTCGTATCGATACTCCAAGGGCCCGTATCGATACGCCTTCAACGGTCAAGCTTCCCCAAAGTCAACTTTGAGAGTTTGTATCGATACCCTCCAAGGGTGGTATCGATACGCACCTAACAGTCAAGTCTCCAAAAGTCAACTCCATGACCATATCAGTACGCCTAAAGCCCATACCGATACCCCAATTTCTCGTCAAAATCTCAGATTTTCATAGAGCAAAGTGGGTATCGATACGCCCCCGTGTATCAGTACGCTAGGCTTAAAACAGGGGACCGTATCGATACTGCCTATGAGCATATCGATATGCCCAGCACAGATAGACAACAAAATTCAGTTTTAATCACAAGGGGACTAACTCAAACACCCTAAGCAAGCATTTGACTGACTTCTAAGCATACATGCAACTCAAGGCAACCAAGGAAACTTATTTAAGGAAAGTCAAACATACAACAAGGCTCAATTCAACAAATAAGGTTTAACAAGATCAACCAAGCATGCTTAACATCCACAAAGAGGTCAAAAGCCACATTAAGGTATGCTTCAACATTTTAAACATAGTAACAACAATAACAATAACAAAACATAGGAGTTTGGCACCAACTCCCAACTTAAATGTCTAGCATTCCCATTGCCTAAGTATTATTACAACCATGAAAAATCATACTTGAGCTAGCAAGAACTCCAAGACTCCTCCCTTGATCTGTTTGCCTCATGAAGCCACTAACGATCTGCATTGTTGAAAAAGAGAGCGCAAGCTTAAAAGCTTAGTGAGCGGAGCTCAAAATCACAACAACAATGCAGTTCAAAACATATATTCAGTTTTAAAGACAAAACTATTTAAAAGGGGAAATATACTAAACCGAAAGCACAAAGACAAAACCATGGTGTGCATATGCACAACCATTCCTGGTGGGACTACACATCATTGTTCACAACAACTAGTATGTTTCCGGTGGGACTACACATCACCGTACTCATCTACTAGTCACTTCCGATGGGACTACAAATCACCGTATTCAACAACCACTAACCATCAGGTGAGGCTTGACAACAACTACGACAACACAACATCATTAAAAGGAGGTAAAAACAATCCGCGTTTCACACAACAACACGAATAAACACGTGTACCAACAATCAATGGAACAAGGCAAAAATAGACAAACTTACACTTGGGTTTAGGTTGGCCCCTAAGGCTCCACTCAAACCCCAAGAAACCTTCTATGAACATTTTAAAGCTTCAAAACAATTTCCACTCACCAGCTCAAACCCAAAACAAGCCTACGGTCCTTCTTCAAGCTTCCACAACTTCCGGAGTAGCGTCTGAAGAATCCAATTTGTTATCCGCTACTTCTACCCAAATCAAAACAAGGAATTAATATATCTTTCAACATTCAAACTCACTGAAATCAATTCCATCAAAATCCGACAACATCAAGCATCCAATTTCTATCCGAAACTAACCAAAACCATCCTCATTTCTACTCTAACCTCAAGTCATCCATATCCTCATCAATTTATCATTCCAACCATGTTCAAACACTCCAAAACATCAACCCAACAACACCAAAACATTAAGAACCCTTTTCCACCATTTCTAAACCAAAAACCCAAATATTCATTACCCCAAAAATTACCCATTTTCCCAAAATCCGGGATTTCATGTTAAACCCAATGTCTTAACACTATTTTACACTCAAAACATCCTTTAAAACTCACCCAAACCACTGTTTTCACTAAAAACTTAAACCCTTCAAAAACCCCCCATTTTTACCCAAATGAAGAAACTTGAGAAATCTTCAAAACCTTGAAGAGTTGGTGCTAAAAACATGATTAGAAGGAAGGGAAGAATAAAATCAGGTTGCTTACCTCTTGAAACCTCCAAAAATGGTGAAGCTTAGTGAAAAAGGAGAGTTGATAGGCTTAGGAGAACTTAACGTGAAAAAAGAATGGGAAAAAGGGAGAAGAAATGGGTTTTTAAAATATTTTTTTATTCTAATTTAAATATCTATCTTTAAAACTCATTTTACCAAAACTCCCATATTTCTTCCAAAGCCTTAGAATTTGGTCATTTAAAATGTTTTCCCCAACTAGTTTAACCTGAACCGGCTTAACCAAACTCGCGTATCTCCCGGGCCCCAAACCCGGGTGTTACATTATCTTTTAAGAGTTTATGTTATAACATAATTTTCTACCATAAGTTTCGCTGGTTTTAGATTTGGTAATATGAGGTAAGATTTTGTGTTATTACCTTTTTTTCTTATCGGTTCTATAATAATTTATGTAGGTTTCATAACAATTTGTGTAGGTACCCTATTTCTTATGAGTTTGGTAAGATATAAAGTTATCCTTTAAGAGTTTACGTTATAACACAATTTCTTACCATAAGTTTCGTTGGTTTTAGATTTAGTGATATGTGGTAAGATTTTATGTTATTACAATTTTTCTTACAGGTTCTATAGTAATTAATGTAGGTTTCGTAGCAATTTGTGTATGTACTTTATTTCTTATGAGTTTTGTAAGAAATAAAATTATCCTTTAAGAGTTTATGTTATAACACAATTTTTTACCATGAGTTTTGTTGGTTTTAGATTTGGTGATATGGGGTAAGAATTTGTGTTATTACCTTTTTCTTATCGGTTTTATAATAATATATGTAGGTTTCGTAACAATTTCTGTAGGTACCATATTTCTTATGAGTTTGGTAAGATATAAAGGTATACTTTAAGAGTTTATGTTATAGCACAATTTCTTATCATAAGTTTTGTTGGTTTTAGATTTAGTGATATGGGGTAAGATTTTGTGTTATTACCATTTTTCTTACAGGTTCTATAATAATTTATATAGGTTTCATAACAATTTGTGTAGGTACCCTATTTCTTATGAAGTTTGGTAAGATATAAAGTTGTCTTTTAAGAGTTTATGTTATAACACAATTTCCTACCATAAGTTTCGTTGGTTTTAGATTTGGTAATATGAGGTAAGATTTTGTGTTATTACCTTTTTTTTCTTATCGATTCTATAATAATTTATGTAGGTTTCATAACAATTTGTGCATGTACCTTATTTCTTATGAGTTTTGTAAGATATAAAGTTAACCTTTAAGAGTTTATGTTATAATACAATTTCTTACCATAAGTTTTGTTGGTTTTAGATTCAGTGATATGGGATAAGATTTTATGTTATTACCTTTTCTTTTAAGAGGTACTATAATAGTTAATGTAGGTTTCGTAACAATATTTGTAGGTACTCTATTTTTTATGAGTTTTGTAAGATATAAAGTTATCCTTTAAGAGTTTATGTTATAACACAATTTCTTACCATGAGTTTCGTTGGTTTTAGATTTGGTTATATGGGGTAAGAATTTGTGTTATTTCCTTTTTTTCTTACGAGTTCTATAATAATTGTTGTAGGTGTTAGTGACAATTTGTGTAGCTACCATACTTCTTTTAAGTTGGGAAACAAAGAATGATCTTCTACAATTTTATGTCATAGCACAACTTCTTAGGGTAAGAAATTGTGTTATCACATATTTTACTACTATTTGCGTAGGGGTTTATGTTGGTTCTGGAAGAATTTGTGCAGTTACCCAAAATTTAATGAGTTGGGTAAGAAATGATGTTATCCTCTAAGAGTTTAGGTTATAACATAATTTTTTACCATAAGTTGACAGGATTTTGGATTTTGATGATTTTGGGTAATTAGAATTTGTATTATAATATTTTTTCTAACAATTACTCTAATAATTTAAGTAGGTTCCGTAAGAACTTGTGTAGCAACCCAAAATCTTATGTGTTTTGTAAGAATTAATGTTATCAGGTAACCATCTAGGTTATCGCACAATTTCTTACCATAGTAAGAATTTGTTTAACAACCATTTTTCTCACTGTTACGATAAGCATTTATCTTACAGCCTCGTAAGAATTTATGTTGGAACCTGATATCGATACAACCGATTACCCTCATTTTAGACTCTTCCTAATCTGCCTCACAACAGAACTTGCCATTTTTTTTGTTCTTTTTTGACAAAGTTGCCGCTTTTGTTTGCTCATCAAAATTCGGGTAGTTCTGCGATACGGCACCAACTGAAAATGTTACATTGTTTGATAATATTTTCGGTACTTACAAAAACTTAAAATGTTATCAGAAGCGATAAAAGTTTCAATACTCGAAGTTAAAGTTTCGATACACCGAAAATGTTATCAAACATTGTAACATTTTCAATTATATATTTCAAATCTTATAACATTTTCAATTGGTACTGCACCGTAACTGCACCGTATCATACCGTATGTTAGACACTCCCGCAAAATTCTGCTATTTATCTCCCGTCCTCTTTTTCTGTGCTTTTACAAACTGCACAATTCTTTTCTTTTTTTTCCTTGTACGAAGTTTATGATGATAAAGAAAAAATAAAGTGTATTATAACATTGGCTTGATGATGGATAATAATCAAGGAAAAGCACTTTGAATTGCATATATTTGAGTGCGCTTATATCACCTGGTGGATACAAATATTATCATGAGCATAAATTAAAGATGACCATGGAAAAGAGGAAAAGGGAGAGCTTAGTCAATGGCTGCCATCATCACAAATATAACCTGTCATGGTTTTCAATGGCATTGAAATGAATCGTTTCTTTGAAATTAAGCTCCAACATTGTTTTCGATCCAAAAAAAAAAAGCTCCAACATTGTTGATAAAGCATATATGCACATTGTTGTACTCTTGGTACTGTCAAATTCTGAAGCTATCAAGTCACTGTGTGTGTCCCACTGCTACCACTTCTTTTTATGGCACCTAAGACCAGCAATGGTTTTTGTTCCCTTTTGCCTTTTCTCATGGGCTTTATGAACACTGTTTGATTCATGGGAAAATTCTAAAGAAAGAAAGAAAACTAGTTTAATATTGATTCTAAGATTAATTAGAAATTTATTAAAGCAATACCCTTAAACTAATTTCATACCACTTCTTTATAGGTTACTTTTTATACACAGAAAAATGTAACTATGTAGTAAAGTAAAAGAGAGGGAGAAAATGAATTAAAATTAGGTGGCTAGCATTTAAGTTTATCTTCCCCTCTAATGGAGTTCTTGCAATGAGCAATGGCAGCTTGAATTGCACCCTGCAACTCTTCCATGGTGCTATCACTGGTTGAAGAAGCAAACCCTGTGGTTGCAACAAGGAGACCACTGTTTGTAGGCGATGTCCTCATCGACGCCGGAGCCGAGGAATAGTACTCTCCTCTCCTTCCTCTCATCAACTCATCTTCCTTTTTGTTTCTTATCGAACCTAAGTTTCCCGAAAACGAATAAGCTTGCCTATGGACATGGAGCTTGTCTCTCTTCCCTTTGAAGAACAACAAAGGCCGTACCATCCTTATGTATCTTTTCAACAAATGACTCAAGTCGAATCTCATCTTTTTCTTCTTATGCTTCTCTTTCTCTTCCACGTCGACTGAATCGACTCGCCCTTTTTGCCGTCTTGCGAAACTAAACAACGAAAAGGACTTGGATTTTTCCCTTGCTTTTGATTCTTTGTTGTTAACTGATCTGCCATTGATGCTTCTGATATTGCTGTCGCTTTTGCTGGTTCTTTCGGGCTTCGGGTCGTCGTCCAAAAGCTCTTTTATGGGAAGCGTGAAGCTATCCAATGAGTTGGTGGAGGAACGTGGCGAAACCGGGAGGTGAGAAAGGAGGCGTAGAGGGAGCAAGTGGCCATGGAAGAATATATCATCGGCTGGGGTCAAATCAATGGCGATTGAAGATGGTGGGGCTTTGGTTTTATCAGAGACTGTGTTGGAGGAAGAAGAGTGGAGAGAGATTGTGAAGGAGAATTCATGAGAAGGAGAGGAAGATGATGAAGGAGAGGATACCAGCATTGAAGTTGATGGTTGCTGCTTATCTGCCAAGCCTTCTACTTTCTCCATGATTGCAGCACTCTCTTTCTTTCTTTCAGCTTTGGGTTGGATAAGAGATTATGAGGGTGAGAGAGTTGGGTTTAATGTGTCCTTTCTACATATGTTTGGTTTACATTTTGTTGTTGCATAATGCTTCAATGGGAAAGAAAGGGCGTGGTGGCCATTGAGGCACTAAGGAGATGGGATGAGATGATACATTTAGCAGTATATGAATCATAAAAATGTCCGTGGGTCCATTTCTCAAAGACAGAAGCTTTTTTCTAAAATTGTTTTTTTTTTTCAAAAGTAACTTGCATTAATTAAACCGTAAGAGGCAAAAGCCAAAACAGACAAGCCGAGAAAGAAAAAAAACCGACATAAACAAGGAAAGGAAGCTGTTGTTCAAACAATGAACAACTTCCTTCCACCTACACCCTAAAAGGAACACATCAGGCACGCAGGCCACAACCACAAACCTAACAGCAAAGGTCCGAGACAAAGAACAAAGACAACGTCGCGACTCAGGCGACCATAAACAGCGGCTATCGGGGACAAAAGCCCAACAAGAAACCGTACAAAACAACGCGACCGACTTGCGCAAAGTGGTTTGCGTTTTCAATATCAACCTTGCTAGACTCCATCGGCAAGGAACAAAACTAGTTCGCCATCACCAACTGTTGTTGACAGTCCGTCGTCGATACCGGAGAGCTCTATCCAGAGACAGGCTTCCTACCAATATTGGTTGGTCCTTTTCACGGCAAGCAGCAACGAATAACATCAATGAGCTTAACGGTCGAACCACCAACTGTTTTTCTAAAATTGTTGATCCAAAAGAAATTTAGATCACAAACATCCAAGTTTCCCCCAACAACATGCATATGATGGGATGGCAACCAAAAACTTTATTCCCAAGAAAGATGTGAATTCAATCTTAAAATATATAACCAAAGTACCAAACCAAATATCCTTCCTTGTAAAATCAAGTAATCGGATAGATTGTAAGTCGAATAAGATCAGATTTGAATTATATTAAGTTAAGCCAATTATTCGGAGTTTAAAGTTTATAGTATATAGTTTAGGGTTTAAGATTTAGAGTATATATGATCATAAAATTTAAAGTTTAGAGTATAGTATTGGGATTATAAAGAGTAGGTTTTAAGGTATATGAAAAAAATTGAAAATTTGAATTAGGGGAGTAGTATTCCTCCCAAGCAATTGAGAGTTTTTGGGTTAAATTGAATTCAAATGGTAACATTTATTCTATTTATTTACAGGTTAAGTCAATTAACATGTCGGATCAATAACAAGTCAGGTCACTTACATGTCACATCAATTAGCGTGTCGAGTTGATAACAAGTCGCGTAAAATCAAATCATGGGTCGTTTTAAGTTGGATTATATCTGATATTTACCACGCTAATTTTGAGTTCGTGTTCATATCAGGTCGAGTTCGATTATCACATTATCGGGTTCGAGTCGTTCTCAAGTCGGATCCAAATCGAATTCGAATTTAAAATAATTTTGTCTAACTCGAATTTGAATCAACATTAGGTCGAACTCAGGTCAAGTTCAAATCATCACCACTTCAAGTCACAACTCGAGTTAATTTTTTTACACGCATACTTACGAGTTAAGCTTATATTGGTGTGAAACGAGGTTGTTCTCTTTCAACGTGTTCATCTTGGCAAGGAAATGATGTCATTCAGAGAATTGAAAGGTCTGAGGTTGCAACGACCAGTGGGGTTAAAATCTTTCTTTCTTCCTTTTGTTATGTTTTTCAAAGTAATTAATGTTTAAGGTAGGAGTCTACTTCCATGGTTCAACCAATTTGAAATACACATTCCTTTTTGCCCTTTCTTCATTTGATTTGACACACCACTTTCAATATTTTAAGCCGATTTCGATCGTTACTATCAAGTTTGGTGAAACATTTTTCAGCGGTTGCCAATTGATAGTTGATTTTCCGGAAACAAGAAAAAGAAATTTAAGATGGACAGGACAATGTGGTTTGGCCTTTGCTTTGTGTAAATGCAAATGATGTAAGGGTAGTATCTGTTCAACTTTCTTAGTTTTTTCAAAGACGGCACACATAGGCATGTATTACTGGTGCTCGAACCCGGATCCCAAGAGATAATAAACATCTATCTTTGCTACCAAGACACAAGGGGATAAGGATAATCACATGTTTTTTTATCATTAATAAACACGCCATGCAATGAATGTGCTTTTAGCCTAGCTCTAGTTTTGAGCTTGTGACAGGGAAATTACGCAATCAAAGTCTGGTGTTGCCTTCCCAGTTCGAAAACTTCTTTAAACGACGCCAAGTTACTTACTACTTGAATTAATTTGTCGGTGTAAATTTGAATATTTTAAATACTATTCGTGAAAATTTTTTAAAGAATATAGGATCATCCGAATATGCTTCACTTTCCCATCTAAACGAAGAAGAAAATATATGTGCGATTTGATCTTATGACAAGGAGTTTGAAGCGTGTGATTGAGATCAGAGGGTGTAATCAGAGAGATGGGGATTGTGAGGGTTGAAAAGAATGAGAATTTGGTGAGATGGTGGACCCACACACACGTGTACAGAGTGGTCCTACAAGTTGTACAGCAGAGGCGGGTGTGGCCATGGGGGAAATTTTGTTCATTTACTTGAGGTCAACATCTCAATCATGGAAGCATTATTTTGGACCGAATCATCTTCTCCACTCAAAATCTTATTCCATTTTCCATAAAGATAAGAAGGAGAAGAAAACACGACATAAAACAAATATTTCACCTTCATAACCCATTTAAGATCCCTTTTTCTTCTTTTGTCGCTGCCCACTCAATATCTCCAACACACCAGCAGTCAACTAGTGGAAGAAGAGATTAATACAAAACCCAACCCAACAATTACCTTCACTTTGCCCCTTTAAGTGACAACAATTGATTATATTATCAATTTGGATGTATTAATTACATTATAAAAAAAAAACAAAGAAACTAGAACCATACTTTAAGTAAAAGATTATTCAAATGAATGACAGTTCTATTTTAAAACCGAGCCTACCTTGTGCTTATATATAGAAAAGTAAGGCACTTGAATAGTACAACGAGAGGAGGGGGAGTGGAAAGCGAGTTCACATGTATGTTGACTAGAATCCACATCCTCCAGCCAGACCATGTCTACTTAGTCCCCACACAAAGCTGGTCCTAACTGTGATATACATGAATGCTCAACATATCTATCCAGCTACTAGGTCTTCATAATACATCATACATTTTCACATCAACCCAGCTTCTCTGATGCATGTATTGTATGGCTAAGATGAATGAATCACAAAGATTTACTAGCGGAATTCTTGAACCTCTAGTTGAGAAAGAATAATGGAATTTGCAAATCTTTTTTCTATACCAAAGATACCTTCCCCCGTTGGAAGGAACAAATAACCAATGATACATCAACAAATTTCATTCAGTAAGCTAAATAGCTAATCACCCAAGTTTTCTTCCTAGCTTTTGAGTACTCATCAAACTCCCTATTTTATACCATTACATCCAATTCCACTACCATTTAATGTTAGCTCTACGAATAGTATACAATGCGATGAATGAAAAGGAATTACCTCTGAGGCATGCCAAGTCTATGAAAACCTTCCAGCTATTTTTCTCCTTTTTTCTTTCCATTTTCACTTGAGATAACAAAGCTGGAGAACAGAAATCTAAACACGTGTTTCAACTCTGATCTTCTGACTTGGGAGAATAGATTCAAAAGGGTGTTTGATGCCCTCAAATAAGAAACTTAAGGAAATTACTGTATTGAGAAGGCACCATTTTCCCCATAACATTTGTTAGCGCCCACAAAACCCTGGGAAAGGACTAGCTAGTCACTGTCACTACCATGTCTATCTGGAAAAAATGAATCAAGGGTCTTTACATTAGTAACATGAATTTGCAATGAAGTAACACTGTGAGAAAGGGAGGAAGAGAGGTCTGCCATTACTTCTTGATGGTCTTTTCCCTTCCATGGCTTCTCTCTTCACCTGGCAACTAGAACAAAGGAAAGGACCGTCCCATGGACGCAACTTTACTGAATTAGATATGCCAGCATGAATAGAAACGCCCTCTCCAGGTTTCATCTCTAATTGACAGATTGCACACATGAACAGCTTAAACATGTTGCACAGTGGATATTTTGTAGTCAACCTGCATCCAACAGAAGGGCCCTCATGAGATTAACTATAAACTACTTCAACCTCTCCTCATTCGTAGCAAGCCATGCCCCACAGAACAGACAGACACAAAATATAAAATGGATCTGATACTTCTGACCATAGATGTGCAAATTTAAAACTTCTAAAAATATTGGGGATTCCCATAAACACTAACCTTTCTGAAAGCATAGCAGATCCCTCCTGAAATAATTCCACCACCGCATCTGGCTCAATGTATTCTTCTTTGTAATGAGACGATGATCCAGAATTCTTCCTGCGAAACATACCCTTAAACATACCTTTTCCCGGCTTCTTTGGTGGTGGCAAATGAGCAGCTGGCTTCTCTGGGGGTAAGATATCAACAACAATGCAGGTTGTATCATCTCGAAGACCCTTTGACTGTACAGCTTCCTGTTCATTGGAAATCAAGGAATCAGAAAACACGGGGAAAGGCAAACTTATACCAACAACATATTCCAAAGCTCCCAAGCAGCAATATCTGAAGAGCGTAACGCAGACAAAAGAATATGAGTGTGTACTTTCACAATCTGTGCAGCCGCTGCATCTGGCGGCATTCCACGGCAACAATCAAGAGCTTCTTCAGCTGATAAAGCATCCCAAACACCATCACTAGAGATAATCACCCTACCACCAGCTGTAGATAACTGCAGAAAATAAACTAGTAGGTAAAATAAAACAATTATTAACAATCAAGATAAAATGTTTTCTAACTTCAGATAAAACACCAACTCAGTCAAACAGTACCATTACATAGAAACTGATTTAAGAAAAATCCAAATGCAATAGCACTTCAATATGCGAGCATAGGACACATGAAGATATGAAATTAATGGCTCTACTATGTACTTAACTAGCACGAACTTAGAAATGGTCATGGTTGGAAGTCCAGGGAACTCCATTACATCCAAGTCCAATTACATATCCAATCTCTTACAAAAGTTACATAAGGGAAAAAAATTAACATGTGAATCAAAATGTACAGATCATGATATATAAGAAACAGTGGCAGATCATATTTGGAGCCATGTAAATTTATGAATCTCAAAAATTATATATTTCATGAGATTTGTAACTTTTTAAAAGCTATATTGTTTGCATATATCTTTTGTGTTAGAAAATGTTTTAGAAAAGTCTCGAATGAAAATAGGAAAGTATGTAATTTCCATAGGGCCCCTTAAATGTCAAGATCTGACACTATTAAGCACACAAGTTAAATCAACAAATATCAATCACATTATGCAGGTAGATTATGGAAGACAAACCTTTACTTGCTTTACGAATGGAACAGGAACAATGAACTCCCCAACATCCATATCACCAATGGATCGTGAAAGACACAAGCCTCCAGGCCAACATCTCAAGGGACCAATCTATAAAATAACTTCACCATTAGGTCACCAGCTTTGATCCACACAATCAAATATAGTTCTCGTTTACTGCAGATACTGAAATTCTCTAACGAAAACCAAATTACCATTTACAAATATATGAATATGAGTATCGTGTTTCTTAGGTCTACAACACAGCAAGATAGATATTGAAAAAGCTGTTGCTAATTACAATTGTTGAAGCTAAAATTGTAAGTTCTGCAAAAGGTTCCTCTCATTCACATCAATTATCAAATAAGTTTAATGTTTTTTTGTTAAATTGTCCAAAGTCGTGCATGTCTGGACCTAAATTCTAGATTGTGTTTTACAAGCATTGTGGTTGCACATCTATTAACATTAACATCTCGAGTGTGTTAAGTTTCACTGATGGTGAGAAAAGGCTAAGAATCTAGAGAAAAAATAGTTAAGTTGCACACTTGTAGGGAAGAGGATATACCTCTGCACCACCACCAGCATTTAACCGACCAACCTCACCCCCACATGCAGTGATCCGTTCCCTCCTAATAAGATGAAAACAGAAAGTAAGGCCTCAATATTTAGAGGAAACTTAAATACAGCAATCACTATGCCAATTGCCAAAAACTTACTCCTCTTCATTGCATTCAAGCCTATGATCAGCTGACAAGTAGTATATTCCACCTTCAGCTGATTCAAATATACAGCAGGAATCACCAACAGATGCAACCGTTATAACCCATCCTTCTATTATCGCAAAGGTTACAGTGGTTCCCGAAGTTTTTGCTGGGGAAAAAAAACGTGGCACATCTATCAAATACTAAACATGTGGGAGTAAATCAAGAAAAAGTTATTACCCAATGTTCAAAAAAATTAAAAGCAAAATAAAAGCCTATTTAGTAATACGGTAGTAATACGGTTTCTCCTCTTTATAGCAATTATCCACCCAATTGAAGGAAGAAATTATGTGCTTACGTACATGAATTCATATGCTCATCTATAATCATCGTCAAGTAGAGGGGTAAAATAATTAATTGGTGAAAGTGAAAGTGAAACTGAAACTGCATGGTATTCTGTTGGTATAGGTGGTGAATTATCAGGCATTCAGGCTGGACACAGATTGGTGGTGCCAACTTGACTATAGCTATACCAACTTAAAATTAACATCTCAAGACTATCAGTTAACCATTGAGGAAATAGTCATACACCAAAGATCTTAGTATCTTACATGATAACATCATAAGAATATTGGCAAGCTGGCCTATAGATAAACATCTGCTAATCTACTATCCCTTTTTGTTGTATAAAGGAAAGCAGTACAGCTCCAAGATAGCATCCTAACCAAACAGTGACCCCACTAACCACCTGAGTAACTAAATGTAGTGCAAATCAACTATCACAATACATCTACCAACTTCCAGAAAGCAACTCTTCGAACATATCAGCGCATTCTCTATGGAGAGTCTTAATGATAAATTAACCTACATAAACCTCATGGAAAAATTAAAAAAAAAATGATAGGGAGAAATAAAAGATTTGGTTTTGATTGAAATGGGATACAATCTGACTACATTGATATGAGCATATGTCCTATCATTGCATGATCAATATGCATAAACAGTAGCAACCATTCCCAACGTACGTGCATAATTGTGATATAATTAAAAATTATATCTAGACAAATACTCCTTTTTACATCGAAAGCTTATCCTATATAACATATGCTATATTCAAATATGTTTACATAAAAACAAAACAACCCATACCTCTCTGTTGGAAATCTTTATCAGTTTTAACAAAGCCTGCAACCAAAGCTCTTGGAAGGGCAGCAATCCATTCATCTCTATTAAGATCTGCCGGCATGGCACTTAGAACATTATTAAGAAGATTCTCTTTAGTGTAGATAGCAGCAGCAGATCCATTGTGTCCATCAAAGAGCTGCCCCAAAAAAAAAGAGTTTAGCAAGACCAAACTATAAATGAAAAAATTACAAAAATAAGGAAATAAAGAAATGACATGTATATATGCGTCAAATCAAACAAATTATACAGATAAATACACCAATATGGCAAGCAAACAAAATTTTAAAAATGTTTTTATTCTAGTGATTCAAACTACAGGTTTTTGTGGTTGATTAAACACTTGGAGACCAAACATTCGTACCCCATAAACTGAGAATGTGGTGAAACCGTCTCCCATCGCTCTTTGGCATTCTGTTTTAAGTAACGTAAAATCTTCACCTTTCTTGCTATGGCTAGCTTGTCCGTGTACGATCTCCGGGTTTTCAATCTTTTCGGTCGCTAATTCTCGTTTTAGTAGAACCGACAGCGGAACCGTTTGATGCTCGCCTCTTGAGGACATTGTTTCAAATTTGCAAACCACGTCAATAGAAAAAACTCCACCTCGCAGACAATGCCTCTAACCCTCCATGAATCACACTAAAAGATCCTGTAAAATGCACGACGCCGGCTTCAATAATCAAACCTTATCGCTAAATAATCGAAATAAAGAACCGAATCCATCAATGATCATCTGTCACATACAATATTAGACGGAAATGCCTAGGGAAAAACATCGAAATCTTCAACAACAACAAAAAAAAACTGATTTATATAAAAATAATAATTAGAAGATCAGATTCTTCACCAAAATCGGAAAACAAAATCTAAATCCATTTAGAGAATAACAAGTTATAAACATTCCGACAAATCTGTTAATAATAACAGAGAAATAAAACGAATCTAGCTGTGTAAGAGAATGGAAATGAAAAATAAAAGGACAAAATCATAAAATATGCAACGAAAAGAGAAATTTGAAAATTACGAAGGATGATTAAGAGAAATCGGCCGATAGCAAAGGATGGAGGAGACTACAAGCGAAGAGAATAAGAAGACGACGCGAGGAAATGCAATATTCGCCACGATCGAGAAACGCAGATCATGGAGTCCAGCAAAAATTCCTTTTTTTCTGTTGATCGGAAATCTCTTTCTGTGCGAGACAAAAAAAACGAAAATGAGCAACAAATAAATAAAGAACAACGCCCTCTTTTACAATTACAATGCGGAAAGCCGGAAATGGCAAATGGGGCAGCTTTTCTGCCTTTTTTTCAAAAATAATTATTTTTGCCCTTTATAATATCTGACGTGGCAAAACGGCGGGCTTCTTCATCACTCGGCTGCACAAACCAAAGGAACCGTTCGTTTTCAAGCCGGCGTATGTAGTTGTCTTCTTTGTTGACCTTTGGGCCCCACCATGGGTTTTGGGGGTATTATCAACCGTACGATTGAGGACGATTAAGAATCCAAAGATCATAATCAAAGGTGTTTTCTGGAGATATATTCGTGGGCCACACGTCCAGTCTATTTTCCTTTTATTTTTCAAAGGTCTAAGGGTTAGTTTGCGGTTATTTTTAAAAAGTGCGGTGAAAAAAGTAATTTTCAAATTAACCGTCGAAAAATAGTTTTGAAAAGCTGGTTAGTATTTGTCATTTATGTCAAAAAGTGATTTTTAAGAGATAAAATATCTATTTTAGACATGATATTGAAAAGTAAACGTAAACTTGGGTGATATTCAAATAGTTAATGTTATGATATATAAAATAATTCAATTTTAATTATAATAAAAATTTTATTTTTTTATAAAATTTAATTTAAAAATATAAATTATTCTAGATTATATACGGACATATCAATTACAAATTAATAATAAATATAAAATTAATTACAAATAAAATAATTTTATTCTCAATATAAATATTATAAAATATATGTTATTTTACAATTATGTATGCATAATGTACAATAAATTATAAAATGATAAGGATAAAAAAGTAATTTTATTTTTAAACTAGCTTCTCCACCCAATAAGCTATAAAATCTAGCTTTTTGGTTTGAGTGGAAAAGTTAGTTTTAAAAGCAACCAAAAACACTAAAAAAACAAGTTAAAGCACTTGAAAAAGCCCGTTTGGGTTGCCAAACGCAACCACAAACGGGGCCTAATTATAGTTTTAGTACCTCTATTGTATTGGCCATAATTCACAATAACATTATGTAGTCTTAGTAAGAGGGGAAAAGGTTAAGGATTTACCTGATGTAAAATATCATATTGTTCGAGGAACTTTAGATGTTGTCGGAGTAAAGGATCATCAACAAGGGTGTTTTAGTGCGTTCTAAATTTTTATCCAAGATTTGTATCATTTGATGATGTCATGTGAATCGCTAGAAACATGTGAAGTGTATGGCTAACCCAATAACGGAAGTTTCGTAAGGGGACTGGAGCAGGCTACCATGAGACAAAATATCTTCTTTTTAAAAAAATTCGATTCGGAACTATTATATGTCCAATGTCTAATATTAAAATAATTTCAGAGGTTTTCCCTGACTTTGTCCGTGTCAACAAACAATTCGAAATGCCTCGACTCTTTTAAAACAGGTTTGAGTCAAATAACAATGATTCGAAGCACTTCTTTTTACACTATTTCGTAAACTCAAGGACTCAATCGTATTCAAATAGATTATTCCTTTGGTTGCTACTATTGAATTCGTGGCGTGGAATTTTATTTATTGTTATTTGGTCGCATATTTTTACTCTCATGTCCAGTCAATCATGTCCAATCATTAATAAATATACGTATTAGTTAAATATTTAAGGTTATTTTAAGAAAAATTTACTTCATCACTTTAAAGTTATCGGCTAACAAAGTTAAAATTTTAGACATATTAATAATATTATAAAATAGAACAGATTAAATTATGTCAAATTAAAGTATAGAATTAGAATCAAACATATATTTTTTTTGTAGCTCTGTTTTGAGAGTTGAACATCGTGAAATGGATATTTATTAAAAGGGTAATCTTCACCAATGGTCCCTTTCGTTTAGGGGTGTTCTGTTTTGGTCACCAGAATTCAAAAAAGATTATTCTGGTCACTTACGTTTAGAATCGTTTCTATTTTGGTCCCTTGGCCGTTAGTCTCCGTTACTTAAAAAAATAGTTTCTAATTTAACCCCCAAACTTTCAAAATTTTATTTTTCATCATCTTCCCCAAAAATTATAAAACTAAACCCCAGAAAATCAATTCAAAACCTTAACCTCTGCCTCTCCTCCCTTAAAAAAACTAAATCCGAAAGCCTGCAATTTTACTATGTTTCTCATTTGGAACTCGATTAGTTGTTGAATTCTCATTTTTTTCAATGTTCATGCTTTAGTGGAGCAAGATGTGTTTCAGGGTTGTGCCTGCTAACAAGACAATACTTACTTGAGATGATAACAGAACTACAATACTTTTCATAGAATACTCATGGAAGATTTTTAAGTGAAAAAAAAACTTGGACCTAGTTGAGGAACTATCTTCTTAAGAATTCAGAGCCATGTGCTTTAAACTCATCACTGTTGATTCCATGCATGGAGTGCTCACTAGAAGACATCACATTGTCAGTATAGGTACTCTTCAAGATAGTCGATGATTGCTCGAGAGCTAGTATTTTTCCATCGCCACTAACAAAAACCAACACTGTACCTTTTTTTTCATGTTCCATATTTCATTGTCCAGAATGTAAAAAAAAGTTGTGCATGATAAGAAAACCACTTCCAGAGCTGTAAGACAATGAGTATGAAATAAAAATAGTCAGAATCGGATCCAAGGTATGGTTATGGTGATACAATTCCTTGATGAGGGGACCAAATCCAGATCCAATACCAACTAAAGGGATATTGGACCATACAAAATTTTTCTGCTTTCACTTTTCTTTTCTTATCAAGAGTTCAACGGATATTTTCAAGAGTTTCTGGGGGAATTTATTAACAAACAGATATTTGTTCTTCTTCGCAACATAAGTTGGGTTTAGTACTACAAAATCTAGGTTTCTTGCTGAAACCGGATGCCTTGTTACTATCCTTGTTTTTAAGTCGATTCTCACCTTCTCCACTAAAACATGAACATTGAAAAATGAGAATTCAACAACTAATCGAGTTCCAAATGAGAAACATAGTAAAATTGCAGGCTATCGGATTTAGTTTTTTTAAGGGAGGGGAGGCAGAGGTTAAGGTTTTGAATTGATTTTCTGGGGTTTAGTTTTATAATTTTTGGGGAAGATGGTGAAAAATAAAATTTTGAAAGTTTGGGGGTTAAATTAGAAACTATTTTTTTTAAGTAACGGAGACTAACGGCCAAGGGACCAAAATAGAAACGATTCTAAACGTAAGTGACCAGAATAATCTTTTTTGAATTCTGGTGACCAAAATAGAACACCCCCTAAACGAAAGGGACCACTGGTGAAGATTACCCTTATTAAAAAGGGTAAACTACATAGTTGATCACATATGCTTTCGTAAGTGTTCACTTTTACTTGCTAAATTAAAAAATTGTGCTTCAATCACTTACGTTATTGATTTATTATATTTTGGTCATTTGGGTTATTAATTTGTTACATTTTGGTCCATAAGCCGTTAACTCTAGTTAGTTTGATAACATGACATGTTAGTAAAAAAAGATGAAATATCAATTTGACCATAGATCTTAGGTAACATATCAATTTTGACCCCTGCATTCAATCAAAGTCTCTTGTCACCGGCCACCACTCACCACCATTGTCACATGTCGGTCACCATCGACCATCATTTATCGATGATTGTTGGAGCCCAAAATTTTTAGTATACTTTTTGTGGAATCATGAGTGCGAATTAAGTGTTTGTTTTACCAAAAAATATTTCGGACTCAAAAAAATAACTAGCCGACAGCCCTTCGACTTCTTTTTTTTTGCTAATATTGTAAGGTAACAACGGCAATTAGCTGCTTTGTTCCGCATCCACAATGGCCTGCACCTCACCCGGTGGCTCCGACAACCAGACACTCTCACGCTACTGACCGTTACACATCCGGGCAAGAAAATCTGCCACTTTGTTCCCCTCTCGTCCAATATGTTGGATCCGCACCTCCCATTCACGGCACAAAAGGCCAAATATGAGATCAACCAATGCATCTCCGCGTAACGCTGATGATTCACCCATAAGAATCCGAACCACTTCCATATTATCCGATTCAAGGTATACCCTCTTAAAACCCAACCTCCATGCATGAAAAAGAGCGTCATATATCGCCCACAATTCCGCCATCAACACTGAGCAACTACCGATCGATCGAGCGAAACCAAACAACCACTTCCCAGACCAATCATTGATAACTCCCCCTATCGCAACAGCTCGCTGTTGTCCCTGCACCGAGCCATCGGCGTTCACCTTAGCCCAACCAACAGGAGGGCACTGCCATCGAGTCTTCTCCTCACCCAACCGTCGTTGAACCACAGCAGCAGGAGGCACGCTGTCAAACTCCACGGCCAGCTGCAGACACTGTGAAGCAATGTCGCCTTGTTCAACATACGTTGCATCCAATATTCGGCTACACCGACGCTTCCACAACAGCCAGCAACCGACGAAAAAGTGTGTTACCCATGATGAACCACTATCCGGCAAACCACACTTATTCCGTAGATTAAAATCCAGCCACGCATCACACTCCATCGACTCAAATTCCGCAAGCCTATCGCGAGGCACAAGACGCGTCCACAGCAGCCTTGCTGTCGAACATCGACGCAAAACATGATCAATATCCTCACATCCCCGCCTACAAAGTTGACAACCCCTATCACTCATAAGATTACGACGAAGTCTTTCCATATTCGTGAGCAAGCTTTTCCGCAACACTAACCACAAAAACACCCGCACACGTTGAGGCAGTTTCAAACTCCATAACGTCCGCCAACGATCATGGACAGCATCGTCTAAACTCCCCGCTAGCACTTTGTAAGCTGAACGTACCGTGAAAGTTTTATTCTCCTCCTATTTATAGCTCGGGCAATCACTTCCATACCAAGCCCTTGGAGGAGGTATAGCCGCTATCTTATCCAACACCACCTCCAGCAACATATGCCCAAATTTCCGCCAATCCCAACCACCAGACTCATTAACCATACTTCCAACCGAAGTCGGTATTGGAGAAGACGATAGGATGCACCGATCACACAACGGCCCCTCCATGTCCAATCATATGTCATACCAAAAGTCAGTGCGCTCCCCATTTCGGACGTTCCAACAAATACTACCCCGAACATCCTCCCAAACCTTACTTAGCCCCTTCCAAAGACGCGAACACTTACTTCGATTGATACTTAATGGCACCACCTCTTGCCAACCATATTTATCCTTAATAACCCGAACCCAAAGTTTGTTTGGTTGAGTTAAAATCTCGAACCCCACCTTCATTAGAAATGCATTATTTTGAGATGTCAAATCCTTCAACCCCATACCTCCACTCGCTAGCGGCTGTTGCATAGTCTCCCAATTAACCAGCGATATGCTACGACGGTTACTACTTCCACCCCACACAAATCGCCTAATAATTCTTTCCATTTCTCAGAACAATCCTTTCGGTAACATAGTCGCTTGCATGACATATGACGGAATCGCCTATAATACTGCTTTAGCCAGAGTTATGCGCCCTGCTAATGTAAGAGATTTCGCTGCCCATCCGGATAGACGTCTCGACATACGGTCTAAGAGGTAAGCATATGTAGCCTTCGTCACTCGTTTATGTAATAAAGGAACACCCAGGTACTTCCCTAAGTCCTCAACAACCTCAAAACCCAAGCATTGGTCCACCATTTCACGAATATAATCTGAGCAATTTTTAGAGAAATATACTTGGGTTTTTGCAATACTTACCCAATGTCCTGAGCATAAGCAAAATTGTTCCATCACCTCATGTATAACATCCATCTGCCCCGCATTCGCCTCGGCAAAAAGAACCAAATCGTCAGCAAAGAAAATGTGTGAAATCCCTGGGCCATTCCTCGATAGCCGAATCGGTTTCCACAGCCCCGCCTCCACTTTTGCATTAATACTATGAGCCAAACGTTCCATGCATAAAATGAATAGGTAGGGTGACAAGGGATCTCCCTATCGGATACCCCGTGACGGCTGAAAAGACTCCGTAACATCACCATTCCATAATAACTGAGTCGATACCGATCCTACACACTGCATTATTAACTCAATCAACTTCTTTGGTATGCCCACCTCTCGCAATGTATCTTCCATAAAATGCCACTCAAGTCGATTATAAGCTTTTTCCAAATCGACTTTAATTGCCATGAATCTTTTTTTCCAACCTTATTGCTCATTGTGTGGATGATCTCCTGTGCTAGAATAATGTTATATGTAATGTTTCGACCCGGGACAAAGCTCACCTGATTCACTGATACCCACTTCGATAAGAACCTCTTCAAACGATTCACAATTGTCTTCGTTATAATCTTGTACAACACTGTACAAAGACTGATTGGTTTAAACTGACTGATCAACTCAGGAACATCAACTTTAAGGATGAGCACAATAAGGGTTTGATTAATTCGGCTATCTAGCGGACCACCATCAAAAAAATTCTTAACAAATTTAAATACCGAGTCTCCCACCACATCCCACTTCTTCTGATAGAAATATGCATGAATACCATCAATACCCAGCGATTTTAGCGGATCCATTTCAAATACCACTTTCCAAACCTCATCCTTCGTAACTTCCGCACTCAAAGCTTGCAACTCCGACTCACTAAAAGCATGAAACTTACCGGATAACAATTGCACAGTACAATCGTGTATCCCGCCCGTGAAAAGCTGTTGAAAATACTTCATAGCATGAAGCTTCAACTCCTGATGATTATAGCTCCACCGATTATCATCCACCTTAAGCGCCTTGATTGTATTTCGTCATCGGCGTTGAATCGTACTAGCATGAAAAACCCGTGTGTTCCTATCTCTTTTTGAAATCCAAGAATTCCGCGACTTCTGATGTCACAAGCTTTCTTCATCCTTCAACACCTTAGAAAGCTCCAATTTTAAATCTTGTTCCAAATCGACCAAAAAATCCGAATCTCTCCTAACCCGTGCCATCTCAACGCCTTTGATACGTGCTAGAAGGAGAGTTTTCCGACGACCGATATGTCCAAATACCTCTCTATTCCAATCTTTTCCCCGCACTTGGAACTCAAGAACATTATCAAAAATACTTCTCTCCGCACACCACACATTCGTAACTAACCGATGGAAATCCGGATACTCGTTCTATGCAGTAAGATATCTAAAAGGTCTCAATGCCCTATCCACATCACCATCCCCAACCTTTAACAAAATCGGGCTATGATCCGACTCAAGTCGCGGCAGATGAAAAACCTCTGACACCGGGTATACACCAAACCATGTCTCATTACACAAGCACCTATCAAGCCGTTGTTTCAAATCCCCTCGTTCCCATGTAAAAACAGGACCATGGCAACCCATATCCACTAAACCTGAATCAAATAAAAAATCGGAACACCTCGAGCAAACCCCCAGGCGAGTCGCAGAACCATCTTCCCTCTCTAGCGAGCTAGCGATAGCGTTGAAGTCACCCCAAAAGACCCAAGCCATCCCTTGCGCAGGCTCTAGAGCACGTAACTGATCCCACAACGTACTTCTCACACTCCTATTCGGGCTCGCATACACAAATGTAATAAAGAAAGCTTGCCGCCTCCCCACATCAACACACCAACCATGTACAAATTGAGAAGACACCGCCACAACATCCAACCGTACTGAAGGTCTCCACAAAACCCAAATACCACCCGAAAACCCATTAGCCTCTACCCTATACGAGAACTCAAACCCTAATCGACGAATGAAATTGTCCGCCTTCCAACCACTTATCCGCGGTTCAACCAACGCCACAATATCCGATTTCTGTACTTGCATCATTAGTTTAAAATAACGAAAAAAGTCAGAGCCTAGCGCTTCTTGCACATTCCAGAAGATAGCCTTAACCATGGATGAAATAGAAAGTACAACAAACAAGCCTAGGATGACATATCCTTAACCTCTACATTCTCAAATACCTGATTCGAATTCCACTGAACTTGACCCTTCCCTTCATCGGATACTGCACCGAGGCTACGATTACCACCATTCACCTCCTTAGCAGCGACATTAAGCTCTGACGTCATCGTGTTAATCCACTCAGAAAGAACAAGTTTAGAAGGCCCCCGTTCATCACGTTTCTTAGGTTTAAGCCCCTTTGCTCCCACACTCTTTGCAGCAAGTGGATTCTTAACACCATTCTTTATCACATTTTTCTGAGCCACACTCTTCATACCACGTCCATTCACATCACGTAGCACACCCCGCTCCTCCTTATCCACTATACGAACCACCTTATGATGATCGATACCCAACGTCGATTTCTCAACTACTACCTCATTCCTCGAAGCGACAACACCATCCCGTGAACCAACATTCACCATCACTCCTTCGACACCTACAGCTCCTGCTACCACTGCAGCAACCGTCACTTCACGATCGGGTTCAACCACCCTATCCGACGAACCAGTCCCATCACCTATCAATACATCTATCCTAGACGTATCCGCCTCATTAACCACCACTTGTTTACCCTTATCCTTCACCGGACGAGGTGCACATCCCTCACTGACCATCGTAGGTCCACTCGCCACCGTCTCCCATTTCTCAATATCTAAGACGCCAAAACGTGACCCAGAAGCATCCCTCCTAATCTGCCGCCCTTTCTCCACCGCTCCTGGCTGCTTACCAACCCTTGACGGTCTGCGTCGTCGGTTAGGTACTTGCATCCACGGACCATGCAACTCTCTTTCCGCCGGTACCTCCTCGACAATATCAGGGCGAGCCAAATGATTATCAACCTCCAGTTCGCGCCCCTTGCCACAAACCTCTAACTGGTGTCCATACTTCCAGCAAGAGTAGCAGATCAGAGGTAGGCCCTCGTATTCAATATCCTACCGAATTCCATCGATCATTACTCCCGAAGGAAGAGGCTTCCCCAAGTCAACCACCATCGCAAACCTAGAGAATCGGCCCCTCTTGCCCTCCAAAGTATTATAATCGATCTTAACTACCTTTCCAAACACATTAGCGATCGCCCTAAACATAGTTTTAGTATAATATCGATAGGGAAGACCCGAAAGCCTCGCCCACACTACAATCTGTTGCGGATACTCCTCCGTTGAGGAAAACGAACGGGACCAAGGCTGCACCGTTAGGTAACTCCCATACACCACCCATGGACCACCGAAAAGAACCCTAGCATAATCTGTTTCGAGCTCAAACCGCGCCAAGAAATATTCATTATCCAAGTCAACCAACTCCAATTTCCCCACCGGCATCCACAATGCCTTCACCCTATTCAATAATGCTCGATATCCAATCGCTCTCCCTAAGAGACGTACTATTACCGAGCAAGCAAGTTTCGCATCAATGGATTCATGTACTCGCTCCGAGAAATCAATCCTGGGCAACGCCCCATCGAACGCGACCATCATATCCTCCTTCGTAATCTCCACATCGAACTCCTCTATAGCCTCCCGACCACCATCTTTCCCGGCAACCATGTCCCGGAACGAGGGCTTACCCTGCCCAAGTCTCGGCATGTGTACCACCTCCGGCGTCCCAGTCCCCGTCGGCAACCCTCCATCAGCCCCCAGGGAAGCCTCCTGCATACTAACATCCGCCAACAACGGTTCACGAAGCACCTCCTCCTCCCTAACATCCTCAGTCGTTCCTCGTCCCTTCTTTGAATCTCGCTCCACTCCATCCCCCAACGGGACCCCAGCCCTCTCAAGGCTCGCCTGAACCGGAATCTGGACTGCATCATCCGATGGTCTCCCAGAGATCACTCCGAACGACCCCATACTCATGATCTCAGACGCCACGGGAAAACTAGGTTTTCCTATTTTCACGGAGCACTACTAGATTAAATCAATTTTTGCACCCTTCGAATTCCTTTAAAACTAAATCATAATAATAAATTTATCATTAATATTTCTTTAAAAATAATGATACCATAAATTTAAATATATATTATAATTGAATCCTTAATTTTTATAATAAAACGTCTCGAACTTAATAAATCTAGTCCTGGACCCTTCGATTATCTTTAAAACTAAATCATAATAATAAACTTATCAATAGTATTTCTTTGGAAATAAAGATACCAAAAACATAAATCTATATCATAATCGAATCATTATTATTAAGGGATTTAATAAGAGTAATTATAGTCTCCCAGGTCGAAAGAAAGTAATAGTAATCGTCTTTTCTTCTAGCAAACCTTTATTTTGAAAGAAATATATTAATAGTAAATTTCTTATTATGATTTAATTTTAAAGGTAGTTGAAAGGTTTTATGCTAGATTTATTGAGCTCGATATATTTTTGGCAAAACAGACGCTGAATTCACGCTCAGGTTGTCAAAAATGAATGAAATAAAAAAATTTGGGTCCGCCGACGATGGTGAGTGCATGAGTGGCGACCAACAACATGAGACTTTGGTTAAATTTAAAGGTCAAATTGATATGTTACATAAGATCTAGAGTCAAAATGATATTTAATTTAAAGTTCACAAGTCAAATTAAAAATTATCTATTTTTTCTAATCTGACATATCATCAAACTAAAAGAATTTAACGGCTCAATAATTGAAATATAGCAAATTGATAACGTACATGATTAAAATATAATAAATTGATAACATGTTTTTTTTTTAAATTCGATAAATAAAATTAAACAATTATAAAACATAATTGAGCAGTAATTTTACCGTTGTTGAAAATGTACTATGGGATGATGATATTGATACCGTTGATGAAAGGCATGTGGCGCAGGAGCGTGAAGGGATAATAGAAATTGTTTTCTTGTCCTTGGCATGTTCTATTTTTTTATATCTGCATAGACTGCATTGCAAGCTGGAAATTGAATAAGTGGGGGGCCTGCTGTTGTTTTTGTTTTGCCCAATCAACCAACACAGCTCACCTCAACATATTCCATCCCCCCCCCCCTGGCTTCCCGATCAACTTCATCCCAAAGTTATATTAATTTTGACAAAATATGTTTCGAATTTTACTTATCCACCAGTTATGTTTATCGGTTGACAATCAGGGCTATTCTAATTTGTACATCATATCTTATAAAGACTAAATTTGACACAATCGTCAAACTTTCTTAATATATATATATAAACTTAACTTCTCTAAGCTGAACCCTCTCTGAAAAATTAATCGTACCTCATTTTTCTCTTTCTTTTTTATCATCTTAATACTTAATAGGGTGCGATTTTTCGTATGAATCGCCTAAAGTCCACCATCACCCTTTTTTTTCGATCATCAACAATATTAATTACAAAGGGTTGATATTGAATTCCATTTTCTCGAAATATGTAACTAAGAATTAATTAGGGGTGCCACCAATTATGATTGATGTGTGCAGGAGAGAAACGATCAGTGTTGGAGTCTTGGAGAATGGAGATAGGGATTCTAATGGGGCAAGACGGAACAGGCTTTGCTCGTTCCGATCCTCACATCATTTATTAACTTTTACAATACTAAATTATATTCTTAAACTCAATATAATTAAGATATAAAAAACTGTTGTAAAATTAAGAGACGAACGTTTTAATAAATATACTCATATAAAGCCGAATGAATTTATGTAAAAATGACTGAATTTTTTAATGAAAAAAACGACCTAACACACCGTGAAGTTTAATTTTTAAAAATAAAATAAGGTAAAATGAACCCAACAAGTGGAGAAATTATATTATGGGTGATTCCCACCACGTCATCCATGAGACCAACCACTAGAAACCACCCACTTCATTATTTTTATCCATGTCATTAATTTAATAATAAAATAACTTCCAAAAAACAGTTTTTAAAATGACATGGAAAAACTTTAGTGAAGATTCATTGGTTGGAAAAAATGACATGGAAAAATCATGGTGAAGTGGGTGGTTTTCATTGGTTGGTCCCATGGATGACGTGGTAGGAATTACCCATAATATAATTTTCCCAACAAGTGGTTATTGTGGGCCATAGTCTCACCTAAATTTTTTTAAAAAAATAGTACTTGGTCCTTTAAATTTTTTAAAAATTTTAATTTGATCCCACAAAATTTTTTAAAATTCATATTAAGGTTCAAACATTTTGAATAATTTTAATTAAATCCCTCCCATGATTCTTAAAAGTTTTCATTAAATGCCTCAAAATTTTTAAAATTCTAATTAGACCCTAAATTTTTTGAAAATTTTAGTTAAAACTTCTAATTTTTTTAAGGTTTTATGTTGACCCCAACATCTTTCACCAAGTTTCACCGTGATCGGAAAGTTATGGATGGAAGTTGGAACTAATCACAGAAACAAAGGATAACTCAATAGTCAATATAATATAGATTTTAGTTTAGAGTTGGAAGAGGACAAGTACATTCCCAACCATATCGTTTGACAAACCATAAAGGCAACAATAATGGCAGTCCAGTCCCATTTAACTTGTTTACCTGCAACATGGAAATTAAAAGCACAAGTGAATCCGATGTTGCTATAAAGAAATAACTGTTGGAGCAGAGTCAAAGTGATACTATATTTTTCTTCATCAGTGGCTGGAGAGTATTTATTGGGTTAAATATCAATCCAGACAATTTCGATCATAGCGCTTTGGAGTTATTTAGTTGTCATATTTTATTCGAATGATGCTACGATTTTTTAAGATTATTTTATATTGAATGACGTATTACGAAGTGGTGTGCACACAACAAAGGAAAAAGAAAATCAAACAAACAAGAACACAAGGGATTTAGCAAGGTTTAGCAGTGTGCTTACGTCCTCGGGAGTAAAGAGTGGTTGTTTTCTTTTATTCAATCAATGGTCTTTAGGTTACAAATAATACATCTATTTATAGACCTGAATACATGGTCACCAAGAAACCTTATTCAATAAGATCTCCTACTTAAAATATATTTCTACCCGGTACAATTACAAAGATACCTCGTACCGTACCGCGGGGGCAAAGCCCCCGCACTCTCAACCCACTTAATCTGAGCCCACCGAAAACTCGAGTACTCCTTTGATGGACAGATGCTCTTGCTCCACAAAGCCTAAAGAACAATTGATGAAGTGCCTATTGAGGTGGGGGTAAGCCTCTTTATATAGCCCCCTACATCCAAGCCCTATTCTAACTAGGATAAGGAATACTACTCCCCGAAGGATTAGAACAATTGTAATCCTACTTAAAATATTCAGCATCTGTCTTTTTATAATATATGAGACATACTTAACAAATCTCCACCTTGACGAATATCATGCCCCTTAAAAGATAAATCTAGAGTCTCTCACACATCAAAGTGAGTTGGGCTACCATGCTTCTGTAGCATTTGCAAACATTCAACAAGTCCAAACAATGCTTGAACTTGTTTGTAGTAACAGGCTTGGTCAACATATCAGCTGGATTGTCTGCAGTATGCACCTTTTGTAACAATATCTCACCATATGCAATTAACTCTCTAATCTTGTGAAACCTCACATCAATATGTTTAGTTCTAGCATGACACATCTGATTCTTAGCCAAATGAATAACACTTTGGCTATCACAATGCAACCGAACTCCACCTTGCCGAATACTCAATTCCTTCACTAGCCTGATAAGCCATAAGGCTTCTTTTGCAGCTTCAACTACAGTCATATACTTAGCTTCAGTTGTTGATAACGCCACAACAGACTGAACAGTTGACTTCCAACATATAGGCCCTCCACCAAGGGTGAAAACATACCCAATTGTAGACCTTATATCATCTAAATCACCTGCATAGTCTGAATCCACATATCCAACAATCAAAGGATCATATCGCTGACTGCCGAAAACAATTCCATATCTCATAGTACCCTTTAAATACCTGAAAATCCACTTGACTGCTTCCCAATGTGATCTTCCTGGTTTAGACATGTATTTACAGATTTGACCAACAACATGAGCTAAATCAGGACGAGTACATACCATCGCATACATCAGGCAGCCAACAACACTGGTATAAGGGACCTTTGCCATCTCTTCAATTTCCTTGTCTGTCTTCGGGAACTGTTCTGTAGAAAGCTTAAAGTGATTCGCCAATAGAGTGCTCACGGGCTTTTCTTTGCTCATCCCAAACTTGTCTAACACTTTCTCAACATAGCCTTGCTGAGATAACCACGGTTTCCTTGAGCCTCTATCTCTGTGAATCTCCATTTCAAGAATTGCAACTCCTAAGTCTTTCATATAAATTTCCTAACTCAATAAAGCTTTCAAACCGACAACATCATGCATATACTTTGCAGCCAACAACATATCATCAAATTACAGTAGCAGAAAAATAAAAGAATCATCATCAAGGCTTTTAACATAGACACAACAATCATACTCACATCGCTTGTAGCCAATCTGAATCATGTAGGAGTCGAGTCGCTTGTACCATTGTCATGGAGATTGCTTCAACCCGTACAAGTATTTTTTTAACCTACAAACCAGATGTTCATCTCCGGATTGAATGAACCCTTATGGCTGCTGAATACAAATCTGCTCCTCTAGATCACCATGCAAAAAGCAGTTTTAACATCCATCTGCTCTAAATGCAAATCCAAACTAGCTACAAGTGCAAGAACTGCCCTAATTGAAGTATGTCTAACCACATGAGAAAAGATTTCATCATAATCAACTCCCTTTTGCTGTGAAAAACCCTTTGCTACCAATCAAGCCTTGAACTTTTCCCCTTTTTTTCTGATACTACTGATTTTTTTATACACCTATTTGCAACCAATAGCCTTCTTTCCCTCAGGAAGCCTAGCTAGCTCCCACGTATGATTTTTCTACAAAGATTTCATCTCCTCAACCATTGCAGCCATCCATTTTGCTTTTCTCTAGACTAGAGATAGCCCCCTTGAAAAGTATACGGATCTTCACTACTAATGTGAAGTGCAAAAGACACCATATCTTCACAACCCAATCTGCATGGAGCCTTTATATTGATATGTCTCTCTCTATCTCTAGCTAAATTATAATTCTGCAATGGAACCGTATTAGAGTAAACAAAAGTTGAATTCGAACTTTCACTTTTCTTAGCTGTTATTTTTTTCTCAAATGTTCTTGGATATTGTTCGAAGTTCACCAGCACCTTGTCTCGGTTCTGCTGCAACATGAATTGCACGTCAAAAATTGCATCTCTACTAATCATTGTTTTCCTTGCAACTGGATCCCCATGTAACACCCGTGTTTTGGGGCTAGGAGTTAGTCGGGTTTGTAGTCCGAGTCAATAAAATAAAATAAAAATCAATTCAACCTAAATAAAGATCCAATTGGGCTTTAGTAAAAAGGGGAGGGACTAAAGGGGTAATTTTACCCAAATGTTTTTAAAAGCAAGACAACTTTTCAAAAGTTGTCATCTTATTTTCCCCTCCCCCATTTTCCAACGTGAAACCCCCTTTCACCATCTTCAAAACCCTCCCAAGCTTAAGGTTACTATTCCATTAGGTTGAAACTCAAATTCAAGACCATTTTTAGAGGTAAAAGTATTTTCTTACTCTCCTCTCTATTCTCTAGCTACCCATGGTTTTAGATTTCAAAAATATGAACTTTTGAAAATTTGGGTTTGATTTAAAGTTTGGGTTTTTATGGGAATTTTCATCTTGTTTTGCAAAATTGAGTTGGGTCTTTGTTTGTTCATGTTAAAAGGTGCAACATATGTTAATTTGGTTGAGTTTTGTTGAAAACCCGAAGTGGGTTCTTAGAGCCATTTTTAAGGTGTCAAAAAGTTGATTTTTGGTGGGTTTTAGGGTGTAATTAGAGGGCTGATGGTTTATGTATGCTAGGAGGATGTTTTGGAACCATTTAGATGTCATTTGAGTGTTTAAAAACATGATTTTCTGCTGGGTAAAATAGGAGTACGAAAATGGGAATTTTGGTGATTGTTTGGGTTGGAAATTGTTGGAGCTTGGCTTGAACCTATGGGTTGGAGTTGTGGCTGAACTTAGCAATCATTTGTGAGTAGAAAATGTGTTGTAAACTTGGGTTTTGATCAAGGTTTATGGGATGCTTGAATTAGATAAAGTCGGGGTTTGGTTATGACTTGAAATGTTGAGTTTGATATTCGAATTGTATTCCGGGTTAGCTACTTTGATGTTTGAGTTGATTTGAGGTTGTTTTGCTTGTGTTGAGGTGATTAGAAGCGGGGTTTTGAGTTGGTGAAGCCTTGGGAACAAATCCGGAATTTGAAGACTATGGTTGCTTGGTATTTGAGCTTGGAGGTGGAGGTGAGTGGTTAATGTTTTTAAAATGGTTTTAAGTGGTTGGTTCAAGCATGTGAACTAGGTTGAGCTTGGTAGACCCACCTAGAGTTAGGATTAGGGTGGTAGCCTAATCCTAAGCTTTAGTTAGAGACCTTGGATGTACTCTTTAATTATTGTTGTGCCTTATGATGATTATGTATGATGTGATACACATGTATGTGGAAGTATGGCTTAATGTATTGATTATATGCATGTTGATGACAAATATAATGTGGATATATGATGTGAAAATTGTTTGGATGATATACATGTGGTGTTGGTTTGTGAAATGAGGTTATGAGGTGGATTGCATGATTTTGGAGTATCATGGTGAGTACGTGCTAAGCACGGAAATTATATTAAAATTGATATTGTGAAAGGTTGTGGAATTTGATTTATATTGGCACTAGTATGCTTGGGTACAATGATCGATCATTAGGATGAGTGTGCACACAAATTGAGTCAAAACGTACGTGGCCTTGGCGGCGTTAAGGCACCAAGGAGGAGTACGGTGATGTAATATTCCACCGGAAATTTATATATATTCTACGTGATGATGAGTGGAATCCCATCCGTAGGGCATGTGGTGATGAGCGGAATCCCGCCCATGCAAGGACCGGTGATGAGTGTAATCCCACCGAGGTAATGTTGTTGTTGGAAATGCGTTCCAATGAGTTATCCGCGTATTCGAGTCATAGCTAGGTGCCAATATGAGGTTGTATGTGTATACCAATATGAGATTATGCATATATGCTTATATGTTACGAAATGTGATGCCCCTTTACGAATTGGTATATGATGTGGTTAATGCTTTGAATTATGTATCATGGTAAGTTGAGCCTATGAGATGGTGAGCATGACATAATGTTGATTATATGTTCATGCATCATGTTCATTTTGGCTTTTGCGGATCGGAGGTAAGATCATGCATGTCATTTTGGAAATAGCTCGTGCTTGGACCCTGCATTGTCGAAGGTTAGTTTTATGAGCTTACCCTCACTAAGCTTTTATGCTTACGCTCTCTTATGTTCGACAATGCAGATCAATAGCTTGAGGGTGGCAAGGGCAAGGAAAGGTCTCCAAGTGCTGCCAATGGTTAGCTCAATGTATGAATTTTAAGTGATGGAATGTAATAGTTAAGCAATGGGATAGGTATGGTTGACTTGAGTTTTGATGTACGTCGATATTGGCTTGGCTCTTGGATGCCTTGTTTGATTGTAAATATTTCTTATGTTGTATGCCTTGTATGTCTACATGTCTTGGTTGCTAAGACATGAAACCTTAAGTGCTTGTACGTCCATATATGCTAAATTGCCCTTTTGTATGAATGTTATGTAAGAATGCCTTGCTTCATGTTGAATGCTTAAGTTGCTTGTATGATTTGTGCACCTTCGTGTTGAATTGTGCCTCTTGGCTTTAAGTTTTCAAGCATGTTTGTTATGTTGGTTTGCCTTAGGAATGATGATGATGTGTTGGTTGAGGTTTTAGAGGGGTTTAGGGGCACCCTTGTCCCTTAAATCAGCTAAAACTTGTATGTTCGTAGCAGGGGTATCGATACAATTGGACCCGTATCGATATGGCCTTCTTGTTTCAGGCCTCGCGTTTCGATACGCGAGGGGGCGTATCGATACCTTTTTGGTCACTGGAGCCACTGTCGATTTGGGTATCGAAACGGGCCTCTGGCGTACCGATACGGTCTTCTTAGCGTTGACCGCGAGAAGTTGACCGTTGGGGAGAGTATCGATACACTCTTTGGGCGTATCGATACGGTCCCCACGAGTTGACTCTGACCAGTTGACCTAGTCAAGGCGTATCGATACACTCCTTAGGTGTATCGATACCGCCTGCAGTTTAAGTTTAAAATGGGGCTGTTAAAAGTTGTTTTGGGTTCGTTCGATTGTCTCGTGTATGTTGTTCCGCTGTTTGATCACTTAGGAATTGATACTCCTCTAGACAAGATTAAAATGAAAGAAAAAAATAGGGTTGCTAACCGAGGGGAACCTTAACGGGTTTCGCTTCGGTTTTCCCTGTGTGGCCCACTCGGACCGGTCATCCGGCCAGACCGGGACGAGGGGGTTACACCCCAAAACTTGTATCCTTTGACACCTTTCTTGTGGCACGGAAAGATACACTTCTTCGAATTTGCATCAAGTTTTGATCTCTCATCACCAGGTACATGCACATAAGCAGGACAACCAAAAATCCGTAAGTGTGAAAAATCAACCTCATTGCCTATCCATACCTCTTCTGCAACTTTTCCACCCAAAGATGCCCGTGGTGACCTATTGATGAGATAGCATGGCATACTCATAGCATATGCCCATAAGTTTTTAGGAAGCCCTACATTCAGTCTCAACCACCGAGCCCGCTCAGCTAATGACATGTTCATCCTTTCAGTAACACCATTTTGTTGTGGCGTCATTCGAACTGAAAAATGTCTCTAAATCTCATGCTCCTCACAGAACTTCAGAAATGCGAATCTGTGTATTTTGTGTTATTATCAGACCTTAAATACTTGATCTTTCTACCCGTTTAGTTCTCCACCTCAGCTTTCCACACTTTGAATTTGGAAAAGACTTCAGATTTCTGTTTCAAGAAATACACCTAAACTTTCTTAGAAAAATTATCAATAAAAGTAACATAATACACAGATCCACCCAATGATGATTCTCTGGTAGGCCCACATACATCAAAATGCACATAATCAAGAATCCCTTCAGTTTTGTGCTTTCCAGTCATGAAACTAACTTTAGTTTGTTTACTAAGAACACAAAATTCATAAAAATCGAGCTTGCAACTTTTGACGCCATGCAACAAATTTCTTTTATGCAATTCAACCATTCCACGTTCACTAAGATGACCAGGACGCGTATGCCACAATTTTGTATTATCATCATATGAATCAACAGAATGAGCTCCACCTACAACTGTACTCTCTTATAGTTTATAGATATTCCCTGCGGTTATCTTTCCTTTCATCATAGTCAATGCACCTTTAACAATCCTAATGGTTTCTCTATCCTCATCAGCTTTAGAAATTAAACCATTCTTATGCAAAGTGCCCAAAGAAATTAGATTCCTTTTCAAATTCGGTATATGTCTAACATCACATAATGTTCTAACAGTACCATCATACATCTTAATTCTGACTTCATCAATACCGACAATATTGCAACATCTATCATCACCTAAATAGACAGAACCAGAATTAACAGACATATAGGTAGACAATCACTTCCTGTTAGGTGTTATATGATAAGAGCATCCCGAATCAAGAATCCAAGCGTCCGTGAACTGAGTTGTTGAAATAGAAAGCATATCACCACCACTGCAATCCGAATTCTCATTCTACACCACATTTACAGTTTTGGATGATGTATCATGTTTATCATCTGAATCATTTTTCCACTTTGGACAGTCTCGTTTCATATGTCCTGGCTCCTTGCACTTGTAGCAACGAAACGTCTTCTTGCCTCTAGACTTTGATATAGAATTTCGTCTTCTAGAACCCTCCTTCTCTAACTTCCTTCCACGGTCGTGATTGCCCTTAACATATAAACCATCAGCGTGAGAGCTTTCGCTTGTATTCTACCTTCGCTGGTTGTGGGCCAACAAGGCTGCAGTAATCTCTTTAACTTTGATTGTTTCTTTCCCATATGTAAGAGTAGTCACCATGTGTTCATAAGAAGAAGGCAACGAACACAACATAATCATTGCTTTGTCTTCATCTTCAATCTTCACATCAAGTTGAGTTAAATCGGTGATTATTTGATTGAAGATATTCACGTGTTGCGTCAAATCCTTACCTTCTTGCATATTCAGCCCATACAACTTCTGCTTTAGATAAAATTTATTTGTCAGAGACTTGGACATAAATTGACTTTCCAACTTGCTCCATATCTCTCATGGAGACGTCAGATCCATAATGTGATACATAATCTCATTTGTCAAACATAACTGTATGGTTCTAGTCGCTCGTTACTGCAGTTCTTCCCAATCGCCGTCCTTCATCGACGTTGGTTTTATAGATCGTAAAACCTTTAAAATCCCTTGTTGCGCTAATAGATCATTTACCCTCGTCTACCACAATATGAAATTACCTTCACCATTGAACTTGACCACTTCGAATTTCACACCAGACATAGCCATCGCAACCATGCTCTGATACTAGTTGTTGTGTACACGACAAACGAAAAAGAAAATCAAACAAACAAGAACACAAGAGATTTAACGAGGTTCGGCAGTGTGCTTACGTCATCGGGGAGCAAAGAGCGGTTGTTTTCTTTTATTCAATCAATGGTCTTTAGGTTACAAATAACACATCTATTTATAGACCTGAATACATGGTCACCAAGAAACCTTATTCAATAAGATCTCCTACTTAAAATAGATTTATACTCATATAAGTAATCCTACCCGGTACAATTACAAAGATACCTCGTACCGTACCGCGGGGGCTTCGCCCCCGCACTCCCAACCCACTTAATCCGATCCCACTGAAAACTCGAGTACTTCTTTGATGGACAAATGCTCTTGCTCCGCAAAGCCTAAAGAACAATTGGTGAAGTGCCTAATGAGGTGGGGGTAAGCCTCTTTATATAGCCCCCTACATCGAAGTCCTATTCTAACTAGGATAATGAATACTACTCCCCGAAGGATTAGAACAATTGTAATTCTAATTGAAGTAGCCAACATCTGTCTTTTTACAATATATGAGCCAGACTTAACACGAAGATAAATGTGAAATTTATCTCATAGAATTTTCATTTGTTTTGAATCAAGAATTTTGGTTGGTTTATCATAAATTTCTCTTGTTTGAACAAGTTTTTTATTCAACCAGATAGAAATACAACGAGATTCTTCTTAAAAAAATAAACATTGATGATAATATTTTTTCAAGAAACCTTGTGTGACGAAATCCAGTTTACCTTATGAAGTTTACGTCATTGATAAATAAGTATTTTATGGCTGGTTTATTGTTCGAAAAAGAAAATTTGTTAATTCATTTTATGAGATAAGCTCTATGACAGTTAAAAAAATCTAATTAAAAAAGATTTTAAGTCTTAAGCCCTAAAAATGATGTGTGTTGTCTATTTAAAGGTTGTTGCTTTTTAGTTCCCGTTAGGGTTTTTATTATTTGGGAGAGTTTTATTGTTTCACACAAATCAATTTATAAGCATTGTAAGTGTGTTATCGAGAGTTTGGTTGTACTTACGACAAGTGTTAAGTAATCAAAGAGATTTACTTAAGGGGAGAATAACTAAGATGATATTATAAAAGAGAATGCCTATACAATTAGCGTGTGGAGTTTTTCTGAACAAGACTTCACAAAGATAAATCTAAACTACATAAATACAGCAAAAGTAGGGATATGACGACTTTTTGAACGCGCCGACACGTGCCTCATTTCTCCTCCTCAAATTTTCTCTTCGTCAAAATTCTACGAGCTCTCGGTCGTTGCTTTGATTCATTGCCCCTGCACTGGTTGTGGTGTCCTCGTACGTGTGGCGTCGTCCCCGTCAGTAGGCCTCCTCCGTGCTGGCAGCAAGTAGTGGACGACGACGCCTGGTGGTTCAGCTCAACGGAGTGGTGGCGGAAAAGAAGCTGTTGGCGGAGGTTGCGGTTTTGCTTCTCTGCCTCTGGTCTACATCGGACCTATCCCGCATCCCCTGTTACCCCACAAATCTGGGAACGGTAGCTCCCAAGGGGCATCTTTGAATCTGCCGGAAAGAAAGCTGGTGGTGGAGGCTACGATTTTGCTTCCTCTGGTCGGTAACGGGTGGGTATGCTTGAGTGTTTACACAAGACGGTCTGGTGAGTTGGTGTCTCGCCGGAACGAAATCTATCTCCTTCATCGCTATAGTCACCAGAGCCTCATGGGTCGCTCCGCTCCCCCTGTTTTTAAAAGTTCAGTCAAGCGCTTGCCAACCTTTGTCGTTGAAGGAAGAAGCTCAGGGCGGATCTTACGCCAGTCCACCAGGCGTCGGCGTTACGCCGGCGAGCAGACGCTTCGCGGCATCTCATCTTCCGCCAAACAGAGTACCGACCTTCGGCAGGGGCACTGGCTTGTTGGGGAAGCCATGACAACTGGATGGATTAGAGTGGAGCTTAGGAACTGGGGTATTTCTGTCATCTTTATGGGACCTTTCCTTAAATACCCCTATCCAGCTCTTTGTTCAAAAAGTTTCCTTATTAAGCCAAGCATTCCCTTATTTCATGGGATATGGAAATTTGTTGGAACTTGGATAGATGATGAGACCCGAGATTTGAAGGTGTTTAGTTTTGGATGTGATCTAGGCGGATCAAACCCTCTGTTTGAGGTACGATCGATGTGGATCCGATTCACGGTTGATCATGTTTTATTTTTAAGTATGTCGAGTTTATGTGTAGTTGTCCAGTTAGTGAAGCCAGATCAGTTAAGGTTACGTTTTCCTACGGCTTTGGTGACAAGGCCCAATCCCACTATGGAATTGGGAGCCTGCCTCTAGATGGAGCTCTCCCAAACGAACAGGAATTACGTTTACGCCCTTTCTAATCCGAGGTCATCTTGTGACAGATATTTCTTTTGCTTTGATTGGCGCTTGCTTAGCCTTGTGGGCCTGCGTGCCCCGGTCCTGGATAGGCTCTTTGCCTCCGATGTTTTGTATTCCATCTGCATTGCTTGGTTTTGCATGGACACCGAGTCATGCCGCTTGATTACCTTTTGGTTTACGTCTGATGTTGTCTCTTTGTTTCCTGCACTCCATGTGCATGGGGTCGGGCCTCTTTTATTTTAATCGAATTTCGTTCCCTTTTAATAAAAAAATCTAAACTACGTAAACAAACTCTCGTACATTCTTATTTACATTATAATGTTCCTAGTACCAATTAATTTGAACACTATTAGACAAAATTATTCTACCACAAAAGACAAAAGTTTTGCAGATTGCTCAGGATTCTTCATCACCTAACATAGCACTGATAAGGCTTAGGTTAAGAAATACTATAAATTACTCACACTTTTCCAGATATTCAGCCCTCCAAATTGTCTGAAGCTTATATATGGTGGGTGTTCCATTATTCAGCTTTTAACTGGATTAACTAACTACAATTTAATTCGGTTTAGTTAATTATTTAAAAACAAATTTAGTTAATAACATTATTTTTAAAAATATCTCAATTATTAATTAGTCTAGTTCTATTAATAAAATTAATTAAAAAAAATTCTGGGATCATGCATTTAGCATGAGAACTGCTCATATAAGTGACCATGTTTCTTATTGCAACCAATGTTTTTAATGGATTTATATCCTCTAGGAGCTATTCAATAAGCACAAAACATAAATGTCAAATATACTTGTTAGCACCTATAAACACGGATAATTTTTTTGTCCATTTTCGATGTCACTTTATATGCTCCAACACTAAAAATTAAATTTCAAACTCTAACCCTAAATTCTAAATCTTAAACTATATACCCTAAAAATACATCATACCATAAATTCTCTAAACCCTAACCACAACTCATAACCTTAAACCCTTAACTTATTTTTTAGTGTGAGGACATAAATAGGGGCACTGAAAAGGTGCAGAGGATTTCTATTCTATAAACACCTACCGCCACGTGTCGAAACTAGAGCGAGTAAAACCACAAACGGTATAATGTAAAGCACGTCCGGCGATGAGCGTCACAACACAGTCGGACCACAACGCACATGATCACCCGCGAGCTATGCTTGCCACATGACTACACACGTGCCCACCACAGATGCCGAGGAGAACCTAGGACGTCTAGTAATAGCCAGTCCAATCAATACGCCATGATAACCCTGCCTTGACACCTATTCAAGTGGTATAAAACTGGGCACGTAGTTGAGAGGAACAAAGGGCCTTCCATTCCCGGCATCATCATATCAAAAAGTAAGAGTGATACTTGAGCTCTGACCAAAACAGGCACCCCTATCACCGTCAGACCACCGTCTTCGACCCATGATCATTTTGACCATCAACAATTGGTGCGGTGAGCGTGTACCTTCAAATCTCCGATCGGATGCTCTCTCAGCTGGATGCATATAAAGGAATAGACGAAGACAAAAAAAAGGGAAGAAGAGGAAAAGGAAGCCTCCATTCGAGTCAAAGATAGCTGACCGACCAGCATGAATGTAATAAAAACCAACCACATGGCTACAACCCATCGATTGGAGGAGAAGAGCGACAAACTACGAAAAAGAAAGAGACCCAATGGAATATAGATGTTCGGATGAGAGATGTAAAGCCGAGGGCGCCACAAGTGATATGGAGAAGAGTAGGAGCATAAGGGGTAAAAAAGCCAGATGAGGGATGTAAGGAATCCTCGTGGCCCTCCCGCTAGAAGAAGAGAAATAACCCCTTCGTAGCCTCCTCGATAAATTTTGGCACACGACACAAAGCTGCAGACAATTTAGCAGCTAAGCGCAACAACGGAGACATAAGAGAGTGAGAACTTGTCACAAAACAGAGACACGCCAAACTTGCAAAGGTGTGATGTAACTCATACTACTTAATATGCATTTCGTTTTTATTTTTTGTCATTATATACATTCTGCGATACACTCTATGCAACCATTTTGATTAATAAAAATATCTCTTCTACTAGTATTTTAATTCAATCCCTAGTTTTCCCTAAAGATGAAATACTCGTTAGCCACCTCTGAAATAATCGTTGCTTCCAAAGCAAGGGAGCCAAATAAACAAAGGTCGTCTGAGCATCCGCCGCTTTTAAGAAGCGTGCATAAAGGAATCAACTCAACGATCACCACTTCCGAAGCAAGCAAGCAAAATAAACGAAGGGTCGTCTGAGCGTCTACCACTTTTAAGAAGCATGCATAAAGGAATCGGCCCAACGATCGCCGCTTTCGAAGCAAGCGAGCAAAATAAATAAAGGGTCGTCTAAGCGTCCACTGCTTTTAAGAATAGTGCATAAAGGAATCAGCTCAACAATCGGCGCTTCCAAAGCAAGCGAGCAAAATAAATAGAGAGTTGTCTGAGCGTCCGCTACTTTTAAAAAGCGTGCATAAAAAAATCAGTTCAACGATCACCGCTTCTGAAGCAAGCGAGCAACATAAAGTTACAAGCAACATAAAGTTCACATCAACAAGTGTGTCCCCGTTTTAAAGAAAGGAAAACACAACACAGATATTAAGTCAGCCAAGTTTAGGAAAGCTAATGCGACGTAAGTTTAACATTATTTATTCTTTTCGTTATAAATGTCACATTCACTTCAAGGAATGGAACGGAGTAAATTTAACATTAGATGATTCTTTTGAGGCAACAACTAAAATCATAAACTTATGGAATAAAAATATTATGCTTGCATTCATTTCAGAGAATGAAACAAATCCAATAGGACTATTATGTTTTAAATTTAACATGTTTGTATTTTCTTCAAGGAATAAAGCAGATCTAATCAGGGAATTTATGTCTTAGATTTATCATAATCTCATTCACTTCAGGGAACATATATAACAAATCTAACCGAACAAATCTAATTGAATAAACATAAATTGGAGAGGCATACCTCTTTATGTCACGTCTCTTTTCCAACCATTTAAACACACCATTAAAACTCAAAACATAATTAAAAACACAAAATCTCATTAAATAGAACAAAAGACATCAAAACGGAATATGTCTGAACATGCTCTATCACTTTTCTTAAAAATAAATACAGCTTCAAGAATAATTAATACATATAAAAAACATAATAGAATGCATTACCCAATTTATAAACCTTTTATAGTGGATGTGCGCACAGGGACGGAGCCAGGATAGAATATCAAGAGATGTTGGATTATTGAACTTAAAATATAATGGTTTATTAAGAATTTAAATTTAAAATTAAGTGGCAATGCCTAATTTATCTAATATTTAAATTTATAGGGACCTAAATTGTTATACGACCAAAAATTGAAGGGAGCAAAATTATAATTTTAGAGGAATTATTAAAAATTTTAAATTTTTTAATAATTAATATAAATTTCTAACAGTTTAAGGAGAATAAATTAAAATTCTCAAAAAATAAAAGGCATATTAAAACAATTTAAATTGATGGGAAGGGACCAAGGCCCCTTAGGCTCTCATTGTGCTCTGTCTCTGTGTGCGCACATCTCCTTCAATTTCGTTTACTTTTATTTTATTTTTAAAGTCAACTCTTTTTTTTAATAATGAACCCTAATTTACATTCATAGATAAATGAGTAAATAAAAAATACCAAACATTTCAAGTTTAGTTGGATATATAGTGGATGTAGTCATTAGTATCAAAATGAAATTCTTTTAAAGAATCACCAACAATAGTCAAGATAATTGAGTAAAGTCGTATCAGCAACGTGTTATAATAAAAGTAAAGAAGAATAAGAACAAGAGAGGTGAGAGATAAAGAGAGAAGTTTGTATTATATTCTTAATGTGAAGTTATGCACACTGTTTTTTTTTTAACTCTATATTTATAGGCATAAAATTTTTTTAACTCCAATAAATATTAATTTCTAATAATAAAGTACATTAAACTTTCATTTAATACATGATATCCACCATAAATAAATATTCACAATAAAACAAAAACATTTTTAGAAACAAACCAGACTTTTTACATAAATATACCTTTTTCTTTAATTAAATATCGAATCCGGCAATTAGTGGTTGTATTTTGGGACATTATTTCTTAGAGTTGCGTCAACGAGAATAGAATGTTTGGCTACAACACATCAAGCGCGATGGTAATCGAGTTGCGGATTCTTTGGTAAAACTTGTAAGGTGCGATAGCTTGGATATGATTTATTGAAACAATCCTTCTGCTCATATTAATATGCTTTTGCATGATGGTGTCAGATCTTAAGTTTTCTTTGTATTAAACTGTTAGTATATGTTCTTTTTTTTTTCGCAGTTACATTAAAAAAATTTAATGAGGCGTATGCTACGGGTGTTAATCTTGATTAATAAAAACATACCTTTTTCACACAAAAAATTGAATTAGCACACATCTCTAATATTTATCAAAATATCACCCATTTGTGTCATGTAAGGAAAAGGAGCACCCGCTTGTCGCGCCTAGGTCCGTTTGATTGACTAGGCGTCTCTTTATTCGGTGTGCTATAAATGATCATTTTCCCTGAAAGTTCAATTGACTAGGCACGCTTTTAAGAGATTTCTCCTAAGTTGATTGGAGTTTTTTGTTCATTAATTTTGAATTTTACGATTTAGGGGTTTTTAAGAATCGTTTAGGATTTAATATAGTATAGGCCAAGATCATAATTTCAACAAAGTAAACATCTAAAATTCTAAAATTAGAATTTGATAAATGACATTGCATATGTGTTGATCAATTCACTAGTCAAAATTCAGTGGAAGCTTTACTATAGTTTAGGAAAAAGTTTTAAGGTATGTATATAGCTTTCAAATTTCTACATATAAAATTTTAAGATTTAATTGCACCACATATTCTCAAACTATGATTCTTAATATTCTAAATTGATCTTTAAACTTTTAAATATTCTAATTTCATACTCAAACCGTTACTCTTATTCTAAATTGATCCCTAAGCTTTTGAATGTTCCATTTTCATCCCCAAGCTATGACTCTCATTCTAAATAGGTCCCCCAAACTTTTTGAATATTATAATTTCATCCTCAAATTATTGTTCATACCACATCATATTATTACATAATACACATAAGTGTTTCATGACAATTAAAACTTTTTATAAAGATTTTATTAACATAAGATACGATTAACATATAATGATAATTAGGGGATGAAATTAGAACATTCATAAAATTTAGGAACCAATTTAGAATGAAGGTCATAGTTTGAGGATGAAATTTGAATGTTTAAAAATTTAGGGACCAATCTAGAATGAGTATCATAATTTGAGGACATGTGGTGCAATTAACTCAAAATTTAAAGGCATAATATCAAAAAACTCCTATAACGTTTAACTGAATAGTCATTCTGGTCTCTATTCTCTTTTTGAAGCTTTTTAATCCTCAATATTTCATTTTGGGTCAAAAAGGTCCATATGTAGATGGAAATTGTTAATCAACTAACAATAAACAACTTGAATGACTTGACAGAAGGACATGTCAGCATAAAAAATAATTTTATAGTATTTTGTATAATTGTATAGAATTATTTCCTGACTGGTGTGTCAGTCTGTCAAGTCACAACCTTTGTTTATATGATACTGCTATGTTAGTGTGTACTGCCATGTATGTTTTCCACGTCATTTCAAGACACTTATGATTAGTCGACTAATAATTTTCATCTATAAAGGAGTTATTTTGACATAAAATGAAACGTTGAGAATTAAATAGCTTAAAAAGAGAATGGGTAAAACATGTCTATATAACTAGATATGGCTAAACGTTAGTGTTGTTTTTTTGGTATTGTATCAATTTCAAAATAGCCTATGGTTATAAAAAGTATGGGATTAAATCTGTCCCAAAGAACAATTTCAAAATGATGAAAGCGCAAGATGGGTATTTTTTTTTAACAATGGAAGGGTAACAAAACACATACACCATAAAAGAGAATTTGAAAATCAATAATCATTATCAAAATCTTTAATTTATTTTTGTTTTTATCTAACTAAATGTTTATATAGTGATGTAAAAAAGATGGTGAACATCATTAATCTTGCGGATTTGTTCCGCTAATAATTTTTATTAAGTCGGCAAAATGCTACAAAAATGGACATAATCATACTAGACCGTTGATCTTCCCTAATAAGGAACGTGCGTCATGATGATCGATACAAAAACAAAAAATTACCACAAATATAGATAAAAATATACAATATGACAGTGATGAATCTAGATTTCATATCAAGTGGGTTTAAGAAAGTCAAAGTCAAACAAGCTAAAAAATTGACAATTAATGACTTTGTCTATTAGAAAAATGATACTTTAAAATATTTTAAATTTTGTAATACTATTTTTTGAACCAAAATAATTTGAAATACTAAAGAATTTAACCAAGGGCCTACAATCATCTTTCACTCTATTTTTGTAAATATTATTTTTAATTTTTGCTTGAGTTTGATTACTTTTAAGTTCTATGTGGTGAATTAAGTGAGTTCAAGTACATTTAATTTTTTTTCTCTCTCTCTCAAATTTTCATGCTTTTTAAAAGGATTTTTTGACCTAAGTGAGATCAATTACTAAACAACAAGTAAATTCGCCCCTACTACATGACATAGAAAAACATGCAACAAACAAAACAAACACATTTAATTGTGCGAAAACTAGAAATTCAAGAGAATTTTTTTTATTGAAAAGTAAAATAATTTTTATTTGAAAATTTTTTATTTCAATTTAATTTGTTTCAATCAAATCAAATCATCAAAATCTATTCTAAATTATAAAAATTTAACATTTTATTCCATCACACTAGCTAAAGAGAAATAAAAATCTCATTAATAAAAAGGTAAACTACACTGGTGGTCACTAAACTATCACTGTTTTCTTATTTTGGTCCTCTAACTAATTTTTCATCAAAATTGTCCCTTAAGTTAGATAGTTTTATTGTTTTGGTCTCCCGTTGTTAAAAAACTAACGAAATCGCTGATGTGGCATTTATGTGGTATTCTGGAAGTCACCCAACTATCACCCTTTTCCTATTTTGGTCACCCAACAAATTGAAGAAGAAAAAATACCCTTGTTCTAACTTGGCAGAATCAAACTTGTATCTTTTGTACATGGTCCAACGCTTAACCACTAAACCAAACCTTGGAGTTGTTCAAAGTTTATCCAAACTAATATTTAACTTATACTTTCCCAACTTCAAAAATAAGCAAAACTACATCTATAGATGTTTAAACCAATAACACTTTAAACTAAAAGATTTATGCTTAACCACTAAACTAGATTAAGAGTTTATTATTCATCCACAAATTTTAATATTTAATTTAATATTTAATATCACATAAAAAATAAATCAAAATACTACTAAAATTATTTTTTTCAATTTTTTGAATAAAAAACTAATTATTTATTATTTTTAAAATTTATTATATCATTATAAAAATTTTGAGTATAAATTTTAAATTATTTGAAAATAAATATTTAGATTTTTTTGAAAGATAATAATTATTTAGATTTAAAAATATTATTTAATTTTTTAAAAATATTTTAGCTTGAAATGTAATTAAAATGAAAAATCAAACTAGAATTATTTTTCACTTCGTTTTGAAATAAAAAACAATAACTTAATAATATTTTATTTATTTTATAAAACTAATATTAAAGAAATTCTAAAAATTAAATTAATAATATTTATTTAAGATAAAATATAATTTTTAAATAACATTTAATTCATTGACATGTATATAAAAAATTATTTTACATTTAATTAATTTTTACAATGATCTAATACATTTGTATAAAAATAAATAATTAGTTTTTTATCACCGAAAGAATTAAAAAATAATTTTAGTAGTAATTTGATTTAATTTTGAGGTAATAATACATTTTAAATTAAATATTTATATTTGGGGATATATCTCAAGTTCTATATCTAATTTAATGGTTAAACACTTTCTTTTGGTGTAATATTTTCATGGTACAAATAATAAATAATTATTTTTTTTATTTCAAAAGAATTGAAAAAAATAATTTTAGTAGTATTTTGATTTATTTTTATGTGATATTAAATATTAAATTAAATATTAAATTTTGTGAATAAATAATAAACTCTTAATCTAGTTTAGTGGTTAAGCATAAATCTTTTAATTTAAAGTGTTATTGGTTCAAACCTCTATAGATGTAGTTTTACTTATTTTTGAAGTTGAGAAAGTATAAGTTAAATATTAGTTTGGATAAACTTTAAACAACCCCAAGGCTTGGTTTAATGGATAAGCATTGGAATTTGATGCCATGCACAAAAGGTCCCAAGTTTTATTCCACCAAATTGTAATAAAGGTATTTTTTTCTCCCTCAATTTGTTTGGTGACCAAAATAGAAAAAGGGTGATAGTTGAGTGACTTTTAAAATAGCACATAAATGCTGATGAGGAAAGAGAATGCTGACGTAGAAAATTAAAAATAATAATAAAAAATGCTACATTAGCGATCCGTTAGTTTTTGAACGATAGAGACTAAAATAAAAAAATTATTTAACAAAAAAGATGATTTTGACGAAAAAATTAATTGTGCGACTAAAATAAAATAGGCAAAATGACAAAAGATGCCCCCAACGTTTGCATGTTTTGTCATTTGGCCCCTATTCTTTTTTTAATCTAAATATGCCCTCAACGTTTGCTTGTTTTATCATTTGGCCCCCTATTCTTTCTTTTGGTCCAAATATGCCCCCAACGTTTCATTCATAGTCCAAATATGCCCATGTTGGATGTAAACTGTCAATCAATTGACGGTCAATGGCTTATAAAAAAATTTTGACGTGGCATCAACAAATCTTAATACGTGGCAAGTTCAGTCAGCATCAGTTGTTGAACGTCAGTTGACTGACAGTTTCCATCTAACGGGGGTATATTTGGACCAAATTGAAACATTGGGGGCATATTTGGACCAAAAGAAAGAATAGAGGGCCAAATGACAAAACAAGCAAACGTTGAGGGCATATTTGGACCAAAAAAAGAATAGGGGGCCAAATGACAAAACATGCAAACGTTGGGGACATCTTTTGTCATTTTACCAATAAAATAGAAGAAGATAGTTTAATGACCACAATATAGTTACCTAATAAAAAAGACAACAAACATCATCAATATCAACCCCAATGCAATCATTTCCTCTAATCTCTCACTTATTTAAAATAAAAATAATTAATGACATTCGCATCTCCTTGTATTAACCCCAAACCCAAAACGCACGCAAAGAAGAACAGAAGCTAGTTCACTGCTGCGGGGTTCCTCCAATTTTGTGTTGCTTGGAAAGTGAAAGATCAATAAGTAAGTTTGGTTGGTTGGTGGGATCTGGTAAAAGTCCTCTTTTGATCGATCTATTACAGGAGTGAAATCAAAAAGGATATGGTGGGATGAGTGAGAGGGAGGAGGAGGAGAACCGGAGTGAGAGATGGTTAGGGGAGGAAGACCTAAAGGCGGCGCTTTTGGTTTGGCTCCGGCTCACTGGTCGTATAAAAGAATAACTCTAACTGTTTGCTTCGTTAACATTGTTATTGCTCTCTTTGTTCTTCGTTCTCTCTATTCTTCTCTCTACATTTATTCCAACAAAGATAACGGTAAGTTTCTATCAGCTTTGCCCTTTTTGGGGTTGGGTTTAAGAGGTTTCTTATTGATTAGTGTTTTAATTTTCTAAGTTTTTGTTCTTTTTTTTAGTTGTAAAGTATACTCCAGGTCAGATTAGGAAAATGGAAGAATCTGTTAAGATTCGAAAAGCTAGTGAACCTATCGAGCTTATTAAATTGGTATGCAATTACCTTTCTTTTTATAGCATTCGTTTTGTTGGAGGTAATAGTTTTAATTGTGGGGATACACTTGATATCTGTAAACAAAGGTTAAGCGAATAAAGCGTGGATCTTGGAGTGAAGAATCGGTGGCTGAACTGCCACGGGCGGTTAAGCATCAGATAACTGATGAGATCCTACAGAGATTGAGAAGTTTGAGACCAAATGCCAGTGCCAGCGAGCAGCAAGGTTGGTGTCTTTGTTTCCGTTCAATTTTCAACTGTTCTGTTGTTTATATTACTGTTCTTATTTAGTAAGTGTTATTTTATTATACAGATTGAACATTTATGATGTATCCTTTTCAGGAGTTTTAGGTTTCAGTTTCAAAGATTACAGACTTTTTGTGAGCCGAAAACTGCAAAGATTACAAGTTTTATAATTAATTCTCAGTGAACAAGTCAGTCATAAACTGCATTATTATTATGGAGGGTTTTAGATGTGTGATTACCTAGTTTAGCATGCAAGAGACATAAGAAATGCATTATTATTATGCACTTTTTAAGCAAAAAAATCATTTACAGTTTTTATTCCAAAATAGCACTTGATTATGTCCCACATCACATGTTTCTCTACAGACAGTATGATTGCTGGAACCTGAGCTTCCTAGGGATTATTTTCTTGATCTGTCAAGAGGCAAATAGAATTATGTGATAATCCTGAAGAAATAAGTTTTGCATCTTTGTTCTCATCATCTGTGACACTGTTTGTGATGCTTCCTTATGTTTCATAACAATAGACAATAGTAAAGTTCAATTCTTAATTTACATGTAGGCTTTCGAATTCATGCCATTTAGAATCTGTTAGGTTTCACATGTTATGCTTTCTCTTCTGTTCTTTCATCTTACCAAGGTTTCTAATCTTATTGATGTAATGTCATCCAATAGTCCAAAGGTGGATATGCTTCGTATTCATTGCATAGCAATTAATGGGATAGATAGATAGATTCTTTCATAATCTATTTGAATTTAGCTAGCCACTAGGTCATAGTTTGCAGAATTTTGTGGTTAATCCATTGATTGATTGCATTAAAAATGCTACATTTGTATTATTTGGTGTGCCAAATGAATATGTCTTAAGATTCTTTTCTTTCTTTATTTTTCTAATAGGTGAAAAAGCATATTATACGCTATGATTCTTGATTGAAGAAAGGTTCCAAATCATTGGTTAGTAGGATATATTTCTGACAATAAATTCAAAGAAAAATAAGTTTTTTGTTGATGCTACCTATTTTCTTCCTTCCTGGTACCTTTTTCCTTATGAAATATATTGGGTCAGATTATATGATTAAATGATGTTTCATGCATCTAATTGCTTAGAAGTCAAATATCCTTTGTTCTCCGACTCTGAAGAACACAACTTCATTACCTCTTCATCTCTTATTGGGGTAATAAGTCATGGGCTTTTTGTGTGTGGTTAATTTATACGTGTTATTACCCCAAGTACAGAAATGCAAGTGTGTCCTTAAAAAACAGATACTCTAAACAAGTATGCCCTGAGCTGTACAAAGTTGAAGATTTACAAAATCAAACCTATATGTACATTTGCCTTAAAGCTTAATTTTCACTCTCTATAGTATAATTTAAATTTCTTCTTCATTCCTTGATTGGCCCCTAGACAGTCTCCTATCCTCTTCTCCCAAATGAAGTAAATGGCTTTCTTAAGAATGAAAGTGATTAAGGATTTACCTTTCAAATAAGTAGAAGCCCACATCAGCTCCTGCTCCCAAGCAAGTACCCTTGTCTTATATTCAGATTGCACATTGCAAGAATAGCTCCTCAAATGTTCCTTGAAAATGAAAATTCAAAGAAAAGAAGGTTTCGAGTTTTAGATGCAGCACCACATATAATGCAAAGACTTGCAACTTCAATTCTCATTTGTAGTAGTTTGTCTCTAGTTCCAAGTCTCCCAAGGATTGACAACCAATAAATAATAGCATGGTTAGGCAAACGAAGGGGAAACGAAATCAATTTATGTCAGGGAAGTCATGGATCTTTACATGGTTACTTATGCTGATTTTGGAGATCATCTTGTACTTGTACTTTTGTTTGCTTTTCTTTGGTGTAGAAAGGGCTGAGTTTGTTGCATTATGAGCTGTTTCTGACTGTTTACGAATGCAAAATAGGTAAAAAAAAATGCTTTACACCCAACCCAAGCAGTCTTAATGAGGCTACAATACAATATATGATGAGAAGTGTGAGTTTCTTGGGTTTGGCATTGCCCAAATCGAATGTGTATTTGAGTTAAAAATTGGTTGTTATTTCAAAATTTTGAGAACTATTTTATCTATAGCCCTTTGTTTTTATTTTACTTATTTGGCAATATTTTACTGTTGGGTTTCTGATCAGCTCTAAATTTAAAGATCTTTACTTTTACGAGTTGACTGAAATTGGAACATATGTTGCTCTATGTTTTGCTGTTTCCGGAGCAACCACAAGCTGTTTTTAACAAACACAGAATTGGATAGATTCTTTTAGGCTCTATTTGTTTTGAAGTCCTCAACAAGCAAACCCATTTCTGCCATTAGTTAAGAGTTATCATGCTAGTAGTTTCTGTGTCTTAGAAGAGTTTAAGTTATCAGCAATGATGTAGGTCTCATGTTTGAGGACAACTAATCATCTCTGGCATTGTTTTCATAGTTTTTTCACTATAATTTACTACCATCCTTATTGGGTTAACAGAAGCGGTTGAAAGCTGGCGGAAGGAGAAAATAAAACAAGCCAAAATGTTGGCCCTCGGAAGGGAGGGGTTGAATTCATCACGTTTGCAAGAGGAAGCAGGTAACTCATACTCTGAAGGTGACTTGTTTCCGTATTTTTGTTTGTCGTTGAGATAAAAAAATGGGTGTCAAAAGCTTCAAACTTTGAAAAAAATCAATTAAACCCTTATTTTTTTCTCCCTATCCAGAATATCATCGGTTCACCTCTTTGATTAACATTGATCATTATCTTCAACTGTTTTTTAATCACTTGTGCAGTGTTTTCACGTGGTATTTTCATATATTTTTATTAAATCATTTTTTTAAAAAAAATGAATTTTTATTTAAAAAGTATAGAAATATAAAAAAACATTTTAAATTTTTAAAAAAATTAAAATATTAAAGAGTAAAAAATTATTAAAAATATATAAAAAGATTTAATATTATTAAAAATAATACAAAAACATTTCAAAATTTCTAAAATATTTTTAAAAACATTTCAAAAATATAAAAAAGTATTAAAATATTATTAAAAAATTATATAGAAAAAGATCAAACATTATTAAAAAATTTAAAAGAATTATTTAAAATATTTATAAATTCTGATGTGACAGTATAGTTGGAGTATGATTTTTATGGTTGAGTTGGTTACAAATGTTTTCTCAATTGATTTGTGTGACTGTAGTTTGTAAAATAATTTTAACAAACAATTTAATAATTTTTAACAAATTTTTATACTTGTTTAAATTTTTAGAGTTTTAAAGTAGTTTCTAGTAACATTTATTGATTTTTTTAGAATTTTAATATATTCTTTTAGAATTTTTTTCTTAAAAAACATGGGATGGTCACGTGAAAGAACACATAGTGCCACATGATGGTGATAACTCCGGAGAAAAAGCCCGTTAAGACTTGATGGTCAAAATTGGCTAGAGAGCTTGATTAATGTAAATTCCTAGTTTGAGGACTTAATTGATTTAATTTGAGGGCTCAATTCAGTGTGAAAGAATGGGTTTAATTGATTTTTTCAGAAGATCGGGGGTTTTAACCACCCTTAAAGCCAAAAAAAATGTTACCCTTTTTCGTTGTCACAGTATGTTAACTTAATAACTTTAGCAGTCCGACTTACCTTTTTTTGTAGGGATGTTAGTAAATGCCTTGGAGTCCAATTGGGCTGCGCTGTCGGAAGAAATTGGCCTTTGGATACCCACTGAAATCAATAATCAAGAACACGATGATAAGCCTGAGGGTGTGGAAGAAACAGGTTACTGTTCAATATTTTCAGTTGATCAAAGCCATCTCTCAATCTTTAGGGCAGCATAGCAGATTTAGATCAATATTTATACACAGGTTCTGGGAATATGGATTTTAAGTTCGAAAATGAAAAATTGTTCAGAAATGGTGGTCACTAAGGTGTAACCCTTTTGTACTGCAGAAGATGAGGAGCAGATTTTAGCTGGGAGGCCCCTTCCACGAGAATGTCATGCTGAACTTCATACGGATTATGATGGTGCGGCCGTTAGATGGGGTCTTACCCACCACAAAGAAAGTGCAGCTGACTGCTGCCAGGCTTGCTTAGATCAGGCGAAAAATGCAAAGCCTGGTGAAAAGAAATGCAACACCTGGGTTTATTGTCCATCAGAGACGGGTTGCTATTCCCCAGATATATACAAACACAAACACATGGAGTGCTGGCTGAAATTCGTAAGTGCCCTTTCGTATCCATTGAGTTAGCATTCTCACTGTACACTGACTGATTAAATTAAGATAAATATGCAGTCAGAGAAGCCGCGGCTGAATTTTAAGGACAGATATTCTGAAGCATATCGAGATGCACATCCGAAGGCTCCTGTTATGGTTCCTTGGGTATCAGGTATTATTAGCAGTTGACTGAAACAAGAATGGGTAGTCGGATCGAGATGTAGCGGACTCTAGTTCTACCGAGTTTTATGACACCCCATTTAATATCAGACAAAGGCCTATGCTTTTTAGAAATAGAATGATGTGTATCTGGTTTTTGGAACATGGGGGGTCTGAGGCAGCATTGATAGATAGATTTGGATGAGATGGGAGAGAGGCATGGCTACAGTTGAAGAAATGAGTAGCCTTATTTGTTGTTCTATTATTTATACATTCATAGATGTGAAAAATGTGTGGGAAAGTTGGATTGGACGATTTCATTGATCTGCCGTATGGGTATATGAATGTGAAACATTTCTTTAACACCTTTTTTTCTATGGTTTTCCATGATGGCTGTGCAGCATAACGCAGACTGTTATCTACAGAAGAGTATTTAATTGGTGCTTCAAATAAAGATTATGAAAGGGACCAAAATAATTTTTGAAAAATAAAATTTTGAAAGTTTAGGGTTAAATTATAAATTAATTTTTTAAATAACAGAGATTAACGATCAAAAGACTAAAATAGTAACGATTCTAAACGTAAGTGATTAGAATAAATTTTTTGAATTTTAGTGACCAAAATAGAACGCACACTAAACGAAAGGGATCACTGGTAAAAATTACGGATCTTTGAGTAAAGCCCTCAAGCCTGAGCCCCAAATCGTACTAAGCAAAATCAATTAGTTAAACACAACAACCGATCAATCCCAGAAACAGACACAATCAAACTGGTGGTTGGGGACAATTCAATTCCTTGATTTTTAATGAACACTTGTAGTTATAGTACTTAACTTGAAGTGTAGGAGGATCATTAAATTTAAAGATGGTCATAAAGAATTGTGGAGAAAAAAAAAAGGAAAGTAGAAAAAAATTTGCTCCACATCTCGATTCTACGACAACCCTTCGATAAACCCAATTCTTAGCTTCGTTGTTGGAGCGAAGAATCTTTCCCTCTTTCTCTAACTGATATATGCAATCTGAAAGACAGATATCATCTTTTTAAGGTTAGTGTTTTTGCTACTTACCTTGTCTTTTCCGAACATGATTTGATTCCAGTTCAAGATTGTTTATTTTCTTCCTTTAGTGATTAACAGGTTCCAGAACTTTTCTGGGTTTTGCTTTATAAGCGTTAAAGATTGTTAATTCAGTGACTTCGAGTTGATTGAACCATTCATTGTTGGGTTTTACATGATTGGAATTAAAATGGAAAGTTATGCCCATTCATTGACTTAAAGATTCTTGGGAAGCAGATGGGTTCTGGGGAAGGGAATCCCCATTTCAGTGTCTTTGATGGAGTCAAGACTTTCCCTTTGACACCTGAGGCTCTCATGGCTGAAATCAACACTGCCATCACTAATCTCGAATATGCACGCGGTACAGCTCTCCTCGACTCGCCATCATCTTCATCGATGGCGAGAAACAAGGGTCAGGATTCGCCCAAGTACGATGCCCGGTTGGCTGATGAGGCTTATAAAGCTGGTTGTGCTGCATTGGCTGCTGGCAAGCTTGATGAAGCTTTTCAGTCTTTGAATGTTTCACTCTCCAAATGCCCACCTGAGAAAGCCTCTGCTGTTGCCAAGCTTCGGTCTCTTATATCTCTCACTTCTCAGCAACTCCACAAATCTTCTGTTTCAAACTAGCCCATATTTGTGTGGTATTTTTTCTTTTTAAAACTTATTTGTCTCAATCAAATTTTAGTTAAAAGATTGCATGGTGTTGCCTTTTTGAGATGCTTCTGCAATTGTGTAACCAAGTAACATCATAACAATAACTCAGTTTATATGTGAACATGAGTTGTAGGTCGATAGAAATATAAGGACATTCATGGTTCCTTTTTGTGTTTTGCCTCATTCCCCTCGTGATTCACCACTTGGTTTTAGATTTTAGATGATATAGTTTACTTTAACCATGTTCTTCTGGTCAGTGGCCTGGAAGAAAAGAAAGCTGCATCTCAATAGAGATGCTATAGCGAAATACTTGATGCTTAACTTTCATATCCTTTGGAATTTGGTCTGATGTGTTAATTCTGGTTAAGTCCCTTCTATATTTGCTTTCTTATGCGCCATGTTTTCCTCTCCAATGTGCTACTTTTACAATGTTCTAGTAAAGCTATATGGATGGCACTGCATACTTGCAGTTGAACTTTTTTGATACAACAATTCTGTTCTTGCTTTCCATGTCTAAGTCGGAGTAATGCGTTAAATCATAATCACCGAGCTTACTTATTCATCGCAAAATCTCGGGAGAATTATTTTTGGAAAGATGCAAGAAACATCGAATACTGAGTTCTAAAATTCAAAGATTATGTTAATGATTTCACTAATTAGTTTTTTATTATTATTTATTCATGTTCTAATCTTCTATTTGCTTCTAAATTAGGTGGAATCAGACAAAAGCTAGTATTTTTTTTATTGCTTTCATCTCTATCATCATGTTGCCTTTTCCATTCATAAAGTTTGTCTGAGGTTGGAGATGACTTGTAATTCCTCTCTTTCTTTTGGCTTGCCAAATGCAAGTGCTATAGTTGGGCTGTCCGATTTCTTTACATCCTCCACAGTTGGTTGAGGGGGAAAAAGAGGGAGAATTGTAGCAATCCCCGCACCTTGTAGAGGTACAAGTTAACCTGGTTGTTTTCCTTAGGCAAAAAATGAGTCTTAGGAATATGAAACATTATGTTTACTGTACAAGATCAGTTTCTCTAACTTTTACATTGTAAAATAGATAGAAATTGTTTATTCTTCTGGTTTTTTTATCATAAAAGTTACCAAACATGCAGATATTTTTGCCTGATCTGCTTGATTATCTAAAGCCTCTAAAAGAATCGAGCTTTAGGCAACCGGTGCAGCTTTCGGGAGGTTGATACTTGAAGGAGTTGAATCAATGGGCGTTGCCTCTTTAATGATTTGGTTTTGGCAAGCTTTCTCTCTGTTTATCTTTATCCTGCACCAGTTCTTTGGAGGAGGCGCCATTAATATGTTCATGAATTCGCTGATATTGGTCGTCTCGTGACCAAATTGAATTAATGTGGTTCTAAAATACTTTCACCACCAAGATTCCAATTAAATGGGCCAAAAATATGAATGCTTTTAGATAAGTAATTTTCCTACTACAGTTAATGCCGGTTAACCATCATCATCAATACAGCTTAGATTGTCTTAGAATATAACATTTAAGCTTGGTCACTGCAAAATCTTGATAAAATTTTCGATATTTATAAACAGACCTTGAATAGTTACTTGAAAAAACAACATCCTAGTCAAAATTGTCCCATATTGGCCGTCATTGTTTGGTAGCATGTCTCAGTTTTCACCGTGACTTGAGATTCAAGTAAAACTTGCAATCAACTCCAAAGGAATTATCTTATTGAAAAGTGAAGAAATATGATTCACTTTCAAGGGAATCTTTTAATCCCAGATGATCATCATCAGACGGCAATCTCAAGCTGAAAACTGGGATTTTCAGTGTCATTTGTTGATCTGTCTTAGCCCCCTTTTTTAACTTAGTCTTTACCCCAAAGTATGGAAATATAGAATCCCAGTATTTTCAGTAAGCTGTAAGGCCAGTATCAGATCAATCAGGTCAACTTCAACATAAAAAAAACCCAAGTACAAGTCTTACAAGTTACAACAATCAATGTGCTGTAAGAATATGCCTAATATAAAGTCAGTATCTTAGACATCAATTTGCCACTTCCAGTTCTCCAAACATGAGCGTCTTTTATCAAGAAGAGCGGTCTCATCGTTCTAAGAGATGCATGTTTCTGGCTTCACTTCTCAAGGAAGCATTTTCCCGTTGCCATAGTTTCAATGGACGGCTTTCGATTTCGGAATACTCAGAGAGTGACATTGAAGATGAATCTGAAGTACCAACTCTTTGCTATTCTTCCTATACGAATCCCATTTCCCATATAAGCGTTCGTTTCATTTGTTCTCATTGTCTGTGATGTTGTTCACAGGTAGTTGTTTCGGAAATTCGAAGTCGAGCAATGGAGAAGATGAAGAGAAAGCCAAGTCTAATGGCGGAAAACTTTTCCTGGGTGTTATATCCATCAACGGGAGAACTTTATATAAGCTCAAAGCATGACAAAACAAGAGACGATGATAATGAAGATGACGAATTCTTTTCTGTAGGGAGTTGTTTCTCAGTGTGTTCGAGTGGTGCAAGCAGGGAAGCGTTCATGTCGGCCAGGTCGAACTTTTCCCGTTGTTCGAGCTTAAACAAGGTTGATTTCCCGGAGATTTGGAAGTTCGATTTGGAGGATTTTCGAAGGCGATCAATCATTAGGGAATTCTGTCATTGTGAAGGGTGGCCATTTGGGATATGTAGGAAGGCTGTGTTGCTCCCACCTTTGCCTAAATCTCCTTCAGAGTCTTGGTCTTGGCGTAAAGGCACCAGATTGGCTAAGACCCCGTATATTTAAAGCTCAAAATCTACCGTCACGCCCTTTGCTTTAATGTTTTGGCAATAGAAATTCCTTCTTCTCCTCAATACTAGAAAAAAGAGAAAATAGAGGTGGGTATTGAATTGAGTCGAATAAAGTAAAAAAAATTTGAGTTAATCGAGTTAAACAGTATTATTTTATGATTCAAACTTTATTTAAGTTTTTTTTTTAGTTAGGCCGAGTTAAGTTGTTCGATTTTTTTTCTTCAAAATTAATTGTAATTATTTATAATATTATGGTACAAATTGGTTCTATTTTAAACAACTTTTTTTTGGTGAAATTTAAACGATTTTTTAATCATATAAGATATACATATATATTTGATTTATCTGAAAAAACCTTAGATGCTCTCTCGCAAATCTCTGCAGCCTGCAACTTTGCTTTTCTTTTTTGGGTTGGTGGTCGACAACCACTCTTAGTATTAGTTGTCGACCACCGAGTTTATTATTTTTCTTGTTTTTGCTTATTTTAATAATAATCTTTGCTTTTGTGACACACGTTTTCTCTGTCCTTGTGATACATTTTTCTTTGATTTTTTTGTGGTTTGTTACATCTGTCCTTGTGGCATGATTTCAATATACCTTAGAGGTCGGTTGGTGCTCGTACAAAGATCTTTACGATGCTAATCTCTGATTATGGTTCTGTCGGTGGTCTTAGAAAGATGGATCATACTCGGTTGATGGTTGGTTGCCGATGTAATCAGACTTGGGTAGTAGAACAATTTCTCTGATAGCTTGGTTCACTTACCACTCTTTTTCACCTCGTAAAGTGTCTCGTTTGGATAGAGACAAGGAGATTCAGGAAGGTTTCTGAATTTTGGTATGCGAATCTCGATGGAAGTGTCTACTTTTCTTGGCACCATTGTAAGAGATTTTTAGTGGACTTGTTTTTTCTCTCTCTCTTTTTGATGCATTGTATTGTATTCTCTTTCATGGTTATTAATAAATTCAGATGTCATTGTTCAAAAAAAGATATATATATACATATATTCACATGTATAAATAAGATTTGAAATGTTATTTAATACATTAAATATCATCTAAAACTATAAAAATATGTTTATAATGTTATTTTTAAAGAAGAAATTTTTTAGGACAAATTATTTACGGAGTATGAAGGAGTCTAAGAAATGATGGGAATATAGAATTTTAAAAAAATGTAGTTGATGGATCAAAATGTATAAAATGTAAAGTTGAGGGATAAAATTATAAAAAATAATAAATTTGTTGTTAAAATTGTGAATTGAAGTTACATAAATATTCTATAGTGGTAGTGGAGATGTGGTTTAGATTTGATTAGAATGGATTTAAATCGTAGAAGAAATTACAGAAATAAAAATATCACACAAAATTAAAGGACTAAATTGAAGAAAAAAATTATTAAAAAAAAGAAAATTGAAGCTACATATGATTTCTACAATGATTTAACAGCATATATTTCAAATCTGGTAAAAATGACCTAAAACGAAAAAGAAGTTGAAGAGATAAAGAAATTACAAACTAAATCGTAAAATAATAAAATTTAACTTTTTAAGTTTGCAAAATAAGAAGTCGACTAAAGCTCGAAAACCGACTCGATAATTTTAGTTAACTCAAATAATTTAAATAATTTGAAATTGAAAAAAAAATTCGAATCGTATTTTACTCCCCCCTAATAGAACAACACAAAATTAAACTATTGGTCAAAGAATAAAGAAGGTAATTATGGATATAACTTGTCTTTCCATATATTTAGGATCTTTTTAGATCAAATTCTATTAAACAATATAACTAAATGGCATTACTTAAAATTAGGGGTGAGCGTTCGATTGTGTCGAGTCAAAAAAATTTTGAGTTATTCGAGTTGACACGTCATATTTTACAACTCAAACTTTATTTGAAATTCTTTCAATTCGAGTCGAGTTTATGAAATTCGAGTTGATTTTTCGAGTTCATATACAAATTTTATTTAATTATTTATCATGTTATAGTACAATTTGATTCCAATTTAAATGACTTTCTCTAATCATATAAGATATGCATATATATATATATATATATCTTCGTATATTTTCCATGTGTGGCATATATTTCTTTATATTTTTTATACGGTATATATATCAGAAAAAATTAAAGGACTCAACTTGAACTTAAAAATTAATCCACTAATTACTAAAATTTTTGAGTCATTCGAACTTTCATTTTACAACTCAAACTGTATTTGAAATTTTTTCAAGTCAAGTCAAGACGAGTCGAGTTTTTTCGCCTCGAGTCGAGTAAAAAAAATTCAGTTTTTTCGAGTCGAGTCGAATTTTGCTCACCCCTACTTAAAACTATCATATCAACGAGCAATAACCAAGTCTTTTGTTTAGCATTGCTTTTCAAACCAGCTTTGGGTTCCAAAAGCTGGTTTTGAGGCCAAAAGTTGTGCTATAAGCTAGCTTTTAGAGAAAAAACTGCTTTTGAAAAGTGATTTTCAACCAAACGCAAAAGCTAAAATTTTTAGCTTTTGCGATTGTGAAAGTGATTTTGAGAACCAAATTATAATTTTAACATTTATTTACTATTGTGTTTATTTATAATTTATAAATTTATAATTCTTTACGAAGATATAAGTATATAAGTATATAATTAATAATTATTTTTTAATTTAAAATGATATATATTTATTTATGTCAAGTTTTTTAAATAAAATATGAGTAAAATACTTAAATCATCATTCAACTTTGCTCTAGGACCTATTTTGGTCACTGAACTTTCAAAAAGCTCAATTTACTCATTAAACATTACTTTTAACCTATTTTGGCCACTTTGGATTATTTTATTAATATTTAGGTATGACATGACATATTTTATTATTATTAAATATAAAAAATAATTTAAAATAAAAATAAATTATATTTTATTAATTAATAAATAAAAATAATAATTTAAAATAAAAACCCTAACCCGAATACCACCAAATATTCCAAATCCCAAACACCTCGCCGGTGAGAGTGACGCCGGTAAGGAGGTGTTTGGGATTTGGAATATTTGGTGGTATTTGGGGGTAAGAATTTTTATTTTAAATTATTTTTTATTTATTAATAAATAAAATATAATTTATTTTTATTTTAAATTATTTTTTATATTAATAATAATAAAATATGTCATATCATACTAAAATAGGTTAAAAAGTAAAGTTTAATGAGTAAATTGAGCTTTTTAAAAGTTTAATGACCAAAATAGGTCCTAGAGCAAAGTTGAGTGATGATTTAAGTATAATTGTTAAAAAATATATTTATTAATAAAAATATTTTTATAATAATTTAAGCTGATATATTTCATATATTATAACATTAGAGAATTTGAATATCACATATATACATATACATACATATATATATAACTTACAATATCATGTTTAAAATGATCATTTATCTTTAAAAGTACTTTTTGACATCAATGATGAACACTAAAATCTTACAACCAACTTTAAAAAAAAAAAATTCAAAATCTCTTTCTAACAACACTTTTCAAAAGCAATGCTAAATTATCCCTAAATCTACAACTAACTTATTTTAAATAATTCCTACATAAAGAGAGAAAAAGTTACTCCTAAATTTACAACTTAAGGAAAAAGAAAGCGGATCAATTAGGAGTAACCGCCTGCTCTAAAGACTGATGACAAATCTACAATTAACTTATAAATATACATATTAATTGCATAATTTAATAGATTGCTTAAATTATTTAAATTCATTTATAATGATATATTATCTTCCACCACTAACGAGCATCAAATATTCACACTTGGGTCAGATGATAATATTTTCTTCATGCCCATGAAACAGCCAACTTTTTTATTGAATCAGAACATGGTGGAAAATGTTCCCATGAAAAGAACCATAGAAAACATGATTTTACACTTTGATTTAATGTGTTGTTGACAAACATAAGCCATTTATTTAGCTGCCAAGCAAACTCCAACCTCCAAGGTTGTCCAGGAGAACAACACTAACCTGTCTCCTAATATTCATAAACATTATCTAAAACAGAAAAAGGGAAAAAAAGTTCACATGAACTCTCTCAACACTTTAGTGCTAAGCTCTTTGCTCCACATAAGATCCAGAAAGTCCAGAAGTTCCGAGAACAGTAATCTGCAGTAAAAAAGCATCCGAAAATATTACACAAAATAGATTTCCAATATTTATAATAACCAAAATACAAAAGCAAATTGGCATCAGCATTTCAGCACGATGCACATGCAAGAATAACTACAGTTGACAAATATAATGAATGCAGCAAAGAAAAACGAGTGAAAGGGGAAAGCACCTATTAGCTTCCTTGTTCTACCTTATAAGTCTTGGTGGATGAATACGGATATAAACCAGTTACTGTTATGACAAAGGATTCTCTAAATAGGTTAACCTTTAGCCTAGGGTTCAGATTGGTGTTCCAGAACACCAGATGGCTAGGATGTTAAACATCAGGGAAGAACAAATAGCAGTTAGTACATATAACATAATCTGAAAATGCTATGCAATGCATGAATGAACCATGTTATACACCCTCGAGGCAGATCATGCGGTCATAACTGAATCTACAAATAGTTGCAAATATTCTTAGTACCTTTCCCCACTCAGCGCCAAGGTGACCACATCTCATCTTTAGGTAGATCATCTTTGATCCCAACTCTGTCTCTACCTTCTTTTTCAAGTAGGTTTCATCCGGACCAAATGCATCCAAGTAAGTTGCGTATTTTTGAAAAACTGTCTTAAGTGCAGCCGAAAAATCACTTGACAAAGGTTTTACATTCTACAGAAAAAAAGGATTCATTTCATCAAATGCCAACAGTTGGTAATAGTAAGACTGAGAGAAGAAAATCATCAGGGGCTTATAGACGATAATAATACCTCTCCACTCAATCCAATGCTGTCATCAAGTTCCATTTTCATGCTGATTAGAATACCACCAAACTCTTCAACGGCTTCAGCAGCACGGAAGACATTTTTCAAAGCTTCCTGGCCGGCTTTGTCATCCGTATTTTTGGACAAGGCTTTCTTTGCATCCTGCACCACTGAATAAGGAAGCTCATCCCAACTTGCAGCCATCAAGTCCTTAAAAACATTCAGAATCTCATCGTCCTTTATGACAGGCAAATGAGATACATCATCACTAAAATAGCGCAAGCTTCCGAATCGCAATCCGAAGGCTGACCTGCCACCTGCATATTTTCCCTCATCAATAAAATGTTTGGAATTTGATACAAATTGGTATCATTGCAAGTTACAACCTGCTACACAATCCACTAGAAATTCTTGGTAGTTGTTCTAAAAGAATTAAAATGATAATAATCAATTAACACCGTCCTACATCATACACCCAAAGCACATCAAGAACCCATCAACTATTTTGTAAGCAAAAAATACCACAATCCTAAGGGGGTTCTAAGAGCTTAAATCCGACATTTTTTAAAAGTGTAAAGTGCAAAGCTTGCACAGGTAAACAACCAAAAGGATACAATTTTGAAATCCCATGAAGAAAAGTCAGCCACGAGGTACACTATTAGAAAATACGAAATCTAAGTCGATAAACTCAGCGATTACCAAGATAATGAAAAACGAGAAATGGGTAATCAAATAATGATCCAAAAGAATAGAAGAGTACCAGAAGGAATGTTTGTGGGCGGATTAGAGGCGGAAGGTGATGAGATAGAGTAGAGATTCCGGAAACCCAAGTGGTGGTTGTGATTGACGGAGGCAGCGGCGACAGCGGTGAAACGGGAAGATCTGAAACAGGCTGCTCTATAAACGGATCTCAAAACCATCATCTTCTCCATTTTTCTGAGGCAAATTGGCAGAATGACTGTCAGTGTAAACTAAAGAAAAAGCAGTCACCTCACCTGACAAGTGCGTGTAATTAATAAACAGATACTTCTACAATCTGGGGTTGGGCTTTGGGCTGCTTATTGGTCTCTCCATTCGCATATGAGCTATTTTTTAAAGATAAATTATATTGGAGGTCACTTAATTATTAGTATAGTTACAATTGGTTACTCAATTATTAAACGTTACAACTTGGTCACTCAATTAACGTTTTAGCTACAACTGGGTCACTCCTTCTTTAGATACAAGCGAGCCAAAATGTTTGATATAATGACAGTTTTAGTCTTTGAAATTTATATATTCCATCAATTTAGTCTTAATTCAAAATAATTCAATAAATTCAACACTCTATATTTAAAAAATATATCAAATTAGTCATTTCTCCCAAATTGTTTGTTATTCTCTGTTCATTATCACGAGTTATACCAAACTCGATATTTCAATTAATCATAAACGTGTATGTTTTCTATTATTATTATTATTATTATTATTATTATTATTATTATTATTATTATTATTATTTGAGGAATATTTTTGCTATCATTTTATTCGAATCTAGTAGTTTACATTATAAATTATAAAATATAATTAAAATAAATTAAAATAATTATATATATATATCTTAAAAATATTAAATACATGTCAGGCGATTATAACTATAAAAGTAAATTTATATGTTATTAGTTTTATGATAAATGTTTTTCTAAATTTTAAATGAATTAAAACTCACAAAAAAATAAACAACATTATAAAATATATAATAACATTAATAATGAATAACATATATTTTAACAAATCAAATAGAGACATGAAATATGCGAATAAAAAACTTAAATTTTGTGTTGATTAATTTAATTGAAAGCTTATAATTTATTACATAAAATAATTATATAATAAAAATAAAACTAGATATTAATGTAATGAAAATATATTTGTCATCGCTTTGTGTATGTTTTTGTTTCCTTATGTAAAAATAATTTGTGTAATTCTATTGAATGATGATGTAATTAGTCGTTTTAAACTCACAAGAAGTATCCGACAAGGGACTCTATGAAACCAATATTTTAATTTTGATATAACTAAAGAACCTAAGGACTAAATTGAAAATGTCAAAACGAATTTTTAAGTCCTCAAACATCCCCATATGATTTAAAGAATATGCCTAAGTTAAAAACTAAGCTTTCTAAATATTTTCGAAGTGTTCTTAAAGCCGAAACAGTGTTTTTCGAGTCCCTGTTTCGAAACGGCCTAATGCGTTTCGAAACGGTTTTTGAAACTGTCAACCCATGTTTCGAAACAAGTATCGAAATGTTTTCAACACTGCCAACCCATGTTTCGAAACAAGTATCAAAACGGCTTTAGAACATAGAGAACCCGTATCGAAATGACATCAAGTGTTTCGAAACGGTTCTTCATTTGATTTGAAAAATATGACCGTTGCAAGTTTTTAACTGATTTTTAAGAAACCGTTAAGGCGTTTCGGAACGAGTTCAAGCCGTTTCGAAACGACCCTTGACAGTGGCAAACGTGTTTCGAAACGGGTCAGACCGTTTTGATACGGGCTCTTAAATGCACCCCAACGGCTCTTTCTATTTTGGTCCGTTTCGAAATAGGGTCGGGCGTTTCGAAACGGGTGGTTGCAGACTGCATTTATGGAGGTGAGATAACACTCCCAACGGCTCTATTGATGAATGCAACAACCACAATGACTAGAAATCAATGTGAAGGTATAAAAGGGACCTCTAAAAGCTCCAGCAACAACTATTGATCCAAAAGCAAACATCCAAACATCAAATCCAAGCATTTGTGCCTAAATCCCAATATTGTCTAGAAACCCCAATTGTAATTTTCATTCTTATCTTTTTCAATTGGGTTGAGTGCTTGTAATTGGGCTACAATTTGTATTGAGAGATACTTTCTTAGCCAACAAAATCTTTGTTTTATTAGTGTGAGGATTGGGTTAAATTTTGGGTAGAAAATTTAACCGAAAAGTGTAAGGGTTACCTCCTTAGCCTAGAAAAGGGGAAGAGCAATTAGTGGAATTGTTGCAAATCCTTAGTGAAGCTAAGGTAGTGGATGTAGATTTAATTTGGAACTTGAACCACTCTAAAATTCCTTGTCTATCTTTTTAATTTGCAATTTTCACCACCTAAACCTTTAAAAATCCAATTCACCCCCCTCTTGGTTCATTTCGGTCATTCGATCCACTCAACAATTGGTATCAGAGCCTACCTCTTTGAGGATTAACAACCACAAGAGGAGTTCCTAAGAAGAGTGTGATCATCCAAAAATCAAGAGATGACTTCAACCTCCGGCTCGGACATGTATGAGTCTCAATCCACTACAAAGCCACCCTTCTTCAATGGTGACAACTATCCGTTTTGGAAGAATAGAATGAGGCTCTTCATCAAGTCCAATGACTACTTGGTTTGGGATGTGATTGAAGATGGCCCCTACATTCCATTGAAGCAAGATAGTGAAGGCAAGATGGTTTTGAAGAAAAAGGTGGAGATGAGTGAAGAATAAAGGAGAAAGATTCAAATAAATGACAAAGCTCTCCACATGCTCTTTTGTTCATTCGGTCCGGACATCTATTCCAAAGTGCCATCCATTGAGAGTGTCAAAGAAGTGTGGGACACTCTTGAGACTACCTATGAGGGAACCAATGACGTCAAGGAAACTAATATTGGAATTCTCAATCTTAGTTATGAAAATTTCAAGATGGAACCCGATGAGACGGTGTCCAAGATGTTTGATCGGTTCTCCACCATAGTCAATGGGCTCAAAGGATTTGGAGAGACAATATCGGAAGACAAGCTTGTCCGGAAGCTACTCTATTCACTTCCCGAATCATGGGATGGGAAGAGAACCGCCATTATAGAAGCTAAGAATTTGAAGACTTTAAAGCTTGATGAGCTAGTGGGTTCTCTCCTTACACAAGAGATTATGAAGCAAGGAAGGGAAGAAGAGAAGAAGAAAGAAGAGAAGAGAGTAGAAAAGCTAGAGGTTGAAAAGAAGAAGAAGATGAGAATAACTCTCAAAGCTTCACTACTTGAGGAGAGCTCTTCTAGTGAGAAGGATGAGCTAGAATAATTGGCTATGATAGCCAAACGATTCTCACGCTTTATGAGGTCCAACCGGGGAAGAAAAATCTAAAGAAAGATGGACTTCAAAAGTAAAAACAAAGAAGAAGCAAGGGATCAAATCATTTTCTTTGAGTGCAATAAACCCGGTCACATACGTTCGGAGTGCTCTCAACTCAAGAAGAAGGGCTTTGAGAAGAAGAAGAAGCTCAAAGCCAAGCTTACTACTTGGAGTGATGAGGAGTCATCGGAGGATGACGAACAAGAAGTGGCCAACCTTTGCCTCATGGCACTTGAGGAAGATTCCTCCATGGTAACCTCTAACTCATCATCTTTAGATTTTACATATGATGAATTAAATGATGCATATGATGAGTTACAAGAGGTCTATGATGAATTAGTTGAGAAATATAAAGAGTCGGTCATTAGGAATAAGAAAATCATTTTGGAGCTAAATGAGAAAAATGACTCACTCTCTCAAGCTAATTCAAAATTTGAGAAAAAGATATTAGGGTTGAAAGATGAACTTAAATTTTTTCAAGATGAAAATGTTGACCTTAATAATCTTTTGTCTCAATGTAATAGTGAACACCAAAAGGTGTTGGATGAGCTAAATAAGCTCAAAGAGTCTTTTAAAAATGTTGGTAATGTCAAGCATGAAATAGGTGAATTTTCAAGAACAAATCAACCTAAGAAAAAGACTAACTACTACAAACAAGGTAGGTTTTCTAGACATAGTAGAACTAAAAGAATTAGAAGTGTATGGGTTCCTAAGGAACTTGTAAAATCAAATAACATTATTGCTATGTCTTATTGGATTCCTAAGGGAACCAAGGTTTTGGGAGCTAACACTCATGGACCCAAAATTATTTGGGTACCAAAAACAAAAGCTTAATATCTTTGTTTGTAGGGGGAGCATTGCTACAAGGCCAAAGCACAAAGTCAAAACTCATGGTACCTTGATAGTGGATGCTCAAGGCATATGACCGGAGACAAGAGTAGATTCATGGATCTAAAGCCAAAAAGTGGAGGAGTGGTGACATTTGGTGACAACTCCAAAGGCCACATTAAAGGTATTGGCTCCATAGGTAATCACTCTACTATTCTCATTGAAAATGTCTTGTATGTCGATGGTCTTAAACATAACTTATTGAGCATAAGTCAATTGTGTGATAAAGGATTTAATGTTTTATTTGATAAAAATGGATGCAAAATTGTTGACATTAAATCTAATAATATTATGCTCATAGGTCATCGAATAGGGAACATATACATGGTGCATCTAGATGACATTCATACATCTCATGCATGCTTAGTAGCACAAAATGAAAATGATGCATGGTTGTGGCATAGGAAACTAGGACATGCTAGCATTAGTGTTTTAGAAAAACTAGTTTCCCTTGATCTAGTTAGAGGTTTACCTAAGATTAAATTTTCAAATGATAAAATTTGTGATGCATGCTCTAAGGGTAAACAACATAAGTCTTCCTTTAAATCCATTAATGATGTTTCTATAAGTAGATGTTTACAACTAATCCATATGGATTTATTTGGGCCAATTAGGACTATGAGCTTGGCTGGTAAATCTTATGCATTTGTACTTGTTGATGATTTTTCTAGATTTACTTGGGTTCTATTTTTAAGTACTAAATATGAGGCTTTAGAAAAATTCATAACATTTTCAAAACTAACCCAAAATGATCTTGAACTTAAAATTTCACATATTAGAAGTGATCATGGAACCGAGTTTCAAAATTTAGGGTTTGAAGAATTTTTGAATGAAACTGGTATTAGCCACAATTTTTCGGCTCCTCGAACTCCTCAACAAAATGGGGTAGTTGAGAGGAAAAATAGAACTTTGCAAGAAATGGCTAGAACCATGCTTTGTGAAAATAATTTACCTAAATATTTTTAGGCGGAAGCCACAAACACCGCTTGCTATATTGTTAATCGAGTAATGATTAGGCCAATTTTAAAGAAAACACCTTATGAGATTTTAAAATCTAAAAGCCTAACATTAGCTATTTTCACCCTTTTGGTTGCAAGTGTTTTGTTTTAAATAATGGAAAAGACAACTTAGGTAAATTTGATGCAAAAAGTGATAAAGCTATTTTTATAGGATACTCTTTAACATCTAAAGCCTAACGGGTATTTAACAAAAGAACTTTAGTAGTAGAAGAATCTATACATGTTGTATTCGATGGTAACCTCCTTCCAAGGAAGGATTCTTGTGATGATGATGATGTAGGAATCATAAATGCCTTTGATGGAGGACAAACTTCAAAGGAGGATGAGATTCCAACAAAAGAAGAGGACACACAAGATCCACCTCTTGAAGCCTTGAAGGACTTGGCTTTTGAGGAAAAGGAAGTGAGCTACCCAAGGGAGTTTAACTATGTCAAAGATGGTGAAATCTTGGGTGATCCATCCAAAGGGGTAACCACTCGATCTTCTCTTAAATTAATGAATCATGTTGCATTTATCTCATGCATAGAGCCTAAGAATATTAAAGAAGCATTGAAAGATGATTTTTGGATTATAGCTAAGCAAGAAGAGTTAAATCAATTTGAGAGAAGTAACGTTTGGACATTAGTTGATAGGCCTAGTAATCAATCTACCATAGGAACTAAATGGGTCTTTAGGAACAAGCTAGATGAGAGTGGTAACATTGTGAGAAATAAAGCTAGACTAGTAGCACAAGGTTACACTCAAGAAGAGGGAATATATTTTGATGAAACCTATGCACCCGTAGCTAGAATGGAAGCCATTAGGATGTTGCTTGCATATGCATGTTATCATAATTTCAAGCTTTTTCAAATGGATGTTAAAAGCGCGTTTTTAAATGGTTTTATAAATAAAGAAGTCTATGTGGAACAACCACCGGGTTTTGAAGACTTAAAATTTCCAAATCATGTTTTCAAACTCTCTAAAGCTCTTTATGGTTTAAAACAAGCTCCTAGAGCTTGGTATAAAAGACTTTCAAACTTTTTAATTGAAAAAGGTTTTGAAAAAGGTAAGGTGGACACTACACTCTTTATAAAAATGTATAAAAATGACATCTTAGTAGTTCAAATTTATGTTGATGACATTATTTTTGGTTCTACTAACGAATGCCATTGCCAAGAGTTTGCTAAGCTAATGCAAGGTGAATTCGAGATGAGCATGATGAGGGAGCTCTCATTCTTTTTGGGACTCCAAATCAAGCAAAAGAAGGATGGCACCTTCATCAATCAAGCAAAGTACATAAAGGATATGCTCAAGAAGTTTGGCTTGGAAAATGCAAAGCCTCAAGCCACACCTATGAGCTCATCTACAAAGCTTGACAAAGATGAAGGAGGTAAGTGTGTTGACTCTAAGCTTTACCGTTCTATGATTGGATCATTGCTTTACCTTACCGCAAGTAGACCAGATATCTTGTTTAGTGTTTGCTTGTGTGCTAGGTTCCAAGCTAGTCCTAGAGAGTCTCACCTTATAGCCGTTAAAAGAATCTTTAGGTACCTTAGGATACTTCTTGTTTAGGTCTTTGGTACCCTAGAGACTCCACCTTCAACCTTCATGCTTATTTGGATGCGGATTATGGGGGTTGCAAAATCGATAGGAAAAGTACTTCGGGAACTTGTCAATTCCTAGGTATTATGCTCATATCTTGGTTCTCTAAGAAACAAAATAGTGTAGCCTTATCTACCACCGAAGCCGAGTACATATCCTTAGGGAGTTGTTGTGCTCAAGTCCTTTGGATGAAGCAACAACTCTTAGATTATGGAATTAAAGTTGAAACCATACCCCTAAAATGTGACAACACTAGTGCTATATGTTTAACAAAAAATCTCATCCAACACTCTAGAACCAAACACATAGAAATAAGGCATCATTTCATTAGAGATCGTGTCCTTAAAGAAGATGTGGTTATAGAGTATGTAGACACCTTAAATCAATTAGCGAACATATTTACAAAACCTTTAGACAAAGAGCGTTTTTGGTCCCTTAGGAGAGAGTTAGGTCTAGCTATCCTATCTTGACCTTTTAGGACCTCTTTTGTGCTTAAAATTGCTTGATCTTGTGAAATGCCATGTTTGTGTGTTTTTACTCCTAATTTCATCCATGCCTATAGCTAGGGGGAGTATGTTTATGTTTGCATATGTTTTTCCTGCTCATTCATGTCATTCATGCAAGTTAGGCCTTAGAAAAATTCAATTTTCTGCACTTTTAGAGCCTCATCTGCACTTCCAGGCCCAGGTGTATCGAAACGGGTCAACCTGTTTCGATACGGATGCTTTAACTTCATATCTGAGAGAAGGGCGTTTCGAAACGCCTTAATAGGGTTTCGAAACGTTTTGGCTACTGCCAAGGGGTGTATCGAAACGAGTTTCGATACGAGTCAACGGGGCTTCGATACGGTCAAACCTATATCGAAACGGTCAGCTGGAGTTCTAAAAACGGTCAAACTCCCGTGCCCGCGTTTCGAAACGGTCAAGCCCGTTCCGAAACGGTTTCGCGGACTGCTTTAAGAAGGGCTTTTAATGATAAAGTTCCACTTTAATTAAAACTCTCCAAAACCCTAAAAACCCTAGCCCGAATTTTTCCTATAAAAACCCTCTAAACCTCTTTGTTTTTCACCAAATCTTGAGGGGGTTTTCTCTAAAACACAAGTCTAAGCAAGATTCAACAATATTGTGCAAGGATTTTCTTCCATTCATCCAAAATCCCAAAATAAGGTATTTTTCCTCTTTTTCTTTTTCCTTCAATTTCTATTCGAATCTTAGGTTAGAAAATTTTATTTGTGTATAGTTTATATGTTTTTATGCTTGGGTTTTTCATATTTTGTAAAAAAATTTCAAAATCTTCAATTTTCTGATTCGAATATAAAAATTTTTACTCGTATTTTTTTTACTGTTTTTCTCTTAAAATTTTTGTGTTTTTATTTTGTTTTGTTTATTTGTTTTAAAAACTTGTTTTTAAACCTAAGTGGGATTTTATCATTGGATTGAATTACGAAATCTATGCATACACTTAATTTTTTTTTATATCGCTTGCTTGCTTATTTTTTTAGGATGACGGAGAATGTTAACAAAAAGCGTAAGTCCGTTCAAACCGGTGAATCGAGTATACGTCCAAATCTCGCCCTCCTCTTTCAAAAATCTCTTCGAACTACATAGTTGAGAGAACGTTTCAAATATGTCAAGGAGTACGAAGTTCGTCGTGAGCGTGTGATTGATCTCAACTTCCTTAACTCCGAGCGATTTCTTTTTCGTTACCTCCAACGTTTAAAAGATTGGGATTTTCTTGGCTTGTTGAGCATCCCAGACATTTACTACAAACACATGGTACTTCTCTTTTACTCCAATGCTCACCTTATCAATGATGAAGAAAATTCCGAAGTTGTTGGGATTGAATCTTATATTTTGGGGAAAAAGTTTGTTGTTAATGTCCCTCTCTTGGAGTCTACATTTTCTCTTAAGGATGTAGGAATTGAGAATGAGAGTCATTTTGGTTCTCACACCGGTCAAGTGCTTACTTTGGATGCGCACGATCGTTTCCTCCATTTGATGGTCTCATGGTTCCTTCGCCCCTCCCGGGGTAAATATTCTCACATCCGTCAAGTTGACTATTTTTGGCTTGAGTGTTTCTGTCGTGGTGAGCGCCCTAATCTTGCTAAGATCATATTTGCCGAGATGGTTAACAATATTAAGCTTCGTGACACCGATGCCTTGAAATCTTTCACTTATGGAATGGTCTTAAGTCACATCTTTAGCAAGCTTGGTCTCGATTGCACCTACGACTCTCCGGAACCCCGCAAGTCAAAAATTGGTGAGTCCTCTCTCCGTAAGTCCGGTTTTCGCTATGTGAACAATGTTTGGGAACGTGTTGATAGGGAAGCACCTCCTCCTCCTCCTCCTCCCGTTGAACCTCAACCACAAGCTCAAGTTGGAAACAATGAAGCTCTATCGGCTCTCATTACCGAGCGGTTCAATGCCATGGACACTAACATGGCTTCGGGCTTTGGTGCTATCAATACTCGTTTGCAAAATGTAGATGATCGACTCCTATCCCTTGAGAATTCACACTCGGCCATGGATATGTCCTTCTCTACCTTTTATGGCCAATGGATGAAGTTTCGTCAATCTCAAGTCAAGAGTGATGATGAGACTTCGAATGATGGTGACGACGAGGCCTAGGATATTCATGACATATCATATTATCTATGCATTTTAGGATTAAGTTTGCATCTTTATTTTCACTATGCTTTATGAACCTATGCTTTTAGTTTTATTTGGGATTATGCTTTGAACTTATTGTTGATTTATGTTTTGGATATTTTAATTTTATGAATTAATATTATTGTTGCTTATTGCTTAATGCTTATTGGTACTAACCATATCTCTTCTCTATGAGCCTTGTTTATTATTTTTTGATCTAACAAAAAGGGGGACAAGAAATTTAAGAGCCAAAAATTCGTTTTAAATGTTTAAAGTGTTTTTAAGTTTTAAAACTTGAATTTCAAAGTTAAAACCTTTTTAAAACTTTAAAAACCTATCTTAAATTAAGGGGGAGTTAGAATGTGTTCAAAATTTTCAAAACTCTTAAAAATTCTAACTTTGGTTTTGTTATATCAAAAAGGGGGAGATTGTGAAACCGATATTTTAATTTTGATATAACTAAAGAACCTAAGGACTAAATTGAAAATGTCAAACGAATTTTTAAGTCCTCAAACATCCCCATATGATTTAAAGAATATGCCTAAGTTAAAAACTAAGCTTTCTAAATATTTTCTAAGTGTTCTTAAAGCCGAAACAGTGTTTTTCGAGTCCCTATTTCGAAACGGCCTAAGGCGTTTCGAAACGGTTTTTGAAACTGTCAACCCTTATTTCGGAACAAGTATCGAAACGTTTTCAACATTGCCAACTCATGTTTCGAAACAAGTATCGAAACGGCTTTAGAACATAGAGAACCCGTATGGAAACGACATCAAGTGTTTCGAAACGGTTCTTCATTTGATTTGAAAAATATGACCGTTGCAAGTTTTTAACTGATTTTTAAGAAACCGTTAAGGCGTTTCGGAACGAGTTCAAGCCATTTCGAAATGACCTTTGACAGTGGCAAACGTGTTTCGAAACGGGTCAGACCGTTTCGATACGGGCTCTTAAATGCACCCCAACGGCTCTTTCTATTTTGGTCTGTTTCGAAACAGGGTCGGGCGTTTCGAAACGGGTGGTTGCAGACTGCATTTATGGAGGTGAGATAACACTCCCAACGGCTCTATTGATGAATGCAACAACCACAACGGCTAGAAATCAATGAGAAGGTATAAAAGGGACCTCTAAAAGCTCCAGCAACAACTATTGATCCAAAAGCAAACATCCAAACATCAAATCCAAGCATTTGTGCCTAAATCCCAATATTGTCTAGAAACCCCAATTGTAATTTTCATTCTTATCTTTTTCAATTGGGTTGAGTGCTTGTAATTGGGCTACAATTTGTATTGAGAGATACTTTCTTAGCCAACAAAATCTTTGTTTTATTAGTGTGAGGATTGGGTTAAATTTTGGGTAGAAAATTTAACCGAAAAGTGTAAGGGTTACCTCCTTATCCTAGAAAAGGGGAAGAGCAATTAGTGGAATTGTTACAAATCCTTAGTGAAGCTAAGGTAGTGGATGTAGAGTTCATTTGGAACTTGAACCACTCTAAATTTCCTTGTCTGTCTTTTTAATTTGCAATTTCCACCACCTAAACCTTTAAAAATTCAATTCACCCCCCTCTTGGTTCATTTCGATCATTCGATCCACTCAACAGACTCTCTATCCCATATGTTTTTGTGTTATGTATGAAGAGGTTATCCTAAAGCATTAAGGAAAGTGTTGCCGATGGCGATCGAAAACAAATTAAGCTTGCTAGAAGTGGATCAAGCTTGTGTCATCTATTTTTCACCGACGATCTAATCTTATTTGTGGGACTACTATGAATTAGATGGAGGTTGTTAAAACAGTCATAGAAAAAAATTGCATTGATTTCGGGCATCGTGTTAGTGTGGTCAAAACTCAAATCCTTTTTTTTCTCTCAAAATTGCTCAATGTATTTCTACGCAATGATCAAACATTCCTTTGGCTTTGAGTTGGTATGATTTGGGGAAGTACCTTGGGATTCCTCTCCTTTATAGAAAGGTCACCAAAGTTACGTTTTTTTTTTTGCTTGAGAGGATGTTGAATAGACTCTTTGGTTGGGCGACTAAAACATTATCCTTCGCAGGGAGAATTACACTTGCTAAATCAGTGCTTTAAGCAATTCTGATGTACGTCATGCAATCCTCTTGACTAAAACATAATAATAATAATAATAATAATAATAATAATAATAATAATAATAATAATAATAATAATTATAATTATTATTATTATTATTATTATTATTATTATTATTATTAATTATTATTATTATTATTATGTGTTTGTAAGCATTTAGAAGAATTTTGGAATGATTAATGGAGTTAAAAATTAAGTTTATGAAAGCTGTCTAGGATTTTATGCATGGGTAGTGGGTTCAAAAAATCACGAAAAAGTGATCGATTTTGATATGTATTTTAAAAGATACGAATTTTAAGTTGTCGAACGTCAGAAAACATAGCAACATACTGCTCCTAATAATAACTTGGATAGTGACTTTAGAAATTTGTCATATATTGTACAAATCGAATTAGGAGTACCACCTTATATGATTAGACAAAGATTTGAGTTTAGTTTCTTTTAGAACTTTTGATCGGACTTTAAAGTCTCGTGACTTTTACCCTTAATTTAAAGAGTTTTTTCACATAAAAAATTTGATGTATTGATTTATGTGTTTTTTTTCTTGCATTGGTTGATTATTGTTATTAGTGAACATACATTGTGATATTGAATTTGTCATAATTGTCTACTTTTATTATCAAGAGAAAAAGAACACCGAATGTAAATTAGTAAGTTTTATTTTCTTTTGAGATGTGGTTTCCCCGAAACCCAATGGATACACAAGATAAGGGTATAATGATGAAAAAATTCTCAAAACTATACCCGTAAGTATTGGGGACGAGGTGAAAAATGCAAGATCGTCCCCGCCTCACCCCGTCGCCACCCATATTGTAAAACCGAAATTGATTTTGATATAACACATAAACTTAAGGACCAATTTGCAAAACAATAAATTTTTAAGTACTCTTTAAAGTCTCACAATTGACAAGTATTTTTGAACAAAATAATATTTAAAGACCGACTCTTAAACATATATAATTCCCTAAGTCTTTTCCTATGTTTTTCAAGCCTAAGTATGCAAAAACGCCCAGGCGTATCGATACCTTTATGCGTATCGATACCCTATTTTGCCACTGGAATTTTAATGAAGTTACCGTACCGATACGCCTTGCAACCGTATCGATACGATATTCATCTGGGCAACTGTTTTCATGAAACCGTACCGATACACCTTGCAACCGTATCGATACGATAAGCTCATCTTTGAAAAATCTGAGCATTTAATTATTTGACCGTTACTTGTCAGTTGGTTGGTTTCCCAATTTTCAAAAGATCGTTATACCGTACCGATACGCTTGGTATGCGTATCGATACACTTTTTATGTAAACTTGGCTTGGGATTCCAGTGAGCAAAAACCGTATCGATACGGCCTTCCGTATCGATACGCCCCTTGAAATCGTACCGGTACGCCTTCTATGCGTATCGATACGCCCTGTTTTCAGGCACAACGGCTCTTTCCTCTTTAATGCAGGTATCGATATGCCCTTCCCGAGTACCGATACGGTAGGCTGCAAAGCTGCATTTAATGCGGGAAAATTGCTCCCAGCGGCTCTATTGATGATCCCAACTACCCAAACGGCTAGAAATCAATGCAAGGATATAAAAACAAGCTTCAATTGACCAGGCAACAATTATTGAACCTACAAGCAACATCAAAGCAAAAATCCAAACCCTAGTGCTCTTCAAAGTCAAATTCTTGTACCCAACTCTTTTGTTTTCAATTGTCATTTTGTGTTGTGAGTTTGGGGTGATTGAAATTGTAATTGGGTAGACATTTATCCTTTGTGAGGAATTATTTGAGTTTACCAAAACTTCTCTTTGTAAATTGAGTGGATTAAGCTTTGGGTAGAAAGCTTAATCGAATTTGTAAGGTTACCTCCTCATCCAAGAAAAGGGGAAGAATTCAAGTAGTGAATTGGTTGAAAATCCTTAGTGGGAACTAAGGTAGTGGATGTAGAGTTCATTTGGAGAACTTGAACCACTCTAACTACTTGTGTCATCTTTTATTTTTCACCAATTCCTCCCACCAAAATTTTAATTGCCAATTCACCCCCTCTTGGCCATTTGCAATTGTGTGATCAACTCAACAACAACTCAACAATTGGTATCAGATCTACACTTATTAGAAGGATTACAACCCTCTTGAGTCGATTCTAGGAGAGTTTGATCAACAACTAGTCAAGCAATGACATCCACCTCCAACTATGAGTCCCAATCCACCACCAAGCCACCATTCTTCAATGGGGATAACTACCTATATTGGAAGAATAGGATGAGACTTTTTATCAAGTCTACCGACTACATGGTGTGGGATGTGGTTGAAGAAGGTCCATACATTCCCATGAAGAGAGATGGAGAAAGACTCGTCCCAAAGGTAAAAGCCGAGATGACGGATGATGAAAGAAGAAGGATGCAAGTGAATGAAAAAGCCCTCCATGTGATATTTTGTGCACTTGGTCCGGATATCTACTCTAAGGTGTCTTCAATCGAAAATGCTAAGGAGGTTTGGGACACCCTCGAGACAACATATGAGGGAACTAGTGATGTCAAGGAGAAAAAGATTGGGCTACTCAATCTAAGCTATGAAAACTTCAAGATGGATCCCGATGAAAGTGTTTCCAAGATGTTTGATCTATTCTCGGTCATTGTCAACTGTTTGAAGGGGTTCGGCGAGATCATCCCCGAAGACACACTAGTGAGAAATTTGTTGTACTCTCTTCCGGAGTCATGGGATGGCAAGAGAACGGCTATTATTGAAGCTAGAGATTTGAAGACTCTCAAGCTTGATGCTCTTGTTGGATCTCTACTCACCCATGAGATCATGAGGAAGGGAAGAGAAGGAAATGGTTGAGAAGAAAGAAGTTGAGAAGAAGAAAGTGTGAATCGCTCTTAAAGCTTCACATCAAGAAAGCGATTCAAGTGAAGATGAAGATAAGGAGATGGCCATGTTGGCCAAACGGTTTACTCGGTTCATGAAGTCCAATCGTGGAAGAAAATTTATTAGAAAGGGAGACTTCAAGAGCAAGAGTAAGGAAGAGGAGAAGGACCAAATCACTTGCTATGAATGCAAGAAGCCGGGTCACATCCGTTCCGAATGCCCTCAATTGAAGAGGAAGAGCTTTGGAAAGAAGAACAAGCTCAAAGCTCAAATAACAACTTGGAGTGACGATGAGTCATCCGAGGAAGAGGAGGAAGTGGCCAATCTATGTCTCATGGCCATTGATGATGAACCAAAGGTAAATTCTAACTTATCCAATTTTGATTTTACTTTTGATGAACTTGAAGATGCTTATGATGAATTGCAAGAGGTTTACGATGAGTTAGTAGGAAAATACAAAGAATCCATTTTGAAAAACAAGAAAACCATTTCCGATTTGAAAAATCAAAATGAGACATTTTCTAAAGCTAACTCCGAATTGGAAAAGAAAGTTTTGTTTTTAGTAAATCTTTCAAATGATCTTAAAACTAAAAATCTTGAACTTGAAAAACTTCTTTCCGATTTTCAAGATTATCACACAAAGGAAGTGGATAATCTTAAAACATCTATTGCTATTGGGAAAAACAATTTTGAAAAAGGAAATCATTCTAAATCTCAATATGTAAAAAGAAAACCATTTATTCCTAAACAAAGAAATTTTAATAAGCAATCTAGAGGTCAAAGAGTTAGGAGTGTTTGGGTTCCTAAGGAACTCATTATTTCTAATAATATGAATGCTATTGCTTCTTGGATTCCTAAGGGAACCAAAATTTTGAAGGCTAACACACATGGACCCAAAATGATTTAGGTACCAAAATCAAGGCCTAATTTTTTTGTTTGTAGGGGGAGCATTGCTACAAGGCTAAAGCTTCAAGCCAAAATTCTTGGTATCTTGATAGTGGATGCTCAAGACATATGACCGGTGACAAGAGTAGATTCGTGGAACTAAAGCCAAAGAGTGGTGGAGTGGTGACTTTCGGTGACAACTCCAAAGGCCACATTGAAGGAATATGCTCCATTGGTAATCACTCCTCTATTTTCATTGAAAATGTTTTGTATGTCAACGGTCTTAAACATAATTTGTTGAGCATTAGTCAATTATGTGATAAGGGTTTTAATGTTTTATTTGATAAAAGTGGTTGCAAAATTGTAAACATTAAAACAAATCAACTAATGCTCATAGGACATAGAATAGGCAATATTTACATTGTGCATTTAGATGACATCCATTCATCTCATACATGCTTAGTTGCACATGATGAACATGACTCATGGCTTTGGCATAGAAAATTAGGACATGCTAGCATGAGTATCTTAGAGAAATTAACTTCCCTTAATCTAGTTAGAGGTTTACCCAAACTTAAATTTTCTAATGATAAAATTTGTGATGCATGTTCAAAGGGTAAACAACATAGAACTTCATTTAAATCTATTAATGATGTCTCCACTAGTAGATGCTTGCAATTGATTCATATGGATCTTTTTGGGCCTATTAGAACAATGAGCTTGGGTGGTAAATCATATGCTTTTGTGCTTGTAGATGACTATTCTAGGTTTACTTGGGTTCTATTCTTAAGTAAAAAAGATGAGGCTTTAGAAAAATTCATCACATTTTCTAAAATAACTCAAAATGATCTTGAACTTAAAATTTCTCACATTAGAAGTGATCATGGAACCGAATTTCAAAATCTAGGTTTCGATGAGTTTTTAAATGAAAATGGGATTAGCCACAATTTTTCCGCACCTCGCACTCCTCAATAAAATGGGGTAGTTGAGAGGAAAAATCAAACTTTAGAAGAAATGGCTAGAACCATGCTTTGCGAAAATAATTTACCTAAATATTTTTGGGCGGAAGCCACAAATACCGCTTGCTATATTATAAATCGAGTAATGATTAGGCCAATTTTGAAGAAAACACCTTATGAGATTTTGAAATCTAAGAAGCCTAACATTAGCTATTTTCATCCTTTTGGTTGCAAGTGTTTTGTTTTGAATAATGGTAAAGAAAACTTAGGTAAATTTGATGCTAAAAGTGATGAAGCTATTTTCTTAGGGTACTCTTTAAACTCTAAAGCCTATCGTGTGTTTAACAAAAGAACTCTAGTAGTTGAAGAGTCAATACATGTTGTTTTCGATGATAACCTCCTTCCGAGGAAGGAATCTTGTGATGATGATGATGTAGGAATCCTTGATGCCATTGATGGAGGACAAACGTCAAAGGTGGATGAGGTTCCAACTAAAGATGAGGATACACAAGATCCACCTCTTGAAGCCTTGAAGGACTTGGCTCTTGAGGAAAAGGAGGTGTCTTACCCAAGGGAGTTCAACTATGTCAAAGGTGGTGAAATCTTGGGTGATCCATCCAAGGGGGTAACTACTAGATCCTCTCTCAAATTAATGAACCATGTTGCATTTCTTTCATGCATTGAGCCTAAAAATATTAAAGAAGCTTTAAAAGATGACTTTTGGATTTTGGCCATGCAAGAAGAATTAAATCAATTTGAGAGAAGTAAAGTTTGGACATTAGTTGAAAGGCCTAGTAATCAATCTACTATAGGAACTAAATGGGTATTTAGGAATAAATTAGATGAAAGTGGTAATATAGTGAGAAACAAGGCTAGGCTTGTTGCTCAAGGCTATACCCAAGAAGAGGGAATTGATTTTGATGAGACATATGCTCCCGTAGCTATGATGGAAGCTATTAGGATGCTTTTAGCATTTGCATGTTATAATAATTTCAAGCTTTTTCAAATGGATGTGAAAAGTGTCTTTTTAAATGGTTTTATAAATGAAGAAGTGTATGTGGAACAACCACCGGGTTTTGAGGATTCAAAATTTCCAAACCATGTGTTTAAACTAACAAAAGCTCTCTATGATTTAAAACAAGCTCCTAGAGCTTGGTATGAGAGACTTTCAAATTTCTTAATTGAAAAGGGTTTTGAAAAAGGAAAAGTGGATACTACACTCTTCATAAAAAGATATAACAATGACATCTTAGTAGTACAAATTTATGTTGATGATATCATTTTTGGTTCTACTAATGAGTGTTATTGTAAAGAATTTTCTAAGCTAATGCAAGGTGAGTTCGAGATGAGCATGATGGGGGAGCTCTCATTCTTTTTGGGACTCCAAATCAAGCAAAGGAAAGATGGCACCTTCATAAATCAAGCTAAGTACGTGAATGATATGCTCAAAAAGTTCGGCTTGGAGAATGCAAAACCTCAAGCCACACCTATGAGTTCTTCCATAAAGCTTGACAAAGATGGAGGTAAGTGTGTTGATTCTAAGCTTTATAGATCCATGATAGGTTCTTTGCTTTACCTTACCGCAAGTAGACCGAATATTATGTTTAGTGTTTTCTTGTGTGCTAGGTTTCAAGCTAGTCCTAGAGAATCACACTTAGTTGCCATTAAGAGAATTTTTAGATACCTTAGAGACACACCTACTATAGGCCTTTGATATCCTAAAGACTCTTCCTTTAGCCTTCATGCTTTTTCGGATGCGGATTATGGGGGATGTAAGATAGATAGGAAAAGTACTTCCGGGACATGCCAATTCTTAGGTAGTATGCTCGTATCTTGGTTCTCTAAGAAACAAAATAGCGTAGCCTTATCTACTACCGAAGCGGAGTACATATCCTTAGGGAGTTGTTGTGCTCAAGTCCTTTGGATGAAGCAACAACTCCTAGATTATGGTGTTAAAATATAAACCATACCCCTTAGGTGTGACAACACTAGTGCCATTTGTCTCACTAAGAATCCTATCCAACTCTCTAGAACTAAACACATAGAAATTAGACATCATTCCATTATAGATCATGTTTTGAAAAATGATGTTGTTATAGAGTTTGTTGACACTTTGAACCAATTAGCGGATATATTTACAAAACCTTTAGATAAAGAGCGCTTTTGGACCCTTAGGAGAGAGTTAGGTTTAACTAGCCTTTCTTGACCCTTTTAGGTCCCAAAATGTCTAAATTTGCTTGAAATTGTTTGTTATTCATGCTTGTGTTAATTTCTGTTCCTTTTGCTTCTATGCGTGTTGCTAGGGGGAGTATGTATTAAGTTTAGCCATTAAAACTTGTTCATATGACATGTACATGCATTTAGGGACGTTTCAAATTGGATTTTTGCACTTAAATCTGTCAAATCTGCATATTCTGGTAAAGGTGTATCGATACGGCTGTAAAGCGTATCGATACGGGCTGATAACTGGAAATTTTTTAGGATGAACAAGTATCGCTACGGCCACGCGTATCGATACGGTACAAGTCAAGGGAAATAGTCAAAGCCAAGCGTACCGATACGACCCCGCGTATCGATACGGTAGTATCGACAAATATAATATTAGGGTTAAAGGGTATCGATACGCGTGTATAGCGTATCGATACGGCCTCGACAGAGAGGCTATTTAGGGCTGCAATTGTTAAAACTCTTTAAAACTCAAAAACCCTAGCCGCGAAACCCTATATAAACCCCCTCAATTCTTCAAATTTTACCATCAATCTTCAAAATTTCTTGAGGGTTTTTACTCTACACATCAAGGCAAAGCTTTGGCATCAAATCTTGTGCATTCACATCCCCTCTTTCATCCATTCTAAGATTCAAGGTATAAAACTTCTCTTTTCTATTTTCTTTAATTTTCGTTTGTTTTTAATTGTTGTTTCAACTGATTTTTTTGTACAAACCTTGTTTGATTGTTATGGGTTTCAACTTTTTTCATAAAAATTTTTCAAAAAAAAATTCATTCGAATATATTTTATATTCGATTTCTTTTTTACTGTTTTTTTTAATTGTGAATATCTCTTTGAAATTGAAATTCTTTTTACAAATTACCTTGAATTATTAGAATTTATTGGATTGAATAGGATGTTAATTGCATACATATTCGAATCTTTTTAATGTGTTTTCAGGGTTATGGCACCGAAAAAGGGAACTAAGCGTCATCGCTCTACTTCCAATCCTATTGAGGATGTTGAGGGTAATCCTACACCTAACCTTCCTTATATTATCCAATTAAGTTTTCCCGAGGATGGTGATATGGAACGATATAAACTTTTTCAAGGAATGAACCTTAGGGAAGAGCGAGTTGTGTCAATCCCTTTCTTAAATTCTGCCCGTTTCAAGTTTCAATACCTATCTTTAATTAAGCAATGGAAATTCTTAACCTTTTTTAGTATTCCTCCTATCCTATATAGGAATCTAGTCATTGTATTCTTTTCTAATGCCGAATGCATACATGATGAACCTAGGGAGCATGTCATTGCCATTGAATCTTCTATTATGTGCAAAACCTTTCAAATTGATCAAAAAGTTTTATGTAATGTCTTTGGTTTTGAAGATGTTGGTATTGATGATGAACAATCTTTGGGTACGTGTTTTTTAGGCTCAGAAAAAGTTTTAAATGCTTATGACCGTATCCTTCATCTTCTTATCTCTTGGTTTATCCGTCCATCGGGTGGGAAATATTCAACTATTCGTCAAATTGATGATTTTTGGCTTAGGTGTTTTAGAGAAGGTAAACGTCCAAATTTGTGTCAAATTATGTTTGCCGATCTTGTCTTTTTAGTTCAACACCGTCACACCAAACAAGTCTCATCCTTTTACTACTCCACGGCTTTGAGTTTTCTATTTCATTCCCTTGGCATTGATTGTTCACATGATTTTCCCGAAACCCTTGCCTACCCATCGATGAGCGTTCCCTAGCTCGTTCCGGTTTCACTTATGTTGATAATGATTGGGTTTGCAATGCTCAAGATCCTTCGCACGTTGCTCCGGTCGATGCATCTCGTGCTTCTTCGAGCTCTCACCGTGCTCCTCTTGATTCCTCCTCCAGGGATACTCTCATGACCTTCCTAAATGAGAAGTTCACCGCGATGGATAATCGTTTCACATCCTTAGAGGATCGCGTCCAAGGCATGGAAAAGAAGATAGACACCATGGCCGCTCGCCAAAACTCCATGGATATCTCTCTTACCGCCTTCCATGGTGCTTGGATCAATCAAACCCGAAGGAACCAACCCTCTCAAGAAGATGGCGAAGAATATGACGAGGACGATGATGATGAAGAAGGGGACGAGTAGATCATGCATCTCATCTTAGGACATTTAGTCTTTTATCTTTGTTATTGCACTTTTGTTTTTAGGATTTGAAGTTTATGCCTATTATTTATGTTTTTAGGATTTTAAAAGTTTGGATTATGAAGGTTGCTTTGAAATTTATGCATTTGAACCTTTATGTTTATTTTGAAGTTTATGCATTTGAGCTCTTATGCTTGCTTTAAGTTTAATGAATTATTGTTGCTTTATATTGCTATTATCCTTGTATTCTATTTTGATCTAACAAAAAGGGGGAGAAGGATCATACAGTCAATTTTTTTTTGTTTTGAAAATCTATCTTAAAGTAAGGGGGAGAAAGCTTTTCAAAGTTTCAAAAACTTAAAAATTTATTTATGGTTTTGTTATATCAAAAAGGGGGAGATTGTAAAACCGAAATTGATTTTGATATAACACATAAACTTAAGGACCAATTTGCAAAACAATAAATTTTTAAGTACTCTTTAAAGTCTCACAATTGACAAGTATTTTTGAACAAAATAATATTTAAAGACTGGCTCTTAAACATATATAATTCCCTAAGTCTTTTCCTATGTTTTTCAAGCCTAAGTTTGCAAAAACGCCCAGGCGTATCGATACCTTTATGCGTATCGATACCCTATTTTGCCACTGGAATTTTAATGAAGTTACCGTACCGATACGCCTTGCAACCGTATCGATACGATATTCATCTGGGCAACTGTTTTCATGAAACCGTACCGATACGCCCAGCAACCGTATCGATACGATAAGCTTATCTTTGAAAAATCTGAGCATTTAATTATTTGACCGTTACTTGTCAGTTGGTTAGTTTCCCAATTTTCAAAAGATCGTTATACCGTACCGATACGCTTGGTATGCGTATCGATACACTTTTTATGTAAACTTGGCTTGGGATTCCAGTGAGCAAAAATCGTATCGATACGGCCTTCCGTATCGATACGCCCATTGAAACCGTACCGGTACGCCTTCTATGCGTATCGATACGCCCTATTTTCAGGCACAACGGCTCTTTCCTCTTTGATGCAGGTATCGATATGCCCTTCCCGAGTACCGATACGGTAGGCTGCAGAGTTGCATTTAATGCGGGAAAATTGCTCCCAACGGCTCTATTGATGATCCCAACTACCCAAACGGCTAGAAATCAATGCAAGTATATAAAAACAAGCTTCAATTGACCAGGCAACAATTATTGAACCTACAAGCAACATCAAAGCAAAAATCCAAACCCTAGTGCTCTTCAAAGTCAAATTCTTGTACACAACTCTTTTGTTTTCAATTGTCATTTTGTGTTGTGAGTTTGAGGTGATTGAAATTGTAATTGGGTAGACATTTATCCTTTGTGAGGAATTATTTGAGTTTACCAAAACTTCTCTTTGTAAATTGAGTGGATTAAGCTTTGGGTAGAAAGCTTAATCGAATTTGTAAGGTTACCTCCTCATCCAAGAAAAGGGGAAGAATTCAAGTAGTGAATTGGTTGAAAATCCTTAGTGGGAACTAAGGTAGTGGATGTAGAGTTCATTTGGAGAACTTGAACCACTCTAACTTAAGGGTGTATACGGTTCGGTTTCGGTTTAATTCGGTAAGCTATTTTAGTAACCATCGGTTTTCGGTTCGGTTAACCTCGGTTTTCGGGTTTTCCATATTAACATAAGTTTTCGAAATTTTGTATTTTATTTTGATAAATTAACTTTATTTGATAACTTTTAAACAATAAGAGTTAAAGTTTTAAAGTGTTTTTCATAAATATTTATTAAAAAACTTGATTTTTAAGTAAATAATAATAATTAAAAATGCATCTACAATATTTTAAGTATAAAATACATATTTTTACATTAGAAAAATAATTATAAATTAACTAAAATATCAAATTCGGTTCAATTCGGTTCGATTCGGTTAACCACGGTTTACAAACTTATGAACCATAAATCGTCCAAACGCCTCGGTTCGGATCGGTTTTCGGTTTTGCGGTTAACCATGCTCAGCCCTACTCTAACTACTTGTGTCATCTTTTATTTTTCACCAATTCCTCCCACCAAATTTTTAATTGCCAATTTACCCCCCTCTTGGCCATTTGCAATTGTGTGATCAACTCAACAACAACTCAACACATATTTTTACGTATTAGTTAGGAAGAAACATTGAGGATCCATTTGATTTTAGAAAATATTTTTTGTTTTGTTTTCTATTTTCATTTTCAAGAAAACAAATTTCATTTTCAGTTTTCCAAAAACAGAAATCATGTTTGGTTAATAGAAATGAAAATGTGTTTGATATATAATTTTTCCAAAATAAAAACGAACAAATAATTACCAAATAATTAAATTAGAATATAATTATAACTATAAAAAATAAATTAGAATTAAACGAAGCAAATTTTAAAATCAATAAAAACTATTTTTTATTCGTAATAAAAATATGACATATCCAGACCATCCATTTTGATATATTATTCGAGTTTATACTAACTAACAAAACAATTCAATTCATGCATCATTTGATTTGGTGTTTCTATCCTGAAATGTAAAGAATTGATTGTGTGAAGCAACAATTTTATTTTGGTTTAGTTGTTTCGCTAGGACATTTTCAATGTGTAGAACTAATATTTTGATATAATAATTGAAAAATGTTTTGGACTAATTTGAAAAGAATTTAAAACATGTCCTTAAGTCCAAACAACTTGAAAATATGTTTGAGGCATTTAGAAGGTTTTTGGAAAAGTTTTTCATGCTTTAAAATAGCCAAACTTGAATTTTCAGGTTGCCCTTACCGATACGGTGTACCCTGTATCGATTTTTTGCCCAGGTTTTGTCACTGCCAAAACCCGTATCGAAACAGGCTTTGCCGTTTCGATACGGTGAGGGGTCGTTTCGATACGCCTAGTAAGCGTATCGGTCCCCATTTTAACAACCCCAACGGCTACTTTCCCAACGGTCTTTTAAATGACATACCGTACCGATACGCCCTCGAGCGTATCGATACGCTTAGGCTAGCAAGAGCCCAACGGCTAGTTTCTAAAGAAGGTCGTACCGATACGGGTCCACGCGTATCGATACGGAAGGCTGCAAAACAACATTAAAGATGGGAAATAAAGTCTTCAACGACTCCAATTCATCCCCAACGGCTAGTAACGGCTACAAACTCAAATAGGAGTATAAAAGGGACCTCCAAGCATCTAGTAATGGTTAATGCTTCAATTGTCAACAACACTATGATCAAGAATTTGTCTTAGAGTTTAATTGTCAAATTATTGTATAGACAAACACTAGTGAGCTAAAATTGTTAGATTTGCTCAAGTGTTTTAGGATTGGGTGAGAGCTTTATTGTGCAAACAAATACCTATTAGAGGGATTTAAGTTTGCTTATCTTTATCTCTTTGAAAAGAGGGTTTGATCAAGGCTTTGGGTAGAAAGCTTGATCGGTTTGTAAGTGTTTCTTCCTAAGCCTAAAAAAGGGGACGAATCAATAGTAGATTGATTGGAAATCTTTAGTGGGAAGCTAAGGTAGTGGATGTAGACCTTGGTTAGAAGGTTGAACCACTATAAATCATCTTGTCATTTATCTTTTTATCTTCCACACCTCTTACACCCAAAATTCTACTTCTCCACCACTTGGCGAGCAAGAACGGTTGAAGGAATCGAGCACCGAATAACCCAACACAAGGTTAATAAGCTTTTTTGTGTTTCGAATTGGGGAGTTATTTGTGATAGTTGGGTCCCTAAGGTAAGTTCAATAGCACTTGAATTTACGAAGAAAATGATGATAGGAAGACAAAGTGAAGAAAATAAGGAATTGGGATTAAATTAATAAAATATTGAAATGTCAATGGTTAATCTTTTAGAGTTATGACCAAATTAAAATAAAACATAAAAATTAATGACTAAATTAGTTATTTTGAAAATTTTATTAATTGTCAGGTCATTTTGTCGTTAAAATTTTAACAACAAACGATCAATTTGTTAGTTGTTTTACATCATGCGACCCTTTTGTAATTTTTCGTAGTCGAGAGGATTAACACAAAAAAAATTATAGTTAAAGGACTATTTATGTATTTTACTCAAAAAATATTTTTATGATATTTTGAAACAACACTAAAATAAAATATTTAAATGTCTTTAAAATAAAAAAAAATGTTTTCTTTTCGAAGAATTTGATCATGTATCACTTAAGCATTGTTACCGAATTTTCAAAACAACTTTAATGAAAATATTGTAAACATTTTTTTTTATGTTTTCATATTTACACTCATTTTTGTTTTTGTTTCTTAAAATTCATTTTCTGATTTTACAATCAAATATGTTCTTTTAAATGAATTTTATTTTCTAAGAAAATGAAAACAATCTTTATTATTTAGAATATGTTCTTTTAAATGAATTTTATTTTCTAAGAAAATGAAAACAATCTTTATTATTTAGAACCAAACGGACTTTAAAATTTTATTTAATAGAGTGAAAGGAAAATTAGAAGGATGAAAAATTAAAATATAAAAAAAGTAAAAAATTATATTTTTTCTATTTTGGTGTGTTTGGTACGGAGGAGGAAAATGTTGAAAGGAAAAATATTTGTCTTCACTTTATTTACTTGGTAAAGTTGAAAAATAAGATAAAAAAATTAAAGTTTTGAAGAAAAAAAATATTCTGAACTAATTCACTGTTTTCTTCATTTACTCTCAACTTTTCCTCCTACAATATTTCCAATTATTTTAAAAAATAAAAAATATTATATATAGAAAATAATTTAATTAGTATTTTATTTTAAATAATTTACCTTTAGATTTTTAAATAATTATAGGGTAAACTATAAAAATGGTGACCAAACTTTTAGGGTAGATTCATTTTAGTCACCATACTTTTAAAACATTTGATAAAGTCACCCAATTTTTAATTCGATTTCGATACAGTCTCTCCCATTACCTTTGGTTAGAAGTCCACGCTAGTTTTGGTTTTTCCTTAATAAAAATGGGTAAACTACATCAATCATCACTCAACTTTCTTCTCACTCTTATTTTGGTCACTAGAGTTTAACAATTTTCAATTTAGTAACTTAACTTTCGAATTGTTCATATTTTGGTCACTCTCAAATGGCATGGTTATACAAATAGAAAAATTCGATTAATCCTTAAAAAATTCGGGTAATGATTTTTTTACTTATCTTATTAAATTTACCATATTACCATATTTGACATTTTAATAAGCAAAGTAAAAAAAATTATTATTCGAATCAAATATTCTAATTAATCGGTCAATCAATTATTCGATTTTTAATCGGTACATATTTTTAAAATAAATTATTTCGATTACGATTCACAGTTTTAAGCAAAATTGAGTAACGGTCTGGTCTATTATATGCAATATTTCTAAATTTTATGCACTACAATATCTTATAGTGTAGTGATTTTGATACCTTTATGAGTTTTTTTAAAGTTTTGGCTCTGTGTTGGATTAATATGTGTGAACTTTAAATTTTTGACTTTCTAGTTGTTTTTACAATTTTATCACAACCGAACAATTATTAAATTTATCATATTATCATATTTGATATTTTAATAAACAAAGTAAAAATAATAATTTCCAAAATCAAATATTTCTATTAACTGGTTAATCAGTAATTTGATTTAATTAGTACAATATAAGATCGAGAATTGAATAATATGAATTTATCAATTAACCAAAATAATTTTCTAAGGATTACACAAACTTTTCTATTTGTATAAACATGTCATTTGAGAGTGGCCAAAATATGAACAATTCGAAAGTTAAGATTAAATTGAAAATTTTTAAAGTCTAGTGGCCAAAATAGGAGTAAGAAGAAAGTTGAGTGGTGATTGGTGTAGTTTACCCATTTTTTATTAAAGAAAAACAAAAACTAACCTCAACATCTATCGAAAGGTAACGGGAGAGACCTAAAAGTTTGGTGACTATATTAAAATCGAACTAAAACTTAAGGTGACCTTATCGAATATTTTAAAAGTATAGTGACCAAAATAAATTCAACTTAAAAGTTTAATGACCATTTATATAGATTATCTATAATTATAATTATACGTTGAGTACTTTAATTTTTTAATTTCTATAAATTAATTTTATACATGAAAGATGAAAAATAATTTCCCTTGTGATTTTCTTTCCTAGCATGCACATTCCATTTTTCCCACCAAACCAAACGAAGCTTATAAAGTCCTTTATGAATTTACAATGAAATTTGTCATTCTAAAAAATGAAAGAAAGATAAGGTTGTTCTAGAATGAGTTAGAAGGACCTTCGATTATAGTATTTACAAATTACATCCCATGTTAACCCAACCGATCATGACGTGTTCATTACAACAGGCACACGTAAGCTATATTATTCCTTTATAACATCATTTTTGTAAGCAATTAAACTCAAAACACCAAGCTAAGTATAAACACATTGAACAAGCTAAACTGCAAAATGAAGAAAAGCTCGAAAGAACTACCAAAAACATAAAGGGAGGGAGGTGGGGGGAGCAAAGTTAATGAGACAAGTTGATAGTCACTTTCAATTTTCGCCAAATACAGATATCAGTGCGCTTCACCAAGCTATGGTTCCTGAATTTGAAAACAGTATACAGATGCTAAAGAGTTTAGAACACCACCGTGTCGAGCATAGTTCCCAAAGTCTGAACTATGTTTGAGGACATCAAGTTTGAGACATGTTCCTCCAAGTGCTTCTTGGCATCTTGTCGCCCAACATTTGCAATTGCCAGCTTCTCAGGAGGTAATTCGTCTTCCTCCTGTACCGCCTTGTTGTATTTTATAGCTAAATTCAGCATTTCCTGCACAATATCAAAGCAAACATGCATCATAATTTTGCCTTATGGAAGACAACTTTAAGTAAATAAGGAAATAAATTTATTTGGCATTCATTTCAACTCTTTCGGCAATGCTCTAAAAGCAACTTCCATAACAAAGAAGTGTTGACTAATTAGACAAATAGTCCATACATTTGAGAACCCATATCCATCTTTTCATGGGAAAGTGCTCATGGCAAGATAAGTTATCACTTACTAATGTTTTTCTCCTATTTCTGCCGAGGATGCTTCACTTCAGCGAGGGACAACAGCATATATATATATATATATATTACATACACAGTCAACAATTAAACAACATAGACTAGGATGATAAAGTCCATTCATTCACCTGAACAGTCTGCTCATTAGTTTTGGAATGGGTATCAAATCGTCTAAGTGTTAATCCATCGGTCCACTTCTTCTTATGAAGATTCAGCAGCATCTTCTCCTCAAGCTCATTCTTCCTGTAGTTAATGGCTATGGAGTAATAATGTCTATTTAGTCCATGGATTAATGCCTGCAATGAAAATGATGAGATGAAATCATTTCCCATATAAAAGAAGATGCATAAAAGCAGTCGGACATATTCTTTTGGCACTCACTTGAATAGATGGCTTATTAAGGTGCCCAAGATTAGATGTTGTCTGGCGTGGTTCTTGGCCAAGCATCATGGTTTGGGGGTTGATCAAACGGAATGCATCAATCACCACCTTCCCTTTAACACTCTGAATTGGGTCCACCACCACTGCTACAGCCCTTTGATTCAAAGCTTCAAAACTCTGCAAGCAATGGAAAAAGTTAAACGTCCAAGGATCAGACTTCGACACATTTCTTATGCCTTTCCATAGATCAATGCTTCAATCTAGGAAGGGGGGAGAGAGTGTTTAGAAACGAATGAATCACAATTAATACATTGCAGTGTCCAAAATGATGACTTTCTCTCCCCTATCCATTACATGGCTGGGAACCATTGTGCCTTAAATTATCAACCAAGGACAGTATAATCAAGATATACCTGCTTGAACCACCCACACCCTCTAACAACAGGAAAGGAAGAACCAAAGAGTTCAAGCATAACAATCCAATAAAGCAAAATACTATCAGGAAACTCAATATTAAAGCTCATTCTGACAAGAAAATCTTCTAAGCAACAGTAACATAGCAAGTTGACTACTATGTGTATGATGCAGCATTATGCAAAAAGTTTAAAACCTAACCTGCTGTGTGTTAATGTCAACACCAGAAAGCCAGCAGCCAAAGCCAGGATGTGAATGGTACCAACCCACCACCATTTCCGGCCTACAACACCAAGCAAAAATGTCAGCTCAATCAAGAGAAACAGGTCCTCAAGGAGTACGAAACCATCAAATCTTGTTGAACAAATATTATCTCTTCAAATCTTTGAGTTATTTCCAACATTATAAGTTAATCCGAATGAAACTAGAGAGTAGCAACTAGCAAATACCTTCCTGTTTGTTTGAGCATATCAAGCATATTTGTTTGAAAAACATGATCCACAGCTTCAACACTGACACCAGTACCACTCTGTGGCATTGCAAAGACATCCACAACACGCACCGTGTACTCATCAACAAACTCTCCCAGCATCAAACCCATAACTTCCATGGGAACTCCAGCTCTTCCTATAAAGTTTTCACATCAACCAAGCACGGTAACAGAATTACGACCACCACCTAGAATAGTTTAAATTAAACCTAAAATTGAAATCGAAACAGCTCATATTTCTCATAGGCAAGTACATCGAAACAGCCCAAATTAAAATTTTGATTTAATAAAGTAAACCGTAAATTGCAAAAGCAGAATAGTATAATCCAATCGATTATTTCTATCAATTCCTGAAACAAAAATATAAAGCGGAGAAACCCTATCACCCTCAGCAAGGAAAAGTACAAGTAAACGAAAAACATTGTGAGCAGAAATTGAGTAGTGTGGGTAAGAGAGAGAGAGAGAGAGAGAGAGAGAGAGGTTACCGTGCTTGAGCATTTTGAGAAGGGCCAGAGAGGAGATGTAGACTTGCTCCGACGAATCGAGAGTAGGCGAATCGGGCGGTGGGTGACCCAACGCGCCACCAGCACCGGCGAACATCCTCTGCAATCTCTCCATGCCGGACATTGTCGATCGGAGTTTTGGGAAGTTTTCTTTGGGAACAAGAAAAATGAAATGAGGATCTTTCTGATTTTTGGCTCTTTTGAACCCTCCTGGGTTGTGAAAGGCCATTATATATAACACAGTTCATCATGTCGTCCCCGATCCAACGCAAGCATTAGTCACTGGACTTTTCTGAGCCCAATAAGGTTTTGTTACGAATGGGTTTTTTAAAAGTATTTTTAAAATTAAAAGTAACGTAGAATATGTAATTTTTTAGGTAATATTTTTTAACTTAAATTGAAAAAACCCTAACGGCGAGTGATGACTGTGCCCGCGAGGAGTTACCTTCGGAGGACCTGTCGGACCCGCTAGATGGGAGTCAAGTGCGTTTCAGTTTTCCTCCGGTTTTGGAACGACCAGGCTCGCCACTACACATCGATGATTTACCGGAGAGTAAACGGGTAAGGAATGATGGAGTGGTAGGGGGAGTTGGAGATGTCGAGATGGAGGTATTTGATGGAGTTGATGTTGTTGATGCGTGTGAGAATCAACAGATGCAGGATGGTATAATCGGGGAGAAACCAGCGTCGGGTTCTACTTATGCGGACATGGTGGTTGGTAAGGACAAAACTTACAAGGGTGTGGAGGCTGAATCTTGTGACGAGGACATTCTCATCTTCGACACGGACGTTCGGATTAATAGAGATGGTCCATTTCCAGTTATCCAATTTTCGGAGAAGGCACATGAACTCCTTGATCATAGTATGCACAAGACCTTGATTGTGCGATTTTTGGGTAAGCCTTTTGGTTATCGTTCTCTTATGAATCGAATTTGGGATCTTTGGCAACCACAAGGGGATTTTCGAGTAATTGACCTTGAGAACAATTACTTCCTGGTGAAGTTTGCGATGGAAGCGGATTACACCCATGTCCTCACTATGGACCCTTGGACAATCTATGGTAGTTACTTGACGGTACAACTATGGCGACACGATTTTGTCACTTCGTAAATCTATCCAACGCAAGTGGTGGTTTAGGTGGGATTGCCCGGTTTACCTTTTAGGTATTATACCAAAACGTTCTTTCGATACATAGCTATGACGATTGGGAAGGTGGCGCGCGTTGATTATAATACCAAGGCTGGTGAAAGGGGTCGTTTCGTGCGTCTGGCTATTGTGGTTGACCTTAATAAATCGCTCTTACCCTGTATAGGGATAGACGACTTCGTGCAACATATTGAGTATGAGGGACTGTCAAATGTTTGCTTTAAGTGTGGGATTTATGGTCATGATGAGGCTTTTTGCGTTTTAGTGGTCCTGAAGCGAATCCAACTAGGGCCTCAAGATCTGTGAAAAGTTGTCCTGTAACCCCAGAGGCACCCTATAGTCCATGGATGTTAGCGGAAAATAGAAGGAGATGATCGAGGAAGAAGGTGACTGCTGACCCAGGTCCGAGTATGGCTAATCATGTGGACTTGGGATCTAGATATGATATTTTAAGAGCGGATGATGAGGATGACAATATGGGTAATGTTGGTGCTAATGCTGAGAATTCATCCGATGAGCCGGGGTTGGATGAAGAGCGCCACACGGGCCTGAGTATAATTGGGAAGAGAAATATTGGGTTTCATAGTGGTGCTAATAAGGGGCAGCGAAGTGGCAAGGTAGCGGTGGTCCAAGATATTGTGGTCCCGTTGAGGTTCGGGACAAGTTCTACAACTATTCCACGCAGTTTGAAATCGATTAAGGGTAATCACACGGCTGTCATGGTGTGTGATGAAGGCGAGGAGGGGATAGTTTGTTGGAAATCTACAGGTAAAGGAAAGTTAGGCTTAGCCAAGGGAGGTGTAGGTGAGAGTTCTAAAAAGGGGCTTAAGGTGAAGAAACAATCAGCTTATCGGGCACCACTAGGGGTGTAAACGAGCCGAGTCGAGCTCGAGTAGTGCTGAGCTCGACTCGAGCTCGAAAAGCTCGAAGCTGAGCTCGACTCGACTCGAAAGCTCGCGAGCTCAAAATTATTGAGCTCAAGCTCGAACTCGAAATCAAAAATGAAACTCGAACTCGAACTCGAAAAGCTCGAACTCGAAAAATCGAAAGGCTCGAATTCCAAAAGCTCGAAAAGCTCGAATTCCAAAAGCTCGAAAAGCTCGAACTCGAAAAGCTCGAACTCGAAATATTCTCAAACTTATGTAGGAGCTCGATTCAAGATTGAAAATCTCAAATATTATGTCTATTATTACTAGAATATTTTTTTTAAAAAATTAAATAACTTAAAACTAAATTTTATTAATCAATTATTTTTAAAAATAAAAAATATATATTTAAATATTATTTTTTCGAGTAGCTCATGAGCTTTTCGAGTCGAGTATCGAGTAGCTCGACTCGGCTCGTTAAGAACTCGAGTCGAGTTCGAATTCGAGTCGAGTCCAATCGAGTCGAGCTTTGACCGAGCTTTGACCGAGTCGATCTCGAGTAGCTTGCGATCTGTCTCGTATCATTTACAGCCCTAGGCACCACCATATCTGATTCTTACGGAATGGGTTCAATCCTTGAGTCATAACATTACGGCGGGGCAGAGGCCCATGTGCAAGGGAGCGGATGTCTTGGAGCCGAGTGGATTGAGTAAAGGGACAAAGGAAATTTTAACAATCACGGGTGATTGTGAACATAACGTGGTGACCACTCCACCTGCAAACTTGAACGTTGATGGTGATAAGGAGAATCATCGTCCAATGGATACATGTGAGCCCTCTCCTACCCTTTGAATTTGTTTTAATGATTAGTTGCTTTTTCTAGAATTTTCAGGGTCTTGCGAGCCCAGAATTTCGCCGGTATTTCAAGGTTTTTATGCGTCTTCATCGACCAAAATTTATTGCTTTGATAGAGCTGAGGGTTAATGGTAGAACCACGGATAATGTTTTACGCCGTTTGGGGTTTATGAATTCGTTTAGAGTTGAATCTCATAGGTTCAATGGTGGGATTTGAATTTTGTGGGGTAACTCTATACATGTTGAGGTTGTCAAGATCTCAAACTAGTTTGTTCATTGTCGTGTTAAGGAGGTTTCTTCCTCGAACTGGGTGTTTGTTACTACTGTTTACGCGAGTTCGATTACGGTGAAACGTAATTTACTTTGGGAGCCTTTACAAAGACTTGACCCTGGTACCGGACACCTTTGGCTCATTAGGGGTGATTTCAACGCTATTCTTCGATCAACAAAAAGGAAGGGTGGCTCGCTTACGAATTTAGGTTATAGCATATGGTTTAATGAGTTTGTTTTCGATTCCGGGTTGTTAGAAGCTCTTTTCTTTGGTCCCAAGTTCACATGGAATATAGGCGATCTTTATCAACGGTTGGACAAATGCTTCTTCAATTCGGTTTGGGGTGAATCCTTTCCAGGTACTTATGTTTATCATTTGGAGAGATTGGGTTCAGACCATTGTCCGCTCTTGATATCGCTTCATTTAGAGCCCTCTAATAGGGGCCCTAAGCCTTTCGGTTCATTATTGCATGGCAAGATCACCCTGCTTTCTCGAATTTCCTTTCACGAGAATGAAGCGATGATATTAGGGTGAAGGAGAATTTGGAGAAGTTCACCTCTTCGGTTGCATCTTGGAATAATGATGTTTTTGGGTACATTGGGCGGCAGAAGAATGAGTTGTTGTGTCGCATCCGTAGTATTGAGAGGGCTTTGTGTAGGCGACACTCGGATTTTATTGTTTCTTTAGAGAATGATCTCCGAGTGGAGCTTGATGGTGTGTTGGCTCATGAGGAAACTTTATGGTTGTAGAAGTCTCGGTGCAATTGGTACTCGATGGGTGATCGCAATACAAAGTTCTATCATGTTCTCGCTTCGTCTCGATACCGTTCTAATATGGTCAAGGCTCTTCTTAAGGAGGATGGAAATTGGTACAAGGATCGGGGGAGTTGCGTCAGTTGGCTTGTGATTTTTATGAAGCTCTTTTTGCCACGAATGGTGGAGATCATTCCACTTACCCCATTCGAGGCTATTTCCCGAGGCTTGCGGCACATTTCGTTTCCAAAGCTTCTTGATCCAATTTCGGATACTGAGATTATGGAGATCGTTTTCGAGATGGGACCTTTAAAGGTGCCGAGTATTGATGGCTTTTCGGCGTTAGTTTATCAATAGAATTGAAGTCGTGTTAGGCCTAGTGTTTTTCACTTTGTACGAGGTATTTTTGAGGGTGAAGTGGTGGAGGAAGCTCTGAAACAAACCATCTTGGTGTTAATTCTGAAGGTCACGACACCTGAGTACATTTCACAGTTTAGGCCTATACGCCTTTGTTCGGTCCTATACAAAATTGTGACAAAAACTGATTGTTAATCGACTTAAGGCCTTCTTACCTACGTGGGTGTCGGATAATCAGACTTCTTTTGTGCTGGGGAGAGCGATTTCTGATAACATTATTATTGCGCAAGAGGTGGTGCACTCGATGCGAAAGAAAAAAGAAAAGAAGAGGTGGATGGCCATTAAAATAGATTTGGAAAAAGCCTATGGTAGGCTTGAATGGTCCTTCATTGACGATACATTAAGTGATATTAGGGTACCGGATGCTTTGCGTGAGTTAATTATGCGGTGTGTTACCTCAATTTCTATGCAGATTAATTGGAATGGATCTCTGTCGGCCCCTTTTAGACCTAGTAGAGGTATCCGACAAGGAGATCCGTTGTCGCTGTATCTTTTTGTTCTTTCCATGGAGAGGTTAGCTCAGGCAATTAATGTTGAAATGGACCGTGGAAGTTGGAAGCCAATCAAGTTGGTTAGAACTGGGCCTGCTATCTCTTATTTATTTTTTGCAAATGATATGGTCATTTTTGCGAAGGCGACGGTTGATCAGTTACGTTGTATTGATCTAGTTTTTACTGCGTTTTGTGCTGCCTCTAGACATAAGGTAAGTTTGGAGAAAACTAACATTTATTTCTCACGAAATGTGGATACGAGTTTGCGACAATTTATCAGCCAGAGTTTCAGCTTTATTGAGGTGGATGACTTGGGGCGTTCTCTTGTTGCATAATAGGGTAACGAAAGCAACTTATCAGTTTTTGGTGCAAAAGGTTCATGATAGGCTTACTGGTTGGCAGACAAAATTTTTGTCTCTTGCGGGACGGATTACCTTCGCTAAATCCATGTTGGAAGCGACACCTTCCTGTGTGATGCAGACTTTATATAACTCGAAAGGAACTTGTGAGGAGATAAAGAGGCTTATAAGGAAACTTATTTGGGATCAAAATGCTGCCTTTCTCATTAAAATAGGTTTCGGAATACTAACGCAAAAGGAGCATCTTTGGGTGAGGGTCCTGCGCACGAAGTATAAGCTGAGCGAGGCTATTTCGTGTTCGATTGCCCAAACTGGTTGCTCTAGGCTTTGGTCGAGCCTATGTCTAATTTGGGACGAGCTACGAAAAGGGATAGTCTGGAATCTGGGAAGTGGTCATCTTATTGATTTCTCGTTTGACCCTTGGCTAAGTGATTTCAGCCCTTTGTTGAGCTTGTATCGGATGCTTCGATGGTCGAGCCCTGCACTGTGGACTCTATGGTTACTGCAACTGAGGATTGGAGATGGTCTAACTTTGAGCACTTATTACCGATAGGGGTGTTGATGCGTATTGCGGCGGCGAAGCCTCCCTTGCCGTCGGTTGGGCATGACTCTCATGGGTGGAAATGGACTGAGGATCGTAAGTTTACGATAAGGTCGGCGTATGGTGTTCGGGTGAATTTGCAAGCGATTGGGGCTGAGTCTATATGGTCCATGATTGGTAATTTTAAAAGGCTGGTGCACATTAAAACCTTCTTATGGTTACTAGCTCATCAAAGGGTGATAACCAATGTTGAGAGAGTTAGGCGACATATGGCTGTGGATGATCGGTGTGGTGCTTGTGGGGGTGCTTCAGAGTCTCTTGATCATTTATTTAGATGGAAATTAGACCTGAACACATGAATGATTTCTTGGAGGAGCCGTTCATGATTTGGTTCGAGAAGAATTTATCTTCTAAGTCGACCTTTGGGCTATGGGGGTGTGAATGAGCGATGGCTTTTGGCACAATTCTTTGGTCCCTGTGGCTCAATCGGAATGCAGGAATTTTTGATGAATATCACATACAAACGGAGTCGATCCTTGGCCGTAGTAGACGATTGATTGGTTACCATAGTAGGGTTGCTTTGGTTCCCAATAGAGTAGTGCGTGGTTGAAGGGATAGGGAGAGAACGCAGGCGAGTTGGACTCCACCAATGTCGGGGTTCTTTAAGCTCAATTCCGATGGCTCACGATGTGCGGGCACTGGTTATACTTCTTGTGGGGGAGTCATTCGTGATGATAAAGGTGCTTGGATTTTGGGCTTCAAAAAGTTTATCGGTGTTTGTTCGGTGCTTGATGTGGAGCTTTGGGGAGTATTAGAAGGATTGCGTCATGAGTGGGATGTTGGCGCGAGACATCTTCTGGTTGAGATGGATAGTTTGGCAGCGATTTAGCTGATTTCAGATGCGTTAGCTGGCTTGCAGAGCAATTCGATGTTGGATCATATCATGAGTTTCTTGGATCGTGCTTGGGATGTCTCCTTTACACATATATATCGGGAAGCTAATTGTGTTGTCGGTGCCATAGCCAAGATGAACAGCCGCTGTTTTGGAGGCTCTAGGGTGTTTCTCCATCCTCTCATGTCGATACGGGACGTTTGTGGAAGGGATCCTGGACGCGATCATCAAGTGCACGATGTCATCCCTTCGATGCCGGCAACTGGCGTTGGGTGATCAGATGATAGGGCTGAAGGAGCCGAGACTTTGTTTTGAGTGTTGGGTGAGGATTGTTTTTTATTTGGTTTTATTTTGTATGGTTGTTAGTTTAATCTTTTTCGATATTTCATGAACATTTTAGCTACTAGTATGTGTACTCTTTTTTCCTCCACCTAGGTTTAGGGAGGTTTTTAATGATGCATGTGCTAGTAGTTCTCCCCCTTATAAAAAAAATTAATGTTAAATTTCTAGCTTTTGGTTTGTACCGAAATATAGTTTTTGACAATAATGATAAATAAGGACGGACGCATGCTTTTACGTTAAGGTCGAACTTAAGAAATTTTAGGGGGCAGAAATAAATTTTCAATAGAAAATACATAAAAATTTCTAATTTTTTTAAAAATCATATACGAATTTCAAATTTTCAGGGGGGCGGCCAGCCCTCCAACCCCCTCAATCCATTATTGATGATATACACTCAAGTTTTAAAAAAAAATCTAAAAATGATGTTCAATATATTTAAATTTTTTTACCACACACTCCAAAAATTAATGTTAAATTGATCCGGAACAAAAAATCTTTCACATTATATTAGCAATGAATTTTTTTAATTAGCAATAAATTATCATATGTTTTTTGTTTTTAATTGATTTTTGTTAAATATAATCAGAACTGTGGATGAGATATATGCTTTTTATTATATCATATTGATAATTATTACTCTAATTGGTGTTTAGGTTAGCACTATTAGATTAAGAGTCCAAAGCTCGTGAAAGACTAGTTTAATTATCTTGAACCATTGGTAGCTATCGCAATCAAAGTTGACGAGTAGACATAAATATACATCACTAATTAAGCAAATTAGGAAGTTGAATCAGAATTAATCCTGTAAACCAATAACCCTAAATTAAACTATAAACTATTAATATTAAACACAAAACCATAAAACCTTAAGGAATCAGAATTAATCCCATAAACCAATAACTTTAGACTAAATCATAAACCATTGATACTAAACCCTAAACCTTAAGGAATCAAAATTAATCACATAAACCAACACCCTAAACTAAATACTAAATTAAACCATGAATCTTAAGGAATTAGAATTAATCTCATAAACCAATATCACTAAATTAAACCATAAACCACAAACTATTAATATTAAACCACAAACTGTTAATATTAAACCATAAATCATAAACCTTATGTAACCCCCTCGTCCCGGTCTGGCCGGATGACCGGTCCGAGTAGGCTACACGGGGAAAACCGAAGCGAAACCCGTTAAGGTTCCCCCTCGGTTAGCAACCCTAAAAATTTTCTTACATTTTAATCTTATCTAAAGGCGTATTAAATGCTGGGTGATCACGTCAGCGGAAAACATTATTTAGGAAATACATTCGAACCACCAACCATTCATTAAACTGCCCATTTTACACATACATGGCAGACCGTATCGATACACCAATCAAGGGTATCGATACGCCTTGACTTGGTCAACACCAATAGTCAACTCGGAGAAGACCGTATCGATACAGCCCTTGAGCGTATCGATACGTCCTCCTCAGTCAACATCTCGTGGTCAACGAGATAAACCCGTACCGATACGCCCTATCACCGTATCGATATGCCAAAAACTTCCCAATTTCTTAGAATTCCAGTGAGCAAAAACCGTATCGATACACCCCCGCGTATCGATACGCCCAGCCAAAACTGAGCTCTGCAGGCAAGACCGTATCGATACGGCCCTTAGGCGTACCGATACGCCGTGCTCTGTAATGCTCCAATTTCAGTAAAAACCCTCAAGACTCCAACTCTAGATGCATATAGGGACTCCCTAAGCCACGTACAACCATTCATACAACATGCTACGACCAAGGACTAACATGTAGAGCAAGCAAGATGATCAACAATGCATAGATTGAAACATTCACTCATGGCATTACATATTAGCAACATTTCATTAAGGGCATGCTTGAATTCATTAAATGCCAAAAGGCACAATTCAACTCAAATAGGTATTCATGTCATTCAAAAGCAAATTAAGCATCCCCAAGGCATACCACCACACAAGCATTTGGCAAGTCATAACATGTTTACAATCCAAGTCAAAACCTAGACATCAACCACATATAGGAGTCATACATAGCTCATATAAAACACACCCTTGCCACATTGCTAAACTACTACATAATTGATTAACCATACTTGAGCAACAAAAACTTGTAAAGCCCTTCTTTTTTTTGTTCTTTTTAACATTAAAAAATGTTGTCTACTTTTACATTATTTTGGCTAAATTACCAAATGGTCACTCCCTTTAATTTTAAATTCCAAATTGGGTTAAGCCTAGGCCAAATTGATTAAAATTGATTTTACCGACTAGGACTCACTAACCCGACTAACTCCTAACCCCAAAACACGGGTGTTACACCTTAAGGAATCACAACTAATCTCATAAACCAATACCTTAAACTAAACCATATATCGTTAACACTAAACCTTAAAACATAAACCTTAAAGAATCAAAATTAATCTCATACACCAATAACCCTAAACCATAAATAATATAACATTATAAAAACAAAAATATAACCATAATAGCCTAAATTATAAACTTTAAACCTTAGATTTTTAAGTACTGAATCTACAAAATAACCCATTATTAATAAATTTTGGTAGTTTTAGTATTTATAAATTTAATAAACATAACTGATAATAATAACTTTAAATTATTAATTAATTTTTTAAAATTGTTTTTGTTAAATGATTAATTTGTTATTATAAATTTTATTATATTATGCATTAGATTATATAAAATGATTTTAAAATGTTGATAAGTGCGAACCATTATTATAATGTATATTTATAAATTTTTGCAAAACTTTTCCTATAAAATCTGAGAGCTTAAATTTTAATATAAATTTATTGAGTTGATTTAATTTTTATATTTATAAATTATGTTAGACTGTTAATTTTTCAAAATTTGTGAAGTTACTAAATTTATCAATATCATGTTTTGATTATTTGATATTATCAATTTATCATAAGCACAATTGTACAAATGTACAATCATGTTCAAATATGAAATATATATATATATATATATATATATATAAATAAAGTTATATTATATTTAAATTATTCATTAATTATTACATCAAAATAATAATTAAACTTTTAGATATTTAAAGTCATCTGTTTTTAATGATTAAGTTAATAATCAACAAATGAATCATTTAATAAAATTAATTTAATGGTTATAATTAATTTTTTAATATAATGATTATAGTTAATACAAAAGGAAAATTTATTAATTTAACGATCATAATTAATAAACTGGTTTAAATTTTTAATAATTTGTTTTAAATTTATCCATTTCAAGTTATTAATTTAATAAAACTTATAAGTATTATTATATACTATAATTTATAAACTATAAAAAGTAAAAATATTAATTTAATGATCATAGTTAATCATGTATTTTAAATTGTGAATATGTATTTTACCACACTATAATATAAATAAATTCATAATCTCACAACTTCATCATTACAAATCAGATAAATACCAAGTCAGGTAAATACCAAGTTAGGTAAATATTAGATCAGTTCAATAACAAGTCAGGTCATTTACAGGTTGAGTCAATTACAGTTCAGGTTCATAACATGTCGATAATATCAGTTATTTACCAGGTTAATCTCGGGTTCGGGTTCATATCAAGTCGGATGCAGGTCGGGTTTGGTTACCACATTATCACATTGAACTCGGGTCGTTCTCAGATCGGGTTCAGATCCAAAATTTCCAGGTCCAACTCGAGTTCAGGTTAACACTAGTTCGGACTCGAATCGATTTCGGGTCACCACCACCTCGGATCACAAACAGTTCTGACTCAAGTCAGTTTCAGTCAGTTTTCAGATCGAGTCAGCTTTTTACATCCCTACGAACAAGAATAAAAGAATAAAGAGATGAGAGATATTTGTATTATTCTCAAATATAGACTTATATACAATGTCTTCAATAAATCATCTATTTATAGGCATAAGAAGTACATAATACATTAAACTCTAATTAATGTAGATAATATTTCTAATAATAAAGTAAGTCAAATCTCCTTGATAAAGTTCTTATCATGATAAACATCTACATAGATAAATATTCATAACATTCTCATATTTTAATTACTTTTTTTTGAATGAAGTGGTGAATATTTTAATTATTGATTTGTCGTCTAATAATTTGTGCACCCATGATATTCATTTATTCTTTTGTATTATAATCATAGTTAAAGTAATATATATTATATAAGAAAATTCTGCCAAACTAACATCACTAACGATGAGTATCAATGAGCATTATTAATTTAATTTATAAAAATTAAAAATTTAAAGGACTCACCCTATAATTATAAATTATTTAAAAATTAAAGGGTAAATTAATTAAAATATATTATTTTCTTTTTAATTTTCTTTTAAATATAAATCAAATTACCTATCTTACCCCTAAATTAAAAAACCTTAATTTTTGTTCATTTAAAATTTAAGTCGCCGCCGCCGCCCTGCCGTGGCCGCCGTTGCCCTGCTGCCCATTTGAAATTACAAAGCACATCGGCCATGGGTGTTGATAACGCAAATCGACCATTTCAAATGTTGTCAACACCATGTTGAAAAGAGGACGGAAAATGTAGAACACTCGGAAAAAAACCCTGTTGAAATAGCAAAAGAGCAATTCCAAATAGCAGCAACAACTAGATGTGACCTTGGAATAAAATGATTACAAAGATTCAAGGTGGAGAAGCGTATGTTGCGTATGGTTTTGTAATTTCAAATGGGCAGGGCGGCGGCAGAGCAGCAGGGCGGCGGCTTGAATTTTAAATGAGCAAAAATTAGAGTTTTGTAATTTAGGGATAGGGTAGATATTTTGATTTATGTTTAAAAGAAAATTAAAATAATAAAATAATATATTTTAATTAATTTACTTTTTGATTTTTAAATAATTTATAATTATAGGATGAGTCTTTTAGATTTTTAATTTTTATAAATTAGATTAATATGTGCTCATCGTTAGTGGTGCTCATCGGTGCTCGTCGAGCGTGACAGACTCATCCTATTATATAAATATTATATAAAATAGATTTTTAAATTATTTTTATTTTTATATCATATCTAGTATTAGCCTTAATGATACAACTTTTTGTAAACAATTTGTGAGCAATTTCAAATTATAATATACATTCATTTGTACAATTTTTTTAATTCTCTTATAAACAATAGGTTTCTTTCCCTTTTCGTGACTAAATAATTACATGATTTATTACCTAAGAAAATAAGAGTAAAATGAAACTCTATATAAATAGATGAAATTAAATGGTGTAGATTCAATTGGCACCATGGAAGATTATTATTATTATTATTATTATTATTATTATTATTATTATTATTATTATTATTATTATTATTATTATTATTATTATTATTATTATTATTTTATCAGAACGTATGATTCATGAAAAATTATATAGATGAGAATTAGTACAAGCTTCATTAAAAAACCTCTAAACTTAAATAAGAAAAAGAATATTCATACTAATCTATAAATATCAGATATGAGCAAACACGGATAAAAATTCGCTGTCCCTTTTTATGCCCCAACACTAAAAAACACTAAAAATTAAATTTCAAGCCATAACCCTAAATTCTAAATCCTAAACCCGACACCCTATACCCTAAAAAATACACCTTACCTCAAATTTTCTAAATCCTAACTACAAACCTTAACCTTGAACTCTAAACATAAACCTAATTTTTAGTATAGGGCATAAATAGGGACACCAAAAAGAATAAAAAAAATTTATTCAGCAAGCACTACACAAAACAAGGAACAAAATCTCAACCCATGGAAATACCAGTGGAAGATTATTATTGCCGAAACACATGCAATATCCACAAAGTAAACGAGTAAAATCTAAAGTTCCAATGGTAACAAGTTTACAATTCATGCATATATGGAGTTGAATTATTTGTGCTCTAAGAGCTTACAACATAAATATTGTTAAAAGAAACCCACTAACTTTTAGCACCGTTTTCCTGTTCTTCAGCTTTGCCTTGAGGTGACCTAAGATGCCGACGGTGCCTCTCTTGGGACAATAGTATGGCAAACCTACAAACATAGTTCAAGAATTTGAGGGTTAAATTGATAAAATTAAAAAGGAATAATAATATTGTTGATTTTAGAAAATTATGATAATTAAATTAATATAATTAAAAATGAGGATAATATAAATTATACAGCGAGGTATCTTATCTTAGTCTTGTCCTATATATTCATATTATGGAATAAGATTTATGCTAAGTTTTCTAGTGACTAATCCCTACTTTTCTAACTTAGAAAATACAATCCCACCTTTTAAGAGCTTCTTCATTAGTTTCTCGAGTGAAAGGCTCAAACATGCCGGTATCCAAGTTAACTCTAGAAACTGGCTTCTTCAACAATCTCTCACCCACTTTCACCAGTTCATCCAAATTCTTCTTCGTGGCTATGTCAACCGATGAAACATCCCCACTTAATCTGTCATCCTGCTTGCCATTCAACCATGTTGAAGAATGGAAGATCAAAAAACTAAAGAAATAGTTTCCATTTAAATTCTAAAGAGCTTAATCTGCATGCATGCATTAATATTACCTGGATACGAAGGTATATATCAGAGTGAAGAGCTTCGAATACTGCAGAGAGGTGAAGGTCGACCATGTCCCCACTGGCTTGAGTAAATACATCAACTAACGGGGTCGAACCACCGCTGGTTAACCAGTCTAACACACCCCATTTGGCTGCCACTTTTGAACTGTATCTCTCTTCGGCTTTTCGAGAGCCTGTCCCCAACGAAATAACCAGAAATCTCCCATAGTCCATGGGTTTGATCGGAAAGAAATCAGGGTTTCCCTTAATGATCTCCTTCGTCACCTCCCCCATAGCCAGTAAAGTCTGAAAAGGCACAAATTCCAAAAACACGCGTGTAAATGTAAATGTTCATATAATTAACCTATTCGGATTTCAGATACATACCGGGTTATTTGCAGCCACACCACCGTCGATGAGGTTATATTCTTTCACGTCCCCGTTGTTGTCTTCGGTTTTGAAGTAATGAGCAGGGAGATATGTTGGTGCAGCTGAGGTTCCAATGCATATGTCTGAGAGTAAGGCATCTAAACTAGGTTTTTTCTTCACCTGCAGGTTGAAACACGACATGTAAGGAAAAAAAGGCTTATGAATTTCGAAGAGAATATGTATGTATATAAAATAAGAACCTGATAGGTGGAAAAGATGGTTGGCTGGAGATTCATGATATCAAATGTTGGGATAACAACGTTAGTTAATGTCTGCTGCAATCTTGTTTCTCCCAGTTTGTCTCTAACGATGCTATGCAGAAACTTACCGTCGTATTTTGGTCCCGATAGAGCTTTGATAAGTTTCCTTGCTCGAGAAAACAATGGACATCTGCCAGTAAAATAAAATGTCATTCAATCTACATAATAAAGTCTTGAATCATAATTGGGTATAGAACTAAAAAAGGTGTACTCTGGTTGAGGGAATATTTTGGGGCAATTATTTAGGTAAAAGTCTTTTATATCTTGGGCAGCAAATAGAGGCCGATTGCTTTGGTTTGGACAAGTGAGCATGGCTGTCACCAAGCCGCCGGTGCTAGTCCCAGCAATCACGTCAAAGTAATCTGCCAATCTTGCATCCTCACCATCCAGCTTCTATGAAATATATTTCCATCCCACACAGAAGAATTAGCTCATGGAGTATTATGATTCATAACATATATATCATGCTTGTGTTCATGCATATACATAATACATGCATGCATACGTACCTGAAGCTCGGATTCTAGGAAACCGAGGATGGTTCCGGGGATGATCCCTCTGATTCCACCCCCGTCGATGCTGAGAATGGTGATCAAGTCTCCATAAGTTGGAGGTTGTAATTGTTCCTTTACACTCTCCATATAATGGAACTATGGATGGTAAGCCAAGTATTTTTTTTTATATGTAACTACTATATATATATATATGACCTGTGTTTTGATCGAATATCGAACATGCTTAGGTATTTATAGACAAATTAATCTCATCCTTGGGTAATGTTAAATGGGGAAATATTGTACCAAAATTGAGAATTGTAGGTTAGACCGGCTCCCGGAGAATTGTAGGTATGAAAGAGTTAGGTGATCCATTGAAGATTTGTAACCTAACTGCTGGAGCACTTGGTTTCAAGTAATCATATCTTGCTATTGGGCTACATTTCATTTATATATAGATATATATTTTATTTCATAATGGACTCAAATTGTCTTGTTGCTTGTTTACCATCAATGAATAGCGTGACTCATAGTCCATAGAAGTAAAATTCTGTAAAATGAAAATGAATAATCGTTGTGGTCACCATTCAGTTCATAAAAAGCGGTTCCAAATCATGGTTTTAATAATCGAATAAGAGATCATATCGAGTTTCAATTTTTGATTTAATTGATTCAATTATTTTAAGTTCAATTTAATTATTAATTAAATAATAAAAATACAAGACACTATCAGTACCATATGTAGGCTAGGGATGGCCATTTGACCCATACCTAATGGGTTTCGAACAGACCCGATCCTATAGGATCGAGTTTTTAAAGAAAACTTCAGGTTCGGGTTTGATTTTTTGAGAACGAGGCCGGATCGGGTTTGAATTTAGGGTCAAAAATTCCCTACCCGACTTGACCCGGGATAATAGTTTAACTTTATTATATATATATAAGTATAATTGCTAAAATGCCCCTCTCTTTAGATATTTATTTTAATTATCTCCCTATTTTGTCTGATAAAAATAGAATAATTATTATAATGCTCCCTCTCTATTTGTATTTTTACAATTAGCTCCTTACTTTTATCGAATAATAATGAAAATTGCTAATTTTTTATTTATGTCAGGTCGGGTCGGGTTCAGGTTTTTACTCTAGAATTCGGGTTTGGGTCGGGTGGAACATCATAAAATATCGGGTCAGGTTGGGTTTGGATGGAGACATTAAATTTTTGGATCGGATGCAGATTAACCAAAAACCCGACCCAACCTGACCCATGGTCATCCCTAATGTAGGCGTTGATCATTTTAATAGTCTAATCATATCAAGTTTCAATCTATTTATTTCTTTTTTAAAAGTTCTAAGCTGGTTACAAGGTGATATATTTATATTTTTTCTTATTCTTTTAATAACACACATACCTTACAGACAAAAATTGTTAGAGTTCGAGGCTCCTAATATAAACATATCTCTTTTTCACTTAAACCACTCGTTAAATTTATCTATTTATTCTAATTTTGTGTGTATTGTTTCCAACACAGTGCAATTTCCGTTCACAACCGAAAGATGAAGCCGTTTGGCTAAGAATTCTTATAGCCAACCTTTGCAAGTTAGAAGCACTATATCCAAAGAACCTCCACCAGTCATCTTATTGTACTCACTTTTGGATTCAAGATCTCCGAAAGAGTAATACCTAATATTTGTCTCCCCAAAAGACTCATATAGAAATCTCCAAATTTTCGATGCAACTATTTTGGAGCTTTTAGTTTCCACAACGCTCCTTAGCATGTGAGGTAACATGGCCTCCGAAGCTCTCATTTTTCTGATCGCATTTCATACTCAGTTATCGTGCATTGATATGATAGCTGTCAAGTCCACTTAAACCAAAAGCTCAGCCTATTGCTCGACAGTTAAGCATTCTTTATCAGCCCATTAATAGCTATCATGACGCTAGGCAGGACACCTCCACCGATTAAAATCCATTGCTCATTATAAATACCCCACATCATAAACAATGAAGGGGGTCGACATAAGAGAACAAGGAGGAGGACAATCAGGGAAAGCTCATGTAACACTCAGATCCCGATTCAGATCCGAAGCGCTACATTTGGGTCACCCAAATCCGACCCAACAAAATTTCCATTTTTAAAACCTTAGATTTAGCCATTTTCAAACATCAATCATCCAAAATTTCATGTAATTAAATAAGCATCATAAATAAGTTTACAAAACATGAGCTCCAAGTTTAAAACACTGCATATCAAAATAATATTTTAAATAGAGTTTACAAACTTAACCACTGTAAGGTCCTATAAATACAATAGCCCAAAACTAAACATCAAGTACTGTACTCAATAGCGATGCGGTGCTGGGAAATCCTTCACGATATGCTCCTCAATCACGATCAACCTACTAACCTATGAACGGAAATAATGATTCCAAGCGTTGAGCTTACAAAGCTTAGTGACACATCTCTACTCTACCACAGTTCGTAATTATCATAAAATAAGCATACGAGATAAATATAGTCTAGAGAGCATAGATAAGGCTTCACTATCTATGAGTTATCATCTAACCTACACTAGCTAGAGTTCTTAAATCATCTATCTCAAGGCATCCTTAAATCTATAAGAAGTCTTACATGCTCTACAATGTTTCAAAATACTCAAGGTCACTCAGCCCCTCGAGGCTAATACATCTATAAGCTATCATACATGGCACACAAGGTCAACCATACTCAAGATCTCATCAGATCATCAAGGTAAAACACACAAAGTAGAACCACAAACCTGGAGTCAGACTTGGGGCCATACAACATTGGGAACATACACTCTATACTCTAAAGCGATGCGGTGCTGGGAAATTCTTTCACGATGTGCTCCTCAATCACGATTAACCTGCTAACCTATGAACGGAAACAACAAATCTGAGCGTTAAGCTTACAAAGCTTAGTGGCACATCTCTACTCTACCACAATTCGTGAATATCATAAAATAAGCATGTGAGATAAATATAGTCTAGAGAGCATATATAAGGCTTCACTATCTATGAGTTATCATCTAACTTACACTAGCTAGAGTTCTTAGATCACCTATCTCAAGGCATCCTTAAATTTATAAGAAGTCTTACATGCTCTACAAGGCTTCAAAATACTCAAGGTCACTCAGCCCCTCGAGGCTAATACATCTATAAGCTAAAGCTATCATACATGGCACACAAGGTCAACCATACTCGAGATCTCATCAGATCATCAAGACAAAATACACAAAGTAGAACCACAAACCTAGAGTGAGACCTGAGGCCACACAACATCGGGAATGTACACTCTATACTCGAAATCCCCCCTCAAGTATCTTTGAATGAGACTCAGTGCCACACAACTTCAAGAAAGTACATTCGGCATCTCTGACCATAGTGTTGCAACACTGTCATTGGGTATCTGGATCTCAACAATCAAGGACTCTACCAAACAATTCCTACCCGGCATACATGTAACCCCTTAGCCCGGTCTAGACGTTTGACCCGAGCTACGAAGGTTACACGGGGAAAACCAAAGTCAACCCGAAAGTCAACCTTGATTTACGACCCTTTTTTTATTCTTCTCTAGATGCATATTATTAACCTATGAGTCCAGCAAAGCGATTAGGGGAAAACGACACAGCGATCAGAGTTCAACTAAGGTTCAATTGCATATATTTGACTTTTAGGGACTAAACTATAAATTCCACAAATTATAGGAACTTCCATGATTTTAATATTACCAAACCTCAATTAATCACATAACATGCCATCATGTCAAAAATTAACTCAAATGGATCATCCAAACTCACTAATTTAAGCAGCCAACATTTAAGGACCAAAATGTAAGAATCGGAAACTCAGGACAGCTCAAAATTCAAATCCAACGGTCATCTGTTTCGGAACGCCTACCCTGGTATCGAAACGGTCATATCGAAACTGAATTGACCATTTCGGTACTCGGGCTCGTTTCGGAACCTATATCGGAACAAGGTCTTCTAGTAGCCAAAGTGTTCCGAAACACCTTCATCCGTTCCGAAACACTATAGCCATTTCGAGCCCCTGTTTCGAAACAGATAAGGGTGTTCCGATACACCCTGCCCTGCAACAGCAGATTTTGCTGGTTTTTCATGCTTTTTCACATTCGAAACCTACCCAAAACATACCACAACATACATACATCTCATACACATACCATAGACCATATTTATGAAACTTGAACTAGATCATAGCATCACTTATGCAATCGTAGGTACTAAAGGCATGCTCCCTAGTTTACCAAAACCACAACAAGCTATAATTTCATACAAACCAAAAATCCAAACAGCAAAGGCCATTTACAACTCAAGTGTAGGCAAACTAACATGCTCAAAGTAAAGGAAAACATTCTCAAACATTCCAAAGTATAAAACCCACCCATTGCCTCTTATTACACTAAGGGTGAACCAAATACATCTCTTTAGCAAAACCTTGGATTCCTCTTGCTTTTGGGCTGCCTTCAAATGTTCAATTCTCTGCATTGATGAAACAAAAGAGCGTAAGCATAAAGCTTAGTGAGGATCGCTAAACAACATTCATCAATGTATTTAACATGACTTACAAAGCCACCACTTTTATCACATTCCTTTTCATAAAACATGTCTCCTCAAGACATCAATGCATTTTAAGAACACATGCACATATACTACATCATAAACAACAATTAGACCATTGCTCATGCTTTACCAAGCATCTCACGCATTCTTGCATCATACACAACTATCTCATGCAACCTTGCATCAAATACAAGCATCTCATGCTTCATTTTATTCATTTACATTATATTGGCTTTCAAGTGATAGTCATAAACCATTCTAACACAAGACACAATCGGATACGCGGATTACAAGCGTTGTCCCTCACGCTTCATACAAACTACCGGACTACACAAGGTGGAGACAAATGGCACAATCACAACCCCTAAACACCCGTGATGGAGATTAATGGTACAATCACAACCCCTCAACATCACTCATCGGTAGTTGTATAATTCCACTAACGAGAGTATGAGACACATACACAAGACTCACACACGGGACTAACCATTCACCGTTGTGATCTTAACCTCAACTGTTAGGGTACTTGGATGGAGATTACGACACAATCACAACCCCTCAACATCCAAGGCGACTTTATTCACGGTGCACCCAATCCTATAGCCGGATAACTATATCCGATTAAAGTAACCAAAAATCATTTCATCACTTGCCAATATAATCATTTAACCACATTAATCCACTGTTTTACAAGCATAACCACAATGCCATTTCCACAACCATAACATGCTTACCATCATATGCATTCAACACATGAAAACCAAGGATCACTTACCTAGTGCATCCTTAACATAATGGCATTAGAACCAGCATTTAAATCATGCTTAAACATGCTTAAAATAGTAAACAAAACCACATTTTCATCAAGTGCATATTCATCAAAACATAGCACATTTCCAAGAGAGATTTCCGAACTACTTACTCTTGAGCTTAGCTAAGTGTATCAAACTTACACTAAGCTCCCAAGATCACTCTCAAAGCGTTACAATGCAGGAAATTGCATTTCCGCTCACCGATACGCGAAGCCTCATTCGCCGACACGGAAATTACACCTCTAAAGCCTCCAAAATCACCTTGTTTGCTTCTGGATCAAGATCCCCTATTTTCACATCATCAAAACAGAGATCTAAATGCATTAAAATGCATTCTAACACCAGCAACAATTCATAAACTCGTTGCCCACTCAAACTACACCAAAATACCCTTCCAAAACAATCGAAAACTCAATCGATTGCTTCCTAAACCAAGACCAACCATCATACATCACTTCCAAACAACTATCAACATCAAAACACATCTAATAAACATCCTAACTCATCCTTATACCTCCAGCAATCAAGATTCCACCATTTCACCCCAAAATCTCACTTAAAACTACCAAGAAACTCAAGGATCTCAAGGATTTCAGGATCTATGTTATTAACACATCATTTTAACATATAAATCAACTTATAAATCAATTAAAATCAACACAAAACAGAGCCCAACTCATCAAGTCCGAAAATCAAGATTTCATCCACAATTTCACAAGATTTTGATCTTAAATCAAAACTATATTGAAAACTCACTCAAAAATAGTATTTAGAAGCCAAATATCTTGGGAATTTCAATAAAGAACTTAGATTAGAGGTTGAGAACGAGATTTACCTCCAATCCTTGCTTCCTTCAATAGATGACAAGTTTCCTTGCAAAAATCTTGAAGAATTAAGGAAGATCTCTTGAAAATGATTTAGGAAATGTTGAGAGAGTTTTTGAGAGGAAGAATTCTGGAAAAGATGAGAGAAAATGGTGTTTGGCTGAAAATGAGAGGGAATTGGTAGTTACGTAAATGAAAATCCCATTAACTACCTTTTTGTTAATTAATATAAAAAATCCAATTAAAAATCATTTAATTAAAAACCCTTTTAAATCACATGTCATATTGAAGAAAGGTCAAATTGACTTAAAGCCCTCTAAAGATTCTAAGATTTTGGCTTCCACATTGAAAATCACATTTTCCCCAGTTTTGAAACTTTACAATTTGGTTACTACTCAAAATATCCATTTTCCAAACCCTTTTTGTAAAATTGACTTGACCAAACTCTTAATTATATTTTTAGAAGATTTTAGAAATTTTTATTACAATTTTATCCTATCTCGATCCTTGATTTCCTAAAATCACCTTACGCGATTCGAACCGTTCTCGACCGGTCCGATCCGATGTCTAAAACATCCAGGCCCAAAACCAGGGCGTTACAATACAAGCAACATGATCCCAATAATTCTTCCAAATGTTTCTAATAATCAACATATCATTAATTTTACGTTATCAAGTCGTTAATACATTATGGAGGGATATATTAATCATTCTCATTAATTATCTCTATTTAATCCACGTTATCCCATACGTTAAGGTGACTCTACCAAACGAGTGCCCACATGGCACACATCAAAATCATAACAATCATCGAGAGCTCTATAACTATTATCGTTATCGAGTCACCCATCCATATTCAAGTTTTACGCATTTATGTTAGTATAAGTGAGTGGAATCTCATCTTCCCAGCTTTACAACTCATTTTATATCATTAGGGGTCTATTAGATTGAATCTCATAATTTTCCAGCCCCTGGGCTCAAATCAATATTTTTTGGTAGAATGCCTAGTGGGTACCGGTACTCACAATGTACTGATACCAAAACAGCTCACTAGAGTTTTCTTAAGCCTTAGCGTACATGTACAGGTCGAACCATACCGATATAGATCTGCATGGCGTACCGATACAGGTTGAACACCATACTGGTACCCCTATCTTAGTTCGTCTCGATAAAAAAAATGTTCTTAAAGCTCAAAACACTAGGGTACCAGTACAGGCTCCTCGTGTACCGATATCGATGCCCAAAAAAGGCTTCCTTGGCTCGGGAATTCATCCTCCAAGCCCCCAAAATGCAACCAACAATTCCTTACTTGATCCTACATCTTATGAGAATTATTTAGGGTGTTTTACTACTATTTTTATATGTTATTAACATCAAATTCTGAGTTTACCATTAACAAGCATTTAAACACCCAAAAGCAACCCTTAACCATAAAATTAAGCAAGACAATTAATTTATGATCTTCAAGAAGAATAGGAGTAAGAAATGTACTGACCTTTAGCTAGAAATCTCAAATTCAAACTCCCAAACAAAACCCTTCAACTTCTCCTTTGACCTAAGCTTAAAGAAACCCCCGAATTTCTCCTCTAGCCATAACAACATGGAAAAAACGAATTAAAGCTTGAACTAATAATTTTGGGGAAATCTACTACAAACTTACAACACAAATCTCAAAGAAAAGCTCCATAACACCTTTAATTTCCAAAACCCATAAATGATAAACTCGCCTTTTTTTAAAAGAGAATACCACTTTCTTGAAGAGAATACCATTAATTTCTTCTTCATTCATGAATCCCGAAATAAACTCTTTGAAGATAAAATTTTGATTTTTATCGTTGAAAATTAAACTTGAAAGATGAGAGAATAAGAAGAAAAAAGATGGGCGAAGGAAAAAAGTGTAGGAAATGATATCACAAAACCCCATTTTTTGCCCTCCCTTACCCTTAAATCACGTGAAGCCAAGAGAAAAGGGGATAATCAGCCACTTTTTCTTTAAAGTGGTATAATTACAACATCAAACCTCCATCTTTTATCCTTGATGCAAAAAGGTCACTTATCGAATCTATGTAACCCAATGCTCATCCAATAAGGCCCAAACTTGGACGAGGGGTCCAATTACCCAATCTAACACGAAGGTCCATATCCCGAGTTAACGCCTATCGCAAATTTCGGTCATTGCAGCTCCCTCTTTCCTCTCTCATCTTTCCTCTCCTTCCTTACTACGACCACCAAACTGTCTAAGCTCTTCGCTTCAAATCTACAGGGGTGAACCGCCTAAACCCTCCATCAACCATCGTGGCCTTCTTTTCCACATTCTTTGTTCGATGTCTACTCATTTTAGGCATAAAAAATTAGTGCGATGAGCATGTACCTTTTCTCGACCAAAAGAATCAACTGTGATTGCTTTTCATTTTTCCTGGCGACACTTCCACTTCATCTGATTTCTGCAAACAACAACGATGGTGTAAAATTTCATTGAAATTGAACAACTTGAATCATAACTCTGATATCACTTGTTAAGAATTTATAATTGAAAAATTAATTAAAATGAGATCGACGTAGTATGATATGCATAAGAAACTAGATTTAACGTGGTTCGACTTTGCCCACTTCTATGGATGAAAGAAAGAAATAATTCAATATAAACATAAAGATTGCAGAGAGTACAAATACACGATATCTCATATATAGTTTAACTCGTTTTATATCTCAAAATTCAGTGTATCCCATGATATCCACTATAGACATAGTCGTAGTAGTCGTAGATGACTGCAGTGCACGGTATGCCCTATTTGCACACGTGGCAAATTGCATGCCAAGCAACGGCGCGGTTAGGCAAAATAATGCAAACTTGAACTAATAAATCTAAACCATAGGTAGAAACATATGGCACACAATTAACGAATACTAAAACAAATAAAGTACGAACTTTTATTTGTTCACAATAGGATTAAATCTCTCCAAAAAGAATTTAACCTGATTCAGTAAGATTTGATTTTTTTTTGAATTTTTAGTTTTTGAGTCAGGTTTTAAATAAGTTTGAGTCGAGTCGGGTTGAGTTGGGTTTTAGGGTTTAATTTCTTCGTCCCAGTTTATTTATAAATATGTATTTATATTTATTATATTTTTATATATTATATTTAATATTTTTATTAATTTTCTTTGGGTCGGGTTTAATCGGATTTTTAATAAAATTTTAAGGTTCGATTATACTTTTATTATACCGGGTCAGATCGGAAATAAAGATATATGAAACTCAGGTCGGGTCAAAAGCTTTAAATTTTCGGGTCGAGTTCGGGTCGACCAAAAAACCAGCTTGGCCCGCCCTGTTGCCATCCTTAGTTGAGACACTCTATTTTAAAATTAAACACTCACCAAGAACCTTATTTCATAAGACTTCTTGCATAAATATAAATGTTTATTTATTAGATAAATTTAATTATCAAATAATCTTCGACGACTAAAAATAAAATAAAACTAATTTAATTAGTCCATATGTAAACAAGCCCGATGCGGTGACAACATGTAGCCATATGGATGTAGAACTAAAGATGCGGGTGGGTTTCACATTGAACCTTTCTTCTTTTTATTGCTTTCTAAATGTAAGAAATACATGTTAGTCATTTTTGTCATGTTGTAATGAATTATTAATGCAATCATAGTATCAGAAATTTATAATTTTGGTGATAGGTAGCGCAAAGAATATTGGGATGAAATCTTAAATTCTATAGTTACTGATCAGGGAATCAAAACAGTTTGGTCCCCACCACTGATTGGATCAATCAAGTTCAATGTAGAAGGTGTGGTGAAACTTGGCTTTGCTGGCCTCGGCAGTGTACTTCGCACTACAGAGGGTGTTATTCCAGCCATCTTCTCGGGTCCCCTAGTTGATGTTGGAGCAGATCTGGCAATTTTAATTGCGATAAAAACTGCCTTGTGTGTTTTTATGGAAGCAGGTTGGACTGGAAAGACTTGGTTATGTGTGAAGTCTTGTTTCGGTGTCGTGTTATTTTGGTTAAACAACCCCTTTCAACGTCCAAGGTGTTATTGGCCTATAATGAAGGAAATTGATAAACTTTCGCATCAAATCGGAGTGAAATTTGGCTCTGTACCTAGAGCAAGCAATGGAATGGCTGACATGCTTGCTTAGAAGTGGCGATCGGGTCGTTTGGATCGGTTCATTTCAGTTCAGGTTATTTTGAGTTTGTTTCGAATCGATTTAAATTCGGGTCGGTTCGGGTCTGATTCAGGTTTAGTTCGAGTCTATGATAAATCGGGTCCGTTCGGGTAGTGGATCGAGTCAAAATCGGATCGGTTGTTTTCGAGTTTGGTCAATATCGGATCAGTTGCTTTCGGTTCGGGTCAAAATCAGGTCGGTTTTGGGTCGGGTTTGTTAGCCAAAATAATCTAGAATAGTTTAGAATAATCTAGATTATTTCTGTTACAAATCTGTTATTATTTTGTTAGTCAGTTGGGCCTCTAGCTTGCCAGCTATGCTTGGGCTATATAAAGACATTGTAATTGGGCCTATTGTATTTTAATGAAATAATATACCAGATTCCTCTCTTAAACAAATATTCTTTCTTTCTGTTATTCTTTTTCTTTTTCGTTTCTCTTCGAAGTTCTTCATATCGTCTTCTTCACAGATCAAACCTTCCTTCACCTCATTGCCTCTTCTGTTCTTAAGCTCTCAAGCTTTATTCTGACATGGTATCAGAGCCAGGTTTATGGCCCTGGTGATCGGATCTGACTAATCCCGTTCGATATCTTGAAGTTCAGTTCGTGGCTCGTCTTCTCCAGATCTTAGAATGCTGGATCTTGAGGCTTTATGACGCTATGAGAATTGAGTATTTTCTTCAGTTTGCTATCGTTTGCTGTTGTATCTTCAGATCGGGTGAGATAATTCCTCTTTCGTGCCCTAATTTCGTGTCTAGTACCTCTTTCGGCTGATTCGTGCCCTAATTTGTGTGGAAAAGCTATGAATATGCGTCTTGTTGTCAATGCTTGCATCATATTGTGCAATTGAGATCAATTCTGTCTGGTTATACATAAATCTGTTGACTGAGGATATCTGTTTCTCTGATTTTATCGATTGCTGCTCAATTGATCTGTTCATCTCCGATCTGATATGTTGTTTGCCATTCTTGCTGTGCTTCACATCTGTATTACTCGTTTCTTACTGGAATTCTCTGTCTGATTGCTACTTTGCTGTTGCTGAGATTGCTCTGTTATTTCTTGCGATTGCTATACTAAAGCTTGTTGAAGGTTGTCGTTGTCTATCATGGTTTAGTCTACTAGAACTTCTGATAATACTGATCCTGGACATGATAATGCTGATACAACTGTTCAAGGCCCTAGTCAGACTACAAACACTGCTCTAAGCACTTCTAGGATTTTCTCATCCAAAAAGATTAATGTTGTGTTAGATGACAACAATTATCTGTTGTGGCAACAGCAAGTCCTGTTGACTATTAAGTCTAATAGACTTCAAAAATTTATAGATGGGAAGCTGACTTGGCCTGTTCAATATGTTACAAAAGATGGAATAGTTAGTCTTAATCCTGACTATGAATATTATGAGGAACAGGATGGGGCCTTAGCCTCATGGCTTCTATCCACTGTGAGTGAAGAGGTTTTACCTCACTTGATTGGTCACAATACTTCAGTTGAAATATGGAATACATTGCATAGGCTTTATAGTGGTAAGACCACCTCTAGGCTAATGTCTCTCAGAAGGTTACTTCATTCCCAGAAAAAAGGAGATCAACCTATAAGAGAATTCTTGATGAAGGTTAAGACTGTCTGTGATAATTTAGCAAGCTGTGGTGAGGTCATTTCAGATCATGAGCATGTAACTGCCATTCTTAATGGCCTACCACCTGAGTATGAGTCTGTAATTACAGTGATTACAGCTAGTCCCTCCCCTTTTGATGTTAAAACTGTTAGAACAATTCTCCTAGATGTTGATGATAGGCATTCTCATCTGCTCAGTTCTGTTAGTGCTTCTGCAAATATTGCTATTAAAATTTTTACCTCAGGATCTCTTCTTCCTACTAAAAAGTTTAGTCATGAGCCTACTACTGATATGGTTCCACAGTACTCCTCTTATCAAGAAACTGGTGATTCTTCAGGGAGTAGTTTTTATGCAGCTTCAGGGACTAATACTGATAATTTTGTTGGTTCTCCTTCTCAAACTGGTTATGGTAGAGGTAGGGGCAGAGGAAGAAATAATTTCTCAAGACCTCAGTGCCAACTTTGTGGGAAACTAGGGCATTTGGTTGAGAGGTGTTGGTCTCGTTTTGACATGCACTTTAAGAATGAGTCTGCTAGACCTACACAAGGATATGGTAGGGCACCTCAAGTTAATTTCAGCACCTACACTGGTCGTGGTAACCATTTTCAGCCTTATTCCTCTCCATCTATGTTCTATACTTCTCCATCCCTTCACTATTATCATGCCCCTCCTATGAGGTCACCACCACCCTCTATGTTTCTCCATCCATCTCCTCCTCTGCCTTCTGCTCCATCACATACCTCTGCTTATCCTCAATATGGTCCTCCTCCTGTGGTGCCAGTTTCATCAGCCTGTCCTCCAGCTCAACCTCAGGCATTTGTTGCAACTCCAGAAACTGTCAGTGATAATACCTGGTACCCTGATTCAGGAGCTACCCATCACTTGACCAATGATCCTCAGAATTTGCATAGTGCCACTTGTTACACTGGTTCAGGTAATGTTAAAGTGGGTAATGGACAAACTCTTCCTATTAAATACATAGGACAGTCTGCTTTATTTGGTTCATTTAAACAGTTACATCTTAAGAATATTTTCTATGTGCCTAACATTACTAAAAATTTGTTGTCTGTGTCCAAACTTACACAGGACAATCAGGTGACAATTGAGTTCTTCCCTAAGTTTTGTCTTGTTAAGGATCTACATACAAGAGCTGTTCTGTTAACAGGACATGAGAACAATGGCTTATATGAGTTTTCTGCTTCTCTATCTTCACAGCATTCTTCTGTTTCACCTCCATTACTGCATCATCATCATGATTCTTCTTTCACTCCTGTTTCATCTTTACCCTCATTTTCCTCTGATTTGCATTCTTCCAGTTTGAATAATTGCCTTACTGTTGAATGTAATGCATCTTCTGCTAATAACGTGTCTGTAGAAACCTGGCACAATAGATTAGGTCATCCTGCAAAGGATACTTTGTTTCATATTCTAAAAAGTTGTAATGTTTCTGTTGACTTGAATAAAATTTCTTCTTTTTGCTCTGCTTGTAAATATGGCAAATCTCATAAGTTGCCATTTTCTTCCTCTAAGACTGATTATTCTGCTCCCTTAGAACTTGTTGTCACTGATGTTTGGGGTCCAGCCCCTTGTTTCTCAAATGGTTTTCGCTACTATGTAGCATTTACTGATGCTTACTCACGTTTTACTTGGTTATATTTCCTTAAACAGAAGTCTGGTGTGTTTGATGCATTTGTTCAGTTTCATCAGGAGGCTGAGAGGCAGTTTGGTTACAAATTGAAGGCAATTCAGTCGGATGGTGGTGGAGAGTTCATAGCACTTGATCCTTATCTTCGATCCAAAGGTATAATACATAGACTCTCTTGCCCTTACACTTCTGAACAAAATGGGTTGGTAGAAAGAAAACATAGGCAAATAGTGGAAGTTGGTCTTACTTTATTAGCTCAAGCCTCTATGCCCTTAACCTTTTGGAATGATGCTTTTGTTAGTGCCATATTTTTTATTAATAGACTTCCAACAAAGCCTTTAGAAGGCATTTCACCTTATGAGAAAATCTTTAAAAAGAAACCTGATTATGATCTTATGAGAGTCTTTGGGTGTGCTTGTTATCCACATTTAAGCCCTTACAATAAAAACAAATTACAGTTTAGGTCATCACTTTGCACTTTTCTAGGATACTCACCTTCTCACAAAGGATATAAGTGTCTTGACAAAACTGGAAGAGTCTATATCACTAGGCATGTTCAGTTTGATGAACATCATTTTCCTTATAAGACTGTGCTTGGTTCAAAATGTGAAAAGTGTGCTGCTGCTGTTAAGAAGTCATCTGTTTCTATTCCCTCTCTTCAAATTCCAGTCAAACCATGTTCAGTGTCCCATATTTCTCAAAATACAACATTGCATCAGGTCACAAGTCATGTTAATTCCATTCCTCTTCCTCAAAATGTTAGTCAACCCCCTGTTACAACTTCATTGCATTCACCTTGTCCTTCTGATCATTCTCCTTCTGGTCATTCTTTACCTCATGAGTCTGTTCCAACATCTCCAATTCAACCAGTTGAGTTAAATAGTCCAGGTCAAGTCTTTCTTCATGATCCAAGTCAGTATGTTTCTCAGTCTTCTCCCACTTCTTCTTCCATCTCTAAAAGTCAGTCTCATTCTGATCATTCTATGTCATCCAATTCAAAAGAGTCATCTCACTCTCTGTCCCCTTCATTGTCTCCTCTCATCATGTCCTCCATACCTTCACCATCATTATCATCTCCACCTCCATCCTTCACCTCACCTCTACCTTCCTCCATCTCACCACCATCATCATCACCCATGGTTACTAATGCTCATCCTATGGTTACACGTGCCAAAGCGGGAATCTTTAAGCCCAAGGTGTTTATTACTGAAATGTCTGTTGCTGCTCCTATCCCTGAACCTACCTCCATCACTGAAGCTCTTCAGCATCCTGGTTGGACAGAGGCAGTTCATGCAGAGTACACTGCTTTAATCAATAATGGCACTTGGGAGTTACAAGCCTTGCCTTCCAACAGAAATACAGTAGGCTGCAAATGGCTTTTTAGAGTCAAGAAGAAAGCAGATGGCTCTATTGATAGACTTAAAGCAAGATTGGTAGCAAAGGGGTTCTCACAAGCTGTTGGCTATGATTTTCGAGAAACTTTCAGCCCTGTGGTCAAGGCTAGTACCATCAGAACTGTGTTAGCTGTTGCAGTGATGAAAGGATGGAGTATTAGGCAAATTGACATCAACAATGCATTTCTTAATGGAAGCTTGGCTGAGGAGATTTTTATGGATCAGCCCCCAGGGTTTGAAAAATATGGTCCCAATGGTGAAGTGCTTGTATGTAGATTGAAGAAGGCACTTTATGGATTAAAGCAAGCTCCAAGAGCATGGTTTGATACCTTAAGGACTTTTCTCATTTCTAAACTGGATTTTGTTGCCTCTAAAGCAGACACATCTTTGTTTGTTCAACTCAAAGGATCCTCCCAAGTCATATTGATGGTGTATGTGGATGACATAGTCATCACTGGGGACAATTCAGAAGATGTGAGTTCTGTGGTGGATCAAATCAATGCAGCCTTTTCTTTAAAGGACTTGGGCAGTTTAGGATTCTTCTTGGGAATGGAGGTTCATCATGATTCCAGTGGTTTATTTTTAAACCAAAAGAAGTACGTTGCTGAGCTGTTGAACAAAACTAATATGACAAACTCTACCCCAGTGCCAACTCCCATGGTGGTAACCCCTAAACTTTCTGCAAGTGATAGTGCATGTTTTGATGATATTCATTTGTACAGAAGTGTGGTTGGAGGATTACAATATGTGTGCCTAATAAGGCCTGATATTGCATATGTTGTGAACAAGGTGAGTCAGTATATGAATTATCCTTGTGAAACCCATTGGAAGGCTGTTAAAAGAATACTCAGGTATCTTAATGGAACAATTGAGTATGGGCTGCACTACAGAGGCAGTAAAGAGTTCAGTCTAACTTGTTTCACTGATGCTGATTGGGCTACATCTCTTGAGGATAGAAAATCAACTTCAGGCTACTGTATTTTCCTTGGTGATAATCCAATAGTTTGGTGCTCCAAGAAACAGAATGTTGTGTCTCGTTCTACTTGTGAAGCTGAGTACAGGAGCTTAGCAAACTCAGTCTCTGAGCTTGTGTGGATTGAACAACTGCTCAAAGAGTTGAAAGTTGAAATTGTGGGAAAACCAACTGTGTGGTGTGACAACACTTCTACAGTGTCCATGTCTGCAAATCCTACTCATCATGCAAGGATTAAGCATGTTGAGATAGATCTTCATTTTGTTCGAGAAAGAGTTCTTGCTGGACAACTTGTTGTGAATTTCATTCCCAGTGCTGAACAGACTGCTGACATACTCACCAAACCTGTTCCACCAGCAACTTATTCTGCTTTGAGGAATAAGCTTGGGGTAACTTCTCTTGCTGATGTTCATCAACTCAAGAAGGAGCAAAGACATTTCAAGAAGGAAACAAACCAGGAGAATGTTAGCCAGAATAATCTAGAATAGTTTAGAATAATCTAGATTATTTCTGTTACAAATCTGTTATTATTTTGTTAGTCAGTTGGGCCTCTAGCTTGCCAGCTATGCTTGGGCTATATAAAGACATTGTAATTGGGCCTATTGTTTTTTAATGAAATAATATACCAGATTCCTCTCTTAAACAAATATTCTTTCTTTCTGTTATTCTTTTTCTTTTTCGTTTCTCTTCGAAGTTCTTCATATCGTCTTCTTCACAGATCAAACCTTCCTTCACCTCATTGCCTCTTCTGTTCTTAAGCTCTCAAGCTTTATTCTGACAGGGTTAACCTCTGAATTTTCAGGTCAATTCGGTTCGAGTTGGGTATGATTAACAAAGACTTTGTTGATGCACAAGATTGTGTCAGTAAAGGATAGAAAAACTTTATAGAGTTTAGAGTTTATGATATAATTTATAGGGTTTGGAGTTTATGATATAATTCATAGGTTTTGGACTAAATTACAATAATAAGTGATAAATATATGTCAATTTTGGATAAAAATAAAATTTTAGGGACTAATTTGAACCAAAATATCATCATATTAAAAATATTAGACTAAATTAAAAAAAATAGAAATAAATAGGGATTAATTTCAGCTAAAAATTAAATCACATGGACTAAAATGAAAAGAAAAATATCATCATATTAAAATTATTAGGCTAAATTACAAAAATTAGAAATAAATAGGGGCCAATTTCAATTAAAAATAAATTTTTGAGGACTAAAAAATCACTGTAGGAACGAGGATTGCTATATACGAAGTCCGAATCGTGGGGATACTTATGACTAGATTAAATTAAACTAAAACTTAAAAATAAATATTATGTCTGAAATATAAAATTGTAAACACGACAAAATCTAAAAAGTAATAATCTCTAACCTAAAGAAATAGGCGGCTTCTTTCCCTCTGAAATTCGCCATTAGAAAGTTGGCATTTGATAGCTGGCTTTTTCTCTTCTTTTTTGACCCATTGTCATTTTTTAATTAAAATGAAAGTATGCATTTGGTGGGAAACAATCCCGCTTATTATTTTAGATTAGGGAAATTAATTTTTTAGCCCTTTTAACTTTAGAAATTTTATATTTAAGTCCTAAATTTTTACTTTTAGGTTTTAGTTTAATTCAATTGAATACCGATTTAGGTTAAATTAATTGAAATTCGGTATTTAGTTTTAGAATTCTTTTAATTAGGCATGTAATTTATGCTTATAGGTTTTAATTTAGATCAATTAGATCATAAGTATAATAAGTTAATTCAGTTCGGCCATATAAAGTTTGATTTAATATAATTATACACATACCATTTTGATTTTGATGTAAACATGTAAGTATGTAAATGTACACATGAAAGTTGAAACTTTAATTTTAGTTCAATTGTACACATGAAGCTTTGATTTAAATATTTAATCAAATTCAAATGCATAACATTACAGATGGTGTGGTGAAACTTGGCTTTGCTGGCCTCGGCGGTGTACTTCGCACTAAAGAGGGTGTTATTCGAGCCATCTTCTCGGGTCCCCTAGTTGATGTTGGAGCAGATCTGGAAATTTTAATTGCGATAAAAACTGCCTTGTGTGTTTTTATGGAAGCAGGTTGGACCGGAAAGACTAGGTTATGTGTGAAGTCTTGTTTCGGTGTCGTGTTATTTTGGTTAAACAACCCCTTTCAACGTGTCTATAATGAAGGAAATTGATAAACTTTCGCTCTAACCCCCTTGTCCCGGCCTGGACGACCGACCGATCCGAGTGGGTCACACGCAGGAAAAACCGAGGCGAAACCCGTTAAGGCTCCACTTCGGTTAGCAACCCTAAAAAGCTTCTTTTATTTATTATCTTGTCTAAAGGCTTTGATACACCCTATGTGAAACAACGACAGCGAAAGCAACAAGCGAGGCGAAACAATCAATCAAGCAAATTTAAAACAGTCTATTTTAGCTTTTGATGCAGGCCGTATCGATACACTAGAAGAGGGTATCGATACGCCTTGACTAGGTCAACTGCCCAAGGTCAACCTGAAACGACCGTATCGATACACCCTAGACCCGTACCGATAAGCCAAAATCTCGTCAAAATTTCAGATTTCCAGAGAGGTTTTGGCGTATCGATACACCCCCGTGTACAGGTACGCTAAGCCAAATCTGAGTCCCAAAGTGTAGGACCGTATCAATACGGCCATTGGGCGTACCGATACGCCCTGCACTGCAACACTCAAATTTGCAACAAAACACACCAAGACTCAACTTTAGATGCAATTTAAGACTCACCTAGCCACAATCAAACATTCATACAACATATAACAATCAAGAGTCGGCATACGAAACATTTTAAACGAGCAACGAAACATCAACAACATTCTCATAACATACCATAGAATAAGCTAAAGAATTCAAACATAAACATGTCATACAAGCATAGGGATAAGGACCACATGGCCAACATACAAGCATAAGCAAACCGCAACTAAACCATCAACATGATAAAGGAGTCTTAACATGCTCCTAAAAACCAAACAACATACTCAAATCCTATTGCTTAGCTATTACATCATTAACTTAAAATTCCATACTTGAAGGTAGAAATAGCACACTTGGAGGCCTTTCTCGTCGCACAAGCAACCCACGAACTAAGGATCTGCATTGTCGAACAAAGGAGAGCGTAAGCGTAAAGCTTAGTGAGGGTAGCTCATAAAACAAACCTCGACAATGCAGGGTCCAAGCACGAGCAACAAAACCAAGGATGAATGCATGTTTCCTTACCTTCGGAACCACATGAATCAATTATATGAAATACATGAACACAACCTCAATTATCATGCCATGCTCAACATGTCCATAATACAATCATATGAAACACATTATCAAACCGTATTGGCACCTAGCTATGACCCGAATACGCGGATAACAACCGTTGGAACTCACATCCAACAACTCAACCATTACATTACCTTACGGTAGGATTACACTTATCACTGTTTCACGCGGAGGGGATTCCACTCATCCTCACGCCCCGTCGATGGGATTCCACTCATCACTGACTAAAATATAAATGAAGGTTTCCGGGCGTACCCGTACTCCATCTTGATGACTACCATCGCCAAGACCACGCGCGCATTTCGACACTCGTGTGCACACTAACATCCTAATGATCGATCATTTGTACCCAAGCATACTAGTACCAATACTAACTCACCACAAGGTCATCATAATACAATATTCTTACCATTTCCCGTGCCTAGCACGTAGCCACCATGATTTACCATCATGCACCCATATTTCATCAAACAGATGCATATCACAATGCATAAATGAATCATCATGCCTCATCATAACATATATGCACAAAATGCATAGCAACATCATTCATATTTAATACATGAGGCATAACACAACATTTAGAAGTTCAACCAAAGTCTTCTAAGTTAAAGCTTGAGATTAGACTACCAATCTAATCCCAACTCTAGGTGGGTTTACCAAGCCCGACCTAGGTCTACATTCTCGAACCGATGTTTTGAAAACCAATTTAAAATCGAAGAACTACTCACCGACTACTCCAAGCTCAACAACTCTAGCCGATCAATCCACCAAGCTTCCCGGATTAGTCCCCGATGTCTCACCAACACAAAACCTTGGTTCTAAGAAATCCAAAACAAGAAAAAACATCAACAATCAGTCATCCATCACCGAAGCAAACCCGTAACACATTTTCAAGCAAAAAGCCAACTAAGAACACACCCAAACTTAGCATTTTTTAGCATCCCAAACACACAGCGATTAACCATTGTTTCCAACACTTTTAACATAATCGTAAGCTTCCAAATTAACTCTTAAACATCATACAATCATCAGCCATCAATTTCCAACACTAAACAGCCCCAAAACTTTTCATTTGAACCATCTAAAACCTCCCTAAAACCCATATCCAAAAATCATTCTAAAACCATGTAAAAATTAGATATGTTGGACCTTTTGAATAGTAAATAACTTATTTAACAACAACAAATCAAAAGCTTAACTAAAAGCTATCAAAGTTATCATTTTTATTTCAAAACCCAAAAACTTCAAAATGTGATATAATGCGTTTTATGGAAAACTAATGGTATAGAAATGAAGAGGAAGATAAGGACAACTCAAAAACATAATTACCTTTCAAAAATCCTCAAGAATGAAGCAAGGAGGAAATATAATAGTAGATAGCAAAGGGAAGGGGAAGATGTCGTTAGTTTTGAAAGTGGGTGGGGAAGAATATGATAAAAAATGCACTTTTATTTGTTTTGTTTTATTTTTAAAGCCAAAAGACATTTTTACCCTTAATGAAAATGGGTTATTACAATAGTGTAAAATCTGTGGCTATTTGGGTTTTAATTTAAAACAAGCCCAACATAGATTTATTTGTTTTGAAAATACAAGGCCCAAAATAAAATTTTAGTAATTTAATTTCACCCGACCCCCAAACCCGGGTGTTACATTCGCATCAAATCGGAGTGAAATTTGGCTTTGTACCTAGAGCAAGCAATGAAATGGCGGACATGCTTGCTTAGAGGTGACAATCGGGTCGTTTGGATCGGTTCATTTCAGTTCAGGTCATTTCGGGTTTGTCTGGAATCGGTTTAAATTCGGGTCGGTTCGAGTTTGATTCAGGTTTAGTTCGGGTTGGGTAATTCGGGTCTGGTTCGGGTATTGGATCGAGTCAAAATTGGATCGGTTGTTTTCGAGTTTGGTCAATATCGGATCAGTTGCTTTCGGTTCAGGTCAAAATCGGGTCAGTTTTGGGTCGGGTCAACCTCTGAATTTTCAGGTCAATTTGGTTTTAGTTGGGTATGATTCACAAAGACTTTGTTGATGCACAAGATTGTATTGGTGAAGGATAGAAAAAACTTTATAGAGTTTAGAGTTTATGATATAATTTATAGGGTTTGGAGTTTATGGTATAATTCATAGGTTTTGGACTAAATTACAATAATAAGTGATAAAGATAGGTTAATTTTGGATAAAATTTTAGGGATCAATTTGAACCAAAATATCATCATATTAAAAATATTAGACTAAATTACAAAAAAATAAAAATAAATAGGGATTAATTTCAGCTAAAAATTAAATCACATGGACTAAAATGAAAAAATATCATCATATTAAAATTATTAGACTAAATTACAAAAATTAGAAATAAATAGGGGCCCATTTCAACTAAAAATAAATTTTTGAGGACTAAAAAATCACCGTGGGGACGAGGATTTCTATATACGAAGTCTGAACCGTGTGAATACTTATGACTAGATTGAATTAAACTAAAACTTAAAAATAAATATTAAGACTAAAATATAAAATTGTAAACACGACAAGATCTAAAGGGTAATAATCTCTAACCTAAAGAAATAGGCGGCTTCTTTCCCTCTAAAATTTACCATCTCAATTAATATGTTTAAAAGTTAGCACTTGATAGTCGGCTTTTTCTCTTCTTTTTTGACCCATTGTCATTTTTTTTAATTAAAATGAAAGTATGCATTTGGTGGGAAACAATCCCGCTTATTATTTTAGGTTAGGGAAATTAATTTTTTTAGCCCTTTTGACTTTAGAAGTTTTTTATTTAAGTTCTAAATTTTTATTTTTAGGTTTTCAGTTTAATCAATTGAGTACCAATTTAGGTTAAATTAATTGAAATTCGGTATTTAATTTTAGAATTCTTTTAATTATGTATGTAATTTATGCTTATAGGTTTTAATTTAGATCAATTAGATCATATGTTTAATAAGTTAATTCAATTCAGCTAGATAAACTTTTATTTAATATAATTATACGCATATCATTTTTGATTTTGATGTAAACATGTAAATATGTAATTGTACACATGAAAATTGAAACTTTAATTTTAGTTAAATTGTACACATGAAGCTTTGATTTAAATATATAATCAAATTCAAATGCATAACATTAACAAGTTGAATCAGAATTAATCTAATAAACCAATAATCCTAAACTAAATCATAGATCATTAATACTAAATTCTAACCATAAATATTAAGGAATCGAAATTAATCTCATAAACTAATAACCCCAAACTAAACCATAAATCATAAAATCATTAATACTAAACCATAAATCTTAAGGGGTCATAATTAATCTCATAAACCAATAACCCTAAACTAAATCATAAACCATAAACAATTAATACTAAACACTAGACCATAAACCTCAAGAAATCAGAACTAATCTCATAAACCAATAACTCTAAACTAAACCATAAACCATACAACCATTAATACTAAATCATAAATCATCAACCTTAAGGAATCAAAATTAATCTCAAAAATCAATAACCCTAAATTAAACCATAAACCATTATTGTTAAACCATAAATTCTAAACCTTAAGAAATCAAAATTAATCTCATAAACTAATAACCCTAAACTAAACCATAAAACTCGTTAATACTAAACCATAAATCTTAAAGAATTAGAATTAATTTCATAAACCAATGACCTTGAACTAAACCATAAACCTTTAATAATAAACCCTAAACCTTAAAGAATCAAAATTAATCTTAAAACCCTAAACTAAACCAATAATCATAAACCATAAATATTATAACATTATAGAAAAAAAATAACAAAAAAATCTTAAATTATAAACCCTAGACCTTAAATCCTAAACATTAAACCCATAAAATAAAGTCTAAAAATGAAATGAGGTACCAATTTGTCAAATTTGAAAGTATAAAAAATTGCAAGTCCAGTGACTAGTTCATAAATTTTACCATAAAATAAAGCCAAAATCAAATTAGGGACCAATTTAGCAATTTCAATTTTTTTAAAAATAGGAAGTCTAATGACCAATTTGACAAATTTACCATAACTTGAATTATAAATAGATAACAATGAAAATAAATTATTCATTTACTTTACCTTAATTTTCAAGTTAAAATCGGGTCGATGTTCGGTTTAGCTTTCGGTTCGGGTCTAGTTGTTTCGGTTGAAAATCGGTTCAAGTCCATTTCGGTTCAATAAAAATTTCGCTTCGATTTATTTCGAAGTTCAGATCAAATTTGAGTCATTATATTTGGGTTAATATCGAGTCTCGATTCGGGTCTCGGGTCAAGTTTACCAGGTCTAGGCTTTCTTGCTTTGGATGGGATTCGAAGATTTGAATTGTTCAAAGTTTGGTGGTGATTGGATGAATGGTTAGACTTGGAATTCTTTTGTAGTAGAAACTTGTGTTATTTGGTCCTCTTGTTTTGTGGTTTTTATAGTTGTGTCCTACATGTTAGTACTCTTTTTCTACATTTAGGATTAGAGATGTTTTTAACGAGACTCACGTGTTAGGCTAATCTTTATTAATAAAGTAAATTTGCCAAGCAAAAAAAATTTGAACATTTTTTCTTTTGAATAAATTTGAACGTTAAAAATATGGATATTTTCATTTTTTTTGAATATGTCCACTGAATTTTTATTATAACCATAGAAGATATCACAATTATAACGCATCCAGAAAGGAAAATAATGTGACTAATCTACTAAAATTTCTTACAACCCAAAAACAAAGAAAAGTAAAAAAACTTATATGGAGATAAGCATACCATCAAAATTCAGAAGTTTCATGAATCTCTTTATCTCTATCCAATCGGGACGCATAACAAATGAAAATGGAGTGGTGAGCGATCCAAACTATCAGGCAGAATGTTCCGCTACCCAGGATTGATTACATCGGCAAATAACAATCAATCGAGTAGGGATCTAACTTTGCGTGACCACCGACAAAATCATAATCAGAAACTAGCGCCGATTAAAAACTTTATGCGAACAACGATCGACCGCTAGGGTATGCTGAATCATGCCACAAAAACAAAGAAAACATGTCACAAGGACAGAAGAAAACGCGTGTCACAAGGACAGTAAAAACGTGTGCCATAAAGGCAGAGAATCTTATTAGAAATAAAACAAAAGAGAAAAAAATAAAAAAATAATAAACATCGACGATCGACAACCAAAAGCTAGGTGATTTTTAACTCTTTATATGTTTGGTTCTATTTTATTTTTCGGGTGGCTAGTGTGTACTATAGTGATTTCAGAAAAAATATCTCAAGAATTTATTGTTATTTTGTAAACTCTTCTTATAATTTTAAAATATTTTTTATTTATTTAATAAAACTAGCCATTATTATTTATATAAAAATAAAAATTTCAAATATATAATGTTTAACAAATATAAATATCTTTAACTTCACTAAGCAATAAATGAAGTAGAAGGCAATTAAACATTGACTTAAAATAAGAAATAATGGCCGCCTCGTTGTCTTTATCAACTAATTTCAAACCCCGTTTATTTTCTTGATAAGACCAATTGCCATTACCAAAAGTAATTAATATTTTTGACATCAAAAATATTTTTGGCCGGTAATTATTTCAAAAAAGACTATCAGTTATTTAACAAAATCACTTATTAGAGGAGGCAGTAGATATTCTGAACATGTGCAAGTAAAGCGACCACACAAAGCCCCTAAAAAGGAGTAGTCCAAAAATAAGAACTAGATAAAAATTAGATATTTATAAATTTTTATATTTAATAATTAACAATTTATGAAAAACTTACATCGTCCTTTAAATTAATTGTAAAATACGAACATTAATATCTCTTAAATTTAGAATTGAATATTTCTTGTATATTGTCGATCAAATCATTATTTCTTTGGATAAGAGATTTGTACAACGTCAATTATATGAGAATATTTTGGCTTCTTGTTTCATTATGATAAATCACTTTCATTAATAATTTTGAAAATGCTCTTAAGAAGAGCAAGTTATCTGATGTTAACGGAAATACATCATTTATTGAGCTGAAATTATTTAGAGAACTTTTACGTAAGAAAAAAAAATGAGAGCAATAGATTTGTAAAAAAAATTAAAATGCTTTAATTGCTTCTCAAATGCGACAATTTCTTATAGAACCTTGTTGACTATTCTTATTATTGTTGCTTTTATAGAACAAAGTTTTTCAAAATTGAAGTTGTTGAAGTTATACTTACGGACAACTATGTCGCAAGAAAGGTTAAATAATCTTGATTTGATGGCAATTGAGAGTGGTCTTTAGGAAGAAGTTGATATGAAAAATGTTGTAAATGATTTTGCTCAAAACATGCAAAAAGAGCGGCATTTTTAAGTGGTAAATATTAGATTTTTAGTTGTTTTATAAGTAAATTTTTGTTGTTCAAGAGGGTAATTAAACAAATTGTTTGTATTAAGATAATTTTTTTTGAAAAAAATTATTTAGACTATAGATTAAGAGTCTCGTTTTAATAAATTTGCACATGGCCCCATAAATATTTGAAACGCCCCTGAGAGGAGGGTGGGTTTTAGCCGATCCGATTCAAGAAGTAGAGGTATCAACTCAACCCTATCTCAACTTCTATGATGTTTTATCCGTCTCGAACTCGTTATGTATTTTGAGATGAAAATATACCTTGACCCAATCTGTCTCGTTTTTCTCATCATTCAAGCATTTTCTAGATTTTCTAATATTTTCTCACCTAATATTAAATTTTCTTAGCAACCAAGTGGGATTTTACAAATAAAAAAAATAAAAACCCAACATCAAACCCTTTAAAAGAGAACAACATATTTAATATATACATGCAAATAAAAAAATCAAATTCAAATCTGAAAATAAAAATAAAAACACATCTTCGCCCCAAGCCCAATACATATTTTTAAAACCCGCCCTATTTAGTCCTAAACTTGATTTTTCAAAAAAAAAAAACTCGCACCTATAAGATCATATGAAACGGGACCTGTCGATATAGGTAACTGTGCCATCCCTAATGTTCCATGATCTCCCCTAAATTTTCTCACAACCACTTCCAAGTACTCCATAGCCATCAAATCTTGCTCAATGGGCTCCGATATTCCTTTAACTTATTCAGCTTTGCAAAATGTTGAATAGCTAGGATTTGACAGCTTACTAAAACGAAGTTAGGGATGGACACGGGGTTTTTTTGCGCACGACCCTACCCCGATCTATAAGCCTTTAAATTTAATCATGTCCCGTCATAGATTAAAATATTAGTTTATCCGTCCCGTCTCGATATACTAATTTTTAAACCTTAGCCCGAAATGACCCGACCAGAAAAATTGAAAAAAAATTTAGTCTCCGACGATGATAAAAGTTAGATTCGATTAATTCACCCTTACAGTCACAAAATTTAGTTTCAAAAAACTTTAAACCTATATAAAAATAAAATAAAAACCAATTTTAAATTACCCACATAAAAAATTACATATTTAAAAAATAAAATTTAACCATTCACCGTCAGAATCAGATATGTTAAAACTTGAAAAACATCTAAAAAAATTTACGACAAGCACAAACAAAAAAAATGGCTTAACAACCATAAAAGTGTTTATATATAGTGGTATTTTTATAAATATAATAAAAATATACATTTATTTAAATATATATCGGGTGGGAAATTTCTAGCATATACTCAAACCCGCCTCGCCCCGACTCAACACTATAAATAACCGGCCCCGCTCGCCCCTGATCTTCGAAATTCAAGACTAAAAACCTGACCAGATCAGATCGGGGCACACCAGATCGATTCGAGTTCAGGTTATTTGCCCATCCCTAAACAAAGTTTATTTTCACATAATTTTTTAATATAACAGTGAAATAAATACGAAAGATATTAAAATATCACTTTTTATAAAATTCAACTTGTAAAAGTTAAAAACACCATTCTCTCAATCTTTTAGTTAGATTTATCAAACCCTAATTGTTTAAACTGTAATTATATATTTTCTATTTAGATGAATATAAAGGAGAATGTAGTAACGATGTTACTAATTTGAAAATGTAGAATTAAATGTTTTGATATAATAATTGAAAAATGTTTTGGACTAAACTGAAAAGAATTTAAAACATGTTTTTAGTCAAAACAACTTGAAAATATGTTTAAGGGTTTTTACAAGGCTTTGGAATAATTTAAAGTGTATTTAAAATAGTCAAAACCAAATTTTTAATGTAAGCGTACCGATACGGTAGATCATGTATCGATACCCTTTAGGGTTTTAGCTATAGTGAAATCTCTATAGCCAAAACACGCACCGATACACTTTGTCCGTATCGATATGGTGTGCTTTAATTACCCAACGACTAGTTCGCGTACCGATACGGTTGTATAGCGTACCGATACGCCCAACTACCCCCAACGGTCAATTTCCCAACGATCTTTTAAATTGTAGGACTGTACTGATACGCTTGCCACGCGTATCGATACGCATTAGTTGGAAGTGCCCAACGGCTATTTCCTCATCAGGACTGTGTCGATACGGATTTAAGAGTATCGAAAGGCTAAGCTGCAGAATTGCATTTATGGTGGGAAATAAAGGCTCCAACGGCACCAATTCAACCCCAACGGTCTACAACGGCTATGAACTCAATTAGGAGTATAAAAGGGACCTCCAAGCATCAAGAAAAGATTAATGCTTCAATTGTCAACAACATTATGATGAAGAAATTGTCTTAGAGCTAAATTTTCCATTCTTGTATAGACAAACACTTGTGAGCTAAAATTGTCAATGTATGCTCAAGTGTTCTAGGTTTTGGTTGAGAGCTTAAGAGTGAAAACACACGCCTATTAGGGGGATTTATTGTTTGCTAGAATTCTTTGTTTTGAGAGTGTTCCCAAAGCTCGGGTTGTGAGCTTTGGATGTTAGATCACGAGTTGTGACTCTAGGTTGTAACGGTTGTCTCCTTAGCCTAGAATAAAGGAAGAATTTTTAGTGAATTGGTTGAAATCCTTACTGGGGAAGCTAAGGTAGTGGATGTAGGCTTTGGTTAGAAAGTCGAACCACTCTAAATCATCGTGTTATTTATTTTTCGCTTTCACCATCAATCACCCAAATAATCCAACTTCTCCACCGCTTGGCAATCCATTTTGGCTTAAGGAAATCGAGCCTATCAAGCCTAACAATTGGTATTAGAGGGAGGCTCAATCAAAGAAGATTAGCATCCTATTGAGGCGACCCGGAAAGCTCGATACATCAACTCAATCAACCGGTTGAATGGCGCATTCCATCGACAAGCCACCATTCTTTGATGGGACAAACTATACATATTGGAAGACAAGAATGATGTTCTTCATCAAAGCCAAATATTACAAGCTTTGGGACATGGTTGAGGATGGTGCGTTCGTGCCACAACAAAGCAATGCGGAATGGAATGCATATGATCGCAAGAAGATGGAGCTAAATTACAAGGCTTTGCACATTTTCTTTTGTGCATTTAGCCTCAACATCTATGTGAAGATGTTTTCTTGTGAAGATGCCAAGAAAGTTTAGGACAAGCTTGAAGTCACATACGAGGGAACCAACGAAGTAAAGGAGACCAAGATCAGTCTTCTCAACTTAGAGTATGAGAACTTCAAGATGGACTCGGATGAAGACATCAAGAGGATGTTCGACCGATTCTCGACAATCATCAATCAACTCAAAGATTTTTGGAGAGGAGATTTTGGAAGACAATCTCGTTCGGAAGGTGATCTATTCACTTCCCGAGTCATGGGATTCAAAGAAGACGGCTATCATTGAAGCCAAAGACTTGATGAAGCTCAAGCTTGATGAGCTAATCTGATCACTTCTTACCCATGAGATGATGTCTCTACCTTTGAAGAAGAAGGAGAAGAAGGTCAAGAAGCAAGGCATTGATGCCAATGTCATTGCTCTCAAATCCTCCAATTACAACCATGTTGATACAAGCTGTTGAGATGTGTGGTGCTTGATTCGTTCAACCGTTCTTGCTCACCAAGTGGTGGAGAAGTGGAATTTTGGGTGCAAGTGGTGTGGAAGCTAAAAAGATTAAGGACACAATGATTTATAGTGGTTCAACCTTCTAACCAAGGTTTACATCCACTACCTTAGCTTCCCACTAAGGATTTCCACTCAATCCACTATTGATTCGTCCCCTTTTCTAGGTTTAGGAGGAAACCCTTATACACCGATCAAGCTTCCTAGCCAAAGCCTTGATCAAACCCTCTTTACAAGAGATAACAAATAAGCAAACTCAAATCCCTCTAATAGGTATTTGTTTGCACAATTTAGCTCTCACCCAAAACCTAAAACACTTGAGCAAATCTAACAATTTTGGCTCACTAGTGTTTGTCTATACAAAGAAATGACAATTAAGAACTAAGACAATTTCTTGATCATTTGTTGTTGACAATTAAAGCATTAACCATTACTAGATGCTTGGAGGTCCCTTTTATACTCCATTTTGAGTTTGTAGCCGTTACTAGCCGTCGGGGTTGAATTGGAGCCGTTGGAGACTTTATTTCTCATCTTTAATGATGTTGTGTAGCCTTCCGTATCGATACGCGTGGACCCGTATCGGTACGGCCTTCTTCAAAAACTAGCCGTTGAGCTCTTGCCAGCCTAGGCATATCGATACGCTTGAGGGCGTACCGGTACGGTATGACGTTTAAAAGACCGTTGGGAAAATAGTCATTGGGGTTGTTAAAATGGGGATCGGTACGCTTACGCTTACCAGGTGTATCGATACGATCCCTCTCTGTATCGAAATGGCAAGGCATGTTTCGATACGGGTTTTGGCAGTGACTAAACCTGGGCAAAAAGGTATCGTTACGGGTTCGACTGTATCGGTACGGGCAACTTGAAAATACAAGTTTGGTTGTTTTAAATCATGAAAAACTTTGCCAAAAACCTTTTAAGATCCCTCGAACATAAATTCAAGCTGTTTGGACTTAAAGACAAGTTTTGAATTCTTTTCAAATTAGTCCAAAACATTTTTCAATTATTATATCAAAACATTATTTCTACAATCTCACCCTTTTTGATATAATAAAACCAACTTGAAAAATTGTTTGGGATTCTCCGCCTTTAAGTTTGAAAATGTGAATAAGAGATGAAAATTTTGAAATCAATTTGAGCTCCCCCTTATTCATTTGAAAAATCAATTTTTCAAACCATTTCTCCCCCTTTTGTTATATCAAAAAGAATTCAAAAGACATTAAGTTTAAAATAACATAGGAGGTTTGAAAATATGACAAAAATTTGAATTTTGGTTTTTAAAAATGCCCCCTATTCAAAGCATCATTAAGATGTTAGTCCAACATATATGATCATCTAGTTGAAATTAAAAAAATAAAACAAATGGAAGCAAAAACAACTAGATTTTTACCACATTTGAATCTAAGGGAGGATGTGAAGCCTTCCTTCTTCAAGTGTTCTTCCTTGTGTGCATGGAGCTCCCCCTCAATGTTTGACTTGTTGATCATTGTCCATCACACCTAGCAAAAGACAATCAAGTAACTTTTGGTATTCAAATTGCTTTGGATCCATAGACGTTAGTGGCACAAAACTTAGTCCCATTAGGAATCCATTTTTCAATTTCATCCTTTTTAGTTGAAGTACTTAGTCCTTTTGGGACCCAAATACTTCTAAAACATTTACCATATACAAATCTAGGGGCACTAGATTGTCTTACATAAAAATTTGATTTTCCTAAATTATTTTTCTTTTGAGGTTCATTGAAAATCAAATCTTTTTCTTTTTGAACTTTAAGAAGCAAATTTTGTAAATTCAAAACATTTTTGTTCAAAATCCTTCAATTTTGCTTCAAGTTCAAGATTTGTTTTGGAAAGCAAATCATTCTCATTTTTCATTTTTGGAATCAACTTTTTGTTCTTGGAAAATGATGCCTTGAATTCCAAAAGCAAATCATCGTAGGCATCTTGCAACTCATCAAATGTATATGAATTTGAAATAGATGAGTTAGAAGTTACCTCCCCCTCATTGAGGGTCATCAAGCATAGGTGGGCTACCTCATCATCGGTGGAGTCTTCATCACTCCATGTGGCCACATATGCTTGTTTTAAAGATGATCCCTTCTTGTTGGACTTGTGGGATTCCTTCATCTTCTTCCTCGATTCATGCTTGGATTTTTCCATTTTGCTCTTCATGAACTGGGCAAATTTGTTGAAGAGATAGACCATCTCTTCATCCTCACTTTCCTCCTCACTTGAATCTACGTGATGACATGTGGAGGATTTGAGAGCAATGGCATTTGTATTGATGCCAAGCCCTTTGAGCTTCTTCTCCCCCATAGCTCTAATTTCTTCCCTCTTCTTCTCCTCTTCTTTGTTTTTCCTCATGATTTGGTGAGTGAGAAGTGACCCCATTAGCTCATCAAGCTTCAAGGTTTTGAGTTTCTTGGCTTCGATGATGGCGGCCCTTTTTGAGTCCCATGACTCGGGAAGTGAGTAGATGAGCTTTCGGACAAGCTTCTCTTCTGGGATGGCTTCTTCATAACCTTTAAGACCATTGGTGGTAGTGGAGAACCTATCAAACATCTTCTCGATGTTCTCTTCCGGATCCATCTTGAAGTTTTCATACGCTAAGGTGAGGAGCCCGATCTTGGTCTCCTTTACATCATTGGTTCCCTCGTATGTGACTTCAAGCTTTTCCCATACCTCCTTGGCACTCTCACAAGAAGATATCTTCTCATAGATGGTTGGGCCAAATGCACAAAAGAGGATGTGCAAGGCTTTGCAATTAAGCTTCATCTTCTTGCGATCGTCGGCACTCTATTCCGCTTTGCTTCATTGAGGCACGAACGAACCATCTTCAACTATGTCCCATAGCTTGTAGTCCCTTGACTTTATGAAGAACTTCATCTTTGTCTTCCAATGGGCATGATGAGTTCCGTCGAAGAAAGGCGGTTTGTCGATGGATTGCGCCATTGAGCCAGTTGATAGAAATGGTGATCGAGCTTGTCGGATCTTCTCAATAGGATGTTAATCCTCTTCAATTGAGCCAAGCTCTGATACCAATTGTTGAGATGTGTGGTGCTCGATTCGTTCAACCGTTCTTGCTCACCAAGTGGTGGAGAAGTGGAATTTTGGGTACAAGTGGTGTGGAAGCTAAAAAGATTAAGGACACAATGATTTATAGTGGTTCAACCTTCTAATCAAGGTCTACATCCACTACCTTAGATTCCCACTAAGGATTTCCAATTAATCCACTGTTGATTCGTCCCCTTTTCTAGGTTTAGGAGAAAACCCTTATACACCGATCAAGCTTTCTGCCCGAAGCCTTGATCAAACCCTCTTTACAAGAGATAACAAATAAGCAAACTCAAATCTCTCTAATAGGTATTTGTTTGCACAATTTAGCTCTCACCCAAAACCTAAAACACTTGAGCAAATCTAACAATTTTGGCTCACTAGTGTTTGTCTATACAAAGAAATGACAATTAAGCACTAAGACAATTTCTTTATCATTTGTTGTTGACAATTAAAGCATTAATCATTACTAGATGCTTGGAGGTCCCTTTTATACTCCATTTTGAGTTTGTAGCCGTTACTAGCCGTTGGGGTTGAATTAGAGCCCTTGGAGACTTTATTTCCCATCTTTAATGCTGTTCTGCAGCCTTCCGTATTGATATGCGTGGACCCGTATCGGTACGGCCTTCTTCAGAAACTAGTCGTTGGGCTCTTGCCAGCCTAGACGTATCGATACGCTTGAGGGCGTATCGGTACGGTATAACGTTTAAAAGACCATTGGGAAAATAGCCGTTGGGGTTGTTACAATGGGGATCGGTATGCTTACGCTTACCAGGCGTATCAATACGATCCCTCTCCGTATCGAAACAGAAATGCCTGTTTCGATACGGGTTTTGGCAGTGACCAAACCTGGGCAAGAAGGTATCGATAGGGGTTCGACCGTATCGGTACGGGCAACTTGAAAATACAAGTTTGGTTGTTTTAAATCATGAAAAACTTTGCCAAAAACCTTTTAAGATCCCTCGAACATAAATTCAAGTTGTTTGGACTTAAAGATAAGTTTTGAATTCTTTTCAAATTAGTCCAAAACATTTTATAATTATTATATCAAAACATTATTTCTACACAAGTGATGAGGAGGAAGAAGAAGAGATAATTCATCTCTTCAAGAAGTGTGCCCCATTCATGAAGAAATCAATGGAAGAATTCAAACATGAATCAATGAAGAAGAAAAGGGAAATCACTTCAAGCCATAAAAAGTAGGCATATGTGTCTACTTGGAGTGATGAAGACTCCACCGATGATGAACAAGTCAACCTTTGCCTTATGGCCATCAAAGAAGATTTAAGGGTAACTTCTAATTTATCTACCTCATGTTCTTACTCTTTTGATGAATTACAAGATGTCTATGATGATTTGGTTTTAGAGTTTAAAAATCACATTTTGAAAAACAAGAAAATGGTTTCAAACTTAAAAATTGAAAATGATTTAATTTCTAAAACCAAAGATGAACTTGAAGCAAAACTCAACGAGTTTGAGCAAAATGTCTTGATTTACAAAAATTTCTTCATAAAGTTCAAGAGGAAAAGATTTGATTTCTAAAGAGCTTGAAAAGAAAACGAATTGTGGAAAATCAAATTTTTATCAAAGACAATCTAGTGCCCCTAGATTTTTAAATGATAAATGTTTTAGAATTGTTTGGATTCCAAAAGAACTAATCACTTCAAACAAAAAAGGGTGAAATTGAAAATTGGATTCGTAAGGGGACTAAATGTTGTGCCACTAACATTTATGGATCCAAAGCAATTTGGATACAAAAAATTACATGATTGTCTTGTTTAGGTGTGATGGAGAGTGATCAACAAGTCCAAATTTGAAGGGGAGCTCCATGCACACAAAGAGAGCACTTGAAGAAGGAAGGCTTCACATCCTCCCTTTGGATTCAAGTGTGGTCAAAATAGTTGAATTTATTTTATTTAGATTTATTTCTTTTAATTTAACTAGTTTAATCATATATGTTGGACTAACATTGTTTGGTGCTTTGAGTAAGGGGGGGCAATTTTCAAAACCAAAATTCTTATTTGTGTCAATTTTTTTAACCTCATATGTTATTTTAAACTTAAAGTCGTTTAAATTCTTTTTGATATAAAAAAAGGGTGAGAAATGGTTTGAAAATTGATTTTTCAAGTGAATAGGGGCTTTACATAATTTAATTTTTTAAATTCTCTTATTCGAATTTTTAAAATACTAAGGGGGAGAATCCCAAACAATTTTTCAAGTTAGTTTTATTATATCAAAAAGTGGGAGATTGTAGAACTAAATGTTTTGATATAATAATTGAAAATGTTTTGGACTAAACTGAAAAGAATTTAAAACATGATTTTAGTCAAAACAACTTGAAAATATGTTTAAGGGTTTTTACGAAGTTTTGGAATAATTTAAAGTGTATTTAAAATAGTTAAAAACTAAGTTTTTAATGTAACCGTACCGATACGGTAGATCTCGTATCGATATCCTTTAGGGTTTTAACTATACTGAAATTCCAGTAGTCAAAACACGTACCGATACGCTTTGTCTGTATCGATATGGTGTGATTTAATTACCCAACGGCTAGTTCGCATACCGATATGGTTGTATAACGTACCGTTACGCCTAACTACCCCAAACGGTCAATTTCCCAACGATCTTTTAAATTGTATGACCGTACCGATACGCTTGCCACGCGTATCGATACGGATCAGTTGGAAGTGCTCAACGGCTATTTCCTCATTGGGACCGTGTCGATACAAATTTAAGAGTATCGATACGCTAAGCTGCAGAACTGCATTTATGGTGTGAAATAAAGGCTCCAACGGCACCAATTCAACCTCAACGGTCTACAACGGCTATGAACTCAATTAGGAGTATAAAAGAGACCTCCAAGCATCAAGGAAAGACTAATGCTTCAATTGTCAACAATATTATGATGAAGAAATTGTCTTAGAGCTAAATTGTTCATTCTTGTATAGACAAACACTTGTGAGCTAAAATTGTCAATGTATGCTCAAGTGTTCTAGGTTTTGGGTGAGAGCTTAAGAGTTTCAAACACACGCCTATTAAGGGATTTCTTGTTTGCTAGAATTCTTTGTTTTGAGAGTGTTCCCAAAGCTCGGGTTGTGAGCTTTGGATGCTAGATCACGGGTTGTGACTCTAGGTTGTAACGGTTGCCTCTTTAGCCTAGAAAAGAGGAAGAATTCTTAGTGAATTGGTTGAAATTCTTAGTGGGGAAGCTAAGGTAGTGGATATAGGCTTTGATTAGAAAGCCGAACCACTCTAAATCAACGTGTTATTTATTTTCGCTTCCACCATCAATCACCCAAATAATCCAACTTCTCCACCACTTGACGATCCATTTCGGTTAAAGGAAATCGAGCCTATCAAACCTAACAGAAAGATAACCACAAATATTAATTTTAAAACCGCAAACATATTTTAATCAATATCTTTTTTTCTGCGAAATACGGTGTTTGATTCGAACAAATAGATGCGGCCTGTGCGATGTTGCCACATATATGCTTCCATAATGTTTTTTGTGACTGAATAGCTTTGCGGATGCGTTAGCAAAGTGTGGGGTGGACCGAACATCGTGGTTTTAAGTGGTCAAATAAGAGGGATCCCAAGTTTGCTCTTCTAGTGGTCGAATGACTTTTGCTCCAATAAAAGTCATTTTTACTGATAGAAAAAGAAAAACGGTGTTTGATCTCAATAAGTTGTCAAGAACAAGCAGCCGAACTCCACCTAGTTGTAGCTCAAAAGTCAAAACTCAAGTCCCCATCGCATGTTCATCAAATAGTGGTCAGAATTAGCAACCAACGGAGCCCATTTCTCCATTATCAAAACTTACCTCATTGGATAATAACAACTTCCTCAACTCCAGGAGCTAACTAGGCTTTACCCGCTGTCCAAATTCCAAGACTGAGTCTGACATTATAGTGGAAGCTCATGCCACTGTGCGCATTATTAGATTCCTTCGACTCCAGTGCAATCTTCCTACACCCATGGATACATTCCATTAGGGTCCTTTTGGATTTCCGTGGGGCTCAAACCCTTTTTGCTTTTACGGGTAAAAGCAATCTCCATCACTCCCACTCTTTTGTTGGTAGAAAAATGTCTCCTCATGCTACTCCAAGTGCTTTGCCTAATAATTGCATATTGGGACACTTTCGTGAACTGTACTCCTCTGAATCTCGGGGAAACGGCTAATGCATTTTTGGTTGTTGTCTGGGTCACCAACGTTCGTTTATCGGTTATTTTCTTATCAAACGATCATCAGTTTAGTCTCCAATAAACGTTTGTCCATCTTTTTTAACGCCCGAATAAACCTTTGGTGACAGCTGAAAGATCCAATTTTGGCCAACGGCCTGTTAGTATGTTAGTCTATGCTAACACTGTAAAGGCTTTGTAAAGCTGTTATCAGCTGTTTCTATGTTAGCTGTTGATCAGCTGTAGATCCTTGCTGTATATAGATTCTGTTATAGGTCAGTTAGTTTGTTAAAGGCTCTGCTATGCCTATAAAGCTTATCTGTAAACATTCCTTGTAATCCAAGTTGCTATAGTGATCATTTCTCTTCATTCTTGAGTTCTACATACGTTTGTTTCAAAGATATTATCATGGTATCAGAGTTGGGAGGGGCGTCTGCCTAAGGGAAGCCCTTCAAGAACAAGACGATCTCTATTCGTCTAGACGATTCCAACTATCTTTTATGGAGGCAGCAAGTCTTGTTTGCCATTGAAAGCTTGGCTCTGACGAGTCATGTTGATGGCACTATCAAGATTCCTCCTCAGTTTATTCTTCAAGATGGTGTTAAAACTGTCAACGATGAGTTTCTGATCTACAAGCAGCAGGACAGTGCTCTATGCTCATGGCTTCTTTCTTCCATCGGGTCTTCGATCTTGCCAACCTTGGTGAATTGCAAGACAGCTTTTGAAATCTGGGAAAAGATTCAGCAAGCTTTTTCCATTTCTTCCACGACGAAGATTATGCATCTTCACTGCTCGTTGAAGAGTATTCGAAAGAGGGATCAGACGATGCGTGAATATTTGGCTCAGATACAAGCCATTTGTGATAGCCTGGCTGCTTGCGGGAATCCACTTACTGAGACTATGCATATATCTGCAATCTTGTCTGGGTTGCCGCCGGAGTATGAGCCGGTGGTGGCAGTGATCACTTCGAGTCAGCAGCCGTACAAGCTTGACGGAGTGTGCAGCATCCTTCTGGATACGGAGGCCCGGCAGCAAGATTTTCTTGGACAGCAACTCTCAGTCAATCTTGCTCAGGGTCCGTCCAGTGGGTCTAATTTTCGGCAAGGCCCACAAAGCTTTGGGTCCAATAGTCCATATGGTCGTGGTGGCTTTGGGAACCAGTTTCAGCAGAATCAATTCAGTCAAGGGTTTTCTCCCAATCAGGGATTTGGGCGTAGTTCGATGCCGGTTTATAGAGGAGCTATTTCTAATCGTGGCAGCGGTCGCGGTGGTCGGTTCTTCAACGGTGGTGGACGAACTCGAATCCAGTGCCAGATTTGCGGGAAGCTAGGGCACTTGGCGAATCGTTGTTATCATCGATTCGACCAGTCATTCGATGGAAATTCTAATGTTCTGGTGAACAATTGCTATGTGACCGATGAATCTGAGGAGTCTGCTGGAGATGAAGGGTTTGTTCAAGACGGGTCTCTTCAGAATCCAGCAGCGGTTACATCTGATGAGCTTGGCTACGGAGATGCGGCCTGGTATCCGGATTCCGGCGCAACCACTCATCTCACTCCGGATGCATGTATGGTTTCTAACTCTTCTATTTATCACGGCACGAGTAAGGTGTCTGTTGCAAATGGCATGACTGTTCCTATTTCTAAAATTGGGGAAGCTTCTTTAAACTCTAGAACTAGGCCTTTATTTTTAAACAATCTGCTTCATGTTCCTACCATTAAGAAAAACTTGATGTCTGTTTCCCAGTTCACTAAGGATAATAACGTTTCAATTGAGTTTTATCCTAGTTCTTGTGTTGTGAAGGACCTGGAAACGCAGCAATTGATTCTTCAAGGGTCGGAAAGTGATGGGCTGTACAAGTTCTTTCCTGATCAAGATGGTTCTGAATTTTCTTGCTACGATAAGAATAATGTTCCTATGCCTAGTTTAAATGATCATACTGTTTGTACTGTTTCCTCTGTTGAAAGTTTTGAACTGTGGCATAGGAGAATAGGGCATATGTCTAGTGAAAATCTTGTTAAGCTTCTTAAATCATGTAATATTTCTGTTGATTGCAATAAAATTGGTTCTTTTTTCTGTGATGCTTGTCAATTAGGAAAAAGCCATAAGTTGCAGTTTAATTCTTCTTTAACTAGCTATGATTCTCCTTTGCAGTATGTTTAAATTGATCTGTGGGGACCTGCACCTGTTGTTTCTAATAATTTTACTTATTATCTGAGTATTGTTGATGCATATAGCAGATATACATGGATTCATTTCTTAGCTCGTAAGTCTGATGCCTATGATGCTATGAAAAAGTTTCATGTTCTTGCTGAGAAACAGTTTGGTTATAAGCTTAAGGTTGTTCAGTCTGATTGTGGGTTAGAGTTCAAGCCTTTAGAGTCTTATTTCAGTCAGCATGGAGTTGTCTTTAGGCACTCTTGTCCTCATACGTCTGAACAGAACGGGATAGTAGAGAGGAAACATCGCCATATTGTAGAACTAGGGTTGACTCTTATGGCTCAGGGTTTTGTACCTTTCAAATATTGGTCTGATTCTTTTTACACTGCTGTTTTTTTTATCAATAGGATTCCCTCTAAGGTTTTAGATGGTGTTACTCCTTTTGAAAAAATTTATAAGAAAAAGCCAGACCTAAGTTTTTTGAAAGTTTATGGATGTCAATGTTTTCCCTTAACAAGACCTTATAACAGTCATAAACTAGAGTTTAGGTCCAAACCTTGTGTTTTCTTAGGGTATAGTGCAAATCAACATGGGTATAAGTGTCTTAGTGAAGATGGTCGTGTGTATGTGTCTCGTCATGTAAAATTCAATGAAAGTTTTTTCCCTTTTTCGAAGAGATCTTCTACTACTTCTTTCTTTCAAGAGGATCAGAATTCTGGTGTTTCAGCAAAGTTTGTTTGTCCAATCAAATCTGCTGCTATACCTTCTTCTGGTTTCAGTGGAAGTTTATCAAGAGATACTGCAGTTGGTTCTGGTGTTCCTGGTGCTGCAGTTGGTCAATCTGTTGATACTAGTCTTGATGCTGATGTTGCTGAGCATTCCACACAAGTTAGTGATGCTGTTGGCACTAATTTGGATGTTCCCAACACTTCTAGTGCCTCTCCTCTTGCTGATGCTGGTTCTGCAGTGTCTTCAAGCTCCTCTAGTAGCTCTTCAGATAAGAGTAGCTCTTCTTCTAGTAATGGAGGACGTCACATGGTGACCAGATCAAAGGCTGGAGTGTTTAAGCCTAAGGTTTTCTATACAGAAGCTCCTGCTGTTGAGCCAAAGAATGTGCATCAGGCAATGAAGTCTGAAGAATGGAAGGATGTTGTTCAAAAGGAGATTAATGCCCTGGTTGAGAAAGGGACTTGAGATTTGGTACAACTACCTCATGATCGAATTTCTATTGGGTGCAAGTGGCTATTCAAGATTAAGAGGAATGCTGATGGTAGTGTGTCTAGGTTCAAGGCTAGATTGGTTGCTAAAGGATACTCTCAGCAAGCTGGGTTTGACTTTAGTGAGACATTTAGTCCAGTAGTTAAGGCAGTTACTGTTCGTGTCATTCTTAACTTGGCCTTGAGTAATGGATGGGTGCTTAGGCAAATCGATGTTGATAACGCCTTTCTGAATGGTGACTTGGTTGAAGAAGTATACATAGACCAGCCACCAGGATTCGAACAAGTAGATGCTGATGGTAATTTGCTTGTTTGTCGTTTAAGAAAGTCACTTTATGGCCTTAAACAGGCTCCCAGGGCCTGGTTTGAAAAATTCAGAGGTTTTTTAGTTTCAAGTCTTAAGTTCACTGCTTCCTTAGCTGATTCCTCACTTTATTTTAGAAAAACAAGCAATGGCAAAGTGTTTATCATGGTGTATGTTGACGATATTGTTGCGACAGGAGATAATGCAAATGAGGTTGATAACATTATTAAGGAAATCAATTCTGTGTTTTCCTTAAAGGATTTGGGTAAGCTTAGTTATTTTCTTGGAATGACTGTGCATCAAGTTAATCATGGTGTAGTTCTTAGTCAGAGAAAGTATATTGTTGAGCTGCTGGAAAAGATGAGTCTTGTAGATGCTACTCCTTCAACTTCGCCAATGGTTACTTCTCCAACTCTTTCTTCAGCAGATGGTGAGCCTTTTGAAAATTCAACACTGTATCGACAAGTTGTGGGGACACTCCAACATATTTGTAACACAAGGCCTGATGTGCAGTATGCAGTTAACAAAGTAAGCCAGTTTATGCAAGCCCCTTTAGATAAGCATTGGTCTGCTGTTCGAAGGATTGTAAAGTATCTCAAGGGAACGATTGATCATGGTTTGTTCTTCAGTATTGGTCCTGTAGCTACAACAATAACAGCCTACTCAGATTCTGATTGGGGTGCTAAATCAGATGACAGAAGGTCAACATCTGGTCATTGTCTTTTTCTGGGGAACAATCTTGTGTCCTGGAGTTCGAAGAAACAAAGTGTGGTGTCGCGTTCTTCTACAGAGGCTGAGTTCAGGGGAATAGCTAATGCTATGTGTGATGCAATGTGGGTCAAGTCGTTATTAACTGAGCTAGGAATTTCTTTGGCAGCAACACCAATTATCTGGTGTGATAACACGAGTGCGATAGCACACACAGCCAATCCAGTTCATCATGCCAAACTCAAACATGTTGAACTCGATTTAAGTTTTGTTCGAGAAAAGGTTGTAGGGGGAGAGTTTCAAATCAATTATGTTCTAGCTTTAGAACAAATAGCTGATGTGCTTACAAAACCTTTGCACACTTCCTTTTTTATAAAGCTTCGACAGAAGATGCAAGTATTTTCTCCAGAAGAACTGAGGTTGCAGAGTGTTTCCCTTATTCAAAGTTAATCAAATTGCCAGAAGAAGAGGACAGAGAGTATGCTAGCCTATATCGTGTATCTTTCTCGAAGAAGAAGAAGAGAACAGGGAGTATGTTAGTATGTTAGTCTATGCTAACACTGTAAAGGCTTTGTAAAGCTGTTATCAGCTGTTTCTATGTTAGCTGTTGATCAGCTGTAGATCCTTGCTGTATATAGATTCTGTTATGAATCTGTTATAGGTCAGTTAGTTTGTTAAAGGCTCTGCTATGCCTATAAAGCTTATCTGTAAACATTCCTTGTAATCCAAGTTGCTATAGTGATCATTTCTCTTCATTCTTGAGTTCTACATACGTTTGTTTCAAAGATATTATCACGGCCGTTTGCCCCCAACGGGCATTTGTCACAGCAACTCCAAAAGAAGTCGCTGCTCCTACTCTTTTAATTTAGCTCTTTTGTTTGATGCTTTTGGAGCAAAAAGCTAGTTTGAGATCAAAACCAATAAAAAAATATGTAGTTTTTCAGGCCAAAAATGTTTTTCAGCTTAATTTGGAAAATATTTTTCAAAAGCTGAAATTATGGTTTTTAATCTTATATCATATTCAATTTGAGGACTTAATCCTTGTACACTATTTAATCCTTATCACAATCTTTTATTCTGAATTACTAAAAAAATCAATAGTGAATAATATGTTTTTTTAATATAAATCACGAGATTAACTTGAATAATTGAGTGAAAAATAATTATTTAGATAACTATAATTTCACCGTATAAATGAAAGAGTGGTTTTCATGTTTCGTTTTCACTTTTAGAAAAAAAATCGGATTGACAGAGTTTTCGACGATTACTAATGTATAATACTTGAACTAATAATATCATTTTAAAGTATAAATAATATGCACTGGTTTAAATCTAGGAATAGTTGTTTTCAAGACTGAGTCGGGAATTAAGGTTAAAAGAATAAAAGATAATTAATCATAAAGAATAAGAGGTAAAGTTCATTGAATAGAAAATTAAGGATTCAAATATGTAAAAAAAATTCATTATATTTTTTAGTATAAAAAATTTGGGAACACAATCCCTGAGGACGAAAAATTATTATAGGGTCCCAGTCCACCACATTATTTATGGTTTTGTTCAGTAAAAATCAGTCAATTAATTTTTTTATGTCTTTTTTTTTCTCAAAGATGAATATTCACTTTTTATGCCATGTAAATAGGGAGTGAGTGGTTACATAAAAGTTGATTATGAATGAATTAGTGACATAAAAAAGATTAGTTTACTGATTTTTAGTGAATGAGGATCATAGATGACGTGGTAAGCCAGGTCTATAAAATAATTCTCCTTGAAGATTGTTATAGCATATTCTCTTTTTGTCCTCGCAAGTTTTAGGTTACCTTAATGTCTTTTCTTGGTTATAAACTCGAGCTATCAAGTTCATCGCATTTGATAATATGAAAGATGAAAAGAAATTTTCAGCTCCTTTTCGTTGCCCTTATTTATTCCCACACTAAAAAATTGTGTTTATGGTTTAGGGCTAAAGTTTAAGGTTAGAGTTTAAGAAATTATGGGCATGTTGTATTTTTAGGATTTAGGATTTAAGATTTAAGATCAGAATTTAGAATTTATTTTTTTAGTGTTAGGTATAAAAAGAGTACCGAAAAGAGGCAGAAGCTTTTTTTCTATAAAAAATACTATAATCTTAGAAATTATATTGTTAACAGAATAAATACAAATATTAAACATAAAACCCTAAAAAAATACTCTGAAAATACCATAATCTTGACCGTTAATTTAAGAGCCGTGTACTTACGTATCTTTTTTATGGAAACGTGCTTGCATATCTCAACTAAACAGAATGATTGTAGTTAGATATATACTTAAACTACTTGGGCAGAATTTTTACAGGAGGATTATCAATTGGATTAGCATGAAAATCAGATTACATAAATTAAGAGTTCAAGTTATTGTATCAATAGGTTATTTCAACGTTACATTAACTCGTCTCTAAACTTTGATTCGACCAATTCATTTGACTGTAAAATGTTAATTATAACTAGAACTCGTTTAATCCAAGGCTAGAATTTAGTTGAATACGGAATTGTCCCAAATTAAAAAATATCCGAACTTGAATGACTCGAATCTAAATAACTTAAATCTAAAATTATCAGATTCAAATTGAGTCACATCAAAATGACACAAATTTTAAAAATATATATTGATCTAATCCACAGATTACTTGACCTAAAAACAAACCCTAGTCACTTTTTTTTTGAACATTTCTTATTTAGTGAAGGAGAAATTTGCACTTAATGGGTATTGAACCCACAAGCTAAAGGAGAGAGGAGCCTAGAGCTTTTAAGTTTTAACTGCTTACTCTAGATATTATTGACACGTAATTAATTATTCATGAAAAAAGATTCTTGGAATATACGAGCCACACAAAATCCTTGTTAGATTCTTATCATAGTAACTGACACATTGCACAAAAATAGACTGCACCAGCTTGTCACGCAACATGGGTGAACTTTAAAAAGAGAATTGTATGGCAGTAGGAAAATAAAGAGTAGATGGTATTTCAACCATCAAATGTTGAGCCAGCAATCCTCAAGTCAAATAAGGTAATGTAATGATACATTGAAATATTAAGAATGGTAGAGAAGGCTTGGAAATGTTTGAGGGGCACAAGGAACATTGGAACACACTTGGTTTCCCACTTTATGTTCTTTGGCAGCCAAATAAAAACAGGTCGGTATCCCACTTTGTGTTCTCTGGGAACAAAAGAAAAACAGGTCGGTATCAATTTTGATACTTCTTTTTTATATGTAGTCTCTTCTATTTTTGTTCCCCATGGCCATTCCTCAGTCACCACTCAAAGAAAATTGCATCTAAATTTGGAAACTAATTATTTCACCAAGAATCTTTGAAGATCCAACTTTATGTTCATTTTATTTCTTATATTATTCGTTTGGGGAATCGTGTTTGCAGAACCATTCAATAACTATTACACGAATCTTAATCGTGTTTGAATTTTAGAAGGTTTGGTGATCAGATCATTTTAAGTCATTTATATTTCAAATCATATTTATGTTCAAGTTGGAGGTGTTTTAGTTGTTGACTTTTTATAAACAAATCGAATTATATCACTGTTGTATTCGAATTAATCCGAGTTCATATCTTCTGCCTAGCACGTGGTACATGATGAAGGAACAGTAGTTCCAGGAACTTTTGAAGGCAGATTCAAGGACCAAATTAAAGCAAAGAGTACATAGTGGTTTTATACCAGAAAAAAGAAAAAGTCTGAGTTAGCTAGCAAATGCGTGTAAGTTTCCACCTCCACCTTACATGTAAATGTTTTTTTCTGCCCTCCAACAATTCAAAAATATAGAAACAATGGGGAGCAACAGCTGCATGGAACATGCAGAAAACAGCAATACAAACAGCACATTAGATTTTCAACAAACATTACAATATACTGAACATGTCCTTTCAAAAAGGAATCCAAGTGGGGACATCCATCATAATAATCCCTCAGACTCGGTTCCAACGATCGTGAACGTTTCACTTTTGAATAGTTTGGCCAAGGTGGCTCCTAAACTCTATAAATACCCATAGAACCCAAAGCCTAAGGCCATCTCATCACAGCTTTCACTTTCATTTTAATCTTTCTGACTCATATTCTTAATTTTTCATTTCTCCAATCGTTTCCATGGCCAAAAACAACCTCGCTTTAGCCGGTGCCCTTCTCATCGTGTTATTGTTTGCCTATGGAGTCGCATTTACCGAGGAAAGGCTTTTGGAAGCTGATCATAAAGCATTAGCTGCGGACAATGTCGCTGCATATGACACCGATGATTTCCGCCCCACGACTCCCGGTCACAGTCCCGGCGCCGGTCACTCAACTGGTCCAAGCAGTGATGATAATAACTAGATTTATCACACTCATAATAATATTATTTTCTCTAGGATTATTATATAAATTTATATTTGATGCGTTAATTGTTTATGCATAAATGTATATACGGTTAATGCATCAAATATGGATCGTTTATTAAATATTTCAGTTGCATGGAATAGTGTTATATGTATGATTGCGTATTAGGTTATTTGAGTAGGATGAATTTGTCAGGTAGCAATATTTGATAATTAAGTTTGCAAAGTATTAGTTACACGAAAAAATGCTTCTCATTTGTAATTAGTAAATAAGAATAACTTAGTTTTATGAGTATTGTTATTTTAAATATTCTATAGCTTCATACATCTTTGAGTAATATTGTTTGTACTATGGTTTGAACGGATGCAAGATTTTATGTTAAAATTACGAATTATATAAATTTTAAAAAAATTTAAAGGTGCGAAATTAAATCATCAATATAAAATATAAAAAAACTAAAATATATGAGAATTTAAAATGTTAGAGCATGTGATGTCCCCCTAACCCCTCGATTCATTCCTGTATAACACAATTATTAATAAATCTCAGGCTCTTTCAAAATAATTAAATTATTGTATTTTGTTTTTGTTGGATAAAAAGAATGGTATGGGTTTTTTTTGAAAATAGAAGAATGGTATGGGTTTCATAATCTTTTAGTCTAATATTAATAATAAAATTCTAACTAACTCAAAGTAAATAAATACAGTTATTTTAATGGGTTTTTAAAAAAAAATTGATACACGGGTTTTGTAAAACTAATTTTACACAAACTTGCATATTTATACTATAAAATTCAATTCCTAAATTCTTAACTCTAACACTAAAAAATTAAACTCTAAACCTTATACTCTAAATTCTAAATATTAATCTTAATTTCTAAACCCTACAACTTAAACCCATAAACTTTAAATCGTAAACTAAAATTCTAACCCTAAAACTAAAAGACAAATGTAAACTAAAATTTACACGGCTCTGTGTATCAAAAAATTACTTTTTAAGAAAATATATACTATCATTTAACTAAATGTATCGTTTTTGGTGTTAAATCATTTTGATGTATTCTACCACTTATGTGGTTTTACTAATAATAATAATAACTTATTGCTGAGAAGAAGAAAAAAAGCATTTAACTGAATGTGATTTGGCAAAGTGTGGATCAATGAATATGCGTCTCCGTGTCGGATTTGACAATTGGGCCCAAGCTGTTATATCTTTGCCTTAAAGTCTTAGAGTCTTATCATTGGGCCGCCACCCTTCATTATTTTTCGATTTTTGTTTCAAAACAGAACATGCCAAAAGTTAAAAGGTGATTCGGTGAATGGTTAAATCGAGTTTAGTCGAATTAGTTAATTAATTTCGTTTTAAATTTTTCATGTCGGTTAAAATCGGTCTATTATCGTTTTTATATTAATAACTAAATGGATTAGTTTTATATAAACATACTAAATTTATATATTTAAAACACATTCTTCAAATTCTGCTTAAAATGTTTTTTCTTTTCTCCCAATCTAAAAATATATTTTCTAAATCAAATGAGTCCGGTTAGGGATAGTCATGAGTCATGTTGGATCGGGTTTTGGGTCGATTCGCATATGACCTGAAAATTTAGCACATTCACCCGAACACGACTCGACCTGATATTTTATGATGATTCACCTGACCCGAAATCGATCCAAATTTTAGAGTAAAAATTTGAACCCGACTCGATCTTACATAAATAAAAAAATTATTTTTTTTCATTTTTATTCAATAAAATAAGGAGTTAATTGAAAAATACAAATAAAGATGGAGATTTATAATAATTATTTCATTTTTATTTGAAAAAATAGGGAAATAATTGAAAAATATATATAAAGAGATGAGCATTATAGAAATTATATCTAAATATTTAGAATAAATTAAACTATTAATTTGGATCGGATCTGTAATCACTAATTTTGTCCGGGGTATCAACCCGTTTTTATTTTTTTTAAATAATGGGCTTTGTACACAATATGATTAAAAGACTAATATATATATATATATATATATATATATATAAGGATATTATTAGTAATATATATGTGTGTGATACTATTAATTATTATATTTGGTCATTGTTATTCGATTGAAAGAATAACCCTAAATATTATTAACATATTATATCATCTTACCATCTTATTATTATTATTATTATTATTATTATTATTATTATTATTATTATTATTATTATTTTGAAATAAATCTACAAAAACAAAAAGACTAATATATTATCAGCCCATTAATATACACTGAATAAAAGTAAGCCTGGTTTAATTAAAGAGTCCATATACAAACATTAAAAAGCCCAAAACAAAAATAATAATAAATATATATTACATGGCTCGATTTGGGCCCAATCTAACTAAAAACCCTAATTACATAAAAAAACCTAATATGATTACCATATTTGTATCTTGCAATCGCTTAACCCCAGCCGTCAGATCTGGATGAAGATCTGACGGTTTAGATCTAATCTCAGATGGGAACCCTAAAAGCCCCCTCAAGTCCCTCAGCGCCGCATCGATCAGGACCGTTAGATCGAGATCGCCATCAACGGTCAGGATCAAGCAAGAGTGACCCTCAGACTTCCGCATGCGCCGCATGCACGACTTCTCGACTCTTCACGCGCGTCTGTGCTACACGCCCGAGCCGCTCCAGCTCCATCTCCGGTAGCTGAGATTGCTCAACGACATCCAGCCACGCCGATTTATCAGCCACCGAGCTGCTCCGTTTCCATGATCCCCTCCTCGCGGCTGTCACATGCAAAAAACAAAAATGTCATAATCAATAACCGAATTTCAGTGGCAAAACAAACAAATTTCAGAGATGAATACAAACAAGAATTAGGCAGAACCAATATGGATTTTTCCTCCAATTTCATGTAATCTAAAATTATGTAATTTTCGGTGTTATAAAAAACCTGAAACAAACATTGTAAACCCCAAGGATCAGAAGGGAGAATTTCAGAGCAATAGAAAAAAGCCTCAAGCTTTCAGAGGTATCATACCGTCTTCCATTTTCATTTCGCATCATAAAAAAAACAGTGAGGGTTTTGTGTTTTTACCTTTTGCTTTCTTGTACGCCGGTTCGCATCCACCCGCCGTTGACAAGCCTGGCATGGTGAAACAGTGGGGATGGTGACCAGAAGGGTTCTCGGTTCAAAAAAAGGGTTTCTTTTTTATTCTAAAATTGATTTTTTGGATCTGTTTTCTCAAAACAAGAGAGGGAAAGGGTTTCTGTTTTTTGGGTTTCGAAAAATCTAAAAAAAGAAAAGAAACGAAAGGCTTTTAGGTCTCCGACGTCGGTTAACGGTGACCAAAATGGTGCCGAGATTCTCAGATTTTTAGGGAGCTTAGAGTTAGGCAAAAAAAGGGTCTAAAATGTTTTAAAATTGTATCTTTACGTTTTTTAATCCCTCCGCGTCGTTATTATTACGCACATAAGGGCCTGCGCGTTTTAAAACCCTTTCCACGATCCCTCTAGCTTTTTAGAAACTTTCAATTTCGTCCTCGTTTTGTTTTAATTAATTTTTGAGTGGTTTAATTCCCCTTTTGGTCCCTTTAGGTTTCCGCGTCTTTTTAATTTGGTCCCTCGTTTCGCAATTTAATTAATATTTTAGTAGTTTATTTACTGTTTTGGTCCCCCTAATTGTTTTCTTTGTCCATGCCTTCATGCATATTTAATTTTCAGTCCTTATTCATGTTTTTTGTCGTGTTTATGAATATAATATTCGTGTTTAGTGTATGCCATGTTGATATTGTTCATGTTTTAGGTATGTGATTACCATGTTAGTGTATGATTTGTGGTTGATGCGGTATATGTTATTTATTTTATAATATGTGATTGTATATCTTTTATATAATCTTGTTTAAACATGTGTTTTTATAATCTATGGTTTTATGATGCATAGTATAGTTTCATTATATATGTTATATGCTCGATCTTGATGTGTACATAGCTTAGTCTCTTCGATCGCTCAAATGTGTATTTGTGGCATGCATCTTAAATGCCATTTCATGTGACTTTCAACATCCTAATTTGTATAATTATTAATTTTAATTATAAAAAGGAGATACTTATTAATCTGCGTATTCGGGTCGAAATATACTAGCTTATTGGATATACCCCGAATATTCGGACTAATTCGCATCATCTAAAGGTAAAATTCGTAAGTAAAATGAACAAGACCATGGCAGCATACTTTACCTGCTTGCATCATGCATAAAGGTGGCATACGGGGTCCGAACCCTAAACTAACACGACAGTCAGACTTATATGATGTCGGTTTAATCTTTGGTCCGGTGTACCATCATCCTTTTTAATTAAATGTTTAATTAATTCTAGACCACCAATTTGAATAAGCTAGTACAATTAAAGTTTAATATTCAATTAAGAACCCCTAATTAAATTTATTTTAAATTTTAAATAATTTTCATCGATTAAAAGCAACAATTATTTTGGTACCGATTTCCGGGCGTGATGAGGGTGCTAACCCTTCCCCACACGTAACCAACTCCCGAACCCTTTCAAACGAATCTCTGGTTTAGTTTTTATGGTGTCCAACCTACCATAGTGGCCGGTGGCGGCTCCCAAAAATATTTTAAAGTTTTTTTGAAACGCGAATCCCCCCCCCCACTTTTAATCGAATTTTTCATAAAGTGAGACACTCGAAGGTTTCGAAAGGAACAACCTTGTCATAGCATGACGACTCCGCTAGGGACAAATTTTGTTTTACAAACAAAAAGAGAGTTTAGCCAAAAAATAATTGTTGCTTTTAATGATGGAAATTTTTGAAATTTAATTTGACTTTAAGAGGCGGTTCTTCTTTGAAAATGCGACTTAAATTATACGAGCTTCGATAATTGGTAGCTTTCGAATTAATTTTGAAGGGATCACCGACGTGTGTTGCATTATGATCATTAAGCTCTATACCCGAGCTTCATCCCTTAAGTGGGAGTGAAGCGCCCATACCCACGTGAGCATCTCTTCACGGGTCGGTAATTCACTTCCAGAATCCACACCTTTGAAACGTGAGCAGCCCTCCACGTCACTAGGTCGTGCTTTCCCTCAAACCGAAACCAATTCGCAAGCTTGTAATGAGCCAGAATTGGGGTTCTTGTTGCCTTAGTAGGTGATAAGATAGGTTCGAGTACCCTTGTTAGAACCGAACCCACATGTGTGAGAATTTAAGAAGCCCACCCTTTTAGAACCATACAGATAACCGTAGAATTAGAATTCATGCTAATAGGTCTTGCATTGTTAATTTGCTTTGGTGTGCTTTCTTTCGTTTTTTATTCAGTATTCATTATATTCGTTACTAATCCATTTGCCTTTTTGTCTTGTTTTGTTTGATTATTTTTACGCATATTCATGGCATTTTCATACGAAGTGTTGATTCGAGAACAATTTGAAGTTGAAAACTGTCATAACGGGAGAAAGAGTCCATGGCAACAGAGTTTCCGGAACGCGCTAATCTAGAGGGAGGGGACGAGCAAAACTGATTGAAAGTTGTACCCTCTGTACTTATTTTCTTATCCAGTTGTAATACGACTTGATCTTCGTTATGAAAAGTTGTTTAATGAGGATGTTCATCGAATCAACACTTCTTTGCATTCGATTGTGTTTTTTAATTTATTGCCTTTAATCATCTGTTTCTGTTATGCATACAACATTGCATGCATTAAATCATAAAACACATGGAATTAATTGTTGGGGGTATGACAATATTTTTTACTATCGAAGATTTTGCATCCACGCTTTACTCACCATCAAAGAAAGCAAATGGAGGAGAGTTTCTCTAAGTTGGAGGCCGATTTGAGGGGTAGGCTGGAGCGAGCTCAGCAAGAATTGAGGGACACCATCATCAAGTCCCAACAAGAAATGATGAAAGAAATATCTCAGTTGCTACATGCTAATCTAAGAGGAAAGGGTGTTGTTGGAAACCCTAGTCAAGAGAGGGGAGACCCCTCGTATTCCACTGGTTTTATCACTGATACCCCTAATCCCTCGTAAGGAACGGCTAATCAAGGAGATGGGACAACATCGCATCAGGCGAACGCCTCTACCCAAGCTCCATCGGGTCTGGTTTTTAATTATGTGGATAATGTCGGGGATAGTGTCCCAGATTTGGATGAGATTGAGAATTTGAACAAGGTCAAGGCGGAGTTCTCAAAGCAACTAGAAGAGACACGGAAGGACCTCGAGGAGAAATTTCGAACAAATGACGAGGAAGAAGGGCCATACGGGATGAATGCTAGAGATCTCAGTTTGGTTCCAGATCTGATAATCTCGCCCAAGTTCAAGACGCTGGAGTTTGAGAAGTTTGATGGGACAACTTGCCCTACTGCCCACATAACCATGTTCTGTAGAAAGATGACGGGTTTCATCGACAACAAGAAGTTGTTAATTCATTGCTTTGAAGATAGCTTAGCGGAGCCCGCGGTGAGGTGGTACAATCAGTTAACCCGTGCTCAAATTAGGTCATGGAAGGATTTGGCCAAGGCTTTCACATATCAGTATAAGCACATAACTGATATGGTCCCAAACCGACTCATGCTACAAGGTTTAGAGCAAAGGCACAATGAGAGCCTCCGTGAATATGCCCAGCGTTGGCGAGATGTGGCGGCACAAGTCCAACCTCCACTCTGTGAAAATGAGATCTCTCCTATGTTTGTCGACACTTTGAAAGGAACCCTCTATGACCGCATGATAAGCAACCCTATCGGTAATTTCTCAGATATGGTTATGACCGGTGAACATATTGAGACAACTATCAAGAGTGGTAGAATCGATGGAGGAGAAAATGCTCGGAAGCAATTCAAGAAGAAAGATCACGAGGTGAACAACACCAGTACCTTCGAGGCTTCTAAGCACCTCACAATCTCACCGCCTCGAGCCGCAATTGGGAATGCGCAAAGCTCAAACAGAAGAGAAAATAGGACTCCCAAGAGGGAACAAGAGAAGATGTTTTTCGCTCCTCTACCCATGCCATACAAGGAGGTGTACAAACACCTATACGAGGCTGATTTGGTCCGTCCATATCATGTTACTCCCTTCCAGCCGCCTTACCCTCTATGGTATGACGAGAAAGCACATTGTGAGTACCATGGTGGAGTACCGGGGCACACAATAGAAAATTGCACAGCATTCAAGAAGCTCGTGCAAAACATGATCAACACCGGGGTCATCGAATTAAAGGGGCCCAATGTAGCGGCCAATCCACTTCCAAACCATGGAGGACGAGGCATGAATGCCCTCGAAGAGGTGGGTGCGAAGAAAGTGAGGATTGAGGTGTTGGAAGTCACGTCCCCTCTAAGTTGGGTGTTCGAGCAGCTGTGCACGGCGGGCTTGATTGAGAAGGGTACGAAGGGAGTGTATGATGGTCATGAACCATTTTGTGAATATCATCAGACTGCGGGGCATGAGATTCAGAGTTGTCCAAAATTCAAGCAGCTGGTTCAGAAACTGATGGACAATAAGGAGATTGAGTTCCTCGAGGAAGCTTAAGGGTTTTGATGAGGGGTCAGTCTAGCGGTGGTCAAGGATTTTAGTGCATCCAAGTTTTGCCTTGTTTTCATTTCATTTCATTTTAATCTTTTCTTTGAAGTAATGTGTGGAATCAACTTTGCTACCCTTTGCCCGAAGTTAGCAAAGATCTTTTTGTAAGGGCCTAATACTGCATGTTTTTAAATTTCAATAAAAGTATGCATTATATTTTGTGTTTCAATTGTCTCTTCGTTTTGTGTATATATTTATCTATTGAGTTCCCCTATATCAATTGCACAAGGGACATTAACCTTGACCCAAAGGTTGATTTCAAGCAATCTTTTTCTAGTGGAAATCGAAAGCTGTGAAGATGATGAACATGTGACTTACACTCCAGTTTAATTTGGTCATTTAATGAGTACACATGGTATTAAGGCATTCGGGAGAACAACGAGAAATCTTCCGCAAAAAAAAAAGAAAAAAAAGAAAGAGAAAAAGGAGAAAAAAGAAAATGAAAGGAAAAAGAGAAAAAGAAGAAAGAAAAAAAAGAAAAAGGAATAAAGCGAAAAGAGAAAAAAACTGAGAATAATAAAAGCATAAGAAAAGCACTCCAATGTTCGAAGCCTGGTAATAGGCATTTCCAAATAAGAGTGTGGAATTTTTGGGGCACTCCGCTGTAACAAAAGTACCAATAAGGTTGCTATGCACCATTCGAATCAAAAACTTTAGCTACATGAGTGATGATAATATTTTCAAATCATGACAATGACGAGTAGCTCAGGGTTTTGTTGTTTGCTCCATCATTTATTTCGAGCCAAAGGAATGTGATGAGTTAATTTCCCCAAAACCATAAAGAAATGAGACAAAGCAATAATGATAAAGACGAAACCCACAGAGGATAATTCTAATTGATTAAAAACTAAAATAACTTGGAGAGTATTTCACATTTTCAGACATCAGCTCAACTTTCGAGGTCTCCTAGAAACATGATGCTTGAGGCAATCCTTGGTAAGCCATAGTAGTGTCGTTCGTGCACTTGATATTCGGGGTACTTAATCTAGCTTGATATATCCATAATTTGAAAAGAAAGTCTAGTTTTCGAAAATGCATCTCGTTTTGAAATTAGGAGATGTAATCTAATTTTTTAGTTGACACAAAAACAATTCCTTCCATTGCTTCAAGGATAAAGTTTAGGATGCAATGCCGTGAATGCAAGTGATAGCCCATCGGCGGCAATGGTGAGGATAGTAGTAAGTTTCTACGTACTACAGTTCAGGGACTTGAAGCGAGTTTCTGTCGAAATGCTTTGATTGGTTCAGAAAGTGAAAATGGACCTTAATGAACTTAGGAGGAAAGTTCAGGGACTTGGGGGGCATTTGCCTTCCCCCCTAATGTTTCGATAAAAGGAAAGTCATCGTGATGAGTCAAGACAAAGAGAATAGTTGAACACCCATATTGGATAGGGGGCAATGTTGCAAGAACGAGCACTACAAGGAGTGTTATTCTGACCAGTGAAAGTTAGCAGTCGTCTTTCAAGACGAGACAAGGGTGGAGATTTGGCAAGGATGAGAAAGCCAAAAGGAATTAAGAAGAAGAAGAAGGTTAGAATTGACTGATCTGGAAGATGAAAGCGTCCGAGCAATTTTGATGTCATAATTCATGCATCATTTGTAGTTAGGCATCCCTAGGATTAGAGGCATGCTAACTCACATCATCATATCATTTTGCTTATTTTTAACAGGTATATTAAAGCTTTTCCAGTAAAAGGAAAACTCGTCTATCCGTTCAGGCATGGGGAGAATGAAACTCGCATATCCGTTCAAGAATAAGGAGAATGGAACCCGCCTATCCGTTTGGGCATAAAGAGAATGGAACCCGCCTATCCGTTCGGATATGAAGAGAATGGAATTGTTATCTTTCAGAACCTGCCTATTCGTTCAGGCATGAGGAGAATGGAATCCGCCTATCCGTTCGGGCACTTTGAGAATGGAGCTTTTGTTTTTCACCAATTGTCTATCCGTTCGGACCTCGAAGGGTTGAAGAATGTTGAAATGAGAAGAACAGCTTCAAGCCTCCGCGGCTGTTACATTTTCTCGGACCAACTTCCAAACCGCTAGGAGTTCAAGTGTATGGTGATTCGGGATCCAAACAGGGAAGTTGGACAAAATTAGTGCTTATGGCCTTTGCTTTATTCTTGTTCTACAAGTATAAGCAAATGGGGGCAGCTGTAATCACTAATTTTGTCCGGGGTGTCAACCCATTTTTTTTAAAATAATGGGCTTTGTTCACAATTTGATTAAAAAGACTATATATATATATATATATATATATATATATATTGTTAGGATATTATTAGTAATATATATGTGTGATACTATTAATTATTATATTTGGTCATTGTTATTCGATTAAAAGAAAAACCATAAATATTATTAACATATTATATCATCTTACCATATTATTATGTTATTATTATTATTAACATTATTATTACTATTATTGCTATATTATTTATTATTATTATTATTATTATTATTATTATTATTATTATTATTATTATTATTATTATTATTATTATTATTATTATTATTATTATTATTATTATTATTATTATTATTATTAAATAAATCTACAAAAACAAAAAGACTAATATATTATCAGCCCATTAATATATATTGAATAAAAGTAAGCCCGGTTTAATTAAAGAGTCCATATACAAACATTAAAAAGCCCAAAACAAAAAAATAATAAATATATATTACATGTCCCGATTTGGGCCCAATCTAACTAAAAACCTTAATTACATCAAAACAACCTAATCTGATGACCATCTTTGTATCTTGCAGCCGCTCAACCCAAGTCGTCAGATCTGGATGAAGATCTGACGGTCCAGATCCAATCTCGGATGGGAACCCTAGAAGCCCCCTCAAGTCCCTCAGCACCGCATCGATCACGACCGTTAGATCGAGATTGCCATCAACGGCCAGGATCAAGCAAGAGTGACCCTCAGACTTCCGCACGCGCGACTTTTCAGCTCTCCACGCGCGTCTGTGCTACACGCACGAGCCACTCCAGCTCCCTCAGACCATCCAGATCCCTGTCTAGTGGCTGAGATTGCTCCACGACGTCCAACCACGCCGATTTATCAGCCGCCGAGCTGCTTCGTTTCCATGGTCCCCTCCTCGCGGCCGTCACATGCAAAAATCAAAATGTCATAATGAATAACCGAATTTCAGTGGCAAAACAAATGAATTTCAGAGATGCATACAAACAAGAATTAGGCAAAACCAATAGAGATTTTTCCTCAAATTTCATGTAATCCAAAATTATGTAATTTTCGGTGTTATAAAAAACTCGAAACAAACATTGTAAACCCCAAGGATCAGAGGGGAGAATTTCAGAGCAATAGAAAAAAGCCTCAAGCTTTCAGAGGTATCATATTGTCTTCCATTTTCATTTCGCATTATATAAAAAATAAAAAAACAGTGAGGGTTTTGTGTTTTTACCTTCGGCGTCCGGCCTTCTTGTGCGTCGGTTCGCATCCACCCGTCGTTGACAAGCCTGGCATGGTGAAATGGTGGGGATGGTGACCAGAAGGGTTCTCAGTTCAAAAAAGAGTTTCTTTTCGATTCTAAAATTAGTTTTTGGGATCTGTTTTCTCAAAACAAGAGAGGGAAAGGGTTTCCATTTTTTGGGTTTCGAAAAGTCTGAAAAAGAAAAGAGGTGAAAGGCTTTTAGGTCTCTGTGCCGGTTAACGGTGACCGAAACAGTGTTGGGATTCTCAGATTTTTAGAGAGCTTAGGGTTAGGAAAAAAAGGGTCTAAAATGTTTTAAACTCTCTTTTATAGTATCTTTACGTTTTAAAATTAGTATAATCATTTTTTAATCCCTCTGCGTCGTTATTATTACGCACATAAGGGCCTCCGCATTTTAAAACCCTTTCCGCGATCCCTCTAGCTTTTTAGAAACTTTCAATTTCGTCCCCGTTTTGATTTTAATTAATTTTTGAGTGGTTTAATTCCCCTTTTGGTCCCATTAAGTTTCTGCGTCTTTTTAATTTGGTCCCTCGCTTTGCAATTTAATTAATATTTTAGTGGTTTATTTACTGTTTTGGTCTCCTTAATTGTTTTCTTTGTCCTTGCCTTCATGCATATTTAATTTTCAGTCCTTATTCATGTTTTTTGTCGTGTTTATGAATATAATATTCGTGTTTAGTGTATCCTATGTTTTAGGTATGTGATCACCATGCTAGTGTATGATTTGTGGTTGATGCGGTATATGTTATTTATTTTATAATATGTGATTGTATGCCTTTTATATAATCTTGTTTAAACATGTGTTTTTATAATCTATGGTTTTATGATGCATAGTATAGTTTTATTATATATGTTATATGCTCGATCTTGATGTGTATATAGCTTAGTCTCTTCGATCGCTTGAATGTGTATTTGTGGCATGCATCTTAAATGTCATTTCATGTGACTTTCAACATCCTAATTTGCATAATTATTAATTTTAATTATAAAAATGAGATACTTATTAATTCGCGTATTCGGGTCGAAATATCTTAGATTATTGGATATACCCCGAATATTCAGACTAATTCGCATCGTCTAAAGGTAAAATTCGTAAGTAAAACGAACAAGACCATGACATCATACTTTACCTGCTTGCATCAGGCATAAAGGTGACGTACGGGATCCAAACTCTAAACTAACACAGCAGTCAGACTTATATGATGTCGGTTTAATATTTGGTTCGGTGTACCGTCATCCTTTTTAATTAAATATTTAATTAATTCTAGACCACCAATTTGAATAAGCTCGTACAATTAAAGTCTAATTTTCAATTAAGAACCCCTAATTAAATTCATTTTAAATTTTAAATAATTTCCATCGATTAAAAGCAACAATTATTTTGGTACCGATTTCCGGGCGTGATGGGGGTGCTAACCCTTCCCCACACGTAACCAACTCCCGAACCCTTTCAAACGAATCTCTAGTTTAGTTTTTATGGTGTTCGGTCTACCTTAGTGGCCGGTGGCGACTCCCAAAAATATTTTAAAGTTTTTTTGAAACGCAAAATTTCCCCTTTTAATCGTATTTTTTCATAAAATGGGACCCTTCAAGGTTTCCAAGAAGAAAAAACCTTATTACATGGTTGAATATTTTTTACCCTAAAACCGAACCCAACCTCATCCTAAAAAAGCAACCAAAAACTCAAGTCAAACCCGTTATTTTTTAAAAAAAAAAACCCTAACCTAGGGTTGTAAATGAGACGAGACAGATTACGAGCTGCACTCGGTCAAAGCTTGACTCGATTGTACTCGACTCAAGCTCGAACTCGGCTCGAGTTCTTAACGAGCCGAATCGAGCTACCTGATACTCGACTCGAAAAGCTCGCAAGCTACTCGAAAATATAATATACTAATTTTCTTATTTTTATAATTTAAAATATAAATTCCTAAACTTAAAACCCTAAAATATAAACCATAAATATAAGTCTTAAACCTTAAAATCTAAATCTTAAATTCTAAAGCCAACAACCTAAACCTCTAAACCCTAAACCCTAAAATTAACACGCTTGAGTTTATACAACTTGTGTATCAAAGTTTTTTCTTGATAGGGCTTTAAATGAGACGTGACAGATGGCGAGATACTCAAGTCTGACATGGTCAAAGATCGGTCAACACTTGACTCAATTAGTCTCGAATAAAGCTCGAACTCGACTCGAATTCTTAACGAGCCAAGTCGAGCTCAGATTTCTCAAGCTCGTTAAAAATTACTCGAGCTCGAACTCGACTCGAAATCTTAACGAGCCGAGTCGAGCTTATCGAACTCGAGCTAGACTCGGCTCTTTTACACCCCTAGCCGAGACAGATCACGAGTTAATCGAGCTCGACTCGATCAAATCTCGGTCAACACTCAACTCGATTAGACTCGCCTCGAGCTCGAATTTGGCTCGAGTTCTTAACGAGCTGAGTCGAGCTACTCGATACCCGAATCGAAAAGCTCGAGAGCTACTCGAAAATATAATATACTAAATTTTTTAATTTTTAAAATTTAAAATTCAAAATCCTAAACCTAAAATCCTAAAACATAAACCCTAAACATAAGTCCTAAACCCTAAAATTTAAATCCTAAATTCTAAACCTAACAACCTAAACCTCTAAACCATAAACTGACACCCTAAACTTGTGTATCAAAGTTTTTTCCTAATAGGGCTTTAAATGGACGAGACAACTCGCGAGCTACTCGAGTCTGACTCGGTCAACACTCGACTCGATTGAACTTGATTCGAGCTCTTAACGAGCCGAGCACAGGTTATTCAGGCTTGTTAAAAACTACTCAAGCTCGAGCTCGACTCGAAATCTTAACGAGTTGAGTCGAGCTTAGCACTACTCGAGCTCGACTCGACTCGTTTACACCCCTACCCTGACCCTATAACGTTAGGTCGAATCAAAACCATTAAGTCTGGCTCAAATGACCATCTCTAAGTCCAATTAGTATAATTATTATCGTAATATTTAAAAAGACATGGACTCAATTGTTTTTAAACACAGGTTATTTCGATTTATAAATAGAATAGATTTTGAATAGTTTACTTATTGTATTAATATATATAGTATATTTTTTAATTAAATAAGAGGTGCTACATTCCCACACCGAGGTTCAAACCCATACAAAATGGGGTAATATGAGCATTCTTGGACACTAGGCCAATTAGTGGATCTCTATATATAGTATATCCTTTCAACTCAAATAAATTAAACATTCAAAAAGTAAAATATAATATGTCCAAACTTAAATTAATTAACTTTAACATTTATATAAAAAAGGGTTAATTACCCTATTCATACATGAAGTATATCGAATTCTCACTTTCATACATAATATTTTAAAATTCTTGGTTTCATACATGAGGTATTTCGTCGTTAACAAGTTTGCCCACTTCCGTCACGGAAGCTGACGTGGCATGTACGGAAGCTGACATGACATTTTTAAAAAAAAAATCACCATTTATTTAAAGGAATAATAGCTGAGTTAGTCCTTTAATAATTTACGTGTACAACAAGTTTGTACACATGCTATCTAGTCGATATTTGTTCGTTTCAATCGTAGGGTGTGACCAATGTAGGTTCATGTAACGTTAGTAGTAATATCTAAAACAATTCTAATATTACAAGCAATTAGTGGTATCTAGAAATACATCATTGCTACCTAAGTTACAAGTTACATGAAGTCGTGGTTCGACTTTTCCTTTTTCCGTGATTAACTTCTTTTATGTATTACATCTTTTTGTCCTCATATCTAGATCGAACACAAGTCATGGATTAGTCACACTTGTACAGTCCATCTAGTATTTTTTGATATCTTGAGTATACTATGATAAACGAATAACTATGATATCTCATAACAATTTATTTGAGCATGACCATGCATTTTCTAGTCTCACTCAATCAAGTGGCCTACAATATTACTCCTATTATGTAGGAGGGACAAATCCTATCTTGATCAACCATGTTTCGCTATATAGATTATGACATATCCAATATCAGTCTTTATAGAGTAGTTTGTTACAACACACGTTTGACCGCATCAAAATACGTCACTCTCGATATTGAAATAATGATGATCTCAAGTCTGAGGATCATATACTTAGTTATCACCACGAGCAATGTTGTGACTGTCGCATAATAATCCAAGAAACAGGCTCATAGCGCGTCAGTCCAGTATGTCATTCACTAACACATACTTATGTATTGATTTTGGCATCTCTATATCAATAACAACACTTTGTCAACAATCAACTACATATTAGTCTTAATATATTATTGTTGTTCACGCCCACAATAATTCTCGACTAAGGACATTCAAGAATAACTATATTATTCTAAGGACTTTATTATAATTCAGTTTATTTATAGATGCACAAAATAAGACTGAAATAATAATAATAATAATAATAATAATAATAATAATAATAATAATAATAATAATGGCTTTGTTAATAAACAAGATAAAATAAGTATGTCTTTTACAATCATCTCATGGTTGGTCTTTGGGCATACTCTACCAATCTCCCACTAGCACTAAGACCAACCACTCATATATCTTATACCAAGAGACTTAGTGTGACGTTCATGCTTCTGTTGTGTTAGAGGCTCTGTCAGTGGATCGGCGACATTGTCATATGTTGGTACTCTGCATATTTCTACATCTCCTTGATCAATGATTTAACGAATGAGATGGTAACGCCTAAGTATGTGTTTGGATCGCTAGTGAGATTTGGGTTCTTTTTCTTGTGCGATGGCTCTGTTGTTATCACAACGTAGATTTATAGCATTAGATATGTTAGGCACGACCCTTAGTTCAGCTATGAACCTTTTGATCCAAACAGCCTCTTTTGTAGCATCGCTTGTTGCAATATACCCAACTTCTGTTGTAGAATATGCTATTGTTTCTTGCTTTGAAATTTTCCAGCTTACAGCACCTCCATTAAGGCAAAACACAAAAACCAATTGCGATCGAGAATCATTCTTGTCAGTTTGGAAGCCTGCGTCAGTATAACCTTTTATACTTAGCTCTTCCTCACCTCCATACATAAGAAATGTCTCCTTAGTTCTTCTTAAGAAGTTAAGGATGTTTTTCTACTGCAAACCAATAACATTCACCGGGATCTACTTGGTACCAACTTGTCATACTTAGTGCATATGATATATCCGGACGTGTACATAGCATGGCTACATGATAGAACCAATGGTTGAAGCATATTGAATCTTACTCATGTGTTCTCTCTCTTGAGGCGTTGAAGGACACATTTCCTTCGAGAGCGAAATACCATGTCTCATAGGTAAGAATCCTCTTTTAGACTCTTCCACACTAAATCTTTTTAGTACTTTGTCTATGTATGTATTTTGACTTAGTCCTAGGAGTCGTCTTGATCTATCTCTATAAATCTTGACTCCTAATATGTAGGCTGTTTCACCCAAGTCTTTCATAGAAAAACATTTTCCTAACCAAGTCTTTACAGACTGTAAGGTAGGTATGTCATTTTCTATTATTATTATTATTATGTCATCCATATACAATAGAAAGAACATAACATTGCTCCCACTAGTTTTCTTGAAAACACATGGCTCATCTTCATTTTTAATGAAACCAAACTCTTTGATTGCCTTATTAAAACGAAGATTCCAACTTCGAGAAGCTTGCTTCAACCCATAAATAGATCTTTGTAGTTTGCATACTTTTAGGGCATCTTTTGGATTGACAAAACCCTCAGGCTGTGTCATGTACACATCCTCTTCTAATTTTCCATTAAGGAAAACGGTCTTGACATCCATTTACCAGATTTCATAATCGTAATATGCAGCTATTGCAAGCAATATCCGGATAGATTTAAACATAGCAACATGGGAAAAAGTTTCATCATAGTCTATACCATGAATTTGATGAAATCTTTTAGCGACCAATCACCCTTTGTATGTTTGTATATTGCCATCCATGTTGATTTTCTTTTTGAAAACTCATTTGCACCCTATGGGCTTAAACCCTTCGGGTGGGTCGACCAAAGTCCATACTTGGTTTTCTGACATGGAATCCATCTCGAATTTCATGGCTTCTAGCCATTTCTTAGAGTCTGGGCTCTTCACTGCTTCTTGATAAGTCCAAGGCTCATCTTGGTCTACGAGGAGAACGTCTCCATGCAATGTGATAAGAAATCCATATCTCGCGGGCGCATTGCGTTCTCTCATAGATCTTCACGGTGGTTGTGTTTCAAGAATGGTTGGATGTTCCTCAAATATTTGTGGAACTAGTGGTTGTTCAATCTCTGGTTCAGTGATCTGTGGTTGCCTTTGAATTTCTTCAAGTTTAATATTTCTCCCACTTCCCTTTCTGAGAATAAATTCTCTTTCAAGGAAGACTTATGTTCGAGCAACAAACACTTCGTTCTCAAATGGATTGAAGAAATTGTATCCTTTAGTTTCTTTAGGATACCCTACAAAATTACATTTATGAGATTTGAGTTCGAGTTTTCTAGACATTTGATGTTTAACATAAACTTTGCATCCCTAAATTTTCATAAAAGACATTCTAGGACGCTTCCCAGTCCACATCTCATATGGCGTATTTTGAACCGATTTAGTGTGAAAACAGTTGTTTCTAACGCATGTCCCCAAAAAGAAGTTGGAAGATCATCATGACTCATCATTGACCGAACCATGTCTAACAATGTTCGATTTCTCCTTTCAGAGACTCCATTATGTTGTAGAGTTTTTGGAGGTGTAAGTTGTGAGATAATCTCACTTCTTTTAAGAAGTTTGTTGCGTGTAATAAATGCTACGTAATTGTGCAAGTATACACGTCGCAAGTAATAAAGTGATATGAATATCGAGTATCATCTCCACAGGGATTAGTTTGGGCCACTTTGCTTAAGTTATTGCACTGTAAAAAAAATAAAAACACAAATAGGCGATAGGAAGAGTTCTAACTAACAAGTAAACTAAAGAACAATAAAAGTAAAAGATAGAGGAAATCAAATAAGAGAGAAGAGGTCGGGTTATCGTAAATTTGAGGAGTGATAATTGAATAGACCGTCTTGGTAATTGAGTGCAAGAACGAATCAATTGCTTGGGCAGTGGCAGCAATTGTATTGCCAGGGCATTGACTTAAGGCGATGCCAGAGCTGTCACATCCCAAAAACCAGTCTAGTCGGAATTAGGTTCCAGTGATCGAATATTTTATATTGGTTCTATAAATTATTTGGTCTTATTAATTATTCGGGTTTATTATTATTAGATTATTCGGGTCTAGTAGAAATTAGGTTCGAAACATATTTATTTGGTTTATTATTATTATTATTATTATTATTATTATTATTATTATTATTATTATTATTATTATTATTATTATTATTATATATAAAAAAAAAGAAAAAGAAAAAGAAAGAAGGAAATGGATGGATGTACACGGCAATCCACTTAAAGTTAGGTAAATCAATTGACAATTGTAATTGAAATCTGGTGGCTATTAGAATTATTGATTAAAATAAGAATTGGTGGGTGAAATAGTGACTCCAAAATCTGGTATAAAAAGAGTGGGAGGGGTGAGTGAATTTACACGGCAATTGAAGAAACAATTAGTAGGATACGATTATTGGTAGTCCGATATTTTCGATATAGTAATATCGAATTTCTGCCGACGACGGGGTAAGCTCAAATCTCTAGTTAGTTTAAGTTTCGGTATCGAGTTTGATTAATATTTTTATATATATTCGATACTGTCTTATCGATTTTTATTAATTATCATAGTACACGAGGTCGATTCGGAACAACCGTCAAGCCCAAGAAATAAAAATAAAGTACCGGTCTATCAAGGTGAGTGAAATAAATTAGAGTTGAGATTAGAGTCTCAACTACCTTTAATTTGATGTTAGTATATATATTAAGCATGAAATTAGATTAATTAAAGGTTCGTAAAAGATAAGGGTAGAAAGAATAAAGAAATTCGGATTTGTAAACTGTCCTGTAGAAATTTGCATTTTTGAGCATGTTAGAGTCATTTCTGGAAAACGGGTTCTTCTACAACGTTGTAGAGGACAAAATTTTACATGAAATAGAGGTATGATTTGCTCAAAAATGTTAAGTATAGGTCTCGGAATTGTTGTTAGAAGTTACTGGACTAAAACTGAATAAATCTAGAATCTGCTATACTAAATTGTAAAATTCGAAAATTATAGGGGCTTAAATAATGCCAATAAAATTCTGGAAATTTATACTTGAAACAGGGGAGTCATGAAATGAATGAAATTAAATGGCCAAGCTTGAATTAAGTCTCAATTGATAGGTTAAATCCATTTAGATCACATATAGGATTATTAAAGAATTAAAGGGGGCTGTTTTGTGGAAATTGATAAATTGAGGACTTGAATACTTTGATTTTGAATATGTTAGAACTTCATTATTATGCTAATACATGTAAGTTAATATGGTTAAAATATCAGAACCAAATGAATTGTGAAACATATAAATTATATGCTTTAAATCCACTATGTTTAGCTTGGACAGATTCGATCATGAAATTGACCTGTTTTAAAATGCAAAACTGTACTGATTGAGAGATGCTAAAAATATGTACCATACATGATCTTAAAGGTGTGTTTATAATCTTTCTAGAATGGTAAAGAACTCCTTATTTGGAGTTGTGAGTAAAAAGATATGAATTTTTGAGTAAGTAAATGTCATGAAAACAGGGTAACAGTTTGCCCCTAAATCTGCATCAACAACGACTTTAAAAATTCATTATAAATTGTATAAGAGGAATTAAAAGCTATAATTTATATGGTTTAAAAGGTTATTCAGTCTAGTTTCGTTTGAAGCAAACGAAATCAGATTTTGAATTATAGAACATTTTATATAAATATTTCTTTAAGGACAATGCAAACTGACTAATATACTAAATGATATGTTTCTTTAATGTTTGGTTAGAAAAGAGTAGAAATGAAGGAAACCACAAAGTTGGAGAATAAGGAAAATGTCTCTAAGCTTGGATTGAGGTGAGTGTGGATGCATTTGTCTCGGGTGACGCGGTGTCATTCCGATCATTGTTTTTATGTTCTGACATGTGAGTGTAGATGCATTTGTCTCGGGTGACGCGGTGTCAATCCGATATTTGTTTTTATGTTCTGATATGTGAGTGTGGATGCATTTGTCTCGGGTGACGCGGTGTCATTCCGATCATTGTTTTTATATGTGAGTGTAGATGCATTTGTCTCGGGTGACGCGGTGTCATTCCGATCATTGTTTTTATGTTCTGATATGTGAGTGTAGATGCATTTGTCTCGGGTGACACGGTGTCATTCCGATATTTATGTTATGATATGTGAGTGTAGATGCATTTGTCTCGGGTGACGCGGTGTCATTCCGATCATTGTTTTTATGTTCTGATATGTGAGTGTAGATGCATTTGTCTCGGGTGACACGGTGTCATCCCGATCTTTGTTTTTATGTTCTGATATGTGAGTGTAGTTTTGTTTGAAGTGTTGGGATTAGTATCCTAACCTTGTTATTTTTTTTATTAGATAACATGAAGAAAGCATGAAATGAATTTAATAATGATTGGTAAAATTTAAAATGATAAGGAAGAAGGATTAAAGGCAAGAATATTGATCTAAGTGTATATTGCTTGTTAGATAAGCATGCTTAGTATAAATATGATTAGTTGCTATGATGTGTTGATTGCTTGAGTTATGTGAAATGTGACTAAATGATAAGCTTTGCTACTGATTTTTGAGGATCATAAAATGAAAATGATCTCACGTGCTTGCTGGAATTTTATGTTACCATGATGCTTGATTGATTATATGTATATGCCTATTGAAATGGTTAAATGCCTTTGAAATTATGAATGATTGGCAAGTGAATGATCTTGTTAATAAAGAAAGATAAGTAAAGTCCTTGGTATGATTAGTGTCTATAGGTAGAAGGGCATGCCTTAGAGTCGTTGAGCTCCTCTGATCTTTGTTACAGGATGGTGGTTAGTCACCTATAAACCTGATAAGGTGGTTAGTCACCTTGATAATTGAATGGTGGTAAGTCACCATTGATGCCTATGCATCCTCTGTTATAAGTTGAAATGAGAAATGGATACTTTGAGTATCTAATGTTACATGAAGACTCGATTACCTTGTTCATTAATCATCCAAGGCAAAATATTTAAAAGTTACATGACTTGAAAGATAAGTACTTAAATGATAAGTACCGATGAAATGAAATTGATACGCCTACTTGTTTTGTATATGCTGATGCTTTTAAATGATGCTTGTTGTTGTATATGATAATGTTTTGATCGATACTTGTTGTATGAATGAACATAAAATTATGATGTTTATGTTGCATTCGTTAAGGGCTCATGTAGAGTAACTATGCTCGAATGGCAAATTTGGTAAGTGCCTTGCATTATTTTGATATGTTCGAATATGACTATGAAATGCTACATGATATGGAGCTACGGCTCATTTATGATTCATGATATGGTGTACAGGGAATCCGCGTATCCAATGGTACCAATATATTATGTGTTTGATACTTTATGCTATGTTATTCTCATGATATGATATTATGCTTTGCTATGAATATAAAGTATGACATGTTATTGCATTATGATCATTTTTGGAAGCATGCTACATGACATAACATGTTCATTCATTGTCATTGGTTACCTCACTTAGACTATGTAAGTCTAATGCATTCATTGCATAACATTTCAGGTTAAGGAAAGTAATAGATCGAGATCGGGATTAGTTGGAAGATTGGCAAGTCACTACAATTAAAGAGTAATGTGTTTTGTCCTTATGAACTTCTAGTATGGTGGCAAAGTAGTTAAAGTAATTATACTAATCTTGTGTGTCTACTATTGTGAAATTTTGCCTATGTTTTGTATAAGATTTTAAAGCTATATTGACTATTGAGTTAGTAATAAAATTGACATAATTGGTACTAAAATATTGATTAAAGGACTCTAAGATTTTTGTGAGTTGTTAGGCTCATTTAAATATGTAAAAAAATTTAGTAAGATAATTCAAAAAGAAATAGATTTGAATACTTTACAAAATAGTCACTAAACATTACATTGTCTAATCAGATAGATAAATGACCTCCGTTAATAATAAAATTTTACATGCTAATAACTAGTAAGTTTAATTTCAGTATAATATCACGAATTTCAGATAAGGACCCCTAATTTGTAAAAATTACAATTTAGTCCCTAAGTTTGAAAAAGTTTAAAATTGACCCCAATTTGAATAAGATGTTAACAAGTTAAGTGTTAAGTCTTAAAAGAGATTAGTAAAATAATCCGAAATGATTTTTTTGAACTTTGGATTTATGTCTCCGATCTCCGTATTGTTTTCCGGTAGCACTCTCCGACCCGGTTCTCTACCATGCCGGGAAGGGGGTGTTACATTAGTGGTATCAGAGCTAGAGTTTAGTCGGTTCTGGACTAAACTTAAGTATGTTTGTATTGTGTGTTAAGTTACTTTGCCACATAGGAGTTAATTTGTTAAGTATGTGACTTGTCAACTTATCCGATCTCTTTTATAATATAGATATGTCTCGAACTAACGAAACTTGAAATAATGAGTCTGTTGCTATCTCCTCGACTTATGGCGAGTAGGTGCAAGGAGGAAATCCTCCGAATTCTCAGAACCCTCTTGTTCGAGGTGTAGAGCCTGAAGCTCCTACAGCTCAGGCAGGATGTTATTAGAATATAGCTGATATGTTTTAGCAATTTATGAATGTGTTAAAAGCTAGTCAAGTCATGCAACCTACGCCACCTGTTGCGCAACCTCTTCGAGTCCCAATCGATAAGTTATCGCAATACCGAGCTTACACCTTTACTGGTCGGGACATAGATGATCCCGAAATAGCCGAGTATTGGTTAGACAATACTTTAAGGATTTTTGATAAGCAATTAAGATGTTCGGATGAACATAAGCTTGAATACGCTCTTGCGTTGAATCTTTACAGTGATGGGAGACTACTATCCTTACCGTCTCCGAGGAAACCGTGATTTGGGATTTCTTCTTGAAAAAGTTCCATAATAAGTACATAAGTGTCAGATGTTTATCGTAGGGCTCAACGACGAGTTACGACTCATGTTTACAATATTATACATTAAAAATTTCCAAGATCTCGTAAATAGAGTCAAAGCTACGGAAATAGCAAAGAGAGCTCAAAAAGTTAGTAAATTTAATAAGTCTGAAAAGAGATCAAGACATGAGAATTTCTAAGTGCAATTTTTGTCAACAACGACATGAAGGACAATGTCGCAAAAAAAAAGAAAAAAGAAATTAGGAAAGGTGAATTCTTCATCTCTAGAATATTCTGATCCCGAAGAGTGCATGGATGAACAATCCGAAGCTACAGGTAAGAATTCGAGGACGAATTCTTTTCTAAGGGGGGGAGAGTTGTCACATCCCAAAAACCAGTCTAGTCGGAATTAGGTTCCAGTGATCGAATATTTTATATTGGTTCTATAAATTATTTGGTCTTATTAATTATTCGGGTTTATTATTATTAGATTATTCGGGTCTAGTAGAAATTAGGTTCGAAACATATTTATTTGGTTTATTATTATTATTATTATTATTATTATATATATATATATATATATATATAAAAAGAAAAAGAAAAAGAAAGAAGGAAATGGATGGATGTACACGGCAATCCACTTAAAGTTAGGTAAATCAATTGACAATTGTAATTGAAATCTGGTGGCTATTAGAATTATTGATTAAAATAAGAATTGGTGGGTGAAATAGTGACTCCAAAATCTGGTATAAAAAGAGTGGGAGGGGTGAGTGAATTTACACGGCAATTGAAGAAACAATTAGTAGGATACGATTATTGGTAGTCCGATATTTTCGATATAGTAATATCGAATTTCTGCCGACGACGGGGTAAGCTCAAATCTCTAGTTAGTTTAAGTTTCGGTATCGAGTTTGATTAATATTTTTATATATGTTCGATACTGTCTTATCGATTTTTATTAATTATCATAGTACACGAGGTCGATTCGGAACAACCGTCAAGCCCAAGAAATAAAAATAAAGTACCGGTCTATCAAGGTGAGTGAAATAAATTAGAGTTGAGATTAGAGTCTCAACTACCTTTAATTTGATGTTAGTATATATATTAAGCATGAAATTAGATTAATTAAAGGTTGGTAAAAGATAAGGGTAGAAAGAATAAAGAAATTCGGATTTGTAAACTGTCCTGTAGAAAACTGCATTTTTGAGCATGTTAGAGTCATTTCTGGAAAACGGGTTCTTCTACGAAGTTGTAGAGGACAAAATTTTACATGAAATAGAGGTATGATTTGCTCAAAAATGTTAAGTATAGGTCTCGGAATTGTTGTTAGAAGTTACTGAACTAAAACTGAATAAATCTAGAATCTGCTATACTAAATTGTAAAATTCGAAAATTATAGGGGCTTAAATAATGCCAATAAAATTCTGGAAATTTATACTTGAAACAGGGGAGTCATGAAATGAATGAAATTAAATGGCCAAGCTTGAATTAAGTCTCAATTGATAGGTTAAATCCATTTAGATCACATATAGGATTATTAAAGAATTAAAGGGGGCTGTTTTGTGGAAATTGATAAATTGAGGACTTGAATACTTTGATTTTGAATATGTTAGAACTTCATTATTATGCTAATACATGTAAGTTAATATGGTTAAAATATCAGAACCAAATGAATTGTGAAACATATAAATTATATGCTTTAAATCCACTATGTTTAGCTTGGACAGATTCGATCATGAAATTGACCTGTTTTAAAATGCAAAACTGTACTGATTGAGAGATGCTAAAAATATGTACCATACATGATCTTAAAGGTGTGTTTATAATCTTTCTATAATGGTAAAGAACTTTTTATTTGGAGTTGTGAGTAAAAAGATATGAATTTTTGAGTAAGTAAATGTCATGAAAACAGGGTAACAGTTTGCCCCTAAATCTGCATCAACAACGACTTTAAAAATTCATTATAAATTGTATAAGAGGAATTAAAAGCTATAATTTATATGGTTTAAAAGGTTATTCAGTCTAGTTTCGTTTGAAGCAAACGAAATCAGATTTTGAATTATAGAACATTTTATATAAATATTTCTTTAAGAACAATGCAAACTGACTAATATACTAAATGATATGTTTCTTTAATGTTTGGTTAGAAAAGAGTAGAAATGAAGGAAACCACAAAGTTGGAGAATAAGAAAAATGTCTCTAAGCTTGGATTGAGGTGAGTGTGGATGCATTTGTCTCGGGTGACGCGGTGTCATTCCGATCATTGTTTTTATGTTCTGACATGTGAGTGTAGATGCATTTGTCTCGGGTGACGCGGTGTCAATCCGATATTTGTTTTTATGTTCTGATATGTGAGTGTGGATGCATTTGTCTCGGGTGACGCGGTGTCATTCCGATCATTGTTTTTATATGTGAGTGTAGATGCATTTGTCTCGGGTGACGCGGTGTCATTCCGATCATTGTTTTTATGTTCTGATATGTGAGTGTAGATGCATTTGTCTCGGGTGACACGGTGTCATTCCGATATTTATGTTATGATATGTGAGTGTAGATGCATTTGTCTCGGGTGACGCGGTGTCATTCCGATCATTGTTTTTATGTTCTGATATGTGAGTGTAGATGCATTTGTCTCGGGTGACACGGTGTCATCCCGATCTTTGTTTTTATGTTCTGATATGTGAGTGTAGTTTTGTTTGAAGTGTTGGGATTAGTATCCTAACCTTGTTATTTTTTTTATTAGATAACATGAAGAAAGCATGAAATGAATTTAATAATGATTGGTAAAATTTAAAATGATAAGGAAGAAGGATTAAAGGCAAGAATATTGATCTAAGTGTATATTGCTTGTTAGATAAGCATGCTTAGTATAAATATGATTAGTTGCTATGATGTGTTGATTGCTTGAGTTATGTGAAATGTGACTAAATGATAAGCTTTGCTACTGATTTTTGAGGATCATAAAATGAAAATGATCTCACGTGCTTGCTGGAATTTTATGTTACCATGATGCTTGATTGATTATATGTATATGCCTATTGAAATGGTTAAATGCCTTTGAAATTATGAATGATTGGCAAGTGAATGATCTTGTTAATAAAGAAAGATAAGTAAAGTCCTTGGTATGATTAGTGTCTATAGGTAGAAGGGCATGCCTTAGAGTCGTTGAGCTCCTCTGATCTTTGTTACAGGATGGTGGTTAGTCACCTATAAACCTGATAAGGTGGTTAGTCACCTTGATAATTGAATGGTGGTAAGTCACCATTGATGCCTATGCATCCTCTGTTATAAGTTGAAATGAGAAATGGATACTTTGAGTATCTAATGTTACATGAAGACTCGATTACCTTGTTCATTAATCATCCAAGGCAAAATATTTAAAAGTTACATGACTTGAAAGATAAGTACTTAAATGATAAGTACCGATGAAATGAAATTGATACGCCTACTTGTTTTGTATATGCTGATGCTTTTAAATGATGCTTGTTGTTGTATATGATAATGTTTTGATCGATACTTGTTGTATGAATGAACATAAAATTATGATGTTTATGTTGCATTCGTTAAGGGCTCATGTAGAGTAACTATGCTCGAATGGCAAATTTGGTAAGTGCCTTGCATTATTTTGATATGTTCGAATATGACTATGAAATGCTACATGATATGGAGCTACGGCTCATTTATGATTCATGATATGGTGTACAGGGAATCCGCGTATCCAATGGTACCAATATATTATGTGTTTGATACGTTATGCTATGTTATTCTCATGATATGATATTATGCTTTGCTATGAATATAAAGTATGACATGTTATTGCATTATGATCATTTTTGGAAGCATGCTACATGACATAACATGTTCATTCATTGTCATTGGTTACCTCACTTAGACTATGTAAGTCTAATGCATTCATTGCATAACATTTCAGGTTAAGGAAAGTAATAGATCGAGATCGGGATTAGTTGGAAGATTGGCAAGTCACTACAATTAAAGAGTAATGTGTTTTGTCCTTATGAACTCCTAGTATGGTGGCAAAGTAGTTAAAGTAATTATACTAATCTTGTGTGTCTACTATTGTGAAATTTTGCCTATGTTTTGTATAAGGTTTTAAAGCTATATTGACTATTGAGTTAGTAATAAAATTGACATAATTGGTACTAAAATATTGATTAAAGGACTCTAAGATTTTTGTGAGTTGTTAGGCTCATTTAAATATGTAAAAAAATTTAGTAAGATAATTCAAAAAGAAATAGATTTGAATACTTTACAAAATAGTCACTAAACATTACATTATCTAATCAGATAGATAAATGACCTCCGTTAATAATAAAATTTTACAGGCTAATAACTAGTAAGTTTAATTTCAGTATAATATCACGAATTTCAGATAAGGACCCCTAATTTGTAAAAATTACAATTTAGTCCCTAAGTTTGAAAAAGTTTAAAATTGACCCCAATTTGAATAAGATGTTAATAAGTTAAGTGTTAAGTCTTAAAAGAGATTAGTAAAATAATCCGAAATGATTTTTTTGAACTTTGGATTTATGTCTCCGATCTCCGTATTGTTTTCCGGTAGCACTCTCCGACCCGGTTCTCTACCAGGCCGGGAAGGGGGTGTTACAAGAGCAATGAAGAAAAGAAACCTATGCCGCTACAATGAGTGAAGTCGATGCTCGGGAAATGAAGAAACTCGGTGATTGCCTTGGCAATACGCGAAGCGGAAGCCGTGGCAATATGGAAACGATGCAATTGCCTTGGCAACGAACAACAACCTTCAAGGTTCGGCGAAGCGTTCTTCAATGATTTCTTCTTATCCCTAAGTCGAAATACTAGTTGATTGTGCAAGCCTTGATAATACCTCCTAGCGTGAACTAAGGGTGGACAACAACCGATCTTGCGCTCCTTTTAGCCGTTGAAATCCGTAACTTATTCCTAAGTCAGATTAGTCTTCACCATCGATTTGATTGAATAAAGAACATGCTCATTCGTTTCGTGAATCTAACTCTTCCGATATTAGATAAATAGATAGTTACACGAGATCCTCTCCCAATTCACTCGCAAACAAGATTAAAAACTAAGAATGAACAAACCTTGAATTAACATCAATTACCTAAACAAATCCAATTGTTTATCAAAACCAAAAACCCAAAATAACCCAAGCCAATTCACATCAATTCATGGCTGGGTTTCATAAGATATACAAGGAATAATCCCCAAACATGAATCAAATAGAATAAAGAAGAAGATGATATCGCACAACCCCCTAGTCGAACTTTCTCCAATCGATCTCACCCTTTGAAGTTGGCGGCTTGGCCTTCTTTATATAGGAGATGGCTAAGTCAAAGTCTTTCTTGGGGAGGAAGTTAAGTTGGAATTAAATTGAATAAAAGAAATATTAAATCTCTTTTAATTTTATTCCAACTAAAACTCCTCCTTTTTTCTTGGAATATAATCTTCTTTTGACCTCTTCATGGATTTCCAACTCTTTTTCTCCATGCCACCTTATCAATTCGGCTACCACTTCACCTCATCTTTAGTTGTCGGCAGTTGCCTTGGCAACAAGTTCGGCATGATCTTCTTGAGTTGCCTTGGCAACTAGTTCGGCATGACCTTCTTAAGTTGCCTCGGCAACTTTCAATTTGCCTGAGCATTAAATCCTGCATACACAAAACAACCTCCAACAATATCTTTTTCTGCCAAAACTAATCAAAACATGAACTCAAGCATAATCATAAAGGAAACAATGAAAATAGTACTTATGCATACTCATCACACCTCTAAACTCAAACTTTTGCTTGTCCTCAAGCAATGCAAAAGTAAAAATTACATGCCAAGACTTTAATCATCAAAAATTTGGCTTCGTACTTGAATTCAATCCTCAGAACCGTGGCATAAATTATGATTGTCCTTCAATTCTTCAGATGGCATAGAAGTTACCCGGAATCGAACTATAATGCTCGTGACCATGCTTGTGTGGAGTTGTGTACAAGTCAACTAAGGATTCCGTGTGAACAATATGTTTTATCAAATTAATTACCGAGGTATTTAATTTTACTAGAGACAATTTCGGGCACCTCTAGTGATTTTTAATGTGTGACAACTAGAGCCAGTTTCAGACACCTCTAGCAAGAAATTATTTTTAATGCAATTTTTAGTTTAAGCTAGAGCCGGATAGGCACCTCTAGCACAAATTTTAATTTTACCCAATTTTTAAGCAACCTAAGTTCACTAAGTCTCCTTTAATCTACAAGTCACAACAATGTTCAGTTATATTAAGAATCATAGTAGGATTCTAAATGTTTTCCATGCGCATCCTAAAATTGAAAGTTCTATCAATTAACTGCAGCGGCAAAGTCATCATTAGAAATCCGTCAAGTCTAGGCAAATTAAATCCAATAAAAGGCATGGCAAGCAATATATATGACTCCTATATGCTATGACTAAAGATGAATGCAACTAAACATGAAAATAATTAAAGACAAATACCCCCCAAACTCGAGTAAAGAATTGTCCTCAATGCATGCAAAAAGAAAAGAAAATATGATGAAAGATGACTTACTCCGGGAGTTCGGCATCATTAATGATGAGCTTTCTTCGTGCAGTTTGCTTGATTCGCTTGCTAGCACGTGGTGGTGGGTGGCTAGTCGTACAACTAATTCTCGTGTGTTGGCAACCTCGTCGCCATTGTCATCTACGTCCTCAATCTCATTGGTGCTAGATTGTAACCCCCTAGACCCGCCTATGCGTTACCACAGATTATAGGAAGTCACATTAGGGTCACAAGAGCGACCCACATTAAAAATCCACGTAAAAACATTTTTCTTTAAAACACTCATTAAACTGAAAATAAACTCTTGTTTAAAATACTCTTTTAGGAAATCATTTAAACATATAACGGTAATTTTGGAAATTGTTTTAACACACACTATCATAAAACAATACATAACATACATGCCCACTAACTGTACAATACCATACTCCAAAAGTAGCACCGAGAGAACTCCGAACAAAAATGTCGGTCATTATACCATGATATTATTCTGTTAACCTGCGATGGTAAAAACAACGTGAGCTTGAAAAAGCTCAGTAATACAGAACTACCAAAAGATGTTATAAGCTCATGCAGATATATGGCAGGCATAACATTTTCATGATGTTCCATGTAGTAACAGTCTCCATTTCTGTTCTTTTATTTCATGGTAGCGTTATACTTGAGAATAACAGTATTTGTTTTTATTCAATCATCGAGTAACAAACAAGAATTATATGAGTTGATAAATTACAGAGGTGGAATCAAAGAGTTTATTGTCTAGTGTGTTCCAATAGTGCAACGTTAATGCAGAAAATATAAAAATGCAGTAATCCTTTTTATTTCAAATACATTTGTTTCAAGTAGTAGTAGTAAAGTTCATTTTAATTCTTTATTCACCCTCCAACCATACTCTAGTATACAATTCCCCGAATGGCAACTATATGGGGGCATTAACCCAGGCCCATTGAGCGTGGGTACCATCCTAAGAGATTACCTTAGGTCACGGGCAGAATTACCCTAGCTGAAGCATAGGAACCTTATACGGGCGTTAACCTAGGCCTAGTAGGCGTAGGTACCAATCTAAGGGGTTACCTTAGGTCACGGGCAGAATTACCCTAGTCGAAGCTAGGAACCTAGTACGGGCGGAATTGCCCTAGCCTAAGCTAGGAACCTAATATGGGCAGAATTACCAGCCTGATCAGGGCTGAACTTTAAAACACTTCATACCATATCCCAAATACCTTAGTGAATCAAATCATCAATAGTTCATTAACCGTTAACAGTATTTCCAATAATACATTATCCATATAGCATTTTTGTCATATCAGGTACATGGGCATATATCAGAAATACAGTATGACTATGCTTAATTTATAAAACATGTTATGTTCGTGTGGAATCAAGTGTGTCAGTCATGTGCACGTGATCGGTATTATAACATGTAAATCAGTATGCAAAAACAGACATGTAGCATACATGGAACATACTAGGTGGAACGGTTCATTTCTTGGAGATACTTAGCATTTACGAAAGGAAACACATTGTACTTTTGACAATTTGAACGAATTTTAGAAATGAGGTCCCTATTAAAAGGGGTTCATATTAACGATTCAAACTAGATATTTAGGAATCGATACATCAGGATCCTTAAGAGTTTGGATATATCATGAATGATTCAGTCATTTAAACCTACAATGACATTATGGTCATTTTGACATACATGGGCATTTTGGTAGTTTATACCAACAAGGTATAAACAGTGACTCAGGAATTCTATTTGCTCATTAGTTTTCCAACCAGGCACTTAGGAATTTCTATATCAAGATCTTTCATGATATTGGATACATTTAGGGATGTTTCGATCATTTTGGTCATTTGACTGTCCGGGGTGAATCTATAATTCCCTTCTATAAGGGCAATTTGGTAATCTACATACATGGATATCTCTACGATTAATAAGGTTTCCAAATCCAGTCGAACTTACAAATCTCAATTTAGCGGTATTTACCAAGTATTCAAACATGCACCTCACACGTATACATTTCCCAATACTAACTGCATTGTGTACTTAAACAAGTCACTTTCAAGATATCACTAGACCTACCCCGAGAAATCAAGCATATATTCAAGCGGTATTCTTCCAATATTACGATAAAATCAGAAACGACCAACAAATACAGGTCGTGTATTACAACTTTTAGAGTCATTACATTTGTTGGCTTTATTGGTATCTCTCATTCTGAGTTTTAGAGGTATTTCTAATCATATTAGTATTCAAGGGTATTTTAGACACTTCGATGCCCAAGAGTGTCATTCATTTCAATTCTTAAGGGTTTATCCATCATTTCAATTAATTGGTGATTTCAGTGTCTAAGGTTATTTCGGTCATTTCAATCATACCAATCGAAACATTCTCTACTGTCATTTAGATCAATTTAGGAATACTTAGAACTCCTAGTAAATTTATCTTCTGGTGTTTGTCTCAAGTTCGAGTAATCCAGGTGTTTTGTTATCGTACATATTTGCATCTTAATACTGGAACCTTTCCCAATAGAACATGAATTTCGGATAAAGTAGTCATTTTACCAGATAGAGTGAAAAATTCCAGGTCATTTCCTTTGTTAGGGGTATTTAAGTCATTCTTATACCTCAAGGGCATTTTCATACTTACATATCCATTATTTCTTACTTTGAATCCTTTAACACTATTAGCGGGTTTGGAGGTTAACTGCCTTATAATTATTTAGAGAACTTCATATCTTTTAAATTTATTAACCTTCTCAATCGAATATATCAATCTTATCTGAATTATCATACTTATATTTCGTATCTGATTCGACTTAAATAGAGTTAACAATATACTTCACTATAAGTATGCATGCATTAACCAAATACCAACACATTTATAAAGCATACAAAAGGTAGTAACCTATTACCTTTAATCCTTGCTATATCAGTCAACCATAATAATTCATTCGATCACTCTCGAACCCAAATTTGACGTCCTCAACATCTCAGATACGGAGATATTTGAATACCTTCAATAAAACAATAACCTTAATCAGTCCTCATTCACATTGCTCTTAAACTGAATACTTAAACACATAAGCATACTCGAGTTCAATATCATATTCAGAGGCCCTAAGGTTAGAATTTTGCGTAATGGGCTTCAAAAACGGACTCAAGACGTCGAAAAAACATAAAATAGGGCTTTTCGGTAAGAGTTAACTTTTTGGTCAAAGTCAACGCTGACGTCATGCTGAAGTCACTAGTCAACGCTGACGTCAGCGGCCAATCAACGCTGACGTCACTGATCCACTGGTTGACTCGGGCGAGTTGACTTACTGGGTTGACTCGTGCGAGTTGACTCGATCAACGGGTCAAAATCGGGTCGGGTTCAAGTCAACTCGAGTCGGGTTTCGGTCAACTCAGGTCGGGTTTACCAATAGGCCCAGACCGGTTTGGTCTAGACCGGTTCAGGTAGTTCGATCTACGGGTCAGGCCAGGTCTGGGCCAGCCAGTTTAGTGGCCACCATCTAGGTCTACCGGGAATCACCTCAGACGGCGTGTGAAGCCCACGCGCGGCTGAAAATAGTCGGAAAAGGTCCAAAATGCACCGTTTTTTTTCAGATCTATATTCAAACACTAACTTATCATGCCAAAAATCCACCTATTCTCATCAACTTACCCCAAAACGATACAAGAACAATCGACCTAGTATTGCTCTAGTAGGGTGTAAAATGGCGGCGAACCAGCGACCGAAGGCATGGGTTTTGATCGGCTCAGCACGACGAAGGCAACGGTGGTGCTGGACTGTCAAACGGATAGCCACGGCGACCGAAAAACAAAGCCAGAAATTAGTTAACCGTAGGTTTAACGAACCTAAATTCATTGATTAACGATGATTGCAGCGGCAGCAAAGCGCTTGGCTTGAGGGGTTTTGGTCGGAGCAAGGTGGAGGTCACGAGAGTGGTGGCGGTGCGCAGTACGGCGGCGCGGTGGAGGAGATCGGAGAAGTTGATCTGATTTGGATAGGTGAACGGTCGGGGATATTCTAGAGAGATCTCAAATTTCCAAATTCATATGGGGCATTAATTATCGATTGAGGGGTTTGGTACAAATTTTATTCATTATTGATAAAGACCAATAATACTTAGTTTGTTAAGAAAAGCTAAAGTGGATAACCAAGAATGGCCCTTAGCTCAGATGGTTAAAACTTGGGTTTACCAAGAATAAGTCACGGGTTCAATACCTCTTGACCACAAGATTAAATTTCCTTATTTGTTTTCATTCATTTCATTTTTCCCTTTAAACTTCTTCTTTATAAATATATTTTAAATGCCATTTTATTAGGGTGTTATATAGATGATTTGCGTTTCGCCTTTGAGGAGGTGACTGTGAGCGACTTTGTTGTGTGCGGTAATTGTCGTGGCATCTTCAGTTTCGGTTGCTCGGGTATGTTCAGATGTTATTGCCAGGGCATGTCTAGGTGTTGTTGTCGTGGCAAGCAGTTCAGCAGGGAATATCGGAAAAGGCACTGTGTTTTCTGGGTACATTTCCAAAATTACTTGAGTTATGGTTGTGATTTGGTCTTTCATTTACCGCATGAAAAGCAATTGACGAGCCTCCATTTGCTCAAGTCGGGTGGATAAGGGCGGAGCATCTTTTCAATTCGATCCACGTTCACCAAAGTAGAATCAGTTGCCTGGGCATCAGGACTTGCCGAGGCATCGTGAATTGCCGAGGCAATTTTGGTTATTGAGGCTTTCTTTGGCATGTTGGTTGTGAGTCTTGATGTGGAAAGCCAAAGTAAAAGAAAAAAAAAGAAAAACTTAAGAGTTCAAGGCTAGGAAACTCCTTATCCCTTGAAACTCTTATCGTAAAAATAATTATAAAAAGATAATTATCAAAATAAAAGAAAAAAAATAAAAATATAGATAAAAAGAAATCTTGAGAAGGGTTGTTTCCGATATTTCTTATAGTCTATCCGAACCCTCCATCGAGTGACAATATTGCCCAAAAGAGTTGGGCCAATGTGCTCGTAGCTACTCCCTTTTGTGTTGCCATGGTGGAGGTTTCTTTCTTCCTTGTTCTCTTGTAGTCCATGTATACTCTCCACCATGCTACTATTCTTGAAGGCATGAATATATTAGTAGAAAAAATTATATCAACACCCAACCATTTAATTACCTCAATCTCATCGACCTCCATTATGGTTGGATGTAGCCTTTGTTGTTGTGGCAATCAGTTGCCAAAATTCGCTGTAAGTCAAGGGAAAAACCAATTTTCTGAAAAGCTTCACGATTCCACACACTACTTTCTTTTGGCCTCTCAAACATCTCTATCGATAAAGATGTCAATGGCTTCAAATCTACCAGCGTTGGTTCCTCAAGACATATTTTCAATGAATGAGGTGAGTTTTTAAAGAATTCAAAAGCTTCAACCATTACATGCTCATATTCCATTGGCAAAGTAATGTCATCTCGTTGGTTTTGCATGTGGTCGTGCAATTGTTGTGGCAAAGGTGGAAGAGAGCAATTTGCTGTAGTATTGCTCTTCTCAGCCTCTCGAAATGTTTTCGCATCGTTGCTCTGTTCAGGCTCCTCAATTATTGTCATTACAATTTTTTGTATAGGCTCATCAAGTGTTTGGCAGTCTTTCTCATTGGCAGGCTCTCGACTTGGAGGTTTTAGTTGTTCCTCACACATCAGAGAGTTTTCTATGCATTGTTCCTTGTCCTTTTGCCTTGGGACTTCAATATCCCTAGGACTTAATTTTTGGTGCGTGTTATCCATGACATTAGTGAGTCTCCTCATTCGATCTATCGAATCGCTCATAAGTGCATCCATCCTAGCCATATTTAGTTTCATAGAATTTGATAGCTCTTGATTGGATTCGATGAGAGATTCGGTTCTAGCCATGAAAACTTGAAGCGTGTCCTCCAAGGATTTTGAATGCTCTTGAGGAGGACTACATTGCCGTGGCACTTGGCATCTAATAAGGACTACATTGTCAGGGCATGTCTATTGCTGCGACAAAATTGTTATGGTAATTTTTTTTTGAGATTTTTGATCATACCATGAACGATTTTGCTGTTGGTTCCATCTATGGTCCTCTATGTAGACATATGCACCGGGATTGTATGGGCAATCTTCAAACACATGATGTTCTCCATAAAAAGTGCACGAGTTTTCCACGGTGTATGCTTTTCTCGGTTGACTCCTATCTTCCAACATCAACTCTCGAATAGATTTTCTTTTATTCCCCGACATGTTGATGTCCCTTAACTTGTAGCGCACGCGATTTTTTTTTATAAAACAAACAAAAAGAAAGTTAGTAAAACTAATAAGAAAAAATGCAATAACAAAAACAACTAACACCAATTGTCAATCCCCGGCAACATCGCCAAAAATTTGTTGCCTGTAATAAGTGCTACGCAATTGTGCAAGTAAACACGTCGCAAGTAATAAAGTGATATGAGTATCGAGTATCGTCTCCACTTGGATTGGTTTGGGCCACTTTGCTTAAGTTATTGCACTATAAAAAAATAAAAACACAAATAGGTGATAGGAAGAGTTCTAACTAACAAGTAAACTAAAGAACAATAAAAGTAAAAGATAGAGTAAATCAAATAAGAGAGAAGAGGTCGGGTTATCGTGAATTTGAGGAGTGATAATTGAATGGACCGTCTTGATAATTGAGTGCAAGAACGACTAAATTGCTTGGGCAGTGGCAGCAATCGTATTTCCAGGGCATTGAGTTAAGGCGATGCCAGGACAATGAAGAAAAGAAACATATGTCGCAGCAATGAGTGAAGCCGATGCCCATGCAATGAAGAAACTCGGTGATTGCCTTGGCAATACGCGAAGCAGATGCCGGGGCAATGTAGAAACAGTGCAATTGCCTTGGCAACGAACAACAACCTTCAAGGTTCGACGAAGCGTTCTTCAATGATTTCTTCTTATCCCTAAGTCAAAATACTAGTTGATTGTGCAAACCTTAATAATATCTCCCAGCAGGAACCTAGGGTGGATAACAACCGATCTTGCGCTCCTTTTAGCCGTTGAAATCCGCAACTTATTCCTAAGTCGGATTAGTCTTCACTATCGATTTGATTAAATAAAGACCATGCTCATTCGTTTCGTGAATCTAACTCTCTCGATATTAAATAAATAGATAGTTTCACGAGATCCTCTCCCAATTCACTCGCAAACAAGATTAAAAACCAAGAATGAACAAACCTTGAAAATCTATAAATAATTTAGGGTTTATAGTTTAAAGTTTTGTTGGAATTTTGGGTTTTTGAAAATTTTGGGTTTTGAAAATTAGTCTTTTATTTTTTATAATAATATTTCAAAACCCTAAAATTTTCAAAAGCCCAAAAATCCAACAAAACCTTAAACTCTAAACTACAAACTTTAAACCTAAAATTTATAAATAATTTAGGGTTTAGAGTTTAAAGTTTTGATGGAATTTGGACTTTTTGAAAATTTCGGGGTTTTAAAAATTAGTCTTTTATTTTTATAATAATATATTTATCTATTTAATATTATTTATAATATAAAAAATATGTATATATTTTATTTATTATTTATATTAATATATTTATTTTAGAAAATTTATATAGAGTGATATTATTTATATGATCAACTGCAGTTTAGAATATATATTATTTGTGCTGGAAATAAAACAAAGATGCTAAATTGGCTTAGTGGTTAAGATGATGCTTTTAATTCCAAAGGTTTTTGGTTCGAATCTCATTATCTGCATCATTTTTCATATTTTCCTCCAGCAAAACAACGTCGTTTTAGGTAATTTAGTATCAAAATAGCGGCACCAAAATAAAGTCGTTTTGGTCTAGCGTCCAAGTAATCACGACGTTAGAAAGTTGACGGCGCGATATTATAAATGAATCAAAAAATAAAGTTTGGTGGTAAATTTGGACCACTTTAAAATTCAGTGGTGAAAATGAGTCATCCTCTATAGTTCGGTGGTACCTGACATAATTTACCAAAAAAAACCATTAATATTCGGTATTTGGGTTAAGCCGGCTAACTAATTGAATCGAGCAATTATTAAAAGGATTAATATCATATACATTGGCGGTGAAAACTGAAAATTTTCACAAGCGTTTTAGTTTTAGGGTATAGGGAATTAGTTTAGGGGTTTAGGTGTAGGTATTTAGAATTTAGGGATAATTGTTTCAATTTAAAGTTTAGGGTTATAATTTAGGCTTTATAGGTTAGGGTTTAGTTTTTAGGGTAATATGGTGAGGATTTAAGTTTTAACCCATAAACCCTAAATTATAACCCTAAACCTTAAATTAAAACAACTATCTCTAAATTCTAACTCCCTACATCTAAACCCCTAAACCCTATACCCTAAACTAACTCACTATACCCTAAAATTAAAGCGCTTGTGGAAACTGAATATAGAATATTTATCCTTATTAAAAATGTTCAACTGAACCGACTAAATCAAGTAATTATAAACTCGATAAGGAATTTTAAACCACAAAATTTCATCAAATCAACCAAATCCAAAAGGTGAAAGGGTTAACAAAAGAAGGTAGCTACTAGCTGGCGGCGGATCTAGGGTGAGAGTGACGGCATCACGTGCATACCTTACCACATTATGCAAAACATCAACGGTTGATATTAATCTATCGCTTCAATCATCCAACGGCCAATCAGTGCCCACGTCTCATGCTCCTCGTCACCCTTAGCTTAAATCCTCTGCTTGGAGTTAGAATTAGACCCTAGCCGTGCCGTGCCGTGCCGTATTCTCTCTTTTCTTTTCTATTTTTTCTCTTCTCCTGAAAATACTCAGATTCAGCCTTAAAAAGAGAAAATTTTCTTTATTTCCCAAAAGAAAAATCAGATTCAATTCTTTCATTATATTTTTTTTGAAGAAACTAAGAGATAGTAACGATAGGAATAAAAAAGATAAGGATGCAGCAGAACAGTGGTTCGGATTCGCAACCGCAAGCGCAATCGTCGCAGGAACAGACCCAACGTCCTCAACAACCGCCGCCGCAACCTCAGCCTCAGTGGGTGGCGATGCAGTATCCGGCGGCTGCTATGGTAATGCAGCATCAAATGATGCAACCGCAGCACTTCGTGGCGCCGCCTCCTCCACCTCAGCACTACATGCCTTATCACCCTCACCAGTACCAGCCCCACCACGGTCACGCGCAGCAGCAGCAAGGATCCAGCGGTGGCGGTGAGAACAAAACCGTTTGGGTTGGTGATTTGCATCATTGGATGGACGAGAACTATCTCCATAGCTGTTTCGCTTCCACCGGCGAGGTTGAACAAATTCTCATAATTACATTTAATTTTTTAATTTAGATGCTTATTTTTAATTGAATAGTTTGCTATGAATATGTTCATATTTCATCAAGTATTATTTGTGATCAGTGAATACAGTCATGTTATTGTTGTCGTGGAATCTGCAGTTACGCCACTTTCTGTTACATTTTGTATGGATGGTCCGATTAATATGCTTGTGTTGTGTCTATGTAAAACGCCCGCGGGATTCATATAACAGCACTCATTTAGTACCATTTATGGAAATTGTTCAAATTAAATGCATATCCATTGACTGCTATTTATGAAAATAGTAATCTTACACGTATTGTTAGGGTATTCGGTAGCAAAAGATGCGTGCTCGTTTATTTATGTCTGTGTTACTGGTTGGATTTGGATTGTGATTAATATATCATGTGTCTATTTACTCGCTGGTACATAGCTCTCATGGTTGTTTACTTTAGTCCTAATCAAATGCTATGAATAGGATGAGTGTCAACCAGTAAATTGGGTGAAGTCAATTCTTATATTATGGATGTTGAGGTTAAATTACATGTTAAATTTAAAATATCTCGACTTTTGGACCATGTTAATCCATACAAGTTTGTCGCCTTTGGCTTAAGGTTAAGGTTTGCACATTGTGATAGTGACTGCATAGGTTCAAACCAAGTATGGTTGATTTGAGAAAGCAGAGATATACTTACAATGAAAAATAGTTCAAAGAAACATCGAAATCTGATTTAAGGGTTTTAATTGCTTGACTAATTTTAATTTATGTTTGGAATTTATTTGAGCAGATTGTGTCCATTAAGGTCATTCGCAATAAGCAAACTGGTTTATCAGAAGGATATGGATTTGTGGAATTTTTTTCCCATGCAACAGCCGAAAAAGTTCTTCAAAATTATAGTGGCATTTTGATGCCTAATATGGAACAACCTTTCCGCCTGAATTGGGCAACTTTTAGCGCAGGAGAGAAGCGCTCAGAAAATGGTCCTGATCTTTCTATTTTTGTAGGAGATTTAGCTGCGGATGTTACTGATAGCCTATTGCATGAAACTTTTGCCAGTAAATATCCTTCTGTTAAAGCTGCAAAAGTTGTAATTGATGCTAACACTGGTCGATCAAAGGGTTATGGTTTTGTGAGGTTTGGGAATGATACTGAAAGGTCACAAGCCATGACTGAAATGAATGGTGCATATTGTTCAAGCAGGCCTATGCGTATTGGTGCTGCAACTCCCAGGAAGTCGTCAGGGTATCAACAACAATATTCTTCACAAGGTACTTGATTAACTTGCTTTTCCTTTATTCATATGGTTTAAGCTTTATAACATTGGTAGTTTGGTACAACTTAAAATTTCGGTTTATGTTTATTGCTGAAGTCCTCATCTTTTACCTCTTTAGTCACTTGTTTTAATTTGTTTTTTTTATTTTAGGACGCTTTACAGTTTTAGATATAAAAAGTTAACTTGAGTCTTGCTCCTTTGAAACATATGCTAAACAAATTTGGTGCTGCGTCTCTTACTTTGACTTAAATTTTCACATTGAGCCGATCAGAGGTTCCTTCTGAGACACCATATAATTGTCTATGCTGTCTCTCTTTTGTTGTTGGGTTGCCTTCCTTTTAGTTATTTGATGGGGGTTTATGTCTTTTAACCTTGTTATATTCAAGTACCTTCCTCTTATCATGCAATATAAAATAACATCTTAACTGGCCATGTCTGAATTTAAAGAGGGGCAATCCCTGTTTTCTTTTATGAGCAATAAAATAGCATGGGAATTGTAAAAAGTTGCTGAGCTACACTTGATTTTTTAGATTGAAACCACAATAGACTTTTGTTTTATTACAGAAGTTAATTGGGTTATCGATTGAGAATTTCTATAAAAAAAATTCTGTAAAACTTAAGTTTGGCTTTTGAGGCGATTTAATGATTGGCATTGTAAAGGAATTCAATGCTCAGATAGTTTTCCAAGTCTGAATGCTTATTCACTTGGTTTCATATAACTGCAACCTTGCAAAGGAGTAGCTTTTGTTGCTGTTCATTCTTGTTCCTTTTTTTTTTTGACACCTCAAGACAAATTGAATTGATACAGTTTAAAGCTATCAGAATTTGCTTGATACATTTGTCTTCTTTTGTTTTTGGAAGGGAGCTATGCATCAAATGGTGCTTCAACCCAATCTGATGGAGATTCTTCAAACACAACAGTAAGTTTTTCAGCTCCTTTTGGCTTTAACTCTTAGGAGCATCAATATTTGTGCCTCCCTTGTCTAATCAAAGTTTATTATAGATATTTGTTGGAGGACTTGACCCTAATGTCACTGAGGAAGATCTCAGGCAACCTTTCTCTCAGTATGGTGAATTAGTTTCTGTTAAGATACCTGTTGGAAAAGGATGTGGGTTTGTACGATTTGCCAACAGGTAAACTTTTGGTTATATTTTGTTTTTGCCTGTAAAAGACTGCTATACTAAAAATTGAAGGTATAATCTGGTTATTCTAGAGGTAGTACTACCTTGTTGTAATTTCTCGAGTGTCCACAGGGACAATGCCGAGGAGGCATTGCAGAAGTTGAATGAGACTAATATCGGCAAGCAAACAGTGCGCCTATCTTGGGGTCGCAATCCAGCAAATAAGCAGGTCTCTATTCTCTTTCCGTATTCCCCTTCATTCTCCCATTCATGTTCAATGCAGACAGAGCATTAAGAAAGCTGTTACTATATGCTTGAACAGAGAGGTTGAACTATTTCTATTTTGGGATAATGCAGTTTAGGGGTGATTATGGTAACCAATGGGGTGGAGCTTACTATGGAGGGCAGGTCTATGATGGTTATGGCTATGCTTTGGCACCACCCAATGGTGTAGGCATGTATGCAGCTGCAGCCACCGCATATGGGGCTTATCCCTTCTACGGTAATCATCAGCAGCAGGTAAGCTGAAATAATAGGAGTTGTAGCTCTACTAAGTAAGCTCAAACTAGGGAAAAGGGGGAGGGAGACTGCCTTGTTAGTTGTTGCTGCATACCACTCTGGGTTCTGTAGAATTCTTACATAAATCCCTCCAAATGGGGAGTGGAACTGAATTTTGACCCCTTGTTTAAGTAGTTTACTTAGGGATTGGATTCATTATTTAATTTTATGTGACGAGTTAAAAGGGAAACTTGTTGATTGGAATATATGACTTGGCTGACGTGTGTGGTGAATAGTGATCTTAATGAATAATAAGTTATTCCTTGCTTGCTGCTATGCCTATACATACCATGGATTGCGTTTAAGCCATAGACCTGTAATCTGGTTGTGTATTTGTCATGCATATTTATATAAATTGGAAATATTAATATGATTCTACATTCTTATCAATGTTCATATGTTTGTGTCGTGCAAAATTATCATATCCAATTTTGGTCATGTATTTATTTATTATCAAATTAAAGCTTGCCAGAACAATCTTTTATCACTTTTGATGATTTCAATTCAAAGATGAGATCGGTAAATAAAACAAGGGTGTTTGAAGGGATAAAGTGAAGGAGAGAGCAATATCTAAAATAGCTGAAGTCAAACCGGTTCAGTTCATCAGCCCCAAAGCCAAAAACCAGACGCACCTCTCTACCTCTACGAAATGACAGTGTTTCCTTTTTAACCACTTAGTTTTAATGAAGGATGGAGGTAGGGCCGTGTAAAAGCAATGCCAATCATGCTTAAACTCACATTTTGAGCCCCAACCCCAAACCTTTTATCAGTATCGGCCACTCCCCCACATAACCCAAGGATGGACCAGACCAATCTCTAGTTTGCCATGGGTAGATGGACCACTGCCTTTGATGCCCTATCACCTCTTGTCCTTGATGTCTTCAACCCAACAACACATTGCACATTGTGATCCATTACCATGGCTTAGGAATAGGTTAAAAGTAATCAATTTGACCGGTCACCCCGATCTGCCATTCATCAAACATCCAAATTAACAAATTTGACAGGTCAGACCTCTAATTTTAACTCAAACCTCTAATTTTGGTTCAAATCGTTATATATATATATATATATATATATATATATATATATATATATATATATATATGAAATAACAGCATTGTGCCATGCCTCTAAAATCATTGTACCTCTTCCACTAGAGCTTTAAGGCCATATATGATGAGTTGTATAGAGGCAGGTGTGTTGGTGGGGCATTTGTATAAGTCGCCCAAAACAAAACCCTACTAATCCAATCCAATCCAATCCAATCCAATGGACAAGTGAGGAGTCACATTGTTGATTACCAAGTCATGATTCCTCCTGTCTCTCAATCCACCACCATCCTCCTTTTCTTTCCCTTTTGGGGGGTTCAACAATGCCCTACCTTCTTACACTTCCATTCCACGCATTCTCCAAAACTTGTTCATGCTTTTATTACCAACTACTCCTCAAAAATCCGACTCAACCCGATTATGTCATTTTTTTAAAGAGTAGAGTTTGAGTTTAGGGTAAAAAATATTTGACACGACTTAAAATTAATAGTGTAATTTTATCTTATATTCTTTTAGGGATATTTGTAATAATGTTGAATATTTATATTTTTTAAAATTATGTCCTTAAAATTGAATTTTTAATTTTAATCTAGTCCCTAAGATTAAATTTTTTACAATGAGGTCCTTAAAATTATTTTTTTTTACAATTAGGTCTCTAAAATTGAATTTTATTTATAGATCGAGTCTGTTCGAGTTGAGGTATATAATTTTTGGGTCGGTTTGGATTTTTTAAAATATGTGACTAGTTTGGATTCGGGTTAAGGGTAATTATTTTCAGGCCGGGGTTCGGGTCAGCAAAAAACTCGGCCCGACACGTGCCCTTCCCTTATATATATATATATATATATATACACACACACGATAGAGAAACGAGATGGTGGAAATTTGGTAGGTCCTGATGTCCTTGTTTCATAGTGAAAAAAAGTAATGTTTGGTAACAAATTCAACCAATGATGTTGATGAAGAAGCTGTTTCAACATTTCAAGTTTCCACCATTGAGGGATTGGGAATCAGTGTTGCTAACACCACACTGCTTTAACAATGGAATTTCCTCTCTTTCCTGCCATTGGATTTGCATCAGATGTTTCAGAGCTAGTTGGTTGAATGTGATTGAATTGATAAGGATTTGGGGACATAATCAGTGGAGAAATCTATTAATAATTGTGGCTTCTGTGCTACTGTTTAATTGATAATGTAATCTGATAGCCTTGTTTTTGTTGTATTATGGAGATATGATGTAAACCGGGTAATTCTAACATGAGTTGCCTTAAAATGAGGCTAAAAAAGACCAACCGAAACTGTTACAAAATTTATAAGAATTTTGGTATCGACTTTTTTGTATATATCGAAATTCTTATATTTTTTTAAAATTCAGTATATACCAAAATTCTTACTATCGAAATTTTTTAACTTTTTATAAAAATTTCGGTATATACTAAAATTCTTACACTTTTTTAAGAAATTCTGTATATACCGAAAAAATCGATACTAAAATTCTTATAATCTTTTGTAAGAATTTCGGTTGCGGCTCATTTTAAGGCGCCACACCTTATAATCTCCAGATGTAAACCCCTCAATTTAATCAAAGATTAATTTGATAGCATACTAATTTCAATCTGATTACATTATTTGAGATTGACAGTTCATCATCTGGGGAGACTGGTCAACAGCCCCCGCTGTTCTAGTGGCCCTATCTAGGCTACCGCCTACCAGTTAGATTATAACCATTAACCAGTAACCACAAGTTACTTTCTCTTTACATTTCGAGTTCGAAGTTTTGGCTAAAGTTAAGATTTAAGCACTTAATTTTATAAGTTGATTTATATTTAAATATTTTAGGGAGTTTTTAAAATGTTAAGAAGTCTGGTATATAGTTTCGAATTGTGAACTCGTATACTATGAACGAGCTGTTATTGAGGTATTTCATTTACACATATTTTTTAAATTTACTAATTGACCAAAAGATCAAAAATACTTATATGATCATTTATTATATGAATTTAAATTCTGACATTTATTTAAAAATATAATATTTTTATTAAAAAAATAAAAAAAATGTTGGGTGTGGGAGAGGGGTAATAATTAGGTATCATTTTGAAACCATACAATTAATTAGAGTGAGTGAGCTGTCACTCAACCATTTTAATTCAACTTCTTTTACCACTTTGTTGATAACTTATTAACCACGTTATCTCAATATCAATGAACCCCCTCCTCTAAAGTCTTTAATTATTACTATATATTATGATATAGTAATGGTACAAAAATGTACCAGTGCATGTAATCATTATATCATTTGGTTCATAACTATAAGTTTGACCAAAAAAATTAAAAAAAAAAAAGATTGATATCAAATTAGAATCTAGATGGAGTTACTTTTTATATCTCACATGTATATTTTATAAAAATAAATGTTTATATCCATGCTATGCATAAAATTATTGTATGTATAAATTAAAATTAAAATTAAAATTTTGAATGGTATTTTTTGTGTGTGTAGGGAATATTTTATGTGTGATCGTCGTTAAGAGACTAATGTTTTAAATGAATTTTTACATGTTAATCTAATGTTTTAATTTATTATCTTAAAATATGTAAGTTTTGCTTGGCGATTAGCGAATAGTTGATTGCATAAAAGTGTTTGGTAAAATTAATTGATGGGTAAATTACACTGGTGGTCACCCAACTATCACAGTTTTCTTGTTTTGGTCTCCTAATTAATTTTTTCGTCAAAATCGTCCTTTTTGTTAGATACTTTTTTTGTTTTGGTCCCCTTATCGTTAAAAACTAACGAAATTGTTGACATGTATTTTTTTAAATACTATTTTATTATTTTCTCTCTCCTCCTTATATTATTTTTAAAGTTTTTATTTGAACCAATGCGATGGTGACACGTGTTACCACTACAACAAAAAAATAAAATTAGAATTCATTAAAAGGGGGAGCGTTGGGATTTGAACCTGCACCACCAAGAGAAAAGAAGCAAATAGGTTTAACTGCTAGGCTAAGCAATACATATTAATCTATTTTACCATAGGTTAATGTTAAATTAAAGAAACAAACCCAAAAAATATATTAAATAATCATTTATTTTATTTTTTATAAATTTAACATTAAATTATTTAAAAAAGGATCTTAGATCATTTAAATATAATTTAAATTTTATATTATATGATAAATAAATATTATTAATTTATTTTTTAATGTAATTTAGTATTGCTTTTCTAAAATAAATATATAATGATTTGATTAATTTTATCATATCGAACAAAGTGAAAAGATGAAATCTAGTTTGATTTTTAATTTTAATCACAAATTAGTTAAATATAATTTAAGTTACAAGTATTACAATTTTTTAGTTTAACTTGGTGTTTAAATATTTATCAATAAGATTTTGTGTTTGAATAAGATAAATGATTATTTAATATATTTTTTGGTGTTCGTTTCTTTAATTTAACATTAATTTGTGGTAAAACAAATCAATATGTAGAGTTTAACCTAGCAGCTAAACACATTTGCTATTTCTCCTGGAGGCGCGGGTTCGAATCCCTCCCCTCCCCACCTATGAAATTCAAATAAAAACTTTAAAACTAATATATGAATGATGTATACATTAATTTCTTATTTATGAATTTATCTTTTTAATTTAATTTTATTAATTATTAAATTGAAGTGTAAATATTAATTTTTTATTTATAAAATTATCTTTTCAAATTTAGGTTATTTGGAAAATAATCTTTGTAAATGTCAAGGACAAAAGAGTCTCTACAACTCTTATAATCAATTCTCCAACCCAAAAACTCGTAAAAGGAACTTTTTCAATTTGAATCATATATTTATCAAACATCATATTTAACTGGTCAAGCTTTTAAAACTAGTTCAAACCTCTAATTTAACTCAAAACGATATTTTACCAAACTGGATTGTTACCTAAATTTATTAAAATAAATAAATCAATTTAAATCACACATAAAAATTTAACATAATTTTTAATTATAAATCTTTCATTTTTTTCTCAATATAAGGGGATTCATGCTTATTTTTATTTATTTAATCACCAGTATCCACACACATTGGTTGATTAATTCGGATCGGATACTGCAGAGGCTCATTATGGAGGGCGACCCTCCCAACTCAATTTGCTCAATTCACAACACCAAGATTTGACACCCCTAACCTTATTTAATAGATCCATCGTCTCATCCCACTAGCCCAACTGATTGTTGATGGGATACATGCTTATTAAATTTAATTTTATTATATTCAAAACTAGATATTTACTAAATATAATTTTCACCGTCTACCTGATATGTGTGTGTGTGTGTGCGTGTGTGTCTGTGTGTGGTTAGGATCTACTTACACAATGTAAAACACTTTAAGTTTTATACGCTTTTTAAATCGTTGGATGAGTGAAACGGATGACTAAGATTAACAATAAAATATGTGAAGATTATCACTTGAAAAAAGAAGTAAGAAGTTACTCAGTCATCAATTTTCTCCATCCAACAATTCAAAAAACATATAAAACTTAAAGAAAAAATTGGAGTTCAAACTCGTAAGAGCTCAAACTCGAAATTTTACTCACTCTATCCATAACTAAAAAAGAGTTTGATATTGGCTGAATTCTCAACAGCTAATAATGATTGGAATAGAACAAATTTAATTAAAAGGAAATGATGGTTTTAGTTATAGAGTCGCCGTCACATGCTTATGGGTGGAGCGTCCATTTCATTTATAACACAAAATTCAAATAAATACGTTTGATTATCTCATACCTCACATTTCATCATATAATTATGTTCAGTAAATGGACTTTTATATGCATATAAATATTAATTGATAAATACTCAAATAACCAATGGATTTTATTTAACATTATCATGTTTAATGGATTTATATTTTAAAAAACAAGTATAATCCGTTAAATGGCATAAAATTAAAAAAAAGCATATCCTTTAATAAAATTAATGCTTAAGGTGCTTAAAGCCCAACCTTTGAATTTTTGCAAAAAAAAAAAAATCAAGTACATTTTTATTTTTTTTACTGAATTAAGTCTCCGAACTAATAATAAATTGAACCAGTTGAGCTTTTTAATTAATTTTGACCATCATTTTTGACAAATTTTTTATTAAGATATTACTGCCACGTGAAATTTATAGATTTTTTATAAACTATTTTTTATATAATTTTTATAAGTTTTTTAAGAATGTTTAGTAATTTTAAAGTAAAATAAAAAAATTAGAAATATCAAATGACAACACTGTAACACGACATGTTGAACAAACTAATACAAAAAATTATTAGATTTAACAATCAACGTTGGTCAAAAGATTGAACTGATTTAGAGCATAAACGCTTAATTGGGTGCAAAAGAAATTCATGGGCTTAATTGTCCCCCCCCCCCAAAAAAAAAAAAAATCAAGGGCTTATGTAGGGATGGCAATTTGAACCGGATCTGATTCGGTCTGAAAGAATTTATCCGATCTATATTCGATTGAAAAAATCCGAATTCGAATCTGAGGAAAATGTCCGAGTCCTAATAGGAGATGAGTTGGATATGGATCATGCCAAGATTCGATCCGAATTCGAACCCGATCCGAATTCGAATTCGAACCCGATCCGAATTCGAATTCGAACCCGATCCGAATTCGAACCCGATCCAAATCCATGTCCGATCCGACGCATCCGATCCATATCCGAGTTCGAATCAAAACATTTAGGACTTTTAATTCCTTAAAACAAAATATCATGTATAATATTTACATTAAAACAAGAAGACAACATAAATAAAGTAAAAAGTTAAACTAAATACATTAAAAGAAACATAGCTACATATATTTTTTAAACGAGAACATAAATGTATATATTAGGTAATTTGGAATAATGGTAAAAATAAAATTAACTTATATATATATATATATTAAAAGTGATACTAAAAATATAAATGTCTGAAGAATGTAAGTTAAATAATAATAATATTTATTATGATTTATATATATTAATTAACCTTAATATAGTGTAATATATCTATTTATATCATATGTATGTATATTTTATTTATGAAAAAAATAAATAAATGCAAAACCAAGTTATAGATAAATAAATAATAAAATAAATACAATGAAAAAACAAATAAATGTAAATATTAATAAATTACTAAAAATTAAGGAAGTTAGTGAATGAAATAGTAAGTGATATGCAATTGATAGATAAAGTTATGATATATTATGCTAAAATTATGAATTAAAATAGAAAGCAAATTAAAAGCATAAATAATAAACACAAAAAATTAAATGTAGTCAACAAACAAGGGATAAAAATAAACAAGTGTAGAATTAAATGACATAAATTAAATGCGTAAGAAATTAAATATACAAAATTATAGACTGATTTGCACTAAAATAAAATTATTAAAGGGCCAAAACACAATATACCCTAAAAATACTAAAATTCGCGAATCTATCCCTTAGACTTGGGTCAAGATTAGGGATGACAATTTAATCCGAATCCAAAAACTCTGATCTAAATGCGGTTGAAACAATTCCGAATCCGATCCGAAAAAATTTGATCCAAAAACAATCCGATCCAAATCCGGTTGAAAAAAATCCGAATCCAAATCGAAAAAATATCCAAGTCCGATTGTAACGAATTTCGGGTTTGAATTTTGTACAACCCGATCCAAATCCGATCCATTGCCATCCCAAGGCTTATGAGACTCTTAAGCCTAAAAAAATAACAATAAGGAAGTTTAGGGATCAACAGAACTCGCCTCGAAAAATCAAAATTTTCAACTAGGCATGACCTGAAAAAATTGTCTCAAATCGTAATTACATAAACTCGACTTGAAAAAAAAATTGAAATAAAGTTTGAGTTATAAAATGAGGCTCAAATAACTTGAAATTTGTAATAATTAGGGATCGATTTTTATGTTCGAGTTGAGCCTCCGAACTCTGTTTGATATATATCGCATATGAAAAAAATATGAAGAAATATATATGTATATCGTATATGATTATAGAAAGTCATTTAAATTGGAACCAATTAGTACCATAACAACTTGACTCGAAGTTCATAAATTGTACTCGACTAAAAAAATTCAAAAAAAATTTAAGTTAAAAATAATTAGTCGAGAACTCGACTAACTTAAAATCTTTTAACTCGACTTGTTCGAATACTCACACTTAACGAAGTTTTCCAAGTTTCAATTAAATTTACATGCGTCTTTGTCAAATGCATCTCTTAAAATAAAGTATAATTGCAATGCATGTCCTGTTTCAAGGATTGGTGAAGTTCTGTTTTAGTTTTATGTTAGTATATGTTAGTAATTTTATAAGGAATAATTCTGTTAATTTATGTTACATTAATAAAAAAACATAATAAATAATTATTTTTATTAAAGAATGTTTAGTTGGCATACATGTGAAATCTGCAGCTTTTCCAACATTCCAATTTATTAACCCAAAACCAACATTCCAATAACCAATCATAATATTCATTACCAATTTTTTTTTTTAAGAAAACCAAACAGATCCAGAGATTTAAACAAGAACAAAATCATGCAGTTTATGGAATCTTTAAAAAAGAAAGAAGTGGGGGTCTGTAGTTAGTGAAGTGGAAGAAAAAGAAGAAGAAGAGCCACGTTGATTCATGATGATGATACAACTACTACAACACAAGCAAGGGAGTGTTTGTTCGTGGAGTTTATGTACGGCTCTTTCTTGTTCCTGAGATGCCCATGTTTATGCCTTCTGCACATCTCCACCTTCCTCCTCTCTGTCTCTGCTGCTTTAAATTCATAAGTTGTAACATTATTGTCCAAACTCCAAACCCAGCTCCTAGAATTGTCTTTTACTTGCTTGGGTGTTGGAGGGAGGCATTCAACTTTTTTCTCTCTCAATCTGATCAGTCCTCTGTTTTATTTGCGGTGAAGTTCTGAATTCCCCAGCATCTTGTTGTTTAAACTTCAAGTGATCTTTCTGTTGAAGTTTTCTGAATTTGGTTTTTGTTGTTGCAGATAAGGTAGTAGAGGTTGAGTGTCGAAAAGATGAGTACCAGAGCCAGAATGTCTCTGCAGTCTAGGAAAGTTCCATTGAAGCATGAAAAAGTAATCACTAAGCATCTTTCATTTCAACCCCAGTTGGATTTTCCCGGAAAATGTAAACTTTATAGGCTTAATAAAGCTGATTGTGTCTCAACTCTTTTTCTCTTTGAAGGAGAAGGCAGAAATGCAGCCAACAGTCGCCACAAAAGCAATGAAAACCCAACGAGCCTTGACCAATGAGAGAAAAATGGCCCTTCAACAAGATGTATAGATTTCTTTTCCCAGACATAATTGCAAGTTTGGATTTCATTTTCTTATCTCTTTTGTTGATTGTAATGAAATCTGAAAGCTTTAATATTTTATCAGGTTGATAAACTGAAGAAGAAGCTTAGACAAGAAGAGAACATCCATAGAGCTTTGGAGAGAGCTTTTAATAGACCTTTGGGAGCTTTACCTCGTCTTCCTCCCTATCTCCCTCCTTCAGTTATTGTTCTTCCCTTCAAAAACTTGAGAACCTTGAAGGAATATGTTGAGGAAGTGATTAAAATTGCTCATTCTTTGGGTTTTGATTTTGTAGACATTGGAGCTTTTAGCCGAAGTGGCGGTACTCGAAGAGGAGATCGTCCGGCTCGAGCAACAAGTTGTACACTTCAGACAAGACTTGTATCGAGAAGCTGTCTATACATCATCTTCAAAAAGAAACACGGAGAATCCAGCTGATTTGAAAGAGGCTTGCCTGGATAATCCTAGACATCAGCAACCGAAAACTTTAACTCGAGATGCATTGACGGCAAGTCATCTGCGATCCTTCTCGGGTGAGTTTTATGGTTTTTCTAATGTTTCATGAGTCATGCCAATGCCATTGAACTTTATTCTTCATTGTTGTTTCAGATGATAAAATAGAAAAAGAGAATCAGTCTTGTACTAATTCCACAAAGAGCAATAAAGGACCCTTGGTACATAAAAGCCAATCTATTGGAACTCCTTTGAAGAGACCTTTGATCGATGCGAAGCCAGCAGAGAAACGCTTAGATCCTCCAAGATCGCAGGCATGAACCAGTTTCATTTCATTTGAGTTATAGCAAGACTTATTTGCAGCTAAGTGTGTATGACATGCTTTACATTTTCAGATAGAATGCAGAGTGAGGGACCAAGGCAATGGAGAAGCAAGAAATATAAGCATCGCCGATGAGAGACTGTTGAGAGACGAAGGACCGAACAAGGTTTCGGAGGAACTTGTAAAATGTTTGTCCAGCATTTTCTTAAGAATGAGATCAGTAAAGAGAAATCCCACTGCAGAAACTTTCCCTTCATTATCATTGTTTGGGTCCCAAGAAAGCAGTGAAGAAACCGGATTTCGGGATCCTTATGGTATTTGTTCAAATTCTGGAAGGGGGGATATTGGCCCATACAAGAATTTAGTTTCAATTGGTGGTGACTCGATCAATCTAAATCGAACTTCAAATTCTATATTTCTGTTGCACAGATTGAAGTAAGTCATCTTTTCTTTGTTCAGTTGATGTATTTTCTAGTGCCTATCAAAATTCTAAAGAATTGTGATGGTTTTTTGTGCTGCATTTCTCAGACTCCTCCTTGCAAAACTTGCCTCCTTGAACTTGCAGAACCTTAACCATCAAGAGAAGCTTGCATTTTGGATCAATATCTACAATTCCTGCATGATGAACGTAAGTGAAGGATCGATTCATGAATATAAGCCGAAAAGAATTAGGCTTGTATTTCATTGTCTTTATGATGGTACTTTATATTTCAGTGCATTTAGTTTCTGCTATTATACTTGGTTTACACCAGTAGATTGAATCAGTTTTAACACTTGATATTGATTCAGACATTCTTAGAACAAGGAGTACCAGAGAGTCCAGAGATGGTTGTGGGAATGATGAGAAAGGTAAGGATGTCCCAGAAACATGGTTTTGTCATAACATTGTTGCATATTAATACAACCACCTTGGCCTAACAGCAATTCAATTGCCTGTTTTATGTGACAACAGGCAACCATAAATGTTGGGGGACACCTGCTGAATGCAATAACTATAGAACATTTCATTCTCAGATTGCCCTACCACTCAAAATTTGTAAGTGGTACCTCATTTTACTTGTTTTGCAATCTTATCTTATCTTTCCCTTGTCAGTTTGAATCTGATAATGAAGTCTTCCTTGTCATATATCTTGAATCTTGGTCAGACATTTCCAAAGGGTGCCAAGAATGATGAGATGACTGCCAGGAGCATGTTCGGACTGGAACTGTCTGAACCATTGGTGACATTTGCCCTTGCATGTGGAAGCTGGTCCTCTCCTGCTGTAAGTTTTTATCTTTGTATCAGAGTTAGTCATCATCTACTCTCAGTGGTCCTTAATAATTGACTCCATATATCGTTGTCACCCGGTTTTAATGCCATTCCCATTATTTCTTCTTCTTTATCCTTTATATTTTAGCTCCAAAGTACCTTACTAGTATATTTTAGCTCCAAAGTACCTTACTAGTTATCACAGAATACTGATTATTGATTTGTCGACTGAAGGTTCGAGTGTATACTGCGTCTCAAGTTGAGAGCGAATTGGAAGTGGCAAAGAGACAGTACTTGCAGGCTGCAGTTGGAATCTCATCAACAAAGTTTGCAATCCCAAAGTTGTTGGATTGGTACTTGCTCGACTTTGCTAAGGACTTGGACTCCTTGCTCGATTGGATTTGCCTTCAATTACCTAGTGAGCTAGGAAAAGAAGCACTTAAGTATCTCGAAAGAGCCCAAAGTGAGTCTCTCTTACAGTTTGTTCAAATTATACCGTATGAATTCAGCTTTAGGTACCTTTTATGTACATAAATAAATCATTTTGGCATTCACTTAGAATTTTGCTTACACAGTTCCAAGGGTGTTTGCTGTGTTGCTTTTGTACAGAGTCTTAGATCAAATATCAAGTGTAGATTAATTGTAAGTAGTTGTGCATTTCTACATGTAATTAATAGAAGTTTGGGGAAGAACAATAACAAAAGCCAGTCTTTTTCGATTCGAGCCTAGTTTTATGGATCTATGCCTCAAACGAATATCACAGGATGCCTAGTTTAAGCTGTATCATTGAAAAGAGGGGAACCATTAAGAATGTGAAGTTTCATTCAAGAGAAATATTGTGTAAGTTTCTATTAGTGTGGATGCCCCTTTTAATGGAGAAACTGAACAGAACTACAGAAGTTCAAACTAACATTATGAAGCCTTGCATCCAAGGAAAGCTACTGATACCAGATGCAGATATCCACAAGCTGGTCCATAGGAAGCAGGCCAGTTTTTATTTTTAGTGGGAATATGACAAAGCTAGCCGAGGGCTTTAATTATCATAAACTGTTAAGAAACCCTGAAAAGAAGGGTCTGATGGGATCGAAACTTTGTCTTGGGCTCAAAACAATTTAATGCCGAAACAAAGTGGTCCTAATTTCTCCCCCCCATATGTGGACTACATGCATCAACTAATATAAAGCCTACATGGAGCAAAAGACATTACAGCATTTGCAAGGTGGCCATAGCTAAATGCAGTGAAGCCTTTAGTTTTCATGGTGGTTCTGGTACATTTAATACTTCATTCATTTCTCCATGTTACCCTCTGCTCTGCTGTGATGACAATGAAAACGGACTTTAAGCCATTGCCATGAGGACCAGGGCAGTGACCCTAATATAGGTCGTTTTGGAAACGTAGACATGGCATTTTTAAATCAAAAACCCATTTTTATTAATTATTTTAAAAAATGACCAGCCGTTTTTTATTTGAAAAAATGACCCCCAAATCTGCCACGTATAAAGAACTCAATTTCTGGGAAACGCGAGACTCAATATCGCTTTATGTAGAAAGCGAGTTCTACATACGTGTCAATGCTTTTCAGTATAACGAACTTAACAAGAACCCGCGTTCTGCAGAAAGCGAGTTCCCCGAAAATTTGAAGAGCCAGCTTAATTTATCGCCGGGAACTCCCTTTCTGCAGAAAGCGAGTTCTTTGTAAATCGGGTTGGTGGACCAAGCGTCCATAGGCATGTTCGAGCAATATTTCGGGGTTATTAGTCGTATAATTTTAGTAAACACTGAGTTTAGGTATGTAGCACTAGAACTTGTCTTTCATTCGACACCAATATGGGCAAGTTCGGTGCATTTTAAACCGAGTAAAATTCGCGTTGAAAACGGTTCCATAGCTTGTTTTTGTGAATGAATGAAAATATAAAATGGCATGATAGGCTTGTTCTGTCAAAATTTCCGGGTTTTTAATTCGAGAATTATCGCAATTTTTTACATTGGAGGCGTTGTAGTGGAACTTGTCTTCGATCTGAGACTGATATTGGCACGGGCGATACATGGAGAACGGTATAAAATTTGCATTGATAATGGTTCCAAAGCGTGGTTTTGTGCAGGAACGACAAGTAGTAAAGAGAATTTTTAAAACAAATTATGTCTTATTATTTAAACCGAAACTTGAGGAACGTAGACAATAAGAAATTACAATCACTTAGTTGATACGAGGGCCTGAGCGATTAGGACACTTGTTACACGTGTGTCTGGGATTTCTACATATAGTGCAATGTTTCTTTTGTCCGATTCGTTCTCTATGTTCGACCATATTCTCCGTACAGTAAATCCGTGTCGATCTTAGACGTCCCTTTTCTCGTAGTAGTGCAGGATCTGGGCGTATGGCCGGTTTATCGTCAACGACATACGAATCAATTTCATTTCCGATGGGAGGAAACTCTTTTTCGTAAACCTTGAATACCATTTCTAGTAAGTATACTGGATCAAGCACTCTCATATAGTGAATTCGTTGGGAAGAACAAGCAGCAATGGCGTGTGCGCACGGGTATTTGAATGTTTGGAAGACTCCACACTCGTAGGTTCTTTTCCTAAGATCTACCATATACGCGTTATGTTGTATGCCTTCTAACGGCCTCGAAAATTCTGAAACACGGAACAAATGGCTTTCTCGAGAGAAGAGAGTTGCAGTCATCGCATTTGAATGGCGCACATAAGTTTGCTATTGTTCGAGGAGGTCCGGGTGGATTTTGTGGCCACCTGCCATGTACTCAGTTGCTTGCCTTTCCAAGGTTGCAAATAGGGTAGCCAAACGATAGTAGGTTGCTTTGACAACGAAAGTGATAGGCAAATGCCGCACTCTCTTGAGTGCTAAGTTGACCGCCTCAGCCAAGTTTGTTGTCATGTGACCATATCGTTTACCCCCGTCATATGATCGAAGCCATTTTCCCTCAGGATTTTGGCAAGGTAGTCCGCGCTGTCTTTATTCCTACCTCTCAGTTCTTCGAATAGTTGGTCTACCTCATGTACGTACTGCGAGTTACCTAGGGAATGACAGTTGAATAGTTAGGGGCGAACGATACATGCAAAGATATCGTAAATGCAAATGACCTAAAAGACATACCCATTCGAAGCACCATAGCACGTTCATCTTGGTTCTTGTAGTTCTGCAAGTAGTTGGCCGCAATGTGTCATAAGCAGTAACGGTGGTAAATATGAGAAGGCTCTCAAGGCTGTCCCAAACGTTCTATTGCCCACGTGATCGCTGTGCCTCTGTAAAAAATAACACATATCCCATCATCCCTTGCCCGCATTATAGGAGAAGGAACATGTCTCTCAGGTTCTTAAAGAACATCCAAGACTCGAGATCCACCTTTTCGAATATTGCGAAGGCTATAGGAACAGTTCTTCGATTTCCATCTTGTGCAACTGCTAGAAGTAAGACATGTGTCTATTTCCCGTACAACCAAGTACCGTCGATCTGATTCATAGGCTTGCAGTGCATGAATGCATTAATGCACTGCGAAAATGTCCAAAATAGCTGTTTGAATTGACAAACACTTGGTACGACACAATTATTTTCATATAGCGGATTCGTCTCAAGTTTCACAACCGTTCCGAGTATGTGTTTCTGCATCAGGTTTAGCCACGAGCGCAACTGGTTGTAAGATTCCTCCCATTGGCCAAACACTTTTTGTACGGCCCACCACCTTACATACCATGCTTTATAGTATTCAGGAATGTAACCGTGCTGATTTTTAGCTGCAACGATACAAGGGGTGTGATGTCCCTTAAATACCGCATTTTGCAGAACGCGAGGTCTTTTAAATGTCGCTTCCCAAGGGGTGTGGGGCCTCCTATAAATAGCGGCCCTACATCCTCCTAAACCCTACACTGAAATTTCTATCTTCTTCTTCTTTTCTTATTTATTTTCTATACAATGACGACTTTATTGAGGCTAGACGAACGACATGTGTTCAACTATTGGCGGACGAATGGGGTGGTAATATTCTTTTTATTTTTAACTTTAAATTATTTCTTTATTCTTTTATTTCTTTATTCTTATATATATATTATTATGTTTTATTATTTTTCTTCAAGAACTACGAACGAGCATTGACATGCTATCTAAATCGTATCACCGAGGTGTCGAATGAGGATATTGTTCCGTTTATTGAGGAAGCCGGTTTTGGCCACGTCACTGCTATCATTGGCGGTACGAAGTTGAACAGTCCCTTTATTAACACACTATTAGAACGATGGAGGCCAGAGACGCACACCTTTCATCTTCTGTATGGAGAAGCTACAATTACACTAGAAGATGTTGTATATCATCTTGGCTTGCCTACTGACGGTGAGATTATTACCGGTACTGCCGATGGTGACTGGCCGACCATGTGTGCTGACCTACTGGGAGTGGTTCCGGACAAGTTCGATGGTGGCAAAATCTTATTAACTTTTTTGGAGCAGAATTTTACAATCCTCCCCCGATACGGATGATGAAACAAAGCGGGTAAATATATTTATTTTATTATATATTTTATTATATATTTTTAATAATAATTTTTTATAACAATACTTATTATTTTCGCAGCGGTTTTCTCGTACCCACATCTTACGAATTATTGGAGGGATTTTAATGCATGACAAATCTTGCAACAAAGTCCATGTGATGTTGTTGTACCATCTCGGTAATTTTGCCGAATCAAGAAAAAAATGTTGGGGAGCAACGGTCTTGGCCTTTCTATTCAGGGAGCTTTGCAAAAAAATGTGGTTGTACCATCCCTGGCAGAGCCGCAATTGGAGGATGTCTTTTACTACTGCAGTCTTGGGCTTGGTTTCGAATGCCGTTTTTAAGCCCGCAGCCTAGAAACCTGACCCCGTACCTTCCCCACTTATTCGGAGGTACTATTAAAATTATTTAATTTAATTTATTTTATTTTATAAATATTTTTAAACTATTACAATTTTTTAATTCTTTTTCATTAATGATAGGTGGTGCGTTCCACTCACTCGCCAGGGACTGCCAGATACACATCGAGACTATAGACTGCTGATAGACAAGATACAAGACGAGGTTAGGAATTCAGACCATTTTTCTTAATTCCTCAAATTCTTTTTCTAATCAATCTTTATATAACTCACATTCAAAAAAAAATTCCAGTTCGTGTGGACTCTGTACATTGCTCCTCCGATTTGAAATTGTATTTCGCAGGACATTATGGACACCTCTCACGCCTGGATGTTGTGAGTGCCACTCATCAACTACAAAATTGTTGAGTGGCATCCTACGGACCGAGTTCTTAGACAATTTGGCTACATCCAAGGGGTTTCGAAGCCGCCACCAAATTTGGACGAATTTCATCGGTTGACACCATAGGGGAAGGCATAAGTCTATTGGGGCCATCATCACGCTAAGTAGGTCAGGAAAAGGATGACAAGATATGGCAGGCGGCCACCCATCTGTGCACTCATTGTGAATCATGACGTCATTTTCGCCTATATACAGTGGTACCACCAAAATGGGAAGACACATATACTAACTTCGGAGGAGTGCGAACGAGAAATTGAGGTGCCTCCCCAAAACCGCCCACCTGCACAACGTCAAGCCACCCAGAGCCAGCCGACGCAGCGCGGTACCAGAATAGGGCTTGAAAGCCACATATGGCGAACTCACACTGCAGGGGCCTCGTCGTCTGGAATAGCGCAAGCAGCAGATCACTCCGCGGCACAACGTTCGACACCAGCGCCAAGACTGACATTCATGCACTCAGCTTCGTCATCGTTTTTGCAGATGAGTGGTCCTGAGACGTTTCAGCAGATGAGGCCTCCACCTGAGTTCTGCTTCATGGACGCCTATCGTCCCTTCATGCCGATGAGTTCATCATATATTCCTCCGGTGTTCGATGTTCCACCGTTGGCAGCACAGTTTGACTACAACATTGTCGAGTAGACGCCGCCGCAGAGCTTGTTCTACACCGGCCCTGGTGCCAGCAATGATCCGCATTTCGAGGATGATCATGGTGCCGATGATGATGGCGCTGCTGATAAAGACGACGATAGAGCACATGGCGTTTGGAGGAATCCGCCACGGGATCGTCGTGCACCCAGCTGCGGAACGGGTGGACATAGGCACCATTAGGACGATGGGGGATGTCTAAAAAATTTAATTATGTTTATGCAAGACTTTATTTCTAATTTTATAATTAACAATATTTTATTCTGCCTTATTTATTTTTTTACATAGTTTTTAGAATTTATATTTAGTTTCGTTCTTTTTTGGATAAACAATAACCTACATAATTCGATTAATAAACCGAACAAGTCTATCACACCTTTTTAAAAGCAAAATCATTCACAAAAACAAGCTATGGAACCGTTTTCAACGCGAATTTTACTCGATTTAAAATTGACCGAACTTGCCCATATTGGCGTCAAATGAAAGACAAGTTCCAGTACTACGTTCCTAAACTCAATGTTTACTAAAATTATATGATTAATAATTGTACAACGTAAAAGAGTTCTCTAAATTGAGTGCAAGTGTACAATGTTGCTAAGTTATAGTATTTAAGATATCGTCTCCACAGGGATTGAAAGCTGCTTCAATGATTAAATTCCTGCACGATGAAAAGTAAAAACACAATTGAGTTGGGATTTGAATTGACTTGATTAAAATTAAAAGCAAGTAAATTAAAGGAATGAGAATTTAGTTTGAGAGAATGGGCCGGTATTGGAATGCGTTGTAGAGTGGATTTTGAATGTGTCATCTTGGTTCAAGTGCTGCAAAAATCGACTCTGTTGTCAAGGTGATGCCTTGGCAGATAACCCGCCGCGGTAGAGCGTAATGTGCTGCCCAGGAGGCTAAGTGATGCTTCAAAGTTCGGCAAGGCTTCCTTCAGTGACTCCTCCTTATCCCTAAGTTGAAGTGCTATTGGCGAACACGTCTTGATAATACCTCCCGGCGTGAATCTAAGGATGAACAACAACCAATTCTTAAGCCTCCTTTAGCCACTGAACTTCTAACTTATCCCTAAGCCAAAGTAACTTCACCCCAAGTTGGATAAAATCGTGTTTATTCGTTTCGTGAGTCTAATTCTCTTGATATTAGACAAATTGATAATTGCTCTCTCCTCTCTCGATTTGATTGCAAATAAAAACAATGCCAAGAGTAAACAAACTTTGAATTTTATTACAACACTTAAAAACCTAAACAAATACAAACAATCTCTCACAACTACTCAACAAATACAACCCTTAGCCCTAGGAAACGTTTAGAATATAATGGATGAATGAAAGCACTGGGTTTTGGTCTAGGAACTCTCGTTATCTTTCCTAGTCGACTAAGAGGCCTTATATATAAGCCTTGGCCTACTTGAAGTTGGTTAAAGGACTAGAGTACAAGTTAGAATTAAAGTGGATCTTCTAAAAAAATTAAACTCTAATTAAATCTTCTTTTAATCCAAGCTTGACTCCCGGTTGACTTTAAATTCCTTGAGTTTTGACCGTGGCTTTTCTTAGGCTTTTGGAGTCTGATTGGTATGCAAGTGGTCTCTTACAATCGGGCTTGATGCATTCTTCCAGTCGCATACCACTTTGCATGTTTTCAGCTGCCTCGGCAGCACACCATCTGCTGCCTTGGCGGCACAACATCTGCTGCCTCGACAGAGGTCTGGCTCAGCAGGGCTCCTTAGTCTGGGTTTTTCCTCTATAGCTTAGTATGATCAGCTCTCCAGCATGTACATCAATATCGTCCATCGAATGTTCAGCTCCTTCCATATGCCCTCCTTGATGCCGCAGTAACGTCTGTCTGGGCAAGTATCTGCGCACAATGAAACCTATACCTGAGCAGTATCTTTTATAGATAAAAATAGTGAAATTCATCAAGTAGGGCAGAGTATCTAATCTATGCAGTTTTTGAGTATGTTTACCTAATTATGCAACTAAAATGGGCTTAAGTCTAACAATAGTTGAGCTATCCTAGGGATAAAATCTAGTACTTTTTTCACACTTAACACACCCCAAACTCGAACTATTGCTTGTACTCAAGCAATGCAATATAATAGTAACATGCCAAAACTTAAAATCGTAGGAAAACTTAGCTTAAAAAATACCTTGAGCGCCCCTTACATACCGTGTAGCTACTCGTTTGACAGCAACCCTTCGAATGCCAATGGACTTATCCGGAACCGAACTATGTGTCTCGTGAGTGTGTGCGGGTCTTGTGACAAGAATGATTCTTCGTCTTCTAAGTAAACTCCAGCAAGCACCTTAATTTCCTTGGGTTTTTTTTCAAAGTTTCTAGAGCCAACGTTAGATGTGTGTGTGTGTTTTTTTATATGCACTTGACTAGAGCCGGTTTAAGGCACCTCTAGCCTATCCTAGAGCCATTTTTGGGCATCTCTAGAATATAGTTGGTTTCTAATTACTTTAAGTTCTACCCAAGTTTACTAAGTGAATTACCTAAGTTTCCCAGAAGTCCTAAAATCAAACCAGTCACAAAGGGTGTTTCTTTAAGTTCAGAACATAGTTGGACTCTAAATACTTCAATAGCCATGCTAAGGTTTCTGTTTAGGCGGGTAGTCCGTCTCGGCGGGTAAAGGCTACTCAATTTTTTTTCAAACTAAAGTTTTCCTTCCATGTTAAATAAAGGAAGTTACACTATGGTTCCTACATGCTTCTAACTATGCAGCTACATGTAAATGAAAACAGAAAAAATAAATAAAAGAAAAGATAAAAAACAGGACACATTCCCCCCAAACTCGTAAGGAGCATTGTCCTCAATGCATGCATACATACTCAAAATAAAACATAAATTAGATAAATAAAGAAGAAGGATGATAGATTAGATTTCTGGCGAATCGGAGGAGGTATCGTCTTCTTCATCGTCGCTAAGTATCATCCGCCTTTGAGCTCATGCTTTGAGTCTTTTGGCCACCCTCAGCGGCTGCTTGCGTGATGCTGGTGTTGGTTGGTCCGATTTTGTAATTTTCTTCTCGCTATTGTCCTCGCTGTCTGAGCATATCTCCTCGGTGTTGGAGGCTTTTCTCTTTTGGCTGGGGAGTATGCGGTTTCGAGCTTCTTTGAGACGGACCGGACCGTGTCTTACCATACCGAATCTGAGGATAAGGAGTTAAGGAAGGCAGAATTGTATGATGCTGGTGTGTCGACTGCTGCCCGTGATGTCTGCCTTTTTTCTCTGATTGGGGCGACTGCGGTGTCCACACAATCATCGAAGATTGAGAGGATGATGGTGGCTGTGGCTGCTGGAGAAGCTTGAGGTAATATGGAGATTGGGGCGGTTGGAGTTGCGGAGGTGGTTGCATGGGTTGCCGAGGCAGAGGTCGCGACAAACATGTCTAGTGCGGCCTCAGCGAAGATCTCGGCAGGAAACTCCGGGAACTGGGCCATCGAGAATTTCTCTTGGAGAGTATTGACGGTGGCGTTGTTGAAGGCCCGAATGTAGGCCATGAAGGTCAGCTGGCAACGTTCCATTCTGTCCAGATGTGCTGCCAGGCCACCTATTGTGGTTACCGAGGTGGGCTGTTGATAAGGCTGCTAGCTGCCTATTTTTGATGCCTCGGCGTAGTTTTCTGGGGTGGCAGCCGTGATTTCCATTTTGCATAGTATGGCCTCCTTTGTCCACTCGGTTCGTTCTGGCGTCAAGCTGTCAGTTGTATCTGCCAGGACAAATGCCTTCTCGCACAAGGCAGCGATGAGGCTAGGAAGGTAGAGCTGGCCCTTTGATTTCTGCCCACAATCAAAATTTCATTAGTGATAATCTGACCCACATTGATATACCTTTTATGCATGATCGAGTGGATAAGTGCCAATTGCGGTTTGTCAACTGTAGAGTTGTGGGGAGCAGCCTCTTCTTCACAAAAGTATTCCACAGCTTGGCTTTGGGCAGTAGGTTCTGCCGGTTGACAATGCCCCTGTTTTTGCCTACATTGCAAACTGTCCCCGGAATGCATAGCTCCTCCTTCATCGCCTCGTAACTGTCTGGTGTGAGGGAGGCGAGGAATTCCTTGTGTTGATCTTTTTGAATGTGAAGGCCATAAAAGAGGTTGATCTTATCGACGTCTATCAACACTGGCCACCCTTGGAAATTCACCGTTAGGTCTTCGACTGTCAGCCCATGGGCATAAAATTCTCGCACTATCGTCTGGTTTGCTGGCTTCGGCTGCTGGGCAAAGATTTGCCATCTTTGATGTGTGATTTTTGTGTATATAAATTGCTCGAGCCCAAAATTCCTTTGCCTCATCTCGTAAAAGAAGCCTTGTTCCTCCCACACTGATCTCTTATTAATTTCTCATTTTGGCGAGCTTTTATTTCTGGTGAAGCATAATGTTGGAGAGATGCCTTGGACTTTGCCTGGGAGGCGTGGCGGCGTGGAGTTCTTGCCATTTTTGGTTTAAGGTTTTTGAATTGGAAAGAGTTGTGAGAGTCTTGAAAGTAATCTGAAACTAGAGAAAATCTTGTGAAACAAAGTGCAAAAGAGAGTAAAGAAGAGTGAATAGTAAAAATAATGAGGGGGTTTAAATAGGAGTGAAGGGTTGCATACTGAACAATTTATGATGTTTCGTTTATTGAGGCAGCCGTTGCCCGGGCAGAGAGCCGTTAGAACAGAACGACTTGTTCTGCAACGGCTAGTTTTGGCGGGAAGCAACATTTGCGTCAGCCACGACGGGCTTCATGAGCGGGCTTGAATGGTGGATTTGGTTGGGCTTCATTCTCGTCTCTTCCCTTGGGCTTTGTTTCTCCTAAAATAAGCTGAAATAAAATTATTAGTGTTTAAAAATTAAATGCTTGCTAAAATTAAATCTAATACCTAAAAATAGAAAATTAAAAATACTATTGTTGAAAAATAAATGCATGAAATTTAAATCTAATTCCTAAAAATGAAAAACAGAAAAGAAAAATTTAGGCTGAATTAAGGGTGCATTTGGATGCATCCCTTAACATGACCACTTCCTTGTCTCTTGGAACATGATGTCCTGTGTAGTGCTTTAACCTCTGCTCATTCACTTTAAATTCATGCCCATCCTTGGTAGATTTGATCGTGACTACACCAAGTGGGAATGCTTTAACGACTTCAAAGGGGACGGACCATCTGGACTTCAACTTTCCAGGGAATAGCTTCAGACGAGAGTTGAACAATATGTTGGGTTTTAATGATGCTCGATTCCTTCAACCGATGTGTTTGCCAAGTTCGAAGAAGATTGGATTTTTGGGTGTTAAGGTGGAAGCTAAAAGAATGGAATTGGACACAAAGATTTATAGTGGTTCGGCCTTCTAACAAGCACCTACATCCACTACCTTAGCTTCCCACTAAGGATTTCCAAACAAATTCACTAAGAATTCCGTCCCATTTTTTCGGATTAGGAGGAAACCGTTACACCGATCAAGCTTTTACCCAATGCTTGATCAAACACTCTCTTACACAAGAAAGAATTAGCAAACTAGAAATCCCTCTAGAAGGTATATGTTTGCACAATTAAAGCTCTCACCCAAAACCTAAACATTTGAGAAAATTTGACAATTAGGCTCACAAGTGTTGTCTATACAATAAATTGAACAATAAAGCCCTAAGACAAATTCTTAATCATAGTGTGGTTGACAATTGAAGCATTAACCATTACTTGATGCTTGGAGGTCCCTTTTATACTCTCAAATGAGTTTGTAGCCGTTGAGGACCGTTGGGGTTGTTTTGGATCCGTTGGAGACTTTATTTCCCACATTAATTGCAGTTCTGGTGCTGTCCGTTTCGGAACAGTCGAGCCCGTATCAGAACGCCCCTCTTTAGAACTAGCCATTGAAGTTTGATGCAGCAATCCATTTCGAAACACCTCTGGTTGTTTCGAAACACATTGATCCGTATAGAAACGGTAGCAACCACGTTTCGAAACGAGTGACAGTTGAGCTACAAATTAAAAGGCCGTTGGGAAAATACTCATTGGGGATTTTGACCGTTGAGGTCTTTGCCACATAGGCGTATCAAAACAGTGAGGCCGTATCGAAACGCTAAGCAAAATTCTCACCCAGTTTAAAGCTCGTTTCGTAACAGGAAGAGTTGTTTCGGAACGTTTTGAAACTGTGAATGGTTGTTTCGAAACGCCTAAGGGTGTTTCAAAACACCTGGGTGTTTTTTTTAAAGTATGGCTTTAGAAAACACTTAAAAACCTCTTAAAACAATCATCAAACATATTTTTAAGTTGTTTGGACTTAAAGGCACTTTTGAAATCTTTTCAATTTAGTCCAAAACTACTTTTCAATTATTATATCTAAACATTATTTCTTCATAATAAGACTAGCTGCCCTAGCAGGTACTGCAGCGATAGAATCTTGTTGTCATGCCTTTTTTATTTTTTCTTTGTAAAGCTTGGCATTCTCGTATGCTTCCCTTCTGAATTCTTCCATCCCATTAAGATCTAGAAGTCTCTTTTCCCCAGCTTGGTCCCAATCCATACTGACAACTTTTATCGCCCAATATGCCTTGTGTTCGATCTCGATTGGTAGGTGACATGCTTTTCCATGCACAAGTCTATAGGGTGACATACCTAGAGGGATTTTGACTGTTGTCCGATATGCCCATAGTGCATCATCCAGTCTAAGGGCCCAGTCTTACCTAGTTGGGCTGACTACCTTTTCTAGGATGTTCTTCAATTCTTTGTTTGAAATTTCGGCCTGCCCATATGTCTGTGGATGGTACACCGCGACAACCTTATGACAGACACCAAGTCTTTTTAAAGCTTTAGCGATGAGCCTGTTATCAAAATGTTTACCTTCATCACTAATTATCGCCCTTGGGATTCCAAACCTGGTAAATATGTTCTTGTGAAGGAATCGGTGGACGGTCTTGGCATCATTCTTCGGAGTTGCCACAGCTTCAACCCATTTGGACACATAATCAACCACAAGAAGGATGTATAAGTTACCACATGATGATGTGAAAGGTCCCATGAAATCTATCCCCCAAACATCAAATAGCTCAACTTCTAGAATTGGTTGTAGGGGCATCTCAATCCTCCTTGAGATATTCCCAGTTCTTTGGCATCTATCACATTGCTTGTAAAAAGCTTGGGCATCTTTGTAGAGAGTAGGCCAATAGAAACCGGATTGTAGTACTTTTGCAGCTGTCTGTGTGCCTCCAAAATGTCCTCCAGAAGAAGCGGCATGGCATTGGTAGAGCACTGCATGTTCTTCTTCTGGGATACACCTTCTTATAACCTGATCTGCATAATGTTTGAACAAAAGAGGCTCATCCCAAAAATAATGTTTAGCATCATATTGGAACCGCTTCTTGCCTTGATAGTTAAGGTTATAAGGTAACACACCTGCAACTAAATAATTCACAATGTCAGCATACCAGGGTGTTGAGGGAATAGCTTCCGCCGATGTGTCTACCGCGGCAGCTTGTGCATTAGTCAATGCCGCGACAATGCTCTTTGTAATGGTGGTTGCTAGTATCAGCTGCTCATCTGGAAATGCATCTTAGATTTCTATACTGGTGTAGGTGCTACCGCCCTATTCCAGGCGTGACAGGTGGTCGGCAACTTGGTTCTCTGTACCCTTTCTGTCTTTGATATCAACGTCAAACTCTTGTAGTAACAGAATCCAACGAATCAATTGTGGCTTGGCATCTTTCTTTGCAAATAGGTACATGAGAGCTGAGTGATTTGTGTGGACAATTACCTTTGTTCCTATTAAGCATGGTCGAAATTTGCCAAAGGCAAAAACCACTGCTAACAGTTCTTTCTCGGTGGTGGTATAGTTGACTTGGGCAGGATATAGGGTTTTACTGGCATAGTAAATTACATGGAATGTCTTGCTCTTTCTCTGCCTAAGGGCGGCTCCTACGGTAGTATCACTGACATCGCGCATTAGTTTAGAGGGTAGGGTCCAATCGGGTGAGACTACAATAGGGGCGGAGACTAGCTTATTCTTTAGTGTCTCGAATGCTTCAGTGCATGTAGAGCGTCTAGGTGTTCTCTATTTATGAGCGCAAGTGCACACTCTTGTCAAGTTATAGTATAAAAGATATCGTCTCCCACAGGGATTGAAGCAGCTCCTATGAATGGTTTCCTGCACAAAGATTTAGTAAATGCGCAATTAAATCTCACGATGTGGAAAAATAAAAACAAAATAAAATAAAGATAGTGATGAGAGGAATGATAGGGAGAGATTTGGTCGATAGATTGGGTAAGACAAATGCAGCTCAGTAGCCTGTGGACTGCATTGTAAAGTCTGAGCATGTTTTGCGCTGCCATGAATTGTTACCTCGACGGGATGGCGGGCGGCAAACTACGACCCTGTCACGTGGCCGCAACAGGTCACTACCACTGCAGGAGTGTACTGTCTCGGCAGGTGGAACGGAAAGAAGTCCTGGTGGCGAGTCTGGGAGACATTCCAAAGTTCGGCGGGAAATTCGATAGTGATCCCTCCTATTTCTAGGTTAGGATGCTCGAACACTCATGTGATGTAGGCAATACCTAGCAATCTCAGCGTCAACCTAACACATGCAATTCCATTCGATGGGTGATCCCTCTTAGCCGTTGAAACTTGTGGACTAGTGTGGAACCAAGTTAGTCACGCCTTTGCATGTTCTGACCGTGCTTAACCCTTTCGTGAGCCTTGCACTTTCGTGCCCGACAAATGGATTTTCTCTCAACTGACTGGTGTAGACTAATTGAAAGAGCAAAGAGCATAGATTAAGGAAACTTTGGAATTTTATTGAAAACAACTCACAACTAATACAACCGTTTCCCTCAAGCTACTTTACATACACGCGCCTAAACCCTAGGAGAGTTGGGTCGCGGCCCTGTAGAACTAATGTTTTGATATAATAATTGAAAAATGTTTTGGACAAAGTTAAAAAGAATTCAAAACAATTTCTAAGTCCAAACAACTTGAAACTATATTTATGGGATATTTTAAAAGGTTTTCAAACGTTTTTAAAGCCAAATCCAACAAAACCACCCAGGCGTTTCGAAACGCCCCTAGGTGTTTCGATACGTGTATTTACAATGGCAAAACGTTTCAATACTGTCTTAATTTGTTTCAAAATGGGCTTCAATCTAGGTGAGCATTTTGCTTGGCGTTTCGATACGGCCACGACCGTTTCGATACGCCTATGTGACATGACCTCAATGGTCATAAAACCCCCAACGGCTATTTCCCAACTATCTTTTAAATGCAGAGCATTTCGATACGGGGACAAGTGTTTCAATATACCGTTTCGATATGGCTAAGGGCGTTTCGATACGGGTGCTGCAACAGCTCTTTCTATTTCAAGAGTGTTTTGAAACGTGGTCGAGCGTTTCAAAACGGAGAGCTTCAGAACTGCATTTATGGTGGGAAATGAAGTCTCCAACGGCTCCAATTCAACCCCAACGGCTAGTAACGGCTACAAACTCATTAAGGAGTATAAAAGAGACCTCAAAGCATCTAGTAATGGTTAATGCTTCAATTGTAATACAACATATGATCAAAATGTGTCTTAGTGCTTAAGTGTCAATTCTTTGTATAGACAAACACTAGTGAGCCAAAATTGTTAGATTTGCTCAAGTGTTTTAGGATTGGGTGAGAGCTTAATTTTGCAAACAAATACATATTAGAGGGATTTGAGTTTGCTTATATTTATCTTTTTGTAAAGAGGGTTTGATCAAGGCTTTGGGTAGAAAGCTTGATCGGTTTGTAAGGGTTTCCTCCTAAGCCTACAAAAGGGGATGAATCAATACTGGATTGATTGGAAATCCTTAGTGGGAAGCTAAGGTAGTGGATGTAGACCTTGGTTAGAAGGTTGAACCACTATAAATCATCTTGTCTTTATCATTTTAGCTTCCACACCTCTTTCACCCAAAATTCCACTTCTCCACCACTTGGTGAGCAAGAACGGTTGAAAGAATCGAGCACCGAAAAACCCAACAGACCCCCAACAACTCCAACCTATCTAACTACATCTCTGTTGTGTGGCTGCTCAGGCTTGCATCCCCTCACCCTCATCACCGTGCCCCTATACCCTTACATACATTGGGTATATATAGGGCTTATGGCCTAAATTTGAGTCCTCCTTGAAGTAGGAGTTCTTAATGTAAATTACATTAAATACATACTCCTTTATTACTTAAATATGGACTCTTTGGACGTTGCCTTCTTCCGCAAGTAAGGATAAATGCTCCTACTTATCGGTCTTGGATCAGCTCTACCGGCCGCTACAGGCTTCAGAAAATTGCAAGACTGGGCTTGTTGGGCTTAGGAAATTGCTCTCCTTAAATCGCGACTCATCTTGGCTAAGTCGGTGTAACTCCTGCCCGGGCGGCAATGCTGCTTCGGCAGCGTCCTTGGCGATAAATGGAACTGCTTCAGTACAGCTCCTCTGGTTCCAGCCTTCTGTCCTATCATGTCTTGTCCTCTCATTTCCTAGCTATAGCACCTGAAAATATAAACTAAACTAAAACAATAAATTTTCTCAACCAAACATAAAATATTCAATAAAAACATGATAAAGAGAAGATACTGGTATAATGCATGCAATGCACCTACATATGCCTAAATGAGCTTAAGAACAACGATAATATGGGCAGGAATGTGTACAAAATATAGAACTCATGGACACTCTACAGTGCACGAGTCATCAAACTTGAAGGTTTTATCCTGTTCAAGCAAGGTACACAGAGGTTTAGTAATCTTTGAAAAATTTTCAATAAATCGTCTATAAAAACCTGTGTGTCCTAAGAAGCTTCTGATGCCCTTAACAGAGGTCAACGACAGTAGTTTTTCAATCACTTTGATTTTTGCTTTGTCGACCTCAATCCCCTTGGCAGATATTTTGTGACTGAGGACTATCCCTTCATCCACCATAAAATGAAACTTTTCCCAGTTTAGCACTAGATCAGATTCCTCACATCTCATTAGAACCTTGTCTAAGTTGCTGCCAAAGACAGAGAAATCATCCATGAAGATTTCCAGGAAATCTTCTACCATGTCGGAAAATATGGCCATCATGCAGCGCTGGAACATGGCTGGTGCGTTACACAAATCGAACGACATCCTCCTAAATGCATATGTGCCGTAGGAGCAGGTGAAGGTGGTCTTTTCTTGATCCTGGGGATCTATGGCAATCTGATTGTACCCTGAATAGCCATCAAGAAAACAATAGAAGGGTTTTCCAACAAGGTATCAAGCATTTAATCAATAAAAGGCAATGGAAAATGATCCTTTTTAGTTGCCTTGTTTAACTTACGGTAGTCCATGCAAACCCTTCAACCGGTCACAGTTCTGGTTAGGATCAGTTCATTATTTTCGTTACTTACCACCGCGATTCCTCCTTTCTTGGGTACACATTGTACCAAGCTTACCCATTCACTGTCGAATATAGGATAAATGATGCATGCGTCGAGCCACTTGATGATTTCCTTTTTGAAAACTTCTCGCATCACCTTATTCAGCCTTCTTTGAGCATCGACAATGGATTTACAGTCTTCATCTAACAGGATCTTGTACATGCACACTGCTGGGCTAATTCCCTTGAGATCGATGATGGTCTATCCTACTGCCCTCTTATGTCGCCGCAATAGGTCTATCAGCTTGAGTTCTTGTTCAGCCTGCAACTTGGAAGAGATAATTACGGGCAACGTATCATTGGGTCTTAAGAAAATATATTTGAGTTGCTCAGGTAAGGGTTTTAACTCAAGGATAGGGGGTTCTTCAATAGATGGATTATGAATTTTACCTTCCTTATCAGTGTAATCTAAGGGTTCAAAATACTTACATGGCCTTGTTGCCATCCACTGTACTTCATCCTGCTCCTCTGTCTCTTCCTCATCTACAGCTTCTGTACTCTGGCCGCCGAGTCGGGTGTCAGGGCAGTTCTCCAAGTGATTGCCAAGGCACTCACCAAAATCACGGTCGAGGCAATACTTTCCCATGCATGGTTTATCGACGTCGAACTCAAACTTAGGTGTGGCATGAAGCATTTTGCATTCTTCTGAGTCATCATTCTGTTTTAGGGTTTGGAAAACATTCAGTTTTATCTCCTGATCGTTTACCCTCATTGTAAGCTCTCATCTTTCAACGTTAATCAACGTCCTTCCAGTCGCTAGAAACGGTCTCCCAAGTATAATAGGCGCTTGTTCATTTGATTCACAATCTAAAATCAGAAAACCAGCAGGGAAAATAAACTTATCAACTTTTACCAGTATGTCTTCGATTTTCTTCTCTGGTTGAACGTAAGACATGTCCGCCAGTTGGAGCATGACAGTAGTAGGGCGGGCCCTTCCTATCACTAGTTTCTGGAAAACATATTTTGGCATTAAGTTGATACTTGCCCCCAGATCACATCATGCCTGCCCAGTATAATTGCTCCCAATTTTACAGGGAATGATAAAACCACTCGGATCTTTTCTCTTTAGTGGGGCTCTGTTGTGCATCATGGCCATGCATCCCTCTGTAACTGCCATTGTTTCAAACTTACCGATCCGTGTTCTCTTAGAAACTATGTCCTTGAGGAACTTGGCATAATTAGATTCTTTTCGATGAGTTCCACCAAAGGCAGGTTAATATGGACCTGTTTCAAGATATCGAGAAATTTCTTGAACTAGTAATCTTGCTTCTGCCTTTTCAGCCTTTGTGGGAATGGTGGTGGTAGTTTGATGTCTTCAATTCTCTCTTTTCAGGGGAATTTGATCTGTGGGGTAGGAACTTCCTCAGGATGATTTTCCTCATCTTTGGCCAGTTTAGATGTGTCATTACCGCAGTATCAGGACCTGCCGCGGCATCCTTCACGACGGGCATTAAAGATTGGGTCGGTTGCTTCATTAGTGCTTTCCCATTTGTTTCCCGACCCTTTAGTTCTTGCAAGCTAATTCCACTTTTGGTGCTGATTGCTTAACATTTCTCATGAGTTTTTCCTCTAGCGACCTCAGTATCACTAGGTAAACCTCCTATTGGTCGTGTATTTAGAATCTGTGCAAATTGACCCACTTGTGTTTCCAGTGTTTTCAAAGATGCTTCCTGGTTCTGCATCCACATTTCAGTCTTGTCCATGAAAGCATTAACCTTAATAACAAACTTACCAGAATTAGAGATATAAGCACTAGTATGAGCCATAAAAGTATTCAAAGTGGCCTCTAAAGAATTGTTTGTTGTTGGCTGCTACTGTTGCATCTGCTGCCGAGGCGGGTTCGTTTGATAGCCTGTATTCTGATTGGTAGGATTTTCTACAGTGTTAGGGTTACTCTATGAGAAGTTTAGATGTTTCCTCCAGCGCGGATTGCATGTGTTTGTGTTGGGAGTACTATTTCGGTTATAGGTTCCCATAAAATTTCCAGATTCTGTACATTCTGTAGAGTCATGGTCTCCACCATATTCATCGCAGACAGCTTCCACTGCTTTTACCACATGTGATTTTCCTGTTGGTTTGATCATATTTTCAACCAATCTGGTCAGCTTGTCTACACTTGTATTAATGGACTCTGATGCTTCCAACTCATTCACTATGGCCTACCGTCTAATGCCGCCTTCGCAGGCGGACGAAAAGTGATAATCATTTTTTGCCAACTGGTTCAGAATCCTCATTCCCTCCTCTGGTGCCTTATCAAGGAGTATGCCATTTGCTGATGCATCTAGCATCATCCTGGTGGGTTGATTAACACCATTGTAGAATAGAGATACTTGCTTCCAAAGTGGTAGTCAATGGAGCGGGCATTAGTGCAGAAGTTCTCGGTAGCGTTCTCATGCTTCGTACATCGCCTCGTTATCAGCTTGTCGGAAAGAGGTAATCTCGCTTCGTATACGATCAGTGACATTTGAAGGATTGAAACGAGCCAGAAAATCTCGACACATGTGTGTCCACGACTTAATAGAACCAACAGTCTGGCTGTTTAACCAAGTTTTCACCCTATCCCTCAATGAATAGGGGAATAATCGCAATTTCATAACGTTCGGGGGTAATCCTTGAATTCTAAAAGATTTACAAATGTCTAATAATGACTTCATGTGCTGCCGTGCATCCTCATTTGTTGTGCCCCCAAACTGTCCCAATTTATCGATCATATTGAACATAACTGGCTTGAGTTCAAAATGATTGGCATTGATGTTTGGTTCTAGGACTGCAAAGTCAAGGATGTCTATGTCTTCCTCCATGTAGTCTCGAGTGGTACGAACTCGTCTTTGCTAGCCAGGAGGGAGAGGTGGTGGTTGTTGATCTTGCCACCCACCATCTGCCGTGGCATCTGTAACGACGCCATTACTAGCATTATTGTCGTTATTCATTGCTGCTTCAGCTATTCCTACCGCTTTTGCTGATGTTAATGTCTCACGTGCCTCTTTTCGGATTTTTCTTGTTATGCGTTCGATCTCGTCAATAAACAGGTGTTTAGACATCGGATTTGCTCTGGTCATAAATTAAAAAAAAAGAAGCTGTAATTTTTTTATATGATAATAAAGAAAAACTAAATCTGGAAACTAAATGCAATAAAGGAAAAGTGCAAGAAAGTAAAGACGAAGTTGCTATTGCCAATCCTCGGCAACAACGCCAAAAACTTGTAGAGCGTAAAGAAGTTCTCTAAATTGAGTTTAAGTGTACACTACTGCTAAGTTATAGTATTTAAGATATCGTCTCCATATGGATTGGAAGCTGCTTCAATGATTAAATTCATGCACGATGAAAAGTAAAAACGCAATTGAGTTGGTATTTGAATTGACTTGATTAAAGTTAAAAACAAGTAAATTAAAGGATTGAGAATTCAGATTGAGAGAATAGGCCGGTATTGGAATGCGTTGTAGTGTGGATTTTTAATGTGTCATCTTGGTTCAAGTGCTGCAAAAATCGACTCCGCTGTCAAGGTCATGCCTTGGCAGATAACCCGCCGTGGCAGAATGTGATGTGCTGCCCGGGCGGTTGAGTGATGCTTCAAAGTTCGACAAGGCTTCCTTCAGTAACTCCTTCTTATCCCTAAGTTGAAGTGCTATTGGCGAATACGTCTTGATAATACCTCCCAACGTGAATCTAAGGATGAACACCAACCAATTCTTAAGCCTAATTTAGCCGCTGAACTTCTAACTTATCCCTAAGCCGAAGTAACTTCACCCCAAGTTGGAAAAAATCGTGTTTACTCGTTTCGTGAGTCTAATTCTCTCAATATTAGACATATTGATAATTGCTCTCTCCTCTCCCGATTTGATTACAAATAAAAACAATGCCAAGAGTAAACAAACTTTGAAATTTTATTGCAACACTTAAAAACCTAAAAAAATACAAACAATCTCTCACAACTACTCAACAAATACAACCCTTAGCCCTAGGAAACGTTTAGAACATGATGGATGAATAAAAGCACTATGGTTTTGGTCTAGGAACTCTCGATATCTTTTCTAGTCGACTAAGAGGCCTTATATATAAGCCTTGGCCTACTCGAAGTTGGTTAAAGGACTAGAGTACAAGTTGGAATTAAAGTGGATCTTCTAAAAAGATTAAACTCTAATTAAATCTTCTTTTAATCCAAGCTTGACTCCTGGTTGACTTTAAATTCCTTGATTTTTGACCGTTGCTTTTCTTGGGCTTCCGGACTCCGATCTGTATGCAAGTGGTCTCTAAAAATTGGGCTTGATGTATTCTTCCACTCGCATACCACTTTGCATGTTTTCAGCTGCCTTGGGATGCTACCTCGGCGACACACCATTTGCTGCCTTGGCGGCACAACATCTGCTACCTCGGCAGAGGTCTGGCTCAGCAGTGCTCCTTAGTCTGGGTTTTTCATTTGTAGCTTAGTCTGATTAGCTCTCCAGCAGGTACATCAGCATCTTCCATCGAATGTTCAGCTCCTTCCTTCTGCCCTCCTTGCTGTCGCGGCAACGTCTGTCTGGGTGGGCATCTGTTCACAGTGAAACATATATCTGAGCAGTATCTTTTATAGATAAAAATAGTGAAATTCATCAAGTAGGGCAGAATATCTAATCTATGCAGTTTTTGAGTATGTTTACCTAATTATGCAACTAAAATGGGATTAAGTCTAACAATAGTTGAGCTATCCTAGGGATAAAATCTAGTACTTTTTCACACTTAACAATAACCCCGAAATATTGCTCGAACATGCCTATGGACGCTTGGTCTGCCAGCTCTTCAAATTCTTGGGGAACTCGTTTTCTGCAGAACGCGAGTTCCTGTTAAGTTCGTTATGCTGAAAAGTGTTGACACGTATGTAGAACTCACTTTCTGCAGAAAGCGATATTGAGTCTCGCGTTTCCCAGGAAGCGAGTTCTTCATACGTGGCATATTTAAAGGCCACTTTTCCAAATAAAAGATGACATGGGTCATTTTCCAAATAATTAATAAAAAGGGCTTTTGATTTAAAAATGCCCGTAGACATACGTAAAATACCAAAAAAATCAGAGTACTAATGTTACTTGGACAAATACGTAAAATACCAAAAAATAATATTGTTTTGTGCAAAATCGTCATTAACATTACATTTCTCCCTATTTTGGTCACTAATATTATTTTTTTCATGTTTTGGTCACTAATCTATTGTTTTTTCCTATTTGTGACCAAAATAGAAAAGCGGGAATGGTTTAGTGACCAATGGTGATGTTTACCCTTCCTTTTATAATTGCTTGCACATACTGATTTACCCATGCTGGTTCAAACTATCAACGAAATTAATTATTCAAGTGCCCCTTCCTAAAGTTGTATCTGTTGTCGAATTTTTTGGCCAGATGGCAACTCCCTTTCTTCAACTTTAACTTATATAATTCATGGTTAAGAAATCATTATAGTGAAACCATTTATTAAAAGTGCACTAGGTTAAATTTTGGCTTAACCGTCAAATAAGTGCCCAAACTATACTTTTTTTCCAGATAGGTGCTTAAACTATATTTTAGACCAAATAAGCACCTAACATTTCATTCCGTGATCCATTTAAGGTTTCTCTGTCAACGACCGTTAAAAAAATTCTATTATCCAATCAAAACATGACACGTGACCTATTTTTTTTTAAATTTCTTTAGAAATCTTAATTTCTTTAAAAATCCTTAAGTTTTAATTTCTTTTCAATCAAACCCCCAAATCACATCTCCCTCACCGTCCAGCATTCCCCACATGTCGATGGTTCATCGTTCACTACCCAAGTATTGGGTACCTCATCGTTCGACATTCCCCACCCTCTAGTTGTCGATCGGAACCCAATCAACCTTTTTTTCTTCATTGTTGGGTGTTCGTCGATGGTGAAAATCGGCGGTTCATTCATCGATTTTTGACGATGAAATGATGGGGCTTTCGGTAGAGAGGGTCCGATGAAGGCAAGGGTGGCTGGTGGTGGTTGAATCGGTGGCCAGAGTGGAGGAATTTAGGGATTTAGGGTTAGAGTATAATTTATTATATTTTATTATTTTTTTTCTATTTTCAGATTTTAATTTCAGGAAAGGATAATCCATGCCACGTGTTCGAATTTTATTGCATAACGGGGAAAAATAACGTCTGTCACGGAAAAACCTTAAATGAGCCACGAAATGAAACGTTAGACACATATTTAGCCCAAAATATAATTTAGACACATATCTAGAAAAAATAATATAATTTAGACACTTATTTAAAGGTTAAGCCTTAAATTTTCTAACGCATCTCAAACTAGAGTTCCTTATAAAAAAGAGGGTTGTAAAGGATAGGGGGAAATTATTTTTTTCATAGAAAAATAAATTTATATTTATACATATGTTATATTTTAAAATTTTAAAAAATTCAACTAAACTTATCGATTAATTATTAATTTAATTGATATTGATTTTATTGTATAAAATCTTTCATACGTAACTAGGGGTAAACAAATTTCGACTCAACTCAAAAATATTTTTTTTTCAATTTCTAGTTATTCAAGTCACTCAAATAACTTGTGTGAATTTTGAGTCCAAGTCGAGTTCGATTTTGCTTGTAATATCCTCTATCTGGTCTGGAAGAAAACTGGATCAAATATATTACCGAAAATAGAGAATAGAAAATCAAAAAAGCAATCATATTTAAATCATACAAAGAATCTCTTTGTTAATCAATTTTCGATCAAATTAATGCTTACTTAAGCCTCAAAGACCATATTGTAAAGCTAATCGATACCCGACTCAAAAAATTCACGAGTTACTTAAAAATATAATATATTAAAAAAAATTTAAAATAATTTTTTAATTTAAAATCTAAATTCCTAAACCTAAAAGTCTAAAACATAAACCCTAAACATAACTCCTAAACCCTAAAATCTAAAATCTAAACCAAACAACATAAACTTATAAACCCTAAACCCTAAAATTAAGAAGCTTGTGTAAACTTTAGTTTATACAATTGTGTATCAAAGTTTTTTCCTAATAGGACTTCAAATGAGACGAGACAGATCACGAGCTACTCGATTCCGACTCGGTCAAAGCTTGAGCAACACTCGATTAGATTGAACTCGACTCAAGCTCGAACTCAGCTCAAGTTCTTAACAACCGAGTTGAGCGCAAATTATACAGGCTCGTTAAAAACTACTCAAGCTCGAACTCGACTCTAATTCTTAACGGACTGAGTCGAGCTCATCACTACTCAAACTTGACTCGGCTCGTTTACACCCCTACTTAAGGGCATCATAATCCCTTGAACTTTTGAAAAAAATCAATTAAACCCCTTGAACTTTTCTTGCACTCAGTTAAGCCCTTATACTCCAAAATTTCATCAATGCACCCCTTTGACCAATGTTGACTATTAAATCTAACAATTTTTTTATTAGTTAGTGCAACGTGTCGTGTTACAGTACTGTCACTTGATATTTGCATATTTTTTATTTTATTTAAAAAATTCTTCAAAAGTTCTAAATATTAAAAAAAACTTATAAAAATTATAAAAATAGTTTTCTAAAAAATTTGTAAATGTCGCATGACATAACTGTAGTGTGTCTTGTGACATTAATATCTTAGAAAAAATCATAAAAATTGATGGTGAAAATTGGTCAATGAGCTTAATTGATTTAATTTATTTGTTCGAAGGCTTAATTGGGTGCAAAAGAAGTTCAAGGGCTTAATTGATTTTTTTTCAAAAGTTCAGGGGCTTCTTACACCCTTAAGCCAATATTTAATAAGTCGTTATATTTTTAATTTAAATACTTATCTTTTACCAGAGACAAAATGCTATTAGACAAAAAATTATTGAGTATTTAAAATTTTCAACCGCATCCTAGGCCTCTTTCTAGGGGTGTTCAAAAATACCGACTCGTTAACCCGCTGACCCGAATCTCAAAAAATTGGGTATTTTATATTTTATGTTTTTTTCTATGTGATTTTTTAAAAGATAGTTTAAAATAATATATAAAAAATATGAACTGGATACTGTGTTATCTAATTTTGCAGGTACTCGACTAATAGATATTTGATAGACACGAACCAGGACACGGATTAATAATATCCTATCTAGAGTTGGATACCCGAAATATCGAATACCTAAAAGACTGAGTATCCAAATTTAAATACCATACTCCTTTTGGAGCTCAAGGGAGCTCCGTACTTATATGGAACCAAAATGGTAAATTGACAATTAAGCGAAGACAAAACAAAATGGCAAGGAATTAAACTAAAATAAATGTAAGGGTAAAGTACACAAATGATCATTAAATTATCTCTAAAAATATAAAATGGTTATCAAAATTTTAAAAATTACATAATTAGTATTAAACTTTAGTTTTTGTTACAAAATGGTCATTGAGTCATTAACTGGTTGACGTGACAATTACAGAAATTTGAATAATAGGACATCTAATCCTCCATATTGACACATTCAATCATTTTTTCCCTAATTTAACCCTCATTATTGATGTATAAATTTATTGAATGTGTAAATATTAATGATTAAATATGTTATTATACAATTTTTCGTAACAACCACGTTTCCCTTTAATGACAAGTAACGGCTCAGTGATCATTTTGTAATAAAAACTAAAGTTTAATGCCTATTATGTAACTTTAGAAAGTTTGGTGTCTATTTTGTATTTTTAAAAATAGTTTAAGTTTAATGCCTATTATGTACTTTTACCTAAACGTAATCACCAACAACCATGTTTAGAGGGATGATGTAGGACTAAATACAGATTGTTATAAAGAAAATAAAGCAAAATAAATATAATTAAATAAAAGCTATAGGTGGTCATCTACTAGACAGCCCTTGCTTTCTATTCTGTATTATGCTTAGGAAGTTAGATCCCCTCCAACTTTACAAAAGCTATGCCAATTTCCTGGAAGCACAGCCCAGCCTACTATGTTCATGCACCTTTCCATCTCCACGTTAAACTTAAAAACCATCCCCACCACCCTTCCACTCTGACTCCGCCACTTTCTTTAACTTCATTCTCCTCTCTTATACTAAGCAATGAATGGGTGTTCATCTTCTACATCAATATCACTACAGCAAAACAGGCTTTTCGCGGCGTTTTTATAACCCTATAGCGGCGTTTCTTAGCGCCGCTAAAAACACTCCCGGCGTTAAAAAAAACGCCGCCAAAAACGCCGCAAGAAGTAGCGTCGCAATAGGTAGCGGCGTTTATATCGCAAAAACGCCGCTAGAGGTTTTGATCTATAGCGGCGTTTGTATATAAAAACGCCGCAAAAGTCAATGTTCTTTACTGGCGTTTGTATATACAAACGCCGGTAATGCTATTCTATAGCGGCGTTTAAATATACAAACGCCGCAAAAGGTGAATGGTCTATAGCGGCGTTTGTAAAATAAAACGCCGGGACTGATGCTTCATTAGCGGCGTTTGTGAACACAAACGCCGGCATTGGCTGCTCTATGGAGGCGTTTTTTTTAGAAACGCCACAGTACGTTATGGATTTTTAGCGGCGTTTATTCCTTGAAAACGCCGCTAAACTCACTGCTTCTATAAAAATAAATTTTAAAAATGTAAATACCCAAATAACCTGTAAAATAAATCCATAATAACATCAAATTCAAAGTGTTCAGCATCAAATCCATAAAACTCCAACAATTAAGTAAACACAACAATAACAAATTCAAAGTCTACAGTATTAAAGTGAAAGTTCAAACGATGTTCATAAAATGTAGTCCACCATTTGAATTTAAGTTCACACATCGCCATCATTTCTTTGGTTGGTTCTGCAACATCACCATCATTTCTTCAAATCTTTCTTGAAGCTTTTGGCGTGCTGCTTCTCTCTCAGCTTCTCTTGCTTCTCTCTCGGCTTCATTTCTTGCTATCTCAGCATCTCTCTCAGCTTCTTTTCTTTCTCTTTCAGCTTCTCTCGCTGCTACCTCAGCTTGAAATTGAGATAACTGTTGTTTTAACCGATGAACTTCTGCTTGAGAAGATTGGCTCTGTGATGGCATGTACTGAGACGAGTTAGCCCCAAAATATTTTGTCGGGGTAACGAATGATCCTTGACAGCGAACCCGACCATATCTTTCAGGACCCAAGACGTCAACAATAACTTGATTCTCGATCTCTTCCATATTAACAGAACCATTAGTTGAAGCTGTAGCTTCATACTCGGTCTTCTTTTCCCTCAATTTCTCCTGACAATCAACTCAAAATTTTATACAATTGATATTAATTATAATATAATCAAAATTTTCTGTCTAATTAACATACCATAATTTCTGCAGCTTCGGGAGTTATAGGAGAGCCATCCTTTTTTGTATGCGTAATGTCAAAGAGCTTTATCCGTCCAATGTTAGTGCCAGTTGTAATTTGCTACAACGTATAATAAAAATTAATATTAAACCAATAAAGTAATTCAGTAAAAATTAATCAATAATTAAAAATAATAATACCTCCTCATTAGCTAAACGAGCAAAACTCTTCGATCCAGCGGTGTGAGTATACTTTTGTTTTTGTCTGCTAGTAACTCCAACGCGCTCTCGATCCTACAATTTAAAATTTGCATTATATATAAAGTTAATATTATAATGACAATTTTTTAAAGTGCATCGATCATACCTCTCCTTTTGTTGAACTCCAAAACCTGACTGCATCTTCCCATTGATGTCGCATAATTCCCGGCGGGATATTTTGCAGCTTCTCTTGAAGAGTGAGATCCTTCTTGAAATATGTCTTCTTCAAGAAACTCTTACTGTCTCTCCATTTTTTCCCTAATGCATGCTTCAGATAATCATCTGAGACTTCTAAAGAAAATTTATCCTACAAATGATACAATCAAAGCATTAAATATAAATATTATTTTAAATTGTAATAGATTATTATTACAATGACATTATTACCTTAACAAGTTCCAGAGCTTGATTTTTGTTACCATTCGGCATCTGACGCCATGACTCATAATTAATCGGCAAAATCGCATGATTGCGTGCAACAATGCCTAAGTAACTGCCCAGAACACCTGCTTCTGCCCCAATGGGTTGGCCGACATCGTTTCTTGAAACTTTCACGCGTTCACCAGCGGGAAGATTGTATAATTCATTCAACGTCGTGCGCCCTCTACTCTTACGAGTTCGACCATTTCCACCTATATAAGAAATAATTGTTTATATTCAATTTTTAATATAAAGTCAATAATAACAAACAACTAGCATTTAAATAAAGTGTTGAACATTACCATCAATCTCTATATTTTCAACTGTCTCCGGAACTGTCTCCGGAACTTGCGAGGATCCAACACCAGACAAATCATCATAATTTGTTTCCTCTCCCTCTCTCGGTGCTTGAACTATCCGCAGATCACTTAATTTCCTCCTAGGCATAGTATCTACAATAAACAAAAGACATTTTAGTAACTAGAGACAACAATACTATTATAAATTAATAAGTTACGATATAAAACTTACTACATTGTTATGCAGTTAGTTTTCATTAAAATCTTCATCCATGTCCTCTCGAACCCATTGGAATTGTGAACTAGAACTAGGGATTGTTCTATCTAGGTTTTGCGCTGCAAAAGGTAGAGTTTCTGATCTTATTTCAATGTCATCTCTATTTCCTTCACCGATGTCTATCAAGTCTCTAGGAGTGTTACGGAGTACAACATACCAACCCTCTTTTGTTGGATCAGGGCAATAGAAAACTTGTTTGACTTGAGAAGGAAATACATATGGTTCGTCAATCAATTGGTGACCTGTGTGAATTAACCGAGAGAAGTTCACCATTGTAAAACCAAATTGATCTCTTCTAATGCCTCGAGCCGTATTTACATCGGCCCAGTCACAACGAAATAACACAACTTTCTGTTTGCCATAATAATCCAACTCAATAATATCCGTAAGAATTCCATAATATTCTACATCTCCCACCACAGGATGATTGTCCCTAGCACTAGCATAACTTGTAGTTGAAGAAGTTACAACTACTCCACAATTTTGTGTCCTCCTTAATCTTTCTCGAGATTTCGTGTGGAACCTAAACCCGTTAATGAGAAAAGCATTATATCTTTTAACAATTCTATTTGGACCTTGAGAAAGCCACTTAACCTCTTCACTAACTTCTCTCCCACACCAAACCTATTACACATAAAAAGTGAATAAGTTATCATTTATATTGATGTAGCAAAGGAAGAAAAGTTATTAAGTACGTGTAGTACAAAGATTCAATTGCTTACCATCTTCGCTAACCAATCATGGAAATTTTCTATGAACAACTTATGAATATCTCTTTGATGTAATCTTCGGGAGCGTACTTGAGATTGTAGCTCTTCTTTAAATTCACTACAAAGTAAGCTAAGTGGTTAAAAAATGGGGGTAATATAAAAGATGAAGTGAATACATTAGAATTTATATAAATTTACGTCCGTAAGAGCTCTGTTGAGTCATGATGGAAGAGAACATATCGATGTGCTTGTACCCAAGACTTGTCATCTAACTGTGCAATTTCAACTTTGCCGAGTGGTTCACCAAAACTTTGAAACAAATAACTCCCAGCTAAGTTACTATTGATGCACACTTCATTTCTATGTGGTCTATTGAATCTCGTTTCAACATCTTCCAAATATCTAGAGCAAAAAGTCAAACATTCATCTGCTAAATACCCTTCAGCAATTGATCCTTCTGGATAACGCTTATTACGACAGTAAGACTTCAACTTGCTCAAGAACCTAGACCGTAATAAACAAAATAATATATAAGTAGTTGTAATTAAATGAATTTTTAAATGGTATGATTATATGTTAAACAATTTGTACCTCTCAATAGGATACATCCACCGATAGAAAACAGGTCCACCAACTTTAGCTTCGTGAGGGAGATGAATCAACAAATGCACCATAATTGTAAAAAATGAAGGTGGAAATATCTTCTCCATGTTGCATAAAGTCAACGCAACTCGATCTTGTAATTTGTCAAGTTCTTCAACCATCAAAACTTTCCCACAAATAGCTTTCATTACATTAGAAAGTTCAATAATACAAGATGTCACCTCCGTTGACATACAACCGCGTAATGCAACTGGCATTAAATCTTGCATCAATATGTGATAATCATGTGACTTTAGAGAATAAAGTCTTCGATCTTTAACACTGACACATCGAGATATATTTGATGCATACCCATCTGGGACCTTTATATCTTTCAACACCATGCAAAATACTTCTTTTTCTTTCTTCGACATCGTAAAGATAGAAGGCGGTAAAGAAAATTTTCCATTACGAAGTTCTTGAGGATGAAGATCATGCCGAATTCCCATGTCAACTAAGTCAAGTCGACTCTTTAGATTGTCTTTAGATTTTCCTTCGACATTGAGAATGGTCCCAATAATGTTCTCACAGACATTCTTCTCAATGTGCATTACATCAAGATTATGTCTCAAAATGTTATGCTTCCAGTAAGGCAATTTGAAGAAAATACTTCTCTTTTTCCACAACTCCGCCTCATTTGGATCATCCTCTTCATCAGAGTCATCATCACTAAGCTGCTCAAGCTCACGGTCATACACCTCTTTTGTCTTCTTCTTTGATCGTGGGTTTGGTGGTTGGGTCGTTTTTCCATAAGTGAACTTGATGTGTTTCAACATCGACAAGATATCAGACCCGATTGTTTGCTCAGGAGCTTTTCTGAACTCTTCATTACCATCAAACAAATTTTTTTCATATCTAAAGCTATGATTTTCATCTAACCACCGACGGTGTCCCATGTAAGAGAACTTCTTTCCATTATACAACCACTTCGAGCATGTCTGTGCAGCACAACAAGGACAAGCATAACGGCCTTTGGTACTCCACCCAGATAAATTTGCATAAGCGGGAAAATCATTAATAGTCCACAATAAAGCTGCACGCAAATTAAAGTTCTCTTTCTTCAACACATCATATGTTTCGACACCCACCCATAATTGTTTCAGCTCTTCAATAAGAGGTTGCATGTAGATGTCAATATCATTCCCTGGACCTTTCTCACCTGGGATTATCATGGATAAAATAAATGATGATTGTTTCATGCAAATCCATGGAGGCAAATTGTAAGGAACAAGTATAACAGGCCAAGTACTGTATGAAGTACGCATGATTTTAAAAGGATTAAACCCATCAGATGCAAGACCGAGCCTAACATTGCGAGGATCTCCTGCAAAACTTGGAAATTTTTGGTCAAATGTCTTCCAAGCTAAAGAATCTGCAGGATGCCTTAATAATCCATCATCTGTTCGTCCATCGTGATGCCACCTCATAGACTCAGCAGTCTTTGAAGACATAAAAAGTCTTTGAAGTCTGGGTATTAGAGGAAAATATCGCAGAATCTTTATTGGCTTCTTTCTTGCTCGTGTTGCAACTTCGTCTTCACTCACATTTTCTGTGTCCCCATTCGTCCACCGAGATTTACCGCATACATGGCAGGACTCTTGGTTTTTTCTATCACCCCAATATAACATGCAATCATTCGGACAACTATGAATTTTCTCATAACCAAGCCCCAAATCGTTTATCATTTTTTTCATATCTTTGCCAGATTGAGGAATTTTTGCAAAAGGAAAAATTTCAGTCAACAACTCTAATAATTGTGTAAAAGAGTTGCCGGTCCACCCTCCCAAGCATTTTAAATGGAAAAGGCGAATGCAAAAGGAGAGCTTTGAATACTTTGATCCCTCGTAAAGTGGTTCATTCATTTCATTAAGCAAATTGTAAAACTTTGACGCTTCTCCATTTGGCTCTTCATCACATCCACTTCTTCTCATCTCGGTGAAATCAGTAACACCAATATCACAATCTTCTCTAACAGACTGATGATAATCGTGCATATTAAATGCATCTCGTAACATACCCTCCATGTCATCTTCTCTAGGAGATCCATGATGAGAATTATAATGAAAATGTGGATTGCTCGCGGAAGAAGCTGTACGAGATGTCAACTCTCCATGGAATGTCCATTTTCTATAACCCGGAACAAAGCCAAAAATAACTAGATGTTCGTGCACAACTTCACGAAAGTGCCAATTAACGTTAGCACACTTCTTACAGGGACAAAGAATCATATTTTCTTGGCTTGCATTTGCAAAAGCTAAATTCAGAAAATATTCTACCCCATTTCGATAGTCAGCGTTTACCCTTGGCAAATTCATCCAACTCCTATCCATTTTCAATTTCTGTCATATCCAAATTAAAAATATAAACTACCTATCAGTCATACTTGAAGGATAAAAATATGACCAATTAAATGAATTCAATATGACCAAATCATGATATGACCAATTAGAAGTTGATTAATCAGGGGTAGAAGTTGATTTGATAAAATCATGAATGTACACATATATAATTGTATAAACATTAAGAACAATTAAGAACAATTTAGAAAAACAAAGACAGAATCTATGTTTTGAAAAGAAGAAGAAAATAAATACCTGAACTGAGATGACCAGTGGTGCTTGGTGTTGGATTATCAGCTGGAGAACACCAGCAGATTCCGATCTTCAAAAATCTGTTAACACCAAACAAAGCAACCAAACATTTAAACTAGGAACTTTTTACTTTTTGAAACATTTAAACTGAGAATTTCTAAAACAAACCCCACACATATTTATTTAAATAATTTTTTGATCAAGGAGAAAAAATAATATTAAGACTTGCTACCATCCCTACAAAAATCTTGGTATATACTAACCTTTAGTTGATATTAAGCTTTGGTCCGATAATAGCCAACTTCAGCTTTAGTCCCTTGTATTGTTCAGGTTCAGGTGGAAACAATCCCTTTGGAGCTGCAAAATAAACAATCGAAATATCTACCATGATTTCATGAAATTTTAATTGAACCTATTTAGAACTACAATTTCTCAACATGATTATGAGCATCCAATACGAACCAAGAACTGTAAGCTATCTACCTATACAATAATTTCTTACTTCCAAGCTGAAAAAGGCAAAATCAAGCAATTTAAACAGATTAGTAGACAATATTTTCCAAATAACATAACACAAGCTCCATTTTCAGATTCCAATTCTCATGTCTGAGCTATGACCTCTTTGTAAATTCAGCTAAACTAAATAAAAATTCAGTACGCTATCTACCAAAAAAAATAAGAAGAGATATTGGGTTTCAATTAAATGAGTTTGCCACTAACTGATAATTGGCCAACCAGAATCAAATAGGGATTTTTTTTTTCAGTTCAAAGTACCAAAACAAAAGATGATTAATCTTTTGTAGGATGGTGCCATTTTCCCCTAACCTGAGCGGGAGGAGCGGCGGTCGACGGCGAGGGGCGAGGGGCGACGGCGCGGGCGAGGGGCGAGGGCGCGGGCCAGGGGCGCGGGCGAGGGGCGAGGGACGAGGGGCGAGGGCGCGGCGAGGGCCAGGGGTGACGGCGCGGGCGAGGGCCAGGGGCGACGGCGAGGAGCGTGGGCGAGGGCCAGGGGCGACGGCGAGGAGCGTGGGCGAGGATAGGGCACAGATTTGGGGTTTTTTTTTTAACTTGCACGATGGTTTGTGTCTGTTTAATTTGAGGGATATATGTTAACTTTCGTGGCGTTTACCACAACAAACGCCAGGTAAACAAAACTTTTGCGGCGTTTTCCTCTACAAACGCCACTAATCAAAGCCCTTTTGCGGCGTTTTCTACCAAAAACGCCACTAAGCAAGCCCGTTCGCGGCGTTTTCCACCAAAACGCCGCTAAGCAAAGCCCTTTCGCGGCGTTTTCCACCAAAAACTCCACTAAGCAAAGCCTTTTCGCGGCGTTTTCCACCAAAAACGCCACTAAGCAAAGCCCTTTCGCGGCGTTTTCCACAAAAAAAACGCCACTATTTTTCTCCAAAAAGATTATATTCGCGCGCGTACTTCGACACGTATTACCCGAACCCGAGCCCGAGCCCGGCGGCGCGCGAGGATGTCCCTTGTTCTTTCCCACTCAATAAGGGAGGGGAAAACTTATAATGATCGTGAATACATCCGTTATGTGACCGTAAATACAAATCTCTATATTGAACTTTTAATTTCTTTAATTGTTTATTCGTGGTTACATCCGTTATGCGACCGCAAATACAAATCCCTATATTGAACCTTTAAAATCTCATTAATTGTTTATTAATATTAATTTAAGAAATCTATGGCGGCGTTTTGCGCAGTAAACGCCACTAAAGCTACACCTATGGCGGCGTTTTAGTTAACAAACGCCACAAAACGGATACATTGGCGGCGTTTTACCAATAAACGCCACTAATATCAAACCTATACCGGCGTTTACGGAAGAAAACGCCACTATATGTCATCCTATGGCGGCGTTTGTTGTAAAAACGCCGCCAATGTAGCCGTTTTGTGGCGTTTGTCTCAAAAACGCCGTTATAAGTTAAATGTTGGCGGCGTTTGTATCAAAAACGCCACGAATAGTGCCGCCTAAGAACAAGTCTGGTGCAGTGTATCATCCTATACATCTTCCTCGGAGTCATCTTTCTCTGCAAGGCCTTCCAACCAAGCTGAGAGGATCAAGGGCCCTTGGTGTCCGGAGGAGGATAGGGTTTTGACTCGCCTTGTCCAGAGATACGGAGCTAAGAACTGGTCTTTAATCAGCCGTTACGTCAAGGGTCGATCCGGGAAGTCTTGCAGGCTTAGATGGTGTAACCAGCTCAGCCCTAATGTGGAGCACCGTCCGTTTTCGCAAGCCGAGGACGAGACCATCTTGGCCGCTCATGCTGTGTACGGTAACAGGTGGGCCACCATTGCTAGGTTGCTTCCGGGGAGGACAGATAATGCCGTGAAGAATCATTGGAACTCAACGTTGAAGAGGAGGGAAAGAGAAGGGCAAGTACGACGATATTCAAAGGAGGAGGAGGAGGCATTGACGGCGTTGACTCTAGCGCCGCCTGGCAGTGGAATACCGCCACAGAGGAGTCTGGTTTAAAGATTTTAATACAATGCAACCATTGGTATTATTGGTGTTAATCCTTTTTGTCAAAATTCATTGTCAATAGGTTATTCATTTCATTTCACTTCATATTTTATTTTAATTTAACCTACATTCAAGTTGGAGCCCGACGTTTGATACTTGATCAAGTTGTTTGAGTACTGAAATGAATAAATAAATAAATAAAGTTGTAACTCATTGTACACAGTTTTGCATGCTAAATCAAGTTTGTTTTATTCTCGAACTTATAATATTCTTTGTATTGATATTAATACGGTAATAACTTGATTTTTCTATCTCATCCATATTAGCAGAACCATTAGTTGAAGCCGTTGTATCATACTTCATTTTTCCCTTCAATTTTACCTGATAATCAATTAAGAATTTATAATGAATTCAAACATTATTTAAAATAAAAATATTATACTATTAATATAAATATAATATAATCTAGATTTTCTGTCCAATAAATATACCATAATTTCTGCAGCTTCAAGAGTCATATGAGAGTTATTTTTTGTGTGTGTAATGTCGAAGAGCTTTATCCGTCCAACGCTAATGTCGATCGTAACTTGAAACTTTCACGCGTTCCTCAACAGGAAGTTCGTATAATTCATTCAATGTCGTGTGAACTCTAGCCTTGCTCCTTCGACCGTTTTCAGCTATATAATAAATAATTTAGTAAAATTTTCAAAATCAAGTCAATAATAAAAAAACAAATACCATTCAAATAAAGTGTTGAACATTTACCTTTAATTTTTACGTTTTCAACTGTTTTCGGAACTTGTAAAGATCCAACACCAGACAAATCCTCATTATTTGTTACTTTCTCCGCTCGAGGAACTTGAACAATCCGCATACCACTTAATTTTCTCCTAGGCATAATATCTGCAATAAACAAACAACAATTTTAGTAACTAGTGACAAAAATACTATTAATGTATGTATTCAACAACAAGTTAGAAGTTATAATATTATAAATTATTTTAATTTTTTTTATGTGTGCAATCCTTTTTGTTGGTTGTCAAAATTTTTGAAGTACTATATAAAATTTAAATAGTAGTGCAAAGGGCGAACAATTGCTATTTTATTTGGGGATTGAAAGTGGTTGGGGATTGTTCCTTTTAGTTGGGTGACTGAATATGAAGTATTAACATTGCTTTGAAAGGATTAGGGTGATGAGTTTTGGTGCATGGGTTGGTAGCGAATAATAGTCTGTAAGAAGCTTTTGGGATGTCAGGGTCACTAAGCAACTCACTAGCTGGTGATTGTAGACTCTGAGGATCTAGTGTTTTCTTTTCGGAGTATTTGGTAATTGTTTGATTCCCCATTGCGTTGATCTGATTCGTGGTCCCTTATTTTTCAAAGATTGAGTTGGTCTAAATCTACTAAAGGTCCTTTAGTTAAAAATTCAGAGTATTACTGAGGGTGTTTACCTTAATTGCTGAACATGTGTTTTAATCGTTGTCTATTGATAGGTTGATCCAAGGAAAATAGAGGTTGTTGTTTGGGATAATTTTTTAGGTTTTGGTACAATCTTAGTGGGCAGTGTGAAGTTACGGTGTTGGAGCTTTTAGGCAGGTTGAAGCAGGATGTGGAGGGGTTTTGTGATGGGAGCATAGGGTGTTTTCGTACATTTTCTTTTTGGTCTCATGCCTTGCCAAAGTGTTTATTTTGAGGTAGCTTTGGCATTCAAGTCGGGTTTTGAAGTAACTTAGAAAAATGGATTGGCAAAGCTTCGATTTTCTTGAGTCGATGATCATAATTGTGTGTTCTTTTATCGGCTTTTGATCTTTGTGATTTTGGTAGTGGTGGACAATCCTTCAGGATTTCAATTTCTTTTGGAAAAAACATGAAGAATTGAGTTGTTTAGAGTATGGTGGTGATAATTGAGTTATGTAATGTTAGTTGGTTCAATTTGGTTTAAGATGATGTCGATTCTCTAGATTCAGATTTGATATTCTCTAATGGTTGGCGTGAAGTTGCGGTTCGAGCATAGTAAGATGATTCTATGCTTGGCGTTTTTCTGCCTTGGATAATGGAGAGTATGCTGCTGTATATTTCTGCGCCGTTTTCTTTCATGAGTTTGTTGGTTGTTTTGTTTCTGTGTTGGCGTTGGCGTTGGCCTTTGCTGATCAGGTGTACTTGCTTGTGCTTGCTGCTTTGCTTTTGTTGCGTGTATTGTAAGGATGATTTTTTGTTGTACCATGTTAGTTTTTTTTGTGGCGTTGTTTGTTGATGTTTTATCTTGGATGTGTTGTACTTTTTTTCCTCTATTTAGGTTTAGGGAGGTTTTTAATGAGGCTCACAACTCAGGTTCTTAATTTTTTAATAAAATGCTATTTGCCAAGAAAAAAATAAATTAATAAGTTAAGATTAAATCTTACAAGGGCAAAGGATCATATTCTCTTGGCTTGCATTCACAAAAGTTAAATTTAGAAAAGTTTCTACTCCATTTCGACAATCGGCGTTCACCCTTGACAAATTCATCCAACTCCTATTCATTTTGTATTTCTGTAATATCTGTTTCAAATGTTAATTGCTAATACTATATATTCAAATTTATTCTTTTAAATCGACAATTGTAGATAAAAAATTAAAAGTTTGCAAAGTTGAACCTAACATGGTGCATATTTGAAAGATAAAGAGAGATGTAACTATTATATTACCAAAGTAAAAGTCAAGTTAAATATATAAAGTAGTGTTGATTACAAAAATGTGCAACACTCTTGGATGGTGGTTTAAGGTTGTTTGGATGATGGAGATGGTGGAGATGATAGGTTTCAGTGGTGTTCTCATGAAGCTTGAGAAGCTTGGCCTTTATTTGGGGGTGCATGGCTCCTTATAAGGGGCTAGATGAGGTGAGGACATGTGTTGTGCGAAGAAAACACCTGTCTTTGTGAGTTGCCATGACTTGGCGTCGATACAGATTACATGCATCGTCACGTGGTCTGGGGTAGCGTTCACACTCCCAGTTCGCAAAGGGTCGTGATTGGTCGATCGCATGGTCATGATTTGCTGGTACGTTCGTAGAGGATTGTAATTGGGTGCTCGCATAATGGCGGTTTGCATGTACTAACAATTGTCCCCCAGACGAGGGAATGTTATAAAGTGACTTTTGTAAGCCTGAAAACTCGAGTTGGGCTTGTAGAAAGAGTTTGGAAAGCAACCTTTGTGTAATTTATCACTTATTTTCTATTTTGAGGTAATTTTTATTCTGTATCATAATGATGTATTATCTTTCCTTTGGGGTGAATTAATGCCCCTTAGTGATTAGAAAGTTATGGAAAATAAATTATAAAATTTAGATTATTCTTATACTCTGATTTTTGCAGAATACGAATTATTGTCTAACATATTTTGCGTATGTATGTCCGCTGGTGCAAACATTTTGTTCTCTTACAGATAAAATGATTCACAAAAATGCGGATTATTTTTTAGCATATTTTGCGGACATTTGTTTGCTAGTGCAAACACATTGCCCTCTTATGAAAAATAGTTCGTAGTAAACGAACTTTTACTTTAGTGTATGTTGTATTATTTTATTTGTTGGTGCGAACAATTACCCTTTTGGAAACTTATTGTTTGCTTACTTGGTTTTTTAGAACCATTTGCCTTGTATGTGCATTTGTCGTATTACGAGCATCGTATTATAAACATCGCGTGCTTGTATTCACATAAGTATCGTGAGTTAGGAGGGTTCTTGCCCCCGGGTAAGATAGTCTTGATCGCTATTTACTTATTCATGTATTTGCTCTTCTTGTGTGTAAATAGTTTGGCTTAGATATCATGCACACTCACTCGGGAGTGATGAACGCTCAGATGACTCATTTTTCTTCGTGCTCGCTTAGTTTGAGAGTGGCAGACGTTTAGATGACTTGTTTAATACTTCACCTACTTGGGGGTTTTGTATGTTCTCACACGAATTGACCCATAACGACATTTCTAACTCAGAGCGGCATCGTTAACTTGTAGCGGGATCACTAATTCTTGCCCCTAGAGGCGATGGAAGGTTATAAAGTGATCTTCTCATGCCTAGAATTTATTGTTTCTAGTCTTTGAATTCTTAAGATGATTCTTTCTTTAAAAATTCGAAACATAAATATAGAATTCTGATATTGCAAATTTGTAGGGTAAATAGGTAACCAACGCTTGCCCTCCATTGCGAAAAGAACTCGCAGGAGAGTTTGCTTTTATATCATTTCTCATGGAATGACATATCTATTTCAGAGCGGATTATGTAGTTATCTTAAGTTAGGAAAATTCTTGCCCCTCGGGTGAATTAACTTTGATCGCTATAGAATTCTTCGCATATTTTGCCGTGCACTTGAAAGTGGCTTGCGAATTAATTCTTTTCCAGTTGTCTTACTATGTGCACTTACTGTAGAAGTGGCTAGCGGATCTTTATCTTGGCGGTCATTTTTAATTCGTGCGCTTACTCTAGAAGCAGTACAAATCATGTTCGCTTTCTTGGAGCGACATTGTTCTTGTGAAACAACATTACTAACTTGCCCCCAGGAGAGGAAAGGTTATACGGTGAGCTTTTCAAGCTTGGAACTGGAACGAGGTTTCTAGGGGAACTAGAAGGTGATTTTGTGTTTTCTTATTCGCAGGTGTGAACTTTTCCCCCCTTTTGGAAAATTATTGTTCGCTTACTTATAGCAGTATTATTAACTTATTGCGGGATAGTTTGTACATACTCTCTAGAAAGAGCTTGAAAAGGTGATCTTTTTATTTGCAATATTGTGTTGACATTTCCATCATTCATTTCCCTTTGCGAATTATTGCTTAATATATATTGTACATGCTTTTTCGTTGGCAAATACTTGCACCCTTATGTTTGTTGTTAGGAGTGATGAATAGTATTTATAGATGTTCGCTTACTTAGAGGCAGTCAAAATTTTATGGGATTGTTTGTTCAGGTAGGTTTCATTCTGGCCTTCTTCGGAGGAAGTGGAGGTCGTGTGTAGGCTTTATCCTTTTAGTAATCACACAATACTCTTTCTTTCAATATAAATGACGAGTTGTAAGTATAAGGTGTTATCGCTTTGGAACTTTATAAGACAAAATAATTGCATATTACATTATATGTATTCACATAGTTTCCTTGAGTTTAGGAGAATTCTTGCCCCCCGCGTTAGTTTAATAAATTTTCTTAATGAAGATTGTGACCAATACATATATATTTATGACATTCGCAATTTTGTAAGATAAATGAATAGTGAAGCTTGCCCCCATTTGAAAATAGTTCGTATGTGAGTTCGTTTTACGATGTTTCTCATAGAGCGATATCAGTCTCTCAAACGAACTATATATATATTTTGCGTAGTTACCTTGAGTTGGGAGGACGCTTGCCCCATGGGTTAGATAATGTGTTACTGCCTTTTAGTTTCTATTTTGACGCTTTCTGTATGCAAAAATCTTGCCCCCATGATTTTTTTTCATCGCTAAGTGGGAGTGAGAGGTTGCTAGCGAATACTTGATTTAGACATTATTCATGTAACACCCGGGTTTGGGGGTCGGGTGAAAATAATATTAAAATATGTTTCGAGTTTCAATTTTCTAATTATAACAATAAAATAATATATTGGGCCTCGAGTTTCAAAGACAAATGCTTTACGTTGGGCCTGTTCGATTTCAAAATCCAAAACCCATGAATTTTAGGAGATGAGAATTTGCCATCTCATTAATGGCGTTTTTGTAAATAACTCGAAGTTGAAAAAGATGAGCTTTTAACAAAAAAGAAGAGAGTTATCTTCATCTTCTTCATTTTCTCTACTTCACGTGAAAACCCCCTTTCCTCTCCAACTCACTATTCCATCTTCTTTCTCCTCCATTTTGGCTCGGTTTTGAAAGGTAATTACATTCCCATCTTGCTCTCATCTTCCTCTCTTTGAAAGTACAACTAGTTTTCATTTTTGTCCATGATTTTAGAATTTGAGTTTTTGGGAGATTTGAATAAAAATGCTACCTTTATTGTGTTTAACTAAAGATATTGATTTGTTAATGATATATGAGTTGTTTAAGAACCATGAGGTCCAACATATGTGATTTTTAAAGTGTTTTATTGAGATTCCCGAATTTGGGTTTTGACGGGTGTGTGGATGGGTTTTAAGTTGAGTTTTGGGGTTGCTATGTGTTGGAAAATGGGGGCTGATGGTTATATTATGTTTAGGTAGTGTTTTGAACATGTTTAAGAGTGCTTTGGATGACTACATTGCTGATTTTTGATGGGTTCTTGTGGAAGTACGAAAATGAGAATTTGGAGAATGAACTTGGCTTTGAATTGTGAGAATTGTAGTGGATTTGTGTGTTGGTGTTAAACTTTGGGTTTGTGGCTGATTTTAAGGTTAATGTATTGTTTTTGAATGGTTAGAGGCAAGAGGAAACAATGGAGAAGCTTCGGGCTCAAATCCGGAAACTTGGATGCTTGGTAGGCTAGTCGGCTTGTGCTAAATGGAATGGTCAGTGAGTGGTTACTGTTTTTAAATGGGTTTTAAATATTGGTTCAAGCATGGGGACCTAGGTTGGGCTTGGTAAACCCACCTAGAGTTGAGATTAGAGTGGTAGCCTAATCTCAAGCTTAGCTTAGGAAGCTTTTGGTTGAACTCCTAGTTGCTTGTTATGCCTCTTGTTTATTTGTGTTTATGGTAGTTATGTATATTGTGTTACACATGTTGTTGAGGCATGATTTGATGCATTGTTATGCATGTGGTTTGGATTGTGAATTGTGCATGATAGTGATCATGGTGAGTACGTGCTAAGCACGGAAGTTGATATGAAATGATGTTGTGAAAGGTTATGAATCGTGTTTAATATTGGCACTAGTATGCTTGGGTACAATGATCGACCATTAGGACGTTAGTGTGCACACGAGAGTCAAATTCGCGTGTGGTCTTGGTGACGGTGGTCATCAAGAGGGAGTACGGGTTCGCCCGGAAATCTTTATATTAGTCGGTGATGAGTGGAATCCCATCGACGGGCGTGAGGATGAGTGAAATTCCCTCCGCGTGAAACGGGCGTGAGGATGAGTGGAATCCTCTTCGTGAGAAACGATGATAAGTGTAATCCCACCGTCAGGTAATGTTGTTGTTGGATGTGAGTTCCAACGGTTATCCGCGTATTCGAGTCATAGCTAGGTGCCAATATGAGACTTATATGTGTGCCTCTATGATTTGAGGTGTGTGTCAATATAGATTGATATATGTGGTTGTTAATACATTGATATATGTATCTTCGTGTGTTGGGCTTATGAGATGTTTATCATGGCATAGTGTTGATTATATGTTCATGCATCATGTATATTATGGCTCTTGTGGATCGGAGGTAAGATCATGCATTTCATCTTGGTTGTTGCTCGTGCTTGGACCCTGCATTGTCGAGGTTTGTTTTATGAGATTACCCTCACTAAGCTTTTATGCTTACGCTCCTTTTTGTTCGACAATGCAGATCAGTAGCTTGTGGGTGGCAAGGGCAAGGAAAAGCCTCCAAGTGTCGCTTTTGGTTAGCTCAAGTATGAACTTTAAATTGAAAGATTGTAATAGTCAAGCAATGGAATAGGTGTTGTTTATTTGAATGCTTTGGATTTATGTTGATGTTGGTGCGGCTTGTTGATGCCATGTTTTGATTTGTAAGCCATGCTTTATTGCTTACCTTGGATGTTTATGCGTATGATGGCTAAGGCATGAAACCTAAAAATGATATGTTTGTCTCTTTGTGGTGTATGCTTGATCTTTTAAATGCATGTCCTTATCATGTATCCTTGTATGTTTTGAGTATGAATATAATAGGGTGTATGCCTCTAGAGTGTATTTGTATGTTGCGTTTGATGCTTGAAGTCGTTGTGGGCGTTTGGGATCGTTTAGAGATGTTTAAAACTGATTTTGGGTAATTGCAGACTGCAGGTGTTTCGAAACGGGTTGAGCTGTTTCGAAACGGGTATGCTTCCAGGGCCCCCGTATCGAAACACGTTTCGATACGGTTTGGCTACTGTGAGCCCCTGTTTCGAAACAAGTATCGAAACACTTTGGCTACTTTGATTGCCTGTTCCGAAACGGGTATCGGAACGCCTAGGCAAAATGGGACCCTGTTCCGAAACGGGGTGGATGCGTTTCGAAACGGGTGTTTGGCTTTTCAAACTGGAGCCCGTGTTTCAAAACGGGCAGTGTCTGTTTCGAAACACAAGCCTGAAAATGGGTTGTTTGACATCTCTAAAGGGTCTCAAAGTTTGGGCTTAGGCCCTGTTTGCTGTTAGGATTCTCGTTAGCCTTGTTTCCGCTGTTGTTTCACACATAGGTTTAACAAAAGCTTCTAGATAAGATTATAATAAGTGAAAAAGTTTTCTAGGGTTGCTAACCGAGGTGGGACCTTAACGGGTTTCGCATCGGTTTTCCCCGTGTAGCCTACTTTGACCGACCAGTCGACCAGACCGGGACGAGAGGGTTACATTTGTTGGTATCAGAGCCTAAGTTTTTCGAGACCTTGGGCAGGTAAGTGAGGTAAGTTAAATTCTTGTATTGAAATTGCATGGTGTTTGCTTGCCATGTAAGCATGTTTGTTTGTTTATCAAGTATGCTTGGTGTATGTTGTTTGATCGTGTGTGTGTGTTGCTTGAAGCATGTTGAGAAGAGTCCCATTGCTTCTATTATATCAGAAAAAGAGATTTTAAGTGTCGGAATCATACTTGAGCCACTTGGACCCTTTCCTTTGCTAACCCAGTTTGCATGTTAATTTGTTGTTGTTGTTGATTTATTGCTTTTTGGTAAGTTTGAGGCCAAGGCGTGGGCCGTAAATCGGTAATTAGAAGTTGTGGTTTCTGAAAGTGTGGATGTTGTTGAGGGAGTTCATTGCCATAGTCAGGGAAGTATGGTTGTACCGGAATTGAGGTACACTTTGTTTGTTTGAGTCAGTGTGTATGTGGGTTGATCCCTGTTGATGAGGGACGGTGTGATCGATTCTGTATTAGTTGGTAAAGAGAAGTGAAGACCTATGAGTGTGAGTCAGAGTGGTATCGATGTTATAATAGATAAGCCCTTGGTACAGTTTTGAGTTTGTTTCCTCCGGTTGATTCTGAACCTGTACTTCTGTATATGGTTAGCGAGCATGCAGAGTTTGAATGTGCCCGGTGAAGTGTTAGAGGTAGGTACGAGTACCTTAGTTCTTTTGGTGAGATCAGGGTAAGGGTCTCGTGTGAGTAATCTGAAAACTCAGGAATGTTAGTTGGGGATCGTTGGGGTTCAGCCTATTGTTTTAATACAAGACAGCCGGTCAGTCACCGTGAGTGGGAATCAATTTGTGTGATTGGGCCAGTGTGCGTCTGAGTTGTCTTCCAGCAAGAAGGAGAGATAAAGTCACTTCCGATATAGTTGAGCCGAGAAGGAAGTCTTGAGCTTTAACTTCAGATTGTTTGGTAGTGGGATGTTTTGAGTCGTCAGGACCGATGTTATAGAACAAGTTCAAGCATGATTGTTTGTGTGTGATCAGAATTGAATTTTGAAGTTTCGAGATGCCCTAAGAACGGTTTTGAAGAGTTAGGTTATGTTGAAGGACCAACCTGAAAACAAGAGAACCGAAGACTATTAGCTGTGTACATATGAAGTTGAAATTTCTACGGATTCGTCCATTTTGTGTGAGCATACAAAGAAATTTGAATATATCCGTAGAGATCTTAGACGTAGGGACGCATGTGACTAGTCCTTTTTGGTGAGATAGTGGTGGTCAGAAAGATATGCGGAAGATGTTTGTTAATGGTTCAGGGTTACGCGTTTCTAGTAGATGCTAACCGAGGTGGGGCCTTAACAGGTTTCGCATCGGTTTTCCCCGTGTAGCCTACTCGGACCGATGAGTCGACCAGACCGGGACGAGGGGGTTACAATTCACGCTCGCTTAGGAGCAGCGAACATTTAGATGGGTTATTTTTTCTTGTGTTTGCTTGGTTTGGTAGTCGTCCCTTAGTCCTTGCGGTGTCGCTTTCGTTATATTTGCGATGTTGCTTTACTATGCGCACTTACTATGGAAGTGGCTAGCGAATCTTTTATCCAAGTTGGGTTATATCTTTCCACTCGAGAGTAGGGGTACTATATCTTTCCACTCGGTTTGGGGTGCTATAATTTTCCACCCGTCTTGATAGTGCTATACCTTTCCACTCAATAGTAGGGTGATATACTTTTCCGCCAGTCTTGAGAGTGTTGTACCTTTCCACTCGATTTTAGGGGTGCCATACTTTTCCACCCGTCTTGAGAGTGTTATACCTTTCAACTCGATTTAAAGGTTCCATACATTTTCACCCGTCTTGAGAGTGCTATACATTTCCACTCGATTTAGGGGTGTTATACTTTTCTACACGTCTTGAGAGTGCTATACCTTTCCACTCAATTTTAGGGGTGCCATACTTTTCCACCCATCTTGAGAGTGATACACCTTTCCACTCGATTTTAGGGGTGCTATACTTTTCCACCCATCTTGAGAGTGTTTTACCTTTTCACTTGACTTTAGGGTACTATATTTTTCCACCCGTCTTAAGAGTGTTATACCTTTCCACTCGATTTAGGGGCGCTATACTTTCCCACCCATCTTGAGAGTGCTATACCTTTCCACTTAATCTAGGGGTGTCATACTTTTCCACCCGTCTTGAGAGTGCTATACGAAACTTGGGGGTGCTGAAAATATCTGTTGACCTGTATCATTCAATCATAATTGTGAGTAGAAGCAACACAGTAATGTGTATTATCAAACAGATCTGTTAAAAGTATTTGATTTCCCAAGGATGTAAGCAGACAACAATGGATTTCAGGGAGTATTACCATATTCAATGATTTTAAGAATGAACCTTAATCCAACTTCAATGTGTCCTTGCAAGCAATGAAAGCATTTAAAAGAAAGTGTACCGGTAGTTTGTGTCTGTACTGCATTTGTATGTCTTTGAAAACCAAGTGGTGCTGCTAAATACTGATCTCTCATAGTTGTTGCTACTTGGAAGTTGGAACTATTCTTGCTTTAAAGTTTACACTGCTAAGTAGGAAATGTCCTCTATCTTTTTGAGGAGAAAATTCATGAAACACAATTCTCATAACTTGAATATAAAATTCGATAAAGATGCAATGAAATAGGACCAATTACTGCATCTAAAATTTCTATGAAGCTTTTGTATTCAGCTTAAGATGATTGATAAGAGTAATTTAGTCCAGAGAAAAAGCACTGAATCTTTCTCTTCAGTAGCTGAATTAAGTTTTATTAAGCATATTTCTACTTCCTATGATAATCAAACATAAATATTGCTATAGAAGTGGGCTTACCGAATGGAAAGAGGAAATATGAACTTGAAGACCATATGACCATGAAACTTGGGTTCTTCGTCGGGCTTATGAACAAGGCGCCTCCAAACTGTTTGATTTTATGAGGTAGAGAAATAGATTGGGTACTTGCCCGTGCTCTCGTAATTTCCCATCATCTGAACCTTAGGGGATATAATTGGGTAACTGAAGTTTCATCAAATGCAGGCTCGAAATCGAACCAAAACATGCAGAAATAGATTCGTGCAGAGTAGAAGGAACCAGCAAAATTGAAATTCAAAGGTCCCGCGTTCGATCCACGCTCACCGCAATAGTTATTGATTAGAAAAATGTGAAACACTCTTGAATGGTGGTTTAAGGTTGTTTGGATGGTGGAGACGGTGGAGATAAATTAATAGGGTTCCAGTGGTATTCTCATGAAGCTTGAGGAGCTTGGCCTTTATTTGAGGAGCATGGCTCCTTAATTATGTTAGAAAAATGATATGGTATATGGACATTTTTGAGCTTGAATTTGAGTAGGTTCCATTAGTCAAATTATTTGAGACTAAGTGGATTATTAATCTACTACAAGAGTAGATGAAATGTGTATATTTACATGCTCAAAATGTTCAATGGGTGAATGAGAAATTGTTGCTCAAATGAGATGGAAAGAAAAATGTCCCAAACTTATTGGGAACATAGATTTGGAAAGCTTTATATGTAGAAGCTCTTCATATTATTATTGGAAACAAGACAAAGGCTTGGACTAGATACTTTAGGCTAGTCATAGTTAAATTATATAAAAATCAAAGATGGGCCTTGGACTTCAATTTCAAGATAATATTTTTTTTCTTTCCTGGCTTAATTTTCCAACAGAAACTATAGAATTAATCCACCGTTTTTATGGAGTTACAGACCCTTCAGCTGGTTGTAACCTCCAATTTATTTGGATTAATTCTGTGATAATTATCATTTTGTATTCTGGAAAGTGTAACTCTTCAGAAACTTAACTAGCATATTAATTTTGTAATTAATCATGTCCCCTGCATGAACACTATAAAAGGAGGCCTCCTGTTTCTATCCAAAACACACCAAAAAACCCTCTAGCCAGATTGTTAATAGTGTTTTGCTTCTGTAAAGTTCGCCGTTGCAGTCAAGGTTGCTTTGCTCCTTTGGCTGTATTCTACCGTTGTATCCTGAGAGACAGACGTTCCATAGTAACTCTAGCACCGGGAGGGGACGAATCTGTTTTAAGGACACTGTGATAGCACAGGCCTCGGTCTAAGTTTTGATTGGTTACTGATTTTTTCCTTTGGTTTTTATTATCTTTGTTTTTCCAGTTTATTTCAATTTCATTTACAGAAATTATTTTTAATATATATATTTTTGTTGTTCCTCTTTTTAACTTGCTTCGTTTGTTGAACAACAAATTATTATAGGCTAAATGAGGTGAGGACATGTGTCGTGCAAAGGAGACACCTATTTTGGTAAGTTGCCATGATTTGGTGTCAATACAGATTACGTGTATCATCACATGACTCGAGGTAGCGTTCGCACGCCCAGTTTGCAAAGGGTTGTGATTGGTTGTTCACACGGTCATGGTTCGTTGGTACGTTCGCAGAAGGTTGTAATTGAGTGCTCGTAGTGGCGGTTTGCAGGTACTAACAAATACCTATCAGCTATACTTAATCCACTTGACCTATATATAAAGAAAATCAATCAAAACATGAAAATTCAAGAGAAAGTTGTCTATTGGAAAAAATAACTGTTTGGCAACTCAAAATTTATCAACAATTTGCAGCTCGATATAAAGATGCAGAATCCCTCTCAACCCATCTTAAAACAAGTGAAAACATTAGAAATTCGAACACCAATCCTCAAATAAGTATCTTTTACAATTATATAAACTAAACCAAATTCCATGGCTATAAATACTAAGATAAAAAGAACACTTAAATATTTTCTTTAATCAAGTTGTTAAATTAAGAAATACTACAAATTAATATGGCAGTGGTCGTTGAATGCGTTTGGTGGCCTTTGTCTTCGAACACTTAAACATTAGAAATTTAATATTTTAATGGGATAACCCAATATTGTATTACTATAAAATCACGGCCACTTTTCGGCAATATTAACCACTGCACTTCCTGGTTAACTCAGTGTTTCAACTTAAAATCTCTTGGTTTCCCTCCCAAAGCAAAAAGATGTTGCAAAAACCTTTAGCAATTAGCCAGATATTTATCTTCTAAATCCATAATTGAAATGTTGAAACCCGCTAAGCTTAGCTCCCCCTATAAAAATTAATCAATTTTAATATTCAGTATACCTGTGAATTATCAATACTAGACTTCCTTAAATACCAAAAGAAAAAGAAAGCATAATCCTAATCTCCTCATCAATCAATCATTAATGAAACCAAAAAAAAGTGCAATAAAAGCTTTCCTCCAATGTAAGAGTGGAAGAAAATCTCATTATTTATTTAAACTTAATGCAACACACAATCAAAACAAAATTAGATTACAATAAATAGCAAGGCTTAAATATAAATTTGGTACTGAACTAGACACATTCTCCCGAGTTGGTACTTAAAGAAAATTTTCTCCCACATTGGTACCTAAATTATACACTTTCTCCCAACTTGGTACCTAAATAATTTTTTCTCCTAAGTTGGTACCTGAACTAGACACCTTATCCCAAGTTGGTACCAGAACTTATACATTCTATCAATTTGGTTCTAATTTGAAACAATTCAATAAATATAACTCTTTATATTTAAAAATTCTATCAATTTACTATGTGTTCTTCACCTAAATTGTTTGTTCTTCTCTTAGAAATGTTTTATTAATTTCTTGGTATAATAAAAGTTTAAACATAACTTGTTGATAGAATTCAGTTATCCAATTGTTGCTTTTATCCAATGGGCTGGCTTGATTTGATATTCTCACAAAAATGATTAAATTGATGAAATTTTTAAATATGAAATGTTAAATTTATTGAATTATTTCGAATAATGACTAAATTGATTGAATGTATAAGTTTTGGGACTAAAATATTAATAAAATTATTAAAATAGTGGATGGAATTAATGTTTGGGTACCAACTTGGGAGGAAATTTTCTTTAGGTGTCGCGTTGGGAGAAAGTGTATAGTCAAGTACCAACTTGAGATAAAATATTCTTTAGGTACCAACTTAGCCACTTGAGAGAATGTGTATAATTTAATTACCAAAGCTATATTTAAGCCAAATAGCAAATAAGCAAGTTAAAAACTTCACCCCAAACACAAAATTACTTTTTTTCCAGCTTTCCAAGCCCAAGAAAAGAGATTTAAGCTTTTTATCCACATTTGCAAGCTCCGGTAAAAAACTAAAAACAAATTTTGATTGCTTTACAACATGAAACACCAAGTATGAAGAGATTAAATAAAATTCCGGATGGAAAGCTCGTTTGAATAGCAAAATAACAACAATGCCTATAAATTTAACACTAAGTTAACGGTAAAAAATCAAATAAAAACGGAATAATATTTCAAAACTAAGAAGAAAACAATCGCACCATTATATTGTTTTTTTTTTTAAAAAAAGTACCATTATATTGTTTGTAAACTATTGTTTGTATAGCTCCCCCACCCCAACCTAATATGTTGTGATGCTGTAAAACCAAGAAAAGAACATACATACCTTGTAGCAGACTGGAGGGCTTCAAAGATAGGGAAAATATATAGAACCAAGCCACACAACGGGTCGTTTATCTTTGGGCACAGAGTGACGGCAGAGAGATGGACGAAATATCACCGACGATGAGGCTGCATAACCATTCGATACAAGAGAGACGATCAGAGGGGTTAGGGGTTTCAATCTGTTGGGTTTAATTTAGGGATCAGGGGCATGAGTGACTGAGAGTGAGCTGAGTGGTCTCTCTAATGTATAATTTATTCAAAACGTTGTGTTTTACCTAAACCCTATTGCGTCATTTTCCCATAAAACGCTACTAAAATACACTGTTTGCGTCATTTTTCTCACAAACGCCACAACATTACGATTATTTTTGGCGTTTACACCAAAACACCAAAATTTATGAAATAGTTTGAATCATTTGTTATAAAAAACGCCACTGAATTTATACATATAGTAGCGTTTACAAAGAAAAAGCCACCATATATATGTCTATAACGACGTTTTATTTATAAACATCGCGAGTTTTACAATTTTGTGGCGTTTTTCTCTATAAACGCTGCTATAGCCAATATGTACAAATTTAGTGGCGTTTGGTGTAGAGTGTCCATAAGTTCTATATTTTGTACACATTCCTGCCCTTATTATTGTTGTTCTTAAGCTCATTTAGGCATAGTTAGATGCATTGCATGCATAATAACAGTATTTGCTCTTTTACCATGCTTTTATTGAATATTCTATATTTGGTTAAGAACAGATATTGTTTTAGTTTAATTTTCATTTTCAGGTGCTGTAGCTGTGTAGAGAAGGAGATGACAGGAAAACAGGGAGCAAAAAGGAGCTGTACTGAAGCAGTTCCAAAGTGCCACCAAGGACGGCGCCATAGTAGCCAGCCTCCTAGGCGGCAATACACCAACTCGGCCAAGATGAGTTGCGATTTATAGAGGATGATTTTCTGAATCCAACAAGCCCAACCTTGCAATTTTCTGAAGCCTGGAACGGTGTGCAGAGCAAATTAAAAAATGATAAGTAGGAATACTTATCTTTACTTGCTGGAGAAGGAAACGTCCAAAAGGAGTCCACATTCAAGTCAAAGAAGTCAGCATTTAATGTAAAGCAGCTTTAAAGACTTCAACTCCAAGGAGGACTCAAACTTAAGGCCATGAGCCCTATATATACCCATGTATTCGAGGTTATAGGGGCATAGAGAGACGACGTTTTTAGATAGCCCTAGTTACCTCGTAGTCTATCATAGGGTTTAGGTTTTTGTATGCAAATTAGTTGTGAGAAATGATTGTAATAGTTTAAGTTGTTTTTGCTATAAAATACTCTTAGTTTGCTTAATTCATGTGCTTCACTTCCTTCAATTAGTTCCAAAAGTCCAATTGAGGAAATCCATTTGTCGGGCACGAAAATTTCAAACTCACGAAAGAATTAAGCACGATCTCATCATGACGAGGTTTTGACTAATTCGACTTAGACATATATTAGAATTTCAACGGCTAAAAGGAGCAACCAAACGTTGACTGTCTGTGTTAGGTTTACGCTGAGATTGGTAGGTATTGCCTACATCACGCATCAATAGAATCCTAGCCTGGACATAGGTAGGATCACTTCAGAATTGCTTCGCCGAACTTGGAGTATTTGCCAGACTTGCCGCCAGGACTTTTCTCCATCTCACCTGCCGAGATAGCGAAAGTTGCAAGAGTAGAGTGCCGCTGTGGCAGGGAAAGTTGTCGTCGCCTCAATCCTCCATTACCCACCAAGGCAGCAGATCGTGGCAGCGTAGAACACACTTAATATATACAACACAGTCTATACACTACTGAGCTACAATTACCTGGCCCGATCTATCAACCTGATCTCTCTCTCTTCAATTACTTGTGTTTTTACTTTTATGCTTTTTAATATTCAGAAATTTAACTGTGCAATTTACTATTTCCTTGTGCAGGAAAATACTCATAGAAGTTCTTCCAATCCCTGTGGGAGACGATATCTTATATACTATAACTTGAAAAGAGTGTGCACTTGCGCTCATAAAAAGAGAACACCCAAGCGCTCTACATTTGGTCAAAAACGCCGCTATATACCAAGTTTGGTGTAACGTCTTAATATTTCATTTAAGTCAAAATGGTATTTTGTTGGACAAAAACCGTTAGCTGACTAACGATCAACTCATCTCGCTGATTAAGTTGGTTCACGTGGGTTGGATGATGATATGGCATATGCACATGTTAGTAAGTGATAACATATGCCATTTAGGCCACTTAACCACTAGGCGAAGTTGCTAATTTGATTACATTTTTGGCAAGATAAAATGTATAACATATATGTTTGAGTATAGTTGATCTTATATCCCAACAAATAAAATGGGGCCAATACTAATATTTCTTATGAAAAATTTTAGTTTCTTGTACTTTGTAATGAGTTTAGAAAATATTTTAGTGAGATTAATTACACCCTTTATTGTTCCCTTCAGTAGGAGTATAAGCAAGAGCATATATATAACATCATCAGCAGTGGGATTTATTGAACCGAAGACCTCCCCTCATAAACTTAAATACGATGTATTGCTTCATCGAGGGTATTGATACATGGACCAATATCTTAGGAAGAAAGCCTTTGAAACAGGAGCTAGAGTTAATGACAACCGTGAAAGAGTGAAACCCAAAAGCAGATTGGCTAAGAGGTCGTCATAGCAGGCTTCATCGTCGAAGAAGAAACCATAATCATTAATCAAAGAGTCGAGAATACCATCCGCGATAGAGCTATTCACATCATATTTTGAATTGATTGGAGTGTCGATTCTTTTGTTTTCGTTTGACTAAGTGTAGTTTGTTTAAGGATGGGTATAACACAAGGATTTGACTCGTTAAAAATAAAAAAAATCCTCCATTCTTTTCGATTATGGCGCGGTGAAGGAGACTAAAACCATTTTTTTAACAATGGTAATTGAGTTTTGTTAGAAATAATGGAAGGTTGAACAAATACAATTCACCTATATAATGAGAGATTTAGGGATTATCTTTACAAAAAACCCATACAAATAAAACAAAAGTACATGAACCTAAAGGCGCGAAGAAAATTGAAACCTTCCCTTGAGACCATAGAAATACAACAATTGTTATAAAATTTTCTCGTCTCTATCCAACGAGACGCATAAGATGTGATGTAAGAATGATGAGTTAAACAAATAATCTTGCAGGTTGTTCCGCTACACAATTTTGATTACATCGGCAAACAACTACTAAAGAGGATCAAGCTATTCGTGACCACCTACAATCACAAATCAGAAACTAATGTGAGGATCTCTGTACGGACACCAAACGATTGTTGGAAAAATGCGAGGAAAATGGTAAATTTGAGCCATATTTAGAATGGGTAAAGGTAGAGATTCGAATAAGGATTCTATTGGGTTTTATTCTACTCCATGTGACCTTTACAATTGTATCTCATATGCTCAAAACGGTTGAGTAATGAATGAGAAATTGATGCTCAAAGTAAGGTAGTTGTAAATTGAATAAGGAAGTGAAAACCCCCCATCCCACATTGATGAGATAAATGGAATGGGAAGTGTTTATAAACACTTGCCCACTTTGTGGTCATTGAATTACTTGAATGGAAATTGTGCCTTGCGTGTAGAAGGGTGTGAATCCAATCCCATTTGGTTGGCGTGCACTTGTATGATGTGAATGTTTAGGCCCTTTGTTGGCTTGTGGATATTTTACCCACTTCGAATAATTTTTTCCCTTTAAGTTAGCATATATTTTGAGAATATTCCAAATTTAAAGGGATATCATCGGTTTCCTTAAATTCGAATATTAAAAATGATAATGCTTGCAATTCACGAAAATATATCCGAGTAAATATGACATAAATTAAAGATTTCTGAATTAAATCGGATGGTGAATTAATGGACATAAAATTAGAATATTTCTTTCCCACGATTTTAACCTAATTTCCCCTATAAATACAATGTTTCTCTTCAGTTTCAAATTATAACAAAGAAAGCTTTCCTCTTTGAAAATTGCATTGTTTTCGGTGATAGTCAAAGGCAAGGGTTCAGTTCGTGATTTCTTCAGTGATGCTGACGTCGAAAATCATTTGTCGGTGTATCCTAGGAGACTGACGACCTAAGATCTCAAGCACCGACGAGCGATCGAATCTGTCTTAAGTAAACTGCATTTTCTGCATGCCTCAACAACTCATTTTCGGTTTATTTCCAAATCTGATTTATGTAAATTTGAATTTTACTGTATTTCATTTATTTATTTTTTTGTTCATTTCAAATTTAACCTTGTTTTGCCCAACAATCTTAAGAAGAACTCGACCGAGGTGGTTCGAAATAAGTACGCTTGTGACAAAATCAAATAAATTCGTTTTCAGGATTTATCCTATCATTTTAACGGGTTTGCTTAATCTAAAAAATAAACGGGACAAATCTGTGCTACAGAAATTGTCATTAGAAGTATCTACGGCTACAGATTTTGTGAAAAATTGAAATCTGACATAAACGAAATTGTTTTCAGTTTATTGGATTTATTACTAGTTCTGGTTATTTGACTATGAAAAATTCTGTTGATTCATCAACCACCAAGGTATCGGTCCAGGGCCAGGCTTCAAAACAACCGATTCCGAGGCTGAACGCCACGGCGGTGGCATTGAGCCACAATGAGAAGCCATCTAAATTTTGTAGACAAAATTTCAAAACATGGCAACATAAGATGTTGTTCTATCTAACCATGCTAAACCTGGCAAAGTACCTAAAGGTAGATACCCCAGTTGTCGCGGTAGAGGACGGAGAAGGAGAGGTGGGTGATCTCACTGCCTTTAGCATCACTGAGGCTTGGAAGAACACCAACTTTCTGTGTCGAAACTACATCCTCAATGGACTACAAGACTCATTGTATTCGGTATATGATGTGTATAAAACAGCGAAAGAGTTGTGGGCAACATTGGACCACAAATACATAGCATAAGATGTTGGGGCTAAAAAGTTTTTAGTCGCGAAATTCTTGAATTTTACTATGGTTTATTCAAAACCAGTAGTAAGTCAAGTGGAAGAACTCCAAATGATTATTCATGGAATTCTTGGTGAAGGAATGATCATAAGTGAATCCTTCCAAGTAGCTTCCATCACGAAAAAGCTGCCTCTCGAATGGAATGACTTTAAAAATTACCTGAAGCACAAAAGGAAGGAGATGACACTAAAAGAACTGATTGTTAGGCTTCGTATAGAATAAGACAACAGAGGCAATGTAAGAAAGCTCAACAGAGAAACCTTCAAGGAGGCTAAGACAAATGTTGTCGAAGTCAAGAAGGGAAAGCAACCTCAACAACACCAAGCCATGACAATGTTGGGGCCCAATGGTGGAATTTCCAAAAAGGAGAAATTCAAGGGAGCGTGCTACAACTGTGGCAATGTGGGGCACAAATCTTCTGAATATAGACATCCAAAGAAAGCCAGAGAGGCTAATATTGTGGAGGAGGAAGATCTATATGCCTAAGGATGGTTGTGGGTAGGAGATATGTTTTAATCTCTGTAAAACCCAAAACTATGAATAAGAATATTGGTTCTTTTTCGGTTATATGGCATGAACATGTTAATTATGGTTCTCTGTATAGAGTAATTAACACGGAATTAATGTGAAACATGCATTGAAGCAAAATTAATAAGGTCTTCGTTTCAAATTATTGAAAGAAGTACGGAACCGTTTGATCTAATTTATAGCGATGTTTGTGATTTGAAATTCGTTGAAACGAGAGGAGGAAATAAATTTTTATTACCTTCATGATAGAACAAACGATTGTTTTACTTAAAAGCAAAGATGCTATAGAGGAATTATTCTCTATAAGTAGGATGTTGAAACCTAAACTTAATAAATTAATTAATTTAGGAAAAAAACTCTATGTGAGTAACGTTGCAACATCCAATGAAACAATTATATTGAAGATAACTTCTAAAAGGAACTGGATCTTCAAAATGTGCATGATTTAGGGGATGCTGTTCTATCAACTAATTACTTTTAATAAGGTATCTCAAAACAAACAATACACCATATGAGTTATGGAAGGAAATAAAATCTTCCTACAACTACATAAAAAATGTGGGGTGTCTTGCAAAATTACTGAAGTAAATGAAAAATAAGTGAACTATATTTTCATTGACTATGTAAAACATAGTAACGGATATCAATTTCTTGTGTACAAATAGATTCACTCGAATGTGATAATGAAAACAAACGATGACTCATTCTTTGAAAATATATTTAAGGAAGCTGGTCCAAGTTCAATGAAACGAACTTTGGAGACCTTGATGAAGAAATATACATGGAATAACCTGAGGTTCGTGTGGTTTCAGGTCAAGAAAGAAAAGTATGTAGATTGGTGAAGTCCTTATATGGACTGAAACAAACACCAAAACAATGGCATGAGAAGTTTGATAATGTCATGATGACAAACTGCTTCAAAATAAATGAGTGTGACAAATGTGTGTATGTAAAAACAACAAATATTGGATATATCATCATATGTTTGTATGTGGATGACATACTCATTGTTGGAATCAACAATGAAATGGTAAAACATACCAAAGACATGTTAAGTTCTAGATTTGACATGAAGGATATGGGACTAGCCGATACAATTTTAGGGATCCAAATCAAACTTCAACTGAATGTCTCATATGAAAATAGTCACACTATGCAGACAAGATTTGAATGATTTTGGTATAGCCAAAACTCCAATAGACACATGCCAACATTTGTCCAAGAAAAAAGACCAAGGTATTGACCAAGTGAAATATGCAAGGGTCATAGGCAGTCTAATGTACCTTATGAGCTGCACTAGACCAAATATTGCTTTTATTGTTAGCAGTTTGAGCAGATTCACAAGAAATCTAGGGGAAAACTAATGGAAAGCAATTGTGAGGGCTGAGATATCTCAGATATACTCGAGACTACGAATTATATTATTCTAGAAATCATGTTGTTTTAGAAGGATACTCTGATGCTAGTTGAATATCTGATATTCAAAATACCAAGGGTAGACGTGGATATGTTCACTTTGAGAGGAGGAGTCGTGTCGTAGAAACTCTCAAGACAAACGATCAAAAGCAAACTAGAAAACCCTTCAATGGTTCATCAACCCATCTTTGCAGTCATTGCCTTCACCAGAAGCAAACTAGAAAACCCTCCATTGGTTCAACACAAATCAGAAGCCATCACCTTCTCCTTGTGTCGGATTAGACAAAAGCTTTGCTTTGCTAAAATCGCATTGTCGGTAACTCCACAAGTTTGGCAGCATGTAAACGCTATGAGCTATTTGTGTTATCATATTTGAACACTGCAAAGTTCAACAAATCAACAAATTGGTACACTACTAAACACTAGTATCATAGAAAAAAAAAACAAAAAATGAACTTAATATACATGGTTAGGGTTGTATATGAAATACCTAAGGTGTCCTGGAAGTAAAAGGGTGCGGTGTTGGCCGCCCACTTGGTGTAGTTGTAAGTAGTAACAATAGCGCCAGTTCCCAGAGCCTCCAACGGCGACTGTTGCAGCTTGAATGAGTGTCAAAAGCTTAAAGGGTCGAACAAGAAGGGCAAAAACTTATGGCCCAAAAAAAGGTTTATCTTAGACCGAAGAAATAAATCTATAGAAGTGTCCAATAAAAAAGAACCGGAAAGTTCGGTTTATGTTGTCCCCTACCCTACCATCGGTTTCTTCATCTTACACTTTCGTAGCGGAGTTTAGAAGTGTCCCTTGGATTTGCTTCCTATAGGGTTAAAAACTTCTACTTTTTTATTATTTCTTTTAATTGTAAAAAGAAAACTACAAATATAAGCTTTAAAAGAGTTGTTTTTCTTTTTATTTTTTTTAGGGGGGGGGGGTCTTAAATGTAGGGTACATTTGTTCTGAATCCTAGGTTCATACTATTGTGGGGGGAGGGGGACAAAATGGGAAAGTGAACCAGTGTGGATGTTATCTTATTTCCTGAAGCAAAAAAGGTGAATTCTGCTTCCAAACAAAATTTATTTTGTCTGAAATGGCTGTGGGATGTAAATAGACAGCCTAAAAGTTCTAAACTTTGTACCTTTGAAGTCCCTTAGTTATTCAAGTCTATGCAAAATCTTGGATCCCATGTTTTAAAATCCTTCAACTCAGTTTATAAATCTTCTGGTTCTTGGGTCAATAATTTTAATCCTACCCAATTGGTTGCTGGGGATAGTGAAAATAGAAGCTTGGATTTTAAAAGAAACCCATTGAGTCCTGAAGAATAAGAGGAGGCTAAGCATAGAGCTTTTGCGTCAGCACTGGCCAGTTGGAAGGAGGCTACAGTGATTGAGTTTTACTCACCTAAATGTAGTTTATACAATTCATTCCTTAAGTTTTTCACGCATGTGGAGAATAGGAACTCAGATTGGTTCAACATTGTCTTGGCTAATGCTCAGAATAAAAAATGGAAGACTGAGGTACTTCTTATCACCTGATTTTGATCATATGTTCGAGATTGAAATGCAAAACACAACTGTCTATTTTTTTTCCTAGTTGAACCTGCTCTGCTACCATTTGTAAAAAGCTTTCATTATTAAATCAGTTTGTTTTTATTTCCACAAACATGTTGTATATCCTTTGACATGTTCTACATTTAGTTATCTGGTGGGCGTGGTATTAGACTATGGATTATGGATATTGCTATATGTTGGGTTGTGTGGTGCTCGATTCGTTCAACTGTTCTTGCTCGCCAAGTGGTGTTTTGGGTGTAAGAGGTGTGGAAGCTAAAATTGATAAAGACAAGATGATTTATAGTGGTTCAACCTTCTAACCAAGGTCTACATCCACTACCTTAGCTTCCCACTAAGGATTTCCAATCAATCTACTATTGATTCGTCCCCTTTTCTAGGCTTAGGAGGAAACCCTTACAAAGCGATCAAGCTTTCTACCCAAAGCCTTGATCAAACCTCTTTACAAAGAGAAAAGAATAAGAAAACTCAAATCCCTCTAATAGGTATTTGTTTGCACAATAAAACTCTCACCCAATCCTAAAACACTTGAGCAAATCTAACAATTTTGGCTCACTAGTATTTGTCGATACAATCAATGACAATTAAGCACTTAGACACTTTTTGATCACATGTTGTATTACAATTGAAGCATTTTTTTATTACTAGATGCTTGGAGGTCCCTTTTATACTCCTTAATGAGTTTGTAGCTGTTACTAGCCGTTGGGGTTGAATTGGAGCCGTTGGAGACTTAATTTCCTACCATAAATGCAGTTCTGCAGCTCCCCGTATCGAAACGCTCGACACCGTTTCGAAACACCCTTCAAATAGAAAGAGTCATTGCAGCACCCATATCGAAACGTCCTTGGCCGTATCAGAACGCCCGTATCGAAACGCTAGGCACCGTATCAAAACACTCTGCATTTAAATGTTATTTGGGAAATAGTCGTTGGGGGTTTATGACCGTTAAGGTCGATGCAACGTAGGCGTATCGAAACGACATAGTCCGTATCAAAACGCTTGGCAAAATTCTCATCCAGAAAAGACCGTTTCGAAACCAGTTTCGAAACACTTTGACACTGTAAAGACCCGTATCGAAACACCTAGGGGTGTTTCGAAACACCTGGATGGTTTTGTTTAGTTTGGCTTTGAAAACGTGTAAAAACCTTTGAAAACATCCCCTAAACATAGTTTCAAGTTGTTTGGACTTCAGAAAATGTTTTGAATTCTTTTCAACTTTGTCCAAAACTATTTTTCAATTATTATATCAAAACATTAGTTCTACAATCTCCCCCCTTTTGATATAATAAAACCAACTTGAAAAATTGTTTAGGAAACTCCCCCTTTAAGTTTAAAAATGTGAATAAGAGATGAAAATTTTAAATCAATCAAAGCTCCCCCTATTCATTTGAAAATTCAATTTTTCAAACCATTTCTCCCCCTTTTTGTTATATCAAAAAGAATTCAAAAGACATTAAGTTCAAAATAACTTAGGAGGTTTGAAAAGATGACAAAAATTTAGAATTTTGGTTTTAAAATGGCCCCCTTTACTCAAAGCATCATCAAAATATTAGTCCAACATATATGATCATAATCTGGTTGGGGAAAAAATCAAATTAAACAAATAAGACAACTAGATTTTGACCACACTTGAACACAAGGGAGTATGTGAAGCCTTCCTTCTTCAAGTGTCTTTCTTGTGTGCATGGAGCTCCCCCTCAATGTTTGACTTGTTGATCAATCTCCATCACACCTATCATAAGACAATCAAGTAATTTTTGGTATCCAAATTGCTTTGGATCCATAGACGTTAGTGGCACAAAATTTAGTCCCCTTAGGAATCCATTTTTCAATTTCATCCTTATTAGTTGAAGTGGTTAGTCCTTTTGGGACTCAAACACTTCTAAAACATTTTCCGTTTATGAATCTAGGGGCACTAGATTGTCTTACATAAAAGTTTTATTTTCCAAAATTGTTTTTCTTTTCAAGCTCTTTGGAAATCAAATCTTTTTCTTCTTGAACTTTATGAAGCAAATTTTGTAAATCAAAACATTTTTGTTCAAACTCTTCGAGTTTTGCTTCAAGTTCAAGTTTGGTTTTAGAAATCAAATCATTTTGAAATTTAAACTTTAAAATCATTTTATTGTTTTTCAAAATGTGATTTTTAAACTATAAAACCAAATCATCATAGGCATCTTGTAATTCATCAAAAGAATATGAACATGAAGTAGATGAATTAGAAGTTACCCTTGAATCTTCTTCAATGGCCATAAGGCAAAGGTTGGCTTGTTCATCGTCAGTGGAGTCTTCATCACTCCAAGTAGCCACATATGCCTTCTTCTTATGGCCTGAAGTGCTTGCCCTCTTCTTTTTCATGGAATCTCGTTCAAGCTCTCTCAAGGCTTTCTTCATGAAAGGGGCACACTTCTTGAAGAGATGAACTATCTCTTCTTCTTCATCCTCCTCTTCACTTGAATCAACATGATGACATGTGTAGGATTTAAGAGCAATGGCATTTGTGTTGATGCCAAGCCCTTTGAGCTTCTTCTCCCCCATAGCTCTAATTTCTTCCCTCTTCTTCTCATCTTCTTTGTTTTTCTTTATTATTTGATGAGTGAGAAGTGACCCCATGAGTTCATCAAGCTTCAAGGTCTTCAAATTCTTAGCTTCGATGATGGCGATCCTCTTTGAGTCCCATGACTCGGGAAGTGAGTAGATGAGCTTTCGGACAAGCTTCTCTTCCGGGATGGCTTCTCCATAGCCTTTGAGACCATTGGTGGTAGTGGAGAACCTATCAAACAGCTTCTCGATGTTTTCTTCCCGATCCATCTTGAAGTTCTCATACGCTAGGTTGAGGAGGCCGATCTTGGTCTCCTTTACCTCATCAGTTTCTTCGTATGTGACTTCAAGCTTGTCCCATACCTCCTTGGCACTCTCACAAGAAGACATATTCTCATAGATGGTTGGGCCAAATGCACAAAAAATGATGTGCAAGGCTTTGCAATTAAGCTCCATCTTCTTGCGATCTTCGGCACTTCATTCTGCTTTGCTTCGTTGAGGCACGAACGGACCATCTTCTACTATGTCCCAAAGCTTTTAGTCCATTGACTTTATGAAGAACTTCATCCTTGTCTTCCAATGGGCATAGTGAGTTCCGTCGAAGAAGGGCGGTTTGTCGATGGATTGCGCCATTGAGCCGGTTGATAGAAATGATGATCGAGCTTGCCGAATCTTCTCAATAGGATGTTAATCCTCTTTAATTGAGCCAAGCTCTGATACCAATTGTTGGGTTGTGTGGTGCTCGATTCGTTCAACCGTTCTTGCTCGCCAAGTGGTGGAGAAGTGATGTTTTGGGTGTAAGAGGTGTGGAAGCTAAAATTGATAAAGACAAGATGATTTATAGTGGTTCAACCTTCTAACCAAGGTCTACATCGACTACCTTAGCTTCCCACTAAGGATTTCCAATCAATCCACTATTGATTCGTCCCTTTTTCTAGGCTTAGGAGGAAACCCTTACAAACCGATCAAGCTATCTACCCAAAGCTTTGATCAAACCCTCTTTAGAAAGAGAAAAGAATAAGCAAACTCAAATCCCTCTAATAGGTATTTGTTTGCACAATAAAACTCTCACCCAATCCTAAAACACTTGAGCAAATCTAACAATTTTGGCTCACTAGTGTTTGTCTATACAATAAATGACAATTAAGCACTTAGACACTTTTTGATCATATGTTGTATTACAATTGAAGTATTTTTTATTAATAGATGCTTGGAGGTCCCTTTTATACTCCTTAATGAGTTTGTAGCCGTTACTAGCCGTTGGGGTTGAATTGAAGTCGTTGGAGACTTAATTTCCCACCATAAATGTAGTTCTGCAGCTCCTCATATCGAAACGCTCGACACCGTTTCGAAACACCCTTCAAATAGAAAGAGCCGTTGCAGCACCCGTATCGAAACGTCCTTGGCCGTATCAGAACGCCCGTATCGAAACACTAGGCATCGTATCGAAACGCTCTGCATTTAAATGTTAGTTGGAAAATAGCTATTGGGTTTTATGACCGTTGAGGTCGATGCCACGTAGGCGTATCGAAACGGCATAGTCCGTATCGAAACGCTTGGCAAAATTCTCATCCAAAAAAGACCGTTTCGATACCAGTTTCGAAACACTTTGACACTGTAAAGACCCGTATCGAAACACTGGATGGTTTTGTTTAGTTTGGCTTTGAAAACATGTAAAAACCTTTGAAAACATCCCCTAAACATAGTTTTAAGTTGTTTGGACTTCAGAAAATATTTTGAATTCTTTTTAACTTTGTCCAAAACTATTTTTCAATTATTATATCAAAACATTAGTTCTACACTATAGCTTGTAACTAAACTTCTTCTTTCACACATTTTGGCACATTCAACTATGGTAAAGCCTATTCCAGGTGCCAAATTGTGTGATAGAAAGCAAGTTTTGTTCCCAATTGGAAAAAAATATTAAGTACCAATTTGATCTTTGGAGCCAAGATCATGCAATTTGGAAAAAAAATTATATGAAGTACCAATTTGAACGATGAAGCCAAAGTTCATGTACCAAATAATATATTAACCCTTGTAGTAATGACCTCAGAAGCTTCAATATCTGGATTTCTAGTGAATTGTGATAGCATTGCACCGCTCTTTTTTTTCTAGTTTTGGTCTACAAGGTTCATTTTCCCTATTTTATATGGTTTTATTTATACCTAGAAAGAACTCTTAAGTAAGTTTGATATTTTGTATACACATGACATCCACAAGCACCTATGGGGAAGGGTAGTTCTATTTTGTTGAAACTTAAAGTGATTTTCTGTGTGCTATATGAGGTAAAAAGGAAGTGCTTTTAAAAACATGCTTCAAGTACTAGTTAATAAAATAGAAGATGTTGCAAGTTCAAAGGAACTTCTTGATGTTACCACTTTTTCTTTCTTAAAATGATGTATTGTGAACTATGATTACATCTTATTTTGCTTCCCTACTATCTGGCATGGGGTTAAGGCATAGGAGAACCATAATCGATAAATTTCTATCATTTTAAGCATGTTCTACCCATGCGAGAGAAGTAATTCATCTTGAACATCAGTTACAAAGAAATTCTGCATAAGTTCAGGTTGATTAGTTGTATATATTTGTTTTAATGGAGCTTCTCTGATATGACATCAAATACGTTCCTTTTTTTGTGTTGTTGGACAAAACTGGTCAAGCACTTGCAAAAACTGGTATTCCAAGTAGTCGACTGCATGTAATTGCAGGCCTCTCTCATCTTCTCAAGATAAAGTGTCCTACATGCAACGGTAGCTTTCGATCGTCTTCTCATGGATTAAATTTATTTCACTCTGGCGAAGTCGTTGAAGGCTATTTTTTCTTACCTTTTCTGGGGATAAGGAGGGGGTATTTACAGTGCCTTAATGTATGTTAGCATTTTTCCAGTCATGCAGTGTTGTCTCTTGGTAACAAATTTGTTGGTCTGACTACTCATGTTGTTGGACCGACATTTGAGAAGATAAATAGGAATGAGCCCATATTGTTCATTGTGCAGTATGATTACTTGCTTAGCCGATTGCAAATGAATATTTTGTTGAACAAGGTCCGCCCTTCAACTGCAACTCGATGGCCATGTTTCTCACCTGGGACCCGTGGGGGATCTTTCTCTTCCTGGTAGAGATTATATTGAACTTTTACCTTATGTAGGAGGGTTGATTCATGATATTTTATTGTGGAGCAATAAATAAAGATGCTAGTATTTGGCCTTTGGAGATGTAAATGATGCAAAATTGTAAGTTAGTACACGGTAAATAGTGTTTTATTATGTAGTTTACTGCTAGTTAAACTCTTACTATGTTGTACTGAGTCTATAAAACTGACTCCTCCTTTGTATCGAGTTAATATAATACTGTAGAGAAAAACTCTCTTTCTCTTCTCTGTAAATCTACCTTATCTATTTCTACATGGTATTAGTCTAGGTATTGATCCATAAATCTATCTTGATGGCTTTTCCTTCCGCATCCTCTGGTGCTAATTCATCGAAAGACTCCCTTCCAATTGTTGCTGATTTTCTAGAACTCTCTGGCGAAGTAGTCGCTTGCCATCGGTTTGAAAGTCAGACTTCCTCGACAAATGCTCTCTCTAGTTTTTAAGCTACACAGAATAATCTTGCATGGATTATTAACTCCGGAGCCTCCGACCATACGACTGGTAATAGGGGTTTGTTTGCTACATTTGAACCCTTTTGTTATCGGCAGTCTATTAAAACTACAGATGGGTCCTTATGTCCAATTCAAGGGACTGGTTCAGTTCTTCTCACTGAAAATATAATGCTTAGTGGTGTGTTGTTTGTACCAGATTTGAAATGCAACCTATTGTTTGTCAGTAAGCTATCTAATGATTTACAGTGTTCTCTGGAGTTTACTGATGATAATTGTATCTTACAGGCAGTGGACTCGAAGAAGATACTTGACAATGCCAGATTGAACAATGGGCTTTATACCTTTTTTGGCAAGCAACCTCTCCAATCTCAAGCTTTTTCTGGTTCTATATCATCCTCAAAACTGAATGATGAAATTATGTTATGGCATTTTCGGTTAGGCCACCCAAAATTTTTTTTATCTTGCCAAACGTTTCCCTCACTTGTTTACTCATACAAAACCGCAATTGTTCAAATTCCATGTTTGCCCTCTTGCTAAGAAATCTAAAGCTTCTTATTTACCATATTCTTTTAAAACATCTAAACCATTATCTTTGATTCACAGTGACATTTGGGGTCCTTCTCGAGTGAAGAGTATTAATGGTTATAGGTGGTTCGTGTCTTTCATAGATGACCATAGCAGGAGAACATGGACTTACTTAATGCGAGAAAAATCTGAGGTTTAGTCTATTTTTAGGAGGTTTTATAGAATGATAGAAACCCAATTTGAAAGTAAAATTCAGATATTTCAGTCCGATAATGGGAGAGAGTATTTTACCACTTCTTTGGGGAAATTTTTTACAGAGAAAGGAATAGTCCAGATTAGCTCTTGTGTGGATTCACCACAACAAAACGGTGTTGCTGAGCGCAAAAATAGGCATTTACTAGAGGTCACTCAATCATTATTATTGTCTAATAATGTTCCAAATTACTTGTGGGGTGAGGCTTTATTGACTGCCACTTATCTTATAAATCGAATGCCTAGTAAAGTACTTAAATTTCAAACACCACTGTTAGGGGTGAGCAAAACTCGACTCGACCCGAAAAAATCGATATTTTTTTCAATTTCGAGTTATTCGAGTCGAGTTATTCGAGTTATTCGAGTCAACTCGATTAACTCGAAAAAATTTCGATTTCGAGTCGGTTTGGAATTTGCCCAACTCGAAAAATCGAAAAACCGAATTTTACAGTTTTGCAATTTAGTCACTAATTCCATTTTTCTTCAATTCCTCCTTCATTTTAAGTCCATTTTGACCAAATTTGAACCACGTATTCCTAAACCAACGTAGAATACGTATTTATCTTCAATTTATAATTTTGAAAATAAATTTTAAATTTTTTTAATTCAGCCCCTTAACTTTGTATGATTTCCTCATTTCTTCAATATCTCCTTCGTTTTAAGTCAATTTTGACCAAAATTGAACCACATGCTCCTAAACCAATGTAGAAACTAGAATACCTATTTAGCTTCAATTCATATTTTTAAATTAAATTTCCTACTTTTGTAATTTAGCCCCTCAACTTTGAATGTTTCCCATTTCTTTAATTTCTCTTTCGTTTTAAGTCTATTTTTTTACCAAAATTAAACCACATGATTCACTAACACTATATAATATCTATATAACTTCAATTCATATTTTTAACAAATTTATTATTTTTTTAATTTAGCCCTTTAACTTTATATTTTATTCAATTTGATCATTCAACCAAATTTTTTGTAATTTTTTTCTTTACATCAATTCATTGACTCATTTATACCCCCATCAGTACTTTATCCTTGAAAGTTCCTTATTTAAAAATAATATTATAAATATATTTTAGAAGTTTAGATGATATTTTTTTATTAAATAACATTACAAATCTTACTTATGCATGTGAAAAATAATATGAAGAAATATATATATATATATATGCATATCTTATATGAATAGAGAAAGTCGTTTAAATTGGAATCAAATCGTACTATAACATGGTAAATAATTACAATTAAATTTGTATAGAAACTTGAAAACTCGACTCGACTCGACTCGAATTTCATAAACTCGACTCGAATCGAAAAAATTTCAAATTAAGTTCAAGTCGTAAAATATGACGCGTCAACTCGAATAACTCAAAATTTTTTGACTCAACTCGACTCGCTCGAACGCTCACCCCTAACCACTGTCACTTTTGTTGGAGAGCTATCCAAATTTTAAACCCATGTCTTCTATACTTCATCTTCGAATATTTGGTTGTATTGTCTTTGTGCATTCTATTGATCCTTCTCAGTCAAAATCAGATCCTAGGTCCTTGAAGTGTATTTTCGTGGGTTACTCTTCACTTAAAAAAGGCTACAAATGTTACTATCCTTCTACAAAATAGTTTTTTCTCTCTTTGGATGTAACCTTCTTTGAACAGGGCCCTTATTTTTCAAAACCTACAATTCCGGGGGAGACTTTGAAAGAATTGCAGCTTCTTACTATTCAACAGGTATACTCACCCGTAATTTCTTCTATATCTTCAGAATTTATTTCTACTCCTCCCAATGATATAACATCTTCCAAACAAACTTTACCTGCTGATCTCTCAACTCTAGAATCTATTTTTCAACCAGCAGCATCCCAAAACTCTTATTCTAAAATTGTTCAAACCCCTAAACAACTTAGTGTTTACACTAGAAGGAAGAAAGTCATTCCTGAGACCGTTTTTCAATCTGACACTTGCCGAGAGTTGGAAATGATTCCAGTTGCTGCTGAGGATGTTGAAGGTAATGAAAACTCTTCAATTAATTTGGAAGATTTACCTATTGCTAAAAGAAAGGGAGTACGACAGTGCACTAAGTATCCCATTCAAAAATATGTTGCGTATGGTAACTTGATGCCATCTTTTAAGGTTTTTACAGCTTGCCTTGATAAAGAAGAAATTCCTTCAAATATTGATGATGCACTCAAGGATCTGAGATGGAAGCAGGATGTTGAAGAGGAAATCAATGCTCTTGAAAAGAATGGCACTTGGACTATTGCATACATACCAAAATGCAAGAAAGTTGTTTGCAGCAAGTGGGTTTTTGCCATTAAATACAAGTCAGACGGGAGCATAAAGAGATTTAAGGCCAGACTTGTGGCCCAGGGTTTTTCACAACTTATGACATAGACTACAAGAAAACTTTTGCCCATGTAGCAAAATTGAACACGATCAAAGTGCTGCTAAGTGTTGTTGTGAACAAAGATTGGGGTCTTTATCAGTTAGACATAAAAAATACATTTTTAAAAGGTAAGTTGGAAGAAGAAGTCTACATGAAGATACCACCTAGGATGGCGCCTAAGCTGAATTGCCAAAAAGTTTGCAGGCTTGAAAAATTCGTCTATGGCCTTAAGCAGTCACCAAGAGCCTGGTTTGACAGGTTCACTAAAGTTCTCGTGCAAAACAAGTACAAACAGTGTCAAGCAGATCACACACTGTTTGTAAAGGTAACTTCTAATGATAAAAGAGCCATCTTAATTGTTTATGTTGATGACATTGTAATAACAAGGGATGATGAAGATGAAATCAAAAACTTGAAGAGCTTATTGAGCAGGGAATTTGAGACTAGGGACTTAGGAAAACTAAGGTATTTTCTTGGTATGGAAGTTGCCATATCCATTAAAGGCCTAATGATAAACCATCGAAAGTATGTATTAGATTTACTCTCTGAAACTGGTATGTTGGGGTGTAAACCAGTTGAAACTCCAATGGTAATTGACCTGAAGTTAAGAGGAGAAGATTTGAGGACTGAAGTTGATAAAAATCAGTTTCGAAGGCTGGTAGGGAAACTCATCTATTTGTCCCTAACCATGTCGGATATCTCCTTTCCCGTAAATGTCATTAGTCAACATATGACTAATCCTAGAGAAAGGCACTTAGAAGCTGCATACAGAATTCTTAGATATTTGAAAGGTACACCAGGCCATGGTTTAATCTTCAAGAAAAATGAAGAAAGAACAGTCAAAGTCTATACAGACTCAAGTTGGGCTAGTGAAGTTACTGAGAGAAAGTCAACTAGCGATTATTGTTCGCTTGTATGGGGTAACCTAGTGACATGGAGAAGCAAGAAACAACCAGTCGTTGCAAGGAGTAGTGAAGAGGCAGAATATAGAGCCTTAACATTAGAGATTTGTGAAGGAATGTGGGTTCTTAGACTGCTAAAAGAGTTGGGTATGAAGTAAGATGAGAAGTTTCAGATTTTCAGTGACAACCAATCTGCCATCCAGATTGTTAAAAACCCAGTTCATCATGATCGAACTAAGCATGTGAAAATCGACAGACACTTTATTGCTGAGAAAGTGAATGATGGAATAGCAAACTTAACTTATGTTCCTACAGAAGAACAACTTGCTGATGTGCTTACTAAAGCACTTTCTAAACAGATTTTCGATAAGGTTATATCCAAGCTGGGTATATACAATGTATACACACCAGCTTACGGGGGAGTGTGAGTTAGTACACGGTAAATAGTGTTTTATTATGTAAATAGTATTCTAATTTGTTAGGAACTCTATCCTAGAGACTTATCCTAAAGTAGTTTACTGCTAGTTAAACTCTTACTATGTTGTACCGAGTCTATAAAACTAACTCCTCCTTTGTATCGAGTTAATATAATATTACAGAGAAAAACTTTCTTTCTTTTCTCTGTAAATCTACCTTATCTATTTCTACAAAAACCTTTGCGGCGATGATTTAATCTGTCTTTTCTCCCCCCCCCCCCCCCCCAACATGCATCAACAACAAAACAAAAGCCGGTGACCACCATAAGGTTATTCGATCTTTATTTACTTTTTACGTCCGACAGGACAAAGGAAAAAAACAAAGAGTTACATGGAGGATGATGGATGTAAGAAATGGTGATTGACATTTGCCATAGCAATGGCATCTTATGAACTAGAAACTCGCCTATCGATGCTGATTGAGGGATGTTGCCGGTTAACGGAGTTGGATAAAAGAGTTGTTTTCTACTTTTGCTGTGTACTGTTGGATTGGATGTTGTTAAAAGAGCCAATTATATGCAATTTCTTCACCATGAGGTCTTAGGCGAATGGCAACTTCCTTCAAATTTTATGAACAGACAAAACAAGAAAGAGTTGTCTCTTGTTTGAGGTTCAACTCGTAACCAGTGTCTAATGTGATTATTAGATACGAGAGACCTAAAATCAAGTTCAGGATTGACAAAACATTTCAACTGAAAAAAAAAAGAAAACATGTTTCAAAGTTTAGCAGCTCCCTAACCCACGCCAGAATCATCTCCAATTGAGCTTGCAGTTCATACTAACTAACAAACTAGCAATGCCAACAACAAAGTTGACAAAAATCTAGCAAAAAACACAACTTGTACATATGCAAAGAACCCAAGTTTAAGAATCAGCGTCAAGTGGTGGGGGTTTGAGGGCATTGATCTTCTTGCTGTGGTTGGCCTTCAATTGGTGTTAAAACAGAGGTAGCTGAAGAAGCATTAGACCTTGGTGGTGGCGGGGGAGGATATATCCTACCGTCAATGCAAGAAGAACACTTTGTTTCAATCCAACTTTCGATGTCGAACTGACCAACGCCCATGACTTTCCGGCCGGTGCATAGCCGTCCAATCATGGCGGCGACAATGCCTAAGATTATGATCACCGAAAGAACAGCTATAAGAGGAGCAATAGAAGCATGAGTGGTGTGAGAGTTGTAAAATGGCTCCTCCGTTACAGCCACCGCCGGTGGTGGCTGCTGGACTACCGTCACTGACATTTCAGCACTGACCCAGAAGCAGAAAAAGGAGTAAGGACTTGGTTTTGATGAAAATGGTTTGAGGTATTAAATAGAAACAAGAGCTTACACATATGCAATGCACAAGAGAGAAGAAATTGGGAAATGGAACCTCATCTGAGGACAAACAAAAACAGTTGTAACTGGTCAACTTAAATATCATGACTTTTTCAGGGTTTCTTTTTTTTTTTTTTTTTATGAAAATGTCCAGATTTTCACCCGTACATATATCATGATTTCAATTTGCCCGTACTCTAATTTGGTGATTATAATAATCTTATAATAGGATGTTATACTGATTTCTCATTTAAAACAGAACAAGATAATTTTAAAAAATTCAGCCTAGTCCATTGGCAGAAATAATTTATTTAATTAATAATGTGAGCTTATTTGTTGTAAAAGTAGGAGGATGAATAAATGTAAAATTTGAAAAAAGATTTGTAGTGAATGAAGTATCATAGATCAGCTGAAGGCTACTGAACCGAGTACTGCCTATTGGTGAGTGGTGACCAATGGAAAAGATGGGTAGTTTCAGTACCATACATACATACATACATAAATCAGTGGTATATATAATTGTCACATGGAGACGGTAGAGGCCAGAGGGACAAAAGAAAGGGCATACTGCAATTCTGCAGTGGGAATCTAAGGACAATGAACAGGGTAAGGTTAAAAAGTGGAAAAGCTTTCCCAGACAAAACAATGGAAATCAACCTTCACAAATGTACATTTCAGAAAAAGGGTATTCGATTTTGTTGTCAAATTCTCTTCTTGATTTCAAGATGTAATAAAATTGCATTGGAATTCGGCACCATCCGTGCTATATATCATTCATTATTATTATTAACAATGTATGTATGTTGTTGAAGGGTTCAAGTGGGGACCTCAATCTCACAGGTATTTGGGCATCTGTTGAAAAGCCTGTAATAATATCGGAGTCAAAGATGTTATAATCGCAACTACTCATATTTATAAGCTTTACCTCTTTCATAACCATTTCACCAACCCTTGTTCATAGTAATGCCAAGCTCTTCATATTTTTGCAAAATCAACCAATCCAACTCCAACTTCAAAGCTATTTGCAGAATTCCCAACCCATTCTTTGTTTGAGCAAAACATTAAATGGGTCTGGTCGTAGGTTGCCAATTAAGTTCCTTAAAATTCCACAACCATTTCCCAAATAAACGACAACTTGCCTTCTGCATTTTCAAATCACCACTGATACGCTAAGAATCACATGCACGTTCCTCATTCAAGTAGACCTCCCTAAACTATGCTTCATATTTTGAATTATCCCCTCTAGTTGAGTTCTCCGAGCATTTTAATTATATTTAAGCGTATCTTTGACTTGATACTATATTTTTCAACACGTTAGATCTAAGCTATCAAAACAATATATGTACATATATTTAAAATTCAATTCACGTATTTTAGATATACTTCACGCCATAATTAAGATGACATTTAATACCTAATATATATGATTAATTACTTTATACACCCAATTATAACGTTTTGAAATTTTAGAATATTTGATGCAATGAACGAAATCTATATTCGTTGAATTGATATGTGTCATAAATTCACATCCAACCATTAAGGAGGTGAATTTGAATTTACGCATGATGTGAGAATCAGTAGTTGTGTGGGAAAATAATATTTTTAAAGCCCCCCACATCTACCTTGATAATCATTATAACAGCATAAATTATCATGTCTAAAAAATAATGTGTACCTTTAATCCCAGGATTTGATTTGCAAGTTGGAAGACAATAATGTTTTTTCCAACATTAAATGAACTTTAAGACGTTTCTGTCTAATCTTCAGTGACGAGAACATTGTTAGAAAATAAAATAATTAGTATTTTGTTAAGTTTGTTAGTATTGTGTTCAGTTAGGCCAGCTGTTTCAGCCCATTATTTGTTAAGTTTGTTAGTATTTTGTTATAAGTTTGGGTTATATAAACCCACCTCTTGCTATGAGAAATATAACCGATAAATTCTATTTCTAATAAAAATCACTTTCCCCTTTTCTCTCTTCTCTGTCATTCACTATGAATTAGTTTGTGGTTGCTTTTAAAAAGTGTGGTGAAAAAAGTGATTTTCAAACTAGCTGTTGAAAAGTAGTTTTGAAAAACTGGTTAGTGTTTGTCATTGAAGTCAAAAAGTGATCTTCATGAGATAAAAAGTCTATTTTAGACATGATATTAAAAAGTAAAAGTAAATTTGGGTGATTGTTCAATTTAATTAATGTTATGATTTATCTTACTTATTTTTTATATTTTTATATTCAAATTCGATCATGGTTGAAGTTGAAAATTTAATTTTTGAGACTAAGAAAAAGATTAAAAAATGTTTGAGATTAAAATTAAAATTTGTTGTGTTAATTATTGAAAAATCAAAAGTGCATTTTCATCTAATTAAGGAGTTAATAGAGACTAAATTGAACTAATCAAATTTTGAAGGACTGGAGTTTTAGTGTTATCATTAACCAAGGGGGCTAAAATCCATGCCTGCTAGGCTTAAGAGATTAACGGATAAAAGAAAAAATTATGATTTATGTTTCACATTTTTAAAATTCAGAGTTACTTGAACTTTAATTGATTTAAAATTAATTTCAAATTTTTTTTACTATCAAAGTAAATAATTTATATTTAAGTTAATAAAAATAATTTTAAAACATTATATAAAAATTAAGATTCATTAATTGGCCTAGTGGCTAAGGATGCTTATCGTGTCCTATTTTATATGGGTTCGAATCATGACATAGGAATACAATACCTCACTATTTAATCAAAACATTATATAAAAATTATTTATTTACCTAAAAAATTATTTTTTGAAAAGATTTTTTTATGGAAGGGAATAAACTAACTAAGCTATAACTTCTTGTTGTCCACAAGAATCAAGGTTGTAAATGTCCATGTAGTAATTTATGAATAAAATTCATCTGCTATTTCTCTGTGTTCTATGTTTCATCAATGATTTTATGTCATGTATATTAATAATTTGTTTTTATTATTTTATTAATTATTTCTGTTTTATTGACAATACATGTGACATAAAATTATTTGTAAGACATATAAAGAGGTACAAAAAAGAGACAAATAATTTTTATTCGAAATTCAAGTTACAGCAAACCACTACTCAATTCTCCCAAGTGAGATTAGTCAGATTATCAGCAAACTCGTTTCCTTCTCTAAGTATATAAAAAAAACTTTAAAACCTCAACGAACAATATTTTAAAATTATAAAAATAATTATTTTATTAAAATATTAAGATTTAAAATTAATATGAAAAATAAAAATCAAATCAAATTATGATCGATAGGGAAAAACTTATCTAACTAAATTAATCTCAAATCTATTAGTAGTCCCTTAAATTACCCTACATACAATTATATAAAAAATTAAAAAAATATTTGTCAAACCTATGCTCATAAAGGAAGCAAAACTATAGATATTTTTTTTGAAAGGTAAAACTATAGATATGAATCATTAATTTCTTTGAACCATCTTGGTCTAACATGTTAATCAAGTCACTCTAGAGTCTGGACTAACTATATATCTGATAATGAACCCCCACTTTTATCATACCAAGTTCCATGTTTGATAGTTGGTTTTTACTTGTGATTGAATTAATTTTATCCAATACTTTAATTTATGATTTAAATTACTTTTAAATTTTAAAATATTAATAGTGTATTAATTAAATATTTCATTAATCCAATACTAACTATATATCTGTTCTGAATATATACTCTCAAGTCTCAACCATTTGAGAATGCATGCTTAATCACCCTGTTATAACTGCTGGCGCTCGAACATGTGACCTTTAGGAACAACAACTGTTCTTTTAACCACTGAGTCAAGTTGATCCGTGTAATTCTGTTATTTTTTTTTTTGAATAGCGTTAATTCAGTTATCTTGAATATTAAATTCTAAATTCGATTTGGTATGAAACATATTTAAAATATATCCACTATTTTTCTAATAGTCTTAAAATAATTACAAATAATATCCTTTCATATTCTTAACTTTTTGAACAAAACACATTTTACAGATGGAGCGATTTGATTATCCTCTTTTTCAAGACCATTGTTGAGAATCAAATTTTACATGTATTTATACCCACTATATGAATAAACTAGGTTCGACGTGTAAAAAATAGTATTATCATATTTTAGAATTTTTTCAAGAAAAAGACAGATTCAAACTATTCATATTCATACGATAAATACGCATGTGATTACAATTTAAATCGCTTATTAAATCAAATTCTTTTCAAATTACCATTATGCTTAAACTAATAAAAGGGCTTAATTGTTATCCCCCGGGATGAACAATATTAAAGATTGCAAGAAATATCATTTCTTTCCAAATTAACCAACCAACTGTTCTTTGCTCAAACACCTCCAGAGGCAGATATATTAAGTATAGCTTTAACTAGTTGCGACACAGAGACTTAAGAGCCTGTAGAATTGATAAAAATTCCGCGCATTCACCGGCCAGTACCGACTGTTTTTGTAAACGATTCAACACATGCCAGTGCCACATGCATATAAACATACAATATGCCCGAATTGTACCTAATATATAACCAATGTTAGAGAAACCTGGAGGGGATATATTCGTTTATTCTTAGCGGATAGCTATAGAACTCCTCGGTTCTAGCATCTCCTTTGCTGTGCTGGAATGGTTTCCACCACGGAATTCCTCTATCATCCACATGATTTGCTTCTAATGTGTTATCAAGCACAGTCCCGACAATGATGGCCACAGTTGCAGGTGATGAGAAGATTGTGTTCAATATATCGTTGAACTGCACGCGTTGGAAATTGAAATCGAATGTCAGACCGATGAAGCAAAGATCAAAATCAGGTAAACTGTAAATGACCTTCGACTAGGAACCTGAAACTAAGCCAGTAAATATTATGCAGGCAGTAATGTGCATCATGTTGAGCCTTACTCCACAAATTAGCAGTATGGGAGAAATAAAGCAATCACATTATGAACTTACCCATCCAGCATTTGTTCTAACCGGTCCGTGACCGTCGCCGGTTGTGTTCATTACAAAATACTGAGGAATTGATAGCCCGAGGAATAGGGAGACACCCAACACATAGATGTTTCTCATGGAATTACTATTTGCAAACTGTATGAATGTGATCCCAGAAGAGGCTGCATCGCGAGGAAAGAAATGAGAGTGGAATGCCCGATTAAAGAAGCAATAGATATCAGTTGCAAAAACGATCATGACTATTGAGTCACTCACCAACAATGCCCAATAAAATACAGTATATGGCAGCAAATATTGGCAATGGAATAGAGGCAAAAAATGCACCAAATTTCCCTGAAAGAATGTAAGGCGACCCAATCAAGTCCGAACATAACAAATATAGCACAAAATTTTCAATACAATTGATGAGAAAGTATAAAAAACAAACCGAATATGGAGAAAAATATCATGAAGCCGGTAGAAATCTGCACCACCCTTCTGCTTCCTATATGCGTAAGTCCGAGAAGGCCAACATTTTCACTGCAATATCATTTAGATGAAAGCTGAAATAAATTTCTGAAGTATACTGCTGCCTATCAGTTATGGCATTTTACGGTTAATAACTAGTATATAAAGAATGAGACTTCTTTTTCAAAAATCCGTTCTGCCTTACACAGATGCGGTTGTACCAACGAGAGAACCGAAAAGCCCTTCAAGCAACATACCAATGCCCTACATTTACAAGCAAGATGAGTAAGTAATCTTCAATGACAAAATAATGTCATGGGATTCGGGACTAATGTTTATCGATTTAGCGAAAGCATTGACGAAAATGTTACACAACAAAACAATACACGGTAGTTCAGGAAAGGACCTGTAACCCAATACTTCTGCTTAGTACATGTGCAGGAGGGGCTGTTGCACCAGAAAGCCGAGCTGCAGCAAAAAATGTTGCAGTTGACTGCATATGAAAACAAGGAAAGTTCGATTACCAACTGATTTCTCTATTTCACCAAGAAAATGCATAGAAGAGCAGACTAATGCTTCAAATTGGATCAAGTGAAACTAAAGCATTAAACTTGGAAAGTAAAGTTACTAAATGGAATTGACATTGTCTAAATAAAGAGACTAGACCTCTGCGGATGAAACAAGTGCAGCACCTATCATCCCAAACACATGGCTAGCTCTGAATATAGGCGTACCCCACTGAAACGGGTAAGGAATTTTAATCCTAGAAACAATGACATGGAATAAGGAATCATAAAGAACACTTATGGAAGATCAGTTAGAACTCAATTGAACAAGCAGAGCAGCGCATTATGACCATACCAAGGAGCAGAAGACATTAGGTAAGATCGATCCGTGCGACAACTCAGTTTAGTGGCAGTCTTGACATTGTTGTAAGCACCAGAGACAGTGAGGACGGAAGCAAAAGCCCAGATAATTCCAATGCACAAAAGCAATGCAAATCTCTCAAGTATTAGATGGGCCCTCGAATGGACACGCTTCAGGTACTGCAGCAAACAAGTTATGTTGTCAAATTAATGAAGAGGAATGATAGCACAAAATGAGGTTATTGTCAGAGTGGCTTATGTACCTGTTGGGAAATAACCATTAAAATGAGCATAGGCAGGCCAATTTCCACACAATTACCGAGCTGTATCATGAAGTTAATTGCATTAAAAGAGTAGCTTACATCAGAATATCATTGATCCAAACCGAGCATTGAAGTATTCAAAGAGAATTACCAATGGGAAGCCTCTTGCAAACAGACCAAGACCAACGAGACAAACCACTGGTACCATGACTATGGGAGTAAAGAATCTAGAGGGAAAGAGGTTAAAGAGAAAACTCTTTAGAAAAATTAGCTGTGAAAACTTGAAAATTTACTGACCAAACATCTCAAACCATGAATGACAAGCAGGCAATGAGCTGCATGATATAAATAAGATAGATGCACAAATTGATACTCAAAATACCTTGTCAGCTCTCCCCATGCCCTGCCATACCCAAGGATGATGTTAACGAAGGAAGAAACAATTAACGATCCTTGAACAGTTCTTATACCACGAACAAACCGCTGCAAGCAAGCAAGCACCCAAATCAGCCATTATGCCATGAGTTATAAAACATAACAGCAAAATTTATATCACATCTACCTACTGAGAGATGAATATTCCCAAAACTTAAATACAATGCAAAGAACATCATGATTCATAACTTCCTATTCGTTTCGCTTATATCATACGAAAGTTTACATACATCATGCTCAGTTGCAAAGGCCTCATCGGTGTAATCATTAATGATCGACAACAATGGCAACATATATGCAAACGATACACCCATCACCGCGGGAAGCCTTGAGCCAATAAGCGTTTGAAGCAGTGTATTGATGCCTGACATAAGCAGCAACACTTGAATAACCCGGGCTTTATCACCCTGTTCATAGCAAAGAAAGGGTCGAGATGTTAAAATGCATCAATCCCACAAAAACTGTAGTGATTGAACTTAACTATAGGATCATATAACATACATGATTCCCACCCATCCGAGGGACCATAGTACTTGCAATTAAGACTGTAGTACCAAGATTCACAATGAAGTGCTGGAAAGCCAGTAAAAGCGCTTGAGCTGTTCAACAAGTTGATACTGTGAGATTCATTGCAAAAGATAACAATCCTCAGATGGTTGAATTTAAGCCAATATTCAGCTACTATAAAAAAAACAACAGATTTCATCCTAACTTAGTTGAAAAAGAGTATTGGAATGTACAAAAAAAAAAGAGTGAGATGTTTTAAGTGCCTTTTGAAGAAATGAAAGAAAAGAACCATTCAAAAGTGACTTTTAAAAAAATGAGATATCTTAAGCGAGATCTCCTTGATTGTCTAACTTCACCATCGAAACACAAACATGCAAAAGAAAAGAAAAGAAAAATACTGGATATACCAACTAAAAAGCAAGCAACTTTAACATAAAATCTTCAACTTTGGTCAGCTTTCTTATTAAATTAAAAGGGGAAAATAACTGACGCCATGAAGGATTGGAGTGGATGCAGTATTGAAGCTGATGTAGTTGCTCAGCTGGAGTCCAGGTAGGCCCCCTTGAGAGAGCCAAATTCGGAGGTGCGGCCACTTGCGGTGGCGGTGGGTGTTGGTGGTGATGATGATGATGATTCTCTGTTTCACCCATCTTTTTCTCGCCTTCTAGTTAATACCCTTTTCAACGATTCTTACTGTAATCTTCTTTTTGTTCTACTTCACTCGAAACAGATAGCTAATAAACTTTTCAGATTCCTAGCAAAAAAGAAACGGTTTTGAAGTATTCAGAATTAATCTTTCTTTATAATATTCTCTCCCCCCGAAACTGACAATAAATCACCGACGCCAAAAGAAATAAGAAAACGGGAATGAATAAAGAAATTACCTTTTGTAATGGAAAATATTAAACAGCACAGTTCACTCAGCTCATTTATCTTTGAAAAAGAAGAGATAAGAGAGAAGAGTTGGAGGACGAAAGAGAAAAATCTAAAAAGGGGGTTTGGATTACGTTATGTTTATGATTTGTCGTATTTCGTAGAGAATGTAATACACAGTTTTTTCTCTATCAACAAATTAAAAATACAATACGCAGATTCTTTTTTAATATCTTCTTTTGGGGATTTAAATAAGGAACGTGGAAACTGGGAATGGGGGAAGCGCGTGGGGGTTAGTTTCACTTTTCTTACATTCTATGTTCGAGAATCTTACAATGTTGTTTTGTCGAATTTAGCTTTCGTTTTCATTGAATATAACATTTGTGCCATGCGTGCTGTTGAATTCGGATTTTGGAAATTTCAGTTATTATTTCTTAAAACAATTTTTAATAAAAAATCATTTTTAATATAAGTCATTAGTTTTATTAAACGAGAAAATACTCAAAATTATAATAAGGGTTTACAATTATCATCGTAAACTAAATATTTGTTTGGACATTTTCCCTAAAACTAGCCACTTTAGATCATATAAAGACCATATATGAAAAAGATTAAAAACTCATCCAAATAACTCGAACGAAAAATAGACATGAATAAATCTGATTACATCGGCAAACGAACCAAAAAGGGATTAAACTATTGAAAGACCATCGAGAACCGTAAATTAGAGCTAAGCATCGTAAAACACTATCCACGAGCGCAAATCGCGTATCCAAATTCAATCAAAGGGTCCAGAGCAGGAAACATCAACATGATTACAAATAAGCGTCATCTTGATCAGTCGTAACATCTTCAAATCTAACCATGTGAAAAACATAAAATAAAAGAATGGTCAAATGGTCGAGGAAGAAAAAAAACATGTTATAAGACATAGATAAACGTGCCACAAAGTTAGAGAAAAACATGCAATAAAAGCTGAGTTATTTTTATTAAAAATTTAAAAAAAAAAGAAAGAAAAATAGCGGTTGACATTCGAACATCTTAAGTCGGCTAAATAAAAAAAATAAGACTTGTTGTGCTCTATAGATGAAGAAGATTATGTTAAAAAAATAAGAACGGTTAAAGATATTGCGATGAAGAGACTATTTAATAAAAAGAATTGTTTGATATAGAATTGATTAATTAATAAAATAATTTAGTGATGAAATAAGATAAGATTTTCTGCTGAAGATCATTTGGAAAAGGGATGGGTCCGCCCGTAGAATTATTTGGATTCTAGTAAAACCTTTGAATATGATTTTTTTAGGTTTGACTAAATTTGACTTGGATTGAAATATTAAAATTCTTAAACACAAAGCATACCTTTAAATATGTAATTTATCAAAGCATAAACAAATATTTCCAATTTTACAAATATTTCATGTAATGATTTTACAAACAATACCTTTTTGGTTTGAAAATTTATTTTATAATCATATTTGACTGTAATTACACAATTATATCATGTTTAAAAAATTATTATAATTAAACCTACCAAATAGTTTTAATAATAAAAGAAATGTTATCATTTTTAAGTAATTCGGATATGAGTAGTTTGTCTGCAAAATATGTACATTATTAAAAGGTTATAATTAATGAATAAATACTACCTTATAATCACATTAGATAATAATAAAAAAATATTTAATTTATATATCTTGTTCAATTGAGTGTAACTAAAGTTCTTCAATGATAATATACAATTCTTAGGAGGAGAGTGGTAAGAATTGCTATACATATACAAGTAAATCACATTCTTTACTTTCATTTAACTAAAAAAAATAGTTTTCTCTCAATAATCTAGTCGCAAGGTTCTTTTCATTTTTTTTTGTTTGACTGATGATGATATCAATTTAAATGTTGGTTGTCAATCGTCAATGTTTATTATTTTCCTTACTTTTTATAGCTTATTTTTCTTTGAGTTTTCTCAATTTTTAATTAGAATCTAGGCTATTATAGCACTTTTTCTTTTGCTTTTGTAATACGTCTTTTTGTTACTTTTGTGGTATGTTTCTTCTGCCATTTAGTTAGATTTTTGCATACCTTAGCGGTTGTTTGGTGCTCGTACAGAGTTCCCCCTTTGACGTTTATTTTTAAAATTGGGTTGTCGATGTCATAGAAAGTTCGATCTCGTTTGGTGATTGTTAGCGGATGTAATCAGATTTGTGTAACGAAGTAATTTGCTTGATAGTTCGGTTTGTTCATCACTCTTTTTTTCACCTCGTTATGCATCTTGTTTGGATAGAAACAAAAAAATTCATGAAGATTTTTAGGTTCTTTGACGTTGTACAACAATCTAAAGGGACAAATTGCTTTTCTTTGCACTTTTATGTTTCATGTTTTATTTTTATGAGTTTTTTTTTTGGGAATATAGTCCTTATTTTTTTGGATGTGTTGTATTTATAGTATTTTTCATTAATTTTTAATAAAATTCAGTTGTCTTTGTTTAAAAAATTGTACAATTACTTTGTATGGTCAAACATGATATAGGAAATTAAGATATACTTATATTATATCATTCAAACATGTCTAGAAAATTAAAATTCATTATAACTACACACTCATATAATTATTAAGACAATAATTATATTTTCATACAATTATACAGTAATATCTAAACACATCCATAAATATTTCTTTTAGGCTTTAATCTTTATTTGAAAAAATATATATTATCTTCAAAGACCGCAAATTAAACAAATTTGACATTAATGGATGAAAAATTTTAGATTCATAAAATAGTTTAATAACCATTAATTAAAAAATTATAATTAAACTTAGGTGTAATTACATAGATATAATCAATTATTACACAAAATATTATAATTAAATTTGACATTTGGACCGGTTTCTGTTAATTAAAAATGTAGAGATGAAAACAGATAAATGCATTGGATGTTGGTTTACAGGTCCAATGTTAATTAAAGGTTACGTCTTTTCTAAGAAAAATCGAAGAAGTTGACACATACAAACCCGAATCTACCCAAAGATGGACTTGTCTTTAACTTTTGAGTTTATTTCTCAAAAAAAAAAAACTTTTGAGTTTAAAGTATGGCAGCTTGGGATTATGAGTTTAAAACATGTATTATAGGAGAAAATAAAGTTGGGTTAAATATTAGCTTCAGAAGGTAATCTAAATTCAGATGTGAAATCAAAGCTTTTCTCTTTAGCCACAACAGTATGAAGAGACAAAGCACCGACTAACATATCGGATCAAACCCCACCGGCCACTCATACCAGCTTTTTTAACTTTTTCAATAATTGTGCTTAAAAACTCTTTACCCTCCTCCTATGTGAACACAAAACTACCTTAAAGCTTAAAGCTTAGTGTATGAGGACGGGGTCTCATCACCATCCTTATTTTCAACTCATTCATCCTCCTTCGATAAATACAATTAATTCAATTCGTTTCCCCGCATATGATTAACAACTTGATTGGAATTTAATTAGTCTAATAAATCCCAACAAATCAAGCTTGAATTCCTTTTATTTTCTCATATTTGGGAATTCAGCAAGCAAACAGAATGGGATGATGGGATTATTTCAATTTATAAATGTGATGGAGTACCACTCCACACACACATATATTAATATCTATGCGAACATCCATCGCCACGTATTCAAAAACTTCGACCTACGGACGTATAGTGCAGGTGAACGATGTTTAGCCTACTCCTGTAAACCTCATATATGCAAACAAGTAGAAGTAATCAACGATAGACAAGCCAACCACGAACATACCCATGCAAACGATGTTTAACGACCACGTGTCGGCACACGCGATCGCCACTGATGACAAAGCAAGCCTAGGACGTCACGTCATAGAAAATCCAATCACAGCGCCATGACAACCCCGTTATGACACATGTCTGGGTAGTATAAAAGGACGTGTGCAACAAGGAAAACACACATTCTTCCACTCTAAGAACATCAACACCATACTAAAAAGATTACACTTGAGTTCAGACCATGACAACTGCCAAGACCACTACAAGACCACCGTCTTCAACCTTGTTCACTTTACCAGTCAACAATTGATGCGGTGAGCGTGGATCGAACACGACCTTCAGATTTTTCAAAAATATTCAGAGCTTTCAGATTGTCCAGTTTCTGCAGAATGAGTGAAGGTCAACCAGGTGATACAAGTAAAAGGAGCATGAGAGACCTTAATCCAATGGACTCGACAACGTCTACTGCCGAGCAACAATCTAAGGGGCAACCTCCTCCGTGGTTTACTGCGGCACGAGTTAGCAAGTGTCAGGCTAGAGGGGTGTTAGGTGTGTAAAAGTACTATAATTTCGCCCTTTTCTATGACAATTATTGCTAAATTTACACCCATTTGAGTCACATTGTAGCCCTCCATGCATCAATCACACTGATCTCGTCTTTATCATGTTTGATCCTTATGTTTGGTTTATTTGGTAGAAAAGGTACTGCTTTAGTGTGTGTTTTCTGCATGTGCAGATTTCGTTATTCACTGCTTGGGCAAGCACTGTCGAGGCAGTGAAGGAAAGGAAGGAACGGTGTAGAACCATCTCTCGACGGTCTAGATCAAGCCAACTGTGGATGTCAATTTCTACTGAAGGAAGCTAAACCATGACATAGAGCCCTACTGAGCAAAAAAGACAGACATGCCACTATCGAGGCAATAGCCAAGCCACTGCTGAGGCAATGCCCAGACACAGTCGACAAGGGAGAAAATATGCAAAGTGGTATGCGTTTTGAGGAGCATGAAAAGCTGAATTTTTCTATGTACTTTGCATGAAGATCGGACTACGAGAAGATCATGAAAACGCCGAAGGAAGGTCAAGAGAAGATTCCACGCAAGTGGAAAGATTTTAAGGAAGAATGACATAATACTTAAAAGAATATCTTTTCTTTTAATGCATTTAATTCTAACTTGACTTCCTCCTCAAAAAAGACTTGACCTAGACCTCCTCTGTAAATAAGAAGCCAAAGTCGGCCATTGAGAAAATCAAGCAATCGAGAGTTGAGAGATTTTGTAGTGAGTTTACATCGATATCGTGTTCTGATTTCTTCTTAGGGTTTGGATTTTATTGTTTAGTAGTTGTGAGAAAACGGTTGGATTTTGTTTAAGTTTTTGTTAATGCAATTTTAGTTCAAGGTTTGGTTATTTTTGGTGTTTACGTTTTCTTGCAATTGAATCGAGAGAGGAAATTGCGGTTGCATCTATTTGTCTAATATCAGGAGAGTTAGACTCACGAAATAGATAAGCATAGTTTTCATCCCAATCAGTGAAAACTAACCCAGCTTAGGGATAAGCTCGAGTTTCAACGGCTAAAAGAAGCGTAAGATTGGTTGGTGTTCATCCTTGGTTCACGATGGGAGGTATTATCAAGGCCTGCACATCAACAGTGTTTCAACTTAGGGATAAGAAGGAACCACTGAAGGATGCTTTGCCGAACATTGACGTTGTTAGTTGTTGCCCAAGCAAGGGATTCCCGAGGCAGTTACTTAATCTGTTGCCGCGACAGTAGCTTTGGTCATTGCCGAGGCAATTCGGTGTTAGTTGCATTCAAAAACCGAGATAGTTCCAATTGGTTTCCACACTACGACACAATATAATCTGGCCCATTCTCTCATCTTGATTACTCAACTCTTTAGTTTACTTGCTTATTTTATTTTCTGTTTATTAGATTATTCTAAAAACCCAATCAAATCACCTGTGTTCTTTACTTTTGTTTCTTTTCAGTGCGAGACAATAAACTTTGGAAGTCACACCAATTCCTGTGGAGACGATACTCAATACTCATCCCTTTATTACTTGAGACGTGTACACTTGCACAATTGCGGGACACTCTACACACGCAACAAGGGGCATCGCCGTCAGAAGGGAGCATACAACATTTTTTAGGAATGGAAGAGAAGCTAAAAGTTATAGAGGAATTTGTATTAGTTTCACAAAGACAATTGGCACGACAACAAGAATATATTATGAAACAGATGAAAAAATAGAAAATGGCAGGTCAAAAAAATGAAGAATCAATCTGAGGCATGAAGGTGAGAAGGGAATGGTTTAACTGGGAAGCAGTAGAGACCATGCATGCAAAAGAAAACAATCAGAAGCTAGAATACCATGTTGGGTTATCCAATAATAATGGGCACATATGTATAATGTATGTTGCTATTATAAAGTTTAATACGAAAATTAAAGTGACCAATTATGTTACATGTGTTATAGGTATTAAATTGTCATGGAATTAAAAGTGTAGATACCGTAAGTTATATTTATAACTCAATGAGGGGCAGAGTTGTAAATATTAATAAACTGATTTTTAATTCAGTTTATATAAAGGGTAGTGGTCCCCGAGATCTAGGTTAACTTGCATATCTCTCCTTCCCCGTCAGAGAGTTGTGTGGCAAGAGGTAACCTATCATCTTGGAAGATCAAACCCTCTCTGGAAAAAAAAAATCTCCGTCAATGGATTCAGGTACGCTTCCGCAAATCTAGTCTTTGTTCTTAATGATTTGGCATGTATGGATCTTGGGTTTATATTCGTATGAATATTTTTTTGTTTCTAACAAGTGGCATCGAGCCAGGTTTTGTCGAATCATTAAGATCGTATTTGTTTTTGGGTATTAATCTTCCATCGATTATTTGTTGATTTTCAATCTGTTGTACGCTGATTTTGAAATCGAAAATTGAATATCATATTAGGGTTTAATTCTCTTCAATGCGCTTTGGAAATCTTAATTAATACGAATATTCTATTCGTGTAAATTCTAGAATCTGTTAAGGGTTTTTTGTCTTGCAGTATTAATCGGCAGAACATGTTTGTTTTGTTTTCAATGAATTAAGGTTCCTAGATTGAAAACCAATTCTATTGTTATTTTTTTTATTGTTTTTAGGGTTTGAAAACTTATAAACACATATGCGTGTTTTTTTTGTTTGTTAAAAGAATACATTAACAATAGCTTGCCCTTATTTTGTATGGTTTTTACGCATACATAGTTTACTGTTATAGAATATATATATTATTTAAAAATATATATTTGTTTTGGTTGGATCAAAATTTTAGTTTTGATCATTAGGTATAAAGATAAATCTTTAGAAACGAATAAAATTCATGTTTTGGCTATGTCTAATATTTTAGTGGGTTAATTGAAACACAATGTCACCAAAGTGACCGCTTCTGCGTAGATTAACTTATTTAAAATATCAAGATGTTTGTGTTTTTGTAATTCATGCGTTTATTAATTGGCCCAAAGGAAAATTAATATTTGGCCGAATTTCAACGACACCTGTGGTAATAAACGTGTGACAATTATAAGGTATTTTTATGTGTGCAATACATTAGTCCAAAGATTAATCTGTTGTTCGACATAATTTATTGTCAATGTTTGGTTACTACAACAAGAGTACCGTTTACTGTTAATATTACTGTCCAAAGACTTGATATTAATGTTGTGTTTGGTATCTTGAGGGGAATTAGTCACTTCTTTGAATTTATTTGTTTATTATGGAATATTGATGTGAGCCTGTTTTTTTTATTTTTGTTCTATATTCAGCTAGTTCTTCTGCTGCCACAATATCTGCTAATATCAGTTCTATACCCATGCTTAATGGGACAAATTTCAAGGAATGGAAAAGGCACGTACTTATAGTACTTGGCTGTATGGACATAGACCTTGCATTAAGGCAAGAACAACCTGCACCTCTCACTGCGGATAGCACCCCTGATGCCAAAAGGGATTTTGAGAGGTGGGATCGTTCTAATCGCATGAGTCTGATGATCATGAAACACAGCATTCCGGAAGCCTTTAAGGGCACTGAATCTGAAGAGATTACTCAGGCTAAGTCTTTCCTTGACGATCTTGAGCAACGTTTTGCTAAAAACGATAAGGTTGAAATGACATCACTTCTGAATTCTTTGATGTCTATGAAGTATAAGGGTCAAGGAAATATAAGGGAGTACATTATGGAGATGTTCCATCTCGCTTCAAAACTTAAGGCACTTAAAATCGAGCTTTCTGAAGACTTGCTCGTTCTTATGGTTTTGGTATCGCTTCCTGCACAGTTTAACCAATTTAAAATTAGTTATAACTGTCAAAAGGAGAAATGGACTCTAAATGAGCTCATTTCTCATTGTGTTCAAGAGGAAGATAGGTTGAAGCGTGATAAAACTGAAAGTGCTCATTTGGCCAGTGCCTCTAAGGATAAGGGCAAGAAAAGAATGTATCAGAATGAAGCTGCTAAGGGTCCAGCTCAAAAGAAACAAGAGCGAGTTCCAATTAATTGTTACTTTTGTGAGAAGCCTGGACACTTGAAGAAAGATTGTACCAAATATCACGCATGGCGTGCTAAGAAAGGTATGAATCTTACTTTGGTCTGTTTTGAGGTTAATTTAGCTTCAGTACCTAGAAACACTTGGTGGTTAGATTCTGGTGCTACTACTCACATAAGTGTTTCTATGCAGGGTTGCCTGAGCTACCGAAAGCCAAGTGATGTTGAAAGAAACATCTTTGTGGGCGATGGAAAATCGGTAGAAGTTGAAGCAATTGGGCATTTTAGGTTGTTATTAGGAACTGGTTTTTATTTGGATTTGAAAGACACTTTTGTTGTTCCGTCTTTTAGGCGGAATTTAGTTTCAGTTTCTTTATTGGACAAATTTGGATATTCTTGTTCATTTGGAAACAATCAGTTTACTTTGTCTTTAAATTCAAGTATTGTCGGAACTGGTTATTTAAATGCTTATGACAACCTTTATTTGCTAGATACAGTTGCATCATATAATGAAACCTTGCACGTGGAATCACGTGGTACTAAACGCAAATTAAATAAGGAAAATTCTGCATCATTATGGCATAAGCGCTTAGGTCATATCTCAAAAGGTAGGATTGAGCGACTTATATCTAATGGTATTTTGGAGTCCCTTGACTTTTCAGACTTTAATGTTTGTGTTGACTGTATCAAGGGAAAACAGACCAAAACTAAGAGATTAGGTGCCAACAAATCTACAGACGTCTTAGAATTAATTCACACTGATATTTGTGGGCCATTCCCTACGGCATCTTGGAATGGTCAACAATATTTCATAACATTCATAGACGATTACTCACGTTATGGGTACCTATATCTCATTCATGAGAAATCTCAGTCTTTGGACGTGTTCAAATCTTATAAGGCTGAAGTTGAGAATAAACTCAACAAAAGAATTAAGAAAGTTAGATCTGATCGTGGTGGTGAGTACTACGGTAGATATGATGGCTCAGGTGAACAACGTCCAGGACCATTTGCGAAATTCCTAGAGGAATGTGGTATTGTCCCACAGTACACCATGCCAGGATCACCTAGTATGAATGGTGTAGCTGAGAGACGTAATAGGACTCTTAAGGATATGGTAAGGAGTATGATTGCTCATTCTACCTTACCCGAGTCCCTCTGGGGAGAAGCATTAAAGACAGCAGCATACATTCTGAATAGAGTACCAACTAAAGGAGCTGAAAAGACACCTTATGAGCTTTGGATGGGTCAAAAACCTAGTCTAAAGCACTTTCACATTTGGGGATGTCCAGCTGAGGCAAGGCCTTATAGGCCACATGAAAAGAAATTGGACTCCAAAACTGTGAGCAGCTACTTTATTGGATATTCTGAGCGATCTAGGGGCTATAAATTTTATGATCCCACAATTAAGAATATTTTTGAGACGGGAACTGCAACATTTTTTGAGGATGTTGAATTTGGAGGGAGAAATAAGGTTAGAGACATTACTTTTGAGGAGGAATTGAGTTCCGACTCAATTCCCACTATCACTTTTGATAATGTTCAGGTTCCCATACCTACCATTAATCAAGAAGTGAATCCGGAACCTCAACAAGATAATGTTGAACAACTTCCTCCTATTCAGGATGAGGTAATTGTTCCAGAAGAACAAATTCAACAACCTCAACAACAAGTGCCATTAAGGAGATCCACGAGAGAAAGGAGAAATGCTATTCCGGATGATTATATTGTATTTCTCCTTGAAAATGAGGATGATAATGGAATGATGGAAGATGACCCAATCAACTTTCATCATGCCATGCAAAGTGCTAACTCTCAAAAGTGGATTGATGCCATGCAGGAAGAGTATAAATCCATGCAAGACAATAAAGTTTGGGAACTTGTCCCATTACCTGAAGGTGCAAAACCAATTGGTTGTAAATGGATATTTAAAACCAAGAGGGATGCAAATGGTAATGTGGAGAGGTATAAGGCACGTCTTGTAGCTAAAGGATATACTCAAAAAGAAGGCATTGACTTTACAGAGACTTTCTCTCCGGTTTCATCGAAAGACTCTTTTAGGATAATCATGGCACTTGTAGCTCATTTTGATCTTGAGTTACATCAGATGGATGTTAAGACTGCGTTTCTCAATGGAGACATTGAAGAAACAATTTATATGGTGCAACCAGAAAACTTTGAGTCGGGAGACCCAAAGCATATAGTTTGCAAATTAACAAAATCCATCTATGGACTCAAGCAAGCTTCTCGTCAATGGTACCACAAGTTTCATCAAGTAATTGTCTCGTTCGGTTTTGAGATGAATATCGTTGATGATTGTGTGTATCACAAGTTCAGTGGGAGTAAGCATATATTTTTGGTTTTATATGTCGATGACATTTTGCTTGCCACGAATGATATAGGCTTATTGCACGAAACCAAGAGATTTCTATCTAAGCATTTTGAAATGAAAGATCTTGGGGACGCTTCTTTTGTTTTAGGAATTCAGATACATCGAGATCGATCTCGAGGTATTCTTGGATTGTCACAAAAGAACTATATCGATAAAGTACTTAAAAGGTTTGGCATGCAAAATAGTAAACCAATGGACACCCCTGTCGCTAAAGGAGACAAGTTTTGTCTTGCCCAATGCCCTAAAAGTAACCTTGAAATTCAAGAAATGCAGAAGATTCCCTATAGATCAGCTATTGGGAGTTTAATGTATTCTCAGGTTTGTACGCGTCTGGATATTGCGTACATTGTTGGGATGTTAGGCAGATATTCAAGCAACCCTGGTATGGACCATTGGATAGCAGCCAAGAGGGTTATGAGGTATCTTCAGAGAACAAAAGATTACATGCTCACTTATAGGAAATCAGATCATTTGGAGGTCGTAGGGTATTCGGATTCTGATTTCGCCGGGTGCCAAGATAGCAGAAAGTCTACATCAGGCTATATTTATCTATTAGCTGGAGGAGCTATATCCTGGAAAAGTGCTAAACAAACACTTGTAGCTTCTTCCACTATGGCAGCAGAGTTTGTAGCATGCTATGAGGCATCCAATCATGGAATATGGTTGCGAAACTTTGTCACTGGGCTGCGTATTTTGGAGAACATAGAAAGACCGCTTAAATTGTTTTGTGACAATAAGTCAGCAGTACTGTATTCCAACAATAATAGGAGCTCGTCTAAGTCAAAGCACATAGACATAAAGTTCCTAGTTGTAAAAGAAAGAGTGCAAAGTGGACAAATATCCATAGAACACATTGGGACAAACTCTATGATAGCGGATCCGCTCACAAAAGGTTTACCACCCAAGGTCTTTCATGAGCACACTGCTCATATGGGTGTTGTATCATTTGAGGACATTATTGTTTGAGTGGGAGTTTGTTATTTGTTTGCTTTATATTTGATTTTGGACATTTATGTATTCGGTTATTTTTCTGATCAGAAATTAAGTATTCAGTTTATTCACTCTTTTCTTATTTTTTGATAAGGACCTCACTTAAGTTTAAAGAGGACCAGTTGGAAATAGGCATGTTCGGTTCACATTTACATGTAATTTCCATGCTACGCATCCATGATTGATCTATGTCATTTGATTGTGTTTGTATACGTGACCATTGATGGGTCCAGTCATGATTGATATGGCGAAGACCGCTTTGATCCTATATAGATATAGTTGATGGACGAGATTGTTAAAGATAACCTATTGTATGATAGTAAATTTTGAGCTCATAAGGTTATACATTTGTCAGGAAACATATGTTGCCCAAGTGGGAGATTGTTGGGTTATCCAATAATAATGGGCACATATGTATAATGTATGTTGCTATTATAAAGTTTAACACGAAAATTAAAGTGACCAATTATGTTACATGTGTTATAGGTATTAAATTGTCATGGATTTAAAAGTGTAGATACCGTAAGTTATATTTATAACTCAATGAGGGGCAGAGTTGTAAATATTAATAAACTGATTTTTAATTCAGTTTATATAAAGGGTAGTGATCCCTGAGATCTAGGTTAACTTGCATATCTCTCCTTCCCCGTCAGAGAGTTGTGTGGCAAGAGGTAACCTATCATCTTGGAAGATCAAACCCTCTCTGAAAAAAAAAATCTCCGTCAATGGATTCAGGTACGCTTCCGCAAATCTAGTCTTTGTTCTTAATGATTTGGCATGTATGGATCTTGGGTTTATATTCGTATGAATATTTTTTTGTTTCTAACATACCAGAGCTTTCAGATGGACAATTTTGAAGGACATGAAGAGTATTACCCTGTGGAAATAATAAAGAATGACAGCGATAGAAAGATGGTCCATGAGTTAATGTAGAAAAGAAATCATGACCGCAGAGCCGCCGAGGGCATCCCGGAAAGTAGTGATAAAAATAGTGCAAAAGAAAATTTTCAGGATTGAGAACCTTAAGATTGTCAGACGAATGATTTCGAATACAAAACTTATTGCCCTATACAAGTCGCGAGGAGAAGACATCTGCGCAAACCCCCAGCTTTTAAACCAAGTCGAACACACTGGAATCCTAAAATCGTCACCACCTTTGAGACCAAATATACAAAGGGAGCACTCTGACAAAAGATGTGAATTTCACAAGTAGCAAGGACATTGTACTGATGAATGCATTCATTTGAGGAACTCCATCGAGTTTGCTTTTAGAAAAGGGAAGTTGCAGAATAAGGACAACCAAGGGGTATCAGGGTCAAGAAATCAAGCCAAAGGCAGAAATATGTAAGCTTCCAAAAGAACTATTCATTGATCAGGGGGATAAGAATGATCTAGATGTGTGTGACCCAATCCGACTACTCGAACACAAATAATTATGTATTTACATAGAATTTTTTCATTTGGGTACCTGATTCCTAATTTTTTTTATTTTTAAATATAATTATTATTTAAACAAAATACCCTTTAACTATATTTAATTATATATATATATATATTAAAATAAAATAAAATAAACTAATTAAAACTATTAAGAAAACCCTTCCCCGGTCCCCTTATTACGTTTCCACTATCATCAACTTGTGTTATTAAGGTAGCCCTCCAATATCATCAACTTGCACGTTATGTAAACTGCTATTGTTTCTATTTTTCAATCATTCAATTAATTGAAGTGACCGATGGTAGAACTTACGAAGATGATGCATTTCACATGTTTGTTCGACATTAGTTGGAATGCTGGGTTATAAACTCAACGATTTTAGCACAAGATTATCACTCGTACATGCTCAGCATTCTTCTATGTCATGTTTTAAATTTAATTTCGGGGAGTTGAAAGATATATATCAAAATATTTCTCCTTTAAAGTTAAATTCAAGTCATTAAATTTATGTTTGGATTATGTAGTATGAACTTTAAAATTTTATGTGATTCATATGTAAGTTTTTTAGAAAATTTAGATTTTAAAAAATATGAACCGGGTACCCGGTACCTAAGTTTTACGGGTACCCAACTAGCGGGTACTTGGGAGTCATGGGCCGGGACACGGGCCGAAAAATATAGTAACCAAAGAACAGGGTACCCAACACCTCGAGTACCCAAAAGTCCGTGTAAAACTAAAGAATTGATTTTGATATAACAAAATATTTAAGGACTAAATTGAAATTGGAAAATAAATTTTTAAGTCGTCAAAACTTCCCAAAACCTTTAAGCAAAATGGTCAAGTCAAAACCTAATGTTTATACAAATGTTTCTAAGTGTTTTCCAAGTAAAAAAAGTGACTTTCGAGTCACTGTTTTGAAACGGCCCTTAGGCGTTTCGAAACGTTTTGAAACTGTTAACATGTGTTTCAAAACAAGCCTTCCCGTTTCGATACAGGTGTATCGAAAAAGGACCTTATGTTTCGAAACGGATGAAGAATAACAGAACGGGTTGATCCGTTTTGATACGGCAGTATCAAAACGACCTCAAATATTTCAAACGATTTTCAAACTTGGATTAAAAAATATGACTATTGCAATTTTATAACTGATTTTCGGAAAACAATTAAGGTGTATCGAAACGAGTTAACCACGTTTCGATACGGGTTTTGACAGTGACAAAATGTTTCGAAACGACATCAAGCACGTTTTAGAATGACTCTTAGCAGTATCGAAACGATCGGGTCCGTTTCGATACGGTCTCTTAATTACACTCCAACGACTATTTCTATTTTGGTCTGTTTCGAAACGGGTAGTTACAGAAGTGCATTTATGGTAGGAAGATTGCATCCCAACGGCTATATTTATGATGGCAACAACCCCAACAACTATAATTGAATGAGAAGGTATAAAAGAGAGTCTCAAATCATCCAACGACAACTATTGATCCTCAAAGAAACATTCCAACATCAAATCCAAGCTCTAGTGCTAAATTTCCATATTCTTTCTAAATCCCCAATTGTGGTTCTTTATAATTCCTATTTTCTTTGATTTAATTGGGTTGAGTGCTTGTAATTGGGCAACATTTGTATTGAGAGATACTTTCTATTTGCCTTAATCTTTTTTGTAACCTTGTGAGAGAGTTTGGTCAATTTTGGGTAGAAACTTGACCTCTTGTGTAAAGGTTTCCTCCTAAGCCTAGAAAGGGGGAAGATTAACTAGTGGAGTTGTTAGAAAATCCTTAGTGGGAGCTAAGGTAGTGGATGTAGAGTTCAATTGGAACTTGAACCACTATAAGTGCCATGTCTTCAAATTTTTATTTTACCACTTCACTACCAAATACTTTAAAAATCCAATTCACCCCTCTTGGCTTAAATCGATTCAACAACCCACTCAACAATTGGTATCAAAGCTTACCTCTTTTGAAGGATTAACAACCACAAGAGGAGATCCTAGAAGAGTGTGATCAAGTTTAAAGTCAAGCCATGACATCTACCTCAACCTCCAACCTTTACGAGTCTCAATCTACCACTAAACCACCATTCTTCAATGGGGACAACTACCCATATTGGAAGAATATAATGCGTCTCTTCATCAAGTCCACGGATTATATGGTTTGGGATGTAGTGGAAGAAGGGCCTTACATTCCGGTAAAAAGAAATAATGAAGGAAGACTTGTCCCAAAGTTGAAGTCATAGATGACCGAGGAAGATAGACGAAGGGTGCAAGTCAACGATAAAGCTCTACACGTCATATTTTGTGCACTTGGTCCAAACATCTACTCTAAGGTTTCTTCAATCGAGAGCGCAAAAGAAGTGTGGGACACTCTAGAGACGACTTATGAAGGAACTAGCGACGTGAAGGAGACAAAGATCGGGCTATTACATTTAAGCTATGAAAATTTCAAGATGGACCCCGATAAGAGCGTCTCCAAGATGTTTGATCAGTTTTCGATCATCGTTAATGGTCTTAAAGGATTCGGTGAAGTGATTCCCAGAGATAAGCTAGTAAGGAAGCTTCTATATTCTCTCACGGAGTCTTCGGATGGTAAAAGAACGACCATCATTGAAGCTAAGAATTTGAAAACATTAAAGCTTGATGAGCTCGTTGGTTCTCTCCTTACTCATGAGATTATGAAACAAGAAAGAGAAGAAGAAAGAAGAATAGAGAAGCATGAGGTGGAAAAGAAGATGAAGCTAGGAGTTGCTCTCAAAGCCTCTCTACAAGAGGAGAGCTCTTTTAGTGAGGAGGAAGACTTTGAGGAGTTGGCAATGATAGCCAAACGATTCCCACAGTTCAAGTAGTCCAACCGAGGAAGGAAATTTCAAAGAAAGATAGACTTCAAGAACAAAAGCAAAGAAAAAGAAAGGGATCTCATCATTTGCTTTGAGTGCAAGAAATCGGGTCACATACGTTTCGATTACCCTTAACTCAAAAAGAAGGGCTTTGAGAAGAAGAAGAAGCTCAAAGCCAGGCTTGCTACTTGGAGTGATGAGGAGTCATCTGAGGATGAGGAACATGAAGTGGTCAACTTTTGCCTCATGGCTCTTGAGGAGGATTCTATGGTAACCTCTAACTCATCTTGCTTTGATTTCACATTTGATGAATTGCATGATGCATATGATGAGTTACAAGAGGTGTATGATGAGTTCATAGAGAAAAATAAGGAGTTCCTTTTGAAAAACAAAAAAGTCATTTCAGATTTAAAAGCTTAAAATGTTTTACTCTCTAAAACTAACTTGGATTTTGAGAAAAAGGTTCCAAGCTTGCAAGATGATTTAAAATTCTTAAAACAAGAAAATATTGATTTAAATAATTTTCTTTCTCAATGTAATGATGAACACCAAAAGTTGGTGAATGAGCTAAATGAGCTCAAAAATTCTTTCAAAAATGTTGGTTCTTCAAAACTTGAAAAAGGTGAATCTTCAAAAACTAACTTTTTAAAAAGAACAAATTTTAACTACAAACAAAGTGGCTCCAATAGGCATTCTAGAACTAAAAGGATTAGAAGTGTATGGGTTCCTAAGAAACTTGTAAAATCTAACAATGTTAATGCCATGTCACATTGGATTCCTGAGGGAACCAAGCTTTTGGGAGCTAACACTCATGGACCCAAAATGATTTGGGTACCAAAAATCAAAGTTTAATCTCTTTGTTTGTAGGGGAGCATTGCTACAAGGCCAAAGCACAAAGTCAAAATTCGTAGTACATTGATAGTGGATGCTCGAGGCACATGACCGGAGACAAGAGTCGATTCATGGAATTAAAGCCAAAAAGTGGAGGAGTAGTAACATTTGGTGACAATTCCAAAGGCCACATTGAAGGTATTGGCTCCATCGGTAATCACTCTTCTATACTTATTGAAAATATTTTGTATGTCAATGGTCTAAAACACAATCTATTGAGCATTAGTCAATTGTGTGATAAAGGGTTTAATGTCATGTTTGATGTAAATGGGTGTAGAATAGTTGACATTAAATCTAACAAAACAATGCTCATTGGTCATCTCATAGGCAATATCTATATGGTGCATCTAGATGACATTCATACATCCCATACATGCTTAGTTGCTCAAAATGAAAATGATGCATGATTATGTCATAGGAAATTAGGACATGCTAGCATTAGCATTTTGGAAAAATTAGTTTCCCTTAATCTAGTTCAAGGCCTACCTAATCTCAAGTTCTCATTAGATAAATTTGTGATGCATGTGCTAAAAGTAAACAACATATAGCCTCTTTTAAGTCCATTAATGATGTTTCTACAAGTAGATGTTTGCAATTGATCCACACGGATCTCTTTGGGCCAATTATAACTACTAGCTTGGGTGGAAAAAATAATATGCTTTTGTGCATGTTGGTGATTACTCTAGGTATACTTGGGTTATCTTTTTAAGCACCAAAGATGAGGCTTTAGAAAACTTCATCATATTTTAAAAAATAACCCAGAATGATCTTGAACTTAAAATTTCACATATTAGAAGTGATCATGAAACCAAATTTCAAAATATGTGTTTTGATGATTTTTGTAATGAAAATGGGATTAACCATAATTTTTTGGCTCCTCGAACTCCTCAACAAAACGGGGTATTTGAGAGGAAAAATAGAACTTTAGAAGAAATGGCTAGAACTATGCTTTGTGAAAACAATTTACCTAAGTATTTTTGGGCGAAAGCCACTAACACCGCTTGCTACATTATAAACCGTGTAATGATTAATCCTATTTTAAAGAAAACACCTTATGAGATTTTAAAATCTAAAAAGCCCAACATTAGTTGTTTTCATCCTTTTGGTTGCAAGTGTTTTGTTTTAAACAATGGTAAAGATAATTTAGGTAAATTTGATGCAAAGAGTGATGAAGCTATTTTTCTAGGTTACTCTTTAAACTCTAAAGCTTATCGTGTGTTTAACAAAAGAACTTTAGTTGTAGAGAAATCTATTCATGTGGTTTTCGATAATAACCTCCTTCCAAGGAAGAATTCTTTTGAAGATGATGATGTAGGGATCATTGAAGCCAAAGATGGTGGAGAGTCATTAAAGGTGAATGAGATTCCAACCAAATAGGAAGAATCACAAGAACCGCCTCTAGAAGCATTGCAAGACATGTCTCTTGAGGAAAAGGAAGTGAGCTACCCAAGGGAGTACAACTATGTCAAAGTTGGTGAAATCTTGGGTGATCCATCCAAGCTGGTAACTACTCGTTCTTCTCTTAAAATGCTTAATCATGTTGCTTTTATCTCATGCATTGAGCCTAAAAATGTTAAAGCATTAAAAGACGACTTTTGGATTATGGCTATGCAAGATGAGTTAAATTAATTTGAGAGAAGTAAAGTGTGGACATTAGTTGATAGGCCTAAATATAAATCTACTATAGGAATTAAATGGATCTTTAGAAAAAAACTAGATGAGAGTGGTAACATATTGAGAAACAAGGCTAGGCTTGTTGCTCAAGGTTACACTCAAGAAGAGGGAATTGATTTTGATGAAACCTATGCACTCGTAGCTATAATGGAAGCGATTAGGATGTTACTTGCATTTGCATGTTATCATGACTTCAAGTTTTTTTCAAATGGATGTCAAAAGTGTGTTTTAAATGGTTTTATAAACGAAAAAGTGTATATGGAACAACCATCGGGTTTTGAAGATCCTATTTTTCCAAACCATGTTTTCAAATTGTCAAAAACTTTATATGGTTTAAAACAAGCTCCTAGAGCTTGGTATTATCAAGTTTTCTAGTTGGAAAAGGTTTTAAAAAAGGAAAGGTGGACACCACACTCTTTATTAAAAACAATGGAAAAGATATCTTAGTAGTTCAAATTTATATTGATTATATCATTTTTGGTTCTACTAATGAATTACTTTGTCAAGATTTTTCTAAGTTGATGCAAGGTGAATTTGAAATGAGTATGATGAGGGAGCTCTCATTTTTCTTGGGACTCCAAATGAAACAAATGAAGGATGGCATCTTTATCAATCAAGCTAAGTACATCAAAGATATGCTCAAGAAGTTTGGCTTGGAGCAAGCAAAGCCTCAAGCTACACCAATGAGCTCATCTACAAAGCTTGACAAGGATGAAGGGGGAGCTTTCATTTTTCTTGGGACTCCAAATGAAACAAATGAAGGATGGCATCTTCATCAATCAAGCTAAGTACATCAAAGATATGCTCAAGAAGTTTGGCTTGGAGCAAGCAAAGCCTCAAGCTACACCAATGAGCTCATCTACAAAGCTTGACAAGGATGAAGGAGGTAAGTGTGTTGACTCTAAGCTTTATCGCTCTATGATTGGATCTTTGCTTTACCTTACTGCAAGTAGACCAGATATATTGTTTAGTGTTTGCTTGTGTGCTAGGTTTCAAGCTAGTCCTAGAGAGTCTCACCTTATAGCCGTTAAAAGGATCTTTAGGTACCTTAGAGCTACTCCTTGTTTAGGTCTTTGGTACCCTAGAGACTTAACCTTTAACCTTCATGTTTATTCGGATGCGGATTACAAGAGTTGTAAAATAGATAGGAAAAGTACTCCCGGCACTCACTACAAAAAATGACATATACCGACGGACAGAAAAGCGTCGGTAAAACACTAAAAATCCGCCAGTATATAGTCTAAAATCTTATATCGACAGACAAAAAAGATATTCCGACAGACAAACAGCCGTCAGTAAAACGCTAGTCGGTATATGTCTATACCGACGGCTGATTTCGTCGGTATATGTCTATACCGACGGCTGATTCCGTCGGTATATGTCTATACCGACGGCTGATTCCGTCGGTATAGATGTTGGGACCCTATACCAACGGACATATCCGTAGGCATAGGTATGACCTAACCCGACAAATTAGTGTATCTATTCCGACGGACTCAATCCGTCGGTATACATGGTGCATATATAACGTCAGTTTTTTACTACGGTTTGACCGTCACTATAGGGTTTTACCTTTACCAATGGTGTTGTTTGTCGGTATATGTAGATTTGTATAAATACATTTACCAACGAACAAAACCGTCGGTATAGGTTTAATTGACATTTATTTAAAAATTAAAATTTTATTTTATAATAAGACCAAAAATAAAATCATTGGAATCACTTATTGAAGCTACTAAAATCCACTTTAAAAGTGTTCAGTAACCATAAAATTCAAACATATCAGCAACTGAAATTCTATTCATACAAACCAAATTCTATTAAAATATGTTACTGCTAGTGTATGCATCAATCAAACAAACACCTTAAACGGTAACAAAAGGTAATTAACTTAGTAAAAAGTTGATTAAAAAGTTCACCAATAATAAGCTAACATGATGATGCCATGACATGCAACAACTTAGTCTAAACATCTACTCAGATCCAAGGGTGGACACTGCTATGCCAGTTAACAGGGCTTTCTGGTAACCATAATGCAATTTCCTTCCTTGCACTCTCAACCGAATCACTTCCATGAATCACGTTCCTGCAAAAAAAGACGATCGAAATCAACACATTGATACGAATTATAGAAAGATAAATGGAAAGAGAGAAGAACGATATATACCTGCCAATGTCAATTGGTGAATTATACGAATCACTTCCATGAATTATTCCTGCAAAAAAAAGACGACCGAAATCAACACATTGATACAAATTATAGGAAGAATCACTGTGTAAACTTTAAAATTTAGTGAAAACGAGTTTACTCCAGGACATGGAAAGAGTGTCTATTGTGCAGTAAACAGTAGCATAAGCCTTGACCTACGGACTTGGGCTCCCTTTTGTTAAAAGACATATTTATAGAGACATCAAACATGGGCATAGACTGGAATGCAGCAGTATTTAAATGCAGAGTAGAAACACACAACCATTACCTTGGCAACATATTGTAAAAGGAACCTTTCCCATTCCCTAGAGAGCAAGCTTGGCCTCACCTCCACAACCAATACCAGCCACTAAAACAACATCATATATATTAACAACTTGGTGCAGATAACCTAGGTTCAGTTCTTCTAAAACTCACAAGAGAAAGAATAAAAAGCCAAATTATTTTTATCTTAAAAATAAGAAATTGGCTACAATGCAAAACATACTAAAAACATACATTTTGGCATTCAAAAGAAACTTTTTTAACCAACTACTAGTTGATCTAAAGGATGAGCCAGTAATTCCTTAAGCAAGGTCTAGGATTAGAATCCCGGCGTTGAAAATGGAGCAAATTAGATTGGTAGAGTTGCTCATTATGGGCCTATGCAATAACTAATCTGGATTAATAGGTCCATAAGTCGGATAATTATACCAAAACAAGAAACTTGTTTTGCTTATGTTTATGAAATTAAAATGCTAATAGTAAAAGTAATAATGGAATTTAGAACTATGCAGTAAACTAAGATACTCATACAAATGATGGATATACTATGAAAATCATAATTCCAAATTAGTAATCAGAAGAGAAAAGTACTAACTGAGGTGGTATCCACCCATAATTGAGACACAAAGCCTAAGCTTTGAGCAGATTGGATGATTATCACTTGCTTTGCCATCATATTTGACCTCTTCATCACTTACCTCCTCTTCGTTTCCTTTCTAACCAATTTAATTAGATCTACGAACTTGAGTAAAGGAGTTCACTAAGTTCCATGCAGCTGAAGATTGGCATTTATAAGATACATATTTTAATTTATGGTATTGGCGAACAAAGAAAAAAAACCCTTTAAAGGTGAATCATACATTTGGCAGCTAACAATGGGTATCATGAACATAGGAGGGCAAAAAGTTACTATGGGTGGGCAAACAACCAAAACTAGAATACATTTCGCATTACATGGTTGACTTATCACCATGAAAAGGGGGTTGCTCCCTGCGAAAAATCTTATTTTTCACATCTTTTACCCATTGAAAAACTCGGTTGCAAGTCTTTATGGCTAGAGCCTACAATTTTCAACTTAGCATTTAGAATAACGAAACATAATTAATACTGTAATTTTATATCGAGAAACTTTTGCATATCCAAATAGTAACTTTTAATTCCCATAATACAAAGAGTTGATCAAGAGCATTTAACTTCAGAAGAGGAAACGAAAAAGATTGAAAACAAAAATTAAAAATACATTCTCAAAAATATTGATAAACCTAAACCCAAATCTATCGAAGATTGATAAATCTAAACTCAAATCTATCATTGATTGATAAACCTAAATCTACCGAGGATTGATAAACCTAAATCCAAATCTACCATTGATTAATAAATCTGAACCCAACAATCGGGAGAATAGAAGAGAAGAAACAAGGAAGAAGAAACAAAATACTTGCAGAGATGATGTCTGAACTTTAAAGAAGAAATACTCCAGCGCCGAACCCTTCTTGTCCATTTGCAATCGTCAGTTTGCCACTGCCGCTCGAGAGAAGAGAGAAGTCGAGAGAATAAAGAATCTTGAGAGAGTTGTAATTTCAGTCGTCAATCTTTGGGTGAAGTGAAAGTAATGGGGAGGGTTTTTTTAAAAGATTTTTTTATTATTTTATTTTAATATATAAATAATTAAATACCTATTATTAAATATTTAAAAATAATCAAAATTATTAGAAAATTTAAACCTACCTATACCGACGGTAGAAAATATTCGTCGGTATATAATTTACCTATATAGACGAACATAGTCAACCGTCAGTAGATGGTTCACCTATACCGACGGTTACTATAATTCATCATTATAAACTACATCTATACTGACGGTTTTTTTTCTTCCGTCAGTATAAATTACATCAATACCGACGATTAATATATCCGTCGGTACAAATCAGAATTTTTATCGACAGTTTTATTTTCCGTCAGTATATATAGTCTATACCGACGACTATTTTCCGTCGGTATAACTAAGCGTCGGTATATGTACATTTTTTGTAGTGACTTGCCAATTCCTAGGTAGTATGCTCATATCTTGGTTCTCTAAGAAACAAAATAGTGTAGCTTTATCTACCACCGAAGCGAAGTACATATCCTTAGGGAGTTGTTGTGCTCAAGTTCTTTGGATGAAACAACAACTCTTAGACTATGGAAAGGAGGTAGACACTATACCCCTTAGGTGTGATAACACTAGTGCCATATGTCTTACCAAAAATCTCATCCAACACTCTAGAACCAAACGCATACAAATAAGGCATCATTTCATTAGATATCATTTCCTTAAGAAAGATGTTGTTTTAGAGTATGTAGACACCTTAAATCAATTAGTGGACATCTTTACCAAACCTCTAGATAAAGAGTGTTTTGGTCCCTTAGGAGAGAGTTAGGTCTAAGTATCCTATCTTGACCTTTTAGGACCTTTTTGTGCTTAAATTGCTTGAATTCTTGTTAAATGTCATGCTTATATGTTTTTTATCCTAATTTCATCCTTGCTTATAGTTAGGGGGAGTAGGTTTATGTTTTGATATATTAATCTTGCTTATACATTTCATTCATGCATCTAGGATCAATTAAAATACAATTTTCCTGCAATTTAGAGCCTCATCTGCACTTCCAGGCCAATTGGTACCGAAACGGGTCACCCTGTTTCAATACGGGTGCCTTCTAAGAACACAAATGGACCAAGGTGTTTTGAAACGTTCCAAAAAGGGTTTCGAAAAGATTTGGTTCTGCTAAAACATGTATCGAAATGGCCCCTATGCGTTTCGATACGGGCAATCTCTTGGGCTTCGATACAATCAAACTTGTATTGAAACTGTTAGCTTGTTTCGGAACGATCGTAGACGTTTCGGTACACCTGTTTCGAAACGATTTCTCATGTTTCGAAATGCGTATCTGGAAAGCCTATTTTAAAGGGTTTTAAATGTTTCAAATCACTTTTTATCAAACACAAACAAAACCCTCAAAACATTAACTCGAATTCATCTATAAAAACTCTCCAAACCTCTTTGTTTTTCATCAAAACTTAAGGGCTTTTACTCTTAAACGAAAATCTAAGCAAGCTTCAATAATTTGGTGCAATTTCATCCAACAATTCTTCCAAAATCCCATATTAAAGGTATTCTCTATCTTTTTCCTTTTCTTTTTCTTTTGATTTCATTCGAATCTTATGTTAGAAAATTATAGTTTTACATTGTATACTTGTTTTACATTATGGGTTTTCAAACTCTTGTAAAAAAATCTCAAAATTTTTTATTCTAAAATATTTTATTCGTATTTTTTACACAATTTTTCAAATTTGTTTTTCATCAAAATTATTTTTAATATATGTATATACTTTCAAAGTGTTTTTAAAACCTTAATGAGATTTTTATTGGATCGAATTAGGATTTAAATGCATACACTTAAAATTTTCTTGCTTGCTTTGTTTTTAGGTGTTTTTAAATGGAATATAAGAAACGAAAGACTGAAGGGGGTGAAGGTTCGAACCAAGAAAATCTCCATCCAAACCTTACCCTTCTATATTCCAAGAGTCTTAGGAATCAAGATGCTAAGCAACGTTTTAAACTCTTTCAAGATGCCGTTGTTCGAAGAGAGCGAGTTGTGGATATGAATTTCCTCGATTCCGAGCGTTTTCTCTTTCGATACCTACATCTCTTGACACAATAGAGTTTCCTAAGCTTCTTGAGCATTCCCGACATCGTCTACAAAAATATGGTTTTGCTCTTTTACTCCAATGCAATTCTTATCAACAATGAGGATCGCCCCAAAGTCATTGTGATCGAGTCTTACTTATTGGGCAAGAAGTTCTGTATTGATTCATTCGTCTTAGTGAACATCCTTGGGCTAAAAGATGAGGGAATCGAGGATGAAAATCACTTTGGAGCTCATACCGGAACGGTTCGTACCTTGGATGCCCATGACCGTTTCTTGCACTTGATTATCTCATAGTTCATTCGCCCATCCGGAGGTAAATTTGCCCACATCCGCCAAGTTGATCATTTTTTGCTAGAGTGTTTTCGTCAAGCACAACAACAGAATTTGGTGAAGATCATGTTTTTCAAGATGGTCCATCAAGTAAGGATTCGTCAAACTGACGCCCTCACTTCCTTCACCTATAGGACCGTGTTGAGCTACATCTTTGTTCGCATTGGTCTTGATTGCTCATATGATTCTTCGGAACCCCAAAAGTAAAATATTGGTGAATCTTCTCTTGTGAGATTCGGATTTCGTTACACCCTTGGTGAATGGGTTCGTGTTCATAGAAGAGCTCAAACACCCCAATTTGAGCCTCATCCTCAAGCTCCAGCTCCCGTTCTGGCTCCCAACAATGATGCTCTTATGGTCTTCCTTACCGAGAGGTTCAACACGATGGAAACGACCATGGCTTCGGGATTTTGGTGCTATCAACACTCGTTTGCAATCCTTAGAGGACCGTGTTCTTGGAAACGAGAATCATCTTACCGCTCTTGAAAATCAACAATCGTCCATGGATCTCTCCTTCTCCACCTTCTATGGTGATTGGAGGCGTTTCCGCAATGATCAAGCAAAGGATAAGGATGAGTTTTTGGATGACATTGGAGACGATGATGGTGACGAGGCACCCTAGGTTTTTTGGCATATCATTATATTATGTCATATTAGGATTAAGTTTGCACATATCTATGTTTTTGTTTTTAAGACATATGCTTTGATTTTATGCTTTTAGGATTGAGCTTGATGATTATGTTTTGATGTTGTTTCATGAACTTAATGATTTCAATAATATTATGTTGTTTGGTTTATGCTTTATGACTCTTTTATTCTCATATTAGCCTTGATTATATATTTTGATCTAACAAAAAGGGGAAAAAGTAACACCTAAGAGCCTAAGTGTTTTTAAGTTGGTTTTGAGTTTCAAGTGCTTTCAATTTTAATTTTTCAAAACTTTAAAACCCATCTTAAATTGAGGGGGAGTTAAAAGTTTTTCAAAATTTTCAAAACACTTCAAAATTTATACTTGGTTTTGTTATATCAAAAAGGGAGAGATTGTAAAACTAAAGAATTGTGATATAACAAAGGATTTAAGGACTAAATTGAAATTGGAAAATAAATTTTTAAGTCCTCAAAACTTCCCAAAACCTTTAAGCAAAATGGTCAAGTCAAAACCTAATATTTATACAAATGTTTCTAAGTGTTCTCAAAGTCAAAACAGTGACTTTTGAGTCACCGTTTCGAAACGACCCTTAGGCATTTCAGAACGTTTTGAAACTGTTAACATGTGTTTCGAAACAAGCCTTCCCGTTTCGATACGGGTGTATCGAAACAAGACCTTATGTTTCGAAACGGATGAAGAACAACAGAACGGGTTGATCCATTTCGATACGGTAGTATCGAAACGACCTCAAACGTTTTGAAACGATTTTCAAACTTGGATACAAAAATATGACCGTTTCAATTTTATAACTGATTTTCAGAAAATGATTAAGGTGTATCGAAACGAGTTAAGCATGTTTCGATACAGGTTTTGACAGTGGCAAAATGTTTTGAAACGACATCAAGCACGTTTCGGAACGACTCTTAGCAGTATCGAAACGATCTAGTCCATTTCGATACGATCTCTTAATTACACCCCAATGACTATTTATATTTTGGTCTGTTTTGAAACGGGTACATGTGTTTCAAAACGGGAAGATTGCATCCCAACGGCTATATTTATGATGGAAAAAACCCCAACGGCTATAATTGAATGAGAAGGTATAAAAGAAAGTCTCAAATCAACCAACAACAACTATTGATCCTCAAAGAAACATTCCAACATCAAATCCAAGCTCTAGTGCTAAATTTCTATATTCTTTGTAAAACCCCAATTGTGGTTCTTTATAATTCTTATTTTCTTTGATTCAATTGGGTTGAGTGCTTGTAATTGGGCAACATTCGTATTGAGAGATGCTTTCTATTTTCCTTAATCTTCTTTGTAACCTTGTGAGAGGGTTTGGTCAATTTTGGGTAGAAAATTGACCTCTTGTGTAAAGGTTTCCTCCTAAGCCTAGAAAAGAGAAAGATCAACTATTGAAGTTGTTAGAAAATCCTTAGTGGGAGCTAAGGTAGTAGATGTAGAGTTGAATTGGAACTTGAACCACTATAAGTGCATTGTCTTCAAATTTTTATTTTACCACTTCACTACCAAATACTTTAAAAATCCAATTCACCCCCTCTTGGCTTAAATCAATTCAACGATCCACTCAAGAGTCCGGGTACCCAAATTTGAACACCCCTAATTACTATTATCGCAGCATATTTATTTTACATAGTAGTAAGATATGTTTATTTTATGTTATAAATTGTTGGGTCCTGATAGGATGGTTAGAAAAAGTTACAAGAAAAATAAAGGGTCGTATAAGCGTCCGCCAATTTTAAGAAGTGTGCATAAAAGAATCAGCTTAACGATCGTCGCTTCCAAGCAAACGAGCAAGAAAAACAATGGGTCGTCTAAGCGTTTGCCGCTTTTAAGATGTGTGCATAAAGGAATCAGCTTAACGATCACCGCTTCCAAGCAAGAAAAAAACAAAGGGTCGTCTAAGCGTCTGCCGCCTTTTAAGAATTGTGCATAAAAGAATTAGCTTAGAGATCGCTGCTTCCAAGAAAGAAAGCAAGAAAAACAAAGGGTTGTTTAAGTGTACGCCACTTTTAATAAATATGCATAAAGGAATTAGCTTAACGATCGTTACTTCCAAGCAAGAGATCAAGAAAAACAAAGCGTCGTCTAAGCGTATAAAGAAATCAGCTTAACGATTGATGCTTTCAAGCAAGCGAGCAAGAAAAATAATGGGTTTTCTAAGCGTCCATCGCTTTCAAGATTACTTTATTTAGGGGGAGACAATTCTTATATTTAAAAGTGACAATTTTGCACATCATAATCATCGCTCTTGCAAAGTGAAGAGATTTTTCTCCATCTAAAACGTTCGATTAATAAGGCGAACAAAAAGCTCAAACAAGACCAATCAAAAGATAATATCCAACACATGCAAGAAAGAAAATACAAAATTTTCCTTATATCCCTTTGTTCACTACCACCAATAACAACATAAAACATTTACAAACATCAAATAAGAACAATATATGTAAAGGGGAAACAAAAAAGGACATTTTTTAGATATGCAGCTTATTCGAGGTTAGAAACCTCAAAATAGATAACTCGAAAAAATCTCACAAAGAAAAAAGAAAGAGCAAGGAGATATGTTCCGTTCAAATGCGGTCACGAACTTCAAACAAATAACAATATCTAGAAAGAAACTAAAAAAGATAAAATTTTTCTAAATATATTGCTTGTTAGAAATTAGCCACCGCATGCACATTTAAACCAACAACAACAAAAAAGGAATTAAAGCCATAAGTCACATGATGTACCTGGTGAAAAGCCCTATTTATGAGAAATTATTATATGGACCCTTCCCACCACGTCATCCATGGTCCCTAGTAATAAAAAAAATTCTACGTCATTGTTTTTTCCACATCATTTGTACACTAGGATTATATTTTCCAAATCATGGTGTCTATCAAATTAAAAATAAATTAGGGTTTACTATTCCCTTTTTTTCTTCAAGACCGATAGCTTCCTCCACTACCGATTTTGCAGGTTGGAATCTGATAAGGTTAGTCCTTTAAACTGCAATAGCTTCTTCCCTTTCCCTTAACGTTTTAAAATAATTTATTAAATCTTCTTTGCTTTTCCTTACCATTGGTTTTAATTTTTGCAGAATTTAAAAGTTTTATTTGTCTCAAATCAGTAGCTTCTCCGCTAACGATTCGTTTGAAACACTCCATTAACGGTCAGTCCTTCAACCTGTTTCTCATCGGAAATAAAAAAATTGAAATATTTTGTAGTTGTTATTTTATCGTTTAAAAATACTTTATTGAATTGATGCAATATTGGATTTAAGTGTTATTTTACCTTTGGAGTTGCAGAAACTGAATCAATGCTTACTTCCTTAGTTTTGTGTTTTATTTGTTTCTTTATTTATGTATAGTTTGTGAGTGAATTTTCAGCTTGAGAATTTGATTTAAATTTTTGCAAGTATAATAAGATGCGAAGAAAAGGGTCAAATAGTTTATTTTGCATGTTTCAATTCTTAGTGACTCAGAGATAGGGAATATTGATATCAGCATTAACTCAGAGATGGAAGTATTGCTTTAGCATCCAATGCTCTACAGTGCTTCCCTCCATGTTCTCACTGGAATTTTTAAGGCCTACTCATCATGGGGAAGTTTTGAGCAGTAATGATGAAGTAGGGAGATGCTATATCCTGAACTAATCGAAGCACCGGATGAACCAACTGTATATATTCTTTCCTCGGGACCAGTAGAAACCTTAGTAGATGTTTTGAAAGTAATTTTCATATTCATACGAGCTTTATCTTTCTTAAAATTGTTAATCAAATTTAGTTCCCCCTCATTCGCTCTGCATTAAGAAAAAAGAAAACTTATTCTTTCCGAATAACGGAAAGGAGCAGTATGGACAGACCCCTTCAAATAGTATATACTTTTGTGATCAGCACCTGTAGAGCATACCATAATTGCAAGCCATCCCCTTGCAGAGCAGCAGATAGATGCTGTGGAGAAAGTTCTAGCAATAAAAATTTGGTATTAAGATTCAATAGTAACATCTTTCAAATTGAAATAATTGCATGAAAGTAACAACCATTTTAGGCAGAGTTTTGGTTTGGTAAATTTGTTCGTAAATTTTGCTAGCTGCGATTTCTTCTTAGTTTTATAATATTTCTCCATTGGATACAAAAGTAATTATATCATGTTGATATTTTTGTTTTAATTTTGTTCACACGAACAAAATAATGGTTTTTTTTAGTTTGACGAGTCGAAAGATATAATTGAAAGTTTGGATGATGAGTACAAAAAGTGTTATGCTACTGCACTTGTACATGTTTGTCGACCATTACTTTTATATTGCTATTTTGCAGTACTTTTTTTTTACTTTTATTCATGCTATTTTCTTTTTCAAGACATGTGTTATGCTACTACATTCATACGAAAATTAGTGCTCGATTTGATTTTTGTTTGTTTGGTTATAATATCATATTATTTTATGGTGATTAAAATTATATTTAGGAATATCAATTATTTAGTTTGATGCAGATATGTTTCATAATATCGACGAAGAAAATTCTTCAAGTTCTGCTTTCATAGAAAGGATAAACACAAATAATTCTGATTTGAAGGGGCTTGTGGTAAATAGTGAAGATGCAGCTTATGATTTGTATAACAATTATGGTCATGGCATGGGTTTTAGTGTTCGGAAAGGCAAAAACAGATATCTTGCTGGCACTAAAATTATTCGTAGTAAAGATTTCTATTGCTCTAAACAAGGTTTCAAAGAACTTGAAGACGTTGAGGATGCAAAAAAGCATAGCAAACTAGAAACTAGAACTGGGTGTCCAGCAATGATTCGCTTTACAGTGCAAGATGATCAATGGACAGTTACTCGTTTTATTTCTGAGCATAATCATGAGTTGGCTACCCCTTCAAAAAGACATTTACTTAGATCGACTCGATCAATTCCAACAACTAAAGCTAATGTCATTGAGTCAATGGTTAATGCTGGTATTCGTCCCAAAGATGTTTACTCTTACATGTCAAAAGAAGTAGGGGGTGTTGAAAATGTCGGGTTTACAAGGCGAGATTGTTATAACCACATTAATAAACAAAAGATGATGATGATTGAAGCTGGAGATGGTCAAAGTTTACTTAACCATTTCAAGGTCAAAGCAAGTGAAGACCCAATGTTTTTCTACACAGTTCAAGTGGATCAAGAAAATCGACTTACAAACTTTTTTTGGAGAGATGGTAGATCAAGAATTGATTATGACTGCTTTGGAGACGTCGTGGTTTTTGATACAACTTACCGTACCAATAGGTATAATTTGATATGTGCTCCGTTTGTAGGGATTAATCATCATCGACAAACTATAATGTTTGTGTGTGCTTTTTTATTAGACGAGACTACTGATTCTTTTATGTGGTTGTTCAAGTCTTTTTTGCAATCAATGGAAAATCAAGCACCAAAGACTATTATGACAGATCAAGATCATGCAATTAGCAAAGCAATCGAAGAAGTGTTTCCTGATTCATGTCACAGATTGTGCTTATGGCATATTTCTAAGAACGCTCCTTCACATCTTGGTAGTCTCAATGCAAATGTTGATTTTCATGGCTTATTCCATAAGTGTATGCAAGGTTGTGAATCTGAATTGGAATTCGAAGAAACTTGGGGGAAAATGATAAATGACCATAATCTTCAGGATCATTCATGGCTGAAAGGTTTATATAAGTGTCGTAAAAAGTGGAGTACTGCTTTTAGCGTTGATATATTTTCTTCTCAGATTAAATCTTCTCAAAGGGCTGAGGTTACAAATAATGTTTTGCACGGTATTTCTAAAGCCACTACTTCTCTTACTGAATTTATCTCTGAATTTGAGAATTTAGTGGCAAGATGGCGTTCTTCCGAAGGTGAGAAAGATTTTCAGTGCAAAAATGGTTCAATTTCATGCGCAATTAGAGGCTCTGGTATTTTGACGCATGCATCGAAAATTTATACTCATGAAATATATAAACGGTTTGAGAAAGAATTTCTTGATGGTATTTCATTGACTTGGAGGGAAGTTGCACAAAATGATAAACTTTACACTTTTGAAGTTATGGTGGATGAAAATAGTTCAAGAGTTCGAACAGTCCAATTTAATACAACTACCATGGAGATTCAGTGTACTTGCAAGAAGTTTGATTTTTGTGGCTATCTTTGCTCTCATGCTTTACGAATTCTTAATGTTAAAAACATCAAGGAAATTTCTGAACGGTATATCTTACGGAGATGGACTAAAGATGCAAAGAAAAACATGCATGGTGGTAATGTTTCTGAGTCCTTACAAGAGCCTAATGCAGAGACTAAAATTGTTTTTCGTAATCGAATGATTCGGTTCGCTTATGAATTGATTACAAAGAGTCAAGAAAATGAAAAGACAAGACAACTTTGCCAAAAGATTCTGTATGAAGGAGATACAGAAGTTGAGAAAGAATTGGCAAAGTTATACGTCTTTAAGAATCATGAGCTCAAAGAGAATGAAACAAACTCAATAGTAGTTCGATCTAGTAAGTTATTCACTCAATAGAATTTTTTAATGTTTTACATTTTCTTACCTAAGTGATAATTGTTTTTTTTTTTGAATGTAGAAAATGTGAGGAGGTCGATAATTCAAGAAATATCGGGTGATGATGATATCATTGTAGAAGATTGCGAAAATAATTCTCCGATTTTAAACCCACCATGTGTTAGGCCAAAAGGGGTGTCTAATACTAGACTTAAAGGTCATCTTGAGAAAAGAAAGCCAAAAGCATCCAAGCTACCTAAGCCTAGTAAGTAATTTTATCATAAATTTACACGTTTTATACAATTATTTTTTAAATTATATTCATTTTGATAAATGTTATATTCTATATAGAAAAAAGAAAATTAACAATCGAACTACAATCAAATGCACACGTTGGTTCTACTCAAAGTTACGGAAATTTTGTAAGTATAAGATCAATTAGTTGTATATTGTATAGAAATAAATTTTATTGTATACATTATTATATGATACTTTTTTTTGCATTATAGGTTACTCCTTCAATGATGATGCCTCCAAATAATATCTTTGCACATCCTTACCCAAATGCAATGCAATTCTTCAATACGGTAATAACTAGTAACATTTATTTTATATTTACATATTTTTAAATGTCATACACATCAAATAATTTATTTTTATTTATTTATTCTAGACTCCAAATAACAATTGGTGTTTAAGTGGTTTGAATTTACCTTATAATATGCAACAAAGGGTTGATACAACTCCAAACTTCTATCAGGTATTCATTTTTAATTAAATTTTGATTTTATTTTATTTTATTTTTTACTCATATAGTTAATACTTGAGTTAACAATACCTTATAAAATTATATTTTATTTTCAAGTAAATTTATATTTTCTTATTAAAATTTTTATGTTTTATTTTTGTTAACGAATTATTTTGATGAATTGATTGTAGGAATCACTTGCACGTATTCAAAGGCATCCGAATTCCAACCTTTAATCATAGGTTTATTCCATATTTATATTAATTCATTTTAAATGAATTATACTTCTATATAAAATGCTTTTTTATTTATTAAAATTATGTTCCATAACACACCTTGCATTGTCTTTTGAAGGTCAGAAGCAAGCATTATAGGTGAAGTTATTTTTACAGATTATATGGGTTATCACGTTTTATTGTTTGCATTGCGTCACATAACTACAAACATTGTTTGAAATAAAATATTGTTATCTTATTATATGTTATAATTTGTATAACGATTTTGGTCAGTTGTTTATTTTAAATTATTTACACATCTTTTCTTTAATGGATGGATGGATCTCTTGATAATTATAAAGTTATACTTGTTTCTATTACTTATAAATTACATATTTATCTTACATTATTGGGTTCTATTATGAAAATGAAATAATATATTTTTATATACATGTACATTCACACAACGAAATTTTTCTCATAAATGAGTTTCTTCTTAATTATATTTTTCAAAGCATCGTCTTCAAACACGATGTAAGTGAATGACAAATTATTTGTATTTAATCAGATAACAAGGAGAGTAGTCTCCTGTGTTTAAGAGAAATTCTTCTCACTTTCATAATTTCAGGTCTAACTTAACAAGCCCCAACTTAAACAACTTTGAAATTTGATTTTTTTTAATTAGATAAACAAGTATTGAACTAAATGTCGAGAAAACCTGACAGAAATAATAGTAACCAAGAGACGATTAAAGTATTGAACTAAATGTCGAGAAAACCTGGCAGAAGATTATATTATTATTGAATAACACATAAAACTATTTTAAGGCAAGAAAACATCAAGATATTGCAGGTGACCGAAATGTCATAAAAGCCATTTACTTTCTTGGATTGAAATGCTCCGCCCCAAATCTTCATCCCAAAGAAATATGTAGTCATAAATTGACACAATATCTGAATGTAGAAAACGCTTCGCAAACCACCTGAAAGAGGGAAGAGATCACTAAGCTTATCAAGAAATTTCAGTAGACAGATTATGGATACAACATACCAATCAATAAGATTCATCTAAGCCGATACTTTATATTTTTTGAGCAGTCCAAAGTCCATGACCCAATTTATACCAAACTCTTAGAGCAGCACATATAACCATTGGTTCATAATGTTACATGTGCACACGACAGTAGCAAAAACTGTATATTCCAATTTATATAAATATAAGAATTATAGAACTCATCAAGACCTTATTGATACAGCAAGTCCTAAGCTCAAAATGACTTAAGCCTTTCTAGAAACTGCTTTAGCAACCAAACCTACAAAACGAGCATTTTGATATATTCTAATATCATTATGAGCATACACATCCGCCAACACGTTTCACAAGACATAGGACAAAAGAAATCCTTTCACCCACAGTAGGTCTTACCACTTTGTTTGGTTATGAGCCACTATGTGAGTGGCTTTGTCACACTAATCAATATCCCACCATCCATCCACTTTACCATCGTAATGACATAAAATAATGGTAAAATTCGCTGCACGAAATTAAATTTAACAAAATTAGGCAAACATTGTGCAGTTCATCAGTTTTGAAAGTCAACAGGACAAGATGCAATACCTTTCTCACAACATCGTCAACATTTTCTTTTTGTTTAATACCGACCGACATTGCCAATAAGTTCTTATTTCTGGTAACATTAACCTGCAATTTACAAGTGATAAGACTCGAACCATTATACTAGCAGTAAAAATATTTCTGCAGTGAAGTCATGTCTGACCTTGCATTGGAGCTGACCAATTTTGTTAGGAGGTGACCCACTAAACCAATTCAAAGAACCAACTCGAAACACGCGCCTTCTTTTGTCCAATGAGAAATAATTTCTCGACACAAATACAACATTATTTTTCACATCCTTCTGAACAAGATACCTGAGAAAAAACATAATTTATGGTTGGAAACAAGAGCAGAAGGGAGGAAGAAATGGAATTTTCAAGTGCTTAAGGTCTGACATAGATGAATATTGTCGGCAAATTGGACCAACCATGAACATAAGCCTCTTTAAGATGTATGCAATTGCAAGCCATATAATATACAAATTACCAGACAAGCTTGGTTTTAAAGAATGAGTAGGCCTTAAAAATTCCAGTGAGAACATGGAGGGAAGCACTGTAGAGCATTGGATGCTAAAGCAATACTTCCATCTCTGAGTTAATGCTGATATCAATATTCCCCATCTCTGAGTTACTAAGAATTGAAACATGCAAAATAAACTATTTGACCCTTTTCTTCGCGTTTTATTATACTTGCAAAAATTTAAATCAAATTCTCGCGTTTTATTATACTTGCAAAAATTTAAATCAAATTCTCAAGCTGAAAATTCACTCACAAACTATACATAAATAAAGAAACAAATAAAACACAAAACTAAGGAAGTAAGCATTGATTCAGTTTCTGCAACTCCAAAGGTAAAATAACACTTAAATCCAATATTGCATCAATTCAATAAAGTATTTTTAAACGATAAAATAACAACTACAAAATATTTCAATTTTTTTATTTCCGATGAGAAACAGGTTAAAGGACTGACCGTTAATGGAGTGTTTCAAACGAATCGTTAGCGGAGAAGCTACTGATTTGGGACAAATAAAACTTTTAAATTCTGCAAAAATTAAAACCAATGGTAAGGAAAAGCAAAGAAGATTTAATAAATTATTTTAAAACGTTAAGGGAAAGGGAAGAAGCTATTGCAGTTTAAAGGACTAACCTTATCAGATTCCAACCTGCAAATCGGTAGTGGAGGAAGCTATCGGTCTTGAAGAAAAAAAAGGGAATAGTAAACCCTAATTTATTTTTAATTTGATAGACACCATGATTTGGAAAATATAATCCTAGTGTACAAATGATGTGGAAAAAACAATGACGTGGAATTTTTTTTATTACTAGGGACCATGGATGACGTGGTGGGAAGGGTCCATATAATAATTTCTCCCTATTTATAGCCATTAAAAGAATATCAAAATTTTAAGAGGGAAACTTGGTTAGTTGGTTAAGAATTCAAAATTTAAAAAGTCAAAGCTCACAACTATCGAGGAGTAATTTTAACAAATATCTTACAGTAACTAGTAAAAGAGAGAAAGTAATTACCATGCACATTGTTCAGACAACACAATAATAAGATATGAAACCTTCATTCATTACCAAAATATTAAAATTACATTAAAAGTTTAAAATGAAGGGACATAGTAATAATAATAAAAAAAGATATTGGTCGCCACTAGTCGCGTCTGTAGCTTCTTCCTCATCCTCAATATCACTGTCAATAGGGTCACTCAAAGACGTAGGCGTGCTCGGTTCCATCACAAGAGGGATCACAACATCCCTATAGTCTACAATAAATTCCCGCTCGCAAAGAGTTTTAAAAACCGTACATGAAACATCAAATAAACCATGAGCTACTTGGAAACTGAGAATAGAGGCATCTCGCGAACTACCCATCCCCTCAACCATCAAAGTAAAAGTCGCATCCGCATCTGCCTTAACCTTCTCACCTAATTATATCTCATGAGTAGCCTTTAGCACAGTCAATTGGGTCTCATGGGTCGCCCTCGGTTCACTTAGCTTCCTCGTGAACCTAGTTGTGACCTCATCTAATGCCTCCTTCGAGCGTTCCATATCCTTCTTAAGCCCATGGATTTCAGTCATAAAGCTTTGCTCTACAGCTGAATGAAGTTTCTTTTCCCTCTAAAGAGAACGACCATATTCAGTCTGCATATTAGAAATTTCCTCGTGATGGCTCTATTCAACTTTTCTAGACGAGCGACCATTTCGGCTTTATGTTTTCTGTTCAACTCTTCCACTCGAGCGGAAATTTTCCTATCATGATCATTTCTAACATCATTCAGATGAGCAACATATTTGTCTAGTTGCGAACACAACCTTTGAATTTCCTCTTCAAGAACCCTTGTATTCCTCTCTATGTTTTACTGCACGTAGCCTAACTCTTGAATCAGCTCCCAATCTTTTTAGATGGTTGACCTACTACTAGTCGAAGGAACATATTATGCGATACTGCTTGAGTACAAGGTCGAGAGCCTTCTTGAAGCAGCCTTAGGATGAAACCATATCTCTACATCCCAATTGCACCTCCAAGGGTAAAACACCATCCATGAAGTTAGAGCCCCAAGAGGTTTGCTCGATGAAAGATCAGAGGGCAACGAGGCCATCGAAAATGAAAGAATTACATAAGGAGTTGGAGCCCCAAAAGATGTAGTACAATGCACAATAGTAGAATCCACTGGATTAGTTCCTGCAAAAGCATCACTCAATAAGTCCAAAGTAAAATAACAACCAAACTTACAAGAAAACATACTTGAAATCTTTAAATATAGAAACAAAGTACTTGGAGAAACAATGAAAATAGGAAGAGATCTCAATAAGCCAATAGTTAGAGGAGCAGTAATCGCGATGAAACTGGTCAAACCAACAGAGAAAGGAGAAATATCAGCAACAGAGCTTGTTAAGCTCGCGAATATGAGAGGAATAATGGCGACATATGTGGTCCGAATAGTCGAAGATCCTGCGAGCCTCCTCGCACCCAAACCTTACCTCTCCAATGTAAGAAGCCTCTTTGAGCTATAGGTTCTTATTTATCTAGCCACAGTCTACCTCGCCACCTCTAAAACATCTAACACTGGCGAACTTATAGCTTTCGCGCTCAAGACATCCATAGTCGAAATAGCAGGAACGCCAGTAGAACTCGCTAAGTAAGGGACAACACCACTCATGATTACGATAGAGGCTTTCATAGTCGTCGACCTTAACAAAGAGGGTTAACCTACTTGTTCGCCAACGATAGTTCATGGGGACGTTACCTCTGCTAACACCTACGAATATACTCGTTCGCTAATAGTTGTTGATGGAGAAGTTTCTCCTGATAAATTAGGCGAACTTGAAGGCTCACTCTCAACAGCTTGTAAATAGGCCGCCATAATCCTTACAAATAAAAAGAAAAATGTGTCAAAAGAAACTATAGCCATAATAAACAAACGATAATATTATAAAGCGAGATGCAAACATCAATAATACGAAAGTACCTCCAAGAATACATATATGAGAAACAACTACATCCATTCGCCTCTTCGTCCTACGTTCCGAACTAACATAACTACTTTCTTCTGAGGAGGAGGAAAAAATAGGCGAATGTGGAGAAACCCGCTTCTTACTACCACTGGCAGCGCCTGGAACAGGAATTCCACCACGCCTAACTACGTGTGGAGTAACATCCGTACTACCTTTAGGAACAAGCGGAGCAGCTTCTCCACTAGCACCACCTGAATGAGCATATTCCTTCTGATACTTCCACGGATGAATGCGACAATTAGTGTGGGTAGCAATGAAATTCTCTAGTTCATCCTCAACCCTCAAAAGAATCCTAGCTACGTGACGATCAACCTCTCTGCCAAAAGGCCAAGCATCTGTACATGGGGGAACGTTCGCCAAAGACCCCTCAAGAAATGTATTAAAATCCACCTTGTCCCAACCATTTGAGCTCTTACCTCCCAAACAATTTACCCACACATTCCTCATGGTGCATACCTCTTCATATCGTAAGTGAGGACCCATTTCTAGCCTCTCAATCTACAATAGCTCCGCGGGCGATAACCCACTTCACTCATGAGCCTCAACTTTATCTTTCGCCGGTTTACGCTAGACGATAGGAAAAGAAAAACCCCAAAATTTGCATTCTACTTTAATGTACTTCTTTCTATCCATCCGAAGATTACTGGCATAGTTTCTTACCACCGGCATCTTCTGGGTACGTAGCACAATCAACATAAAGCCCTTCGCAAGCTTATCATTATTGGCTATAACTTGGAAAAAATAGCGGAACACATTCACCGAAGGTTCCCTATCAAGAAGTTTGCAACTAAAGAAGTATGTCATCAAATTCCACCAACCAATTCCAGATAACTAGCCATGTGCTACGTCGAACCAATTGAGCCAGTCCACAAAGAAAGAGTGAAGCAGTAAGTGGAATCCAACTTCGAAAAAATACAAAGGGATAAGGCACCGCAACTTATCCCCATCGTGGCAAGCACTCAGCCGACACGATCCTATCGGTAAATTGAACTTGTAGGGAAAATTATCCAAAACGCGTAAAACCTTTACACTCTAAAGTACAATGTATATCCTCATATTTCGTAGCATAAGGGTACTCCTTGCTTTCCACCACAATATAATCAGCCATTGGAACAAAAGAAGTATAACTACTCAGTCTCCACGAACTCAAAGCCGACAAATCAAGAAAGAAAAAGATGAAGTGAAAAAGAAGAAAGATAGAGATGAAGCAAAAGGATGAAATAAAAAAACCTAGAAAATAGACAAGGCGTATTTATAATTGGGAAATATAACTTCTTCAAGACGTTTCACCTATAACAAGGATTAAATCGCGTGATGTTTCATATACAACGGTTCATTCCTAAAGAAAACCAAACGGTTCGCTAATTATACACACGTTGCAAGCAAAGTAGCCGCATAAATGCACCACACAACACCAAAATTCAAAAGTCACCACACAAATATTCCCCACCATAGAAGCTCCCGCTATAAAAGCCTGCCAGAATTCCTAGGTTCATCAAGGTCACTTTATAACCTTCCCTCACATATGGGGCAATTGTTAGTACCTACGAATATCCACTGTCATGTGTCGAGAAGCGCATACCACGGGTGAATGATGTTTAGCCTACTCATGTGAACCCCATATAGGTGAACAAGTAGAAGCAATCCACGATAGACAAGCCATCTGCGAACATACCCAGGCGAACAATGTTTAGCGACCACGTGTCTCCACATACAATCGCCACTAATGACAAAGCAAACATAGGACATCGCATCATAGACAATTCAATCACAGTGCCATGACAATCCCGTTATGATACATGTCTGGGTAGTATAAAAGGACACATGCAACAAAGAAAACACACGATCTTCCACTCTAAGAACATCAACACCAAACTAAAAAGATTGCACTTGAGTTCAGACTATTAATCACTAGCAGGACTATCATTGAACCATCGTCTTCAACTCTTGTTAACTTTACTAGTCAATAATATGCATGAGGTTCTAGGTAGGGATGTAAAAACAGGTAACCGGATGGGTTTCAGGTCGGGTACTGTCAGGTCTGGTAAAATCGGGTACAGTTCATTTTAGATCATTTTTCTATTTTGACTCGACACAGGTCGGGTGCGGGTCTATTTCAAGTCGGGTTCATTTCAGGTCGGGTCCGAAGCAAATAATTGAATGGTTAATTCGGGTTCGGATACACTTCAGGTCGAGTTTTTTTTCAAGTTGGGTTCATTTCAGGTCGGGTCCATTTCAGGTCAGGTCCATTTCAGGTCGAGTCCATTTCAGGTCAGGTCCATTTTAGGTCGGTTCCATTTCAGGTCGGGTTCTTTTCAGGTCGGGTTCATTTCAGGTCAGGTAATTTCAGGTAGGGTTATTTTCGGGATTGGAATTCGTATTGAGTTTGAGTTCGGTACAACCGTATAAGTATTCGATAGACTTTAGGTTGGCCTTCGTCAATCGTTATTGATTTGGAGGTAATTATTTAAAGTCATATCAAATTAAAATTATAAAACATTGGAGTAATTAAAAAAATAATGAAAATGTGTCAATTTGGACTGAAAATGGGTAAATTTGGATTAAAAATAAAGTTTCATGAATTATAATGAACAAAAATATCAAATTAAAATTATAAAACATTAGACAAATTTAAAAGAAAACAATGAAAAAGGGTCGGTTTGGAATAAAAATAAAGTTTTGGGGACTATAATGAACAAAAATATCAAATTAAAAGTATAAAATTTGGAGTAATTAAAAAAACAATAAGTAAAGGTCAATTTAGAATAAAAATAAAGTTTTAGGGTCTAGAATGAACAAAATTTCAAATTAAAATTATAAAACATGATGAATTAATATATATATATATATATATAGTTCAATATGGAATTAAAATAAAGTTAAGGGGCTAGAATGAAGAAAATATCAAATTAAAATAATAAAACATTGGAAAAATTATAAAAATAATAAATGTGGGTCAATTTGGAATAAAAATAAAGTTTAGGGAGTAGAATGAACAAAAAATAAATTAAAAATATAAATTATTGGACTAATTAAAAAAAACAATGAATAGGGGACAATTTGGAATAAAAATAAAGTTTTAGGGACTATAATGAACAAAAATATCAAATTAAAATTATAAAACAATATACTAATTTAAAAGAAAACAATGAATAGGGGTTAATTTGGAATAAAAATAAAGTTTTAGAGTCTATAATGATGAAAATATCAAATTTAAATTATAAAACATTGGACGAATTAAAAATACAATGAATAGGGGTCAATTTAGAATTGAAATAAAGTTAAGGGATTAGAATGAACAAAGTACCAAATTAAAATTATAAAACAGCAGACGAATTAAAAAAACAATAAATAGGGGTCAATTTGGAATTAAAATAAAGTTTAGGGGACTAGAATGAACAAAATATTAAATTAAAATTATAAAACATCAGAATAATGAAAATAAAGTTAAAGGACTAGAATGAACAAAATATCAAATTAAAATTATAAAACATCAGACTAATTAAAAAAATAAAAAGTGGTGAATTTGGAATACATATGAAGTTTAGGGACTATAATGAACAAAATGTCAAAGTAAAATTATATATTATTGAACTAATTAATAAACAATTAGTAGGGGTCAATTTGGAATAGAAATGAAGATTTAAAGGCTATAATGAACATAAATATCAAATTAAAATTATAAAACATTGGACGATTCATGGTTTAAGGTTAAGGGTTTATAGTTTAGGATTTAAAGGGTTTAGAGTTTATGGAAAATTCATTAATGGTTTAGGGTTCATACATTGATATATACATACATACACACTTACATACACTAGGATTTAGGGATTAAGGTTTAGGGTGTAGGGTTTAGGTTTGGGGTTTAAGGGTTTAAGGTTTAGGGAAAATTCATTAAGGGTTTAGGGTTCATACATTGATAGGTATATATATATACTTACATATATTAGGGTTTAGGGTTTATGGGTTTATGTTTAGGATTTCAAGGTTTAGGGTTAAGTGAAAATTCATTAAGGGTTTAGGGTTCATACATTGATAGGTACATATATACATACTTATAGACATTAGGGTTTAGGGTTTATGGTGTAGGGTTTATGGTGTAGGATTTAAAGGCTTATAGTTTAGTGTTTAGGGAAAATTCATTAATGGTTTAGGGTTCATACATTGATAGATAGATACATGCATACTTAGATACATTAGGGTTTAGGGTTTAGGGTTTATGGTTTATGGAAAATTCATTAAGGGTTTAGGGTTCATATATTGATAGGTACATATGTATATACTTACATACATTAGGGTTTATAGTTTAGGTTTTATGTTTTAGGGGTTTAGGTTGAGGATTTAATGGTTTAGAGTTTAGGGTTCATACATTGATACATAAAATCAAAAGTCAAAACCATGAACCCATAAACCCAAACCTTAAACCCTAAACTAGAAGTGTAAAATAAAAACCCTAAATCAAAACCATAAACCCTTAAACCCTAAACCTTTAAACCTTAAACTATAAAACACTAAACCATAAAACCTTTAAACCCTAAACCTTTAAAACTAAACCCTAATTCAAAACCCTAAACCATAAACACTAAAAATAAAGCATTGAAACCATAAACCACAATATTGAAACATTAATTGAAATAATAACACTAAACCCTAAACCATAACTCCTAAATTAAAACCACAACCCCTAAATTAAAACCCAACCATAAACCTTAAAATTGAAATAAGGACCAAATCGAATATAAAACAAACCTTTAAGCTCAATTTCACAAAATTCAGGACCAAATTGAAATAAATGAAAGTACGCGTGCTTGCAGAGCAAGACTCGTATAATGACGCGTGACCCGTTAAAAACCGTACAAATCTTTTGACTCGGATCACTCCTATAAATAGACCCTCACCCCCAGCCATTTTACACACTTTTACCCTACCGTTACTCTGCCAAAATTTCTTCTCGCTTTCTCTCTCCCTCAAAAACACAAATTTCTCAGAAATTCTATCTATTTTCGATCAAAACCTTGGTTTTTAACCAAGTTCTTCGTTGTTCTTCCACCAAACCTTTCCAGGTCCTATACAAACATCCAACTTCAGTCTAAACTTGTTTCTTCTCGATCAAAACCTAAAATTTTCTCAAGAACAACCTTGTGTTCTTCCACTTTCCCCTTTTTCAATCCTTCAAAACCCTAATCCCCAACTCAAATATGTTTTGCCCTAAATCCTAAATCATTCAAAACCTTAACCCAAATACCATTAACCTTAAACATTAATCCTTGATACATGAACCCTAATCCATAAACCCTAAACTATTATCCCCAAAATATGTTCGTATTCAAAAAAGCCCTAATTTCCTAAAATCTTTTCATTTCTTTCTAAAAACCCTAAATTCCTTTCATCTTCTTTCTGAGAACCCTAAAATCCTCATTTTCTTTCTCTAATCCAACATCCTACTCGATCTAACCCTTCAAATTCTAGACACATAAAATCCTCCCTCACTCTCGAGTCTCTCTTTGAATCTGAACAGTCTCATCTCTCGGTTTCAGTAAGTTACTGTCTCATGTCTGTTCTTTTTATTTTTATTTTTATTTTCTTTGTACTGTGATTTATGCTAACATTATGCTCTCTCTTACCTCGCGTATATTCGCGTCTGGGTTTTGTTTGTGGTTTCAGCTTTTTGGCCTTCGATCTTCCTAAATGATCTTTGTTGGTTATTTTTTACTTTTTATATGTTTATGTTTTTTGGTTCTTGGTTTTGTTTTAATATGCATGCTTGACTGTTTGTTTGATTTTGGTTCCTGTTTAATTTTTTAATATACATGCTTTACTGTTTATCTATTTTTTGGTTCTTGGTTTAGGGTTTAATATGCATGATGTAAGGGTTTAGGGTTTTTGGTTCCTGTTTAATTTTTTAATAAGCATGTTTTACTGTTTATCTATTTTTTGTTCATGATTTATGTTTAAATATGCATGCTTTACTATTTGTCTGATTTTGGTTCTAGTTTATGTTTTAATAAGCATGCTTTACTGTTTTTCTGTTATTTGGTCCCTGGTTTTTGTTTTAATATGCATGATGTAATGTTTGTCTGTTTTTGGTTCCTGATTCTGTTGTAATGTATGTCATGTATGTATGGTTTATGTATGGTTTAATCCGAGTATATAGGCTGGAAACCCGTTTTGCGATGCTACTGGTGTCAAAGGAGGTTCTTTTTAAAGGACCTTGGGGAATGGTGTAACAACGCCACGTTCGAGGATTAAACATGTATGTTATGTTGCTATACATGTTTTAATATGCATGCTTTACTATTTGTCTGATTTTGGTTCTAGTTTATGTTTTAATAAGCATTGCTTTACTGTTTTTCTGTTATTTGGTCCCTGGTTTTTGTTTTAATATGCATGATGTAATGTTTGTCTATTTTTGGTTCCTGATTCTGTTGTAATGTATGTCATGTATGTATGATTTATGTATTGTTTAATCCGAGTATATAGGCTGGAAAACTGTTCTGCGATGCTACTGGTGTCAAAGGAGGTTCTTTTTAAAGGACCTTGGGGGCTGGTGTAACAATGCCACGTACGAGGATTAAACATGTTTGTTATGTTGCTATACATGTTTTAATATGCATGTTTTACCATTTGTCTGATTTTGGTTCTAGTTTATGTTTTAATAAACATGCTTTATTGTTTTTCTGTTGTTTGGTTCTTGGTTTATGTTTTAATATGCATGATGTAATGTTTGACTGTTTTTTATTCCTGGTCCTGTTGTAATGTATGTCATGTATGTATGGTTTCATCCGAGTATATAGGCTAGAAACTTACTTCGATTTGTTGGTCTCTGTTCTGTTTTACATTGTGTGTGCGATATGAAAGTATGTGACTTGAAATGACTGTTTGTATGATTAAGATTTTTGTTCTGTTTACTGTTTTGTTGATTATTTAATTATAAAACTTAAACTAGTTCACTGAATAAACTTTAAACTTAAATTGTTAACTTTAAACTTAAACTGTTTTTTTACATACATATTTATTGCCCTTTTTAGTTTTAAGTCTCTAACAACATATGGCAGTATTTTCTTTTCAATTTTTTTGACAGCCATGGAGAATATTCTTATGAGTTGGACTTTCCTGGTGAAAGAGGTCAAAATGTCCAACTAATACAGTCTCAAGGTGGTATATTCTTCCTTTTTCATTATGTATTTTTTATTACTTTTGTTTATTTCTAATACATGTTTATTTGAATGCTTGAAGGGGATATAAATGATCAATTGTCTGAGACAGTCCATACCTCTAAGAGGAAGGCTACAACTTCAACTACATGGGACATTAGGAGAAGAACATCTCATGTTTGGGATCATTATACCTTCATTAAGCTTTTAGAAGGTCTTTTTGCTAAATGTAAGTACTACAAAACAAAAAGGTATATAGCTGATTCTTATATTGGTACTTCTAACCCTAAAAGACATACTGAAAATGTGAATCTTATGAAGAGTTTCTTGCTAATAATCCTAATAGTAGTACAACAACTTCTTTTGATCAGAAAAGATACTGTGAGTTATTTGTTGAAGCTATTCTGTGCCATAGTTATGCTTTGAGTGTGGTTGAGCATGATAAACTTAGGGTTTTGCATCATTATCAAAATCTTAATGTGAAAGATATTTCAAGGTATACCATTACTAAGCATTGCATGTTAAAGCATGAGAAGCATAAAAAAATTGCTACTTAATTCAATGCATTCTGTTTTGAGTCGTATTTGTTTTACATGTGATGGATGTTCTGCTTGCACTTCACGTTCATATTTTGCTCTGACTGCACATTATGTTGATAATAACTGGAAACTTCAGTCTAAAATATTAAATTTTCGTCGTTTCCCCCACCCCATGATGGTGAGTCTATATATAAGTTTGTTAAAAATATGTTAAGGGAGTGGGGTCTTGAGAAGAAAGCTTTTACCATTACTCTTGATAATGCTTCTGCAAATGAGAGAATGGTTAAATGACTCAAATATGATTTGTATGCAATTTCTCCCCTGCCATACAACGTTAAGTTTTTCATATAAGGTGTGTTGCCCATATTCTGAACTTGATAGTTCAAAAAGTTTTGAAGGTAATCGACTCTTCTGTTATTAAATTGCGTGAGATAGTTAAGTTTATTGATTCTTCTAATGCTAGACTTTGTAGCTTTGATTCTGCTGTTAATGATTGTGGTTCTGATTTTTCTGGTAAGTTGATATTGGATGTTCCTACTCGATGGAACTCTACTTACCTGATGCTTTGTATGGAAATTGAAGCTAAACTTGCTATTAACTTGTTTGTTAATAGGGAAAATGGCTTGGATATAATCACTGAAGATGGGTGGAAAACTGTTTGAGTCATTCTTTGAAATTTCTACTATGTTCTCAGGATCCAAGTATCTCATTGCTAATTTGTACTTGGCTAATGTTGTTGCCATTGAGAAGTTGTTGTGTGATGCTCACAATGATCCATGTGAGGGTATTTCTGCAATGGCAGGACATATGCTTGAATTGTATGAGAAATACTGGTCTGATCACTCAACGATTCTGTCCTTTGTTGTTTTACTTGATCTTCGGTATAAGTTACAACTTCTGAAGGAGTTGTATGGTGTCCTCTATGTTGAGGATGAGGTTGAAAGGAGGATAAGTGTTGTTTATAATGAGTTTGTTAATATGTATATATATTATTCAAGATCTGTACGTTTTTCTTCTTCTAATTCTTCTGTCCAAAGTAACTCGTCTCAAAGTACAAGTCAGTCAAGTTCTGGTCGCCCTTGGACATTCAAAAAATCGAATCTCTTTCAAGTCAGTGCTTATTTATGCTTATGTTTTTACATTTAATTATTTTTTACAATTACAGTTTACTAACTCTTTATATATTTTAATGACAAAACTTTGATGCCAATTTAGCAGAATCTAGGGGTGGTTAATCCGATGTTGACTCCTACATTTCTTTGCCCCTTCTCCCTCGCACTAAAAATGTTGAGTTTGATATCTTAGAGTATTGGAAATCACAATCTGTTTCTTTTCTTGTACTTTCACTCATGGCTAGAGATGTTTTAGACATTCCAATCACTTTAGTTGCTTCCAAATCCTCATTTAGCATGGGGCAGATTTTGAACAAGTTGAAGGCTAAGCTTTTGTCTAAAAATCTTGAGATATTTGTAACAAACCATAATTGATTGTATAGTTTTGAGCCTGAGGAAAGGGATGAAGAATTTCTTGTTGTTGTGAAAGATGCTTCAATCTCTGATGTTTTTGTTGAAGATTCACTTCTTGATTACGGTATATTCTATTACTGTTTTTTAATTCTTATTTTGTTTTTTAAAATGGTTTCTGATTTTATTTTCTTTTGTAGGGTTTTTTCACAGCAAGCAAGAAAGCACATTAGTGCTCAAGGGGTCAACTAAGTTGTGAATTCTGATGTAAAATTAGGTATTCTGTTAGTGTTTCTGTTTTTTTAATGTTGTTGCTTCTGTTTATTATTTAAATCTGCTGCTCTTGTTTATTACTTATTGTTGATGCTTCTGTTTATGACTTAAGTGTTGTTGTTGTTGTTTGACTTGGTTTTGCTGAATGATGCTGTTGTTTGTGACTTGGTGTTGTTGAATGTTGTTATTGTTTATGACTTGGTGTTGTTGTTGTTAATGACTTATGTAGTTGATGTTGGTTGCTGGTAGCTGGCCCCTTGTTTACATGGTTGTTTTTCTCTCTTATCTAAGTGTTGCCCTTGTTTTAATTATGTTGGTTTCTTACCTATGCAAGTTACCCATATTTAACCTTGATGGTAGCATTTAGATATGATAGCTCGATGAAGAAATTTCGGGTAGCAAAATCGAGCTTTTAGCTTTAGACTTTGTTATAAGATCTAAGAGCTAATATTATTACCCAACAAACTTCTTGTATTTTATAAGTTTCAGTTTGTAGAATTGTAAGTTTAAAGAAAACTAATATGTATTATGTTGACATTTTGTATTGCATATGTAATGAACTCCATTTTTTAAAGTTAACTATCAAGTATTCAAATATTAGTCAAAAAAAGATCTTATATTGTATAGTCTGAAAAATGTATTTCAAGCTGATAACAGTAAATATTCGTTTATGTATTTCAAATTACTAAAGGTTAGATAAGAATAATTAATAACTCTACAATTTTGTTCGGTTAATAAGAAAATAATTAATTACTCATTGATAATGTAATTTCTGTTTATTACCGTGACGGAGTTGTCAATTTTTTGAGTTTCAACATCTCCATGAGTAAGAGTATACTCGAAAAATCATATTCAACACTTAGAAGGAACGAAGAAAAGGGAAACTAGGCACCCGATGAACCACATCATGAGAATTTTTGATGGTCCAAAAGGTTGAAGTTAGGAGATTTACGTGAGATTTGGCATTAATTAATCTCTAAAGGACAATTTGCAAGATAGAATACTTGGAAAAAAATTAGGGATGAGCCGGCGGCAGGGGGAGGGCTTCGCACATGATCGACGGCAGGGGGTGAGTTCAACGCAGGATCGACGACAATCGAGTAGGGTGTGGAAACTGTTTGTCTTGAATTTTCCAGCCCAGTTGCATTGGAAGGGAGTATGGCAAGTCTTTGATCGACATGGTGTTGTGGTCGATGTGTTCATACCACAAAAAAAGCCAAAAATGGACAGCGATTTGGATTTGTGCGAATGGGATCCAAGGCAGACGCGGATCGTGTTATAGAGAGACTAGACGAGTTTCGCTTATATGGTGAATGGATCAGCGTGAGATATGCTCAGCGAGAGGTACGAACAAATTATTGGAAGAAGAAAAATGTGAGTAATAAAGGGGGGGAGTCGACGACAGAACAGAATAATACACGAGTACGGGAGGAGGGATCGAAGGTGCAAGTGGAAACGAAAGAAAGATCAATTGAAGGAGTGATTGATGCGGAAAAAATTGAGATATTGAAGACATGTGCAGTGGGATTTTGTCGAAAACCCTACAATTTGAGAGAATTGGCGGTGGAATTTAAAAATGCAAATTTAGAGGGGTTCTCGATTATGAGGGCAGCAGGATCCATGGTTTTGCTAATGTTTCAGGATGAAGAAACAAGAAGGCAAATATTAGAGGCGAAACGCTTGGATAATTGGATGGAAAATGTGATGGAGTTGACGCCGGACTTGGGCATGCCAAATAGACGAGTATGGGTGTCGGTAAGTGGGATTCCGATTCAGGCCTGGTCCGAAGGTACATGTCGCAATATTGCGGATTTATGGGGAACGTTCATTCAAATGAACACGGAATCGGTGGCGCCATCATCCTTTGAAAGGTGTCGCTTTTTAATTGAAACGGATTGGCTTGAGAATATTGATGAAATGTTGACGTTACAAGTAGGGGTCAATTCATTCCGTATCCGTGTTGTTGAGATGGAGGAATCGGTAGGGGTAAAGTGTGAATGTTGTTGTGGGCTTCGGGAGGATGAAGATGAAGCTGGAACAATGGCAAAGGAGGAGGAATTAGACTCCTCGGATGATGAATCTTCGGTAGGTACAACGATACAATCGGTAGATACAATCATGCCGGATTCGGTATCAAAGATGGTGAGCCGTGATCAAGAAGTGGAAACGATATTAAAGGAGGTCAGTTGGAAGGCGGGTGAGGAGCTTAGTCTAGTATCACGACCGGTGGATGATAGGGAAGGGATTAATGAATTACTTTATGAAAAGGTAATTCAGGATAATGATAAGGTAAGTGTTTTGGATAAACAATTGGAGGTGGTTCAATTGGAGGAGGAGTCTAACGGGATAAACATGACTACACGGCTGGAAAGACAACGGGAAGGGAAGGCTGAAATCGTGGAAGCTAACGGAGAACTCAAACGGGTGAGAAAGCTATCGGAAATTATCATGAGTGATGGCTCCTAAGTGGTGAAACAAAGCATTGAGCAGAAATTGATAAAGAGGGGAAGGGGACGTCCGAGAAAACAAGCACATCGAGAGACTGAAATTGTCAACGGTTCCCTTTCGGATACTGATTTTGAAAATCGGAAACGGGCAATTCTAAAAGAGGCACAAGAAACGTTGAATCTAGGGAAATTTGTAGGTGCGGAGGTAGTGGGTAATGAAGATGAGGTTATTATGGATATCGCGAGAATGATCGAGTCGAGGGAGGGACAGCAATAGCAATTCGCAATGTGTTTATTGTCGTGGAACGTGAGGGGGTTGGGAGGGGCAGCAAAGAAACGAGCGGTGTACAACCTTGTGCGACAACAACGATGTGAGGTGCTGATCTTATAGGAAACAAAGCTCGAAGAGGTAACGGGTCACTTGGTGGGGCGTTTGTGGTATTCGGATGAGTATGAGTATGTGTTCTCGCCATCGTCGGGGCGTTCTGGTGGTCTCATGGCAGTGTGGGATGTTCATAAATTCAAAGCGACAACTGTGGAATGGGGCGAGAGATTTGTGAAATTAATTGGTACATGGGTATTAGAGAATTGGCATTGTGGAATTTTAGGTGTGTATGCCCCTTGTGCTGTGACCGAACAGGAGGTTTTGTGGCGGTTGCTATCGACGGAGATGACAGATTGTGGTGTATCGTGGTGTGTGTGTGGGGACTTCAACATGATCGTTGATCCAAGTGAGCGAAGGGGGGGTGAAGTTTTGACTCGAGGTATGACTTCCTTTACGGATTTTATTACAAACAATGCTCTGATCGATATGCCTATGCACGATAAATGCTTCACTTGGTATGGTCCGGGCACGAGATGTAGTAGGCTTGATCATTTTTTATTGGCTTCGACATGGTTTGAAATTTTTTCTGATTTGAGGATGTTGGCACTATCGCGGGGGTTGTCGGATCACTGTCCAATTTTCCTAATGAGTGATCCGATGGATAGTGGTCCACGGCCATTTTGATTCGTCAATGCTTGGTTGCATTCAAAAAACTCGGTGAAACTAATTGAAGGGGAATGGAATCGGTTGTCATCGTGTGAAATGGGGTGGAGTGACAGCGGATTGCTAGGAAAATTGAGAGGCCTCAAACAATTTCTTAAGCGATGGAATACAACGTCGCTAGGTGATTTGGATGTTCGGATTAAGGGTATCTCGAAGCAATTGGAGGCAATTGATGATAAGGTGGAGAAGGGTGAAGCGACAGGGGTGTATTTGAGTGCAAGAGGCCAATTAATAGCTGAATTGTGGAAGCATTCAAAATTTAGAGAATCAATTTGGCGACAAAAGTCGCGTATGGCATGGTTGAAAGAAGGCGACCATAACACTGCTTTTTTCCACAAAGCAGCGAGGATAAGGGCAGTGCGTAACGTGATTCGAGGGGTCGAGGACGGTGGGAGATGGATAAAGGAGCCGGATCAATTAAAAAGGTATTTTTATCGGGCATTTCGGCACCATTTCTCTCGCATTACAGTGGCTGGTTCGTTTGATGGAGCAGTGAATTTCAATTGTCTAAATGAATTTGCGGCAGCGAGTTTGGAAGTGGAATTTACGGAGGGAGAAATTAAGGATGCAATTTGGTTGAGCGATGGTGCGAAGGCACCGGGGCCGGACAGCTTCACGTTTGAATTTTTTAGGAAGGGGTGGCATTTCGTCAAGAGTGACCTGCTTCATTTCATGCTTCATTTCCAGCAATCGTGTACATTGCCGAGGGGTGTTAACTCGGCTTTTGTGGTGCTAATACCTAAGAAAAGTGATCCGAAAGTGATAGGGGATTATCGGCCAATATGTTTGCTGAATTCGTTGTATAAGATCTTGACTAAATGCATGGCGAAACGATTGCAAGGTGTGCTACCGAATTTGATTAGCGATGTGCAGTCCGCCTTTGTACATGGGCGACAAATCCTTGATGGAGTTTTACTTGCTAATGAAGTTATTCATTCCTTACAAAGAGGGCAGTTTGGCGAGGGGGGATTGATCCTAAAATTGGACTTTGCCAAAGCATACGATTGCATCAAGTGGGAGTGTCTCGAACGTATAATGAAGCGGATGGGATTTGGTGATGTTTGGTGTGCGTGGGTGCGGGAATGCCTTAGTACGGCAAGGCTGTCCGTACTTGTTAATGGGTCGCCGACGAGAGAATTCCAAATGCAACGGGGATTGAGGCAGGGAGATCCCTTGTCGCCACTGCTGTTCGTGATGGTGGCTGAAATGCTACATCAGTTTTTGCGTAACGCCAAGGATTTGGAAGTTATTCGGGGGGTACAGGTGGCGAATGGATGTGAAGTATCGCATCTGCAATTTGCAGACGATACGGTTTTGTTTCTTCCGGCGGAGGTAAATGTGGCAAAAAATTTGAAACGCATTCTTACTTGTTTTGAATATGCATCGGGGCTGGAAATTAATTATGCCAAGTCGAAGTTGTATGGGGTGGGTGTGACGGAGGTGAGTTTACAAAATGTTGCAAAAATATTGGGATGTGCTTGTGCTGAATTGCCTATAATCTATTTAGGGATGCCTCTGGGAGTTAATCCGAATAGTTTACAATTGTGGGAACCTTTAATTCAGAGGTTCCGAAAATGCCTTACGGGTTGGAAACGCGATGCTTTATCTATTGCGGGGAGATTGTTGTTGCTTAACTCTGATCTATCATCTTTGCCGTTGTATTATATGGGGCTGTTCTTGGTGCCGCGAAGTGTCATCAGCAAGATAGATAGAATTCGTCGTCGATTTTTGTGGGGAGGGTCAGAAACAAAGATGAAAATGAGCCGAGTGAATTGGTCTATTGCGTGTAGGCCTAGGAGGTTTGGGGGGCTGGGCGTGGTGGACTTACGTGCAAGAAATCTCGCACTTTTAGCTAAATAGCGATGGCGATATGCTATGTCTGAGGGTTCTTTGTGGCGACAAATAATTGAAGCGAAATATGGGTGTGAGGTGGTAAGTTGGAGGCCTAATTCTTTAGGGGTTAGGCATATGTCTAAGGTGTGGAAGCAAATAATTGGTATACAAGAGGAGGTTGTAGTGGAGCGTTTTATTGGGACTTCACAGTTTCGATGGCAGCTAGGGAAGGGTGATCGCATTTTGTTTTGGCAAGATGTTTGGTGTGCCGAGGAGTCCCTCGAAAAAATGTTTCCGAGGTTATTTCGATTGGCGAGGGATAAAAGAGCGTTGGTTCGGGACTATGCACGGGGCGGACGTTTCGATCATGGGGAGTGGGATTCTTTTTTCGGAAGGTCTTTGCGATCGTTTGAAGTGACGCAAGTTGCTGATTTGAAGCTTTGTATTGGAGGATTGGTGCTGGGCAGTGCATGTATGGACCGGTTGATTTGGAAACCAGCGCATACGGGAGTTTTTTCGGCTGCACAGTTGTATAAACTAATGACATCGTTTGGGCTTGAGGCGAGGGCGGATTTGGAGGCAATCTGGAAGTTGTCTATACCGCCGAAAGTTCAGTATTTTTTGTGGTTTGTGCGGTTGGATCGGCTGCCTACTATGGTGATGTTGCAATCGCGGGGTATGCCGATTGGGGAGGAGGCGATGAAGTGTTGTTGGTGTCGGGCAGCAGTGGAAGATTTGGAACACATTTTGTTCCGTTGTTCGATTGCGTGGGCTGTGTGGCAGCAGTTTTTTAGGTGGTGGAGGGTGGAATTTGTGCAGCCGCGGGACTTGGGGGCGTTGTTTGAGCAATGCTTTGCGAATATTTTCGATGGGTGCTTCCGGGATTGGTGGTTAGCGTCATGCGCGGCTGTGGCATGGTCATTATGGCTGGCCCGAAATTCATGTTTATTTAATGGTAAAAAAATGGATTTGGGATCGATTGTGTTCTTGGTGAAGTTAAGATCATTGTTTTGGGTACGCCTAGACCTTCCGCCGGGGGCAATTATGGAGTCGACATGGTGGGACAGCCCATGGTCTTGTGAAATTCGTGCACGAGTAGACAACTATCGAGACCGTGTGAGGTGGGAATTGCCGATGGAGGGGACGGTGAAATTTAATGTGGATGGTGCTGCAAGGGGAAAGCCGGGCAAGGCCGGCTGCGGTGGTGTTTTGAGGAATGCAGCGGGACGAGTGTTGGCTTTATTATCCGGGCCGATAGGTATCGTGGACTCGAATGAGGCGGAGGTGCAAGCCATATGTTTCGCGTTGGAAATGTTGGTAAGTTCAGAGCGGGTGTTCCCTCCTTTAGTGGTGGAATCGGATTCGACGACGGCAATTGCGTGGGTGCTACACCATGATGCCAGACCGTGGAAATATGGTGTGTGGTTGCGACGTATCGATGAGGCGTGTGCTGCTCTTGGAGATGTGTGCTTTCACCATGTTTATCGAGAAGCCAATCAGTTCGCGGATGCGTTGGCAAAGAGTGGTTTCGATCGTCCGAGTTGGTTCCAACGGGTGGGTTGATTGTACTTGGGGGTGAGTTTCTTGTTTCGGGTTGATGCCTTGTTTTTCACATTACCCAAGTACTCTTTTCCTTTATAGGTTTAGAGAGGTATTTAATGAGGCTTGGGGAATGTTGGCTATGTATGAACTCTTATTCAATAAATCATACATGTTTGCCGAGCAAAAAAAAAAATAAGAAAATAATTATCCTGAATCTATTATAACTTAACATATATTTTGTTATAATTTGTAAATCTAAAATTTTATTTAAGTTACTGAGAAAAAAAAGCAATCTAATTTATTTTGAAAGTAACGTAAATATTTTTTTGAATGTGGTAAGTAACGTAAATATTAGTTAAAATAATTAATAAATTATTAATTACTTAATATTTTTAATAATTGAGAAAAAAATATGTTTAGTGTATTAGATTAGAAGTATAATATAATGTCTAATTTAATATATTTTAATTTCATAAATTATTTATATTACTTGGCTCAATTTTTTATTTTTTAGTATTCAGTCTTCTTTAAGTTTTTGTAATTATAAATTATCAATGACTTAATTTTTTTTTCAATTTAGTATTTAATATATATATATATATATGTGCGTGCGCGCATATACATCATATATGTATATCAATATATGTAAGTGTATATGTATATATATCATATATGTATATCAACTTATGAAAGTTTTTAATTCATCAAGTCATATATTTCGAGTCAATATCAGTTCAGGTCAACAATAGGTCGGGTTTAAAACAGGTCGGGTTCAAAATAAGTCGGGTTTAAAACAGGTCGGGTCCAAAACAGGTCGGATCCAAAACAGATCGGGTTCAAAACATGTCGGGTTCAAAATAGGTCGGGTAAAATCGGATCTCGGGTCAATTCAGTCGGGTAAAATTGGTTATCTGCCAGGTCGGCTTCGGGTTCGTTTCAGTCGGGCATAGGTCAGGTTTTAGGTCCACAATAACATGTCCAATTCGGGTTCGGGTCGTTTTCAGTCGGACGCAGGTCGAATTCAGGTTCAGGTCAACAACAGTCGGTTACAGATCAGGTTCGGATCATTAAATTTTCAGGTCAAATTAGATTCTAACTCGAATAAATTTTAATCAGAAACTAAATACTTATATTAATTGTTCAAAACCATGAGATTTGAGAAGCTAATTTTGTATATACGCTGCTGACATTGGCCAGTGATAAAACTTTGTCCCTACGTCATGTGCAAATGAAGAAAGGGCGGCTCGTCATCGTAGAAGATAAGATCAGTAACTCAAACTCGCTATCTTTTGACTTTGAAGCTGAACAACGCCCGTCTCCCTGTCAGGAATTCTCATTAATAAAGACTGTTATTGTAAAGTTATTCTACGCTACAACAATATAATTTACGGTTAAAAAATAGTATAATTGGAATGTTACAAAAACATATACTCTCTTCATTTTAATATGTTTAGTACTAAATTCTTAGGTAGTGTTTTTGTATTTTGACTCATTATTAATTTAAAGTTATTGTTGAAAAACATGTGGAAAAAATATGTTTTAAAAACCTTTAATCAAGTAGTTTAAAATTTTATATTTTATAAAATTTAATTAATTAAAATATTTATGGTCAAAATTAAAATTTTTAAATTTTAAAAAGTCAATACTAGACACATTAAGTAAGACAGAGAGAGTAATATTTTTGGTTAGTACATGAAACAGCTTAGGTTGCGACCAAAATGTTAGAAAACATGAAATCTAAAATGTTACCGCACAACTGAAATGTTATACTTTTTGATAATATTTTCGGTTGCAAACGAAATGTTATCTCACGACGCAATCGAAATATTATCTCACACACAACTGAAAATATTATACCTCTCGATAATATTTCGATTGTGAGATTTTGTAACATTTTAGGAATTAAATTCTAGTTTCCCCAAATTTTAGAAGGCCATAACCATAACCTTTTAGTCCCACTACCTTCGGCCCCTAAGCGCTAGAGTTATAGTCTTGAGAATGAAGGCGATGAACTTCATTTTGCAGTTATCTACAAATGTTGTTTCAATCATGCAGGAGTGCCGACATGTGTTAGGTAATGTAATGTGTTGTTCTGTTAGGAGATCTCATAGGAAGGTTAATGCTCCAGGAGGGTTTGCCGGCATAGTTTTTATAGATAAATTTATAGAGTTGGTTAATAGGACACTCATCCCTCGGGGTGAGTTTGGAGTGTGGCATACTATAGTGTGCCTACGGTGCGGCACCAACCGTAATGTTATAAAATACGAAATTTAAAATGTTACTTATCAACTTAAAATATTATACTTTTTGATAATATTTTAAGTTGGCGGTCGCACGATAAGTGTTGATACATATAAACAAGTTTTAGATACTTACAAAAACTTAAAATATTATAAGTTGTAAGTATCGATACTCGGAGCTAAATTTCGATACTTAACGACCAATTTAAAACGTTATAAAAAAATATAACATCTTTTATTAAAAATTTCGTATTTATAATATTTTCAGTTGGTGCTGCACCATAACCGCACTTCTGACTCGCTATATTGTCAAAGGGTAATTGCCTTGTCTGACGATCACTCGTGGGTTACTTGGCCAAGGACTTCTGTTTTAGACTTTTAGCCATCAAGCTACTTTGTTGCATTGAGGCCTAATCATTTCAGCCTTCTTTAGCTTATGGGTCCAGCAAAGTTGGGGAGATGAGATTACAGATATGGGCTTCTGGCCCTAATCTTAGTTGGCAACGCTCATTGTAACGTCACACGCTACGTTTAGCAATTAGAGGGTGTTTGGAAATTTCTTGGGTTATGCTCTAATTATGAAATTTTATGTCTTCATTCAGAAGTTAAACCATTTTATTTTAACTGTCTCCGTTTAAATGTTTTTTTTTATCAATTTTCGCTAATCATATTAGTGTTAGTATGCTTGATGTGAATGTCTGATTAAGTTATTTGTGTATCAACAATGATAACATGTGATATTTGTTTTGAATCTGAGCGTGTAATATATGTATCTTGATGTATGATTTTTTTTCTATCGTTACTTCAATATCATGGTTCATATGCTTAAAATTTATTTGAAACGATTATGTGTCACATGCCACATGTATCGGCATATTGATTTGGAGCAATGGAAGTTCTGGTGGTGTATTTGCAATGTGTGTCTTAACGTTTGACTGAATATCTTATCAATCGTTCAAGACTCTGACATTGCGGTCTCTTATAGACAAATGTGTTGATTTAAGAAAATGTCACATTAGTCAAAAACTAAAATTTTAAAATTATATAAAAATATTTTTTTTGTTGACGTGTCATTCTATCAAGTCATTTCAAGTTGTTTACCGTTTGTTAACTTGCAATTTTCATCCATGGAAGAACCATTTTAATCCAAAATAAAACGTTAAGGTTAGATTACTTCAAAAAAAAAGACAAAAAACTAAAGTGACTATTCAGTCAAGTGTGGGGAGAATTTTTTTAACTTTATATTTTTTTTAATGATGAGAAGAAAAAGAAGACTATAAGCTAGCTAACTACATTGTACAGTAGTGATATCATGATTAAATTCTTTCACGAGCGAGGTCGGTGGATCTAAGAATCCATGATAACTTGAGAGTTAGGGATGTTCATAATTAAGTGTTGGGTGTGGATCCCACTATGTGGGGAATCCATCACTAGAAAATAGGTTGCAACTTAAAACATTATTAGAAAATAGGTTACAACTCTTGGGTTGCTTGTTTGTTGGAAAAGGTTCATCCATGCATTTATTGTTCCTCGTTTTTGGTGAAAAAGCTATTTTGTTTCGGCTTGTTTTTGGGCAGCTTATATACAACAAAAATTAGAATTTGAAGAGACAGAAAAAAGCTAACGTTTGAGAGAAAAATAAAGAGAGGAAACGGTGTTTTTAAGGTTTGGTGCGGCAGTGATCAACTCTTCGATTGGAGGTTCATCTGTGGTTCGATTGAGCTGGGGGTTTTTTTACAGAAGCTATGCGACAAGGTTTTCTTTACTTTGTACGGTCGGATTTTTCATCTGAGTCTTGTAGCGTCGGAAATACTCATTTTACAGCAGCTGCGTTTTTGGGTGATGTTCTCCATTTTTCTCTTCTTTTGCTTAAGACTATTTGTTATTAGCCTTGTTGGAGTTGAATGCTTGTTGTAGGATGGATATTGTAGTCTTGTAGTTGAACATTTGATGATAGTAGAGCTTTTGATCAGACTCTAAAGTCTCGTGGTTTTTACCCTTGATTTAGAGGAGTTTTTCACGTAAAATTTTGGTGTCTCGTTTTATTATTTTTGTGGTTGCATTGGTTGATTTGTGGTTGATTAGTGTTGCTAGAGAACATATATCGTGTTATTGTTGTTGTCGTAATTATTGACAGGAGTTATAGGGAGAGAAAGAACATCGGTTGTGCTCCCGCTTTGTTTTGGTTGTTCAGTTTCTTCCCCCAACAAATTGATATTAGAGCTTGGTTATTGTGTCAGATAAGTATGGAGATTAATACGAGCAATATGATTATGTTGAATGACACGAATTATCAACTTTGGAAGAATAAAATGAAAGACTTGTTGTTTGTAAAGGCTTTACATCTTCCGGTCTTTGCTACTCAAAAACTCGATTCGAAAAGTGATGAGGAATGGGAATTTGAGCATCAGTAGGTGTGTGGCTTTATTCGGCAATTTGTTGAAGAAAATGTTTACAACCACATTGATCAAGAGACACATGCTCGCACATTGTGGGAGAAGCTTGAAAGCTTGTATGCTTCGAGCTCGGGAAATAACAAGTTTTTGCTAAAGAAAATGATGGCATTGAAATATAGAGAAGGAACGTCTACAACTGACCATGTTAGCGAATTTCAAAGTGTGATGAATCAGTTGTTTGGTATGGGTTTCAAATTTGATGATGATATTTTAAGGCTTTGGTTGTGTAAAAAGGTACTGAAAAGAGTCTCAGTTTGAGTACTCCCATTTCTGTCATTTATTTGATAAAGAAAGACCATATTTATAGATTACAAGAGAAAGCCTAAACCAGGAAAAAGAATTACAAATAAATTACAAGAATCTAATTTCTTATTTACAACTATTAACAAGATATTAAGAAGATAATTGCTAACTAATAGCAACTTGATATTAGAGAATTTACATCCCTAATTTTCTCCAATCATACAATCCACACTCCCCCTCAAGCTGGAATTTATATATTATATAATCCCAGCTTGCATGTAAACTCATCAAAGGTTACTCTAGGAAGTGCCTTGGTGAGTATGTCTGCAAGTTAATCTTTAGAAGAAACAAAATTCAGTTTTACCATACCACTGTTGACTTTCTCTAAAATGAACTGTCTATCAATTTCCACATGTTTAGTCTTATCATGATGGACTGGATTTCTCACTATACTGATGGTAGATTGACTATCACTGTATAGTTCAAACTCTTTAGAGTCACTGAAGCCCAATTCAACAAGTAACTTTTGTAACCATATTTCCTAACACATTCCAAGCGCAATAGCTCTATACTTGACTTCAGCACTGCTCCGAGACACAATAGATTGCTTTTTGCTCCTCCAAGTTACCAAATCACCCTAAACAAAAGTGCAGTACCAACTAGTGGATCTTCTATCTGTTAGTTCTCTAGCCCAGCTAGCATCAGTGAAGACTTTTACTGATCTGTCATTAGTTTTCTTAAAAAATAGCTCATGGCCATGTGTCATCTTTAGATATTTTAGTATTCTGTTGACAGCTTCGAGATGCTCCTCTCGAGGGTCACTCAAATATTGACTAACAATGCTCACAGGAAAAGATATATCATGTCTAGTAAGAGAAAGATAAATTAATTTCCCAACTAACTTTTGATACAATCCCTTATTAACTGGACTTCCAAGAACATCCTTCTTCAGTTTGAGATTGAATTCCATAGGAGTCTCAGCTGGTTTGCAGCCCTTCATCCTAGATTCAGATAACAAGTCTAGGATATATTTTCTCTAGTTAATTACTAGACCAGCTTCTGATCTTGCAACCTCCATGCCAAGGAAGTATCTTAAAGTACCAAGATCCTTGGTTTCAAATTCACTTGCAAGCAATTTCTTTAAATTTCCAATTTCTTCATTGTCATCAGCAGTGATGATGATATCATCAACATACACAATGAGGATTGCTTTCTTCTTTTCTGATCCTTCTTTGATGAACAAGGTGTGGTCAGTTTGGCCTTGCTTGTACCCATTCTTCACAATAGCCTTTGCAAATCGATCAAACCAAGTCTTAGGAGACTGTTTCAATCCATTTAGTGGCTTCTCAAGATTACAAACTTTCTATTTGTCAGAATGATATCCCAACCCCTGTGGAATTTCCATATATACATCTTCTTCAAGATTTCCAATCAAGAAGGCATTCTTGATGTCAAGTTGATGTAATTTCCAGTCCTTGTTAACTGCCAAAGACAAAAGAACTCTCATTGTATTCAACTTTTCTACTGGAACAAATGTCTCCTGGTAGTCTATCCCATAGGACTGAGTAAATCCCTTCACCACCAACCTTGCCTTATAACGTTCAATGCTCTCATTAGATCTATACTTGACAGTAAAAATCCACTTGCAACCCACTGGTCTTTTTCCTGGTGGAAGATCAGTGATTTTCCAGGTTTTATGGTCTTTTAGTGCCCTTATCTCTTCTTCAACAGCCTTCTTCCATCTTATGTCTTTCATTGCTTCCTCTATTGTTTTTGGAATGAAAGTGTTATCAACACTTGAAGTGAAGGCTTTAAATGCAGACTTTAGGTTCCCATATGCCACAAACTTCTGAATAGGATGTGTTGTACACTTCCTTACACCTTTTCTCTGTGCAATAGGCAAATCATTAATATCCACAGTCGGAGCAATACTTTGAGAATTTTTCATACCTAGTGGATTCTTTGAGGCTGTAGGAGTAGGTTCCAGCTCTTGAAAGTTACCAGGTTGTATGTTGGTCTGTGTATTGGGCTTTCTTCTCCTTGTATAGACACTGAGCTCTTTGGCCTCAAGTTGCTCTAGTTGGATTCTTTGTGGTGTGCGAGGTGTACCTGGAAGCTCCAAGATAGTAGGTTCAATAGGGTTAGGAATGATGGAAGATTCATTGGTTTTAGTAATAACAGTGGGTTCATTTTCAGAAGAAATAATAGTGGGAATTTTACTGATAGGAAAAATGTCAAAACCTTGGAATTCACTTAAGCGCTCCCCTGAATTTCATGCTTGGTATAATATGGCTTTTGTTCAATGAAGGTGACATCCATTGAGGTATAGGTTCTTTTAGTTATAGGGGAGTAACATTTGTAGCCTTTCTTAGTAGAATAACCTAAGAAGATGCATTTTAAGGCTCTAGGATCTAACTTAGACCGAGAATGAGGGTGACACGTGTCGTAATGAGTCAAGAATAATTTCCTTCTTCCAAATAAATGAATAAATAAAGGAATTAAATTAAGTATAGATAGGGAAGTAGGAGTCGAACCCACAAGGACTTGGACTTTCCTTGTTGCGCCTTTGACTTTTCTGAACCAAGAGATGATGGAATTGAGTTTGTGTGATTTGGGGGGGGATTGCAATGAAATGTAATAATCTAAGAGAGCAAGAAGAATGGTTTAAAGATGTTAAAACTGATAATAGAGATATTCATCCTTGGCTAAGCTTTAACTTGTTCTACTCGGTTCATTGGTAGAGATTTTTGATTTCGGAAAACTTGTTGGCGAAATTACTACAAGGTCAATCCTTGAGTTTTCTTTGTAAACTGAATTTTCAAACCCAATGTTTAGCTTCAATTTTGATGATTCGTCTAAACCAACTCAATGTTTGAGAAAACAAATTCTTTAAGCTCATAACCAACTCGAAAAGTTATTTCCATAAAAACGATTCGATCTTAATTTCCCTTAGTAATCTATTTACTAAATGTGTTCCCTGGAAGTCAGATTAGTTACAATAACCGATCCTCCCTCCCACTTGATAGATCAAAACAATTGTTTTCTCCAAAGTTAATCTTTGGGTTTAAAAATCATTTTGATTTTGAAGATAAAGCACGAAGAAATCGAGAAAAGTTTCTGAAATGTTTGAAGCATAATTTCAAACCGCACCTTAAGAACGTGTCATTGCATAAGCCTTTGGCTTAAGAAGATTTAGCCGGGCATGGTTATTAAATTAATCATGCTCGAAATTTTAGAAATAATCTCAAGAAAAAAAAACTAAAAGGGAAAAAGAAAGAAAATTTGAAAGAGAAATGATTCAAGTGATGAATTCAATTGAATGATGATTGATGATCAAGTCTTACCCCAAAGGGGTATTTATAGTGTTTCGAATAACCTAAGTAAACCTAAAATGATAATACAAAAATTAAACAAAATAATTATCCAAAGTTTAAAATTTAAAATTCAAAAATCCGGAGATAGGCTATCTGATAAGTGGCTTGATAAGCTATCACTGTTGCTGACAACAGCTTATAGAAGACGCTGACGTGGCGCCCAGTCAGTATTTATGCCCTGATTCATGCATATGAATCTGCCCACGACTCCAGTATTTCCTGCAGTATTCTAGCGTATTTCTAGCATCACGTCCTCTGCATGAAAACAACATAAAATAACCTAGTTAAGTCCCTCAAACTTGTATTTAATCGAAATAAGGACCAAAAACACAACCAAAATAAACACTCATCAAATTCCCCCTCACTTATTCGATGCTTGCCCTCAAGTATCAAAAATTTAAGTTCAAATCATCATCCTTAATCATCTAAGTCCCTTAGCTTACAACATGAAATAATCACTTTAACTCAACAAGAAACTAAGCATTCAAAAATTTAAGTAAGATGGCAATGAGAATAAATCCCACAACTTATTAATAAAGCAAGGATCACTTAAGTGTTTGCTAAAATTACTCAATATTCTCAGAAAATATCAAACTAAGCAAGCATGCATAAAATTTGCAAAGAACTCAAATCTAAACCATAAATGCAATTCTTTTTTCTTTGCTAGAACCAGTGATAGGCACTTCTAGCTTTATTCTGCTAGAGCCGGTGGTAGGCACCTCTAGCTTATTACTTTTTCCGACTCTTTTTTTTTCGAGCTAGAGCATAGGCACCTCTAGCTTTTATTATTTTTTTTCTTTTTTATGCACATAAAGGTAAATAAGATCTCTTCACAAAAATTAAACATGCAAGTATTATTCCAATAAATTCCAAGAACAAGAGCAATCAAGCAATCCTTAAGAGTATCCCTTTTCTAGTAACAAGTGTGGAACATAGGTTATGTCATCAAATAAAGTCCATCATGCAAGCAAAGCTTCTAGCAAGTCGAGGGTTTTTATTATCACAAAGTAAGCATAGAAACACATCAATCTAAGGGAAAATGATTAACATAAATTCAAGTATAAGACAAGCTTCAGATAAAGCAAAAAGAAAATTTTGACAAACATATCTCCCCCCTCACTTAATGCATTTTGTCCCAAAATGATAACTAGAGTAAAAGAGAGGAAATGAGAGACTCCCCTGATCAATTGCGGCCATGACCGCGACCTCGTCGTCCGCGGGAAGAGCCGAGGCGAAGATAAGAGAGGATCTCGGCCAAGTCAGTCTCTATCGAGTGGAGTCGCTCATCCATATCCCGTCGGGGTTGTTCCTCTTGTGTTGGTCGTGTCTGGGCTCGCCTTTGAAACACTCGTTCTCTACGAGATGGGGGAGTGCCTGGGGGAACAATAAAAGGAGCATCTGGAGTTCCTGCAAGTAATCCCATGGCATCTAGACATTTCTCATCTAAGGTACTCATAGAGAAAGCGTAAGTAAACTGAGATGGGTCGAAAGTAGCAGGAAAAATGCGTAATGCTAAATGAGTAATATAAGGTCTCAAAATTAGTGGTTGTGGCCTAGTGGTTCGCGCCACACGATGAAACGTGTAGGTCATCCAAAAGCCAAGATTGACCTTGATGTTTACCTGCATACACCAGAGAAAGAATAACTTAGTCTTACTCAAGCTTGAGGGAGTGTCATTTCGGCCGGATAGATTATAGGCGAGGAACCTATGAATGTAGCGTAAGGCGGGGCTATGAATGTCCTGGTCCTTGGTCGTTTGTGGGTTGTATTGAGAACCTGCCAAACATGTTAGTGTCTCATAGGAAAGGTCATTATCGAAATCTTGCGGTATGTCTAAAAGAGCAGTCTAATAATTAGGTTCTGAAACGTTAGTAACAAAACCCATATATACATTGAATGCAGTAATAGATAATTGAAAGTATTGACCCAAAAGTCGAAAAGATATAACATTAGGAGTATCAAGAGACATGGCGCGACTGCGATCAAATGTAAAAGTATAATAAAATTCAAGCACCAACTCGCAGTAAGTATCATAAGTAATGGTAGGAAACATACGCCAACCAATATTATCGAATAGCGACATGACCGATTCACGCAAATGTAATCGCTCTAAAGTTTGAGTTGGAATATACTTACAAACCGGGAAAGCACGATGGCGGATACGATTAAAGGTCTCAAGTTTAGTTCCGGTAAATTGCAAGAATCCCTTCAAACTGTCATCATTTGGTACTGTAAATCGTCGGCCCATTCGTGGAGTCTCCTCTTGGTCGAGTAAGTCCGAGGGTATGCCGTGTTCGGCAGTGTGATGCTCGTGAGATGGTGAATTTGGTTGAGCATTCTCCGACCAAGTGTGATTATGTGAGGTGAATTCCGCATGCATGTGTTCTGAAAATCCATAAACATGGTGAAAGATTAACAAAGGTTGGACAGAAAAATCAGAGTTTACCTCAGCGGCCGTATTAGTCGCAGAATGATGGTCAGGGTGAAACGACATGTTCGTGTGCATGATGAAAGATGGAACTCGGACTGGGCTAGGCATGGGCTGAGAATGGTGCTGCGTAAAACCGGACATAGCGTCGGTGTCCAAAGAGTGGAACGAAAGTGATGACGGTGATGGTGGACGCGTCGGTCGACATTGTGGTGAAGCGTTGGCCGCGCCACTGTCGACGGTGTGAGCAACGCGACCAGTGGATGGGGGTCCTGAGTGATGCGGAGGAGTACCGCGCCTCCCGGTTGCACGTGAATGGGACACAGCCGGACGGGGTTTTGGTGATGAAGGTGGACGTTGGGGGCTCGGTGGTGGCTGCTGCGGCTCGGAATCACTACTTATCGACATGAATTGCGGTGACGCAAAGCGGCACCGGCCACCGATGATGAGCGGCGGCTGCTGTGGGAGTCGGCGGGCCTGGTCTCAGGTGCGAGGCATGTTTGCTAGGGTGAAGGTTGACGTTGGTGGAGGTTGAAAATGAAGTGAGAATGGCAGCTGATGATATTTGTGTAGTTTAAAAATAAAAAGAATAAAATAAAGAAGAAGGGTTTGTTGGAAAGGGACGGCTGAAGGGGTAGAGTTTCACGGGATTGGGATTTTTTTTATAAGGGGTGTTAAAAATTGGGAGGTGGGGTCCATAGAATCTCTAAAAATAAGGTATGGGTTGGTTTGGTTTAAAATTGAATTGGGGGATTTTGACCGTAGATGAAGGGTTTGGGCGGGTGGGGGAGATAAAGGTGGGTCCACGGGTGATAAAGGGATAAAGTGAATTTTAATTTGTTCCCTAGTTCCCAAACAGATTCGAATGAGGGATAATGTGATAGAATTTTTTAGTTCTAAAAATTTAAAACGAGCCCACATAATCTAGCTGAAAAATGATATATTCTCATGCCTTTTATTCGATCAACCTGTATTATTTGTGAATAAAATAAAATAAAGATCAGATAAAATTAAATTAAAGAAAATAAGAATAAATTTGAAACTGAAAAATTAAAATCAAGAAATAAATAAAGAAAATGGCTTGCCTCTCATCCAGCGCTTGTTTATCGTCGCTAGCTTGACGACATCATTCAAGTGACAGGTTCGATAAGACGAATTTCCTCGACTAGACCAATCGGAGCATTGTCATAGTACGGTTTAAGCCATTGACCGTTAACTTTAAATGGCTCTCCGGAATTACTTTTAATTTCTACTGCACCATGTGGAATAATTTCAGTGAGTGTGTACAGTCCAAGCCACTTTGATCGTAATTTCCCTGTAAAAAGTTTTAATTTAGAGTTAAATAATAAAACCTTTTAACCAATATAAAATGACTTAAATGCAATATTATGATCGTGAAAATCTTTATTTTTTTCCTTAAAAATTTTCGAACCGTCGTAAGCATTTTTTCGAATTTCTTCCAACTCCTGGATATCAAGTTTGCGCGTTTCACCAACTAGATCCATTTCCATATTGCAATGTTGAACTGCCCAACGCGTGTGGTGCTCCAATTCAACCGGTAAATGACACGGCTTACCAAAAACAAGACGATAAGGAGACATCCCGATAGGACCCTTATACGATGTCTGATATGCCCATAATGCGTCATTCAGCTTAACGCTCCAATTCTTCCAATCGTGTTTCACGATCTTTTCAAGAATGGCCTTAATTTCGCGGTTTGATACCTCTACCTGACCAATCGTTTACGGATGGTACAACGTCACGATGCGTTGGGTGACGCCAAATTTTTTCATTAGCGCATCGATGACTCAATTGATAAAATGCTTCCCTCTTTCGCATATCAGCGCTCTCGGTGTGCCAAACCTAGAAAAAATAAAATCTTTCAGAAATTTGACAGTGGTTTTAGCATCATTATTTTTTGTAACTTTCGCCTCAACCCATCGTGAAACATAATCAACAGATGAAATAATATAAAAATTACCGAATGATGATACAAATGGCCCCATATAATCTATACCCCACACATCAAATATGTCACATCCCAAAAACCGGTCTAGTCGGAATTAAATTTCGGTGACCGAATATTTTTATTGATTGAATAAATTATTCGATCTTATCTGAACCAATAAATATTATTTGGGGTAAATTATGATAGTTTATTATTATTATTAAAAATAAAGACATAAAGTGAAGTGGACGGCTAACCACTCCACAAACTCAATTGAAAAATGGAAAGCAATTGAAGATAAGAAAGCAAAAGTGGCAAATTGCCACAAATGTTGTCCAATTTAAGGGCAAATGCCACGTGAAAGAAGGGATAAGGATTTGGTGGAATGAAAGGTGGCAAAATAATGCATATAGTGGATATACCACTAATAATGGAAATGAATAAAAAAAAAGGGGAGTGAACGGCCATATTTGACTATAAATAGGGGGCATTGTTCTTCAATTTATGGAATCAAAGGAGTCGAATATATTTGTGAGTGATGGTGCGCAAGTCAGTGAAGAAACGGTAATTAGGTGGGATCGAGTTCAGAATTAGATTGGTGGTCCGATAAATTCGATATAGTAATATCGAATCTATGTCGATGTCGGGGTAAGCTCAAATTCTTTGTTGATCTAAGTTTCGGTATCGAATTTACTTAATATTTTTATATTAATTCGATATTGTCTTATTGGTTTTTATTAATTATCATAGTACACGAGGTCGATTCGGAACAACCATCGAGCTCAAGAAATAAAAATAAAGTACCGGTCTATCAAGGTGAGTGAAACAAATTAGAGTTGAGATTAGAGTCTCAACTACCTTTAATTTAATGTTAGAATATATATTAAGCATGAAATTGGATTAATTAAAGGTTAGTAAATGATAAGGGTAAAAGGAATTCGGATTTGTAAACTGTCCTGTAGAAAACTGCATTTTTGGTCATGTTAGAGTCATTTCTGAAAAACGTGTTCTTCTACAAAGTTGTAGAGGACAAAATTTTACATGGAATAGAGGTATGATTTGCTCAAAAATGTTAAGTATAGGTCTCTGAATTGTTGTTAGAAGTTACTGGACTGAAACTGAATGAATTTGAAATCTGCTGGGCTAAATTGTGAAATTCGAAAATGTTTAAAGGTTTAATTGATGCCAATAAATTCTGGAAAATTTATTGGAAACAGGGGAGGTATTGTAGAAATGAAAAATAAATAATTTAGTTTGAATTATATATCAATTGATAGTTTAAATATCATTAGAACACATAGAAAATTAAAATGGACTAGTTTGTAAGAATTGATAATTTGAGGACTTATATGCCCTGTTTTCATGGTTTCTGGAACATAATTATTATGTTAATATGTGAAGGTAAATGTGGTTAAAATCTCAAGATTAATGGTGTAGTGAAACATAGGTTATAAATGCACTAAAGTCATAAATTAAGAATAGGCAGATTAGGTTTCTAAAAATGCCCTATGTTCAAGTAATAAACTGTATTGATAGAGAAATTATAAAATTATGTGCCATACATGGTTGTAAAGGTGTGTTTATAAGCTTTCTAGAATGGTAAATAAATCCTTATTTGGAGTTGTGAGTAAAAAGATATGAATTTTTGAGTAAGTAAATGTCATAAAAACAGGGTAACAGTTTGCCCCTAAATCTGCATCAACAGCGACTTTAGAAATTCATTATAAATTGTATAAGAGGAATTAAAAGCTATAATTTATATGGTTTAAAAGGTTATTCAGTTTAGTTTCGTTTAAAACAAACGAAATCAGATTTTGAGTTATAGAACATTTTATATAAATATTTCTTTGAGGACAATGCAAGCTGCCTAATGTACTAAATGATATATTTCTTTAATGTTTGGTTAGAAAAGAGTAGAAATGAAGGAAACCACAAAGTTGGAGAATAAGGAAAATGTCTCTAAGCTTGGATTGAGGTGAGTGTGGATGCATTTGTCTCGGGTGACGCGGTGTCATTCCGATCATTGTTTTTATGTTCTGATATGTGAGTGTGGATGCATTTGTCTCGGGTGACGCGGTGTCATTCCGATCATTGTTTTTTATATGTGAGTGTGGATGCATTTGTCTCGGGTGACGCGGTGTCATTCCGATCATTGTTTTTATGTTCTGATATGTGAGTGTAGATGCATTTGTCTCGGGTGACACGGTGTCATTCCGATCTTTGTTTCTTTGTTCTGATATGTGAGTATAGATGCATTTGTCTCGGGTGACATAGAGTCATTCCGATCTTTGTTTTTATGTTCTGATATGTGAGTGTAGTTTTGTTTAAAGTGTTGGGATTAGTATCCTAACCTTGTTATTTTTTTTTATTAGATAACATGAAGAAAGCATGAAATGAATTTAATAATGATTGGTAAAATTTAAAATGATAAGGAAGAAGGATTAAAGGCAAGAATATTGATCTAAGTGTATATTGCTTGTTAGATAAGCATGCTTAGTATAAATATGATGTGTTGATTGCTTGAGCTATGTGAAATGTGACTAAATGATAAGCTTTGCTACTGGTTTTTGATGATCATAAAATGAATATGATCTCATGTGCTTGCTGGAATTTTATGTTACCAAGATGCTTGATTGATTATATGTATATGCCTATTGAAATGGTTAAATGCCTTTAAAATTATGAATGATTGGCAAGTGAATGATCTTGTTAATAAAGAAAGATAAGTAAAGTCCTTGGTATGATTAGTGTCTATAGGTAGAAGGGCATGCCTTAGAGTCGTTGAGCTCCTCTGATCTTTGTTACAGGATGGTGGTTAGTCACCTATAAACCTGATAAGGTGGTTAGTCACCTTGATAATTGAATGGTGGTAAGTCACCATTGATGCCTATGCATCCTCTGTTATAAGTTGAAATGAGAAATGGATACTTTGAGTATCTAATGTTACATGAAGACTCGATTACCTTGTTCATTAATCATCCAAGGCAAAATATTTAAAAGTTACATGACTTGAAAGATAAGTACTTAAATGATAAGTACCAATGAAATGAAATTGATATGCCTAATTGCTTTGTATATGCTAATGTTTTTAAATGATGCTTGTCGTTGTATCTGATAATGTTTTGAATAATACTTGTTGTATGAACATAAAAGTTTGTTGTTTATGTTGCATCAATTGTTACTTGAAATGGTTACAAGATTAGCATGACCCCTGCGCAAGGATGACACGCACAAATCAAGAAATGGTACCAATATATTATGTGTTTTATACGCTATGCTATGTTATGATCATGATATGATATTATGCTTTGTTATGAATATGAAGTATGCCATTTTTTTTGCATAATTAGCATGATGTTCATTTTTGGAAGCATGCTACATGACATAATATGTTCATTCATATTCATTGGCTACCTCACTTAGACTATGTAAGTCTAATGCATTCATTGCATAACATTTCAGGTTAAGGAAAGTAACAGATCGAGATCGGGATTAGTTGGAAGGTTGGCAAGTCACTACAATTAAAGAGTAATGTGTTTTGTCCTTATGAACTCCTAGTATGGTGGCAAAGTGGTTAAAGTAATTAAAGTAGTTATACTAATCTTGTGGGCCTACTATTGTGAAATTTTACCTATGTTTTGTATAAGATTTTAAAGCTATATAGACTATTAAGTTAGTAATAAAATTGACATAATTGGTAGTAAAACATTGATTAAAGGACTCTATGATTTTTGTGAGTTGTTAGGCTCATTGAAATATGTAAAGAATTTTAGTAAGATAATTCAAAAAGAAATAGATTTGAATACTTTACAAAATAGTCACTGAACATTACCTAGTCTAATCAGATAGGTAAATGACCTCCGTTAGTAATGAGATTTTACAGGCTAATAACTAGTAAGTTTAATTTCAGTATAATATCACGAATTTCAGATAAGGACCCCCAATTTGTAAAAATTACAAATTAGTCCCTGAGTTTGAAAAAAGTTTAAAATTGACCCCAATTCAAATAAGTTGTTAATAAGTTAAGTGTTAAGTCTTAAAAGAGATTAATAAAATATGCTGAAATGATTTTTTTTGAACTTCGGAATAAGTTCTAATCTCTAATATGTTATGTCACTAAAAGATTTATGTCTCCGATCTCCGTTATGTTTTCCGGTAGCGCTCTCCGACCCGATTCTCTACCAGGCCGGGAAGGGGGTGTTACAAAATATTTCGCAAACATGAATAGGATTTAGGGGCATTTCATTACGTCGGCTTAAGTTACCAACTCTTTGACACTTATCACAGGATTTGCTAAATTAATATGTGTCACGAAAAATATTCGGCCAATAGAATCCACATTCAAGAATTTTATGAGTTGTGCTTTTAGGTCCATAGTATCCACCGCATGCATATGAATGACAGAAATTAAGGATAGAATTTGCCTCGTCTTCGGTTACACATCGTCATATTACCTGATTGGAACAATGTCTCCAAAGGTAGGGATCATCCCAAATATAGAACCTGGATTCCCTCTTGATTCGGTTAATTTCTGACCATGACAAGTCAAGGGGAAATTCACCTGTATCCAAATAATTCACGATGTCCGCAAACCAAGGTGTTGAAGCTTGCGCCATCATCAAATTTTTTTCAGGGAACTCGTCATTAATAGGCGAATCCGAATTGGTCAGTGGGATTCGGCTGAGGTGATCGGCCACTAAATTTTCACTCCCCTTCTTGTCTTTTATCTCGAGATTAAACTCTTGAATGAGTAAAATCCACCGGATCAACCTCGGTTTTGCTTCCTTCTTGCTCATCAAATATCGCAAGGTTGCATGGTCAGAAAAAAACAATAATTTTAGTCTCAAGTAAATAAGAGCGGAACTTATCTAAAGCAAAAACTACAGCAAACAGTTCTTTTTTCTGTAGTTGAATAGTTGCGTTGCGCTGGATCAAGAGTTCTTGATGCATAGGCGATGACATGAGGCTCTCGTTCTTTCCTTTGACCAAGTACCGCTCTAACACTAACATCCGAGGCGTCACACATAATTTCAAACGGCAAGTTCCAATCGGGTGGTTGCACTATCGGTGCGGATACAAGTTTCCCCTTAATTGCATTAAACGATTTCCTGCATTCGGATGTAAAGTCGAACTCTACATCTTTCTGTAGTAACCGACATAGTGGTTGTGCTATCTTTGAGAAGTCTTTTATAAATCGCCTGTAGAAACTTGCATGTCCAAGAAAAGAGCGGATATCCCTCACAGTTGTGGGGTATGGGAGTGAGCGGATAATGTCTGTCTTAGCCTTATCAACAGAAATTCCTTCAGAAGATACTATATGTCCTAACACTAAGCCTTTGTTAACCATAAAGTGACATTTTTCGTAAGTGAGTACAAGGTTAAACTCAATGCAGTGTTTCAATACATTAGTTAAATTAAGCACGCACTCACCAAAAGAATCTCCATATACAGTGAAGTCATCCATAAACACTTCAATCCCCTTCTCAACATAATCTGAAAATATACTTACCATACATCGCTGGAACGTAGCTGGAGCGTTACATAGTCCAAACGACATTCGTCGATAGGCGAAGGTTCCAAATGGGCATGTAAACGTGGTCTTCTCTTGGTCCTCAGGGGCTACGTGAATTTGAAAGAAACATGAAAAACCATCGAGACAGCAATAGTGAGATTTACCAGCTAATCTTTCAATCATTTGATCAATGTATGGTAAAGGAAAGTGATCTTTTCGGGTTAGAGAATTCAACTTCATGTAATCTATGCAAACTCGCCATCCATTCTGAACTCGAGTTAGAACTAACTCACCTTTGTCATTTCTGATTACCGTGACGCCGGTTTTTTTAGGAACAACATGAATAGGAATTACCCACTCGCTATCCGAGATTGGATATATAATATCGGCGTCTAGAAGTTTTTGAATTTCGGCTTGTACTACCTTCATCATGGGATCATTCAAGTGTCGTTGACCTTGTCGAGACGACTTTGCCCCTTCCTCGATTTTGATCTTGTGCATACAAGTCGAGGGGCTCCGATTGCTTCCTTGTATTGGCACAGGACTGTCACAAGGTCACCTTCTTCCTCTCCGGTCAACTCATTCGAAATGATAACCGGTAAGGTATCATTATCTCCCAAAAAGGCGTACTTAAGGTGAGATGGGAGTTCCTTCAATTCTAACTCTGGAGCCTGCATAATAGATGGCAAAGGTTTAGACTTAGAGGGAGTTGTAATCAAATCAGAATTAACAAAAAGAAATAAGTTCATTCTCCCTTTCTGCCTCATTGTCGCAATGATCATATTCGATACTAAATTTATCAAAAACATTAGTATCTGCATACTCTTCTATACATGGATCAACAATATCAATTGAGTTAACAGATTAAACCTGATCAGGATACCTCATTGCCTTATAAAAATCGAATTCTACTACCTCACCGTCAAATTCCATGGATAAAAGGTCGATCCTTACTTCTATTTTCGTGTTTGCTGTGCTAAGGAATGGATGTCCCAACAACACTTTGGAGCAAGTGTTTGTTCTATCGTGAGCCATATCGATCTCGTAGAAGTCCGCAGGAAAAACAAAACATCTACCTTTACCAGAACATTTTCCAACAATCTTTCTAGATAGATGACTGATCGATCTGTCAATTGTATCGTAATCCTGGTTTCCTTCAAAGGATCATTAGTTATCATTTTATAAACAGAGAGCGGCATTACATTTATTGAAGCCCCAAGATTGCACATAGCACGTTTAATAGATATGTTACCAATTTGACAGGGTATAGCAAACATACCTTGGTCCTTCATTTTTGGCGGTAACTTATATTGAAAAATGGCAGAAACGTGCTCTCCCAAATTTATCTTTTCGTGCCCGGTGAGTTTTCGCTTGGTTGTGCAAAGCTCTTTGAGGAAACGAGCGTACCTTGGCACTTGGCAAATGACTTCTAAGAGGGGAATGTTCACTTGGACTTTTTTAAACACTTCAATAGTTTCCCTCTCTTCAGCCTTTTTGTCGCGTCTTACTAAGCGTGATGGGAAAGGAGGTGCGACTACAAGAGGAGGAGGAGATGGTCGTAAAGGGTTATCTTGGTTTTCGTTACTTTCTTCTATGGCAGTAGTGGGATTGTTGTTTTTTATGGTTATTTTGGAGCTATAACGGTCCCACTACGGAGTGTGATGGCGCTTACATTTTATCTAGGGTTTGACTCCGTCTGAGAAGGTAGCTTCCCTTGTGACTCTATTCTTCCTATTCTTTGGGCCATTTGACTCATTTGCTTATCTAATTCTTGAAGATGGGCTTCTTCACGATTTTGGAATTTTTCCTGGGATATGGTCAATCGTTCTACAATGGACTTTAGGTTTGATTTTTGTTGGAATTGTTGGTTAGGCTGCCTTGGTTGGTACTGTTGTCTTTGGTTTTGCGCAAAGCCTTGGTCTCTCCACCCTTGATTGGCATTAGGGTAGTACTACTTTGGATAGGATCTCGGAAAGTTCCCCATCGCTTTCACTTGTTCGGTATCTTCTTCTTGGATCATAGGGCAACAATCTGTCGGGTGTTCGGGGCTTGTGCATATCCCACAAAGCCTAGAAACAATCTTTCTATCTGCAACCAAAGTTTGAATGATGTTAGCTAATTTATCAATCTTGCTTTCTAATGAAACGGTACCTACCTCATTAACTCTTCGAGATGGTTCACTCGATTGGTAGAAGCGTTGTGAGTTGGCTGACATGGTCAAAATCAATGTCCTTGCTGCCGTCGAAATCATATTGACTAGGGCTCCTTCGCTAGCTGCATCAACTACTTTCATATCTGTAGGGGTTAGTCCTTCATAAAATATTGAATAAGTGTTTGATCTGACAAACCGTTTTGTGGGCAATTTGCGCATAGTTTCTTGAAGCGCTCCCAATATTCATAAAGTGTTTCGGTATCCTTTTGTCGGATACTTAGAATATTTCGCTTGCTTTAGCGACTGGGAAGAACTTGTCAAGAAACAAGCGAGCCATTTCAGTCCAAGTAGTAACTGAGTTAAAAGGTAAATCATAAAGCCAATCCTTAGCAATATCAAATAAAGAAAAGGGAAAGGCGCGAAGTTTAATTTGATCCTCACATACTCCATGTGGTTTCGTAGTTGAGCAAACCATGTGGAACTCCTTAAGGTGTTTGTGTGGGTTTTCGCTGGGCAAATCGTGGAAGGTTGGTAGGATATGAACCAAGCCCGTTTTTAGTTGGAACGACGTTTCACCATTCGGGAAGGTTATGCACAAGGGCTGATTGTCATTTGGTGCCCTGATCAGCTGATGGATCGTCTGTTCGTTGTCTCTCATTTGGTTTCGTTCTTCAAAGTGTGTTTCGGGTAAGGATGATTCGAGATCTTGCTGGAATCATTGTTGACGCAACTTATATCGTTTCTCTCGGTTTCGTTGTGCGTTTTTTCGTCTTACAAATGCTTCAATTTCCAGAATAAATTCAAACTGTTCTCCTAGATTTCTCCTGGTCATAAACAATCAAAAACAAACAGTAAAAGTTGTCGAAGTCCCCGGCAACGGCGCCAATTTTTGACACGCATCGTAACGTGTCAAGAATAATTTCCTTCTTCCAAATAAATGAATAAATAAAGGAATTAAATTAAGTATAGATAGGGAAGTAGGAGTCGAACCCACAAGGACTTGGACTTTCCTTGTTGCGCCTTTGACTTTTCTGAACCAAGAGATGATGGAATTGAGTGTGTGTGATTTGGGGGGGGGGGGAATTGCAATGAAATGTAATAATTTAAGAGAACAAGAAAAATGGTTTAAAGATGTTAAAACTAATAATAGAGATATTCAGCCTTGGCTAAGCTTTGACTTATTCTACTCGGTTCATTGGTAGAGATTTTTGATTTCGGAAAACTTGTTGGCGAAATTACTGCAAGGTCAATCCTTGAGTTTTCTTTGTAAACTGAATTTCCAAACCCAATGTTTAGCTTCAGTTTTGATGATTCGTCTAAACCAAATCAATGTTTGAGAAAACAAATTCTTTAAGCTCGTAACCAACTCGAAAAGTTATTTCTATAAAAACGATTCGATCTCAATTTCCCTTAGTAATCTATTTACTAAGTGTGTTCCTTGGAAGTCGGATTTGTTTCAATAACCAATCCTCACTCTCACTTGATAGATCAAAACAATTGTTTTCTCCAAAGTCAATATTTGGGTTTAAAAATCATTTTGATTTTGAAGATAAAGTACGAAGAAATCGAGAAAAGTTTTCGAAATGTTTGAAGCATAATTTCAAACCTCAACTTGAGAACGCGTCATTGCATAAGCCTTTGGCTTAAGAAGATTTAGCCGAGCATGGTTATTAAATTAATCATGCTCGACATTTTAGAAATAATCTCAAGAAAAAAAACTAAAAGGGAAAAGGAAAGAAAATTTGAAAAAGAAATGATTCAAGTGATGAATTCAATTGAATGATGATTGATGATCAAGTCTTACCCCAAAGGGGGTATTTATAGTGTTTCAAATAACCTAGGTAAACTTAAAATGATAATACAAAAATTAAACAAAATAATTATCCAAAGTTTAAAATTTAAAATTCAAAAATCCAGAGATAGGCTATCTGATAAGCGGCTTGATAAGCTATCACTGCTGCTGACGTCAGCTTCTAGAAGACGCTGACGTGGCACCCAGTCAGCATTCATGCCCTGATTCATGCCCATGAATCTGCCCACGACTCCAGTATTTCCAGCATCACGTCTTCTACATGAAAACAACATAAAACAGCCGAGTTAAGTCCCTCAAACTTGTATTTAATCGAAATACGGACCAAAAGCACAACCAAAATAAATACTCATTCGATGGTAAATGTGAACAAAGACAATGCATCCAAAAACTTTTACTGGGATAGAGGAAGAGATAGGCTGAAAATGAGGAAATGATTGAAGAAATAGATTTCTAGGTGTTCTAAAATTAAGAGGTTTACTAGGCATCCTATTGCTGAGGAAGGTTGTTGTAAGGATGGCTTCCCCCCAATAAAATTTAGACACATTAGTAGAGAACATAAGAGACCTAGCAACTTCTAACAGATGTCTATTTTTCCTCTTGGCAATACCATTTTATTGAGGAGAATCTACACAGGAAGTTATATGAATAATCCCTTTTCCTGAAGAAAACCCCCCAAAGCTCTAGAAAAATATTCACTACCATTATCAGTATGAAGGATCAGAATTTTGCTTTGAAATTGAGTTTCTATTAGACTATGAAATCTTTTAAACACTTTTTCAGTTTCTGACTTTTCTCTCATAAGAAATGTCCAAGTGAGCCTAGTGTGATCGTCGACAAAAATGATGAACCATCTAGAACCATTAATATTCTTAACTTGGGAAGGGCCTCAAATGTCACTGTGTATGGTGGAAAAAGGTTTAAAGGTTTTATATTTAGAGGGAGGATAAGTGTTCTTTGTATGCTTAGCAAGAGGACAAATTTCACAAGAAAAAGATTGTGGATTTTTATCGATAAACAATTGTGGTAACAATTTGGCAAGATATTGAAAACTAGGATAACCTAATCTATAATGCCATAAAAGAACATTTTTTGAGGATTCTGATATGTTAGAAAAACAAGGAAATGGATAAATAGAGCTTGAGTGTGCTTGTCCACTTTGAGAAGGTTGTCCTTGAAGAATGTAGAGGTCACCACACAACCTAGCACTGCCAATCACTTTCCCCGAGTCCAAAGCCTGTAATTTACAACCAATAGGTGAAAAATTTGCTGTGCATTTTAGGTCGGCATAACTTTTACTGACCGAGATGAGATTACAAGCTAATTTGGGAACATATAAGACATGTTGCAGTATTAAATCCAGAGATATTTTAACAGAGCCACTTCCTGATATGGAGGAGAAATAGCCATCAGCAATTTTTATTTGAGAGGAGCCTAATGAAGGCTGAGATGTATGGAAAATGGGGGCATTGCCAGTCATATGATCTAAGGCCCCTGAATCCACAATCCACTCGAAACAGTCAGTAGTACTAGCCATGGACGCAAAAAAATGGACTACCTTCTTGGATTATAGCAGCACTGTTCGATGCAGATTTTTTTGGAATTTTTCTAGAAGTAATTTGGGTGGTGGAGATATCTAATGTGTCATCAAGATTAGGATTTTGTTCTATTTCAGAACTGATTTTAGCGGAAGTAGAAGTATCAACCATGTTGAGAGTTGATATGATTGAGAAATTAGACTGATACCAAGTAGAAAGGTACTAAAAAGAGTCTCAGTTTGAGTACTCTCATTTCTGTCATTTATTTGATAAAGAAAGATCATATTTATAGATTACAAGAGAAAGCCTAAACTAGGAAAAAGAATTACAAATAAATTACAAGAATCTAATTCCTTATTTACAACTATTAACAAGATATTAGGAAGATAATTGCTAACTAATAGCAACTTTATATTAGGGTTCGAAGAGGTTCATTACTTTGGATTTGGCTAAGAGTGGTGTGTTGAATGAAGAGGTTCGAAGAAGATCTCAGGGTTCTACATCACAGTCCGAGGTGTTGGTTACCGAGAATAGGGGAGAAATAGAGACAAAGATGGCAAGGGTAGAGATAAAAGTCGAAGCAAGTCAAGATTGAGATATAAGAATCTTAAGTGTCATGATTGTGGTATGAAAGGCCATATCAAGAAATATTGCTACAAGTGGAAGAGAGAGAACAAAGGTGGTGGTGACAAAAATGATCGGAATGATGATGAAAAATTCGAGCGTGTTGCTACTGCTACTCGTGAAGATCTATTGGTCATTTGTGATGAGAATTTGGTCAACCTAGTATGCGATGAAACTAGTTGGGTGATTGATACTGGTGCTTCACTTCATGTCATGTCGAGGATGGATTTCTTCACATCTTATACTCCCGGTGATTTTGGGGTATTGAAGATGAGTAATGATCATTTGGTTTCGGTTATTGGCATGAGAGATGTTAGCTTGGTGAGTAATAATGGTACAAAGTTAACTCTCAAGGATGTCAGACATGCACCAGATATTCGTTTGAATTTGATATCTGCAGGAAAGCTTGATGATGATAGTTTTTGTAACACCTTCAGTGAGGGGCAATGGAAGCTGACTAAAGGCTCTTTGGTTGTGGCTCGAGGAAAGAAGAGCTCAAATTTGTACTTGATGCAGGCTTCGACTTCTGGAGACATTGTGAATGTAATAGTGAATGGCAGCTCAACTGAGTTGTGGCATAAGCGGCTTAGTCACATGAGTGAGAAATGGCTTAACTGTTTAGCAAAAAAGAATCAACTTTCGGGTTTGAAGAATTCTACACTGAAGAATTGTGTTCATTGTCTAGCGGGGAAGCAGAGAAGTGTTTCTTTTAGAAGTTGTCCTCTTCATAGAAGATCAGAGTTGCTAGAGTTGGTCCATTCAGATGTTTGTGGTCCGATAAAGGTAAGGTTATATGGTGGTGCACTTTACTTTGTGACTTTCACTGATGATTGTTCAAGAAAGCTATGGGTCTATACTTTGAAGTCAAAAGACCAAGTTTTTGAGGCGTTTAAACAGTTTCAAGCATCAGTTGAAAGAGAAACATGGAAGAAGTTGAAGTGCATTCGTACCGATAATGGTGGCGAGTACACAGGGCCATTTCATGAGTATTGTCTGCGACATGGAATCAGACACCAAAAAACACCACCGAAAACTCCATATTTAAATGGGTTAGCTGAAAGAATGAACTGAACATTGATTGAGAGAGTCAGATGTTTTTTGTCTAATACGAAGCTTCCGAGATCGTTTTGGGCTGAAGCATTGAATACAGTGACACATGTGATTAATTTGTCTCTTACTGTTCCATTCCAGGGCGATGTACCATATAGAGTTTGGTTTGGTAAAGATGTGTCATATGATCACCTTCTCGTGTTCGGCTGTAAAGCATTTGTTCATGTTCCGAAGGATGAAAGATCCAAGTTGGAAGCCAAGACTCGACATTGCATCTTTATTGGTTATGGTCTAGATGGTGAGTTTGGTTATAAACTCTATGATCCAGTTCAGAAAAAGCTCGTGAGAAGTCGAGATGTTATCTTTTTTGAAGATCCGACCATTGATGACATTGATAAGACGAAGAAAGCGAATTCACAAGATAGTGGTGACTTGACCGATGTGAATCCAGTTCCCCTAGACCCTTCACCTGATCCTATTCAGGGTGATGTGCATGGTGATGTTAATGATGACCAGCAAGATATAGGTGACCTTGATACTCCCATGGATGATGTTGTGAATGATCAACAACAGGCGCCTATATCTCCACCAGCAGTTCCACTTCGAAGATCTTCTAGTGATCGAAGATCTTCTGTCATGTATTCTTCTGATGAGTACGTTCTTTTGACTGATGGGGGAGAACCTGAATGTTATGAAGAGGCTATGAAGAGTGAATGCAAAGATCAGTGGGTTGAAGCGATGAAAGATGAACTTCAATCCTTACATGATAACCATACCTTTGAGTTGTTGAAATTGCCTAAGGGCAAGAGAGCTTTGAAGAATCGATGGTTTACAGGCTGAAGCAAGAAGAGAAGTCCTCATCTCCATGATACAAAGCTAGATTGGTCGTCAAGGGTTATACTCAGAAAAAGAGGATTGATTTTGAAGAAATATTTTCTTTGGTTGTGAAGATGTCCTCTATCAGAACTATATTGAGTTTCGCAACTTGTTTTGACTTAAAGGTTGAACAAATGGACGTGAAAACTACTTTTCTTTATGGTGATTTGGAGAAAGAGCTTTATATGGAGCAGCCAGAGAGATTTTTTGCGCAAGGAAAAGAGGACTACGTGTGCAGGTTGAAGAAGAGCTTGCATGGTTTGAAGCAAGCTCCTAGGTAATGGTACAAGAAGTTTGAGTCTGTTATGGGGGAGCAAGGCTACAAGAAGAGTACTTTTGATCATTGTGTAATTGTTAAGAGATTCTCTAGTGACGATTTTATTATCCTTTTGCTCTATTTTGATCATATACTTATTGTTGGTCGCAATGCTTCTAGAATTGACAAGTTGAAGCAAGAGTTGAGTAAATCCTTTGCGATGAAGAATTTGGGGCCAACAAAACAAATTCTTGGCATAAGGTTGACACGTGATAGAAAGGCCAAGAAATTGTGGTTATCACAAGAGATGTACATTGAGAAAGTACTTCAAAGGTTTAGTATGGACAAATGTAACCCCCTCGTCCCGGTCTGGCCGGATGGCCGGTCCGAGTAGGCTACACGGGGAAAACCGAAGCGAAACCCGTTAAGGTTCCCCCTCGGTTAGCAACCCTAGAAAAATTCTTTCGTTTTAATCTTGTCTAAAGGCTTGTTAATTCTTAAGTGATCACGTAAGCGGAAAACATCGATAAAGAAACATACTCGAACCTCAAACCATACATTAAACTGTTCATTTTATTTTTACAGGGCGGGCCGTATCGATACACCAACCAAGGGTATCGATACGCCTTGACTAGGTCAACTCAACAGTCAACTCAGGGAAGACCGTATCGATACAGCCCTTGAGCGTATCGATACGCCCTTCTCGGTCAACATCTCGTGGTCAATGAGATGCAACCGTACCGATACGCGTCAACACCGTACCGATACGCCCTTAACTCACCAAAATATCAGAATTCAAGTGAGCTAAAACCGTATCGATACTCCCACTTGTATCGATACGCCCAGCCACAACTGAATTCTAGTGAGCAAAGACCGTATCGATACACCCCCGTGTATCGATACGACCAGCCAAAACTGAGCTCTGTAGGCAAGACTGTATCGATACGGCCCTTAGGCGTATCGATACGCCCTACACTGCAAGTCTCGAAATTTTAGGAAGACAACACCAAACCTACACTAAAGGCAATTTAGGACTTCCCTACCCACATACAAGCATTTATGTATCAAGACTACAGCCATGAATTAGCAATTGAGGCATTGAATCTAACAAGAGCCATACAAATCAAAGGTTCCATACAATTTCACAACGAGAGCATGCTTAGCAATCACAAGGCATCATACACATGACAAACAAACAAAAAGCATCCATAGGCCAAGTTCACACACTCTTAGGCACATACAATTAAGCAACAAGATAGGCATGGTCCTCAATCCATGAAACAAAAGCATAAAACAACCATAATTTAACATGCTCAAATAACACAAATCACCTAAGGAGTTTGACACCAACTCCTACAACTCTATACCTCATCGTTTAGGCATTATTACAAACACAAATCATACTTGCACTAGCTTGAGAACTCCAAAAGCTCCTCCCTTGCCCGCTTGCCTCCCGAACTCTAACGATCTGCATGTTGGAAACAAAAGAGAGCGTAAGCTAACTAGCTTAGTGAGAGAAGCTCTACAAATCCACAACATGCAGTTTTCCAAAACACTTTTCATATGCAAGTAAAACAATGGATGCACGAAGTGACTATCTCAACAACATTACATGGTTTGCACAAGCACAACCAACATACACACACAGTGGGACTACACATCACCGTTTCGACTAGTAGATTTCCAATGGGACTACACATCAAAGTACTTTCCTAATAGTCACTACCGGTGGGACTACACATCACCGGAGTTTAGACCACCATCACGTGAGGCACGACTTCAACTCGACTACACATTAACAACTTAAAATTCACATGATAATCACAACACATAACCATTCATCCTTTCACAACAAACATAGGAGTAGAGAGGCTTACACTCGGGTTTAGGTGAACCCTCAAGGTCCCACCCAAACCCCAAAGGTTCCATGTCGTGCACTAATCAAAGATTGACAAATCTACTCACCGTTGTTACCCAAGTGAAGACCGAAAACCAAGCTCAAGACTCCGAAATCTCCGGATTCGTCCCTGAAGCTTCACCAACCAATTTTCTTGCCTCTAATCATTCTAACACAATTTAAAACAATCTCAAATCAGTCCACATTCCAATATAGTTAACTCGGATCACAAACCAAACACAAAACACCAAATTCCAACTAAAATCAACCCAAAATTCCATATTCCCGAGCAACACCTAAACACACCCTAAATCCAATGATTCCAACACTTAAATTACTCCCTAAAGCCTCCGAAACAACCCTTACATATAGTCTATCCATCAGCCCTCATATTTCCACATAAAACTCCCTCATAACTCAGCTTAAAACCTCTCAAAAACCTCCCAAAACCCAAATCCGGGAAATTTAGCAAAACACTTTAAAAATCATATAAGTTGGACCCTATGCTTCATAAACAACATATCTAACATTAATCAATTAAAATCTTTAGCTAAGAACAATAAAGGTACCATTTTTAATCAAAAATCCCCAAAACCTCAAACTTCAAAAACATGGGAAAATTGAGAACTAAGGGTATTAGCTTCAAGAGGATGATGATGACAGGTCAAAAACGAGCCCTTTGAAAAATCTTTAAGAATGAGTGAGCTATGAAATGGAATTGTAACCTAAGGAGGGGGGTTTGTCGTGGGTTTGTTTGAGAGAGGGAGAAGATGAGTGAATTTTTTTTTGGGTATTTTAGTTCTTTTGTTTTAAAACCAAAATACCCATTTACCCTTAATGAAAAGGGAAAATATCAATAGTATGAAATCCATGGCATTTTGGGTTTGATTTAGAATAAGTCCAACATAAAATCATTTGTTTTGAAAATACGAGGCCCAAAAGATTATTCTAATTATAAAACCGAACCCGAAATAATATTAAAATATTATTTTGACCCGACCCCTAAACCCGGGTGTTACAACTCTCCCCCACTTAAGGAAATTTCGTCCCCGAAATTACCTGGCGGAAACAAGTACGGAAACTGTTCAAGCATATCTGCTTTCCTTTCCCACGTGGCCTCTTCCACACCTCTATGTCTCCATAATACCTTGACCAACTCTATGGTCTTGCCATGCAACACCTTGCTATCAGAAGCAAGTACCTCCACTGGTTCTTCGTTGTATGACAAGTCTGAATTCAACTCTATTTCCTTAACTGGCATAACATGAGACGGATCCGATCTGTACCTCCTAAGCATCGATACATGAAATACATCATGAATCTTCTCTAGTTCTGTCGGAAGCCTCAATCTATACGCTACGGGGCCAATTCTCTCAACTATCTCATAAGGTCCTATGAATCTTAGGCTTAACTTGCCCTTCCTCCCAAACCTCATCACCTTCTTCCAAGGTGAGACTTTCAAAAACACTTTATCCCCCACGGAGTACTCTACCTCCTTCCTCTTTAAGTCGGCATAGGACTTCTATCGATCTAAAGCTGCTTTCAAGCGATCACATATCGACTTTACCTTCTCGGTGGTGCCCTTAAGCAATTCGGGCATCGGCACAAGTTTCTGTCCCGCCTCGGCCCAACAAATCGGGGTTCTACACTTCCTACCATACAAGGCCTCATAAGGAGCCATCTGAATACTCGACTGAAAGTTGTTGTTATACGCGAACTCCACTAACGGTAGGTGTTTCTCCCATGACCCCTGAAAATCAATGATACAACACCTCAACATATCTTCCAATATCTGAATCACTCTCTCTGACTGCCCATCTGATTGCGGATGATACGAAGTGCTGAAGTTCAACCAAGTACCCAAGGCTCGATCCAAACACTCCCAAAATCTAGCGGTAAATCTCGGATCTCGGTCTGACACAATCGACTTCGGTACCCCATGTAGTCTTACTATCTCACGGATATACAGATCGGCCAACTTGTCTAATGTATATGTAGTATGAATCGGTATGAAGTGGGCACACTTAGTAAATCTATCCACAATCACCCACACTGAATTCTTCTTCAAAGGAGTTAACGGTAGCCCTGACACAAAGTCCATAGTAATACGCTCCCACTTCCATTCTGGAATTTTCAATGGCTGTAACAATCCTGAGGGAAACTGGTGCTCGGCCTTGACTCTCTGACAAACCATACATCTACTTACAAACTCGGCCACGTCCTTTTTCAAACCAACCCAATAGTACTCCTCCTTTAAACCTCGATACATCTTTGTGCTACTCGGATGCATGGCAAAAGGACTATTGTGAGCCTCATTCAAGATCGTACGCCTCAACTCGGCATCCTCCGGAACCACTATTCTATCCTTGAAACATAGGATCTCATTCTCCCTAAAATAGTACTCGGTAGGCCTATCTTCGGCTATGTCTTACACGTGAGGTGCCAAGGACTCATCTCGCAATTGCTTCTCGCGAATCAACTGAACCAATGAAGGCTTAACTCGTAGCTCGGCTATCAACCCACCATCCGTAGACACACTCAGCCTTGCAAACATTGCTCGTAACTCAACGACCACCTTTCTACTCAAAGCATCGGCCACCACGTTTGCCTTGCCCGGATGGTACTCTATGGTGAGGTCATAATCCTTAAGGAGTTCTAACCACCTACGTTGCCTGAGGTTCAACTCCCTTTGAGACATCAAATATTTTAAACTCTTGTGGTCGGTGTACACGGTGCACTTCTCACCATAAAGATGGTGTCTCCAAATCTTCAACGCGAACACCACTGCATCCAACTCTATGTCATGTGTGGGATAATTCTTCTCATGGACTTTCAACTGTCGCGAAGCATACGCTACCACCTTACCTTCTTGCATAAGCACACAGCCTAGCCCTACGTAGGACGCATCACTGTAAATCGCAAACTCTCTCCCCGGTTCAGGCTGAATCAAGATAGGAGCTTCGGTCAAAGCTTTCTTCAATTTCTCAAACGCTTCTTGTCTTGCATCTGACCATTCATACGGAACATTCTTCTGTAGCAACTTGGTCAACGGAGCCGCTATTCTCGAGAACCCCTCAACAAACCTTCTATAGTACCCCGCCAAACCTAGGAAACTGCGTATTTCTGTCACTGGTTTCGGTTGTTTCCAATTCACTATAGCTTCTATCTTCTTGGGATCTACACTAATCCCACTAGCCGAGATCACGTGACCTAGGAAGATCACCTCCCTAATCCAAAACTCACACTTGCTTAGCTTGGCATACAACTGATTCTCAAGTAGGGTCTGAAGTACTAACCGCAGATGCTCATCATGCTCCTCTTCGGTCCTAGAGTACACTAGGATGTCATCAATAAACACTACCAAAAACCTGTCCAAGAAATCATGAAACACTCGGTTCATCATATCCATGAAGGCTGCTGGAGCGTTAGTCAACCCAAAAGGCATTACCAAAAACTCATAATGTCCATAACGTGTACGAAAGGTTGTCTTCGGTATGTCCACACCCTTTACCTTCAATTGATAGTATCCGGACCTCAAGTCAATCTTCGAAAACACAGAAGCACCCCTCAACTGGTCTAGCAAGTCATCTATCCTAGGCAAGGGATATTTGTTTTTCATTGTTACCTTATTCATCTGCCTATAATCTATACACATTCTCATGCTACCATCCTTCTTTTTCACAAACAAGACCGGAGCACCCCACGGGGATACACTAGGCCTAATGAAGCCTCTATCAGTCAACTCCTGAAGATGTGTCTTCAACTCTTTCAACTCCTTCGGTGCCATTCTATATGGAGAAATCGACACCGGTGCAGAATCAGAATATGTCTCAATAGCAAACTCAACTGCTCTATCTGGAGGCAAGCCCGGTAGCTCTTCCGGAAAAACACTCGGAAAATCACACACTATTCTAATGTCCTGAGGTCTCACCTCACTCATATTCGGATTCATTACGTAAGCCAAGTAAGCCTGACACCCTAAACTCAACAACCTCTGAGCTTCCAAAGCCGAAACCACATTGGACAAGAACTTGACATTGTCCACAACTACCACAACCTCAAAGTCATCGGTAAGTCTCAAGGAGACTCTCTTGGTCTCAAAGTCAACCCTAGCTCTATGCTCTACAAGTCAGTCCATGCCCAAAATCACATCGAAACCATAGAAGGGTAACTCCATCATATCGAACGGAAATACGTGGCCCTGGACCATCAAAGGACACCTCATATACACCTTCCTAACTACTATTGTATCACCAAAAGAGCTAGTGACATTTACACCTATTTCTAACCAATCACATGGTAACCCTAATGACCTTGCGTGCTCACCCAAAATATATGAATGTGTTGACCCCGAATCTATCAAAGAAAGCAAACTCAAGGACTGTACTGTGAAATTACCTGCAATGACATCAGTGTCATTCCCAGCCTCTCGCTGAGCGTACACCCTAGTCGGTCCTCCTCCCTCGGGCTGGACTGCTACTACATGAGCCAAGTTCCTCTAACCCTCATTCCTTGGCTAAAAGTTCCCAAGACCGCGTCCACGGCCTCTCTGATGCTCAAAGCCCCTAGCTTGAGCCGGTCCGCCCCTAACTGAGTGTGAACAATCGCGCCTTAAATGATCTCGGGAGCTACAGTTCCAACACGCCCCAAACATACCCATGCACTCACCTGGGTGGCGTCTCCCGCACCTAGTGCACTCCGGAATGTGCCCAACAGCTCCCTGGCCCTGACGGCCCTGACCATAGTTACATCCCTAGGTCTTGTATCCGGCTGATACCTCTTATCTCTATGCCTCTTGGCATGATCTCTATCCCAGTTCGCATGTCTCTTTCCGGAGTCAGACCCACTAGCACGTGCCCTAGAGCTTAGGTTTTGCTCTATATCCTTGGCCCTAGAGACCAAGACATCGAACTCAGTGTAGTCGGAGGCTAGCATGTAGGTCTTCACATCTGTAGTCAACCCATATCTAAATCGCTCGCATCGCTCCTTCTCATCCGGGACCAACTCTGGTGCGTATTGGCTCAACCTCACAAACTGGACTTCATATTCAGACACGATCCTATTACCTTGAACCAAAGCCATAAACTCTCTTTTCTTTTCATCCAAGTACCGAACTCCAAGGTACTTCCTTTTGAAGGCATTTCTGAAGAACTCTCATGTGACATCCGCCTCGGCCATACCGGAAATGACAGTGGTCCACCAAGTATAAGCGTCTCCCTGAAGCAAGGAGACGATGCATCCCAACTTACGGGCATCCGAACACTCTATTTGGCCCAATATGCGAGTAGTGCTCTCAAGCCACCCTTCTGAACCCTCCGGAGACAACCCACGAAACTCAACTGCCCCTAGGTTACGGAGCCTCTCTAGGGGTAATCCTGTCGCCGCACCCTGAGGTGGTGCTGCAGCCTGCATACCGGCCAAAGCTGTTTGAAAAGCTCCAGCTATGGTCTGAATCAAATGGGCCACATCTGGACCTGCCTGGCCTTGGCCCGCTTGAGCCCTATTACCTCCCACATTAGCCTCAACCTGAGGCCTTTTACCATCGCCTCCAACATTTTCTCCATCACCATCGGGAGCGTGAAGAGCAGAAGGCACAACCCCGGGTGCCTGGTCACCCGCTCTAGGTCGTCCCCTCGATCTCACCATAGCAATTATAATAATCTAAAACAGCAACCATACAACAACAAATGAACGTTAGGTTAGCAAAAAAGCAAGGACTCTGGTTCTCAAGCTCATTAAACCAAAACAATTTCTCTTTTTATTTTTACAACAACGCCTAACAATGGAGACTTTGGACATATTCTTAAGCATCAATAGAGTCATCACAACATGTAATCATACACCGTGCTAGCAACAAAATTTAGACATACATGGCAAAACACCCATAATACCTTAACTCACCTCACTTACCTGCCCGAGGTCTCGGAAACCTCAGGCTCTGATACCACTAAATGTAACCCCCTCGTCCCGGTCTGGCCGGATGGCCGGTCTGAGTAGGCTACACGGGGAAAACCGAAGCGAAACCCGTTAAGGTTCCCCCTCAGTTAGCAACCCTAGAAAAATTCTTTCGTTTTAATCTTGTCTAAAGGCTTGTTAATTCTTAAGTGATCACGTCAGCGGAAAACATCGATAAGAAACATACTCGAACCTCAAACCATACATTAAACTGTTCATTTTATTTTTACAGGGCGGGCCGTATCGATACACCAACCAAGGGTATCGATACGCCTTGACTAGGTCAACTCAACAGTCAACTCAGGGAAGACCGTATCGATACAGCCCTTAAGCGTATCGATACGCCCTTCTCGGTCAACATCTTGTGGTTAACGAGATGCAACCGTACCGATACGCCTCAACACCGTACCGATACGCCCTTAACTCACCAAAATCTCAGAATTCCAGTGAGCTAAAACCGTATCGATACTCCCCCTTGTATCGATACGCCCAGCCACAACTGAATTCCAGTGAGCAAAGACCGTATCGATACACCCCCGTGTATCGATACGACCAGCCAAAACTGAGCTTTGTAGGCAAGACCGTATCGATACGGCCCTTAGGCGTATCGATACGCCCTGCACTGCAAGTCTCCAAATTTTAGCAAGGCAACACCAAACCTACACTAAAGGCATTTTAGGACTTCCCTACCCACATACAAGCATTCATGTATCAAGACTACAGCCATGAATTAGCAATTGAGGCATTGAATCTAACAAGAGTCATACAAATCAAAGGTTCCATACAATTTCACAACGAAAGCATGCTTAGCAATCGCAAGGCATCATACACATGACAAACAAACAAAAAGCATCCATAGACCAAGTTCACACACTCTTAGGCACATACAATTAAGCAACAAGATAGGCATGGTCCTCAATCCATGAAACAAAAGCATAACACATCCATAATTTAACATGCTCAAATAACACAAATCACCTAAGGAGTTTGACACCAACTCCTACAACTCTATACCCCATCGTTTAGGCATTATTACAAACACAAATCATACTTGCACTAGCTTGAGAACTCCAAAAGCTCCTTCCTTGCCCGCTTGCCTCCCGAACTCTAACGATCTGCATGTTGGAAACAAAAGAGAGCATAAGCTAACTAGCTTAGTGAGAGAAGCTCTACAAATCCACAACATGCAGTTTTCCAAAACACTTTTCATATGCAAGTAAAACAATGGATGCACGAAGTGACTATCTCAACAACATTACATGGTTTGCACAAGCACAACCAACATACACACACAGTGGGACTACACATCATCGTTTCGACTAGTAGATTTCCAATGGGACTACACATCAAAGTACTTTCCTACTAGTCACTACCGGTGGGATTACACATCACCGGAGTTTAGACCACCATCACGTGAGGCACGACTTCAACTCGACTACACATTAACAACTTAAAATGCACATGATAATCACAACACATAACCATTCAACCTTTCACAACAAACATAGGAGTAGAGAGGCTTACACTCGGGTTTAGGTGAACCCTCAAGGTCCCACCCAAACCCCAAAGGTTCCATGTCGTGCACTAATCAAAGATTGACAAATCTACTCACCGTTGTTATCCAAGTGAAGACCGAAAACCAAGCTCAAGACTCCGAAATCTCCGGATTCGCCCCTGAAGCTTCACCAACCAATTTTCTTGCCTCTAATCATTCCAACACAATTTTAAACAATCTCAAATCAGTCCACATTCCAATGTAGTTAACCCGGATCACAAACCAAACACAAAACACCAAATTCCAACTAAAATCAACCCAAAATTCCATATTCCCGAGCAGCCCCTAAACACACCCTAAATCCAATGATTCCAACACTTAAATTACTCCCTAAAGCCTCTGAAACAACCCTTACATATAGTCTATCCATCAGCCCTCATATTTCCACATAAAACTCCCCCATAACTCAACTTAAAACCTCCCAAAAACCTCCCAAAACCCAAATCCGGGAAATTTAGCAAAACACTTTAAAAATCATATAAGTTGGACCCTATGCTTCATAAACAACATATCTAACATTAATCAATTAAAATCTTTAGCTAAGAACAATAAAGGTACCATTTTTAATCAAAAATCCCCAAAACCTCAAACTTCAAAAACATGGGCAAATTGAGAACTAAGGGTATTAGCTTGAAGAGGATGATGATGACAGGTCAAAAACGAGCTTACCTTTGAAAAATCTTCAAGAATGAGTGCGCTATGAAATGGAATAGTAACCTAAGGAGGGGGGGTTTTGTCGTGGGTTTGTTTGAGAGAGGGAGAAGATGAGTGAAATTTTTTTTTTGGTATTTTAGTTCTTTTGTTTTAAAACCAAAAGACACATTTACCCTTAATGAAAAGGGAAAATATCAATAGTATGAAATCCATGGCATTTTGGGCTTGATTTAGAATAAGCCCAACATAAAATCATTTGTTTTGAAAATACGAGGCCTAAAGGATTATTCTAATTATAAAACCGAACCCGAAATAATATTAAAATATTATTTTCACCCGATCCTTAAACCCGGGTGTTACAACAAAGCTAAAGCAGTGAATACTCCCCTTGCTACGCACTTCAGATTGAGTGTTAAGCATAGTCATTCCACAGAAAATGAGAATGAAGAGATGCAGAAAGTTCCTTACTCTTCAGCCGTGGGTAGTTTGATGTATGCAATGATTTGCACGAGACCAGACTTGGCTTACGTTGTTGGTACAGTTAATCGGTTTCTTTCTAATCCAGGCATAGAGCATTGAAATGCAGTGAAGTGGATTATGAGATATCTTCGCGGTACTTCCAACATGAAACTTTGTTTCTGTAATGAGAAACATGTTCTTGTTGGATATACAGATTCAGATATGGCCAGAGATATTGACTCGAGGAGACCCACTTCAGGTTACTTGATCACTTATGCATGGGGAGCTGTGGCATGGCAATCGAGATTGCAAAAGTGTGTTGTATTGTCCACCACCGAATCAGAGTTCATTGCAGCGACCGAAGCGTGCAAGGAGATGCTTTAGATGAAGAAGTTTGTGCATGAACTTGGTTTTACTCAGGAGAGGTATGTCTTGTATTGTGATAGCCAGAGCGCAATTCATCTTGGTAAGAACTCAACTTTTCATGCTAGATCTAAGCATATTGATGTGAGGTACCATTGGATACGAGATGTCCTTGAAGCTAAGTTGTTAGAGCTTGAGAAGATTCACACTGATGATAATGGTGATGATATGTTGACGAAAGCCTTACCAAGAGGGAAGTTTGAGGCATGTTGTTTGACCTCCGGCATGGAGGCATTCCCCACATAGTTGGAGAGGGAGATTTGTTGGGTGTGGATCCCACTAGTGGGGAATCCATCACCAAAAAATAGGTTGCAACTTAAAACATCATCGGAAAATAGGTTGCAACTTAAAACATCATCAGAAAATAGGTTGCAACTCTTGGGTTACTTGTTTGTTGGAAAAGGTTCTGTCATGCATTTATTGTTCCTTGTTTTTGGTGAAAAAGACATTTTGTTTTTGGCTTGTTTTGGGCAGCTTATATACAACAAAAATCAAAATTTGAAGAGACGGAAAAAAAAAAACTCACGTTTGAGAGAAAAATAAGGAGAGGAAACGGTGTTTTTAAGGTTTGGTGCAGGAGTGATCAACTCTTCGAACGGAGGTTCATCTTTGGTTCGATTGAGCTTTTTTTTTACAGCAACTAGGCAACAAGGTGTTCTTGACTTTGTACGATCGGATTTTTCATCCAAGTCTTGTAGCGTCGGAAATGCTCATTTTACAGTAGCTGCGTTTTTGGGTGATGTTCTCCATTTTTCTCTTCTTTTGCTTAAGACTACTTGTTATTAGCCTTGTTGGAGTTGAATGCTTGTTGTAGGCTGGATATTGTAGTCTTGTAGTTGAACATTTGATGATAGTGGAGCTTTTGATCGGACTCTAAAGTCATGTGGTTTTTAGCCTTAATTTAGAGGGTTTTCCACGTAAAAATTTCGGTGTCTCGTTTTATTATTTTTTTGGTTGCATTGGTTGATTTGTGGTTGATTAGTGTTGCTAGAGAACATATATCGTGTTATTGTTGTTGCCATAATTATTGACAGGAGTTATAGGGAGAGAAAGAACACCAACTGTGCTTCCGCTTTGTTTCGATTGTTCAATTTCTTCCCCAACATTAAGTACTCGGAATTTCGAGTACTTGAGGTGTCGAGTATCTAGTTCTTCGAGTAGTATATTTGTCGTCCCGTATCCACCAGATTCTCGCTAACTGGATACTCACAAAATCGGGTATCAGGTACCTGGTTAACATTTTTATTAATTTTTTTATATTATTTTTAAATCACATAGTAAACACATAAAATTTAAAAGTTTATAATAAATAACCCAATACACAAAATTAATAATTTAAACTTGATTTTAAGATAAATATATATATATATATATTAAAGTTTAGGGAAAACTACACCGGTGGTCCCCTAACTATGTCTGTCTTCCTACTTTGGTCCCACAATTTTGTTTTTCGGCAAAAGAGTCCCTTCCGTCACATAGTTTTCCTATTTTAGTCCCCGACGTTAAATAACTAACGGTTTTGCTGACGTGGCATTTTTTAATATTTTTTTAAGGCTGACGTGGCATTTTTTAATATTTTTTTAATCAAAGTCGGGGACCAAAATAGGAAGACAGACATAGTTAGGGGACCAAAATAGGAAAACTATGTGACATAGTTAGGGGACCAAAAATATTAAAAAATGCCACGTCAGCAAAACCGTTAGTTATTTAACGTCGGGGACCAAAATAGGAAAACTATGTGACGGAAGGGACTCTTTTGCCGAAAAACAAAATTGTGGGACCAAAGTAGGAAGACAGACATAGTTAGGGGACCACCAGTATAGTTTTCCCTAAAGTTTATTACCAAAAAAACTTATTAAAAATATTAATCTTCGAACAACCATGCTTGCTTCAGTCGTAGATGTCACAATGTGTATAAATTTTAGGGTAAACTACTCCAGTGACCACCCAACTATTGCTCGCGACCTGTTTTGACCACCCAACTAAAAAAATTCAAATTTCGACCATCAAACTATTTAAATGGACCTACTCTGACCACCCTCCGTTAAAAAGCTAATTGCACATCTGACTTGGTTGTTAGTCACTAACGGCACGCATATATTGTCATTTTATTTAATTTTTTTCCACGTCGGAATATTTAATAAGAAACCGTTCAAATACTCCATTAGCTAAGTGCCTAATTTACCTTACCTTGCACTTCATTTCTCAATCTCTACAAAAAGCTTAAATCGGGCGCCACCGCCCATTTCAGTTTCTTTTTATAGATTTACTCGTACGTGCCACCGCCAATTAGTGTGTTAGAATAGGTTGTACGGCGTCGAAGTTAGAAAACGAAGACACTCTAAGGTGATGCAAAGGCAAGCGCCGCCTTATGAAGGAAGCCGTTCACGCTCGGCATCACCTGGCCGCTGGTCATGCTGATTACTGTTGCTCTCTCCGTGCCGCCAGCTCTGCTCTTTCCACCTTCGCTGCTGGCGAACCCCTTTGTCTCCGACGAAACCCCCGTCGTCTTTCTCCATCCCGCCACGCCATCTCCGCAGCCAACGATCAATCTGATACCTCCACGTGCCCCTCCGTCTCCGTCCCCTTCTCTTCACCCTCCTCCACCTCCTCCTCCTTTGTCTCCTTCCCCCTTCTTCTCCAACAATCGCTACCTCCAAACTCCCTCACATACTCTCGGCTTCGAGCATCCCATCTCTGGCACCCAATCGTCGTCGGACACGTAAAGTTTCTCCGAAACTCCTTCACATTTTGTCCGAATCGAGCCCTTGTTCCTCTCCACAAAGCTCGAAATCCGATTTCTCCAACAACTTTTTCCCAACGGCTTATCAAGCGAATTTTACTTATTCAGCCACTCCTTCCTAGGCTTTTTCGTTTGGAATTGGGAAATTTTTTACCCTCCATCTTCACTGGACTCCGAATTCTTTGACCAAAAACTACAACAACGAAAGCCGCAGCAACAAAAACTACCTTATCGGAATCATCATTTGGATTCAAACTACCCTGGAGATTCGGAAGATACCGAAACGGAAAAATCAGAGTACGATTAAAGGGGAGACTCTTTTAATTTAGGGTTTTATTAAGGGAAAACTACACCGGTGGTCCCCTAACTATGCCTGTCTTCCTACTTTGGTCCCAAAACTATGTTTTTCGGCAAAAGAGTCCCTTCCGTTACATAGTTCTCCTGTTTTGGTCCCCGACGTTAAATAACTAACGATTTTGCTGACGTGGCATTTTTTAATATTTTTTTTTAGGCTGACGTGGCATTTTTTAATATTTTTTTTAATCATTTCTCTCTCCTCTTATATATTATTTTTATTTAATTTTATTCACCCAATCATGTTGTGACACGTGTCACTACACTATTAGGTGAAAAAACCCCAAAAATCCTTAAAAATGGACTTGGTGCCGTTGGAATTCAAACCCAGGACCACTAGCGCACCAAGCATGCGCTTGAACCAACTAGGCTAGGCTAGATACTTGATTCCAATCTACTAACAATTATATTTAAGCTGTACAAATTAACCCAAAAAAACCTAAAAACATAATTGGTGCCGCTGGGAATCGAACCCAGGACCCCCAGCGCATAAGGCATGTGCATGAACCAACTATGCTAGGCTGGTTACCTAATTCAAATCCACTAACATTTATATTTAAGCTCTACAAATTAACCCAAAAAAAATATTTTTAAATTAGAAACAACACATTCGAACGCAATACCTTATTGAATTTTTTTTTAAATATTTAACCACCAAGTTAAACTAGTAAATTGTGCTATTTTTAAATTAAATATATTTAACTAAATTATGTTTAAAATTAAAAAATCAAACTAACTTTTTTACTTTGATTGATAATAACAAAACTAATTAAATATTTATTTATTATTATAAAATTATTATAAATTAATATTTATTAATAATATAAGAGGAGATAAATAATCAAAAAATATTAAACTAATAATATTTATTAATATTATATTTAATATAATAAATAAATATTAATTTATAATAATTTTATAATAATAAATAAATATTTAATTAGTTTTTTTATTATCAATCAAAGTAAAAAAATTAGTTTGATTTTTTAATTTTAAACCTAATTTAGTTAAATATATTTAATTTAAAAATAACACAATTTATTAGTTTAACTTGGTGGTTAAATATTTTTAAAAAAAATCAATAAGGTATTGCGTTCGAATGTGTTGTTTCTAATTTAAAAATATTTTTTTTGGGTTAATTTGTAGAGCTTAAATATAAATGTTAGTAGATTTGAATCAGGTAACCAGCTTAGCATAGTTGGTTCACGCGGATGCCTTATGCACTGGTGGTCTTGGGTTCGATTCCTAGCGGCACCAATTATGTTTTTAGGTTTTTTTGGGTTAATTTGTACAGCTTAAATATAAGCGTTAGTAGATTTAGATCAAGTATCCAGCCTAGCCTAGTTGGTTCAAGCGCATACTTGGTGCGCTAGTGGTACTGGGTTCGAATCCCAGCGGCACCAAGTCCAATATTGAGGATTTTTGGGGGTGTTTTCACCTAATAGTGTAGTGACACGTGTCACAACATGATTGGGTGAATAAAATTAAATAAAAATAATATATAAGAGGAGAGAGAAATGATTAAAAAAATATTAAAAAATGCCACGTCAGCCTTAAAAAATATTTAAAAAATGCCACGTCAGCAAAACCGTTAGTTATTTAACGTCGGGGACCAAAACAGAAGAACTATGTAACGGAAGGGACTCTTTTGCCGAAAAACATAGTTTTGGGACCAAAGTAGGAAGACAGACATAGTTAGGGGACCATCGGTGTAGTTTTCCCTTTTATTAAAGGGGATAAATGATTATGTGGACAAAAATGTCATTTGCTTATGTGGGTTTTTTTCCAACATGACATTTAAATAATAGAAGCAAAATCCATGTCAAACGTGTCGTTAGCTTTTTAACGGAGGGTGGTCAGATTAGGTCCATTTAAATAGTTTAGTGGTTAAAATTTAAATTTTTTAGTTAGATGGTTAAAACAGGTCGCGGGCAATAGTTGAGTGGTCATTGTAATAGTTTACCCTAAATTTTATTCATTTCGAAGGAGTAATGTGCGAATTGTGAATCCTTCAGAATTATAGTAGTTTACTGTTTCAAAGCCAACATGCATGGAATGTTATTATTGATGTAGTGACGTACACACCAGAGATGCAACACGAAGAAACAGGTTCAGCGATTAACTAAAGATGAAGGAATCGTGGATACAACCTACCAAGGTATGCATTCACATCCAATCCAAAAAAATATTAATCTTCTATTTTCTTCATTCGTATGTCACATTAACAAATTAATACAAGTATTTTTAAAATTTTAAAATTTAAAAGTATATAATACAAACATAGAAAGAATATAAGGGTTTTAATTTAATTTTAGGGTAAAAATATTAAAGAAATAAAAAATATAATTTAAATTTAAAAATAAATATATTAAAAATATCAGGTTAGATCCGGTACCCGATTACAAGACAAATACAATTTCGACAAACCCGGCCCAACTACCCGAGAAAGATCCTGAGTCGAATACCTGACTCAATCGAATAACTTTTTTAAAAAAATATCTGATTTTTAAAGTTCGAATCGACAAGTCAACAATTGCTTATTTTTAAACACACCCGCCGAAAATATCTTAAGGACCATATCGTGATAATATTTCATAAATAGTCCAAAGCTCGACTTCCAACACAAAACAAACACCAATCATCTTCGAAAACCCGAAGCACCATCCCATGTTAGCATTACTATTAACTCCACCGCATGTAGCAAGACCCATGTTAAAGTTACGAGAGCCATCGCTTTTATATAGGGGAGACTTTTGCCAGCCCTGCACAGCATGAATTTTCAGATTTTTCCAGACTTTATTAATTAATTCCATAAAATATATGTGATTTTAAGGTAGTATATTATATTTTTTGAAATATTAAGTTTTTAAAAAGGGTTCATATTTGATACACTGTTGAGTAAGTATATTTGGCCGGTTAACTAAGTTATTTAATTTTGTTCTCTCATGTTCTATTAGGTTATGAGTTCTAGCTCTACTAGGAGTAACCATCTTTCTTCCCTAGAGCCATTTTCCTCTCCCTCCCTCTAAGTAAGATTAGAACTAAAATTAAGATTTTTCAAAAAAAAAAATTGATGCACCGTCAGTAAAGTTTTTCTTTCCACAAACAGGCATTAAATGATGCCACATGTTATTTTAAGGGCACTAAACCCTACATACTAAAATTCAAATCCTAAATTCTAAACTCTAACTCTAACCATTAAAATCCTAACCCTAAATCCTAAAATCTCAACTCTGGACTCTAAAAATAGTATTTGAGAAATTGGATTCAAGGATAGTATAACTCGAGTAAGAATAGAGTTACGAGTGTAATATTTATATTCATGATTATTTCACATATCCACGGGTTTATTAGATGCATATTAAATAGTGATTTTGAAATTTCTAATATTTAGATTTGATAAATCCATGTTTATATGCTTTTAACTATATTTTGAATTTAATCTTATATTTTTATCTATAATGTATGTATTTTTTATTTTCATTTCCCATGGAAATGAAGTCTAAATTATCAAATGGAATATGAAGAAATTTCTTGAATATTGAACACAAATTTAATATTTTATTTAAAACGTATTATTATTGGTGTGATTTTTGTGTTGATGTTAAAATTGTGGTTGACATTGCGTTTCTCTAGCACCAGAAAACACTAAACGAGAGCAAAATTAGTGTAAGTTGATTTCATAAAAAAATTGTTTTACTTAGGTAATTTTATAATAGTTTTACATTTTTTAAAAGATAAACTCAATTCAAACTTCAGACCAATCCTTTTCACAGGAACCGAGAACATTCAAGCTCATCAAACACGGCTTTCGAAACTGCCCACGTTCTTTTTCTAATGTTTTATTTGATTTGGAATTAGGATGCTATTCTTTTATTTTCATCCTCCATGGGATGGGTGGGAGCAATTACATCGTGAAAATTCTAGTTTTCGACGTGTACAACATTCACATGTTTTCCTTTTTCAACAGCGTCACAAGTTTCAACTGGTAACGTATATCACCTTTATTAAGATGGAAACTGGAGATAATTAGGTTGCTTTCCCCATGACACAATGGCCAATGGGGATTTTATATCGTATAGAAACTTGAAGACTTGTTCAATCCAAGATTTTCAATCATTTTGTATTTCTTCCCCTCCAACTAAAATATGCAATCTGAACACTAGCATTTGAAGCAGCAGAAACCACAATTAATTGAATTGCATTGAAAGATGTAGTTCAAACAATAAAACAACCAACAACACGTGTACATGAAAATTCAGATTCAAAAATCTTAACCATGGTTGTCCAATCTCAACAGCCTCCCCTTTCCACTTTGAACATCACATTTGCTGATAACAAACGTTGACCGGCTCTAACTTACCTTTCTCGACTCCACCCATCAAATTCCACACCACAATCCATGTTACACAATCTTGCATTTTTGCTATCAACAACCTTAAGACCTCCACTTCTTCCCTCTAAATCATTTCAAGAAATAAGAATGATGATGTAAGCAACACTCCGGGTAATAGAGATTAATAAGATTTCCTTTTCTTCATCCTGCCGAATCCATCCATCCTAAACCACGTCCAGAGACATGGGTTGTCGCGAAGATATGCTCAATATGAGCCAACTAAGTAAAAGTGAGCTTTCGAGTTATCTTAGATCTCAAGAAACTGCTACGGCATCCTTCCCCACATGTGTGTCATGTATTATATCTGAAACTTTGGACGGAGGCCAATAGCGAAATACGAACCTCCCTATAATGTTATCAATGGGAAGTGGACCCCTGTGGAAGAATGCAATTACAAACAAGATGTCAGAAACAAGAAATTATAATCCTAAACCAATTATAGATTCTTTCATGAGCTACAAAAACATGTAGCATATCTTGCTTCCGCAACTCGACGAATTCATTCCCAAACTAAATGGTTATTAGATGGGGCTTTAGAATTACCAATTATGGGAATCAAAACTGTTATTTCGATTGTCCCCCAACACGAAAACATAACCTTCAGGCACAACCTGCAGAAGCCACCCAAAAGTAATCACAAACTGTCTCACCAATGGCATCAACTCAAAGACCATGTCACAGGAATGATTAAGAACCAGAGAAACACACAGATATGAATAATGTGCAAAATACAAACATAAAAACAAGGAGAGTCATAAGTGAGAAACTAACCATTGGTTCCATTTCATAAGCCAATGGTTCTAGAACAAAATCTTCATCTTGCGCAACATCATTTATCAACAGTTTCCCAGCACGAACCTACCAGAAATTATGCATTTTACAGACAAGTCCCCAAGGGGAAAAAACATAAACGGGAAAAATGAAATAAACAATGAAGTTGGACATGGAAAGACCTTGTATGTTTAATGAGAATGAATTTAACATTTTTAAGGCCTTACTTCAACACAGTCTCCAGCCTTTGCAACTATCCTCTTTATAAACACATCACTTGAACTATACCCAAATTCCTACACATTGAAATAAAGCAATCAGCACATACAAATTACGAGGCAATGGAATTTGAGCTTAAAAGAGCAGATTTTAAGACCTACCAGCAAGATAGGAGGTGCCTTGAATATTACAATATCTGACACTTCAGGTTCTCTAAAGAAATATGAAACCTGTTCATAGTAAAGAAGAGAAACAAATTAGAAATACAATCTTGATTTCACAGTCTAAGAAGGTGAATTTACCTTATCAGCCAAAATACGGTCGCCAATATCCAGGGTAGGGTACATAGAAGATGATGGAATTGACCTTGGCTCAGCTAAGAACGACCGGAAAAGTATACTAACAGTTACAGCAGTAAATGCGGCCTTGGCATCTTCGGAGCAATTGTTTAAAATCCTTGAAATCCAACTGCTTTTACCAAAAGTTTTGGTATCCAACTCCAAGCTCAAATTTCGATCATCGCTTGTTCCTCCTCTATCCACCTCGGTACTCTCTGCTCCGACCTCAGGAGCGGATTCATTACACGGCAGCCACTTCGAACCTTGCCAAAAAGGTAGAATCGAGGCGGCTTTAAAAGGCAAAATTCCCATGGTGGTACTCGAGGAACAAGAACCGTAACCCGTTGACTTCATCAACGAGATCAAACCAACAATAACAGGGTTGTTGCAACCGTCTTTGAGGATCTCAGCAGCGAGGGTCGAGTATATGCTCGGCCGCGGGCGGCGGAGATTGGCTGTGGCGGAGGCGTGGTAGGCACGGGGAGGGGAAGGGTCAACATCGGATTTCTGTTTGGGTGAAAGGAAGCGGGAGCGGAGCCAGCACTCGTGGAGTGACCGGGAGGAGCAAGACCCGAAACGAGAGCCGGCGGTGGAGGCCAGGTTCTGGGCGACGTAGCCGGAGAAACTGACGGTGACGCGGATAGCCATGTTGATAAATTGTATAAGGTAGAAAAACAAGTGGTACAGATTGGGTTCGGAAACTAAAGGGGTTGATCTTAGAAACCCTAAAAGCAAATGAAAGCCATTTTCGAGGACGAGATCAGTGAGGCAGGGACGAGAACGGGGAATTGAAGAGTTTTGCTAGGCCAAGGGGAGAGAAAAGGAAGCGATCTTGAAATTGCCTAGCCAAGTCGGATGCGTTATCGGGCGAGCGGGTCGAGAGTCCGGAGCTTTGTCGGCTCAAGTTCGACGGCGGGCCTGCAAGATTTGGTATGTTTTGAGAGAAGAAGAAAATTCAATAACGTCGTAAATTAGAGATGTGAGGGGTTTATAAGAACGGCGGTTATATTTTACACTCCAATAGTGGACTGAATTTTTCGCCATATTTACGCAATTGCCCGATGGTTCACCTTTGCTGCATTTTCTTTCTCTTTTTTATTAGGGTTAACTATTAGAATAGTGACATATGTTTACGTTTTTGAGGCGTAAACTTTTGGTCACTTAACCGTTTGTTACCGTTAAACATTGACGATTTGCTAACCTGACAGCGAAAAAATAAGGGTAAACTACTGCAATTGCTACTAAAGTTTATTCCATGTACATTTCTGCTCCCAATTTAAAAAATAAACATTATAGTCACTATTAAAATGATTTTTTATAATTTCACCATTGAATTTTTAAAAATTCATTTTTCAACCCTAAAACTTTACAATCAATTAGTACAATAATATTATAAAGGCTTAAATGAAAAATAGATGCTCAAAGTATAACTTTTTTTTAAATTTTAGGTGCCCAAATTGCTCATATTTAATAACTAAACTTTCAAATTACTCATATTTTTCACTATAAATTATTATTTTATTTTTATTATTATAACATGACATGTTATTTTTGTATTTTTATTAAATCAAAAATAATTTAAAAATAAAATAAAACCATTTTATTATTATGAAATTTAAAATATTAAAAAAATATATTACTTCTTAAAATAATTTAGGTGTTTAAAGTATTTTTTTGTAAAAATAGTTGCCCAAAATTTTGATAGTTACAATTTTAGGTGTTCGGCTGTTAAATGGGTGTTAAAAATTTTGTCAATCAATCGGGGCTTGACACGTGGCATTAATTTTATTTTTTTAAAATATTTAAAGGAAAATACTAAGATTTTTCAAATTTTTATAAAATCTCAAAATTTTACAAGTTTCACAAAACAATCCCTAAATCCCTAGACAAAACCCTAAACTCATAAACCCTAAAAGCACTAAATCTTACACCCTAAACCTAAATAGAAAACCTTAAACCCTAAATGAAACCCCAAAACTGTAAACCATTAAAACCCGTAAACCGTAAACACTAAACAAAACTCTAAACCATAAACAAAAATCATAAACATAAAATTCTAAACCTAAACAAAAAACCATAAAACCCTAGACAAAAACCATAAAACCCCAAACCTTAAACTCAAATAGGTGTCCCGATATTATTATCCGTTAATTTTTGTTATCTGACATGTGTCATCTTCTTAAATTTCTGAAATTATATTTAAAAATAAATAATAAAATAAAATAACATCAATTTTTTAAAAAATAGCTCCAAAATTTAAAATTCCTAATACCCAAAACCCAGATTTCGATTTGACATGATTTCATCGCCGATTGTCACGTCGCCGCCCATCATATCCTTCGTCGGACCATCACGACCATTTACCCCAGCACCTCGTCGTGCGCAACGCTAAAATTGTCGAATGGTTCATTCAAATGATTCGCGACGAATAACGACATAATGGACGATGAATGGTGTGTGGGTCATTTAGCGAGGGGAGGACGCTTCATTCCGGCCGGAAACACGATCAACGCTAGTGGGAGTGGCCGGATTTGGGGACTATTTTGGGGTTATCTAAAAATTTAAGGATATTTAAAAAATCCTGATTTATTTTTTAAAAACTAAAATTCAGAAAATATTTAATATTGCCACGTGTTCGATTTTGATTAGATAACAAAAAAAAAATTAACGTCCGTCACGGCCAAACTTTAAATGGGTCACGAAATGAAACATTAGACACCTATTTGACGCAAAATATAGTTTGGATACCTATTTAAAAAAGTATAGTTTAGACACTTATTTGACGGTTAAGTCAATAAACATTATATAAAAATATATTTATAAAAACATTTAATAAATTACTACATGTGAGTTGTTAAGGTGTTTACAAATCCATTAATTACATATTAATCCTTCAATAATCTATTAATTTTTGTTATTATTATTTAAGAATTGTATGAAATAATCTCATAATTTAATTGTTTCACTAACGAGTTAAAAATCATTGAGAAAGAAAAGTCAAATAAAACAATAAGAAAAGGGGATTATATGGCTGCGGGCACTTTGAGGTTGATTGTGTAAATTTGATGCAAGATGGAGGGTGTTTTTAAATCTTCCTATCACCATGTTGACTTTGACTACAACAATTTTTTTTAAACAAATAAAATTCTCCCTCGGACTATTAAATACCAATGGGAAAGGTGTTGCTTCTTGCCACTTTCCTTCCTCAAAACAGATCCAACATCTTCCCTCGAAAATATACAACACATAGATGCAATATAATAAAAGTTTAGGGACGTTGACAAGATCCGAATCATAATAGGTTTTAAATTAAAAATAACATTAGGTGATACGACTATTAAGAGTATCATTTAATCGCTGGAACAATAAAATTATCCAATTTAGAATTAAAATATTATAATTTTATAAAGGTTTAACCGTCAAAAAAATATTATATATATATATATATATTTTGAAAGGATATATATATAGTTTTGTGCCTAACGTTTTTTTCGGGTCACTTTGATGTCTAACATTTTCTTTCGTAATTTAAATTAGATTTTTCCGTCAACAGACGTTAGAAAAACACTGTCATCTAATTATAACATGACATGTGACCTGTTTTTTTATTATTTAATTTTTGAATTTTTTTTAAATATATTTTTTTTAAAAACTCAAAAATTTTAATTTCTTTCAATCAAACCCTCTAGTCGTGTACCTCACTGTTCACCACTCAAGTGTCGCGTACTTCACCGTTCGACATCCCCACACTCTAGTCGTTGGTTAGAAGCCCAATCGATCTCTTTTTTCTTCATTGTTGGATGTTCGTTGACGGAGCAATCGATGAATCATTCGCCGATTTTCGATGACAGGATGATGGGGCTTTCAGTTGTGGGGTCTGGCAAAAGCAAGGATGGGCGGTAGTGGTTGAATCGATGGTGGGAGGGGAGGAATTTAGGGTTTGATGTTTTTAGAAAAATTAAAGATTTTTGAGTTTTTTTATAAAATTAAAGATTTTCTTATTTTGAAAAAACAAAAATATAAAAATACCAGAAATATGCTATGTGTCATGTTTTTATTGGATAACAAAATTTTTTAACCCCTATCACAAAAACTTATTTTAAATTATAAAATAAAACATTAGATACCAAAATAACTCAAAATGACTGTTAAACAATAACTAAAAAAAGTATAGACTGATCACTTTTATTATGTCTTTATGACCTTTAAACCTTTTATAAATTATACTAAAAATTGTTACATATTTTGAAGAAGTGTAAATAGTTTTGGAATATGCATGTTTTGGTAGGGTAAAAATCTTCTGCCCCCTAACCATGCCTTCTTTTATGTCCCTGCTTAAAAATACTTAAAAATTAAATCTTGTCCTATAACTCTAATTTTCATACCCTAAACCCTAAACCCTAAAAAATACACCATACTCTTAATTCCATACACCCTAACCCTAACCCTAAACCCCAAACTTAAACCCTAAACCCACTATTTTAAAGTGGGGACACAAATGAGGGCATACTTTGAGGGCAGATGATTTCCATCCGTTTTGATAAGCGTTGGAAATTTTGGTGTAGATTTAAAACTGTTGACAGACGATTACATTTTTTTGGGTAGATGATATATTTTTTGTTTAAAAGATAGATAATACTTTATCTAATAAAAATTTTCCCTTTTATGTTATAAAATTATTTCATTGAAAAATTTAATTGTTTTTATTAGAGACACTTTCTTTTCTATATTTTCTTTAGTTTTTCAACAAAATAAACTTTAACTTTTTAAGGATAAAATTGTCATTTTAGTTATTTTATAACATATCTCTTACACAAACATTTTTTTTAAAACTACGTGAAAAGTCAACAACGGAAAAATTTTGTGGGACAAAATGAGTACATTTTGGTAATAATATGAGTTATTTCTATAATAGTTAATATTTTTGACAAACTACCACCGATGGTTAGTTCAATTGATAAGCAGCTTGGTATTGCTTAAGCAAGGTCTGGGATTTGAGGCGTTGTGTGTACAAAAAATTCTCGCTGGAAGACTCACTTATCAAAACCAAGTGTGCGACGCGGTTCGATTTGAATCAGTCAGTGCAAAACCCTAAAAACAAGAAAAGCAACTAAAAAATATTTTTGACAAACTGTTTAATAGATACAAAAAATTCTAACCGATATCAAACTTTTTAAGTAATTTTTCTTATCAATAATTATTTCCAACGAATAACAATATTTTAAGAAAACCTCAGTAAGATGTTAATTTTTTTGTTTATTGTGCCAATTGAGTGGATTTCAGTTAATATTGTCATTGTTATAATATTTACGAAGATGTGGGATCCAGTATATTTAAGCTCAATATTTTTAAATTTATGGATGGAAAAATATCCGTCTAGTATAGAGATTATACATTGAATGTTTTAAAAAAAATGTTTAATGTAGAAATATTATATATATGATTTTTTTGTTGTCATTTCGGTTTTTAGAGCTTTACCCTGACTAGTCTAAACCGACTTGCATCGCACACATAATTTTGGTGGGTGAGTCTTTCAGCTTGAATTTTATACATACGCAATACAAGACCTTGAACTCAAGACTTATTTAAGCAATTCTTTTTTTAATCAGTTTATCAAAATTTTACTTTGTTTCTTTATTAATCCGTTACAATTTTTCTTCTATTAAAAGAACACTTGGAGAGCGTTTTTCAACGATTGTTCCCTAAAATTATTTTTCGGTAAATGTATTTTTTCTTCGATTCCACTCTTCAATTTTTCTTTTACAATTTTTTATTACTTTATCAATAATTATGCCATTCTTCAAAAACTACGTCAAAAGAAGACAACAACCCAAGACAATGAATAACAACCCATTGAAAAATTAAGGGTATTCAGTGCATTTCACCGTAAAAAGGGACTGAATTCAGTTTTTCAAATTGACCACATAAAGTCTCATATTTTCACTTTAATCCAATTAGATTAAAAGCTTAAGCGCTGATTTAATCCCTGAATTATACAATTTTTGTTACACTATTACCAAAGAAATAAAAATCGCTATTAAATACTCGAACGTCACTTTGACAAGATGTTTTATGACTAAGTTTCATATTTAGTTTATTAATCGATTAATTCAGATCAAATATCGTAAAAGTTCGTGACCCTTTTAATTTAATTTATTCAATTTACAATATTAAAATTTAAACTTCTAATCTTATTTGAGGGATCTAACATCAAATTTTGCTAGACTAACTAATTTTTGGTTTACTGTTATGTGATTTTCTTTAAATAATATATTATAAAAAGGTTTTGTTTTTAACAAACAAAACAAAGAGATAATGTTCTATTTAGTAGGGATGTTCATAACCGGCCCAATAAGTATTCAGAGGTTCAAGCTCATAATACAAATTAAAAAAATCTAAGAAATGATGAAATATAGTAATAATATTGAACCTCTAAATACTCATGTGGCCGATTTTTAACACTCTTACCGGTTAGACGTGAAGGTAGAAGGGTGACGTAAGCGCATACCTCAGCGATGAATGCCAACCAAATATATAAATCGTTTGCCCACGTGTTAACTAAGTATGATTAGTTTTAGTCTAAATCTCTGGTTCAACCATAATGATTAAATATAATATTCCTAATTAACGAATAATCTAATTGTATGTCAAACTTAAAGAGTTAAGGAGAGACGCTAATTGGTTGAACTACCAAGGTTTAAGGATGTTGTTATTTCTCATTGTATATAGATTCGAATTCTGACATTTATTTTGATAATATTAATACATCTCTACTTAATAACTAAAATAAAATTTTGAACAATTCCAACACAAACAAAGTGGTTTTTAATCTTAATTATTTAATTAGTTTAGTTTTCTAACTCTCCTAATGGACAGATCATCTACTTTTATTATGTTTTAAATTATTGAAAGTAAAATAATTCAATACATATATCCTGGATAATCTTTAGACTACACAATATTTTTATATTAAAGGTTAGAGATTTAATTTAGCGTTTAAAATTTAATGTTTACACTTAGATTCTAGGATTTATAATTTAAGTTTTAAGATTAAATTTTTAATTTTTAAAGAGTATTTATCCAGGGACGGAGCCAGGATTAAACGAGGAGGGGGGCAGACCGATTAATTTTGAAATAATAGGGTTCTAAAAAGTAATTAAATCATAAAAATTAAGGGAGTTTAGGTTTAATTTTATAAATTTTAAAATTGAAAGGTCTTAAAATGTAATTAAACCATAAAAAGAGGGGGTTCAAAGTTAAATTTTATTAATTTTAGATTACATGGCTTTGAAAAATAATAAACCATGAAAATTTTGGGAGGGGCAAGGAAGAAAAAAAGATTTAATTGCAATGGTTTCAAAGTTTTAAGAACCTAAAATATAATTAATCCATATATTTTGGGTGGGGCAATTGCCCCTCCCACCATAAACATAGATCCGTCCCTGTATTTATCTATGTTTGTGTAAAATTTTTACACAACATATATATAAATTCTTATAAAAAAATATTTCTTTATGAAAATACTTAAACTACACATAATTCTTTTAATCTTTTAAATAAAAGATAATTTTACTTTTTAACATATTCGAATCAATAGAGTTCATGAGATGTCAATCAATATTAAAATCCATAGTAAACAATGTGTATAAAATATTAACAGTAACATACATATTAAAATTATATTATTTAATTTGATAACTTTATCGATAAATATCAATAGCACTATTCAACAGGTCTTGTTAATAGTGTTACAAGAGTATTAGATTTGATGAGGTTCCGGACCTTCCGAATTACAATAGGTTTTAAGGTGACGGCATGTGTGCAAGCGTCTAAGGGAGATATAGCCATGTTTCACAATTAACAGGTAATTAATACGAATTATATTAAATGATTTGGTTAATTGATTCTATGTAAGTGTTTTGTAAAACTATATGATAGCTAATAGTCTATTTATTTGAACATGCAATACGACACATAAGGATATATTATATTCAATATTTGTTTGAATAATTTATTAGTTGTCAATACTTAGTATCTATTAATATGTATTAGATTATGAAAATAAAACATTACTAAACATATTTGAAAAATGTATATATATTTTTTATTTATAGAATTTTCTTTAATAAAATTTTATTAATTAATAAATTTAAATACTTTATGAAACATATGTATTAATCTCATCTATTAGAAGGGAAAACAATTATTTAAATTATATATAAGAGAATGTCTTATTTCAAAAGCATATGTGAGTTATTAAAATTTAAATTATTTGGAGAACCATCTTTGTAATTGTAAAGGGTAATTTTTTTTTACAACTCTTATATACAATCTTCTCCCAAAAGCCTCTCGTAACAATTTTTTCAATTGTTATTATAACCATATGTTTACTAAACACTTAAATTAACATATTAACTGGTTAATTTTTAAAACAACCAAACCATCTAATTTTAGCTCAAAACTCTCTTCACACATGTCAGTGTATATTCTAAAAAAAATATATGTAAGCTTTAAAGTGACAGCATAACTGTAGCATTGAGACTATGCTTTTATTTTAATTGACATTATTATATAGTACACTTATATCCTACAAAATTAGATTATTGTTATTTATTTTAACATGCATAAGAAATTAAATTTTATCAAAAAATAAAGAAAAATACAATGAATACAACACACTTAAATCATAGAAATAGTTTTGGGGTTCAAGTCCACTAGGGGTGGCAACGAGTCGAATCGGGGACGGTTTTGCATTCTCCACTCCGTCCCCAACACTTGTGGGTACGGTTTTGGGGAATCCCCATCAAATATTTCGGGGATTTTTCGTCCCCATACCCATCCCTTACGGATCCCTGCGGTTTTCGGTTAATCCCCATACCCAAAAAATATAAATTAATTTATAAAACAAATACTCAACATAAAATCTCCAAAATTACAAACATAAAAGATAAATTTAGTTTTATCAAACAACAAACAAATAATTTCAAAAGTATAAAACATGACTTAAATATTAACCGTTTGAAACATGGCATCTTGCACTACTTTTAAAAGAAAATATGTGATTAATAATCTATAGTTTCAAATAATGGTATGTTTGTTCTAAAAGAAACTGGATTCGATAATTTTTCCAATCATATAAATTACTTCTTCTAATTTTACTCGTACGATTTATGGTGAATTTTCAAAGTCACTGTTATTGTTGTTTTTAGAAACAATCTGTTGTCTTTTCTTCTAACATTTGCTCACTCAAAAATTAATAATTCCTAATATGTAACTCGAAATCAATAACTGTTTGTTTTAAACAAATCTAGACTTTTGTGTGATTATATAAATATAACGCTCACTTCCTAATTAACTTGTAGAATTTTTGGTGATTTTTCAAAGTCATTACTAATTTTTTTTTAAGAAATATGCTGCCAAATTTTTATGACCTTTCAACATTCAAATATTCATATAATTTAGAATACATATCTAAATCAATCACTGTGTATTTTAAATAAAACTAGACTAAACCTGTTTACAACAATGTATAGAAACATTCTAATTATTTTTATAGAATTTACAAAGAATTTTCAAACTTACTCTAGCCGGCCATGCTCAAGTGAGAATAGATTTTTGATGAAACATAGGTAAATTACCCTTATGGCCATCAAACTTCGTAAAATATCAAGATCCCTACGGATATTTTTGGGGATTTTTGCGGATATTTTTGGGGAACCTCACGGTGATTTATACGGGTACGGTTCGGTTATCCCCACGGTTCGGATATAGCAATCCCCATCCCCATCCTCATTTGAGCTCCGGTTATAAAACTTCCCCCATCCTCATCCCCATGGGTAAGGATTTCGGTTATTTCCCATGCCCATCGGTTCGGATTCCCACAATTTTCGGTTATTCCCCGCCCGATTGCCACTCCTAAAGTCCACCAAAAAAACTATTGAAGAAAGAAAATTAAAATATGTAAACTCAAAGGACATAAAAAAAGATTAGACATTTCCTTAAATACGTCTCTTCTATAGAAATTCCAACAACAACAATAAAAATCTCACCGTCTTTTTCAACCATACACTATATTGACGTATGGGTAGAGATAGAGAAAATCAATACGGCAGATTGCTCCGCTAACGATTATGATTGCATCAATAAATTATTATAAAAAATAATTTAATCATACTAGACCGTCTACATTTTTTTTTATTAGAGTTCTCACCATGCTATGGCAAACTACCATAAAAATATATAAAAAATCATTCTACAAGACAAATAGAAATCATGTCATTGAGGCAAACGAACAAATATAACAATATGTACGAAAATAAAAACGTCAAAACAGAGATAATTCTTATTTGAGACTAGAAAGAAACAAAAGTAAAAAATAAAATAAAGAAAAAATCAAACAATGACGGTAAGTCCGTCACTGAAAGTGATACACTTGAAGGAAAACTAGAGAAAAACATTTAATGTGTTAAGAAACTAATGAATTATGCAAGTAGAAGAACAAATAGATGAACATAATACGAAAGAAGATAACTTTCTATCGCTTGCATATATTATCTTTACAATGTCGTATTTATAAGGTAAAAACATAAGTCTTGAGGGATGCACAAGAAGATGAAAGGTCAAAGGGCAAGTGTTGAATTAATCAATTAATCAATTAATCAAATATACTAATAAGGAGTGAATTGACTTTTAAAAAGTTACGGTAGAAGCTAAAGCAAAGAAAGAGAAATTTGCACAATTAATTTGTGGTTCAACTTACTCAATAAAATCTACATTCATTACCTTTGGATCAAAACAAAAAATCTACATTCATTACCTTAGCATCCACACTAAGGATTTCACAAATTAATTAAATTGTCTTTTTTTTTATAACAAAGAGTAACCTTACACAATTTAACAAGATGTATACCCTAAAATCTTATGAATCCTTTCCCCAAAGATAAATACAAATAGCAAGCTTTAGAAAATATCACAAGTTAGATTGTTTGTAAGAAAAGTAAACTCTCACACACCTAAGAATATTAGTAAACGAATTACAAATGAAAGAACAAGACTAGTGTTCCCAAGAAAGAATAAATTGAACACAAAGTTGGATTTTAATCACTTGAAAGTTTGGATTTGCTTCTTGATGTTACTCTACTCTTTGAAGGTCCCTTTTATATGCTCTCTTCATTTTCTAACTGTTGTGAGGCTTTGTAGGGAGTTTGAAGCTGTTGGGAGCCATTAGAACTGAACATTTAATGCTCACATGTACATAGGTGTCAAAACCATAATGAGCGAAAATAAAAATTTGATTGTTGCAAAATAAGGGTATCGAAACCACCTATGAGGGTATTTTCAAAACCCAATTCAAGGTTTCGAAACCTTTAGATAGGTTTCAAGATCGAAAAACTCTTTGTAATGAATTGTTTCAAAATTGCGTATAAAAATGTTATGTAATACATGCACATAAAAGTGTTTGATACAAGAATTGGTCGCCTATAAAGTAGGGGTGTTCATTTTCGGGTACCTAATTCATAATTTTTTTAATTTTAAAATTAAAAAAATTACATATTAAACACATAAAATTTAAAAGTTTATAATACATAACTCAAACAAAAAAATTAGTGATTTGAAGTAAGTTTTAACTTTGAAGGGTGAAATATTTAGATATATATTAAAGTTTATCACCAAAAATGTAATACTCTGAAGCTAAAATAAAAAGAAGACCAAAAAAATGAAATAAAATAAAAATGAAAAGGATGACAACCAAGGGATTTGAACCTGTAACCCTTGGTTGTGTAATCCCATGGCTTAACTAATTGAGCCAAAGTTATTTCCTTGTTAAGAAAATACCCCGGTTCCCTTTAAGTTTGTCCAATGTGGATATCTCTAAGCATCTAATAAAAGTATGACTTTTCATCTACCCCACACTAATGTTTGAATCTGAAAAGTTAGATTCACCCAAAAGCTCTCACCTACTCCTTTACCCCCATTTTTGATCAATCCCTGACAAGGCTTTTCCAGCTGTCCATGGCATGCACCGCCGTCGTCGATGTGACCGCCGCCTCACCCCGGCCTTAACCCGTTGATCACTCACCCAAAATCTTAGCCATCTGCCGTGAAAAGTGTGGTGAAATCCCGTCGAGACTCTTGGGTTCTCCGATCTAAGCTCGAAGACGTTTTCCTGTGGTTTTCGCCATGGTACTTGAGACTCCTCCGACAGATCGTTTGCTCAGTCCAGCTCCTCTCGATCAGCTCATCCGTGTACACCCGTGGTTACTCGATCTAGCACAATGGCAGAGCGTAGCGAGGCAGGTGCCATATAGACCTTTCTGACAAACTTTTGAGGTGTGTTCCGTATGTGCTATATTACTATTTTACACGCATTATTGAAATGTTTTTTAAATATATATTATAGAATATTCTCTGTTTGGGCATGACTACTTTTCTGTTTTAAAAGCATGTCTACCTTGTATAATTGAAAGTATTCTTTATGTCTAATCTGAAATTGAGATATCTGATTTCCGTTTTATTGAGGTAATTACATGTATGCCACCTGAATTCTGATGACATTGTATATTGATCTACACTGTTTTATTTGGGGTATTCTCTCGGGATATGATCTGAAGTGTCTTCAGGTAAAACCCTGATTCATCTGGTACCTTTTGTTAGGCTCATCCTTGATCAAGCTAGTAAGTCCTTCTAGACCAAAGGCATCCCCTTAGGTAGGCTCATACGCCCACGAGCCTAGGGTAAATCCTTCAGGATGTAGTTCATGGGGGATTACATATCGGTGTTCGATTGGAGGGTAGCTAGGGTTTAATAAACCGTGGTTAATCTTATTATGCGACTTACTGAACTGCTTTATGTATTTCTGAAATATTTAAATATTTTAATCTGCACTTATTAGAACACACTGAGCTATCTAGCTGACTCCCCCAAATATTTCCCTTTCAGATACTTTTGGATAGGCTACCCTTGGACTTGGCACTTGGAGGATTGACACATTCAGTTCACACATTTTGTTGTAATGTTTCTATCTTCCATACTGTCTTTATTTGGGTGACATGAGCCTATATTTTGATATTGTATGTTGGGTAAAGTACACAGACGGTCACTGAACTTTGGTAAAAAAAAACAAAATGGTAACCAAACTTTCAAAAATCACAAAATGGCAATTAAACTTTATGTTTTGTAACAAAATGGTAACTAGACGTTAACTGCCGTTAAGTGATTGTTATAAATTTTGGTATAATAACACATTTAGTCCTTCATATTTATACATTCAATCAATTTAACCCTAATTCGAACCAATTCACTAAATTTAGCCCTCGTTATTTACGCATTCTTTCAATTTGGTCCTTAAAGCAAAATTCCAAAGTATGGTAACATGATAAATAATTACAATTAAATTTTTAAAGGAACTCAAAAACTCGACTTGATTCGAATCGAAAAAATTTCAAATAAAGTTTGAGTTGTAAAATATGACGTGTCAACTCGAATAACTCGGAATTTTTTGACTCGGCTCGATCAAACGCTCATCTCTATCTTAAGATATGACGCGTCAACTCGAATAACTTGAAATATTCGAATATTTTAAATTATTTTTTTTCTTTTTAAATCGAATATTTTTTGAAATAGAATATTTAATATTTTTATATTTAAATCACATCGAATATTTAATAAATACTTTAAATATTCAATTTAATTTAAAAATATTCGATTTAAAAGAAAAATGATTTAAAATATTCTAATATTTAATAACTACTTTAAATATTCAATTTAATTTAAAAATATTCGATTTAAAAGAAAAAAAATGATTTAAAATATTCGAATATTTAATAACTACTTTAAATATTTTTTTCTTTTAAATATTCGAATATTTAATAATTACTTTAAATATTTATTAAATATTCGAATATTTTAAATCAATATTTTTCTTGTAAATCGAATATTTTTAAATTAAATTAAATATTTAAAGTAGTTATTAAATATCCGATGTGATTTAAAAGAAAAAATGATTTAAAATATTTGAATATTTCGAGTTATTCGAGTTGACGCGTCATATCTTAAGATAGATGCGAGCGTTCGATCTAGTCGAGTAAAAAAATTTCGAGTTATTCGAGTTGACGTGTCATATTTTACAACTCAAACTTTATTTGATTTTTTTTATTCGAGTCGAGTTTTTGAGTTCTTATAAAAATTTAATTAAATATTCAAATATTTCAAATCAATTTTTTTCTTTTAAATCGAATATTTTTAAATTAAATCGAATATTTAAAGTAGTTATTAAATATTCGATGTGATTTAAATATGGAAATATTAAATATTCTATTTTAAAAAATATTTGATTTCAAAGAAAAAATGATTTAAAATAATCAAATATTTTGAGTTATTCGAGTTGACGCGTCATATCTTAAGATAGAGGTGAGCGTTCGATCGAGTCGAGTAAAATTTTTTTGATTTATTCGAGTTTACGCGTCATATTTTACAACTCAAACTTTATTTGAAAATTTTTCGATTCAAGTCGAGTTTTCGAGTTCCTATAAAAATTTAATTAAATATTCGAATATTTTAAATCATTTTTTCTTTTAAATCGAATATTTAAAGTTGGTATTAAATAATCGAATCAATGTGATTTAAATATGAAAATATTAAATATTCAATTTTAAAAAATATTCGATTTAAAAGAAAAAATGATTTAAAATATTCGAATATTTCGAGTTGACGCGTCATATCTTAAGATAGAGATGAGCGTTCGATCAAGTCGAGTCAAAAAATTTCGAGTTATTCAAGTTGACGCGTCATATTTTACAACTCAAACTTTATTTGAAATTTTTTCGATTCGAGTCGAGTTTCCGAGTTCCTATAAAAATTTAATTGTAATTACTTATCATGTTACCATACTTTGAAATTTTGTTTTAAGGATCAAATTGAAATAATGCATAAATTGCGAGGGCTAAATTTAGTGAATTGGTTCGAATTAGGGTTAAATTGATTGAATGTATAAATATGAAGGACTAAATGTGTTATTATACCAAATTTTATAATAGTCATTTAACGGCAGTTAACGTCTAGTTACCATTTTGTTACAAAACATAAAGTTTAATTGCCATTTTGTGATTTTTGAAAGTTTGGTTACCATTTTGTTTTTTTACTAAAGTTCAGTGACCGTCTGTGTACTTTACCCTTGTATGTTTTACTAGTTTGGCCAATATGACATTATTTTGTAACCAAAAATTCTAATATGGTTTTAGATTAAATATCTAGTATTATATCTTATGGAGTATATTTATTATCTGCTTTGAGACTTTAATTTGGAAATATTTTCATGGGAAGTTTTGGTATAAAATGTGACCTCCCAAAATTAGACATAGCACATAGGTCGGTCTAGGGGGTTACATTTAGTTGGTATTAGAGCTTTTGATTTTATAAACCTCGGACTGTGAATGGGTCCTAAGTAATTTATTTTTATGAAGCATTTTATAAATGATTTTCTAAAAAGGCCATGTCACCAAGTTTTATATGTATAACTGTGTACGGTACTCTAGTGCCATTTCTGACCCCAAGTTTTACCCTTTGGCAGAGAGCCTGAGATAATCTAATATGAGCTTCAGACGGGGTCGTCAACCTGCCCACGAGAGAGGTCAAGCTTCCAGATTTTCTGACCCGATTGATAATCTAAGTAAGGAGCCTTTGACCCTTGTTGATCCCCGACCTCTGTAGATCCTTCCTTTATGGTAGATCATCTAATATTAGTAGATCCTTCGCTTGCCTCTGTTATTGATATGACGACTTTCTTTAGAGGAACAACAACGTCTAGTACTGAGCCATCGACGGTAGTGACCAATGAGACTCTCAGCAGATAGTTCTTACAGTTGATCCAGGGTGTGGTTAGAGCAGCGGGCGTTGTACCTGAGGTTCTCATTTCTTAGACCTTGATCACTAATGGGGCTAGGAAATTTTAATGCCCTTCTAGTGGATCCCTGACCGAGGCAGAGGAGTGGCTTCATGATCTTGAGAGACGCATGGATTCGTTGGGTCTTGAGCCGCCCAAGATATATTTGGGAGTCGTCTCTATGCTTTATGGGAATGCCTGCACCTGGTGGGAGTCTGTAGTGAGCAGCATTCTTGCCACTCGTTTGACTTGGGATTTCTTCAAGGAATGCTTCAGGAGTCGTTTTATCAGAGAGCGTTATCTGAGACAGATGCGAGAGTGGTTCAGGACTCTAAGTAGAGGGATATGACATTATCAGAGTATGATATAGAGTTATTGGGCTTATTAAGATTTGGATCTAGTTTGGTACCCACTGAGAAGGAAAAGTGTCATAAGTTTGCATTGAGTCTCCATTATGAGCTGTGTGTACATGTTATTGGTCACCTTGACGAAGATTTTGATAAGGTGGTTGAGAGGGTGAAAGATTAGGAGGAGGTTGAGTCATTAGCCAAAGATGGTGATAGAGTAGATCGAGACCGATTTAGGCGGCCTTTTGGCACTGAGTCTTCTGCACGTGTTGGTAAGAAGGCTCGTACTACTGCTCCTAAGAGAAGCAATACCGGTTCTAGGCATGTAGTCTCGCCACCGCCTATAGCTAGTCGAGGTGGGTCGTCAGGTTTCTCAGAGACGCCAATTTGTGAGCACAATGGTAAATGGCACCAAAGAGAGTGTAGGAAGATGATGGGTACTTGTTTTCGTTATGGACCTAGAGATCACTTCTTGAAGAGTTTCTCAATTCCACCTTCTGCTTCTCGGGCATCCTCCTAGGCCCCTGCACGTTCATGGGCTTCTGTTTAGACTTCGGCTAGGGGTCGTAATCATGGTAAACCTTCTAGTTCTGCTACCAGGACTGATAGTAGAGCTCAATCACATCAGAGTGGGAGACCTGTTTTATTTGAGGCTAGGCAGCCAACTCTTGTGTATGCTACCAGACGCCAGGATGACAGAGATGAGCCAAATGTTATTGCAGGTACATTTACCATTTATTATGTTCCATACTTTGCATTGCTCGATAACGGTTCCGCCCACTCCTATATTTCGAGATTTGTATCCCGAGACCTTCAGATTTCGATAGAAGCCACAGAGAGTGTTATTACAGTTATGAGCCCAATGGGTCAGTTAGTGAATGTGGATAAGGTGTTTAGACGTTGTCTTCTTGAGGTCCAAGGGGAAATCTTTCTGGTCGGTCTTATGGAACTTCCGTTGGAGGAGTTCGATCTGATTCAGGGTATGGATTGGTTGACGGAGCATCGACTTAATCTGGATTGTGAGTCAAAGAGGGCTACTTTGAAGACTTCTGATGGTCGATTAGTGGTTTTCGTTGGTGAACGTCGAGGTTACTTGTCCAATGTGGTATCTTCTCTGACTACAGACATGATGATCCATAAATGATATGAGACCTTCATTGCTTGCTTCCTAAATAAAAAGGGTTCTCTATCCAAGATTGAGGAAATTCGCACCGTTAGCGAGTTTCCTGATGTTCTTCCCGAAGAGTTGCACATATTACCTCTGGATAGGGAGGTTGAGTTTGAGATCGAGACTTATTCGGGGTCTGCACTTGTATTCATGAACCCTTATCGTATGGCTCCTAAGGAGCTTAAGGAGGTAAAGGTTTAGTTACAAGAGTTGCTTTTTTATTCATGAACCCTTACCGTTAGCGGACATGCTGTATTTGTTAGAGGTATCCAGGTTAGTCCAAGTAAGATAGAGACCATCAACAGTTGGAAGCAACCCAAGAATGTCTCAGACATTCGTAGCCTTTTGGGTTTAGTTGGGTACTATAGACGTTTTTTCGAGGGTTTCTCCATTGTTGCCGCCCCTTTGACAAAGCTATTGAGGAAGAATGCTCCTTTTGTATGGTGTTGGGTTTTATGATGCTCGATTCCTTCAACCGATGTATTTGCCAAGTTTGGAGAAGATTGGATTTTTGGGTGTTAAAGTGGATGCTAAAAGATTGGAATTGGACACAAGGATTTATAATGGTTCGGCCTTCTAACAAGCACTTACATCCACTACCTTAGCTTCCCACAAAGGATTTCCAAACAAATTCACTAAGAATTTCGTCCCCTTTTCTCGGATTAGGAGGAAATCGTTACACCGATTAAGCTTTCTACCCAAAGCTTGATCAAACACTCTCTTACATAAGAAAGACTTAGCAAACTAGAAATCCCTCCAGAAGGTGTATGTTTGTACAATTAAAGCTCTCACCCAAAACCTAAACACTTGAGCAAATTTGACAATTAGGCTCACAAGTGTTGTCTATGCAATAAATTGAACAATAAAGTCGTAAGACAAATTCTTGATCATAGTGTTGTTGACAATTGAAGCATTAACCATTACTTGATGCTTGGAGGTCCCTTTTATATTCTCAAACGAGTTTGTAGCCGTTGAGGGCCGTTGGGGTTGTTTTGGAGCCGTTGGAGACTTTTTTTCCCATATTAATTGCAGTTCTGATGCTGTCCGTTTTGGAACAGTCAAGCCCGTATCTGAACGCCCCTCTTCAGAACTAGCTGTTGAAGTCTAATGCAGCAATTCGTTTCGAAACACCTCTAGTTGTTTCAAAACACCTTGATCCGTATAGAAATGGTAGCAACCCCGTTTCAGAATGAGTGATAGTTGAGCTGCAAATTAAAAGGTCGTTGGGAAAATAGCCGTTGGGGATTTTGACCGTTGAGGTCTTTGCCACATAGGCGTATCGAAACGATGAGGCCGTATCGAAACGTTAAGCAAAATTTTCACCCAAATTAAAGCCCGTTTCGAAACAGGCAAAGATGTTTCAGAACGTTTTGAAATTGTGAATGGTTGTTTCAAAATGCCTAAGGGTGTTTCGAAACACCTGGGTGGTTTTGTAAAGTTTGGCTTTAGAAAACACTTCAAAACCTCTTAAAATAATCCTCAAACATATTTTTAAGTTGTTTGGACTTAAAGACACTTTTGAAATCTTTTCAATTTAGTCAAAAACTATTTTTCAATTATTATATCAAAACATTAGTTCTTCAATCTCTCCCTTTTTGATATAATAAAACCACATTGAAAAATTGTTTGGGATTCTCCCCCTTTGTATTTAAAAAATTGAATAAGAGATTTCAAAAATTAAAAGAAGTTAAAGCTCCCCATTATTCTCTTGAAAATGCAATTTTTCAAACCATTTCTCTCCCTTTTTGTTATATCAAAAAGACTTTAAATAACTTTAAGTTCAAAATAACTTAGGAGGTTAAAAAAATGACAAAAATAAGAATTTGGGTTTTAAGATTGGCTTTCCCTTACTCAAAGAATCATCAAAGAATGTTAGTCCAACACATGATAATCTAGTTGAATAAAAAGAAAGTAAATTGAATTAAGCAAATAAAAACAACTAGATTTTACCAACACTTGAACTCCAAGGGAGGATGTGAAGCCTTCCTTCTTCAAGTGTTATTCTTTGTGTGCATGGAGCTCCCCCTCATTGATTGGACTTGTTGAACATCTCCATCACACCTAATCAAGACAATCATACAAATTTTGGTATCCAAATTGCTTTGGATCCATAAACGTTAATTGCACAAAATTTACTCCCCTTAGGAATCCATTTTTCAATTTCATCCTTTTTAGTTGAAGTGATTAGTCCTTTTGGGACCCAAACACTTCTAAAATATTTTCCATTTATGAATCTAGGGGCACTAGATTGTCTTACATAAAAGTTTGATTTTCCAAAATCATTTTTCTTTTGAAGTTCATTTGAAATCAAATCTTTTTTCTTTTTAAGACCATCAATTTCTTGTTGATGATCCTTTTCCATTGTTTGAAGCAAGTTTTGCAAATGTGAAACTTTTGTTCAAAATCCTTCAATTTTGCTTCAAACTTAAGATTTATTTTGGAAAGCAAATCATTCTCATTTTTCAATTTTGAAATCAATTTTTTGTTCTTAGAAAATGATGCTTTGAATTCCAAAAGCAGATCATCATAGGCATCTTGTAGCTCATCAAATGTATATGAATTTGAAATAGATGAGTTAGAATTACCTCCCTCTCATTGAGGGCCATCAAGCATATGAGGGCTACCTCATCATCGGTGGAGTCTTCATCACTCCATGTGGCCACATATGCTTGCTTTGAAGATGATCCCTTCTTGTTGGACTTATGAGATTGCTTCATCTTCTTCCTCGATTCATGCTTGAATTTTTCCATTTTGCTCTTCATGAACCGGGCAAATTTGTTAAAGAGATAGGCCATCTCTTCATCTTCACTTTCCTTCTCACTTGAATCTACATGATGGCATGTGGAGGATTTGAGAGCAATGACATTTGTGTTGATGCCAAGCCCTTTGAGCTTCTTCTCCCTAGAGCTCTAGTCTCTTCCTTCTTCTCCTCTTCTTTGTTTTTCTTCATTATTTGGTGAGTGAGAAGTGACCCCATAAGCTCATCAAGCTTCAAAGTCTTAAGATTCTTGGCTTCAATGATAGCAGTCCTTTTTGAGTCCCATGACTCGGAAATGGAGTAGATGATCTTTCAGACAAGCTTCTCTTCTGGAATGGCTTCTCCATAACCTTTGAGTCAATTGGTGATGGTGGAGAACCTATCGAACATCTTTTCAATGTTCTCTTTTGGATCCATCTTGAAGTTTTCATACTCTAGGTTGAGGAGGCCGATCTTGGTCTCCTTTACTTCGTTTGTCCCCTCGTATGTAACTTTGAGCTTGTCCCAAACTTCCTTGGCACTCTCACAAGAAGACATCTTCTCGTAGATGTTGAGGCTAAGTGCACAAAAGATGAAATGCAATGCCTTGCAATTTAGATCCATCTTCTTGCGATCGTCGACACTCCACTCCGCTTTGCTTCCTTTTGGTACGAACGAGCCATCTTTAATGATATACCAAAGCTTTTAGTCTTTGGATTCTACAAAGAACATCATCCTTGTCTTCCAATAGGCATAATTTGTCCCGTCGAAGAAAGGAGGCTTGTCGATGGATTGCGCCATTGAGCCGGTTGATTGATATGTTGTATCGAGCTTCCCAGATCACCTCAATAGGATGTTAATCCTCTTCAATTGAGCCTCACTCTGATATCAATTGTTGGGTTTTATGACGATCGATTCCTTCGATCGATGTATTTGCCAAGTTTGGAGAAGATTGGATTTTTGGGTGTTAAAATGGAAGCTAAAAGATTGGAATTGGACACGAGGATTTATAGTGGTTCGATCTTCTAACAAGCACCTACATCCACTACGTTAGGTTCCCACTAAGGATTTCCAAACAATTTCACTAAGAATTTCGTCCCCTTTTCTCGGATTAGGAGGAAACCGTTACACCGATCAAGCTTTCTACCCAAAGCTTGATCAAACACTCTCTTACACAAGAAAGATTTAGCAAACTAGAAATCCCTCTAGAAGGTGTATGTTTGCACAATTAAAGCTCTCACCCAAAACCTAAACACTTGAGCAAATTTGACAATTAGGCTCACAAGTGTTGTCTATGCAATAAATTGAACAATAAAGCCCTAAGACAAATTCTTGATCATAGTGTTGTTGACAATTGAAGCATTAACCATTACTTGATGCTTGGAGGTCCCTTTTATATTCTCAAACGAGTTTGTAGCCGTTGAGGACCGTTGGGGTTGTTTTGGAGCCGTTGGAGACTTTATTTCCCACATTAATTACAGTTCTGATGTTGTCCGTTTTGGAACAGTCGAGCCCGTATCGGAACGCCCCTCTTCAGAACTAGCCGTTGAAGTCTGATGCAGCAATCCGTTTCGAAACACCTCTAGTTGTTTCAAAACACCTTGATCCGTATAGAAATGGTAGCAACCCCGTTTCGGAACGAGTGATAGTTGAGCTGCAAATTAAAAGGCCGTTGGGGATTTTGACCGTTGAGGTCTTTTCCTCATAGGCGTATCAAAACGGCGAGGCCGTATCGAAACGCTAAGCAAAATTTTCACCCAGATTGAAGCCCATTTTGAAACAGGCAAAGCTTTTTTGGAACTTTTTGAAACTGTGAATGGTTGTTTCGAAATGCCTAAGGGTGTTTCAAAACACCAGGTGGTTTTGTAAAGTTTGGCTTTAGAAAACACTTCAAAACCTCTTAAAACAATCCTCAAACATATTTTTAAGTTGTTTGGACTTAAAGGCACTTTTGAAATATTTTCAATTTAGTCCAAAACTATTTTTCAATTATTATATCAAAACATTAGTTTTTCATATGGACTGACGCTCAACAGGCTAGCTTTGAGAAACTAAAGACAACTTTAACTCAATCTCTAGTGTTGACACAACTCGAATCTGGGAAGGATTATTCAGTCTATAGTGATGCTTCACACTCCAGACTTGGATGTGTACTGATGCAGGATGGGAAAGTAGTCACTTATGCATCACTGCAGTTGAGGCCACATGAGTGTAATTATCCTACCCATGACCTTGAGTTATCTGCAATGGTATTTGCTTTGAAGATCTAGAGGCACTATCTCTACGGAGAGAAGTGTTATATCTATACTGATCACAAGAGCTTAAAGTATCTCCTCACTCAGAAGGAGTTAAATTTGAGGCAACATCATTAGCTTGAGCTTCTTAAGGACTATGACTGTGAGATTGAGTATCATCCTGGGAAATCTAATGTTGTTGTCGATGCTTTGAGTCGTAAGACTATTTCAGACCTAAGATCTATGTTTTCCATGATGAGTATTTATGATGATAACAATTTACTGGCAGAATTGCAAGTTAAGCCAACTTTGGCCGAAGAGATTAAGGCCAAACAACTTTTAGACAGTTCCTTGCTTCATGTCATGCAGCAAGTTGAGTAGGGGTCTACTTCTGTTTATACTTTTGATCAGGATGAGGTTTTGTACCTTAAAGGCCGTTATTGTTTTCTTGATGATGCCGACTTGAAGCGAGCCATTCTCAGTGAGGCTCATAACAACCCTTACTCTATGCATCCCGGTGGGGATAAGATGTATCAGAACTTGAGATAGAGGTATCGTTGGGTTGACATGAAGAAATATATCTTTGATTATATGTCACGGTATATGACTTGCCAGTAGGTTAAAGCAGAACATTAACATCCGTCTGGTCTTTTGCAACCCATTAAGAGTCCCGAGTGGAAATGAGAGCGTATCATGATGGACTTTGTTAGTAGGCTACCTCTGACTCTTTCTAAAAAGGATTTCGTCTGGTGATTATTGACCGAATCACCAAGTCAACTCACTTCATTCCTATTCGAGTTACTTATTCTCTAGATAAGTTGGCTAGACTGTATATCTCAGAGATTTTCAGATTGCATGGTGTACCCTTATCCATCATCTCTGATCGAAATTCGAGGTTCACTTCTCGATTTTGGTTATCCTTGTATAATTCTTTGGGTACACGTCTGAATTCTAGTACATCCTTTAATTCGTAGATGGATCGTCATTTAGAGAGGGTGATTTAGATTTTGGAGGATATGTTGTGGGTATGTGTGATCAACTTTCGTGGTAGTTGAGAAGAGTTCTTGCTCTTAGCCGAGTTTGCATATAATAACAATTATCAAGCTAGTATCCGAATGACACCATATAAGGCTCTGTATGGTCATAAATTTCATACTCATATCTGTTGGACTAAATTATATGATCGGAAGATTTTGGGTCCTGAGTTGATCCAAGAGATTGAGGAGACTATCAGATTGATTCGTGACCGTCTGATGGAGACTTTTGACTGACAAAAATCTTATAATGATCGGAGAAGAAAAGATATTGAGTTCAAGGTCAGTGATCAGGTTTTTCTGAAGGTATCCCTATAGAAGAAAGTTCTGAGATTTGGGCGCAAGGGTAAACTGAGTCCTAGATTCATCGGGCTATATCGTATTGTGAAGAGAGTTGGGCCAATTACCTATCAACTTGAGTTGCCTCCCTAGCATAGCCGTATTCATGATGTCTTCCATGTGTCTATGTTGAGACAATACCATCCAGATCCGAGTCATGTTATTCAAGTTTAGGATGTGGAGTTGAGGCCAACTTGTCTTATGAGGAGGAGTCAATACAAATTTTAGATTTATACGAGAGAGTTCTGAGGAACAGACGTATTCCGATGGTTAAAGTTCAGTGGAGTAATTGTAGCCTTGCTGAAGCTACTTTGGAGATCGAAGGATCTCTGAGGGAGCATTTTATGTATCTGTTTAAATCAGGTAAATTTTGAGGAAGAAATTTTATTTAGGGGGAGAGTTGTGAGACCCTGAAGCTAAAAAAAGAAGAAGAAAAAGAAAAGAAATAAAATGAGATAAAAATGAAAGGGATGACAGCTAAAGGGTTTGAACCCGTAACCCTTGGCTGTATATTTTCATGGTTTAACCAATTGAGCCAAGGTTATTTCCTTGGTAAGAAAACACCCCTGGCTACCTTTAAGTTTGTCCAATATGGATATCCCGAAGCATTTAATAAAATTCTGACTTTCCATCTACCCCTCACTATTGTTTGAATCTGAAAAGTTAGATTCACCCAAAAGCTCTCACATACTCCCTTACCTCCCCTTCTGATAAAGCCCCAACAAGGCTTTTTTGGCCATTCGTGGCGTGCACCACTGTCTTCGGTGTGACCACAGCCTCACCCCGACCTCAACCCATCGACCACTCGCCCTAAATCCCAGCTGGCTGCCGTGAAAAGCGTGGTAAAATTTTGTCGAGACTATTGGGTTCTTTGATCTGAGCTCAAAGTCGGTCTCTAGTGGTTTTCTCCGTGATACTCGAGTCTCCCCCGACCGATCGTTTGCTCAACCCAGCTCCTCTCGATCAGCTCATCTGCATGCGCCCGTGGTTACTCAATCTAGCACAGTGGCAGAGCGTAGCGAGGTAGGTGGCCGATAGACCTTTCTGACCTACTTTTGAGGTGTGTTCCGTATGTGTTATATTACTGCTTTACACGAATTGTTGAAATAGTTTTTCTAAATATATATTATGGAATATTCTCTATTTGGGCATGTCTACTTTTCTGTTTTAAAAGCATGTCTACCTTGTATGATTAAAAGTATGCCCTATGTCTGATCTAAAATTGAGATATTTGATTTTCGTTCTAATGAGAAAATTACATGTCTCCCATCTGAATTCTGATGACATTGCATATTGATCTACATTGTTTTAATTGAGGTATTCTCTCGGGATATGATCTGAAGTCTCTACAGGTACAACTCTGATCCAACTGGTACCTTCTATTAGGCTCAGCCCTGATCAAGCTGGTAATGTAACGCCTCGGGTTTAGGGGTCGGATGTTACACGAGTGAATCGGGTTTGAGTCGTGGGCTCGTTTTAAATTAAACTGGGCTTTGGTTTTAATTAAAAAGGGTTTGTGGCTTATTAATGGCAAATTAGTAATTTTAAAATAAAGGAAAATAAGATGAGAAGAAGGGAATTTTGAAAATGCTATTCATCTTCTTATTCCTCTAACAACTTCACGTTAAAACCTCCCCAAAACCTTTGTCACTATTCCATCAAATCCCTCTACCATTTCAAGGGCTCTCTTCAAGGTAATTACATTTTTTATTTCTCCTTATCATTTCCAACATTTCTATAGCTTTAGTTTTTCATAGAAGTCACTTTTAAAGTTTTTGAAGTTTTCAAGTTTTGAAGTAAAAGTAAGAAGCTTTAATGGGTTTTTGATAGAGTCTTGATTTGTAAAGCTAATTTATGTTTTAGTCTTGCCCTTAGATGTAATATATCTCAAAATATTGGGTTTTTATCAAAAATCCTGAAATGGGTTTTCATGGGTATTTTAAAAGGGAGAAAATGTGAGTTTTTGAAGTAGTTTAGTGTTGGAGAGTGGGGTTGATGTTATAGCAATGTTAGATAGTTGTTTTGAATGAGTTTAATGGTATTTTGAGTGTTGGAACCATTGGTTTTCTGCTGGGTTATTGGGGAGTACGAAAATGGGAGTTTTGGTGTTGGCTTTGGTTTGAAATTGTAAAGATTTGGCTCGTGGTTGTGGTTTGGGGTTGTGACAGTGTTTTGTGATGATTTGGTTGAGTAATGCATTTTTTTGATTGGTTAGAATCAAGGGAAACCGTTGGAGAGGCTTCGGGCACGATTCCGGGGAATTTGGAGGCTTGAGATCGTTGTTTCGGCTTCCATTTGGGTTTCATCAGTGAGTGGAAATGTTTTGAACTGGTTTGATTTCGAAAAGGGCTCTTGGGGGTTTGGGTGGAGCCTAGAGGGCTAACCTAAACCCAAGTGTAAGTTTGCTAAATTTTACCTTGATTGTTAAGTATTGGTGTATGAACAATTGTTGAGATGTTTTCTGAATTGTGGATTTTCTTTTACTCCCGTTTGATGTTGTTGTGTAGTCGTTGTTGGTGTCGAACCTCACGTGATGGTTCTCGTTACTACGGTGATGTGTGGTCCCACTAATAGTGACTAGTAGAAGAGTACGGTGATGTGTGGTCCCATCGGAAAACTACTAGTCAAAAGGTGATGTGTGGTCCCACCGTGTTTTGGTTGTGCATGTGCAAACCATGTAATTATGTTGTTTGTGCCTCCTTTCATGCATTTAAATGGTTTACGTTTCAATTAAGAAATGTGTTTTGAAAACTGCATTGTTGACGAGTTTTTAGAGCTTCGCTCACTAAGCTTTCAAGCTTATGCTCTCATTTTCCCCACATGCAGATCGTTAGAGTTTCGGAAGGCAAGTGGGCAAGGGAGGAGCTTTTCAGAGTTCTCGAGTAGCTCAAGTATGGTTTAAGTCTTTGTAATAATGCCTAGACAATGTGGGTATTAGACTTGTATGGAGTTGGAGTTCAAACTCCTTAGTTTGGCTTGTTGAGGTTCTAGTATGTTTGGATTGTTGATGCTTTGTGTTTTTGTATGAGCGTAGTTAGACTCATATGTGTTGGTTTTTGATGTTAATGCCTTTGATGTGGATTGTAAACCATGTTTATGTTGATGCCTACATGCTTTGCGTCTTGAAGGCTTATGACCATGTTCTACGAGTGTTTATGTGTTTTGTTTAAAGTCATGTTGACCTTGCTATGCAATGTATTTTGGTGAATGCTTGAATTCCTTATGGAAGGCCTCTTCATGTATATTAAGTGTTCGGACATGCTTGTAGTAGGGTGTATGCCTCTAGAGTTCGTGTATGCATGTTGTATCTTGCTTCTTGAGGTGTTGGGGTGGTTTGGGAACATTTGGAGATGCTTAAACTGATTTTAGAAACACACAGACTGTAGGCATTTCGGAACGCGTAGGGTGGTTTCGGAACGAGTGTGGTTCCAGGGATACCCGTATTAGAACACGTTTCAGTACGGTTTGAAACTGTGAGCCCCTGTTCCGATACGCGTACCGAAACAGTTTGGCTACTGTGATGGTCTGTTCCGGAACGTGTTTCGGAACGTTTTGGCGAAAAAGGACCATGTACCGAAACATGGTGGGCCGTATCGGTACGGGTAGTCTGGCTTTTAAAACTAGGGCCCGTGTATCGAAACGGGCAAGCCTGTTTCGAAACACAGGCCTGTAATTTGGCCTTTTGGAATCTTTAGAGGTTCTCAAGTGTTGGGCTTGGGTTCTGGTTGTTGTATGCTTTCTTGTAAGCCTTTTTTGTAGTCGTTTATGTTTGGTTTGGGCGCGTATGTAAGAAACCGGACTAACTTGACACATGGTAAATTTAGATTAACTTACATTCCATCTGCATGGTCTTGATCTCGTTTTTCTGCCGTGGTTCCACACATAGGATTAATTGATCCATCTAGACAAGATAATTGACGAAAAATTTTCTAGGGTTGCTAACCGAGGCGGGATCTTAACTGGTTTAACTTTGGTTTTCCCTGTGTAACCTACTCAGACTGGTCAGTCATCCGGATCGGGATGAGGGGTTACATTTGGTGGTATCAGAGCGTCGGTTACGAGGTCTCTCGGGAAAGGTAAGTCAGGTAAGTTAGTTTGAATGGTTGCTTGCTATTTCACGGTGTATGAAAGCATGCTTTAAATGGCCTTGATGTTGGTTAAAGGTTGGTCAAATGTCCCCATTATTAGGTGTTGTTGTCGAAAAATAGTTTTTGGTTTAACGAGCTTGAGAGCTAGAGTCATTGCCCTTTTGCTAACCTAATGTTTTTCTTGTGTGTTGTGTGTTTGTTGTTTTAGATTCTATCTCAATATGGTGAGACTGAGGGGGTGGCCTAGAGCGGGTGACCAGGCACCTGGGGGTGAGCCTCATGTTCCTCCTGCTCCCGATGGTAACAGAGTGGGTGGCGAACGTAATGTGCCTCAGGCGGGTGCGCAAGTCGGAGGTGATGGTAATGGGCCTCAGGCTGGTGCCAATGTTGGAGGTGTTGGGGCTCAGGAGGGTCAAGGTCCAGCGGGCTCAGACATGACCCACTTGATTCAGACCATAGCCGAAGCTTTTTAGACAGCTTTGGCCGGTGTGCAAGCTGCAGCACCACTTTAGGGTGCATAGACATGATTACCCTTAGAGAGGCTCCGTAGTTTGGGCGGAGTTGAGTTCCGTGGGTTGACTCCCGAGGGTTCAGAGGCGTGGCTTGAGAGTACTACACGCATCTTGGGTCAGATGGAGTGCTCAGACGCCCGTAAGTTAGGTTGCATTGTCTCCTTGCTTCAGGGGGACGCATATACTTGGTGGACCACTATTACTTCGGGTATGGCCGAAGCGGATATCACGTGGGAGTTCTTCAGAAATGCCTTTAAGAGGAAGTATCCCGGAGTTCGGTATTTGGATGAGAAGAAGAGGGATTTTATGGCCTTGGTTCAGGGTAATAGGACCGTGTCCGAGTACGAGGTTCAGTTTGTGAGATTGAGCCAGTATGCACCTGAGTTGGTTCCTAATGAGAGGGAACGGTGTGAGCGCTTCCGGTATGGGTTGAATAGAGATGTGAAGACCTACATGCTTGCCTCTAACTACACTGAGTTTGATGTTTTGGTCTCTAGGGCCAAGGATATTGAGCATAACTTAGGCTCTAGTGCTCGTGCTAGTGGGTCCGATTCCGGAAAGAGACACACGAATTGGGATAGAGATCATGCCAATAGGCATAGGGATAGGAGGTATCAACCTGATTCGAGACATAAGGGTGGTAACTATGGATGGGGCCATCAGGGCCAAGGAGCTGTGGTACACACTTCGGAGTGCACTAGATGCGGGAGACACCACCAGGGCGAGTGTACGGGTACCTTTGGGCCGTGTTGGAACTGTGGTTTCCGAGATCATATGAGGCGTAACTGTCCACACCCGACTAGGGGCGGATCGACTCCACCTAGGGGTTTTGAGCATTAGAGAGGCCGTGGGCGTGGTCGTGGTAACTTTCAGCCGAGGAACGAGGGTCAAAGGAACTTAGCTCATGTGGTGGCAGTTCAGCCCAAGGGTGGAGGACCGGCTAGGGTGTATGCACAACGAGAGGCTGGGAATAACACGGATGTCATCGCATGTAATTTCTCGTTACAGTCTTTGAGTTTGCTTTCTTTGATAGATTCGGGGTCGACATATTCATACATTTTGGGTGAGCACACAAGGTCATTAGGGTTACCCTATGAATGGTTAGAGGTAGGTGTAAATGTTACTAGCTCTTTTGGTGATACAGTGGTAGTTAGGAAAGTGTATAGGAGGTGTCCCTTGATGGTTTAGGGCCACATGTTTTTGGTTGATATGATGGAGCTACCGTTCTATGGTTTTGACGTGATTTTGGACATGGATTGGCTCATAGAGCATAGAGCTAGGGTTGACTTTGAGACCAAGAGAGTCTTATTGAGGCTCAAATGACTTTGAGGTTGTGGTAGTTGGTGAGAATGTTAGGTTCTTGTCCAACGTTGTTTCTGCTTTAGAAGCTCAGAAGTTGTTGAATTCGGGTTGTCAGGCTTATTTGGCTTATGTGATGAATCCGAATATGAGTGAGGTTAGACCACAAGACATCAGGACAATTTGTGATTTTCAGAGTGTTTTTCCAGAAGAGTTTTCGGGTTTGCCTCCAGATAGAGAAGTTGAATTTGCTATTGAGACGTATTCCGATTCTGCACCAGTGTCTATTGCTCCGTATAGAATAGCACCGAAAGAGTTGAAGACACAGCTTCAGGAGTTGTCTGATAGAGGTTTCATTAGGCCTAATATTTCTCTGTGGGGGGTGCTCCAGTCTTGTTTGTGAAAAAGAAGGACGATAGTATGGGGATGTGTATAGATTATAGGTAGTTGAACAAGGTGACATTGAAGAACAAGTACCCTTTGCCTAGGATAGATGACTTGCTTGATCAGTTGAGAGGTACTTTAGTGTTTTCGAAGATTGATTTGAGGTCCGGATACTATCAGTTGAAGGTGAAAGATGTGGACATACTGAAGACAGCTTTCCGTACATATTATGGGCACTATGAGTTCTTAGTGATGCCTTTCGGGTTGACTAACGCTCCAACATCTTTCATGGATATGATGAACCGTGTGTTTCACAAGTTTTTGGACAGGTTTGTGGTAGTGTTCATAGATGATATCTTAGTATACTGTAGGACCGATGAGGAGCATGATGAGCATTTACGGTTAGTGCTTCAGACCTTGCTTAAGAATTAGTTGTATGCCAAGTTGAGCAAATGTGAGTTTTGGATTAGGAAGGTAGTCTTCCTAGGTCACGTGATCTCGGCTAAGGGGATAAGTGTGGATCCCAAGAAGATAGAAGCCATAGTGAGTTGGAAACAACCGAAGTCAGTGACAGAAATCTGTAGTTTCTTAGGTTTGGCGGGATATTATCGAAGATTTGTCAAGGGATTTTCTAGGATAGCGGCTCCTTTGACTAAGTTGCTTCATAAGAATGTCCCATATGAGTGGTCAGATGTAAGGCAACAAGCGTTCGAGAAGTTGAAGAAAGCTTTGACCGAAGCTCCTATTTTGATTCAGCCTGAACCGGGAGGAGAATTTGTGGTTTACAGTGATGCATTATATGTAGGTTTATGTTGTGTGCTTATGCAAGAAGGTAAGGTGGTAGCTTATGCTTCGAGGCAATTGAAAGTTCACGAGAAGAACTATCCCACCCATGATATAGAGTTAGCCGCAGTAGTGTTTGCTTTGAAGATCTAGAGACACCACCTTTATGGTGAGAAGTGCACCGTATATACCGGCCACAAGAGTTTGAAGTACTTGATGTCTCAGAGGGAGTTGAACCTTAGACAGCGTAGGTGGTTAGAGCTTTTTAAGGACTATGACCTTACGATAGAGTACCATCCGGGTAAGGCAAACGTAGTGGCCGATGATTTGAGCAGAAAAGTGGTATTTGAGTTGCGGGCTATGTTTGCGAGATTGAGTGTGTCCAAGGATGGTGGTTTGATAGCCGAGCTTCAGGTTAAAACTTCGTTAGTTCAGTTGATTCGAGAGAAGCAGTTGCGAGACGAGTCTTTGGCACCTCACGTGCAAGATATAACCGAGGATAGGCCTATCGAATTTTGTTTTGGTGAGAATGGGATCCTATGTTACAAGGATAGGATATTCGTTCCAGAAGATTTCGAGTTGAGACGTGCTATCCTGAATGAAACTCATAATAGTCCTTTTGCTATGCATCCGGGTAGTACGAAGATGTATCGTGGGTTAAAGAAATAGTACTATTGGGTTGGGCTGATGAAAAATGTGGCCGAGATTGTGAGTAAGTGTATGGTTTGTCACCGAGTTAAGGTCGAGCATCAATTTCCTTCAAGGTTGTTACAGCCGTTGAAGATTCTGAAATGGAAGTGGGAACGTATCACCATGAACTTTGTGTTAGGTTTACCGTTGACTCCATCGAAGAAGAATTCAGTGTGGGTGTTAGTCGATAGATTTACTAAGTGTGCTCACTTCATACCCGTTCATACTACATATACCTTAGATAAGTTGGTCGATCTGTACATCAGGGAGATAGTGAGGTTGCATGGGGTACCGAAATCGATTGTGTCAGACCGAGATCCAAGGTTTACAGCTAGATTTTGGGAGTGTTTGCATCGTGCCTTGGGTATTTTGTTGAACTTCAGTACTTCGTATCATCTGCAGTCAGATGGTCAGTCCGAAAGAGTGATTCAGGTGTTGGAGGACATGTTGAGGTGTTGTATCATCGATTTTCAGGGGTCTTGGGAGAAACATCTACCGTTAGTAGAGTTTGCATACAACAACATTTATCAGGCTAGTATTCAGATGGCACCGTATGAAGCTCTGTACGGTAGGAAGTGTAGGACTCCGATTTGTTGGGCCGAAGTCGGATATAAGCTTGTACCGATGCCCGATCTGCTTAAGGGCACTACCGAGAAGGTGAAACCGATCTGTGATCATTTGAAGGCAGCTTCAGACCAACAGAAGTCGTATGCCGACTTAAAGAGAAAAGAAATAGAGTATGTCGTGGGTGAAAAGGTGTTTTTGAAAGTCTCACCTTGGAAGAAGGTGATGAGGTTTGGTAGGAAAGGTAAGTTGAGCCCGAGATTCATTGGACCTTATGAGGTATTTGAGAGGATTGGTCCTGTTGCGTATAGATTGAGGCTCCCGACCGAGTTACAGAAGATCCACGATGTATTCCATGTATCGATGCTCTGCAAGTATAGATCGTATTTGTCTCACGTAATGCCAGTGGAAGAGATTGAGTTGAACCCCGACTTGTCCTATGATGAAGAGTCGGTTGAGATTATTGCTACGGACAAGAAAGTGCCGCGTGGAAGGTCCATCGAGTTAGTCAAGGTTTTGTGGAGACACCGAGGTGTGGAGGAGGCTACTTGGGAGAGAAATGAGGACATGGAAAAACAGTTTACGTACCTCTTTCCGTTAGGTAATTTCGGGGACGAAATTCCTTAAGTGGAGGAGAGTTGTAACGCCCCGGGTTTAGGGGTCGGATGTTACACGGCTGAATCGGGTTTGAGTCATGGCTTGTTTTAAGTTAAACTGGGATTTGGTTTTAATTAACAAGGGTTTGTGGCTCATTAAGGGAAAATTAGTAATTTTAAAATAAAGGAAAATAAGATGAGAAAAAAGGACTTTTGAAAATGCTATTCATTTTCTTCTTCATCTAACAACTTCACGTTAAAACCTCCCAAAACCTTTGTCACTATTCCATCAAATCCCTCCACCATTTCAAGGGCTCTCTTCAAGGTAATTATATTTTTGATTTCTCCTCATCATTTCCAACATTTCTATAGCTTTAGTTTTTCATAGAAATCACTTTTAAAGTTTTTGAAGTTTTCAAGTTTTGAAGTAAAAGTAAGAAGCTTTAATGGATTTTTGATGGAGTCTTGATTTGTAAAGCTAATTTATGTTTTAGTCTTACCCTTAGATGTAATATATCTCAAAATGGTGGGGTTTTATCAAAAATCCCGAAATGAGTTTTCATGGGTATTTTAAAAGGGTGAAAACGTGAGTTTTTGAAGTAGTTTAGTGTTGGAGAGTGGGGCTGATGTTATAGCAATGTTAGAGAGTTGTTTTGAAGGTGTTTAATGGTGTTTTGAGTGTTGGAACCATTGGTTTTCTGCTGGGTTATTGGGGAGTACGAAAATGGGAGTTTTGGTGTTGGCTTTGGTTTGAAATTGTAAGGATTTGGCTTGTGGTTGTGGTTTGGGTTGTGATAGTGTTTTGTGATGATTTGGTTGAGTAATGCATTGTTTTTGATTGGTTAGAATCAAGGGAAACCATTAAAGAGGCTTTGGGCACGATTCCAGGGAATTTGGAGGCTTGAGATCAGTGTTTCGGCTTCCGTTTGGGTTTCATCGGCGAGTGGAAATGTTTTGAACTTGATTTGATTTCAAAAAGGGCTCTTGGGGGTTTGGGTGGAGCCTAGAGGGCTAACCTAAACCCAAGTGTATGATTGCTAAATTTTACCTTGATTGTTAAGTATTGGTGTATGAACAATTATTGAGATGTAGTGTGAATTGTGGATTTCCTTTACTCTCGTTTGATGTTGTTGTGTAGTCGTTGTTGGTGTCGAACCTCACGTGATGGTTGTCGTTACTACGGTGATGTGTGGTCCCATCGATAGTGACTAGTAGAAGAGTACGGTGATGTGTGGTCCCATCGAAAAACTACTAGTCGAACGGTGATGTGTGGTCCCACCGTGTTTTGGTTGTGCATATGCAAACCATGTAATTGTGTTGTTTGTGCCTCCTTTCGTGCATTTAAATGCTTTACTTTTCAATTAAGAAATGTGTTTTGAAAACTGCATTGTTGACGAGTTTTTAGAGCTTCGCTCACTAAGCTTTCAAGCTTACGCTCTCCTTTTTCCAACATGCAGATAGTTAGAGTTTCAGAAGGCAAGTGGGCAAGGGATGAGCTTTTCGGAGTTCTCGAGTAGCTCAAGTATGGTTTAAGTCTTTGTAATAATGCCTAGACAATGGGGGTATTAGACTTGTATGGAGTTGGAGTTCAAACTCCTTAGTTTGGCTTGTTGAGGTTCTAGTATGTTTGGATTGTTGATGCTATGTGTTTTTGTATGAGCGTAGTTAGACTCATATGTGTTGGTTTTTGATGTTAATGCCTTTGATGTGGATTGTAAACCATGTTTATGTTGATGCCTACATGCTTTGCGTCTTGAAGGCTTATGACCATGTTCTACGAGTGTTTATGTGTTTTGTTTAAAGACATGTTGACCTTGCTATGCAATGTATTTTGGTGAATGCTTGAATTCCTTATGGATGGCCTCTTCATGTATGTTAAGTGTTCAGACATGCTTGTAGTCTAGAGTTCGTGTATGCATGTTGTATCTTGCTTCTTGAGGTGTTGGGGTGGTTTGGGAACATTTGGAGATGCTTAAAACTGATTTTAGAAACACAGAGACTGCAGACGTTTCAGAACGCGTAGGGTGGTTTCGGAACTAGTATGATTCCAGGGATACCCGAATCGGAACACGTTTCGGTACGGTTTGAACCTGTGAGCCCATGTTACGATACTCGTACCGAAACGGTTTGGCTACTGTGATGGCCTGTTCGGGAACTTATTTCGGAACATTTAGGCGAAAAAGTACCATGTACCGAAACAAGGTGGGCCGTATCGGTACGGGTAGTCTGGCTTTTAAAACTGGGGCCCGTGTATCGAAACGGGCAAGCCTGTTTCGAAACACAGGCCTGTAATTTGGGCATTTGGCATCTTTAAAGGTCCTCAAGTGTTGGGCTTGGGTTCTGGTTGTTGTATGCTTTCTTGTGAGCCTTGTTTGTAGTTGTTTATGTTTGGTTTGGGCGCGTATGTAAGAAACCGGACTAACTTGACACATGGTAAATTTAGATTAATTTACGTTCCATCTGCATGGTCTTGATCTCGTTTTTCCGCTGTCGTTCCACACATATGATTAATTGACCCATCTAGATAAGATAATTGAAGAAAAATTTTCTAGGGTTGCAAACCGAGGCGGGACCTTAACGTGTTTCACTTTAATTTTTCTCGTGTAACCTACTCGGACTGGTCAGTCGTCCGGACCGGGACTAGGAGGTTACAGGTAAGTTCTTCATGACCTAAGGCATCCTCTTATGTAGGCTCCTATGCCCACGAGCCTAAGGTTAGTCCTTCAGGATGCAGTTCATGGGGGACTGCATATCGGTGTTTGGTTGGAGGGTAGATAGGTTTAATAAACTGTGGTTGCTCTTATTATACGGCTTGCTGAAACTATTTTATGTATGTCTGAAATATTTAAATGTCTTAATATGTACTTATTGGAACGCACTGAGCTTCCTAGCTCACTTCCCCCAAAATTTTCCCTTTCAAATACTTTTGGATAGGCTACTCGTGGCTTTGACACTTGGAGGATTGACACATTTTGTTGTAATGTTTCTATCTTCCACACTGTCTTTATTTGGGTGACATGAACCTATATTTGATATTGTATATTTTACTAGTTTGGCCGATGTTGCATTATTTTGTAACCAAAAATTCTGATATGGTTTTAAATCAAATATCTGGTATTATATCTTATGGAGTATATTTATTATCTGTTTTGAGGCATTAATTTGAAAATATTTTCACAAGAAGTTTTGGTATGGAATGTGACCTCCTGAAATTAGACATAACGCATAAGTTGATCTAGAGGTTACAAAAAGAATATATTAAAAATATTAATTTCAATCGTGATTTGTTTCCTTTTTAATATCATATAGACAAATCAATACAAATATTTTTTAAAAAATAAATAAATTAAAACTTAAAAGTATATAATACAAACATAGAAAGAATTTAAGGATTTGAATTTAGTTTTGGAGTAAAAATATTAAAAAACCTAAAATAAATATATAATTTAATATATATATTAAAAGTGTCGGGCCGGGTACCCAGTAAGGGAAAAAATTTCGCCCCAAGCCCGACCCATATACTCGGAAAAATTACCAGATCGAGTACCCGACCCGATAAAAATAAAAATCTTAAAAATTCCGGCCTATTTTATACCGAGTTATCAGATAATCAAGTTGAATCAATCAAGTCGAATAATTTTGAACACGCCTACTATAAAGTAACTTAGAATTGATCGCCTATAAAGTAACTTTCATAATTTATTACGAAAGTCTTCTATATCCTGCCGTCAATTCACAAACCAAACACCTTTTAAAACAAAACACATTTTTCCAGAAAAAAAACACGTTTTTTTTTTATTTAAAAAAATGAAAATAGTAAATAGCGAAAAATGAATGAATCCCAAATTTGAGCATATTAGAGGAACCAAAATCACAACTTGGTCTAATTGAGAACTCACTTGCTTCATTGCTAGTCCAAAGAGTTCAGACAAATATTTCCCTGAAGTTGATAGGTCGGAGAGGATTATCCTACACCAAATCATGAATTTGGTTGGTATGTTTTCAACCATGGTTTCTCTGCGGTGTTGGTGTTGTCTCTAAGGCAATACCAGATAGAATCAGCAACGCAAAGAAAAACGAGAATGGCAACCAAAAACAAAACAAAAAGTCAAGAATCATACTTCATAGACACATGGATGGATCGGCAGGAGCTGGGAGGGACGGTCGCTTCTTGAAATTTTGAATTTTGTTTATGATTTAAATTTTTTTATGTATTTTTTATTAAAAATATATTTTCGACCTTCTAAAATTTTATACGTTCACCCCCTAACATAAAGTCATCCGTCCGTCTATGCATATACACAAGCAGCAAACCTAAACATTCGAACCTGATGTATTTGATAGTAAACATGGTTTCACCAGCTTGCAACCATACATTTATTGCTTAAATGTTAAATAAGTGTCCAAATTATACATTTTGTTCTAGATTGGTGCTTAAAGTCTTTTTCGGGTCAAGTAGGTGCCAAACATTTTTACTGTTATTATTTTAGGTGTCTGGCCGTTAACGCTCGTTTAAAAAAAATTTAACCAATCAAAACATGACATGTGACTCTGATTTTAATTTCTTCTTTATATACTTTTTTATTTCTTTTAACTTAATTTAAAAAATTTATGTATTTCTCAAAATTCACAAAAATAACCCCAAAATCTCTAGATCCCAAGTTCAGCCATTATCGTCGCCGACGACAGAACGAAGCCTCCTTCTCTTGCTGCAAGAGTCGAATGTTGTTCGTCGACCGATCGGCCGCCGATCGTTTTCTTTTCTTTCGCAAGTTTGACTTATTTCGAAGATAGGTATGTCGTCCTCCGACTATTGACGAAGGAAGTAGTGGGCACGCCATTAACAATTGACGACATAAACGGTTGGATCGAGATTTGAGACTTATGAATTTAGAGATTTGATAATTATTTTGAATTTTTTTAAAAAAATTTAGGATATTTTAAAATTTTAATTTTTTTAAAAAATAAAAGAAAATAAATAAAGCATGTGTAATATTTTTATTAGCCTACAATTATTGGAAGTGAGAATCTTCAAGGCGTTCGATAATTTCCTTGTTGAAATGGATGAAAACCTGGTCACCATGGCCTGGCAGCAACCCAAGATACTGATAAAATCATTAGATCCGAGAAAGTGTCTCTAATTATGGTTTTAGTTCTAAAATTCGAAATATAATCTGTTTATTTTATAATGGTATTAGCGTGTTCAAATTATCTATTTACTTATTGTTAAAGTGAATATATAAAATTTTCTTTAAAAATAGATTTAGCATTCGATTGATATGTAAGTTTATTATTTTTACTATTGGTTAAAATTATTATTGGTTGAACATACTTGACTTGATTTTTACGAGACTTTAATTCCCTGATTGAATAACAATAATTTTTTTTTACATCAATCGTTTAAACAATAGTAGCTTAAGGGGTTTTTTTTTTGAAAATTAAAGTTGGATTTATTTCATGGTGAATACATTATCATTGGTCTCATTAAAAGACCTCCCTAATCTTAAATGAAATGAAAATAGTGCACAATAATAAGTCTTATACAATGTTTCAAATACTCTTAGTCATCCCAGTGCTCGAACATATAAAAACAGACTTCCCCAAGCAGTTACAGCAGCTAATGAAATTCCCTATGAAGCACGGGGACGGCCCTAAGGTGGCGTCCCGCGTACCCAATACGTCCCCAAGACGGGGACGGCTGGGGGACATCCCGGGGGCGTCCCAATTTTATCAGGGACGTACGGTCAAATTTATATTGGGTACGGTCAACACTTATTGGAGACGTACCCGGGGACGTATCCGAATATATTTACTTAAAAAAATAGAAAATAAAACCCCATCTTCTTTGTGAGGAAGGTTTTAAAAACCATCAAACTTATCCGAACTTAAAAAGCTCAAGGATAATTAAATTAAAAAATTATCCTTAAAAAACTACTAAATTAAACACTCCACCTAAAAATTATAAACTTAAAACTTTATCTCAGCCAAAAGGCCAAGACTAGATTGCTTCCTTGTTCTATCTGATAAATGCCTATTTATAGGCTGCTTTCTCTCCTTGCTTTATGTATCTTAAGGATGTGGGATATTAGTTGTGTATTGTATTTGTAACCTGTTTTAATGTTTAATCACTCAAGCTTTAAATAGGAATGGATAAATATATATTTCAGCCATGTCATCTTTTAATTTTATTATTTTAGTCATTCATTTTCTCTTTATTTAGAATGTAAAGTTAAATTTTCGTTCAATTTAGTCATTTAATTTTAGTAATCTCTTAATCTAAGTGTTAAAAAGTAATTTAAAATTATTAGAAGTGAATTTAAATAACTACAATTATAATTATTGTTTAATACAATTATAATTTTAGTCCATATTGTATTATAAATTTTAATATTTTTTATTATATATATTAAATTTTATTTTATATTTGCCGTACCCTCGCCGTACCCGTACCTTCTAATTTTGCAAATTGCCGTTTTTTGTCCCCGTCCCCGTACCCGTATCTGTGCAACTTAGGAAATTCCCAGCACATCTAGACATCCAGGGATCCATAATATGGATTTAATTCTTTTCAATAACTGGTCCCAAAATTCCAGGTATTCTTTTCGATTAATACCTGCTTTTGCAAGCCGATCCGCCTCGTTGTTTTGGTTTCTTCCAATAAATTTTATATCCCAGCTACTCTTACAGAGTTCAGTTCTGCAATATCACACCATCTCTTTAAATGCAGATGGAGTGCAGTGTGGCTAGAGGTGGCAATCGAGTCGTTCGGTTCGGTTTCGATTCGTGTAACTCCCTCGTCCCGGTTCGGACGCTTGACCGATCCGAGTGGGCTACACGGGGATAACCGAGGCGAAACCCGTTAAGGCTCCACTTCGGTTACCGACCCAAGAAAAACTTTTCATTTCATTATCTTATCTAGATGTAATATTAACCCTACGTGAGAAAGGCAACAGCGGAAGAACACAAATGAGGTAAACAATCAACACATAAACAAAACAACCCATTTTTACACTTAAACAACAGGCCGTATCGGAACACCCATATGGTGTTTCGATACGCCTTGACTAGGTCAACATGCCAAAGTCAACCTAAAGAGACCGTTTCGAAACAGGGGTTGCCCGTATCAAAACGACCTCAACGGTCAACTTCTCGTGGTCAACGAGATGAAGGCCGTTCCGAAACACTAAAGCCCGTTTCGATACTTCAATTTATCGTCAAATTCTCAAATTTTCAGCGGCAAAAACGTACCGAAACGACCCCCTAGCGTACCGAAACGCCTGGTCAAAAACAAAGGGACCGTATCGAAACGGGTCCAACCGTTTCGAATCACCCTCTGTCTGCAGACTGGTTTTAGCTGGTTTTTGGCACAAGACTGCCCCAAAAACACCACTAAGACCTCACTCAACACACGAACATGAACTCTAGATACAAAACAACCTATACAAGCATGATTAACACACATCGAACATATAAGAACCATACATTAAAGAATCAACGACAGCCAACACATGCTTCATACATAAAACTTAAGGTTCATGCTTCAAAAAACATACACTTAAGCATTTAAGATAGACAAGCTTAAACATGGTTTACAAGCAAGACAAGGCAACCAAAAGCCAAACCAACATAACATATAGAGGAGTCTAACATGCTCCTAGACAATCCAACACCATCATACTTCAAAAGCTCAAAGCAACTAATACATGTCCCATTGCTTGACCATTACATCATATAACATAAAATCCATACTTGAAAGATTCAAAAAGCCCAACTAGCACACTTGGAGGCCCCTTCTTGAACTAGAAACCCACGAACTACGGATCTGCATTGTCGAACAAAAAAAGAGCGTAAGCATAAAGCTTATTGAGGGTAAGCTCATTAAAAACAAAACTCGACAATGCAGGGTCCAAGCACGAGCACAACCAAGGTAAAATGCATGTTCTTACCTTCGATCCACAAGAGCCAAAATGTCAATGATGCATGAACATAAACTCATAATATGCCATGCTCAACAAGTCCAACCACATCATATGTAAACACATATAATATTCTACATTGGCAACACATCTCAAATCATAATGACACATATATAATCTCATATTGGCACCTAGCTATGACTCGAATACACGGATAACACGTTGAAACTCACATCCAACAACAACCTTTACCTCACGGTGGGATTACACTCATCACCGTTCACGCGGAGGGAATTCCACTCATCCTTACGCCCCGTTGATGGGATTACACTCATCACCGAATATCATAAATATAAGAAGGTTCTCCGGGCGAACCCGTACTCCATCTTGATGACTACCATCACCAAGACCACGCGCACATTTGACTCACGTGTGTACACTAAACATCCTAATGATCGATCATTTGTACCCAAGCATACTAGTGCCAATATTAAACACAATCCACAATATAATTTCATCACACTTCCGTGCTTAGCACGTACTCACCATGATCACCATCATGCACAATCCACATGCATATCACAATACATCAATACCATGCCTCAGCATACATGTATAATACATTATACATATCCACCACAACACAAATAATCATGAGGCATAAACATCAATTAGAGAGCAACCAAAGTCTCTAACTAAAGCTTGTGATTAGGCTACCACTCTAATCCCAACTCTAGGTGGGTCTACCAAGCCCGACCTAGTCCACATGCTTGAACCAAATACTCAAAGACCATTTAAAAACATTTAACCACTCACCTTCACTTCCAAGCTCAACAACCAAGCAACCAAGACCTTCAAGCTTTCGGATTCACTCCCGATGTCTCACCGGTGCCAAACCTTGATTCTAACCAAATCCAAATACAAACAAAACACCACAATCAAATACTAGTCGTCGGAACAACCCGGATTAACATTCCAAGCAATTTAACAACCAAGATTCAAGCTCAAAACCGAATTCCCGAGCAGCCCTCTATACCCACTGAAATCTTCCATTTAAAACAACCAAACGATCATCAAACACACCCAAAACGATCCTCATATACCATACTATCATAACCAAACATTTTCCCACTTAAAATAGCCCTTAAACCAACTCTAAAACCCCCAACAAAACCCATTTCCGAAAATCTTTATAAAACACCTTAAAATTCACATATGTTGGACCTTTTTGGTTTCTAAGATCATATCGGACATTAACAAATCAAAAACTTAAATCAAAACCCATAAAGTAGCAACCTTTAACATTTTTCATGGAAAACCAAATTTCTAAAACAATGATGAAAATGAAATCTAATGGAACTTTTGAAGAGAGGAAGATGAGAGCAAAATGATGATATAATTATCTTTCAAAATCGACCAAAAATGAAGAAGAAAGGAGATGGAATAGTGAAAATGGTGAGAGCCCTCTCCTTGTCGTTGGAAACCAAAATGAAGAGAGGAAGAAGATGACAAGGAGTTCTTTTAATTAAAAAGGGGATTTTAAATTGAAGTCTATCTATTTACAGATTTGCCATTAATGAGATGGCAAATCTCAATATTTGTAAATTCCATGGAAATGAGTTTTAAATCTATTTAAGTCCAACATAAAATGTTTGCTTTGAAAATATGAAGACCAAAATAATACTTTATTATTTTAATTATAAAATTGAAACTCAAATATTATTTTCACCCGACCCCTAAACCCGGGTGTTATAATTCGAGTTATTTTGGGTCTGTCTAAAATTGGTTTAGATTCGGTTCGGGTCTGGTTCGGGTATTGGGTTGGGTCAAAATTAGATCGGTTGTTTCGGGTCGGGTCAATATCGGATCGATCGCTTTCGGTTCGGGTCAAAACCGGGTCGTTCAGATCAGTTTAGGGTCGGGTCAACCTTTTAATTTTCGGGTCAATTCGGTTTGAGTTGGGTTATTATTCACAAAGAATTTATTGATGTAGAAGATTGTGTCAGTGGAGGATATATAAGATTGTGTCAATTCGATTTGAGTTGGGTTAATTTTGATTCTCCAAGGTTTATGTTTCAAGGTTTAGGGTTTAATGTTAACAATTTATGGTTTAGTTTAATATAATTGATTTATGAGATCAATTATGATTCCTTAAGATTTATGATTTATGGTTTAATATTAACAATTTATGGTTTAGCTCAGTGTTATTGGTTTATGATATTAATTTTGGTTCCTTAAGGTTTATGGTTTAGGGTTTAATTTAGGGTTATTGGTTTATAAAAGTAATTTTAATTGCTTAAGGTTTATGGTTTAGTATCAATGATTTATGGTTTAGTTTAGAGTTATTGATTTATAAGATTAATTCTGATTCAACTTGTTAATTTATGCATTTGAATTTGATTATATATTTAAATCAAAACTTCATGTGTACAATTGAACTAAATTAAAGTTTCAACTTTCATGTGTGCAATTACATGTTTACATCTAAATAAAACTTTTGTGTATAATTATATTAAATCAAAGTTAATAATAATAATAATAATAATAATAATAATAATAATAATAATAATAATAATAATAATAATAATAATAATAATAATAATAATAATAATAATAATAATAATAATAATAATATCCGAATTGAATTAACTTATTAAACTTATGATCTAATTGAGCTAAACTAAAATTTAGAAACATAAATCACAGACATAATTAAAAAAAATTAAAACTAAATGTGAAATTTCAATTAAATTAATCTAAATTGAGATTCAGTTGAATTAAATTAAAATCTATAAGTGAAAATTCAAGACTTAAATAAAAGAACATGTAAAGTTGAAAGGGCTAAACAATGAATTACTTCTAACCTAAAACTAAAAGATAACACAAGTTGGTTTTAATTAAAAAAAAAAGGGAAACAATGGTAAAAGAAGAAGAAGAAAATACAACAATTTGGGGGAAATTAAGGCGCCCATTTTTAGTTTAGGGATTAATTACCCGTTAAGTCATACCATGTTTAAAATGTTACATTTTAGTCCTAATATTCACTTTTAAGTTTTAGTTTAATTCAATTTAGTCACAAGTATGAAGTATCCCCAAGGTTTGGATTTCAGATATAGCAATCCCCTCCCTACGGTGATATTTAGTCCCTATAAATTTACTTTTAGTAGAAATTGACCCCTATTTATTTATAATTTTTGTAATTTAGTCTAATAATTTTAATATACTTATATTTTTGTTCATTTTAGTTCCCAATATTTAATTTTTAGCCGAAATCGACCCCTATTTATTTTTATGGTAAAATTGTGCAATTGGTTAATGGACTTTCAACTTTCTCCACTTCCAAATTGTCAAATTAGTCCATAATTTCAGTTTTATGCTATATTTTATGGTAAAATTGTGATATTGGTCACTAGACTCTAAAATTTCTCAACTTTCAATTGTCAATTTGGTCCCCAATTTCGGTTTTAGGCTATATTTTATGGTAAAATTGTGAAAATGGTCCCTAATATTGGTTTATGGTATAGGGTTTAAGCTTTAGTGTTAATGGTTTGGGGCTTATATCGTAGTTTAGGGTTATTAGTTTATGAGATTAATTTCTACGGCTTAAGGTTCATGTTTTAGGATTTTTATAGCTTAGTGTTAATGGTGTAGTTTAGGATAAAATTAATATCAAATATTGAGAGGGAAAATAGTCTATTAAACTTTTAAATTTAAAAATTAGTTGAGACAAAAGTCTTATTTGATTAATAAAACTTAAAGTGACAAAAATTGTTATTATACCATAATTTTGAGAAGAACAATACCGAGAAAGCAAGCCGATCATAGACGGAGGTTTAAGTTTTTTTGAAGTGTCCGCCCTAAGGCAAATCAGATGTTCGAACGAGACTGTTCAGGAACATGGATTGTAGCCTCTCCCATAGTATAATACAAAAAATAATAAAACATACATCATTTTTCTTATTTATCATATTGTTAAAAATAGATAACAATAAAAACAAATTATTCATATACTTTACCTTAATTACTGGGTTAAAATTGGGTCGATATTCGGTTTAGCTTTTGGTTCGGATGAAATCGGTTTGGGTCCATTTCGGTTCAACAAAAAATTTAAATCGATTTTGGTTCGATTTATTTCGGATTTCGGATCAAGTTTAAATCACCATAGTTGAGTTAATATCGTGTATCAATTTGGGTCTCGAGTCAAGTTTGCCAAGTCTAAGTGTGGGTTTTGAATCCATTATACCATATTGTTTGAGTCTGATTCCAATAAAGAAAGGGTAAAATGCATTAGTAGTCATTAAACTATGAATAATGATTGTTTTGGTCATGATTTTTTTCAAAAGTTATAAAATTGTCATTAAAGTTATCAAATTGTTACAAAATGATCATAAATGAATTGCATGTTTTACTGTTTTGTTACATGTAACGATCATTTTGTAATACTTTTATAAATTTAATGACCATTTTTTTAACTTTTAAGAGCTCAAAGACCAATATAATACAATTTTTCATAGATTAGTAGGGTGTTCAAACAGTTAATTCGGTTGGTGGCCAAACCGAATTACTCAAAACCGAATTAATCAAAAATTTTAAATATTTAAATGTTAACCGAACTAAATTTTTTTTTTGAAAATTATTAACCAAACCAAACAAATTTTGGTTAATTCGGTTGATTTTTGTATTAACAGAAATTTATCAATTTTCCCTAATAAAAATTATTACACAATAAAAATCCTTGTAAATACTTTTTAGTTCACAAAGATAATTTGTATTTAATTTAAAAAATATCTAACCATAGATAAAAACAAAATAATATTATATTAAACATTATATATATTTTTTCATTTGTGTTAGAAGTGAGTTTTAAAAATTTAATGGGTATGTGCTTAACATGTATAATATATTTAGTTTTTGTTATATTTCGGGTAATTTAGTTAATTAATCGATTTCGAACCGAATTAACTAATAACCGAACTCTGAAGAATTCTTTAACTGTTCACCGAACGAAAAAGCTCAGTGGTTGATCGTTTAATAGAATTAATTCTGTTTGGTCGGTTAATTTGGTTTAACCGACTGTTTGAATACCCCTATAAATTAGTGACCACTAGTGTATTTTCTCTAAACGCAAAGAGTCCAACTCGGTCAAATCAAAGTGAAGGGGTTAAATCAAAATTATAGTATGGTAGAAGGATTAAATTCTGAATCATACCAAACAAGTGAAACAAGTTTGTAAAAGGGCAGCGCCGACTTTTTCTAGGGGTGTTCATGGTAGGTTAACCGTACCGTTTAGTCTAAATGGTCGGTTAACCGTTATAACGGTTATTGAATCATAACCTAACCATTAAGAAATGGTTAACCGTTTCAAACACTAATGGTTAACCATTATTAACGGTTAACCGTTAGCGGTTAACCGTTTCTTAATAATTCACTTATAGGTTAACATGTACTCTATTACAATATCGATTAAAACAACAATTAAATTTACCAAATCATAATATCGTAAACATTTTTCACAATCCATCGAATCAAGAACGTAAAAATATATTCGACATGAAAATTTTGCACTAGCTACAATTCTTGGAAAATAGACACAAAACAAAAACTAAAGTAATTTTTATATAAAAAAATTAAACAAAACATAAACCAAAGTCATTCCTCTGTAATCCTGCCCTTCTAACGTATGCACCTTATGAACCTGCATACCAATAGTAGATGAACAAGCCATATTAACATGGTATCATATAAATATACAACTATGAATTGAATTAAAAATATGGCATCATATAAATCAGAAAAAAAATTATAACCATGGTAGTAACTAACGTCTACCCATCTCTTATATCAATTGATGAAGCAAGAATTAATACCCAAGGCTCTAATTAATACCTCACTTCATAAATCAACCGAGGTCTTCACCGTCTTCCTCCGAAATCGAATATGATTCATCAATCATAATTATCGGTTGGTTGAGTGTTAAATCATTCATTCCTATATTTCAAAGCATAAAACAAATTAGTATAAGATATAATGTAATATTGGCAAATCAAAAATTAAAAAAAAAATTATGAACTAGATTAAAAAACTAACCATCCTCCAATTCTTCCAACTCAAGAAGATTTTCCTCTATTATAAGAGGGCCTCGAGATTGGCGTAGCCAATCTTGTGAACAAATAAGAGCTTCCACTATTCTTGGAGTTAAGGAAGTGCGAAAAGAATCAAGAACTCGACCTCCTGTGCTAAAAGCGGACTCAGAAGCTACTGTAGAAACTGGAATAGCTAGCACATCTCGAGCCATTCGAGAAAGAACAGGATACCTCATTTGAGACTCATTCCACCATCTTAAAATATCAAAATTAAGATCATTCGTTTCAACTTCTTCACTCAAGTATTTCTCCAACTCGGTTTTTTCATCACAAATTCCTAAAGTTCCCTTTGCCATTCTATACCTATTATAGTAATGTTGTTGCACATCAATCTTTTTCTCACTGTTCTCCAAGCTATGAAGTGTTGTTCTAATTGAAGTAGGAGTACTATTACTACTACTACTACTACTACTACTTGATTCTCCCTTCTTGCTCTTGGAGCGAGGCATAACATCATTATAAAACTCAAATAAAGCTTTCAAAGTGACTTTGATGGTGAATATTAACAAATTGGCATTTTCAGCATCATAAGTATCACTTACTATCCACTCAACAAAACCCCATTTATGCCTTGGATCGAGTAGTAAAGCAACAAACAATAAAATATTGATGTTATCAATATTTCCCCAATATTTATCATGTTTGACCTTCATTTGATGAGCCATCCTTCTAATACTTTCATTTTCATGACCACAATAACTAGAAATCAAGTCTCTAACTCCAAAAATCATAGGTATATAAGAGTTACCTGTCACACGAAGACTCCCTGAAACCTTCAATGTAGTCTCATAGAAAATCTGTAAGAAAGGTAACTTTTCTCCAATCATTGTCATCAGGTACACCAAAATGCCTCCTTAACTTTTTACAATAAGCACCGCCTTCGGTGTACAAATTATCAAAAGCTTTCTTAAATTTCAAAGCAGTTTCAAGCATTAAGAAAGTGGAGTTCCACCTTGTTTCAATATCTAAGCAAACAAAACTCTTACTTGTAATGTTTTCTTCCTCTATACAAGCTTTGAACGTTTGAAGTCTATTAGGAGAAGACCTTACAAATCGCACAGCACCACGAATTCGAGCAATGGATAAATCAAGTTCTTTCAAACCATCCTTAACAATCAAATTTAATATATGTGTTGCATATTTCATAGGTAAAAACTTACCATCCAACACACTCCCTCCTCAATGAGTGATTCTTCTTCTAAGATATTGAATAGACACATCATTTGAACGAGCATTGTCTATAGTTATGGTTAAAATTCTCCGAAGATTCCATTCATTCAAACATTTTTCAATGGATTTTCCAATGATTTCACCAGAATGACCTGGAATGGGACAAAATTTGATTATCTTTTTATGCAATGTACACCGATCATCAATAAAGTGTGCCGTAAGACACATGTACCCCAAATTCTGACCAGAAATCCACGTATCGGTAGTGAGGCACACTCTTGAAGACAACTTACTCAAAAGGTCTTTTAATTCACTTCTTTCTTCAATGAAGATACTATAACAATCTCTTGTCACAGTGGTGCGTGAAGGGGGAACAAATTCAGGACATAATTGTTTGCAAAAATATCGAAATCCTTCATGCTCCGTAAAGACAAAGGGTAACTCATCTACAATAAGCATCCTAGCAAGCGCCTTCCTACAATTATCTTGATCAAATTGCCAACACCTAGGGACTTTAACCGTTTTACTGGTGCCACCTGGTGATGTAATTGTTTTAGATTCAAAATCGGCAAGGTTTTGTTTTCTATTCAGGTTTGCAGGAAACCTTTTACATCTTGTAATATGATTCTTCATGCCACTAATCCCATTAGATGGTTTGAAAGCAATGCACTTTCCACAATAATTGCACTCCACCTTATTTGGATCATTGGTTTTCTGAAAATGATCCCAAACATAAGATGTCTTCTTTCTTTCTATTTTGTCATCACTTATAGAAGGATTGGAAGACATTCTCTTCTTTTTAATCATTGTATCTCCATCAACATCATTTTTACTCTTTGCTTCACTATCTTCTTCACAAGAGTTATCCTCTGAATTATTAATCTCATCAACAATCATCACATTATCATTAACAACGCTTTCCATAGTTTTTTATACTGTGCAAAATAAAACAAAGTAAACTTTAGAAACAAAATAAAAACACCAATACAAAAAAAAAACAAGGCCAAACCGATTTAAAATATTGATTCAAGCATGCTAGAGAGTAGAGACCCATTTCGCAGAAATTGAAAAGGAAATCGTTTAAAAGAATATTAAGCAGAAACTCACTGATACAGAACATCTAAGAAAAAATTTAACACATTAAAAGTTTGACCATAAAGATACAAGTAATGCCTGCAAATGCATTATGAAAAGAAGATAGATATATTAAACCTGGGAGACGAGAAATGAATGGATAAAGAGTTAGACTCCTGGTTAAGAAATAGAGACAATCCTCTTTAAATTTTACAAAGCGGGAATCATACCATAATCATTTAATACCAACATGCATAGCTTATCTGGCAGTATAAAATAACAATTAAAACTATATTTACAAATCTAGCAAACCACAGCAAATTACCCACGCCACAATTATATCAACTGCAAATTAAAAATAACACCTCTTTACATCTCTTCCCACAAAAGAATGCACTATTTGAATTTATGGCATATAACAACAATGAATGGATTCAAAAATGAATGGCATACATTTCTTCATTGGCTAAATACATGCCTCGTGATCTACTCAAAAAATACTTCAGAAATGAATGGCATATAACAACAAGAACAATAACAATGACACCAAAATTGAAAATAAAGGTAAAGAATAATCAACAATCAACATATAAACATAACAACTTAGAACTTAACAAAGGCATACATTTTCCTGCACATAACTGGCATGTTAGAAATGTAGGAACTGCATCACAATCAGTGAATCAGATTGAAATATGGTAAACGTCCGTGAGTTGGAAGTATTTTATTGCTTAACCAAAGACATAGAAACTTGCTTCAGACAACAAAAAAAAACAATCTTGCATCACAATCTTAAATAGCTCTTTTGTATTTCCTCTCAGGAATTACATCAAACACTTGATACACACTAAAATCAGTTGGAATCTATTTCGTCCCCACTCACCATAGACCAAAAATCAAAGAAGCATGTATCTATAAAAATATAAATAAAAAACACATAAAATCATTATGATTATTAAATACTGCGAAATGGGTCTCTGCTCTCTAGCATGCAAAGAGCCATAACCAGCTACAATACCCAGAGTAAAATATAACAAGTTAACTTGATTCAAGAATAAGATAGAAAGAGAACATGCAAATCGCAAATAAAATTATATCGAATGGTTAAATTAACACTTACCCAGCACATTCACTCAATTTTTTGAAGTTTCAACTCGATAATTTTCAAGATCAATGACTTGTTCTCTTCAAGATACTGCAAGCATCAAAAGGAAGCCATTGAACAAATCAGGAAAGATTTAACAATAAATTGAAAGAAGATGCAACAATTAATTAATTGAACACTTTGTTAGAGTCTTACCCGTAGCAATTCTGATAAGCCTTTAGAGTCAGAGAGAGGAGCGAATAGAAACATGTTTGGTAATTTTAGGAATAAGGTTTAGATGTTTGAAAAGAACAGTGACGATCTTTAAAGTTTTTTAGAGTAACGGTTAACCTATAGGTTAATCCTCTGTTAGAATTTATAACCGCGGTAGTAACCATTAACCATTAATTTTAATGGTTCGGTTAATTGAAACCGTTTAATTTTTAATGATTAGGTTAATTAACCTATAAAATGAACGGTTAACTCGGTTAACGGTTACGGTTAATTTTGCACACCCCTAACTTTTTCAACATAAACAAGGCCTTTCAATCTTTGGGCCCATGATCATGGGTTAAAATAATTATAAACCGTGGCCTTGGGTATTTTCCATGACCCAAGTTCACACCAAGAAAAACCCAGTACTTTTAGCCCGTTTATGAGAATGCAAAGTAGAAGCACCGGTTTTGATAGAATAAACCTGTCCATATATCTCTGCCCATTTGGTGAATGTCTTGTGAGGCTTCGTCTAGTTCAGCTGCAGCAAATTCCCTATAAAAAAAATAAATTGATATCATTTTAAAAAATTGATACCGATTTAAAAAATAATTCGATCATTTAAAGGAAATTGACATGTATGATTTGATTCCATCCGATTTTAATAAAATATATATTAATTTTTAAAATTTTAACACCACAATTTAAATTTTTTGACTCTATCATTGGTAATCATGATAAAATAAAAAACAACATTAACACAAACTAATAATATCCAAAACGATAACTTATAAGGTGCAATATGAATAAGACATTGATGACATTTCCTTTTCGTTTCCTATGCTATACTTTGTTGTCTGATTTTAGGTTAAATTCTCCTCTTAGTCTAAGGTTTAGTTTGTAGTTGCTTTTAAAAAGTGTGGTGAAAAAAGTGATTTTCAAACTAGCTGTTGAAAAATAGTTTTAAAAAGCTGGTTAATGTTTGTCATTGATGTCAAAAAGTGATTTTAAGGAGATAAAATGTCTATTTTAGACATGATATTGAAAAGTTAAAAAAAAAACTTGGGTGATGTTCAAATTAGTTAATGTTATGATATATGAAATAAATCAATTTCAATTATAATAAAAAATTTATTTTTTGAAAAAATTTAATTTGAAAATATAAAGCATATTGTAGATTATATATGGACATACCGCTTACAAATTAATAATAAATATAAAATAAATTACAAATAAAACAATTTTATTCTTAATATAAATATTATAAAATATATATTATTTTACAATTATGTATGCATAAACATTATTTTAAAAATAAATTATAATTAAATAACAAGAGTGAAAAAATAATTTTATTTTCAAACTAACTTTTTCACTCAAGAAGCTATAAAATCTAGCTTTTTAGTTTGGGTAGAAAAACTAGTTTCAAAAGTAACAAAAAATAACTTATTTTAACTAAAAGCAACCAAAAACAGGCCTTAACAATGCAAAGGGAGGCAGTGGCTTTGGCTCCTCAAATTGGAAATTTTTTCTTGTACTTTGTTGCAGACGGAAACATTAATTTTTAAAATTATAGGGTTTGGGTATAATAAAGATATGTTAAATATAAAATAAATTTTAACTCTAAAAATATAAAAAAAAGTTATAAAAAATTATGTGAGCATGACACCACACATACATGTTTATCTATAGGTAAATTATGTGAGCAAGATAAAGTCGAAAAAAAAGAAAAAATACAAAAAAAGGGTGGAAGAATAAAAGAACAAAATATATGAGAAAATAAATACGTGCAAGCACTTAAGTCGTACCCAATATATCTTTGATACAATAACGTATCAAATACGTAATACGACTTTAAGCTAAAGCACTCAAGCTTCATAGGTCTTGTAGTGCCTTTAAAATTAGTGGATTCTTAAATTAAATCTATGAATAAAGATTCTACTACCCATTTTTACGGTAGAGAGAATAATGTAGTATTCGGTCTATGGTAAAGAGACTCGTCAATTCTCATATATTTTAACCTTAAATGTAGTGATATAGAAACTTTTTATTTTGACTGTAAAAAGCATAGGATATCTTATTCATGAGGAGGACGCGAGTCCTTAAAACCTTTAAAAAGTCATGGGTTTAGGATTAATTCATTGTAATTATCTTTAATTTAAAAACTAGGGAAGCTATAAGCAATTTATGCATTTGTAATTTGTATTTAAAAATTATTGAAAATATATATATGTTATTTCATATTAAATTTAGAAAATTGATATATAAATATTACACGATAGTCATGTTTGGTAAACATTTTTTTGAGTCAAAATTAGAGATTTAAACCATTTCTAGTGTTAGACTGAGTAGATCTGGAATCTTGTAATAGAATATAAGTAAAAGAAAGTGATACTCCTTCCGTCCCATAAAAAATGTTCCTTATTGACTTTTTATAAGTAAAAAATTTTAAACTTTGACTATTATTATATTAAATATTTTAAATAATTAAATTTTATAAAATATATATTTAAAAACTACTCGATTAGAGGTTTTTAAAATATATTTTTTCATAAATTTATCAATGATACATTTTAAATAATTATGAGTTAAAGTTAAAAAAATTGACACAAAAAAATTAATAAGGGACAAAAATTATGGGACAGATGGTACGGGCCAGAGTCAATAACTCATATATTTATATTGTCCAACAAGTAATAACTGATGCGTATTAGTTAAACCAATCAATTATCCTAAACGAGTCCACTTCCAATCTGATACAACCCATTTCAGTTGTAACCACTTATGAACAAAATTCATAACTCCAACATTCTCTCGGTCCCCTTCAAAATTTTCACTGACACGATATCAACTATTAGATTGAATCTTGCACACTCATTATATGTCGGAATAGTTGAAAGTACGACTTTGAAAGAGGTTTGGTTAACCCATCTCTAGCTTGTTCTTCGGCAAGAACATAATTAACATGTAGCCTCTCTTTGAGCAATTTTTTCTCGAACAAAATGAATGTCGAGATCCACATGTTTAGACCTTGAATGTAAAATAAGATTAGCTGACAACGCTACAACACTGTTATTATCATTCCAAACTACTGGTATTTTTGTAAGTTGCACTCCCATGTTACTTAGCACAGAAACTATCCATGTTACTTTCGAAACGGGCATCAATTTTAGACGGGCCGGTGACAATGATGTCGTCAATGTACACTAACAAGTACGCAACAACATTTACTTTGTCATAAATAAAGAATGGCGCATCAGCCCATGAGCTTCGAAACCCAATATCTATTAGGTGAGTATGAAGTTTGTTGTACCAATTTTGTGGCGCTTGTCGAAGTCCATATAACGCTTTTTTAAGGCTGCACACAAGTGGTGTGCCATTGTTAGACGTGCTTTCGAACCCGGGCGATTGTTGCATGTACATTTTCTCACTCAAATCACCATTGAGGAAAACATTGTTCACGTCTATTTGTCGAAGCCTCCACTTGTTCGTAACAACCAAGGATAACATGATATTTAATGTAGTGAACCTTACAACTGGGCTAAACGTATCCTTATAGTCTTGTCCGGGAATTTGTAAAAACCCTTTTGCAACAAGAAAAGCTTTGTACCTCGCAACCAAGCCGTCATGATTTCATTTCACTCGAAATAACTATTTGCAACCAACCGTTTTGCGCCTCTCGAGTAAACTGACCAGCTTCCAAGTGCCACTTTCCACAGGGGCATTATACTCAGCTAACACTGCTTCTTTCCAAACCGATGATTCAAGGGCCTGCTGAATTATCTCTGGTATCTATTTCCAAAAAAATTAGGCTTAAAAATGCCCCTCTTGCTCCTTGTGACCATCACATGAGTGTTGGATGAAACTTGCACTTCAGTACTGGAACCAACATTATCACAAGCAACATGTATGATGTTTTCAAGAAAGCCATCCTCATTAATATTGTCATGTAAGCCATTCTCATTGCTTGGCAAACGTGAAGAAATTTCATGCCTCAAGCTGCTTGGGGCAACATCATGATTGCTGGAAATAGGAGTGCAACCAGATAAGGGATGACTCTGAATCGAACTGCAACAGTGTGTTGTTGATGCTGGTTCATCAATGCTATGAGAAGAAGACTCATGTATCAAGTTGCTGGTTGCAACACCACGACTACTGCAAGTAGGTAAGGGCTGACTTTGAACTGGATCGATACTGTTTGCTGCTGGTTCAACAACTAATTGAACACTAGTAGTAGTATGGTTTTCTACATCATGTTGCACATTAGAAAAATGATTTGTTGCAGTTGTATGCCTTATTGAATAACCAGGTTGAGCAATAGCGATAGGCACATCAGAAGCAGCAGTAGTTCCAGAGAATATTTGCAAGGAAGCAGACTCAAACACTTTTGAATTTTCTCTTTCTTCCACGAGCTCTTTTCTTTATGCAAATGGAAACACAACTTCGTTAAACACCACATGTCGAGAAATAATGATTTTACCCTGAGGTGTGAGACATTGATAGCCTTTTTGTTGGGGACTATAACAAAGAAAGTACACGATTGTGATCGAAAGTCAAGCTTATGATTTTGAAATGGCCCCAAATGAGGGAAGTATAGGCAACCAAATACACGCATGAAAGAGTAATCAGTTTTCTGACCATATAGTTTTTCTATTGGAGATATACCACCAAGAACCCTTGTAGGAAGACGATTGATCAAGTAAACAACGCTAACAACTGTACAAGTCCAAAATCGTATAAGAAGTGAGGGTTGTGCTAGAAGGGTGAGTGCAAGCTCAACGACATGCTGATGCTTGGGTTCCACCACCCCGTTCTGTTCAAACGTATGAGGACACGTAACTCGATGACTAATACCATCCTCCTCTAATACTGAAGATAAGCTACGAAATTTACCTCCCTAGTCGCTTTGTACCTCTTTTATTTCTGTCCCTGTTGACACTAGATTTTCACCTCTATTATTATTATTATTATTAGAATTAAAAGCCTAAAAAATATATACATACTAAAACCCATCTCTAAAAATAAAAATAAAATAAACCCATAAACCCATTTCATTTAAGTATCAACCCATTTTAAAAAACAATAATAATATAAACCCATTTTATTTTAAACTATCTCAAAAAAATAAAAAGAAACCCATTTTGTTAAAGCCCATTCCCAAAAATAATAAACTAAAAACAATAAAATGGCCCAAACTAACACATTTGTCTTTGTTTTTTTTTCCTTTCAAGTTTAAAGTAGGCCGTTAGATTTAGAGCAATAAGGATCAAAGGTCAAGATTAGATCAAGCAAAATAAAAAAAGGGAAATGGGTACCAGCTCGCGCGCACACGCGCGCGGGGTTGGTTCCCCAAAACCCAGGTTCGAACGGTTGTCGATCGATGTCCCGCCATCTCCGGGCCACGGCCACCGCCGTTGAGAGTACCTGTCGGTCCACCTTGCCGTCGCCGTTCTAGTGGTACTTGTCAGAAACTGCAAAAAACAGAGGAAAAAGGTCAAAACCTATGCTCGAATTAAGGGAGAAAATAGTCTTCAAATCCGAACCAAATCGGATAATTTTTGAGGGGTTTTACCAAGAATCAAGCCCTTTGTCTAATTTTGGCTACAATTTTGGGATTAAATTCGAAAATCGCCTTGATTTGCAAGCCTAAGCATTAGTATATATATCCCCCTTTACCCCCTTTGTTCTTCACCAAATCAAGAAGAAAAACCACTGAAAATTCATCCGAAAATTCCTATAGAGTTTTCTGAAAATTGCTGGTAACTTGTTGAAGTTAGTTTGAGTTTGGAGCAGCTTTGGTTCGAATTTTTGGTGGCAATTGGAATCAGTTCGAGTGGAGATAGCTCGCGGTTTCTACACTTTCGGTTATTTTCCCTTTCTTTTCTTTGTTTTTAATTTTATTTTCCTGGTTAAATTTTTGTTTGTTCATGTTTTTAAGTTGCAATTTGGAATTAGAGATCGAAATTTGTGTTTAGTAAAATTTTCTGTTTGTGTTTTGATTTTCGATTTTGTTTGTTCATGTGATAAGGTTTTTTCAAGTCCCCACTTTTTGAAAGAAACATTTAATTAAAAGAGAATTTTAAAAATTTGCGTTTTTGAAAAAACCTTTAAAAAATTCTTTTTTGTTGGAGTCGCCACCGGCCACTGAGGTAGGCCGGACACAGTAAAAACAAAACCAAAGATTTGTTTGAAAGGGTTCGGGAGTTGGTTACGTGTGGGGAAGGGTTAGCACCCCCATTACGCCTGGAAATCGCTACCAAATAACTTGTTGCGTTTAAATTGACGGAAATTATTTGAAATTTAAAACGACTTTAATTAGGGGTTCTTAATTGAAAATTGGACTTTAATTATACGAGCTTTATCGAATTGACGGTTTTGAATTAATTCATCATTTAATTAGAAAGGATGACGGTACACCGGATCAAAGACTAAACCGACATCATATAAGACTGACTGTCGTGTTAGTTTAAGGTTCGAATCCAGTATGTCACCTTTATGCATGATGCAAGCAATTAAAGAGTGATGTCATGGTCTTGTCTGTTTTATTTATTTACGGGTTTACCTTTAGACGATTCGAATTAATCCAAATATTTGAGGAATATCCAATAAGCTAGGATATTCGACCCGAATACGCGAACTAATAGGTATCTCTGTTTTATGATTAAGATTAATTAACATGTAAATCAAGGTATCAAAAGTCACATGAAATGGCATTTAAGACATGCATGTCATATATATATTCGAACAATCAAAGGAAACTAAGCTATGTACATTAAAACCAAGCATGCAACATATTAAAAAACCACATATTATGTATGCACATTACACAAACATAAACAAAATGCAAATTAATATATTTGATATCAACATATAAAAAAGGCAAATGCATAAATAACAACATAATGTAACTAAAATAAAATGCAAGGTAAAAAATTAAAATGCACCAAGACAGGGACCAAAACTGTAAATTCCCCATTAAAAAAGCTAATTAAAACACGAAACAGAACCAAATTAAAAAGAAACGGAAACCTAAGGGGATTAAAAAGGTAATTTTCCCACTCAAAAACCGATTTAAACCAAATTTGGGACGAGATTGGAAATTTTGGAAAACTTGAAGGGACTGCGGTCGTAGTTTAAAGATACGGAAACCCTCACGATGTAACTAACGGGACACAAGAGGGTTAAAATGGGATTATATCGATTTAAAAACATTAAAACACTATTAAATGAGATTAAAAACAATTTTAGACCTTTTGAAAACCCTAAAACGCTCTGAGGCTCCCCCGTCCTCTCTGGTTTCTCGGCGCCGAAACCCTAAAAAATTTCCGAAACCTCTTTTTGACTCTTCAAAAACTCCAAAAGCCGAAAAACCCTTTCTTTTCACAAAGACCAAACACACAAACTTGTTATTTTTTCCTTTTTTCTAAAAGATCGAAACCAAACAGTTTTTTAAAAAACTCAAAGCCTTCTCCCTCACCGATTCACCGTGCATGGTCTCGAAGGAGACCAAGTGGCTTGTCACCGGCAAGGGAAGGCGAAACTACAAAGGTAAAAAAAACAGAAGACTCTAGCCTTTTTTATTTTTTATGCTTCGAAATTGTGAATGTAACACCTGGGTTTAGGGGTCGGGTGAAAATAATATTAAAATAATGTTTCGGGTTTCGGTTTCATAATTAAAATAATAAAATATTATTTTGACTTTGTGATTTCAAAACAAACATTTTATGTTGGATTGAAATTGATTTGGAAATCAAATTTCATGGATTTTGGAGTTAATGAGATTACCATCTCATTAATGGCAAAATTGTAAATAAATGGACTTTCAATTAAAAATCCCCTTTTTGTTTAAAACACCCTTTTATCATCTTCTTCCCTCTTCACTTCTTCATTTTCACTACAAAGAAGAGAGCTTCTCTCCATTTTACTATTCCATCACCTTACATCTTCATCTTTGGTGCTTTTCAAAAGGTAATTACATTTTTGACTTGGCCTTGTCTTCCTCTTCATTTTGGTACCAATAGCTTTCATTAAAACTATGTATTTTATATTTTGGGTTTTTCAAGGATTTTGTTAAAGGTTGTGACTTTATGAAACTTTAACAAAGCTATTGATTTATTAATGTTAGATAAGTTGTTTTCAACCTAAGAGGTCTAACATATGTGAATTTTAAAGAGTTTTACAATGATTTTCGAATTTAGGTTTTAATGGGGTTTTTGAAGGGTTTAAAAGCTACTTTTGGGTGTGTTTGATGTTGAAATTGAGGGCTGGTGTTAGTGTAATAGTTAGGGGTTGTTTTGGAAGCATTTGAGTGTGTTAAAAAGGTTGAAATCATGAGTTTTGGACTGGGTATGATGGCTGCTCGGGATTGAGAATTTTGGGAGTTGTTCATAGCTTGAAATCATGTGTTTTATGCTTGAGTAGTGTTCCAGGTTTGCTACATTGTTGTGTGAACTGATTTGGGGTTGTTTTGATTGTGTTGAGTTGATTAGAAGCAAGAAATTGTGTTGGTAAAGCATCAGGAACGAATCCAGAATCGTTGGAAGCTTGATCGGCTAGTGTGTTGAGCTTGGAATAGTCGGTGAGTGGTTAAATGTTTTTAAATGGTTTTCGAGTATTGGTTCAAGCATGTGGACTAGGTTGGGCTTGGTAGACCCACCTAGAGTTGGGATTAGAGTGGTAGCCTAATCCCAAGCTTTAGTTAGAGACTTTGGTTGCACTCTAATTGTTGTTTATGCCTCATGATTAATTGTGTTTATGGTGGCTATGTATAAATGTGTTATACATGTTTTTGAGGCATGGTTTGATGCATTGATATATGCATGTGATTTGGTTTATGGATTGTGCATGATGTTAATCATGGTGAGTACGTGCTAAGCACGGAAGTGGATATGAAATGATGATGTGAAAGGTTGTGGATTGTGTTTAGTATTAGCACTAGTATGCTTGGGTACAAATGATCGATCATTAGGATGTTTAGTATGCACACGTGAGTCAAATGCGCGCGTGGTCTTGGTGATGGTAGTCATCAAAATGTATTACGGGTTCGCCCGGAAAACCTTCTTATATATATGTTAGTCGGTGATGAGTGTAATCCCATCGACGGAGCGTGAGGATGAGTGGAATCCCCTCCGCGTGAACGACGATAAGTGTAATCCCACCGTAAGGTAATGGTTGTTGTTGGATGTGAGTTCCAACGTGTTATCCGCGTATTCGAGTCATAGCTAGGTGCTAATATGAGATGATATGTGTACCAATATGATTTGAGATGTGTTGCCAATATGGTTTAATATATGTGTTTACATATGATGTAGATTGAACTTGTTGAGCATGGCATAATATTGAATATATGTTCATGCATCATTTGTAATTTGGCTCATGTGGATCGAAGGTAAGAACATGCATTCTACCTTGGTTGTGCTCGTGCTTGGATCTTGCATTGTCGAGGTTTGTTTTAATGAGCTTACCCTCACTAAGCTTTATGCTTACACTCTCTTTTGTTCGACGATGCAGATCCATAGTTCGTGGGTTGCTAGTGCAAGAAGGGGGCCTCCAAGTGTGCTAGTTGGGCTTTTGAATCTATCAAGTATGGATTTTATGTTAATGATGTAATGGTCAAGCAATGGGGACTTATGTGGTTGATGTTGGTTTGTTTAGGAGCATGTTAGACTCCTCTATATGTTATGTTGGTTTGGCTTTTGGTTGCCTTGTCTTGCTTGTAAACCATGTTTAATTTGCCTACCTTAAATGCTTAAGTGTATGTCCTTGTGAAGCATGAATATTGAATGCTTGAATGTTCTTATGTTGTTGATTTCCTTCAATGTATGGTTCTTATGTTTGGAGTGTTAAGCATGCTTGTAGATGTTTGATTTGCCTTGTAGTTGTTGTATGTGTGTTAAGAGAGGTTTTAGTGGAGTTTAGGGACATTATTGTGCCATAAACCAGCTAAAACCAATCTGCAGACAGAGGGCGTTTCGAAACGGTTGGTCCCGTTTCGGTACGGTCCCTTTGTTTCAGGCCAGTCGTTTCGGTACGTTAGGGGCCGTTTCGATACGATTTTGCTACTGGAAATCTGAGAATTTGACGATAAAATGACGTATCGAAACGGGCTGTAGTGTTTTGGAACGACCTTCGTTTCGTTGACCACGAGAAGTTGACCGTTGAGGGCGTTTCGATACGAGCCACTCCTGTTTCGAAACGGTCTCCTCGGGTTGACTTTGGCCAGTTGACCTAGTCAAGGCCTATCGAAACACCCTAAGGGCATTCCGATACGGCCTACTGTTTAAGATTAAAATGGGCTGTTTTAATTGGGATGTTGGTTGTTTACCTCAATGTTTCTTCCACTGTTGTTTTTTCTCACATAGGGTTTAATATCGCATCTAGAAAAGATAATATAAATGAAAAGTTTTTCTTGGGTCGGTAACCGAAGTTGAGCCTTAACGGGTTTCGCCTCGGTTATCCCCGGTGTGACCCACTCGGATCGGTCAAGCATCCGGACCGGGACGAGGGGGTTACAGTGAAAAAGAGAAACGATGGTGATACCTCTGTGAATACTCTTTTGTATTGCTCTGAAAATTTCGATTACAACTTTGCTCTCTTCCTTTTTTTACATTGCATGTTTTCGGGTTTATATAGCCCGAAAATTTCACTTTTTTCTCTTTTTCTAATTACATATAATTCCCAAAATACATTGTTGGTTGCTTTAATTTTGTTTGCATTCGGCTGCTGAAATCTGTTGTTGCCTCGTACGATTTCTGAATTCTATTGTGTTTTTAGCCTCTGACGTTTTTGTTTTTTGTTGCATGCATCGCTCGTACGAGGGAGGGGACTAGAGGACGACTTGGCTGATGAATCGGAATCGTAGGGCGATCCCGACCGTCGGAGATGGATCTGGACGGCTGGAGGAATTCGAAAGGGCCACCGGTGTACTGCACGCGCGCGTGGGAGACGAGGCATCGCGCGTGGAGATTCTGGAGAGTTCTCCACTTCAATCGTGGACTGTCAGATGATGCCAGATCTGACGGTTGGAGGCTTGCGGCGCCAGGACTTGGGAGGGTGCTATTAGGGTTTTCTGCTAAGGGGCCATTTGGGCCTTTAGATCTATCCCAGTTCTAACGGCTGGGAATTGGCGGCTGCACAAAGAGATAAAGCAGTTAGGTTTTTTTTTCAGACTTAGGGTTTCATATTTGGGCCAACGGGCCTTGTAATTTTTTTTGAGTTTTTAAATTTAATCTGTAATGGACTTTAAAATAAACTATTGGGCTTTTATTAATTAATACATACCGGGCTTTATTTATATTAGTATTTTTTTGTTTTCAGATTTAATAATAATAATAATAATAATAATAATATAATAATAATAATAATATAATAATAATAATAATAACGACATAATATTGATAATAATATAATAACATAATAACATAGTAATAATAATAACTTAATATATGATAGTAGTGTTAATAAATATAATACTAGTAATAGTTATAATAATAATATAATAGAGTAATATATAATAATAATAAGATATGATAATAATATAATAAATAGGTATTCAACGTTAATATAAATAATGTTTTTTTTTCTTTTTTTCTTTTTTAATCTTTATCACAACATATATGTAATTAACATAAATATCAAAGCCCATTACTAAAAAGAAAAGAAAACGAGTTTAACACCCCAGACAAAATAGGTGATTACAGTTCATGTTCTTTAACTTTTTTTAATCCATCTCATTCTTAAAAAAACTAAAAGATCTTGTTGTTGAAAATAAATTTTGATCCATGCTTATTCTAAAAAAACTAAAAGATCGTGTAATTGAAAATAAAATTTCGATCCATTTTTAATAAAAAAAAAGATTGTGTTATTGAAATAAATTTTTTTCAATCCATCTCATTCAAAAAAATATTAAATAATTGTGTTGTTGAAAATAAAATTTTAGAAATTGGGGTGTTTCATTAAAAATGATTTTCTAAGAAAAAAAACTTTCATATTTTTAATAAAAATTTAAAAAACTCCTATAAAGGTCGTCTAAATAATAAAATCTATAAAAAGAAAAACTATAAATAAAAAAAAGTTTTCTTGAAGAAAGAGATTTCATTAAAAATAAAGTTTTAAAAAATATAAAAAACATATAGAGTTTTTCAAAGTTTCTAAAAGAATAAATATTTTTTTGCAAGTAAAAAATAAAAATGAAATACTCCTTTAATTTTTTTAAATAAAGACTTAAAAGAAAAAACAATAAAAAACAATCATTTTAATAAAAGGGTTTTATAACATTTAAAGAAAAAACTTTTCAAAATTCAAAAAATATTAAAGTTTAGAAACTAAGAAACATTTTCGAATAATAAGAATAAAAAACAAATAAAAATCTTTAAAACACAAAAATAAAAGAAGTTTTAAAATGTTGGAAATCTTCTCCAAAATAAAGTTGATCCAAACCAATAGAAATATTTAAGTTGAATTTTGCTTGTCTTGTTTGCCTTGGTTTGAACCTTTAGAAATAGGTCCTTCAAGCCTCCTCCCCCTCCTCCGCCTCTGGGTGGTGGAGCGAATGCGGAAGGTGTTGGACCCTAGGCTGGTCAGGAACAGGCAGGTATTGATGTGAATCCGTTGATTCAGGCTATAGCCGGGGTTATACAGACAGCTTTAGTGGATGTTTGGGTTGCAGCACTGCCTCAGGGTTGTTCTTGTTTACTGTTAGAGCGACTCCGTAGCTTGGGCGGGGTTGAGTTCCGTGGGTTGTCACCTGAGGGTTCCGAGGCATGGTTCAAGAGCAAAGCTCGTAGTTTGAGTCAGATGGAGTGCTCTGAGGCACATAAGTTGGGTTGCATTGTCTCTTTGCTTTAGGGAGACTTCTACACTTGGTGGACTACTATCACTACGGGTATGCCCGAGGCCGAGATTACTTGGGAGTTCTTCAAGAATGCTTTTCGTAAGAAGTACTTAGGTCCTCGATACCTGGATGAGAAGAAGAGAGAGTTCATGGCTCTAGTTCAGGGTAGCTTGACCGTGTCCGATTATGAGGTGCATTTTGTACGTCTGAGTCAGTATGCTTATGAGTTAGTTCCCACTGAGGTGGAACGATGTGAGCGTTTCCATTATGGGTTGGTTCATAATGAGAAGACCTACATGTTGGCTTCCGACTATACATATTTTGATGTGTTGGTCGCTAGGGCCAAGGACATCGAACAATTTTTGGGACTTGCGGATCGCAAGGGTGGATCTAGTTTCGGAAAGAGGAATGCTGATTGGGACAGAGATCGTGCCAAGAGGCACAAGGATAAGAAGCCTCATCATGATCATAGATGTGGAGGTGGTAATCTGGGGCGAGGCCACCACGACCAAAGGACTGAGAATCGTACTCCCGAGTGCAACAAGTATGGTAGACGTCATTTCGATGAGTGTTGGGGAACTCATGGTTCTTGTTGGAACTGCGGGTCTAGGGCGCACTTGTAGCGCGATTGTCCACATCTGTCTAGGGATGGACAAGCTCCTACACGAGCTGTCGACCATCAGAGAGGCCATGGGCGCGATCGAGGTAACTTTCAGCGTAGGAATGACGGTCAGAGGAATGTAGCTCATGTTGTAGCAATTCAACCCGAGGGAGGTGGGCCAGCTAGGGTGTATGCACACCGTGAGGACAAGAATGACACATATGTGATTGCATGTAATTTCTCGTTACAGTTTTTGACTTTGCTTTCCTTGATTGATTCCGGTTCTACGCAATCGTACATATTGAGTGAGCATGCAAGATTTTTAGATATTCCGGTTGAGATATTAGATGTGGGTATGAATGTCACTAGTTCTTTTGGTGAGACAGTTGTGGTCAGAAAGATGTACAGAAGATGTCTTTTGATGGTTCAAGGTCATGTTTTTCCTGTGGATATGATGGAATTGCCGTTTTATAGTTTTGATGTGATATTGGGCATGGACTGGCTTGTATAGCATAAGGCTAGAGTAGATTTTGACACAAAGCGTGTGTCCTTGAGACTTTCAGAGGATCATGAGGTAGTAATAGTGGGTGAGAACGTTAAGTTCTTGTCCAATGTATTTTCAGCCTTAGAGGCTCAGAAGTGTTTGGATGTGGGTTGTCAGGCGTACCTAGCCTATGTTATGAATCTGAATATGGATGAGGCACGACCACGAGACATTAGGACAATTTGTGACTTTCCGAGTGTATTCCCAGAAGAATTGTCTGGTTTGCCTCCAAATAGAGATGTAAAGTTTGTTATTGAGACTTATTCAGATTCAGCTCCAGTATCGATTGCACCGTACCGAATGGCTCCTAAAAAAATGAAAGAGTTGAATGACACAGCTTCAGGAATTGATAGACCGAGGGTTCATTCGTCCGAGTACTTCACCTTGAGGTTCACCGGTGTTGTTTGTGAAAAAGAAAGATGGTAGTTTGAGAATGTGTATCGGTTACTGACAATTGAATAAGTTGACAGTGAAGAATAAGTATCCGTTGCCGAGAATTGATGACTTGTTTGATTAGTTAAGAGGTGCTTCAGTGTTCTCAAAGATAGATTTGAGATCCGATTATTACCAGTTGAAAGTACGAGATCAAGATGTGCCGAAGACAACTTTCCGCAGTCATTATGGGCACTACGAATTCTTAGTGATGCCCTTTGGTTTAACAAATACACCGAAAACTTTTATGGACATGATGAATAGAGTATTTCATGAGTACTTAGATCAGTTTGTGGTAGTGTTCATTGACGATATTTTAGTGTACTCTCGTACCGGGGAAGATCATGATCGACATTTGCGTTTGGTGTTGCAGAAATTGTTAGACAATTAGTTGTATGCCAAGTTGAGCAAATGTGAATTCTGGATTAGGGAAGTAGTCTTATTAGGCCATATTGTATCAGCCGAGGGAATCTGAGTGGATCCTAAGAAAGTTGAGGCAGTTGTGAATTGGAAACCACCGAAGACAATGACCGAAGTTCATAGTTTCTTAGGTTTGGCCTGTTACTATAGACGTTTTGTTGAGGGTTTCTCAAAGGTTGCAGCTCCTTTGACTAAATTGCTACATAAGGATGTTCGGTTTGAGTGGACTGATGCAAGATAACAAGCATTTGAGAAATTGAAAGAAGCCTTAACCGAAGCTCCTGTCTTAGTTCAGCCCGTGTTAGGGAATGAGTTTGTAGTCTTCAGTGATGCGTCGTATGTTGGCTTGGGTTGCGTGCTTATGCAAGAGGGAAGAGTAGTGGCCTATGCGTCTAAGCAGTTGAAGACTCATGAGCGTAATTACCCTACGCATGATATAGAATTGGCTGTAGTGGTTTTCGCCTTGAAAGTGTGGAGACATTACTTGTATGGTGAGAAATCACAATGTATACGGATCACACGAGTATAAAGTATATAGTGACACAAATAGAGTTGAATCTTAGATAGCGCACGTGGCTAGAGTTACTTAAAGACTACGACCTCACGATTGAGTACCATCCGGGTAAAGCCAATGTAGTGGCAGATACTTTGAGTAGAAAGGTAGCGGCGGAGTTACGAGCTATGTTTGCTAGATTGAGTTTGTCCAAAGATGGTGGTTTAGTGGCCGAGTTGCAAGTTAGACATTATTTGCTTTAGTTGATTAGAGATAAGCAGTTGCAAGATAGATCATTAGCATCTCATGTACAAGACATAGCAGAGGGTAAATCGACAGATTTCTGTTTTAGCAGTGATGAAGTCTTGTGTTTCAAGAGTAGAGTAGTTGTTCCGGAAGATGTAGACTTGAGACGCACCATCCTAACTGAAGCTCACAGTAGTCCGTTTGCTATGCATCCAAGAAGCACAAAAATGTACTGTGATTTGAAAAATGAGTATTTCTGGGTTGGTTTGAAGAAAGATGTTGCCAAGTTTGTGAGTAAGTGCATGGTTTGTCAGCGAGTTAAAGCCGAGCACCAGTTTCCTTCAGGTTTGTTACAACCATTGAGAATTCCTGAGTAGAAGTGGGAGAGGATCTTCATGGATTTGTATCTTTCTACCATTGACACCTTCTAAGAAGAATTCAGTTTGGGTACTTGTTGATCGTGTTACGAAGTGTGCGCACTTTTTGACCGTTCACACCACTTATACTCTAGATAAGTTGGCCGATTTGTATATCGTGAGATAGTGAGATTGCATGGTGTACCAAAATCTACAGTGTCAGATAGAGATCTGAGGTTCATGGCCAGATTTTGGGAGAGTTTGCATAGTGCTTTGGGTACTCGACTGAATTTCAGCACTTCATATCATCCTCAGACCGATGGTTAGTCAGAGAGAGTCATACAAGTGTTGGAAGATATGTTGAGATGTTGCATTATTGAATTTCAGGGTTCGTGGGAGAAGCATCTACCATTAGTAGAGTTTTCATATAATAATAGTTATCAAGCAAGCATTCAGATGGCACTTTACGCTCTGTATGGTAGAAAATTTAGAACACTTGTTTGTTGGGCCGAAGCGGGACAAAATTTGATACCTTTTCCTGATATGCTTAAGGGTACTACTGAGAAAGTACAGTTTATTTGTGACCGTTTGAAGGTAGCTTCGGATAGACAGAAATCCTATGCATATTTGAAAAGAAGAGAAATAGAGTATGCCGTGGGCGACAAGGTGTTCTTGAAAGTCTCACCTTGGAAGAAGGTGATGAGGTTTGGTAGGAAAGGCAAGTTGAGCCTGAGGTTCATTGGACCGTATGAGATAGTTGAGAGAGTTGGTCTCGTTGCCTATAGATTGAGACTGTCGGCTAGGCTAGAGAAGATTCACGATGTGTTTCATGTTTCGATGCTTCAGAGGTATAGATTAGATCCGTCACATGTTATGCCAGTTGAGGAGATATAATTGAATCCAAATTTGACCTACGATGAAGAACAAGTTGAGATTTTGGCTTCGGACATCAAAGTGTTGCGGGGAAGAACCATTGAGATGGTTAAGGTTAAGTGGCGTCACTGAGGGGTGGAAGAAGCCACTTGGGAGAGGAAGGATGACATGTGAAAGCAGTTTCCTCATCTCTTTCCACCAGGTAAATTTCGGGGACAAAATTTCTTAATTGGGGGAGAGTTGTAACGCCCCGCGTTAAAGGCCGGGAGATATCGAGTTAGTTGAACTGGGTTGGGTTAAATTAAATTGGAGAAAAACTATTTTTAATACACCAAAAAGAGTTTTAAAAGACTAAAAGGCAAAAAGGGGATTTTTCATAAAAGGGAATAAAAAAGGGGATTTTTATAAAAAAAGTCATCTTCTTCTCCATTTGAATTTCACGTTCTAAAAACCTCCCTAAACCCTAGTCACTATTCCATTGGATTTCAAGCTCTAAACTAAGTGATTTCTTCAAGGCAAATAGTTCCCTAACTTAGTCTCATCTTCCTTGAGTCCTATAAGTTAATATTTTTGTAAAACTCATGGATTAAACTTATTTTGATTATTAAAGTTTTGTTTGAAATGAAGGAAATCTTCGGGTTTTTGTTGGGTTGATTTAGGGCTGAGTTGAGGGTGTTTTTATATTTGTTTTAACACTAAAAGAACATGAAAAGGATGTGTTTTTAAGGGAAACCCGAAATGGGTATTGTCGGTGATTTTAAGAGTTAGAAATCTTGAGTTTTTGGTTGGGTTTTGAGGTTAAATGGCAGCTGGAGGTTTGGTAGCATTGGAATGATGTTTAGGGATATAAAAGGTAGATGTTTGATGGTAAATTCATTGGTTGTGACTGCTCGTAGTTTGGATTCGAATCGATTAAGTTTCGGGTGAAATTTGGGCTTGAATCGGTGTGTGTAGATGCAAGGTTGTTGAGTTCCGGGGTTTTGATGTGTTTGTGAGTGTATTTGTGTTCTAATGTTCGATTTTGGGTTGCTCAAAAGAGAGGAATTGGATTCAGACTTTGTGGACGGAAATCTGGGTAGTTCAGAGGCTTGATTCGGCATCTCGAACATCAGTTATGTGTTGGCTGGTGAGTGGATTGATTTTAAAATCCTTAACGTGGTTAAGGAAGTGTTTTGGGAGTTTGGATTGAGCTTGAAAGGCCAATCCAAACTCAAGAGTATGTTTTAAAGGTTTATGCAATAAAATTGTGTTTTACGATTCTTGAACGCAAGTTTGAACATGCTATATTGTTATGTGTTGGATTGCATTGTTATGCATGTTGAGATGTGAGACTTGTGTTTATACTTGCATTGTGAGTACATGCCTTGCATGGAAGTTTGGACTTGGTAAGTGGTTCAGGCATCGATAATGCTTGTAGTTGTAATTGAGTATATTGACATGTGTTGAGTTGTTACCGAATATAATTGATCGATCAATAGGATTAGAGTACACTCGAGGTAAAATTCACGCATGACCTTAGTGATGTTAGATTCCACTAAGGAGGAGTACAGTGATATGAGATTCCACCGGAAATCATGTTATTACTAGACGGGTGAGTACGGTGATGTGAGATTCCACCGGAAGTGTCTAGTGGGTTTGAGAAAGTTATCTGCATATCCGAGAAAAATGTTAAATGTCAATATACCCATGAATGCTTTAATTCTCATGTTAAGCATGTTGCTGATTTCCCTCTATTTATGCTTATGTTTATGCATTGTGGTTTACTTTGCTTGCGTTATGGGAATGAGCATATGGTAAGCCTATGGCTTGTGGTTGCATTCAGTAAATGCACGTGAAGGTAAATGCATGACATTGTGTATTCAAGCATGTGGAAATGACTTGGAAATGGTTTTGGTTTCAAGCAAACTACCGTTTTAAAACTGCATTGTTGTAGTTACCTTTTCGAGCACCGCTCACTAAGCTTAAACGCTTACGCTCTCTTTTCCAACAATGCAGACCCTTAGACCTTTGAAGTAGCTCGGGGAACAAGGGAGATTCCAAGGAAATTTAGTTTGCTCAAGTATGGTTTAGACTGCGATAATTAGTATTTAAGTAATGTGATAGGACCTTTGTGTTTTGTGATGTGGATGGCATGTTCTTTTGCTTAGACAAGTTTGTCTAGACGTTTTGGACTTGTATTGCCTTATGCCATGTTGAAGTATGTTTTAGTTTAACTTTTGGCAATGTGGGCGAATGCCTTATATGCATGTTTCATCTAAGAACCTTATCTTGTTGGATGTTGCTTCGTTGAATGTTTAAATTGCTTCGTATGTTTATCCATGGATGTCTTGTGTTGTATTTGAGTATGTATGTTGCTTGACTAGTCGCTAAATGCCTCTAGAGTCGAGTCCTTGTGTTTTTAGCAGCCAAAATAAGGTTTGCAGTGCGGGGCGTATCGATACGCTCAAGGGCTGTATCGATACGGTCCTCTGCTTTGAACCTTGTTTTAGGAAAGGCGTACCAGTACGCGGGGGTGTATCGATACGCCAAAAGCTCTAAGGACATTTGAGAAATTGACGAGATTTTGGCGTATCGGTACGGGTCCTGAGAGTATCGGTACGATCTTTGTAGTTTGACCTTGGGAAGTTGACCGTTGAGAGCATATCGATACAGTCTTCTAGCGTATCGATACGGTCTCCCTAGGTTGACTTTGGGGTGTTGACCAGGTCCAAGCGTATCGATACGGTCCTCTAGCGTATCTATATGACCTGTTGTAAAAGCTAAAAAGAGAGTCTTTATTGTCTGTTTCGCGTGTTTTATATCCATGTGTGTTTTCCGCTGCATGTTCTCTCATATAGGATATATTCGATGCATCTAGATAAGATATCTTTAAAAGAATTTTTTTAGGGTTGCTAATCGGAGTGGAGCCGTAACGGATTTTCGCTTCGGTTTTCCCCGTGTAACCTGTTCGATGTGGTCTGGTGGCTAGGCTGGGTCGAGGGGGTTACAATGTTTGTGTGTGAAATGACATTTGACATTCATTCATTTCCTTTCACGAATAAGGAAATAAAATCCCATGCGTTCCCCCTTTGAGCCTAATATTTATCTTGTGATTTAACCCTAACCAAGTATCACTCCTCACACTGGGGGGCAAAGAGGATGATAATTGCAAGCAAAGGAAAAACACGACAAGTAAATGTCCTAAACTGAGAATGAAAGGGACACAAAGAAGAAAAAAAAGAGGAAAAGGAAAAGGAGAAAAAAAAGAATAAAGAAGAATAAAGAAAAAAAAGAAAAGGAAAGAAAAGAAAAGAAAAAGAAAAAGAAGAAGAAATGAAAGCTGAAGTGTGGAGGAAAATTTGAAGGGTTAACTACTGGAATAGTCACTTATGTTTTCCCCCAGTACATAGTTGGTCACCGATTTGAAAAACGACCAGTAAGGTCACTTACGTTTTCGGGGCGTCAACTTGTGGTCACTCAACCGTTTGTTACTGTTAAACACTAACGGATTGCTGACATAGCAACGAAAAATAAGGGTAAATTACTGCAATGGCCATTAAATTTTATCTCATGTACATTTTTGCTCCCCAATTTTAAAAAAATAAACATTATAGTCACTAATGAAAATGTTTCTTTATAATTTCACCCTTGAATTTTTAAAAATTAATTTTTCAACCCTAAAACTTTACAATCAATTAGTATAATAATATTATAAAGGATTAAATGAAAAATAGGTGCCCAAAGTATACCATTTTTAAATTTAAGTGCTCAAATTGCTCCTATTTAATAACTAAACTTTCAAATTACTCCTATTTTTTCACTCTAGATTGTTTTTAATATTATTGTAACATGACATGTCATTTTTTATTATTGTTAAATTAAAAATAATTTTAAAATAAAATAAAATCATTTTTATTATTATTAAATTTAAAATATATATTTTAAAAATATTACTTCTTAAAATAATTTAGGTGTTTAAAGTATTTTTTTTGTAAAAATAGGTGCCAAAATTCACCATAGTTACAATTTTAGGTGTCCGGCTGTTAAATGAGTGTTAGAAAAATTGTCAACCAATCGGTACTTGACACGTGACATTAATTTTATTAATTTTTAATAGAAAATACTTAGAACTTTCAAATTATTATAAAATCTCAAAATATATCAAGCTTCACAAAACAGTCTCTAAATCCCTAAAAATTTCAAAACTTCCACCGTCGATTGTTGTCGCTTTTGCCGCCAGTTGTCGTAGGTTGACCGCGTCCACTTGGTCGTCGGACCAAGGCGATCATTTTTCCCAACACAGCGTCGTCAGAAACGCACAACGACATGCAACCAAACGTCAAACACGAAATTGACGTTCGCATTTGACGTTCGGCTGCACACCGTGTTAGGGAAAATTGTCGCCTTGGCCCGACGACCAAGTGGGTGCGGTCAGCGACAACAACTGGAGGCAGAAGCGGCATCAGTCGACGACAAAAGTTTGAGAATTTTTAGGGATTCAAGGGTTGTTTTTTGAAGCTTGTAAAATTTTGAGATTTTATAATAATTTGAAAATTTTGAGTATTTTTCATTAAAAAATTTTAAAAAATAAAATTAATGCCACGTGTCAAACATCGATTGGTTGACAATTTTTTAACACCCATTTAACAACCGAGCACCTAAAATTGTACCTATAGAAACTTTGGGCACCAATTTTTACAAAAAAAATACTTTAGACACCTAAATTATTTTTAAAACTAATATTTTTTTAAAATATTTTAAATTTAATAATAAAAATAATTTTATTTTAAAATTATTTTTAATTTAAAAATAATAAAAAATGACATGGCATGTTATAATAATAATAATAATAATAATAATAATAATAAAATAATTTAAAGTGAAAAAATAAGAGCAATTTGAAAGTTTAGTTATTAAATAAGAGCAATTTGGGCACCTAAGTTTAAAAAGGGTATACTTTGGGCACATATTTTTCATCTAAGCATTTATAATATTATTGTACTAATTGATTGTAAAGTTTTAGGGTTGAAAAATAAATTTTTAAAAATTTAAGGGTGAAATTATAAAGAAACATTTTTATTAGTGACTATAATGTTTATTTTTTTAAATTGAGGAGCAAAAATGTAAATGAGATAAACTTTAATGGCCATTGCAGTAATTTACCCTTATTTTTCGTTGTCAGGTCAGCAAACCTTCAGTGTTTAACGGCAACGAACGGCTGAGTGACCAAAGTTTACGCCTCGAAAACGTAAGTGACCTTACTGGTCGTTTTTGAAAATCGGTGACCAACTCTGTACTGGGTTAAAACATAAGTGACTATTCCAGTAGTTAACCCAAATTTGAAATAAATCCTTCAAATGAGACATGTGCCAGAAAAGGAAATGAACTCTAGGGTGAAAACCCAGGAATGGACAGTCTAGAGTGATCCAGGGAAGAAAAGAATGAAGATTTTATCAGGAAAAGTTGATCATTGGTTTAATTACCCTTAAAACATGTATTTGAGCATATATATCTTTCTTTGGCAACTCCAGCCTAGCCTACATTACAAGCCTTTAATGACCATTTGGATCACACATGAATATTTGAGAAAATGAGTTTGTCTTCAGAACACATTCTGCCTTATTGAGTTAACCTTTCTTCAGGGACCTTAAAACTTCTAATGTCTGATTGAGATTAGAAAAGCAGTAAAATTAAAATTTAGGGAATGGGTGAGTTAAAGAGAGCCACATAAAAGTGGGGCACTATCCGGTTGATGGATTCATGAATCATTCATACTATGAATTTTGGGGCATCTGAATTTCATCTTTTCCATGTTTTCCATGACTATTTTCTTAAAATCCCCATTTTAGCCTTTTTTTTTATCATTTCTAGCCTTTTCTTGCATCTTACAAGTAGGCTGACATAGATTCATTTCTTGGTATTGATCCCAACCGTAGGGAACCATGAACGAATGTTTTCATCACTTCATGAAACAATTGAACCTCAGTTTGAACGGGGGCATCACCTTGCATGAGAAGGTAAAAAGAAAAAAACACATGTGTTAAAGAGTTTTAAGTGGACCATGCTGTCAAGCAAAATCCGCACATAAGATGTAAAATCCCTAGAGCATGAAAAGGGGATAGAATTGCGCCTGTGGGCAAACATGCCATCAGATTGGAGCAATTTATGTTGGCCAAGGATTTAAGGCCCTTGACATTAATATGTGCAAGAGGAAGAGAAGAAGAAACCAGTATTATTAGAAGACATTCAAGGTAAAAATAAGCTTTGATGCAAGGATTTACACGCAAGCGCTTCAAGATGTCTTGTAGGGGGCAAGAACATGAGAATTCACAAAAAACGCTGAAGGTGCTTAGTGCTTAATAAGGGGCATATGAAGACTTGAAGCTTTCAAGACCGCATAAGGAAGCCTTTAACTCAATATTGATTTGTCAACTACAATGATAGTTGTTGCGTGTAAAAGTGTCTATCGCAATGTAGTGCAAGTGTACACGACGCAAGTAGTAAAGTGATACTAGAGTATCAGATATCGTCTCCACAGGGACTGGGCTAACCCTTTCCTTCGCTATCTGCACAAGGGGAAAAAAATAGATTAAGATATTGTCACGAAAATAATAAAGAATACTGGAAAATAAAAGTAGAGAAATCAAGATAGAGAGAATGGGCTGGTATTGAATTGCTCAGTAGTGCAGGTATTGTATTGCTTAGGAACTCCAGTTCTATCGTCGCGCCTGTCGCTGGCAGCACCTGTCGCGGCAGCTGTCTGTTGGTCGTCGCGGCAGCAAACACACCAACTCTGTACGTTCAAGTTTGGCAAGAATCCCAGATCTGCCTTGGCCTATCCCTAGGTCCAAGTCTGTCGATGATCACGTCTTTGATGATACCTCCCGGCGTGAATCGAAGGATGAACACCGATGTGTATGAATTCTTCCTTAGCCACTTAACCTTGCCCTATCCCTAGGCACAAGATAGTTCAACTATAAACTAGAGAACTTGCTCTTATTTCTTTCGTATACTTAACTCTCCCGATGCTAAGTAAATAGATAACCTCACAATGCTCTCCCGATGCTCTTGCAACATATTAAAACCAAAATAAGAGAACTTGAAGTTTATTTTATTGAACTTGGAAAATCCTAAAACAAAACAACTCTTGCAACTACTTTACAAATCAACCCGTGGCCCTAGGGGATTTTTAGAACATGTCGACGACGGGTAAACGGCGGAGGGGTTTGGTTATCGGTTATGGGGTATGGGATATGTCCTAGGTTAAAATACATGTCCTTATAGAAGCTTTGGGCTCAAATATTCTAAGTTAACAAGGATTACAACTTTAATTAAAAGTATGATTCTAATAAAGACTTAATCTTCAAGGATCCTACTTTTCAGCTGTCCTCCTTGTTTCTTGGGATTTTCTCTCCTTGAGCTTTGGGCTTGACATATCTTTTGATCCGGGGCTTGGAAAAATATAAGGTTTTCACACGACAGACGAGCAGAATTTTCTCTATCTATCGAGGTCCACTTTGCTTTTTCTCCACTAACTTGCTGTCGTCCTCTGCTGTCACGGCAGCACCATGGCAGCATCGTCCTCTTTGTCTGCTTGTCCAGTTCAGCTCTTCTGCTTCTCTGCCCAGAGCCTGCCCTCACCGTCCGCGATGACAGCAACCTGCAAAAACAGCCATTTTTAGTAGAATTTGTGCCTTTGAATATATTTGTGATGTTTTGCTATAAACTAACCTAAATGCAATGAATAATGCTTGAATGCAGCAGAAATATGGGTTAAAAAGGGTGTAAATAATAGAACTTTTACACACTCAACACACCCCCAAACTCAAGTTTTTGCTTGCCCTCAAGCAATTAAGACCTAAAAGAAAAATGAAATATTTTTGTTTTGGCTTTCAAACAGTGAACTTTCCCTTACTCGTCATTCGTTCCCTGTGGCGGCAGCAACCTGTCGGATAATTTAGGATCTATCCGGACTCTCACTATAGTTCTCGTGCAGTGTGTGCATGCTTGTGAACAGTTATATGCTAAGACTCTCTTAGTTTCACTAGAATATTCAACTCTTAACTCGAATTTTTATGCCAAAGTTTATCTCTTTGAAGGCATATTTTCCTGCTTCTTTTGTTTTGACTCGATTTCTCTATTTTTCAAGCTAAAGTTTTACTAGAGCCAGTTTTAGGCACCTCTAGTTAACTTCCTAGAGCCAGTTTTAGGCACCTCTAGTTAACTTCCTAGAGCCAGTTTCGGGCACCTCTAGTTAACTTCCTAGAGCCAGTTTCGGGCACCTCTAGGATTTTTGAGTCTCTTTTTCTAAACTTCTTTCCTAGAGCCAGTGTTAGGCACCTCTAGGGGCTATTCAAGTGCTAAGCTTCCTATTCTAGTTTGGCTAAAAGAAGTCTAAGCAGTATAACAATCACAATGGTGTTTAAGTTTTCAGAACTATAGAAAGGCTCTAACCTTCTCCTTAAACTATCCTAAAGATGCTGCCACAACAGGGCTGTCATGACAGGCAAGTTCAATTCACAGTTTTAAGCCAAAAATTTCAGTTTTTTTTAAGAGAACTTAGTAAAAGACACCAAAAATAAACTAAGATGTACTTGGACTCCATTAATATGGAGGGTTGCCACCCCCAAACTCGAGGGTTGCATTGCCCTCAATGTAAATGACAAAATGAAAATAAATGCAGGCAGTACATCACAAAATATATCAATAGCAGGCAGCAATAAGAAAATAAGAAACTTAAATTTTAATTACTGTTTTCACTGCTTCTGCTGAGGCGGATCTGGCGGCGGGTTCTGGTTCGCGGGGCGGGCTGGGCTGGTTGCTGTACAACCTGAATATTAGAGCTGCTGCCGCTGCTGTCACTGCTGCTGCTGGCCTTTGGCAGAGTTTTCTTATCTGCCATTCTTTTCTGCCTCTTTACCGGTGTAAATTCCATCGACAGGTTCCTCTGAATAGAGGGTTCATCGTCACTGTCTGCCCAGACGGAGGAGGAAGAGAACCCAGCAACAAAGGCAGTAAAGTCATCCGAGAGCACTGGTCGCTTTGTTCCTCGAGCAGATGTTTCGGCATAGGTGCGTGGATGCGGCAAAGTCCTTGATGAATGTCATGAGGCCTAACTGTCTGTTCTCCATCCTTTGAATGGCAGCTAGTATCTGATTGGAGGGGTCTATCAGAGCAGCTGCTGCGGCGGCAGGTTCAGGATTTGGATGCTCTGATGATTCAGCTGGGGCGGCAGCTGGGTTGAAAGATGAGAGAGGGGTTGCCACTATCAGCTCCATGAGGCTGATGATATTCTTTTCTTGCTGCCGGTGAGGAAGTAGAGGCAGCATTGCGGCGGGTTTTTCTGGAAGACATGTTAATGCAAGGGTTGTGAAAAGTAATTGAAAGCAAATGAAAACTAAAGATGGAGAGCAAGTAAGAAAAACAGAAGTGAGTGAAAATGAAAATGAAACGGGGTTTTATAGAAAAGGAATTGCTGCTCGTTGAAGCTGTAATGGCGGGCGCGAATAACGGGGCAGCTGTCGAGTTTTAGCGTGTCTGACGCGTTTGACACACGTTTCTGCGTCTGTTACGCGTCTGTCACACGTTTCCGCGTCTGTCGTGAAAGCATGGTGACAGCCTATTTTTTCCGCGTCTGTCATGGCAGCCGTAACGACAGGCTTCAATATTGGGCTTTGTTGGGCTGATGGATGGGTGGTGGGCTGAGTTCACTTCTCCTGTTCTTCTTGGCTCATTTATTTCCTAAAAACAATAAATATAAAAAAAACATTATTCGAATAAAATAAAACTTATTTCCTAATAAATAATAAATAATAAAAATAAAATAAAATTTATGTTAAATTAGGGATGCCAGGTAGGGCATCTCCTAAGGTAACCACTTCCTGCATTCCTGGGGCTTCAGTCCCCTAATAATGCTTGAGGCATCGTTTCCGGTACTTCTTGAAGTCTATCTGTACCCTCCATCTGGTAATTATTCTCATGGTGGGGGCTCCTTTCTTTCTCTTCCCTTTGTAGTCCATGAAGTCCTCCCTTCTTGGTAATGTTTCTGAGGGCATGAATATATGATTAGAAAAAATCAAATTGACATTCGACCATAAACTTACCTTGTTTTCGTTGAATGTTGTTGTGGTTGAATGTATCCCTTGCTGCCGTGCCCGCTGCTGCGGCAGGCAGTTATTTTCACAGTCCGTTGTCAGGTTACTTTGCAGGTCAATGGGACATTGGTAAGTGCCATCACTCTCTATACCAAATTCTGTTGACCACTCGTAGATCTCCATCAGTAGAGACTTTGATGATTCTGTGTCCACCGGTGTTGGTTCCTCTAATACCTGCAATGGAATTTGTGAGTTTTTAAAGAATCCAACATGTTCGTTTATTACCTGCTCATATTCCATCGGCGAGACATTGTCATTGAGTAGCTCTTCTAGGTGGTCGTGCGAGTGCCATGACAGGGATGGATGTGTGCAATCTTGGTCAGGCATAATCGAGGTAGTGGGTTGAGAATTTGCCTCTGATGTGGTTGCTGCTTCAGCATCTGTTGCTGCCGAGGCGGCAGTTTCTGCCAAGGCGGCAGTTTCTGCCGAGGCGGCAGTTTCTGCTTTGACTGGGGTTTCTTCCTCGGAAGTGGTTACTGCCGTGACATTCTCTTGAATTTCACTCAGCGTTGTCGCGGTGTTGCTCCATTCCGGCTCCTCGATCATTGCCATGGCAAGTTGTTGCTCAGACTCATTATGTGTTGGGTATTCCTTCACATGGGCATCCTCGTCATCTTGCCTCAGGATTTCAGGTTCATCTGTGGCATGAATAAGGCCGGTCTGCTCAAGAGTGCATCCATCTTGGCGATACTTTTGTCCATAGAAGCCGACACTTCTTGAGTGAGTGCCATGAAGGCTTACAGTGTATCTTCTAAGGATTTTGACTGCTCTTGAGGATGATGACATTGCCAGGGCAGGTCAGGTTCTGCAGCAAAACTGTTATGGTATAAAAAATTTTGCGGGTTTTGATCGTACCATAAAAAATTTTGATGCTGCGGCATCGGCAGTTGCTGCCCCTGTTGCTGTCGTGGCAGCATATCTTGTTCTTGTTGGTTCCATCGTTGGTTGTCCATATAGTCGCCGAAAAAATAGGGACGACTTTCGAATGCATGATTACCTTTACGGTAATTGCAAGAACTTTCCCACTTCAGCTCTCGAATGGTTTTTCCTGGCATGTTGATGCCCTTGAACCTGTATTTTCACCTGAGTTTTTGTTAAAAAAAATAAAAAAAATAAAAATAAAGAAAAGTGCAGAAGCTAGGGTAAGAATGTGTTGCCAGTCCCCGGCAACGGCGCCAAAAACTTGTTGCGTGTAAAAGTGTCTATCACAATGTAGTGCAAGTGTACACGACGCAAGTAGTAAAGTGATACTAGAGTATCGGATATCGTCTCCACAGGGACTGGGCTAACCCTTTCCTTCGCTATCTGCACAAGGGGAAAAGAATAGATTAAGATATTGTCACGAAAATAATAAAGAATACTGGAAAATAAAAGTAGAGAAATCAAGATAGAGAGAATGGGCTGGTATTGAATTGCTCAGTAGTGCAGGTATTGTATTGCTTAGGAACTCCAGTTCTGTCGTCGCGCCTGTCGCTGGCAGCACCTGTCGCGGCAGCTGTCTGTTGGTCGTCGCGGCAGCAAACACACCAACTCTGTACGTTCAAGTTTGGCAAGAATCCCAGATCTGCCTTGGCCTATCCCTAGGTCCAAGTCTGTCGATGATCACGTCTTTGATGATACCTCCCGGCGTGAATCGAAGGATGAACACCGATGTGTATGAATTCTTCCTTAGCCACTTAACCTTGCCCTATCCCTAGGCACAAGATAGTTCAACTATAAACTAGAGAACCTGCTCTTATTTCTTTCGTATACTTAACTCTCCCGATGCTAAGTAAATAGATAACCTCACAATGCTCTCCCGATGCTCTTGCAAGATATTAAAACCAAAAAAAGAGAACTTGAAGTTTATTTTATTGAACTTGGAAAATCCTAAAACAAAACAACCCTTGCAACTACTTTACAAATCAACCCGTGGCCCTAGGGTTTTTTTAGAACATGTCGACGACGGGTAAACGGCGGAGGGGTTTGGTTATCGGTTATGGGGTATGGGATATGTCCTAGGTTAAAATACATGTCCTTATATAAGCTTTGGGCTCAAGTATTCTAAGTTAACAAGGATTACAACTTTAATTAAAAGTATGATTCTAATAAAGACTTAATCTTCAAGGATCCTACTTTTCAGCTGTCCTCCTTGTTTCTTGGGATTTTCTCTCCTTGAGCTTTGGGCTTGACATATCTTTTTATCCGGGGCTTGGAAAAATATAAGGTTTTCACACGACAGACGAGCAGAATTTTCTCTATCTATCGAGGTCCACTTTGCTTTTTCTCCACTAACTTGCTGTCGTCCTCTGCTGTCACGGCAACACCATGGCAGCATCGTCCTCTTTGTCTGCTTGTCCAGTTCAGCTCTTCTGCTTCTCTGCCCAGAGCCTGCCCTCACCATCCGCGATGACAGCAACCTGCAAAAACATCCATTTTTAGTAGAATTTGTGCCTTTGAATATATTTGTGATGTTTTGCTATAAACTAACCTAAATGCAATGAATAATGCTTGAATGCAGCAGAAATATGGGTTAAAAAGGGTGTAAATAATAGAACTTTTACACACTCAACAATAGTAGATCTTGAGACATTTGCCTACGAAGATCAGATGTTTTTGATGAAGCAAAGAGATATAAAAAATGAGAATAGCGAAGCAATGACAGTTGAAGAAGTTTGTCCTTCCAACTAGGATTGAGTGAGAAAATTTGCAAAGATCAGATATTTTCCACGTGTCAAAGAAATGCAGTGAAAAATCACAATTATTTATCTGGACTGAGCGAGCAAACAGGTGGATTCAAAAAACTAAAGGAAAAATTAATTTTGAGAAAAAGAATTTAAAAAGCAAAAGAAATGAGACATGCATTCAAGTTTTAGACATCCTTAGGGGCATGCCTATCATATTTGCATCATATATTAGGTTTTTGCAGGTATACAAAAACCCTTCAGCAAAAGAACTCGCCTATCCGTTCGGGCATATAGAGAATGGAACTCGCTCATCTATTCGGGCATAAGGAGAATAGAACACGCCTATCCGTTCGGGCGTTTGGAGAATAGAATCATCTCATCTATTCGGATATAAGGAGAATAGAACCTGCCTATCCATTCGGGCGTTCTGAGAATGAAATCTGCTCATCTATTCGGGCATAAGGAGAATAAAACCCGTCTATCCGTTCGGGCGTTTGGAGAATGGAATCTGCTCATCTATTCGAGCATAAGGAAGATAGAACCCGCCTATACGTTCGGGCATTCGGAGAATGGAATCCGCTCATCTATTCGAGCGTAAGGAGAATAGAACTCGCCTATTCGTTCGTGCATTTGGAGAATGGAATCTGCTCATCTATTCGGGCATAAGGAGAATAGAACCCGCCTATCCATTCGGGCATTTAGAGAATGGAATCCGCTCATCTATTCGAGCTTAAGAAGAATAGAACCCGCCTATCCGTTCGAGCGTTTAGAGAATGGAATCTTCTCATCTATTCAGGCATAAGGAGAATGGAACCCGCCTATCCGAGCATGGGGAGGATGAAACTTTTTTCGAAACTTGCTTATTCATCCAAGCATGAGGAGGATAAAACCTTTATTTTCAACTCGCCTATCTATTCATGCATCAGGAGAATAGAACTCATCTATCTATTGAGGAATTAGGAGAATAAAACCTATCTAGCCGTTCGGACATTATGAGAATGTAACCAATTAACAAATCAGTGAAAATTAGTGCTTTTTGGTCTTTGCTCTATCCCTGTTACTCAGTGATGAGCAAAGAGGGGCATCTGTTGACACTAGATTTTCACCTATTATTATTATTATTATTATTATTATTATTATTATTATTATTATTATTATTATGTAGTGTATTATTAGAATTAAAAGCCCAAAAAATATATACATAATAAAACGCATCTCTAAAAATAAAAATAAAATAAACCCATTTCATAAGTACCAACCCATTTAAAAAAATAATAATAATATAAACCCATTTTATTTTAAACCAATCTAAAAGAAAACCCATTTTTTTAAAGTCCATTCCTAAAAATAATAAACTAAAAACAATAAATGGCCCAAACTAACCCATTTGTCTTTGTTTTTTTTTTTCAGGTTTAATGTAGGTCGTTAGATTTAGAGCAATAAGGATCAAAGGCCAAGATTAGATTAAGCAAAATCAAAAAAGGGGGAAATGGGCACCAGCCCGCGCGATACGCGCCTGGCGCGTGCGCACACGCGCGCGGGGCTGGTTCCCCAAAGCCCAGGTTCGAACGGCTGTCGGTCGATGTTCCGCCGTCTCCGAGCCACGACCGCCGCCGCTGAGGGTACCAGTCGGTCCACCTCATCGTCGTCGTTCCAATGGTACCAGCTTCGTTCGCCGCCGTCCCCTACCGTCGTCAGAAACTACAAAAAATAGAGGAAAAAGGTCAAAACATAGGCTCGAATTAAGAGTGAAATTCGTCTTCAAAACCGAACCAAATCGGATGATTTTTTAGGGGTTTTATCGAGAATCAAGCCCTTTGTTTGATTTTGGCTTAAATTTTGGGATTAAATTCCGAATTTTCCTTGATTTGCAAGCCTAAGCATTAGTATAAATATCCCCCTTTACTCCCTTTGTTCTTCACCAAATCAAGAAGAAAAAATACTGAAAATTCATCCGAAAATTCCCATAGAGTTCTCTGAAAATTTCTGGAAAATTGTTGAAGTTAGTTTGAGTTTGGAGCAGCTTTGGTTCGAATTTTTTGTGGCAATTAGAATCGGTTCGAGTGGAGATAGCTCGCGGTTTCTACACTTCCGATAATATTTCCTTTCCTTTCTTTTCTTTGTTTTTAATTTTATTTTCCTGGTTAAATTTTTGTTTGTTAATATTTTTAGGTTGCAATTTGGAATTGGAGATCGAAATTTGTGTTCGGTAAATTTTTCTGTTTGTGTTTGTGTTTTGATTTTCGATTTTGTTTTTTCATCTTCTTCAACTTTTTTAATCCATCTCATTCTTAAAAAACTAAAAGATCTAGTTGTTGAAAATAAATTTTGATCCATGCTCATTCATAAAAAAAACTAAAAGAGCGTGTTATGGAAAATAAAATTTCGATCCATTTTTAATCAAAAAAATCAAAAGATTGTGTTATTGAAAATAAAAGTTTTTCAATCCATCTCATTAAAAAATATTAAAAAATTGTGTTTTTGAAAATAATGTTTTAAAAATTAGGGTGTTTCTTTAAAAATGATTTTCTAAGAAAAAAAATTCTTCATTTTTAATAAAAATTTAAAAACTCCTAAAAAGGTCACCTAAATAATAAAATCTATAAAAATAAAATTTTGAAATAATTAAAAAACAAGTTATCTTTATGAAAGAGATATTTCATTAAAAATAAAGTTTCAGAAAAATATAAAAAAGTATAGAGCTTTTCAAAGTTCCAAAAAGAATAAACTTTTTTTTTGCAAGTAAAAATAAAAATGAAATACACTTTTAATTTTTTTTTAAATAAAGACTTAAAAGAAAAAACAATAAAAAACAATCATTTCAATAAAAGGGTTTTAAAACATTTAAAAAAACTTTTTAAAATTAAAAAATATTAATGTTTAGAAACTAAAATCATTTTCGAATAAAAATAATAAAAAAATTAAATTTGGAAATGTTCTCCAAAATAAAGTTGATCCAAACCATTAGAAATTTTTAAGTTGGATTTTTCTTGTCTTGTTTGTCTTGGTTTGAACCTTTAGAAATATGTCCTTCAAGCTTAGATTAAAGACTTGATTGTTGGAAAATTCTCTTCACAAAAAAATAAGATACATTTAATAAAATTCAAATCCTTAAATAGAAATAAAAAACTTAGACCTTCTGAGGATTAATAAACTTCAACTTAGAATAAATAAAATCTTCAACAAATAAAATTCTTTGTTTGTTTGAAAACTAGAATTTAATTAATGCGGTGTCTTATGAAACGTGAATGACGGGTTAGCGCCAAAAGTGTTGGCGGTTATTAAAGTTCATTTCCCGGGCGATAAGGCCATTAAAATAGATTTATATTCATTAAACAAACAAATAAATTGAAGCTTTTGTGAACTTGCAAATTCTAATTTTGAAAACGTTTTTGAAATCAATTAGGTACTAATTTTTGGGCGTCGTGGGGGTGCTAACCCTTTCTCACGCATAACCAACCCCGAACCTGTTTTTTTAGTTTTCATAGACCAAAACCGTTGTTTTATTAAATAAAACGTTTAATTAAAATAACCATACTTTAAAGTGATCCAATCACACTTTTTTAAAAAGATTAGTGGCGACTCCGTATTTTTTTAAATTTTCCAAAAAGTCGGGCTCGAAAGGGTTGCGACAATCCCAAATTGAGTTTGCACAAGCTTAAAAAAAACTACTGAAAAACATCTACTGCCAGAGATTTATTTTTCAACATGTATAACCAAGTGTGACGAGAAAAAGCGTCAACAAAAGCAACGTACTACTAAAAACCAGCAGAGGCAATATGAGTAGGGCCCCACAAATTCGTGAAAATCAGTTGAAATGGTTCATTATAAACATTAGTAGAATCTGAAAATGGCAATTTGTGACTCTTGCCAAGTTCGCAAGCAGAACACAATTGCATTTTATTATCTCCAACGAGAATTTGGACATTGCAATCTCTAAGAACAATTGTTATGGTCGTTAGAGCAGGGTGCCCTAACCTACCATGCCAAAGTTCATAAGGAGTGCAACCTAGATAAACTACCATGCCAAAGTTCATAAGGAGTGCACCCTAACCTACCATGCCAAAGTTCATAAGGAGTGCAACCTAGATAAACTAGATTTGATTCAACAACAGTAAAAGAACGACCATTATTATCATTCCTAAAATAAATGTCATCTTTATTAAAAGTGTAAAGTCCACATTCTTCAAAACTTTGTAAACGCTCTTCACCCAAATGTTCATCACGAACAACACAATGAGTCGCATGAAACTGGATGTAACACCCCCTTCGTGGTCTGGTCGAGAATCGGGTCGGACGGCGGTACTGATGATCAATACAGAAATTAGTGCAACAAAATTTTATTTTTATTATTAACATTTTCACCAATAGCATACAATAAATCATTACCACAATGTAACTTAGTCCAGTTGATCCATACGAAGCAATAATTAATCATTCAGGGCTAATTCCCAATTATTACAAGTTTTAGGGATCAAACTATAAATATGAAAAATTAAGGGTTCTTCGATGCTATTGATTATACTACATTGAAATTTAATACAATATTAACAAATCTACAGAAATTCATACAATTTGGAGTTTATTAGCTCATTCAATTTAATCTTTCAAAATTCAGGGACTAGTCTGTGAACATTGCAAACTGTTAAATTATACCTTTAACTAACTTAACTAACCCCGTATTGAAACACCTTAGGGCCGTTTCGAAACAGGTGGACAATGGTCAACCCATTTTGACTTTTCTCTTCAAACCATTTCGATACGGCAGTCCCTGTATCGAAACATGTTGAATTCTTTTGGCTTTGACCCGTTTCGATACGCTATGAACCCATATCGAAACGATGGATTCCAGTTACAAATTATTCCGAAACGGCTATAGGCTGTATCGGTACGCCCCTGTTCTTTAGGTTCATTTATGCTTTCCCGTATCAAAACGCTATCACCCGTTTCGATACGGCCTGGCCTGTAATGATAGATTTTTGCTGGTTTTCTTTTGTTTTGACATGCCGAACGATGTTAAAATGCAATAAAACTTTATGCACAACATTTCAATAGTATAAAATACTAGCATACCAAATTTCATGATCATACGAATATGTTTGCTATGTTTTGACCTTTATGAGCTAAGTAAGCACATTTAAACCATTTTAAGCCAAACAAAAGGGTCATTTAGGGCTACCAACCATATTATAAAATAGGCATCACACAAACATATCAAAATGGGCATACACGACTAGTTCAACTACATTGCCACATTCCTAGGAGTTCATAAGTCAAAACACATTACTTTAGGGCTTGTAGTGACTTGTCTTCCCTTGACAATCCGATCCTCGAACACACGATCTTTCAACCTAAAATGCATGAGATGAGACATGTTAGGCATACACTGCCTAGTGAGGTAGTCTTAAACAAAATGAACAACAATGTGACAAGTATCTATATACATGCTCTCATGCTCATCAATGTCAATACTATGCATCAATAACAATGTTTAACATATTCATTTCATCATTAATCCTTGGATTGAATCAAGATAATGGATACACGAATTCCTACGCCTCGCCAAATCAATGAATGGTCTAGTCCCTTCGCCTCGCCAATATGACCAATATCAATACACATCCCTCTACCTCGCCAAATCAATATTGCCCGTAGCCTTAGGATCGTAGTCCACCCGTACACTGAGCTCATGGATTCTATGGCATGCCAATTGTATCCAATGTCTATTCAAATCCAAGGTTTCAATGTCATATTCATATTCAATGTTGAATAAGAATTCCAATGACCAGTGATTTCAATATTTTCAATGACAAATATGTCTCATTATCAATGTTTCATGGTTCAATGTCAATATCAATATCCGGTGATTTCTTTACAATGTTTCAATAACAATGACTATATCAATGACAATGTACAATGACGATACCAATAACTATGTCTGATATTCAATAAAAAACTTACTGACACTTACCAATGTGTCCGTTTAACAATCCGATGTAACTTCCTCAATAGTGATATTAGCTAAATGATCGAAAAAAACAATAAAAGATTCGGGAAGGCTTTTCGCCTAATTTCGAGACTCCAACTACACTCATCTCAAAATCTGATGCTCCTAAGGCTCTTGGATAACAATCACCTTGTTCCTAGCTTTGGATGGAGACAATGGATGCTCTTTATCAACTTCTTGAGCTAGGAAATTGATAGGGAGATTATTAGGATCGATATTACGATATCAAAATCAATATAACAATATCAAAATCGATAACCAGTCTCAATATAGATGACAACGATGAGATATCCATGGATGGTCAAAACCCTAGCTTAAGATTAAACTTAATACATCTATGGAATCCAATAACCGACTGAGGAATATAGCTTATCCGATCGATAGCAACAATTTGGTAACAATAAATAGAAGAAAACGAAGATTGAATCTAGCTCCAATGAAGGTGTTTGCTTAGGTAGGAGGTGATGAAGATGAAGAGTTTGGGAGAGGTGTATGATTTCAAAGTTTTCGGGTAAGTTTCCTCAATCCTATTCTACAAGTTTTTGAAGTAAAAGGCTTTCCTTTAGGTGAAGTAATCTCACTAGATTATCCCACGTATGAATATATTAATTGAGGAGAGTCTAATCGCAAGATTAGTCCCTCAATTTTAAATGCTTTATAGTTTTGACTCCAAATTCCTAGTTTTTCCACAATTAGTCACTATAATGTTTCGATACTATCCAATAGGGTTCAATAACAATGATTTAATCGATTTAGAGTCTAATATCAATTATTAACTAGTCAATACTATATTTAAACTTTATCGGTGCAAAATTTCCCATCACCGGGAACCCAATTTCGACTAGACCGAATTTTGGGGTGTTATAACTCTCCCCCTTAAGAAAAATTCATCCTCGAATTTTTACCTGAATCGAAGATATGTGGATATTGTTGTTTCATGGTCTTTTCAGGTTCCCAATTGTCTTCCTTAACGATGTGGCTCCTCCAGAGCACTTTAACTAACGGTACAGTTTTGTTGTGAAGCCTCTTGACTTCTCTTACTAGAATTTAAACCGGTTCCTCCTCATAAGATAGATTTGGTCGAATTTCTACATACTCAGGTTCGACAATGTGCGAAGGATCAGAATGATACTTCCAATGCATCGATACATGAAAAACATCATGGATTTTACTCAATTCTGAGGGCAACAATAGTCGATATGCCACGGGGCCAACTCCTTCAATGACTTCAAAGGGTCCAATGAATCGAGGACTCAATTTTCCCTTCTTGCCAAACCTTAAAACCTTTTTCCACGGTGATACCTTGAGGAAGTCTTTTTCACCAACTTTATACTCAATATCTCTTCTCTTAAGATCATCATAAGTGTTTTGTCGATCAAAAGAAGCTTTTAAACGATCGTGAATAATGGTGACTCGCTCTTCAGTCTCTCGAAGCAAGTTAGGGCCTAACATCTTGCCCTCACCAAGCTCTGACCAACACAATGGAGTTCTGCATCGCCTACCATATAATGCTTCATACGGGGCCATTAGGATTGATGCTTGGTAACTATTGTTGTAGGCAAATTCAACAAGAGGTAGAGATTTCTCCCAAGTTCCACCAAAGTCAATAATGCATGCTCGAAGTGTGTCTTCCAAGATCTGTATAGGAAGGTTCAATAACAATGCAAATTTCTAAGGTTTCAATGGACAAGTTTTTCAATAATTTACATGGATTACCCTTTCTGACTGGTCGTGAGATTGAGGGTGAAAAGTTGTGCTAAGATTAACTCTGGTGCCCAGAACTCCTTGTAAGGATCTCTAAAACCGAGATACAAATCGGGGATCTTGATCAGAGAAAATGGACTTAGGTACTCTGTGGAGTCGGATTACTTCCTTGATATACAAGTCAGCTAGTTTAGGTAGACCGTAGTCCATTGTAACCGGTATAAAATGAGTTGACTTCGTGAAACGATCTACAATGACCTATATGGCATCATGCTTCGCGGGAGTTAATGGTAGACCACTAACAAAATTCATAGTGATCATTTCCCACTTCCATTTCGGTGGATCGATAGGCTGCAATAATCCGGTAGGAGCACAATGTTATGCCTTAACACGTTGGCACGTGAGACATTTGGAAATGAAATCAACTATGGCCTGCTTCATGCCTGGTCACCAATAGAGTTCACGTAGGTCCTTATACATCTTCACAGACCCGGGATGAACAGAAAAAGAACTCCAATGAGCTTCATAGAGAATATCAGTGCGAAGAGATTCATCATTAGGTACACAAACTCGATCATGAAAACACAAGAGTCCTTCGGAATTAATTCTGAAGTTGGGGTGGTTTGATATCTTAGAGACAATGGATTGAAGCTCAGGATCTTGCTCTTGCAAACCCTTGATTCGTGAAATGATGGTAGACCGAACTTGAAGTTCAGCTACAAGACAATGATGCTTCCGAAGTCAGAAGTGAGAATTGATTACTCGAGGGGCTACAATATAGCAATATTACAATAAGTTAATGTACCATACAATACATATAACTCCAAATTTATTTTCGATACTTACTAGGAAAAGGTTTGCGGCCGAGTGCATCAGCTACAACGTTGGCCTTGCCCAGATGGTAATCAATGACAAGATCGTAATCTTTACGGAGTTCCATCCACCTCCGTTGCCGAAGGTTCAACTTCTTTTGACTCAATAGGTACTTAACCCTTTTATGGTCGATGAAGAGATAACATTTTTCTCCGTAAAGGTAATGTCTCCAGATTTTCAATGCAAAGACAACTGCAGCCAATTCAAGGTCATGGGTGGGGTAGTTCATTTCCTTTGGCTTAAGTTGTCTCGAATCATAAGCGATGACTTTGCCTTCTTGCATCAATACACGTCCTAACCCGAGGTGCGATGCATCATTGTAATATGTGTAGTCTTTTTCGGACTCATGTTGGGTTAAGACTGGTTAAATGAGCTTATTTCCTCAATAACTTGCTTCAACTGATCGAAACTTCGTTGTTGAACCTCGATCCAAACAAAAGGAGCTTATTTCCTCAATAACTTGGTTAAATGAGCGGCTATCATAGAAAACTCTTTCGCAAATCTACGATAATAACCAACAAGTCCAAGGAAGCTTCTAACTTCACCAATGTTCTTCGGTGGGTGCCAATCTACAATAGCTTGAATTTTCTTCGAGTCCACTTGAATACCCGAAGCTGACAAAATATAACCCAGAAAGGCAACTTCGGTGAGCCAAAACTCACACTTAGAGAATTTCGCGTACAATTTCTTCTCTCTTAATGTCTGAAGCACAATACGAAGATAATCTCGGTGTTCCACTTCATTCTTGGAATAAATCAATGTCATCTATAAACATCACTGTGAATTTATCAAGATAGGGTCTAAAAACCCGATTTATCAAATCCATAAAGACCGCATGAGCATTTGTTAACCCAAAGGGCATCACCAAGAATTCGTAGTGTCCGTATCTTGTACAGAAGGCAGTCTTCAGTACATCACACTCCTTAACTCTCATTTGATAATAGCCCGACCTTAAATCGAACTTGGAAAACATAGAGACATCCTTTAGTTGATCGAATAGGTCGTCTATTCTAGGCAATGTATATTTGTTCTTGATGGTTACTTTATTCAATTGTCAGCAGTCAATACACAATCGCGTTGATCCATCTTTCTTCTTTACAAAGAAAATCGGTGCTCCACAAGGCGAAGAGCTCGGTTGAATGAAACCTTTGTTTAACAAGTCTCGAATCTGAGCCTTTAGTTCTTTTAATTCCACAACTGTCATGTGATATGGTGCAATGGAAATTGGAGCAGTCACAGGCTACACCTCGATGCCAAACTCCACCTCATGGGTTGGGAGCAATTCCGAAAGTTCATCAAGAAAAGACATCAGGAAATTCACATACAGTGTCAATGTCTCGCAATTGTGATTCGCATTTGTTCTTCAATGTCAAAGCATACAATGATGGAGTCTTTGCGTTCATCAGTACAACACTTTCCTTCCCCAGACCTCGAAGGTACAATTTCCTCTTACAAAAATCTACCCAGGCTTAATGCTCACTAAGCTAGTCTAAACCTAGGATGACATTGAATTCATGGATCGTTAAAGTAAACAAATTGGCCAAAAAACGAATCCCTTGGATCATTAAGGGGTAGTTCTTACACACTACCCTTACGGTGACGCAATCTCCTAAGGGATTGGTTACAGAAATTCTCGATGCTATTGGTTCGGAAGACATATTATACTTCTTAACTAGAATGGTACCTATAAAAGAATGAGTAAAACCAGGGCCAATCCGTGCATATAAGGAACGTGAATATAGCTCGATGGTACATGCAATGACGTCAGGTTCATCTTCTTTTTCTCTGCTTGTAACTGCCTCGTCCCGGTCTGGCCGGATGACCGGTCCGAGTAGGCTACACGGGGAAAACCGAAGCAAAACCCGTAAAGGTTCCCCCTCGGTTAGCGACTCTAATTTTTTTTTCATTTAAATTACATCTTAACTAGAGGCATAATTGTTTCTTAAGTGATCACTACAGCGGAAACAAGACTCCCGAGAAGCCCTACAGAAAAACCGGGCCTAACCCAAACATTGAGACCCTTTAGAGATGCCCAAAAGCCCACTTTCAGGCCTGTTTTTCGAAACAGGTGTTACCCGTTTCGAAACACGGGCTCCAGGTACAAATCAAGTCACCCGTACCGAAACGCCTCCACCCCGTTTCGGAACAGGGTCACGATTTTGCCTTGACAATTCAAAACTTGTTTCGAAACAGGCATGGACAGTAGCAAAAACGTTCCGATACTTGTTTCGAAACATGGGCTCATAGTAGCCAAACTGTACCGAAACGAGTTTCGATACGGGGAGCCTGGAACCACACCCGTTTCGAAACAGCTCCAACCGTTTCGAAACACTTACTGTCTGCAATTTTCTAAAATCAGATTTAGGCAACTCCAAATGATCTCAAATGCCCTCAACAACTCCAAGAAACATACTTCACAAACAATTACACTCTAGAGGCATGCTCCCTATTGCAAACATTCATAATTATCACATGACATAAGATAAGACATCCATTCTAAGGATCATTCAAGGCACACTTAAACATAAAAGCCCATAAGGCACATGTCTCCACACATAGAGTTTACATGCCAACAAAAAGTAACTTAAAACGTTCAAAAACATAGCATCTCAAACGAACATTCAACAAGGCTTAACATGGTTCACGAATCCAAGCAAAGCATAAACATGGCCAACATCTATGAGTCATACAACGCTCATACAAAACATATAATAGCCCCATTGCTTAACTACTACTTTATTTACTAAGCCATACTTGAGCAACAACAAGCTTGGAAAGCCCATTTGCCTTGCTCCTTGCTAACACCACGCTAATGATCTGCATTGTTGAAAATGAAAGCGTAAGCTAGAAGAGTGAGGATGCTCTAAAATAAAAAACAACAACAATGCAGGGTTCAAGCATGCAATCCTTAACACCACACAAAACGTACATAGGCATCAACAAGGCAACCTAGCTAGTCTTTCAAGAGTCATTAATATGGCATCTTACATCATATTAAGCTCAACGACATAAATCAAATATCACAACATCATAATCATAAGAGCAAGTACATTGGCCACTATTAGTTTACTCAGATGTGCGGATTTACTCTCGACAACAACATTACCTCAGTGGGATTACACTCATCACCGGACCTTGCATGGGTGGGATTCCACTCATCACCACATGCCCTACGGATGGGATTCCACTCATCATCACGTATAATATAAATAAATTTCCGGTGGAATATTACATCACCGTACTCCTCCTTGATGACTCAACGCCATCAAGGCCACGCGCGTTTTGACTCAAACGTGTGCACATTAATCCTAATGATCAATCATTTACACCCGGTAAGTTAACTAGTGCCAATTTCTTTAAATCACATCACATTAATCATCATTCATATCATTCAACCATCATCACACTCAACAATGTATACACATACAAAGTCAATTCATACTTTGCAAGATCAAGATAGGCATAGGAAATCAAAGCTCATTAACAAACAAGAAGCCAAACTACCAATTTGACTTCTAACTTGGAATGGTCTACCAAACTCATTCCAATACCTCCACTACACACACTTGAACCAACTTTAAAACAAATTTAAAGTTTTACTCACCATCCTTCCTTAGCAAACCAAGTCAAGCCTCCTCAATTCCCGGATTCGGTCCTGATCCTTCCCCGATGTTTCCTCTTGCTTCTAACCAATCAAAACACAATCATTACTCACCAATTCAATGCTAAATTCAGTCACAAACTCCAACCCATAAACACAAGCCAAACTTCACCAATTTCAAACTCAACTAATCACAAAACTTCTATTTTCGAGCTCCCCAAAAGCCCAGCAGAAAACTATGATTTCTAACACCCAAATGGCATCTAAAAGGTCCCAAAACACTTCCATAATAACCCTATACCATCAGCCCTTTAACCCAACCCTAAAACACACCAAAAACCCAATTTTAGACACTTCAAAAATTTCCCCAAAGACCCACTTCGGGATTTCTCCCAAATCCAACCATTTCAAGATATTAAGGGTATTTAGGCGAGATTAAACCAAAACCCAACTCAACAGTTCAAAAACAATTGAAAACCCCCTTAAAAATCTAAACTTTCATCAAACTTGAAGAAATGCAAATGATTATAGTTTTGAAATCTAAGACAAGGAAAATGATGGGGATGATGAGGAGAGTTAAGAAATGAATTTACCTTTGAAAATGCCCTAGAATAGATGAAGAAATCAAATGGAATAGTAACTTGACTTGGGAGGGTTTTGGGTTTCTCTTTTTCACGTTGGAAGAGATGTGGGAAAACAACTTTTTTTTTTGTTTTTCTTTTTGATTCAAAAAGGTGGTCTACTTTTTTTGTTTTGGCTTAGTTACAAAATTGCCACCCCTTTTATTTTAAATCTCAATTAAATCAAAACTATGATCAATTTAAATAAAATCAATTTTACCGACTCGAACCAACTCACACGTCTAACTCCTAACCCCAAAACACGGGTGTTACACTGCTCCTCACATGATACATTTGGGCAGGGGATTTTTAATCTTGCTTATTAAATGGTTTCCCTGGACCATTTGATCGTCTAAATGTTCTCGATGATCCTTGCTTCGATCATTTACCTCGAAAGGATTGAACATGAGAAGTAGCAGTAGTCGGTGTAACATCAGATTTGGTTGCATTCAAAGGGCAGTCACGAATAAAGTGACCCTGTTCACCACAGTAGTAACAGGCTCCAGTTTTTTTACGACATTGACCCACTGGATGTCTATTCTGAAAATAATTGCAAAGTGGATGTTGGTTGCCTCGATTTAAACCTCTAGTGCTATCAACGGACGCTACTTTAGCAAAAGACTGCGTTACAGACTGAGGCCTCTCAATGTTTCCAGAACGGGAGGGATGTGGAAAGACATTCTGTTTGAGGCCTTGATACCTCCCTTTCTTATTCCATCTCGGAGGTCGAGAATCATCCATGAACCTCTTCTCACACTTTCCAAACCCACTTGCTCATTAGGCTTTCTGTGCAGCTTCAGTGGCCTTAACTCGGTTCACAAGATCTTGGAAATCAAAAATGCTAAGTGCAGTAAACATAGGGCGTAGTTCATCATTGAGCCCTGCAATGAACACCCGGTACTTTTCTTCCTTCTTCTTAATGTACTCAGCATCGTATCTACAATACTTGTAGAAATCATGGATGTACTGTTTGATCGGTTGTTCGCCTTGTTTGAGGTGTAGGAAGATGCTTCACCTTTCAGCAAGGTAAAACTCACTGATATATTTTTTGCGGAATTCTTTAAGGAAGAACTCCAAAGTCACACTGTCTTCAGAGACTGTCAATATGGTAGTTTCCCACAAGTGAAGTGCCTCATCAGCCAACAACGTAATAGCACACTCGAGTTTGTGCTCGTCAGAGCACTGAAGTTGCTTATCCAAAATCCGCAAGGTGTTATCCAACCAATATTCGTCAACTTCAGGGTTGTCATCATCTTGTCTAGTAAAAGTATAAGCTCGATATTATGAGAGCTTATCAATAATTGCTCGAGTGTGTTGAACAATAGGTGCTCAAGTGTGTTGAACAACAGGAGCGATAGGTTACACGGCTTGTTTGGCCCTCATAGCAGTCATAAATTTCCTGAACATGTCGGTCATGTTCTTGTAACACTCAGCCTGAGCGGTAGGTGCTACAGGCTCGGTACACTGAACAGGAGGGCCTGCGGTTGTGGTGGGTTCTGAGGATTTCCTCCTCTAATCTCCTCGACATGCGTCGAGGAGTCGGTGGCAAGCTCGTCTATATGAGCTTCATTAGTTTCAGACATATCTATATGAAAGATTAGATTAGTCGACAAGTCACAATATACGCAAAATATAAAACCTAGGTGGCAAAGTAACACAATAACAATGCAACAAGCTTCAGTTTAGTCCTAGAATCAACTAAACTCTAGCTCTGATACCATAATTGTAACACCTCTTTCTCAGTCTGGTCGAGAACCAGGTCGGAAGGAGATGCCGATGATCAATACAGAAATTGGTGCAACAAAATTTCATTTTTATTATTAACATTTTCATCAATAACATACAATTAATCATTACCACAATGTAGCTTAGTCCATTTGATCCATACGAAGCAATAATTAATTATTCAGGGCTAATTCCCAATTATTACAAGTTTTAGGGACCAAATTGTAAATATGATAAATTAAGGGTTCTTCGATGCTGTTGATTATAATACATTGAAATTTACTACAATATTAACAAATCTGTAGAAATTCATACAATTTGGAGTTCATTAGCTCATTCAATTTAATCTTTCAAAATTCAGTGACTAGTTTGTGAACATTGCAAACTATTAAATTATACCTTTAACTAACTTAATTAACCCCGTATCGAAACACCTTAGGGCCGTTTTGAAACGGGTGGATGATGGTCAACCCACTTTGATTTTTCACTTCAGACCGTTTCGATACGGTAGTCTCTGTATCGGAACAGGTTGACTTCGTTTGACTTTGACTTTGACCCGTTTCGATACGCTATGAACCCGTATCAAAACGATAGATTCCAGTGAAAAATTGTTCAGAAACGGCTATAGGTCGTATCGGTACACCCCTGTTCTTTAGGTTCATTTATGCATACCCGTATCGAAACGCCATCATCCGTTTCGATACAGTCAGACCTGTAATGATAGATATTTTACTGGATTTTATTCGATTTGACCTACTGAACGATGTCCAAATGCACATCTATATACATGCTCTCATGCTCATCAATGTCAATACTACGAGCATGCCAAATTTCATAACCATGCGAATATGTTTGCTATGTTTTGACCTTTATGAGCTAAGTATGCACATCTAAACCATTTTAAGCCAAACAAAAGGGCCATTTTGGGCCACCAACCATATTATAATATATGCATCACACAAACATATCAAAATGGGCATAAATGACTAGTTCAATTACTTTTCCACATTCCTAGGAGTTCATAAGTCAAAACACATTACTTTAGAGCTTGTAGTGACTTTTCTTGCCTTGACTATCTGATCCTCGAACACACAATCTTTCAACCTAAAATGCATGAGATGGGACATGTTAGGCATACATTGCCTAGTGAGATAGTCTTAAACAAAATGAACAACAATGTGACAAGTATCTATATACATGCTCTCATGCTCATCAATGTCAATACTATGCATCAATAACAATGTTTAACATATTCATTTCATCATTAATCCTTGGATTGAATCAAGATAGTGGATACACGAATTCCTACGCCTCGCTAAATCAATGAATGGTCTAGTCCCTCCGCCTCGCCAAATCAATATAGGCTGTAGCCTTAGGACTGTAGTCCACCCGTACACTGAGTTCATGAATTCTATGGCATGCCAATTGTATCCAATGTCTATTCAAATCCAAGGTTTCAATGTTCATATCCATATTCAATGTTGAATAAGAATTCCAATAACCAATGATTTCAATATTTTCAATGACAAATATGACTCATTATCAATGTTTCATGGTTCAATGTCAATATCAATATCTGATGATTTCTTTACAATGTTTCAATAACAATGACTATATCAATAACAAAGCACAATGACGATACCAATAACTATGTCTGATATTCAATAACAAACTTACCGACACTTACCAAGGTATCCATTTAACAATCTGATGTAACTTCCTCAATAGTGATATTAACTAAATGATCAAAAACAACAATAAAAGATTCGGGAAGGCTTTTCGCTTAATCCCGAGACTCCGACTACACTCACCTCAAAATCCGATGCTCCTAAGGCTCTCGGATAACAATCCCTTTGTTTCTAGCTTTGGATGGAGACGATGGATGCTCTTTATCAACTTCTTGAGCTAGGAAATCGATAAGGAGATTATTAGGATCGATATTACGATATCAAAATCAATATAACAATATCAAAATCGATAACCGATCTCAATATAGATGACAACGATGAGATATCCATGGATGGTCAAAACCCTAGCTTAGGATTAAACTCAATACATCCATGGAATCCAATAAACGACCGGCGAATATAGCTTACTCGATCGATAGCAACGATTTGGTAAAAATAAATCAAAGAAAAATGAAGCTTGAAGCTAGCTCCAATGGAGGTGTTTTCTTAGGTAGGAGGTGATGAAGATGAAGAGTTTGGGAGAGGTGTATGCTTTCAAAGTTTTCAAGTTAGTTTCCTCAATCCTATTCTACAATGTTTTGAAGTAAAAGGCTTTCCTTTAGGTGAAGTAATCTCACCAGATTATCCCACGTATGAAAGTATTAATTGAGGAGGGGCTAATTGCAAGATTAGTCCCTAAATTTTCAATGCTTTATAGTTTTGACTCCAAATTCCCTGTTTTCCACAATTAGTCACTATAATGTTTTGATACTATCCAATAGGGTCCAATAACAATGATTTAATTGATTTAAAGTCCAATATCAATGATTAACTAATCAATATTATATTTAAACTTTATCGGTGCAAAATTTCCCATCACCAGAACCCAATTTCGACTAGACCGGATTTTGGGGTGTTACACTGGAAGTATACGTGGTTGTCTCTAGCAAACTTGGACACCGAAAGTAAGTTTATAGTTACTTGAGGGACTACAAGCAAATCATGCAACAATAATATTCTTGACTTAGTTTTCAAGGACGGCTGAGCAATCTTAGAAATGTGGAGTCCCTTACCATATTCAACAAGAAGCTTACCTGGGCCAGAATAATTGGTAGAATAATGAGCACCAGAAGCATTCGGGCTGACATGGGGAGTAGCACCAGTATTTACAAACCACTGGTCATTATTGTTCGATGTGGAAGAGGAATGTTTATGAGTGCATTGAGTACAATGAGTAGTAGGGGAGATGGTTCATGTAGTGTGATACATCGAAGAGGTACTATTAGTGTCAAGAGAACATATGTGAGCAGAAGATGAACCTTCATTGCTCTGAGACTTTGAGGAAGAAGTAGTGACCCTAGGAAAACTTTGATTGAAGCGACGATAACATCGATCAGCTAGATGACCCATCTTACCGCACAATTGGTACTGATAACGGTTGCGACTACGCCCACGTCCACCATATCTATATTGTTGACGATAGGGCCTTTGACCATAATCGTTATTTGACTTTTATGATGAGCCACGATCACTTGATGAGAACTGAATAGAATGAACACTCATTGGCATGCATTGTGCTTGATCAAGTAGGGTTTGTTGGGCTTCTATATCAACCAGAATAGCTTGAACTCCTTCCAAGGTGAAAGGTTCACGGCTAGCAGTAATAACCACAATGAACGGTTTGTATTCGCTAGAAGAACTGTTCAAAATAGATGCAATTTGTTTAGTTGTAGACACTGAATTCCCACATGATGCGGGAGAATCACAAAATTCTTTCACCTTCGAGATGTAAGTCTGCATGCTGAGATCACCTTTGCGGAGAGATCGAAGATGAAAATGTAAGCTCCTAACTGTCGTTGTTGACCTACTACTGATCTCGGTAGAGGTCTTGACACCAACAAAGTAAGGAAGCAAGTGCAGACTCATTGTGGAGAGAAGCCAGGATGCAATAGCGCTATACTAGGCCACAAACTCCCCATACTCAAAATTTTCAACATTAGAGTCGGTGGCACTACGAATCATAGATGGTGGAGCAGAAATCGTGCCCTTGATGAACTTCTCAAGACGGTGGCTACGTATCGTGAGCAAGACTTGTTGCTTCCATATGAGGGAATTAGATTCATCGAGAAGAATATTTACCTTCTTGTTGGTGAAAACCTTTCTGGTGCATGAAGACGAACGATCAATAGAGGAAAGAGGATCGTCTTCACCAGAACGTAACTTAGAGAGATTCGTCATAGAAGGCAGAGGATCAGAGAGCAAACAATTAAGAAGTACACAACTATAGAGAACACGATCGATGACGACGAGCTCACACGAAGGAGATATTAGGAACGTTCAGTGACTGATACCATGTTAGACTGAGTAGATCTGGAATCTTCTAAGAGTAGATAAGAAAAAGAAAGTGATATATCTATCACCAACTGTAAAGCAAAAATACAGAGATATTATTAAGAATTCTAAAAAAAGAGGTGTAGGCCTCAATACTTGGTATCGGGCCAGAGTCAATGACTCATCTATTTATATTTCCCAACTAGTAATAACTGATGAGTATTAGTTAAACCAATCAGTTATCCTAAACGGGCTCACTTCCAATATGTTACAACCCATTTCAGTTGTAACCACTTATGAACGGAATTCATAACTTCAGCATCTAGAGATTTGACCAATTAAATATGCTAATTTGGATGCTTAGTAAATAAAGGATTGTAACAACAAATTGGGATGAAACCTCTCAAATTGAGAAATCTCTTTTTAAGAGCTTTTTGAGTTAAAGAATTGAATATAATAGTTGTAAAGACTCTTTTTTCTTTGAAAATTATAAAAATATATCTAAATAATCTAAATTTAAATAACTTAAAAAATTAAAAATAATTTAATAAATAAAAAATTAATATATAAATTAATATACATCTAAATTTAATAATTAATGAAATTATATTAAAAATATAATTTCATAAATAAGAAATTAATATATACATCTAAATTTAGTAATTAATAAAACTATATTAAAAAGATAATTCCATAATTAAGAAATTAGTATATACATCCTTCAAATATTTTCAGTGATGTTATGTTAAAAAATTAATTTTCATAATCTAATTAATATTAATATATACAAAATATTAATAACCAATAAACTATTCAAACAAATATTAAATATAATCATGTCCTTACATGTCATTTTGCTTATTCAAATATTCAAACAATTATCGACTACCAATTAATTTTACCAAACACTTTTATATAATAAACTAATACAGTCCGCTAGTCAAATCATCTAATACAATCCGCTATTAGCTATGAGATATCTGTTAATTTCCAAACAGGTCAATACCATCTAATATATGAAAGAAAATTATTTTTTATACAATATCTAATTTATTCAAATTTCTTCCCCTGTCATAAAGCGGAAGATGACTCAAACTCACATCTTTCTATATGTTACAATAACAACAATGTCAACTGAACTAAAATTCAATTTCATAAGAAATTTTAGTTGTAACCATTCGGGTTTTAAATCCGAATACATTTAACTTTTTAATTTAATAATTTAAGTCATATATCTATATTTGTATAAAAGGTATGATCAATTTGGTGTCACTTGTTAATAAGTACTAATTCAGTTAGAAAAATTAAGATGTCATTTAAAATAATTATTAATATTATACTTCATCCGTCCCACTAAAATTTTTTAATATTGACTTTTTAAAAGTTAAAATTTTTAAATTTTGACAGCAATTATTTTTAATATTTAAATAATTATAATTTATAAAATATATGTTTTTAAACTACTTGATTGAACGTTTTTAAAACATATTTTTTCATATTTTCATCATTAATAAATTTAAAGCAATAAGGAGACAAGGTTAAAAAAATCGACCAAAAAAAGTCAATATTGAACATATTCAATGGGACAGAGAGAATAATAATTTTTTTATATAATTTTTAAACAACAACTAAAATCAACTATTTGAATATCAAATACAAATACGATGGATTTAAACACATATCCATGACTATTCTATTTATAAACGATTGTTGAAATATTTTTTATAAAATATTGTCATTCACTTATATCATAGGTATGATAATATCCAGTTCTATGAAGTGGTTGACAAAGTTGTTTCCAGATTTTTTTCTAAAAAAAAAACTTAATATTCATAAATTATTAAATATTTTATGCTTAATCGTGTCATTTAAATTTATCATATAACTTATTGTAAATAAATTCTTTATTTAAAATTTAATAAATTCTTGGTTAGGGTTAAGATATTTGAATATTTAAAGAATCATGTTTCAATCCCACCCTATGTAAAATTTATTTTGAACTATAATTTATTCTACTATATATATATATATATATATATATATTTAACTATCACTTTCATTTAATAAAATAACTACTTTAACTATCACTTTTTTTATGAGAAAAAGGGTACCACTATGAGTCTCGTTAAAAATCTATCTAAAATAAAATGGAAGAAACTGAATGATCTCCGACAGCGGTTGCGCAAAAACCACCTCACCAACCTCCTTGCCTCTCTCCATACGAGCCAAACCATCAACCACATCATTCCCAACACGTCGAATATGAGAAATCTAAACCTCCCAATCTCGATCAAGAATCTCGTGCAATCTAACCACAAGTGCATCACCCGAAAGAGCTAAAGACTCTCCCTCCAAATCTGCACAACGCTCCTACTATCAAGCTCCAATTCAATCTGTCAAAACACGAGATGTCATGCATGATTAAGCAAATCATGCGCTGCCCGCAATTCCGCAACAAGAATCGAGCAAACTCCTAAGCTCCTAGCAAAGCCAAACAACCATGTACTTAAATCATCCCTAAGGACCCTTCCTATAGATGTCATGTTGTCGGGACTGCCTGCAGCCCCATCCGCATTTGCTCGAACCCACCCTGTAAGACACATAGGTGTCGGTTGGGGTTGGTTACCACCCAACTCACCCCACATCCTTCGGCAATAGCCCACAATGTCCCCAAACGCCTCACGACCCCCATTAAACACAAAGAAACAACGACGTTTCCAAAGTGCCCAACAGATAAGGGCAAATAAGACATTCCAGTTTAGCTTCATCGCATGGGTATTACCAACTCCCCGTATGTTCCCATGCAGCCAAGTATCAAAGGATCCAAAGAAAAAATCATGTTGTAGATCCTGGCGAAAAAGATGCGTCCACACAGTGTTAGTTCAAACACAAGTAGCTATAATTTACCTACTTTTATTTAATGAAGTAGCTATCATTTATTTAAAAATATAATTTCTATATACTAATATCATTATGTTTTAACTATCATTTTTTAAAATAGAAAAAACTATAATTTATTTTACAGTACAATATCTTTTTTCATTCACCTACTTTTGTGGGTTATATCTTAATCTAGTATTATTGAAGATAAAAAAGTTAATTTTGGATCCGATGCCAGCACACAAATTTCGGCTAATGTACCCATCAGTTTGATTGGGCTTGGCTTGTTGTTTATTTCTCATAACAAAGTGTAGAACCACACCTAAGCCAAGCCTAATGAATCTGATTCAGTCTAAAGAATTAAAAATAGGCTTATCAAATTTGACCTCAACTTATGAAATACGAACACAAAAATATTGGGAATCCAACGGTCTGATGGCCCTTCTATGCTCGGTTGCCACCTCTATTAGGTATGTTGAAACTGAATTTTGATGGTTCTTTTGATCGCACTACAGACACCGGTGGCCTCGACATTATTGTACGTGCTGCCAATGGTACGCTTTTGATTGAGGGTGATTCATGGTCTGTGATTACTCGTGCTTGTTCTTGCAATCCTGATTACTCGATCAATGGCATGCTAATTACTGCAATTTGTTATTACCACCATTATCATCATTAGTTAATTTGTATATTATTCAAGGTTTTGATCACTTCATAGTCCAATTGTAGATTATGGGTTGCATTTAAGACTATTGAGGCATTTACCAACATTTTAGAACTCATTTACAGTTTTTCCTATAGAGGGTATTGAAACCTTCGTAGATGTTCCGAAACCTCACTTATACCCTCCCCAAGGTATCGAACCCATACTCATGGTTATGAAACCTTTTTAGCTTCAAAGTTTAAGTTATCGAAACTACCTTTATAAGTTTCGAAACCTAATAAACATGTTTCAATACCCCATGAACAAGTTTCGAGACCATTGCCTAAAACACTCTATTGTTAATCCTAAAATCTAGGTGGTATTAAAACTTATTGAATTGGTTTCGATGCCCCAAGCTCGTAACTGCACTATAAGGCTCAAATTTGAGTTCTAACATGCTTCGGATCATCTCCTATAAGGCCCTAATGATTACCAAAGGCTACCAAGTCATATTTGAGCATCCTAAAATCATTCAATACCATTTCAACATCAATTTCACTATTTAAATCATTCAAGGCATGCTTATCACATAAACACCCATGTACAATACCAACAAGCAACACATTATAATTATGATTTACAAGAAATATTTTAAAGTTCAAAATGTACTACATTATAAAAAAAATCCTAAATTTAAGCTTCCACATAAACTCTAATAATTAAGGAGTGATTAGTTACGAATTTACAACATGAAAATGGGATTAAAGCTCCTAAAGCTCTAAACCCCTCTTAAACCCGTCAATGGTTAATTCATCTTTTCAACAAAAGAATAGAGTTTTCTTGAAGCTCTTGGAAAGGTGATTAAGAATCCACCAATCTTGAATCCCGAAATAGAAATTTACAAGGTAAAAGTTTTATTTTAATGTTTGAAGGTTTTGGTGTCTTGGAGAGAAAAGGAGAGTGTGGAAGGAGATGATCTCACTATTTAATATTTATCCCTTTACACCTCACCTTCAAACAAGAAACAATTAAGGGAATTCAACATTTCTTTTACAAATTGGTCTATGTGCAACATAAAACACTCAAGTTTCTTCCATGTCACAAAATAACACATTTTAGTCTACATAGCCCAATTCTCATATAACAAGGCCCAAACTTGACCGAAAGGTCCAACTAACTATTCTAACTTGTCAAACTATATCTCAGGTCAACGTATATTTGTTGATTTGTAAACTCGAGTAGTTACAAAGGTTTATCTCATGTATCAGCTCTGCCCGACTATCGGTGTTACTTAACGGTAATGCGACAAAGGAATTCAGAATGGGTAGGGGTTTGCGCCAAGGCTGTCCGTTATCGCCATTACTGTTTGTGGTGGTCGCGGAGGCGATGCACTTGATGTTACAAAAGGCCGAGTCGGAGGGTCTAATTCGTGGGGTTGAGGTGGCGTCAGGGATATTCCTGACACACTTACAGTTTGCTGACGATACATTGTTATTCTTTGAGGCATCATTAGCGGTAGCGCGAAATTTAAAACGGATTCTACACTGTTTTCAATTTTGTTCTGGGTTGAAGATAAACTTTGGTAAGAGTTCATTATATACTATTGGCATAGGCGATGAGCTGAGTGATAGTGTGGCCGAAGTGATGGGATGTAGAAGGGCAGATTTGCTGTTTGTGTATCTTGGTTTTCCGATAGGAGCGAATCTGAGGTTGGTTGCTACATGGGAACTGATAATTGCAAACGTCAGGCGCAAGCTAGCGGGGTGGAAACGATCGTCTTTGTCTTTTGCTGCTCGCGTCGTATTGGTGAACTCGGTACTTTCCTCTTTACCTATTTTCTATATGGGATTATTTGTGGCTCCGAAGGGGGTGATTGAAAGACTAGATCGAATCCGGAGGGCATTCTTATGGGGAGGTGTTGGATTAGAAAGACGTATGAGTAGGGTAGGGTGGGAGGTTGTATGTCGGCCAAAACAGTTTGGGAGTCGCGGACTTACGGGTGAAGAATATGGCTTTGTTATCAAAATGGGTTTGGAGGTACGCTCGTGATAAAGATTCTTTATGGCGGAACTTGATTGTAGCTAAATATGGCGAGCATACGCAGTGGTGGCGTTTTAATACAGAAAAGCTCTCGTCGATGTTGATAGTATGGCGACAAATTGTAGCAAACTCGTGTGTAGCGCAAGTGGAAAAGCACATGGGCATGTCGGGTTTTTTGTGGAAACTTGGTAATGGGCGGTCAATTCTTTTTTGGTTCGATCTGTGGGTTGAACAACTAGTATTGAAAGATGTTTTTCCGCGTCTCTTTTCGTTGGCTATTGACAAATTAGCTCGGGTGTGTGATTACGCGGTGGACGATGGCTTTTTTCATCAGCATTGGGACGGATTTTTTAGGAGGCAATTGAGGGTGTTTGAGCACGGGCAGTTGCGGGAGTTGTATACTTTGGTGTCCAAGTTTCGTTTATGGGAAGCCAGGATGGATACATTAATTTGGAGGCCGGATGCTCATGGTCTGTTTTCGGTTCAGGCTTTGTCGAAGCTGATCTTGTTAGATAAGGTTGGGGATATGGGCTTAGGCGAATGCTTCGCTTGGAAAGTACTGGTTCTGCCTAAAGTTCAAGCCTTTTTGTGGTTCATATGGCTACGACGGTTACCCACGGCTGACTTCTTGCGCGCTCGAGGGGTCCCTTTGCCGGATGATCAGGGACGCTGTCCATGGTGTGAGACGGAGGAGGAGAGCATCGCTCACATATTGTATGAGTGTTCTTTTGCGCATACAGCATGGGATTGGATGAGACAATGGTGGGGCGTCGACACAATTTTCCCGGTCCGTTTTGAAGCATTTTTTGTGATTGATTTTCATTGCGTTTTTACTGGATGCATGAAAATGTGGTGGGTGGCGAGCGTTAGTGCATTGTTGTGGTCGCTATGGTTAGCGAGGAATGAGTTTATTTTCAGTGGGAAACGTTTGTCATTGTCGGAATTATGTTTCTTGGTTAAGTTGAGATCGTACTACTGGATAAAGGTTGATAGGAAGGGTGAAATGTTTCCGGAATCCATTTGGTGGTCATGTCCTACTAATTTTGTTGTTAGCGCGCAACCGAGAAAGTTGAGGGTGGGAAGGAGCTGGCAGCCACCGTTAAAGGGCGTGTTAAAGTTTAATACGGAAGGATCGGCGCGTGGTAAGCCGGGTCCAGCGGGGTTCGGTGGAGTAATGCGGGATGGGGATAGTCGAATATTGGGATTATTTTCAGGACCTTTAGGAGTGATGGAGTCGAACGAAGCTGAAGTGCGAGCGATAGCTTTTGCTTTGGGTTTGGTGCAGGAGAGGGAATGGCGGAAAGGCTGTGTCATTATAGAGTCGGACTCTCAGGTGGCATTGAGCTGGGCTACACATTCGGCAAAACGTCCGTGGCGGTTATAGGAGGTCTTCTTAGCGATCGATCAGGCTTGTCATGTAGCGTATGACATACAGTTTTGTTATATGCCGAGAGAGGCGAATGGCTTTGCAGATGTTTTAGCGAAAGAGGGAGTGGGTAGAGGTTCGCTCTTTGTGGCATGTCTATGAGTTGGTTGTTCATTTATTTGTTCTTTCGGTGGATCTTATCGTACTCTTTTCCTCCATTAGGCTTAGGGAGGTTTTTAACGAGGCGTGAGATCCGTCAAGCTGTATGTTTTTCTTATTTTAATAAAATCATACAGTTGCCGATCAAAAAAAAACAAAGGTTTATCTCTTTGTACTTCAGATTACCCACATCCTTAGTTCTATTTTCATTCTCATCATACCAAATTACCAATGAAAAGGAGGTAGTTATGGTGGTTGACACGTACAGTGAATACTTCTTGAGTAGGGTAAAATTCTACATATATTTTATAAAGATTTATGGGGGATGAACTTCGTATACATGTAACACCCCTCGCCAAGGTTAGGAGTGAGGAGCGTTGCTTAGCAAGAAAACAAGTAAGCAAGGAACGAGATACATGAAAATCCAAACCAATTTAAAACTTTTCTAACTCATCACTAAAAGATGAGTTTCTCTTTGGAACAGGAGTGACGGTTGAAGAGCTTTCTTTTTGATGTTTGGCTTTCTTTGATTTCCAATATGGTTTGTCACCGTGTAGGCCTCTTGTCATTTCGATGACCACCTTTTCGCTTCTCCGAAGCCTTCATCTTTGCTTCGGTTGCAATGACTCGATTGACTAAGTTTTGAAAGTTCGTAATTCCTAAAGCCGTGAAAATATGACTTAGTTTATCATTCAAGCAGTCTATGAACATTCTGCACTTGTCTGCTTCGATTTTGATATACTCTGAGCCATACTTGCAATATTTGCAAAACTCGCTCACATATTGTTCAATAGGTCGGCCGCCTTGCTTGAGATACAAGAAACGTCTTCGACGATCAGCCAGGTACTGCTCACTTATATACTTCTTCTTAAATTTCTCGAGAAAGAACTTCCATGTAACTGAGTCAGCGGGAGCAGTTAGGGTCCTAGTTTCCCACCAACTCAAGGTTTCATCTGTCAATAAGGCTATGGCACACTCGAGTTTGTGCCCATCCGAGAATTGTAATTGCTTGGTTAGAATCCTTCTCGTGTTTTCTAGCCAATATTCAGCATCTTTGGGCTTCTCATCATTGGCACCGGTGAAAGTATATGCCCGGTGTTGAGCGAGTTTGTCGATTGGAGCTCTATTGGGTACGGAAACAGAAGGTGTAGTAGGTTGATCACATTTCAGATTACTCAAGAGCTGATCGAACATCTCCTTCATACTCATGAGACATTCTCTTTGGACAATTTGGATAACAAGATTTCTCGGTTGAGGTTCATCTTGTCCTCGAGGTTCAACGGGTTCTTGAGGCCCGGTTTGTTCTTGGGGATTAGCTTGTCTTTGAGGATTTTGCCCCATCCTCACACTATCTCCTTCATTCGAGGAGCCTTTAGGACTTTCATCGTCTCGGGCGAGCCTTGTTTCAGACATACTACGATAGGATAAACAAGAGGATTTTAGATAAGCAATAACACAAGCATATTGAGATACACTCCTAGTTGGCACAATTAAATCCTATACGATGCATGTAGACTCGGTTTAGTCCTAGGATTGACTAAACCTTTAAGCTCTGATTACCACTTTTGTAACACCCCTCGCCCAGGTTAGGAGTGAGGAGTGTTACTTGGTAAGAAAAAAAAGTAAGCAATGAACGTGATACATGAAAATCAAAACCAATTTAAAACTTTTCTAACTCATCACTAAAAGATGAGTTACAACTATAATGATCAAATACAAGCATTCTATACAAATCAATTTAGGCATAGCTATTATTCAATTCCAAGTAGCAGGATCAAGCATAGCATTCGAACAACAACTAAATCAAGATGAGCATAGAGAGCAAATCGAACAAGAACATGCTTAAACATCAATCATTCGAACAAGACACTTTAAGATCAAGATACAATACATTCTATTTAATTAAGTTTCAAGACATGATTCAATATTAATCACTAAATCATTTCACAATCGATCATACTTCTTCAATCAAATTTCATGAACAATTTCAATATCTAACAGGATTAGATCAACATTATCTCAAGTATGATTCAAACAACATAATATCAATTCAATTCTAGCTCAAAACAAAACATTCAATCATTTACTTCAATCGAATAAGGAAGAGGACGAACTTACTATCTCCTAGATTTCAAATACTTGAATTTCCTAGTACATGCAAGCTTCCAATTCAATTTCAATGGTGTCTCTCTCTCTCTCTCTCTCTCTCTCTCTCTCTTTCTCTCTCCCTCTCTAATTCATTTCGGCTGAAATGAATAGAATTGAGAAGATGATGTAATCTTAAGTGATTTAGGAAGTGACCAATGTATCCCTTGATTATCTACTAATTAAACGCTTAAGCAAGGGCATTTAGGAATTTGAGAAATTAGCATGCATTCCCTTAATTTGTATAATTTTTCAGTTGAGTCATTTTAATTGAGTTGCCAAGTTTTCATGTTCTCTCATTTAAGTCCTTTGATATCCTAATTAGCATAGGATCAAGCTTAATTAAATTGGCAATTTAGATTTTTAGTTTCAATACTTCTAGGCTATGGTTTAGGGTATTACAATACATCTCACATTTGGCTATCAAATGAAGCTAAAAGCCTAACTCAAGGAATATGTAATAATTTCAAATCATTATAAGGGGATTATAATAGAGATATTCCAACTTATTATAGGGAGATACATTCCATGATTTCTACTTCTGATCGACCTTCAACATCAGCATATGATCCATACGTAGGGGTGAGTGTTTGATTTAGTCGAGTAGATTAAAAAATTTCCGAGTTATTCTAGTTGACAAGTCTAATTTTACAACTCAAACTTTATTTGAATTTTTTTTTATTCAAGTCGAGTCAATTCAAAATTTTGAGTTTAAATACATATTTAATTGTAACCATTTATAATGTTATAATATGATTTGGTTCCAATTTAATAGACTTTCTTTAATCATATAATATCTCTATACATATGTCTTCATATTATTTTTTACATGTGTAAATAAGATTTTAAATTATATTATCGAATAACTTAGGTAAATATATATCATTTCACTAAACTATGTGTCAAATGAGTTTCAAATAAGAACACACTAGAGTTTCAAAAATTCAACATGTGTCAAATGATACAAACCAATAAAAAACAAAAACATAACAATTCAAAAAACAATCTACAACAAACTATTGTGTTTTGAAATTATATTGTCAAATACTTTAGACTTCTTCTTTGAACATTATAGGCATTTTTGAAAAAGCTTCTTTATTTTCAAGTATTCTAGATAAATATAATAAAGTTAAAAATAAATGTTAGTTAAATTATAAATAACTTTATAACAAAAATGACGTAAACAATTAACTTTATTAATCAAAATAAAACATTATCATCTTCCATGTCTTGAAATTTCGCAACATACTCATCAAGGTTGGTGGAATCTTTAGATCTTCAAAGCCAATCCTAAGTGAAAACCAAAGCTTTAACCATAGTCAAAGTTAATGAACTTAGAAAACCATCTAGAGCATGTCCACCAATGCTGAATGTAGGGGTGATAATGAGCCTGACCGGCTCGCGAGCTATTCGGGCTCGGCTCGGTCAAAGCTCGGTTTGAGTGTGCTCGACTCGAGCTCAGGCTCGTGACCATATCAAGCCGAGCCGACCCAAGCTTAGCTCGAAAAGCTCGTGAACAGGCTTGGAATAATTATATATATTATATATGTGGTATATATGCACTAAAAGTAATATGTTTAGCAAAAGAAAAGCAATAAAATAAATTAGAGAAAATTCACTAAAAGCAAATAAACTAAAATAAATTGGGCATTTTCCTTAGTTCGTTGTTGTTTGATTTTGTATTTTCTTTGATTATGTGTTTGTATTGTAAGAATATTTTTTGGTTATTTAAATTAATCTAATTTTTTGGCACTATTTTCCTCTTTCTCGACATTGAATTTCGTTTCAGTGTTGGTTATGAAAGGGGCTTTTAAAGAGGCCTCATCTTTTATAAAAAAAACTATAGCAAAATTGTCCATTTCGATCCGAGCCGAGCCGAGCTCAACGAGCTTCGAGCCTGAGCCAAGCTCGATGAGCTTCGAGCCCGAGCCGAGCCCAATAGTATTATTTTCGAGCCGAGCTCGAGCCTAAAATTCCAAGCTCGAGCCGAGCCCAATAACATTGTTTTTGAGCCAAGCTTGGCCAGGCTCAGCTTAGCTCGTTATCACCCCTAGCTGAATGCAATTGACTGAGGCAAATGTCGAGATAAGAATAGAGAAAACATATGTTATTTGTACAAGAGTGAGGTATCTTAGACTATTGATTTTCCACCACAACAACAAATCAAATGAAGTCGAGTTTTTTTCTTTCTCCTTAGTTAAATATATATCCAACTCAAATTTATTTTTTAAACTTTTTCAAAAGATATCATTGCACGACCAAACTTATCTTTGGTGATGCATTTTTTTAAACATGAAATTTTTTCGAAACACTTGATTGACCTTCTTGGAATTTAACTCTCATACCAATAAAAAAATATTCAACAAAAAAACAATTCAAATTTATTTTAATCATCTTCATAACCTCATTAGCACTATCAAAGAAAAGCAAGTTTACCCCAAAGTTTACAAGGCCCATTTTATGTTGCAGATGTAAGATAATTTTCAAGTAAACTAGGAAGTTCATATCTGTAGCATCACCCCAACACTTATTGTACTTGTCCTTCATTTTAGAAGTCATAGAGATTGCCTAAACCATCACAATTTATCTATTCATCAAGTAACTAATGTATATTTGTAAATGTTTTCCAAAAAAATTAGAGGTGGCATACAATGATCCGAACATCTAACTACAACTGTCGGGACACCACCTCCAACTATGAGATCAAGAAAAAAATCTATTATCATCATGAGCATATGAATCAAATGCATGCTCATATTTTATAGCCACATTTAACAGCATATACGTTGAGTACCACTTAGTAGGCACATCTAATTACAAACGGGCTTTATTATCTATCATTTCTTCTTTTTGCTCGATCATAGAATTTTTTTCATCCTTAATGACGATGATCTTATGTGCCTCACAACTGCTCTAACTCGATCAAAAGAAACATAAGCATAATTAACACCTTGCACGATAAGATTAAGAAAATGTGCAACATATCTCATATGCATATATTTTCCGTCTGCAATACAAGTATTTCGACGATTCAATTTTTTTCTCAAATACACAATAGTAACACCGTCAACAAATACATTATCAACTGTAATAGTGAAGACCTTTTCTATCCCTTAATCTCGAATACAATTTTCAAGGGCTTGACCTATGCTTTCAACTCTATGAGAAGATATCAAACAAAAGTCTATGCTTCTCTTTTTCAAAATTCACCCATAATTTATCCAATGTATTGTCAGAAACATGTAAGATACCCTTTGAAGTGATGTCGTAGTGTTAGTTGTCGAATACATTCTTCTCATCCTTTTATCAAAAGAATTCCTCAATAACCTCTATAAAATTTGATAAATTGAGAAAATCACTTCTAACTATAAAACGAGATGAGAGATGAAACTTTTGGCATGCAATTGAAATAAATGACTTAAATTATTCTCCCTTTACAACTTTTGTCTAATACATTTTTCTTGTCGCTTTATCAAAAGAATTCCTCAATAACCTCTTTATGAAATTTAATAAATTTAGACAATCTCTTCTAATTATAAAACGAGATAAAGGGTGAAACTTTTGGCATGTAGCAGAAATAAATGACTTAAACTATTCTCCCTTTACAATTCAAAAAAGGTAGTTCATCAACGACAATCATATGAATTAGTGCCTTTCTAATAGCATCTCCATCAAACTTCCAAGTTGAAAAAAAATTGTTCTTTCACTTTCAAGACATACCCCAATCTTAGCAAATTCTAATTCTGATTGCTTAGGATCCAAAGTATTATCTTTAGGTTTTTGTAAGCATGTCTTCAAATGATTATTCATACTTATTGTAAAACCCTCAATTTTCATGGTGTAAGTCACATCATAATGATGGCACTTTCTGTAACGCCCCGGGTTTAGGATCCGAGAAATAATCAGGTTTGGTTAAACCGGATCAGGTTAAATTAGTTGGAAGAAAACATTTTTAATGAGCACTAAAAGGGGTTTTAACGAATAAGGGAAAAAGAGAAATTTAGAATTTTTATAAAAAAGAGGTTTTTATTCAAAATGAAAATCATCATCTTCCTCTTCCTCCTTTTCACGTTACTTTGCAAAAACCACCATTTTCAACTATTCCATTGGAGCAATCACCTCACCCACACAAGTTTTCAAGGTAAATTCTCCCTTGTTTTGATTTTTCTTTCCTTTAACTTGTTATTAGTTAAATTTTACTAAGACCCATTATTTGAAATTATTTCAAAATGCCTTGAGTTTGAAAAAGAGGGAAATTAGGGGATTTTCGTTCAGGTAGTTTGATGCCATGTTTAAGGGTGTTTTTAATCTTGTTTTGGTGTCCTAAAAATGCTAAAATAGTGGCTAAAATTAGGAAACTCGAAACTAATAAAAATTAGGGGTTTTTGGAGTTGAAAATGTGAGTTTTTGGGTTGTTCTTGTGAGGAACCTTGAGCTGATGGTCTCTAGACCTTGGGTAAGTGTTTTGGATGTTTAAAGAAGTAGTTTTGATGGTAAATTTATTGGGTTTTGGCTGCTAGTTTGTTTGGGGCATTTTGATGTTGTTTCCAAGTGTTCCGGGTGTGGATTGATTCAATTTTGATGATGAATGATGAGTTTTTGTGTTGCTGCAAATTTGGGGGTTTGTTTTGGATCTAATGCATCATTTTTGGATTGGCTAGAAATAGGTGAAACGATTTTGGGTCCTTTGGATACGAGATCGGGTAGTTCGGAGGCTTGAATCGATGTTTCGGCTATCGTTTAGGTTCTACCGGTGAGTGGAAATGTTTTGAGAGTTTAGGTTGATCTTGAAAGGCCAACCTAAGCTCGAGAGTAAGTATTTAAAAGTTTACGTTTTACTTTTCCGGTTTTCTAATTTTAAATCTTGTTATGCATGGTTGAATTGAGATGAGACGATTGTGTGTAATTGATCTTTGAGTGTGATATTTTATGTTGGATTTCATGATGTATGAGTATTGGCAAATATGAGAGTCTTATCGGGTATAATTTGTCGACCATAGGATTATAGTACACTTGTAAAATTCGCGCGTGGCCCTAGTGATGTAAGATGCCATTAGGGAGGAGTACGGTGATGTAAGATGCCACCGGAAGCTTTATTGTAGACCTCGGTGATGTAAGATGCCACCGGAAGCTTTATTGTAGACCTCGGTGATGTAAGATTCCATCGTGAGTCTTGTTGTTCTTATATATTAGGTGATGCAAGATTCCATCGAGTCCAATCCGTGTATCCGAGTAATGTAACCATAATTACCATTATACTCTTGTGTTGGAAAGTTGAATGTTATCGTGTTGGTGTTTGAGGGTCATGCCATGTTGTTTATGTTGTTGCTCTGCTTGATGTAAGATGTCAAACATATGTAAGATTGTTGATATTTAAGTTGATGGAATTCTTGCTTGTGGCCTTGTTTTTAATTTATAAATGGTTTTATCTAAAAACTGCATTGTTGTTATTGTGGTTTTGAGCACCACTCACTAAGCTTTATGCTTACGCGCTCCTTTCTAACAATGCAGATCGTTAGTGTTTCGGGAAGCAAAAGAAGGTGATGGAAAGGTTCTGCTGATCGTAGCTTAAGCTCAAGTATGTATTTTAAGTTGTAATAATGATTTAGCAATAGGAATACTTGTTTGTGGTTAGGGAGGTGGTTGTAAACTCTCATGTGTTTGACTATATTGCTACATGTTTTAAATGTTGATATCATGCTACGTTGAGGCTTGTTATGGCTTTTGGTTAATTGGCATGTGTTTTGACTTGTTGGTGTTTTTGAACTAAAGTGTTCTTGTGAGCTTTTGAGGTTGAGATCCATGCTTGTGTGTATGCATGTTTGAAGCTTGTTTTTAGGGTGTAATGCATCTAGAATGTTTGCTTGATATGTTGACATGTGGTTTGTGATCTTTCGGGGTAATTTTGGGAATGTTTGGGGATGCCAAAATGCATTTTCGGGCCAATCTGTGCCCAATCGTTTCGGAACATCTGGTATAGTTTCGGAACGGCCAGGCTTTTAGGGCACCCGTATCGGAACGGGGTGGTGCCGTTTCGGTACGTTTTGCCTCTAGAGACTCCCGTTTCGAAACCATGAGGAGTCGTTCTGGTACGTTTTGCCACTAGAGGCTCTCGTTTCAGAACCATGAGGGGTCGTTTCAGAACAGCCTAAGTATTGCTTTTTGCTGAGAACCAGTGTTTCGGAACGGACAGCCCTATTTCGAAACATGGGTAGTTAAAGTGGTTAAAAGGGCATCTTTGAAGGTTTCCAAACGTTACGCTCTAGTCCCTAATGCTTGTATGCTTCCTAAATGGGTTTATATGGATTGCTTTGAGTTGGTTTTGTCTCGGGTTCTTGAACATGACTAATAAACTAATTGGTAAGGTTAAATTACCTTTATGCCCTTGTCTTGATATGGTTTTGCAAGATGGCCCTTCAAGACTATTTGGCTCCAATTAGACATCCGATTGGTGTCCGATTGAGACGTCGTTCTCCCGATGTAACCCTTAACACCATAGGACCGTTAAATTGCATTTAGACAAGATGAATTTTAATCTAGGGTTGTTGATCGGATGGAAATTCTCGGATTTTTCTCCGGTTATCCCCGTGTGACTCTCCTGATTCGGTTTTGTGACTAGACCGGGTCGAGGGGGTTACACTTTCCATTATTCTCCCCATGTTCAAGTACACATTTGTTAAAATGGCTCCAACAGGCTATTCTTGGTTGTTTTTCTTTCGTACACTTTTTTTACACGTTAATTTCAGGTTGTTGCTGAGTAAAATTTCCTCCTTAAGTACCACATCCATAATTCTAATTCTTCCTACCATGTTCTCTTAACGGTTACCTTACAATGTAGTACCACTTTTGGTTAGCGGCCATGCGAAAAGTAAACAAGACTTGTCGTGGTTCCTGAACTGTATAAATCCCTTAGTTTGAACCAGAAACAACACGAACTCAATTTAACTCTTTTGCCCAGCCAATTATGTTAACTTATTAATAACTAATGTTGGAGATAACTAATATATAAGAAAGGTATAACTGTTGACAATCCAACCAGAACCCTACAAACATCACTAAAACAACAAAACAAGCTTGGGACATAATAAAAACCCCCAAGTAAAAAGACACGATTACAAATCAATTTCAAACAATAACTACAAACATAATGATCTAAACGTGAACAAATAAGACGAAGTACAACTCCAATTAATTTCCTTGAACTTTAAAGACTCTTCGAAGAATCTGTGAGAAACTAAAGCTTGGAATTGAATGTTGGGATGAAAGGTAAAGTATGGGAAGAACTAGAGAATTGGGATTGAAATTAGAAATTTTGGTTTAAGTTAAGTTAGAATTAGGATGGAGGGTAAATTATTAGGACTGTAGAAGGAATGGAAAGATTTAATTTTAAAACTATAGTTTAAAATGCATCGTATAATTAAGGGAGGATTGTTAATAAAAGAGGATTGGAGAGAATAGACTTGAGTTTTCTTATTCTCACTTGTTGAAAAAATACATTGAGTACATATTTATTTATAGGCTATTTACATAAGTGTTCCTAACTAATCAAACACTCTAGGTTAGCCTTATCTTATCTAAAAAGATAAAAAAGATTACAAATATTCAAAACATTTAAAATATTCAAACTTTCTATATTATCTTACTATAGACGATTTTTATCCTATTAAAAGATAAGAGTTATATAGGATATTAAACTACTTAATTATCTAAATTAATTAGTTATTTAAAATAGCAATAACTCTATTTTACACGCTATAATCCACAAGGATAATTTCACTTTTTTCAATTTTTTGAATTTCCAAAATTTGAACTTGACTAGAGCTCAAAATTTTAACGAGTTTTTCTCAAATAACCCAAAAATTAAAAAAAAAATCATTTTTTCGAGTCGAATCAAGTTTTGCTCACCCATATCCATATGTACACATCCTTTCTAGTTCATTGGGAGGCATTCGTCTGTCAACTTCTTCGACCTCAAGATCAAAATGTCATCAACAAAATAGACGTTCAACCCTCGTGTTGATAAGCCTTGAAGCTCAATGGTGTGGCATTCTTGCATAGGATAGTCTGATGTAACTGCGGAAACTTATGCTTCCCCTATCGATTTACTATGACAGGAAATTCGACATCTTCTTGTCTAGTCATAGATGGTGAAATGAATGTGTAATCCTCTCCCGAAGAACAAATTTAAGAGGATGATCTTGATGGTATTGAGGTAGGGTTATTCAATGAACCAAAACATGTTCCGGTTGATACGAACTCTGGAAGAGATGATGCTAACAACAAGGTTCACACAAACACAACATTAAATCAAATGGGTGCTTGTGAAAGCAATATGATCCACCTACCATTTGAACCTTTGTCCCACATGCACGGCTTAGGCAGGTGGCATCTTTGGTTGGTTCTCTTCCTTGGATAATTGGGGGAGATTTTAATGTGGTAGCGCATGTTTCTAAAAGTCTGTTTGCAAATATGGGAATGCACAGCACATCTGATATGAAGGATTTTCAAGTCTGTTTGCATGATGTGGGACTTGAGGATCACCCTTATTTAGGCCCTATATTTACTTGGTCTAATAAGCGGGAGGAGAGCTTTCTTGCTCGGAAGCTTGATAGGGTGTTCACCAATTCACAGTGGCATATTGACTTGTCTTCCTCTTGTGTTAAGTTTCAGGCTCCTAGAGTGTCTGATCATAGTCCTGCAGTGGTGCACCTTGTAACACCCGTGTTTTGGGGTTAGGAGTTAGTCGGGTTAATTGGTCTGAGTCGGTAGAACTAATTTTAATCAAATTGATCTTAGTTGAGCAAATTGGGTTTTAAATAAAAAGGAGGGATATTTTGGTAATTTTAAAAAAAACTTTATATCTTAAAAAAATTATATCACCTAATCATTTTCCCTTATCTTCTTTCTTTTCCTCCTCTCCCCGTGAAAACCATCCCAAACTTCCCCAAACCCCCAAAACTTTGATTCATCAATTCCTTCATCAAATTAAGGGCGTTTTTGAAGGTAATTATGTTTTCTTAATCTCCTCTTCATCCTCTATCTATCTATATTCTTAGATTTCAAAGTTATGGAGTTTTGAAAATTAGGGTTCATATTAAAATTTGGGTTTTTAAGAGGGTTTTCCAATTGGTTTTGATAAATTGAGTTGGGGCTTTAGTTAATCATGTTAAAAGGTGTAACATATATCAATTTGGTTGAATTTTGGTAAAAATTCGAAGTGGATTCTTAGACCCATTTTTAAAGTGTCAAAAACTTAATTTTTGGTGAGTTTTAGATTGTAATTAAAGGGTTGATGGTTTATATATGTTAGGAGGATGTTTTGGAATCATTTAGATATCATTTGGGTGCTTAAAAACATAATTTTCTGCTAAGTAAAATAGGAGTACGAAAATGGAGTTTTGGAGGGTTTTGAGTGAGTTTTAGGGGTTGTTTTAGGTGGGAAATTGATAGCCAATGGTAGTACTATGATTAGGGATTGATTTGGGATCATTTGTGGGTGCAATGGATGTTGGAAACATAACTTTTGGAAGAGGTATTGGAGCTGTCCGAAATTGCTAAGTATGGGGTTTGGTCATGGTTTGCAAAATGGTAATTTGTACTTAAATTGTATTCCGGGTTGATAATTTGATGTTGGGCTGATTTGAGGTTGTTTGAATTGTATTGAGGTTGTTTTGAAGCAAGAATTTGGGTCGGCAAATCATCGAGAAGAAATCCGAAAACTTGGAGGTGATGGTTGCTTGGTAGTTGAGCTTGGAGGTAGAGGTGAGTGGTTAAAATATTTTAAATGGTTTTGAGTAATTGGTTCGAGCATGTGAACTAGGTTGAGATTGGTAGACTCACCTAGAGTTTGGATTAGGGTGGTAGCCTAATCCTAAGCTTTAGTTAGAGACATTGGATGATCTCTTTAATTGATGTTATGCCTCATGATGATTTGTGTATGTATAATGTGTTATACATGTTGTTGAGGCATGGTTTGATGCATTGCTATGCATGTGGTTTGGATTGTAAACTGTGTATGATGATGTTGAGTTTAATATGATGTAGGATGCCATATTATTACTCTTGAACATGACATTATGATGATTATGTATAATGTGATATACATGTATGTTGGGGCATGATTTAATGCATTGTTATATGCATGTTGTTGAGATATTTGATGTTGAGTTTAATATGAAGTAAGATGCCATATTATTACTCTGAACATCAAAGGTTGTGGAATTTGATTAATATTGGCACTAGTATGCTTGGGTACAATGATCGATCATTAGGATGAGTGTGCACACAAATTGAGTCAAAACGTACGTGGCCTTGGTGGCGTTAAGGCACCAAGGAGGAGTACGGTGATGTAATATTCCACCGGAAATTTATATATATTCTACGTGGCGATGAGTGGAATCCCGTCCGTAGGGCATGTGGCGATGAGTGGAATCCCGTCCATGCAAGGCCGGTGATGAGTGTAATCCCACCGAGGTAAGGTTGATGTTGGAAAATGCGTTCCAACATGTTATCCGCGTATTCGAGTCATAGCTAGGTGCCAATATGAGAAAGTATGTATATGCCAATATGAGATTATGCATACATGTTAAAATGAATTGATATGTGTATCAATGTGATATGAAAAGTGAATTTCAAATGCGAAGCTATATATGTTTTGGTTAATGCATTGAGATATATATGTATCATTGTAAGTTGAGCTTATGAGATGTTGAGCATGACATAATGTTGATTATATGTTCATGCATCATGTTCATGTGGATCGAAGATAAAGTCATGTATTTCATCATGATAATTGCTCGAGCTTGGACCTTGTATTGTCGAAGGTTTGTTTTATGAGCTTACCCTCACTAAGCTTTTATGCTTACGCTCTCTTTTGTTCGACAATGCAGATAAATAGCTTGTGGGTGGCAAGGGAAAGGAAAGGTCTCCAAGTGTTGCTTTTGGTGAGCTCAATGTATGATTTATAAATTGAAAGATTGTAATAGTAAAGCAATGGGATAGGTGTTGTTGTTTTTGATGCTTTGATGTGTGTTGATTTGGTTTGGCACTTAGATGCCTTGTTTGATTCGTAAATATCACTTATGATACATACCTTGATGAATGCTTGAGTGATGCATGCCTTGATGAATGCTTGTGTGTGATGGCATGTCCTTTTTGGATGATTAGGTTGCTTAGTTGATATGTCTAAGTCTCCTATGTGTTAATTTGTATCTTTGGTATTGTTGAGATTTTATGTATGTCCATATATGCATAAATTGCTCTTTAATTGGAATGCTATGTATGAATGCTTTAGTCCATGTTTGAATGATTTCCTTGGCTTAAATAGGTGTTCTTGCATGTTTGTAGAAAAATGCTTTATTGCTTCCTAAAATATGTTTTAAATGATTCTAACTTTAGCCGATCTTTTTCAAAACATCTATGATCCGTTTTTGCACTAAAGCTGTTTTTCCAGTCTCCAAGGCAAAAAGGATCGATCCCCTGGAAAAAGGGATCGATCCCTTCGTTGGCAGAAACTTTCCAATTTTTGCTTCCAGCCTCCAAGTGCAAAAGGATCGATCCCCTTATTTATGGGATCGATCCCTTGTGATATAGATGCTAAATTTTTAAAAATTGAGGTTTGCAAGCTTTACGTTTTAGTCCTGATTCTCGTATGTGCAATTGCTTGAGTTTGAGATGTCCGTTTGAGTTGAAATTTGGCAGAGAGGCATGAAACATGACTAATTTCATAATGGTAACTTAAAATTTGGTAAAGTCCTCTTAATTTACAGAATTTACAAATTGGTCCCTAAATTCGTATTTTGTTCAATTGAGTCCCTTATTGTTTTCCGATTGCTGTGATTTTTGAGTATGCTTATCTCAAGAGTATGCCTAGGTTTAATGTGCATCTAGACAAGTTTAAAAAAAAGGGTCGTTAATCAAGGTTGACTTTCGGGTTGACTTTGGTTTTCCCCGTGTAATCTTCGTAGTTCGGGTCAGCCGTCTAGGCCGGGCTACGGGGGTTACATTTGTTGGCATCAGAGCTTAAGGTTTCCGAGACCTTGGGCAGGTAAGTGAAGTAAGTTATGTTTTATGATTGATATGCACGGTGTTTGATTATAATGTAAGCATGTTGCTTGTTATTCGAGTATGCTGAAATGAATGATTGCTTGCTTTGTAAGTATGATTGCTTGTGTGACAAGTATGTTGATTGTTTGTTTAAAAGCATGTTGCTCGTTACCCGTGTATGCGGTGATGTGTGATTGTTTGATGGAGAAGATATGTTGTTTGATAGTACGCATATGTTTGCTTGTTTAGCAAGTATGCCTTGTAATATGCGTGATTAAGCATGTATGTGTGTTGAGTTGCTTGAAGCATGTTGAGTAGAGTCCCATTGCTTCTATTACATCGGAAAAAGAGATTTTAAGTGAGGAAATCATACTTGAGCCACTTGGACCTTTTCCTTTGCTAACCCAGTTTGTATGTTAATGTGTTGTTGTTGTTGTTGTTGTTAGTTTATTGTTTTTTTTGGTAAGTTTGAGGTCAAGGCATGGATTGTGAATCTGTAAGTGGAAACGGTGGATTCTGAAAAAGGTGAATGATGTTGAGGGAGTTCATCGCTTTAGTCAGGGAAGTATGGTTATACCAGAGTTGAGGTACAAATTGTTTGACTGAGTTAGTGTGTATATGGGTTGGTTCCTGTTGATGAGGAACGATGTGATTGGTTCTGGTGTTAGTGGTGAAAGAGGTGACGACCTATGAGTGGGAGTCAGAGTGGTATCGATGTCATAGTAGATAAGCCTTGGTACAGTTTTGAGCTTGTTCCCTTCTGGTTGATTCTAAATCTGTACATTCTTAGCAAGCATGCAAGTATGAATGAGCCGATGAGGTGTCAGAGGTAGGTATGAGTACCTTAGTTCTTTTGGCGAGATCTAGGTTGGGGTCTCGTGTGAGTGATATGAATTTCAGAAATGTTAGTTGGTGATCGTTGGGATTTAGCCTATGGTTTTAATGCAAGACAGCCGGTCAGTGTCTGTGAGTGGAAATCAAATTGTATGATTGGGCCATTGTACGTCTGAGTTGTCTTTCAGTTAGAAGGAAGGATGAAGATACTTCTGATATAGTTGAGCCGAGAAGGAAGTCTTGAGTTTTAAATTCAGATTGTTTGGTAGTGGGATGTTATGAGTCGTCAAGACCGATGTTACAGAACAAGTTCAAGCATGATTGTTTGTGTGTGATTAGAACTGCCTTTTGAAGTTTCAAGATGCTCTAAGAACAGTCTAGAAGAATCAGATGTTGTTGAAGAACCAGTTTGAAAACAAGAGGGTCGAAGATTATCAGCTGTGCACAGGTGTAGTTACAATTTCTTCGGATTTGTCTTTTTTTTTCGTGTGAGCATGCGAAGAAAATTTGAGGTACGTGTTGAGACCTTGGAAGTAGAGACATATATGACTAGACCTTGTGGTGAAATAGTGATGTCCATGAAGATGTACAGAAGTGTTTGTTGGTGGTTCGGAGTTACTAGTTTCTAGTAGATGTGAAGTGATCGTCTTCCTACAGTTTTGAGGTACGTTTTGACAAGGTTTGGCTTGAAGAGCACAGAGTTAGTGTATACGTTGAGACAAAGAGAGAGTTGCCTTGAAGTTGTAGATTCCTGTGTGACTGTAGTAGTAGGTGAGGAAGTGAACTTATTGTCGAATGTTGATCCAGCTGTGGAGGTCGAAGATTTATTGAGTTTAGATGGCAGGCTTGCTTACCAAGTGTAATGAATTTGATTTTGAATGAAGATTAGACCGCAGAAGGTTAAAATGGTTTGTGATTCTTCCTAGAATTTTTGGAAGAATTGCCTGGTTTGTCTCCTGACAGAGAAGAAGAGCTTATTATTGATACCGTCTCCGAGTTTGCTTCTACTTTGATTTTTCTGTGTCTTATAGTTCCCGAAAGAATTGAGAGTGTTGAAGAATCAACTATGATGTTTGTTAGACCATAGGTTTATTAGGCCTAGTACGTCATATTAGAGGATGACAGCACAATTTGTGAAGAAGTGAGAGTGGCAGTACGAGGATGTGGTTAGATTCAGACAGTTGAAACCAGTGGCAGTGAATGATTAGTATCCGTTTCCAAGTGTCAGCGATTTGTTGATCAGTTAGTGGGTGCTTCAGTCTTTCCGAAGATTAATTTGAGATCCCATTATTACCAGTTGGAAGTGAGAAAAAATTGAAGTAATGAAGACAGCTTTTGGGGCAATATATGATCACTTTGAGTTCCGAGTTATGCCGCCTCGCTTGACTAGTGCGTTAGTTACCTTATAGAGATATTGAGCAGAATATTTTCCCGAGTTCCTTGATCAGTTGTACTTGCTTCGAAGACTTGGGGACAAGCTTGTGTAGTAGGAAATATGCAGTATGTATGTACATATCATCTGAACTTAAAAAAAAAATTGAAGACTTAGGAAGAGTTGCAACTTGAAGTGCATAAAGTGTTAGAACTGCTTGAAGACTGTAAAATCGGGATTGAGTACCATCCGAAGAGAGTCAACGTAGTAACCGATGTTCCGAGTTGTAATTGTTGTTAGAATAGTAGTTGAGTTGTGAGCTATAATTGTCGGATTCAATTTGTTAAGTGATAGTGCTTCTGTGACCGAGTTTCGGGTTGAGCCTACTTTGAGTTAGAATAATTAAAAAGAAACAGTTGCAAGACAGGTTCTTGGCACCTCGCGTGCAAGACATAGTGTTTTGAGACGTATTGTGTGGGCCGAAGCACGCGGCAGTTCATTTGTATTGCATCAAAGTAGTATGAAGACATATTGTGGGTTGAAGATGAGTACTTTTGAATTGAGTTGATGGATGATGTGGTTCAGTATGAAAGTAAGTGTGTAAATTGCCAGTGTGTCAAGATCGAACATCAATCTTCTTTTAGTTTATTACATCCGCGGGAGATTCGTATTGGAAGTGAGTAATAGATTCAGGAGATCTTGTGTCTGATTCGCCTCCGATTTCCTCAGTGAAAACTTAGTTGAGTAATCAATGTTAGCTGCACTGTATGTGATCCTTTATACACGTTCACGTTACTTCTACCGTGGATAAAATAGCAGAGTTGTGCCTTGGCAAGAGTGTGAGTTGTACAGAGTTTTGAGATCGATAGTGACCGATAGAGATTCGAGTTTTCGACTAGATTTTTGAAGTCGTCTGTATAGTGTTTGGTTATCGGTTGAAGTCAGATGGTCAGTTAGAGAAAGTTATGGGTCGAGTATTCAAACAGTGTTGTATGAGATTATGAATTGGGCTAATTCTGTTGTTTATCTGTTGCGGTTACCACCAGAATTAGAAAGGGGTTTGTGATGTGATTTGTGTATCTATGATTCGGGAGTGTGAGTCAGACATGTTCTGTGCTATGTTTGTAGAAGAGATCGAGTTGAGTTTAAAGCCGACATGCCTTGAAAGAACCGTTGAGATCTTAGCATCAGATATCGATAGACGGGTGGTAAGTCTACCGAATTGGTGAGTATGTTGTGGTGAGAAGGAGAGTGATGAGGAGTATGTTTCAGTGACTCTTCATGTTCGAGGAATTTCGGGGACGAAATTTCTTAAGTGGGGGAGAGTTGTAACACCCGTGTTTTGGGGTTAGGAGTTAGTCGGGTTAATTGGTCTGAGTCGGTAGAACTAATTTTAATCAAATTGATCTTAGTTGAGCAAATTGGGTTTTAAATAAAAAGGAGGGATATTTTGGTAATTTTAAAAAAAACTTTATATCTTAAAAAAATTATATCACCTAATCATTTTCCCTTATCTTCTTTCTTTTCCTCCTCTCCCCGTGAAAACCATCCCAAACTTCCCCAAACCCCCAAAACTTTGATTCATCAATTCCTTCATCAAATTAAGGGCGTTTTTGAAGGTAATTATGTTTTCTTAATCTCCTCTTCATCCTCTATCTATCTATATTCTTAGATTTCAAAGTTATGGAGTTTTGAAAATTAGGGTTCATATTAAAATTTGGGTTTTTAAGAGGGTTTTCCAATTGGTTTTGATAAATTGAGTTGGGGCTTTAGTTAATCATGTTAAAAGGTGTAACATATATCAATTTGGTTGAATTTTGGTAAAAATTCGAAGTGGATTCTTAGACCCATTTTTAAAGTGTCAAAAACTTAATTTTTGGTGAGTTTTAGATTGTAATTAAAGGGTTGATGGTTTATATATGTTAGGAGGATGTTTTGGAATCATTTAGATATCATTTGGGTGTTTAAAAACATAATTTTCTGCTAAGTAAAATAGGAGTACGAAAATGGAGTTTTGGAGGGTTTTGAGTGAGTTTTAGGGGTTGTTTTAGGTGGGAAATTGATAGCCAATGGTAGTACTATGATTAGGGATTGATTTGGGATCATTTGTGGGTGCAATGGATGTTGGAAACATAACTTTTGGAAGAGGTATTGGAGCTGTCCGAAATTGCTAAGTATGGGGTTTGGTCATGGTTTGCAAAATGGTAATTTGTACTTAAATTGTTTTCCGGGTTGATAATTTGATGTTGGGCTGATTTGAGGTTGTTTGAATTGTATTGAGGTTGTTTTGAAGCAAGAATTTGGGTCGGCAAAGCATCGAGAAGAAATCCGAAAACTTGGAGGTGATGGTTGCTTGGTAGTTGAGCTTGGAGGTAGAGGTGAGTGGTTAAAATATTTTAAATGGTTTTGAGTAATTGGTTCGAGCATGTGAACTAGGTTGAGATTGGTAGACTCACCTAGAGTTTGGATTAGGGTGGTAGCCTAATCCTAAGCTTTAGTTAGAGACATTGGATGATCTCTTTAATTGATGTTATGCCTCATGATGATTTGTGTATGTATAATGTGTTATACATGTTGTTGAGGCATGGTTTGATGCATTGCTATGCATGTGGTTTGGATTGTAAACTGTGTATGATGATGTTGAGTTTAATATGATGTAGGATGCCATATTATTACTCTTGAACATGACATTATGATGATTATGTATAATGTGATATACATGTATGTTGGGGCATGATTTAATGCATTGTTATATGCATGTTGTTGAGATATTTGATGTTGAGTTTAATATGAAGTAAGATGCCATATTATTACTCTGAACATCAAAGGTTGTGGAATTTGATTAATATTGGCACTAGTATGCTTGGGTACAATGATCGATCATTAGGATGAGTGTGCACACAAATTGAGTCAAAACGTACGTGGCCTTGGTGGCGTTAAGGCACCAAGGAGGAGTACGGTGATGTAATATTCCACCGGAAATTTATATATATTCTACGTGGCGATGAGTGGAATCCCGTCCGTAGGGCATGTGGCGATGAGTGGAATCCCGTCCATGCAAGGCCGGTGATGAGTGTAATCCCACCGAGGTAAGGTTGATGTTGGAAAATGTGTTCCAACATGTTATCCGCGTATTCGAGTCATAGCTAGGTGCCAATATGAGAAAGTATGTATATGCCAATATGAGATTATGCATACATGTTAAAATGAATTGATATGTGTATCAATGTGATATGAAAAGTGAATTTCAAATGCGAAGCTATATATGTTTTGGTTAATGCATTGAGATATATATGTATCATTGTAAGTTGAGCTTATGAGATGTTGAGCATGACATAATGTTGATTATATGTTCATGCATCATGTTCATGTGGATCGAAGATAAAGTCATGTATTTCATCATGATAATTGCTCGAGCTTGGACCTTGTATTGTCGAAGGTTTGTTTTATGAGCTTACTCTCACTAAGCTTTTATGCTTACGCTCTCTTTTGTTCGACAATGCAGATAAATAGCTTGTGGGTGGCAAGGGAAAGGAAAGGTCTCCAAGTGTTGCTTTTGGTGAGCTCAATGTATGATTTATAAATTGAAAGATTGTAATAGTAAAGCAATGGGATAGGTGTTGTTGTTTTTGATGCTTTGATGTGTGTTGATTTGGTTTGGCACTTAGATGCCTTGTTTGATTCGTAAATATCACTTATGATACATACCTTGATGAATGCTTGAGTGATGCATGCCTTGATGAATGCTTGTGTGTGATGGCATGTCCTTTTTGGATGATTAGGTTGCTTAGTTGATATGTCTAAGTCTCCTATGTGTTAATTTGTATCTTTGGTATTGTTGAGATTTTATGTATGTCCATATATGCATAAATTGCTCTTTAATTGGAATGCTATGTATGAATGCTTTAGTCCATGTTTGAATGATTTCCTTGGCTTAAATAGGTGTTCTTGCATGTTTGTAGAAAAATGCTTTATTGCTTCCTAAAATATGTTTTAAATGATTCTAACTTTAGCCGATCTTTTTCAAAACATCTATGATCCGTTTTTGCACTAAAGCTGTTTTTCCAGTCTCCAAGGCAAAAAGGATCGATCCCCTGGAAAAAGGGATCGATCCCTTCGTTGGCAGAAACTTTCCAATTTTTGCTTCCAGCCTCCAAGTGCAAAAGGATCGATCCCCTTGTTTATGGGATCGATCCCTTGTGATATAGATGCTAAATTTTTAAAAATTGAGGTTTGCAAGCTTTACGTTTTAGTCCTGATTCTCGTATGTGTAATTGCTTGAGTTTGAGATGTCCGTTTGAGTTGAAATTTGGCAGAGAGGCATGAAACATGACTAATTTCATAATGGTAACTTAAAATTTGGTAAAGTCCTCTTAATTTCCAGAATTTACAAATTGGTCCCTAAATTCGTATTTTGTTCAATTGAGTCCCTTATTGTTTTCCGATTGCTGTGATTTTTGAGTATGCTTATCTCAAGAGTATGCCTAGGTTTAATGTGCATCTAGACAAGTTTAAAAAAAAAGGGTCGTTAATCAAGGTTGACTTTCGGGTTGACTTTGGTTTTCCCCGTGTAATCTTCGTAGTTCGGGTCAGCCGTCTAGGCCGGGCTACGGGGGTTACATTTGTTGGCATCAGAGCTTAAGGTTTCCGAGACCTTGGGCAGGTAAGTGAAGTAAGTTATGTTTTATGATTGATATGCACGGTGTTTGATTATAATGTAAGCATGTTGCTTGTTATTCGAGTATGCTGAAATGAATGATTGCTTGCTTTGTAAGTATGATTGCTTGTGTGACAAGTATGTTGATTGTTTGTTTAAAAGCATGTTGCTCGTTACCCGTGTATGCGGTGATGTGTGATTGTTTGATGGAGAAGATATGTTGTTTGATAGTACGCATATGTTTGCTTGTTTAGCAAGTATGCCTTGTAATATGCGTGATTAAGCATGTATGTGTGTTGAGTTGCTTGAAGCGTGTTGAGTAGAGTCCCATTGCTTCTATTACATCGGAAAAAGAGATTTTAAGTGAGGAAATCATACTTGAGCCACTTGGACCTTTTCCTTTGCTAACCCAGTTTGTATGTTAATGTGTTGTTGTTGTTGTTGTTGTTAGTTTATTGTTTTTTTTGGTAAGTTTGAGGTCAAGGCATGGATTGTGAATCTGTAAGTGGAAACGGTGGATTCTGAAAAAGGTGAATGATGTTGAGGGAGTTCATCGCTTTAGTCAGGGAAGTATGGTTATACCAGAGTTGAGGTACAAATTGTTTGACTGAGTTAGTGTGTATATGGGTTGGTTCCTGTTGATGAGGAACGATGTGATTGGTTCTGGTGTTAGTGGTGAAAGAGGTGACGACCTATGAGTGGGAGTCAGAGTGGTATCGATGTCATAGTAGATAAGCCTTGGTACAGTTTTGAGCTTGTTCCCTTCTGGTTGATTCTAAATCTGTACATTGTTAGCAAGCATGCAAGTATGAATGAGCCGATGAGGTGTCAGAGGTAGGTATGAGTACCTTAGTTCTTTTGGCGAGATCTAGGTTGGGGTCTCGTGTGAGTGATATGAATTTCAGAAATGTTAGTTGGTGATCGTTGGGATTTAGCCTATGGTTTTAATGCAAGACAGCCGGTCAGTGTCTGTGAGTGGAAATCAAATTGTATGATTGGGCCATTGTACGTCTGAGTTGTCTTTCAGTTAGAAGGAAGGATGAAGATACTTCTGATATAGTTGAGCCGAGAAGGAAGTCTTGAGTTTTAAATTCAGATTGTTTGGTAGTGGGATGTTATGAGTCGTCAAGACCGATGTTACAGAACAAGTTCAAGCATGATTGTTTGTGTGTGATTAGAACTGCCTTTTGAAGTTTCAAGATGCTCTAAGAACAGTCTAGAAGAATCAGATGTTGTTGAAGAACCAGTTTGAAAACAAGAGGGTCGAAGATTATCAGCTGTGCACAGGTGTAGTTACAATTTCTTCGGATTTGTCTTTTTTTTTCGTGTGAGCATGCGAAGAAAATTTGAGGTACGTGTTGAGACCTTGGAAGTAGAGACATATATGACTAGACCTTGTGGTGAAATAGTGATGTCCATGAAGATGTACAGAAGTGTTTGTTGGTGGTTCGGAGTTACTAGTTTCTAGTAGATGTGAAGTGATCGTCTTCCTACAGTTTTGAGGTACGTTTTGACAAGGTTTGGCTTGAAGAGCACAGAGTTAGTGTATACGTTGAGACAAAGAGAGAGTTGCCTTGAAGTTGCAGATTCCTGTGTGACTGTAGTAGTAGGTGAGGAAGTGAACTTATTGTCGAATGTTGATCCAGCTGTGGAGGTCGAAGATTTATTGAGTTTAGATGGCAGGCTTGCTTACCAAGTGTAATGAATTTGATTTTGAATGAAGATTAGACCGCAGAAGGTTAAAATGGTTTGTGATTCTTCCTAGAATTTTTGGAAGAATTGCCTGGTTTGTCTCCTGACAGAGAAGAAGAGCTTATTATTGATACCGTCTCCGAGTTTGCTTCTACTTTGATTTTTCTGTGTCTTATAGTTCCCGAAAGAATTGAGAGTGTTGAAGAATCAACTATGATGTTTGTTAGACCATAGGTTTATTAGGCCTAGTACGTCATATTAGAGGATGACAGCACAATTTGTGAAGAAGTGAGAGTGGCAGTACGAGGATGTGGTTAGATTCAGACAGTTGAAACCAGTGGCAGTGAATGATTAGTATCCGTTTCCAAGTGTCAGCGATTTGTTGATCAGTTAGTGGGTGCTTCAGTCTTTCCGAAGATTAATTTGAGATCCAATTATTACCAGTTGGAAGTGAGAAAAAATTGAAGTAATGAAGACAGCTTTTGGGGCAATATATGATCACTTTGAGTTCCGAGTTATGCCGCCTCGCTTGACTAGTGCGTTAGTTACCTTATAGAGATATTGAGCAGAATATTTTCCCGAGTTCCTTGATCAGTTGTACTTGCTTCGAAGACTTGGGGACAAGCTTGTGTAGTAGGAAATATGCAGTATGTATGTACATATCATCTGAACTTAAAAAAAAAATTGAAGACTTAGGAAGAGTTGCAACTTGAAGTGCATAAAGTGTTAGAACTGCTTGAAGACTGTAAAATCGGGATTGAGTACCATCCGAAGAGAGTCAACGTAGTAACCGATGTTCCGAGTTGTAATTGTTGTTAGAATAGTAGTTGAGTTGTGAGCTATAATTGTCGGATTCAATTTGTTAAGTGATAGTGCTTCTGTGACCGAGTTTCGGGTTGAGCCTACTTTGAGTTAGAATAATTAAAAAGAAACAGTTGCAAGACAGGTTCTTGGCACCTCGCGTGCAAGACATAGTGTTTTGAGACGTATTGTGTGGGCCGAAGCACGCGGCAGTTCATTTGTATTGCATCAAAGTAGTATGAAGACATATTGTGGGTTGAAGATGAGTACTTTTGAATTGAGTTGATGGATGATGTGGTTCAGTATGAAAGTAAGTGTGTAAATTGCCAGTGTGTCAAGATCGAACATCAATCTTCTTTTAGTTTATTACATCCGCGGGAGATTCGTATTGGAAGTGAGTAATAGATTCAGGAGATCTTGTGTCTGATTCGCCTCCGATTTCCTCAGTGAAAACTTAGTTGAGTAATCAATGTTAGCTGCACTGTATGTGATCCTTTATACACGTTCACGTTACTTCTACCGTGGATAAAATAGCAGAGTTGTGCCTTGGCAAGAGTGTGAGTTGTACAGAGTTTTGAGATCGATAGTGACCGATAGAGATTCGAGTTTTCGACTAGATTTTTGAAGTCGTCTGTATAGTGTTTGGTTATCGGTTGAAGTCAGATGGTCAGTTAGAGAAAGTTATGGGTCGAGTATTCAAACAGTGTTGTATGAGATTATGAATTGGGCTAATTCTGTTGTTTATCTGTTGCGGTTACCACCAGAATTAGAAAGGGGTTTGTGATGTGATTTGTGTATCTATGATTCGGGAGTGTGAGTCAGACATGTTCTGTGCTATGTTTGTAGAAGAGATCGAGTTGAGTTTAAAGCCGACATGCCTTGAAAGAACCGTTGAGATCTTAGCATCAGATATCGATAGACGGGTGGTAAGTCTACCGAATTGGTGAGTATGTTGTGGTGAGAAGGAGAGTGATGAGGAGTATGTTTCAGTGACTCTTCATGTTCGAGGAATTTCGGGGACGAAATTTCTTAAGTGGGGGAGAGTTGTAACACCCGTGTTTTGAGGTTAGGAGTTAGTCGGGTTAATTGGTCTGAGTCGGTAGAACTAATTTTAATCAAATTGATCTTAGTTGAGCAAATTGGGTTTTAAATAAAAAGGAGGGATATTTTGGTAATTTTAAAAAAAAACTTTATATCTTAAAAAAATTATATCACCTAATCATTTTCCCTTATCTTCTTTCTTTTCCTCCTCTCCCCGTGAAAACCATCCCAAACTTCCCCAAACCCCCAAAACTTTGATTCATCAATTCCTTCATCAAATTAAGGGCGTTTTTGAAGGTAATTATGTTTTCTTAATCTCCTCTTCATCCTCTATCTATCTATATTCTTAGATTTCAAAGTTATGGAGTTTTGAAAATTAGGGTTCATATTAAAATTTGGGTTTTTAAGAGGGTTTTCCAATTGGTTTTGATAAATTGAGTTGGGGCTTTAGTTAATCATGTTAAAAGGTGTAACATATATCAATTTGGTTGAATTTTGGTAAAAATTCGAAGTGGATTCTTAGACCCATTTTTAAAGTGTCAAAAACTTAATTTTTGGTGAGTTTTAGATTGTAATTAAAGGGTTGATGGTTTATATATGTTAGGAGGATGTTTTGGAATCATTTAGATATCATTTGGGTGTTTAAAAACATAATTTTCTGCTAAGTAAAATAGGAGTACGAAAATGGAGTTTTGGAGGGTTTTGAGTGAGTTTTAGGGGTTGTTTTAGGTGGGAAATTGATAGCCAATGGTAGTACTATGATTAGGGATTGATTTGGGATCATTTGTGGGTGCAATGGATGTTGGAAACATAACTTTTGGAAGAGGTATTGGAGCTGTCCGAAATTGCTAAGTATGGGGTTTGGTCATGGTTTGCAAAATGGTAATTTGTACTTAAATTGTTTTCCGGGTTGATAATTTGATGTTGGGCTGATTTGAGGTTGTTTGAATTGTATTGAGGTTGTTTTGAAGCAAGAATTTGGGTCGGCAAAGCATCGAGAAGAAATCCGAAAACTTGGAGGTGATGGTTGCTTGGTAGTTGAGCTTGGAGGTAGAGGTGAGTGGTTAAAATATTTTAAATGGTTTTGAGTAATTGGTTCGAGCATGTGAACTAGGTTGAGATTGGTAGACTCACCTAGAGTTTGGATTAGGGTGGTAGCCTAATCCTAAGCTTTAGTTAGAGACATTGGATGATCTCTTTAATTGATGTTATGCCTCATGATGATTTGTGTATGTATAATGTGTTATACATGTTGTTGAGGCATGGTTTGATGCATTGCTATGCATGTGGTTTGGATTGTAAACTGTGTATGATGATGTTGAGTTTAATATGATGTAGGATGCCATATTATTACTCTTGAACATGACATTATGATGATTATGTATAATGTGATATACATGTATGTTGGGGCATGATTTAATGCATTGTTATATGCATGTTGTTGAGATATTTGATGTTGAGTTTAATATGAAGTAAGATGCCATATTATTACTCTGAACATCAAAGGTTGTGGAATTTGATTAATATTGGCACTAGTATGCTTGGGTACAATGATCGATCATTAGGATGAGTGTGCACACAAATTGAGTCAAAACGTACGTGGCCTTGGTGGCGTTAAGGCACCAAGGAGGAGTACGGTGATGTAATATTCCACCGGAAATTTATATATATTCTACGTGGCGATGAGTGGAATCCCGTCCGTAGGGCATGTGGCGATGAGTGGAATCCCGTCCATGCAAGGCCGGTGATGAGTGTAATCCCACCGAGGTAAGGTTGATGTTGGAAAATGCGTTCCAACATGTTATCCGCGTATTCGAGTCATAGCTAGGTGCCAATATGAGAAAGTATGTATATGCCAATATGAGATTATGCATACATGTTAAAATGAATTGATATGTGTATCAATGTGATATGAAAAGTGAATTTCAAATGCGAAGCTATATATGTTTTGGTTAATGCATTGAGATATATATGTATCATTGTAAGTTGAGCTTATGAGATGTTGAGCATGACATAATGTTGATTATATGTTCATGCATCATGTTCATGTGGATCGAAGATAAAGTCATGTATTTCATCATGATAATTGCTCGAGCTTGGACCTTGTATTGTCGAAGGTTTGTTTTATGAGCTTACCCTCACTAAGCTTTTATGCTTACGCTCTCTTTTGTTCGACAATGCAGATAAATAGCTTGTGGGTGGCAAGGGAAAGGAAAGGTCTCCAAGTGTTGCTTTTGGTGAGCTCAATGTATGATTTATAAATTGAAAGATTGTAATAGTAAAGCAATGGGATAGGTGTTGTTGTTTTTGATGCTTTGATGTGTGTTGATTTGGTTTGGCACTTAGATGCCTTGTTTGATTCGTAAATATCACTTATGATACATACCTTGATGAATGCTTGAGTGATGCATGCCTTGATGAATGCTTGTGTGTGATGGCATGTCCTTTTTGGATGATTAGGTTGCTTAGTTGATATGTCTAAGTCTCCTATGTGTTAATTTGTATCTTTGGTATTGTTGAGATTTTATGTATGTCCATATATGCATAAATTGCTCTTTAATTGGAATGCTATGTATGAATGCTTTAGTCCATGTTTGAATGATTTCCTTGGCTTAAATAGGTGTTCTTGCATGTTTGTAGAAAAATGCTTTATTGCTTCCTAAAATATGTTTTAAATGATTCTAACTTTAGCCGATCTTTTTCAAAACATCTATGATCCGTTTTTGCACTAAAGCTGTTTTTCCAGTCTCCAAGGCAAAAAGGATCGATCCCCTGGAAAAAGGGATCGATCCCTTCGTTGGCAGAAACTTTCCAATTTTTGCTTCCAGCCTCCAAGTGCAAAAGGATCGATCCCCTTGTTTATGGGATCGATCCCTTGTGATATAGATGCTAAATTTTTAAAAATTGAGGTTTGCAAGCTTTACGTTTTAGTCCTGATTCTCGTATGTGCAATTGCTTGAGTTTGAGATGTCCGTTTGAGTTGAAATTTGGCAGAGAGGCATGAAACATGACTAATTTCATAATGGTAACTTAAAATTTGGTAAAGTCCTCTTAATTTCCAGAATTTACAAATTGGTCCCTAAATTCGTATTTTGTTCAATTGAGTCCCTTATTGTTTTCCGATTGCTGTGATTTTTGAGTATGCTTATCTCAAGAGTATGCCTAGGTTTAATGTGCATCTAGACAAGTTTAAAAAAAAAGGGTCGTTAATCAAGGTTGACTTTCGGGTTGACTTTGGTTTTCCCCGTGTAATCTTCGTAGTTCGGGTCAGCCGTCTAGGCCGGGCTACGGGGGTTACATTTGTTGGCATCAGAGCTTAAGGTTTCCGAGACCTTGGGCAGGTAAGTGAAGTAAGTTATGTTTTATGATTGATATGCACGGTGTTTGATTATAATGTAAGCATGTTGCTTGTTATTCGAGTATGCTGAAATGAATGATTGCTTGCTTTGTAAGTATGATTGCTTGTGTGACAAGTATGTTGATTGTTTGTTTGAAAGCATGTTGCTCGTTACCCGTGTATGCGGTGATGTGTGATTGTTTGATGGAGAAGATATGTTGTTTGATAGTACGCATATGTTTGCTTGTTTAGCAAGTATGCCTTGTAATATGCGTGATTAAGCATGTATGTGTGTTGAGTTGCTTGAAGCATGTTGAGTAGAGTCCCATTGCTTCTATTACATCGGAAAAAGAGATTTTAAGTGAGGAAATCATACTTGAGCCACTTGGACCTTTTCCTTTGCTAACCCAGTTTGTATGTTAATGTGTTGTTGTTGTTGTTGTTGTTGTTAGTTTATTGTTTTTTTTGGTAAGTTTGAGGTCAAGGCATGGATTGTGAATCTGTAAGTGGAAACGGTGGATTCTGAAAAAGGTGAATGATGTTGAGGGAGTTCATCGCTTTAGTCAGGGAAGTATGGTTATACCAGAGTTGAGGTACAAATTGTTTGACTGAGTTAGTGTGTATATGGGTTGGTTCCTGTTGATGAGGAACGATGTGATTGGTTCTGGTGTTAGTGGTGAAAGAGGTGACGACCTATGAGTGGGAGTCAGAGTGGTATCGATGTCATAGTAGATAAGCCTTGGTACAGTTTTGAGCTTGTTCCCTTCTGGTTGATTCTAAATCTGTACATTGTTAGCAAGCATGCAAGTATGAATGAGCCGATGAGGTGTCAGAGGTAGGTATGAGTACCTTAGTTCTTTTGGCGAGATCTAGGTTGGGGTCTCGTGTGAGTGATATGAATTTCAGAAATGTTAGTTGGTGATCGTTGGGATTTAGCCTATGGTTTTAATGCAAGACAGCCGGTCAGTGTCTGTGAGTGGAAATCAAATTGTATGATTGGGCCATTGTACGTCTGAGTTGTCTTTCAGTTAGAAGGAAGGATGAAGATACTTCTGATATAGTTGAGCCGAGAAGGAAGTCTTGAGTTTTAAATTCAGATTGTTTGGTAGTGGGATGTTATGAGTCGTCAAGACCGATGTTACAGAACAAGTTCAAGCATGATTGTTTGTGTGTGATTAGAACTGCCTTTTGAAGTTTCAAGATGCTCTAAGAACAGTCTAGAAGAATCAGATGTTGTTGAAGAACCAGTTTGAAAACAAGAGGGTCGAAGATTATCAGCTGTGCACAGGTGTAGTTACAATTTCTTCGGATTTGTCTTTTTTTTTCGTGTGAGCATGCGAAGAAAATTTGAGGTACGTGTTGAGACCTTGGAAGTAGAGACATATATGACTAGACCTTGTGGTGAAATAGTGATGTCCATGAAGATGTACAGAAGTGTTTGTTGGTGGTTCGGAGTTACTAGTTTCTAGTAGATGTGAAGTGATCGTCTTCCTACAGTTTTGAGGTACGTTTTGACAAGGTTTGGCTTGAAGAGCACAGAGTTAGTGTATACGTTGAGACAAAGAGAGAGTTGCCTTGAAGTTGCAGATTCCTGTGTGACTGTAGTAGTAGGTGAGGAAGTGAACTTATTGTCGAATGTTGATCCAGCTGTGGAGGTCGAAGATTTATTGAGTTTAGATGGCAGGCTTGCTTACCAAGTGTAATGAATTTGATTTTGAATGAAGATTAGACCGCAGAAGGTTAAAATGGTTTGTGATTCTTCCTAGAATTTTTGGAAGAATTGCCTGGTTTGTCTCCTGACAGAGAAGAAGAGCTTATTATTGATACCGTCTCCGAGTTTGCTTCTACTTTGATTTTTCTGTGTCTTATAGTTCCCGAAAGAATTGAGAGTGTTGAAGAATCAACTATGATGTTTGTTAGACCATAGGTTTATTAGGCCTAGTACGTCATATTAGAGGATGACAGCACAATTTGTGAAGAAGTGAGAGTGGCAGTACGAGGATGTGGTTAGATTCAGACAGTTGAAACCAGTGGCAGTGAATGATTAGTATCCGTTTCCAAGTGTCAGCGATTTGTTGATCAGTTAGTGGGTGCTTCAGTCTTTCCGAAGATTAATTTGAGATCCAATTATTACCAGTTGGAAGTGAGAAAAAATTGAAGTAATGAAGACAGCTTTTGGGGCAATATATGATCACTTTGAGTTCCGAGTTATGCCGCCTCGCTTGACTAGTGCGTTAGTTACCTTATAGAGATATTGAGCAGAATATTTTCCCGAGTTCCTTGATCAGTTGTACTTGCTTCGAAGACTTGGGGACAAGCTTGTGTAGTAGGAAATATGCAGTATGTATGTACATATCATCTGAACTTAAAAAAAAAATTGAAGACTTAGGAAGAGTTGCAACTTGAAGTGCATAAAGTGTTAGAACTGCTTGAAGACTGTAAAATCGGGATTGAGTACCATCCGAAGAGAGTCAACGTAGTAACCGATGTTCCGAGTTGTAATTGTTGTTAGAATAGTAGTTGAGTTGTGAGCTATAATTGTCGGATTCAATTTGTTAAGTGATAGTGCTTCTGTGACCGAGTTTCGGGTTGAGCCTACTTTGAGTTAGAATAATTAAAAAGAAACAGTTGCAAGACAGGTTCTTGGCACCTCGCGTGCAAGACATAGTGTTTTGAGACGTATTGTGTGGGCCGAAGCACGCGGCAGTTCATTTGTATTGCATCAAAGTAGTATGAAGACATATTGTGGGTTGAAGATGAGTACTTTTGAATTGAGTTGATGGATGATGTGGTTCAGTATGAAAGTAAGTGTGTAAATTGCCAGTGTGTCAAGATCGAACATCAATCTTCTTTTAGTTTATTACATCCGCGGGAGATTCGTATTGGAAGTGAGTAATAGATTCAGGAGATCTTGTGTCTGATTCGCCTCCGATTTCCTCAGTGAAAACTTAGTTGAGTAATCAATGTTAGCTGCACTGTATGTGATCCTTTATACACGTTCACGTTACTTCTACCGTGGATAAAATAGCAGAGTTGTGCCTTGGCAAGAGTGTGAGTTGTACAGAGTTTTGAGATCGATAGTGACCGATAGAGATTCGAGTTTTCGACTAGATTTTTGAAGTCGTCTGTATAGTGTTTGGTTATCGGTTGAAGTCAGATGGTCAGTTAGAGAAAGTTATGGGTCGAGTATTCAAACAGTGTTGTATGAGATTATGAATTGGGCTAATTCTGTTGTTTATCTGTTGCGGTTACCACCAGAATTAGAAAGGGGTTTGTGATGTGATTTGTGTATCTATGATTCGGGAGTGTGAGTCAGACATGTTCTGTGCTATGTTTGTAGAAGAGATCGAGTTGAGTTTAAAGCCGACATGCCTTGAAAGAACCGTTGAGATCTTAGCATCAGATATCGATAGACGGGTGGTAAGTCTACCGAATTGGTGAGTATGTTGTGGTGAGAAGGAGAGTGATGAGGAGTATGTTTCAGTGACTCTTCATGTTCGAGGAATTTCGGGGACGAAATTTCTTAAGTGGGGGAGAGTTGTAACACCCGTGTTTTGGGGTTAGGAGTTAGTCGGGTTAATTGGTCTGAGTCGGTAGAACTAATTTTAATCAAATTGATCTTAGTTGAGCAAATTGGGTTTTAAATAAAAAGGAGGGATATTTTGGTAATTTTAAAAAAAACTTTATATCTTAAAAAAATTATATCACCTAATCATTTTCCCTTATCTTCTTTCTTTTCCTCCTCTCCCCGTGAAAACCATCCCAAACTTCCCCAAACCCCCAAAACTTTGATTCATCAATTCCTTCATCAAATTAAGGGCGTTTTTGAAGGTAATTATGTTTTCTTAATCTCCTCTTCATCCTCTATCTATCTATATTCTTAGATTTCAAAGTTATGGAGTTTTGAAAATTAGGGTTCATATTAAAATTTGGGTTTTTAAGAGGGTTTTCCAATTGGTTTTGATAAATTGAGTTGGGGCTTTAGTTAATCATGTTAAAAGGTGTAACATATATCAATTTGGTTGAATTTTGGTAAAAATTCGAAGTGGATTCTTAGACCCATTTTTAAAGTGTCAAAAACTTAATTTTTGGTGAGTTTTAGATTGTAATTAAAGGGTTGATGGTTTATATATGTTAGGAGGATGTTTTGGAATCATTTAGATATCATTTGGGTGTTTAAAAACATAATTTTCTGCTAAGTAAAATAGGAGTACGAAAATGGAGTTTTGGAGGGTTTTGAGTGAGTTTTAGGGGTTGTTTTAGGTGGGAAATTGATAGCCAATGGTAGTACTATGATTAGGGATTGATTTGGGATCATTTGTGGGTGCAATGGATGTTGGAAACATAACTTTTGGAAGAGGTATTGGAGCTGTCCGAAATTGCTAAGTATGGGGTTTGGTCATGGTTTGCAAAATGGTAATTTGTACTTAAATTGTATTCCGGGTTGATAATTTGATGTTGGGCTGATTTGAGGTTGTTTGAATTGTATTGAGGTTGTTTTGAAGCAAGAATTTGGGTCGGCAAAGCATCGAGAAGAAATCCGAAAACTTGGAGGTGATGGTTGCTTGGTAGTTGAGCTTGGAGGTAGAGGTGAGTGGTTAAAATATTTTAAATGGTTTTGAGTAATTGGTTCGAGCATGTGAACTAGGTTGAGATTGGTAGACTCACCTAGAGTTTGGATTAGGGTGGTAGCCTAATCCTAAGCTTTAGTTAGAGACATTGGATGATCTCTTTAATTGATGTTATGCCTCATGATGATTTGTGTATGTATAATGTGTTATACATGTTGTTGAGGCATGGTTTGATGCATTGCTATGCATGTGGTTTGGATTGTAAACTGTGTATGATGATGTTGAGTTTAATATGATGTAGGATGCCATATTATTACTCTTGAACATGACATTATGATGATTATGTATAATGTGATATACATGTATGTTGGGGCATGATTTAATGCATTGTTATATGCATGTTGTTGAGATATTTGATGTTGAGTTTAATATGAAGTAAGATGCCATATTATTACTCTGAACATCAAAGGTTGTGGAATTTGATTAATATTGGCACTAGTATGCTTGGGTACAATGATCGATCATTAGGATGAGTGTGCACACAAATTGAGTCAAAACGTACGTGGCCTTGGTGGCGTTAAGGCACCAAGGAGGAGTACGGTGATGTAATATTCCACCGGAAATTTATATATATTCTACGTGGCGATGAGTGGAATCCCGTCCGTAGGGCATGTGGCGATGAGTGGAATCCCGTCCATGCAAGGCCGGTGATGAGTGTAATCCCACCGAGGTAAGGTTGATGTTGGAAAATGCGTTCCAACATGTTATCCGCGTATTCGAGTCATAGCTAGGTGCCAATATGAGAAAGTATGTATATGCCAATATGAGATTATGCATACATGTTAAAATGAATTGATATGTGTATCAATGTGATATGAAAAGTGAATTTCAAATGCGAAGCTATATATGTTTTGGTTAATGCATTGAGATATATATGTATCATTGTAAGTTGAGCTTATGAGATGTTGAGCATGACATAATGTTGATTATATGTTCATGCATCATGTTCATGTGGATCGAAGATAAAGTCATGTATTTCATCATGATAATTGCTCGAGCTTGGACCTTGTATTGTCGAAGGTTTGTTTTATGAGCTTACCCTCACTAAGCTTTTATGCTTACGCTCTCTTTTGTTCGACAATGCAGATAAATAGCTTGTGGGTGGCAAGGGAAAGGAAAGGTCTCCAAGTGTTGCTTTTGGTGAGCTCAATGTATGATTTATAAATTGAAAGATTGTAATAGTAAAGCAATGGGATAGGTGTTGTTGTTTTTGATGCTTTGATGTGTGTTGATTTGGTTTGGCACTTAGATGCCTTGTTTGATTCGTAAATATCACTTATGATACATACCTTGATGAATGCTTGAGTGATGCATGCCTTGATGAATGCTTGTGTGTGATGGCATGTCCTTTTTGGATGATTAGGTTGCTTAGTTGATATGTCTAAGTCTCCTATGTGTTAATTTGTATCTTTGGTATTGTTGAGATTTTATGTATGTCCATATATGCATAAATTGCTCTTTAATTGGAATGCTATGTATGAATGCTTTAGTCCATGTTTGAATGATTTCCTTGGCTTAAATAGGTGTTCTTGCATGTTTGTAGAAAAATGCTTTATTGCTTCCTAAAATATGTTTTAAATGATTCTAACTTTAGCCGATCTTTTTCAAAACATCTATGATCCGTTTTTGCACTAAAGCTATTTTTCCAGTCTCCAAGGCAAAAAGGATCGATCCCCTGGAAAAAGGGATCGATCCCTTCGTTGGCAGAAACTTTCCAATTTTTGCTTCCAGCCTCCAAGTGAAAAAGGATCGATCCCCTTGTTTATGGGATCGATCCCTTGTGATATAGATGCTAAATTTTTAAAAATTGAGGTTTGCAAGCTTTACGTTTTAGTCCTGATTCTCGTATGTGCAATTGCTTGAGTTTGAGATGTCCGTTTGAGTTGAAATTTGGCAGAGAGGCATGAAACATGACTAATTTCATAATGGTAACTTAAAATTTGGTAAAGTCCTCTTAATTTCCAGAATTTACAAATTGGTCCCTAAATTCGTATTTTGTTCAATTGAGTCCCTTATTGTTTTCCGATTGCTGTGATTTTTGAGTATGCTTATCTCAAGAGTATGCCTAGGTTTAATGTGCATCTAGACAAGTTTAAAAAAAAGGGTCGTTAATCAAGGTTGACTTTCGGGTTGACTTTGGTTTTCCCCGTGTAATCTTCGTAGTTCGGGTCAGCCGTCTAGGCCGGGCTACGGGGGTTACATTTGTTGGCATCAGAGCTTAAGGTTTCCGAGACCTTGGGCAGGTAAGTGAAGTAAGTTATGTTTTATGATTGATATGCACGGTGTTTGATTATAATGTAAGCATGTTGCTTGTTATTCGAGTATGCTGAAATGAATGATTGCTTGCTTTGTAAGTATGATTGCTTGTGTGACAAGTATGTTGATTGTTTGTTTAAAAGCATGTTGCTCGTTACCCGTGTATGCGGTGATGTGTGATTGTTTGATGGAGAAGATATGTTGTTTGATAGTACGCATATGTTTGCTTGTTTAGCAAGTATGCCTTGTAATATGCGTGATTAAGCATGTATGTGTGTTGAGTTGCTTGAAGCGTGTTGAGTAGAGTCCCATTGCTTCTATTACATCGGAAAAAGAGATTTTAAGTGAGGAAATCATACTTGAGCCACTTGGACCTTTTCCTTTGCTAACCCAGTTTGTATGTTAATGTGTTGTTGTTGTTGTTGTTGTTAGTTTATTGTTTTTTTTGGTAAGTTTGAGGTCAAGGCATGGATTGTGAATCTGTAAGTGGAAACGGTGGATTCTGAAAAAGGTGAATGATGTTGAGGGAGTTCATCGCTTTAGTCAGGGAAGTATGGTTATACCAGAGTTGAGGTACAAATTGTTTGACTGAGTTAGTGTGTATATGGGTTGGTTCCTGTTGATGAGGAACGATGTGATTGGTTCTGGTGTTAGTGGTGAAAGAGGTGACGACCTATGAGTGGGAGTCAGAGTGGTATCGATGTCATAGTAGATAAGCCTTGGTACAGTTTTGAGCTTGTTCCCTTCTGGTTGATTCTAAATCTGTACATTGTTAGCAAGCATGCAAGTATGAATGAGCCGATGAGGTGTCAGAGGTAGGTATGAGTACCTTAGTTCTTTTGGCGAGATCTAGGTTGGGGTCTCGTGTGAGTGATATGAATTTCAGAAATGTTAGTTGGTGATCGTTGGGATTTAGCCTATGGTTTTAATGCAAGACAGCCGGTCAGTGTCTGTGAGTGGAAATCAAATTGTATGATTGGGCCATTGTACGTCTGAGTTGTCTTTCAGTTAGAAGGAAGGATGAAGATACTTCTGATATAGTTGAGCCGAGAAGGAAGTCTTGAGTTTTAAATTCAGATTGTTTGGTAGTGGGATGTTATGAGTCGTCAAGACCGATGTTACAGAACAAGTTCAAGCATGATTGTTTGTGTGTGATTAGAACTGCCTTTTGAAGTTTCAAGATGCTCTAAGAACAGTCTAGAAGAATCAGATGTTGTTGAAGAACCAGTTTGAAAACAAGAGGGTCGAAGATTATCAGCTGTGCACAGGTGTAGTTACAATTTCTTCGGATTTGTCTTTTTTTTTCGTGTGAGCATGCGAAGAAAATTTGAGGTACGTGTTGAGACCTTGGAAGTAGAGACATATATGACTAGACCTTGTGGTGAAATAGTGATGTCCATGAAGATGTACAGAAGTGTTTGTTGGTGGTTCGGAGTTACTAGTTTCTAGTAGATGTGAAGTGATCGTCTTCCTACAGTTTTGAGGTACGTTTTGACAAGGTTTGGCTTGAAGAGCACAGAGTTAGTGTATACGTTGAGACAAAGAGAGAGTTGCCTTGAAGTTGCAGATTCCTGTGTGACTGTAGTAGTAGGTGAGGAAGTGAACTTATTGTCGAATGTTGATCCAGCTGTGGAGGTCGAAGATTTATTGAGTTTAGATGGCAGGCTTGCTTACCAAGTGTAATGAATTTGATTTTGAATGAAGATTAGACCGCAGAAGGTTAAAATGGTTTGTGATTCTTCCTAGAATTTTTGGAAGAATTGCCTGGTTTGTCTCCTGACAGAGAAGAAGAGCTTATTATTGATACCGTCTCCGAGTTTGCTTCTACTTTGATTTTTCTGTGTCTTATAGTTCCCGAAAGAATTGAGAGTGTTGAAGAATCAACTATGATGTTTGTTAGACCATAGGTTTATTAGGCCTAGTACGTCATATTAGAGGATGACAGCACAATTTGTGAAGAAGTGAGAGTGGCAGTACGAGGATGTGGTTAGATTCAGACAGTTGAAACCAGTGGCAGTGAATGATTAGTATCCGTTTCCAAGTGTCAGCGATTTGTTGATCAGTTAGTGGGTGCTTCAGTCTTTCCGAAGATTAATTTGAGATCCAATTATTACCAGTTGGAAGTGAGAAAAAATTGAAGTAATGAAGACAGCTTTTGGGGCAATATATGATCACTTTGAGTTCCGAGTTATGCCGCCTCGCTTGACTAGTGCGTTAGTTACCTTATAGAGATATTGAGCAGAATATTTTCCCGAGTTCCTTGATCAGTTGTACTTGCTTCGAAGACTTGGGGACAAGCTTGTGTAGTAGGAAATATGCAGTATGTATGTACATATCATCTGAACTTAAAAAAAAAAAATTGAAGACTTAGGAAGAGTTGCAACTTGAAGTGCATAAAGTGTTAGAACTGCTTGAAGACTGTAAAATCGGGATTGAGTACCATCCGAAGAGAGTCAACGTAGTAACCGATGTTCCGAGTTGTAATTGTTGTTAGAATAGTAGTTGAGTTGTGAGCTATAATTGTCGGATTCAATTTGTTAAGTGATAGTGCTTCTGTGACCGAGTTTCGGGTTGAGCCTACTTTGAGTTAGAATAATTAAAAAGAAACAGTTGCAAGACAGGTTCTTGGCACCTCGCGTGCAAGACATAGTGTTTTGAGACGTATTGTGTGGGCCGAAGCACGCGGCAGTTCATTTGTATTGCATCAAAGTAGTATGAAGACATATTGTGGGTTGAAGATGAGTACTTTTGAATTGAGTTGATGGATGATGTGGTTCAGTATGAAAGTAAGTGTGTAAATTGCCAGTGTGTCAAGATCGAACATCAATCTTCTTTTAGTTTATTACATCCGCGGGAGATTCGTATTGGAAGTGAGTAATAGATTCAGGAGATCTTGTGTCTGATTCGCCTCCGATTTCCTCAGTGAAAACTTAGTTGAGTAATCAATGTTAGCTGCACTGTATGTGATCCTTTATACACGTTCACGTTACTTCTACCGTGGATAAAATAGCAGAGTTGTGCCTTGGCAAGAGTGTGAGTTGTACAGAGTTTTGAGATCGATAGTGACCGATAGAGATTCGAGTTTTCGACTAGATTTTTGAAGTCGTATGTATAGTGTTTGGTTATCGGTTGAAGTCAGATGGTCAGTTAGAGAAAGTTATGGGTCGAGTATTCAAACAGTGTTGTATGAGATTATGAATTGGGCTAATTCTGTTGTTTATCTGTTGCGGTTACCACCAGAATTAGAAAGGGGTTTGTGATGTGATTTGTGTATCTATGATTCGGGAGTGTGAGTCAGACATGTTCTGTGCTATGTTTGTAGAAGAGATCGAGTTGAGTTTAAAGCCGACATGCCTTGAAAGAACCGTTGAGATCTTAGCATCAGATATCGATAGACGGGTGGTAAGTCTACCGAATTGGTGAGTATGTTGTGGTGAGAAGGAGAGTGATGAGGAGTATGTTTCAGTGACTCTTCATGTTCGAGGAATTTCGGGGACGAAATTTCTTAAGTGGGGGAGAGTTGTAACACCCGTGTTTTGGGGTTAGGAGTTAGTCGGGTTAATTGGTCTGAGTCGGTAGAACTAATTTTAATCAAATTGATCTTAGTTGAGCAAATTGGGTTTTAAATAAAAAGGAGGGATATTTTGGTAATTTTAAAAAAAACTTTATATCTTAAAAAAATTATATCACCTAATCATTTTCCCTTATCTTCTTTCTTTTCCTCCTCTCCCCGTGAAAACCATCCCAAACTTCCCCAAACCCCCAAAACTTTGATTCATCAATTCCTTCATCAAATTAAGGGCGTTTTTGAAGGTAATTATGTTTTCTTAATCTCCTCTTCATCCTCTATCTATCTATATTCTTAGATTTCAAAGTTATGGAGTTTTGAAAATTAGGGTTCATATTAAAATTTGGGTTTTTAAGAGGGTTTTCCAATTGGTTTTGATAAATTGAGTTGGGGCTTTAGTTAATCATGTTAAAAGGTGTAACATATATCAATTTGGTTGAATTTTGGTAAAAATTCGAAGTGGATTCTTAGACCCATTTTTAAAGTGTCAAAAACTTAATTTTTGGTGAGTTTTAGATTGTAATTAAAGGGTTGATGGTTTATATATGTTAGGAGGATGTTTTGGAATCATTTAGATATCATTTGGGTGTTTAAAAACATAATTTTCTGCTAAGTAAAATAGGAGTACGAAAATGGAGTTTTGGAGGGTTTTGAGTGAGTTTTAGGGGTTGTTTTAGGTGGGAAATTGATAGCCAATGGTAGTACTATGATTAGGGATTGATTTGGGATCATTTGTGGGTGCAATGGATGTTGGAAACATAACTTTTGGAAGAGGTATTGGAGCTGTCCGAAATTGCTAAGTATGGGGTTTGGTCATGGTTTGCAAAATGGTAATTTGTACTTAAATTGTATTCCGGGTTGATAATTTGATGTTGGGCTGATTTGAGGTTGTTTGAATTGTATTGAGGTTGTTTTGAAGCAAGAATTTGGGTCGGCAAAGCATCGAGAAGAAATCCGAAAACTTGGAGGTGATGGTTGCTTGGTAGTTGAGCTTGGAGGTAGAGGTGAGTGGTTAAAATATTTTAAATGGTTTTGAGTAATTGGTTCGAGCATGTGAACTAGGTTGAGATTGGTAGACTCACCTAGAGTTTGGATTAGGGTGGTAGCCTAATCCTAAGCTTTAGTTAGAGACATTGGATGATCTCTTTAATTGATGTTATGCCTCATGATGATTTGTGTATGTATAATGTGTTATACATGTTGTTGAGGCATGGTTTGATGCATTGCTATGCATGTGGTTTGGATTGTAAACTGTGTATGATGATGTTGAGTTTAATATGATGTAGGATGCCATATTATTACTCTTGAACATGACATTATGATGATTATGTATAATGTGATATACATGTATGTTGGGGCATGATTTAATGCATTGTTATATGCATGTTGTTGAGATATTTGATGTTGAGTTTAATATGAAGTAAGATGCCATATTATTACTCTGAACATCAAAGGTTGTGGAATTTGATTAATATTGGCACTAGTATGCTTGGGTACAATGATCGATCATTAGGATGAGTGTGCACACAAATTGAGTCAAAACGTACGTGGCCTTGGTGGCGTTAAGGCACCAAGGAGGAGTACGGTGATGTAATATTCCACCGGAAATTTATATATATTCTACGTGGCGATGAGTGGAATCCCGTCCGTAGGGCATGTGGCGATGAGTGGAATCCCGTCCATGCAAGGCCGGTGATGAGTGTAATCCCACCGAGGTAAGGTTGATGTTGGAAAATGCGTTCCAACATGTTATCCGCGTATTCGAGTCATAGCTAGGTGCCAATATGAGAAAGTATGTATATGCCAATATGAGATTATGCATACATGTTAAAATGAATTGATATGTGTATCAATGTGATATGAAAAGTGAATTTCAAATGCGAAGCTATATATGTTTTGGTTAATGCATTGAGATATATATGTATCATTGTAAGTTGAGCTTATGAGATGTTGAGCATGACATAATGTTGATTATATGTTCATGCATCATGTTCATGTGGATCGAAGATAAAGTCATGTATTTCATCATGATAATTGCTCGAGCTTGGACCTTGTATTGTCGAAGGTTTGTTTTATGAGCTTACCCTCACTAAGCTTTTATGCTTACGCTCTCTTTTGTTCGACAATGCAGATAAATAGCTTGTGGGTGGCAAGGGAAAGGAAAGGTCTCCAAGTGTTGCTTTTGGTGAGCTCAATGTATGATTTATAAATTGAAAGATTGTAATAGTAAAGCAATGGGATAGGTGTTGTTGTTTTTGATGCTTTGATGTGTGTTGATTTGGTTTGGCACTTAGATGCCTTGTTTGATTCGTAAATATCACTTATGATACATACCTTGATGAATGCTTGAGTGATGCATGCCTTGATGAATGCTTGTGTGTGATGGCATGTCCTTTTTGGATGATTAGGTTGCTTAGTTGATATGTCTAAGTCTCCTATGTGTTAATTTGTATCTTTGGTATTGTTGAGATTTTATGTATGTCCATATATGCATAAATTGCTCTTTAATTGGAATGCTATGTATGAATGCTTTAGTCCATGTTTGAATGATTTCCTTGGCTTAAATAGGTGTTCTTGCATGTTTGTAGAAAAATGCTTTATTGCTTCCTAAAATATGTTTTAAATGATTCTAACTTTAGCCGATCTTTTTCAAAACATCTATGATCCGTTTTTGCACTAAAGCTGTTTTTCCAGTCTCCAAGGCAAAAAGGATCGATCCCCTGGAAAAAGGGATCGATCCCTTCGTTGGCAGAAACTTTCCAATTTTTGCTTCCAGCCTCCAAGTGCAAAAGGATCGATCCCCTTGTTTATGGGATCGATCCCTTGTGATATAGATGCTAATTTTTTAAAAATTGAGGTTTGCAAGCTTTACGTTTTAGTCCTGATTCTCGTATGTGCAATTGCTTGAGTTTGAGATGTCCGTTTGAGTTGAAATTTGGCAGAGAGGCATGAAACATGACTAATTTCATAATGGTAACTTAAAATTTGGTAAAGTCCTCTTAATTTCCAGAATTTACAAATTGGTCCCTAAATTCGTATTTTGTTCAATTGAGTCCTTTATTGTTTTCCGATTGCTGTGATTTTTGAGTATGCTTATCTCAAGAGTATGCCTAGGTTTAATGTGCATCTAGACAAGTTTAAAAAAAAAGGGTCGTTAATCAAGGTTGACTTTCGGGTTGACTTTGGTTTTCCCCGTGTAATCTTCGTAGTTCGGGTCAGCCGTCTAGGCCGGGCTACGGGGGTTACACACCTAAAGACAAAGCCTCTTGTGCAAAAGCTAAAGCCTTTTAAGTTCTTCAATTTTTGGACTCAGCATCCTGAGTTCATATCTGTGGTTGCTCATTCTTGGTCTGAGGCTACTTATGGGGATCTTAATCCTATGCAAGTTTTGTTTACCAAATTAAAGAGATTGAAACTTTGTCTTAAAAGTCTTAACCAAACTCATTATGGAAACATCTCTCAAAGAGTGGTGGTGAAGAGAAAGCAAGTGGAAGAGCTGCAGATTCTTAATTTGGCACTGCCAGTGCAACCTGCAAATGTAGTTGCTGAGAAATAGGCTTTAGCTTAACTTGCTGAGTTGGAAAAAGCTGAGATTCTTTTTTACAAGAAAAAGGCTAAAATTGATTGGTTAGAGGAAGGTGATCAGGGGACAAAGTTTTTCCATTCTACTATAGCTGTGAAGAAGAAGATGAGTATTGTTTGCAAAATGATTCAGGAGAGCGCATTAGTTCTTTTGAGGGAATGGCTGATGTGCTTCTGCAATTCTTCACAAAACATATTGAGGCTGTAGATGATGGGGTTCAGAGCTGTGAGGTGGAAGTTTTGAAAGATCTGTTGACTGTGAGTGTACTTATTGAAGCTCATGAATCTTTGCTTAAGAAGGTTAGTGATGATGAAATTAAAGATGCAATTTTTGGCCAAGGCACCTGGACCAGATGGTTACACATCTTGGTTTTTTAGAAAGACATGGGATATAGTGGGGCTTGACTTCATAGCTGTTGTAAGGTATTTCTTTACCTCTTCTACTCTTATGGCGTCATTCAATGCTACTGATGTTACTCTTGTGCCTAAGGTGCAAAATGATTGTCAGGCGAAAGAATTTAGGCCAATTTCATGTTGTTCTGTAGTTTATAAAACCATAACTAAAATCCTAGTAGATAGACTGAATGTATGGCTGCCAAATTTGATATCGAAGAATCAGCCTGCTTTTATAAAGGGTAGAAGTATTGTGAATAATACTTTGCTTGCTCAAGAACTTGTTAAGGGCTATGGTAGAAGTGTTATCTCTCCTAGATGTGCTTTAAAGGTGGATATGCAAAAAGCGTTTGATACCCTAAGTTGGGATTTTCTGATCAAGACATTGGAAGCTATTGGCCTCCTTGAGAGATTTCGAAACTGGATAAGGGTCTATTTTACAAGCATTAAATTCTATATTGTGTTGAATGATAGTTTGGTGGGTTTTTTCAAAGATAGAAGAGGGGTAAGGCAAGGAGAACCCCTCTCCCCTTATCTTTTTGTTCTTGCTATGAATGTTTTATCCCACATGCTGGATGTTGCTGCTAGTAATGGGATCTTTCAATTTCATCCAAAGTGTAAGAAATGGCGAATTATTCATATGTGTTTTGTATATGATTTACTTATCTTTTGCAAAGGTAATGTGAGTTCAATACTGGTGTGCAGCGTGTTTTAAAAAAATTCTATGAAATTTCTGGGATTCGACTTAATGCTGCAAAGTCAGAGTTGTTTGTGGCAGGTGTGTTTGAAGAGCAAAGTGCTAATTTTAAGACTTTGACTGGGTTCCAGATTGGGAGGTTGCCTATGCGTTATCTTGGTACCCCTTGTAACAAGAAGACTTACTGAAAAGGATTGCACTGCTTTAATTGAGGAGGTGAAGACCAAGTCGGGGCAGTGGTCTAGCAAGTCCCTTAGCTATGTTGGACGATTGTAGTTAATTAATGTTGTAATCTTTAGTATAGTGAATTATTGGTACATGCCGGTGATTCTGCCTAAGGGAGTGATAAGGAAAATTGAACAGCTCTACATGAGGGTTTTTTGAAAAGGCAAAGATGAGGTAGCTTCAGGTGCTAGAGTGAATTGGAAGAATATTTGCAAACTCAAAGGAGAAGGGGGTTTTGGAGTCAAGGACCTAAGTGAATGGAACAGGGCAAGTATGATAGGGTTGATTTGAAATTTGTTATATGATGAAGGCTCTGTTTAGGTGGCATGGATCAAAATGTATGCTTTTAAAGAGAGTGATTACTGGAGTGTGAATTGTAAAGCTAACTTTACCTGGTGCTTGCGAAAGTTGATTAAACTCGGGCCATTGGTGCTAACTCTTACCCCTTCAGTTGTTAGTGCGAGGAGTATCTGGAATGAAACTAGAGGGGTTGAGCCTAAGGTGGCATGGCATGAGATAGTATGGTATGGGATGCATGTTCCGAGGCATGCTGTAATCGCATAGATGGCAATTTTGGATCGACTGCCTACGTGTGATAGATCACAGCGTATGGGCATGAGTGTGGAGCTTAATTCTGTTGTGTGAAGTGGGGGTTGAATCTAGAAGCCATTTATTTGCGGAATGTCATTACTCACAACAGATTTTGTTGAGTGGATCGAATGATCGAAATGAACCAAGAGGGGGTGAATTGGATTTTTAAAGGTTTAGGTGGTGGAAATTGCAAATTAAAAAGATAGACAAGGAATTTTAGAGTGGTTCAAGTTCCAAATGAACTCTACATCCACTACCTTAGCTTCACTAAGGATTTGCAACAATTCCACTAATTGCTCTTCCCCTTTTCTAGGCTAAGGAGGTAACCCTTACACTTTTCGGTTAAATTTTCTACCCAAAATTTAACCCAATCCTCACACAAATAAAACAAAGATTTTGTTGGCTAAGAAAGTATCTCTCAATACAAATTGTAGCCCAATTACAAGCACTCAACCCAATTGAAATGATAAGAATGAAAATTACAATTGGGGTTTCTAGACAATATTGGGATTTAGGCACAAATGCTTGGATTTGATGTTTGGATGTTTGCTTTTGGATCAATAGTTATTGCTGAAGCTTTTAGAGGTCCCTTTTATACCTTCTCATTGATTTCTAGCCGTTGTGGTTATTGCATTCATCAGTAGAGCCGTTGGGAGTGTTATCTCACCTCCATAAATGCAGTCTGCATCCACCCGTTTCGAAACGTCCGACCCTGTTTCGAAATGGACCAAAATAGAAAAAGCCGTTGGGGTGCATTTAAGAGCCCATATCGAAACGGTCTTACCCGTTTCGAAACATTTTTGCCACTGTCAAGGTTCGTTTCAAAACGGCTTGAACTCGTTCCGAAACGCCTTAACAATTTCTTAAAAATCAGTTAAAAACTTGCAACGGTCATATTTTTCAAATCAAATGAAGAACTGTTTCGAAACACTTGATGTCGTTTCGATACGGGTTCTCTATGTTCTTAAGCCGTTTTGATACTTGTTTCGAAACATGGGTTGGAAGTGTTGAAAACGTTTCGTTACTTGTTTCGAAACATGGGTTGACAGTTTCAAAACCGTTTCGAAACGCCTTAGGCCGTTTCGAAACAGGGACTCGAAAAACAATGTTTCGGCTTCAAGAACACTTAGAAAATATTTGAAAAGCTTAGTTTTTAACTTAGGCATATTATTTAAATCATATGGGGATGTTTGAGGACTTAAAAATTCGTTTTGATATTTTGAATTTAGTCCTTAGGTTCTTTAGTTATATCAAAATTAAAATATCGGTTTCACAATCTCCCCCTTTTTGATATAACAAAACCAAAGTTAGAATTTTTAAGAGTTTTGAAAATTTTGAACACATTCTAACTCCCCCTTAATTTAAGATAGGTTTTTAAAGTTTTAAAAGGTTTTAACTTTAAAATTCAAGTTTTAAAACTTAAAAACACTTTAAACATTTAAAACGAATTTTTGGCTCTTAAATTTCTTCTCCCCCTTTTTGTTAGATCAAAAAATAATAAACAAGGCTCATAGAGAAGAGATATGGTTAGTACCAATAAGCATTAAGCAATAAGCAACAATAATATTAATTCATAAAATTAAAATATCCAAAACATAAATCAACAATAAGTTCAAAGCATAATCTCAAATAAAACTAAAAGCATAGGTTCATAAAACATAATGGAAATAAAGATGCAAACTTAATCCTAAAATGCATAGATAATATGATATGTCATGAATATCCTAGGCCTCGTCGTCACCATCATCATCTGAAGTCTCATCATCGCTCTTGACTTGAGAACGGCGAAACTTCATCCATTGGCCATAAAAGGTAGAGAAGGACATATCCATGGCCGAGTGTGAATTCTCAAGGGAAAGGAGTCGATCCTCTACATTTTGCAAACGAGTGTTGATAGCACCAAAGCCCGATGCCAAGTTAGTGTCCATGGCATTGAACCGCTCGGTAATGAGAGTCGTGAGAGCTTCATTGTTTCCAACTTGAGCTTGTGGTTGAGGTTCAACGGGAGGAGGTGCTTCCCTATCAACACGTGCCCATTGTCCATTGTTGACATAGCGAAAACCGGACTTACGGAGAGAGGACTCACCAATTTTTGACTTGCGGGGTTCCGGAGAGTCGTAGGTGCAATCGAGACCAAGCTTGCTAAAGATATGACTTAAGACCGTTCCATAAGTGAAAGATTTCAAGGCATCGGTGTCACGAAGCTTAATATTGTTAACCATCTCGGCAAATATGATCTTAGCAAGATTAGGGCGCTCACCACGACGGAAACACTCAAGCCAAAAATAGTCAACTTGACGGATGTGAGAATATTTACCTCCGGAGGGGCGAAGGAACCATGAGACCATCAAATGGAGGAAACGATCGTGCGCATCCAAAGTAAGCACTTGACCGGTGTGAGAACCAAAGTGACTCTCATTCTCAATTCCTACATCCTTAAGAGAAAATGTAGACTCCAAGAGAGGGACATTAACAACAAACTTTTTCCCCAAAATATAAGATTCAATCCCAACAACTTCGGAATTTTCTTCATCATTTATAAGGTGAGCATTAGAGTAAAAGAGAAGTACCATGTGTTTGTAGCAAATGTCCGGGATGCTCAACAAGCCAAGAAAATCCCATTCTCTCAAACGCCCGAGGTAACGAAAAGAAATCGCTCGGAGTCAAGGAAGTGGAGATCAATCACACGCTCACGAAGAACTTCGTACTCCTTGACATATTTTAAACGTTCTCTCAACTCTATAGTTCTAAGAGATTTTTGAAAGAGCAGGGCGAGATTTGGACGTATACTCGATTCACCGGATTGAACGGACTTACGCTTTTTGTTAACATTCTCCGTCATCCTAAAATATAAGCAAGCAAGTTTGAAAAAGAATTAAGTGTATGCATAGATTTCTTAATTCAATCCAATGGTAATCCCACTTAGGTTTAAAAATAAAATTTTAAAACAAAAATACAAAACAAAATAAAAACAAACAAAAAAATTTAAGAGAAAAATAGTAAAAAAATACGAGTGAAGATTTTTATATTCGAATCAGAAAATTGAAGATTTTGAAATTTTTTTACAAGATATGAAAAACCCAAGCATAAAAACATATAAACTGTACAAAAATAAAATTTTCTAACCTAAGATTCGAACATAAATTGAAGGAAGAAGAAAAAGAGGAAAAATACCTTAATTTGGGATTTTGGATGAATGAATGAAAATCCTTGCACAATGTTGTTGAAGCTTGCTTAGACAAGTTTTTTAATGAAAAACCCCTCAAGATTTGGTGAAAAACAAAGAGGTTTAGAGGGGTTTTATAGGAAAAATTCGGGCTAGGGTTTTTAGGGTTTTGGAGAGTTTTAATTAAAGTGGAACTTTATCATTAAAAGCCCTTCTTAAAGCAGTCCACAAATCCGTTTCGGAACGGTCTTGACCGTTCCAAAACGCGGGCACGAGAGTTTGACCGTTTTTAGAACTCTAGCTGATCGTTTCGATACAGGTTTGACCGTATCGAATCTCTATTGACTCGTATCGAAACTTGTTTCGATACACCCCTTGGCAGTAGCCAAAACATTTTGAAACCCTGTTAAGGCAATTCGAAACGCCCTTCTCTCAGATATGAATTTAAAGCATCCATATCGAAACAGGTTGACCCGTTTCGATACACCTGGGCCTGGAAGTGCAGATGAGGCTCCAAAAGTGCAGAAAAATGAGTTTGTCTAAGGCCTAACTTGTATGAATGACATGAATTAGCAGGGAAAACATATGCAAAAATAAACATACTCCCCCTAGCTATAGGCATGGATGAAATTAGGAGTAAAAACACATAAACATGGCATTTCACAAGATCAAGCAATTTTAAGCACAAAAGAGGTCCTAAAAGGTCAAGATAGGCTAGCTAGACCTAACTCTCTCCTAAGGGACCAAAAACGCTCTTTGTCTAAAGGTTTTGTAAATATGTCCGCTAATTGATTTAAGGTGTCGACATACTCTATAACCACATCTTCTTTAAGGACATGATCTCTAATGAAATGATGCCTTATTTCTATGTGTTTGGTTCTAGAGTGTTGGATGGGATTTTTTGTTAAACATGTAGCACTAGTGTTGTCACATTTTAGGGGTATGGTTTCAACTTTAATTCCATAATCTAAGAGTTGTTGCTTCATCCAAAGGACTTGAGCATAACAACTCCCTAAGGATATGTACCTGGCTTCGGTGGTAGATAAGGCTACACTATTTTGTTTCTTAGAGAACCAAGATATGAGCATACTACCTAGGAATTGACAAGTTCCCGAAGTACTCTTCCTATCGATTTTGCATCCCCCATAATCCGCATCCGAATAAGCATGAAGGTTGAAGGTGGAGTCTCTAGGGTACCAAAGACCTAAACAAGGAGTATCCCTAATGTACCTAAAGATTCTCTTAACGGCTATAAGGTGAGACTCTCTAGGACTAGCTTGGAACCTAGCACACAAGCAAACACTAAACAAGGTATCCGGTCTACTTGCGATAAGGTAAAGCAATGATCCAATCATAGAACGGTAAAGCTTAGATTCAACACACTTATCTCCTTCATCTTTGTCAAGCTTTGTAGATGAGCTCATAGGTGTGGCTTGAGGCTTTGCATTCTCCAAGCCAAACTTCTTGAGCATATTCTTTATGTACTTTGCTTGATTGATGAAGGTGTCATCCTTCTTTTGCTTGATTTGGAGTCCCGAAAAGAATGAGAGCTCCCCATCATGCTCATCTCGAATTCACCTTGCATTAGCTTAGCAAACTCTTGGCAATGACATTCGTTAGTAGAACCAAAAATAATATCATCAACATAAATTTGAACTACTAAGATGTCATTTTTATACATTTTTATAAAGAGTGTAGTGTCCACCTTACCTTTTTCAAAACCCTTTTCAATTAAAAAGTTTGAAAGTCTTTCATACCAAGCTCTAGGAGCTTGCTTTAAACCATAAAGAGCTTTAGTGAGTTTGAAAACATGATTTGGAAATTTTGAGTCTTCAAAACCCGGTGGCTGTTCCACATACACTTCTTCATTTATAAAACCATTTAAAATGCGCTTTTAACATCCATTTGAAAAAGCTTGAAATCATGATAACATGCATATGCAAGCAACATCCTAATGGCTTCCATTCTAGCTACGGGTGCATAGGTTTCATCAAAATCTATTCCCTCTTCTTGAGTGTAACCTTGTGCTACTAGTCTAGCTTTATTTCTCACAATGTTACCACTCTCATCTAGCTTGTTCCTAAAGACCCATTTAGTTCCTATGGTAGATTGATTACTAGGCCTATCAACTAATGTCCAAACGTTACTTCTCTCAAATTGATTTAACTCTTCTTGCATAGCCATAATCCAAAAATCATCTTTCAATGTTTCTCTTATATTCTTAGGCTCTATGCATGAGATAAATGCAACATGATTCATTAATCTAAGAGAAGATCGAGTGGTTACCCCCTTGGATGGATCACCCAAGATTTCACCATCTTTGACATAGTTGAACTCCCTTGGGTAGCTCACTTCCTTTTTCTCAAGAGCCAAGTCCTTCAAGGCTTCTAGAGGTGGATCTTGTGTGTCCTCTTCTTTTGTTGGAATCTCATCCTCCTTTGAAGTTTGTCCTCCATCAAAGGTATTTATGATTCCTACATCATCATCATCACAAGAATCCTTCATTGGAAGGAGGTTATCATCGAATACAACATGTATAGATTATTCTACTACTAAAGTTCTCTTGTTAAATACTCGATAGGCTTTAGAGGTTAAAGAGTATCCTATGAAAATAGCTTCATCACTTTTTGCATCAAATTTACCTAAGTTGTCTTTTCCATTATTTAAAACAAAGCACTTGCAACCAAAGGGGTGAAAATAGCTAATGTTAGGCTTTTTAGATTTTAAAATCTCATAAGGTGTTTTCTTTAAAATTGGCCTAATCATTACTCGGTTAACAATATAGCAAGCGGTGTTTGTGGCTTCCGCCCAAAAATATTTAGGTAAATTATTTTCACAAAGCATGGTTCTAGCCATTTCTTGCAAAGTTCTATTTTCCCTCTCAACTACCCCATTTTGTTGAGGAGTTTGAGGAGCCGAAAAATTGTGGCTAATATCATTTTCATTCAAAAAATCTTCAAACTCTAAATTTTGAAACACGATTCCATGATCACTTCTAATATGTGAAATTCTAAGTTCAAGATCAATTTGGGTTAGTTTTGAAAATGTGATGAATTTTTCCAAAGCCTCATCTTTAGTACTTAAAAATAGAACCCAAGTAAATCTAGAAAAATCATCAACAAGTACAAATGCATAAGATTTACCACCCAAGCTCATAGTCCTAATTGGCCCAAATAAATCCATATGGATAAGTTGTAAACATCTACTTGTAGAAACATCATTAATGGATTTAAAGGAAGACTTATGTTGTTTACCCTTAGAGCATGCATCACAAATTTTATCGTTTGAGAATTTAATCTTGGGTAAACCTCTAACTAGATCAAGGGAAACTAGTTTTTCTAAAACACTAATGCTAGCATGTCCTAGTTTCCTATGCCACAACCATGCATCATTTTCATTTTGTGCTACTAAGCATGCATGAGATGTATGTATGTCATCTAGATGCACCATGTATATGTTCCATATGCGATGACCTATGAGCATAATATTATTAGATTTAATGTTAACAATTTTGCATCTATTTTTATCAAATAGAACATTAAATCCTTTATCACACAATTGACTTATGCTCAACAAGTTATGTTTAAGATCATCAACATATAAGACATTTTCAATGAGAATAGTAGAGTGATTACCTATGGAGCCAATACCTAAAATGTGGCCTTTGGAGTTGTCACCAAATGTCACCACTCCTCCACTTTTTGGCTTTAGATCCATGAATCTACTCTTGTCTCCGGTCATATGCCTTGAGCATCCACTATCAAGGTACCATGAGTTTTGACTTTGTGCTTTGGCCTTGTAGCAATGCTCCCCCTACAAACAAAGATATTAAGCTTTTGTTTTTGGTACCCAAATCATTTTGGGTCCATGAGTGTTAGCTCCCAAAACCTTGGTTCCCTTAGGAATCCAAGATGACATAGCAATAATGTTATTAGATTTTACAAGTTCCTTAGGAACCCATACACTTCTAATTCTTTTAGTTTTACTATGTCTAGGAAAGCTACCTTGTTTGTAGTAGTTAGTCTTTTTCTTAGGTTGGTTTGTTCTTGAAGATTCACCTATTTCATGCTTGACACTACCAACATTTTTAAAAGACTCTTTTAGCTTATTTAGCTCATCCAACACCTTTTGGTGTTCACTATTACATTGAGATAAAAGATTATTAAGATCAACATTTTCATCTTGAAAAAAATTTAGTTCATCTTTCAACCCTAATATCTTTTTCTCAAATTTTGAATTAGCTTGAGAGAGTGAGTCATTTTTCTCATTTAGTTCCAAAATGATTTTCTTATTTCTAATGACCGACTCCTTATATTTCTCAACTAATTCATCATAGACCTCTTGCAACTCATCATATGCATCATTTAATTCATCATATGTAAAATCAAAGGATGATGAGTTAGAGGTTACCATAGAAGAATCTTCCTCAAGTGCCATGAGGCAAAGGTTGACCACTTCTTGTTCGTCATCCTCCGATGACTCCTCATCACTCCAAGTAGCAAGCTTGGCTTTGAGCTTCTTCTTCTTCTCAAAGCCCTTCTTCTTGAGTTGAGGGTACTCTAAACGTGTGTGGTCGGGTTTATTGCACTCGAAGCAAATGATTTGATCTCTTGCTTCTTCTTTGTTTTTACCTTTGAAGTCCATCTTCCTTTGAATTTTTCTTCCCCGGTTGGACCTCATAAAGCGTGAGAATTGTTTGGCTATCATAGCCAATTCTTCTAGTTCATCCTCCTCACTAGAAGAGCTCTCCTCAAGTAGTGAAGCTTTGAGAGCTATTCCCATCTTCTTCTTCTTTTCAACCTCTAGCTTTTCTACTCTCTTCTCTTCTTTCTTCTTCTCTTCTTCCCTTCCTTGCTTCATAATCTCATGTGTAAGGAGAGAACCCACTAGCTCATCAAGCTTTAAAGTCTTCAAATTTTTAGCTTCTATGATGGCGGTTCTCTTCCCATCCCATGATTCGGGAAGTGAATAGAGTAGCTTCTGGACAAGCTTGTCTTCCGGTATTGTCTCTCCAAATCCTTTGAGCCCATTGACTATGGTGGAGAACCGATCAAACATCTTGGACACCGTCTCATCAGGTTCCATCTTGAAATTTTCATAACTAAGATTGAGAATTCCAATCTTAGTTTCCTTGACGTCATTGGTTCCCTCATAGGTAGTCTCAAGAGTGTCCCACACTTCTTTGGCACTCTCAATGGATGACACTTTGGAATAGATGTCCGGACCGAATGAACAAAAAAGCATGTGGAGAGCTTTGTCATTTATTTGGATCTTTCTCCTTTCTTCTTCACTCATCTCCACCTTTTTCTTCAAGACCATCTTGCCTTCACTATCTTGCTTCAATGGAATGTAGAGGCCATCTTCAATCACATCCCAAACCAAGTAATCATTGGACTTGATGAAGAGCCTCATTCTATTCTTCAAAAACGGATAGTTGTCACCATTGAAGAATGGTGGCTTTGTAGTGGATTGAGACTCATACATGCTCGAACCGGAGGTTGAAGCCATCTCTTGATTTTTGGATGATCACACTCTTCCTAGGAACTCCTCTTGTGGTTGTTAATCCTCAAAGAGGTAGGCTCTGATACCAATTGTTGAGTGGATCGAATGATCGAAATGAACCAAGAGGGGGTGAATTATATTTTTAAAGGTTTAGGTGGTGGAAATTGCAAATTAAAAAGATAGACAAGGAATTTTAGAGTGGTTCAAGTTTCAAATGAACTATACATCCACTACCTTAGCTTCACTAAGGATTTGCAACAATTCCACTAATTGCTTTTCCCCTTTTCTAGGCTAAGGAGGTAACCCTTACACTTTTCGGTTAAATTTTCTACCCAAAATTTAACACAATCCTCACACAAATAAAACAAAGATTTTGTTGGCTAAGAAAGTATCTCTCAATACAAATTGTAGCCCAATTACAAGCACTCAACCCAATTGAAATGATAAGAATGAAAATTACAATTGGAGTTTCTAGACAATATTGGGATTTAGGCACAAATGCTTGGATTTGATGTTTGGATGTTTGCTTTTGGATCAATAGTTGTTGCTGGAGCTTTTAGAGGTCCCTTTTATACCTTCTCAATGATTTCTAGCCGTTGTGGTTGTTGCATTCATCAATAGAGCCGTTGGGAGTGTTATCTCACCTCCATAAATGCAGTCTGCAACCACCCGTTTCGAAACGTCCGACCCTGTTTCGAAACGGACCAAAATAGAAAGAGCCGTTGGGTGGATTTAAGAGCCCGTATCGAAACGGTCTTACCCGTTTCGAAACATTTTTTCCACTGTCAAGGGTCGTTTCGAAACAGCTTGAACTCGTTCCGAAACGCCTTAACAATTTCTTAAAAATCAGTTAAAAACTTGCAACGGTCATATTTTTCAAATCAAATGAAGAACCGTTTCGAAACACTTGATGTCGTTTCGATACGGGTTCTCTATGTTCTAAAGCCGTTTCGATACTTGTTTCGAAACATGGGTTGGCAGTGTTGAAAACGTTTCGATACTTGTTTCGAAACATGGGTTGACAGTTTCAAAACCGCTTCGAAACGCCTTAGGCCGTTTCGAAACAGGGACTCGAAAAACACTATTTCGGCTTTAAGAACACTTAGAAAATATTTGAAAAGCTTAGGTTTTAACTTAGGCATATTCTTTAAATCATATGGGGATGTTTGAGGACTTAAAAATTCGTTTTGACATTTTCAATTTAGTCCTTAGGTTCTTTAGTTATATCAAAATTAAAATATCAGTTTCATAGATTTGGACTAGAATTCTCTCCTTATGTGGTATTAGAAGAGGCCTGATGGATTGGGAGGGGGAGTTAGCATGGCTATGTTCCCATTTGAAGGGGAAATCTTTAATCGTATATGTTCTTAAGCTTGCATGAAACTCATATGTTTACCATATATGGGAAGAGCGTAATAGTAGGAAATTTAGGCATACACAAAGGGATTGGATTAGTTTACTTGATTGTATAAAGTAAACCTTATGTATAAAAGTACATGGTAGAGAGGTATACATAGGTGATGTAAATAGGTGATTTGTGCTAATTGGAGAATTCCCTAAGGGGATGGGTGCCCAATTGCATATATAGAGTTTTGTTGCAGTACTTTTGAGCTGCTTTCTTGAATAATAAAACATTATTTATTCAAAAAAAAATTCTTAAAACTGAAATAAAAAGTTATAATTAACTTAAAACCAAAATTTATTAAACTGAAATGTAAAGACACGAATATTTACTTAAAACCAAAATTTTATTTTAAACCAAAACCTTAATCACACCCCTAAGGCCTAAACCACCAATCTAACACAAAACTGAATTTGAGAAAGCGTGTTTTTGCCAAAAAACGCTTTTCGTCCGATTTTGCCACGTAAACCAAAAATGCTTTTTGGTAAAAACACACTTTTACAGTAAGAGTACTACATCCAAAATTAATATTCGATGGGTGTTATTTTCGCAATTAAATATTAAAACCGTAATATATCGGTAAATATGCCATTAATATGAGTTTTCATTTTTCAATCAACATCATAGCCAATACACTTGTAATAATTTATAATTTGAAAACATTAAAAAGGGCATAATGTAAAAACAAAAAAAACCTAACGTTTGACTAAATAGTTACTTTGGCCCCTATTTTTTTTGGAAGCAATTTAGCCTTTAACGTTTCATTTTGAGTTAAAATAGCCCCTTCGTTAATAAAAATTGTTAGTTAATTGACGATAAACAACTTGAAATGGCTTGATAAATGTAGCGACTAATTAAAAAAATTATTAGTGTTCCCTCACTTTTGAAAATATTTGATAGGGAATTTTGGAAAAGTTCTTATTTTTAAATGAAAACAAAAGAGTCGCCACCGGTCACTTGGATTAGGTAGACCGAACACCAGAAAAACAAAATTAAAAATTTACTGAGTTTGAATGTCGGTTACGTGTGGGAAAGGGTTCGCACCCCATTACGCCTGAGAGACCCTAAGACGGTCGGGAGCTTGACAACAGCGGGGGTAAACCCTAACCCTAATGCTTTTGCTTTTTATGGTTCGAAAATGAAAAATAGAAGAAGATGCATCTGGAATGCTTGTTTTTTCTTTGTATTTAAGCTAGAAATTTCCGAATGGGTTATAATGTGTTATGGTTTTGTTTATATACCCCCTGAATATTACAAAATTTGAAAAAAAATGTTATCTAAATTATGCTATTGGTTGCTCTTCTTTCTGAAATTCCTCTGCAAAATGCGTTTGTTTTTATTCATGTTCTTCCCTGATGAATTTTGATATTTGTCTCGATTTTGCATGTAATATTACGGCTGGAGGAGGGGAGCAGCGAGAGGGGCAAAGCTTGGATCCGATGTGGACGCCGGAGAGGATGGGGGGACCCGAGAGCTGCTGGTAGCTGAGGATGGCGCGTGAGGAAGCAGAATGGTCGGGCCGTAAGCTCCATGCACCACGAGTGAGGGATCTTGAGAGTCTATCCCTGCTGGCATATGGGCCGTTGGATCTGGTTTGATCCAACAGTTCTCCTTTGACTGCGTATGAAGCATAAGATAGAATTAGGGCAAGGTTTATTAGATGGTTTGGGCCTACCAGGCCACATGTATATGTATAGTAAATTTCGGATTTAAAAAATGTGTAATTGGACCGAGCTATACTAATGGACTATATTTTTGGATCTTACACTATTTTTTTATTAAAAGTTTTATTTAAAAAGTAACAACAACAATAACAACTACATACATGCATGCATACCTACGTACATACATACATACATAATATAGATGCTAAATAAATAAAATAAGAAAGAAAATTGAGTCAAAAGACTCAGATAAAGTTAGCGTCTACAACAGAATGACACGTTAGAAGAAAAAATATTTTATATTTTATAAAAATAAAAATAAAATTATTTTTTCACCGATGTGTCATTTTGTAAAGTCAACATATTTGCCTATATGATACTGTTATTGCAATGTGCACTTCCATGTAGGTTCGTAACGTCATTTCAAGCAATTTATCGTTGGTTGACTAACAGTTTTCATCCACAGGTGGGTCATTTTGGCCCAAAATAAAACGTTAAGGGATAAATTGCTTAAAAAAGAATATGGACCAAAATGACAATTCAATCAAACGTTAGAGATTTTTTAGAATTATGACTTAAAAAAACATTGGGGAATAACCATGGATTCCGCATCTCAAGCTGTTTATGAACCATATATACATGTGCTTTCATCCCTGCTTCTTTACATTTGGATTCAGTCTGCTTAATGTGTTAAACAATCATATCTCCCAAAGCAACAAATGAATGGTATATCTCCCAAAAGAAAACCTCTCTCGGCCGCTATGATATTATAAAATGCCTCTTTGGCAGTCGGCAGCAGATCCTTAGTCATAATAGAAAATCGACGACCGTTCAAAGCCAATGCTCTGCACTTGGTCTTTGGTGTCATTTTCAGGTGATGGTTTTGCAAAGGGAAATGTGTTTTTAAATGACATAGAAATGATGTAATCATCTTAATATAAGTAGTTGTATGTAGTTTTGTTTTTGTTTTCTTTAATGGGATTTAGAAGGAAAGTTCCAAGCTTTGAGAAAAAAAAAACTAAGAATTTTAAGATTCCTTCAATATGAAAGGGAGAATGGAGAGGGAATTTGAATTAGTTGATGGATGTTGACATTGTGAGGTTAAGTTTTCCAACATTCTATTATTGAGCAGTTTGACAATTTACAAGGGAGAAAGAGCAAGGCCTTTTTTGGACCCAAAAACTGATAGAAGAATGTGTAGATGTGGTCCAAAAGGAGCATCGCAACTATGGTAATGAAATATGAGAGTACCAAGTACAGTGGCACGAGATTCTTCACACAATGGGAAACGAAGTTATTACTCCATTGAATTGGCCCAGGGGAAGAACGTGTATATATATATATATATATATATTAATTTATGCGGTAGGACGTTTATAGGATTTATGCATGAGGTCATCAAGATGCATTTATGTTGAATTGGGCAACAAAAAATTGCTGTAAGAAACCATATTTTCCTTGTAATATTGTTGTTGTTGTGCTTGTATGCAAATAAATCACAGTTGCACTCGGGGAAATGGAAAACGACATCAAGAATAACTCCATATATATATATATGCTCAAAAAATATGACTTTATTGCAATGAATCATACGCTTGCAATCACCATGTGTCTCATTAAAACCCCTTAATCGTAGTCGGAGAAAAAGAGTACACATGGCAATTTTACAGAACACAAGTCACGAATAGCGCTATTCGAAAATGAATTTTTAGCGACATTGAAAATGGTCACAAAAAGTGTTAAATTTAGCCACTGAAATTTACAGTGACCATTTTTCTGAGTCGTCACCAGTCGTCACTAATAACTTCGTCACTATTATATTAGTGACAACTTTCATGCATTTTATCACAATTAATTATATTTTTTATGACTACACTTTTTGACAGAAATAATTATTAATAGTGACTATAATTTAGGGTTTAAACTAATTAATAATTGTCCCTGAATATTAATGGGGCTTTTGCATTTTAGTCAACAAACTTTTAACATTTCATTAGGTCACTGAAATTTAATTATAGATAATGTAGCACATTCAGATGTCAATTTTTAATAAATAAATGTAATACATGGCTTCAAGGAAGATCAAACATAGAACCTTTAAGGGCGAGAGTGCAATACTTATCCATTAGGCTAGGCAAGAAATTTATTATTATTTTGAAAGAAAAATAGTATTTATGTTAAATTGTAATTGAAATTAATTTTTTATTTTAAAAATATATATTAATTATAACACTAATTATTATAATAATAATTTAACTATTTTTTCTATGATTTCTTATACGAAGTACGTATGTTGAAGAAACTATTTAGATTTTTTGAAGAAAAAACTAATTATAATGGAATATTTCTTTTAAATTTTTCACAAAATAAAATTTTTCTATCATATATTATGCTAAAATTACATATTAGTCTTTGTACTTTAATTTGGTCGCTTTAAGTTTCTATACTTTTAAAATTTTGAAATTTCGATCTTGACATGAATGGCAGTCTTTAAATATGTTAAGTAAAAAAAATTAGCCAATTTGTTATACATAAGTTGCTTATTTAATTTTTATTCTTTAATTTGATCATTTTTAGTTCTTGTAATTTAGCCATATTGTTCGTGTCTCGTTAGGATTAGGATTGAATTTCAAAATTTAAAAAATATAGGAACTAAAGTTGATCAAAATAGAATGACTAGAACAACAATTTACATATAGTATATAGAGACTAATAGAAATATTTTATCTTTTGACCAACTAGTTTATGATAACTTTAATTTTTATAATTATAAAAATAAATTTATTATTGTGACAATATCTAATTTGTCATTTACTTTTATTTTTATTGGTGACAAAATTTATCACAACAAAAGGTAAAATTTTAAGTGACAAGTATTTCATTGTCACAACAAATATCAAATAATAGTGATCAATACACATATCGTCAGTATCATTTGTCAAAATTTTAGTGACAATGAATTTTGTGTTACAATATTGATTTATAGTGAGAATTTATTTGTGAAAATTGTAATCATCACAATTACTATTATTATATTTACCAAATAAAAATACGTCACAATTACTTATGCTAATAGTGTCACATAAAAAATTGTCACAAAAGTTTAATATTTGTGACAAAATTATTCTTAGTCACTATCAATTTATCACTAAAAACTTATATTGTTGTAGGAACCACACTCCAAGCCTCACAACAAGGCCTGAAAAAGCGAGCCTCGATTAACGCCCTCCTTGGCCAAGACATTGGCAATTATTCAACTCTGCACAAGCCAAGTCGATCTCCAAAATTTACAATCTCATTCTCTCAAAGTTATTGCTATCTAGTTCTCGTATTTCCTAGAAACCTTGTGAAAAACTCTTTAATTATATTTTTTACCAATGAGTTTTTCTTCACTGCAATACATTGAGTCTTTTATGAGGTGGGCAGATGAATTCTGAATGACCACTGTGAAATTCAAACAAAGAACTGATTACAAGCACATGAGTTGGTTCCTGAATGTGGGTCACCTAACGTAAAAGTACAAAAACCAGCTTCAAGTTTTATTTATATTATTGAATAATGAAACCCAACAACTTTTTGTTGAAGAAAGTTGAAAACTTTGGATTTCATGTGTACAACAGGTGAATTGTAGCCCTGTTACACATGAACAAACAATCTTGTTCCAAACCTAATTTACAATTTTCACTTTTCAACTTATACCACCTTTTCCTTATCTGTCTGATTTAATTGTTTAGGTTCCACGTTTCCACTTTTTCGTTTACATTTTCGGGTCATGAACTAATATGATTCATACCATCTTCTCTCTTATTCTCCTTGGTTGAATCTACCGACTAGGTGCGAGAACTTAAATTGTGGTTACAGTCGAATTGTATTGTAAACATAGTAGATGTTATTATAGTAATTGTGAGTATCGCGGTCGTGATTATTTTTTAATAATAGATGCTATTGCGAACATAACAATTACGGGTATCATAGTTTCGGACTGTACCAGTACTACTGTATATCGGCCCCTACTACAGTTGCGGACCGCTATAATTTAAATCCTTGATTAGGTGGTAAAAGTAAATGCGATCAGATTTTGTTTTCTTTTGTCAGCACGTTGTTTGGTCAATACTGTATTTCGCTTTCCTGATGTTACTGATAAACGCCCAAGCTGACTGTGTCAAGTTTGACAAACTAAATCAGTGAGGTCTCTAGGATAGTAACGCCAACATGTATAAAAATACGTATATATATATAATACATAGTATAAGATTTCAAGTCACAACTCTCCATGTCTAAAATCGTTTTCATTTTTTAAAAATTATTTTGAGCTCAACAGCTAAAATACTAGTGTTAGGGTTGCGTAGGGTTTGACTTAATCCAGCTTAGTAAATACAAGGACGTAGTTAATGTTTTGTTGTCATTCTCAAAACACTTTTTCCACTTTACCTGGGAAACTCTCTATGAAACCTAACCCTTTTACGAGCATAAAGTTACCTACGCCCATCTCATATTCATCTCTTTTAATAATGGTAATAATAATAACATTATTAATTCAATTATTGATATTTTTAAATGCTAGTTTTGACCAAGTTGTGCTTCTTTGTTTTGCTCTTCTCGTGCATTTGACATGTTGTGTCATATTAATAAATTGCAACAGTAAAGCAATAGTCGCATCGTAATGGTTTTGAGGTCGTTACAACACTGTAAATCCAACCACAACAATTTTTTAAAGAAAAATTAAAATGCAACGTCCCCAACTACGACACTGCAACCACAATTTAATACAGAAACCAACGGAAACGGTGAGGGATAGGGAGGCATGTTGATCCAGGTCCAGCCAGCCAGCCAGCGTTTATTTATTCTCCCTTTTTGCTTATGGTACAGTAATCATGTGATGTAATGTCGTGAAGCACGTCAGCCTAAACGGCGTTGATTTTGGTGATTCCTTCCTTTCTCTTTTGTCTACTTTGCTCCGCAAATTCTCTATACCTAAAGAGTGCGGGAGAAGGTGGTGGTGGTGGTCATATTTATATATATAAACACGAATTCCGAAGCAAACACATGCCCTATAAACCTAATCTCACGAATCACCATGCACAACCTAATATTCTTCCTCTTGGAGTATACACATTTTCATGTTAATATTCAATACAAATTAAATGTTTAATGGTAAGAAAATGAGAAATCGTTTTCATATTTACACATAAAGCTAGGTCATTAAATATTATTTCTTCGGGCATTTATGTACATCACGATTTAATCACAATTCACACAGCTATCAACTGGGGGAGGTGCTGAACCGTAAAAAAAAAACAATACAAAGATTAAAAAAAGTGTAGGAATTGTTCTCATAAGACAAACACGTGGAATATGGAATAAAACCCAAGCAAGTGAGGCATAGAGAGACATGTTGACCGGATATTAATTGCCCCACTGCAAATGCAAACCTTGTTGGTTTAATAATGCTAAAAACCCACACCAAAGACAAATAAGAGAAAGGGATTAAATTAATTAATAAAGCAACCAAGAAAAGGTTTTCATTTCCCGGAGAATCTAGAGCGCATCAGCCGCTGACCCTGCATGCCTTCCAAAACATTATATATTAACAAAGGGATTTCAAACATATCTAATTTTAAATTATGAATTAAAACAAATGGGATTAAACAAAGGGGGTTAGAGTTGGAGAATCGAGAATAGATTAAATGGAAAGATCGGCAAATAAAACGGGGAAGTGAAGAAAGGAATAAGAGAGAGAGAGAGGAGAGGTTAAGACCGTGATAAGAACCATGTTGACGCCGAGGAATATGGTGCATGTGTTTTTTTTTGTTTTTGATGTATTTACTGAAGCGAGTTTAATGATTAATTTTTACGCGTTTTATTGGTTCATATAGACAGACATTAATCATATATTTTAAAATTATTTTATGCCCAGAATAATAATCGAACCTCAACCACTAATGACCCTTATTATCTCAACTAAGTCTCGTGGTTATGTGTGATTTTCTATTAGGCGGGGGGAGGGGAATATGAATATGATAACGGGATTCCACACGCGGGTGGGGCTCGAACAGGAATATTTGGACACGGAGAGGGAATATTGGGCATCAGCAAAGATTACGCATTAGACAAACACTACCCGTTTAATTCAATTTTAAGCTATCTTTTACGTGCTCCCAACCAGCTTTCCACATTTAAATTTTGCTCCACTTTAACCTCCTTACTAAATAGCCACTTGAATTGAATTAATTGAAATACTTCAATTATTAAAAAAAATATTGTTTACTCTATTCCATTTTAGTGTTGAGAATTTAAAAAGAATAAATCAAATGAACTTTTAAATACTGCATGTATATAATTAAATACTTAAATATGAAGTAACTCAAATCATTAATTTAAATCAACCGCATATAAATAATTAATTTAACAATGGTAATTTTTTATTTTATTAATAAATTCTCATAAATTATATATCCAGTTATTTCAGTTTGGCTAAGAAGAATTTCAGTTCGATTATTTTAATTTTGACAATAAAATTGATTCGATTTATTTTGGTTTAAAATTTTTAATTATTCTTTTCAATTAATGATATATAATAATAGAACTAATCGAATGTGTAGAACTAATGTTTTGATATAATAATTAAAAAATACTTTGGACAAAGTTAAAAAGAATTCAAAACTATTTTTAAAGTCCAAACAACTTGAAACTATGTTTAGGGGATGTTTTAAGAGGTTTTTACATGTTTTCAAAGCCAATTTAAACAAAACCATCCAGGTGTTTCGAAACACCCCTAGGTGTTTCGATACGGGGTCTTACAATGTCAAAACATTTCGAAACGGGTCTTTTCTGGATGAGGATTTTACCAATCGTTTCGATACGGGCTATGTCGTTTCAATACGCCTACGTGGCATCGACCGCAACGGTCATAAACCCCCAACGACTATTTCCCAACTAACATTTAAATGAAGATCGTTTCGATACTGGTCTAGGCGTTTCGATACGGCCAACAACGTTTCGATACGGGTGATGCATCAGACTGCAACGACTCTTTCTACTTGAAGAGTGTTTTGAAACGGGTTCGAGCGTTTCGAAATGGAGAGTTGCAGAACTGCATTTATTATGGAAAATTAAGTCTCCAACGGCTCCAATTCAACCCAACGGCTACAAACTCATTAAGGAGTATAAAAGGGACCTCCAAGCATCTAGTAATGGTTAATGCTTCAATTGTCAACAACAAATGATCAAGAAATTGTCTTAGTGCTAAATTGTCATTTCTTTGTATAGACAAACACTAGTGAGCCAAAATTGTTAGATTTGCTCAAGTGTTTTAGGTTTTAGGTGAGAGCTAAATTGTGCAAACAAATACCTATTAGAGGGATTTAAGTTTGCTTATCTTTTCTCTTTGTAAAGAGGGTTTGATTAAGGCTTTGGGTAGAAAGCTTGATCGGTGTATAAGGTTTCCTTCTAAGCCTAGAAAAGGGGGCGAATCAATAGTGGATTGATTGGAAATCCTTAGTGGGAAGCTAAGGTAGTGGATGTAGACCTTGGTTAGAAAGTTGAACCACTATAAATTATTGTGTCCTTAATCCTTTTAGCTTCCACACCACTTACACTCAAAATTCCAATTCTCCACCACTTGGCGAGCAAGAACGGTTGAAGGAATCGAGCACCGAATAACCCAACAATTGGTATCAGAGCTTGGCTCAATTGAAGAGGATTAACATCCTATTGAGAAGATCCGGCAAGCTCGATCAACATTTCAAACAACCGGCTCAATGGCGCAATCCATCGACAAACCGCCCTTCTTCGACGAAACTCACTATGCTCATTGAAAGACAAAGATGAAGTTCTTCATTAAGTCAAGAGACTACAAGCTATGAGACATAGTTGAAGATGGTTCGTTCGTGCCTCAACAAAGCAAAGCGGAATGGAGTGCCGAAGATCGCAAGAAGATGAAGCTTAATTGCAAAGCCTTGCACATCCTATTTTGTGCTTTTGGCCCAACCATCTATGAGAAGATGTCTTCTTGTGAGAGTGCTAAGGAGGTATGGGACAAGCTTGAAGTCACATACGAAGGAACCGATGAAGTAAAGGAGACCAAGATCGGCCTCCTCAACCTAGCGTATGAGAACTTCAAGATGGATCCGGAAGAGAACATCGAGAAGATGTTTGATAGGTTCTCCATTATCACCAATGGTCTCAAAGGCTATGGAGAAGCCATCCCGGAAGAGAAGCTTGTCCGAAAGCTCATCTACTCACTTCCCGAGTCATGGGACTCAAAGAGGACCGCCTTCATCGAAGCCAAGAATTTTAAGACCTTGAAGCTTGATGAACTCATGGGGTCACTCCTTACTCATCAAATAATGAAGAAAAACAAAGAAGATGAGAAGAAGAGGGAAGAAATTAGAGCTATGAGGGAGAAGAAGATCAAAGGGCTTGGCATCAACATTAATGCCATTGCTCTCAAATCCTCCACTTGCCACCATGTAGATTCAAGTGAAGAGGAGGATGATGAAGAAGAGATAATTCATCTCTTCAAGAAGTGTGACCCGTTCATGAAGAAAGCCTTGAGAGAGCTTGAACGAGAATCCATGAAAAAGAAGAGGGCAAGCACTTCAAGCCATAAGAAGAAGGCATATGTAGCTACTTGGAGTGATGAAGACTCCACCGACGATGAACAAGCCAACCTTTGCCTTATGGCCATCGAAGAAGATTCAAGGGTAACTTCTAATTCATCAACTTCATGTTCATATTCTTTTGATGAATTACAAGATGCCTAAACTCTTTAACTAATGAGATGATGGAGTAAAAATGTGTGCACCATCCAACAACGCTGCAATCTAAGATCTCTCTCGCAGCCGAATCTATCTCCTCCATAACATGTAATCACCCTAGGACATCATCCACATGTGTTCTTGCCAATTCCTCACCTTGTGCACCATCGAAAGATTGTTTTTCAGGGACCTTCCTATGAGCCTCCCTCTCGTTTAATGTCTCTTGAAACCGTGATATCGTCACTCCACGTGATCTACGCATCCTCAAGCGGCCTCGACGTCCCTCCATCATCGTCCGCGATATCCTGAAGTTTCTTGCCAACGCGACCGAGACGAACGAACCGCACAGAAAAACACCATGAAATCTTGTAATCGCCCTATATGCCCCGTTCATAGACTCCATCCTCACAAAGCCAAACATACGACCATCTCGTCCACGTTTCCTGGTTATGAACACGTCAAACACCTTTGCGCATCCATCAAAAGCAAGTCGCAGACCTGCCCAATGAATACCCTCCGAGAGGTTCCCAACAAAAAGGGTTATCCCCAGGCGTCGCCGAAACTCCATTGTCATTGCCTCCATTTTCGATTACTATTTTTTATATAATCAATATTCTTTTCTTCATTAATTCTCTAGGAGATAAATAAAAGTTTTTTAAGTTAAATTATTATGCATTTTAAATAGGATAATTTATATTTTAGATCATTAAACTTAGCATCCACTTTCATTTACATCACAAACCTTTAATTTAATCAAATTACATCATTCAACTTTTATTATTTATAAATTAAGTCATTTAATTAGACTGCATACAGAATTTTAATGAAAATGTTGAAATTGACACTTTTATTTAACATATTTTTTACATATCATTGTTAGGATTTGTAAGAAGTTTAGTTATATTTCCTTTGAATTTATTTAAATGAAATGTTTCAGCAAATTCTTACAAAATTATTAAAATTATCAATTAAACATTATTTGTTGATGATATGTGAAAAATATTAAATAAAAGTGTCAATTTAAAAAAAAATCATTTGAATTAGTTAACGATATTAGTACAAGTTACTTAGTTTATTAATACTAAAAGTTGAATAATAGAATTTGATTAAATTAAATTATTATAATGTAAATGAAAGTGAATATTAAATTTAATGATTAAAATATAAATTATCCTTTTTAAATATTTCAGATTTAGACTATTATTTTTTTATAATCGAATCGGATCAAAATTTCTGATTCACATCAAAATTAAAAGATATAATCTTCAATTTATTTTATTACACTAAAATCAGTTTTTTAATAATATCAAACTTTTTAAACATTTCTTAAACCTCTCTCAACCGCTAACTAAATATATTCACCCGAAATGACGTGATAATAAATATCAAACTTCAATTAATAATAGAAGTCGATAAATAAATTTGCCAGCCGGCCGTGGTCTTTTTCTAAACCTAGTTTTTCTTTCATAACAACAAAAACGCCGCTGCTCCCCTTTTTTTCATTCTTGATTTATCCTTTGCGCATTTTCTTTTGTTTTAACATACGTTTCCTCAGCGTTTGGTACGATTTTGCATATATTTACAGACGTTTGATGGTCATACATTGATTGATTCTCTTTTATAATTATTAGTTGAGCAATCTTTCTGATAATTTGGCTCGCTCATTACTCCATTTTTTTCATTTTGTTAAGCGTTTTGTCTAGATTGAGACAAAAGAAATTCGAAAAGATTTTTGGGTCCTTTGCCGATGAACGTCATTCTCAATGAAAGGATTCGCTTTTCTTTTACATTTTTGATTTTTAAGTTGTTTTGTACGAATTTTTTTAGTGGATTTGATCCCTATTTTTTTTATTCGGGTGCATTGTATTTGTAATTTTTTCTTATATTTTTTATTGAATCATATTGCCATTGATAAAAAAACATAAGAATAGAAGTGAAGTTTCTGGTTTACAAATTGAATGATAGTTTTATTTTTGGCTGTAAATAGAATTTTGAAGAGAACCAAACTATATATGCATGTTATAATTTAATGCATACAAGGTACTAAATTGTCAATAATGTCCAACTACATATCTTGATGTTTCCTCATTTTGTTTTTATCATGTACCAATTCTTCAGAAATCAATGCAATTTATCCTCTCTCTTTTTCTAACCCTCTCGTTGCCAATTTTATTCCAAGTTTACACAATATAACAACTAGTACTATTTAAATGGAATGAGACATCGCAGTTTAATTATGTTATCAATTCCTAAACTCTTTAGTTTTTTTATTTTCAATAATTTATTATTTTTACTTCTCTGATTTAAAGTTACCGTCTAATCAATAACATTATTGATAAAATTTTGTTAAATTTAAATATATAGTATTTTTATATTCAAACTTATAATTTTAAAATTCAACTCCAATTTACAGACGTCGGATAACAATATTATCAAAATGATTTTACCATTCAATTTGTTGAAATTAAAAGTAGATTAAAATCTCACCATGAATGGATTTGATATAAATTTATTTCGATAAATTATTCAAATATATTTTGATTTGTCGATTTATGTTCGATTAGTATTCGGTGCTTTGTAAATATAATAATTGGTTTTTTGTATGTAATAGGATAAATGTATATATAATTACTATAACTTTGTAAAAATACAAATAGTCCTTTTATACAGGAAATAACTAAATTTGGATCTAGAGGTGTGGATGATAAATGAGTCAAATGAATTTAATGCTCCATTGACCTTGGGCACGCATTGTATTTTATTCTTTGATTTTTTTGTTGCTATTAAACAAAATCTTATTATTACGAGAACAAATATCAACATCTTATTATTGTTAGTAATTCTAATAAAAATTAACATGTATTATTTTAAGGATAAATATTTGATGCATCGTTCGGGAGTATTTTTTTTTTACTTTTAAAATTATAATTTATTCTTTTTATAGATATTAAACTCTAACCAATTTTAAATCCTAAACTCTAAATTTTTTAACGATAAAATATATTTATAAACCTTAAAATTTAAACACAAACACTAAAACTTTTAGTCCAAACTCTAAAAACTAGATGCTCGCAAATGCATAAAATATTTTCTCAAATATAAAAAAAACGTGTGGGGGTTGTGAAGTGAAATAAAAAGATTTCACAAAAGGTAAAGAAAATGGATGGGTTAGGGAAGTAACAGTGCAAAGGGCCAAAACGCAATTAAGGCAGAGATACACGTGGATGTGGGTCACTCCCACACTGCTCCTCAGTCCTCCCTTCCCTTCCTCCATTTCTTTTCCTTTTTTATTATATTTTCCCCAGCCATGGGAACCCTCTTGGCACGTGTACAGCTCGATGCTCATTGGCAATTCTGGATAACCACGCTATTTTTTCCTTCACCCCAGACTTCTTATCTAGTTTAAATGAACTGGACACACTTAAAATTCACCAAAGCGGGCTAACATGGGTGGTGTTTGGTTCAAATATCCCGGAATTTTGTTGTTTGTTTAAGTTTAGTTTGTTCCATAGAATTCCAAATCAGTCCCTACCAATTTAAATTATAAAGGTATAATGTTAACAAATTTGAAAATAGCTCTTAATTAAATAGTTATTTTGGCCATAATATTTTAATGTTGGTTAGGGGTGCTTAACGAGTTGAGCAGCTCGTGAGCTACTCGAACTCGACTCGGTCAAAACTCGGTAAACGCTCGATTCGGGTTGACTCGACTCGAGATTTTAACGAGTTGAGTTGAGCAAAGTCTAACTCGACTCGATAAGTTTGCGAGCAGTTCGTTAATTTTTTAAAATATTTGTGGATTGTTACTTTAGTTTTAATAGGTTAGTTTGATGAATTTGTAGATTGTTACTTTAGTTTTAATATGCTAGTTTGGTGTATTTGTGGATTGTTAGTTTGGAATTTAGACTTTGAAAGTGCTTTATACACTCTTTTGATATTTTTTGGTTAAATTTGTTAATATATGTTAATATTAAGCCACATATAGTATTGTTAAATTTTACTTTTAGTTAAAAATAAGGTAAATTTTTTAGTGAGTTTAATGAGCAACGAGTCGAGCTGAGCAACAAATTTTTTTAACGAGCACAAGTCGAGCACAATTTTAACGAGCTTAACGAGCAACGAGTCGAGTCGAGCAACAAAATTTTTTAACGAGCACGAGTTGAGCACTGCCTAACTTGCGATCGACTCTCGATAAGCACCCCTAATGTTGGTTAAAATTATTGTTGTTTGTATAAAAATCGATAATTGACTAATGTCAACACTTATTGTTGACGTGGTACATTATTTTTTTAATAATTAATTATCATATTGATAGGGTTGAGGATTCGACATCTCGCCATCAAACCAACATGAAAACTTATTATATTTTTGCCAAAAATAATATTTTAATTTAATTGTGGTTGTAATTAATTACGTATATACTTACGAAAACCTTGATTAGACTCATAATTTAGGGATAAAACCCACTTGCTTAAAAAAGGAATACTAATAATTATGTAATTACAAGTTTCTCGAGAAAGAATTTAAAACATGAGGGGCGAAAGGGTTAAGTATGTTTTGGTATAAATAGCAGGGGACTAATTAATGATTATAAATTTGTCACTTTGTTAAATCTCTCCAAAAATGAATATCAACATCACAGCAGCTTAAGCATAAACATCATGTGTTAGGCAGTAGGCTTTTCAAAGAGAGGAAAAGAAGAATAAATTAAGCCACGTGTGCATGGGGAAAAGAATAAATAAATGCAGCTATTTTTATGTTTGATTTAATAAATGTACTCCAAAATTCCAATGAAAAAGAGAGGAAGAAAGAAAGAGAAAAAGGGTAAACTACAACGAAAGTCACTTAATTATGAGTCCGGTTATATTTGGGTCACTTAATTATTAAAAGTTACATTTAAATTACTCAGTTATGGGTAAGGTTACATTTGGGTCACCTAATTATTAAAAGTTACATTTGGGTCACCTTTCATATTAAAAAAAGTACTACACTAATTTAGTCATTTTTTCTTCCGAATCACTTGTATACCCTTGTTAACATTGGAATACTTCATTTGAAATCATTAATTAATCTAATACACAAATTGATATACTGTTTTTAAAAATATGAAGGGTGACCCAAATGTAACCTTGCCCATAATTGAGTGATCCAAGTGTAACCTTTAATAATTGGGTGACCTAAATATAACCTTACCCATAATTGAGTGACTCAAATGTAACTTTTAATAATTGAGTGACCCAAATGTAATCTTACTTGTAATTGAATGACCTTCATTGTAGTTTACCCAAGAGAAAAAGAGAGTAATATTTATCGATAATTAATTGGTTAAGTAGAATGAGATATTTTTTTTTGAAACTGGATTATATTCAATGGTGAAAGAATTACAAATGAATCACACCGTAAAGAATGAAAGTTTAGTGGAAAATAAAAAAATGCAAAAAAATCTAACGGTATGAAAGACGTTAAAAAATCAAATCTAACACCTTCAGAAGAAACTTCTGACATGAAATCCAGAAAGCTATTACTTTTTTTAAATCTAAAGGTAAAGAGCAGAGGTTTGAATTTTGGTATTATGAATATAGTAATTAGGATAATAGAATTTTCTTATAATAGATTTTTACATTTTATGATCCAAATTAATTAACCAAAGAATTGGATATTAATAATTAAAAAATAAAGTTTTTATATTATTCAATTCAAATTAATTAATCAATAAATTAAATATTATTTTTTTTTTAAAAAAAAAATCTGTGGACTGTATAGAGAGATAAAAAAGGACTCAAAATTTTCCATTAAAATTCGAATTTTTTATTGTTTTCTCGAAATCCAACCATTCCCTGGCAATGGCATAGCATAAACCACCCATTAATATATACCTGGTTGCCTGCTATGTTCATTTCCCCAGTCTCTCTCTCTTCTCAGGGAGAAGGAAAGGGCTCTCTGCAATCTGCGTCCTTAAATACTCTTGTTTCCCTTTTTACTCACTTTTCCTTCAAACCATCATCCCCATAAAACAAATAAAACTCTCTGCTACTTTCTTTCTCTTTTCCTGCAATGTTTTTTTTTTATTCTCTGCTCTTTCTATCAAACCTAGAGGGATCCTACTAAAAAGCCTATGTTCTCTTGTTACCAACACCATCCATGCAAATCATATGCCACTCATGATCTAATCACTGCACTTTTTATTTTTGTGTTCTTTTGGTGCTGTGACTTGTATACACTTCATCTTCTCTATATTCTAGTTTCTGGGTTTTTTTTTGGGCTAAGATCTTCACCCTGAGCTCATACACTATGATGAGAACCACGGCCTTGCCTGATCTATCCTTGCAGATTAGCCCTCCATCCCTTTATGATTGCAAGGCGAAGGAAATGGCCTGTGATGGGTTATCAAGGAAATCTGTTTATAGTGATGGGAGTTCAACCACTGATTCCGGCAGCAGTGGAAGCGATTTGAGCCATGAAAATGGATACAGTAATCCTGGAGAACCCACGTTGAGCTTAGGGTTTGAAATGGTCGATCATCTCGGTCCTTCCCATTTACAGCAACCCAGGAACCTTAACCATCACCATCATCATCATCAATATCAGCCTCAAATCTACGGTCGTGATTTCAAGAGAAGTTCAAGAACGATTAATGGAGCGAAAAGAAGCATCAGAGCTCCCAGGATGCGGTGGACTACAACCCTCCATGCTCATTTTGTTCATGCAGTCCAGCTTCTTGGAGGCCATGAAAGTAATAACACTTCACCTCTAGTCCTCTACAATATATCTACTTTTGATAGCTTGTTTTTCTCCGTTCGAGAAAAGCATAACAAGTTTACATATTTGTATCGGCAACTGTCGCAGGAGCAACACCGAAATCTGTCCTAGAGTTGATGAATGTCAAGGATCTAACCCTAGCTCACGTGAAGAGTCACTTGCAGGTGGGGTTTACTCTTTGAACAAAATGTATATGAGAATTGTTCTTATTTTATGGTGTCTCTCATAGTTGTTTTGACACCTTTATCGTGTTCTATTTCTGTATGATTTGATTGTAGTGGGTATTGGAGAAACAAGGGGAAAGGACAAAAGGGAATCTAAATGATAATCTTAACAATGCGGACTTTTTCTTCTTCTCAGTTCTCATTTCTCTCTTTGGGTTTTTTTTTCTATGTTCATGCAGATGTATAGAACAGTGAAGAGCACTGACAAAGGATCAGGTAATTGGATTTCCACCATTTTTATTTCTCTTTAACTATTCCCCCTATTTTGTTTGAGAGCTAACTTGGTTACAAACCATGACACAAGCTCTACCATTTGATCCACTGTTTCCCCTACTAAAGCAAAACCATTACATTTGGAACTACTCAACTCTCAAATCTAAATATGGATGATTTGTTTTGTTTTCTGATAAAGAAAGAACAGTGGCTTAACCTTTTTATGGATGTTTCAGGACAAGGGCAGACAGATATGAGTTTGATCCAAAGGTCAGGGATTGTTGATTTGGATGGTAGACTATCTTGCGGAAAAGCTGATGCCAACCCTTCTTATTCTCTTGAACCGACACCACAAAGCACCCAAAGGTGAAAACATCTCCTCTCTCTGGTTTCCTTTTTCATTTCCTTGTCTCACAATGTTAAAGATAAAAAAAGAAATGACTAATGTAAATGGATACGTGAACTAAATACGATTGTACGTACGCATATACAGATATCCTTGCCCACGGAACTGTTTAGGGTTTCAGGTAATTAATTAAGCTAAGCCTTTTCCCCGTTAGATGTGGAATGAATGTAAAGTCAAGGCCTTTTTGTTCAAATCGCAATGCTGCTAGAATCTGACGGGCATTCCTCAGCTACATTTTACAAGAAGCACCCTAAACGATGGCTTACTATATATATATATATATATATATATATAATCTTTTAAAAAGCAAGCTTTTGGAGTTGAATTCGTATTCCGATATATGGAGAACAAGAAACTCTATATGTATGTGTGTGAAAACTAATGAAGAGAAGTGAAGAAAATTCTATATAAGCAACTTCCCAAGATCTTATTTCCAGAAACTAGGCTTTCTTTGTATACATTTTCATCTTTGGGCGTGCATTATTTCGTAGTACTAATTAATATTTCCTTGTTTGCAGCGGTTCGTGGCTATCATCAATGGAGGCGAATAATTTGAGCATATCAAGCCATGGGAATGGTTTGACTTTACAGCCAAATGATGCTAAGGTATGATTGCAACACTGAAAACAAAATTCGAATCATGTTGAAAGTTGGATTAGCTACCATTGTGTTGATAATCAATATTGAATTTTGGTGTGTTTTTTTCCCATAGGTGGATGGAGACAATAAAGTGCTTCATGTGTCGGATAGAACGAAGGAGAGACTAGATCCCAGCTCTTTGTCAACTTCAGACGTGTTGCTTAACCTAGAATTCACCCTCGGAAGGCCAAGCTGGCAATTGGCAAATGGACTATGCTCATGAATCTTCAAATGAGTTAACCCTTCTCAGGTGTTAAACATGTTTAAAAAAAAAAACCCAGCTAATCTATTTTCTTTTCTTGCCATTTGGAGGATCAGATATCTAACTTGTATGAACTAGCTTGTTTTTAATTTTGTCTTGGAATAAAAAAAAACCCCAAAAAGGTGAATCAAAGTGTCGACAGACTATGATCAAAAAGAAATATGAAAACCTTTTGCTGTAGCCTTGTGAGTGTCGTGGAAGACTTCAAGTTCCATGTAATTTTGATGGCATTGTTGAAAAACAATAAAATCCAGCAATCATCCTGATATTTCTGGGCCATGGTTATGGTCCATGCCTTCCCGGATGGTCCCCATCAATGAACCGGTGGGTCAAGCCCTAGTGGGAAAATATCTGACATTTGATGTCCATCAATCTCCTATTGAATTCAAACGGAATTGGTTCATGTGGTAAGAAGTTTAATAAATTTTAAGTAGGTTTCGAGTTTAAGGCATTATATAGGTAAAAAAAATTGTTTAGAGATTTACCCACCATAGTGTGACACGGGGCTGTACGGATTAATTAGGGCAAAGCCTTGGCGAATTGGGAGAGCAACCAAAAAAAACTCCCCCATTGGGTTCCTCTGTTAAGTATCCCAACATAAAACCTATCGGTAATATTAGAACACAGGAAATCTGAAATATCACATTGGAGCTTAAACTCTGATACAATTGCAGCCAAGGTTTGAAACCACAGGCACAGGGAATAATTTCTTTTAGCTTGTAGTTCATGTTTTTGACAGCTGAGCCTGTGGTTTTGGCCCATATAAGATGAGTAGCAGTTGGGAGATACAAAATCTGGCAAGCGATGGATCCAAGCTCCATGCACATAACAGGGCCACTGGAAAATAAGTAATAATGATGATTCTATCTCTATCCTATGTAAATTAAAGTATTAAGTATCCGACAAAGCATGATCATTCTCCTAGGACCCATTTCTCAGAATAGTCCTGAATCATGATTATTGATTGTTCTTAAATTTACCACCCAGCCTGATACTAGCAGAGAAGAAACTTAAGGGACCACTAAGTTTTGTTGGTTGCCTCGTTGCTTCGATCCACTGTCGATTTTGAAAACACAAAGTATTTAATGGCTATCACCCATTTAATTTGACACTTTTTCCGACCGTTGGATTAAGTCTAACTGTCTAAAAAGAAATGTAAAACTTAAGATCCTGCCTTCCTATATGTATTGTTATGACTTATGAATTTAGAAGTCCCGTATGCTATATGACAAGGGTCATATATGGAGGAAACACGCTGAGGAAAAAAGAGAAAAGCAAACGTGCAAGTTTTCCCCATAGTTGGTTGCCGTGTAATTGCCCACACCCTTGTGTTCATCATCACTGCTACGACAAAACCAGGAAAAGAGAAAGGAAATTTGGAAAGTTTTTCCTATGGATATAAGGTGATGGGTCGCTTTCACTCTGTTTTACTACCCCATGACTTGAATTCCTGGCTCTACATTTTTCTTGGAAAAGGGCCGTCAGAATTCCGTTTCTCTTCTCTGTTGGTTATCAAGTGGGGTTGCAATGCTGGAAATTACATTATTATGGGCCTTTTTTTTGCTCTCTTTTCCTTTAGGTATTTTCAGAAAAAATGGGGCCCAAAAGAAAAAGGAAATGGTGTTGGAAATTGTTTTGATCGATAATGATTGCACGGTCGTCTGTTGCGTGGAAACTGTGTAAGTTGAGCTAGGAATGGAAAGAGTTGTCGGATATTTATATCTTTTAAGTTATTAAAATTTGTTTTTATTTGTAAATTAATCTATTCTTCAATTTGTTCTATAGTAGAATTTAGATTTATTATTTATATCAATATTAGTATTGCATATTCTTTTTTTTAACGAATTAGTAATGCATATTCAAATAATAGATATTTAAAATTTTTCTTTGAATAAGCAATTTATATTCAATCTAAAAGCAACAAGAGTTGCTACAAAGAATTTATATAAATTTACAGGGATCCATCTCCTTAGAGAACTCCTCAAGTCTCATAAGAATTTCTACTTATATTTTCTATTCGTATATATTTACTGTTCAAAGGAATACTAATTACATCTTTAATGAAATCAAGAATATCAGTATAACATCTAGCTAAACTTTTAAATTGTTTATTGTTTCTTTCCTGCCTCACCGAGTATATATAAGCTTGTCAGGCCAATCGAATGATGAGCGTAGCCATAGATTTTCCCTTTAAACTCACAATATCCTAGAAAAATTCATCATCGCAACCTACCACCACTTTCGATATCACACATAGGCTAAAAATATCAACTCAGAGCTTCTTAGAGAAAGGACATTCAAAAAACAAGTGATTCCTAGTCTCCAAGGCAGTGCCACAATTCCCACAGCAGCCATCTACATCCATTCCCATCCTAATCAATCTATTTTTGGTAGACAATCTGTTTAATATGGCCATACAAACAATCAAAGCATGTTTAGGCACATGCATAAGAAACCACACTATTTTATACCAAGTAACTTTCTTTTTAGTTTCCCTTATATCATTCTATATTTCTCTAATTGTGAGACTTTTCTTAAATCTATCTAAAAATGATAGATATTTAAAATTTCTACTCGTATATAATCGACAATAATTTAAACATTTGAAATCACATAAAATTGATTATATATTTGATATATGAATCTATAACTTTAATCGTTATCCTTAACAAAAACACTTTAGGATTTTTCCCTCATCAAAAAAGCTAAAATAATTGGTTTTAATAAAATTACTTGATCAAAATTAATTCGATTTCATTAATCATTTAACAATGAGGCCCTTCATCTGCAATAAGTTGCTTCTTTCTTTCCCAAACTCATGGATCGAGCATGTGTTCCGATTCGATTATTCCAGACAGTTTTATGATTACATACATAAACATCCCTGTAAAAACAAATCTTGGGACCAAAATAGTTTATGTACGCAATGTTCCATTTCTTTCTTTTCTTGTATTGTCTTAAGCTCTTATGTTTTCCCTCTTTTTTCCAATGGATTGAGTTGTTTTTGTACGCAGTGAATTTCATATTGTTGTAAACTAGGGTTTATAGGAAAGAAGAAGGAACTTCAAATATTATTATAAAACCAGCTTATCATTTACAGAGAAGAACATGGTATTTATAGGAAAGAGTGAGTAAAAAAGACGTGATGAAGGTGTGTTGCTGACGCTGATAACAACCTCTAACAATCCTGTAACAGCTTCAACAGCTCACGGGCCACCTCATTCCATAGCTGGCATCTTAACCGTTTCACAGCTGCCTTCATTCTTCATACTGTTAACATTCTCCCTACTTCTTCCTCTCTTTGAAGCTGTTCAAAAGTTTGAACATTGACACGTTGGCGAAATAGCTGAAAATGAGTGCTGGCCAGGGGTTTGGTAAATCCATCTGCTACCTAATGAATAGCATGGACATAGTTCACTTGTAACGTTTTCTCAGCTACCTTCTCTCGAATGAAATGCACGTCCAGATCCACATGCTTTGATTGTGCATGAAGGATAGGATTAACGCTCATTGAGACAGCACTAGTACTGTCACTCCATATTGTTGGAACTGTCTGTTGATGAACGCCCATATCTTTGAGTAAAGTTGTGAGCCATGTGACCTCTGATGCTGCCTCTGCTATACTCCGATATTCTGCCTCCATGGTTGATCGTGAAACAACTTTCTGCTTCCTGGAGTTCCAAGTAAGAAGATTGTTGCCTAAATAAACACAGCTCCCAGAGATGGATCTCCTGTCATCTGGATCATTTCCCCAGTCCGCATCAGCAAATGGCACCAAGTTGGAGCATCCTTCAGATTTCCGAAACACAAGTCCAAAATTTTGAGTGGCATTCAGATAACACAAAATGCGTTTAACAGCATTGAAGTGTTCTTCGCAGGGACTATGCATGAATTGGGCAACTTTGTGGGCACTGAAAATGATATCTGGTCGTGTATGACACAGATAGAGTAACGCCCCAACAATGCTCCTATAACCACGAGCATCTGCAACAGGGTGGCCTGTATGCTGACTCAGTTTGCCAGAAGTGAGCATTGGCGTAGACACTCCCTTTGCTTGATCCATCCTTGCACGAGCCAAAAGGTCTTGAACAAACTTCTGCTGGCTTAGAAAAAGACCATTGTTGCAGCGTTTGACTTCAATCCCAAGAAAGTAACTAAGGTTCCCCAGATCCTTGAGCGAAAATTGTTTGCTTAACAGATCAATGGTAGAGGAAACATGAGAAGTAGAGGTACCAGTAACTATAATGTCATCCACATAAATTAGAATATACGTGTATTGCTTATCAGAACACTGAATGAATAGAGAAGAGTCAGCAGCAGACCTTCGAAAACCAATCTCGACTAGGAAATTTTTCAGTTTAGCATACCAATTTCGCGGAGCTTGACGCAGGCCATAGAGAGCCTTTTCAAGTCTGCAAACAAGTGGAGAACCATCTGAGGTATAGGACTCAAACCCAGGCGGCTGCTTCATGAAGACTTCTTCTTGCAAATCTCCATTGAGAAATGCGTTGTTAACGTCCACCTGATGCAACGTCCAGCTATTATCAACTGCTAAAGCAAGCACAGTATTGACAGTAGAAGCTTTTACAACCGGGCTAAATGTGTCATGGAAGTCCCTCCCAGGGATTTGTGAGAAACCTTGAGCTACCAACCGTGCTTTATGTCGAGCCACGGTTCCATCTGCGTTCTTCTTTAATTTGAACAACCATTTACATCCCATCGTAGCTCTACCATCATATAAGCGAACCAACGTCCATGTGCCATTCTTTAACAGTGCTTCATATTCTGCAAGTACAGCTTCCTTCCATTTAGGTTGAGCCAATGCTTCATGCACAGTGGTAGGTATAAGTTCATCAGTAGAGGCAAAGTAAAGCTTAGGTTTGAACACACCAAGCTTACTACGAGTAAGCATAGGATGGATGTTTTCTGGCACAGCAGGAGCTTGCGAGATGGGAGGCTGCATGACATCAGTGAAAGCCAGTTCCTCACCTAGAACTGGAGCAGTGGGATTCAAACCATTGGACCACCCTTCAGAAACATGAGGATGATCTGAAGGCACAGTAGATGGACTATCATGTAAACAAGAGATAACAGGATCTTCAGCACTAGTATTGGATGTAGCACAAGGTGGAATAACCCCTGATCGTGAAGCATTATTCAAAGGTAGAGTAGGTTCTGAAGAAACATCCAATGATGGTTGAGTAGGAGTAATGCTGAGTCTCGGATTAGAAACACGAGGAGTAGGATCAGGAGTTGCCACAGAATTCAGAGGTTGTGAAGAAGCATTAGTAGCTGTGGAACCAACCACCTTCTGTATGCCTGGAATTAGAGGAAACGAAGCTGAAGGGCTCATAGTGTTCAAAGCACTAGGCGAGGAGGAAGATTGAATGCCAGCAAAAGGAAATATATCTTCATCAAAGACAACGTCGCGCAAAATATATACCCTGCCTGAAGAGTCAAGGCACTGATAACCCTTATGCATTGGGCTATATCCCAGAAACGTACAAGCAAACGACATGTATAATAGTTTATGTGGATGAAACGGACGGAGGTGAGGAAAACACCTGCAGCCAAAGACCTTCAAGAAATCATACTGAGGCTTGCGTCCAAATAAAATTTCATAGGGTGATCGACCTTGAAGAACCCTTGTAGGAAGTGTGTTGATGAGATGAACAGCTGTAATAACAGCATATGACCAAAATCTGAATGGTAATGAAGCTTGAGCCAACAGCGTTAAAGCCATTTCCAGGATATGCCTGTGCTTTCTCTCCACAACCCCATTCTGCTGGGATGTGTGAGGGCAAGTTACACGATGGAGAATGCCAGCTTTGTGTAATAAAGGGGATAAACTCCTGAATTCACCTCCCCAATCAGACTGAACCTCTTTGATCACAGCCCCAAACTGAGTGTGAACTAGTTGCTGAAAAGCTTGAAAAGCAGCCACAGCTTGAGATTTGTTTTTCAATAAATAAACCCAGCAATGTCGAGTGCATGCGTCTACAAAGGAAACATAATATGCATAACCTTGAGAAACAATTTTTGCAGGACCCCATAAGTCTGTATAAACAAGATGAAACGACACTGTATAGGACGTAGTAGACATGTGAAACGGGAGCCTGTGGCTCTTACCCATCTGACAAGCAACACAATGTATGCTAGGTTTATTAATTGAAGAAGAGGAACAAACATTACTGTCTCTACAAACTTGCATCAAAACATCAAATGAAGGATGTCCAAGGCGACGATGCCACAAACTATAAACATCAGAGGAAGATTGAACAGTATGTAATTGAGGAAAACTATTTTTATTATGACTAAAAGAAGTCTTCAAATGTTGATAGAAATGATAGAGGCCATCCGACTCAACACCACGCAGAAGCACAACACCATCAGCTTTATCTCGAACCAGGCATGATTGGGCATGAAATTCAAGGAAGACCTTGTTATCTCTAGCAAGCTTCGAGACAGAAACGAGATTTTTAGTCACCGTGGGAACATGCAAAACATTGTGTAAAACAAGAGTACGAGGAGAAGAAAGTAACATGGATTGACCAATTCGAGTAATTCCAAGACCCGCACCATTACCAACAACCAACTTACCAGGACCAGAATACTCAGCACTCTCAGCAAGGTTAGCAGCATCAGGCGTTACGTGATGTGTTGCTCCAGTGTCAACAAACCAACCATTTCCTGGAGAAGCAATGTTAACCTGAGCTGGTGTCGAAGAAGAACCAACAGCAGCTCCAGTTCCAGTACAGTGACATGAACTACCAGAGGTATTAGATTTAAGAGCACAAACGTTTGCAGCAGTAGGCTGATCCTTGGAAGAGTCATTTGATCGAGCAGTGATGCCAGGGAAGGATTCATCGAACCGGTACCAACAACGATCAATGAAATGACCCAGCTTACCACAGAGCTGGCATTGAGGACGTGGGCGACTCGAACGACCCCTACCACGGGAGGTAAAATTCTATCGATAGGGCCTGGATGCATCAGACTTAGTCTGAGACGAACCTCGAGATGCTACAACAGCATGGACTTGGGCAACATGGGCACTAGGAGAAAGATCAGAAAACTTGTTGAAGGTAGTGATCTGAGTTTCAGCGTCGAAAAGAACCGAGATCGCAGCATCCAGTGTGTATGGGGTCTGACTTGCAGTGATAACAGTAACAAATGGTTGATACTCCATCGGCAATCCCTTGAGAATGGAAGCAATCTTCTCAAGATCAGAGACCGGACTGCCACAAGACGCAAGCATGTTGCAAACTTCACGGATCTGAGAAACATAGGCACGCATGCTAAGGTCACCCTTCTGAATGGAACGCAGGCGATAATGGAGATTCATGGCAGTGGTGGTGGAGCGACTGGAGAAGAACTCGAGCACCGTTGACCAGATTTCAGCTGCTGATTCAGCACCAACAAACTGAGAGAGCAGCTGAGGACTAATGGTAGAAAGAATCCACGAGGCAAGAGCGCTGTCCTGAGCAATAAAGACCTCATAGTCTTCATTTTCAACCATCTCACCAGACGCAGATCGAACAGTAGCAGGCGGAGGTTTGAGAGCACCGGTGAGTAGCTTCTCAAGTCGATGGCTCCTAACAGCAAGAAGAATTTGTTGTTTCCAAGTAAGGAAGTTGGATTCATCAAGTACAATGCTAATACGCTTGTTTGTGAACCCTTTGGAAGAGAGACCGCTGGAGTTAGAGGCATCGGCAGAGACAGAATCACCAGGAGGAGCATTGTCATCAGGAAGTGCCATGAACGATCGGAGAAAGATGAGACAGCAGAAAAGAAAAATAGAAAGAAAGTGAAAGGGCCTCAGGAAGATCCGGCGAATGATACCATGTTGTAAACTAGGGTTTATAGGAAAGAAGAAGGAACTTCAAATATTATTATAAAACCAGCTTATCATTTATAGAGAAGAACATGGTATTTATAGGAAAAAGTGAGTAAAAAAGACGTGATGAAGGTGTGTTGCTGACGCTGATAACAACCTCTAACAATCCTGTAACAGCTTCAACAGCTCACGGGCCACCTCATTCCATAGCTGGCATCTTAACCGTTTCACAGCTGCCTTCATTCTTCATACTGTTAACACATATTATTTGTATTCCCCACCCCCACCCTGTTATTTGATACTACCGGAGCGTATCTGTGTACTCTTACTTTCTTAGTTTACCTATTTCACATGTATTTCTCCGTATTAAAATACTTGGCAGTCTGGCTAATGAGTATGGAACTTGAAAATTAGTATTTTAAACCTAACTTATTTATTTGGATGGCGTAGATGAATGAGAAATACTTCAATAGAGATTTAAAAGAAAAACATATTGTACCAACAACCGGTTGGTCTAGCGGGATGAGACGCTAGATCCCTTAAGTAAAGTTAGAGGTTCGTATCATAATATTGTAAATGGAGAAAATTGAGTCGAGATTGTCGCCCCCATATTGAGCTTCTGCAAAATCAATCTTGATTGGTCGACAAATGAGTTGGATACCAATGATTAAAAAAAGTTACAATTATAATTAATATACATAAACGAAATTACAATTACAATTAAGTCATTGGTGTAAAAAAATATGAACTAAAAACACATAATGCCGCATTCATACTTTGTAAGAGATTTTGAATCATTTGTCTAAGTTGATGATATAAATTGTATAAGTTTTATTACATATTACTACACCTAATATTAAAAAAAATTAAGTTTTTATATCCCCAATCAAAATTATAAAACCTATAATCAAGTTATGTTGTAGCTTTGTAATTAGTTTATTACTTTATTTTGATACAATCAATTTAAATTAAACTGACAACTCTTCACCATTAAACCGGTGGATATTGAACGTTCAAGTATGTTCAATTTAGCATATTTTTGCATGTTGTACACACTTAGGTATGCTTAGTTTCACATCTTTTTATACGTTGTACCAAAAATTAGGGATGTGTATAAAACCCAAACCCGATGAGTTCTGACCCGGTCCTATAAGGGGTTTTTCCCAAAAAAAAATCAAATTTGGATTGGGCCAGTACCGATTTAGGGTGAATATACCTTACTAGACATGAGATATTTGCTATTTAGGGATAATTACTATAACGTTCATCTCTTTATATAATTTTTCAGTCACATCCTTAATTTTATCTAATAGAAAACAAGAGAATAAAGATAATTACTATAAATAACCCTTTTTATATTTTTCTTATTATCCCCTTTTATTTTAAATAAAAAATGAAAAAAATATATACTTTTATTTCGGGAGCACGTCATCTTTTTGCTTATGGTACAATGATCATGTGATGTAATGTTTCGTGAAGCCTTCCATGCTATAAAAAAGAAAAAAAGGCTCATATGAAAGTATGTCTCTCAAGATTGATCTAGAAAAAGCTTACGACAAAGTTGATTGGGATGTTCTTAGACTTCTAATGGAGAAAATGGGTTTCTACGAGTGGTGGATTCAAAGGGTCATGCAATGTGTTTCCTCCCTCTCGTTCTCTATGGTCATTAATGGGGAGAGACATAATGAGTTTTTCCTAGCTGAGGCTTTAGACAAGGAGATCCTTTGTCGCCCTTTCTGTTCTTATTGATCTCTAACTTGCTTTCATGGATTATTGAAAGGGAATGTGCTGTTATTAGTCAATTGATGTTCGCTGATGATTATATTCTTTTTACAAAGGCTGACAAAGAAAATTGTGATTCTGTTAAACACATTTTGAATGATTTTCAGATCACAATAGAAAAATCGGTGAACGCATGCAAGTCCTCAGTATTCTTCTCTTCTAATGTGAGTCAATCGATGAAAGCCAACCATACTGGACATCTGGGATTCAGTTCTATGGAAGAAGGAAGTAAATACTTGAGCCTTCCTTCTATTTGGGGTAGAGCAAAAAAGGAAGCCTTGACTTTTATTATGGAACGTGTTCGATGCAAACTTCAAAGCTAGAAATCAAATTTTCTATCACAAGCAGGGAAGGTAGTTTTGATTAAAGATGTGGCTACGACTACTCAACCTTATGTTATGCAATAGTTTTTTCTCACATCCGCCTTTTGCGACGAGATTTTCTCACTTATTGGTCGATTCTGGTGGAATAATTCGAACGATAAAAGCATAGGTATCTATTGACTTGGATGGAAAAAAATATGCAAGGCCAAACACCATGGGGGGGGGGGGCTCGACTTTAGAGATCTAAGAGCTTTCAACAAAGCTCTTGTGACAAAACAAGCTTGGAGAATTGTCAAGAACCCGAATTCTCTGTTGACTCGAGTGTTAAGGGGTATTTATTTCCCCAATGAAAACATGTTTTCGTCTCCAAAAGGTTATAATTTGTCATGGGCATGAGCTACTATTAGGGATAGGATTGATACTATCTCCAAAGGCATTGTGTGGAGAGTTTGTAATGGAATGAAGATCTCTATATGGGACGACAAATGGATCCCAAAGCTTTCCTCTAGGTCGATTCGTCCCTCACGACCATCTCTTTGTCGTGATTATTGGGTCTCTAACATCAATGATGAGGACTCACGTGAATGGAGACGTGATAAGCTTATCCGTCTTTTTTCCGATGAGGAAGTGAAAGCTATTTGTGCTATTCCCATTGGAGGGCCTTCTATCAAAGATGATCTAGTTTGGTTTGACAATAAAAATGGAGAGTATTCAGTTTAGTTTGGTTACCGTCTCATTCTTGCTCCTTTGATCATTGTCCTCGACCAAGCTCCACTGATGACCCTTCATCTTATTCATCCCTTTGGAGATCTATTTGAGCTCTTAAATTTCCACCAAAAATTAAGAACTTCTAGAAAGCTTGTCATAAATATCATCACTACCAATGATAACCTTAAGGCTCGTATGCATGGTGTGGGTTCTTTTTGCCTATATTGTCCCCGATGAGGGAGTGATCAAGAAAGTAGTTTCTTTTAGAGAAAAGATGATGTTTGTTTTTTTATTCAAAATGAATCTAATAGGGGTTATTAACCCAATACATGAGTAAGGCTTATATAGCCCAATATCAAAAGGTTATAACTAACAATACTAACAAATTTATAACAGTCTGCTAACTAATTACACTTAATTTTCTACTAATTATATAATATATTCTAACATCGAACACATGTTGTTCTTTTGTCCTTTTTCTCAGACAGTCTGACGCTCATCTGGTTTTAGCTACTCTCCCAATTCGATCGGGTTTCCAGGATTTTTCAAGTGGTGGAACAAGCTCTCCATGCTTGGTTATAAAGGCAACTTTTTGGATGGTCTCGAGCTTATTGCTTTTTTATGCTGGAATATCTGGAAATCTAAGAATGCTTTTGTCTTTTCAGGATCTTTGAAGCCACCCTTGATGTCTAGATCAAAGCAGAGAACTCTTTTGTCGAGTTTAAATCTTGCAACTCCTTGGACTCTTTGCCTTCTCCCATCAGAGCTAGGTTCGACTCACAATGGACACCACCATGTCCTGGCTTTGTGAAAATTAGTTGCAACACATCCTTGACTCGAAATTGGGTAAAGCGGAAGTTACTGCTATCATTGTGATGAGATGGGTCGTGTTTTGGGTGGAAAAGTGAAATCCTTCAATGCCACTTCGGCTTCCACGGCTGAAGCAACTACGGTTTGAGTGGGAACTATTTTGGCCATTGATGCTGGCTTTAGTCATATGATCATTGGATATGATAATTCTTGTGTCATTGATAGGATTAATTCCAACTCTCTTTCAGTGTGGGAGTCTGTTGCCATTGAAGGCGATGTTATCACAATGTCTTTCCCTTTTCCATCATTTGTTTTTTTTTTATGTTAAACGAATCTGTAAACAGGGTAGCCAAGGCTGCCCGGACTGATTCTTGCCCATTTAACTGGGCGTCTGATCTTCCCTCTGAATTGAGGACACTCCTGTAATTGCTTCGGTTTAATGAAATCCATTTGTTATGCCAAAAAAACGGCGTTGATTGCGGTGATTCCTTCATTTCTTTTTTGTCTACCTTTCCCCGCAAATTCTCTCTACCTAAAGAGTGTGGGAGAAGGTGGTGGTGGTGGTCATATTTATATATATATACATACGAATTCCAAGGCAAACACATCCAGATAAACCTAATCTCGCGAGTCACCATGCACAACCTAATATTTTTTTTTAAAGGGCACTACCTAATATTCTTCCTCTTGGAATATACACATTTCCATGTTAATCTTCAAGACAGTAAATATTAAGTTGATGTTTATTGTTAATGGTAAGAAAATGAGAAATCCTTTTCATATTTAGACATAAAAGCTAGGTCATTAAGTATTATTTCTTCGGGGATTTAATCATAATTCACACATCTATCAACTGGGGAAGGCATAAATAAAAAAACAACTCAAGGAGAAAAAAGAAAGATGTAGGAATTGTTCACATAAGACAAACACATGGAATATTGAATATGGAATAAAACCCAAGCAAGCGAGGCATACAGAGACATGTTGACCGGATATTAAATGCCCCACTGCAAATGCTGTTGTAAAAATAATGCACATATGCTTTCATAATTCATCTAAAAGTAAAATCATCTACTTACTTTCTTCTCTCTCATTTTAAACACTTTTTAAAAGCTGAGTATTCATTGGTTCTTTTCTCTTTCTGTTACCTGCTTTGGTAGAAGTGCTTGTTGAATCTTGAAGGGTACGCTTCACAGTGAAATATCCTTAAGGATAATGTTTAGTGCACGCATCAAGCAAGTCTTATTTTCAATCATTTTTCGGTTTAACCAAACATTTTTCCTACAATATTAAGGATATTTTCCCGTTCCCCTTTTTAAATTAAAAAAACCTACGACCTCTTAACGAAGATTTACGTTGTTGTTGTTGTTGTTGTTGTTGTTATGTTGTTCGTACAATACTCTGATGCGTCCCCTTATTGTCGTGTTGTTGTGTGTACATTCATAGTTGAAACTTAATACTGCTAAAATAGGTATGTATTATCTATGAATTTTTTTGGATGCTTTTAAATAATAATTTTAATTTATCTATGCTATAATATTGAATTATTATTCTTATGCGTAATATTTATTCTTATAAAATATTGTGAGTTGAGCTTTAAGCATGATTGATTTTGGTTACAAACCCAAAATAGTATTTTGAGAAAGAAGGAAAAATGAAATTATTTTATATGTGGCAGACTCCATAATTGATTGTTGAGATAATGCGAAAATTCATGTCTAGGATTCGTTCTATTAAAAACTTGGTATTTAAGAGTGCTTTGTACACCACCTATATTTCATAGGTACTTACCTGGTGCATTATTCATTGACTATACCCACAATTTTTATCTCTAATTATGATAACATATTGAGCCATCATATAACTTAGTGCAGAAATTTCAATGAGAAATGATTATCATGTTAAGCCAAATATTAATTTGGGTGAAACAAATGTCGTTAATCATGTTAAGCCAAATATTAATTTGGTTGAAACAGACGTTGTTAATCCTGTTAAGCCAAATATTAATTTGGTTGAAACAAACATTGTTAATCATGTTAAGTCAAATATCAATTTGGTTGAAACATATGAAATAATGAAAAAAGGGAAAATCATGTTAAGCCAAATTTTAATTTGGTTGAAGCATATGAGATAATTTTGTGGTCAGTTCTCAAAGTTGATATTTTTACGAATACAAAAGAATAAATAATAGACAATGGTGCTACGAGGCACATATTTATGTCATACCCCCTTGCGGAGGAAGGAGAAGAAGCTGTCTATCCTAGAGAACGTTCAAAACTGCACAAGTATTTAAAAAGGGAAGGTATTATTCAAAGTTAAAAAAAACTTTAGCCTAAATTTCCTTCAAATGTGATGAATCCAGAATATATTTTGTGAAAAAGGGTTTGTAACATGTTTATTCAAAATTATTAGGCATGATATTTATATTTCTTGTATGATTAAATGTGATGATGATCTATGTGACATGTTAATATGAGAACTTATATTGTTAAGATTTACTTGACATGCTAATATTAATATAACTTGTAAAATGTGTATGTTGAATTTTTTTATGTGAAAATGATTAGGGACACCTTAAATCTATAAAAGTTATATGGTCTTCAAATATTTTAAAGTGTGAGGGTATTTTACCAAATTTATGCTTCTAGTTCATAAGGAAAAATAATTGTCTTTAAAGTATTAGATCGTATGTTCACAGCGTTGCATATATGCTTTATACTTTGGATAATAACATATTTTGTAACCCCCTCGACCCGGTATAGTCGCAAGACTAACCTAAGGTAGTCATACGGGGAATACCGGAGTAAACCCGAAAGCCCACTTTGATAAACAATCCTAAAATTTTTTAAACTTACCTTTCCTAGATGCACATTTAAAATCCTATGTGAAATACACGCAGCGGAAAACAGCCATTAACCACGCGATCGAACAACGAAGGACCAAAATGCAATTCTAGCATAAAATAGGGATCTAGCATGAAATTAGGTTCACCAAGTTCAATTAGTCCAGTTTCATGCTTGCATGCCAAAATGCAACTCAAAACAACCATCCAACTGATAACACATCAACCGGGGACCGAAACACAAAAAAACAAAACCTGGGAGATACCTTTAACTAACTTACATGCCAGGTGTTTCGAAACACCCTTGCCCGTTTCGAAACACGAGCTCTAGAAAATTTCCAAAAACATTTAAAAGGCTACCCGTTTCGAAACCATCGAAGGTGTATTGAAAGGGGTAGGCAAAATTCAGCCCCGTTTCGAAACTAGAGGGCCTGTTTCGAGACCCTTGGGACCAAAGAGGTCCGAAAGGTCACTTTGGCATCTCCGAACATGACCAAACTCATACCAAAAGGTTTAAACAACATATCAACATAATAAACAACCAATCTAATGGCAAAGGTCCCTAGAACAAGCATCAAGCATACATTAACACGTACAATGGAAACTCAAGGATGAAGGCTAAAAGAAACAACTCGATCACCATAATAAGATAGACAAAACATGAAACGAGCAACTTCAGGTCATTATAATTCAAGATAGCAACTCAAACATGTCTTTACAACTAGTCTCAAACAAGGGAGCACCAAATAACAATTCCCAACAAAAGTAGCATTCCCATTGCTAATGTATTATTAGTACTACTAAAAAACCATACTTGAGCAAAGTAGGATCTTAAAGCCTCGTTTCCTTGCCTCCTTGCTATTCGGAACACTAACGATCTGCATTGTTGGAAAATAGAGCATAAGAAATTAAGCTTAGTGAGCGATGCTCAAGATCACAACAACAACAATGCAGTTTATAAACCATTTTAAACTTTTTGAAAACAAACCACATGCTTGGATTCTTACATCAAGCAAAACATTAGCATAAGATTAACTCAACAATTCTTATAGCATCAACAACTAGATATAACTCAACAATCTCAACATCAAAGTATACTGGCAACTATAAAACTTTACTCGGATACGCGGATATGTTAGGTGGCATCTTACATCACCCAACGCACAAGGACAACAAGAATTTCGGTGGCATCTTACATCAATGTACTTTTCCTTAGTGGCATCTTACATCACTAAGGCCCCGCGAGAATTTTACAAGTGCACAAACATCCTATGGTCGACCAATTATATCCGGTAAAATTCTCAACAAGTGCTAAATATACTTAGCAAAAATCAACACTTACACGAGATTATCATAGCCACAACATGAACATTTCACATCCCATCTCAACATAACAATTCCATGCCTAGCATGAACTCAACAACACATATTTTAATCCAACTCATAACAACACATGGGATTTCAAAAACACATATTCATCAACTCAATATGATTTGAAAACAATGGCTTTCAATTAACAACAACGCGTGCAACATGATTCAATAAAGCGATGTAAAATAACCAAAAAGAAACAAGGTGAAAATACACAAGCTTACTCTTGTGCTTAGATTGGCCTTCCAAGCAAAATCTAAACCCTTCAAAACCTTCCTTGAAACATTTCAAAACCATAAAAAAAGATCCACTCACCGGTACAACCTAAAGGATAGCTGAAACACCGATTTCAAGCCTTTGCAACACCGGGTATCGCGTCCGAAGTACCCAAATTCGTTTCCGTTGCTTCTAAACAATCCAAAACAGAGTATTAATACCCTTTTCATCATACATACCCACTGAAATTCACAAACACAATATTCAACAACATTCGCTCATCGATTCGTAGCCGAAGTTATCCGAAAACATCATCAAATAAGCTTTAACCAAAACCCAGCAATAATCCAGCAATATAATCATCCAAAACACATCTATTTACTCTGAAAACATCATTCCAAAACTACAAAACCATCAGGGGTCGTTTCAACCCAAAACCAAGCCAAAAACTCTAGTGTTTCAACCTTTAAAATTACCCACTTACCTAGTTTCAGGATTTTATGATTGAACTAGCATCTCAACATCATTTAACACTCAAAACATTGTTTTTAAACAACCCAAAACACAACAAAATCAACCCACATGAAAAATCCCTAAAAACCCATTATTTTCAAACAATGAACTCTGAGGAAAAATGGGAAAAATCATTTGGGTTTTGAAGAGAATCCATCAAAAGGAGTTCAATGAAGAAAAAAAAAGTAAAGGAGAGATTTCCTTCAAGAATCTTCAATGGAGATGATGTTTGGTTGAAGAGAAAGTGAGAAAAAATAGTTTTGGGAGAAAATAACGTGCTAAAATCTCAACTGGTTCCTCATCATAAGTCAAATTCGAATTCAATTCAATCTCTTCAACAGACATGACATGAGACGGATCTGATCTATACTTCTGAAGCATCGAAACGTGGAACACTTCATGAATCTTCTCAAGTTTTGGTGGCAATCTCAATCCATATGCAACAGGACCAATCCTCTCAATTACCTCGTAGGGACCAGTGAATCTCGGACTCAACTTCCCTTTCCTACCAAATCTCATCACCTTTTTCCAAGGTGAAACTTTCAAAAACACTTTGTCCCCCACAACATACTCAATCTCTCTACGTTTCAAATCCGCGTAGGACTTTTGTTTATCCGAAGCTACCTTCAAACGATCGCAAATCTATTTTACCTTATCGATAGTACCCTTTAGCAAATCTGGCATGGATACTAGATTTTTTCCTGCCTCGGCACAACACACGGGCGTTCTACAATTTCTACCATACAAAGCTTCGTAAGGCGCCATTAGAATACTTGCCTGATAACTGTTATTGTAGGCGAACTCTACTAGTGGTAGATGCTTCTCCCAAGAACCCTGAAATTCAATTATGCAACATCTCAACATATCCTCTAAGATCTGAATAACTCGTTCTGACTGACCGTCGATCTGTGGATGATAAGAAGTGCTAAAATTCAACCGTGAACCTAAAGCACTATGCAAGCTCTCCCAAAATCTAGTTGTAAACCTTGGATCTCTGTCAGATACAATCGACTTCGGCACCCCGTGCAATCTCACAATCTCACCGATGTACAACTCAGCCAACTTATCTAATGTATAGGTAGTATGAACCAATATAAAATGTGCACATTTTGTGAAACGATCAACTATTACCCAAACATAATTTTTCTTCGAGGGTGTCAAAGGCAAACCTGTTACGAATTCCATAGTGATTCTCTCCCACTTCCACTTTGGGATTCTCAACGGTTGCAACAAACTTGATGGAAGCTGATAGTCTGCCTTAACTCACTGACAAACCATACACTTACTCACAAACTCGGCAACATCTTTCTTCAAACCAACCCAATAGTACTCATCTTTTAGGTCATGTTACATCTTCGTACTACCAGGGTGTATAGCAAACAGACTACTATGTGATTCAGTTAGAATGATGCATCTCAACTCAACATCTTTCAAAACAACTACTCTACTTTTGAAACACAAGATTCCATCACTACTAAAACAGAAATCTATCGGTTTACCCTCCGCTATGTCTTGCACATGAGATGCTAATGATCTATCTTGCAACTGTTTCTCTCGGATCAATTGAATCAATGAAGGCTTAACTTGTAACTCGGCCACTAGCCCACCTTCTCGTGACATGCTCAATCTAGCAAACATGGATAGCAACTCAACCGCCACTTTTCTACTCAAAGCATCAGCCACTACATTTGCTTTACCTGGATGGTACTCAATCGAGAGGTCATAGTCCTTAAGCAATTCTATCCACCCACGTTGTCTAAGGTTCAACTCCCTTTGCATCATAAGATACTTCAAGCTCTTGTGATCTGTATACACCGTACATTTCTCACCATACAAGTAATGTCTCCAAATCTTCAAAGCAAACACTACTGCAACTAACTCTATATCGTGAGTAGGGTAATTTCGTTCGCAAACCTTCAATTACCTAGAAGCATATGCTAGCACTCTTCTCTCTTGCATCAAAACACAACCTAAACCAACATACAAAGCTTCACTATAGATTACAAACTCTTTTTCTGACTTAGGCTGAATCAAAACTAGAGCATTCGACAAAGCTTCTTTCAATTTCTCAAAGGCTTGTTGTCTTGCATCTGACCACTCGAATCTGACACATTTATGAAACAATTTAGTCAAGGGAGCAGCCACTTTAGAGAATCCATCTACTAACCTTCAATAGTAATCAGCTAAACCTAGGAAGCTACTAATTTTTGACATTGATTTCGGTTGCTTTCAACTCACAACTGCCTCTATTTTCTTAGGATCAACTCGGATTCCCTCGGCTGATACTACATGTCCTAGAAAGAATACTTCCCTGATCCAAAACTCACATTTGCTCAACTTGGCATATAGCTGATTACTAAGCAAGGTCTGTAGCACTAACCGGAAATGCTTATCATGGTCTTCCTCGGTACGTGAATACACCAAAATATCATCTATAAACACCACTACAAACCGATCCAAATATTCATGAAATACTCTATTCATCATGTCCATAAAAGCTGTCGATGCGTTTGTCAAACCAAAGGGCATCACTAAGAACTCGTAGTGTCCATAACGTGTACCAAAGGCTATCTTCGATACATCTTTCTCTTTCACCTTCAACTGATAATAACTCGATCTCAAATCTATCTTGGAAAACACGGAAGCACCTCTAAGGTGATCAAACAAATCATCGATCCGTGAAAATGGATACTTGTTTTTCACTGTCAACTTGTTAAACTATGCACATTCTCAAACTACCATCTTTCTTCTTTACAAACAAAATCGGTGCACCCCAAGGTGAAATACTAGGCCGAATGAAACCTTGGTCTAGTAGTTCCTGAAGTCTTGTCTTCAACTCTTTATGTTCTTTAGGAGCCATACGATATGGAGCAATAGATACAGGAGCATAATCAGCATAAGTCTCAATCACAAACTCAACTTCTCTGTCAGGAGGTAAACCAGACAACTCTTCCAGAAATACCTCTGGAAAATCACAATTTGTCCTGATGTCCTGCGGTCTAGCCTCATTCATGTTTGGATTCATTACATAAGCTAGATAAGCCTGCCAACCCAAATCCATCAATCTCTAAGCTTCTAAAACTGAAACTACATTGGACAAGAACTTAACGTTCTCGCCTACTACCACAACCTCATAATCATCCGCAAGTCTTAAGGAAACTCTTTTGGTCTCAAAGTCTACTCTAGCCATATGCTACAAAAGCCAATCCATAACCAAAATCACATCAAAACCATAAAATGGTAATTCCATCATATCAACCGGAAACACATGGCCCTGAATCATCAACAGACATCTCCTGTACACTTTCCTAACCACGACAATCTCACCGAAGGAGCTCGTTCCTAAATACGCTAGGTGTTTCGAAACACCCTTGCCCGTTCCGAAACACGAGCTCTAGAAATTTTCTAGAAACATTTAAAAGGCTACCCATTTCGAAACCATCGGGGGTGTATCGAAACATGTAGGCAAAATTCAGCCCTGTTTCAAAACTAGAGGGTCTGTTTCGAGATCCCTAGGACAAGAGAGGTCCGAAAGGTCACTTTGGCATCTCCGGACATGACCAAACTCATACCAAAAGGTTTAAACAACACATCAACATAATAAACAACCAATCTAAGGGCAAAGGTCCCTAGAACAAGCATCAATCATGCATTAACACGTACAATGGAAACTCAAGGATGAAGGCTAAAAGAAACAACTCGATCACCAATAATAAGGTAGCCAAAACATGAAACCAGCAACATTTGGTCATTATAATTCAAGATAACAAGTCAAACATGTCTTTACAGCTAGTCCCAAACAAGGGAGCACCAAATAACAATTCCCAACAAAAGTAGCATTCCTATTGCTAATGTATTATTAGTACTACTCAAAAACCATACTTGAGCAAAGTAGGATCTTAAAGCCTCGTTTCCTTGCCTCCTTGCTGTCCGAAAGACTAAGGATCTGTATTGTTGGAAAATAAAGCGTAAGCAATTAAGCTTAGTGAGCGATGCTCAAGATCACAACAACAACAATGCAGTTTATAAAGCATTTTAAACGTTTTGAAAACAAACCACATGCTTGGAATCTTACATCAAGCAAAACATTAGCATAAGCTTAACGCAACAATTCTTATAGCATCAACAACTAGATATAACTCAACAATCTCAACATCAAAGTACACTGGCAACTATAACACTTTACTCGGATACACGGATACGTTAGGTGGCATCCTACATTACCCAACTTACAAGGACAATAAGACTTTTGGTGGTATCTTACATCACCATAGTTAACCACAAGCTTCCGGTGGCATCTAACATCACCGTACTCCTCCTTAGTGGAATCTTACATCACTAAGGCCACACACGAATTTTACAAGTGCACAAACATTCTATGGTCGACAAATTATATCCGGTAAAACTCTCAACAAGTGTGTAGAGTGTCCACGAGTTCTATATTTTGTACACATTTGTGCCCTTATTATTGTTGTTCTTAAGCTTATTTAGGCATATTTAGGTGCATTGCATGCATAATAACCGTATTTTCTCTTTTACCATGCTTTTATTGAATATTCTATGTTTGGTTAAGAAAAGATATTGTTTTAGTTTAGTTTGTATTTTCAGCTGCTATAGCTGTATGGAGAAGGAGAGGATAGGAAAGCCGGGAGCAAAAGGAGCTGTACTAAAGCAGTTCCAGGTGTCGCCAAGGATGCCGCCGCAGCAACATTGCCGCCGAGTGCCGCCCAGGCAGGAGTTAAACCGACTTAGCCAAGATGGGTTGCGATTGAAAAAGGGCAATGCCTTGAGCTCAATGAGCCCATTCTTACAATTATCTAAAGCCTGTAGCGGTCTGTAGAGCTGATTGAAGAGGGATAAGTAGGAGTACTTATCCTTACTTGCGGGAGAAGGCAACGTCCAAAGAGTCCACATTCAAGTCATAAAGGAGTCAGCATTTAATGTAAATTTACTTTAAGGACTTCTACTCCAAGAAGGACTCAAACTTAGGCCATGAGCCCTATATATACCCATGTATGTGAGGGTATAGGGGCACAATATATCATATCGCATGGATGTATAGTGGAGAGGTAGATAGATAGATTGGAGGTATTGGAGGTTGCGGCCCAACCCTTCTAAGGTTTAGATTTTTGTATGTAAAGTAGTTGTGAGAAACAGTTGTAATAGTTTAAGTGTGTTTTTAATAAAATATTCTCAAGTTTGCTTAATTCATGTTCTTCACTTCTTCAATTAGTTCCAAAAGTCCAGTTGAAGAAATCCATTTTTCGGGCACGAGGGTGTAAGACTCACGAAAAGATTAACACAATCTCATCATGTCGAGGTGTTGACTAATTCGGCTTAGACATAAGTTCGAGTTTCAGCGGCTAAAAGGAGCAACAAAACGTCGACTGTCTATGTTAAGTTTATGCCGAGATTGCTAGGTATTGCCTACATCACGTGGTGACAGAATCCTTTCCTAGACATAGGAATGATCACTTCAGAATTGTTCTACCGAACTTGGAGTCTCTACTAGACTCGCCGCCAGGACGTATTTCCATTCCACCTGCAGTGACAGCGAAAGTTGCAAGAGCAGAGATCCGCTGCAGCCGCGTGACAGGGTCATAGCCTTAGCCCGCCATTACCCACCGAGGTAGATGATCGCGGTAGCGTAAAGCACACTTAGACTTTACAATGCAGTCTACACACTATTGAGCTACAATTACCTTACCCAATCGATCGATCTTATCTCTTCCTATCATCCCTATCATCACTATCCTATTTTATTTGTGTTTTTATCTTTCCACATTCAGAAATTTAATTGTGCATTTACTAAATCCTTGCGCAGGAAAACATTCATAGGAGCCATTCCAATCCCTGTGGGAGACGGTATCTTTTATACTATAACTTGACAAGAGTGTGCACTTGCGCTCATAAAAGAGAACACCTACACCCCTACAATTTTTTGCGCCGTTGCAGGGGATTGGCAACAACAACTGCGTTTGAATTTCTGCACTTCTACTTTAGTTTTTGCACATTAAATTTCAGTTTATTTTATTTCTCAAAAAAAATTTAATGCCTCTTTGTATTCTTTAGTGTATCTTCCTCTAGGGCGGCAAAGATGGCATCCAACATCCACCTGAGGAGGGGAAGGACATGCTCGGACGAAAAGCCAAACGCAAAGCCCTCAGAAAGTGGTTATGTTTGGGAAATGCGCAACCCAACCCAACATAACCTAATTTTTATTTTTATTTTTAATTTATTTTTATGCATTAGGATTCTATTTAATTTTTAGTTATTTTTCTTTAATTCATGGATTTAATTTATTTCAGGTTAGGAATGAAGGCAAGACCAAGAAGGATGAAAGAATAAAGGAGAAGCCCAGTCCAGCCCAAGGGAGATGAGCATAACGGCTAGCGGCTTCATAACGACTAGCCGCAATGGCTATATTTGCAATAGCTAGCGGAACGATTATCTGCATAACGACCTGGAATCCCATTATACGCTCCGCAATCATTGCCACCCGTTAGCAGTGTGCCCGCCAAGGCAACAGAGAGAAGGGGCTATATAAGGCCAACTATTCTCACACCGTTCTTCACTTTGCTCTCTCTCTTTTACTCTCAATTCTTTTTGTCATCTTTGCTTTCAAGATTTTGTTTGCTTTACTTTCTTGCAATTTCTTTTTCTTTCTTTAGGAAAATACAACCGTTTCACAACTATGGCCGCATCAAAACAAACTGCCTCAACCTCAAAGCCAATCTTTCAAAGGTTCTTAAACCCTATTGTTGCGGCAACTTACAAGCAGTACTTCACCGAGCGGTAACTCTAGGAAGAAATAAGGTTCCAATACACCAGACCATATGGGGATTTTGGCCTTGAACCCACCATATTCGAAAGGGTTCACAACTTGGGATGGGATATTTTCGTACGGCAGCCAGAGGGAATAAAAAAAAACCAGGTGCGAGAATTCTATGCCCACAAGCCTACACCGGGAAACCATTATTAGCATCTACGACATAGAAATCAGAGGGAATCCGTATGAAGAATGAAGATCATATTTAACGGCGGCTGACTACGAAAAGATCAAGAAAGAGATTTGCCGACCCAACACCCCATGGCTAACAGGCAGAAATAACGGTTCAGTCAACCGCCGTGACCTACTGCCGGAGGCCTTTCTTTGGAGCAACTTTGTCCAACGCCGTCTGATGCCCACTTCGCACGGATCAACAGTTAACAGGCCGCGGCTGGCCCCTATCCACAACATTATAAAAGGGCGGCTTATCAACGTTGGCGAAGTAATTCTTGAAGAGATCTATGGCCACTCCAAAAAGCCCAACGCCAAGGCACCTCTCGTCTTCCCCGCACTCATCACAGGCCTCTGCGCCAACTTCCGCGTGCCGCCGCACCCAAAAGACACCATCATTGCCGCAAAGGTAGGGTGGACAAGAAAGGCGCGCCTCCAAATGATGCAGGAGACGGAGCCAGAAACACCGTCAACCGCCCAGCCGCCGTCACAACCTACCACCACCCCAGCCGCAGCGAGCAGTACTGATGCTGCCCTCCCCTCCGTCGTAGTCCCCCTACTGCGCAGCCTTGTGGAGAGCTGCCAGAGGATCGAGCACAAACAGGTGATCTTCACCAAATACATTGTGGAGGTACAAGAGGCCTTTATGGCCTACTTGCTAGACAATTACCGTGACGATGGCCCATAGTTGCCAACATTCCCATCGGAGTTAGCAGCATCCAAACCAACCCAGATCACATCTAGAGCAACTGCCACTCTCACCGCCGCCGACAGCGAAGGGCCGCACATCCGCTCTAAGAGAAGGACCTCGCCCACTCCCATCCAGCCGTACGACCTCACCTCCTCATCAGAGTCAGAGAAAGAGGAAGAGACTACCGTCGCCTCCCCAGCAGCAAAGGAGGCATCTGCCAAAGAAGCTGAGGACTCAGACATGGAGATATCTAACTCCTTCGATGATGAACCGGCCAAGGCAGCAAGAAAGAGGAAGCGACCAACAACCGAGCCTCGAGGTAGAGGGTCTGAACCTGAGCAAGAAGGACCATCCAAGAAACCCACCCCAGCTGCATCCAGCCGCCGCGTGGCACGAAGAAGAGCCCAGGCGCCAGACCATCTGCCACACCCCACCTAGTCCTGCCCGCCTCCTCAAAATATTCCTCCGACGAAGCAGCAAGAGAGGGGAACTCCCCCAGTCTATAGCACCTTTTATTTTTCTTTTTAATTTTTCTTTATTTTTATGTTTTCTTTTATTTTATGTGTTTTTCTTTTTATGTTTTATTTTTTTTATTTTTTTTTGTAAGGCATTGAGGGCAATGCCAACCTTGTGTTTGGGGGGAATAGTCCTTTTTGTTTTCTTTGTCTTTAGGTTCATTTAGAAGCATATAGGAGCATATGTAAATTCATCCCTAAACATTTAATGAAATATAAATTCTTAGCTTAAAAACTTGTGCCTATGATAGTCAGCCGATTTCTTATTTTAGCACCATACTTAAATTTTAACCTAACTAAGGGATGAAGCATGAAAAATATTTAGAAAATTTTTCTTTTTGCCAATTATTCTTACACTGTCTATTAAATGCTGAGTTTTGCTTGAGTTCTAAGTTTAACATTGCCTGTTTTACTTAATGAAAATTCCTTGATTGGATACAGGTTTGTTGCCGTAGCAGCACAGGGCAGCAACACAAAGATGGTTAAAACCCTAGAGGTGCCCGAAACAGGCTCTAGAAAGGATCATGAGCAAGGACACTCCGCTGCTATTAAAGTCCAAGTATCTAAACCAAGTGACGGACAAATTAGCAAGAGTGAATGAAAGTCTTCACGTGATGACTCTATTCAAAGGGTTTGGAATTTCGTAGAGTGTACATATCTTAGTTTCAGAGCCGGAAAATAGTTGTGATGAGCTGAAGCCCTTAAAGCCATGATCAGAAAAAGAAGAAAAAAGAGCCTAACTGTGCTGCCAAGGTAGCAACTCGTATCCTTTTTAGTAATTTAATTATTTTTAGCATTCTTTGTTAACTTAGTTTACTTAGCATGTTTATCATTAAACACAGACATGCACACACTGCACTGGCACTAAGAAAATTAAATTCTAAGTTATTTCATGCCATTCCCTATCACTAACATAAAACATGTGCCACGGCCTTGAGGTAAGAAATCAAGTTAAATGCTAAGTTTCTATTAATTTTGTGCAAGGGGCATGTTTACTAGTTAGGTTGCATTGCTTGAGGACAAGCAATAGTTCGAGTTTAGGGTGTGTAGAGTGTCTACGAGTTCTATATTTTGTACACATTCATGCCCTTATTATTGTTGTTCTTAAGCTCATTTAGGCATATTTAGGTGCATTGCATGCATAATAACAATATTTGCTCTTTCACCATGCTTTTATTGAATATTCTATGTTTGGTTAAGAAAAGATATTGTTTTAGTTTAGTTTGTATTTTCAGGTGCTATAGTTGTGTGGAGAAGGAGAGGACAGGAAAGCCGGGAGCAAAAGGAGCTGTACTGAAGTAGTTCCAGGTGCCACCAAGGATGCCGTCGCAGCAGCATTATCGCGGAGTGCCACCCAGGCAGGAGTTAAACCGACTTAGCCAAGATGGGTTGCGATTGAAAGAGGGCAATTCCTTGAGCCCAATGAGCCCAGTCTTGCAATTATCTGAAGCCTTTAGCGGTCTGTAGAGCTGATTGAAGAGGGATAAGTATGAGTACTTATCCTTACTTGCGGGAGAAGGCGACGTCCAAAGAGTCCACATTCAAGTCAAAAAGGAGTCAGCATTTAATGTAAAGTTACTTTAAGGACTTCTACTCCAAGGAGGACTCAAACTTAGGCCATGAGCCCTATATATACCCATGTATGTGAGGGTATAAGGGCACAACATATCATATCGCATGGATGTATAGTGGAGAGGTAGATACATAGATTGAAGGTGTTGAAGGTCGCGGCCCAACCCTTCTAGGGTTTAGGTTTTTGTATGTAAAGTAGTTGTGAGAAACGGTTGTAATAGTTTAAGTGTGTTTTCAATAAAATATTCTCAAGTTTGCTTAATCCATGTTCTTCACTTCTTTAATTAGTTCCAAAAGTCAAGTTGAAGAATCCATTTGTCAGGCACGAGAGTGTAAGATTCACGAAATGATTAAGCACGGTCTCATCATGTCGAGGTGTTGACTAATTCGGCTTAGACATAAGTTCGAGTTTCAGCGGTTAAAAGGAGCAACCAAACGTTGACTGCCTGTGTTAGGTTTACGCTAAGATTGCTAGGTATTGCCTACATCACGTGGTGACAGAATCCTTGCCTAGACATAGGAAAGATCACTTCAGAATTGCTCTGCCGAACTTGGAGTATCTGTCAGACTCGCCACCATGATGTATTTCCATTCCACCTACAGAAACAACGAAAGTTGCAAGAGCAGAGATCCGATGCGGCCGCGTGACAGGGTCGCAGCCTTATCCCGCCATTACCCGCCGAGGTAGACGATCGCGACAACGTAAAACACACTTAGACTTTACAATGCAGTCTACACACTACTGAGCTACAATTACCTTACCCGATCTATCGACCTTATCTCTCCCTATCATCACTATCCTATTTTATTTGTGTTTTTATCTTTCCACATTCAGAAATTTATTGTGCATTTACTAAATCCTTGTGCAGGAAAACATTTATAGGAGCCGTTCCAATCCTTGTGGGAGACGATATCTTTTATACTATAACTTGACCAGAGTGTGCACTTGCGCTCATAAAAGAGAACACCTATACCCCTACAACGTGCCAAATATAATTAGCGAAAATCAACACTTACACGAGATTATAATAGCCACAGCATGAACATTTCACATCCCATCTCCACATAACAATTGCATGCCTAGCATGAACTCAACAACACATATTTCAATCCAACTCATAACAACACATGGGATTTCAAAAACACATATTCATCACCTCAATATGATTTGAAAACAATGGCTTTCAATCATCAACAACGCGTGCAACATGATTCATTAATGCGAGGTAAAATAACCAAAAAGAAACAAGGCGAAAATACACAAGCTTACTCTTGAGCTTAGATTGGCCTTCCAAGCACAATCTAAACCCTTCAAAACCTTCCTTGAAACATACATGCCCACTGAAATTAACAAACATAGTATTCAACAACATTCGCTCATAGATTCGTAGCCGAAGTTATCCGAAAACATCATCAAATTAGCTCTAACCAAAACCCAACAATATAATCATCCAAAACACATCTATTTACTCCGAAAACATCATTCCAAAGCTACAAAACCATCAGGGGTTATTTCAACCCAAAACCAAGCCAAAACCTCTAGTGTTTCAACCTTTAAAATTACCCACTTACCTACTTTCGGGAACTTATGATTGAACCAGCATCTCAACATCATTTAACACTCAAAGCATTGTTTTTAAACAACCCAAAACACAACATCAATCCACACGAAAAATCCCCCAAAACCCATTATTTTCAAACAATGAACTTCGAGGAAAAATGGGAAAAATCATTTGAGTTTTGAAGAGAATCCATCAAAAAGAGTTCAATGAAGAAAAAAACAAAGTAAATGAGAGATTACCTTCAAGAATCTTCAATGAAGATTATGTTTGGTTGAAGAGAAAGTGAGAAAAATAGTTTTGGGAGAAAATAACGTGATCTTCTCTTAAAGATGACAACTTATAAAATAAATACCCTTTGTTATAATTAAAAATCTATTTTAAAAAGAATTTACCTCTTTACCCTTTTAAAATATTTTCATCTCAAGACATAACCCTTTTAGTTAAAATAAATAGACCCGAAACTAGTCTAACCCGGCCAACAGATTCGGTTCGACCCTCAACCCGATCTAGTAACTTCCGACCCTAAACTCTGGGCGTTACATAGTTGGTTGAAATAAAATTATTAAACAAACAATGACTATAATTTATGTCAGTTTTAGTGATATGTGTTTTCGAGTTATATCATATTTTATTTCAAGAATGAAAGAATAAAAAAATGAGTAAGATAAAGGAGATGTTTATTTTGCTTAATGACTATAATGGAAAAAAATGATTATCATGGTCTTCTTCGGTACATGAATACACATAAATATCATCTATGAACACCACTACAAACCAATCCAAATATTCATGAAATACTCTGTTCATCATGTCCATAAAAGCTTTCGGTGCATTTGTCAAACCAAAAGGCATCACTAAGACCTCGTAGTGTCCATAATGTGTACGAAATGATGTCTTCGGTACATTTTTCTCTTTCACCTTCAACCGATAGTAACCCGATCTCAAATTTATCTTGGAAAACACAGAAGCACCTCTAAGCTGATCAAACAAATCATCGATTTGTGGCAATGGATACTTGTTTTTCACTGTCAACTTGTTCAACTACCTATAATCTATGCACATTCTCAAACTACCATCTTTCTTCTTTACAAACAAAACCACTGCACCCCAAGGTGAAACACTAGGCCTAATGAAACCTCGGTCTAGTAGTTTCTGAAGTTGTGTCTTTAACTCTTTCAGTTCTTTAGGAGCCATACGATATGGAGCAATAGATATAAGAGCAGAATCAGCATATGTCTCTCTCACAAACTCAACTTCTCTATCAGGAGGCAAACCATACAACTCTTCCGAAAATACCTATGGAAAATCACAAGTTTTCCTTATGTCCTGCGGTCTAGCCTCATTCATGTTCGGATTCGTTACATAAGCTAGTAAAGCCTGACAACCCAAATCCATCAATCTCCGTGCTTCTAAAACTGAAACTACAATTGACAAGAACTTAACATTCTCGCCTACTACCACAACCCCATAATCATCCGCAAGTCTCAAAGAAACTCTTTTAGTCTCAAATTTCTACTCTAGCCATATGCTCCATAAGCCAATCCATGACCAAAATCACATCAAAACCATAAAACGGTAATTCCAGCATCTCAACTGGAAACACGTGGCTCTGAATCATCAACAGACATCTCCTGTACAGTTTCCTAACTACGACAGTCTCACCAAAGGAGCTCGTAACATTCATCCCTACATCTAACATTTCAAACGGAATATCTAACAATTGTGCATGCTCACTCAAAATGTACGACTGTGTCGAACCAGAATCAATCAACGAGAGCAAGGATAAAGACTGTAACGAGAATTACCTACAATCACATCGGTGCCATTCCTCCCCTCACGTTGCGCGTAAACTCTAGCTGGTCCACCACCCTCTGGCTGTACTGTAACAACATGGGCCACGTTTCTCTGACCATCGTTCCTAGGTTGAAAATTACCTCGGTCTCGCCCACAGCCTCTCTGATGCTCAAAAGCTCAAAACAGAGCCTTTCCATCCCTAGCTAGATGTGGACAATCGCGTCTCAAATGTGCTTGGGATCCATAGCCCCAACATGAGTGAAAGTTACCCCAACTCTCTCCACAATGATGCCTTCCGCATTTAGAATATCCAGATGTGCGAGCAACAGCTCCTTCGCCTTGATGGCCCCGTCTCGGGTTACCACTCCCACGTTTATGGTTAGGTTGGTACCCTCTATCCTTTTGGCTCTTGGCACTATCTCTCTCCCACTCTGTAGACCTTTTCCCTGAACTAGACTCACCAGCACGGGCTACCAACCCTAAGCTCTACTGTATGTCCTTAGCTCTAGTGACCAAGACATCAAAGTCTGTATAATCTGCAGCCAACATGTAGGTCTTCACTTCTTTTACCAAGCCATAACGGAAATGTTCGCATCGTTCCCTCTCAGTGGGGACTAACTCGGTGGCATACTAGCTCAACCTCAGGAACTGTACCTCGTACTCAGATACTATCAGGCTACCCTGCACTAAATCCATAAACTCTCTTTTTTTCTCATCCTGATAGCGAGAGCCAAGATGTATACCGGCCTATGCACCTCCCTAAAGTAAGGAAACAACACAACCCAACTTACGAGTGTCTGAGCACTCCATCTGGCCCAAGATACGAGTAGTGCTCTCAAGCCAAGCCTCCGAACCCTCGGGAGATAAACCACGAAACTCGACTCTGCCAAAACTACGAAGTCACTCTAGAGGCAAACCGGTCCCCGCACCCTGAGGTGGTGCTGCAACATGTATACCGGCAATAGCTGCCTAAAAGGCCACAATTATAGTCTGAATCAAGTGAGTCATGTCTATCCCGGCCTGACCCTGGCCAACCTGAGGTCCATTACCTCCAACATCATCCTAAGGATTAGGCACATCCCCAACGTCCTCGGGTGCCTGGCCACCCTCTCTAGGCCTTCCCCTCGGTCTCACTATCACAAAGAATACAATCTAGCAACAACAATAATATAACACAACAAACAACTTCGGGTCAGCAACGCAAGGAACCAAGTGCTCAAGTCAAACAGCAAAAATAGTAGATAGCAATGGGTATGCTTATCTATTTCCCAACCAGCAAAAAACCAAAGGACAAGCTATCAAACACCGTGTATCTCAAACATCAGCCAAACATGGCAAAAAAACAACCATCGTGCAAAGCACCAATAGGAAAAAAATCGCAACAACAACCAGAACACATTAACTTACCTCACTTACCTTCCCGATAAGCCACCAACTTGGCTCTGATATGACCAAATGTAACCCCCTCGACCCGGTCTAGTCGCAAGACCGACCCGAGATGGTCACACGGGGAATACTAGAGTAAACCCAAAAGCCCACTCCGATAAATAACCCTAAAACTTTTAAACTTATCTTTCCTAGATGCACATTTAAAATCCTATGTGAAATACATGCAGCGGAAAACAACCATTAACCACGCATTCAAATAATGAAGGACCAAAATGCAATTCTAGCATAAAACAAGGATCTAGCATGACATTAGGTTCATCAAGTTTAATTAGTCCGGTTTCATGCTTGCATGCCAAAATGCAGCTCAAAATGACCATCCAAACTAACCCAACCGATAACACATCAACCGGGGACCAAAACGCAAGAAAATAGAACGTGGGAGATGCCTTTAACTAACTTACATGCTAGGTGTTTCGAAACACCCTTGCACGTTCCGAAACACGAGCTCTAGAAATTTTCAAGAAACATTTAAAAGGCTACCTGTTTCGAAACCATCGGGGGTGTATCGAAACGGGTAGGCAAAATTCAGCCCCGTTTCAAAACTAGAGGGCCTGTTTCGAGACCCCTGGGACCATAGAGGTCCGAAAGGTTACTTTGGCATCTCCGAAAACGACCAAACTCATACCAAAAGGTTTAAACAACATATCAACATAATAAACAACCAATCTAAGGGCAAAGGTCCCTAAAACAAGCATCAAGCATGCATTCACACGTACAATGGAAACTCAAGGATGAAGGCTAAAAGAAACAACTCGATCACCGTTAATAAGATAGCCAAAACATGAAACCAGCAACATCCGGTCATTATAATTCAAGATAGCAACTCAAACATGTCTTTACAGCTAGTCCCAAACAAGGGAGTACCAAATAACAATTCCCAACAAAAGTAGTATTCCCATTGCTAATGTATATTTAGTACTACTCAAAAACCATACTTGAGAAAAGTAGGATCTTAAAGCCTCGTTTCCTTGCCTCCTTGCCATCCAGAACACTAACGATCTGCATTGTTGGAAAATAAAGCGTAAGCAATTAAGCTTAGTGAGCGATGCTCAAGATCACAACAACAACAATGCAGTTTATAAACCATTTTATACATTTTGAAAACAAACCACATACTTGGAATCTTACATCAAGCAAAACATTAGCATAAACTCAACTCAACAATTCTTATAGCATCAACAACTAGATATAACTCATCAGTTATTGGAATCCCAAATTTTTGAACGACTGTTAACCGTACCGATGCTCCCAAGAAGCGTATCGATACACTTTTTGTAAAAGGATTCCATTGAGCAAAAATCGTATCGATACTGTATAAGAGTATCGATACGCCCCTTAATTTACACTAGGACCGTACCGATACGCCCTGCTTTTTTGTGTCACAACGACTCTTTCTTCTTTGAGACAAGTACCGATACGCTCTTGATCGTACCGATACGCTAGGTAGCTGAAGTGCATTTATTGCGGGAAATGAGCAGCCCAACGACTATAATTAAGTCTCAAACCACCCAAACGGCTAGAAATCAATGCAATGATATAAATACAAGCCTCAAAAGCTTTAGCAATAACTATTGAAATTCAAAGCAACATTGAAGCAATCAAATCCAAACCTTAGTACTTATTGTCAAATTCTTGTACCCAACTCCTTGAGTTCTTATTGTAAATCAAATTTGAGAGTTCGAGGAGTGTTTGTAAATCAATTGGGCTATATTTTTCTTGTGAGAGATCAATTGTAATAGCCAATATTCTTCTTTTTAAAGTGGGAGTCTTGTGGTTCAATCTTTAGGTAGAAAGATTGAACATTTGTAAAGGTCACCTCCTTAACCTAGAAAAGGGGAAGAACAAATTAGTGGAGAGTTTGTTGAAAATCCTTAGTGGGAGCTAAGGTAGTGGATGTGGAGCTTGTTTAGAAGCTTGAACCATTATAAGTGCCTTGTCTATCATTTTTACTTTTTCTTTTTGCTCCCTCCAATTTTTAAAGTGCCAATTCACCCCTCTCTCTCTCTCTCTCTCTCCCTCCCTCCCTCTCTCTCTTTCTCTCTCTCTCTCTCTCCCTCCCTTTCTTTCTCTCTCTCTCTATCTTTCTCTCTCTCTCCCTCCCTGTCTCTCCCCTCTCTCTCTCTCCCCCTCTCTCCTCTCTCTCTCTCTCTCTCCCTCATTTTCTCTCTCTCTCCCCTCTCTCTCTCTCCCTCTCTCTCCTCTCTCTCTCTCTCTCTGTCTGTCTCTCTCTCTCTTCATTTCCAACATGACCGCCTCCTTGTTGATCAGAATTGTACAAATATATACGCCATAAAATGTTGACCATTTTATACCAACAAATTCAAAAAAAAACATAATGTTAAATAATATTCCTGCACTGAAACAAAAGACAAACACAACATTAAAACTCTAAAAGTAAGCGGAATTATTAGTCCTCAAATATTCGTGCAGTAAACTAAAAGAATGGAAAAATAACTTGTATATTCAATAGCAATAAACTAAAAAATATAACTTGAAATATGTTGCAGGCAACATGTTTGAGGGATTTCCGGATGCATATGTGTAAGAATATGACTGACAGAGAGATTTGGAAGGAAGGAATTTAAGAAGAAACACTTAAAAGAGAAAGAGATTTGAGAGTAAAAATGAAAGATATTATTCCAGTCAAAGATGATTATACAATGCTTTAGGACTTCTCCTTATATAGGCAGAGAATCCTTAATACAAATTCAAGAACGGTTACAACAGATTCTTTACAGATGAAAGCAATCTGTAACTAACTCTAACTGAATGAAAACAGATACAAAGCTTGAGCTCTTAGCTCTAACATTCTTTATATTTTCTCTTCTTCTTCTTCTTGAAACGAGAGGTTAAACTTCTTCAAACTTTAGAAAGCATACACTGTGGATAGGTTGCTTTTAATCGAAGCTCTTCAGGACAGAACACTTTAAGTTGTTATCGTAGATGCAGAAAAAATGCAGAAGAAAGGGGCTTTGTTAAGACATCTGCAACTTGATTGGCAGCAGGCACATAGCTAATCTGAACAGATCCTTCAGTGACTTTTTCCCTTACAAAACTAAGATCTAGTTCAACATGCATAAGCTTAGCATGATGAACAGGATTGGAGGAGTGAGCTATAGCACTGGTTTTATCACACCAAATTACTGGTGTTGAAACTAAGGAAACTTTCAGTTCAGTAAGAAGAGACTTAACCCAAGTGACTTCACAAATAGCATCAGCTAGGCTTCGAAATTCTGCTTCAGTTGAGGACCTTGAAACAACACTCTGTTTCTTAGAACTCCAGGCTACCATATTTCCTCCCAAGAAAATACAAAATCCCCCTGTAGACCTTTTATCATCAATGCACGTTCCCCAATCTGAATCTGCATACCCAACCAAACTCAGGGGTGAAGAGCCACTATTGAAAAATAAACCATGATTCATGGTGCCTTTGAGATAGCTCACAATCCTTTTAACAGCCTTCCAGTGTTTGTCTAAAGGACTCTGCATGAATTGACTCACCTTGTTGACTGAAAACTGTATATCAGGTCAAGTATTGCATATATGTTGCAAAGTACCTACTGTTTGCCTGTACAATGTACTATCAAGAAATGGTTCTCCATCAGTAGAGGAAAGCTGAGGTGAAGTGACCATGGGAGTTGAAGTGGGCACAACATCTACCATTTTCAGTTTATCCAATAGGTCTACAACATGTTTCTTTTGATTAAGAACAACTCCATTCTCAACAACATCTATATTCATCCCAAGAAAAAAAAGTCAGCTCTCCTAAGTCTTTCAAAGAAAAAGTTCTATTTATCTCTCTTATAACCCTGTCAACCTCATCTGAATCATTTCCTGTTGCAACAATGTCATCCACATATACCATTATATACACTTTATTGCCTTGCTTTTCCCTGAAGTAGAGAGATGAGTCAGCTAAAGATGCTGTGAAACCAAGATCACTAACTAAATGATTTCTAAACTTCTCAAACCAAGCACGAGGAGCCTGTTTTAGGCCATATAGGGATTTTTTCAACCTGCAGACTAAAGGATTTCCAGCTTCATCTACCTATTCAAAACCTGGAGGTTGCTGCATATAAACCTCTTCTACCAAATCACCATTCAAAAAAGCAGTGCCTATATCTATTTGCCTGAGCACCCAGCCATTCCTTAAAGCTAAGCTTAACAAGATCCTGACTGTCACAACCTTAACAACAGGACTAAATGTTTCTAAGTAGTCAAAACCAGCTTTTTGTGAAAAACCCTTGGCAACTAGCCTGGCCTTGTACCTTGCTACACTACCATCAGAATTTCTTTTAATTTTAAACAACCATTTGCAACCAATAGGAATACGATTGAGTGGTAAAGAAGTAAGCTCCCATGTACCTTTACTAATCAAAGCATCTAATTCTTTCTAAACTGCCTCTTTCCAATCATTTACAGTCATAGCCTGATGTATATCTTTAGGCAAATCTAGTTCAGTAAGAAAAACTTTTGGTTTAAAAATCCCTGCTTTAGACCTAGTGATCATAGGATGTCTAACAGAAACTTGAGTACTATCTGACTGAGTAGTAGAGTTTGAATGTTGACTTAAAACTGGAGAAATACTATGCTGAGCTGAAGTTTCTGAGTTACCTTGCAACTCTAAGTTGTCTCTTTGAGGTTCTGAACTAACAGCAGCATGACTATCACATGAGTCTGAACAACCATGATCCACAGGTTCAACACTTTCAGTGACAAATGGCTCAGCAGATGCAGAAGGTGCTTGGTGCTCAGCATCAGCAAAGGGCAATTGTGGACCAACATCTGAATGTGCAACTGGTTCAGGGATGAAAACTTGATGACCAACATCAAGATATACAACAGGTTCAGAAATTTGATGACCAGCAGGACATGTTGAAAAATCTTGACCATTAGATGACCTTGAGAGGCTAGAATTTGTAGGAAATGGCACACTACTGGAATCTGAAGGCATACTGCTGGAACTGGATGATCCTGAAGAACTGGAGGACAATGTATGTGTGACAGGAATTGGCCCAGCATATTTGAATTTAGGAATCTCATAAACTTCTCTATTCTTGGAAGCAACCTGCAAAAATGGGAAACAATTTTCATTAAATTGAACATGACGAGAGACATATACCTTACCATCATCACTAAGGCACTTGTAGCCATGTTGTGCTAAACAGTAGCCAAGAAAGGTGCAAGACTTGGATCGAAACTGAAGCTTATTCTGATTGCAAGCCCTGGTTAAAGGAAAGCGTTGACAACCAAAGATTTTAAGGAATTTATAGTCAGGTAATTTATGAAAAAGTTTTTGATAAGGTGATAAGTCACCCAAAACTTTTGTAGGCAACCTGTTTATAAGATAGGTAGAACAATAGAAAGCATCAGACCAAAACTTGAAAGGAACCCCACTTTGAGCTAAAAGAGTCAAACCTAACTCAACTATATGTCGATGTTTACGCTCGACTCTACCGTTTTGTTCAGATGTATAAGGACAAGTTCTACGAAATTCAATACCATTTTGCAAAAAATATCCTTCTAATGATTTAAACTCAGTTCCACAATCTGATTGGATACTTTTTAACTTAAGATCCAACTGACGTTCAGCCATTTTATGAAAATTAATTACAACATTCCTAACATCAGATTTTCGAGACACAAAAAAGATCCAAGTATAACGTGTTGCAGCATCAAGAAAGCTAACATAATATGAAAAATTATTGGAAAGCAATGGAGCTGGACCCCAAACATTAACATAAACAAGTTGCAAAGGGGTATCATATACAGTAAGAGACTTCTGAAACTGCAATTTGTGACTTTTACCAAGCTTACATGCTTCACAGAAAAACAAGTCTTTATTGATATGAGAAATATTACATGTAGAGGACAACTAGGCTAAAGTATCAAGAGAAGGGTGTCCAAGCCTTTTATGCCACAAATCAACATTAGAAACAGAAAAACAAGAATTATTCTTTTCATGCGCAGAAAAATTACAATTCTCAAACTTAGAAGAACTAATGTCAGCAATAGAAGAAGAACCAATATCAGCGGAATCAGTTTCAGCAGAAAGAATTGCAGCAGAATCAGAGGTAAACAAAATTGAAGAATCAGCAACATGACCATTATCAACATGTAAAGGCATATCATCAGAAGTAACAAACTTGTAAAGGCCATCACTTTGCAAACCTCGAAGAATCAGCTGATGCGTCTCCAAATCCTTAACAACACAAGAGTCAGGGAAAAACTCAATTGAAACATTGTTATCCTTCGTGAATTTTGACACAGACATAAGGTTTTTTTAAATTAAAGGAACATGTAGAAGATTACTTAAAATTAATGACCTAGAACTAGATGACAGAGTAGAAAAACCTATCCTAGATATAGGAACTTTGGAACCATCCGCAACTAAAATATTTCCAACACCATAGTAAGGAACAGAGGACACAATATTACCTGCATCCGGAGTCAGGTGAGACGTGGCTCCTGAATCGGGATACCACGCTGCATCACCATAGCTAAATTCCTCAGCAACAGCAGCTACTGTAGCCACCACCGCATCAGAACCAACATTCGAAGAAGGAAAAGTCTGGGATTCTTGAAGCTCCTCATTAAAACCTTCAGAATAGGACACTTGGTTGACGAGAGAATGGCCACTGACGCCTTCGAAATTCTGATTGAAACGATAAAAGCACCGTCCGGCGAGATGTCCAAGTTTACCGCAGATCTGACACTGCGGACACGAACGGCCACCGAAGAACCTTCCACCGCGACCTCTGGCCGGCATCCCTCGAGACGGCTGATACACAAGGACAGATGGACGAAACCCTGGCCGTTGAGAATTGGAATTGGGATTATTGGAATTGTGATGGCCAACATTGGTGTTAGGGTTACCGGTCTCAACATACGGGCCTGAATATGGGCCTTGGTGAGAGGAGAATTGGGTTTCTCGAGTCAAATTAACGATAGAGTTTTGACTCAAGAACTCTAACTGTCGTGACTCTATATCAAGAAGAACATTCACTACTCCGTCAAGTTTGTACAGCTGCTGGCTGGACGTAATAACGGCAACCACCGGTTCGTACTCCGTCGGTAAACCAGAAAGAATGGCCGAAATATGCATTGTTTCCGTAAGAGGATTCCCGCAGGCAGCAAGATTGTCACAAATCCCTTGGATTTGAGCAAGATACTCTCTCATAGATTGATCGCGTTTCCTGATATTTTTCAAAGAGCAATGAAGATGCATCAACCGAGTAGTAGAGGTAACAGAAAAAACATGTTTAACCTTTTCCCAAATATCCAAAGCATTCTTGCAATTGACAAGAGATGGGAGAATAGAAGATCCGATTGACGAAAGCAACCAAGAACAGAGAGCACTGTCCTCTTGCTTATACTTCACAAACTCTGGATTGATCGCGCGAGTACTGCCTTCACCAACATACTGAGCAGGCACAGAAAGAGATCCATCAATATGATTCACGAGTGCAAGGCTTCCAATGGCAAACAAAACCTGTTGTTTCCAAAGCAGGTAGTTTGTATCATCGAGACGAATAGAAATCGTCTTGTTGGTGAAGGGTTTAGAACTGCTATCAGCCATAGAAAATACATCTAATACCATGTAAGAATATGACTGACAGAGAGATTTGGAAGGAAGGAATTCAAGAAGAAACACTTAAAAGAGAAAGAGATTTGAGAGTAAAAACGAAAGATATTATTCCAGTCAAAGATGATTATACAATGCTTTAGGAATTCTCCTTATATAGGCAGAGAATCCTTGATACAAATTCAAGAACGGTTACAACAGATTCTTTACAGATGAAAGCAATATGTAACTAACTCTAACTGAATGAAAACAGATACAAAGCTTGAGCTCTTAGCTCTAACTGCTATTTTACTAAGGGGTAATTTTTACCGAATTGTTTTTATCGATTATCTCATTTGTCTGCATTTTGTTGAAGTGAATGTTTTATGGTTTTGAGATGAATCAACAATGAATTATGCACAATTCGAATGAGGAGGAATGTGTGAAGATTCTGAAGCATGGTAAACAAGCAATTTCCAGTGGAGGGAAAGTGATCATAATAGAACATGGTAATGATGAATAATGAGAAAGGGAAAAAGAGTTGATGGAAACACATCTGTTTCTAAACTGATTTCATACAACTGCATTTTTATCAATTGGTAGGTTCCTAAACACTACAACAGAAGATTATAATCGTTGATTATTAAACACCAAATCACTAAACATTGCAAACAAAACAAAATTGATATATAATCAATCGAATGGCTATGAAAATATAATCAGTTGATCTAATCAATATAAAATATAGTACGTTCTTAAAAGTAGACAATAATACATGGAAAACACAATTAACATATAAACATGGAAAAAATTACTCAAATAATCACCATTCTAAATAGCCAAGAAAACACAATCAACATATGTTCTTAAAAATAAAATAAAAATTTTAAATCATATATGATGTCAAAAATCAATGATAAATCTATGGTTGATCTTCTCTAAAAGACTAAAACTAAAAGAAAGAAAGAAGAAAATACTTTACCAAATACGAGTTGTTGAATGTGTATTGAGAACTACAGTAGGAAAACAATTTTAGTATGATTCTATAATAATTTTTATGATTTGCTTTTAAAAAAAAGTGGCGCTTGTTTTTACCGCTTTATTTTATCTAAAATATGTACTTTATCCAATTATTTCCCTATAATTAGAAGATTATAATTAAAAATAAAATAATTAAGAAGTTGAGAACGTGGTTTTTTAGTATAGAAAATGCATAGTAGAGTTTAAACGTGATTTTTTTTCTAATATATATTATTTCCTTATAATTAGGATTTTCTATTATTTTCTTATAATTATAAAATTATTTATTGTATCTTAAATTATTTTAATTGAAAGCCGTATTTTTAATAAAATAAAATAAAATGTAGTTGAAAACGTTGTTTTAGGTTTAGTATATTTATCGAGTAAAAAGTAAAGTTAGAGTCTAATTTTACAATGTTGTTGAACAAATGACAATTTTCAAAGTTTGCTAATAATTTAAAATTAGTAATTTAGCTTTTTATTAATGAAAATTCTAAAAATAAATTTTTTTGTTATATTAATTTTTTAAATGAAATAGTATTTAAGAAATTATTCTGCATAATATTGTTAATTAAAAAAGTTAAATTATATATATGTGTGTGTGTTAGAACTTAGTTAATGTGTAGCGGTTGTCACTTAAAATTATTTGACAAATAAAGGTGGTTGAATTAAATCTTGAAAGTTTCACGAAAATATTTTGAATTTTATTTAAATATTTTATTTCCTAATCTAATAATATATATCGAGAAGTTTGTTATGGATTTGAAGAATTTAAAATCTTAAAATTGATTATAGATTTGATATTCAACGGTAAAAAAATCTATATTTGAAATAAACTTGATCTTCAAGTTCATTTATAGTTCTTATCCCACTTCCTCATTTACTCTAAGACGTTAAAAGGAATTTTTCAAAAGTTCTTCTTCTTCGTTGGTTTTCTTCTTCACGAGCAGCGGCCTTTGGCCGTTTTGCTGGTTATTTAGATAAATAAAATTCACCTTCTGTTGATGAATGTTTTACTTTTCAAGTTTTTTCTTTCTTTTTTTTTTCCTTTTCTTTGTTAGATTCATATTACATATACTTTTTCGCAGTTCTTTCATCTACTTTTATGGCAGTTCCTTCGTCTGCTTTTACAGCAGTTATAGTCTGTCTTTATGACAGTTATCTATCTTTTGATAGTTTTGCATTTGGATAACGAGTATCAAAGAGCATTTGGCAGCGAAAGAGGCCGGTATGTATATGATTATGATCCCCTTTTGTGGTTGTGTTGTAATGCCAAGAAGAAGTAGCGCAAGGATTTGCTTTCTTCATAGAGCACTTTTGGCCAAAGTAATTTGTTCACTAAATTTCTTTTAGAAGATGGTTCAAGTTCTTCTGCATAGGTTTTGTTTTTAATGTCTTTCACGCTTCTTAGAATTTTATTATTTAATTTTTACGCATTGATTTTTTTAATGTTTTGAGGTGTGATTCCTTTGCACTCCTTTCACGCTTGAATATAATCCAGTGTTTCAAAAAAAATATGCAAAAGAACATCATCGAAAGTGCAATCAGGATCACCGTGGTATCACTTCTCTTGAGCTAAAATAGATCTATGAGTATCACACATTTAATTCTTTTATGTTTTTATTTTTTTGACTTGATAATTTGAAATTGTTAATATATTTAGTATCTTTAGATGAAATATCTGCTATATTTTAGATCACCGTGGTATCACTTGATTGTTAAATCAAACTCACCCTAATAGTTTAGTCAAATGTCGTTATGCTTAGTTCTAAATGGTTTTTTTCTGTATATGTTATATAGTATTAGTATTTCAAAATAGTTGAGAGACAACAAATGTAACACCCTAAGATTTGTGGTTAAAAAAGGAATGAAAAGAAAATAGTTTTGTTGCAGGGTTTTGAACCCTTAACCCATTGTTTGGTAAACCAAGCATCTGCCAACTGAGCTAAGGTTAAAGCTTGGTTTCCATTCAACCCAGATAAATTTTGAATGATGTTCCCTGGTCAATATCGAGTTTGAATTAGCCCAACAACCCCCTAGTGCATCGAATAATAGTCAAAAAAATAATATCGAGAGTTCTAGAATCCTCTTTGACCCTTCATCTCCCCTAAATCACCATTCAGCTTCTGCTCCGATCTCCAGCCACCGCCCCGTCGTGGCGTGCACTGCGGTCACCTCTACGTTCGTCATCGTGCCCTGAATCGAACCTCGATCACCACGAGCAGAACCGACGCTTCGTCTGTAATGGAGATCGACTCGAAGATCTGAAGGAACCCTCCATCTCACCTCTAATTTTTGAGATTTTCGGCCGCCTCGACCATCTTTTCGTCGCGCCGTTACTGCCATCGTCATATCCGTGCCATGGCGAGCAAAACCCAATTGGGCAATCGGTCGATAAAGGTCTCGTCAGAGTAACGCAAGTTCGATCGACTTTTGTTCATTTTCGGTAAGTTTCGGTCATATTCCGGTCTATTTGGCGAAGTTTTAGGTGTAACATGATTTGAGGTTTAATGCTCGTTTGATTTTCGGTAGAACCGGCGCGAAAATGGCATCTCCGGTGACTTTCTTGGCGGCCGTCCGGTGAACTGAAACCTAGGGTAAGAGGACCGGTTTAATTACGGTCCAACCCAATTTGAACCGACCAACCCGGTCTGAGCCCAAACCCAAACCGAGTTCGACCCGACCCGTCTGCCCGAGTCCGACCCGACTCGTCTGTCGAGTTCGACCCGTTCGCTGAGTCGACTCAGAAAGTTAACTTGCTCGAGTCGAATCAGTGAGTCAAATCGCCCAAGTTGACTCAGCCGAGTCAAACTAGTTGACCGCTAACGTTAGCGTTGACTTTGATTGCTGGCGTTAGCATAGACTTTGACCCAAAAGTCAACTTTTTCCGAAAGGCCCTATTTTATGTTTCTTGACGTCCTAAGCCCGCTTTTGAAGCCCATTCCGCAAAATTCTGACCCGAAAGCCTCTGAATCTAACCTTGAACCCAAACTTGTACATGTATTTAATCATTCAGTTAAGAGTGTACTATGGATAAGAACTGAAATGAGAATTTGTGTAATTGAATGTACTCACAGTTCCTTGAATACGAATGGTTGAGAGACGTCAAATCCGGGTTCGAGAGTGTTCGAATGTCATTTACGGATCGACCGATGTAGCTTGGAGCCAAGGTAATGCATTACTACCTCTTGTATGCTTTATGAACATGTCGGTATTCGATTGATATGTGCATTTTGATAATGAAGTATATCGTTAATGCTACTTAAGTCGAATCAGATACAAAATTTAAGTATGATAACTCATATAAGTTTGGTACATTCGATTGAGAAAAATTTATAATTTGGAAGGATCTGTAGTTCTCTAATTAATTTGAATAAGACCTGAATAATAGGAATAAGGAATTGATGATTGAGGAGAAATTCGAATTCAGTGATTTACTCGATAAAACAGTTCACCTCGAAACTTTAAATTCAGTTTATTTCATTCTAAAAGATGTCTTGATGTGTAACAAAGATTAAAATACCCCTGTCAATGAAAGCGGCTTAGAAGTATACAGTAGATCTGGCAAAATAATCGATTCATCTGAAAATCTCGTTTAGCTTGGGAAATCATGGTAACAAGACTTAAGCCCTCGAAATTGTGAAGCACTTGGACTATCCTAAATTCTAATTAGACCTCTAAAGATAAGGTTACGGGAAACTATTCGTATGTGTAGATTAATTTTAAATGGAATAAAAGGCTTGAATCGATTGAAATGTTGATAAGACTATATTGAATGGAATGAGAGAAATGACCAAAAACGCTAAAATATCGTCGGGTGCTAGATGCCAAACTAACCAAAGTGATAGATATACCTTCGATTTATGAAACAAATGAATATTTGGAAGGATCGAAAGACTTAGTATAAATGAAATACCTTCGAGCATCGATGTTTCTAGAATACCTTCGAACACTGAAATGACTGAAAATACCCGTAAGACTCAGATTATGAAATACTGATAAAGCTAAATAAGTGTATGGCTCTAAAAGCGGTAATACACGACTCGTTTTTGTTGGCCGTTTTTTATATACATATGTGAATTTGGATGAATACCATATGAAGGCATATTCGATCTATTTGGGGGAAATACATGGTTAACGGTAAGAGTAATCTGTTTAAGGGTACGTTCAATTTTATGGGTCGAGATCGGGTGTATTGCTCATGTTCGAATACTTGGTATATATCACTCAAATATACATTCGATTGATCATTGTAAGTTCAACAGATGGTTGGTGATTGCGAGCTTTTTGGTTATACATTTTAGTCGGTTCTGAGAAATGAATGTTTAAGGTGTACCCACCCGGTTAAATAATAACATTGTGTTAATGAGTTTTGGTCGTTTCAAAGGGACTCGGAACTGGATGAACAACTAGAATTTTTGAATCATGCACATCACTTTCCTTACCTTGTTGGTTTAAATTACCAAATTACCCTTGAAGGGCCAAATGACCACTTCACCCTCGTAAGCTTTAATGTTTGAATCCCTTACGTTATATCTGTAATCTCAATGATCTCGACACATCAATTTTTGACGTTTTGGTACGATCCGTTATCACCGAACTTCCTTTTTTAGGGACCCCGTTCTACAATCAGCCCCAAATCGTCGAATGATCTCTTTCTAATACTTACCAAGTGTCTCTACAAAAAATGAACCAAACCATAGAGTGGTTATTGCACAAGTATACCCTCTCTGATCTGAGACCAATCTTCTCTCTGATTCGAATCATGAATTATGTCTGGCTAAATTATATACATATGTATCTGATCTGTAATGCATGCTCTCTGATTTCTGATACTTTGAAAATTTTATGTACGATTACTACTCAGTATGTATTCACTAAATTATTTTAATTGGGGTGCTTATGGACCCGAGGTCTCCCCTTGGGTAGGTTCTGATGCTACGGCACGAGTAATTCCTTATGGACCTAAGGCGGCCCCTTAGGTTGGCTCCTATGCCCATCGGGCCTAGGGTAAGTCCTTATGGATGCAATTCTGCGGAACTACATATCGGTGTATGGTTGGAGGGTAGTTAGGTTGGTACTTAATTTCCCTTGTTCCCTCTCTAGCCTCATTCAAAACTAGCTGTTATCTGAAATATTTTGTCTATCATTCTCGAACGGTATTTGATTGAACATTCTAAGTTTTCTGGCTAAATATTTGTAATTTGTATGTCCCCTCTAATTTCTTGAGTTAGACCCCGTGTCTGGTGATCGGGAATCAAATCAAAAATGATTATGCTACTTTGAAGTATAATACCTAAAATAAATACATTCTACATCTGAAACGTGTTAATGTTGGCTCATCCCTTTTGTTCTGATAAATCTTATACTTACGTGTGGCATGAAGCTTCAGTTGTTAGTTTTGTATTACTGAGCTTTCCCAAGCTCATGTAGTTCTTACCACCGCATGTTAGAAGAGATCTATCATGATAGTGATCGACATCAGTGTTCGACGTTCTCTTAGCGTTGCTTTTGGAGTACGGTACCAGTCCAATTAGTGGGCATGCATGTCATGTATTATTTTACGACAGTGTCTGTAAAATGTTTTCTGAAATTATTGTTATATGTTTAAATGATTTTCTGGAAGTGTATTTTAAAACAATAGTCAATGTTGTGGTTCAATTAAATGTTTAAAGGAAAAATATTTTTACGTGGAATTTTACTGTGGGTCGCTCTTGTGACTCTAATGTGACTCCCTAGGATCCATGGTAACGCATAGGCGTGTCTAGGGGGTTACAACAAAGATTTAGAATCATACCAATTGTATCATAATGCATCACATCAAAGTTTCCCATCAAAATCGTCAAAGTTGTATTTTGTAACACCCGTGTTTTGGGGTTAGGAGTTAGTCATGTGAGTTGGTTCGAGTCAGTAAAATCAATTTTAATCAATTTGACCTTAGACTTGATTTATTTGAGATTTAAAATAAAATGAGTGGCATTTTTTGTAATTAAAAGGAAAAGTTGATGACAACCTTTTTGAGACAAAAAGGAACAAAAAAAAAATAAAACCCTCATCTTCCTTTCCCCCATTTTCACGTTGAAAAGCACCTAAACCCTCCCAAACCCCTAACTACTATTCCATTTGATTTCTTCATCTACTCAAGGGCATTTTCAAAGGTAATTATATATTTACACTCTCCTCATCATCCTCTTCATTTACCTAGTCTTAGAATTTAAAACTACCATCTTTTTGAAATTTCAAGTTTAAAGAAAGTTTGAATTTTTAATGGGTTTTACATATGATTTTGGTTTGTTGAGTTGGGTTTTAGTTTAATCTCATCATAATACACACAATATCTTGAAATGGTTGATTTTGGGTGAAAACCCGAAGTGGGTCTTTGGGGCCATTTTTGAGGTGTCTAAAATTGGATTTTTGATGTGTTTTAGGCTTGGGTTGAAGGGTTGATGGTTTAGGGATATTAGGGAAGTGTTTTGGGACCTCTTAGATGTCATTTGAGTGTTTGAAATCATGGTTTTCTGCTGGGTAATAAGGGAGCACGAAAATTGGAAGTTTGGTGAGTAAATGGGTTTGAAATTTGGTGAAGTTGGCTTGTGTTTATGGGTTGGAGTTGGTGACTGATTTTAGCATCGAATTTGTGAGTAATGGTTGTGTTTTGATTGGCTAGAAACAAGAGGAGACATCGGAGAAGTATCGGGATCGAATCCGAGAGTTTAGGAGGCTTGCTTGCTTGCTCGTTTTGCTAAGGAAGGGTGGTGAGTAAAACTTTAAATTTGTTTTAAAGTTGGTTCAAGTGTGTGTAGTGGATGTGTTGGAATGAGCTTGGTAGGCCATTCCTAGGTGGGAGTTAAATTGGTAGTTTAACTCCTTGATTGCTTATGATGCTTGTAATGCCATTGTCTATTTGATCTTGTGAAATATGGATTGATTTGTATGTGTATACCTTGATATGTGTATGCGATGAATATGTGATATAATTTGTGGATGTGTGATGTGGTTAAAGAAATTGGCACTAATTAACTTATCGGGTGTAAATGATCGATCATTAGGATTAGTGTGCACGCATTTGAGTCAAAACGCGCGTGGCCTTGATGGCGTTGAGTCATCAATGAGGAGTACGGTGATGTAATATTCCACCAAAAGTTTATTTATATTCTACGTGATGATGAGTGGAATCTCATCCGTAGGGCATATGGTGATGAGTGGAATCCCACCCATGCAAGGTCCGGTGATGAGTGTAATCCCACCGAGGTAATGTTGTTGTTGAAAGTAAATCTGCACATTCGGGTAAACTAATGGTGGCCAATGAAATTGCTCTTATGGTTATGCTTGCTCTCATGTTTATGATGTTGAGATAATTGATTTATATTGTTGAGCTTAATATGATGTAAGATGTCATATTTATGACTCTTGAAAGACTAGCTAGGTTGCCTTGTTGATACCTATATATGTTGTGTGTGATGTTAAGGATTCGCATGCTTGAACCCTGCATTGTTGATGTTTTTGGTTTTTAGAGCATCCTCACTAAGCTTTTAGCTTACGCTCTCATTTTCAACAATGCAGATCATTAGCGTGGTGTTAGCAATGAGCAAGGCGAAAGGGCTTTTCAAGTGTAGTTGCTCAAGTATGATTTAGAAATTAATGTGGTAGTTTAGCAATGGGGCTATTACGTGTTTTGTATGAGTGTTGTTGACTCTTAAATGATGTTGGTGTTTGTGCCTTTGTTGGACTTTGTAGACCATGCTATGTCCTTGAATGCTTGTAATGGTTGGTTATGCCCTTGGATGTTTTAAGTTTCTTTTGGTTGGCATGTAAACCTCATATGTGATAACTTGTGCCTTATTGCCTTTTGAAACTCTTAAGTATGCTCATTTATGCAAAATCTATCTCTTGTGTGAATTCCATGATGTATAGGTGTATTCGTTCATCCTTGTTGCTTTACATGTTAACTCATGGTCGTTGTGTGTTGCATGGATGATTGTATGTGGCTAGGGAAGTCATAATATGCATTTAGAGTTAGAGTCTTGTGAGTTTTTGCTGAAATTGGAGAATTGTAGAGCATGGCGTATCGATACGCCTGAGGTCCGTATCGATACGGTCTTGCCCACAGGACACAGTTTTGGTTGGGCGTATCGATACACGGGGGCGTATCGATACGGTTTTTGCTCACTGAAATTCTGAGATTTTGGGGAGTTTTTGGCGTATCGGTACGGTGTTGGGGCGTATCGATACAGGTTTATCTCGTTGACCACGAGATGTTGACCGAGAGGGGCGTATCGATACGCTCAAGGGCTGTATCGATACGGTCTCCCCTGGGTTGACTGTTTGGGTTGACCTAGTCAAGGCGTATCGATACCCTAGATTGGTGTATCGATACGGCCTGCCCTATAAGTGTAAAATGAGCAGTTTATTGTGTGGATTGTGGTTCGAATGTGATTCCCTATTGATGTTCTCCGCTGACGTGATCACTTAAGATTTAATATGCCTTTAGACAAGATTAAAATGAAAGTAAATTTTTAGGGTTGCTAACCGAGGGGGAACCTTAACGGGTTTCGCTTCGGTTTTCCCCGTGTAGCCTACTCGGATCGGTAATCCGGCCAGACCGGAACGAGGGGGTTATATATTTGGTGTAATTAATGGTTAAATCAGAACCCAAGTTGTTTAACATCTCCAATTTTGTTGAGTTTGAGGTAGATGCAACTCTAAATGATCCAAATATATAAATTATTCATAATAACAAAGTAAATTTAAAAATTAAAGTTAAGAAGCAAAATTTTAGAATTTAATTTTATAAAAAAAGAATTGTTTAAATTTTGTTTTTTAAAGAAGTAAGCCTCCTAATTGCTTTCTTCATTATATTATATTATTTTTATTACAATTATGTATAAAAATCAGATCTAAAATAAGTTATTTGATATCAAAATAATTATTTATACTTTATTAATCATATAATTTTAAAAAATTGGTTTAACAATAAATTTATAATATTATATAATCTTTCTAATTATTTTTTCGCATTTTCATTCAATTAAGTTAAACTAATTTGATTAAAATAATAATATGTTTGTTTCAAAATTCATAACAAACAAGTTAATGAATTTCTTGAATATGAAAAAATATTTTTTTTGTTACATTCAAAATATGTTTTTTTTTATAAAAGAGTTAATGATAAATTTTTTCAAATGTTTTACTAAAAGGTTGTATAAATATTTTTTTACCAAATTAAAATATAAAGATTAAACTCTTGATTATCATCTATTTAAAACAATGTTAAAATAATATATGATAGAAATTATTATTTCTATAAGTAAATAAAATTTCACATATATCTTTTTAACTTTTATATTAAATGATATTTTAAAAATTAAATATTGGATTTATTATATATTAGGTTCATATTTAGTTATATATTAGTTTTCATAAAAAGTTATGGTTATATATAGTTATATATTCTGCACATGTGGATATATAATTAAGATAAATATTTGTAAAATATTTAAAATTTAACATTATTATCTAAATTTTTAAAATTTGATAGAAATTAATTTTTATTTAATTAAATAAGATTTCACATGTATCATTTTAACTTTTAAATTAAAAAATATTTTGTAAAAGTAAACATTACTTTTATTTAAATAAATCAATTAAGTGAACTAAAAAACAATATAAAAATTTAATATAAAATGATAAAAAATTATGAAAATAAATGAACTAATTAAATTTTAAAAGATTTAAGCAATAGATTTATTATTTTAGGTATGATGCAAAAGTGATCAATAACACTAACTCAATTAAGTATTTTAAGTTATTAAAGATCTAAAATTGTTTCAGAAACTTGCAAGCTAGATTAATATAGTATAAGTAATTTATCATTAATTATATGCTAATGATTAGTTTAGACATGTAGATAGAAAACTAGATAAATAATTTTCCATAATGTGAAAGCATTAATAGTTCTAAGTTTTGAGGGGGGAAATTCCAATACTAATAGAAAAATTTTAAGAATAAATTATTATTTTATTCAAAATTTTAAAATAAGATATGATATGTAATTAGATATTATAAGTAAATAAATTCCACCTATATCATTTTAACTATTATATTAAATAATATTTTAAAAAATAAATGTTAGATTTATTATATATTAAGTTCATATTTAGTTATATATTAGTATTCATAAAAAGTTATGTTCATAAATAGTTATATATTCGGTACATGTGGATAGATAATTAAGATAAATATTTGTACACATTTAACATTTAACATTATTATCTAACTTTTTAAAATTTGATAGAAATTAATTTTTATTTAGTTAAATAAGATTTCACATATATTATTTTAACTTTTATATTAAACAATATTTTGTAAAATTAAATATTACTTTTGTTTAAATAAATCAATTAATTTAATCAAAAGATAATAATAATTTTAATATAAAAACATAAAAATTTTATGAAAATAAATCAACTAATTAAATTTTAAAGGATTTAAACAATAGATTTACTATTTTAGATAAGATGCAAAAGCGACCCATAACACTAACTCAATTAATTCTTTTAAGTTATTAGAGATCCAAAATTGTTTCAGACTCTTCCAAGCTAGATTCTTATAGTATAAGTAATTTATTATTAATTATATGCTAATAATTAGTTCAGACATGTAGATAGAAAACTAGATAGATATTTCTCATAACTTGTAAGCATTAATAGTTTTAAACTTGATAAAAAATTCTAATACTAATAGAAAACTTTTTTAAAATAAATTATCATATTTTTTTCAAAATTTTAAAATAAGATATGATAGATAATTAGATATTATAAGTAAATAAAATTTCACTTATATCATTTTAACTTTTATATTAAATAATAATTTTAAAATTAAATATTAGATTTATTATAAATTAGGTTCATATTTAGTTATATATTAGTTTTCATAAAACTTTATGTTCATATTTAGTTATATATTTTGTACATGTAGATAGACAATTAGATAATTTTTCGTAACTTGTAAGCATTCATAGTTTTAAATTTTGAGATAATTATTTAATAATAGATAGATGAATTTTAAAATGTATTACATAAAATTAGTGCTTATGCGATGTAATGTCCCAAATCATAGCCTAGAAGTTAGATGTGAAATTAATTTTACTAAAGCATAAAGAAATCTTGAAATTAGTGGCTAAATAGAAGGAATTAAAAATTTAGTGACCAAAATTAAAAAGGACTAATTTGTAACCAAACAAAAGTGGATGATTGCATGCTAAATTTTAAAGAAATGGAGGGCATTTCCACATGACAATGGCATAAAATGCCAGCCATGACACATGAAAAATGATGGATTTTTATTTCATAAAAAATAAAAATAAATATAATTGAAAATTAATTGTAATTAGATTACACTAATGGGAAGAAACAAAAAGGTTTATTCAATTTCTTCTCCATTAAGTTTGCCATAGATATAGAGACAAAATAAGGGAGAGAAAAATTCTTACTTGCATGGTGGTTTAGGAGAAAAAAATTGAAGCGATCAAGTTAGAAATTTTAGTCTAAGAAGCTTGAGAGAAATGTAACATGTATTCTTTTTAGAATTGAGTTTAAAATTAAGAAATTTATGTAGATATCTTACTTACATGGCTGAAATAATGTTAGAAATTTTGTATTTGGATTGAATGTTTGCTAAGAAATAAAAGTTAGATGCTAGAACTTTAAGAATGCTATTGAATTGATGAGGAATTAGGCACTATATACATTTAGGGACTGTTTTGTAGGAAAATGATAAATTGTAAGGTTTAATTGAGTGAAACTAATGCTGGAAAATTGATCTAGGTACAGGAGAAAATGTTGACAATGAAATGGAGCTTAATTTGAATAAAGACTATGTTGGATATTGAATGTGAATTGATAGAAAACTAAAATATGCATTGGTCACTATGATAGGTAACACTTTAAGTACACTATAGAATGAATTGATAAATTGAAAAGCATACACATTTAGGAAAATTTTCATAGGAAAATTGCTGGAAATTGAGTTTACTATTGATTAGAAGTATCGGACAAGTGAAAGTGGTGATAGAATTGGTAAAAATAATGTTAGGAAGCAAGTTGGTAAAATTTGTTTAGAACAGTTCTGTTCTGGACAGAAACTTTAAAAATTCACCAAAAATTATATACATGAAATTTAGAGATGATATTTGAATGGATTAATCCTTAATATGTCTATTTTCATTGAGAGAAAACAGAATTTGAATTAGAGTTATGAGTTTAAATCTGGAAATGAATAAAGTTAGGTGGTTCAAACTGTCTTGAAACTGTGAATGACTGTAAAGAAGCAAAAAAAATGTATTAATTGGTTAAGAACTATGTGAAACAAATATTTTAATTTTGATATAACTAAAAACCTAACGACTAAATTGAAAATGTCAAAACGAATTTTAAGTCCTCAAAATATCCTCATATAATTTTAAGATTATGCCCAAGTTAAAAACAAAGTTTTTCAAATATTTTTTCAAGTGTTTCAAGTCAAAAAAGTGATTTTCAAAGTCCTGTTTCGAAACGGCCCTATGGCGTTTCGAAACGTTTTCATCACTGTCAACCTCTGTTCCGAAACGTGTATCGAAACACTTGACCATGTTTCGAAACGGTCTCTCACGTTTCGAAACTGTTCTTCATATTTGATTTTAAAAAGGCAAAACGGTTGAAATATTTGCTGAATATTTAAAGATAAAAAGGGTGTTTCGGAACGGGCTAAGGCCGTTCCGAAACGACCCTTGACAGTAGCAAATCCGTTTCGAAACGACGCCAAAGCGTTTCGAAACAAGTCTTCATTTTAAATTGAAAATATGACCGTTACAATTGTTTTTAACTGATTTTCTGAAAACCGTTAAGGTGTTTCGAAACGGGCCAAGACCGTTTCGAAACGACCCTTGACAGTGGCAAAAGTGTTTCGAAACGGCCCTAAGGCGTTTCGAAACGGGCTCTTAAATGCACCCCAACGGCTCTTTCTATTTTAGTCCGTTTCGAAACGGGTTGTTGCAGACTGCATTTATGGTGGTGAGATAACATCCCAACGGCTCTATTGATGAGTGCAACAACCACAACGGCTAGAAATCAATGAGAAGGTATAAAAGGGACCTCTAAAAGCACCAGCAACAACTATTGATCCAAAAGCAAACATCCAAACATCAAATCCAAGCAATTGTGCACAAATCCCACTTTGTCTAAAACCCCAATTGTAATTTTCATTCATATCTTGTTCAATTGGGTTGAGTGCTTGTAATTGGGCTATTATTTGTATTGAGAGATATCTAATTAGCCATCAAATTTCTTTGTTCACTTGTGTGAGGATTGGGTTGATTTTTGGGTAGAAAAATCAACCGAAATTGTAAAGGGTTGCCTCCTTGTCCTAGAAAAGGGGAAGAGCAATTAGTGGAATTGTTGCAAATCCTTAGTGAAGCTAAGGTAGTGGATGTAGAGTTCATTTGGAACTTGAACCACTCTAAATCTCTTGTCCATCATTTTTAATTTGCAAATTTCCACCACAAAACTTTAAATTTCCAATTCACCCCCCTTCTTGGTCAATATCGATCTTGTGATCCACTCAACAATTGGTATCAGAGCTTAACTCTTTGAGGATTAACAACCACAAGAGGAGATCCTTGGAAGAGTGTGATCATCAAAATATCAAGAGATGGCTTCAACCTCCGGTTCCGGCATGTACGAGTCACAATCCACTACAAAGCCTCCTTTCTTCAACGGTGATAACTATTCTTTTTGGAAGAATAGAATGCGTCTATTCATCAAGTCAAATGACTATCTTGAGTGGGATGTCATTGAGGATGGGCCACATATTCCATTGAAGCAAGATGGTGAAGGCAAGATGGTGCTAAAGAAGAAAGTGGAAATGAGTGAAGAGGAGAGGAAAAAGATTCAAGTCAATGATAAAGCTCTCCACATGTTATTTTGTGCTTTCGGTCCGGACATCTACTCAAAGGTCTCATCAATTGAAAGTGCCAAAGAAGTGTGGGACACTCTTGAAACCACTTATGAAGGCACCAATGACGTCAAGGAAACTAAGATTGGAATTCTCAATCTTAGTTATGAAAATTTCAAGATGGAGCCCGATGAGACGGTGTCAAAGATGTTTGATCGATTCTCCACGATTGTCAATGGTCTAAAGGGCTTTGGAGAGATCATACCAGAAGACAAGCTTGTCCGGAAACTACTCTATTCACTTCCCGAGTCTTGGGATGGGAAGAGAACCGCTATCATCGAAGCAAAGAATTTGAAGACTTTGAAGCTTGATGAGCTTGTGGGCTCTCTCCTTACTCATGAGATCATGAAGCAAGGAAGGGAAGATGAGAAAAAGAAAGAAGAGAAAAGAGTAGAGAAGCTTGAAGTTGAGAAGAAGAAGAAGATGGGAATAGCTCTCAAGGCTAAAGCTTCACAACACGATGAGAGTTCATCTAGTGATGAGGATGAACTTGAAGAATTGGCTATGATAGCCAAACGATTCTCACGCTTTATGAGGTCCAACCGGGGAAGAAAAATCCAAAGGAAGATGGACTTCAAAAGCAAGAACAAGGAAGATGGAAAGGATCCAATCATTTGCTTTGAGTGCAATAAACCCGGCCACATACGTTCGGAGTGCCCTCAACTCAAGAAGAAGGGCTTTGAGAAGAAGAAAAAGCTCAAAGTCAGGCTTGCTAATTGGAGTGATGAGGAGTCATCGGAGGATGACGAACAAGAAGTGGCTAACCTTTGCCTCATGGCACTTGAGGAAGATTCCTTCATGGTAACCTCTAACTCCTCTACTTTAGATTTTTCATATGAAGAATTAAATGATGCATATGATGAGTTACAAGAGGTATATGATGAATTAGTTGAGAAATATAAGGAGTCGGTTATTAGGAATAAAAAGATTATTCTAGAACTAAATGAGAAAAATGACTCACTTACTCAAGCTAATTCTAAATTTGAGAAAAAGATATTAGGATTAAAAGATGAACTTAAATTCTTTCAAGATGAAAATGTTGATCTTAATAATCTTTTATCTCAATGTAATTGTGAACACCAAAAGGTGTTGGGTGAGCTAAATGAGCTCAAAAAGTCTTTAAAAAATGTTGGTAGTGTCAAGCATGAAGTAGGAGAATCCTCTAGAACACACCAACCTAAGAAAAAGACTAACTACTACAAACAAGGTAGCTATCCTAGACATAGTAGAACTAAAAGAATTAGAAGTGTATGGGTTCCTAAGGAACTTGTTAAATCTAATAATATTATTGCTATGTCATCTTGGATTCCTAAGGGAACCAAGGTTTTGGGAGCTAACACTCATGGACCCAAAATGATTTGGGTACCAAAAACCAAGGTTTAATATCTTTGTTTGTAGGGGGAGCATTGCTACAAGGCCAAAGCACAAAGTTAAAACTCATGGTACCTTGATAGTGGATGCTCGAGGCACATGACCGGAGACGAGAGTCGATTCATGGATCTAAAGCCAAAAAGTGGAGGAGTAGTAACATTTGGTGACAACTCCAAAGGCCACATTAAAGGTATTGGCTCCATAGGTAATCACTCTACTATTCTCATTGAAAATGTTTTATATGTCGATGGTCTTAAACACAATTTATTGAGCATAAGTCAACTATGTGATAAAGGATTTAATGTTTTGTTTGATAAAAATGGTTGTAAAATCGTAGACATTAAATCTAATAATATTATGCTCATAGGTCATCGCATAGGGAATATATACATGGTGCATCTAGATGACATTCATACATCTCATGCATGCTTAGTTGCTCAAAATGAAAATGATGCATGGTTGTGGCATAGGAAGCTAGGACATGCTAGCATAAGTGTTTTGGAAAAACTAGTCTCTCTAAATCTAGTTAGAGGTTTACCCAAGATAAAATTTTCAAATGATAAAATTTGTGATGCATGCTCAAAGGGTAAACAACATAGGTCTTCCTTTAAATCCATTAATGATGTCTCTACTAGTAGATGCTTACAACTAATTCACATGGATTTATTTGGGCCAATTAGGACTGTGAGCTTGGGTGGTAAGTCTTATGCTTTTGTGCTAGTTGATGATTTTTCTAGATTTACTTGGGTTCTCTTTTTAAGTACTAAAGATGAGGCTTTGGAAAAATTCATCACATTTTCAAAATTAACCCAAAATGATCTTGAGCTTAGAATTTCACATATTAGAAGTGATCATGGAACCGAGTTTCAAAATTTAGGGTTTGAAGATTTTTTAAATGAAAATGGTATTAGCCATAATTTTTCGGCTCCTCGAACTCCTCAACAAAATGGGGTAGTTGAGAGGAAAAATAGAACTTTACAAGAAATGGCTAGAACTATGCTTTATGAAAACAATTTACCTAAATATTTTTGGGCGGAAGCCACAAACACCGCTTGTTATATTGTAAATCGAGTAATGATTAGGCTAATTTTAAAGAAAATACCTTATGAGATCTTAAAATCCAAAAAGCCTAACATTAGCTATTTCCACTCTTTTGGGTGCAAATGTTTTGTTTTAAATAATGGAAAAGATAACTTAGGTAAATTTGATGCAAAAAGTGATGAAGCCATTTTTATAGGTTACTCTTTAACCTCTAAAGCCTATCGAGTATTTAACAAAAGAACTTTAGTAGTAGAAGAATCTATTCATGTTGTATTCGATGATAACTTCCTTCCTAGGAAGGATTCTTGTGATGATGATGATGTAGGGATCATAAATGCCTTTGATGGAGGTCAAACTTCAAAGGAGGATGAGATTCCAACAAAGGAAGAGGACTCACAAGATCCACCTCTTGAAGCCTTGAAGGACTTAGCTTTTGAGGAAAAGGAAGTGAGCTACCCAAGGGAGTTGAACTATGTCAAAGATGGTGAAATCTTGGGTGATCCATCCAAGGGGGTAACCACTCGTTCTTCTCTTAGATTAATGAACCATGTTGCATTTATCTCATGCATAGAGCCTAAAAATATAAAAGAAGCATTGAAAGATGACTTTTGGATTATGGCTATGCAAGAAGAGTTAAATCAATTTGAGAGAAGTAATGTATGGACATTAGTTAATAGGCCTAGTAATCAATCTACAATATGGGTCTTTAGGAACAAACTAGATGAGAGTGGTAACATTGTGAGAAATAAAGCTAGACTTGTAGCACAAGGTTACACTCAAGAAGAGGGAATAGATTTTGATGAAACCTATGCACCCGTAGCTAGAATGGAAGCCATTAGGATGTTGCTTGCATATGCATGTTATCATAATTTCAAGCTTTTTCAAATGGATGTTAAAAGCGCATTTTTAAATGGTTTTATAAATGAGGAAGTGTATGTGGAACAACCTCCGGGTTTTGAAGATTCAAAATTTCCAAATCATGTTTTCAAACTTACCAAAGCTCTTTATGGTTTAAAACAAGCTCCTAGAGCTTGGTATGAAAGGCTTTCAAATTTTTTAATTGAAAAAGGATTTGAAAAAGGTAAGGTGGACACTACACTCTTTATAAAAATGTATAAAAATGACATCTTGGTAGTTCAAATTTATGTTGATGATATCATTTTTGGTTCTACTAATGAATGTCAATTTCAAGAGTTTGCTAAGTTAATGCAAGGTGAATTTGAGATGAGCATGATGGGGGAGCTATCATTCTTTTGGGGACTCCAAATCAAGCAAAAGAATGATGGCACCTTCATCAACCAAGCAAAATACATAAAGGATATGCTCAAGAAGTTTGGCTTGGAGAATGCAAAGCCTCAAGCCACTCCTATGAGCTCATCTACAAAGCTTGACAAAGATGAAGGAGGTAAGTGTGTTGACTCTAAACTTTATCATTCTATGATTAGATCTTTGCTTTACCTTACCGCAAGTAGACCGGATATATTGTTTAGTGTTTGCTTGTGTGCTAGGTTTCAAGCTAGTCCTAGAGAGTCTCACCTTATAGCCGTTAAGAGAATCTTTAGATACCTTAGAGACACTCCTTGTTTAGGTCTTTGGTATCCTAGAGACTCTACCTTCAACCTTCATGCTTACTCGGATGCGGATTATGGGTGTTGTAAAATCGATAGGAAAAGTACTTCGGGAACTTGTCAATTCTTAGGTAGTATGCTCATATCTTGGTTCTCTAAGAAACAAAATAGTGTAGCCTTATCTACCACCGAAGCCGAGTACATATCCTTAGGGAGTTGTTGTGCTCAAGTCCTTTGGATGAAGCAACAACTCTTAGATTATGGAATTAAAGTTGAAACCATACCCCTAAAATTTGACAACACTAGTGCAATATGTTTAACAAAAAATCCCATCCAACACTCTAGAACCAAACACATTGAAATCAGGCATCATTTCATTAAAGATCATGTCCTTAAGGAAGATGTTGTTATAGAGTACGTAGACACCTTGAATCAATTAGCGGACATATTTACAAAACCCTTAGACAAAGAGCGTTTTTGGTCCCTTAGGAGAGAGTTAGGTCTAGCTAGCCTATCTTGACCTTTTAGGACCTCTTTTGTGCTTAAATATGCTTGATTTTGTGAAATGCCATGTTTATGTGTTTAATCTCCTAATTTCATCCATGCCTATAGTTAGGGGGAGTATGTTTATGCTTGAATATGTTTTGCCTGCTCATTCATAACATTTATGCATGTTAGGCCTCTTAAAACTTCATTTTTCTGCACTTTTAGAGCCTCATCTGCACTTCCAGGCCCATGTGTATCGAAACGGGTGACCCTGTTTCGATACGGATACCTTAAATCCAGTTCAGAGAGAAGGGCGTTTTGAAACGCCTCCAATGCGTTCCGAAACGTTTTTGCTACTGCCAAGGGGTGTATCGAAACGTGTTTCGATACGGGTCAACAGGGCTTCGATACGGTCAACACCGTATCGAAACGGTCAGCCTATGGTCTCCAAACGGTCAAAACCCTAGTCGTCTCGTTTCGAAACGGTCCTGACCGTTCCGAAACGGCATCGCGGACTGCTTTAATTAGGGCTTTTAATGATAAAGTTCACTTTTTATCAAACTCTTAAAATCCTAAACCGCCTCCCTCTCTATAAATACCCTCTCAAACTCATTGATTTTCACAAAATTGTGAGGGGTTTTACTCTAAATCTCAAGTCTAAGCAAGTTTCATCAACATTGTGCAAGGATTTTCATCAAATCATCCAAAATCCCAAACTAAGGTAATTTTCTTTTCTTTTCTTTTTCCTTCAATTTATGTTCGAATCTTAGGTTAGAAAATTTTATTTTTGTATACATTGTAGTTTTTCCTTTGTGGGTTTTCCATATCTTGTAAAAAAAAATTCAAAATCCCAAAATTTTTTATTCGAATATAAAATTTTTCACTCGTCTTTTTCTTTACTGTTTTTTTTTAATTTTTTATTTTAATTTTGTTTCAAAAACCTAAGTGGGATTTATTATTGGATTGATTTCAAATATCAATGCATACACTTATTTTTAAAAATACACTTGCTTAATGTTTTTAGATGGCGGATCAAGCTAACAAGAAGCGCAAGGCCGTTCAAACCGGTGATTCGAGCATTCGTCCGAATCTTACTCTGCTTTTTCAGAAATCCCTTAAAACTCCGGAGGCGCGTGCTCGCTTCTCTTTTGTCAAGGATTTCGCAATTCGTAAAGAACGTGTCATTGATCTTGACATCCTCAATTCCGAGCGATTCCTATTTCGTTATCTCGACCGTTTGAGTGAGTGGAATCTTATCTTGTTCTTGAGCATTCCGGATATTCGCTTCAAACACATGGTACTCCTTTTTTACTCTAATGCTCGTTTTCTTTATGATGAGACCAAAACCGAGATTATAGGAATTGAATCTTCCTTATTGGGCAAAAAGTTTGTTGTTAATGTTGCTCTCTTGGAGTCTATTTTTAAACTTAAAGATGAGGGTCTTGAGGATGAACGTCACTTTGGCAATTTCACCGGTAAAGCACTTCATTTGGATGTGCACGATCGCGTTCTTCACTTGATGGTTTCTTGGTTCATTCGACCTTCTGGAGGTAAATACTCTTATATCCGTCAAACTGATCATTTTTTGCTTGAGTGTTTCCGTAGAGGTGAGCGTCCTAATGTGCCTAAAATAATTTTTGCCGAGATTGTCAATAATATTAAGCTTATTGACACAAATGAGTTGAAGTCTTTTACCTATGGCACTCTCTTGAGCTACATCTTTCATGATCTTGGTATCGATTGTACCTACGACTCTCCGGAACCTCGCAAGACTAAGATTAGTGAGTCATCCCTTCGCAAGTCCGGGTTCACATATGTGAATGATGTTTGGGAAAGAGTTGATAGAGAAGCGGTTCCTCCTCCCGTTGCTCCTCCACCGCAAGTTCCGGTTGCAAACAATGAAGCCCTCACGGCTCTCATTACCGAGCGATTCAATGCTTTGGATACTAGCATTGCTTCGGGCTTTACTGCTATGGACAATCGCTTGAAGAATGTCGAGGATCGTCTTCATACTCTTGAGACTTCCCATGCAAACTTGGATCTATCCTTCTCTACGCTCTATGGGCAATGGACGAAGTTTCACCGTTCTCAAGTCAAGAGCGATGATGATACTTCGGATGATGATGACGAGGCCTAGGATCTTCATATCATATCATATCATATTATCTATGCATTTTAGGATTAAGATTGCATCTTTATGTTTTATTATGTTTTAGGAACCTATGCTTTTGACTTTTTATTTGGGATTTTATTATGAACTTAATGTTGGTTTATGTTTTGGATATTTTGATATTATGAATTAATCTTATGGTTGCTTATTAATGCTTATTGGTACTAATCCTTTGTCTTCTCTATGAGCTTTCATTATTCTTTTTGATCTAACAAAAAGGGGGAGAAGAAATTTAAGAGCCACAAACTAAAATTCGTTTTAAATTTTAAAAGGTTTTTTAAGCTTACAACTTGGATTTCAAATCAAAAATTTCTTTTAACTTTAAAAAAAACCTATCTTAAATTAAGGGGGAGTTAGAATATTTTCAAAACTTTCAAAATTCTCAAAAATTCTAACTTTGGTTTTGTTATATCAAAAAGGGGGAGATTGTGAAACAAATATTTTAATTTTGATATAACTAAAAACCTAAGGACTAAATTGAAAATGTCAAAACAAATTTTAAGTCCTCAAAATATCCCCATATAATTTTAAGATTATGCCCAAGTTAAAAACAAAGTTTTTCAAATATTTTTTCAAGTGTTTCAAGTCAAAACAGTGATTTTCAAAGTCCTATTTCGAAACGGCCCTATGGCGTTTCGAAACGTTTTCATCACTGTCAACCTCTGTTCCGAAACGTGTATCGAAACACTTGACCCTATTTCGAAACGGTCTCTCACGTTTCGAAACTGTTCTTCATATTTGATTTTAAAAAGGCACAACGGTTGAAATATTTGCTGAATATTTAAAGATAAAAAGGGTGTTTCGAAACGGGCTAAGGTCGTTCCGAAACGATCCTTGACAGTAGCAAATCCGTTTCGAAACGATGCCAAAGCGTTTCGAAACAAGTCTTCATTTTAAATTGAAAATATGACCGTTACAATTGTTTTTAACTGATTTTCTGAAAACCGTTAAGGTGTTTCGAAACGGGCCAAGACCGTTTCGAAACGACCCTTGACAGTGGCAAAAGTGTTTCGAAACGGCCCTAAGGCGTTTCGAAACGGGCTCTTAAATGCACCCCAGCGACTCTTTCTATTTTAGCCCGTTCCGAAACAGGTACCCCGCGTTTCGAAACGGGTTGTTGCAGACTGCATTTATGGTGGTGAGATAACATCCCAACGGCTCTATTGATGAGTGCAACAACCACAACGGCTAGAAATCAATGAGAAGGTATAAAAGGGACCTCTAAAAGCACCAGCAACAACTATTGATCCAAAAGCAAACATCCAAACATCAAATCCAAGCAATTGTGCACAAATCCCACTTTGTCTAAAACCCCAACTGTAATTTTCATTCATATCTTGTTCAATTGGGTTGAGTGCTTGTAATTGGGCTATTATTTGTATTGAGAGATATCTAATTAGCCATCAAATTTCTTTGTTCACTTGTGTGAGGATTGGGTTGATTTTTGGGTAGAAAAATCAACCGAAATTGTAAAGGGTTGCCTCCTTGTCCTAGAAAAGGGGAAGAGCAATTAGTGGAATTGTTGCAAATCCTTAGTGAAGCTAAGGTAGTGGATGTAGAGTTCATTTGGAACTTGAACACTCTAAATCCCTTGTCCATCATTTTTAATTTGCAAATTTCCACCACAAAACTTTAAATTTCCAATTCACCCCCCTCTTGGTCAATATCGATCTTGCGATCCACTCAACAAACTAAAATAAAAGGATTAAAAAGACTTATATAGGATTTCATTAGCTTTAAAACGATATATAGTAATCGAAATTTCGATGTATGGATTAAAAGATATGATTATTTTAGTGAACACTATACAAACTGCCCAGCTGGGACAGTTTCATTTATTGCATTGTATGCATATATAATAAGGAATTGAATTAGTTTAAATAAATTCTAATAATGTATATATGCTTTTGTATGAATTTTTTAGAGTCTTCAGAGGAGATTGGTAGTAAAAAGGAGACGAGAATTGAACTCGCCAAGAGGAGAAATAAGGGGATAACTATTTATAACCCTTGAGTGCTTGTTTGGATTTGTTGTGAGTGGAGTTTTTAATTAGTGTTAGGACTTAGCTCCTAATTAAATAGTATGTCAACTTGATTGCTTGGTAAATTATGCATGAAATGGACTTAACTCCTATTGGTAATTGAGGTAATAAAAGGGAAGAATGGATTGTTATAATACAATGAGGTAAAGCATGATACATGAATTGATATGAGACTGTTTTAGTGAAGTTGTTTGTATCGGCTGTAAAATTGATTTGCTTGCTTAATAACATGATATGTTTAAGAATGATATGAGGATTGTGACTTGAATTGATATGAAGGTATGTTGTTGACATGAAACTAATTTTATAAGTATGCTTATAAAGATTCAATATGCAAAATTGCATAAGTAAAAGATCTTATAAGCCCTTGGTTGTTAGTGGGTCTTAGATAGTAAGGCATGATTAGAGTCTAGAGCTCAATTAATATGGTTATATGATTGGTACTTTGTGTACCTTACAGTCCGGTGTAGCTGACACCTTAACATGATAGTACTTTGTGTACTTTAACATGTGGTGTAAATGACACCTTAACATGATTTGGTACTTGGTACCTTAACACGACTCGGTGCTTGGCACCTTAACACGTGACTCGTTTACCTTGTCCTACTAATACCAAGGCATAAAATGATTAAAAGAACTAAGAAAGACTTGAATGTTGAAATGTATTTTGATAATATACATGCTGAAAATTATTGGTTCCCTTAATGTGTTCATATGTTTGAAATGGAAATGAAAAATGATAAGTATAATTGGTGTTATATGCTATCATACATGTATCCTTGATTCGGATTGATAAGTATATATTACGTATGATGTAATCCAAAAGTGAATGAATGATTATTATGCTGGAAATTATTGGATTATATGACTAGTTTAGTATGTTGACATGAAATGTGATTACATGCCTTGTTGAAGTGTAATGAAAGATACATATTATCTTGTTTTGTGTCTATGATTTGGTTTGGAATTTAAATGCTATATATATGGTGTATATGATGTTATTTTAAAGTGAATAGATTAATTACTTGCTGAAAAATTATGAATTTGTCTTGTATGCCTGAAATGGAAAGATCCTTATTGAATTGATGTAATGAATTTAACTAGCTAGGATAGCTTACTTTAAATGGAAATGAAACTAAGTTAATAAGCTAATTGGGGGCTGCCTCACTAAGTACGTTAAGTACTTACCACTCTCCTTTCCTTCTTCCCTAAAACTTTAGGTTATATCGATCGATAGTTTGCTCCGAAGTTAAGATTAAGCAAGACAGCAAAACAAGCACAAGCAAGTACGATTTTTGGTATTTTGTAATCTCCTAGTGATGGCTAGTTTCTGTATATATCTTAGTTATCATGCATTTTGACACTTTCATATGGTTTGTATAAAATTCTAAGATGGAACTTGGTTTGTATATATATATAACCATCATATTAATATGGTTGATATGTCTTGTCATTTGGTTGTTAATGATTAGGATGCTAATGAAAATATGTGTTAGATCAATATAGGATTGGTAACATGCTTGCTTGATTTTGAATTGCTTAATAGGAAGAATGTTGATTGGTTTGATAGGTATCTATTTGATATGCATTATTGTAACCCCCTAAACCCGGCCCAAGAGAAATGGGTCGAATCTAGGAAGTAGCGATTGAAAACTTGTCCCTCAAGAAACAATTTAGGTTAAAATATTTTATAATTCAAAAGAATCGATTAAATAAGTAAAACTCAATAAATCTCTGATTAAAATAAAACCCAATCTTTTAACGATGTTCCGATAATTAATTAAAATATCTGAAAACAAATTTGTAAGTACATGCATCTAATAAATCCCAAATTATAAACAGTCCCAATGTCCATGTTACACAAATATCCCAACAATGTTAAAACAGAAATCCAAAGTAGTCAAAAGAGTTCATACTGAACGATAAAATATCTGAAGAAAAGCGAGATGCTTCATGTACCGAGTCGCCTAAGAGAGTTGAATATCTGAAAGAAACTATTGGGGTGTAAGCTAAAGTGCTTAGTGTGTCTCTAAAGTGCAAAAAACCACAAAGATAAATATTATTTGTTTTTCTGATAAAATCTTTGAAAACATAATAAATCTAAATCACAATGATATGATGTATGATGCTCATGAAGACTCAATATATAAACTCTGATACACTGCCCGAAGAGTAAGATTCCTCATGACCTACTCTCTCCATCGTCACCATCCGAAGTGAAACTCAGCCCGAAGGGTGGAACCAATGATCCGAAGCAGAATTCAACCCGAAGGATGAAACCATGGAACTTCCCCGAACACAAATCTCGATCCATGTATACACAATGTTATGATGTTGGTTTTAAAATTCGAGTCTTATCCAAAACTTGAATTAATAAAATTCAAGTTGCAAAAATCTATAATTCCGATGTTTCATAATCTTGAAAATCTGAAATCTAATAGTTCGATAAATCTGATTTTTCAATTACATTATAGTATGACATGTTATGCATGATGCCTGAAAACTTTCACCAATCACAACAGAATAATGCACACAAATTGTATACAAACATTCATTTATAGCACCAAAGAAAACACAGGTTTATAGCACAAGAAGAGACACACCTTTAAGCAACATAAGCTCTAATGCCGAGAAAAGTGCATCTTACGCTCAGATCTAGCTAAATCAGAACCTACAAGGTAAAACTCTATATTAATATTTATTACTATCACAAAGCCACCAACTATAAACTCAACAACTAATCCGAAAGCATACTCACGTAAGGATCTCGAAGAACGTGAACGATCGATCTAAACAGGATAAGGTAACTCTTCGGTCTTAAATTCGGTTCCTGAACACAAGAATATCTCAGATAAAACTTATATTCAATTTATCTGAAATTACTAAGTACAATTAATTGAAATTGGCAAAATGAAGCTTTCGGGTTCAAATTAAACAAAACGGGCAACGGATACGGACTCAAGACGTCGAGAAAAGTCGAGATAAACATTTTTTGAAAAAGTCAACTCTGGTCAAAGTCAACCTTGGTCAAAGTCAACTAGTCAAACGGTCAAGGTCCAATTCGGTCAAACGATCAAACTAGTCAAAACTGGTTAAAGGGTCCACAAGTCAAATCTGGTCAACTGTCAGGTCGGTCAAACGGGTCAAAGTCCGGTCAAACAATCACTGTTGACTTAACTGGTCAAAGGGTCAACAACTCAAACTGGTTAAACTCGATTCAGGTTGGTTTAGTCCGATTCACTTAGTCAGTCGGTTCGGTTTAGTGGGTCAATCTGGTTCGGTTCTAGCTACCGGTTTGATTCAATAAGCTGGTTCAAAACAAGGCTTAGGCTTAGTTTGTGGTTGCTTTTAAAAAGTGTGGTGAAAAAAGTAATTTTCAAACTAGCTGTTGAAAAGTAGTTTTGAAAAACTGGTTAGTGTTTGTCATTGAAGTTAAAAAGTGATTTTCATGAGATAAAAAGTCTATTTTAGACATGATATTAAAAAATAAAAGTAAATTTGGGTGATTGTTCAATTTAATTAATGTTATGATTTATGAAATAAATCAATTTCAATTATAATAAAAATATATTTTTTATAAAATTTAATTTGAAAATATAAATTACATTCTAGATTATATACGGACATACCATTTACACATTAATAATAAATATAAAATAAAGTACAAATAAAACAATTTTATTCTCAATATAAATATTATAAAATATATATTATTTTACAATTATGTATGCATAAACATTATTTTAACAATAAATTATAATTAAATAATAAGGGTAAAAAAGTAATTTTATTTTCAAACTAGCTTTTCCACCCAAGAAGCTATAAAATCCAGCTTATTAGTTTGGGTGGAAAAGCTAGTTTTAAAAGCAACCAAAAACAGCCTGTTTTAACTAAAAGCACTTAAAAAAGTGATTTTTAGTTGCGAAACGCAACCAAAAACAGGCCCTTAGTCTGATTACAATCTGGTTCATAACACACAACCCATTTGTTCTTATCAGGCTTCACACACTAAGCCTCACGATTGGGCTCATCCAAACCACAATCATACACACAAAAGCCCAACACAATTCAAACCCATATTGCCCCTTTCATTTGATATGCAACTAGGGTTTCCAGAACCCTTGGGTGACGTTGGTTCTACATCACAACGGGGGCAACGATGATGCCACAACGCGGCGGCGACAAGGATTTTCGATGGCCCAACACATATTACAACAACCATGAACACAGATGCAAGGCTTACCTAAACCTAACCCCGCTCCTCTACCCTTTACAATAATCTGAAGCTAGGGCTTTCACCCTTGTCGGCGGCCAAGGCCATGGTGACGGCAGCAACGAGAATTGCAAGGATAACGAAATGGTTACCAAGAGACGAAAACACCACGGCAAGGTTGATTCACGACAGCTCTTACCCACTACTCAAACCAAACACCAAAATACAAAAGAAAACAAGGGTACTCTACTTACCAACGCTTGAACCGAAGGGAAAGAGATGATGATGACAGCAGTGCAAGGGAGAACCGAACGGTTCCTTCTTCGATTTCTCGCAAATGGTGGACGGCGAGGGATATCCAAAGGTTGGGTTTTACTCGTGAACTGACGACGAACGAGGTGGTGTTGGCGGTGCGCGACACGGACAACAAATAAAGGCTGATCGGAGCTTCATCGGAAAATGGACGAGGGGTGATGAGGGAGAAATATCGTGAAAGAGAGGAACAGGGAGGTGCGGCGGCAGACTAAAAAAATAAAGGAGTTGAACCCCTATTAGGGCTAAAAGGGTGATTAAAAATCATACCCAAGTGGAGTAATTATTAGGGAAGGGTTTACAATATAACCCGCAACTCAAAATGGTCACCGAAGTTTCAATTTAACTCAATTAGGTCACCAAAATCATTTTAGGATTAATAAATCCCCAAATTCCTTAATTAGGGTTTTTAACATAAAAAATTCTCAAATGTTAGGGTTTCTAAATTAGGGATTTCAAAATTTAGAATTTTCCAAATTGGGGAAAATTCGGGGTGTTACAATTATGATATGGTTAGAGGAATTGCTATGTGTTTACTTTTGTTTGTTTGGTTCAATGTATCAAACCATGATTACAAGAATTGCTTAAGTGAAACAAAAGAGTAGTTTTCAATTAGGATATGATTCGAATGATAGGCTTGTTTTATGACATGGACTGGTGGAATTTGTTTTGAATTGATTGGTTAATATGATTACATGATATGTAGGATTCGAATAGTATGCTAAATCAAATGGAGTATTTGCTTGAATAGGCTTCCATGTTTATATGATATTGATAGCTTAAAGATAGGTAACAAGACAAGTTATAAGATAAAAGTTTTAAACGGACCCAGAAATTGTCATGTTTGTAACAAGATAACAAATTAAATGTAGTAATACTCCTTGCTCCTAACCCGAGTGAGGGGTATTACATGTGAGCTGAATTGTAACTTAAAAGTTTTCAGGTGTACTATTTTCCCTCTATTTAGGTTTAGGGAGGTTTTTTAACGAGGCACCTAACTACCTTCTTTTTCTCATCAAAAAATGTATTACATAAATATTTGTTAATATATTTAAAATTTAACATTATAATCTAACTTTTTAAAATTTTAAAATAAGATATAAAACCATGGAAATGCTTGGGATGATGAGGAGAACTCAAATATGAAATTACCTTCGAAAAAGCTCTTGAATTGATGGAGAAAATCGATGGAATAGTAGATTGGGGTTTTGAGAGGGTTTTGGGTTCTTTCCAACGTGAAAAAGGGGAAATAAGGAAGAAGACTCTTTTTTTTTTCTTTTAGATTCAAAAAGGTTGTCTACTTTATTTCAACCTATTTACAAAAATGCCATCACTTTAATTTTAAATCTCATTTAAATCAAAACTAAGGTCTAATTAAATTAAACCGATTTTGACGACTCGACCTAACACACACACCGAACTTCTAACCTTAAAACACGGGTGTTACAACTCTCCCCCACTTAAGGAATTTCGTCCCTGAAATTACCTGACTGAAAGAGATAAGGAAACTGCCTTTCCATATCCTCCTTCCTCTCCCAAGTGGCCTCGTCCACCCCTCGACGTTGCCACCGCACTTTTACTAACTCAATCGATCTACCCCGCAACACCTTACCGTCAGAAGCTAAGATCTCAACTGGTTCCTCTTCATAAGTCAAATCCAGATTCAATTCAATCTCTTCTACATGCATAACATGTGATGGATCTGACCTATACTTACGGAGCATCGAAACATGAAACACATCGTGTATCTTTTCTAGCTCGGATGGAAAATGCAACTAATAAGCAACTGGGCCAACTCTCTTCACAATCTCATACGGTCCTATGTACCTCGGACTCAACTTCCCCTTTCTGCCAAATCTCATTACTTTCTTCCATGGAGACACTTTTAGGAACACCTTCTCACCCACTCAGAACTCAACTTCCTTCCTCTTCAAGTCGGCATAGGACTTTTGCCTATCTGAAGTTGTCTTTAAGCGATCGCAAATCAATTTCACTTTATCGGTTATCCCCTTAAGCAAATCTGGCATAGGTAACAACTTATGTCCCACTTCAGCCCAACAAACTGGAGTTCTACACTTCCTACCATACAAGGCCTCATACGGAGCCATCTGAATGCTCGACTGGAGACTATTATTGTAAGCAAACTCAACTAGAGGCAAGTGCTTCTCCCACGTACCCTGAAAATCAATGATGCAACAACGCAACATATCCTCTAAAATATGTATAAACATCTCTGACTGACCATCGGTCTAAGGATGATACGACGTGCTAAAATTCAAACGGGTACCCAAAGCTGTATGTAGACACTCCCAAAATCGAGTTGTAAACCTCGTATCTCTATCGGACACAATAGACTTCGGCACACCATGCAGCCTAACAATCTCACCAATATACAGATCGGCAAATCTATTTAATGTATAAGTCGTATTGACTGCTAAGAAGTGAGCAAACTTCGTGAAACGATCTACTATAACCCAAACTGAGTTCTTCTTCGTAGGAGTCAAAGGCAAGCCCGAAACAAAATCCATGGTGATATTCTCCCATTTCCATTGCGGAATTCTCAACGATTGCAACAAACCTGAGGGAACCTGATGTTCCGCCTTCACTCTCTGACACACCATACACTTACTCAAGAAGTCGGCTACATCTCTCTTCAAACCAACCCAAAAGTACTCATTCTTCAAATCTCAGTACATCTTCGTACTTCCAGGATGCATAGCAAACGGACTAATGTGCGCTTCAGTCAAGATCGTACGTCTCAAGTCACTGTCTTCTGGCACAACTATCCTATTTCTGAAACACAAGACCCCATCGGTACTGAAACTATAATCTGAAGATCTACCCTCGGCTATGTCTTGCACGTGATGTGCCAAAGATCTATCTAAGAGCTACTTCTCTCTAATCAACTGACCTAGAGTAGGTCTAACCTGAAGCTCGGCCACCAAGCCACCATCTCCGGACAAGCTCAATCTAGCAAACATGGCTCTCAAATCTACAGCTACCTTTCTTCTCAAAGCATCGGCCACTACATTGGCCTTACCCGGATGGTACTCAATCGTAAGATTATAGTCTTTTAGCAACTCTAACCACCTACGCTGTCTGAGATTCAAATCTCGCTGAGTTATGATGTACTTCAAACTCTTGTGATCCGTGTACACTGTGCATCTCTCACCGTACAAATAATGTCTCCAAATCTTCAGAGCAAACACAACTGCAGCTAACTCTATGTCATGGGTCGGATAGTTACGCTCATGAGTCTTCAACTATCTTGAGGCATAAGCCACTACTCTCTTGTCTTGCATGAGAACACAACCTAGGCCTACATAGGAAGCATCACTGTAAACTATATAGTCTTTCCCGGACTCTGGCTGAATCAAAATCGGCGCTTGGGTCAAAGCTTCTTTCAACTTCTCAAAGGCTCTCTGTCTTGCATCTGACCACTCGAACTGAACACTCTTCTGAAGTAACTGTGTCAATGGAGCGGCTAACTTCGAGAAACCTTCTACGAATCTTCTATAATATCCAGCTAGGCCTAGAAAGCTACGAATCTCTGTCACTGACTTCGGTTGCTTCCACTCAACAATGGCCTCTATTTTCTTCGGATCAACTCTAATCCCATCGACTGACACTACGTGCCCTAGGAAGACTACCTCTCGGATCCAGAACTCACACTTTCTCAACTTCGCATACAACTGATTATCTAACAAAGTCTGTGAAACTAGTCTCAAGTGTCGGTCGTGGTCTTCCTCGGTACGCGAATACACCAAAATGTCATCTATAAAGACAACTACAAACTGATCTAGGTACTGATGGAAGATCCTATTCATCATATCAATGAAAGCAGCCGGTGCGTTAGTCAACCCAAAAGGCATGACTAAAAACTCATAGTGACCATATCTAGTCCTAAAGGTCGTCTTCGGTACATCAACCTCTCTTACCTTTAGCTGGTAGTAACCGGATCTCAAGTCAATCTTCGAAAAGACTGATGCTCCTCTCAACTGGTCAAACAAGTCATCAATTCTCGGCAACAGATACTTGTTCTTCACTGTTAACTGATTCAACTGTCTGTAATCTATACACATTCTCATGCTCCAATCTTTCTTCTTTACAAACAAAACCGGAGTGCCCCAAGGCGAAGAACTAGGTCGAATGAAGCATCTATCTGTCAACTCTTGCAACTGAGTCTTCAACTCTTTCAGTTCTTTCGGTGCCATACGATATGGAGCAATCGAAACAGGAGATGAATCTGAATAAGTCTCTATAGCAAACTCCACCTCTCTATCAGGTGGTAAACCCGGCAATTCTTTCGGAAACACACTAAGAAAGTCACACACTGTCCGGATGTCTTGAGGTCTAACCTCACTCATGTTTGGATTCATCACATAGGCCAAATACACCTCGTAACCCATCTCAACTAACCTCTTAGCCTCTAGAACTGAAACTACATTCGATAAGAACTTCACGTTCTCACCCACCACCACTATCTCATAATCATCTGCGAGTCTCAAAGAAATCCTCTTAGTCTCAAAGTCTATCCTAGCTCTATGCTCAGTGAGCCAGTCCATACCCAGAATCACATCAAAGCCATAAAATGGTAGCTCCATCATATCCACTAGAAACACATGCCCCTGAACCATAAGCGAGCATCTTCTATACATCCTCCTAACTACTACCGTATCCTCGAAGGAACTAGTAACACTAACTCATACCTCTAATATTTCACAAGGAAATTTCAACAACTTTGCATGCTAACTCAGAATATAAGAATGCGTAGACCCGGAGTCAATCAAAGAAAGCAAACCCAAAGACTGTATCGAGAAGTTACCTGCAATCACATCTGTGTCATGCTGATCCCCGCGCTGAGCGTAAACTCTGGCCTGGCCTCCGCCCTCTGGCTGGACTGCAACTACATGTGCTATGTTTCTCTGGCCATCAATCCTCGGCTGGAAGTTACCTCTACCGCGCCCGCGGCCTCTCTGAAAGTCATTGGCTCTAGCAGAAGCCGGAACTGGTGCCTGCCCCACCTGATGTGGACAGTCACGCCTAATATGGTCCCTAGCTCCACAGCCCCAACACGAGTGGAAATTTCCCCAACACTTACCGGTGTGATTACTCCCACAACTAGCACACGTGGGTAACCACCCACCAGCCCTGATGGCCCCTACCGTGGTTACCTCCACCACGCCTATGGTCATAGTGATTCCTGTTATCCCAATGCCTCTTGGCATCACCTCTATCAAAGTCACTAGATCTCTTCCCAAAACTAGAACCACCAGATCGTTTGGTCAAGCCCAAACTGTGCTCCAAGTCCTTGGCCCTAGTGACCAAGACATCAAAATCTGTGTAGTCAGAAGCCAAAGTGTACCTCTAGATCTCTTCATTCAACCCATAGCGGAAACGGTTACAACGTTCCACTTCAGTAGGAACAAGCTCAGACACATACTGACTCAGCCTGACAAATCTGATCTCATAGTCTGTCATAGTCATACTCCCCTAAAGCAAAGCCATAAATTCCCTCTTCTTCTCATCGAGATATCGAGGACCCCAGATATTTCTTACAGAAAGCTGACTCGAAAAACTCCCAAGTGATCTCAGCCTCTTCCATACCCGTAGTTATGGTGACCCACCAAGTGTAGGCATCACCCTGAAGCAGAGATATAACACACCCTAGCTTACGTTCCCCGGTACATCCCATTTGTGCCAAAATACGGATGGTCTTCTCAAACAACATCTCAGATCTCTCGAGTGTCGACCCTCTGAACTCTTCACCTCCCAAACTATGGAGTCTCTCTAATGGTAAACCAGTACCCTCTCCCTGGGGTTGTGCCACTGCCTGACCCCCAGCCACTGCAGCCTGAAAAGCCCCGGCTATCGCCTGAACTAGGGGAGCTAAATCTATTCTGGTCGGTCCTTGGCCAACTTGAGGTCCCGCGCCCTCGGCTCCCGCCTCACCTCCCTCTTGGTGAGGAGGAGGTGGAGGAGGTTGAGGAGCCTGCGCCCCACCAATTTGCTTACCTCCCGGAGCTTGTGCCTGTGGTTCTGGTTGAACCATCCTAGGCCTCTCTCGTGGTCTCATGTTACAGCTAGCAGGATAATAACTACAACAAACAAACATATAAGAATTAAGTTAGCAAAGGCAAGGGTCCAACTGTGCTCAAGTATTTCCCTTTACAAAACTTTTTCAAATTAAGTAATAGTAGCAATGGGAACTCGACACTACACCAAACGCAACAATCATACTTCCAAACATCATATGAACGATCAAACAACAAGAATACATGGCATAGCATACACTGAGACATAACAATTGCTAAACACATCAAACTCACCTCACTTATGTAACCCCACAAACCCGGCCCAGAAGAAATGGGTCGAATCTAAGAAGTAGCGATTGGAAACTTGTCCCTCAAGAAACAATTTAGGTTAAAATATTTTGTAATTCAAAAGAACCGATTAAATAAGTAAAACTTAACAAATATTCTGATTAAAATAAAACCCAATCTTTTAAACGATGTTCCGATAATTAATTAAAATCTCTGAAAATAATTTTGTAAATGCATGCATCCAATAAATCCCAAGTTATAAACAGTCCCAATGTCCAGGTTACACAAATATCTCAAACAATGTTAAAACATAAACCCAAGATAGTCAAAAGAGTTCATACTGAATGTTAATTTATCTGAATAAATAAGACATGCTCCAAGTACCGATCGCCTAGAAAGTCTGAGATATCTGAAAAGTAAAAACTAAGGGGTGTAAGCTAAAGAGATTAGTGTGTCACTAAAGTGCAAACGAAAACAAAACAAAACCGTATTTTATTTTCTGATAAAGACTTTTCTGAAAAACACAACAAAACCGGATCATGATGATATGATGTTTGATGCACATGAATCATAGTACCCATCTCCGATACACCGAAAAGTAAGGTTCCCCAGAACCTACTTTCTCCAACGTCACCATCCGAAGTCGAACTCAGCCCGAAAGGTGGAACCACTGATCCGAAGCAGAATTCAACCTGAAGGGTGAAACCGCTGAGCTTCCCCGAACAAATCCCAAATCACATACCCACAATGATATGATGCAGATTTTAAAATCCGAGTCTCATCTGAAACTTGAATTATGAAAATTCAAGCTGCACAATACTATAAATTCGATATTTTACGATTTCGAAAATCTGATATTTCACAATTTGGTAAATCCGATTTTTAGTTAAAACATAGTCTGATATGCAATGCATGATATCTGAAAACTTTCACAAATCACAACACCGAATAAATCACACAAGTTTATAGCATAAAAGAAACACAGAAGTTTATAACACATGAAGAGACACACCTTTAGCAACAGTAGCTCTAATGCCGAGAAAAGCGCGCCTTACGCTCAGATCTAGCTAAATTAGAACCTACGAGGTAAAACTATATATTAGTATTTATTACTAACACTAAGCCACCGACTAAAACATTAAGAACTAAACCGAAGATATACTCACGTGAAGATCTCGAAAAACGTGTACGGTCGGTCTGAACAACTGGAGGTAACCCAACGGTCCCAAGGTCGGCACCTGAACACGAGAATATTTTGAATCAGATTCTGAAATCATAACTTATCAATTTCCAATAACAATCAATTAAAATTTAACAAGACGGAGCTTTCGGGCTCGAATTAGACAAAACGGGAAATGAATAAGGACTCAGAACGTCGAGAAAGGTCAATGTGAACATTTTCTGAAAAAGTCAACTCTGGTCAAAGTCAACCTTAGTCAAAGTCAAAGTCAACTATCCAAAGTCAACAGTCAACATTGACTTGACTGGTCAAAGTCAACTGGTCAAACTAGTCAAATCGGTCAAAGTCAAACTAGTCAAACAGGGTCCAAGGTCAAAATTCAAAGTTTAAGGGTCCAATTTGGTTCGGTCAACTCCCGTCAAACTGTTCAAGTCAAGGTCAAAACCAATTCAAGTCAACGGTCTGAGTTGGTCAACTGTCAACATATTGGTTAGGTTCAGTTTGATCTGAGCACACTAATCCGGTTCAGTCAACACATAGTTTGGTTCGATTTACCGGTTCAATTCAAGATGGGCGGTTCACTTAGTTTGGGCTCACGTCTAATCGGCCACATTCATGAGAACGCAAAGATGGGCTCAACACCAAAACACACACATTTGGCATCCCATTTGGGCTCAACCCACCCACATTCACAAACAACTGAACCCAATCTCCCTAACACCATCCTGCAAACTAAAGCTAGGGTTTACAAACCCTTGCTTGACAGAGGAAGAGATGACGAATGACAAGACCGAAGATAGCACCAAACGGTGACGGCAATTCCAATGAGCACGACGACACGATAAAAGAACCAAAATCAGAGATCACAAACACAAAACGAATGAAACACACACGAAAAATTAAAAAACAAACGAAGGCTTACCCAACACTCACCCAAACTGAAACTAAAATCTGACAACGGAGAAGAAGGATGCGGACACGATGACAACCACGAAAGGCAGAGATGATGGCGGGGCAAGGTAGTGACGAACGGTGGTGCAAGGAAAAGCCGAACGGTTTCCTACCGTTTCTGACCAGACGGCAGCCGGTAAGAATGGTCTTATGAGTGGGGTTTACTCTTGAGACAACGGGGAACCCGTTGGCAGTGGTCGTACGATGGTGGTGCGAACGTCAGAGGCGGACGGAGCATGGAAACTGAACGGTTTAACGTTGTTTCTGAGCAAACGGCCGACAACGAGGGTGAAGGGATGAGCGGATTATGGTCAAACGAATATGGGGAAACGATTGGTGGCGGCGACACTCTGAACAGACGGTGTTGACGCCCTCGTCGGAGCTTTGTCGGACCGAGTGGGGGAGAGGAGATTGAGATATCGAGAGTTTGAGAGAGACGACTTGAAAAGAAAAATGTTTCAACTAGAAGCTGAATAGTTTTTTTTAGGGATTTTAACTTTTACCCTAACAAGTGGATTAATCACGAAACAAGGGTCTCAACTAGAGGTGGCAATCGGGTCATTCGGTTCGGGTCGTTTCGGTTCGGGTCATTTCGGGTCTATCTAGAATCGGTTTAGATTCGGTTCGGGTCGGTTCGGTTCGGGTTCGGGTCTAATTCGGGTCTATGATGAGTCGGATTCGGTTCGGGTATTGGATCGGGTCAAAATCGGATCGGTTGTTTTCGGTTCGGGTCAATATCGGATCGGTTGCTTTCGGTTCGGGTCAAAATCGGGTCGTTCGGGTCGCTTTCGGTTCGGGTCAAAATCGATTCAATTTCGGGTCAATTTCGGGTCTAGTCAACATTTAAATTTTCGGGTCAATTCGATTTGAGTTGGGTTAAAGGTTTGAGGTTTAGTATTTATGGTTTAGTTTAGAGTTATTGGTGTATGAGATTAATTCTGATTCAACTTGTTAATCTATGCATTTGAATTTGATTAAATATTTAAATCAAAGCTTCATGTATCCATATATTTTTTTTTGTATAATTATATTAAATCAAAGTTTATAATAATAATAATAATAATAATAATAATAATAATAATAATAATAATAATAATAATAATGTCTGAAATGAATTAATTTATTAAACTTAGGATCTAATTGAACTAACTAAAATCTAAAAGTATAAATTACGGACATAATTAAAATAATTTTAAAACTAAATGTGAAATTTCAATTAAATTAATCTAAATTGAAACTCAATTAAATTAAGAAAAATAGAAAGACAATTGGTAAAAATAGAGAGGGAAAAAACAAAATTTTGGAGGGAAATAAGCCACCAATTTTTTAAGCTAGATTGAAAAAAAGAAAGAAAAAGACAATTGGAAAAAATAGAGAGAGAAAAGACAAAATTTTGGAGGGAAATAAGCCACCAATTTTTTAAGCAAGAGATTAATTACTTTTTAGGTCATGTTGCATTTAAAAGGTTACATTTTAGTCAACTTTAAGTTTTAGTTTAATTTAATTTAGTCACAAGTATTCCCACGGTTTAGACTTCAGATATAGAAATCCCCTTCCCGTAGTGATATTTAGTCTCTAAAAATTTACTTTTAGTTGAAATTAACTAATCTTTGTAATTTAGTCTATTAATTTAATATATTGATATTTTCGTTCATTTTAATTTCAAAGATTTAATTTTTAGCCAAAATTGACCCCTATTTATTTATATGGTATAATTACAAAATTGGTCATTGGACTCTCAAATTTCTCCACTTCCAAATTGTCAATTTAGTCTACAATTTCAATTTTATGCTATATTTTATGATGAAATTATAAAATTGGTCACCAAGATCTCAAATTTCTATACTTCATTTTATTATTTATTATATTGTTAAAAATATATATTCGGGTTAAAATCGGGTCAAAATCGGGTTAAAATCGGGTCGATATTCGTTCAGCTTTCGGTTCAGCTTTCGGTTCGGGTAGCATTCGGTTCGGGTCCATTCGGTTCGGGTCTATTCGGTTCGGGTCCATTTCGGTTCGGGTTCATTTCGGTTCAACAAAAAAATTCGGTTCGGATCGGTTCGGTTCGGGTTTCGGGTCAACTTCGAATCATCATGTTCGGGTCAAAATCGGGTTTCGGTTCGGGTAATTCGGTTCGGGTTTCGGGTCTCGGGTCAAGTTTGCCAGGTCTAGTCTCAACCCTTACCCCCATTACAGAATGGTCACCGAATTTTCAATTTCTATCATTTCAATCACTCGAATCTGATTTATTTCCAATTAAGTCCACAAATTCAAATTAGGGTTTTTGAAACAAAATTCCCAAATTCTAGGGTTCCAAGTTAGGGATTTCAAAATTGAAAATTTCCAAGTTGGGGAAAAATTGGGGTGTTACAACTCTCCCTCCCTTTAAGAAATTTCGTCCTCGAAATTTTCAGACTTAGCAACAGATGTCACAACTGACTAACACATTCAATACTTTCTTATTCTGAATTCATAATGCATCATAACCAAAAATAGAACTGAAAACATCATAAATGTAGCTGCTACGCCATTTTGCATATCATCACATCCAACGCGAACTCCGGTCGAATATACTGAACCCGGTCGTCTAATCTCATATCCAGCTGACATATCACTCTAAGCAGGTCTACCTCCACTAGCAGTACTAGAAGCAACTGATCTAATTTGTCCTCTACCTCTATGAGGTGTCTGAACTGATGCATGACTCTGAATCTTTACGGGTGAACCAATAGGTGAACGTGAACAATTTTTTTTAAGTAGTGATCCTAAGAACCACATCTGAAACACGTTCTATTCAACAATTTGCACTCTCCGTTATGTTTCTTATTGCAAAAACCACATATAGGAATAGGTCGACGAACTTTTGAACTACCCACGCTACTAGTCGGAATTGTCAATGTAACAGGTCTCACATTCCGATGACTCTAAGGAACAAACTCATCCCTAGGTTTATTCCCAGGCAGATTGACAAAGCTTGGTTGAACAGACGTGTCCGACTGTTTTCCAACTTGGCCAGAATTCTTAAATTCCTCATTTTCCATAAGTTTCATTATCCTCTCAGCAGTCTTGGCTCGACCAACCATGTCACTGAACACTTTGTCATGATGTGTTGCAAAATCTCTCTGAATCGGTAGACGAAGTTCCTTAAAAAAACAGTCACAACTAACTCATGAGCATACTTGACCAACCTCCGAAACTCTATCCCAAACTTATTAACTGACATTGTTCCGTTTCAGATTTATAAAATCATCTCGACGTATCACAAGGTACTCCGCTCTCACATATCAATTCTCATTATCATATATCTCATTTTAATTTTCTGTCTAATTAGAATAAGACGGATGATCACAATCAGAAGCAACATCGTGATAACAACCTAACGCAACACAAGAACTTCTACGCGGTGGCATAGTAACTCTCTACAGAAGATAATAACCTATATTCAGATCTGGTACTGGAGTCTCAAACTTAAAACAATTCAAAATCACTTAATACCGTAGTATACTTTTTTTTTTCCAGAAATTCCCATTTATCCCAAAATATTTCAGATGCATGCAAAAGTCAAAAATATTTTGAAAACAACTTTTGTGAGCCTCACAGTCCGAGGGTTGAACCTAGGCTCTGATACCACTAAATGTAACCCCCTAAACCCGGCACAGAAGAAATGGGCCGAATCTAAGAAGTAGCGATTGTAAACTTGTCCCTCAAGAAACAATTTAGGTTAAAATATTTTGTAATTCAAAAGAACCGATTAAATAAGTAAAACTTAACAAATATTCTGATTAAAATAAAACCCAATCTTTTAAACGATGTTCCGAAAATTAATTAAAATCTTTGAAAATAATTTCGTAAATGCATGCATCCAATAAATTCCAAGTTATAAACAGTCCCAATGTCCATGTTACACAAATATCTCAAACAATGTTAAAACATAAATCCAAGATAGTCAAAAGAGTTCATACTGAATGTTAATTTATCTGAATAAATAAGAGATGCTCCAAGTACCGATCGCCTAAAAAGTCTGAGATATCTGAAAAGTAAAAACTAAGGGGTGTAAGCTAAAGAGCTTAGTGTGTCTCTAAAGTGCAAACGAAAACAAAACAAAACAGTATTTTATATTCTGATAAAGACTTTTCTGAAAAACACAACAAATCCGGATCATGATGATATGATGTTTGATGCACATGAATCATAGTACACATCTCCGATACACCGAAAAGAAAGGTTCCCCAGAACCTAATTTCTCTAACGTCACCATCCGAAATGGAACTCAACACGAAGGGTGGAACCACTGATCCGAAGCGGAATTCAGTCCGAAGGGTGAAACCGCTGAACTTCCCCGAACAAATCCCAAATCACATACCCACAATGATATGATGCAGATTTTAAAATTTGAGTCTCATCTGAAACTTGAATTATGAAAATTCAAGCTGCACAATACTATAAATCCGATATTTTACGATTCCGAAAATCTGATATTTCACAGTTTGGTAAATCTGAATTTTAGTTAAAACATAGTCTGATATGCAATGCATGATATCTGAAAACTTTCACAAATCACAACACTGAATAAATCACACAAGTTTATAGCATAAAAGAAACACGGAAGTTTATAACACAGGAAGAGACACACCTTTAGCAACAGTAGCTCTAATGCCGAGAAAAGCACGCCTTACGCTCAGATCTAGCTGAATTAGAACCTACGAGGTAAAACTATATGTTAGTATTTATTACTAACACTAAGCCACCGAATAAAACATTAAGAACTAAATCGATGATATACTCACGTGAAGATCTCGAAGAACGTGTACGGTCGGTCTGAACAACTAGAGGTAACCTAACGGTCCCAAGGTCGGCACCTGAACATGAGAATATTCCGAATCAGATTCTGAAATCATAACTTATCAATTTCCAATAACAATCAATTAAAATATAGCAAGACGGAGCTTTCGGGCTCGAATTAGACAAAACGGGCAACGAATACGGACTCAGGACGTCGAGAAAGGTCAATGTAAACATTTTTTGAAAAAGTCAACTCTGGTCAAAGTCAACCTTAGTCAAAGTCAAAGTCAACTATCCAAAGTCAACAGTCAACATTGACTTGACTGGTCAAACTAGTCAAATCGGTCAAAGTCAAACTGGTCAAACAGGGTCCAAGGTCAAAAGTCAAAGTTCAAGGGTCCAATTTGGTTCGGTCAACTCCCGGTCAAACTGTTCAAGTCAAGGTCAAAACCAATTCAAGTCAACGGTCCGAGTTGGTCAACTGTCAACACATTGGTCCGGTTCAGTCTGATCTGAGCACACTAATCCGGTTCAGTCAACACATAGTTTGGTTCGATTTACCGGTTCAATTCAAGATGGGCAGTTCACTTAGTTTGGGCTCACGTCTAATCGGCCACATTCATGAGAACGCAAAGATGGGCTTAACACCAAAACACACACATTTGACATCTCATTTGGGCTCAACCCACCCACATTCACAAACAATTGAACCCAATCTCCCTAACACCATCCTGCAAACTGAAGCTAGGGTTTACAAACCCTTGCTTGACGGCGGCAGAGATGACCAATGATAAGACCGACGATAACACCAAACGGCGGCGACAATTCCAATGAACACGTCGACACGATAAAAGAACCAAAATCAGAGATCACAAACACAAAATGAATGAAACACACACGAAAAATTAAAAAACAAATGAAGGCTTACCCAACACTCACCCAAACCGAAACTAAAATCTGACAACGAAGATGGAGGATGTGGACACGATGACAACCACGAAAGGTAGAGATGACGGCGGGGAAAGGCAGCGACGAACGGTGGTGCAAGGAAAAGTCGAACGGTTTCCTACCATTTCTGACCAGACGGCAGCTGGTAAGGATGGTCTGATGAGTGGGGTTTGCTCGCGAGACAACAGGGAATTCGTTGGCAGTGGTCGTACGATGGTGGTGCGAACGGCAGAGGCGGACGGAGCATGGAAACCGAACGGTTTAACGTTGTTTCTAAGCAAACGGCCGGCAACGAGGGTGAAGGGATGAGCGAATTATGGTCGAACGGAGATGGGGAAACGATTGGTGGCGGCGGCACTCTGAACAGACGGCGTTGACGCCCTCGTCGGAGCTTCTTTGGACCGAGTGGGGGAGAGGAGATGGAGATATCGAGAGTGTGAGAGAGAGACGGCTTGAAAAGAAAAATGTTTCAACTAGAAGCTGAATAGTTTTTTAGGGATTTTAACTTTTACCCTAACAAGTGGGTTAATCACGAAACAAGGGTCCCAACCCTTACCCGTATTACAGAATGGTCACCGAATTTTCAATTTCTATCATTTCAATCACTCGAATCTGATTTATTTCCAATTAAGTCCACAAATTCAAATTAGGGTTTTTGAAACAAAATTCCCAAATTCTAGGGTTCCAAATTAGGGATTTCAAAATTGAAAATTTCCAAGTTGGGGGAAAATTGGGGTGTTAGAACTTACCTGCCTGAGGTCTCGGTAACCTCGGGCTCTGATACCAACAAATGTAATCCCCTCGTCCCGGTCTGGATGGTTGACCGGTCCGAGTAAGCTACACAGGGAAAACCGATGTGAAACCCGTGAAGGTCCCACCTCGGTTAGCAACCCTAGAAAATTTCTTTTAATATTTATCTTGTCTAAAGGCACATTCGATTCCTAAGTGATCACAACAGCGGAAAGCATCACGAACAAAAGCAATCAAGCCCAAACAACATGTTAAACAGCCCATTTTTAAGACACGGAGCAAGCTGTATCGATACACCTGTCAAGGGTATCGATACGCCTTAACCAAGTCAACTCGTTCAGTCAACTTAGGGAAGACCCTATCAATACAGCCCTTGGGCGTATCGATACACTCTCCTCGGTCAATATCTCGCGGTCAACGAGACATAACCGTATCGATACGCCCTAACCCCGTACCGATACGCCAAAATCTCACTAAAATCTCAAAATTCCAGTAAGTTTTGGGCGTATCGATACACCCCCGCGTATCGATACACCAAGCTAAAACTGAGTCCTTATGTCAAGACCGTATCGATACGACCCTTAGGAGTATCGATACGCCCTGCACTGCAAGTCTCCAAATTTCAGCAAAAGACTCTCTAACATGACTCTAGATGCATTTTAAGACTCCCCTATCCACATTCAAGCATCCATACAACATTGCACGACCAAGAACTAGCATGTAGAGCAAACTAGATGAACAACAAGGCATTTACACATGGCATTCACATAAAGGATAAGTATTGCATAAATAGGCATGTTTAAAAGCTCAAAAAGCCAAATGGCACATGTCTTCACATATAAGGTTTGCATGCTCAACCAAAGCAACATAAACATCCAAGGCATGACCTCTCATCACAAGCATTCAACAAGACATAACATGATTTACAAATCCAAAGCATGACATAAACATCATTAAACATATATGAGTCATACAACGCTCATACATACACCTAGTAGCCCCATTGCTAAACTACTACTTTATTTACTAAGCCATACTTGAGCAACTACAAAGCTTGGAATGCCCCTTCGCCTTGCTCCTTGCTAACTCCACGCTACTGATATGCATTGTCGAAAATGAGAGCGTAAGCTAGAAGCTTAGTGAGGATGCTCTAAAACCAAAACAACGACAATGCAGGGTTCAAATATATAGTCCTTAACATCACACACATCATACATAAGCATCAACATAGCAACTAGCTAACATCACAAGAGTCAATAATATGGCATCTAACATCATATTAAGCTCAACAATATAAAGCATTTATCTCAACAACATAACCACAAGTGCAAGTACATTGGCCACTATTAGTTTACTCGGATATGCGGATTTACTCTCAACAACAACATTACATCGGTGGGATTACACTCATCACCGGACCTTACATGGATGGGATTACACTCATCATCACATGCCCTGCGGATGGGATTCCACTCATCACCATGTATAATATAAATAATTTCCGGTGGAATATTACATCACCGTACTCCTCCTTGATGACTTAACGCCACCAAGGCCACGCGCGAATTTGACTCAAACGTATGCACACTAATCCTAATGATCGATCATTTATACCCGGTAAGTTAACTAGTGCCAATTACTTTTAAACCGCATCACAAAAACCATCATTTATAGCACATATTCATCATCACGCTCATCAATGTATATACATACATAGCCAAATCATACTTCACAAGAATAGAATAGGCATAAACATTTAAAGCTATCAACACCCACAAGAAGTTAAACTACCAATTTAACTTCTATCAAGGAATGATCTACCAAGCACATCCCTAAACCTCATCTACACACACTTGAACCATTTTAATCAAATAGGAAAGTTTCACTCACCACCCTTCCTTAGCGAACCAAGCCAAGCTAGTCAAGCCTCCACAATTTCCGGATTCGATCCCGATCCTTCTCTGGTGTTTCCTCTTGCTTCTAACCAATCAAAACACAAGTATTACTCACCAAATCAATGTTAAACTCAGTCATAATCTCAACCCACAAACACAAGTCAAAACTTCACAATTTCAAACCCAAACTATCCACAAAACTCACATTTTCGTACTCCCCAAATACCCATCTGAAATCCACCATTTCCAAAACTCAAATGACTTCTAAAGGCTTCCAAAACACCTTCCTAACAACCCTATTCCATCAGCCTTTCAACCCAACACAAAAACACACCAAAAATTCATGTATTGACACTTTGAAAAATGCCCCAAAGACCCACTTCGGGATTTTTCTCAAAATCCTTCCATTTTAAGATATTAGGTGTATTTAAGTGAGATTAACTCAAAACCTAACTCAACAACCCCAAAACAAATGAAAAACCCATTAAAAATCCATACTTTCATCAAACTTGAAAAACTTGGAAATTTAAAAAGATGATGGTTTTGAAATCTAAAACCATTGAAATGCTTGGGATGATGAGGAGAACTCAAATATGAAATTACCTTCGATAAAGCTCTTGAATTGATGAAGAAAATGGATGGAATAGTATATTGGGGTTTTGAGAGGGGTTTGGGTTCTTTCCAACGTGAAAATGGGGAATAAGGAAGAAGACTCTTTTTTTTCTTTTAGATTCAAAAAGATTGTCTACTTTATTTCAACCTATTTACAAAAATGCCATCACTTTAATTTTAAATCTCATTTAAATCAAAACTAAGGTCTAATTAAATTAAACCGATTTTGACGACTCGACCCAACACACACACCGAACTTCTAACCCCAAAACACGGGTGTTACATAAAGAGTACAAAAAATAGTTCCACCATAGAGAGAATATGTTTGATACTAGTGAAAATAGTGATGATGAACTTACTTATTGGAGCGAGGATGGTGATGATCAAGATAGATTACATGATATGGTTTTTGACTTTGGACATGATGCTGTTAATTTTACCTGACATTTTGATGCTCAAACAAATGATGATCCCATCGAAGCAAGTTCTAATGCTAGTATAGTAGTTAATGAAGCTATCAATGAAAGTACCAGTGATCCAAATAATGAAGCTGCTAAGTTTTACAGATTATTGCAAGAAGTAGAACAAAATCTATACCCTGGTTGTGAAATTTTTTTCAAACTATCCTTCATTGTTCAAATATTGAACTTCAAGTGTCTTCATAGTGTTAGTGCGAAAGCAATTGATGCTTTATTAAAAATATTGGTCAAAGTATTTCCTAAAGGTAACAAAGTTTCTTCATCTTTTGCCGAGAGTAAGAAAATTACACAAGATTTAGGGGTTAAGTATGAGAAGATAGATGCTTGTGTCAATGATTGCATCATTTATAGGAAGAAATATGAGAATGCTCAATCTTGCTTAACTTGTTTTAAATCAAGATGGAAGAATGATGAAAATATGACTAATCAACAAGGTCGTAAGAAAATGGTTGCCCAAAAAATTTTACGTATTTTTCAGTAACTTCACAATTGCAAAGGTTATACATGTCATCGAAGATTGCTAAAGAGATGAGATGGCACAAACAAAATCCTTGTAGTGATGGGTCTATGAGACATCCTGCAGATTTTGAGATTTGTAAAAAATTTGATTTAATGCATCCTTCTTTCGCAGCAGATCCACGTAATATTCGACTTGGTTTAGCAAGTGATGGTTTTAATCCATTCAGCAATATGAGTACCTCATATAGTGTATGGCCAATGGTATTAACTCCTTATAACTTACCACTATGGATGTGCATGAAAGACATTATTTTATGATGTCGCTCATCATTCCCGGTCCTAAAGCTCTCTGAAATGATATTGATGTGTTTTTAGAACCTTTGATTTACGAGTTGAAAGAATTGTGGGAGAAAGAAGTAGAGACATATAACGCGTCTTCAAAGAGTAACTTCCAGTTGCATACAGCTCTTTTATGGACCATAAATGATCTTCCTGCATATGCTAACTTATTAGGATGGAGCACAAAAGGAAAGTTAGCATGTCCCACTTGTAATTTGGATACATCATCTTGCAGGCTTCGAAATGGGCGTAAAACATACTAATTAGCTCATTGTCTCTTCTTGCTACTTAATCATTCATGGAGAAACAATGCTAAATTTTTTGATGGAACAAAAGAAAGACGATGTGCACCTAAACAATTATGTAGGGATGATGTGATTGAACAATATAAACAATTTCCACAGGTGAAGCTCTATTTCTTTTATTTCATTTTAATTCATTATTATTTTAATGTTTTTTGGTATATATAATGCATTATTGATAATTCTAATCATATACAGGTGACCTTTGGTAAAAAAATCAAGAAAAAGAAAGCGAGGTGAAATTTCATTACTTGGTAATTGGAAAAAAAACATCTTTTTTTAATTACCTTATTGGAGAACGCTAAAATTACCACACAATTTGGATGTTATGCACATTGAAAAAATGTGTGTGACTGTGTGCTTGGGACATTATTAAACATTGAAGGTAAAACAATACGAAGAATTGAGTTTGACAAAATGGGCTTAAGCTAGAAAGTACGTTTTAGAAAATTGTGAAGAAAATAGAATCTTTGTTAAGTGATGTAACATTGTATGTTTATACAATTTGTTCTACATGTTACGTATAATTAGTTTTTCTTACATTTGGTTTCTTATGAATTGTGTAGCATGCACAAGGAAAGGCTTAAAAGGGAGGATGCTAGAAATATAGAGAAATGACATGCCGAAAAATTTCATCAGTGGTTTAAAAAACATGTAAGTAGTAGATATATTTTATTTAATTTTAAATTTTTAATATATACATATATATATATGTATATTTATAAATGATGAGTAGCTAGTTTGGTCATTATTTTAGCTCTAATTACTCTTAAATGGTTGATTTGTGGTGCCAGATTGTGGTTTATTATGTGTTTTTTGTGCAGGACTTCGTGTCAGGAAAATATATTGGAAAAGGCTGGATTTTGTAAGTTTTCTGGGTTCATGGCTGGATTAGTGAGCATGAATTGTGGCATGAAAGTGCTGACTGGACGACACGTCAGCAGCTTCTAGAAGACGACGTCAGTAGTGATGATAGCATATCAGTCGCGTATCAGATGACTTATCAACCAGATTTTAAATTCAAACTTTGAAATTATCTTTTGTATTTAATTTAAATATATTTGGGATTTATCTTTTATCTCTTTAGGGTTTTAGGATGCTATAAATACCCCTTTGGGGTGGGACTAAAATCATCACTTGCTCTTGTTCCCTTTTTCACTTTGAAATTTTATAAATTTCCTTTCTCTCCATTTTTAGTTTTCTTTACTTTCCCTTTCTTAAAAAAGCTAAGTATGGTTTCTTCGCAAGCTATGCTTAGCTAAATCCCCCTTTAGCCAAAAGTTAAGCTAAACCCGATTTACCTTGTGAGAATAGATAAAGTTCTTCAAAGCCTTTGATTTCTTTCTTGGTTTTTAGTAAAATTGGATTGGCAATCGGCCTTTCCTTTAGGCATCACGATTACTTCATTCCGAAAGTGCGTGTCGGGTTGACGTGGTTTTGATCCACCGTTGGGGATGAGATTAGGCTTGTAGCAGATTCAACTCCATAAGAACAAACTTAGTGGCGGTCCGCTAAGGGAAATCAAGATCGGATACAATTCTCGTCGAGATAATCCATCCGAGCACAGGCTTTTCCAGCACTAAACAGAGAATTTGCATTAGCATCGATTGACGAAGCTAATCAAATAAAAACTGGATTTCAAGGATTGGCCTTGGGATTTAGTTTACCGTAGAGAAGCAAGTTACAAGGGTTGGGCCTTGTAGACTGTAACCGGCAAGAACTCGAAGCAATATCCCTTTCAGTGATCGAGACAAGTCGAGGCGAAGCAAAGATGGAGGCTAACTCTTATCATAATCTATTTCAATTATTTTTTCGCTATATTTATTTTAATCTTCTTGAATTATTTCGCTTAAACCCCCTCTTTTGTTACTTGCAGATTGCTTGATAATCATCAAAATGAAATAGATATTGGGAACTTCTTAGTCCCTGTGTATCAACCCTTACTCTTACTATTCTACTTAAATTATTTCTTTAATTGAGTTTAAGGAATTTTATTTGACAGTCAACGATGCTTGTCAAATTGGCGTCGTTGCAGGGGACATCGACAAAGTTACTAATATTTGTTTTGATTTTATTTATAACCAGAAAGAGTCTGGGAGAACATAAAGACTATATCCTGGAGATCGAAGCATACGCCCGAAGACTACACGCTCAGACACTTCGGGAAAAGAAACAAAAAGAACGACAACAACTTCTAGAACGTGATCTAGAATCAGCGTTTGAGGCAGATTTACATTTCTAGTACACCAACGAAGAACAGGTTCCAATGAGAGATAACGACCAAACAATCCAACAACTGACTAGGGCACCAGATGATCCACAACAAATGTGCATAACATTTCCGAATGGTACAACGTCATTCGTACTGAAAACGAGTTTGATACATCTTTTACCGACTTTCCACGGCCTGCCCAGTGAAAATCCTCACAAGCACCTAAAAGAGTTCCACATGGTTTGCCTAAGTACAAAACTATAGGGAGTTTTTGAAGATCAAATAAAACTTCGTGTCTTCCATTTTCTCTAGTTGATATTGCCAAAGATTGGCTATTTGATCTACCTTCTAATTCGGTTACAACTTGGACTAACATGACTCGCCTTTTTCTTGACAGGTTCTTTCCAGCAGCTAAAATGAGCGAGCTAAGGCGAAGCATTTTGAGTATCCGACAGAAGGATATTGAATCCTTATATGAATATTGGGAGTGTTTCAAAAATTTGTGCGCTAACTGTCCTCAACACAATTTGTCTGAGCAAACACTTATCCAATATTTCTACGAGGGGTTAACGCCTATGGACATGAAGGTAATTGACGCAGCAAGTGGAGGAGAACTTGTTAACATGACCTCGACTGTAGCAAGAACCTTGATATCTACTATGGACGCCAACTCGCAACGGTTTCACCCTTCGTGTGAACCTTCTTGGCGAGTTAACAAGGTAAGTACAGTTTCTATAAAACAAAAGATCGACAAACTAGATGATATTGTTCAGTCTCTTGTTGCAGATAAAATAAGTGCAGCCAGATTTTGTGGGATATGCACTAGTCCAAAAAATCCAACGGACTGTTTTCCGATAATGCATGAGGATTCTTCGCAAGCAAATGCCATAGGGAATTACGATGGACCTTCCTAGAGACAATACAATCCCAACGCAAACACATACAACCCAAGATGGAGGAATCATACGAACTTCAAATACGCGCAAAATCAAGGACCAAACCAAGCTTATCAACCCCCTGCACCACAACAATATCAACCGCAGAAGCCGTCATTAGAGTCGATTGTTGAAAGGTTGGCGTTATCCCAAGAAAAATTTCAACTAAAGACCGGAGTTCACTTTGAAGCAATTGACAAATAGATAAGTCAACTGATGTTAGCGGTAATTCGCTTAGAATCAAAAGGGAAATTACCTTCTCAAAATGAAGCTCAATCCGAGAGAGAATGTGAACGTCGTCACTCTACAAAGCGGTACCATCATCAAACCAAAAGCCACAGATGAAGGCGTTCAAAAGAAAGGTAAAGAGAAATCACCATCTTCCACTAAGAAAGGTATGTCCAATCCACCTTCTGCACCATCTCTCTATGCTACTCCACCCTCTTTTTCTTCAAGGTTGGTTAAACGTGACAAACAAACTGAAGAGAGGGAGATTTTAGATGTACTTCAGAAAGTAGAAATTAACATTCCACTTCTAGAAGTAATAAAAAAGGTACCTCGATACGCCAAATTCCTGAAGGATCTATACACAAATAAAATACGACTTACCGGAATAGAGAAGGTAAATCTGGAAGAACGCGTATCCGCAGTTTTTCAGCGACGGTTACCGCCGAAATTGAAGGACCAAGGTATGTTCGCAATTCCTTGCAAAATTGGTAAGGTTGGTATTAAACGTGCTATGTGTGGCTTAGGTGCTTCAATAAATGTTATGTCATTTTCTTTATATAAATCACTTTCTGTTGAACCTTTAAAAGATACAAAAGTGACTGTGCAGTTGGCATATAGATCCGTAATATACCCGTAAGAACTCCTCGAGAATGTCTTAGTCCAGGTAAATGATCTTATTTTTCCGTCGGATTTTTACGTCATCGATATGGAAAACGACCGATCAAACTCCTCTTCAAAAATTCTTCTTGGTCGTCCCTTCCTTAGTACGACAAATACAAAAATAGATGTAAGAAGCGGAATTCTTACAATAGAGTTTGACGGTGAGATCATTAAATTTGACGTATACAAAACAATGCGACATCCAGATAATGTTGCTAGTATTAATTTTATCGATGTCATTTAACCTACCGCTAAAGACTTTATGGAATCTAACTTATCTGATAATTTGCGTAGGGAATTGGAAGGCCACAACAAAGAATTTAGGAAGTTGGAAAATATTTTTTCTGTTCATTCTAGTTTACACATAACTCCTTCGAAAACTAAAATGCTTCCTTCCATTTTTGCAGGCACCAAATTTGGAGTTAAAATTACCGTCGGATAAATTAAAGAGTAAAGGAGATATTTTTTCAGAAAAAAATGAAGGAACGCCACGGTCGTAAAATTTCTTGTAGAGAAATTCTAAGTTGGAAAAAGCGCATGAACTGGAGGAAATACTTGTAACAGTGCCTGTAGTCTGAATCAGGTCGTCGAGCTAACGACGTTAAATACAACGCTAAATTAAAGAGTTGCATTATTTCTATTTGTTTTAATTTTATTTATTTCTTTCTTTACTTTATTATTTTATTTTATTTTATTTTTCTATGCATTTTCAGGTACCCAAATGTTTTTGATCGAACGTGACAATTATACAAGCCTTGGAACGTACAGTGGTGAAACTATTTTTGGGTGCACAATAGCACACCCTTTCCCTTCGATGTACAATAGCAAACCCCAACCAATTTTCGCATGCCGCCATCTTTTATCTCTATCATTTCCCCTTTAAATTTCAAACACCGTGCACCCCACTTGTTGATAATCTCATTTAATCTTTTCCAATTTCAAAACCCATCAACCGATTCTTATCTATATCTTCTAACCCATGTTTTTATTTTAATTTTTAAAACCTCTCCATGCACCCACATATGATAGGCTATCTCATATCTTCTCAAATTTCCAAGTGAATTTCTCAACCTAAAAAAAAAAACTCTTCTTTTTTTTCTTTTTCTTCCCAGCCGCATACCACCCTCCCAAATTACCCAAAAATTTTATTATTTTCCTTTTCTTATTAGCTAGCCGTTAATCAATTTCACCAAACCTATTCCTCCACAAATCACGAAACCTGCCACTTTCCACCCGACCGTTCCGACATGGTGAGAACTCGAAAGCAAGCTCGTCGGCCTCCACAAACAGAAGAACCGGACGTCGTTAGAACGGGGAGTTTCCTATTCCCTCTTTTTAATTTCTATTTGCATAATGAGACATCATGCTTAAAGTGAGGGGGAGTGGGGATCCATGTCGAATTCTTATTTTCGCTTGTCTGATTGGTTGTTCTCTTAACTTTACTCAATTTAATTTGTTTGTTTTAGTCCTCTATTTTGTCTTGTCCCTTTGTTTCCATATGAATTATGTATCTCCCTTGTTAGAAATTTTAGGTTACATATTAGATTGTGGCTTGATTAGTATGTTTCATAATTTTCTTTTTATGACATTTCTTCACCTTTGTTCTTTGAGTATGTCAAACTAGTCTTAGCATTCTAGAACTTGTGTTGAAATACTTGTCAAAACTATGTGCATGAAATGCAACGCTAGAGGTGCCTATCACTAGCTCTAGCTAGAAAAAAAAAGCTAGAGGTGCCTACCACTGGCTCTAGCAAGAAGCATGTTTAGCTAGAAATGCCCAAAACTGGTTCTAACAAGTAAAATGAACAATTTCGAAATAAACTTTTGCATCATGTTCATTTTGCAATAGTGGAGACTATGTTTCATTACAAGTCTATGATATGCTTTGCTTAGTTTGGCTTAAGTGATCTTGTTTTATAGGTTGATGGAATGCCTATATTGTTGCTAAAATTTTTGCTAATCTTGTCGCTTGCCTCTATGTTCCCTTTCTTTCTTTCATGTTTAGATACTAAATCATATTGGACATTAAGGACTTCGTGAAATGAGAAATGAGAACTTGAGCTTAAATTTGTTTAAATTTTTGAGATACTTGAGGACAAGCATCGGATAAGTGAGGGGGAATTTGATGAGTAGCTAGTTTGGTCACTATTTTAGCTATAATCACACTTAAATGGTTGATTTGTGGTGCCGAATTGTGGTTTATTGTGTTTCTTTGTGCAGGACTTCGTGTCTGGAAAACATATTGGAAAAGGTTGGATTCTGCAAGTTTTCTAGATTCATGGCTAGATTAGTGGGCATGAATTGGGGCATGAAAGTTCTGACTGGACGACACGTCAGCGGCTTCTAGAAGACGACGTCAGCAGCGATGATAACTTATCAGCTGCGTATCAGATGACTTATCAACCGGATTTTAAATTCAAACTTTGAAATTATCTTTTGTATTTAATTTAAATATATTTTGGATTTATCCTTTATCTATTTAGGGTTATTTTTAGGGTTTTAGGATGCTATAAATACCTCTTTGGGGGTGAGACTCAAATCATCACTTGCTCTTGTTCACTTTTTCACTTAGAAATTTTATAAATTTCCTTTCTCTCCATTGTTAGTTTTCTTTACTTTCCCTTTGTTAAAAAAGCTAAGTATGATTTCTTCGCAAGCTATGCTTAACTAAATCCCCATTTAGCCAAAAGCTAAGCTAAACCCGATTTACCTCGTGAGAATAGATAAAGTTCTTCAAAACTTTCGATTTCTTTCTTGATTTTTAGTAAAATTGGATTGGCAATCGGCCTTTCCTTTAGGCATCACGATTACTTTATTCTGAAAGCGCGCGTCGGGTTGACGTTGTTTTGATCCACCGTTGGGGACGAGATTAGGCTTGTAGCAGATTCAACTCCTTAAGAACAAACCAAGTGGCGGTCCACTAACGGAAATCAAGATCGGATACAATTCTCGTCGAAATAATCCATCCGAGCACGAGTTTTTCCAGCACTAAATGAAGAATTTGCATTATCATCGATTGACGAAGATAATCAAACAAAAATTGGATTTCAAGGATTGGCCTTGGGATTTAGTTTACCGTAGAGAAGCAAGTTACAAGGGTTGGGCCTTGTGGACTGTAACCGGCAAGAACTCGAAGCAATATCCCTTTCAATGATCGAGACAAGTCGAGACGAAGCAAAGCTGGAGGCTAACTCTTATCATAATCTATTTCAATTATTTCTTTTGCTTTATTTATTTTAATCTTCTCGAATTATTTCGCTTAAACCCCTCCCCCCTTTTTTTTGTTACTTGCAGACTGCTTGATAAACATCAAAATCAAATAGATATTAGGAACTCCTTAGTCCCTGCGGATCGACCCTTACTCTTACTATTCTACTTAAATTATTTTTTTAATTGAGTTTAAGGAATTTTATTTGACAGTCAATGACGATTGTCAATAAATTTAATGATTAATGGTTGTAACAGGTTTGTCAATTGTATTATAAAGGAAGTGAATTGGTCAACAATCAATTATTTAATCTAGCTTGTGGACCTGATAAACGAGTTTTTCGCTACACAAGCTATCTAATCAATGGTTGGAGGTTCAAGACAAAAGAACGTGACTTACAATTAAAATCACAAAATAGTGGAATTTTTGTCAAAGGGGATGAAAGTACGGGTAACTTAGATTATTTTGGTGTGTTAACAGACATCATACAATTAAATTACCCTAGTGAAAATAGTGTAGATTTTTTTAAGGGTGATTGGTGGGATGTGTATCATAAATTGGGGTTTAAAGTAGATAAGTTTGGATTTTCTATGATTAATGATGACGATGATTGAACATATATTATTTAAAGTTTATTTCTAAGTTTGTCTTAATTTTTTTTTATATTTTGTGATTATATTTTTGTTTATTAAATTTTTAATATGAAGTATTTTATTAAAATATTTTTTTATTATAATACATTTAATTTCTTTACATTGTATTTAAAAATAATTATTACTATTTTTGTGATTTTGAAGTAATTTTATTAATTATTAATAAAATTTTGTAAAAACATTATATTGCAATTCTAAATAATAATAGTGACTACTTGACATACTTTTACCGTCACAATTATAAATAATAATAATTACATACTTTTACCGTCACAATTATAAATAACAATAGTGACTCCTTGATATGTTGTCACTAGTACATCATTTCTCACCAAAAATTTAGTTGGCGCCAATTTGAGTATGTTATTAGTGACGAGTTGCTGATGACAACTTGATTTGGTCACAATAAGACACTAATAGTGACGTTTTACTTGTGACATAATTTACAATTGTCACAATTATTACCAAAAGAGTAACCAAAGAATAATACTTCACGATTATGAATTTTATTAGTGTCACAAATAACCTATTTTTGTGACAAAAATCTTCATCGTTACAAGCAAATCGTCACAATTTTGATTAATAGACAAATTTTAGCGGATGGTGCCTCTACGGTTGGTGGCGAACTCACTTTGGGCAAAAACGTACTAGTGACTACTTGACATGTCACTATTACATCACCCATTGGGAATTTGATTAGTGATAAGTAGATGTCATCACAATTATATATAGTGACTATATACTTTTAATGCAAGTTAAAATTGTCAGAATTATATTATTATAGAAAGGTAAATTTAATAGTGTCATACTTTTAATGTCACAATTATGAATACTAATAGTGACTTTGTGATATGTTGTCACTATTACATCTTTTCTCACCAAAAAAGAAGTCGGCACCAATTTGAGTTTGTTATCAGTGACGAATTGATAATGACAACTTGCTTTGGTCACAATAAGACACTATTAGTGACGAGTTATTTGCGATGCAATTGAAATTTGTCACAATTATTATCAAAAGAGTGACCAAATAGTTATAAGTCACAAGTACTTCTTTCAATAGTGACACAAACAAATTTAGTCACAAATAATCTACTTTTTGTGATGAAAGTCTTCATCATCACAATCATATGGTCACTAAAAATCTTACTTCTTATAGTGCAGAAGCAGGTGATGCATCGCCAATAATCGGTCATCTCCCATTGTTAGGGAGAACCAAAGCCGCTCATGTAACACTAGGAGCCATGGCTGATAAACTTGGACCTGCCTTCATCATCCGGTTAGGTGTTCATCCAGCCTTGGTGATGAGCTCACGAGAAGTAGCCAAGGAAATATTCACCACCAATGACATGGCCGTTTCATCTCGTTCCAAAATGGCAGCCGTCAAATACATGGGCTATAACTACGCCAAGTTCGGGTTTTCTCCTTATGGACAATACTGGCGTGAAATGCGAAAGATAACAATGTCGGAGCTGCTATCCAACCATAGGATCGATCAGCTGAAGGAAGTTTTTGTATCAGAAATTCAAGGGTCACTAAAAGATTTACACAAGTTTTGGGTTGCTAAAAAGACCGATGAATCCGGTTCCGGTCTTGTTTCCGTTATTCCGGTGTTGCTAAAGAAGAGCAGCAAGTGGTGTCACGATACCATAAAGCCTTGAGGGATTTGTTCTATTTGTCGGGCATATTTGTAATAGGAGATGCAGTTCCGTTTCTCCGAAAGCTGGATTTGGGTGGCTATGAGAAGTGGATGAAGAAAACTGCGGAAGAGCTGGATGATATCGTTGGGGGATGGTTAAACGAGCATAGGAAGAGTGGACGTTGGGACGAAAGTAAAAAAGAGAGAGACTTCATGGATGTTATGAACTCTGTTCTTAAAGGTGCTGACCTTGCTGGTTATGATGTTGGTACCATCAATAAAGCCACTTCTTTGGTATAGTTTTTTTTTCTTCTATTTTTTCCATGTTATTCAGTTTATAGACACTAAAATTGTATGAAATTTGTGTTATTGATTACATAAATTCTATATGTGATAATTAACGAATTACACATTTGCAGAATATGATTTTAGCAGGCAGTGATATGGCAACAATTCCTCTAATCTGGGCACTTTCGCTATTGCTAAACAAACCTCATTTACTCAAAAAAGTTCAAGAAGAACTAGACATCCATGTTGGCAAGGACAGATTCGTGCAAGAATCAGACATTAGTAAATTAGTGTATATCCAAGCCATAATTAAGGAGACATTAAGAATGTACCCTCCGGCACCACTTTCAACACCCCGTGAGCTCAGTGAAAGCTGTTCCATTGGTGGCTATGAAATTCCTAAAGGCACTCGGCTGATCATCAACCTTCATAAGATCCAAAGAGACCCCAAAGTATGGTCGAAACCGTCCGAGTTCATGCCGGAGAGGTTTCTTACAACACACAAAGATGTTGATGTAGAGGGTCAGCATTTTGAATCGATACCCTTTGGTAGTGGGAGGAGAAGCTGCCCCGGAACATCTTTTTCACTCCAAATGCTGCACTTGACACTGTCTAATTTCTTACATGCGTTCGAGTTCTCAAGACCAGGCAATGATTTGATTGACTTGACTGGCACTGTTGGATTGACCGACATGAAATCTACGCCTCGTCTCACCTCGCCTTGCTCCTCAGCTTTATGTATGATCCATGAAACCAGGTGAAGATGGCTAGAATAAAGGGTGAATCAGGATTTTATACCTTTATTGTGTTTACTGCTTGATCTTCATAAATAGAAAAGGTAAGAGAAGAAAGAAAAGAGAAGTCCTCTCTAAAAAAATCCATTCCCTAATAAAACAATCATGACATAGATAAAAAGAGGAAAAGATCAGCAAGTTCCTACTACCAACATCTCATAGGGGCTGAGCAGAATACATTAAAGATCAGAAGGAAGCAACCATAGAGAAGTTGAGAGTTAAGATGCCAAAATCAATAACCTGGTGGTTGAACCCACTATGCTGCCTTGACATGTGATGCAACATCTTCAATCCAAACCAAAGTCCTTAGCCAAAAGATAGGCAACACGGTTACATTTCCTGCAAGCATGCACAATGGATAAAACAGCTTCGACATTCTTAACAATAACATCAATGTCCGAGCGCTCAACACCAAGATTGTTTATCTTGGTTATAACATTGACTGCGTCCCCTTCGATAATTACCTTTTGAAATCCGCGATCACGAGACAAATAGACAGCTTGTTCAGCAAGATTGGGTTTTTTCTAGTAAAATTGGGTTTTTTATTTTCATATTTTATTTTCGTTTTTCCTGCTTTTTTTGTTAACTTTTATAATCTTAGTTTCGTTTTGTGTTTTAAATCCAGATATCATTATGTGTTTTAGATTTCGTTCTATGTTTTTTTAGATTTGGATATGATTTTTTTATCTGCATGTTTTCTTAAGATTCAAATTTGGATTTCATATTTGAGTTTTAGATCTGTATGTTCTTTTCTAGTTTTCTTTATTTTGTTCCTTTAATGTTTTCATATGAATATGTTGTTTTTTCAAGGGTCTGATGTTGGATTTTGAATTTTTCATTTGTAAAAGTTTTTTTGGTTGCTAAGAAAAATTGATGTTAAGGGAGAAAATGTGAGAAAATCTGGAAAAAAAAAATATCTGCTAGGTGAGAAATTCGGGGCGAATCGGGGCGAGCAGATTTTTATTCTAAAATTCAGTGCGGGTTCGGAGCAGAAAAACATTAAAAAAAGGTAGAGTTAGGGTCGGATGAATATGTTTACTTTTTGGGTCAGGGTCGGGTCGGCTGAAAACCCGCCCCAACCCCGTTGCCATCCCTAATTAATTTGGCCCATCAAGCTAGCTCCTCTTTACAATTTGGTTCGTCATACTTTAATTCACTACAATTAATTCTCAAATCTCAATATACTTGTGGATTTAAGACCCATAACTCATTACTTGATGGTTCTAATGGTCGACACTTCTTAGTTAACGGTACTTTTGAACTTCAATAATTCGGAGACTTTACTTATTCAAGTAAAAGTTTTTTTTTAATATATATTTTAAATATTTTGATAATAAGAATTTTAAAATTATATTATATTATATTATTAATATTAAATCATAAATTAATATTAATAATTCAATAATATTATTTTTAAAATATGAAATAATTAGTAAGTATATTTAAAAAATTATTTTTACAATTTTTAAAATTAAAATATTACAAATTGTGTTTATTATTGAATAATAATATTTATAAATAATAATAATAATAACATAATACAAAATATTATTTTTAGAAAATAATAAAAAGTATTAATAATATTAATGGTTTATGATACATTACTGAAATAAAATTATAACGTTATATATTTATTATAATATAATTGAGTATTAAAATAAGGATATTATATTATTAGAAATTATTAATAAATTGAAGAACTAATGTTTTGATATAATAAATGAAAATGTTTTTGGACTTGTTTGAATATTTTGAAAACCTATTTAAATTCCAAACAACTTGAAAATATGTTTGAAATGGTTTAATAAGTTTTTAACATGTCTAAAACGCTTTTTAAATGGCCAAAATATCATTTTTACAAGGCTCGTATCGATACACCTTGATCCGTATCGATACCACCATTTCCAGTAAGCAAAACCCAAATGCAGGGATAGAGGTATCGAAACCACCTTGCTGGTATCGAAACCAGTAGGTTCCGAAACCACCTTGCTGGTATCGAAACCAGCCTGACTTTTTCAGCCTCCAACGGCTAGTTCTGAAGAAGGGCGTTCCGAAACGGGGTCGAGTGTTTCGAAACGGACAACTACATAACTACATTTATTGAGGGAAATAAAGTCTCCAACGGCTCCAAAACATCCCTAACGGCTAGTAACGGCCACAAACTCAATTGGGACTATAAATTGAAGGCTGGAACTCTTGAAGAATGTTAGAGACAACATCCAAGCAATATGGTCAAGAGAATTAGAGTCTAAATCTTTATTGTACTATTCTCTTGTACATAGTCTTTAGAGAGTGCTTTATTGTAAATTCTTTGTACACTCTTGTGAGCTTAAATTTGTGTAAACACTCACCTAGATAGGTATTTAGTTTACCAAAAAAATCCCTTGTAAAAGGAGAGGTTCTAGTTTAGCCTTGAGAGAAAAACTAGAGTTGGTTTTATCTTAGCCAATTCTAAAAGATAGGGTTGTAACGGTTTTCTCCAAAACCGGGAAAAGGGGACGAATTCATTGTTGAGTGAATTGGGAAATCCTTAGTGGTGTGCCAAGGTAGTGGATGTAGGTGCTTGTTAGAAGGTCGAACCACTCTAAAATCATTGTGTCACTTGTCTACCTTTATTTCGATTTTAGCCAATTCAACCACCAAACATTTACAACCCTCCTTGACGGTTTCAGTGATCGATTCGAGCGTGCTACAAGCCCAACAATTGGTATCAGAGACTCGTCTCCATCGAAGGACTAACATCCGGGAGTAAAGATCCAACGCTCGTAGTCCACCGTTCAAGAAAATGGCAAGATTTGAAGAAGGACGCTCTATCTCGTGTCCTTCGCTCTTCGAAGGAGAAGCATACTTCCAATGGGAAATTATCATGAAATTCTTCATCAAGTCTCAAGACTATGAGGTTTGAGTTATCATTGAAGATGGGTACTTGGAAGCTCCGAAAAAGAAAAAAAAAGCAAAGGAGTGTTAACGAGACCAAGACAAAGCTAAACACCAAGGCGATGCACATTCTCTATTGTGGCCTTAACGAAGAAGTTTCTAAAAGGATCTCCACATGCAAAAGTGCAAAAGAATTATGGGAGAAACTTGAGAAGCTTTATGGTAACAAGAAGGTAGAAAAGAAAGATGATGATCAATCATGTGCAAACCTTCTCTCCAATCCAAAGGTGGATGGTGTTTTGGCTCTCGATGAGCCTAAGGTATCTTGTAACTCAAGTGAGCTTAATTCTTACTCTTTGGATGAGTTGCAAGATGCTTTCGATGAATTATTTTTGAAATTTGAGACCATAAATTCCAAATTTAAGAAAATGATTTCAAAACTTATGTTTGAAAATGATTTTCTTTTGAAAACAAGATTGGATTTCGAAAATCAAAATGAAATTTTAAAAAATGATTTAGTGTTTTCAAAAACAAGTAAAGATGTTTTAGAAAAAGAAAATTTTGATTTGAAAGTTAAGCTTGAAAGCTTAACAAAAGAAAAAAAATCATTTTTAATAATTCATCTGGTCACATAATGGCAAAATTCTCACATTGCCATTATCATGGTCATTCCTTACATACTTGTCCTATTAAGAAGAGAAAATCTTATAAAATTAAACAAGTATGGGTTCTTAAGGGAACTAAAGACATTGTGACTAACGTAAATGGATCCAAAGAAATTTGGATACCAAAAATCAAGTGAATGTCTTTTATAGGTGTGTTGGAGCAATGGCAAGCAAAGAAAAATCAAAGAATGCTCAAATCACACATGAGAAGAAGATTGGGTAACCTCTAAGCTTAATGCTTTTATTTTATACATTTGGTTATCTAACTTTTGTTTAAAGTCTTTGATTATTTGTTAAGCCTAATATGATGCAATGAGTAAGGGGGAGCCATTTTAAAACCAAAATTCTTATTTGTGTCAATCTTTTTTAACCTCCTAAGTTATTTTAAACTTAAAGTCATTTAAATTCTTTTTGATATAACAAAAAGGGGAGAGTTTGGTTTGAAAAAAATTGTATTTTCAAATGAACAAGGGGAGCTTTACTTACTTTTAAAATTTTCATCTCTTATTCACATTTTTAAACTTGAAGGGGGGAATCCCAAACAATTTTTCAAGTTGGTTTTATTATATCAAAAAGGGGGAGATTGAATAACTAATGTTTTGATGTAATAAATGAAAAATGTTTTTGGACTTGTTTGAATATTTTGAAAACTTATTTAAATTCCAAACAACTTGAAAATATGTTTTAAATGGTTTCATAGGTTTTTAACATGTCTAAAACGCTTTTTAAATGGCCAAAATATCATTTTTACAAGGCCCGTATCGATACACCTTGATCCGTATCGATACCACCATTTCCAGTAAGCAAAACCCAGATGCAGGGCTAGAGGTATCGAAACCACCTTGCTGGTATCGAAACCAGCTTGACTTTTTCAGCCTCCAACGGCTAGTTCTGAAGAAGGGCGTTCCGAAACGGGGTCGAGTGTTTCGAAACGGACAATTGTAGAACTGCACTTATTGAGGGAAATAAAGTCTTCAACGGCTCCAAAACATCTCTAACGGCTAGTAACGGTCACAAACTCAATTGGGACTATAAATTGAAGGCCGGAACTCTTGAAGAATGTTAGAGACAACATCCAAGCAATATGGTCAAGAGAATTAGAGTCTAAATCTTTATTGTACTATTCTCTTGTACATAGTCTTTAGAGAGTGTTTTATTGTAAATTCTTTGTACACTCTTGTGAGCTTAAATTTGTGTAAACACTCACCTAGAGAGGTATTTAGTTTACTAAAAAAAATCCCTTGTAAAAGGAGAGGTTCTAGTTTAGCCTTGAGAGAAAAATTAGAGTTGGTTCTATCTTAGCCAATTCTAAAAGATAGGGTTGTAACAGTTTCCTCCAAAACCGAGAAAAGGGGACGAATTCATTGTTGAGTGAATTGGGAAATCCTTAGTGGTGTGCTAAGGTAGTGGATGTAGGTGCTTGTTAGAAGGCTGAACCACTCTAAAATCATTGTGTCACTTGTCTACCTTTATTTCGATTTTAGCCAATTCAACCACCAAACATTTACAACCCTCCTTGACGGTTTCGATGATCGATTCGAGCGTGCTACAAGCCCAACATAAATATATTGTAAAATTTTAATGATATAAATATTTAAAATTAAAATATTATATTCATATAAAATAAAATAAAACAATATTATCTTGAGTGTTAATTTATGCTATGAAGTGAAAAGTTGAGAAAATGTACTATCAAAATTAATATGATAGTATATTTTTCATTAAAATGCATGGCACTTTATATTGAATTGGAAAATGAATTACGTTTACCAAAAATATAAAAAAAAATGAGAAAATGATTCCGTAAAATAAATTGCATGAACAAACCTTCACTTCAGCTAAAAAAAAGCTTAAATGAGAAATTAGTTTTCAAACTATATTTTTTAACTTTAAGTGCTAAAAATATTTTTTTTGTAAAAATAAGTGTCTAAAATTTCAACCATTATAATTTTAAGTGCTCGGACATCAATGGCTATTTTAAAAAATAATTGTCTAATCAGAAGGAGACACATGGATGGAATATTATTTTTTGGAAAAACAACTTTAAATTTTTTTTAAAAATCTCGATTTTTTTTAAAAAAAAACTTTAAATTAATCCCTAAAAATAACAAATCCCAGATCTTTGTTGTTGTTGACCCCACCCTTTCGTTCGTCGGATCCAACCGGCCATTTACCCTAATGTGTCTTTGCTAAAAATCGGCGAACGATGTGTCAATCGAACAACTATTTAACATCTGTCATTCAATGTTCAACTGACACACCGTTCGGCAGTTTCCAACAACGACACGTTGGGGAAAATGGCTGGCTAGGTTTGACGACGAAAAAGGTGAGGTCGGAGATAGCGATGGCGATCGGCAGCGGCAGTAGCAGTAAAGATTTGGGGATTTGGAATTTTGGGGACTATTTAAAAAAATTAGAATTTCAAAAAAAAATTAAATTATTAAAAAATAAAAAATGAATTAAAAGAAATTATAAATTAAAATATGACACATGTCAAATTTTTATTAGTTAATAAATTTTTTTAACGACGGATAACTAGAAGGCACCTAAAGTTATAATGGTTGAATATCTATATAAAAGAAATATTTTAGACACCTAAAATTCAATAATAATATAGTTTGAGTAGCCTAAAAAAGTAAAAATCCTTTTAATTTCGTGGACCCCAAATCCAAAAGGCTCATGATCCAATAAGAGCAAACCTATTAGGCTCACCCTTACTTTGCAGGCATAGAGCAAAACCTTCACTACAAATTCTTTTTCATGGTCCTTCCTTTTCCTTAATATTTTGTGAGATGGCTATTGAAGTTGAGAGATTTTTATCTGTGGTTTCAACATTGTTAGATCCTTAGAATGCTTGAAGGAGGAGATACCAGTATTCCTCTCGACTTAGACCTGAACTCAATCGGCAATAGAAGTGGTCGTTTGCGTGGATTGAAAACTCAAACACAACCGGAATTTAGGAGACGGGTTGATTCAACAGACAAGAGGAAGCTGATGGTTGTATGGTTGAGCATCATCACATTCACATGATATATATATAGAAGAAAAGAAAGGGAATTTTATTTAAGAAATCTGTCTGCAGTTTTCATTAAAGTCCACAACAATCATCATTATTTACTATACATACCCAGAGAAAACCCTCAAACTGATTTCATCCCGACAACATAAACTATAACGAATCCCCGGGCCACGTGTCAGTACCTAACGACAATTTCTTTGCAACCCATGAACACGTGGCAATTCATATCAGACCCGAAATTCATTTGGGATTCAGTTTTCAGTACCTCTCATAATTGCTGCCCGACGAGTAGCTGCTGCCATCAGAAGGTGGGGACTCCCTTTCATATCCCACCACCTGCTGCTGGTTTTGCTGCATCGACCCTATCTGAGCATACTCCGCAACGCTCCACACTTTGACGGACTTGTCCAGGCTCCCACTGTACAATTTCCACCGCTTCTCCTTCCTCACTTCTTGCCCTTGCTCCTTTTCCACAGCCAAGCACTTCACCGGCCCCGTATGCCCCGTTAGCACCGACAGGCATGTGTGGATGTTGCTGTCCCTACGCCATACACATATGGTTTTATCAGCTGATCCGGTGAACACCAAATTCCCAAACGCCTCAAGGCAAAGAACCGCCAGCTTGTGCCCTTTAAGCACCCCGCCGTGGGCAAGATCCTTTTCCAGTTCCCAGAAATTAACCAGGCCGTCACTGGAGCCACAGTACAGTACTGAGGCAGGGTTGTTGATTGCCAACGCTGTAACTGCACATTCTTGTTTCAAAAGAGTTTGACTCAAACTATGCTTCGTTCCTTTTTTTACCATTTCCCTTTTCCACACTTTTACCGTTCCATCGGCTGAACCCGTGAAAACCATCTCTCCGGAGCTCGAAACCACCGAGTTAACAGCGTCATCGTGTGCATGAACCGATTCAAGGCATTTATAATCGGAAGTTCTCCAAACTTTAAACGTTCTATCCCATGAAGCTGAGTAAAGAAGACCATTTTCTTCATTCATGCTCAAACAGGATAATGCGTCCGAGTGTCTGATCCATAAAGAGCGCTTACGCTTCACTTCAATGTAATTGCTTGGTTTAATGGAGCTTTTGAGGATCTCTTTCAGGGTCGGCAAAGTTCCAGCTCGTTTATGAACGCCTGGGTTCTTAAGAGAGACTTTCCAAACCCGAATCTTCCCGTCTTGATGACCAGTAAAAATCTTCTGCCCTGAAATCACAATGGCCTTAACCAACCCACTGTTTGATTTGAAACCAGTAAATTCTTTAAGATTTTTCCACACACGAATGTTCTTGCTATCGGAGCCGGTGTAAAGTAAGTCATCCGAGGCTGCTAAGGAATAAATATGGCCCTCTTCACGTGTAAGAGACCCGATGAGACTGTTGGGTGGAACATTGTCGTCGTCGAAAGGCACGGAGAGAGACTTGTTGAAATGAGAGGTTTGGTTCCACGGCGACATCATCATCGGCGAGCCTTCTCCGCTCGACCTGTTGGGTTCGGAAAAGGAAGGGCCGGTACCGTTAGCCGATGCGCTGCTGTGACGAAGGCATAAATCGTCTTCACCCACAGGAGAAGTCATGGACATGTTAGGATCCGAATGTATAGTTTTCCCAAACTTGGATTTCCGAATGCCATCACCCTCTTCTACCATTGTGCCCCCTAAGTCTCTCATTCCAATCCCAAAGAATTTGAAAACAGGAAGAAGAAGAAGAAGAAAATATAGAAAATAAAACTAACCCCAAACGACAATTATCAGAAGAAATGGATTCCAAATATAGAACAATAACAAAGAGAACGATGGACGGGAAAGATTTGAGGGGTTAACGAGTATACACAAATGGTTGCATTTGCTTTTGCATGCGTTCATATATATATTGCAATTGCAATTATAGAAGCAAGACGGGAACGCTACAGCATACGTGTGCCTATCAAGTTTTGACAAGTGTTCGGATGAAAATGGGGTTCACGGAGGGTGACCACTGACCATGGGTCCAAGGAGCTCGGTAGTTTTATCAGTTGCGATTTGGGTTGTTTTTTTTATATGATGAATAGTTTAATTTAATATTTTTGAAAGCTAGATTAGACCGTTGGATGAATGTTTAATAATATTTTAATAACGATTAATGTGTTAATTTTACTGGCACGAACCAACTTACTTTAGTGGTTAAGGGAACGGTTATTGTTGTTAGAGGTCACGGGTTCAAGCACCAACAATTGTAGCATGGTGATTGAGCATGCATTGTCAAATCGTTCAGAGCATATTCAGAACAGATACTACTTATAATCATCTTAACTTTCAAAAAAATATTAATTTTACTGATAATTTTATTTGATGAATTATACTATAAAATTATATTTGTCAACTTTTTTAAAATTTGTGATATACTTTAACTGATTTTAGTTCAATTAAAATGATTGTTTTTATAATATTTAAGAAAATGTGAATTCCAACGTGTTAAATTATATATGATCTTATGATTTATAGGTGAATTAATTTTAATTTAAACATTACGATACAGAACATGTGACATACAGGGTGGGGGGAGAAAGTGCTGAAATAAAATTAGTTGAACGAGAGCAAACCATCGAATCATAGAGTGCCAGATTAGCGGTTATGTGGGGTCTATAGTTTTGAGATTTTTGTATACTTTAAGAAATGAGTTGAGAAAACAGTGGGTGGGAGTGGGTGATTCTTTTCATTTATCTGAGATATGATTTGCTCAAACTTAAACCAGAGTATAGTGGCATAGAGAAAAGGGTTTATCATCTTTCCATTTCTTAACATTCATGAACTGGAGCACCTCGTCCCCTTCATTCCCATGTTCTCCCTACATGTCAATGCCATCAATAATTGTACTTGTACAGTCAACGAGATTGGTCCAAGCGGTAAACAACTTGAAATTGTTTAAATAAGTATTAAGTTCGAGGCTTTGTGTATGCAGAAAATTCTCGGTTAAAAAAGTCATCACCAACGCTAGGCCTGCAACGTTGGTCGGTCCGAATTAGTCAGCGCATATCTCTATAGAAACTAGGAGACCAACCAAATAATAATAATTATATTTATACAGGGATGGGTAAAAGAAAATGACACAGTGGATGAAGTCATCAGTGGTGGTTTACAATGATTTCATTTTCCCATTTTTGGGTTTCAATTTAAAGTCGGAAGCTTGGCAAAGTTCAAAGCTTAAACAAGTGTTGCACAAAAAAACAATCCACTCTTCTTCTCCACCATAGAATTGTGGGTGTGCTACTTGCTTAGGATACAGGTAAAATGTGAAGATAATATAGCAGAGGACGATGTTTATGTATTATGTATATCGTCAACCTTGATGTTAGATTGACGGTTTATTCCCTGTCTGTATGCTGGAGCATGGTTGAAGTGGAACGGCACCCAGTTTTGATTCTGATAATGTAACCACACCCACACAAAACATTGTGTTCATTCCACAAACAACATCGGAAAGAGGGGGTAACCTTTGCTTTGCCCCAACTGTTGGGGCACTGTGCATGCCACACCTTATAAAAAAAATACAAGCTTATTCTGTGTCGTTCAAATTTTAAAAATAAATAAATAAATATTATTGTCATTTACAATTTTTTATTACCAAATTAATATTTAATGTTTTTGTTTTAAAACTTATATACAAAAGTTTTTATATTTTTATTCAAATGAAAAGTTTTCATTAATTTATAATTTCATTATAAAAGAAATGGTGTTAGAAAGTCAGTACATTCGAAAATTTTTAAAAATTATAATTTTAAAAATCCAAGATAAACATCATTTTCCTGAAATATTTAAAGACGTGTCAAATATACATATTGATACAGGTATAAGTTGGGTTGGGTGGTGCCGGCACAGGTGTATGAACTTTCTCTTTAATCACCCAGTAAATGTATGTTAAAGAGTTTTAATTAAAGTAAGAGAAAAAAAATGAATATCTAACCGATGTGAGATTTGATAATACAAAATTTCACATTAAATAAATAGTTTTTTTTTCAAGTGCTTATAATCTAGTAGGCGATTAAAAAGAAGGTTGATACATGCATATTGCCACCATTGCCTAGCTAGCTAGCTTGTCCTTGTGCTATCATGTATATACATAGGTTTTACATTTTTTGACAAGGTTTTATTATGTTTCTTAAATTGTGTTTTCTCGTTTAAAAGCAGTCAATTACGTCAATAATTTTTAGAGGATATGATCAAATGTTCTCAGTTGACACTCTTCTTCTTCCTTAATTTGTGAATCCAATATTTATTAAGAATAAATTTTTTCTCCTCTCTCTAAATAAGAATTGTTCAAAAAAAAAACTATTATATTTTTCTTAAGTTGTGTCGCGTAGGTGAAAATGTTACATGTCAACCATCGCATTTTCTTAGGTAGTCTTGATATTTTAGGTAATCAATTTTGTTTAATCCATCAAATATGGTGTTAACTCTTTTGCATAATGATTGTATCATCCGAGGCGTGACGATATTAAATGTAAAATCATACCGGCAAAACATCAAACTCAAACAAACGATCACTCTTGACATTGTTATTAAAACATGGTAAAACATTGGGTTGAAAGTAAAATGAAATCCACTACACACGCAAAGGACATAAATTCATGAATGGAGCAAATATCTGTTACAAACTTTTGCCTAAAATGTCACAGAAAAACTAAAAGGTGGAAACGAATAAGAAATGACGAACAAGGAAAACCCCACTTGCATTGGGACAGGTGTGATTGCGAGTTCCAAGATCAACTGTTTAGCCGCCACGTAGAAAAGACAAAAGTATGATTGTTTGTCGGAATGTCAATGTTCATGGTACCTTCACCCAGACCCAGTCACCTGCTACCCTATTCCTTACTACATACACTTCAAATATCTATAGGCTACGGAGTAAGGACCAAACCGGTAGGCCAATCTTATAGACCCACGTGTCCCTCTCTACGTTGAAGCTCCCAAGTGTTTCTCTTTTCGGACCCTGACCTCTGGGGTCGCACCCTTGTCCTACCACTTACCAGACCCTATAACTTGCTAATTATGGAAACAAACGGAACCTGGTTTCCAGAATCAAACCTGGTGTAGAATAGAGTGCCATTACGTGTTGTTGCACTGATGTTCGTTGCTTAATGTGGTTGTTGTCTTGTTGAGACACTTGTCTGTAAACCGATGAGGAAGGATATAGTTTAATCACATGAAAGATGGAAATTGTAACATTTTCACATAACATATTCATTTGCTTTTGTTTTTCTTTCTTGGCTAACAATATTAGCATTGGACACGTGAATTCTTTGCTTGAAATTCACCTATGACAATAACCCTAAGAAAAAGAAGAATACCAAAAGAGTATATGTTTTTTAAGATAAGATATGTGTTATTATATCAAGGGTAAACTACATAAATGGTCACCAAACTTTTAGGGCGGATTTATTTTGATCACCGTACTTTAAAAATATTTGATAAGGTCACTTAAATTTTAGTTCGATTTTAATATAGTCACCAAACTTTTAGTTCGCTTTCAATATGGTCCCTCTCTTTACCTTCCGTTAAAATCTTATATTAGTTTTCATTTTTTCTTAATAAAAAAATGGTAAACTACATCAATCACCACTCAACTTTCTTCTCACTCTTATTTGGGTCACTAGAGTTTAATTTTTTTAATTTAATAACTTAACTTTCGAATTGTTCATATTTTGGCCACTCTCAAATGACATGTTTATACAAATAGAAAAATTTGATTAATCCTTAAAAACATTTTGGTTGATTGGTAAATTTAGATTATCCGATTCTCGATCTTATATTGTATCAATTAAATCAGATAATCGATTAACCAATTAACCAAAACATTTGATTTTGGAAATGATTTTTTTACTTTGTTTATTAAAATATCAAATATGATAATATGGTGAATTTAATAATTGTTCAGTTGTGATAAGAGTATAAAAATAACTAGAAAGTCAAAAATTGAGAAATATTGTATATAATAGATTAGATCGGTTAATCAATTTTGCTTAAAATTGTGAACCGTAACCGAATCGAAATAATTTATTTTAAAAATTTGTATCGAAATCGGGTTCAATTAATTTTTAAAAAATTATTTTGGTTAATTGCTAAATTCAGATTATTCAAGTCTCGATCTTATATTATATCAATTAATCGGATAATCGATTGACATGTTAATTAGAATATTTGATTCGAGTAATAATTTTTTTTACTTTGCTTATTAAAATATCAAATATGGTAATATGGTAAATTAAATAAGCAAAGTAAAAATCATTACCCGAATTTTTTAAGGATTAATCATTTTTTTCTATTTGTATAACCATGTCATTTGAGAGTGTCCAAAATATGAACAATTCGAAAGTTAAGTTATTAAATTGAAAATTGTTAAACTCTAGTGACCAAAATAGGTGTGAGAAGAAAGTTGAGTGATGGTTGGTCTAGTTTACCCATTTTTTATTAAGGAAAAAGAAAACAAACATGAACTTTTAACGGGAGGGACTGTATCGAATTTAAACTAAAATTTAGGTGATCTTATCGAATATTTTAAAAGCACGACGATCAAAATGAATCTACTCTAAAAGTTGAGTACCCTTATATTAATGGTGTATAAGTTTATATTTATTGGTATAGGCAGAAACCATAACCGCAGTACAACTCTCCCATCAAAGTTTATTGCTATTATATTTATAAGGTCTCAAATTTAAAATCTTGATCAAGCTGAACCATTCTATACCAGTTGATTCCGACATGAAAAGTTCGTAGTGTGATCAAGTTAGTGAAATTTAAGATTGAATTTTTTTTGGAATTTGTGGTAAATTTATCCATGCATAAGTATACTTCTATAATTATACTTTGCTTTAAAGTAGTAAATTTAGTTTGATTAGAATTGCTTTGTAATCAAGTATCTATTCTTATAAGTAGATATTTTGAGTTAGGCCCGCATGAGGCGATTCAAAAATTTAAGATGTCATGTGCAGTGTATTAAAATGAGATTTTTAATTTATAATATGAAAGATTTTTTTTTTCAAATAAAATCTCCTTAATACAAAGAATGTTGGGTTACTCTCTTGAGCAACATAAAATGACTTACAAACATCTAAAAATATAACATTTTCACTTAAAAAATGATGTTCTTCTTGCATGTTTTGAAACAAAATCGTCTACAATGCTTTCAATATCAACTTCTTCTAAAAGATCACTCTCATTTTTTAGAAAATTTTTATATTATTATAATATTTTAAAAAAAATATATATCATACATTAGATAATTTATTTTGGACCCTCTTTTGTGGAGGTCCTTTGCGGTCGCACCTATTGAACATGTCTAGATACACCCTTGTAGGTGAATACATAGAGTTGAATAACCCACAAATTATGCTAAGGCACAATGGTCCTCTTGTATTCATCTTTTTTTGACATTATTGAATTTTTCCTTCTTTACTTAAGGTTTTTTCTCAAAAAATTTCACATAAATTTTAAAAAAATTATTGTGTGATCACATATTTACCGTTATTTTCCTTTATATGCTATTTACTTTAAAGTTCACACATTAGTAGTGTATATGTCCATATATTAATAGTGCGCCAAATGCCAACGATTGAGTACTTTATTGTATAGAAACATTGTGTTAGCCAGGTACAAAGGATTAGAGGGTTTTTTCTTTGGCAAATTGTAAAAACGTGATTCTATTAAATTGTTATGCCTCCATTAATTTGAAGGAAGTATTGATTGTTGATATATAATTTTGGTGATTGAACTGAGCAAGTGTTTGAGGTTCCTTGATCTGTAACAAACTGGAAACAGTTTAATGTGGACAGGTGTTAAATTAAGGAGCTCTGAAATTAGAAGGGGTTGATAATGATAAATCTCCTAGTATTGTGATCCATTTCAACAAATGTTTTTTTTATTAAATTAAGATGTATTATATTTTTATGTAAATATTTGAAGTTTAAACTCATACAAAATAAATAATATAAGTATTTTTAGCCACTAGGCCAATTAATGAATCTTTCATTTCAATAAATGTTTATTTGTAGGCCGAACAATACGGCACTCCATAGGGTAATTTTTTATTTGATGCCTTGTCAGTGAATTTTTTTATTTTCATAAACAAATTTTTTTAAGCTGTCATGAATTACTTTTAAGGCCCTAAATCATAACTTTTAAATTATAAGCTCTAAATTTTAAACCATAAATTCTATTTTTAAAACTTAAAACTTAACCACAAACACTAAAACTCTATCATTTTAACTCTAGAAACTAACGCTTGTGCAAAAAAAATTTTTTCACTGTTAGTGCATACACTAAAACTCTACCATCTGAACTTAAAGTTTTGTTTGGTATGAATAAATAAAAAATGAAAATTTTATGAATTAAATTATTAAGGTTCATAATTATTTTTATTTTTATAATTTAATCATTACTAATTAATTTCTTAACATTCATTATTATATTTTATTTTATAAATTAATCATATATTAAAAATTTTCTTTTCGCAATTTTTTTAATCTTCTATACCAAACAATTCCTAATAACAATACTCTCTTTTTCTCCCGTGTCAAAAGCATAGAAGTTTTGCCTTATTTAGCCTAAACAAGAATAAAGTTGGGAATTGCTTTTTTAGAATGATATGAACAGTATAAAAATCCTCTCACCTTTCTATGATTAACCTTAAATTTTAAATCTTAAACACTACACTTTATATTTTAAAAATACATCATATATCAAATTTTTTAAACTCTAACTACAACCCTTAACCTTAAAACATAAGCCTTAAACCTTAAATCTAATATTTAATGTGGGGCATAAATAGGGACACCGAAAGAGACAGAAAAATTCTGTTCATATAATCATTCGTCATGATAAAGGTATATCACAAAACAATAAATTCAGAAGAAAAACTAATCAATCTACGGGGTATTTTTATATATGAATATTACCAAAAAAATTACAAATCTATACCATATTATCAATTATTCATCAAAACATGTTTTCTTAAGGTAAATTGCTTTATTTCATCATTGAACTTTTTTCACATTCTTATTTTGCACACTAAAATTTTAAAAAAATTCAATATACTTAGTGAACTTTCAAATTACTTCTACTTTGATAACTTTGCCGTTCAATAGTCAATGGCATTATCACTGGGTATCTTTCTTCTAAAAATTATGAAATATCCCCCAAAACTTTCTTATTTTTGTGAAAAAAAAAACTCCATAATTTTGTATTCCCTTTCATTTTTCGGTAAGGAGCACCGTCTTACAAAACACAACAGTATGGAGGTGAAAAAGGAGGAGACGAGTTATATATCTCGATTGCACACTAGTTGGACGACGGAGATTGTAGATCATAATTAGGAGGGTTCATTGTTCGGTTAGAACCAAGTTGATCGATCGAACCGAATTAGTTCGGTTAAACGATTGGCCATCAAAATTTTGTTCGGTCAAAGACTGTTAAAGAATTTTTTTAAAGTTTGATTTTCGATTAATTCGGTTTGAAATCGTTTAATCAACCGAACTAACCCAATTATCCGAATATATATATATATATATATATTACATTTACATACAAACATTTAAGCATGTGTCCATTAAAAATTTATCACCAAACTAATTTTTAAATAAATTAAAAAATACTCAAAATTGCCTAATGAAAGTTAAAAACAAAATAAGCAAAACAAAAATACTTAAATTAATTTTTTTTACATTTACTTATAGCAAATTTCTGCCAATTCGAAAACTAATCGAATTAATCAAAATATATATGGTTCAGTTAATTGTTTTTGAAAAGTTTTTTATTGGGTTAATGGTTAAAAATTAAGAAATTTCTATTAATTTGGTTTTGGGCAATTCGGTTTGGTTATCAACAGTGGTGAATCTAGAATTTTTTTTGAAGGTGAGCACACATAAATTAAGTATTAACAACATAAAATCTTTTGTACATAAGTGGGTACAAATAAAATTTTAGAGTGGGCACACTCAGTAAAATGGATAACTAATAAAGTAAATTCATATTTTTCAAGGTGAACACAATTAAATTTTAAAGGTGGGCACACTCAATAAAATAGATAATAATAAAAAAATTTAAATTTTCTAGATGTGTACGTGCCCACCCTCAACCCAACCTACACTTGCCATTGGTTAACGATCAGATTAATCATTTGAACACTCCTAAATTCATGGTGGTTTGGAGTTTTGTGGGTTTCGATTTTTGAGTTGAATTTTTAAGAGATTTTGGAGAAATATAAACGAATATAGTGGAAGGGGATGGTGAAGAGAGCTCGTCAATGTCTTAGGTGGTCAGAAAATACTTCAAAGAACAAAAGTTTTGATGCCGACATGACACAGAAACGAAGTTGTAAAGGTTTTATATTTGGGGAGAAAATAAAATAAAAAAATGAAGTGGACCACATACGGCTTACATTAGAAGAAAAGAAAGTCCATGTCAGCACATATGGCTTTCACATCATCCCCTGTGTTTGATTTAATACACGAGTAATTAAAGCATGAATAATTTAAAAGTTTACTGATCAAATTGTAAAGTTCGATTATTAAAATTAAAGCAAGAAAAAAGTTCAGGGATGAATTTTATAATTTGCCGTTTTTAATCTGATATTAAATCGCTTTTATCGGAGGTTATTTAGCTTGTTCTATTTCAACTTGTAATACACCAATAAGTTATATTGCGTAAAGGCAAAGATCGTCAGCCAACATTTATACTTTATTATTTTGATGTTTTTAAATTGTTTCATTTAGGGGTGTTTGTTGAGTTGAGCAATTCGTAAACATCTCGACTCGAGTTGACTTGATTCGAAATTGAACTTGACTAGAGATATTAGCGAGTCAAGTCGAACAAGGCCTAACTCGACTCGATAAGTTCGTGAGTAATTTATTTTTTTATAAAGTCTTTTTATAATTTTTTGGTGGTTACCTTGCAAAAGTTATGTTTCAAGTTTAAATACTAGGCGAAAACTCTAGAAAATTTCAATGAATTGCTAAGTAATTTACCCATAAAATTTTGGTTTCAAATTTCTAAAATGTTTTGTATTTCCCGAGAATTAAAAAAAGTTAATTTGTATTAATAAGAAATTAAATTATAATAATGAGTCTTTCCTTTTTCTTTCAATATTATTTTATGTATAAAAGTAGAAAAGGGAAAGTGCTCAGTTTCTACTTCTTATATAAAAAATACGATTGAAAGTTAAATCCCCGAGATTCCTAAGGCATTCTCTCCTTTATTGTTCATCAAAGATTGTTGAGAAACTAAAAAGAGTCTCACACTCAAATATCGACTTCATCTCTTACTCGGTCATGATAAATTTGTTTATTTATCTCCTCAGACCTCACATTTCTTCTTCTTCTGAATTTTTATCTTTATATTAAGCTCTAATAGTATCACTAGATTTTACCTATATTAAAAAAAATAAAGTAACAATTTTGGCGAGCTTAACGAGCACAAATCGAGCACTATTCAACTCGCCATCATCTCGCTCGATAAGCACCATAGTTTCATTATACAAATGGTTACTTTAAAAAATCAACAATTTTTAAAAGTCAGTTTTTTACCACTTTCATTTTTCATTATTCAAATTGTTTTAATTATTTTACCTAACATATTTTATGATTTTTTTAAAATTACATAAAAAATGACACTGAAATTGAGAAAGAGGAAGTAGTATTTATTAAAGTTTTAAATAAAAACTAAAAGTTAGGTAGTCTTAGTGATGTCTGAAATTAAAAAAATAATGTCACACTCCATGAGTACCGATGAGCACTATTAACGACGAGTACCAATAAACATCATTAATTTAATTTATAAAAAATAAAAATTTAAAAGACTCACCGTATAATTATAAATTATTTAAAAATTAAAAGATAAATTCATTAAAATATATTATTTTATTTTTAATTTTCTTTTAAACATAAATTAAAATACATATCTATCCTTAAATTACAAAACCTTAATTTTTGTTCATTTAAAATTTAAGCTATCGCCGCCGCTTATTTTTTTTTTTACTTGCAGTGTGGGGTTTACTTGAATCAGCCACTTGGCAACATCCGACGCATCTCTCCGTTCACTCTTTTCCAGCCTCAAATTGAACTCCCCCAACTTTTGTTAATTTTCAATTATTGTCCAGAAAAATAAATCCACATGAAATTGTAGTGGCTGAGATTTCCCCTTGCTTCTTCCTCAAGCTGTAGTTTTCTGTTTTTTCAGTTCTCCCCCAAAGGAATAAACCTACTTTCCCTTTTGCTTTGCTTTCTTCACCCAAAACAGAAAGACTGTTTTTTTCTTTTCAAAATAGAACGCAGTGTGGGAATTTGTATCGTTTTCATTGCAGCGGCGACAATAACAACGGCAACGGCGGCTTAAATTTTAAATTAACAAAAATTAGAGTTTTATAATTTAGGGTAAATAGTTTTTTTGATCTATATTTAAAAGAAAATTAAAACTAAAATAATATATTTTAATTAATTTATCTTTTAATTTTTAAATCTTCATAAATTGAATTAATGGTACTCATCGAGCATAGCAGACTCATCCCTGAAATTATTACTATTACTAATAAATTAAAATATATTTAGACAAAAAAGCTAGCATGTATTTAAACTATGGACAAACAAAAGATACTTGAGATTTAAAACCAAGAGACAAATAAAAGGTTAAAAATGACAAGTATGAGGGTGGTAAAGTTATTAAAAACTGGTTTTGTAATATTGATATTCAAAAATATATATTATGTTATCCTGACTATAACTTGATATGGTAAACTAATTAAATTGAAGAACTTAAAAATAATGAACGAAAATAATAAACGAAGTTTTAGCTTTATTTTTAATCAAATACATTTGAAATTAAGTAATAAGCGAAATGTAAAATTTATTTTGAAGGGATCCAATTGGTTTAATTTAACATATGAAAATATATACCTATAAACGTAATAAATTATCAAAAAAATAGAGGGACTTATTTAGTAATTTTTTAAAATCTCGGGGTTGCTAAGGCCTCTGACAGTGGCTAGCAGGCAAAATTTATTATATGGCATGACCAATCACATCATTCACGTTCTAAGCTAATTAATTTCTTTTTTATCATGTCATATTTTTTAAAGATGAATCTTTACTTTTTATGTTATGTAAATAGGGAGTGAGTGATTACGTAAAATTTGATTATAAATGGATTAGTGACATGGAAAAAAAAGATTAGTTAGCTCTTTTTTAGTGGATGAGACCATGTATGACGTGATGAGAAAAAGAATAACATTAAAGTGTTTAAACGTTAATTCGATTTATGATCGAACTGAATTACTTAAATTGAATTAACTAAATTTCCACTTTAAACGTTAACCAAATCAAAATTTATTTAAAAATATTATTCAAATTGAATACAGTTCAATTAATTGGGTCAATTTTTGAATTTCTCGCAATTTAATATATGTTTTAGGACTTGTGTTTTTTTGAGTTTTTTTTATTTGGGTTAAAAATTAGTCGGGATTGAAATTTTAATAGGTATGGTGTTAACGATTACTTAAGTTTCTTGACATATTAATGATTTGAGCTTAAAATATATATGTAATCTACATAGTATATTTAATATTTTCGGGAAATTAATTGGTTTCTAATTAAATTAACTAAAAATTATTTTTTTTAAAAATTAACCGTTAAACATTAAAACATAAAATTAATCGACTAATTAACTAAACTAAATTTTAATTTATTTTTTGTAGATTAGAATGATAATTAATCTTTTCGATATAAATATCAAGATTCAAATACACACAAATTTAAAATAGATGAACATCCTTAATCACTTGACCAATTAAAGAATTAAATTTTATTTTTAACGTAGAATAAACACCCCTAATAACAGAATTAAAGACCCAAAGGCACGTCAACTATCATCTGGCCTGGTAAATTGAATCTTGAACTGGCCCCATATCGCCAACTCCACTCAAACAATTGAGTAAGAGGTGGAATCGGTTTAACTTTGGGCCGAGCCCAGTTCAAGATTCAATTTTAGGGATGGTAATGGGACATATCGGGTTTTTGGTCACTCTGACTCGAAATTTAAACCTTTTCGACTTGATTCTAATCTGATTTGAGTTTAATATATTTTTTCTCAACCCGATTTAACTCCAAAATTTTAATAAAAATATCCAACTAAACCTCACTCGACCAAAAAATTAATAAAAAATTAAATATATAAATATAATAAATATATATCAAACCGGGTCGAAGAATTTTTACCCTAAACCCTAACCCACCACACCAACTTTATTTCTTTCAAAACCCACCCCAAATCTAATTTTTTAATAAAAAACCCCACACCTATTAGGTTGGGCTGGGTCAGGACACGTCGGGGACGAGTTATTTCACCCTCCCTGACTTCAGCTTTCTCGTTCGGTTAGCTTAATCGAAGAGTTTAATTATCTAGAAAAGCTAAGTTACAGGGTCGGTCCTGACTATTTTTTGGCTCGGGGCGAAATTAAAAAAAAGGCACCTAATTTAAAAAAATTTAAAATATACGCAATATAAAATTTCTATTTATTAAATTAAACAAATAGTAATTCATTATGATCTTACAAACATCAAAAATATATTTAAGCATACAAATACTTATAAAAAGCATTGCCTTCGAGCATTTCTTGATGCAAAATCATTGATGATAGTGTCAACATCAATGCTTTCCAACATATTTTTCTCCATACATAACATAGCTAGCCCATTCAATCTTTCTTGTGACATTGTTGACCTCAAGTAATTTTTTAATAATTCTAACTTTGAAAAACTTCGTTCCGCGGATGCTACCGTCACCGGCATTGTTAATAAGATTCGATAAGCAATTGAAACATTAAGATAACAATCTGCAGCTTTAGCAAACTCAAGAATTTCAAGCGCCGACATGAACCCATTTGGCAAAGTCATTTGCAACACTTTCATTTCAGAAAAAAAAACCATCTGCATCAACATCCGACAAAGTATTATGAGAAAATATAATCTTAAAATTATCACAGCATTCTCTTAATTTATTATTATCCAATGACTTCAACCTTGTAGAATCAATTAAAAATTCAAAACAATTTTCAAAATTTTTTAATTGTTCAAATCTATCTTTTAAAGAAGCAATCGCCATATCAACAACAACAAAAAATAATTAACTCTAAAAGACTATTATGGAGATTGTATTTCTTCATCATGATTAATCTCACCAAATTGTTTTTTTTAAAACACGACGCTTAGTTGAAAAAGTTGGCTCTATATTCATATCCAGTGCAAGACTTTTGGCAATATTTATACTTGCTTCAAACCCCTCATTCTTATAATTTTCAAAATATGACATTACACCTTCCAACTCCTTTATGGTAGTATCAATGCACATTGATTTAGACTGCAATTTCTTACTCACCATGTTGATAGCAAATAAAATATCATACCAAATAACCATTCCAAGTATGAAATCAAAACTTTGAAGGGCATTGGTCAAACTTTCTGCTTCACTTTTTGCTTTAGCATCATTACCACAAGATTCATATAATTGTAACAAAGCTAACCTTATTTTAGAAGCATGGCATTTAATAGCTTTGACACTTTTAATTCGACTTTTTCATCGAGTATCAGATAAAAAATTTACAATTTCTGAAACATTATCACATAAAATTTTCCACCTTTTAGTAGAACTTGCAAACAATGAATATATATGTTGCACAATCCCAAAAAATGAAATAGTTTTAACACAAGAATGTGTCATATCAGAAAGAGAAAGATTAAGATTGTGACAAGCACATGGCATATATAAAGCTCTAGGATTTATTTCAAGCAATCTCTTTTGAACACCTTGGTGTTTTCCTTTCATGTTAGAACCATTATCATATCCTTGGCCCCTCACATCATCAACATTCAACTTAAGAGACTGCAATGCATTTACTAATTCATTAAAAAGCCCCAATCCAGATGTATCGTCCACTTTCAAGAACTCTAAAAAGAATTCTTCTATTTTTATTTTGTTGCTTGTCATATTTACGCATCGTACTATTAGAGTCATTTTATAACCCCCTCGTCCCGGTCCGGACGCTTGACCGATCCGAGTGGGCTACACGGGGATAACCGAGATGAAACCCGTTAAGGCTCCACTTCGGTTACCGACCCTAGGAAAACTTTTTCATTTATTATCTTCTCTAGATGCATTAATTAAGCCTAAGCGGAAGCCCAACAACAAACATGGCCTAAGCCCAGCCCTTGAAACCCTTTAGAGATGTCAAAAAGCCCAAATACATGCCTGTGTTTCGAAACAGTTAAAGCCCGTTTCGAAACACGAGCTCCAGTTTAAAAAGTTGGACACCCGTTTCGAAACGCATCCACCCCGTTTCGGAACAGGGTCTCATTTTGCCTTGCCGTTTCGATACCCGTTTCAAAACAGGCAATTCCAGTAGCCAAAGTGTTTCGAAACTTGTTTCGAAACAGGGGCTCACAGTAGCCAAAATGTATCGATACACGTTTCGATACGGGGCCCTAGAACAACACCCGTTTCCAAACAGGGGAAACCCGTTTCGAAACACCTGCTGTCTGCAAATTCCCAAAATCAGTTTTAGACATCTCCAAACGATCCCAAACGTCCGTAACGACCCCAAGAAGCATACTTAACATACAAACACACTCTAGAGGCATACACCCTAACAACCATACTCAAGATACACAAGATATACGAAAGGGCATCCATTCAAAAGTTCATACATAACATTCAAGGTTCATGTTTCAAAAGAGACATACACTTAGACAATTTAAGGTAGGCAATTCAACATGGTTTACACGCATTCAAGACAACCAAAAGCCAACCAACAACATGGCATATAGAATGAGTCTAACATGCTCCTAAACAACCAACATCAACATACTTCAAAAGGCTCAAACAACATATACATGTCCCATTGCTTGACCATTACATCATTTAACTAAAATGTCCATAATTGATAGCTAAAATAGCACCACAAGGCACACTTGGAGGCCCCTTCTTGCACTAGCAACCCACGAACTACGGATCTGCATTGTCAAACAAAGAGAGCGTAAGCAATAAAGCTTAGTGAGGGTAAGCTCATTAAAAACAAACCTCGACAATGCAGGGTCCAAGCACGAGCACAACCAAGGTAAATGCATGAACATACCTTCGATCCATAAGAGCCAAAGTGCACATGATGCATGAACATATATATTCAATATTATGCCATGCTCAACAAGCTCAATCCACAACATATGTAAACACATATATCCATCCATATAAGAATCACATCTCATATCATATTGGTACACATACCATCACATATTGGCACCTAGCTATGACTCGAATACGCGGATAACACGTTGGAACTCACATCCAACAACGACTTTACCTCACGGTGGGATTACACTCATCACCGTTCACGCGGAGGGGATTCCACTCATCCTCACGCCCGTTTCATGCGGAGGGGATTCCACTCATCCTCATGCCCGTCGATGGGATTCCACTCATCACCGACTAACATAAAGATTTCCGGGCGAACCCGTACTCCATCTTGAAGACCACCGTCACCAAGACCACGCGCGAATTTGACTCTCGTGTGCACACTAACATCCTAATGATCGATCATTGTACCCAAGCATACTAGTGCCAATATTAAACACAATCCATAACCTTTAACAACATCATTTCATATCCAATTCCGTGCTTAGCACGTACTCACCATGATTAACATCATGCACATTCCACATTTCATGCCTAGCATGTACTCACCATGACCCTCGGATCATGCAACCACCTCACAATATCATTTCACAAGTCAACACTACATATATCATCAATACAAATATCACATCATATTTCACACATATGTATATCCACCTCATACCTATCATCAACATGCATATAACAATGCATCACCCATGCCTCAACATACATGTATAACAACATATACATAACCACCATAAACTCAATTAAACATGAGGCACAACATCAAATAGAGTGCAACCAAAGTCTCTAACTAAAGCTTGGGATTAGGCTACCACTCTAATCCCAACTCTAGGTGGGTCTACCAAGCCCAACCTAGTCCACATGCTTGAACCAAAACTCAAAGACCATTTAAAACATTTAACCACTCACCTTCACCTCCAAGCTCAACTACCAAGCAACCAAGGTCTTCAAGCTTCCGGATTCACTCCCGATGCTTCACCGACACAAGTCCTTGTCTCTAAACAACTCAACACAATCCAAAACAACCTTAAATCAGCTCATACAACAATGCAGTAAACCCGAAATACTATTCAAGCATCAAACACAAGAATTCAAGCCATGAACAACCCCCAAAAACACCAAACTCGTGCAGCCCTAAAGCATAGTCCAAAACCCTTGATTTCAACACTCCAAAATGATTCCAAAACAACCCTTAACTAACATACTAACATTAGCCTTCCATTTCCAACATAAAACAACCCCAAAATCCATTCCAAAACCCTTCAAAAACCCCATTAAAACCCAAATCCGGGAATGTTTATAAAACCAAGTAAAAATCACATATGTTGGACTATTTGGTTCATAAACATCATATCTAACATTATTAAATCAAAACCTTAAGTTAAAAACAATAAAGGTAGCATTTTTATTCAAATCTTCTAAAAACTCAAATTCCAAAAACATGAATGAAAATGAAAACTTGTTGTACTTTTGAAGAGAGGAAGATGAGAGCAAGTTGGAAATGTAATTACCTTTCAAAACCGAGCTAAATTGGAGAAGAAAGGAAATGGAATAGTGAAAGGGGGAGGGAGGCTTCTCTTGTCGTGGAAATGGAGGAGTGTAGAGGGATGAAGATGACAAATTGTGTTTTAAACAAAAAGGGGGGTTTTTAATTTGGAAGACCATTTTATTACGAAAATGCCATTAATGAGATGGCATTCTCATTTACTCTCAAATTCATGAAATTTGAGTTTCAATTCAATTTGGTCCAACATAAATTGTTTGTTTTGAAATCACAAAGTCCAAATATATATAATATTATTTTAACCATAAAACCGAGACTCAAAATATTATTTAAATATTATTTTCATCCGACCCCCAAACCCGGGTGTTACAACTCTCCCCCACTTAAGGAATTTCGTCCCTGAAATTTATCGAACAAGAAGAGCCACGACATCTGCCCCTCCACACTTTCCTTCTCACCACAACATACTAACCAACTCAGTGGACTTACCACACAACATTAGCTATCTGATGCTAAGATCTCAACGGGTCCTTCAATGCATGCCAATTTTAAACTCAACTCAGACTCTTCAACAACATAACACGGGACAGATCTGATTCACATTTCCGAATCATAGATACACGAAACACATCACAAACCCCTTTCTAACTCTGGTGGTCACCGCGACAGTTAATCAACAGAACTAGCCTGATTCACAATCTCATACGGCACCGTTTGAATACTTGACCAATAACTTTTTCTGACTAGCCATCTGACTTCAACAGGTAACCAAACACTATGCAGACGTCTTCAAAAATCTAGTTGAAATCTCGAATCTCTATCGGCCACTATCGGTTTCAAGACACTGTACAACTCACACTCTTGCTAGGGCACGACTCCGCCATCTTACTCAGGGTACAAGTAACGTGAACATGTATAAAATGAGTACACTCAGGGCAACTATCATTGTTTACTCGGCTAAACTCTCCCGTAGGAAATCAAAGGCGAACCAGACATAAGGTCCCTCAAATCTATTACCCATTTTCATTATGAATCTTCCACTACAGTAACAAACTAGAAGAAAACTGATGCTCGGTCTTGACACGCTGGAAAATTACACACTTACTCTCATACTGAACCACATTATTCATCAACTCAATCCAGAAGTACTCATCTTCAACCCACAATACGTCTTCATGCTATTCAGATGCAATACAAATGAACTGTCGTGTGCTTCGACCAAAACAATACGTCTCAAAACACTATGTCATTTGGCACAACTATTCTGTCTCTGAAACGCAAAACTCTATCATCTCTGAACTGTATTCTGAAGGTCTTCCTTCTGCTATGTCTTGCACGTGAGGTGCCAAGAACTTGTCTTGCAACTGCTTCTCTTTAAGTATTATGACTCAATGTAGGTTTAACTCGAAACTCAGCCACATAACCACTATCATTTGATAAACTGAATCTAGCGAATAGCTCACAACTCGGCTGCCAAACTAACAAAAAATATAACTCGAAGCATCGGTTACTACATTGACTCTCTTCGGATGGTACTCAATCTTGAGATCACGGTCTTCAAGTAGCTCTAACAACTTATGTTGTTCAAGTTTCAACCCTTCTTAAGTCGTCAAATATTTCAAGCTCTGGTGATAAATACATTGTGCATTTCTTACTATACATGCTTTGTCTTGAAGTCTTCGAAGCAATTACAACTACAGTTAACTCTATGTCTTGTGTCGGATAATTCTTTTCAAGGTCCTTCAACTAACTCGATGAATAGGCCACAATCTTCTGTCTTGCATAAGCACACAACCTAACCCTACATGTAATGCATCACTATGGTTCACAAATTCTTTCTCTGATATAGGCTGGATCAAGGTCGAAGCTCTCATAAAAGTTTCTTTCGGTTTCTCAAGGGCTCGTTGTCTCGCATCTGACCACACAACTGAACATTCTTCTATAGCAACTTGTCAATGGAGCAACTATCTTCGAAAGACTATTTACAATTCCCTGGTAGTAACAATGCTAAACCTAGGAACTATAGATACCTGTCACAGTCTTCGATTTCTTCCAACTCACATCTTCTTCTGCCTACTTGGGATTTACTCTAATACACTCGGCTGATCTACATGTCCTAGGAGAACATTTTCCTTGACTCGGAGTTCACGTTCGTTCAACTTGGCATACAAATGATTTTTTAATAGGATCTACAATGCTAACTCCAAAGCTTGTCATGGTCTTCTTCGGTACGTGAATATACCCATGTATCATCTATGAGGACTACCACAACTGATCAAGGAGCTCAGGAAGTATTCTGCTCGACACCCCTATAAAAGTAGCTAACACACTAGTCAAACAAAACGGCATAACCCAGAACTCAAAGTGATCACATCTTGCCCCGAAATCTGTCTTCGGTACATCAACTTCTCTCACTTTCAACCGGTAGAAATCGGATCTCAAATTAATCTTGAAAAGACTGGAGCACACCCCAACTGATCAACAATTCACTGATGTTCGGAAATGGATACTAATTATTCACTGTCAATTGTTTCAACTGTCTGTAATCTAAACACATTCTCGTATTGTCATTCTTTCTTCTTCACAAATTGCACTGCCGTACTCTAAGATGATGTACTAGGCTTAATGAATCTAAGGTCTAACAAAATCTCGTAGTTGATTCTTCAACACTCTCAATTCTGTCGGGAATCATAAGATACAGAGGACTTAAAACATGAACAAATTCGGAGACGATCCCAATAATAAACTCTTCTTGCCTATCAAGAGACAAACTGGACAATTCTTCCAAACACTTTTAGGAAAAAAAACACAAACTATTCTAACATTATGCGGTCTAATCTTCATTCAAAAATCAAATCCATCACATTTGCTAGGCAAGCCTGTCAACCAAACTCAATCAACCTTTGACCTCTAAAGCTGGATCAACATTTGATAAGAAGTTCACATTCTCACCTACCACTACAGTCTCACAAAAATCTGCAACTTCAAGGCAACTCTCTCTTTGTCTCAACGTATACCCTAGCTTTGTGTTCTACGAGCCAAACCATGCCCAAAGTTACATCAAAACCGTAAAAAGACAATTACTTCACATCTACTAGAAACGCGTAACCTTGAACCATTAACAAACATCTTCTGCACATCTTTTTGACCACCACTATCTCACCAAAAGGACTAGTCACATGCGTCCCTACAACTAAGATCTCAACAAGTATATCTAATTTCCTTGCATACTCACACCAAAGGACGAATCCGCAGAAATTGCAACTTCACATGTACACAGCTGATAGTCTTCGGTTCTCTTGTTTTCAGGCTGGTCCTTCAACATTACCCAACTCTTCAAAACCGTTCTTAGAGCATATCGAAACCTCAAAGTTTAGTTCTGATCACACACAAACAATCATGCTTGAACTTGTTCTATAACATCGGTCCTGACAACCCAAACATCCCACTACCAAACAATCTGGGGTTAAAGCTTAAGACTTCCCTCTCAGTTCTACTATATCAGAAGCGACTTCATCTCTCCCTCTTGCTGGAAGACAACTTAGACGTACACTGGTCCAATCACACAAATCGATTCCCACTCACAGATACTGACCGACTGTCTTGTATTAAAACCATAGGCCGAACCCCAACGATCACCAACTAACATTTCTGAGTTCCAGATTACTCACACGAGACCCTTACCGTGGTCTCGCCAAAAGAACTAAGGTACTCATACCTACCTCTAACACTTCACCGAGCACATCCAAACTTTACATGCTAGCTACCGATACACAGAAGTACGGATTCAGAATCAACTGGAGGGAACAAACTCAAAATTGTACCAAGGGCTTATCTACTATAACATCAATACCACTCTGAATCCCACTCATAGGTCTTCACTTCTTTTACCAACTAATACCAGAATCGTTCACATCGTCCCTCACCAACGAGAATCAGCCCACATATACACGGACCCGAACAAACAAATTGTACCTCAACTCCGGTACAACCATACTTCCCTAACTATAGCGATGAACTCCCTCAACATCATCCACATTTTCAGAAACCACAGCTTCTACTTACCGATTCACGGCCCACGCCTTGGCCTCAAACTTACCAAAAAGCAATAAATCAACAACAACAGCAAATTTACATACAAACTGGGTTAGCAAAGGAAAGGGTCCAAGTGGCTCAAGTATGATTCCCTCACTTAAAAATCTCTTTTTCCGATGTAATAGAAGCAATGGGACTCTACTCAACATGCTTCAAGCAACGCACACGCTCGATCAAACAACATACATCAAGCGTACTTGTTAAACAAGCAAACATGCTTACATGGCAAGCAAACACCGTGCAATTCAACATAAAACACAACTTACCTCACTTACCTGCCCAAGGTCTCGGAAACCTTAGGCTCTGATACCAATAAATGTAACCCCCTCGTCCCAGTTCGGACGCTTGACCGATCCGAGTGGGCTACACGGGGAAAACCGAGATGAAACTCGTTAAGGCTCCACTTCGGTTACCAACCCTAGGAAAACCTTTTCATTTATTATCTTCTCTAGATGCATTAATTAAGCCTAAGCGGAAGCCCAACAACAAACAGGGCCTAAGCCCAGCCCTTGAAACCCTTTAGAGATGTCAAAAAGCCCAAATACATGCCTGTGTTTCGAAACAGTTAAAGCCCGTTTCGAAACACGAGCTCCAATTTAAAAAGTCGGACACCCGTTTCGAAACGCATCCACCCCGTTTCAAAATAGGGTCTCATTTTGCCTTGTCGTTTCGATACTCGTTTCGAAACAGACAATTCTAGTAGCCAAAGTGTTTCGAAACTTGTTTCGAAACAAGGGGCTCACAGTAGCCAAAACGTATCGATACACGTTTCGATACGGGGCCCTGGAACCACACCCGTTTCGAAACAGGGGAAACTCGTTTCGAAACACCTGCTGTCTGCAAATTTCCAAAATCAGTTTTAGACATCCCCAAACGTCCGTAACGACCCCAAAAAGCATACTTAACATATAAACACACTCTAGAGGCATACACCCTAACAACCATACTCAAGATACACAAGATATACGAAAGGGCATCCAAAGTTCATACATAGCATTCAAGGTTCATGTTTCAAAAGAGACATACACTTAGACAATTTAAGGTAGGCAATTTAACATGGTTTACACGCATTCAAGGCAACCAAAAGCCAACCAACAACATGGCATATAGAAGGAGTCTAACATGCTCCTAAACAACAAACATCAACATACTTCAAAAGGCTCAAACAACATATACATGTCCCATTGCTTGACCATTACATCATTTAACTAAAATGTCCATACTTGATAGCTAAAATAGCACCACAAGGCACACTTGGAGGCCCCTTCTTGCACTAGCAACCCACGAACTACGAATCTGCATTGTCGAAAAAAGAGAGCGTAAGCAATAAAGCTTAGTGAGGGTAAGCTCATTAAAAAAACCTCGACAATGCAGGGTCCAAGCACGAGCACAACCAAGGTAAATGCATGAACATACCTTCGATCCACAAGAGCCAAAGTGCACATGATGCATGAACATATATATTCAATATTATGCCATGCTCAACAAGCTCAATCCACAACATATGTAAACACATATATCCATCCATATAAGAATCACATCTCATATCATATTGGTACACATACCAACACATATTGGTACACATACCATCACATATTGGCACCTAGCTATGACTCGAATACACGGATAACACGTTGCAACTTACATCCAACAACGACTTTACCTCACGGTGGGATTACACTCATCATTGTTCACGCGGAGAGGATTCCACTCATCCTCACGCCCATCGATGGGATTCCACTCATCACCGACTAACATAAAGATTTCCGGGCGAACCCGTACTCCATCTTGATGACCACCGTCACCAAGACCATGCGCGAATTTGACTCTCGTGTGCACACTAACATCCTAATGATCGATCATTGTACCCAAGCATACTAGTGCCAATACTAAACACAATCCATAACCTTTCACAACATCATTTCATATCCAATTCCGTGCTTAGCACGTACTCACCATGATTAACATCATGCACATTCCACATTTCCATGCCTAGCATGTACTCACCATGACCCTCGGATCATGCAACCACCTCACAATATCATTTCACAAGTCAACACTACATATACCATCAATACAAATATCACATCACATTTCACACATATGTATATCCACCTCATACCTATCATCAACATGCATATAACAATGCATCACCCATGCCTCAACATACATGTATAACAACATATACATAACCACCATAAACTCAATTAAACATGAGGCACAACATCAAATAGGGTGCGACCAAAGTCTCTAACTAAAGCTTGGGATTAGGCTACCACTCTAATCCCAACTCTAGGTGGGTCTACCAAGCCTAACCTAGTCCACATGCTTGAACCAAAACTCAAAGACCATTTAAAACATTTAACCACTCACCTTCACCTCCAAGCTCAACTACCAAGCAACCAAGGTCTTCAATTTTCGGATTCACTCCCGATGCTTCACCAACACAAGTCCTTGTCTCTAAACAGCTCAACACAATCCAAAACAACCTCAAATCAGCTCATACAACAATGTCGTAAACCCAGAATACTATTCAAGCATCAAACACAAGAATTCAAGCCATGAACAACCCCCCAAAACACCAAACTCGTGCAGCCTAAAGCACAGTCCAAAACCCTTGATTTCAACACTTTTAACACTCTCAAATGATTCCAAAACAACCCTTAACTAACATACTAACATTAGCCTTCCATTTCCAACATAAAACAACCCCAAAATCCATTCCAAAACCCTTCAAAAACCCCATTAAAACCCAAATCCGGGAATGTTTATAAAACCAAGTAAAAATCACATATGTTACTATTTGGTTCATAAACATCATATCTAACATTATTAAATCAAAACCTTAAGCTAAAAACAATAAAGGTAGCATTTTTATTCAAATATTCTAAAAACTCAAATTCCAAAAACATGGATGAAAATGAAAACTAGTTGTACTTTTGAAGAGATGAAGATGAGAGCAAGTTAGAAATGTAATTACCTTTCAAAACCGAGCTAAAATGGAGAAGCAAGGAAATAGAATAGTGAAAGGGGGAGGGAGGCTTCTCTTGTCGTAGAAATGGAGGAGTGTAGAGGGAAGAAGATGACAAATTGTGTTTTAAACAAAAATGGGGTTTTTATTTTGGAAGACCACTTTATTACGAAAATGCCATTAATGAGATGGTATTCTCATTTACTCTCAAATTCATGAAATTTGAGTTTCAATTCAATTTGGTCCAACATAAATTGTTTGTTTTGAAATCACAAAGTCCAAATATATATAATATTATTTTAACCATAAAACTGAGACTCAAAATATTATTTAAATATTATTTTCATCCGACCCCCAAACCTGGGTGTTACACATTTGTTCTTGATGGCTTACATCAGGTGTACAGTCAAGAATAACAAAGAAATACTTTGCCTTCTGTATTATTTTTAGAATAGAAGTTCTAATACTATGATCCAAGAGAGAGATTAGTTCATTTTGAATTTTATGACCAAGATAATTGTTGAGTGGATCAATGGATTGATCAATGCCAAGAGGGGGAGTGAATTGGGCTTTAAAAAATTGTTGAAGAAAAATGATAGCTAAAAATGAAGAACACATGATTTTAGAGTGGTTCAAGTTCCAAATGAACTCTACATCCACTACCTTAGCTACCACTAAGGATTTGCAACAATTCACTAATTTGTTCTTCCCCTTTTCAAGGCTTAGGAGGTAACCTTTACACAACCGGTCAAATTTTCTACCCAAAATTTGACCAAACCCTCACAAGTGAAACAAAGAAGAAATTAGGCAAAAGATATCTCTCAAATACAATATTACCCCTTTCAGTACGAACACTCAACCCAAATTTGAGATAGGATAAGAATTGAATGCAACACAATTTGGGGTTTACAAGAATATTGGAAAATAAGCACAATGAGGTTGGATTTTTGCTTGGATGTTTATCTTTGATGCAATAGTTGATGCTGGTCTTCAATGAGCTTCAATTTATACCTTCTCTATCAATTCTAGCCGTTTGGGTGGTTAAGGTATTGATTATAGCCGTTGGGACCCTCTATTTCCACCATAAATGCACTTCTGCAGCTATCCGTATTGGTACACGAAGACCCGTATCGATACCTGTCTCAAAATAGAAAGAGTCGTTGCACATAATAAAGAGGGAGTATCGAAACGCGTGTAAGCGTATCGGTACGAGATAGGGACCGTTTCGATACGAAAGAGACCGTATCGATACCTTTTTCTCAACTTAGCTCACTGGAAGTCTCCGTTTTGATACGGGGTACATCGTATCGATACGAGACAACTACCACTTTAAATATTAGTTACCTAACAACTGACACCAACGATCGAAAATATTTGAAGCTCTTCGAATTAAAAATTCCGTTAAAACCGTATCGACACGGATTGAGCCGTATCGGTACACCATTCAAACTCCTTTAGTTTTTACAGAGGGGCGTATCGATACATATTAAATCTGTTTCGATACGCTATTTTGATACGGTTAAGATCGTATCGAAACACGTCTTTCCAGTAGCCAACTTTGTAAAAAAGGTATCGATACGACTGGAGGCGTATCGATACACCTGAACGATTTTCAATACTTTGGCCTTGGAACACTTAGAAAATATTTGGAGTTTGAGTTTTTCAAATCAGTTTAAGGTGTTGGTGATTTATAAATCATTTAAGGGACTTAGAGATATATTTTAAGTTTTCAATTTAGTCCTTAGCATACTTAGTTATATCAAAATCAAACATAGGTTTTACAATAATGATAATGAATATTTTCATCTTGAATACGTTTAATATAGTTTTGCATTGGCAAATCAAATTCAGCAATCATTTCAATTAACCCTAAAAAATTTCTATTACTCTCATCATAAAATTTCTCACTAGATCCTCGAAAAGCTAAATTATTTTTAGCAAGACATTTTACAACACTTATTATTCTTATTAAAACTTGTCTCCAACGTTCTTTCTCCTTTGAAATTCCTAATTGAAAATCTTTATCAAGTGTTTAATTAGTTTTTAATCTCACTCTTAATTCACTCCAAACATTCATGTTAGTCATGTGCTCAATGCTATTTTCATGTTGTTCGAGTCTTTCACTAAGATGCTTCCAATCATTACATCCATCATTTGCTAAATAAGTTTTGTTGTTTTGCTTTGTAAACAATTTACAAAAAAAAAAAACTTTGTCCACATGTTTAGAATAGACCAACCATTTTCTATCGCTAATTTCTCCATTACTCAACTTTCTAGAAAAATAGGCATACAAAAAATGCCTAGAATTATTAGCTAAGGGAAATTTCAAATTCAATTCTCTTATAGGTCCCTTTTCAACTAAAATATCTAGACTTATTATCAAGATTACCCCAATTTCTAGGACCATAAATGTCCAAAGGAGGAATTAAGTGTTGATCAATTCCAAAATCTTCAACATTATACTCATTTTGTGCTTGATTATGGTCATTTAAATTAGAAGCATCATCATCGATATGATTTAAGACATTATCATGATCATTTGCATCAATAGCACCCACATTAGTATGATTTGGAGAACTATCTAGATCATTTAAATTTACAATAACATCATTTAAATTTTCATTAGAAGGCTCTCCTACTCTATTTTTAAATAATTTATCAAGTACTTCCTTTTGTGATTCTATTAACTTATCTCTTTGTTTTCTTATTTTTCTTTTTTCACTACCAGACAAATGTTTTTTAGGCGACATTATATGACAATGCAATTAATATAGAAAAGAACAATAGCACTTGTAAAAATGAAAAGATCCTCGATCGAAATATTTATACACCAAATCCGCAACACCGCAATGACTGAACTCTAAAACAATAGCACCTGTAAACACATGAAAAAATAATAGGCATTTGAATTATTACATCTTAAAAAATTTATTACCAAAAGAAATAAGTTAGCAGTTTCAATGCAATTTTTTAACACAAGTTTACACTTCATTTTTTTTTCGAAGCAAAGCTAGCACTGGCAATGCATTTGATAGAAATTTAGCATCCCTACATATTTCCTCAGAAATAAACAATAAAATATCATCTATAAGATTCTACCTCCCATTTACTATTTCATTCTCAACTTCACCAAAATTCTCACTCAAAACATTCTTATAATTTCCAAGTTGAGACAACTAAAAGCCCCTATAAAACCATTGTAATGTCACTATCGATTTCTGAAACTTCATCGCCTAGCTAAAAGTCGTGATGAGTTTGTTCCCAAAATCTCTTCTAAATAGGAAACAAACAGTAATTAATTTGAAAAAAAAGAGATTAATTCAATCAAAAGTGGGAAATTATAAGGAAATGCGGACTAATATACAGCTAAGAAACGACATTACCGGAAATATTGTAAGATAAATAACAAAATAGGTAAAGCGCTACCGGATATGTTGATATAAAATAATGTATCCGATAGAAAACATGAAAAAATATTAAAAAAAATTGGTAACCGACAAACTTAAGTTATCGGTAGGTATCGGCACAAACATAACAAAATAGGTAAAATTACTTATTTTGTTGATAAGAGTATCAACATATTAGGTAGCGCCTATTATGTTATTAAAGTTTAAGCTGATTGGGCCTTGGAAATCCCATGATAACAAAATCAGTAAAATTACTTATTTTGTTGATAAGAGTATCAACATATTCGGTAGCGCTTTACCTATTTTGTTATTAAAGTTTAGCTGATGGGGCCTTGGAAATCCGATGATAACAAAATCAGTAAAATTACTTATTTTGTTTATAAGAGTATCAACATATTCGGTAGCGCCTAATTTGTTATTAAAGTTTAAGCTGATGGGGCCTTGGAAATCCGACGATAACAAAATAGGTAAAATTACCTATTTTGTTGATAAGAGTATCAACATATCCAGTAAATTACTTATTTTAAGCTGATGGGGCCTTGGAAAGTATCTATACTTTTTGAATAAATTACTTATTTTGTTGATACTTTTGAGTAAATTACTTATTTTGTTGATACTTTCGAAAGTATCTATACTTTTTTTTAAAAGTATCGATACTTTCTAAAAAGTATCGATACTTTTTGTTGATACTTTTTTAAAAGTGTCGATACTTTCGAGCCACATTGCAACCGGTTACATTGTTTTTTAAAAAAGTATCGATACTTTTAGAAAAGTATAGATACTTTCGAAAGTATCAACAAAATAAGTAATTTACTCAAAAGTATCAACAAAATAGGTAATTTTATTGGATATGTTGACACTCTTATCAACAAAATAGGTAATTTTACCTATTTTGTTATGTTTAACCGGTCACCTATTTAACCGGTCATGACGTATATTAGCCGTATATTAACCGCCTCACAGCAGAACTACCCATCAAAAGTAGGATTCGTGGTGAAAGAGAAAGATGAAGAATGGCAGCAAGCAACAAATCATATTATTTCAAGTTCTGTGACAATGGAAAAACCAAAAAAAGGAAGAAGTTAAATTAAGCCGCGGATTAAACCAAACTACTTTAGAATTAAAGTAGTAATCAACGGCAATACAACAAAAATATTAAAAATAGGGCAGCCCGAATGAGTTTGTTTAAAAAAATCAATAAAAATTAACTCTCATAAAAAAACAAATCTCAACAAGAATTTTAACTTCAAAGTTATGTTTGAATTTGAAATTAAATTAAATTGGAGTTGGATCAAAGAATGAAGACGAAGAATCTGCGTATTCATACCCAAAAGTTATTAAACAAATATAAAAGAATAATCTTACTTAGAATTTGAAAATATATAAAAATAAGAAGAAAAAATATTAAAAACATGATCTTACCTAAAATCTTAAGAACAGACTTCAATAGGATTCAAGCACCACAACTGATGATAGGCAATTGTGATTGTGTTTGTGAGAAATTGAATTTTCAGATTAATTGTAAAATATGAAAGAGAAGAGATTGAGAAATTGAAAAATATGTTTGATGAATTAATAGGAAATTGGGAGATTGGGAGATTGGGAATTTGGGTATTAAAAGAGAAAAAAAATAACGTTTAGAAAATTTTCCGTTGATATTGAAAATTGGGAAAGAGATTTGATGAATTGATGGTGAGAATTTAGAAAGACAGAAGTTTAACCGGTTAGTTAAATTTTTTTTTATTTTGGAAAGAAAATTTTTAATTAGTGTTTTATGGGAAGTATAATTATTATTAATTGATATAGAAATTTAATAATGGGCCCCATTATTCTATTTAACAGTTTTTTTAATTATTATAAAAATTTATGGGCACTATTATTTTATGTAGCAATTTTTTTTAATTATTATAAAAAATTAAAAGATATTAATATTATTTTTTAAAAATATGGGCCCTGGGCGGGTGCCCCGGCTAAGTTATATGAGAAATAGAAACCATCTGCTTTTTGGTGTCTTTATTTAGGTTCTGTTATTAAAAAAATGAATTTAAGGTTTGTGGTTTGAATTTATAGTTTAAGATGTCGAATTTGGTTTTTAAGGTTTATGATTTAATATTTAGGATTAGAGTGTATGTTTAGTTTTCTTATTGTTGGGTTATATATAGGGGCACTAAAAAGGTAGATGATTTTTGTTCGGAGTTTAAGTTTTAGGGTTTATAATTTAAGTTTTATGATTAGAATCTAAGATTTAGAGTTTAGAGATTAAGAGTAAAATTTAGGATTTTAGTATTAAAGATTTGTATGTTAATTTTTAATGTTGAAACAAACATGCTTATGGGGAAAAATTATTGACAATACGTCAAATAACAACCTCTAAAAAAATTCACATAAAATAAAAAAATATTAATTACGTTAGATACAGTAAATAATATATTAAATTAAAGTGTATATAATGTTACCTGCATAAAAGTATCCTTGCAAATATGCTTCTGCCTATTTCTCTTTATCTTCATATAATTCCTCTACTCATTTTTTTCTTGAACGTTGTGCTTTTCCACTAGTTCTTTCTAGGCACTTTCAAAACCAGATGGCGTCCTACACATGTCAGCGCATCTCATAAAGCCATCAAAAAAAATCATGTTCCATATGAGAAAGCACGTTCCTCATGATATGCCTCAAACACAATCTATGTTTTGCCCCGGGTAGTACTCGAGAAATGACATTTACCATAGCCTTATCTCTATCAGTAATAACAGTAAGCGGTTTGTACCCATCTCCCGCTTCGATCAACTGTTCTAATACCCACACATATGTATCCTCTTTCTCGTTCACAATCAATGCACATCCAAATGGCATTGTGTTTCGATGATTATTGACACCAACCAAAACAACGAACGGCTTGTTGTATGCGTTACACTTGTAAGTTGTATCAAATGCAAGTACATGACCAAATTGTTTATAGTTAACGCGTGATACACCATCGGACCAGAACAACTTCTCCAAGTGTCTGGATTCATCCCTCGTGTGCCTAACAAAAAAGAAAGGATCAGATTCTCGCTTCCCATATAAATATGCCATCACTGTTTCACCATCACCATCTTGGACTTATTCTCGTCTAATTCTATCTAGATAGTTGTACAAGTCTTTGGGTAGAAAATCAACATTCTGAATTGAACCAGCTTCATTCACGAAATTTCGCATTATCCTACTTGAAGTAATTTCAGAGTGGTGCATGCTCTTTATCTTCAGCTCATCTAACTGACTGATTTTTCGGAATGACCTAAAATAAAAAAAATATTAAATATATATAATCAGCTAGAATTTAGTATCTATCAATTGAATTATTAATAAAAATTACATACCTGATATATGCAACATGTGTTGCGTGAACCATATCATGATTATGTTCTTCTTGGAATTTCACAACTTTCCAATAATAATGGCGTTCGTCCAATTTAAATCTAATAAATGCTCCACAACTAACTCTGATGTCCGGTCTTTGTAGACGTTTTTTGTTTGGCAAGTTATACCACTTTTCGTCTATATGTCCCTCCTTACGGCACACCATTTTCTTTGCGATTATTTGATTTGTAGCTTTACTTTTCACTGTTTGGTCGACTCGAACTCTGAATCCTTTTACTTTAGCATAGGTATGATAAAATTCAACGCAGTCGTCTAAAGTTTTCCACTTTAGCATAATCATATCATTCTCATCATAATCCTTTAATTCTTTACCAATCTTATCCCATATGCTTTCGTCGATGAAATAGTTAAGGGTCTTCTCATCATCTATTTGTTTTGCATCGTCAACATCAGGATGATGTTCTTCTTCTTCTTCAGAATTAAGTCCACGTTCTTTGTCCTCGATATAGGGCTCGAACTCCGTAGGTTCAATTTTTTTCTAGATCTTCAATATCTTCGATGTCTACGATATCAACCATCTCGAAAAAACCTGCAATTTAATACAAGTAAATGAAAGCAAAATTTAATCTAATGAAACTTAATAAAAAGGTAAAAATAAAACCTCAAGAAGCATGCACCATACAAAAATTCCAGGTGTACTGGTACAGTAAGAGTACCGTACCGGTACGCTTACAAAACAAAAAAATCCAGTGAGCAAAAGCTTTACCGATACGCATGACGTACCGGTACAGTTAGCCTCCGCGTACCGGTACGGTATTCTTACAGTACCGGTACGCGCGACGAACTGCACTTTTTGGGGGTTCGAATCGGCCATTATTTTTGCGAATCAATCAAAAAAATTGGATTGCTGCAACTAGACCTGGCAAACTTGACCCGAGACCCGAAACCCGAACCGAACTGACCCGAACCGAAACCCGATTTTGACCCGAAATGATGATTCGAAGTTGACCCGAAACCCGAACCGAACCGAACCGAACCGAACCGAATTTTTTTTGTTGAACCGAAATGGACCCGAACCGAAATGGACCCGAACCGAATGGACCCGAACCGATTTGACCCGAACCGAATGCTACCCGAACCGAAAGCTGAACCGAAAGCTGAACCGAATATCGACCCGATTTTAACCCGATTTTAACCCGATTTTGACCCGATTTTAACCCGAATATCTATTTTTAACAATATAATAAATAATAAAAAGAAGTATGTTTTATTATCTTTTTATACTATATCATGGAAGAGACTGTTCCTCTTGTCAAAGTTGTGGTATAATAACATTTTATGTTATTTTACGTTTCAATATTAATTAAATAAACTAATTTTTAAATTTAGAGTTTCAATGTACTATTTTCTCTCCCAATATTTAATCTTAAATTTAAAGTGTTAATAAATTTAAAGTATTAATTTATTAAATTAATTTAGTACTAATTCGTTCAATATAAATTATTTCTGAAGTTTAATAAGAATTTACTTAAATTTATTTTATTAAAAAAATATTCAAAATTTAAAAGTTTTATTAAATTAATAAGTTATGATGAATGAATTTAAAACAAATTATTTAAAATTTAAATTAATTTATTAATTGTGATTATTAAATTTAAATATATTTTATTAAAAAAATTAATTATAACTATTAAAAAATAAAAAAAATTAGTTTAGGGGGGAAGTTTTCTTAAATTGATGGGGGGAAAGTTTGGGGGTTGCTACTTGCTGCCGCCAATTTCAAATTGACGGGGGAAAGGTGGGCGGGTTTTTTTTCTTATGGGTTAATTATCCTTTAGGTCCTTCATTAATTAGATGATTAGGGTTTAGGGTTTTTAGGTTTTAGTTTGTTTTTTTTTTAATTCTAACTTTTGGTTTAGTTTCTTTAAATTTCATTCAATTAGGTCATGCTTCATAAATTGATTAATTATTAAGCTTTTTGGTTTGCTTTAAATTTGATTTGGTCCTCGTATAAAAATTTGGTAAGTAATTACGTTTAATAATTTTATTCATTTGTGATTTGGGCTCTAATTAATAATTTAGTTTTAATTTATTTTTAGATTTGTCCTTTTTATGTTTCAATTTATTCTAGTCTCTAAAATTTAATTTTTAATCCAAATTAACATTTTTAGCCCAAATCTCAAGGAATGATAATCAATCCTAATTCTCAATCCCAAGTCAAACCCAACATCCAATTCTCATTTGAACATTTCTCATCTTTCAATTTCATTTGAAATTGAGTAAACAATTAACCTGTACCCGATTTTACCCGACCTGACAGTACCCGACCTGAAACCCATCCGATTACCTGTTTTTACATCCCTACATGAAGCTTTGATTTAAATATTTAATCAAATTCAAATGCATAGATTAACAAGTTGAATCAGAATTAATTTCATACACTAATAACTCTAAACTAAACCATAAATACTAAAACTCAAACCTTTAATCCAACTCAAATCGAATTGACCCTAAAATTTAAATGTAGACCTGACCCGAAATTGACCCGAAATCGACCCGATTTTGACCCGACCCGAAAGCGACCCGAACGACCCGATTTTGACCCGAACCGAAAGGGACCGATCCGATATTGACCCGACCCGAAAACAACCGATCCGATTTTGACCCGATCCAATACCCGAACCGAATCCGACTCATCACAAACCCGAATTAGACCCGAACCCGAACCGAACCGACCCGAACCGAATCTAAACCGATTCTAGATAGACCCGAAATGACCCGAACCGAAACGACCCGAACCGAACCCGAACCGAATGACCCGATTGCCACCTCTAGCTGCAACTGATTTTGGGATTTAGGGATAAATTGAATGCAAATTAAGTGAAAAATACTTAAATCGAATCAAATTTAAGATAATTAGGGTTTCAAAAATTGAGAATAAATTACCTAATTGCAACGAAGGGTTAGGACTGACGGTGGCTGTTGACGACGGTGACGGTGGCTGTCGACGGCGGCGGCGGTAAAGGGTGTCGGCGACGGCAACGGTTGGCGGTGGGTGGGCGGCAATTGGATTAATTTCAAAGAAAAAAACTAGGATATTTTGATTTGGGATAGTTTATATTAATTTAAAATAAATTTAAAACTAAAAAATACTTTAATTAAATTACACTTTTAATTTTTTAAAAAATTATAGTCACGCATAAAGTACTTTAGATTTTTTTTTTTTATAAATTAACCTATCAGTGCTCATCGGTGCTCGTCAATAGTGGTGCTCGTCGAGCGCAAAAGAACTATCCTAATAAATATATATGTTTTGGTGGCCTAATAACAATTTTAAAAATTCAAGTATCAATGCTCATCACCTTTTGTCCGGGTGGCAAAGGTAGATGTTTATTATCCATTGGGACTCGGGTTCGAGCACCAGTAATGCATGTTGTGTGTGCCGTCTTTGAAAAGACTAAGAAAATTGAATAGATGCTCTACCCTTGCATCACACCAACATATTCAAAAAAATTCAAGTATCAAATTTTTAAAAAAATATACTTAATTTTCCCTCTTTATAGTAATAATTTAATTTAATTTTGTGAAATTCTAAAGGATGGATTGGGTATGGTTGGGATTGAGAGGGACAAGATAGCATTAATTATAATTGAGGGATCAAAATAAAATATTAAATCATCTCTAATTAAAAATATGGTCAAATTGAAACAATGAGGGTTAAATTTATTATTTTTTTTCGAATTATGATTAAATTGTTTGAATGTGTAAGCGTGGAGGACTAAATGTGATTATACAAAATATTTTAACCGCGACATCACCCTTTTAACAATTGTTAACGGGTCAGTGGCCAAATTGAAACAAAACTAAAAGTTTAATGGTAACATTGAAGCAATTAGAAGTTTGATTACCAAATTGAATAATTGGTCAAAATTTAGTGATCATTTGTGAACTTTACCCTTAAATTAAAGGGAAGGTAGAAATTATTATGGTAATAGAAGTTTAATTATTTTTTGAATTAAAAATAAAAGAAAATCTGAATAAATAATATAAAAATTATTTTTTAAAATTTTATTCTAAAAAAATAATAACACTTTCGGTCTTTAGGGTTTTAAAATTAATTAAAACAATTAGTAGTACATTAATATATTAAAGTATTGTCAGTACATATCATTTACCGTAAAATTATCCAAGAAAGAAAACTAAAAGAATAATGGTGCCAATTGATGGGTAGATGCTCGTATTTTAGATTAATTTTCCAAAGTTTAGAATAACCGTGTTTTATTGTCGGAATCTGATTCTTTAGACATGAAGCTTTATTATAATCCTGAAGAGACACATGGGGGGGGGGGGGGAAACGAAGCTTATATACTCACCAGTCACCAGGAAAGAATAGAAAAAAAAACCCCACCATGAATGATGCACATGACAATGATTCCCAGAAGGCCAACCAAATCCAAGTGAAGCTCACTCTCAACATCACATGGCCAAAACCCAGATTCCTAATCCTGACATAAACATAAATTACTATTTTCAGCAACCGACCATGGATTCTGCCATTGCAAAACATTTCCCAAGGCCATCTCGAACCCACAAAACCGACCAAACTAATTCCTTTACTAAACTCTCAAATAAATCCCTCTATAAATACTGCTCTCGCCACCCTTCACTACCTCTTACACTCGTTCCGCCATTTGAGCTTCGAAAATGCCTCTCCCTAAACCAGACAGGAACATCATCGACAACAAGTGCGCAGAAGACGATCAAGAGGAGCAAGAGGAGGTGGATTCTAATTCTATAAGCACCCATCTTTACATAAAACCAAGTCATTCCAAGCAAGTGGTTTTGAGGAGGATTCGTCACCGTCAGCGTATGAACAACTTCAGGTCCGCACTTCAATCTTTTATAGGCTCATCCTCCTCGTCTTCACCGCCCAAAACCAATCGTAATAAAGCTTCCGGCCCTGAAATAAAGTGGCTGGATGATGCTTTTGCTGCTCTTTGATTGCAATATTTGTATATAGCTCTAATCTGTCTGCCATGTTGTAGATGTCAGAGGATTTGTTCAGTTTGATGGAAGATATATTTTGGTGTACTGTTTTTCTTGCAGAATTGAAAGTTATGCACTTCTTTTAAATTAATGCAGATTATGGGCCTTAATGCACAAATTACAGAGAGTTTAAAGCCCTAAAATAAAAAAAGCCTATAGCTAATATAATTCGTTATTAATTATTGTAATGCAATATTGTTGTAATAGTCCTACTATGAAAGTTTCGATATCAATTTATCAAAGTATGATTCGGTTTTGCAAAAGCAAATACGACAATATATTGTTGTAATGCAATATGAGTTTCAAAGAACTTAGAGTTGGTCCATTTTAAATCAATCTTATAGAGTATCTAAGATTTGAGGGAAAGAGCGTTCAAACACAATGATTTAAGTTATTTTCATCATAGTTGAAATAATCTGTAAGAAAAATGTAACATTTTATCTTCTGCGTTTTCTATTTTACAAGGAAAAATTATTCTTTTGGATCAATATAATCCAAAATGAAAAAGAAAAATGATTGAGAGAAGATTGCATTATTTTCTCCGAGGCTGATGAATCCAATTGTAGAAGTATTGTGAGAATCATTGAGATCTTCTCCAAGGCTAGTGGGCAGGCCATTAATCTTTTCACCAAATGTTGACATCAATTATCAAAAGATGCTCTTGGATCAATATAATCAGAATGGGATTTACTCCGTTAAATCAGGATATCACCTTATCCTTAATTCTTCAACTTCCAACAACCCTTCCTCGAGTGATAAACCACTTTGGAGATCGATATGGCGACTCAAGACACCACCCAAGCTTCAATCCATTTTATGGAAAGTCTGTAGGAATGCAATCGCCACAAATGCTAATCTGGTGGCAAGGTTTAAGAAGGGGAATCCTTCATGTTCTCGTTGTGGACATGCAACCGAATCCATTCAACATGTTCTGTTTTTTCGTTCCTTTGCCCAAGCTATTTGGCGTGCCTCAAATTTTAGTTATACTCCAACCTTGGAAGGCTTCTCTGGTTTCATCAAGTGGTGGTGGGACATCTACAACTCTTCTGCATCGAGTCAAATCAGAATGCTATGGTTTTAATCGCTTTTTTGTGCTGGAACATTTGGAAGGCCCGTAATATGTGGGTTTCCAAGGCATTAAGAATGATCCCATTTATGATCAAAAAGAATGATCCCATTGAAGTATGGCGAGAGGGGGATGGAAATCATCTGCCCCCAAAGTATACCCCATTTGTGTCTCACTTTAAAATAGTGGGTTTAGGGTTTAGAGTTTGGGATTTAATGTTGGGGCTTAGGGTTAGGGTGTAGGGAATTAGAGGTATGGTGTATTTTTTAGGGTTTAGGGTTTGGGGTTTAGGATATGAAAATTAGGGTTATGGGGCAAGATTTAATTTTTAAGTATTTTTAGGCAGGGGCATAGAAGGAGGCATGGTTAGGGGGCATGATATTTTTACCCGCGAGAGGGTGCACGGGAGAAGAAGAATTTGTTGTAAAAATATAAGTTTACTTAGTATATTTCAAAGAATCTTACATCTCTCTTTTATATTATTTGTTTTGAGTTTAAATAGAAAGACTTGGTATTGAGCTTGTAAGAGAAAAATATAATGGTAGTTGCGCGCACATGAGGTTTGGTTAAGAAGTTCAATCTAGTTGAAATTGACAAATTTTCCCATGTGCATGAACTAGAGGCCCGATCTATTTTTATTATTTTTGTTTTTATTATTATTTAAAATTCATTTTGGACCATTCATTTTCTGATTAATTTTAACCATTCATTTTAAATAAAAGTATCTTTATTCTTAACCATTCATTTTATTTTTGACCGATTTGTCCTTGTCTAATTGATATTTTTAGATGCCTTTTTAGGCATGCATGGTACTATAAATTTCATGCACATATGCCTTCATAATTTATCTTAAAGCAGAATCATCTACTTACTTTCTTCTTCTTTCTCTCATTTTAAACACCTTTTAAAAGCTGAGTATTCATTGGTTCTTTGCTCTTTCTGTTGCTTGCTTTAGCAGAAGTGCTTGTTGAATCCTGGAGGGTACGCTTCACCGCGAAATATCCTTAAGGACAGTGTCTAGTGCACGCCTCAAGCAAGTCTTATTTTCAACCCTTTTTCGGTTTAACCAAACATTTTCCCTACAATCTTAAGGATATTTTTCTCATTTCCTATTTTAAACCAAAAACCTGCGACCTCTTAACAAAGATTTTCGTTAGTGTTGCTGTTGTTACGCTGCTTGTGCAACTCTAGTGCGCCCCCTTACAGTCGCGACGTTGTCTGTACATCATAATTTGAATTCTACTACTAAAATAGGTATGTATTGTCTATGAATTTTTTGGATGCTTTTAGATAATAATTTTATTTACCTATGCTACAATATTGAATTATTATTCTTATGCCTAATATCTATGCTTACAAAATTTTTTAAGTTGAGCTTTAAGCATGATTGAAGTTGGTTACAAACTCAAAATAAAATTTTGAAAAAAAAGAAAAAAAAAGAAAAATATTTTATGTGTGGCAGACTCCATAATTGATTGTTGGTATAATGTGAAAGTGCATGTCTAGGATCGGTCCTATCAAAGACTTGGTATTTAAGAGTGTCTTTTACACCACCTCTCTTTCATAGGAACCTACCTGGTGCATTATTCATTGACTATGCCCACGATTTTTATCTCCAATTATGACACATTGAGCCACCATATAACTTAGTGCAGAAATTTCAATGAGAAATGATTATCTTGTTAAGCCAAATATTAATTTGGGCGAAACAGATATCGTTAATCCTGTTAAGTCAAACATTAATTTGGTTGAAATAGATGTCGTAGATCCTGTTAAGACAAATTTTAATTTGGTTGAAGCAGATGAGATAATTTTTGTGATCATTTATCAAAGTTGATATATTTACGAATACAAAAGAGTGGATGATAGACAATGGTGCTACTAGGCACATATTTATGTTATACCTCCTTACGGAGGAAGGGAAAAAACTGTCTATCTTAAAGACCGTTTGAAACTGCACAAGCATTTGAAAAGGCAAGGTATTATTCAAAGTTAAATAAAAAATCCTTAGCCTAAGTCTCCTTCAAATGTGACGAATCGAGAATATATTTTGTGAAAAAGGGTTTTGTAACATGTTTATTCAAAGTTATTATGCATGTTAGTTATATTTCTTTTCTTATTAAAATGTCACGATGATCTATGCGATATGTTATGTGTAACACCCCTCGCCCGGGTTAGGAGCGAGGAGCGTTACCGGAACAGAAAATTCATTCAGAAACTCAGGATGGAATGTCAAACAGAAAATCCGAAGCAAGAATCAATTCACATATTAGCAAACTATATTAATGCGCATGCGGAAAGTGGGCTAACAAAAACTTTTCTAAACATACAAGGCTAAGTAGAATTTCATTTAATATAACTTATAAATTTTCATGCCAAGTTATTTTTCTTATTATCATTATCAAGATTCAATTTCAAATCACCATTCCTTATTCCATTCGAACAGTAGGTTGTCTATGTGGTTAATTTACTCTAACCATTAACTAATAATTTACCGATTAATTCATTGATAAGAATTAAATCAAACATGCCGAAACACTTAAGCATTTCAATACCATGCCATTCGAACCCTTGTTAAATTAGTCTAGGTGGTTTTCGAATCACACCAACATTACCAATAATTAAAACATCAATATTAACATACAAGCCATACTTAATTTCATAACACATCATATCAACCTTCCATTAGTAATTGCATTACAAAACATTATGCTTCTATATGCTCCTTAACAAAATGCCAAGCTATCATACTATATACAACAAAAAGAATAATGCAAGACCACTAGCTTGACTTACATAATTACAACAAAAAGAATGAGGCTTAACTAAAAACAAAACATGATTTTAGCCTCCTAACTAAACATCAAGGAGCATATAACTTCAAACACCAACGTAAGCTTAAGCTACGACCAAACAAAATGAAACGAGCCTTTAAACAAACTTCGAAGCCACCATCTAAAAGTCTAATGATAAGACTAAGATCATACATTCTTGTCTTGTAATTGTCCCAATCAGATGCTAGCTTTAGTCCCAAGCTACCCTGCTAATTGGGAAGAAGGAAACAAAGGAGCGTTAAGTACAAAATTGTACTTAGCGAGGTAATGCTAAAACTAATCCATTCTTTTAAATTAATTTGTGATCAAACAATGAGTTACTTAGCTAGGTTTAATATTATACGATTAGCAACTAACTAAGCTTAGCATAACCGAAACTCAAGTGGTTCCATACATCTCATGTACATCAAGCATTGCATCATACTCAACACATTTCGATTAGCATTAATTTATCATCATACCTCATATATGATCAAGCCAAAACCACACAACAAATCAATTCCCAACATGCTTATACTCATGCTTTATAATGGAAACCACCAATATCATAACAAAACATAGCATTGCATTATCAATTATTCAAGAACAAGATTCATAATTCATCATAGGCATATCATTCGTGTTACACCCGGGTTAGGGGGTCAGGTGAAATTAAATTATTAAAATATAATTTTGGCCTTTATATTTTCAAAACAAATAAATATATATTGGACTAGTCATCTTTTAAGCCCAAAGCCATAGATTTTATACTATTGAAATTATCCCTATTCATTAAGGGTATTTATGACCTTTGGCTTTTAAAACAAGACAAGACAAATAAAATACCTTTTTTGCTCATCTTCCTCCCCTCCTCTTTCAAAGAAACCAACGACATCCTCCCATCCCCATTTCAAATTACCGTTCCATTTCTTCCTTGCTCGATTCTTAAAGATTTTTCAAAGGTAAACTCAATTTTATGTTGTCCTTTCTATTTCCTATCTAACTTAAGTCTTCATTGTTCATAAAACTCATGTTTCTATACTTTGGGTTTTCCAAAGATTTCAATAAAGGTTGTAGCTTTATGGATTTTTAGTTAAGCTTTTGATTTATTGTTGTTAGACAAGTTATTTGTAATCCATAAGGTCCAACATATCTAATTTTTACATGGTTTTAACTTAATTTTCGGATATGGGTTTTTATGGGGTTTTAGAGTGTTCAAAAATGGAGTTTGGGGCTATTTTAGTGTGAAAGTTGATGGTTGATGTTTAGGTTATGTTTGAAGGTTGTTTTGGGTGTGTTAGATGGCCATTTGGATGTTGGAAACATTGGTTATCTATTGAGTTTGAGGGCTTCTCGAAAATGATATTTTGAGAGTGTTCTTGGGTCGAATATATGCTTGAATTGTGTTATGGGTTTGCAGCAAGTTTTGGTGATTTATTATTGATGTTTTGATTGTGTTGGATGATTAGAGTCAAGGTTTTGGGTTGGCGAGGCCTCGGGAACGAATCCGAATAGCTTGGTGGATTGATCGGCTAGTGTTGAGCTTGTATAGTTGGTAAGTGGTTCTTCGGTTCTAAATTGGTTTTCAAAATGCCTTGGTTTGAGCATATAGACCTAGGTCGGGCTTGGTAAACCCACATAGAGTTGGAATTAGATTGGTAGTCTAATCCCAAGCCTTAGTTTAGAAGACTATGGTTGAACTTGTAAATGTTGTGTTTATGCCTCATGTACAAATTGTGATTGATGTTGCTATGCATATTGTGGCTATGTGTAATGATAAGGCATGATGATTTATTTATGCATTGTGATATGCATGTGTTTGATGAAATGTGGGTTGCATGATTGTAAATCATGGTGGATACGTGCTAGGCACGGGAATTGGTAAGGTTATTATATTATGATGAGCTTGTAATGAGATAGTATTGGCACTAGTATGCTTGGGTACAAATGATCGATCATTAGGATGTTAGTGTGCACACGAGTGTCGAAATGCGCGCGTGGTCTTGGTGATGGTAGTCACCAAGATGGAGTACGGGTACGCCCGAAAATCTTCATTTATATTTTAGTCGATGATGAATGGAATCCCATCGACGGGGCGTGAGGATGAGTGGAATCCCCTCCGCATGGAACAGTGATGAGTGGAATCCCACCGTAAGGTAACGTAATGGTTGAGTTGTTGGATGTGAATTCCAACA